>CM068543.1:20945750-23497247 GCA_035048495.1 Euptelea pleiosperma
CCTATGCCAAACACTTAGACTTAGAGAGATTGATGTGAAAGCCCGACACTGCCTCGAAGCAACATAGGATACCTCTAAGAAATAACATGGTGTCGTCTGCAAACTGGAGGTGTGATATTGTCGGACCATTGTTACCCACACTAAAACCCTGAACCTTACTTAAATCAACAGCCCTCCTCATCATGCCCCCGAGAACCTCAACAACAAGGAAAAATAAGAACAGAGACAATGGATCCCCCTGGCGCAGCCCTCTTGAACTTCTGAAAAAACCAGCAGGAGAGCCATTGACCATAACCGAAAAAGAAGCCGTAGAAATACATTTTCTAATCTAACCCCTCCACTTCAACCCGAAACACATTCTCTCCATAACATACTCTAGAAACTCTCAATTCACATGGTCATAACCTTCTCCATATCAAGCTTGCAAACAATCCCTGCCTGTCTCTCCTTGATTCTAGTGTCGATGCACTCATTAGCAACAAGGACACTATCCAAGATCTGTCTCCTTGGGATGAAGGCTCCTTGTTCTATGGATACGAGAGAGGCAATAACACCATGAAGCCTACCTGCAAGGACCTTAGTCACAATCTTATAAGCACCTCCCACTAAACTAATCGGCCTGTAATCCTTAATGTTCTCTGCACCATGCTTCTTGGGGATAATCGTAATGAATGTGCAGTTGGAACCCTGATCCAAAAAACCATTATCTTGAAAATCATTCACCATGGCCATAAAATCCGACTTAATAGTCTCCCAACATGCCTCAAAAAAAGCCATCGTGAATCCATCAGGCCCGAGAGCCTTATCTCCTTCCATGGATCTAATAGCATTCCCCACCTCCTCTTCAACAATAGGTTTCTCCAACTCTTCTCTCTGACTATGCTCTAGACAACTAAATTCTAAGCCATCCACCCTGGGTCTCCAAGCCTGCCTCTCCTTGTAAAGCTCTGTATAAAACTTGACCACACCCATCCTAATCTCCTCTTCCTCACGAAGCTCCCTATCCCCTATGGTGATGTTCTCCAGCCTATTGGTCCTCCTTCTCGCATTGGCCACTTTATGAAAAAAGGTCGTATTGTTATCCCCCTCCATTAGCCATCTAATTCTTGATTTTTGCTACCAACTGATCTCTTCCATTCTGACCACTGATTGGTACTCCTCTTTCAGGCTATTCCTTCTACACCTATCCTCCATACTCAACAAACTCTCTTCCTCCGCTCTATCGTAAGCCAAAATGTCTTCTAGAAGCTTTTCTTTTCTCCTTTCGATTCTCCCAAATTCCAAATTATTCCATTCTTTAATTTTACCTTTAAGCGCACGAAGTTTCTTCCGAAACACAACACCTGGACGGCCGACGAACTCAAATTGATCCCACCAAATTTTAACTTTTTCATTGAAATCAGGCTTTTCCAACCACATATTTTCGAATTTAAAAGGGCGAGGTCGACTCGGTGTCTCGTTTAACTTCAAGAGAATGGGGGTATGATCTGATGCTGGTCTGGGAAGGATGGACTGCCTAGCGCCAGGGAATAAAGCCTCCCATGTATCTGAGATCAAAAATCTATCTAAGCGACACATCACGGGATGCTCCTGATTATTCGACCACGTGAACTTCCCACCATGCAAAGGCAAGTCCACCAACGCATGACTCCCTACAAAATCCCCAAACTCTCTCATGCATCTCGTAATTCTACTGCCTCCCAATTTTTCTCCACTGAATCGAATCACATTAAAATCACCGCAGACGCACCACGGGCCCTCCCACAACCCCCTAACATCGGACAATTCCTCCCAAAAGTGACGTCTCTCATTCTTAGCCGTAGGCCCATACACGCCTGTGACAACCAACTCTTCGTCGTTACTCTCTAATCGACACAATAAGGAAACAGAAAATGCCCCCACAAGCCTTTCAATCACTTCCACAACTCTATCATCCCAAATGACCAAAATACCTCCTAAGAGGCCAATAGATGGGAGATAAGACCACCCACAGTTATTGCAACCCCATAACTCCATCACCAATCTATCCTCAACACATTCCATTTTGATTTCTTGCAATACAACAAGATCACATTTACAATTGCTTATAACACTCTTAACAACACTCCGTCTGTCCTTGGAGTTCAATCCCCTCACGTTCCAAGATAAGAAGCTAAGCGTCAAATATAACTCTGGCCTTCCTCCCTCTTTTACTACTACTAGCTACTTCTTTTTCTTGAGACATCAAATCACAGCTTATTCTATGGAGCTCCCTGGTCAACCTCGAAACACTACTCGGACTGTGATGGCTTTCTCCTACCACGTCTTCCAATTCTCGCCTTACTTTGATAGTTGAGGCTAAGCCTCTCTCACATTCCTCAAGCTCCCCGTAGGATCCTGTGCCGATCTCAATTAATCTAGATTCCCTCCCACTAGCCCCCTCTTCATCTCCAACTCCTCTACCATTCCCCTTTGATCTATCCGACTCGCTGCCCCTCCCACTATTGACTATGGCTGACAGAAGATTCTTTGCTTCTTTGTCGAACCAACCCCAAGACAACCCTAAACTTGCCCCTAACGTCATGATGTTACACAACATCCAGATTGTCGGGTCCACGCTTACATTTGCTTCTAGCATTAAAACGTTAGACCCTCCCGTTAAGTCTTGTAACTCCCCATCCCAATCCATCTCACTAGCTCTACTCGGATCTTGCCTCCCTCCCTACCATGAACTATTACTGACTAACCACTACTCCCCTCACCCTGAAACCACCCCACCCCTTTTGCCACATGCTTCTCTTTAGAATGAGTTCTTTGACCTAAGTTAACAGCCACAGGATGTAAGTAATTGAAAAAAATTAAATTTTGAAAAATACCTGATGTTGCCTCTCTTTCTAGGTTGTTTAAACGATGTTAACGGCCGTTAAAACAAAAAAAGGCCGTAAACGATTTTAACAGAAATGGGCTTGGGGCATTACCGTTTAAACGGCCATTTAAACGGCCGTTTTTAAAACCATGGGCTAAACATCAAAGAGAAAAGAAAAACGTTCAACGACTTGCGAGTGGATAGTTCAAAAATTTATTCAAATGTATAAAAAAAATAGAAAATTTTGATAAAATATCAATAATTAAAGGAATATTTTTTACTAGCGAGTCGTGACTCGGCGAGTAACTATACAAATCGAGTTACTCACCTACCCACTTGACTGATTTACAATTCTGAAGGGCATTTATGAGAGAAGAGGCATTCATTTATGATCCAGAGTAGCTTTTTCTCTACCACAAGGTATACATAAGTACTTCCTTCTTGTGAAAGAGTTGAGTTGAAGAGTGGAAGAAGAAGAAGAATTAGAAGAAGAAGAAATGGGAAGTGAGTTGAAGAGAGGTGGTTTGTTTCTATTTCTAGCGTTGGTTGTGATACTCCTCCCTACTACATTTAATCTGTGTGGAGGTGTTACACTGAAGATCAACACTGCTAACTTCCGGTGCAACGCCACTATCGCTAAATGCATCGAAGAGGACGAAGAGTTCATGATGGGCTCGGAAGTAAGTCGAAGGGTTCTCCAACAGACCCGAACACGTACTGAAATTACTTTCAAACCCACTCAAACGCTTTGTCCAGGAAAAGGTAGTGGAAAAAAGTATGTAAAGTGCACACCAGACGGCAACGGGAAGGTCTATGACAAATGTAAGACGTACGATAGGTGCCGGGTTGGAGGGGATAAAAAGCCACCAAAGTGATTCAAGTGAAGACATCATCTTTCCCTCTCGATATCTTTTTTTTTTTATTTGGCTCGTTTTTATTATTTTTAGGTAAATATTTGCACTTCCACTTTGTACCTTGTAATTAGAACAAATATTCACTCATCTGTCTCTTCTTTTTATCCGTTGTTTTTTGTCCAAAAAATAAAAACACCAATTACAACACCTTCGGGCCATGATTTGCCCACTCTTTGGTGGATCGACACATAAAAATCAGCCTGATCGACACATAAAAACACATGATCTTTTATGTGTTCGTGTTCACCCTAGGATGGGCCAAACATTCATACGTCAGTGGGCCCGAAAGAGTTGCCACATTGTGTTTTTATAGGAAGGCTCAAAGTTTGCTCCTACCCAGTAGGTAAACCGATCGAGAAAATTTTTTTGGTGACTAAAGATCTCCTAGTGGGTGACTAAAAATGACCACAGACCGGATGTTTTTCCCATCAACCTGATTTGTTATTTCTAGCCATTGGATTTGAATATCCCAATATGGTCGAATCCTACATGGAAAGACTGAAATCTATTGGCGAGAAATTACCAATCGAGCTGAGTTTTCGTCCGTAGGTTTAGCAAAGTTTGGCCAAAACATCCGTACGGTCAGTGGCTCTTTGCTTGAGAAATCATCAAGCTTTTTTTTTTGATTCAGCGATCTTGCGCGTGTGAGACAAGTTATTAAGGTGAGGTTTAATTTAAGTTACTTTTTACTTTTTTTTTTAAAATAAAAATAGAATTATGATTTTTTAATATGTGGCAGTAAAAACAAACCCATTTCCTCCGCTAAATCTAGAGATCTACTAAATTTAGAGAATAATTTACGAGGACCGCCTTCAGAGAAGATATAGATTAATACCACACCTAATAAAGATTCTTGTTTCAACAGACTTCTTTTCTTATTTGCTTTCCTATTTATTTATGTTTTCTTCTTCTCCTTCTTAAAGTTCGAACCAGAAAATCAAGACTAAAACATGGGCATTATTCCATAGAAAAAGAAACCCAAATCGCTTCCCAACACCCCTGAAAATCCATTTCCATCAAAATTCACAATCGTTCTTAAGGAATTCAACAACACAGATTGAAGAACTCGCGCGAGAACGTTTTCAAGAAATTCGACGTTTCCTATTTATTTATGATTTCTTCTTCTTGTTCTTCTTTCTCTTTATGTTTGATTTCATGGAGAACACCAACAACCACCCTTTACTCCTCACCATGTTTTCCCCTCTCCACCTCTTCTTCTTCTTCCGTCTAGAGAATTCATTGTCAACGCAGAGGAGGACCAAAAATTAAGTGTAACATTCATTCCATCTTCCAATAATTCTGATGCGTATGCCTTTGTGAATGGGATTGAGATTGTTTCGATACCCTCGAATCTCTACACTCGCGGAGTAGATCTCCCCTTCTTTATTGCCCAACAGACAGTCTGTTCTCCATACAAAATGAAACCACTGCCATGGAGACGGTTTACCGACTAAACGTTGGGGGGAACCTTATCTCACCTGTAGATGATACCGGCATGTTGCGGGCCTGGGACATTGACCAACAGTACGTGGTATCGTCGTCTATAGGCGTAGAGCCACCCAATTGGAACACTACAATCAGTTACTCTGCCGCAGTACCTACCTACACTGCACCGGAGGGGGTCTACAGTACGTCCAGGACGATGAGTCTCGATAAGACGTTTAACATAAAAAACAATCTAACATGGTTTTTACCTGTTGATTCTGGCTTCAATTACCTGGTTAGGCTCCATTTCTGCGAGTACCAATTGGAGATAACGCAACCTTTTCAAAGGGTGTTTTTTATCTTTATGAACAATCTGAAGGCCGAGAGTCAAATGGATGTCATATCGTGGAGTGGCGGGAACGGAGTTCCAGTATATAATGACTACGTTGTGAATGTTCCAGGAGGAAGCAGGGGCAAGCAGGGTCTGTGGATCGCGCTATACCCTGTCTCAGAATCAAATACTATGTACTCAAGCGCAATCTTAAATGGGCTGGAGATCTTTAAATTGAGCAGTGACGAAGGAAATCTCGCTGCCTATGCGAGGCTATGATTACATTTACACTGATTTATAGTTCTGTGAATGATGTTATAATGATCATTCTTTACAGTGGTTTTCATTTTCTAACATAAGTGTATATAACTTATAACAGTCGTCGCTGTTATATAACAATATCGCCCACCCACTATTTAGATGTAAGAAACAAGGTTTAAAAGGGGTCGTTATATCTCGGTATAACGGACTGTGGCCGGGCATTACCGTTTTTTCCGCTATAATGGAAAATAACGAAAATAATGGAAAAAAGGAAAAAATAGCACTGAAATTCAAATTTTAAAAACAGAAATAATGGAAAAATAACAGAAAATAATGGACACAACGGTTGTTTTTTTTTCACAATTTTTTTTATAACGGAAAATAATGGCCGTTAGAATTAATGAAAATAACAGCCGTTAATTTTTTAGGCATTTTAACAGTATATAACGTAACGGGGGAGGTCCGAATCCATTATAATGACCGTTTTTTAAACCATGGTAAGAAGAACTACCCCTTTTAAACCTAATTGGTATGATTTTATTTTTCTGTTGTTTTTAACATTTAACGGTAGATGCACTGAATGATGGGTTTTGAATGTTTGTGTGTCCGTGTGCATGGTACTCATGTTCTTCAGTTTTAGTATTTTCATTATTTTTCATGTCTATATTGCCCCTCTTTCTTTTCAAATTGCTCAGAAGTAGGGTTACTTGTTCCATGTCATATGGCTTAAAGTTTCACTTCTTTGGTGACATGGTTCTTTATTGGGTTTTGATTTTTCTTTTCTTTTTGGGTAATTTAGTAAAGGGTTTCCCCATTTCTGACCCCATCTTGGCGTACCCACGTAGAAGATGAATCAATGGCTGATTTTGTGTGAGGATGATCTCTATGATGAGGAGATCATCCCCACAAAAATTCAAATCATTCTGATATTCATAGACTGGTTTAGAAGCTGAAGCATTATGGACCATCGATTTTTACAGTGTAACTTTAAAACCACATTTGATGGGGTTAGAAATTTCAGAATGGGCTGATTTTTTGTGGGGGTGATCTATATGGTGAGGTTATCATCCCCACCAAAAATCAGCCATTGATTCATCTCCCCCCCCCCCCCCCCCCCCGGGAGCTTTCAAACTAGCGCAAAACCCCCTTTGACCTATTCCACCGTCTTTGATTAACACTGCAAGCCGATGTATTTAAAAAGACTATTTTGCCCTTTTTCTCTCTCTCTCTCTGTAAAACCACCACCACCACCACTAACGGCTGTCGCCATCACCACCACCCCTACCACACCACCGGCAGCGCCACCTCCATGTGTTGGGGTAAACTTTGCAGCTGCTTCTCATTAGATGGCCAATGACACGATATAGCCATTGTGGTATTGGAGCCGCTCGACGAAGGATTGAGCCACTCGTTCTATTACGATCAACCCGATCCGTGTCAGGTGTAATTGCCCAAGGTCCATTCAAAGGAGACCACAACGTTCAGATCAATTTTTTGTTCCTCTATAATTGCTAATACATCCACCCCTATTTATTACGGCTTCTGTAAACATGAAAAAGGGAACATCAAGAAGCTTGAGATGAGTGCATAAGAAGATGGGCTTACTCATCTTGCATCAGTGACTGTTCATTATAATCCTTTTGATCTTGCTACTAGCTAGGTTTCAATCCATCTTGTTTGAGTTTAATGTTCCCCCAATTTTGATACATATACGGTTCAGTTGCAATCGATTGATGACCCTCTTCTTGTTCCGGCAGAATCATCTACCATCACTTGATCGATTTTTTCAATTCCCAAAAACAACAATCTCGGATCTATGATAAAACTAGTTGGAATGGGAGGAGAATCAGAAATGTGAAAGTGTGAATGGGACATAGAAAGATTGGAGCTCGATCGGAGGCTGAAGGAACAGTTGATTTGATCTGGTTCAGAAGCAACAACTATTAGTACCCTTGAAAGCATTTTCTCAGGCCGTGAAAAAAATAGTGGAGGCCCATCTGGATATTGCATACCCAGTAGGAGAATACCTACTTGACCGAAGGGTTCATGTGTTCTGGACCTTCTGGTGACACTGAGGTTGCGTTTGGCATTGTGGTTTCACCGCAAAAAGTCGGCTTATTACGAATTCGGACTGCTATAAGCAATTTAACAGCGTTTGGTAAAATTAAAAAAGTAACTTTTTAAAATCGCAAAAAGCTAGAAAAACGTTAAACACAGAAGCCGTTTCATAACGGCTTTTGCGTTTAGCGTTTGCGGACCGCAGGTTTACTTAAAATTTTCTTTATCTTTTTTCCTTGTGTACATTTTAAAATCTCTAAAAATCTCTTATCTTCTTCAACAAAAAAAAAAACGCAATGAGAGGAGCTCGTTCTCGAGCCACCTCTTTTTCATCGAGAGGTTTTGGTGCTACAGCTGCTGCTTCGAAAATAAATCTTAGCGAAGCTTGGATCAAGCTCAACCGAGTCCACCACTACTCTTCAATCTTGTCTTCCCCCTCTTGGATCTCTCAATCTCCTCTCCGACTCCTGGGATTTCCATACCGATCGGAATATCCCCGAAAGTCTGATTCTTTTTTTTTTTTGCATTTTTTCTTTCCTCTTTCCACTAAAAACCCTAGAAACAAACTCTAAGAAGTTTGCAATTCTTGTGCAATTCCGCACTGAAGTTAAGTGGTTCAGCTTTTACGTCTAACAACTCTATTGCCTCGACCATCTCTTGCATTGAGCGTCGAAAATCCATGTACGGATCTGGCGAATATGTCGGAATAGGGACACCTCCGCTGATTAATCTGGCGGACAATCCGGGGACTCAATGATAGAGTTGGATAGACCAGTGAAGGAGAAGAAGAAGTGTTGGGAGGCAAAGACGGTGACGAAGTCTGGTGTGGTGGTTTCGTTGTCGGAGTCCGTTGAGGAGAAGTCGTCGCTAGAGCGACCGTGGGATTTAGAGGTAGAGTCAAGTGTGAGGTCGTAGACGGAGTTGATATTTTTTTATCAAAACTGATGAAGGGGTGGTGACTGATGAACGGTTGGGATCATTTACTGTAAGTTGGGTTGGGTATTGAGCGGGCGTTTGAGCTTTGTGAAACACGAACAAAATCACACGAGCTTCTAGAAAAATCCAAAACATGCATCACCATTCCCCAATCTACAAATGCATTTCTTAATACATTAAACCAAGGTTTAAAGGAGGCCGTTTTAACGGTTAAACGGACTGGGGGTGTTACCGTTTAAAACCGTTTCAAAGGTTTGAAACGACCAGGGGCAAAAATGGAAAAAATGGGAAAAATAGAATTTAAAGGAATTAAACGGAAAAAATGGCGCTGAAATTCAGATTGGAAATTTGAAAATTTAAAAAAAAAAATGGATTTTTAACGGATTTTAACCGAAATTAAACGGATTTTAACGGATTTAACGGCCATTTTTTCCACAAAATTTTTCAGAATTAAACGGCTGTTTAAACGATTTTAACAGCCGTTGCCGTTTTTTTCAAAACCTATAAAACATGTTTAAGCGGTTTTAACGGAAACGGACTTGGGGCGTTACCGTTTAAACGGCCATTTTTAAAACCATGCATTAAACTTCATCACATAAATAATAATAAAATAAGTCAGGCTAAAGTAATTAAAATAAATATATTGAAATCTTGGAATGGGGTCTTGAGCCTTTCGAGTATGTTATAGGCTAGATATACTTTTACAACCATTGTTTATCAAAGTAACGCCTCTTCCTAAAAAATAATGTGTATGGTATAACATGTAGGACACCAAAATAACATGAAAAACTCATTTTTGTTAGTTTTGAAACTGGAGTAGTGATTTACTCCTGATTCTTTTTTACCAAACACTGTATCATTGCTTTTTCTTAGAATAAGCACTTTTTTGACAGGGTGTGCCAAACACCCAAAATAACTTAAATTAAGTTATTAAAAAAAAGTACATTTTTAGAAGCACCTTTTTTAAAGCTAACCGTAATGTCAAACACAACCTGATACAATACAGGGAGAGGAGTAGATCTTTGACTATGGACGTCCTTCATGATCACAACATTGATGATGGACCATAGTATGAGCCATGTGGCACATTGTTAGGCACTATTGACTGTATGGATGTTTGATTCATCCCTGGGTGGACCTACGTACCAAAAAGAAACATGATAAGAATGCATGAATCTTGCTATGCTGGTCCAAATAAGGATGCGCCGTACGGTCAGTGGTCTCTAAGAGTGTGCCACATGGCTATTGTACTCCGTCATCCATGTGAAAGAGTTGTAGCATACATGGAGAGAAAAAGAGAGAAAGAAAGATGGGCAAAATAGTCCTTTTCATACAAATTGTAATGGTAGTGTGAGTCAAAGTCACGGTGGAATGGGTCAAAGGGGGTTTTGCCTTCACTTCAAAAGTTTAGGGGGTAAAACGAATTACTTTTAAAAGACCGGGGTTTTATTAAATTATTACCCTTTCTTTTCTCAATAGGGCTGATGTACATGTTGAACATCCTTCTTTAGATTTTTTTGTCTTTTTGGAGGGAAAAAAAAGGTGAGGGACCGTGGAAACCACAGTGAGAGGAGAGTACGGTGTTGAAAGGGGAAACGCCCCTTTATGATCCTTCACTTGAACCTTTGTGATACCAAGACACCAATCAGGCTCATCTTTTTGTGTACACGTATCCACCCAAGGATGGGCCCAAACATTCATAGGTTAGTGGGCCCGGAAGAGTTGTCCCATGGTGTTTTAGAGGGAAGGGTGAAAGTATGATCCTATCCTTAAGGTGAGAAGTTTTTCCTGCGGAGAAATTTTTTTGGTGCCCAGAGATCTCCTTGTGGGTGGCGTAAAACATGCCATGTGACACTCTTTGAGACCACTGACGGTATGGATGTTTGGGCCATCTCTACCACACCAAATGTGATTTCTTTCTAACTGTTGGATTTGAGTCCTTTTAGATGGATTGATTTTTAATTAGCTGTGGATTCGACATTGATTGGTTTTCTTTTCCCTCCATCGCGAAAATCCATTTCCATCACAATCGTTTTTAACGAATTCAACAACCCAGATTGAAGATGTCGAGAACGTTTTCAAGAAATTCGACGGTTTCTTTTAAAACTTTGTTGTTCATACTTGATATGTTGCTTTGAAGTTCTTACTGGATTACCATCTTCCTGAGGCAGAACTTCTCTTTGACTGGGACCCATAATTTCTTCATTAAAGAACACCATCTTCCCACTATGAAACTGCATTCTTAATGGCTCTGCAGTCTGCAATAGAGACGACGCGGGGTCATCTTGTAAGTCTATCAAGTCTTTCTCTTTATGTCTCTTTATGTTTGATTCCATGGAGAACACCAACAAACACACTTTACACCTCACCATGTTTTCCCCTCTCCACCTCTTCTTCTTCTTCCATCTACTTTTCTCCATCACCGCTGCCAATAACTCGCCATTCGTTCCATCTGATATCATTTTCCTCGACTGCGGTTCCTCTTCAGACACTCCACTACTTGAGGGTCGGAATTGGACAGCCGACTCCGGAACAAAGTTTATGTTGTCAGGCCAAGACAACACATCAACAACAGCCATTGCAAAAGCCCAAGGCTCTGCCCCGCAAGTCCCTTACATGACTGCTCGTATCTTTCGCTCTCAATTTACCTACTCATTCCCCGTCTCCTCCGCTGGCCCAAAATTCATCCGTCTCTACTTCTATTCTGCTTCCTACTCCGATCTTAACATATCTAATGCCTCCTTCTCCGTCACCGTGGGTCGCTACACCCTCCTAAGTAACTTCAGCGCCTCCCTCACTGCTGATGATCTCGGCGAAGCATACTTCCCTAGAGAATTCTCATTCAACGCAGAGGAGAACCAGAGCTTAGATGTAACGTTCACACCATCTCCGAATACATCCGACTCCTTTGCTTTTGTGAACGGAATTGAGATTGTTTCGATGCCCTCGAATCTGTACACTCGCGGGGTAGACCTCCCCTTCTTGTTTGCCCAACAGACGATTCAGTTCTCCAAACATAACGAAACAACAGCCATGGAGACAGTTTACCGACTAAACGTCGGGGGGAACCTTATCTCACCTGTATATGATACTGGCATGTTTCGGACCTGGGAAATTGACCAACAGTACGTAGTATCAACGTCTAAAGGCGTAGAGCCGCCTAATTGGAACACTACAATCAGTTACTCAGCCGCAGTACCTGCCTACACTGCACCGGAAGGGGTCTACATTACGTCCAGGACGATGAGTCTCGATAAGACGTTTAACACAAACAACAATCTAACATGGTATTTACCTGTTGATACTGGCTTCAATTACCTGGTTAGGCTCCATTTCTGCGAGTACCAATTGGAGATAACGAAGCCTTTTCAAAGGGTGTTTTTTATCTTTATCAACAATCTGACGGCCGAGAGTGAAGCCGATGTCATCTCATGGAGTGGGGGGAATGGAGTTCCAGTGTTTAAAGACTACGTTGTGAATGTTCCAGAAGGAAGCGGGGGAAAGCAGGGCCTATGGATCGCACTACACCCTGTCTCAGAATCAAATACGAAGTACTCAAGCGCAATCTTAACGGGCTGGAGATCTTCAAATTGAGTAGTGATGAAGGCAATCTCGCTGGACCCAATCCTCCCCCGAAAGTGGGCCTGTCTCCGCCTGGCCCTGAACTGTCATCCCGTCCATCAAAGAATTCGAAGAAGAATCGAACTCCAGTCATCATTGCCGGAAGTGTGGTATGTGGGTTCGTTGCACTATCTGCTCTGTGTTTCTTTGTTTTCCGGTGCCGGGGGAGAGTGAAAGACACCGCTGGCGGTGCAGGGGACAAGAAATCTCGGAGATTCCTGCACTCTCACTCCGTCGTATCCACAAAAACGACCACGTCTTCACTACCGTCCGATATCTGCCGCCACTTCTCGCTTGCCGAGATCAAAGCGGCGACCAACAACTTCGACGAATCTTTGTTCATCGGCATCGGCGGCTTCGGTAGCGTCTACAAGGGCCATATAGACGGTGGTGATGGAACATCCATCACCACCACAGTTGCGATAAAGCGAGGGAAACCGACATCACAACAAGGGATCAAAGAGTTCCATACGGAGATCAAGATGCTCTCAAAACTCCGTCACCTCCACCTTGTCTCTTTGATCGGGTACTGCGAGGAGGACGGAGAGATGATCCTGGTCTACGACTACATGGCCCACGGCACTCTCCGTGATCATCTCTACAACACCAGTAATCCCCCTCTTCCGTGGAAGCGGAGGCTTGAGATTTGCGTTGGAGCAGCACGCGGCTTACACTATCTCCATACAGGAGCGGAGTACATGATCATCCACCGTGACGTGAAGACAACCAACATACTATTGAATGAGAAATGGGTGGCCATTGGCCAAGGTTTCAGATTTCGGTTTGTCGAAGATTGGACCCCACGACCCTGTCCCACACCCACGTCAGCACTTTGGTCAAAGGTAGCTTCGGGTATTTAGATCCTGAGTACTTCATGCGTCAGCAACTAACGGAGAAATCCGACGTGTACTCGTTCGGAGTGGTGTTATTCGAGGTGTTGTGCGCAAGGCCAGCGTTGATTCCGAAGTTGGAGAAAGAGCAGGCAAGCTTGGCCGAGTGGGCCCGACACTGCAATCGGAGCGGAACCCTTAATCGGATAATTGACCCATATCTAAGGGGTAAGATAGCTCCGGAATGTTTAAAACGGTTTGCAGAGATCGCTGAGAACTGCGTGGCTGAGCAGGGAATCGAACGGCCAGCAATGGGCGACGTGGTGTGGAACCTTGAGTTTGCGTTGCAGCTGCAGGAGAATGCAGTGGAGAATTGCAAGGGCGGTAGGGCCTACAACGTGACTGACGATGAGGAGACGCCGTTCAGCGACTCCTTCACCGTATCAACTGAAGATGATGACTTATTCTCAAGAATCGAAATTTCGGATTCAAGGAGCAGTGGAACAACTATGACGAGCGTTGGACAACGGAGCCTCCCCAGTGGTAGTGATGATTCCGAAAGGATGATTTCAAATGGACGGTGAGATCGGTTCAATAGTGGCAGGGGGCCATATGACTATGGTGTGAGGGTTTCAGCGTGACAACAAGAGTCCATCATTATTTGTAATTTGGGTAGGGGTTGGATAAGATAAAAGTGAGAGTAGTTTAGATTTTGTAATTGTTTGTTTTCGTTTAGTTCAATATAAGTTGAGAATCGTGTCATGTCATTCGCACGTATCAGAGCGCGCTCCAGGCCTGAAGCCCACTTCATTTGCCAACACCACCTCCTGAAGGTTTTTTGCTGGGTTGGGCAGGGGTGTTTAGACTTTAGACTCATAACTGGCCGAGCTGGACTTGACCTTAGCCACTTAAGTTCTGGCCCATTAACACCCTTACCCGTGTAGTGCACATACCGAGAGTATAACTTTGATGACAGGACCGATGACAGGACGCAGTATGAACCACGTGGCACACTCTTAGAGGACTCTGACCGAATGGATGTTTTCCCAATTCCTACGTGGACGTACAAATGAGGATGAATGTGAAAGTCGAAGATATTTAAAAAGACAAGGGGGGAAAGGGAAAAAAGGTGTAGATTGTGGTTTTGAGAGGAGATTTTATGGAACTTGACTTAACCAAAAAATAACTTTTTTAATAAAATTAAGTAGAAGAATAAGATTCGTATAGTGACACGTGGCATTTTGGGAGGAGAAAGCATCAATAGATTCAGGGTCAGCTTCGATCGTGTATAAATCTGGCGCGGAAATTAAAAGATTCACATGTGCAAATTACATTTTCGCGCTTTTGGCCGTGCAAATTGTGCGAATGTTTTTTTGCGGGCAAACCAATTTGCCTGCAGATATAGGTAAATAATTTCTCATCCCCCACTTTGTCGGGAAAATATATATTTGTCCGCTATTTCGAGCCTTAAAGGAAAAATTTTATTTTCTCATCGGGAAAACAAAAAATAAAGAACCATACACATGGGCCCACACACTGACTGCATCATTTGGATGAGAAAAAGTCAAAAGTGATCCAAACGTGCATAGAGTTCTTGCGTGCAAATAATCATGAGAAGCGAGACTGTTAGATAAACAGGTAATTGATCCAATTAGGAGAAAAGGAATCACTCCCTAGGCGGATGATAAACAATAATTGAGAAATAATCAAGAACAATAGAAAATAATAGAAGCAAATCTTCTTCCTCGTGATGAAACCATTCAGTACATTTCCTCCCAAACTGCTAGGAAATAGTCGATGTAATATGAGGTCTCGGAATCCGACCATAAATCCATCACCTATATTGCTAATTTAAAAACATGTCGGAACGGATCGCCTGTTCCATCAAACATCTCAAATTTAGGGTTACGCATGGAACTCGACATCTCAACTATTGAGTTGTCTTGTATAAACAAAAAACTTCGTATATTTAAAAAATCACAGCGTACTGGTCAGTAGGCTGACTCTTGGCATTTGTTTGTAATGGCAAACAATTTATCCTCTTATTAGACTAGCATTTGGATTTTATCAGTTTTCTTCTCGACCTCAACAATTGATATCTCTCATCCGAAGATCCTTCATCGTGCAAAAGGTGTGAGGGAGAATCTCCTTCATAGTGTACTATCGGGATGGAACTTGTCTTGTAGGGAAATAGTGGGGTGATAAATGCGTGGACCTCCCTGGGCCTACCACCTCAGTTGTGCGCATGAGCGCACTGGAGTTTTCTACGCTGGCTTTCGATCACGAAATGTGTCTGTCCCTCTCTCCCCTTGCTCTTATGCTACTAGGCGAAGTAGTGGTTCGGTTCAACTAAAGGGCTAGGTCTTGTTGGGTCACTTGTCATTGGACGTAGAGTGTCCAATTTGTGAATGAGAGCTGCAGGCTACCTAGGAAATCTAACCCTTTTTTGAAAAAACAAACGTGTCCGTCAAGAGTTTCTTACATCCAATTCTTACACCCGGTTGTCGGGAGATCATGTTGGATAAACCAACCACCCACTGAGTCTTTCATTCTATATATAGTTACCCTCCTCACAAAAGATTAGGACATTTCGGGACTCCTAACCTCATGAAAATTTGACTTTAATTTGAAAAATCCTAACTATCCAATTGAGCCATTAATTTGGATCAAGTTTTATATGGTTAGCAATTTTGAAATGAACTTATTTTTGGTGATGATGATCATCATGGAAAGGACAACTCAATGGATGGTTGAATTCATGGTTTTAAAAACGGCCGTCTAAACGGTTTTAACGGCCGTTTAAACGGTAACGCCCCAAGCCCGTTTTCGTTAAAATCGTTTAAATACGTTTTATCGGTTTTGCAAAAAATGGCCGTTTTTTTGTTTAAACGGCCGTTAAAATCGTTTAAACAGCTGTTTAATTTTAAAAAATTTTGTGAAAAAAATGGCCATGAAAACCGTTTAATTCCGCTAAAATCAGTTTAATTTCCGTTTAAATCCGTTAAATTCCATTTTTTTTTATTTTAAATTTTCAAATTTCAAAATTTGAATTTCAGCGCCACTTTCTCAGTTTTTTTCCGTTAAAATCAGTTAAAACCGTTAAAATCCATTTAATTCCATTTTTTTCCATTTTTGCGCCTGACCGTTTCAATCCGTTTTAACGGCCGTTTAAACGGTTTAAACTGTAACACCCCCAGTCCGTTTAACCGTTAAAACGGCCTCCTTTAAACCTTGGTTGAATTATTCAACATGATCTCCATGTGGGCCCCACCACTGGATGTAAGAAATGGGTGTAGCTCTAGAGGGACGACTACTCAAAAGTCAAAACAAACATGTAAAAGAAAGGGGGAAAACTGGTTGGCATGGCCACTCAGTTTTCTTATGTACACGGGTCATGATTTTATTGGTGACTTTTTGTGTCCAACGTCATTGGACACTACAATTATCCTATGGAGATAGTCTTGGTTGTCATGATGACTCTGTGGGAATGAATTTTTGCACGGAGGCAAACCAACTTTTGAGGAGAATAGCTTTGCACACGGTGATAAGCCAGAAAAAAAAAAAAAGAAGAAAAAGAAAAAATGTTCCTCTGAAAAGGAGACGTGACTGAGACCAAGTCTATTAAAACTCTAAAACTCGACTTGATGAATCGTGAGTCGAGTAAAGAAAGGGGGTTCAGAAAAGAGAAAGTTCACCGAGCCACCCCACAAACTGATTTGCAGTATTGAAGGGATTTTATGAGTGAAGAGGCGTTCATTTATGATCCAAAGTAGCTTTTTCTCTACCATATAAGCCATAAGGACCATCTTCTTGTGAAAGAGTGGAACAAGAAGAAGACGAAGAAGCAATAATGGGAAGTGAGTTGAAGAGAGGTTTGTTTTTATTTCTAGCATTAGTTGTGATACTTCTCTTTAGTACATTTAATCCGTGCAGAGGTGCTTCACTTGATATCAACAGTAACTTCCGGTGCAACGCTACTATCGCTGAATGCATCAACGAGGACGAAGAGTTCATGATGGGCTCGGAAGTAAGTCGAAGGTTTCTCAAACAGACTGGAATAAAGTTCACTAAATTTACTATCAAACACACTCAAACGCCTTGTCCAGGACAAGGTAGTGGAAAAAAGTATGTTAAGTGCATACCGGACGAAAACAAGAAGGTCAATAATAACAAATGTAAGATGTACAATAAGTGCCGGGTTGGAGGGTTTAAAAACCCACCAAAGTGATTCAAGTGAAGACATGATCTTTCCCTCTCTATTATCTCGTTGTTATTACTTTTAGGGCGTGTTTGATTGCCAAGTGGGAAAATTGCATTTTCCTTGAGAAAACACTAATCGGGCCAAATTTTGGTCTGTATGTCCATCTAAGGTTGGCAAAACATCGATACGGTCAGAAATCTCTAGGAATATTCAACGCGGCTAATATTGTGGTCGGTCAGCAAAGTCGTACTCACCTGTAACCGTATATTTTAATTTGGTCTTTTTCATGCTTTGATATATATTCGTTTATCGAAGCATTAATTGGAATACTCAGATCCGACGGCTTTAAATCACAAATCAGGTAAACTTTGGTCCGCAGTCCCACCTAAGGAAAAGCCAAGTCCATACGGTCAGTGGTGCAAGGTCAAAACGTTGCAGGATCAAAATTGTTCTCGTGACTGTCCGTAAGCAAAGATGTTCGTGACAAGAAAATTGATGTATAATAAGTGCTTCTTGTGCTTCAAAAAAGAAAAAAAGTGCTTCTTGTGAGAGAGTCGCGAGGGAATTGGGTTGAAGAAGAAGAAAAAGAAATGGGAAGTGAGTTGAAGAGGGGTTTGCTGCTATTTCTAGTGTTGCTTGTGATACTCCTTAATCTGCGTGGAGGTGTTACAATGAAGATCAACAGTAACTCCCGGTGCAACGGCACTATCGCTGAATGCCTCGACGAAGAAGAAGAATTCTTGATGGACTCGGAAGTAAATCGAAGGCTTCTCCAAGGGTCCGGAGGAGAAGTCACTAAAATTACTTTCGACCCCAATCAAGGAGCTTGTCCAGGGAAAGCAAGTGGAGATCCGTATGCTAAATGCTTACCAGGCAGCAACATGAAAGTCAACGTCAGATGTAAGCCTTACGGTCATTGCAGGCTGAAGCAGACGAACTAAGAGGCATTCAAGTGTAATTTGTATTCTTTTATGTTTTTTTTTTTTTCACTCGTTCTTTTACTCTTTTATATATTAGCAATCGGGACTTTGTACCTTGTTTAATCATAAACCAGAACCAAATGAGGCTGATCAGTTGCATGCTGCATTTCCCCTCCAAATTAAGGAGGTGGGATATCATTCAATGGTTCACACCAGGAGATCCATTTCAACATGGGTGCAATTGAATGACCATAGCCATCCCAACTACAGAACTCCTTTTGGCCCACGGAGCATATTGTTCCCTACTTTGCAAAAAGAATGTGACGAAGTTGGATGCTTATGATCTGATCAGGTCAATTTTTGAAATTGACCATAGGCCGGAGATCTTAACCCCAACCATCGATACGGTCAGCGTCCCCTAAAAGTGTGCCACGTCGCTGGTATTGTGGGCTGTGATCGATCTCGCTCACTGAGGGGTGTGAGGGAAGGTTTACTCTTACCCTTTTGACCGATTCTTTGTGTCACACGAAAACACTCTGTTTTTCTCCGGTAAGACTTGCCTGACCATATACAACATAAGCCAATTTATTAGAGGACACTGACCGTATAGATGTTTGACCAATCCGTAAGTGGACATACCAACCAAAAATCAGGATGATTAGTGATTTCAGACCTTTGGATCTTTGTATGGAAATAATGGTAATTAATGCTCAAATTCCTACGGTTAAAATCAACCAACGAAAATGATTTCAACTAACGCTTAGAAATCACTTATCAGGTTGATCTTGGGTTTGTAGGTCCACCTAGGGATTGGCTAAACATCTATACGGTCAATGCCCTCTAATAATTTGCCACGTGGCTTATATTGTGGGTGTTCAGGTAACCTGACTATAAGTGTGCAGGCAATCTTGCTCGTTTTTCTCAACAAACAGAAAAATAAAAAATATAAAAAAAAAAAAACAAAGATTTCATTTGTAGAAGGAACAGGTTCCGATGACAACAAAAGTGAACCAACAAATTCACGTTTTTTCTCAGCCGTCTATCCTCAGAATCCAGCGGTGGTTCTGCTTTTGCAAAAGTGATGCCAACTCAGCACTATTAACCACCGTTGGATTCTCAGGATCCACGGCCGCCAAAAACGTCAACTTTTTTGGTTCACTTTTGTCGGTCGTCGGTTATGAGAGAGAAAAAAAAAACTTATTTTTTTAAAAAAGTTTTTTAAAAGCAAAGTTGGTTAACATCACATTAACCTTAGTACGGCTGGCGAAATGCTACTGGCGCATCTTCGCCGCTTCAAACTTTCACCGCTTAAAAAATTTTCTCGTGTTGTTCGAAGTGTTAAGTGCAAGGCCAGCGTTGATTCTGACATTGGAGAACGAGCAGGCGAGCTTGGCCGAGTGGGCCCGACACTGCAGTCGGAGCGGGATCCCCCTTCATCAAATAATTGACCCATATCTTAAGGGGAAGATCACTCCGGAGTGTCTAAAACGGTTTGGCAAGATCGCTGAAAAATGCGTAGCTTATGATGGGATCGAGCGGCCAGCAATGGGAGACGTGGGGTGGAGCCTTGAGTTTGCATTGCAGCTACAGGAGAATGCAGAGGAGAATTTCAGGGGTGGTAAGGCCCACAATAGGAATGACGATGAAGACACCCCGTTCTGCGCCTCCTTCGCCATACCAACTAATCACCATGAGTTTTTCTCAACTGTCGAACATTTTTTGGAATCATCGAGCAGTGGCTCAACTCTGACGGGCGTTGGACGACGGATCCTCGCCAGTGGTAGTGATGATTCTGAAAGGCTGATGTCAGGGGACGTGTTCTCAGAGATCATGAATCCAAATGCACGGTGAGATCGATTCAATGGTGACGGAGGGCCACAGGAATATAATGTGTGGGTTTCAGCGTACTAATTTGTTGCAAGTTGTATACTAGTGGAAGGCCCATCCCACGGCACTCCCAACAAAGCATTTGCCAAAATCGAGTGAGTGGCTGAGATCCACTGTCCAGTTGGGGGATAAGATCTCGGCCCTTCTTTATTGAAGCCTATAAGAGGGGGAGACAACTTAGCTCCCTTGTTACATGACTAGTGGGTGCACTCGCAGACAAAACATTTGTGAAAATTGGGTGTGAGTGGCTGAGATCCACTGTCCAGTTGAGGATAAGATCTTGACCTCCTTTATATAAAGCCTATAAGATGGGGAGACAACTGAGCTCCCTTGTTATATAGATTTGTACTTTCGGTAGTTTGTTAAGTTTTAAGTAATAATAATTTAGTTCCACCCTCTTAAGTAATCCTCAATATAAGTTGAGGTTTGTAGGGTTGTCAAAGGATAGTCGAAAATTCGAATTCGTTTCAAATCCGTATTCGCAAAATCCTGTAATATCCACAAAATTTCAGATATTGATGTATTTGATTCGATAATATCCGAACCCATATATCATTTAATAATTACAGTAAATATTTAATAATTATATATATATAGATAGATATATTATATTATATTATATTATATTATATTATATTTACTATATTAAATAATATTTATCATAATAATAATATTTATTGTATATAAATATAATATTTATAATTATTTTACATATTCGATTTTCGGATCGGATATTATCGAATATCCGAAAAGTTAATCGGATTTAAATTCGAATATTGATTCAGAATATCCGTCGGATATTGAATCGGATTCAAATATTAGATCATTTTTCCGATTCGGATTCGGATATGCTTATATTTGATTCGAATAGTATCCGTTGACAGCCCTAGGTTTGTGTGGCAATTTGGCATGTTGGGCCGGGCCTAATACGAGCCGGGCCGATATGGCCCGAGAATACGTCAGAACGGGCCTGTTCAAATGTTGAAGCCTGCAGCCCGGTCTTAGGTCAAATTCAAACTGGGCCTCAGGTCGGGCTGATGTGCTGATGGACTGCGGTGGGCCGTGCTGATATGACCTGAGAAGACTTCGGACTGGACCTGGTCAAAATGTTGAAGCCTGTGGCCTGATTTTATGTCAGACTTCAGCCTGGCCCTCAGGTTGGGCTGCTGGGCTGAGCTGAGGGCTAGCTGGGCTGATGGACTGTGTAACGGGCCGGGTTAATGGGCCAGACTGATATTAACGATTGAGGGCCAACCCCAAGTCCAAACGTTACAACGGACTGGGGGCGTTACCATTTTTTTCGATATAATGGCTGTTAAAACGAATTGTAATGCACCGGTAAAAATGGGACAAATGGGAAAAATATATGGAAATAACGGTGCCAAATTCCTCAATTATTGCAGTTGTTTGTCATCCCTAGTTCTATAACACGTATTAGAGGTGTGGCAGCAACATTCGTGCACGTGCTCCAGTTAAGAAGCCTACTTTGTTTGGCCACAACGATGCTTAAAGGTGTTCTTTTGGGTTTGACCAGGTCAGTTTGGGCTTATAATGGGCTGAGCCGGACTGGACCTTAGCTACTTATGTTCTGGCTCATTAATACCTTTACCCATAGACCATAGTCATAGATGAACCACTCTCTGAATTCCGATCCAAAAATCAAACAAATAATTCGAAAATACCATGCAATGGGAGTGGTGTTCCCACAAGCAATCAAAGAGGTGGCCCGTCCATTAAATGGTCTGGATCGTAAGCATATGTTGTACGTTTAAGGTAGAGACAAGGATGGTGGGTCTCTGTGAGGTCAGAATTTGATTATACTATCCCAACAGCACATCTTAATCTTTCAATTTTGATTGGAGATCAAAATGTATAGATCGTTGAGGGATATCTGCCCAAAATTCTCCAATGATCGAGTTAGTATCTCGGATAATCGAGATGATTTTAACGTAAAAAGTTCTCTCTACCATGTCAGAATCCGAACAGATACTCTGATAAATAGAAAACGGGGTAAATCTAGTTTAACTTTTTTTACGAGTAAAACTTCTATCACAGCCTTCTGACAGATGTCTGTCACAATAAAAATCACAGGCCACGTGGAACACTCTTAGTGGACTCTGACCGTATGGATTTTGGCCAGTTCCTCGGTGGACCTATACACCAAAAATCAGCCTGATTAGTGATTTACAACCTTTGGATCTTTGCACCCAAATAACGCTCAATAATGCTCGAACTATTACTGTTACAATCAACCCATGAAAATAACTTCAATCGAATCGCTTAGAAATCACTAATCAGGCTAATATTTGGTTTAGAGATCCACCGAGGGACTGGCCAAACATCCATGCGGTCAGTGTCCACTAAGAGTGTGCCACGTGGCCTGTGATTTTCATTGTGACAGAAGCATCTGTGAGAAGCTGTGATAGAAGATGTAACAATGTATGCCTGAAACTGTTTCATTTGCGGAAGCGGCATTTTTGTTAGTGACCGATGCCATCTTGATGGATATACAGACCAAAAATCACCTTGATTGGTAATCTATAACCATTAGATTTTAACACTTTTTAGCACTTTTTAAGGCGTTCTTATAGCCGTTGAATGCAACTATTTTTTGAGTACCGCTAAAAATCATTAAACAAGCTGATTTTTTGTATGAATGTCTATTAAGGGTTGGGCTAAACATCCATGCGGTCGGTGGGCCCAGATAGCAGTGGTGACTACCAAAAATGCCGTTCCGCAAATGAAAAGATCTCAGGTATACCTTGTTACATCACGACCCTAGAAGTTTTACTTATCATTGTGTAAAGCTCGACTTTTTCTTTCTTTTCTTGACTTTTGTAACGACAAAGTTGCATTTTAAAGAGGATAGGTGTTCTCATTGGTGGTTTGGGTTCAGTCACTAACCACATAGCCAAATGCTCTGCTATTATTGTTAAAGGTGCGATTTTTTGCTTTATCTAAAGGTTGGAAATGCATTTAGGTAGAATCTGTTTCGCAAACTGTAGTTAAGTCCTTTCTTCAAGATGATCTTCCTTGAAAAATCCACGACAAGTGGGACTCTGTTAAAGCCGAATATGTCTTGTTCTGGATTAGCTTTACATGGCGTGAAGTTAATTTTGGGTCAGACGCTTGTGCTGAAGTATCTTCTACTACTCCTAGCTCAATACAATAGTTCGATGGTAGGTCTCCCTTCATTCGGGCTGTGGAGGATCATGCAGCAACCTATTACATGTTTGTTGAGTGATATTTTCTTCTTCCTTTATTTTTTGGGGGGGGGGGTGGGGGTCTCCCAGTTTGGTAAGGAGTCTGCACATTTGTGCCTCATTTCCTTCTATTCTAAGCCTCTTGTATATTCCCTATCTTTTTCTTTCTTCTTTTAATGCATCAATTATTTAGCAAAAAAAATTAGACTGCGTTTGGTTCGCTGGAAGTGGTTTCCAGAAAGTGGACAGTTCCACTTTCTAGAATCTATTTTCATGCTGTTTGGTTGAAACTTCATCAACACTGCAAATGTTAAGCATAATAACAAGACCCTAATTTTGGTGCCTGCAACAGCTCCTCCACCATAAATCAGATCAACCCAGACCAATCAACCTTTTGCTGCTGCCCCTCTTTGATAAGCCCAATCCATGTCAAAACCTCAATTGGCATCATCTACATATCCTCATGGAGAAGAATCCAATTCGACACAACCTTCTAAAACAAAATTGACACTTCAAATAACATGTCAAGACCAGATTCTAGAGTATCTGATGAATTTAACTTTTGTATTTTAGTATATCTGACTTAATTGACTAATGATTTATATTTTCTAATTATGATTATCCTTCAAAATTGAATCAATTTAATAGTCCAAACAAAAAGGATTACTACTTGTCAATCTCTATCAACGTATTGACACTCTTGCATTCATTGATCAGCTAAAATTTTTAAAAAAATTTGCTTGTCTTTGGTTGACAACTGGGTCACTTAATAAAAAAGGTGTCATTATCCTCACACCAATCGTGTTTTTGTTTAAATGTTCTCAATTTGTTATCTAATGCATCCGTGCTTTATTGATATATTATTGTACATACTAGTTATTTTTCTATACTTTTGTCAATTCTATAAGAATAATGGAGAGAGAAATCAAAGAGCTAAATAGGTAGATATATGAGATGGGGGAAAAATAGGTAGATATATGAGATGGGGGAGAAAAATGTTCACTGTTCTTTATGAGATTAGCTAAAACTTTGTCATAGAACAAGACTTTAGTTCAGACCCGAAGTGGCATTTAGAAATTGAACTAAGGGAAGTCCAATCAATTGGACCCAGTGCAAAAATTGATTGGATCAATGGAGATAGAACTTCCCAAAAATTCAATTGATTGGACCATGTGCAAGAATCGATTGGACGCACGGAGACAACTTCTAGAGGAGTCCAATCGATTGCACTCTGTGCAAGAATTGATTGGGCCGATGAGGAAATGTTCAAAATCAAATTCGGATTTCTAGTTTTCCAGTTTCCCACCTCTTGTTCACCCTTAGGGCTCAACTCTTTCTATGTATAGTCTTCCCTTGATTATTAGAAAACACACACTCATATAGAGAGACTTTCTAGTTTCAAGAGCTATTATCTATTAGTTGAGCGGAGCCTCCGGAGAGAAAAACCTAATTAGTCATTCATTTTCATTGATGGTTTTTCTTCTCTCATGATCATTAATGCTTAAAGTCTCTACTTCATCTATAAGTTTGATCTAAACCTCTGCCTATATTATCCTGAATATCCGACCTAGTAAGTCAGAGAGTACCACGTGTGTTTCAATTCACTATGAGTTATGTTGAGGAGTCAGGGTATACTGAATTCTTCACTTTCAGGGATAGACCGACGAGTAATAATAAGATGGGGTATACTAGTTGAATGGTAGGTTTGTGGTGTACCAAACTGAACAGTGAAAAATAAATCTTGGTTGGAAGAGCGCTCGTGGATTCGACGTGTTGAGCTAGAAAATGTGGACGCACCGGCAGTTGGCATAAAGGTTGTATGCTGTAAGAACAGTGCTGCGTAACTTCTGTAACTCGTAACTTTTCGATTAGTGATACTTTCCGTCTAGATGTGGTCCTGTGATTTTTCCTTGACTAAAGTCTCTATGAAAAAATTGCATTAGTAGTGGTTTGATTATTTAAATTTCGCACCTTAAATTATAACAAATGACCTAGAAATAATATATTACGGAGATATATTTAATTAAAGTCGATTCTGACAATCATTGTTAATATAACTAGCAATTGCATGCAATATCGCATACCTAGTCCAGTAAGTTGAACTAGATTGCATTCAACCCCTCTAGTTTAACATCTTAATCGAATCGGGAATATTTCACGTAGCCAATGTATTCGATTAACTATTTGTTTAATCCAATTTCTTTATTTGTTGTTTTATTTCTCAACATTTATTATGTGTTTTGTGTGATTTTCACCAAACAAAGTGTTATAAGGATAATATGAGATATTTGGGTTTACTTGTAGAAATCGTATACAACCTCTGGCCTGCTCATTGCTTCTTGGCCTACGTTAAAAATTGCTCCACATCTGAAAACAATGATTGTTGAGCCAACGCATCATCATCATCATCACATGATTCATAAGCCTTATCCCAAATATATAAATTAGATTTACAGATATTGTTCTTCTATTTTCTCTTATTTAGCCACGAGAAGTGCTAGCAAGCAACACGAGAACTACGTTGTACATATACATGTATTTTACAGCATTGTATCTATACGCTTGCTAACATTCCTTATTTTATCATCTATTGGAACTATATATTTCTATATTTTAAATAATAACTTCATGTCTGATTTGGTCTTCCTTACACTTAATTTCCACTACCCAATGTCCCCATCATCTTTCTTTTTGAGGACCCACCAGCGTTGTCCCTATTCTCAGCCACTAAAAGTAATGGAAGAGAGCAAACTCTCAACCATGGTTTAAAAAACAGGTGTTATAACCGATTCAGACCTCCCCTATTATGTTATGCACCGGTCTAACGCTCAAAATAACGACCGTTATAACAAGTTTCCATAATAACGAAAATAATGACCATTATTTCATTAAAAAAATTGTTAAAAAAAATTCCGTTATTTCTATTATAAATTTTATTGAAATTTTGAATTTTAGCGCTGTTTTTTTTTTCCATTATTTTCCATTATTTCTGTTATTTTCCCCTATTCCGTTTTTACCCGTGTACTGTAATGCATTATAACGGCTCGTGTAACAGGAAAAACGGTAATGCCCCCTGTCCGTTATAACGGCCCCTTTTAAACCTTGCTCTCGACTCTTAATTGGGGAGGATCTCCAAACTCATTCAACCTTATTTTTCTATTTTCTCTCTTCAACCAAAAAACTCTTTTTTCTATAAAAAAAAATGTCCCATTTATGCTTAAGCCTTAAACCTTAACTTATCTTGGCCATTGGATGTTCTTAATTTATCCCTAAAACACAAAACACAAAACACAAAAATCCTGTCTTTCACAATATCACATTGTCCTCAACCTTACTATCTGTTAAATTCATATCAGGGATCTGTTAGACTGAGCTATGTAAAGATCTATTGAAAAAAATACCATTGTCGAAGATCACCCGAAGAAAATTTACATAGTAATGCCCATCCAATGTCGACTTTTTTTTTATTTCTTTTCATGAATCAAAGCAGATATATTAAAGGAGATCAAGAAGATCTCAAAAAAGAAGTACAAGGACGATAAAACTGAAAGGAAACGAAGAAAAAGAAGAAATGATGCTAAGAAAAGCTAATCACACCAATACATCATCAAATCGAAACAGTACCATGTCACTGAAAAAGGTGCCTCTCATCTCTGTAGAAATGCTACCCCAACTAAAAAGAAAAGCCTGAATACTCAAGATAATTTCCTCCAACCACAAACCCCAAGTGATCGCTAACGGCATCATCTTCCAAAGAAGTCAACCCCCAGGTGATAAGGGAACCTGATGGATGGTCTAATGTTGACTTTTAAGGCAAAGGTTTGCAAGAACTACCCACCCATAATTCACTTTTACATCCAAAATAGGTGGAAATAGATGGAAAAGATGCATTTCTATATCTTCCAATCACAAGTACAAATAGCAAACAATATTATTATTATTAGAGTAATACGAAAGATAAGCGCGTACTAAACGTCTAAACACACACCGCATAATATTGGGAGAGATGATGGTGGCCTTCACTTCTATCGAGGACTTCTTTTGCATCGTTCATAAATGCCGCAAGGTCGGTCGGTTCTTCTGATCGCGGCGCAATTACCATATTTGCTTGCATCACAGGTCGCCCTGTTTCCGTTATTGATAGCATTATGTGTAATGTGCGGCTTCGTTGCTGCGAGAAATCTTCTACTTACTTCGGTGTCCACCAATAACTCCTCTTCCTCGAGGCATTCTGCGATGGTGCTGTTGCAACGGGAGTTTCTGTTGATCTGATGCGAAGCAGCTGCTCCACAGAGACGTGTACCGAGGAGTATCACAAGGAATGCAAGAAAAAGAAAGAAACCTCTCTTCATCGTCTCAATACCCTTTCTTCTAGCTACTTCTTCAACTGAATTTCAACTTTTTCAATTCTCTCACAAGCACTATTTGTAGAGTCTAGGCGGCCGGACCTTATCTTTTTCTTTTGTGGACCTTATTTTACGACAGAAAGTATCTTTGGCCAGGACATCAATTAGTGGGCAAAATGCTTGATCTCTCATGAAGTGAGTCTGAGAGAGCGCCACGTACCTTATTGAATGGTGAGATTGTTTGGTGTATGTGTATTTTTTGGAAATTCATTTTTTCCATCTGATCATTTTAGGAATAAATATTGAATTAATCTTTAGTCCGGCCGAGTCGTTCAAGTTTTATCCAGCTGCGTCATTGTAAGATGACACGTGATTTTATGTACAAGGGAAAACCGGGAGAACAAGTTTCACCGAATTGGAATCCACGCCGGTAAATCAGCGAAGAGAAATAAATATTTATGACCTAGAGATCAAGTGGCAGACTTGTAGAGATCACTGACCGTATGGATGTTTGGCCCATCCCTAGATGGACCTAGAGATCAAATGTCAGCTTGATTATTGATTTCTAACCGTTAGATGGAATTTTTTTTTATGGGTTAATTTAAAAAATATTTAAAGTTTGGTAGGCCTTAGTAGAGCCATATTTGAGGATTGTTTTGAGGTCGTGATGCATTACTTAATTTATGAGATTATTTAATGAATTAATTATAACATAGCTTTAGATAAATTAATTAATGGGTCAGGATGGGGGGATAACCATTTTTGACAACTACTTTTGACAATCATTTTGGCGGACCCACATAGAAGATGAATCAATGGCTGATATTTGGTGAGAATGATCTCCTATGTACCTATATAGATCACCCCAACAAAAAATCAGCCCATTCTGAAATTTCTAACCCCATCAAATGTGGTTTTCAAGTTACATGGTAAAAATAGACGTCCATAATTATTTAACTTGATGATTTGAATTTTTGTGAGGATGATCTCTTCACAATTGCATTTGGATTTGGATTTGGAATCAATTGTAATTTATAAGCAAATAATCCAAGATGTAGTGCAACATGCAATTGATTCAAAATCCAAATCCAAATCCAAATCCAAATGGACCTTTCTGCAACCATGAAAATAAATTGGATCACATGAAATGAAAGGCTTGATAGGCACCAAATTGCAGGAAGCGCACCATATACCCAGATTATTTGAAATTTCCTTACTCTAATTATTTGATCAGAAAGTTCTCCATCCTCATAGGGTCTTCATGAGTATAATCAAGAGGCCATGTTAGAAAATGAACCCACATGGGCTAAAAAGGCAACAAAACAAATTACAAAAAAGCTAGGCTTCTATTTGAAACCATGGTTTTAAAAACGGCCGTTTAAACAGTAAAGCCCTAAGCCCGTTTCCGTTAAAACAGTTTAAACACGTTTTATTGGTTTTGAAAAAATGGCTGTATTTTTTGTTTTAACGGCCCTTAAAATCGTTTAAACAGCCGTTTAATTCTGAAAAAATTTGTGAAAAAAACGGCTGTTAAATCCGTTTAATTTTCGTTAAATTCTATTTTTTTTTTTAATTTTCAAATTTCAAAATTTGAATTTCAGCATCATTTTTTCTGTTTTTTCAATTTAAAATCATTAAAACCCATTAAAATCTGTTTAATTCCATTAAATTCTATTTTTTTCTCATTTTTTTCCATTTTTGCCCCTGCCCGTTTCAATCTGTTTAAACGGCCGGTAACACCCCCAGTCCGTTTAACCATTAAAATGGCCTCCTTTAAACCTTGTTTGAAACTAAGGTCTTCTTGGTATGCTATAAATGGATGCAAATGAATGCAACTGTTGTGCATCCCATTAGGTAAAAGTCCTGCGTTGGAAAATCCAAAACAACCCACGGAATCACAATGCAGGAGCTTGGCAAAGCATCACTTTGGCGCAGGGACAATCGTTTGGCAAAGTTACGATTTTCTGACGGATACGTGGCTGTTGGGGATGAACATCACGAGATGAGCCCACTCTTCACGTGTTGGCGAAGCATGTCAGATCTGTCGTCGGGAAATTCCCCACCTAAAACCGCCGAGAATCGCATTTGCAAAATTAATGCATTCATTTACCGTGTGTACCAAGCAGAGCCTAAGACATTGGTACCCAAAGAAATCATTGGATGATAAAGCAAGCATGAGAATATGAAAGTATATACTGACATTCATGTATTTAAAAACTGCATCAAATGGTCCAAAAACATAACATGCTGTAAGGCTAACAACAATTAAAACCTGAACTTTTAATATTGGTTAAAAAAAAAAAAAAACAATCGTTCTAACGCCTGTAATCTCGTAACTCTCAAAATCTGAAATAATTTATGTTTAATACATAAAAATATATTAATATAATTTTCTATTTTTGACTGTGATAATGAAAATAACGGTAACGTTATCTTTCTGTTATAACGTTATATGGGTCCACTTTACACACTCATTTAACATGAAAAGCTTTAGTCTTTATCACACTAAAACCGTGTCACACTGCATTACGCGTGGCCCTCGTCCCAGAATTTGTCGATCTCATCGTCCATTTTGGTTCATGATCTCGGAGAACACATTGCCTGACATCAATCTCTCGGAATTATCAGTACCACTGCTTTTTGACTTCGAATTCGAAACGGGTCCGAAACTCGACAATAAGCCATCGTCGTCAGCTGGTATGGTGGAGGAGTTTAACGCGGTCTCCTCATCATCTGTTACGTTGTGGGCCCTACCATCCTTGCAATCCTCCTCTGCTTTCTCCTGCAGCTGCAACGCAAACTCAAGGTTCCACACTACGTCGCCCATTGCTGGCCGTTGAATCCCCTGATCAGCCAGGCAGTTCTCAGCGATTTCGGCAAACCGTTTTAAACATTCTGGAGCGATCTTCCCCCTAAGATACGGGTCAATTATCCGATGAAGGCTTCCGCTCCGATTGCAGTGTCGGGCCCACTCGGCCAAGCTCGCCTGCTCCTTCTCCAACGACGGAATCAGCGCTGGCCTTGCACACAACACCTCGAACAATACTACACCGAACGAGTATACGTCTGATTTCTCCGTTAGTTGCTTACGCCTGAAGTACTCAGGGTCCAAATACCCGAAGCTACCTTTGACGACAGTGCTGACGTGGGTGCGGGACAGGGTCGTGGGCCCCATTTTTGACAACCCGAAATCTGAAACCTTGGCCACCCATTTCTCATCCAGTAGTATGTTGGTTGTCTTCACATCACGGTGGATAATCGTGTGCTTCGCTCCTGTATGGAGGTAGTGTAAACCGCGTGCTGCTCCGATGCAAATCATAAGCCTCTGCTTCCACGGAAGAGGGGGTTTACTGGTGTTGTACAGATGATCACGGAGAGTGCCGTGGGCCATGTAGTCATAGACCAGGATCATCTCTGCGCCCTCCTGGCAGTACCCGATCAGTGAGACAAGGTGGAGGTGACGAAGCTTTGAGAGCATCTCGATCTCCGTTTGGAATTCATGGACTCCTTGCCGTGACGTCGGATTCGCTCGCTTGATCGCAACGGTGGTGGCTCCACCGTCTATCAGGCCCTTGTAGACGCTACCGAAACCACCTACGCCTACGAGCAAATCTCCTTGGAAGTTGTTGGTGGCCGCTTTTATCTCAGCAAACGAAAAGTGGTGGCAGAGATCAGACGGTAGTGAAAGCGTGTTCGTCTCCGTGGACCCCAACGTGTGAGAGAATGGAGCCCATTTTGATGTTCCATCGCCAGAGCCTGAGTTCTTGACTGTCTTCCGGCGCCGGAAAACAAAGAAACACAGAAGAGAGAGTGCAACGATGAACCCACCCAACACCCCTCCACCAATGATGATTGGAGTTCGATTTCTCTTTTGGGTCTCCGACCGCAGGGAAGACGGTCCAGGCGTAGCTGAGTCAACCACCGATTCGCGTCTGGGAGGATTAAAACCAGCAAGATTGCCATTACTATCGTTCAATTTGAACATCTCCAGCCCGTTTAAGAATGCTCCACGGGTGCTCGATTCTGGGTTAGGGTGTAGTGCAAGCCATAGAGATTGCTTGCCTTCATTTTCTTCTTTAACATTCACAACGTAGTCTCTAATTGATGGAACCCCATTCGAACCAGTCCACGAAACGAGATCTGCTTCACTCTCGGCCGTCATATTGTTGATATAGATATGAAACCTCATCTGATTTTGCAGCGTTATCTCCTGTAGGATCTGGCAGAAATGGAGCCTAACGAGGTAATCGAACCCGGGATCAATAGGTAACAACCACGTTAGATTGTATTTCATGTTGATAGTATCATTCCAACCCATGGTCCGAGCGGTGCGGTAGACGCTCACTGGTGCAGTGTAGGCGGGTAGCGTTGGAGGGTATCTTATTGTGACGGGTGAGTGAGATGGGACTACACCATCCCCACCGAATGTGTACTGTTGGTCGGTGTACCAGCTCCGAAACATGCCGGTATCATCTTGGGGTGAAATAACGTTCCCGCCGACGTTTAGTCGGTAAACCGTCTCGAGGGCAATGGTTTCATTATCAATAGATAACTCAATCCACTGTCCATTGAAAAGATAACGGATATGTCCATCGCTAATGTAGAGATTTTGAGGTATTGAGACGATCTCAATTCCGTTCACGAAGGCGTATGCGTCCGAAGCATTTGGAGATGGGGCGAAGGTTATGTTTAAACTCTGATCCTCTGCGTTGACTGAGAATTCTCTAAAGTATGCTACATCGAGACCAGATGCAGTGAGGGAGGCGCTGAAGTTACGTAGGAGGGTGTAGCGACCAACAGTGACAGAGAAAAATGCTTTAGATTTGTCGAGACCATTGTATGTAGCCGGGTAGAAGTGGAGGCGAACGAATTTCGGGCCGGTAGTAACAGGGAAGCTGTAGGTGAATTGAGAGCGAAAGATGCGAGCAGTCATGTAGGGGACTTGAGGGATGGAGGGGCCTTGCTCTTGGGCAGTGGAGATTGTTGATGTATCATTTTGTCCTAAGAGAAAGAATTTTGATCCTTTGTCGGCGTTCCACGTCCGGCCTTCTAGTGTTGTAGTGTCTGAAGAGGCACCGCAGTCGAGGGCGATGTTATCGGTTGGATTATAAGACGAGCTATCGGCGGTGATGGAGATTAATAGATGGAGGAAGAAGAAGAAGAAGAAGAAGAAGAGGTAGAGAGGGGGGATGAGAATTGAGAGAGTACCACAAGGGTCTTTGCGGGTCTTCTCCATGGAAGCAAAACAGAAAGGGAAATTCACACACCAAGAGAAAAAACTAGTCTGCAACCTCTACCTATTGTTCTTGTTCTTAATTTTTTTCCGAAGTCTTTGTGGTAGCTTGCGAAGACCAATCAGTATGATTTTTACGAAGTCTTTGTGGCAGCTTGCGAAGACCTAGCAGTATGATTTTTCCGAAATCTTTGTCGCAGCTTGCGAAGACCTATCAGTATGATTTTTTTCCAAGTCTTTGTGGTAGCTTGCGAAAATCAGTATGCTTGATTGTTTCTAGCCATAGATTTTAGCACTTTTTTACGATTGATTCTAGCCATTGGATTCAAGTATGTCTTTTGCATATATTTTGGATACTTAATCCAACGGCTATAAATTATGAATCAAGCTGATTTTTGGTATGTATGTTGCATATATTTTGGATACTTAATCCAACAGCTATAAATTATGAATCAAGCTGATTTTTGGTATGTATGTCCACCAAGGGGTGGGTTAAACATCCATGCAGCTAGTGGGCCCACTGACCGCATGGATGTTTATACCACCCCTTGGTGGATATACAGACCAAACATCACCTTGATTGGTAATCTATAACCATTAGATTTTAACACTTTTTAGCACTTTTTAAGGCGTTCCAAACATCACCTTGATTGGTAATCTATAACCATTAGATTTTAACACTTTTTAGCACTTTTTAAGGCGTTCTTATAGCTGTTGAATGCAACCATTTTTTGAGTATTAAAACCAACGGCTAAAAATCATTAAACAAGCTGATTTTTTTGTATGAATGTCTATTAAGGGGTGGGCTAAACATCTATGTGGTCAGTGGGCCCAGATGGCAGCGGTGCCTACCAAAAATGCCGCTTCCGCAAATGAAAGGATCTCAGGTATACCTTGTCACATCACGACCCTTAAAAAAATAAAAAACCATAAAAGGTAGGGTCCACACGGTTAACAAATACAGACTAGAAGAATTGGATTGAGACCGATCTTTGCTGACCCCAATTTGGGAAAAAATTTAGATGCAGAGGGTTTTGGATGCAGAGGATGAGTGGTAAATCTGGACCATTCATCTTCTGATTTTTAAAACCCAACCTAACCGGGGTTAACCTCTAAATCTTTTTTAAATCTAAATTTTTTTTGTATGTTTCCTTCTTCTTGTTTCCTAAGTGAAATGTACTGTTACTCCTGTATTTCTTTCTCTTAATTAGAAGAGAATGAAGAGATATTGATCTCCGTCTTCTTTGTTGGTTGTACATTCCTTTCTCAGCTATATTTTTCCCAGAACCTCCCCTTTAGTTAATATATCCTTTTACCCTATCCCCAAAACCCTCTTCTCCTCCAATAGTAAGGCTTCTAGTTTCAGATCAGAGTCAGTTCCACAAGCAACGAGAACGTATGAATATCAGTTGCATTCTCTTGCATTCTCTTGTGTTCCATGCACAAGACAATGCCTCAAAGTGGTATGGTAAAGGTTACTAATCAACGAGAAAACAGCAACCTGACATCCTATCAACCTATGTACACCTACTTCACAATCACTCTAGCCAAAGAACACTTGTTACTAGACCAACTACTCTATCCCGTTGGCTTAACAAGATAAGAGCACACTGAAGTAGGAATAATTGAGAGTGGTCAAAAATTCCCTTCAAACTATTATAGTGATCCAATTAAGACCCTGCATCCCAATCATTAAAATTCGAAGGTCGATAAATTGATCAAACAATTACAAAAATAAAAATAAAAAAAAAAAAATTAAATTGATAGAACGGATGGGATTGCTGGAACAATTCAACATGGACACATCAACAAGAGTATAAAAAAAAAATCAAATAATTAATAAAATCAATTTCTTAAAGCAGGTAGACAGACCTCCGTTACGGTTTTCCATAATAAACTGAACCCAATTTTCTCCGTCTAAAGTGCTACTTCATGACAGGAGTAAGAAAATACTTGTCCAAATATAAGACATTGCCGGGGATTGAACACAGGTCACCCACGCGACAGGATGGAATACTTACCAATATACCATGGTTTTAAAAATGGCCGTTTAAACGGAAACGCCCCAAGCCCATTTCCGTTAAAACCGTTTAAACATGTTTTAACGTATTTGAATTTAACGGCCGTTGTTTTGTTTTAACGGCCGTTAAAATCGTTTAAACAGCCGTTAAATTTTAAAATTTTTTGTGAAAAAATGGCCATTAAATTCGTTTCATATCCGTTAAAATCTAATTAATTTCCGTTAAATTTCATTTTTTTTTTTAATTTTTAAATTTCAAAATTCAAAATTTGAATTTCAGCGCCATTTTTTCTTTTTCTTTCCGTTAAAATCGTTAAAACCCGTTAAAATCCATTTAATTCTGTTCAATTCCATTTTTTTTTTCCATTTTTGCTCTGGCCATTTCAATCCATTTAAAGGGTAACACCCCAGTCCGTTTAACCGTTAAAATGGCCTCCTTTAAACCTTGCGATATACTACAAAGACTTTATTGTCCAAGTTTTTTATTTTAAATAAAGTTATAAAAAATTAAAAAAAAAGACTTTTGACCTTTTAACGCTTGAGAGAGAGTAAATGGTGATTTTGAAAAAATTAGCAAAATGTGGACAGCTTGGCACTTGGCAACCACAGGATTGCCCTCGTAATAGTAAGTGTCGAGCTCAGGGAAACCCCTTTTTTCTGGACCCTTCCGTGGTCCTGTGCACGGCCGTGGATTTCAAGAAACCCATATTTGCACACCCCATTTCCTATCCCCGTGGACTCCTAGTCGGGGCACACCCCAGAAAGAGAGATCTCTCTAAGACTTGTCTGACCGGTGACGGTCACCCTCACAAAATGAGCCACTTGGTATATTTTTAGAGGACACTTACTGTATGGATGTTTCTCTAATCCCTAGGTGGACCAACAAACAAAACATCAGGCTGATTAGTGATTTCAAACCTTTCGAATTTGTAACTCAAATAGTAGTTGATAATGCTCAAATTCCCACGGTTAAATCAACACATGAAATGGCGCCATTCAACGCTTGGAAATTACTAATCAAGTTGATTTTTGGTTTGCATTAGGTCCACCTAGAGATTGGTCAAACATCTATACGGTCAGTGTCCTCTAAATATATGCCACGTGGCTCATTTTGTGAGCGGTCAGTGATGGTCACCCGTAGCCAAGTTTTAGAGAGGTCTTTCTTTTTGGGGTGTGCCCCAACTAGGAGTCGGGGGATAGGAAATGGGGTGTGCAAATATGAGCTCCTTTTCAAGAATCCAAAAGTGGTTGTTAGTGCAGCTGTCATCACTTATTCACTCTTTAGGGTCGTTGACAATCACCGCTGCAATCTGTGCCCACTGATGGCATCATGGATGCTTAGCCCACCTAGACATTCATACCAAAAATCAACTTGTTTGATGATTATTAGCCGTTGGTTTTAATACTCAAACAAATGGTTGAATGCAATGGCTATAAGCAGGCCTTAAAAAGTATTAAAATCTGATGGTTAGAGATTACCAATCAGGGTAATTTTTGGTGTGTATATCCACCAAGGGGCAGGATAAACATCCATGAAGTCAGTGGGCCCAGATGACAGTAGCGAGTAACAAAAATAATGCTTCCGCATTTGAAAAAGTTTCAGGTAGACCTTATTGCATCTTTTTCCTCCATAGAATAGGACTGATTTGATATTTGGATCTGAGTACCCCAAATAGACTCCAATCCAACGTATAAAAATCCCTGATCAAGCTGATTTTTGGTATTTATGTCCACATAGGGATGTGCAAAATCCATACGTTCAGTACTCTCTAAGAGGGTCATCAACGATTTATTCGAGAATCCGTTATCCAACGTTCGTCACGGTTGCGCCATTGCTCCTTGAATCCGAAACAGGTTCCACACTTACAATAAGACATCGTCATCGGCTGATATGTCGTCGGAGGCACTGGATGGGGTCTCCACCACATCGTCAGTCACATTGTGGGTTCTACAATTCTCGTCGGCATTCTCCTGCAGCTGCAACGCAACCTCAAGGTTCCACGCCACGTAGCCCATAGCCGGCCGTTCGATCCCATGATCAGCTAGACAGTTCTCAGCGATGTCGGCAAACAATTTTAAACACTCGGGAGCGATCTTCCCCATAAGATATGGGTCGATAATCTGATGGAGGACCCCGCTCTGATTGCAGTGTCGGGCCCACTCGGCCAAGCTCGCCTGCTCCAACTCCTCCTCCAACGTTTGTAATACCTCTGGCCTTGCACACAACACTTCCAACAACACCACACCGAACGTGTTTACGTCCGATTTCTCAGTTAGATGTTGACTCCTGAAGTACTCCGGGTCCAAATACCCGAAGCTACCTTTGACCAAAGTACTGACGTGGGTGCGGGATAGGGTCATGGGCCCCAACTTTGAGGGGCCCATCTTTGACAACCCGAAATCTGAGACCTTGGCAACCGATTTCTCATCCAATAGTATGTTTGTTGTCTTCACGTCACGGTGGATGATCATGTTCTTCGCTCCTGTATGGAGGTAGTGTAAACCGCGTGCTGCTCCAATGCAAATCTCAAGCCTCTGCTTCCACGGAAGAGGGGGATTACTGGTTTTGTAGAGATGATCACGGAGAGTGCCGTGGGCCATGTAGTCATAGACCAAGATCATCTCTCCGTTCTCCTCGCAATACCCAATCAAAGAGACAAGGTGCAGGTGACGGAGTTTTGACAGCATCTTAACCTCCGTTTGGAACTCGTGGACCCCCTGCTGTGATGTCAGATCCCCTCGCTTGATCGCAACGGTAGTTGTGATGGTGATTCATTATCACCATCTATGTGGCCCTTGTAGACGCTACCGAACCCGCCTTTGCCGATGACCAAACCTTCGTCAAAGTTGTTGGTCGCCGCTTTGATCTCGGCAAACGAGAACTGGCGGAGAGATGAGGCAGTAGTGAAGACGTGTTCGTTTTTGTGGATCCCATGAAGTGGGAGAGCAGGAACTTCAGGGATTTCTTGTCCCCTGCGCCACCAGCGGAGTATTTCACTATCCTCCGCAGCCGGAAAACAAAGAAACACAGAAGAGAGAGTGCAACGATGACCCCACCCAACACCCCTCCACCAATGATGATTGGAGTTCGATTTCTCTTTTGGGTCTCCGACCGCAGGGAAGACGGTCTGGGCGTAGCTGAGTCAACCACCGATTCGCGTCTGGGAGGATTAAAACCAGCAAGATTGCCATTACTATCGTTCAATTTGAACATCTCCAGCCCGTTTAAGAATGCTCCACGGGTACTCGATTCTGGGTTAGGGTGTAGTGCAAGCCATAGATACTGCTTGCCTTCATTTTCTTTTTTAACGTTCACAACGTAGTCTCTAATTGCTGGAACCCCATTCAAACCAGTCCACGAAACGAGATCTGCTTAACTCTCGGCCGTCATATTGTTGATATAGATATGAAACCTCATCTGATTTTGCAGCGTTATCTCCTGTAGGATCTGGCAGAAATGGAGCCTAAAGAGGTAATTGAACCCGGAATCAATAGGTAACAACCACGTTAGATTGTATTTCATGTTGATAGTATCATTCCAACCCATGGTCCGAGCGGTGCGGTAGACGCTCACTGGTGCAGGGTAGGCGGGTAGCGTTGGAGGGTATCTTATTGTGACGGGTAAGTCAGATGGGACTACACCATCCCCACCGAATGTGTACTGTTAGTCGGTGTACCAGCTCCAAAACATGCCGGTATCATCTTGAGGTGAAATAACGTTCCCGCCGACGTTTAGTCGGTAAACCGTCTCGAGGGCAATGGTTTCATTATCAATAGATAACTCAATCCACTGTCCATTGAAAAGATAACGGATATGTCCATCGCCAATGTAGAGATTTTGAGGTATTGAGACGATCTCAATTCCGTTCACGAAGGCGTATGCGTCCGAAGCATTTGGAGATGGGGCGAAGGTTATGTGTAAACTCTGATCCTCCTCTGAGTTGACTGAGAATTCTCTACTGAAGTATGCTACATCGAGACCAGATGCAGTGAGGGTGGCGCTGAAGTTACGTAGGAGGGTGTAGCGACCAACAGTGACAGAGAAAAACGCTTTAGATTTGTCGAGACCAGATTATGTAGCCGGGTAGAAGTGGAGGCGAACGAATTTCGGGCCGGCAGTAACAGGAAAGCTGTAGGTGAATTGAGAGCTAAAGATGCGAGCAGTCATGTAGGGGACTTGAGGGACGGAGGGGCCTTGCTCTTGGGCAGTGGAGTTTGTTGATGTATCATTTTGTCCTAAGAGAAAGAATTTTGATCCTTTGTCGGCGTTCCACGTCCGGCCTTCTAGTGTTGTAGTGTCTGAAGAGGCACCGCAGTCGAGGGCGATGTTATCGGTTGGAATATAAGAAGAGCTATCGGCGGTGATGGAGATTAATAGATGGAGGAAGAAGAAGAAGAAGAGGTAAAGAGGGGGGATGGGAATTGAGAGAGTACCACAAGGGTCTTTGCGGGTCTTCTCCATGGAAGCAAAACAGAAGAGGAAATTCACATTAAGAAAAAAAAAAAACTAGTCTGCAACCTTTACCTATTGTTCTTGTTCTTAATTTTTTTTCCGAAGTCTTTGTGGTAGCTTGCGAAGACATGTATGATTTTTCCAAAGTCTTTGTCGCAGCTTGCGAAGACCTATCAGTATGATTTTTTTCCAAGTCTTTGAGGTAGCTTGTGAAAATCAGTATGCTTGATTTTTTTCTAGCCATAGATTTTAGCACTTATTTTTACGATCGATTCTAGCCATTGGATTGAAGTATGTCTTTTGCATATTTTTTGGTTACTTAATCCAACGGCTATAAATTATGAATCAAGCTGATTTTTGGTATGTATGTCCACCAAGGGGTGGGTTAAACATCCATGCAGCTAGTGGGCCCACTGACCACATGGATGTTTCTCCCACCCCTTGGTGGATATACGTACAGACCAAACATCACCTTGATTGGTAATCTATAACCATTAGATTTTAACACTTTTTAGCACTTTTTAAGGCGTTCTTATAGACGTTGAATGCAACCATTTTTTTGAGTATTAAAACCAACGGCTAAAAATCATTAAACAAGCTGATATTTTTGTATGAATGTCTATTAAGGGGTGGCCTAAACATCCATGCGGTCAGTGGGCCCAGATGGCAGTGGTGACTACCAAAAATGCCGCTTCCGCAAATGAAAAGATCTCAGGTATACCTTGTTACATCACGACCCTTAAAAAAATTAAAAACCATAAAAGGTAGGGTCCACACGGTTAACAAATACAGACTAGAAGAATTGGATTGAGACTGACCTTTGCTGACCCCAATTTCTGGTTAGTTAAGGGTGCCTTTCCCAAATAGGGTGGTCTAATTTTTCCAAATAGATTTTTGGAAGTTTGAGGGTGGCCGACCCCCCTTGGCTCTGTCACTGAGTGGTCACCTGGACTCTTTTTGAGGGGTACGTTCACCGGTTCAGCTTGCCGGTCTGATTTGAGGTACAAAGATCCAACGTCTAGAAATCACTAATCAGTCTGATTTCTGGTTTGTAGGTCCACTTAGGGATTGGCCAAACATCCATACGGTCAGAGTCCTCTAAGAGTGTGCCACGTGGTACATATTGTGTCCTGTAACAGGAGCCTGTCATTTTAGGGTGGTAACTGGAGCCTTAATTAAAAAGTCCTTAAAAAGATTTCTAGAGTTCCCTAATGTTAGGCCACTTTCAATTAGCCGGCCACAACCAAATTCAAACTATTATAGTGATCCAATTAAGACCCTGCATCCTAATCCTTAAAATTCGAAGGTCAATAAATTGATCAAACGGATGGGATTGCCGGAACAATTCAACATGGACACATCAACAAGAGTATAAAAAAAATCAAATAATTAATAAAATCAATTTCTTAAAGCAGGTAGACAGACCTCCGTTACGGTTTTCCATAATAAACTGAACCCAATTTTCTCCGTCAAAAGTGCTACTTCATGACAGGAGTAAGAAAATACTTGTCCATATACGCCAATGCCGGGGATTGAACCCTAGCCACTAATGCCACAGGATTGAATGATTACCACTACACTACAAAGACTTTATTGTGCAAGATTTTTTTAAATAACATCATAAAATAAGAAAAAAGACTTTTGATCCTTTAACCCTAAAGAGAGAGTAAATGGTGATTTTGAAAAAATTAGCAAAATGTGGACAGCTTGGCACTTGGCTGCCACAGGATTGCCCTCGTAATAGTAAGGGTCGAGCTCAGGGAACCCCCTTTTTTCTGGACCCTTCCGTGTTCCTGTGCACGGCCGTGGATTTCAAGAAACCCATATTTGCACACCCCATTTCCTATCCCCGTGGACTCCTAGTCGGGGCACACCCCTAAAAGAGAGATCTCTCTAAAACTTGTCTGACCGGTGACGGTCACCCTCACAAAATGAGCCACTTGGTATATTTTTAGACACTAACCGTATGGATGTTTCTCCAATCCCTAGGTGGACCTACAAACAAAAAATCAGGCTGATTAGTGATTTCAAACCTTTCGAATTTGTAACTCAAATAGTAGTTGATAATGCTCAAATTCCCACGGTTAAATCAACACATGAAATGGCTCCATTCAACGCTTGGAAATTACTAATCAAGTTGATTTTTGGTTTGCATTAGGTCCACCTAGAGATTGGTCAAACATCTATACGGTCAGTGCCTCTAAAAATATGCCACGTGGCTCATTTTGTGGACGGTTAGTGATGGTCACCGGTAGCCAAGTTTCAGAGAGATCTCTCTTTCTGGGGTGTGTCCCAACTAGGAGTCTACGGGGATAGGAAATGGGGTATGCAAATATGAGCTCCCTTTCAAGAATCCAAAAGTGGTTGTCAGAGCCAAGCTGGCATCACTTATTCACTCTTCGGGGTCGTTGACAATCACCGCTGCAATCTGTGCCCACTGACCGCATCATGGATGCTTAGCCCACGTAGACATTCATACCAAAACTCAACTTGTTTGATGATTTTTAGCCGTTGGTTTTAATACTCAAACAAATGGTTGAATGCAACGGCTATAAGCGGGCCTTAAAAAGTACTAAAATCTAATGGTTAGAGATTACTAATCAGGGTAATTTTTGGTGTGTATATCTACCAAGGGGTAGGATAAACTTCCATGCAGTTAGTCGGCCCAGATGACAGCAGTGAGTAACAAAAAGAATGCTTCCCTGTGGGGGAAAATTCCTGTCTTTTACCCGCACGATCTCCGAGGATACGGATTGGTGATTGGTAGATGAATCTCCCGGCGCGATTAGCCCTGCCTCCGAGGATCCTATGGAATATGTCGGCGTACTCCTTTTCTTCCTGACCTGTCCCTACGCGAACGCCGTCGTATCTCCGGTCGCTGTGGTACCTGCAAATCACACTCCGACGCTCAAGTCAGGATGGATCGAAATACTTTAGGTCTTGTTCTTGATACCTGTCTTTTCGGTCTCACTCGTGCTCTTTTTTTGATCCATTTTTTACTCAATCTTCTTTCCTTTCTATAGGGCTCTCAACAAGGAGTGCGTCGTTGTTGAGGAGCCTGTAACCGTTGTTTCTTGATAACGGTTTTCTGTTACGTTTCTTGATCTGAGGGGAATGCTTCGTCCGAGCGCTCTTTGAGTTGACGTTTGTAAGTGTCCGGGCCTTTATGCCTGTCAATTTTGGGTGACAACCCTATTTGGCTGGTCGGCCCCTGCAGTTGCTCGATGTGAAGCAATTTTTGATCGGACGGTGTCGTCAGGTGTTCAGATAAGGTCAAATACCGATCATGTTGTGCTGACTATCCCATACCGTTTGTCGGACAATGTCGACAGCCATTCAGATAAGGACGGCCGACACCTGCCGTTGCAACAGGGTTCATCCCTCAGTCGGCAGGTGTCGGCGGCTGTTCCGATTAGGACGAATGGCTGTCCCTATTCCGACTAGCCTTATGCTTTAGTCAGTCAGTGTCGGCCACTACTTTGTTAAGGACGGTTAAGGCTCTGCCTAGGCATACCTTACATATAGTGGGACAGTGTCGGCAAGAAGGTATGCCTGTCAGAATTGGGGTCGAGGTGGTCTGTGACCTATGGAAGCCCACGTGTCTCTGCTCGGCGAATGTGCCTCATTAAGTGACACGTGGCTTTGTCGTAGCGTCTCGAAAAATAGGGTACCCACATTCTTCATTTGAAAAAGTTTCAGGTATACCTTATTGCATCTTTTTCCTACTAAGAGTAGGACTGATTTAATATTTGGATATGAGTACCCCAAATAATGCTCGAATAACACGGTTAGAAATCAACCCAGGAAAAAGACTCCCTAATAAAGCTGATTTTTGGTATTTATGTCCACATAGGGATGTGCAAAATCCATAGGTTCAATAGTCTCTAAGAGGGTGCCACGTAGCTTATCCTGACGTTCTTCATTAACGATTTATTCGAGAATCCGTTATCCAATGCTCGTCACGGTTGCGCCATTGCTCCTTGAATCCGAAACAGGTTCAACACTTGACAATAAGACATCGTCATCGGCTGATATGTCGTCGGAGGCACTGGATGGGGTCTCCACCTCATCGTCAGTCTCATTGTGGGTTCTACAATTCTCGTCTGCATTCTCTTGCAGCTGCAACGCAACCTCAAGGCTCCACGCCACGTAGCCCATTGCCGGCCGTTCGATCTCATGATCAGCTAGACAGTTCTCACCGATGTCGGCAAACAATTTTAAACACTCGGGAGCGATCTTCCCCATAAGATATGGGTCGATAATCTGATGGAGGACCTCGCTTTGATTGCAGTGTCGGGCCCACTCGGCGAAGCTCGCCTGCTCCAACTCCTCCTCCAACGTTTGTAATACCGCTGGCCTTGCACACAACACTTCGAACAACACCACACCGAACGAGTATACGTCCGATTTCTCCATTAGTTGTTGATTCCTGAAGTACTCCGGGTCCAAATACCCGAAGCTACCTTTGACCAAAGTGCTGACGTGGGTGCGGGACAGGGTCATGGGCCCCAACTTTGAGGGGCCCATCTTTGACAACCCGAAATCTGAGACCTTGGCAACCCATTTCTCATCCAATAGTATGTTTGTTGTCCTCACGTCACGGTGGATGATCATGTTCTTCGCTCCTGTATGGAGGTAGTGTAAACCGCGTGCTACTCCAATGCAAATCTCAAGCCTCTGCTTCCATGGAAGAGGGGGATTACTGGTTTTGTAGAGATGATCACAAAGAGTGCCGTGGGCCATGTAGTCATAGACCAAGATCATCTCTCCGTTCTCCTCGCAATACCCAATCAAAGAGACAAGGTGCAGGTGACGGAGTTTTGACAGCATCTTAACCTCCGTTTGGAACTCGTGGACCCCCTGCTGTGATGTCAAATTCCCTCGCTTGATCGCAACGGTAGTTGTGATGGTGATTCCATCATCACCATCTATGTGGCCCTTGTAGACGCTACCGAACCCGCCTTTGCCGATGACCAAACCTTCGTCAAAGTTGTTGGTCGCCGCTTTGATCTCGGCAAACGAGAACTCGCGGCAGAGATCAGGCAGTAATGAAGACGTGTTCGTTTTTGTGGATTCCATGAATTGGGAGAGTAGGAACCTCCGGGATTTCTTGTCCCCTGCGCCACCAGCGGAGTATTTCACTATCCTCCGTAGCCGGAAAACAAAGAAACACAGAAGAGAGAGTGCAACGATGACCCCACCCAACACCCCCTCCACCAATGATGATTGGTAGGCCTGTCAATGGATAGTCGAAAATCCGAATCCGATTCGAATCCGTATTCGAAAAATCGGATATTATCCACATTTTCGGATATCGGATTCGAATTCGGATGTGTTTTTAATATTCGAATTAATTTCGGATGCAAATTCGGATGTTGGCATATCCATTTCGAAAATATCCCATCCAATTACCAAATAGAGGGGCGTTTTGGTCTTTTTACATGGTAAGCGAAAAAGACTCCAGATTTCTCCCCTTATTCATTCCTTTCTACAATTTCCCCCCCTTCCTTCTTCTCTCCTAAATCCTAACCCTCCTCTTTCTCTCTCTCTCTCTAATGCCCGTGATGCTGACGGCAACAACGCATAGGATCTCCAATCGAAAGCGGTGGTGACCACCTAACCATTCTTGCCATCATTCGTCGTCTCAATACTCATTGGTCTTTGCTGCTCTTATGGATTCCACCACTAAATCTATGACCAGGCATGCAATGAATCGTGTTTTGGAGTTAGAATTAGAGAAAGGGAAAGAGGAAAAGATTCATGTTTCCGGTTCACTGTTACATGCAGGTATGTCTTTTTTCACTTTGGAATTTTTTTTTCTTAGATCTGAAACTAGGGTTTGAAAGACGGATTGGTGATTTTTTGACGAATCAAATATTTTCAGATATCCGTTAATCAAATCGAATTCGAATTTGAATATTGATGTGGAATATCCGTCGGATTCGGATACTGAATTTTTTTTTCGGATTTGACTACGGATATAGGCATATCCCATTCGATAGATATCAGTTGACAGCCCTAATGATTGGAGTCCGATTTCTCTTTTGGGTCTCCGACCGCAGGGAAGACGGTCTGGGCGGAGCTGAATCAACCACCGATTTGCGTCTGGGAGGATTAAAACAAGCAAGATTGCCATTACTATCGTTCAATTTGAACATCTCCAGCCCGTTTAAGATTGCTCCACGGGTCATGGATTCTGGGTTAGGGTGTAATGCAAGCCATAGATTGTGCTTGCTTTCATTTTCTTCTTGAACATTCACAACGTAGTCTCTAATTACTGGAATCCCATTCGAACTCGAACCAGTCCACGAAATGAGATCCGCTTCACCCTCCGCCGTCTGATTGTTGATATAGATATGAAACCTCATTTCACTTTCCAGCTTTACCTCCTCTAGGATCTGGCAGAAATGGAGCCTAACGAGATAATCGAACCCGGAATCAATAGGTAACAACCACGTTAGATTGTTGTTCATGTTGATAGTACCATTGAAACCCATGCTCCGAATGGTGTGGTAGACGCTCACTGGTGCAGTGTAGGCCGGTAGCGTTGAAGGGTATCTTATTGTGACCGGTGAGTCAGATATGACCATACCATCCCCACCGAATATGTACTCTTGGTCGTCGTACCAGCTCCGAAACATGCCGGTATCATCTTGAGGTGAAATAACGTTCCCGCCGACGTTTAGTCGGTAAACCGTCTCGAGGGCAATGGTTTCATTATCAATAGAAAACTCATTCCACTGTCCGTTGAAAAGATAACGGAAATGTCCATCGCCAGTGTAGAGATTTGGAGGTATTGAGACGATCTCCATTCCGTTCACGAAGGCGTATGCGTCCGAAGCATTTGGAGATGGGGCGAAGGTTATGTTTAAACTCTGGTCCTCCTCTGCGTTGACTGAGAATTCTCTACTGAAGTATGCTTCATCGAGATCAGATGCAGTGAGGGAGGCGCTGAAGTTACGTAGGAGGGTGTAGCGACCAACAGTGACAGAGAAAAACGCTTTAGATTTGTCGAGACCAGAGTATGTAGCCGGGTAGAAGTGGAGGCGAACGAATTTCGGGCCGGTAGTAACAGGGAAGCTGTAGGTGAACTGAGAGCGAAAGATGCGAGCAGTCATGTAGGGGACTTGAGGGACGGAGGGGCCTTGCTCTTGGGCAGTGGAGATTGTTGATGTATCATTTGTCCTAAGAGAAAGAATTTTGATCCTTTGTCGGCGTTCCACGTCCGGCCTTCTAGTGTTGTAGTGTCTGAAGAGGCACCGCACTACCGCAGTCGAGGGCGATGTTATCGGTTGTATTATAAGATGAGTTATCGGCTGTGATGGAGATGATTAGATGGAGGAAGAAGACGAGGTTGAGAAGAGGGGTGAGAATTGAGACATAACATTGGTCTTTGTGGGTCTTCTCCATGGAAGCAAAACTGAAGGGGAAATTCACACCAAGAGAAAAAAAACCTAGTCTGCATTCCTTGGAAAAAATTTAGATATAGAGGACTCTGGATGCAGTTGACGCAGAGGACTCTAGTGAGTAGTGACCCAATATAACTCAATTGTTTGGGCCCACTAACCGCATGGATGTTTAGCCAACCCCTTGATGGATATATATACAAAATATCAGCTTGATTGATAATTTATAGCCCTTGGATTGAATATCCAAAAAATATGTAAAAAGCATGTTTGAATCCAACGTCTGTAATTAATCCTAAAAAGGTGCTAAAATCTATGGCTAGAGAAAACCAAGCTGACTGATCTTTTGTATGTATATCTACCAAGGGGTGGGTAAACATCCATGCGGTTAGTGGGCCCAAAAACTGAGCCATGTAGGGTCACTAGAGCCCTCTGCATCGACTGCATCCAGAGTCCTCTGCATCTAAAATTTTTCCACATTCCTTGTCTATAGTTCTTGTTCTTCATTTTTTTTCCGAAGTCTTTGTGGCAGCTTGCGAAGACCTATCAGTATAATTTTTTCTGAAGTCTCCGTAGACCCCAAAGGGGGAGAAAATCAGTATGATTGGTTCTCTCTAGCCATAGATTTTAGCAATCTTTTAGGATTGATTCTAGCCATTGGATTCAAGTATGTCTTTTGCATATTTTTTTGGGTACTTAATCCAACGGCTAGAAAATATGAATCAAGCTGATTTTTGGTATGTATATCCACCAAGGGGTGTGTTAAACATACATCCAATTAGTTGGCCCAAAAGAAATGAGCTATGTAGGGCACAAGAACCCTCTGCATCGACTGCACCAAAAGTCCTCTGCAGCTAATTTTTTCCATCATCAATAGGTGCATGACCGTGCATCTACACTTCAAAAAAGTTCTTGGTGATTTCTAACCGTTCGATTTGAGCCTTAACATGGGCTGATTTTTAGTTGTGGAATTAGAACATTATTTGAGTTACTGAATCCAATGGCTAGAAGTCACTGATTAGGCTGAACTTTGGTCTATGGTCCGGTCCACCAAGTAAAACTCAGTTGTCCCAAGGGCTGCATGACACATGTTTACGCAACCCACACTGCCACAACAAATAAAGACCCACTTCAAAAAGGATAATTGTAGTGCTCAATGTGTTGGACATAAAAAGTATCTAACACCAATACAATTGTGACACGTGTCCCTCTCTCATTAAATACTTATTGGCCGCCAAACAAACTCTTTTGGATGAGAACTTTGCTGACCGGTGCCGACCACAATATAAACCACGTGGCATGTTCTTATAGATTGTTGACCATATGGATGTTTACAGACCAAAAATTAGCTTGATCACTCAATTCTAAGCATTGGATTGGAGTCGTTTTAATGGGCAGATTTTTAACAGCGGAATTTGAGCATTATTGAACATTATTTGGGGTTCAAAGATCCAAAGGTTTGAAATCACTAATCAAGCTGATTTTTGTTTTGTAGGTCCACCTCAGGATTCACCAAACATAACTACGGTCAGCATCCTCTAAGAATTCCACGTGGCTCATATTGTGGCCGGTAGCAAAGTTCCACTCTTTTGGATCTTCACTTGGATCACAATTCTTCCAATAACTATTAGGAAAAAACATGTAACAATGTATACCTGACGCTTTTTGGCACGAGGAACCACGATTTTTGTTAATCGCTGCTGCCATATGGGTCCCCTGACGGCATTGATGTTTAGCCCAACCCTTGGTGGTTATGCTCACCAAAAATATCCGTGATTGGTAATCTCTAACCAATAGATTTTAGCACTTTTTAAGGGGTGATTCTAGTCATTGGATTCAACCATTTGTTATTAGTACTAAAACAACAGCTAAAAATCACCGAATAAGCTGATTCTTTTTTGTATGAATGTCTACCAAGGGGTGGGATAAACATGGATGCGGTCATTTGACACAGATGACAGCAGTGAATAACAAAAAGTGCAAGCCCCCCTCCCAAGGTAAGAAGGAGAGTACCGAACCCAAGTCGTTGGGAGGGCAGCGCTGTATTCATGCAGTGAATTAGTCCACTGAGTGACAGAAATAGAAGACGATAACCCCTTCTGATCTTTTATAGGTCATGTTCGTCTTTTGCTTCTGTCTATTTCTTAAGAAAAGTCCATCCCCGAGATAAAATCATTGTTATGACTTTGATCCCGTGTCTAACACTTCCACAAGAGAATGTTGACAACTGGGCGGCCCGCTTGTAAATGGACCCGGGCATAAACTTCATGTTATCAAAGACTAGACTTTTCAGTCAGCTTCCCATGTCCACATGGTTGCATCTTTCGTAAATGTACGTTTTCTTCAGCTAAAATATCAATCCCGGATGTTTGCTCCACGAGTCTATATATTCCTTCGCCTCAAGTTTTCCATTGGTCCGTAGGTAAAGCAACAATTCTACCAAACAACTTTTTATGTTTGAAAAGTACAAACTTATATATATATATACTAGTGGGTGGCCCGTGCCCTTGACACTCTCCGACAAAGCATTTGCCAAAATCGGGTGTGAGTAGCTGAGATCCACCGTCCACTTGGGAAATCAGATCTCGGTTTATTTTTAACTGTACATGTGGATTTCGAGCATTATTTGGGGTACGCAAGTCCAAAGGTTAGAAATCACTAAGCAAGATTAGTTTTGTTATATAGGTCTATGTAGAGATGGGTCAAACATCCATACGGTCAATTAATAGTCCGTCATCAACGTTGATGATGGACCTCCATCATTAAAATTTTGCTATGCGTGGGTCAAGGTCTTGTGAAGCCCTGTGAAGGGCGTGCTCCAACCCAGTTGGAGTATTATTATTTAGCATGCAACTCTAGGTTCATTAACCTTGGACTATTAATCATTACTCTTTTAATAATGGGGTATGTACGGGGACTTTTAATTAGTAATTTTTTTTTATTTTTGCAAACATGAAATTTTGACATGAAATAATTATAGTCACGTTGATGCCATCTGGCACACTCTTATAGACCACTAACTGTATTAATGTTTGTCCTATCCCTAGGTGCATATCGTTGGATTAGGGTATTAATTTTTCATGCTTTTTTTTTAACCGTGTATTTCAAGGAAAACTATTAGGGAGGATGGACTGAATTGATGTTTGGCCCATCCTTACATGGATCAACATACTAAAATTCATCTTGATTAGTAATTTCTATCCGTTGGATTAAAGTCGTTTTCATGATTTATTTTTAACTGTGGATTTCAATCAAGTATTATGATCCAAAGGTTAGAAATTACTAATCAGGCTGATTTTTGTTGTGTGAGTCCACCTAGCTAGGGTGGGCCAAACGGTCCAGTGGCCTCATAAGTTAAAAACTTTTGTGTGTTTCTAAGGTGGCGTTTGGTAAAACTTTTTTTTTAGACCTTAAGTCTGATTTAGCTGAAATTAAGTGATTTTGGTGATTAAGTTGCGTTTGGTAAACGATTTAATTTCAACACTTATCACCAAACTCAAGGAAAAAAAGACAAAAGTAAAAAAAGTGACCCAGCCTTCTCTTTTTGCGGTAAGTGAATGAATCTTTAAAAAAGATTCTTTGATTCTTTTTTAATACCAGCAATGTCCTTTTTTCAAACCTTTCTCTTTTAAAAACTTACGAAAGTATCCTACTAAATATTTCAAAATACCCACAATGCCCTTGACTTAATTTTAAGACTTAAGACCTTAGCCAAACAACCTAATTCAGACATAAGTCATTAAGCTACCAGATCTTAAGCACTTTAAGCTTATCTGATAACTTAATTTACCAAACGCCACCTAACTGAATGAATAAAGTTTGGTCCACCACACAGTGAGAGAGACACTGACGAAAAATCTACCACTTAGGGTTTTCTCTTCCGTTTTTTATTTTTGTAGGTCATGTTCCTCTTTTTTGTCAGTCTATTTCTTAAGAAAAGTCCATCCCCAAGATAAAATTATTGGTATGACTTTGAACCCGTGTGTAACAATTCCACAAGAGAATGTTGACAACTAGGCGACCCGCTTGTAAATGGGTCGGGGCATTAACTGCATGTTATCTAAGACTAGACTTTTCAGCAGCCTCCCAGGCAAACTTGTGGCCCACATGGTGGCATCTTTCATACATGTACGTTTTCTTCAGTTAAAATATCGAACCGAGCTGTTTGCTCCACGGGTAAATATATATCTTCGCCTCAAGTTTTCCATGGGTCAGTAATCAGAAAGGTAAACAACAATTCTACCAAATGGGTCAAGTTTTCCATGGACCTCTATCATGAAAGTTCTGCTCTGCGTGCGTCCAGATCTTGTGAAGCACCGTGTGAATGGCATGCTCCAACCCACTTGGGGCATTATTATTTAGCACACAACTCGAGGTAAATTTTTGCCAAACGAAGAAACGACACCAACATGTCCATTGACCTTGGACCATCTAATCATTACTATTTTAATAATGGGACTTTTAAATAACCATTTCTTTTTTCTAATATGGAATTTTGACACCAAATAATTAGTGTCACGTTGTTGCCATTGGCACACTCTTAGAGACCACTGACCTTATTAATGTTTGGCCTATCCCTAGGTGGATCTACATACTAAAATTCGATCATCATGATTAGTAATTTCTATTCGTTGGATTAGAGTATTTTTCATGGTTTATTTTTAAACATAGATTTCAATGAAAACTCTTAGCTAGAGAGCAATGACTGTATGGATGTTTGGCCCATCCCTAGGTGGATCTACATACTAAAATTCATCCTGATTAGTAATTTCTATCCGTTGGATTAAAGTCTCTTTCATAGTTTATTTTTAACTTTGGATTTCGATCATGATGATCCAAATGTTAGAAATTACTAACCAGGCTGATTTTTTGTTGCGTAAGTCTACTTAGGGATGGGCCAAACGGCCGTGGCCTCATAAGTTGCTTTATATATGAAAACTAGGTAAGTTAGAAACACACACCTAACATGTTTAAGGTCTTCTATCAAGTGTCAACTTCACCTCTAATGGCTTCCATCACCAAATTTAAATATCCTAACCTTATCTTCTCCGCATTAATACTTTTTGCAATCTGTCATGCTGCCATGCCTTTGGCAATGTGATTGTAGTTTTCCTTGTAAGCCTAGCTAGAAGACGTCCGTGAGATTTTGTGGAAGATTATAAAAGCACCATAAAGGAAGACGTTCGATAGACGTCCAATTATATGATTAAAGAGAAGTCTTTTTATGACAAACTGCTCCGATAAAAAGTTCTTTGTATCTTGAAACAAGTGCAAATTTTTAACGGCCACTATCGAGATATTGTGACTTCTTAAGCTTGTAGACTAATTTCTTGCCATCTGCTTGAAAATCCTCAGGCTGTTCCATATAAATATCATGTTCCGAATCTCCATTAAAGAATTCTTTTTAGAAAAACCTTTCCTCACCCATTTGATTGAGGAGATGCCTCAACCCCCTATCGCATTTTAACACGTGGAGGGGAGGTTAAGGGGAACCGGGAGAATTGGTTTTGGTTCAAAATATTATCTTTTTGATATAAGATTTCCTTTCCTTATTTGTTGCTATCCTCTTTTGCAAACTTTCTCTCTTTCATTATTTTCCTTTTTCTCTTTATTTCTCTGCAATTTTCTGCATATATCTCTCTTTAATAAACATGTTCCTCCTTTTTCCAAACTGGTGTTTCATCTTGATGTCATCATCAAACTTGAAACGGGTTATCTACAGGCCTCTATCTGCCCAAGATCTTTTGAAGAAAATGATTATTTTTCAACTTAGATCTGAGTTTTCATTCTTTCACTTGATAATCCTCACTTTATGATGTAGAACAAGTAATGGATTCTTTCATGGAGCTTTTGGATCGTCAAAGGCTCAAACAGCACTAAAGGACATAACGGGTATTAATGGATTTGTTGATGAAAAAAGGATGTAACAAGTATTAACGGAATTGTCAACAGTGTCAGAATCACAGAAGGTCGGAGCTCTTGAAATGAAACGAAAAGATAAGTAGTAGTCACCACTTTGTTGTGATGTACGCTGCTTTTTTACCAAATTCTATCGTTCAGGGGTGAAAACGGCAGTTTTGCTATTTTAGGAAGTTCTTGTTTTAGCAATAACTTTGATTATAGAAGTCAGAATCACTCACCGTCGATTCTAACATGTTTCTAGGCGCTAGTATTATCAGTTTCCATGCTTAGCTAGATTTTGTCATTGTTAGTAATTTTCCTCTTTTACTTATTTTCGTTTTCTATTAAATAGGTAGTAAGCCGAAAGGCAAAGGCAGTTTTTTGATCAATAAGATTTTGTGATTTAGCTCCTTTGTGAGTTCTTCTCTGTTTGGTGGATTCTAAACCGCGAGATATTGACGTTGGTCATATCTCTATATTGTTTCACGCTGCGTCAACTGGTATTAGAGCAAGAATTCGCCTGTCCCGATGGTAAGTAACGAAGTAAGAAACAGAAACCCTACTGACAGTAATCATGGGGAAGAAGCCCTGTGGAAAGCGATGGAGGAGCAATGACAACAGTCGAACAACCTAGCACAGTAGTTGAACGAGATTCATGAACTGCTTGTCGGGATAAACCTCAACGCCAACAACAAGCAACCAGCGGTTGATAGGGTACGCATTGAAGGAGTTGCCCGAGACCAACCTGTTAATAGAAACGTTTTAACATGTCCTCCTCGTCATCAACCTGATAGCGAGGATGAGTCTGAAAGCGAAGAAAAAGGAGGGCATGATGCATATCAACCTGCGGGGCGACAAAGGGAATATGCCGACTACCAGTTGAACGCAGATATTCCTCACTTTAATGAAAATATGTATATTGAGGACTTCCTCAATTGGATCTCCGAAGTAAAACGATTCTTTGAGATGATGGAGGTTCGGGAGGAGAAAAGAGTAAAACTTGTTGCGCTCAGATTGAAGGGTGGAGCTGCAGTCTGGTGGGACCAATTGCAACGGAACCGACAATGACAAGGAAAGGCACTTGTGAGGACCTGGCGTAGAATGAAGCAGTTTCTTATGGGGAGATTCTTACTGCCAGATTATGACCAGTATCTACTCCAGTTGTATCAAAACTGCTCACAAGGATCCAAATCTGTGTTTGACTACACGGCTGAATTTTTCAGACTTTCAGATCATAATAATCTGAATGAGACGGAAAATCAGTGGGTCTCCAGATACCTCAATGGCTTGAAACAATCACTTCGAGATAAAATTGGGTTGCAGGTATTATGTGTAAGGAATATTTTCATATTCAATTTGGCAAAGATTCCGTTTGACATAAAAATATTCTTGTAACCGTTCCTACGAGCACAAGTGTAGCGTGAAGATGTCGTGGTATGCATACTTCGCCAACTACGTGAAGACTAAAAGACAGAGACAGCAAGAATCAGACGGTTGACGACATGAGTCATCTGAGTAACTGCCGATTTGTCAGTTAATGACCGTGTTCGCTCAATTAGGAAGGTAAGTGACTTAGTGGCCATAGGAGTTGATTAAAATGAACAAAATATAATGGTCAGACTTAATCATTGGACAAACCTGAGTCAAAGTCAATTTTATTGACTAGTGGAAAAGTCAAATCAATTGGACATAGCCCAATCGATTGGAGACACTATGTAATCGATTGGACACTACGAGGCAGAAACATAATTGAGCCCAATTGATTAGAGACACTGTGTAATCGATTAGAAACTACGTGACATAAATCTTTCTGAGTACAATCGATTGGAGGCTCTGATACCAATTGAAATTCCACCGGTCCGTTCTCTTTAACTTAATATACCTAGAAGGGGGGGTTGATTAGGTATTTAAAATTAAATATACCTATACAGTTTTATTGGTCTATGGTATGGGGATAAAATCTCATGCTTTGGTTGTTTTGAAAAAGGATTATCACAACCGACTCAAATCAAATATACCCCCGTGGTATATTGTCTTTTTGTCATTTAATCTGATCAGGATAGAATGCGGACACAATCGAACAATCATACAAGACAAGATATTTTTACGTGGAAACCTTAGCGAAAGAAAAACCATGGGACCACGTCCAGACGAAAAGTATCACTAATTGAAAAGTTAAACGAAACAAAGGTTACCTACGCAGCACCGTTGCAAATACAGCATCCAACCTTAGCCAAGGCCCACTGTCGATGCGTCCAGGTCCTCTGAGTCAACGCCACGAATCCACGCTCGCCCTTCCAGCCAAAAAGCCTTATTCGCTTGTTCAGTTTGGTACACCCCAAACCTACCTTTGACCGGCTTCTCCGATCTTAATTCTCAACACTCCCGCCTTTGCAGAAGGTGAATGATTCAGTACACCCTGAACCCCAAGTTGCTCAAAAGGTGTTTGAGTCACACTGGTACTCTCAGACTTACTAGGTTGAATATAGAAGTGGAAAACCTAGGCTGAGTAAAGATCAAGCTCTTGGCTTTGATCAAAAAGAGAACAAGCTCACAAGATGTGAATGGAAAAAACTAACTTCTTGCTCTTCGAAATGGACACTCTACTAAATATAGCATTTGCTTCTCTCTTTTGAAGATTGAGTCACTCTGTGTCTCTGTGTGTGTTTAAAAAAGACATAAAGGGGTTATATTTAAAGAATTCGAAGACCCTGAGTCGTATAGAACGTGGGATAATGGAACCATGAATTTTGGATATAAGAAAATCGATTATGTTCAAAGTCCAATCGATTGTACACTTGGTCCAATCGATTGGGTCATGTCCAATCGATTAGGGATAAGTGTCCAATCGATTGGGCTCAATAAGTTTTCTGTTCTGAAGACACCAATCGATTGCACAGGGTTCTCCAATCGATTTGACATTATAACTTTCTGTCCCGAAGGCTCCAATCGATTAATCAAAGTCTCCAATCGATTGTACTCAGAAAGATTTCTATCCCGTAGTCTCCAATCGATTACACAGTGTCTCCAATCGATTGGTATCAGAGCGGGTATTTCTAATAAAGGTTTAATCACCTGAATTTAGACTCTTGAGAAACCAGTCCATTTTCATTAATTTGACAAAATGCAAAGAGAATGTGGTAATACATCCATACCGCCATTGTTTGATGAAGAAGACTATGCCTATTGGAAGGCTAAGATGAGGGCTTTTCTAAAGTCCATTGATGAAAGAGTCTGGATGTCAGTAGTGGATGGTTGGTCACCACCCACAATGGAAGTAGGAGATAAAATCATTCTTAAACCAAAAAATGACTGGACTAAAGATGACATAGACTGTTGTTGTCTTAACAGCAAATGTTTAAATGTCATTTTTAATGCCGTTGATAAGAATGAATTTAGAAGAATCTCTACTTGTTCTCTAGCTAAAGAAGCATGTGACATTCTTAGAGTCACACATGAAGGTACGTCAGCTGTTAAAATTTCTAAGCTTCAAATGCTGACATCCAAGTTCAAATCCATGATAATGGAGGAGAATGATACATTCACTGAGTTTTATGAAAAACTTAATGATATTGTGAACTCTGCTCACAACTTGGGTGAGATCATTTCGGAATCAAAAGTTGTTCGAAAAATTTTGAGATCCTTACCTGATAGATTTCAGGCTAAGGTCACTACGATTGAAGAGAGCAAAGATGTTGACTCTCTTAAAGTCGATGAGCTAGTTGGGTCTCTACAAACTTATGAGATGAATTTGAAACAACCAAAGAAATCAAAAGGAATTGCCCTTAAGGTTTCTGAAACTCAAGATTCAGAGTCAGATGTAGACTCTAAAGTAGAAATGGCATTATTCGTGAAAAAATTTAAAAAGTTCTTTCGTTCGAAAAACGATAGGTTCAAGAATAATAAACAGTTTGATAAAACTGTGAAACATGCCAGACCTCATGAGAGAGGTAGCAGAAGTGACAGGAACCCTAGGGAAAGTCACTCAAGTGATCCCCAATATTTCAAATGTAAGGATTTTGGTTACTTTGCAAATGTGTGCCCAAATAAAGAAGAATACAAGGGCAAGGCAAAAGCATTCAATGCCACATGGGATGAATAATCAGAAGATCATTCTGATAATTCTAATAGTAATGAAAAGACTGATAAGTATACAGCTTTTGTTTCTCGTTTCAATAGTCCATATGAATCTCATAAAGAGTCCAAGAAAAGTGATGATGAGAGTTCAGAAGAGTCTTACAATGGGGATTCGGATGACTCGGCAGTTGGTGTGAAAGAACTGTACGAGGAATCGATAAAATTCATCAAGGCTAACAAAGTTTTATCTGACAGGGTTAAATATCTTGACCCTGAAAATGCAGTCTTAGTAATTACACTGAAAAATTAAAAGTATTGATTACTGATTTATAACAAGAGAATGAATCTCTGCTAAAAAGGAACAAGTCACTGGAATGTGAATTCCAAACTTGCATGACACGCACGAAATCCCTAGAGAATGAGGTTATCAAATAAAAAAGGGATGTGTCAGGATTCTCATCCAGCTCTGCAAAGCTTGATGAGATTCTTCGTGTGAAAAAAGTCTATGGAGACAAACAGGGTCTGGGTTACAAAAACAATAAAGAAAAAGGGTCTTCATCCAAGACAATTTTTGTGAAAGCCCAAGTTATTCCCATACAGATCAATGACCCAATCAAAATAGTCAAAAGCAGTCGTTAGTGCAAATACTGCAAAAATATGGGTCATGTGATTGGAGACTGTCACAAGATGAGAAGAGGACATCAAAACCCTCTAGAAAAAATGGTGAATACCACTCAGAACGTGAAAAGTCAGAGAATTCCTATAAAGTCACATTATGAGATAAATTATTTGGATGTGCTATTGTGGGTGCCGTATTTTCTGGCAAATGACATGATGACACATGTACTTACTACACACATGCGGTATTAGAAAATTGACTCGTGGTATTATTCATCATGCGTGAATAAATGTGTCAGAGACATCAACAGAAACCATAGCTATCTCATCGCTGCCATGCAACTTCCATTAATGAAAATACCACGTGCCAAAGCGAGACGATCAGAAAAGAATATCTCGAGGCGGAGTTAGTAACAGAATGCATTAACACCTCAACCCTTAATTATGTCGGGAAGCATTCAAATCTTGCACGACATATTAATAATAGATCTTAATGGGATTTCTATTCAACTAACCCCGACAAGATCCAGCGGCCCACATGGTTTGATATTCCATTCACCCCAACAAGGGTAGGAGACTTACTTGACGGGATCTATTTTCATCTCATCCCGACCAGATCAGATAACTTGTTAGATGCATATATCCCGACAAGATCAGATGACTTACTTGACGGGATCTATTTTCATCTCATCCCGATAAGGTCAGACAACTTGTTGAATACATATATCCCGACAAGATCAAATGACTTACTTGATGGGATCTATTTTCATTTCATCCCGACAAGGTCAGACGACTTGTTGGATACATATATCAAAACAAGATCAAATGACTTGCTTGACGGGATTGATCGTCATCCTATCCCGACAAGTATACAGGTTTTAACGAACGAGGTGAGTATTCTAAACGCAGTCAGCTTTTTAACTAATGAATACTGGCCATATGGTAGTTAGTTGAACTGCCACAGTTTCTACATCCCTTTATTAGAATATCTGACATGAAGGATGCCACCTCAGTGCCACCTCAGTTATTTCAGGTATAACCGAATCAAGGAAGTCAAGATCTAACAAGAAGATTCTGTTTTACAACAGAATCATTTCAGATCATAACTAACTGATAACGACTGGACACGTGGATGGTGAGTCATGCCAGTTCTAAGGGTATAAATACAAGACCCTCAGGACTGAGAAAATGATCTTGCTCTCCAGATCTAGATAGTTTAAGCTCTAAATATTTTACTATTTTCTTGAACCCCGTTACCATTCCTAAGCTGACTTGAGCATCGGAGTATTGTCAACAGGTACAACCATATCTCATCTAGAGATCATCCTATCCTTCACGGAGGAGAAAGCAGTTTCACCCTGAAGCATCAGAGCCGCCGATCATCATCAAGATACGAATCGTCTGACCTCGAAGATTGTGTGGGTTAGATTAGATATTTTTCCCCCACAGCTATCTAGGAAGATGAAAGACCTTCTGAAAAGGTCTAAAGAATTAATCAAGGAGATTGAGTCTCTTGAAAAATTCAAACAACCTCAGAGTTATGTAACTCAAAAGAGGAAAGATCTTAAGAGAGTTGATTCTTCTGCCAAACTCACATTGGTATGGGTTAGAAAAGATTCTCTGAAGGAGAAATGTTCGTCAATGTCATACCTCTGAGCAATGTGCTCTCTATTGCCTCTTGCTATCATAAATTTATATTTTGAGGGATTTTTGTTTCTTTTTTATTTTGCTTCTTTTTAAATAATAAAAATTGATAATATTTCAGAAAAATCAAAAGATCAAGTATTCAGAAGAATAATAAAATTATTATTCTATAAAATTTTGATGAGTAGTAATTTCTGAGACATTCTAAGAAAAATGACTTAACTGTTAGTAAATTTTTTTTGCTAATCCAGGTATTATATCTTTTAATTGTTATGATTGGTCAATTTTTACTAGTATGCATTTGAAGATTATTGAAACAGTATATCTCACATTCACATGCACATTGAGTATTTATGTGGGAATGGATTTGATAAAAGTGTAAAATTTTATAGTATTGGAATTAGGAATAAACCTCTACTGATTATAACTTCAAATTAGTAGTGTTCCTGCCTTCAGTTGATTTTGAAACTGCACTATAGTCGACTGTTGGCTTCCCAATGAGAGTTATTATATTGAGGAAAAAGCTACTTCCACAAAAGTTAGAGTGAATGCCATCTGTATGGCCCTGCTTAAAATTTGAAATTTGATTATCATTGCTGTAGAAAAGGGCTACTTACATGGAGAGTGAAAGCTACCTATATTCAAAGTGAATAAAAAGGGTATAAAAGACAGTCAATTTGCTAGAAAAATTCTTATCCATCAGCAAATACCCATATACATGAGAGTATGTGAGATCCCTAAATAACTCTAATGAGAATTTTATGATCGAATACAGGATATCTCCAGATTCTGATACTTATGAGAAATTACTACTGAAATCTTATCCGGTACCACAGATAAACTCGGATCACTTACACGTAATGATATTACTATTGATATTTGAATCTATAATTACTAGTGATTTGTGACTTGCGCTAATGTCTAAAAGATTTAATATTTTTGATGAAGCAAAAGATTACACTAAAGTGTTAATTAATTCTCTCAAATCAGAATCAGTATCTATTGCTTATCTAGAGTGTAGTCATGAAGTGAATTCTATGTTTTTCTGACGATTTATCTTTTCTTGAGCAATTTTTAAAAATGATTTTCTCTGAAAAGATGTTCTTGGGGGTCCTGGAAAATGAGCCTATTGGTTTAAAATTTAAAAAAAAAAATTTCTTATTTTTTGATTTTCCCGGACCAGTTCAATCGATTGGAGGAAACAACCCAATCGATTGGAGAGTACAGCCCAATCGATTGGACAAGCTCCAATCGATTGGCCACTTAGCCCAATTGATTGGACAGTGCGGGGTTTGGTTTTATAAAACCCAAAATCTGTCATTTTCAACCCCAATAGATCCGATCGCCTCCCAGATTTCTCTCAATCGATCGCAGGTACCAGATCTACTGTTCACATAAGGTTTTGTGGAGCGAATCTCTCGATTTCCTTGCTTTCCACTTCACCCTCTTCGTTGAGGTTTTTTGAGAATTTCTTAGTAAAAATGGAGATTTTTTGGTATTTTCTTCCTTTCTTGGTACTCATGATGACGAATCCTCATCATAGAAGAGCTGTTGTGCTTTCTGAGGAAAGTGGTGATGAAGAACCGCTGATTCAACGGACTCAATCGCGAGTCAAACGGGGTGGTCGACTAAGTGGGTCGAGACACTCTGAGTGAAAGTAGGGTTTTCCCGTGTCGTTGGATCGGAAACCCATGATTTAAACAATATTTGTAATTTCTCCGAATTGGTTCACTTAATCTGCAAATAAGCAGACTTACACAGTGGCTCGTGTCGGATATCGTCCGCACTCGGGATTAGTTAGCACAATAAGAAACAAGAATAATCAGAAAATACTCAGAATAAATGGAAGGATGAGAATGATGGAGGTTGATTTAAAATATACTTGAGATTGTTGTTAAAACTATTAAAATAAAAAAAACATAAGAGAAATGAGAATGAAAAATATAATAAATAAAAACAACTTAAACTTAAATTTAAAACTTGTTTATTAAACTGAAAACAAATACTTACAATGCTTGTCCAAATGCTTTACAATGGAAATAACATTAAACCAAATTAATTTAGAAAGCCATTAAAATATTACCCTAGAAAGCATGTAAGGTAGAGAGGGAAACAAGAGAGAGAAAGAAGGTAGGAAGTTTAGAGAGATGAATTAAAGAGAAGCTTACCATTGAAGAGGTAGATGGTGTAACTTCGATTGGATCGACCTCAATAGGATTGAGGATTGTAGCCTTTGATTGTGGCGGATGGAATGGGCAGCAAGGAGACATTGTTGTTCGATGCGTTGCACCTCGAAGTAGAGGCGTTAATGGTGAGCTCACCGGAGAAGAAGGGTGAAGAAGAAGAGAAAGAAAGAAGAAAGAGAAGAAGAGAAGGGGGAGGGAACCAACCCAAGAAGGAGAGATTGTAGATCTCTTATAGACTTTTTTTTTTGCTTGTTGTAAAAATGATGACCGTTGGATCTAGAGAGTTCCAACGGTTGGAAATTGGTTAGTTAGATGAGAGAGAGAGAATGACTAGGATAGAGAGAGATGGGGGAGAGAAGAATCGGTTAAGTTAGACCAATTCTCTCTTGTTGTTGCAAATGGTCATGGGTTATGGGTCATGGGTCATGGGCCTCGGTCATGGGCCTAGGTCATGGGCCAAGATAGATTGATAGAGAGACAATAGGAGAGAGGTGAGAAAAAAATACAAAAATAAAAGCATTTGAGGATCTTGAACCCTGGTCTTCTTTATTATCTCTCGTCCGCTCTACTAATTAGTCAAACTTATCCTTTGATGTCAATTGGTGTAGCTTTTAACACCTAAGTCCTTCTCTTGGTCTCCAGCTATTCTTCTCTCTCTTAGTCCTTGTTCCAGCCCTATAATCTTCTAACTTTACTCGTACATGTCTTCTATCTTTTTATTCTAGCCTGTTGGCTCTTTAAGCTTTGATAGAAGTCTTCTGTGGTTGATTGTAGGCCTGCCAGTCCTCGAGAATTGCCCGATAGGGTCTCTTGCAAGTGAAAAAGCGCGTAACGAGATTCAACTAAAACGGCTTGATACTGGACTATCCGAAATGCATATATTTCATGCGAATAGTAAATTTTCATTCAAAGAATATATTTTACGCAATGGAAGAAACTCTTATGTGGAAAAGTCGATGAAAAGACAAGTTTTACGTAGGAGAATGCGACATTGCTATAAGGATAATGACTTAAAATAAGCACTTTTGAGTGAATATCACTGAGCGAGGTAAATTATCCAGAGCACCTAGGAGAGCTCGGGGTCGTGCCCATCATAGCGATACTCCTCCGGTGAGTGCTCCTATCTCTTCATTTATTTTCGATTCTGCTAGAGAGCGCTTTGAGCATTTCTCTGGTCGAAAATTCACTACTGAGAGAGTAGTTGAGTTTAGCACCATTTTGGGTACTATGGTCCATTCACAGTCTGTATCTCGCGAGTGGATTCCTATCACTCGCTTGACCATTCCATTTTATCCTGTTTTGGTCAAACTATTTTATGCCAACATGCACGCCATTTAGTGTGATGACCCGAGTGAGTTGTCCTTCCAAATTTTTGTCTCTAGGGCTTACTTGACTATTACACCTTATTTTATTTCTACCTTGTTGGACATTCCTCGTCCGTCTACCTCATATGAATACATTCTTAGGACTCGTGAGATGACTTTTAGGGTCACGTTGACCGAGACACTCACATGGCAGATTTTTGACTGGAGTACCTTCATACCTCTTACATTCCTTCTCCCTGAGTATCGTTTGTTGCACCTCATCTGTGGGTACAACATTGATCCACCTGGCCATGGGGCACAGGTAAACATTAATCGTCTGCAGCTTCTTTATCATCTGGGCACTGGTTTTGTCATTGACCTTTCGAGGTTCATTTTTGGAGCCATGGTTAGGGCAGGTAACCAGTTGGCTAACCATCTTTGTCTCCCATTCCCTCTACTAGTGAGCTCTATATTACTGCATCTGGATGTGGCTATTCGAGCTAATGAGGAGGTGTGCGCTCCCATGGGGCCTATTGGGCCTTCGACCATCAGAAAGAGCATGTCTCAGGTTCGGAGGGTGACAGATGTACCCCCCCCCCCACACTTCGATGATAGTTTCGATTAGGACTTGGGGGATGATGTCGAGCCAGGGGGTCAACAGCCAGATACTGATATGTCTCCTCCAGAGACACAGCCATCTTTTGATCAGCCTCCTGAGATGCCTGCTCCTTACTCATTTGAGTCTCTTCATCATCAGATAGTGGAATTCGATCAGCGTCTCACAGCGCATGAGGGGCGGACTGCACAGAGTTTCTGCAGATTAGAGGAGGGTCAGGAGAGGATGATGGGTTCCATGTACAATATGCACCGATACATGGAGTACCAGTTCACCATGATAGGCTTTGGACAACATCCACCAGCTCATGGCCTTGATCAGCGTGATAGTGCTGAACCATTTACATAGACTCCTTGAGAGAGTTATCAGATGTGTTTATTGTTATTATTGTACACCGATAAACTCAGAGTTTATATGGTTATACTCTGCTTGTGTTATATTTTGTTACAGGGTATAAACCAGTATGTATTTGGTTATGGATGTATATATTGCACTTGTTTCTCATGATATTATTCATTATATGCTTATTATTTGCTTATATTTCTATACCTTTGTCAATCTGTGGCAAAAAGGGGGAAAGAAAAATCATAGCGGTAAAAATAAGTTGATGCATGAGATAGGGGGAGAGAAATTTAGGGGGAGAAAAAAGTTTTATTTTTCCAATTTCTCTACGTGTAATGTGCATAATTAAACTCACTGCATTTTATATGAATTATTGATTGCCGATGATATTACATGGTATGTATTGTTGGTAGAATGTGCAGGGAACAGATCAAAAGCCATTACACTATATATGTTCGATTATCTCCAAGAGAGTGTGAGATAGTGACGGAATCATGTAAGAGGGTGGGATTGTATTTTCTATTTTTTTTACCTTCTTTATGATTAAATCTTTTTTTTGTCACAGAATTATCAAAGGAGGAGATTGTAAGGAATATTTTCATATTCAATTTGGCAAAGATTCTATTTGACATAATAACATTCTTGTAACCGTTCCTACGAGCACAAGTGTAGCGTGAAGATGTCATGGTACGTTTCATGTAATCTACGAGCACAAGTGTAGCGTAAAGAGCCGTCGATTCAGCCAAGATCGCAAGGAGCTTTGTTTAAAGGCGTCGCTGGGGAGAATAGTAGTAATCAGATGACAGGGCCGACTAACAGAAACATACCAAGGAATCTGAATCCTTATGTTAAGCCTACACCAGGAAACTGTTATAGGTGTGGGAAGCCTGGACACCACTCCAATACATGCCCCGACCACAGATCTGTGAATTTGGTGGAGGATGGTGGAGATGAAATAGGGGTTGACGAGGGTGCATAGGGGTTGACGAGGGTGCAGATGATGATGATGTAAGGAATATTTTCATATTCAATTTGGCAAAGATTCTGTTTGACATAAAAACATTCTTGTAACCATTCCTACGAGCACTAGTGTAGTGTGGAGATGTCATGGTACGCATACTTCGTAGATTACATGAAGACTAGAAGACAAAGACATCAAGAATCAGACGGTTGACGACAGGAGTCATTTGAGTAACTGCCCATTTGTTAGTTAAAGATCGTATACGCTCGATTAGGAAGGTAAGTGACTTAGTGGCCATAGGAATTGGTTAAAATGAATAAAATATAATGGTCAAACCTAGTCATTGGACTGACCTCAGTTTGAGTCAAAGATATTGACTATTGGGATAGTCCAATCGATTGGAGGACTCTGTGTAATCGATTGGAAGTTACAAGGCAGAAACTTATTTCAGCCCAATCGATTGGAGACTCTATGAAATCAATTAGAGTCTTCGGGATAGAAACTAATTTGAGTCAAATCGATTAGAGACTGTGATATCGATTGGAACCTTCGAGACAGAAACTTATTTGAGTCAAATCGATTGGAGACCTCTGTGTAATCGATTGGATCTTTAAGAATAGGAAACTTATTGAACCCAATCGATTGGACACTTATCCCCAATCGATTGGACCATGCACAGAATCAGTCTTTCTCAGATCCAAAATTCTTGGTTCCATTATCCCATGTTCTACACGACTCAGGGTTATGGAATTTTATAAATACAACCCTTCTATACCTTCTCTAAACACACACATAGACATAGAGTGACTCAATTTTCAAGAGAGAAGAAAATATTTTATTTATTAGAGTGTCCATTCGAAGAGCAAAAAGCTTGTTTCCCATTCACATCTTGTGAGCTTGTTCTCTTTTTAATCAAAGCCAAGTGCTTGATCCATTCCTCAGCTTAGGTCTTCCACTTCTATATTCGACCTAATAGCATGAGTGTACAAGTGTGACTCAACACCATTTGAGCAACCTAGGGTTTAGGGTGTACTGAATCCTTCACCTTCTACAAAGGCGGGAGTGTTGAGAATTAAGATCGGAGGAGTCGATCGACGGTAGGTTTGGGGTGTACCAACTAAACAAGCGGACAAGGCTTCTAGGCTGGAAGGGCACGCTTGGATTTGTAGCATTGATTCAGAGGACGTGGACGCATCGGCAGTAGGCCTTGGCTAAGGTTGGAAGCTGTATTTGCAATGGTGCTACGTAGGTAACCTTTGTTTCGTTTAACTTTTCAGTCAGTGATACTTTTCGTCTGGACGTGGTCCCGTGGTTTTCCCTTGACTAAGGTTTCTACGTAAAAATATCTTGTCTTGTGTGATTGTTTGTTTGTATTCCGCAATTTATCTTGATTAGATCAAACGACAAAAAAAAAATATACCATGGATGTATATTCGATTTGAGTCGGTTGTGATAATCTTTTATCAAACAACTAATGCATGCGATTTTGTCCCCTACTATAGACCAGTAAAATTGTGTAAGTATAATTAATTTTAAATACCTAATCAAACTCCCCCTTCTAGGTATATTGGATTAAAGAGAACGGATTGTTGAAATTTCAGATGATGATCTATATGATGGGGCCGAGTGCTCAGAGGAAGATGGAGATCGAGTTAACTGCATAGTACAATGGGTACAATGGGTATTATACCCTGAACTTTCGTTCTATGGTATTATGGTAAATTCACCTAATAATGAAGACCTTAATCTTTTTCAAACTTCTATTCCTATTTTTATAGTTTAATATCATGCTTGAGTATGTGTATTTAATTTGGTTTCATTTTAACAACTTTAAAAAATCTGTTATTTTTGAAACTCACTCTTTAGGGCTAAATTCTTTCTAAGAATATTGAACTATACCTTGTAAGGAACTTTTTCTTGCCGCAATTAATATTCCAGAACTTTTATAAAAAAAATATTTTATGGGCCCGAGACACTAAAAATATTCCTATTTTATCCTTACTAACTTACCTATGAAATTTGAAACATTTTCTGAGACATGAAAACCCTAGCGGGAGATTTCGAGAGATTCTGACAAAAATAGTATTTTCATAATTTTTGAACTTTCTTACAATTCTTATATTTTTAAAAATAATATTTAATTATATTTTATTATTTAATAGGAGTGTGGGACCTGTGAATCCCTTTTCGGGTCATTCCGATGTCATTTGACACTTTTCCGGTGCTTTGAACATTTTTTATGATTTTTATGTATTTAGACTACTTTTTGTGATTTATGTGTGTGACGTGTTTATTATTTGTGTTATGATCGTTGGGTGGGCCCGTATGGCCAATCTAGAGGCCTTTTGTGCTTAACAATTATCTTAAATGAAGCCTAGTTGTTATATATGGGCCTTGGGCCCATTTCTAACCCATTAGTAATGTAAAATATAAGTTTTTGAGGGTTGAAAAAGTCATCCCTTTGACAGTTATGAATTTCACTAAAATGGAAACCCTAATCATTTCCTAAACTTATTTATGAAAACCCTAAAGCTTTAGAAGTTTTCACAAACCAAACTCCATTAAAAAATAGAGAAATCTCCATTAAACCTTCATCCGGGTACCGATCGCACTCGAGCAAGAAAGGAGAATTGATGGAGACTCCGATTAGAAGAACATACTCCGAGTAGAGGACGATCCGATGACTTTCAAATTTGAAGAAACTTTTAATTTTCATTAAACTTCAAGAAACCTTAAGGTAAGTGTGTTTGATCCATCCTATACTTGTTTTTCTTCAAGATTTTGTTTCTCTTTCATTAGATAATGGTTGATACTCATTATAAATTAATTTTAACAATATTTACTTTATTCTTATTGGGTTGATCTTTATTTTGGGCCACCATGATGGGTTTGGCCATGGTTTCTTTTACACCTATAACAGATGACTATGTTCTTTATCATTTTCGTTGTATTTTTATAATTTAAATATTTTTATAATTATTTTTTCTAAATACCTCTATGAATCTATTTTTGAAAACCGTTTAGTTTATATTTTTTTAATTTATATTTATTTAATTATAATTTTTTTAAGTTGTTAGACTTTACAAAACAACCCAGAATTTCAGATTTTATACGGTTCATTTCACTTGGGATTTCAATCTATATTTTTAATCTAAATATTTTTCTAATTATTTTTCATAGATATCTCTATCAATCTAATTTTTAGAACCTTTGAGTTTGTATTTTTCTGATTTATATTGATTAAGTTATGATTTTTCAAACTTGCTGGACTTTTCTGTAAAACACAGAATTCCAGATTTTACACGGTCCATTTTACTTGAGATTTAGATCTATATTTTTAACCTAAATATTTTTCAAATTATTTTTCATAAATACCTCTATCAATCTAGTTTTTAGAACCTTTGAGTTTGTATTTTTATGATTTGTATTGATTAAGTAATAATTTTTCAAATGTACTAGACTTTTCCGTAAAACCCAGAATTTTAGATTCTGTCCGGCCTATTTCATTTAGGATTTCGACCCATATTTTAAATCTGAATATTTTTCTATTTATTTTTTCTAAATACTTCTATAAATATATTTTCTATAACAGTTGAGTTTGTATTTTTTTGATTTGTATTGATTAAGTTATGATTTTTCAAATGTGTGGAACTTTTCTGTAAAACTCGAAATTTCAGATTCTGTCCGGTCCACTTAATTAAGAATTTTGACCTATATTTTGAATCTGAATATTTTTTTATTTATTTTTTCTAAAAATCTTTGTAAATCTAGTTTTTAAATCCATTGAGTTTATAATTTTTATAAGACAGTATATTTTTTTTTATAAAAAACCTATTAATTATTAGTGGTTCGGTCTTGACTTATTAACTATTAAGGGGTTTAGCCCTTGTTGTTTGACTAAACCCTAGATGGTTTGACCTATACTAGTAGGTTTTTTAAAGTTGTTAGAATGAAACCAAATTAAATACAGATACTCATATATGATATTAAACAATAAAAATAATAATAAGAGTCTGAAAAAATTTTAGGTTTTTATTTATTAGGTGAATTTACCATAATACCCTAGAACGAAAGTTTAGGGTATTACAGCCGCTGTCTCACACTATAGTTCGTCATCAACATTGAGGATGGACCTTTGTCTTTTTGAAGCTTGCCAGCCCACCTTTTGTCTTTTCTCTTCTTTACTTTTTTTTCTTTCTTTTTTGTTTTCATGTAACAGATGGCATGCAAAGGAAGGTGAATAGTATATTGATTGATGGCGTGCAAAGGAAGGGGGCGTGGCCTAACTCCTATTTTGGCTTTATAATAGTATAAATATATTGATTGATGGATAGATGTTTGGTTTTCAGGATAACGTGAATCAATTTTTGTGGTAGCAGAGGCAAACAAAATTTTCGCGAGAATACATTGAATGAAGTGACAAGCCTAAAGACAGAAAAAGGTCCCTCTTTAAAGAAACTACAAAAGGTGCCACTTTGGGGAAGTCATATGATTGAGACAGTTTAACGCTTGGAGGAAGATTCTGTCACGATTCTTTTGCCAGATAGAATCACTTAGCACAAATTTACGGTTGTAACTTGTAACTTGCCGCGAAGACTATGTATTTTGTGGTTCCCTTGATGTGGTATGTGGACCTCCCATCCTGCTATATATATCTTCGGAGCAACTCAAATTAACCGATCTCTATATCTATATCTTCAAATATAGTGATGCTTTTTTGAAATCCAACTCCAACCCATCTTTATATTCGACTCCAAGTTTGAAGCCAACCCCTCTATTCTCCTCTAACACCTAATATAGAGATCTACTTTTTACTTTTTTGAATTTTCATATTTATCCTTTTAGTAATATTTTAAACAAATTTAATTCATTTTATATCTTTTTTTTAAATACTTTTTGTGTCCCTCTAACTCCAGAGATGTTTTTTTGAAGATGGGTTGGTTGGAGTTCAACTCTTTTTGAAAGGTGTCTCCATCTTCAAATTTGAGGAAGATTCCTTTTGAAGCCAAAATTTGAAGACCCTGCTGGTTGAAGTTGCTCTTAGCAGTTGCTTTCTTTTTTCCACATCTTTAATGAGAAAAAAAAACATTGCCCTCGGTGGCTCCAATAGAGAGCGTTCAGCCTAGTGACTTGAGGAAAGGGAGTTCCAATAGCTTTGGAACTTGAAACAAAATAAAAGAGTTGAAGTTAATTGGTTATAGTTATTGGGTTTTGGGCCAAAGCCCATTTACTTGCATACCAATGTATAATTTTTCTAATTAAGGAAACTTGATTAAATGCTTACTAATAAAATGCTTACCATAGCTTGTATGTGTAGGTGATATTTCTTATAAAAAAATAATTAACTTTGGTTATGATGATTAGTAACAATGAACCCATGGGTCATAGGGTACATGTCACACACACAAATGTGTACCCACATTACATGTATAATTAATGCACAAATGCATACACCTAAATTAATATAAAGCTTAGCTTAACAATTCATATACTTGTGGGTGCAAAATTTGGTTCCCACGATTCCTGAGATCTCGAATAGCTACTGGTGAGCTTTCTTCCTTGGAACGATAGCTATTGCTGGCTTCGTCTTCTTCCTCCTTCATTGTAGGGCTGCAACTCGGGCGGGTTGGGTTGGGGGGTCAACCCTAACCCAACCCAACCTTAAATGATGTGAACCCTAATTCAACCCTACCCAAGGTCGAGCCTCGATTTTCCAACCCTAGCCCAAACCCTATCGGGTTTGTTGGGTTAGTTGGGTTGGACGGGTTGCTCAATTTCTTAACTTTTTTATTGATTGGAAAGATTGTTAAATTTTTTTCATATTAAACTAATTTACTGGTCAATACAATAACCATTATGCTAACTAGTAAATAATAGCTTCATTTCCAACACCTCATGAAAGAAAACATGATATTTTCATAATAAGGGAAAAGTTCGTTCACTCAAATACATGATAAAAATTACTAAAAAAATAACCAAAAAAAATCGTCAAAGAAAACACGATATTTTCAATATCAACCGATCACATAAAATGCCAAAATGTAATTTCAAGGGCATTTTATAATCTCACACGAGGGTTCTAGTTTGATAAGAACAAACATCCATGGGTTGCTTCATTTGCCAAACTTTAGTGTGGATGTTTGTCGATATACTAATACATATATGTAGTTTGTATGTCGGGTTTGAGTTGGCCCTAACCCAACCCTATTTGATCGGGTTACCAGAAATCCAACCCGAGCCCAACCCAAGTTCTGAAAAGGCTAACCCAACCCAACCCTAACATCGGGTTCAATCCATCGGACTCGGGTTGAGCCCGCCCAATTAAGTTGCAACCCTACTTCATTGTGCCAGGGTGTCTCTGTTGAAGGTACTCTGATGCTCAAGTCAATCTTGAGTCTCATGTATGTAGGAATAGGGTTTAAGTTTTCCGACCTCGAGCTCTCTTTCCTGAACCTCTTGGTGTACTCTCTCAAGGCTTCATTGTTTTCTATCTTTAGATTAAACAAGGTAGTCCACATCCTTTCTGAGCTTGTTTGCATGAATATTGGGCAATGATCACTGAGTGCCTAATTCATTGAAGCTCCTGAGGGATCTCAGAGCCAATTGGTTGAACCAGAGAAGGGCTTCATCGTGGGGTCTGGAGGGGAACATCTGGCACACTAATGCGTCATCCGTCTCCTAGATTGTCAGGCTCTTGTAATGAAGGATATTGTTTACTGGGTTAGTGAGTCCATTAAATATTGTGAACCTAGGGATGGTGAAGGATTTCGGTAACCAATAGAGCTAGATTTCATCCACGAACGGTGAGTCGATGGGTGTCCTAGTGGCTATAGCTGTCATCTTGTCTGATATAGTTTCATTTTTGCCCACCAGCTCGACTATCATCCTAACCACTTGCCCTTGGGTAAGGTAGTTCACCTATTGTAGGCTTCTAGTCCTACGTACTCGTGGCTCCTACAATGCTAAGTTCGCAATGTTGCTACATCTGAACGACTCCTTGTCGGATCTCTATGCCCGTTGGGTCTAAGATCCCTCCGAACATCGTCCTCTTCGGTAGAAGACTTCGATTTGAAGGAGTTGGAATGGTTTCTCTCATTCTGTGACCCATCCCCTTCGCTACCTCCTTGGACTTCATTCGCATGCAGATTTGGATCTACGGGCCTCATTCACACCTTCCTCTTCAGGAGTTCATTCTCGAGTCAAATGGCATCCATCTCAAGTCGTTGAGTCTCCTTAGCTCCTCTACCTCTTCGGCAATGGTAGAAAACTCATTTTGGTGGAGATTCTCCCATTCTCCAGCCGTTGTTCGTTGTGTGTTCACCATCTTTCTCGAGAGATCTCAAATCCTAGTGAAAAGAGGATGCCAAAAGATGTATGGCAACTCAAATTAAGGCACAATTAATTTTAGAAAATCAAAATATGAAATTGTCCATATACAATAAATATGTAGTTATTAAGGGGTTGTTTTAAAAATATGGAAGAAATAATATATTATTGTTTTGAAGGAAGTGTTTTGAAAATATGAAAATAATGGCATGATAAGCAATTAAGTGGTTGTCAATGGGTTGTATTGAAAATAAGAATGATGGCATGATATATAATTTAGTGATAATGAAAGGGTTGTATTGAAAATATAATTAATTAATTACATGAGAATTAATTAAGTAATTTAATAGAATTATTTTTTGATATTCTTTTTGAAAGCTATTTAGTTTAATAGTGATAAATGCCTAGGTTTTCCTTTTGTTCACAGGCAACTAATAGGCATAGGCGAACATCCTGTGGCAACCTAAAGTTTTGGCTTTAAAATATAATTGATGGATAGATGTTTGGATTTCGAGATAACTTGAATCAATTTTAGTGGTGGTAAAGGCAAACAAAATTTTCATGAGAATACATTGCACGCATTGACAAGCGAAAAGACAGAAAAAGGTGCCACTTCGAGGAAGACACGTGATTGAGACAAATACTTAGAGGATGATTCTATCATGGCTTTTTTACCAGCTAGAATCACTTGGCACAAAGTTAGGGTTGTAACTAACAAGACCCTAGAATCTTATATTTTCTCGAAAATAAAATAAAATAAAAAAGAAGAAGGTAGACCTGATGCATTTTGGCTAAAAGTAGCACAATTTTTGTTACTCACTGCTACCATGTGGGCCCACTGACCACATGGATGTTTAGCCCACCCCTTGGTAGACATTCATACAAAAAATGAGCTTGTTTGATTTTTTAGCCATTGGCTTTATTTCTAACTGTTACCCACCACCAAAAATCACCCTGATTGGTAATCTCTATCAGTGGAGTAGCATCTTCCATTATTAAAGCAAGTCCAGTACAACGTCCATGGACCACGGACCATGTGATCATTAGTCGCATTGCAAAAACAAAAAAAATTATTTTTAATTTTTTTGTAATCAGCATTATATTAAAAGCAAACAAAGAAGACAAGGACCCACACCCTCATTACTCATTGCAAGATTGAAGGGTGTTCATGGGAAAGGGCCATTCATTTAGGAGAGCCATTCATTTATGATCCAAAGTTGCATTATCTCGACCATGAGGAACCTCCTACACTATAAAAATAGCTTCTTGGGAAGAGTTGTGAGGTAAGAAGAAGCAATGGGAAGTGAGTTGAAGAGAGGTTTGTTTCTATTTCTAGCGTTTGTTGTGATACTCCTCCCTACTACATTTAATCTGAGTGGAGGTGTTACACTGAAGATCAACACTGCTAACTCCTGGAGCAACGCCACTATCGCTGAATGCCTCGACGATGACCAAGAGTTCTTGATGGATTCGGAAGTAAATCGAAGACTTCTCCAAGGATCCGGAGGACATCCCGGTCAGAAAGCTACTAATTCCAGAGATCAGGTTTGCAAAGGGCGAGGAAGCGGACAATCTCATACACTATGCATTACAGACCCGAATCCGCCACCCCGTACGTGTAATACATTTTGCCAGCGTGAGAAAGTAAAATCCGGAATCAAGTGAAGACATCATCCCTCCCTCAATTATGTAATACTAGTTGGTGGCCTGTGCCCACGGTACTCCTAGACAAAGCCGTTTGTCAAAATTGGGTGTGAGTGGCTGAGATCCACCGTTCAGTTGGGAGATAAGATCTCGGCCCTTCTTTATGAAGTCTATAAGAGGGGGAGACATTCCCTCGAGGTGGTGTAATTTTATTTATTTTTGGCTCGTTTTTATTACTTTCAGGTAAATATTAGTACTTGGCTGGCACTTTGTACCTTGGAATTAGAAGAAATATTCACTCATCTATATCTTTTTTTTATCCGATTTTTTTTTTTTTTGTGTGTGTGTGTGTTAAATATAAAGTTTAGTGGATCAGGAAAACAAACTTCTGCTCGTAGCAACCAACGTTGATCCTTCCCTCCAAAAAAAGCACCATGTGGCAATACTTTCAGGCCATGATTGGCCTCCTCTTTGATGGGATCTACACAAAAAAATCAACCTGATTGGTGACTTGTAGCCATTGGATTTGATAATTTTTTTTATGGGGTCGACATTTCTAGCAGTTGAATCCAAGCATTTTTTTTTGGATATGCAGATCAATGGCTAGGTATCGTATCACCAATCATGATAATTTTTGGTGCTTAGGTCCATCTAGAGGTGAACTCAACATTCATGATGTCTACACATGGCATTTTTTTTTTAGGGGGAGTGTGGGGGAAAAATATCTGATCTAATCCACACAATCTTTGAGGTCAGACGATTCGTATCTTGGTGATGATCGGACGACTCCGGTGCTTCAGGATGAAAACTGCTTTCTCCTCCGCAAAGGATAGGATGATCTCCAGATGGAAAGTGGTTGTACCTATTGACAATACTCCGACGCTCAAGTCAGTTTAGGATTCGTAATAGGGTTCAAAAAAATAGTAAAATGTTTCAGAGTTTTGGCTATCTGGATCTGGAGAGCAAGATCCTTTTCTCAGTCGTCATAGGACCTGAGGTACCCGAGGTATCCAAGGTACCCGAGGTTATATTGTCATAGGACCCGATGTACCCGAGGTAATATTGTCATAGGACCCGAGGTGTCCGAGGTACCCGAGCAATCCGAAGTACCCGATGTGGCGCTACCCGAGGTTCCAAGTGAAGTTTTTCCAATTCCAAGTTTTACGGGACGCCACGTGTCAGTCGAAGGATGTGACACGTGGCACAATTTCATACGTCCACGTGTCAACAGTTTTTACCCCCCACACCAAGTCCATTAATTATATCGTTATAATTGCCTCTTTTAAACCTTGCTCCAAACCAATGTCAAGTCAGTGAAATAATTCCAAAATACCAGGCTATAGGAGTGATGTTGGCCGAGCAATCAAAGAGGTGGGCATTGATTAGGTTGTCTAGATCAGTAAGCATGCGCTGCTAAGGAAGACCAAAAGAAATGGAGACAAGGCCTTTGGGTCCCACTTAAGAAAGGTGATGGGAAATGGAAAGACTATGGAAGAGCACTAAAAGTAGTTTTTAAAATTTAAAAATAATAGTCCTCGTGAATGAGAAAGTGAGGAATGCTATTAGCCATACAATAAAATGCTACCTAGAAGTGCTAATGCTATTAATGTTTACAACAAAAAAAAATGCTATTAACAAAATAAGGGAAAGTTGATTGATTGAGATGATTTGGTCATGTTCAACGAAATTCAATTACAGCCCAATGAGAAGGAAAGTGCAAGTCGAAAGTTCTAAAATGACAGAGAGAAAATTTAAAAGAAAAATTTGTAAATTAAGGTTTCAAGACATGGGCCCTACTTGGTTCACAGCAAATTGAGTGCAATGCACTCACTTGCCACAATTTTGGGATTGCATGTGATTGGTCGGAAGCGTGCAAGTGGTTGACACGCCGTTGCAAACTTCTTAACAAAATAGATGCAAGCAAGTGCAGCCCAAAAACTGATGTAAGTGGGTGCATGGTGTTAGCTCAACATTTTTTTTCGAAAAACAATAATAATAATAACAGCCATGGTTTTAAAAACAGCCGTTTAAACGGTTTTAACGGCCGTTTAAACGGTTTTAACGGCTGTTTAAACGGTAATGCCCCAAGCCCGTTTCCGTTAAAACTGTTTAAACACGTTTTAGCGGTTTTGAAAAAAACAGCCGTTTTTTTGTTTTAACGGCTGTTTAATTCTTAAAAATTTTGCGAAAAAAATGGCCTTTAAATCCGTTAAATTCTTTTCTTTTTTTTTTCGAATTTCAAAATTTGAATTTCAGTGCCATTTTTTCCGTTTTTTTCTGTTAGAATCCGTTTAATTCCATTCTTTTCCATTTTTGCCCCTAGCCATTTCAATCCGTTTAAACGGTTTAAACGGTAACGCCCCCAGTCCATTTACTCGTTAAAATGGCCTCCTTAAAACCTTGATAACAAAACAACCACCGTTATTATTTTTTATTATTAGTATTTTTTTATTTTTTTATTTTCTATTTTTTGATATAGCTCGTCGAGGTTCTCTAACCCCAAGCTTTCCCCTCCAAAACTATAATAACAATGATAATAAAATAATAATAATAATTATTATAATCAAGGTTTAATGGGACCATTATAGTGGTACAACAGACTTGGGGCGTTATCATTTTTTTCCATTATAAGGACCGTTATAACGAATTGTAACGCTCGGGGGCAAAAATAGAAAATAATGGGAAAAACAGAAAAATGGCACTGAAATTCAAATTTTTAAAAATAAAAATAACGAAAAATAACTGAAATAAATGTCATTCTTATCACAAAATTTTCCAGAAAATAAACATCTTGATTTTCTTTATTACGGAAAAAAATGGAAAATAACATCCATTATCACAAAAATAACAGCTTATTTTTAAGCATTTTAACGGTGCATAACATAACGGGGAGGTCCGAATCCGTTATAATGGCCGTTATTTTTGTTATAACAGTCATTGTTTAAACCCTGATATAATAACATGCAATAATTATAATTATAATTAATAATAATAATAATAATAATGAAAATAGCAATGACAACAATAATAATTTTATTGTATATTTTTTTGTAAAATCGGGAAATAAAATAATCCATTGCATTAATTCATTTGCAATGCATTAACAACCAACAGCTAAACTTCAATTGCATCTATTTACATGGCATGAACCAAACAGTTGTAAGTGACTTACATCGCAAGTGATTGCAACACAATTCGTTGCATTTGCACTGAAGTGCAAAATGTACCCACGTGCAGCGAACCAAGCAGGGCCATGGTTTTTAAATGGGCAGATTTGGTTACTAGAGCGAGAGATTAGGGTTGGAACGTGGAGGGTGTTTGTTTTTTTTTTTTGTGTCTTTTATTTTAATGTATATTCTTATCCTCTGTATTCATTATAGCTGTTTTAGCAGGCTTCCTTAGCATCCAAGGCATTTTTAATAAAGCATTTATAATTATCAAAGGAAAAAAATTTCAAGTTTAGATTTTAAGAAACTTTCATATTATTTGTATTATAATATTTGTTTTGGCGCAAAAATGGAGATTGAAAACATGTTATAATACTTGCCAAAAGGTTTTTTCAATATAAAAATTTAAATGTTTCAATGCTCAGCCCAAAATTATCTGAAATATAAAATTTAAAGGATTGAAAAAATCATATTAAAATCTATATAGGTTATCTTTGCAAGTGCAATTTTAATAATTATTATAGTTTTCTACTAAGAAAAAGATAAATAAAGTTATGCCTGAATTATAAGATTAGATTTTATTATTATTTTATCCATTCCATTGATTTAAAATTAGTTATTTTTTCTTTCATTGTATTTTTGATATTTTAAAATTTTTGAATTTAGAAGATTGATTTATTATTTGAGTTTTTTTGTTTTAGTTTTCTCTTTTTAGTTTTTTTTAATGGATGAAGGTATTTGTTAAAAGTGGAGATTCTTTAACTTTTCTTTTGCAATTTAAAGATCAAATCTTACTTCATGACCAAATCCATGTGGGTACCAAGACCAAGATGAAAAAGATCGAAGAAAACACTCGAAACACACGGCTAGCTAGAAATCACCAATATCTCCTTATGCTGGGTCAAATATTCATGGAGTCCATCTGTGGACCTGAAAGAGTGATACGTGACATTTGTGAGAGAAGAGGGTAGGGTAGACTATGGGCGACTTGACTTGTCAACGTTCTTTTACGAAAGGGATGTCATCATGTCACAGCGTGTTGCATGTATGAGAGGGCAGACTTTTGTAACCATTTAGACAATAAAAGAATGAATAAAAAAGCAAGAACATGAATTACCTATAAAAAATCAAAGGAAAAGAGACAAAAGAAATAGGGACCAAACTTTCATTCATTCAGTGGATACAATATGTGAGAGGAAAACCTTATCCTCCGTCTCTTTAAAGCTAAAGATATTAAATTTCTCAAATTTGCCTAAATGCTCCTCGCAATATCTATATTTCTTGTATTTTTTTTTTTTTTGCCAATTAAGCTTGGTGTTAGGCGGACCCCTACCTGAATTTGATAAAAAAATATATTACAATCTGTTGTAAATACACCCAGAGGCGTCCTCAGCTACAATTACAATGAGATCTTAGGGAAATGACGGAGGTTCAGCTACAATTTTCGTTTTGACCCTGAGTGTTACAATTTATTATAACGAAAAAAAATGGTAACGCCCCAAGTCCATTAATTATACCGTTATAACGGCCCCTTTTAAACCTTGCTACATACCAAAGTCAAGTCAATGAAATAATTCCAAAATACCAGGCGGTGGGAGCGATGTTGGCCAAGCAATCGAAGAGGTGGGCATTGATTAGGTTGTCTAGATCGGTAAGCATGTGTTGCTATGGAAGACCAAAAGAATAAGGACTAGACAAGGCTTCTGGGTCCCACATAAGAAAGGTGATGGGAAATAGAAAGACTTAAGGAAGACCGAATCAGAAATAAAAGTAGTTTTTAAAATTTAAAAATAGTCCTAATAAACGATAAAATGAGGAATGTTCTTAACCATACAATAAAATGCTATCGAGAAGTGTTAATGTATTGTTTGTTAGCAAGCCTCCTCAACAAAATAAGGGAAAGTCGATTGAGATGATTTGGTCATGTTCAACGAAAATCGATGACAGCCCATTGAGAAGGATGTGCAAGTTGAAAGTTCCAAAATCACAGAGGGAAAAGTTTAAAAAAAATGTAAATTAAGTTTCAAGACATGGGCCCTGCTTGGTTCGGTTCACAACAAATTTAGTGCAATGCACTCAGTTGCCACAATTTTGGGATTGCAAGTGCTTGGTTGGAGGCATGCAAGTGGTTGACAAGCCCTTGCAAACTCCTTAACAAACTTGATGCAAGCAAGTGCAGCCCAAAAACTGATGCAAGTGGGTGCATTGTGTTAGCTCAACATTTTTTTTTCCGAAAAACAATAATAATAATGACAAGAACAACAACAACAACAAAAACTACAACCATGATTATTTTTTTTTATTTTTTATTTTTTATGTTTTTATTTTCTATTTTTTTATATAGCTCGTCGGGGTTCCCAAACCCCAAGCTTTCCCCTCCAAAACAATAATAACAATAATAATTATAATCAAGGTTTAAAATGGGCCATTATAATGGTACAACGGACTTGGAGCTTTATCATTTTTTCCGTTAAAAGGACCGTTATAACGAATTGTAACGCTCGGGGGCAAAAATGGAAAATAATGGGAAAATAAATGAAAATAACGGAAAATAACTGAAATAAATATCATTCTTTCGTGAAATTTTTCAGAAAATAGAGATCGTTATTTTCTTTATTATAAAGGGAAAAAAATGGAAAATAACATCCATTATCACAAAAGTAACAGCCATTATTTTTAAGCATTTTAACGGTACATAACTTAACGGGGGAGGTCCGAATCCGTTATAATGGCCGTTATTTTTGTTATAACAGCCAATTTTTAGACCATGATATAATAACAATAATTATAATTATAACTAGTAATAATAATAATAATAATAATAATAATAATAATAATAATAATAATAATAATAAAAACAGCAATGACAACAATAATAATTTTATTGTGCATTTTGTTTTGTAAAATCAAGAAATAAAATAATCCATTGCATTCATTTGCAATGCATTAACAACTAATCAGCTAAACTTCAATTGCATCTATTTACATGGCGTGAACCAAACAGTTGTAAGTGACTTACATCACAAGTGATTGCAACACAATTCATTGCATTTGCACTGAAGTGCAAAATGCACCCAAGTGCAGCGAACCAAGTAGGGCCATGGTTTTTAAATAGGCAAACTTGGTTAGCAGAGCAAGAGATTAGGGGTGGAACGTGGAGGGTGTTTTGTTTTTGTGTCATTTATTTTGATGTATATTCTTTTCCTCTGTATTCATTATAACTGTTTTAGCAGACTTCCTTAGCGTCCAAGGCATTTTTAATTATTAAAAAAAAAGTTTTCAAGATTAGATTTTAAGAAACTTTCATATTATTTGCATTATAATATTTGTTTTGGTGCAAAAATGGAGATTGAAAACATGTTAATACTTGCCAAAAGGTTTTTTCAATATAAAATTTTAAATTTTTTAATGCTCAGCCAAAATTATCTAAAATATAAAATTTAAATTATCTTTTTTTTTTTTGTGTAAATCTTTTTTTTTTTGTGTAAATCATATTTAAATTATCTTTACTAGGGATTGAAAAAATCCTATTAAAATCTATATAGATTATCTTTGTAAGTGCAATTTTAATAATTATTATAGTTTTCTACTGAGAAAAAGATAAATAAAGTTATGCCTAAATTATAAGATTAGATTTTATTATTATTTTATCTATTCCATTAATTTAAAATTAGTTTTTTTTTCTTTCGTAGTATTTTGATATTTTAAAAAATTTGAATTTAGAAGAATGATTTATTTGAGTGTTTTTTTTTAGTTTTCTCTTTCTAATTTTTTTAATGGATGAAGGTATTTGTTAAAAGTGAAGATTCTTTAATTTTTCTTTTATAATTTAAAGATCAAATCTTACCACCTTTTTAATTTAAGGTTTTATCAGGACTTCGTGACCAACCCATATGTCTACCAAGACCAAGATGAAAAAGATTGAAGAAAACACTCAAAACACACGGCTAGAAATCACCAATATCTCCTAGGACTGGGTCAAATATTCATGGAGTCAATCAGTGGACCTGAAAGACTGATACGTCACATTTGTGGGAGATGAGGGTAGGGTCAACTATGGGCAACTTGACTTGTCAACTATCTTTTTCGAAAGGGATGTCACAGTGTGTTGCATGTATGAGAGGGCAGACTTTTGTAAAAATCAAAGGAGAAGAGACAAAAGAAATAGGGACTAAACTTTTATTCATTCAGTGGATACAATATGTGTGAGGAAAACCTTATCCTCAGTCTTTTTAAAGCTAAAGATTCTAAATTTCTCAAATTTCCCTAAATGCTCCTAGCAATAACTATATTTCTTGTATTTTTTTTTTTTTTGCCGAATTAAAATTGGGGTTAGGCAGACCCCTACTTGAATTTGATAAAAAAATAAAAATAAATAAAAAAAATAAAAGATATTACAATCTATTGTAGATACGCCAGGAGGCGTCCTTAGCTACAATTACAATGAGATATTGGGGAAAGGACTGAGGTTCAAAGGTAGAACAAGCATTTAGTATATTTAAAGATGCTAAAAGGTATGCTGCCCTATTGGTTTCCCTGAACACATGATGGATATCTATATCCTTAAATTGAGACCAATACATCTTTATGGATCTAACTAACTTGCGGGCTTGCCATGTGTGAATAGTATCATTTTTAATGATACTCACTGCCTGGGAAGAGTCCGTGGCCACCTAGATTTTCCTCATATTATGCTGTACAAAGGCTTATAGCTATAGCTTCAAGTTCGTGAACAATAACCAAGACAGCTTTACCTCCTCAATTAAAAGTAATGATGGCTTCACTTTGGGAGTCACGAAAAATGCCTTGGAGGGTACCCACCATATAGGTTACTCATAGAACCATCCGTATTCAAAAGAACATAGTCCATAGTTGGCCCAATCCATTTACATTTAGTACGGATATGATGATGATGATATTCAATGTCTATACACCAAGAGCTGAAGAATTCTCACATCCTCGGAGAGTCTTCAACATTATCTAGCTTTGAATGAGCAATAATTAATTCATTAATTAATAACTAGTGCAAATTAAAAATGTACAGGCTTAGGGTCAATCCGTGGTGTAATATAATGAGTTTAATACAGTGGTTGTTTCTCCACTTATACCTTCTCTTATAGGCTTCAATAAAGAAGGGCTGAGATCTTATCCCCCAATTGGATGGTGGATTGCCGTGGCAAATGCTTTGTGGACGAGTGTCGTGGGCATGGGCCACCCACTAGTTTTAACGTTATCTAATACGAAGAGTCTTAAGTGTAGGAGATATATACTTTAAACATAAAATTGTTGATCCCGCCTCTTGCATGTGTTCATGCAATGATGTTTATTGGCCATTTGTGCATGAATACTACATGCACAACTATGGCATTCACAAAATGGAAACCAAGATCATCACCATCTTATTTCTATTACTGTGGAAAAATGACACAAATCAAGGTTCTCCTCTAGGAACACTAATAATTTCTTCCGTGAGTGTCCCAAATGGACCCCAACATGGCAAGGAGTGCTCTTTCCAGGAAGTGATTTTAAACATCAAGACTCTTTTATAGAGTTGGGGAAGCATCTCTTGAGGGGTACGTACCTTCTTTAAGGACATGGTCTTTAGTTTTGATCGTTTTTTATTATAACTTTTTTGACTTTTATCTTTCTGGTGTATTTTGAGATCTCCTCAATCTCCTTCTATCAATATATTTTGGACTTATCAAAAAAAGAAATCATGGTTGGCAACCCCAAGGTTTGACTGCGGGTCAAAAGAAATTTTGAGTTCAACTCTCCTTTGCCACCCCCGGAAAGAGTAGGGTAATAAGTGGCCCAGTCCACATTAACTCTCCCAATACACTCCGACATGTGTGCAGAGCCATCTCTACCATAAGGCGGTAACCTTAGGCCCCAGGTGAGAGAAGGCCCCCCAGCCCATGTAAGAGAAGGCCCCAGCCCACTAACCGCATGGATGTTTAGCCCACCCTTTGTTGGATATACAAACTAAAAATTAATCCAATTGGTTATCTCTAGCCATAGATTTTAGTACTTTTTAGGATTGGATTCCAACCATTGGATTAAGCATGTTTTTTGAGTAGTAAATTCAATGGATAGAAATCAACAATCAAGCTGACTTTTAGTGTTTTATCCACCAATAGGTGGGCTGAACATCCACGCAGTCAGTAGGCCCAAAACATAATTTATGTAGGGCGCCGCCAGAGTCCTCTACATGGATTGCATCAGGATTACGGAATCCTCTTCATCTAAACAGACCCTTATTTACTTTTGTTACTATTGTCGCGAGATCTGAATGGGACTGCAAAAATTCCCCTAAAAAACGTTCAAATCCTTCAGCTGATTGATGAAACAAAGTTCAATTACGAACCAAGGATTTATGGAGAATAGAACTTAGAAATCCAAAGCTAGCTAGGTCCTACTTTATTGGAAGATTTGTGAAACTAGAGCAGCACCTAGGAGTAGAAGATTTGTGCAAATTCATATTAAAAGCACATTACCTTTGACATCTTGTAGTCCTCAAATTCCCAGAACCATCCAAAACACTTTCTCCAAGATCAATGTACCACACTAGCATTTTCTACAGCTTGCAAAAAATTCTCTCACCACGCTTCTCTTCTGAGTCCCTAAGTTCCATCAAACCAGAAGATTTAGTTTTCCTGATTTTCATTCAAGCCCCTACCAGGTTTTTGTCCTAAAGTCATAATCCATCTCACTTCTATTACTATACTTGTTAGCCCAATTTTCAACTATACTACATTTGATTATATAAATCCTCATAATTAAAAACCCTAGTCAGACATAGCTCCATAGACCACTCGAAGCCCTAATTGCAAACCTCCAGTGAGAAAGAACTTGAATGAAAATACAACAAAGACCAATGACAGCTCCAGTGAGAAAGAACTTTGGTTCAATTCGAAGGCTTTCAAATGGTGAAAAGAATGACGAAAATGATGTAGATTGAGGTGGTAAGAAATGATTTGAAGGCACATGCCTTGACAAAAGACATAGCTTTAGATAGAGTCGATGAAGAAATAAGATCGTGTTACTTATTAAAAGAATTAAAAATTAGACAGATTGATGTTGCTGACCCCAAATAGTTGGGATAAGGCGTAGATGATTATGATAATTTTCTTTCAATGGTCCAAATTAAAGAATAAACCAGTTTGGATGGTAGTGGTCATCTGATCAAGTTGAATTCCAGCATAGGAGATCTAGGTCAGACCTAGCAATTGGTAAATCCCGCTATTAGGATCGAAGATCCTATAAGATAATCGATTCCCTTCCTCCAATTTAATTGATTCTCCTTCAACGTGTTTTGCAAATGAGATTACAACCCTTTAAATAGATTCTTACCAAGGCTCTTACTTATCAACAGGGCCGACTCTACCATAGGCCAATAAGGCGGTTGCCTTAGGCCCCAGGTGAGAGAAGGCCCCCAGCCCAGGTGAGAGAAGGCCCGGCCCACTAACCACATGAAAATTTAGCCCACCCCTTAGATATACAAACCATAAATTAATCTAATTGGTTACCTCTAGGCATAGATTTTAGTACTTCTTAGAATTGATTCTAGCCATTAGATTCAAGCACATTTTTTTAAGTAGAAAATCCAATGGTTAGAAATCATCAATCAAGTTGATTTTTAGTATGTTTATCCACCAATACGTGGGCTGAACATCTACGCAGTCATTAGGCCCAAAAAATTATCTATGTAGGGCTACGAGAGTCCTCTGCATGGACTACAACGGGACTACGGGAGCCCTCTGCATCTAAATTTTTTCCGTATCTTTTTATTATAATGAACAGTTGTTAAATAAGATTTTCTACTATATAGAGTTAAAAATTTTAATTAATACGATGTATATTAATATATTAAATATAAAAAAAGCCTCATATGGGGTTTATGCCTTAGGCCTCAACTTGCATCGAGACGGCCCTGCTTACCAGAGATGAAAACGTGCCAACATTGGCTTACAAGAAAATTGGAAACTTATTCAAAACAGAAAACTACGAATTAAGGAAACAATTGATACGGAAATTACTAATAAAGCGGGTTCCTAACACCCACCCCCAAGTACCCTTGTGGTTTACTATCTTCTAGTTAGGAAGTCTATATGGAATGTGCCCGGATGATTGGGTCGTGGCTCAGAAGCTTATAGTAGGTGGTTGCGATCCATTGCCGAGAAGGAGATGCTTCTCAAGGTCCCCTCCACGTTACAGTAAGCCACTTGCTATACATTCTTCTCTTTGGACTCCACCTAGTGATACTAACATCTTGTGGACCCATTACAAGTGCAAAGACTACTCTTGTTTGGTTTCCAATGACACAATTGGAAGAAGAGGCTTTTTCAAGTGTGCAGATTGCTTTGGCTTTTCAAAACGAGGTTGGGAGATCCCTTGGAATGAGTCCATTTCAGCTGAGTTCACCATTGATGAAGTCCTAAGGTTGAAGCCAGGGGAGATAAGGATTGGACTGGATTTCAGTCCCACAACCGGCACCTTTGCAGCGATTATGAGGGAGAGGAACGTGACCATTGCATCGGCTACGCTGAATCTAGGTGCTCCCTTTAGCGAGGTGATCACCTTGAGAGGCCTCCTCCCTCTGTATGTCTCAATTGGTTCAAGATTGCCCTTCTTTGAGAATACACTGGATATCATCCAGTGTATCATCAGTATATCGTAATCTAACAAAATGATGTACCGCACAAGACGGTAGGATACAGTACACGGAAAAAATGACAGACACTTGATATGCAATGATACAAATACACATTACACTAGACAATGTTAATGCTTAGATCAGTAAAAATATGAGGTTTAGTGAGATACTACTACCTTTTATAACGCTTTACTATAAAAAAAAATGAATTAATTAAATTAATAATAATCTTTGTATGAGGCTGCATGATACATATCCCTTTTTTATCGGACCTGTAACAAGATGGAATGAAACATCTCCTACCAGATGGCACAAGAATTTAAACCATGAAACCATGTCCCACTGCCCAGACATTTGGTGGTCAAGCAAATACGACTTCTGGGACCACACAAAGCAACTCTACCAGCACCCAGGTGACATAATCCATAAATTCTTGTCACTCCTTATACAACAAATGAATCGAACTGATGATGACAAGTCTACCCTCGCATTGTGGTTAGCATGTAGCTTGAAACAGATGCCCATAACACTTAACACAACTTTTTACAGTACAGCTCTGTATTGTTGCCCATAGAAAATTTTCAAGAAACAATTCTTGCCTTTAAATGTTCACAAAAGTTTTCTAGATTAACAATTTTTACATACGAATCCTTTTCTAGAAAATTTTTCTGTGGTCACCAACAGGGACTACAAGAAGAATAATTACTTTCTACGTAAGATGTATGTGGTTGTACATGATATTCAACCACTGACTTTGATATGTACAATGATACCTCTCACAACAGATTCTGTCAAAACAGACTCAAATCTGATAAAAGAACATGTCCACCTTCTTCATTCCCATAGACTAAACCAATAAACTCTCAGATTTAACATTTTTCTAAACAACTTTTCAGCTACTGGTTTTAAGTGTGGAAACTCTTGGTGTAAATATCATAAGCCCGGAGGAAAGTTAACATGCTACCACTTGAACATTAACTGTGTTAATGAGAATAATCATGGTTCAAAGTGCTTGGTTTCGTTGGTCTCAGATGAAACCGAATGAAACCTGGTGAACCCAAATTGAAACACACAAAACCCTGTAAAAATGCTTCAAAATAATCTATTAAAAATATAGAAAACGCAGAAAAAAAAATAAGAAACATATAAATGCAACAAAATTTTGTAAAAGACTAGATCATACAATTGATTTAGGGTCAAGAAGAGTGACTCACAGTGTTGTCGGGCTGAATTGGAGTCTGTATTGTAAACAGGCATTCCAAGTACTCACTCTAAACACTTTCATATTATACTCAACCTACTTTGCTTTCAATCATAGTACAAAGTTTTGACTAAACCCTAACGAATTGGACCACAGGAGTTCTAGATAGAAAAAAAGTTAACTTATGTTTATATCAAAGGAGAGTGTTTAGAGTACTTGGAATGTAGGTTTACAAGACATACTTTGGTTCAGCTCGATAGAACTGTAAGTCACTATTCTTGACCCTAAATCAATTGTATGATCTAGCTCTTTACATAATTTAGTTGCATATTATGATTCCTATTTTTTCTGAATTTTTTGTAGCCACTTTCTAGTGTTTAGGCAGTTTCATGATGGTTTCACAAGGTTTCGCCCAGTTTCGAGGATGAAACGAAAGTAGCATAACTCTATAGTTTAATTTGAAACAAGCAAAATCCAGTAATACCCGATACACCCATGTATCTTAACTCGTCCTAGGCTAAAACCAAAACGATTCTGGTGAAACATTTCAGTTTCGGCTGAAACTTTTAGCCATGAGAATAAAGACATCATATATCTTTTTATGATGTCACTATTCCCATATTCAATGGCTTGCATTCACAAGGTATTACATTTACCCCAAGACGATAAATTCAATGTCCAAGTCCAGATACATGTGGCACAGTGGAAAAAAGTAGAAAATATTAAATAGATGATTGAGAGAGAGAGAGAGATGGGGTATAGTTTTTGTTAAAGAAAGAGGAAGTTGGGTTGGTAGGAATATAAAGTTGGGGTTTGTTTTTTACTCGTCTCAAAGAGAGGAAGTGAAAAGAAACAATGTCCCAAATTTCAAAATAGATAACCTTCCAAAACTCATAAATGCGGTTCATTACTAGCTATTGGTTTTGGGAGGTATTATTGTACTATCAACCATTCCACAAAATAAAGTGCAGGAGTCTATTCTTTTACAATAGACTAAGTAAAATACATCGACAGAATACGCTTTGAAATTTAATCAGTATTGTTGCACATTAGATGTATATACTAGTTAATAGACCAACAAGAATTTCACAAAGCAACAAAGTAGTTAACCTTACAGCTTAGTATGTCACCCGAAACATAATTTCCACATTAGATAGTTTTCTCATAAAACAAATCACCTAACCAAGAAATAACAAGCATTTCCATCAAGCTAAAGACTCAAAATACCTTTGGTCTTTTGTGAAGCTTGCACTGGTGGCCTCAGCTGAACCATGCGCCCCAATGATGGAGCGCACACATTGTGCAGTTACCCCATCCCATACCCGAACAGCACCATCTTTAGATGCCGTTACATACATGCCACCAGTAGATGAATACCTCACCTACATGAAACATATATCTATAAATTGAATTGATTGTGTCAAGTGACCTGGATTCGTCTGCAAAATATAGACTACTGATTCCCTAGTTTGTAAAAAGGGTGTGGTGGTGGGGAAGGGGGGGTCAACTCTGAGGTTTTAGGATATAAAAGCAAACATGCCTGATTTATTGCGCCATTAACACCTATCTCTGGGACATTCGCTGTTAGGTAACACTGAAAAGTATTTATATCGTACAAATGTGCAATTGGATGATCCGTCCCTGCAAATGTGTTTCATCCTCGTCAATAGTCAAGTTACAGTACAAAAAATTGGTGCTGCACAGTTAGAGATTCTAGAAACAATTCTAAACTCTATCATATTGGGCTTCTTGATGGGATTTAGCTGAAAAAAGAAACATATCTAACTTTAATAGAATGAAGAAATAGATGAATTAAAGTGAAAGATAAACTGTTACCAGCTTTTGGAAACAATGGATCACATAGTCAAAATCAAAAAGGCAATTTCTGGCCTATATCTGGCTTAGAACACCTAAAACCATATTGGGTTATCAATTGTACACAGGTCCCTTCTAAAAAGTAATTTGGTTGATCATGACCTATGTCCAAGAATCAATGGCCACCAATGATACTCTTCAGTTATTATACCAAAGAGAATTTGATTTAAGATTCAGATAAGGTCAAATATAAAAATAATAAACAAAAAGAATGGCAAATACAACAGTTACCTGCTAATAGAAATTCCCCCGAAGGATGGAATGATACGGACCGCACATTGTGAGTATCCTGTGTCATTTCAAAAAATATTTCCAAAATATATAGAATGTCATATTGCTAAAACAAAGTTACAAGTTCCATTCCCAAGTCTGAGTAATAATCTGAAAATTACGACAAGACGATGGGTAGATCCTGAATAACTCTAAAAGCTCTCTACGCCACTGTCTTCGAAAAATCGAAGAACCTGAAAAACATTTAATTATGCATTGTACAGATTAGGATTTAAAATATTCATTCTCAATACGGGTGCCTAATGACGTGATTCAGTGTTACCCAAAATCTTGGGTTCTCAAAACGTTTTTGAAAATGAGCAAAATGCAGGAGCTCCTGAGAAACCAGCACCAATAGCGGACAGGTAGGAAGAGCATAAGATATGCAGACCCACATACACGTAAACAATCACATGCCTACATGTGTACCTTAACTCTCAATTTACCCCGTAGGTGGAGTCAAAAAGCTCACCTCAAGGTAGAGAATCAACCGAGAAAATTGTTAAGCAAATGCCAGTGCATCTTCTCTAGGAGAATCATAGACACCTCTTGTAAGTTGTAACTGTTGAGAAAGGTTTCAGATCATTACACATAGGGGTGTCAATTTTACCCGATTTAACCGGAACCGAATAGGGACCGGAACCGAAAACACCGGTTCCGGTACCACATTTTTGGGAACCGATTAAAAAGAACCGGAACCGAAACCGAACCGGAAACTAATGGTTACGGTTCCGGTACTCTAATATGGAACCGAAACCGATAAGAACCGGAACCGAACCGATAAGAACCGGAACCGATATATAAATATAGTGTAAAAATTCTCATATTACCAAGATTGGACCCGTTATACCCGAAACTGGAACCGGAACCGACAAAAACTACATAATCGGTTCCGGTTCTGGTACCATCACTTTGAGAACCAGAACCGATAAGTACCCGAACAGATAAGAACCGGAACCGTTTGTTCCGGTTCTGGTCACCTTAGGAACCGAACCGGAACCGACCCGTTGACACCCCTAATTACACATGCCCATTGACCACGGTTTTTGAAAAACTAGGGTAAGATCATTTTCACTGTTAGTACAGACACCGAAGGTATGCTTCCCCTTAGGCCATCACCGCAAGCAGCAGTGATGATCAAAAAGGAACACCCCAAAGAGTGATGAAAAATTGAAATGTCACAATTTTTAAAATCTGTGCATACCCAATGATATAGTGGTGGGGGCCCAAGTAGGTACTTCTACCTCATTGGGAGTGAGTAACTAGGCTGAAACCTTTGGAAGGGATTTTAAAGAGCATGTGTGCACACTCACCCATGTAAAGATCCAGATTCTTTTAAGAAGCTCTAGGTGATGCAAAGCAGCTACTGACAAAGCAGGATGGCAGTGATGGGCGAAAGGAATAATAAAAAATCAGCCTAGATACTAGTGGGACCACCAGATAGGAGGCCAGCCACTTAAGTGTCAGTAAGTGAATGGGAGTTAATAAGGAACCAAGTTGGTACCAAGGGCATTTAGACCATCTCTTATTCTTAAGCTAGGTAAAAGGGAGATGCCCGGATACAGATAAGAGTATGGACACTAGTACGGAAAAGGGGAAACAACCCCTCATTCCTGAGATCCAGGGCACAGATACAGGTGTAGGTATCCCATCCAATATGTTGATACCAAGCTTTAATTCGTTACTTTTTTCAAGCTATGTAACATTTTTATAACATTCACACCAAGCCAAATGTAATGTAACTTATAAAATTTGCTTAGTTTCTTGCTTAAAAATTTGTTACAGTAACACTATTTATTTCCTATTGACAAAACAAATAAGACAATTGCTAGGAGTTAAGATAATACACAATAATTCAATAGAAAATGAGAAATTTATGTAGTGGAAGTATCCATGTAGTATCTGTTACCACTTATTAGTATCGGTATCGTATCGTACGACAACCATGTTAAAGTATCTAGGTATCATAGCATTTCAGTTTAAATTATAAATGAAAATCCTAATATTAAATGTAATGAAGAGTGAAGAATGAAGATCTATTACGGTTTCTTAATTAGGAACTATGAACCTGCATATATTGTATAAGGGAGAGTCCCATTTATTTTGAGACCTAGAAGAGATATAGCTGGGGACGCTTTCCCCTTGGACACTGTTAATCATTCTCTCACTTGTTTTTGTAATTTATTAATTTTTTTATAGGTGATTTCTCAGATTTTCTTCCTCCTTTGATTTGTTCTTTCCCTTCCAAAATTCTTCGCCACCAGAAAGCATACAAACATTATTAAAAGAGTAAAGAGCAGAAGAAAAGTGCATTTATACGTCTATAAAGACGAGCGAAAATAAAATAAAACGGATTCTGTTGCATGCTCGACAATTTGCATTTCAACATATACACAAGTAATCAAGATATATATATATATATCTGGGTCAGGATCGGGGGACAACATTTTCATACAACATTTTTGACAACAAAAACTTGGTGCGGCCTAATATATAAATTAGAAGTTTTGGAATGGGATGATTTTTGGTGAGGATGGTCTCTTTGGTGAGTAGATCATCCTCACAAAAATTCAAATCATTCTGATATTCGTAGAGCGGTTAACAAGTTTAAGAATTATGGACCGTCTATTTTTATCGTTAACTTGAAAACCACATTTGATGGGGTTAGAAATTTCAGAATGTGCTGATTTTTTGTAGGGGTGATCTATATGGTGAGGAGATCATCCACACCGAAAATCAGCTATTGATTCATCTTCCATGTGGGTACACCAAAATAAAAAAATATAAGTAGAGACATAAAAACAAGAGACGCATAGAGAAATTAAATATGTAGAAACATGCCCTCAAACTGACAAAGTAGAGAAAGTCTTACTTTATGGTGTGATCTTTGGCCCCAGATATCAGTACAGTAGATTGAGGGTGGAAATCCAAATTATTTATTGGCTGCAGTTGTATCAATAAAACTTTAGAAAAAACAAGAGAAGCTTCCAGTAGTAATCAGTGGAGCCATGTGAGATATGATGTTCATCGCATCGGAAACAAAAGACATTGGATTCTCAATGCAAGTATAGCCAAATCTGATGAAGATAAGATGAATCGAAGCATTTGAATCCATAATGCAGAAATGAAAGTTCTATTAGACCTAAAAAAATTTCTCTTTTGCTATAAGTAAATAGAGTGTGTCTGACATAGCTAAAGTGAAAACCATATAATACCCAACAACCTTATTATAAATTACAAAATATCCATGGACATGTTCCATAAGCTACTCTGGTGCAGCCAAAAGAAGCATTCAGAAATCAATGTCTAAACAATCATAATATTTTCACTTTTATCAGCTCCAGTTAGATGTATCAAGTGGAGAAAAAATGATACCCTATAGACATGGAAACATATGTGTCCATATCTAAGCAATCGTATTAACAAAGATGTGAAAGACTTCCAGATTTTAGTAATATGATTTGTAGAAACCAAAATAGAATGAATGAGTTGCTCTTTTAAATAGAATATATGAAATTTATTTTCTTTAGTACAGTGATTCTTCATCTAGGAATGATTTCCTCAGGATTCGGTGTAATGTTTAATGTGCTTGGTACAATGCCATGCTTATGTGGGGGTTTGATGCTAATCAACCCTATTCATTATGCTCCTTCACATTCTATTAAGCTTTTATTACAGTAGTGCTTTGTCCTGCATTAGGTTCCTTCTTCACAATTCAGATGCACCATTTGAATTATGGGCCACAACATCGTCCTTGATCATATAAATTTAATAGGACACAAGTGAATTGTTATGTTATGTGGAGCCCGATTGTGCTAGAGTACTATACATGAAGACACGACACTGCAGGCCAGTTCCGTGCTGAGCTGTCTGGGGGTTGCTGGGTGGCAGTGCGCCCCCTACCCGAAGGGGGGGGATTCGGAGGGCATCGCCCCCGAATTTTTTTTTCCGGAGGTCCTTTTTTCCTTAAGGGCATTTTCATACTTTTACATAGATATACCGAAACATAGTTTCGTCTTGGAGTTATATGCACCTCAGTTAATCAGAGACGGTCATTCATTGTATTGTGAGTGTTTCTTTTGCCTTAGAGCATAGTGGAATCTGTATGAGTCTATGGACATACCTCGATCTTGAGGGAACATGTAAATATTTGTGTCATGTGTTTGCATCTTTGTTGTTCATTGTTCTTTCTTCCAACATAAATAACCATGAAACAACCAACCAAAGAAAAGGTGGCTAATAAGTCCATATCTTTCATATAAATTAGATTGTGTAAGAGTGTGATCGAGCTTCTCCAAAGCTGGTCTTCCTATATTTTAACAACTGAAGTCGTATATTTTGTAGATTACTCCCCCTTGTTATATGCTCGGTTACTTGGAACAAAAGGAACAATCGCATTTTCAATGATAAAGTCCTCCATCCTCGATGAATTCATGGGCATGTATTTTGAGGGCTTCATATTTAGATAAGAATCAGGATGGAATTGTTAATGATTCTTGTTAGAGCTATCAGGCCTATCCTTATTTTGTACATTTGGTAGCTAGGGAGGGCCTTTCTCACAAGGTTTTCCCTTTTTGCCCTCTTGTATAGTGGGGTTAATTCCCTTTTTCTGATTTTATTCAATACAATTGCACCTTTATCGATCAAATAAATTAATAAATAGGCACATCTCATCTAAGACATATAGCAATTTCAATGTGCTTACTGTTGTGATTTACGTTGTAACCAAAAGAGAAATATTTAAGAGAGAGAGAGATATGAAGAAGGAAGAAGACGGAGAGATTACAGAGAAGGGGAGAGAGTTGATCTTATTCTTCAAACTCTCTCTCACTCATATATATAAGAGATGGGATTAGGGTCCCACTACAATACAAAGAGGTGGGAGAGTCCCACTACAACCTAAAGTCCTAGTCGTGGGTTAAGTGGTAGGCCCACATACAAAGTAAAAAGAAGGCCCACGTGGGTAGTTGGACGCAGCCCACTAAGGACCCCACGTGACTCACTTAAAGACCCCCATGTGATAGCCCACGTGGGGTACAACATAACTTCCAACACTCCCCCTCAAACTGGTGCAAAGATAACCATTATGCTCAGCTTGCCCATCAAAGTATGAAGAATTGTCTTGTCCACCCCCTTTGTAAGTATATCTGCAGCTTGCTCCTGAGTTCTTACATAAGGTGTGCAAATCAGTCCTTGTTAGAGTTTCTCTTTGATGAAGTGATGGTTGACTTCGATATGTTTAGTCCTATCATGTTGGACTGGATTATCAGCAATGCTGATGGCCGCTTTATTATCACAATAAAGATTCATCGGCTCGGTCACCTTGAATCCCAACTCCTCAAGCATAGTTCTCAACCAGAGGAGTTCACACGCACCATGTGCCATAGAGCGAAACTCTGCATCTGCACTAGATTGAGCTACAACTGGCTGTTTCTTGCTTCGCTAAGAGACTAGGTTAGCTCCAACAAGAGTACAGTATCTGGAGGTGGATCGACAATCAGTATTGGAACCTGCCCAATCTGCATCAGTATATGCTTCTACTCTAAAGTGTCCATGTTTCCTAAACAGTATTCCCCGACCTATGAAGCTCTTGAGATACCGAAGTACTCTATGAGATGCCTCAAGATGCGATGACTGTGGTGCGTGCATAAAGTGATTGGTGACACTCACAGCATAGTCAATATTTGGCCGTATGTGTGCCAAGTAGATCAACCTGCCAACCAATCGTTGAAACATAGCAATATCTTCGATAGACTCGCCCACCTTCGTATTCGGTCGATGGTTCTGATCTATCGGAGTCTCTGCTGGTTGAGCTCCCAAATATCCAGTCTCACTCAGTAGGTCCAATACATACTTTCTCTAAGATATGAAGATGCCTTTCTGTGACCGAGCAACTTCAATCCCCAGAAAGTACTTTAAGGGCCCTAGATCCTTCGTCTCAAATTCGGATGATAAGAAGATCTTTAACTGCTTTATCTCTGATGGATAATTCCCAGTGATGATCATGTCATCAACATAGACTATCAACTCGGTGCGGCGGTGGCACTAGCCTCCTGATGCTTCACAAACAACGTATGATCAGCCTGACATTGTTTATAGCCTACTCGTCAGATAACACTACTGAATCTCTTGAACCATGCTCTAGGGGAGTGCTTTAGCCCATATAAGGCTTTCTTCAGCTTACACACTTTGTCGTCACCTCTAGTAAGTTTCAACCCATGTGGTAGATTCATGTACACCTCTTCTATCAGATCTCCGTATAGAAATGCGTTTTCTACATCTAGCTGGTGTAAGGGGCCAGGACAGGTTGGCCGCTGAGGATAGAACTCTGACTGAGTTCATCTTGGACACGGAGGCAAATGTCTCCTGATAGTCGATCCCATAGGTCTGGGTGAATCCCTTGGCTACGAGTCGAGCTTTGTACCTATCAATTGACCCATATACTTCACTGTGAAAACCCATCTGCACCCCACAAGTTTCTTTCCTCTGGGTAATGGAACAAAATCCCATGTTTTGTTGTTTGCAAGCGCCTGCATTTCATCTATCATAGCTTCTTTCCACTTGGGTGACTGAGTGCATCTGCAACACTGGAAGGCAAAGAAACAGATGACACAACACTAATAAAATTTTGATAAGACGGAAACAAAGACTGATAAGAGACATAATGGGAGATAGGGTGCTATGTACATGTACGCACACCCTTTTGAAGGACAATAGGGAGATCTATAAGGGTCATCAGAAATAGATAGTGCAATAGGCTCGTGATCAGAAATAGGAACAAAAGTAATACTTGGATCAGTAGCAATGGTCAGGTCTGGATCTAAGGGAAGACTCGCAGACGTAGGATCAGTAGCTTGTCCCTTCTTTGTTCTGACGTAGACACACACGTCCGATGCAGTAGTAGGAGTACCAATGGTAGATTGAGATCCTGACATAGGAACAAAAGCAGGCATAAGAACAAGTACAGGCATAGGAATAGGGACGCACTCTTCTGCACTGTCAATGTGATGCTCCCCCTGAAGAGAATCCAGACACCAAAGAAAGGAATGGACTCAGCAAAGGTTACATCCATAAAGATGCAGCAACGACGAGAGCCAAGGTGGTAACACTTGTACCCCTTCTGATTGGAAGGGTACCCCAAAAAATGCGTTTCAACGCCCATGGATCCTACTTGTCCCGAGAAGGACGAATGAACATGCACAGCACACACACCCAAAGACTTTTGGTGGAATGATGAAACATGGACGGTCAGGAACCAAGAATGACAAGGGGGACTGAAATCCTAACACACGAGAAGGCATGCAGTTGATTAGATATGCCATAGGTAAAAAAAGACTTCGACTAGTAATGTTTCGGAACCGCCATGCCAATCCGGAGGGCACGCTCAACCTCAAGAAGATAACGATTTTTACGCGCTGCGATCCCATTCTGTTGAGGCATGGAAGGACACGATGTTTGGTAAACAATGCCATGAGAGACAAAGTAGGACTTGAGACCACCATCTAAATATCCCCCCCCCCAATTGTCAAAACAAAGAATTTTTACAATGGCTTTGAACTAAGTAAGAACCATCTTTTGAAATTCCTGGAAAATAAATAACACTTCACCTTTTGCTCGCATGAGATATACCCAAGTACACCCACTGAAATCATCAACAAAAGTGAAAGTAACGATATCCAAAGAGGGATGTCACAGGCGCAGGTCCCCATATATCAGAATGCACAATGGAGAAAGAAACTGTACTTTTATTCTCGCTAGTGGGCAAAACATACCTACAATGTTTTTCAAGTTCACACGTTTCACAGTGAAACGGGACTGAAGAAAGAGACGAGAAAGCGGGTAAGACACGTTTTAAGATAGAGACAGGGACATAACCTAGCCTGATATGCCAAAGCATTAACTGATCTTTATTGACGTGACTGCTACTACTAATGCAGGACTGGTGTGCTGACGAAGAAACTGAAAAATCGAGGATATATCAACCACCATCCTCACGTCCACTGCCAATCGTCCGCCTCGAGTCCAAATCCTAAAAGATACAATGAGAAGGAAAAAATGTCACATTGCAATTAAGATTTTTTGTGAGATGAAAGTAGGGTTTTTCCGCGTCGTTGGTAACGGAAACCCTAATCTCAACACATTTGTAAATTGATCCGATTATCCTATAAAATTAGAACTTCTTGCATAGTGGGAAGTGTCGGATGTCGATCCGCACTCGGGGTTAGTTCGTGCAACCATGAACATAAAATGATGGATTTTTATCAGAATTATGGAGAGGTGAGAATGGTGGATTCGAGATTTTTAAAACATTCTTTGGAGATTTTTAATGAGAGAAAATGCTACAAATTTTGAGAATCGTAAAGAACATTAATTAAATGAGAAATTGAATAACAACCACTAAATTAATTAATTAAAAATTCCTTATTACAATCAATTGAAACTTGAACAAAATGAAAATGCATAATTAACTATGCTAGAAAGCAATTAGAGAAGCTAGAGAGAGAGATAAATTTAGAGAGAGAAAATGAGAATTAAGTTAGAGAGAGAATGAAGAATTTTAGAGAGAGAAAGAGAGGGTAGAGGGATGGTTTTTAGTGAAGGAAAGTAGAGAGAGAAGACACTAAATCTAGAGAGAGAGAGAAGATGAGAGAGAAAATTACCATTTGCACTAACCATTTGAGAGGAAGAAAGGTGGTTGGGGTGCTGCCCATGTGGATGGAAGATCCAATCGATATGCAGCATGAGAGAACTAGATCTCAAAAAGTTGCATGAGGTTAACCGTGAAAGGCATGCATGGCCTTGGAGAGGCAGTCCAGGTGGTCTATACTCCGGAGTTGAATACCCAAACCAGGTGATGGAGGGAGGTGGTGTACACGGCTTGTCGGTTGTGGGGACTGCAAGTAGAGAGATGGGAGGAGCTATGTGTTGCTGTTTTACCCTGTGAAAAGCCGTGAAGATGGACCTAGGTTGCAGCACCGTTGAAGATCAGCAACAGGTGGACGGTGGTGGCTGACTGTGCAAACGTTAATGGAGGGGGCGGTGCACTAGCAGAAACAATATTGGACAGCAACGTGGTGGATGTGCAGTAGCTTGGAATCCTCTCCAAGGCGTTAACAGCATGAGAGAACGGCCTGTAATTTCACCAGCAGGTTGCAGGCATCTGAAAGTTGCCGGTGCTTGACGTTGCAAGAAGGGAGAGGAACTGGTGCTGTATTTTCCAGTGGGTGTGGAGAAAAGAGATCTCTGATATCTGAACAGTAGATCTGAGTTCTACTTGGCAGCAATTGTCAAGACTCACCTGCTGGAGATGGGCTGTTAGTGGAGAGAAATGAAGAGCTCGCCGGAAAAGACGAACCAGTCCGGCGAGCTTGACGGTAAGAAGAAGAAGAAGAAAAAGAAGAAGAAAAAGAAGAAGAAGAAGAAGAAAGAAGAACGAGAAGGAGAGGACGGTTCATTGGTTGGTGAGCAGGGGAAATAGAAGAGGAGAAGGGCGGAAGAGAAGAAGAAGGCGTGGAAGATGAACCTGCCGGAGTTGCAGGTTCTCGCCGGAAAAAGATAAGATGAAGAAGAAGAAAGAAAGGAAAAGAAGGAGAAGGAGGAGAGGAAAAGGTCGGGAATGGTTATGGGGAAGGAGAGAAAGAGATGGGAGGGGGATTAGGGTTCCAAAGAACCCTTCACCTTCCCCTTTTAAAGCTCCCTAGTTTCCATTAATGAAAATTAGGGAATTTTTGAAATAAAAAAAAATATATATATATATATATATATATATATTTTTTTTTAAGTAAAACACTACTTTTCTATGGGGAATCTCCCCATTTAGTGGACCCCCCATTTTTTTAAAATTTAATTAAAATTATTTTAAAATCCACGGGGTCCACTAACTGGTCGGACAGCGGGTCGATGATGATGGGCCCGGCTACTGGCCCACATGGATTGATGATGTCCATTGTCTCACAAGATGATGTGACAGACAATCTGATGGCGATCGGATGGATAGTGACTTGATTGGGACCCAGATTGGTAGATCGACAGATCTAGAGAGATCCAACGGTCCGGTGGAAGATCCAACGGTCCGATTGAAGATCCAACGGTCAGAAAGCTAATGGAGATGAGACAGAGCCAATGGACAGGAGTTCTGGGGTTAGGTCAGTAAATTCGAGGACCGAGAGATGAAGAGAGAGAGAATAAGGAGAGATGAGAGAAAAAATATCAAAAAATAAAGATAAAAGTATTGGTAGAGGGTCTGGAACCCTGGTCTTCACTGTGACCATCCTCACGCTTCTCCAGTAGAGTAGACTATCATTCCTTGCTGACTCATGTGGTTTTAACCACTTTGGTCCGTCACTTGGTCATTGGCTCTCCTGCTCTCTTCGTTCTTTTGGCCTACTTTTTGGTCCTCTTATTCAGTCCATATCTTCTAGTCATAGCATGTGGGCTCTTTAAGCTTTGATAATGGGCTTTCCTAATCGATGTGGGCTCGCAAGTCTCGAGAATTGTCCCATCGGGGTTTCCTGCTACAGAAGAAGCGGGTAATGAGACTCTATCAGAATGACTTCATGTCTAGACTTTCGAAAATGTGTTTAATGCATGCAAATATACCATTTCGTCCAGAAAAGTGTGTTCTACGCAACAAAAGAGACTCTTACGTAGAAAAGTAGATAAATAGAGCATTTTAACGTATGAGAGTGTGAAAATGCTTAGAAGATAACAGTGGAAAATACGCACTTTTAAGCGAATATCACAACCCCTAACCAGCATATTGCCAATCCTTGGCAATTAGTGCGAAATAAATGAGCTTAAAAGGGCTCTGCGCATGCTGCACACTTTTTTTCAATTAGCTTAGGGAAAACGTCGTTCGTCAAATCATTGAATGGATGCAAAAACAGTTACATTGATGAGTTGGAAAGTTTTGGCAAGACTACAGACTGACAATCTTGACCCAGAATAGTCAGACTCTGCGTGTGTGTGTGTGCTCAACATTCTCATCATCCGACAGTAAAGATTTCCAAATCACCTCAAATCTCACATGTTTAGCACTCAGAATAGAATCACACAATAAGGGTTTTCTTCTTTTCTCTCAATTTATATGTGAGGAGATGTGTTGATATATGAAAGCAAAGATCTCACATATGTATTATTTAAAGGAAGGACATCTTTAACAGAAAAAAATCTCATGATTGGAATACCACTTCACTCGGGAACGTCAGATCAAACTCTATCACTTCTTTTTCTCCAATCTCCACATTTTATGATCGTACTATCCTAGAATCAAGTAGGACTTTCCTGGGTTGTAATGAGGCTTAGGTCAGGTGTAGAGAGATAAAGGGATACAGGATTTCAAAGATCTTTAGAGGATATTGCCATTTTCTTGCATTTTTCCTGCGGTGTAACACCATTATCTGGTTCTTTTTCCTTTTTTTCGTATTTTCTTCTTTTTTTTGATATTTTTGAGACTGCTCAATTTCTTTTCAGCTCTTTTTCATACTTTCTTTCTATATTTTGTTTTCAGCTTGAACCACTTTTGATTTTTCTTCTTTACTTTTCTTTTCACGGTATACACACATCAGTTATTCTTTTGTCCATCTCAAAATAAGGATAGCCAGCCATGCTTCGTAGCTGGACTGGGTTTTAGGTTAATGGGTTTACAAAGAAAATATTTTTATAGAATGGCTCAAGGGGTTTCTAGTGAAGTATAATTCAGGTGAGTAAAAAGGCTGAATGGTTCAGAAAAAAAATGGCCTAAATCATTTTCTAGGGTTTGCACTATCATGTATACTGTCTTAACTGGATACAGAGAAGGTTCTGTCGTAGTAATCCAATGTTGATGTCGTTCCGAGTTTTATGATCGAAGCAAAAGATAATGAGATCTCTCAATGAATATTGCGGGCATGAAGAATAGTGAGTCATCTTGTGACTCAGGATTAATGTATAACTCTCTGAAATTATTAAAGGCTCGAAAGCTTATTAGGTTAGGTCTCCACAATTCTTCTCACAGGATCTCTAGAATTTCCAAACTTAGGATGACTCTGATGTTGATAGTGTACAATTGTGCCGAATCTGAGTTTTTCTAAGTTTTCAAAACTGCTGTAGCCACGCTTGACTTGACTCAAAGCTAACCTTAAACAAAAATTGACATCCTCAATACTGACTTAACGGAGGTTTTCAACTAATCAAAGTCAGGGTATTTGACACATTTTTGAAATTCTAGAAAACTTTTGGTGAACATCGGAAATCACCCAAAAAACAAAAATATTTTTTTTTTTTTCAAAATGAAGACATGAGTTTTGGTAAATACCCACCCCCAACCAAAATATAGTACCGTCCTCGGTGCTCATGACCGGGACATAAAGTGATAAAAAATCAATGATGATGATGTAAAGGTTCAGGAAGGATGTTACCAAGTCGGTAGAAACTCGACAGTGTGTGGTACCTGATGATCGGAAGAATGAATGTACCTGCATTTCCAGAGATATAACAGAAATAACAAATGCATGAGACTCATGTACTCTAGGAATACCAGAATTGTCTTTCCGAAAGCGCTAAGTTTTACGTCTTCAGCCAGACATGACGGGGGTGACAGGCACCCCCAACCAAGTTGGAGCACAAGAGACTGAGTGGATCATCAGTCGACATAAACAAGATCGATGAGATCAATTTCAAAAGTCTGAATGAACGACACATCAAGTTCATGGAATTGCTTAAGACGCTGGCCATTTACCTGGAATGAGGAGTGATCCTTGGGATCCTCAATAGTGATTGCCCCAAAGGGTGTGACTGCGGTGACCGTATAAGGACCAGTCCACCTAGATTTCAGTTTCCCAGGGAAGAGATGGAGACAAGAATTATAAAGAAGGACCTTCTGTCCTGGATGGAACTCTTTCCTGAGGATGCTCTTGTCATGTATCCACTTCATTTTTGCTTTGTAATTCTTGGACAAGTTGTAGGCATCATTTATGAGTTCTTCTAACTCATTCATTTGAAGTTTTCTCTCCTCCCCTGCAGAGTCGAGGTCGAAATTGAGTTTCTTAATGGCCCACAGGGCACGATGTTCAATCTCTACCAGTAGATGATAGGGTTTTCCAAAGACGAGACGATAGGGAGACATATTGAGAGGGGTCTTGTAGGCGGTTCTGTATGCCCATACAGCATCAGTGAGATGAGTAGACCAGTCTTCACGTGTGGTATTGACTGTCTTCTCCAAGATCTGCTTGATCTGTCGATTAGAAACCTCTACTTGACCACTAGTCTGCGGATGATAAGCTAGGGCAACCTTGTGGGTTACCCCATACTTTTTCATTAATTTCTCAAATATCCTATTGCAGAAATGGGTGCCCCCATCACTAATGATGGCCTTAGGGGCACCGAATCGGGCGAAGATTAACTCCTTTAGGAATTTGACTACCACTTTGTGGTCATTGGTCTTGGTGGGAATGGCTTCTATCCATTTGGATACATAGTCTACCGCAAGGAGAATGTACTCAAAACCATAGGAAACGGGAAAGGGGCCCATGAAGTCGATGCCCCAGATGTCAAATATTTCACCGACCTGAATGGGAGTTAGGGTCATCATGTTCCTCTGGGAGATGCGGCATAGATGCTGGCAATTAGGACAGGTTTTGCTGTAGATGTGGGCATCTTTAAATAATGTGGGCCAGTAGAATCCGCATTGCAGAACTTTTTCTGCAGTCTTCTTAGTGCTGAAATGACCACCACAAGGTTGGTCATGACACGAGGACAAGATATTGAGTTAGTCCGACTCAGGGACACAGAGAGGAATGATCTGGTCAGGACAGTATTTATACAAATAAGGGTCATCCCAAGAGTAGTACTTAACTCTTGCTAGGAATTGGCTTTTGTCCTGTTTTGACCAGTGTGAAGGCATTTCTTCGGTGACAAGGTAGTTGACAATGTCAGCATACCATGGATGAACGGAGATAGCGAACAGTTGTTCATCTGGAAAGGTCTCAGGGATGGGCTGGGTGTCGAAGGATGACTCTAAAGTCAGTCTAGACAAGTGATCAGCCACTACATTCTCACTTCCTTTCTTATCCTTAATCTCGAGGTTGAATTCCTATAGTAAGAGAATCCATCGAATTAATCGAGGCTTGGTTTCCTTTTTCGACATGAGATAACGAAGGGTTGCATGATCAGTGTACACAACCACCTTAGTGGCTAAGAGGTACTGACAAAATTTATCAAGGGCGAAGACTACCGCCAGGAGTTCTTTCTCAGTGGTGGAGTAATTCATTTGGGCAGAGTTAAGAGTTTTGCTCGCGTAGTAGATCACGTGTGATCTTTTGTCAACTCTCTGCCCTAGAACAGCGCCTAATGCGTAGTCAGAAGCATCGCACATTACCTCGAAAGGTAGAGTCCAGTCCGAGGGATAGATAATGGGCGCAGTAGTGAGCTCAGTTTTGAGACGCTCAAATGCCTTGACACAGTCACCATTAAAGTCGAAAGGACTATCTTTAGCCAGAAGATGGGATAGAGGTCTAGCGATTTGAGAGAAGTCCTTGATTAAGCACCTATAGAATCCTCCGTGTCCCAAAAAGGACCAGATGTCACGCACAGACTTAGGAGTAGGCAAGGTTGAGATGATATCGATTTTAGCTTTGTCGACCTCAATGCCCTGATGGGAAATGACATGTCCCAGAATAATGCCCTTCTTTACCATGAAGTGGCATTTCTCCCAATTGAGGACAAGTTGCTTGTCCTGACAGCGTTGAAGTACAAGCCCTAGATGGTTCAGACAGTCATCAAAGGATGACCCAAAAATTGAGAAGTCGTCCATAAAGACTTCGAGGAATTTTTCTACCATATCAGAGAATATGCTCATCATACACCTTTGAAAGGTCGCGGGTGCATTGCAGAGGCCAAAGGGACAGGTGAAAGTAGTCTTCTCGTGATCCTCAGGGGCGATGGGTATTTGATTATACCCTGAGTAACCATCAAGGAAGCAGTAATAGGAGTGACCTGCTAGTCTCTCCAACATCTGGTCTATGAAGGGTAAAGGAAAATGGTCATTCCTAGTGTTGGTGTTGAGTCGTCGGTAATCGATGCAGACTCTCAACCCTTTCTTCAGGCGCTGGGTGACCATTTCCTTGTTCTCATTTTCCACAACTGTGAATCCTGCCTTTTTAGGGATGACATGAATAGGACTCACCCATTTGCTATCGGAGATGGGGTAAATGATACCCGCATCTAACAGTTTAAGGACCTCGTCCCGGACTACATCCTTCAAGATGGGGTTCAACTTCCTCTGGTGTTCTTGAGAGGTTTTGGATTCACCCTCGAGATAGATGTGATGTTGGCACACCGAGGGGTCTATGCCACGAATATCATCTATAGTCCAACCTATCGCAAATTTGTGCTCGCTGAGCAGCTCGAGAAGTTTCTTACGTTCACTCTCAGACAAAGCGGAAGCAATAATGACAGGGTAGGTTTCTTTATGACCAAGATAGGCATAGGAAAGATCTGTTGGAAGTGGCTTGAGCTCCAATGTTGGAGCAGATGGAGTTGAAGTATGTGTCACAGAAGACACGGATTGAAGAGTTTTGACTTCAGTAGTTAAAAGAAGGATGGGTTCTCTGGCCATGGTTATTAGGGGCTCGAACTCGATGAGTGGAGTGGGGATCTCTAGCAGTTGAGCAGTCTCCAAAAGATCATTGAGATCAGAAATAGCTGACTCTGTTGCAAAGTCAGCCCCAAAGTGTGCTAGACACTGTTTAAGCATGTCTTCGGTGGAGTCCAGGATTAGACTCTCAACGGTACACATTTCATCGGCCACATCGCGATCGGCATCCTGTTGCATTAGACGAAAGATATTGACCTCAGCTTTGAGGTTTCCAAAAGCAATGGACATGTTTCCGTCCCTGCACCCGATGTGTACGTTTGCGGTGGCAAGGAATGGATGGCCTAAGATGACCGGAATGCGGTTATCCTGACACGGCTCGGTGTCGAGAATGATAAAGTCCACAGGATAATAAAAGTCAGCGACTTTTACTAGGACATCTTCGATGATTTCTCTTGGAATCTTGATGGACTGATCAGCCAATTTCAGGGTGACATTGGTAGGCTTCATATCTTTCAGTCCTAACTACTGATATACCGAGAATGGTATGAGGTTAATGCTAGCCCCTAAATCTAACAAGGCAGTGGAGCTAAAATTGTCTTCAATTTCGCATTGGACAGTTGGGCTACCTGGATCCTTGTGTTTGATCACACTATTGCGTTGAATGAACGCGGTAGCTTTTTCGGCCAAGAAGGCAGCTTTGGGTACATGCGTACGCCGCTTAACTGTGCACAAGTCCTTGAGGAATTTTGCATAGGATGGGATTTGCTTGATAGCAGAAAGGAAGGGGATATTGATCTGGACATCTTTAAAGACGTCTAAGATCTCTGAAAATTGTTGATCCCGCTTATCTTGGACAAGTCTGTCCGGGAAGAGAGGCTTTATTCGACAAATGGATTTGTCTTTAGCCTTTGATTTCTGCACAGGGATATCTGATGTTGGTGCAGAGGTAGAAGAAGCAGAGGTAAGATTGGTACTAGTTTTCTCTGTACGAGTGATGGGTGCTTGAGATGGCACCGGCGGTGGTTGGACTCCCATGTCCACAGTTTTTCCAGATCGTAGGGTGGTTACAGCTTGCACCTCCCCTTGACAATTCTCATTCTGGCTCTAAGATTGGGACCCGATCTCATATAATGCTCCTTTGGTATTTCCTTTTGGGTTAGCGATGGGTTGGCTAGGGAAGATGCCTTTAGCTTTCTCAGCTTCCAGGTTGCCTAAGCGTTGCTCTAGACGAAGCATGGATTGTTGTTGCTGTTGTTCTAGGCGTTGCATAGATTGTTGTTGTTGAGTAATGAGTTGAGCTAGAAGGTCTTCGATACCGGATTTGGGGACCAACTGTTGGGGGGCAGCTAATGGGAGCTGAGGCACCAATTCGCGACTCAAGCTCATCGGGGCATTATAGTTATAGGCTGGAGAATTAGTTGGGACAATCTGTTGGTTCTGAAAGGTCTGTGGGACTCTTTACTGATTCTGAAAAGTGCTCGGTTGTCCAGAGTATTGACCCTATTAGAACTGCTGGTTTTGAGTAGATGGGTACTGACTCTGCTGGTATTGTCCCTGATTGAATTGCCTATTGGGTTGATTGAACCCAGGAGGATACATGCCCTGAGGTTGACGCGGAGGTTGAGCTGGCGGTTGAGTAGACTGAGGCCTCCAAGAGAAGTTATGGTGATTTCTCGTGTCAGGATGATAAGATTGACTATACGAGTTCTGAGTGGGTGGTTTGTATGTGCTGAAAGCACAAACTTCTTCCTGAAGAGGATTAGACCATCCTTCATTCAAAGGACAATGCTCAGTAGTATGGGAGGGTTGCAGACACAGGGTGCATGATTCCATAGGGCTCTCGTGTCCCACATGCATGACTGCGGTGGATTGTTGAGTAGGTTTTTGTACTGACACAGGCAGTGCCGAGACGGACTTGCTCAACTCTTGAATGACAGATCGAAGCTCAGTATCAGCTGTAGCATCATGTCCCTTGGTTGTCCTTTGGACCGAAGTGGTTCGACTAAACTCTGAGTCAGTCGTCCAATGTTGAGAGTTTTCTCCTAACTCTCCCAAGAATTTGTATGCATCGGTCGGAGTTTGGTGCAGGAATTTTCCCTAGCACATTGACTCTACCATGGTCCGAGACTCATCAGTAAGTCCCTTGTAGAAGATGTGGACAAGATTGCCCTTGTCGATGCTATGGTGGGGACACTTAGTCAGGTAGTCTTGGAATCTATCCCACGCTTCAAAAAATTTCTCATCGAACTTCTGTCGAAAGTCCTGAATGAGTTGCTTCATTTAGTTGGTCCGAGTCATGGGGTAGAATTTAGACATGAATTTGCCCACCAACTCTTTCCAACTGCTGATTGAATCAGTGGGTAAGGAGTAGAGCCAATCTGAGGCTCGGTCCTTGAGCGAGAATGGGAAGACTCGTAGATGCACATTGTCATCATCGAGCTTCTGATTTTTGAAAAGTAGGATGACATGTTGGAATTCCCTAATATGGGAATATGGGTCTTCTCTTGGGAGACCACGAAAGGTTGGCAGCATTTGGATCGTCTGCGGCCTGATCTCAAACTGTACCACCGTAGTAGGTGGGAGAACAATGCAAGTAGGCGGATTGGCAGAGATAGGGGCAAACGTCTCGATAAGAGGTCGTTCGACTGCCATGACTACAAAGGTAGTAGTACTGGGGGAGGCGGGTGGGGAAAGAGATGGGGAAGAATTCAGTAGAGGATCCACTGTAGGTACGTGATTCTCAGATCGAATCAAGCGCTTGTTCGGACGAGTCCAAACGGACATACGCTGATGAGGCAAGCTCTATACTTGGCAAAAAGTTGCCAGAGAAGAACACTATCCTAAATGATGCACACCAAGCACAGATAATCCTATTGTAAGCAATCAGGATATATTTTAGGAATTATCTTTGTTAGTTTTGAGGCTAGAGTAGATTATGACAGTGGGTGGACCACTAGTTTATCTTTTAACCGCCGGACTAACTGTTTTGCACTCAAAGGTTCTCACCAGGCTACACTCTTCAGAGCGAATCTTTTAGTACTAACTCTAATTAACAACAAGGCAATCCGAAGCTTAGACAGACGTGCGGCACAATGGCTGACTTAAGTACGTCCCAGACTAACCGGATTGGTCAAGTGGATAAGAAGAGTGTTTCCTCGGGTTAAGCTAGGGTTGATGCGTGTTCCTAGTCCACACGCAACTAACCGCCGAATAGTCCAAGATGCCACGTCGAGCTCAGTGTACTTGAGTAGCAGGGACTTATGGGTGTGTTAGACAACAGGGACCCGCGCTCGTGGTCTTATTCGATTGGATGTTAAGCGGGTTCGCTTTGTGTGGATTTGTTCTCGAACACCGGGCTAATTGGCTCTACTTCTTGATTCTTTTTAATTAAATAGAGCCTTGGGATCAAATCAAATGGAATGATGAGGTGGGTGATGAAATCCCACCAATTTTAATTTGGAGCTGGGTCTGCTCTCTTAGAGTTGATTGATTAACGGCCACACCACGCAAGTCGAGTAATATGTGTATGAAAGCAAATAGACAAGCGGCAATGATGCACCCAATAACACCGTATCGCACTTAAGGCGAGGATAGGGACTTACCTCCCGTGGGCCACGCCACGGGGTCACCTCCGTGGGTTAAGGAGGGGTATCCTAATGGGCTTGGGCCCGACTCCACCTCTTTGAGCTTTCGCTCCCTACCCACACTGGATCGTGTTCCTGTAGAAAAGTTAGATCACACCGTCTAGGTATTTGGGATTCTATGTGGAAGATCCTTGCCTTTTTAGGGTTCACTGAACAAGTACTGGATTTAGGCAAGAGTTTGAATTAGTTTCCAAATTCGAGATGGGTTAAAATTTAGGAATTCCCAGATTGGAAACTACCTAGATTGGAAAGTTTCCCGAACTGTGGAGATCTTCCAAGAAAGATTTGATTGCGAGATCCCTTACAATTTTGGGAAATTTCCCAAAATTAAAATTCTGCTAGATTTGGGGTGTTTCCTTTTGCAGACTTTTTTAAATTCAGAAGATTTCTAAAGATAGAAATTCTTCTAAAGAGGAAACTTCTAAGAGGGGAAACCCTAATTAAGCAGAGTTTCAAGATTTTGGAATCTTTCCAAAAATCGCAAATCCTTGATTGGTGATTTCTAAAAGTCTGCAGAATATAAAACCCTAATTTTTTTGAATTTTGATTTTTTTATTTTTTTGGTATTTTTCACTTAATCTAGGGTTTCTAAAAAACCCTAGAACAAGATCTAGCAGTTATATGGAAAGCAGTAAAATTCCTAAATTATTACAAATTGCACTCGGCCTTCCGAGGCATCAAAAATAGTAATTTAAAAATTGCTAAAAATTACTAAAAACAAAAAATAGAAAGTTTCCCGAAATGGTCGGGCTATCCAAATTGAGCAGCTTTCCGATTCAGCAACTTTCCAATTCTGTCTTTACGTCCTTTTTCGCACTCCCGAACACCCGAGCGGCAACGACGCCATTTAAAAGTTGGGTTTTTACTCGTCGTTGGTAACGGAAACCCTAATCTCAACACATTTATAAATTGATCCGATTATCCTGTAAAATTAGAACTTCTTGCATAGTGGGAAGTGTCGGATGTCGATCCGCACTCGGGGTTAGTTCGTGCAACCATGAACATAAAATGATGAATTTTTATCAGAATTATGGAGAGGTGAGAATGGTGGATTCGGGATTTTTAAAACATTCTTTGGAGATTTTTAATGAGAGAAAATGCTATAAATTTTGAGAATCGTAAAGAACATTAATTAAATGAGAAATTGAATAACAACCACTAAATTAATTAATTAAAAATTACTTATTACAATCAATTGAAACTTGAACAAAATGAAAATGCATAATTAACTATGCTAGAAAGCAATTAGAGAAGCTAGAGAGAGAGATAAATTTAGAGAGAGAAAATGAGGATTAAGTTAGAGAGAGAATGAAGAATTTTAGAGAGAGAAAGAGAGGGTAGAGGGATGGTTTTTAGTGAAGGAAAGTAGAGAGAGAAGACACTAAATCTAGAGAGAGAGAGAAGATGAGAGAGAAAATTACCAGTTGCACTAACCATTTGAGAGGAAGAAAGGTGGTTGGGGTGCTGCCCATGTGGATGGAAGATCCAATCGATGTGCAGCATGAGAGAACTAGATCTCAAAAAGTTGCATGAGGTTAACCGTGAAAGGCATGCATGGCCTTGGAGAGGCAGTCCAGGTGGTCTATACTCCGGAGTTGAATACCCAAACCAGGTGATGGAGGGAGGTGGTGTGCACGGCCTGTCAGTTGTGGGGACTGCAAGTAGAGAGATGGGAGGAGCTATGTGTTGCTATTTTACCCTGTGAAAAGCCGTGAAGATGGACCTAGGTTGCAGCACCGTTGAAGATCAGCAACAGGTGGACGGTGGTGGCTGACTGTGCAAACGTTAATGGAGGGAGCGGTGCACTAGCAGAAACAATATTGGACAGCAACGTGGTGGATGTGCAGTAGCTTGGAATCCTCTCCAAGGCGTTAACGTACAGCATGGGAGAACGGCCTGTAATTTCACCAGCAGGTTGCAGGCATCTGAAAGTTGCCGGTGCTTGACGTTGCAAGAAGGGAGAGGAACTGGTGCTGTATTTTCCGGCGGGTGTGGAGAAAAGAGATCTCTGATATCTGAACGGTAGATCTGAGATCTACTTGGCAGCAATTGTCAAGACTCACCTGCTGGAGATGGGCTGTTAGTGAAGAGAAATGAAGAGCTCGCCAGAAAAGACGAACCAGTCCGGCGAGCTTGACGGTAAGAAGAAGAAGAAGAAGAAGAAGAAGAAGAAAGAAGAACGAGAAGGAGAGGACGGTTCATTGGTTGGTGAGCAGGGGAAATAGAAGAGGAGAAGGGCGGAAGAGAAGAAGAAGGCGTGGAAGATGAACCTGCCGGAGCTGCAGGTTCTCGCCGAAAAAAGATAAGATGAAGAAAAAGAAAGGAAGAAGAAGAAAGAAAGGAAAAGAAGGAGAAGGAGGAGAGAAAAAGGTCGGGAATGGTTATGGGGAAGGAGAGAAAGAGATGGGAGGGGGATTAGGGTTCCAAAGAACCCTTCTCTTTCCCTTTTTAAAGCTCCCTAGTTTCCATTAATGGAAATTAGGGAATTTTTGAAATAAAAAAAAATATATATATATATATATATTTTTAAGTAAAACACTACTTTTCTATGGGGAATCTCCCCATTTAGTGGACCCCCCATTTTTTTAAAATTTAATTAAAATTATTTTGAAATTTACGGGGTCCACTAACTGGTCGGACAGCGGGTCGATGATGATGGGCCCGGCTACTGGCCCGCATGGATTGATGATGTCCATTGTCTCACAAGATGATGTGACAGACAATCTGATGGCGATCGGATGGATGGTGACTTGATTGGGACCCAGATTGGTAGATCGACAGATCTAGAGAGATCCAACGGTCTGGTGGAAGATCCAACGGTCCGATTGAAGATCCAACGGTCAGAAAGCTAATGGAGATGAGACAGAGCCAATGGGCAGGAGTTCTGGGGTTAGGTCAGTAGATTCGAGGACCGAGAGATGAAGAGAGAGAAAATAAGGAGAGATGAGAGAGAAAATATCAAAAAATAGAGATAAAAGTATTGGCAAAGGGTCCGGAACCCTGGTCTTCACTGTGACCATCCTCACGCTTTTCCAGTAGAGTAGACTATCATTCCTTGCTGACTCATGTGGCTTTAAACGCTTTGGTCCGTCTCTTGGTCATTGGCTCTCCTGCTCTCTTCGTTCTTTGGGCTGGCTTTTTGGTCCTCTTATTCAGCCCATATTTGGCCAATATCTTCTAGTCATAGCAAGTGGGCTCTTTAAGCTTTGATAATGGGCTTTATTGATCGATGTGTGCTCGCAAGTCTCGAGAATTGTCCCATCGGGGTTTTCTGCGATAGAAGAAGCGCGTAATGAGACTCTATCAGAATGACTTCATGTCTAGACTTCAGAAAATGTGTTTAATGCATGCAAATATACCATTTCGTCTAGAAAAGTGTGTTATACCCAACAAAAGAGACTCTTACGTAGAAAAGTAGATAAATAGAGCATTTTAACGTAGGAGAGTGTGAAAACGCTTAGAAGATAACAGTGGAAAATACGCACTTTTAAGCGAATATCATGAGACTAGTAACAGATAATAAATTTGCAATGAACTGAAGAACATGCAGAACAGACGACAGAGACAGTGCTGGTGCGGCATGAACAGTCCTTTTGCCAGAGACAAGAATAATTGTCATCAACAATCTGAACTTTATCACATCCAGAACAAATATCGTAACTAGAAAAAACTGATGACATACCAGTCATGTGATCGGACGCCCCTGAATCGATGATCCAAAGACTGGAGGGAATAGTAGAGACGAAAAATGCAGACCCAGTACCTGTGTGAGCAAAGGCAGATGTGGAAGTAGAAGTCGGGCCATTAAGTTGGGCCATCATGCGGCGAAGACGCTCAAGATCTGCAGGAGAAAACAAGTCCATTTCTCCAGAGGAGATAGATGCATGAGGTGCAGTGTCCTGAAGGACTGAGTGTACCGCAGAAGATCCCGATCGAGCTATAGGACGTTGGCGAGAATTGGATCCTTGTCCTGAGGGAGGCCCATGTAGCTCCCAGCATGTGTCTCGGTTATGGCTTAGACGACCACAATGGTCACACTTGAGTCATTGCCGTACTTCACTGGGCTTCTGCGGTCCCGATTTGTCCCTTTTGATACGCAGAAGCAAGTGCAGAACGATCCGTAGGTTCGCTCTCATGATGGAGTTGCATGGCTGAGCGACCTCGAGCATCTCTTTCCAAAACCTTTTGGTGTACTCTCTCAAGGCTTCATTGTTTTCTATCTTGAGATTAAACAAAGCGTCCACATCCTTTCTGAGTTGGTTTGCATGAATATTGGGCAATGATCACTGAGTGCCTAATTCATAGAAGCTCCTGAGGGATCTCAGAGCCAGTTGGTTGAACCAGAGAAGGGCTTCATAGTGGAGTCTGGAGGGGAACATCCGGTACATTAATGCGTCATCCGTCTCCCAGATTGTCATGCTCTTGTAATGAAGGATATTGTTTATTGGGTTAGTAAGTCCATTAAATATTGTGAACCTAGGGATGGTGAAGGATTTTGGCAACCAATAGAGCTAGATTTCATTCACAAACGGTGAGTCAGTGGGTGTCCTAGTGGCTATAGCTGTCATCTTGTCTGCTATAGTTTCATTTTTGCCCACCAACCCCACTATCATCCTGGCCACTTGCCCTTGGGTAAGGTAGTTCACCTCTTGTAGGCTTCCAGATCCTACTCGTGGCTCCTATGATGCTAAGTTAGCAATGTTGCTACATCTGAGCGACTCCTTGTCGGATCTCTATGCCCATTGGGTCTGGGATCCCTCCGAGCATCATCCTCTTCGGGAGAAGACTTCGATTTGAAGGAGTTGGAATGGTTTCTCTCATTCTAGTGCCCTGTCCCCTTCGCTACCTCCTTGGACTTCATTCGCCTGCAGATTTGGATCTACGGGCCTCATTCACACCTTTCTCTTTAGGAGTTCCTTCTCGAGTCAAATGGCATCCATCTCAAGTCGTTGAGTCTCCATCTCATGCACACATTAGCTCCTCTACCTCTTTAGCAGTGGTAGGAAACTCATTTTGGCGGAGATTCTCCCATTCTCCAGCCGTCATTCTTTGCGGGCTCACCATCTTTCTCGAGAGATCTCAAATCCTAGTGAAAGGAACGAATTTCTACAGTTCCCTCCCATAGACGACACTAAAAGATGTGGCAACTCAAATTAAGGCACAATTAATTTTAGAAAATCAAAATATGAAATTGTCCATGTACAATAAATATATAGTTACCAATGGGTCGTTTTGAAAATATGGAAGAAATTATATGTTATTGTTTTGAAGGAAGTGTTTTGAAAATATGAAAATAATGGCATTGTAAGTAATTCAGTGGATATCAATGGGTTGTATTGAAAATAAGAATGATGGCCGGCATGATATATAATTTAGTGATAATGAAAGGGTTGTATTGAAAATATAATTAATTAATTACATGGGAAGTAATTAAGTAATTTAATAGAATTATTTTTTGATATTCTTTTTGGAAGCTATTTAGCTTAATAGTGATAGATGCCTAGGTTTTCCTTTTGTTCACACATCCTGTGGCAACCCAAAGTTTTGGCTTTAAAATAGTAATTGATAGATAGATGTTTGGTTTTGCAAGATAACTTGAATCAATTTTAGTGGTGGTAAAGGCAAACAAAATTTTCACGAGAATACATTGAAAGCCTTGACAAGCGAAAAGACAGAAAAAGGAGCCACTTGGAGGAAGATTCTATCATGGCTCTTTTGGCTCTTTTGCCAGCTAGAATCACTTAGCAAAAAGTTTCGGTTGTAACTAACAAGACCCTGGAATCTTACATTTTCTCGAAAAAATGGAAGAAGAAGAAGAAGAAGAAGAAGAAGAAGAAGAAGAAGAAGAAGGTATACCTGATGCATTTTGGGTTCAGGTAGCACAATTTTTATTACTCACTGCCGCCATCTGGGCCCACTAACCAGATGGATGTTTAGCCCACCCTTGATAGACATTTATACAAAAAAATCAGCTTGTTTGATGATATTTAGCCGTTGGTTTTATTACTAAAAGAATGGTTGAATCCAACTGCACTAGAATCGTGCCCTATTATTAATCTAAGGACTAGATATTACCAATCAGGGTGATTTTCGTTACTCACCACTGCCCTATGGAGCCACTGACAGCATGGATGTTTAGCCCACCACCCCTTGATGGATATATATACACACCAAAAATCACCCTGATTGGTAATCTCTATATCAGTGGGGTAGCATTTTCCATTATTAAAGTAAGTCCGGTACAATGTCCATGGACCACGGACCATGCATGTGATCATTACTCGTTGCAAGACTATTTTCGTTTTTTTGTAATCAGCTTTATATTAAAAGCAAACAAAGAAAACAAGGACCCACACCCCCATCTCGAGAAAAAATTCGCGGGTCCCTTGGACCTTCAAACTTTGAAGGTCCCCTCCCAAAATGTTTGACACGTACCACCTTGTTAACCAGTACCCTTCACTAACTAACCAAGGGTATAACATGGGTTAGCTAGGTTCAGGGGAAAGGTCGACCCTTCATTTACGAGGGCCATTCATTTGTGATAAATAGTTGCATTATCTAGATCATCATGAGTGACCTCCTCCACTCTATAAAAATGGCTTCTTGAGAAGAGTTATGAGGTAAGAAGCAATAATGGGAAGTGAGTTGAAGAGAGGTTTGTTTCTATATATATCTAGCGTTGGTTGTGATACTTCTCTTTAGCACATTTAATATGTGTGGAGGCGTTACACTGAAGTTCAACACTACTAACTCCCGGTGCAACGGCACTATTGCTGAATGCCTCCACGAAGACGATGAGTTCTTGATGGACTCGGAAGTAAGTCGAAGGTTTCTCCAAGTGTCCGGACCCGTAACCGACCCTAGTAAGATCCCCAACCTTCCGATTTGCAAAGGGCCAGGAAGCGGAATACCATATAGGGACTGCTTACCAAAGAAGAACTCGGGAGGCCAACCGAGGTGTCCAACTACATATCCGTGCGGCCGGATGACAGGAAGTCGACCACCATAGTGATTCAAATGTCTCTCCCTCTCTATTATGTAATATTTATGCGTATATATCGATGTTTTTTTTTTTTTGTGGCTCGTTTTCATTATTTCAGGTAAATATTAGCACTTGGCACTTTGTACATTGGAATTGGAAGAAATATTTTGGGTAAATTGAAAAGAGTATTCAGATGGGAAGAAGATCACGTCAAATCCATCAGTAGGGTTGCCAATGCCCAAATCCAAACCCGATAAAGTTTCAACGCTTAATTTAATTCTGAATGTAGAATCGAGGTTTAAAAGAGGCCGTTAAATAATGGACTGGGGGCGTTACCCTTTTTTTTCCGTTTTGAAGGACGTGACACACTCTTAGTGGACGTACGCTGAACGTATGGATGTTGGGCCAGTCCCTCTGTGGACCTCTAAACCAAAAATCAGCCTGATTTAGTGATTTCTAAGCAATTCGATTGAAGTTATTTTCATGGGTTGATTTAAACGTTAAGAATTCTAGCATTATTGAGCATTATTTGGGTGCAAAGATCCCAAGGTTGTAAATCATTAATCAGGTTGATTTTTGGCTTATAGGTCCACCGAGAGACTGGCCAAACATCCATACAGCCAGAGTCCACTAAGAGTGTCACATGGCATTTGTTTTGCATTGTGACAGAAGCATCTGTCAGAACACTGTGATAGAAGTTTTACTCCTTTCTTCCCGCCCTACTTAACAAAGAAAATGGAATTATTGCAAAGGCAAGGCGGCTGAGAAAAGATGACCGATGTGGACCACAGTATGAGACATGTGACACACTTTTAGAGACCACTGACAGTATGGATGTTGGCTCGCTAAGTGGACCTAAAGAATAAAAAATCAGCCTGATTGGTGAGGTCTAACCATTGGATCTCTGCCACTAGTGCACATGGCTCATATGGACGATTGTGTGCTGTTTGTGACCAAAGATGTTCATGACCAAAACTCCTGGCAACGGTTCGTGACAATGCCGTTACAGGTTGTGTGACGATGATATATATCAAGGAGGGATATTGCAAATTCAAGATGATTTTTAAATTTATTTATTAGAACCGGATATAAAATTAGATGATTACATTAAAACTAATTAAGTGTTTATATAGAAAATAATGAGACATAAAGGAAGAGACTAATTTTTTTCTATTTATTTTCACAAGTGGATAACATTTTTTACAACAAATTTGACAACAAAAACTTGTTGCAGCCCAATATCTATATTAGAATTTTGGAATGGGGTCATTTTTGGCGAGGATGGTCTCTATGGTAAGGAGATCATCCTCTCAAAAATTCAAATCATTCAGATATTCGTAGACGGGTTTACAAGTTGAAGAATTATGGACCGTCTAGTTTTATCGTTAACTTGAAAACCATATTTGATGGGGTTAGAAATTTCAGAATGTGCTGATTTTTTGTAGGGGTGATCTATATATATGGTGAGGAGATCATTCTCACCAAAAAAAAATCAGCTATTGATTCATCTTCCATGTGGGTACGCCAAAATTATTGTCAAAAAATATTGTATGAAATTATTGCCAAAATGGACGTGGGCCCCACATGTAGATGAGTTAAGCAAGGTTTAAAAGGGGCCATTATGACAGTCTGGGGGCGTTACCATTTTTCTGTTATAACCAAACGTTCAGGGGCAAAAATGGAAAAATGGGAAAAATGAAAAATAACGGAAAATGACTGAAAAAATGGAAAAAATAAAAATAAAAAAGAGGAAAAAGGGGCGCTGAAATTCAAATTTTGAATTTTGAAATTTGAATTTCAAAATTTCAATAACGGAAAAATAACAGATAAATAACAAATAAAAAAAATAAAATTAACAACCATTTTTTCACATTTTTTTCCAGAAAATAACGGTCGTTATTTTCGTTATAACGGCCGTTATTTTCGTTATAATGGCCAATTTTTAAACCTTGGAGCTAAGACCTAATTTTTGTTGAGGATGATCATCTTCACCAAAAGTCAGTAATTTTTAAAACTTCAAACCCTATCAAATATGGACCTAAATTTAACAGTGAAAATGGATGATTCAAAATTTATCAATTTGCAATCCACTTTTCACAAAGTTGCAAATGTTGGAATGGGCTGATTTTTTGTGTGGTCGATATCCATGTTGAGAAGAAGATCATCACCAAAAATTAGCCATTAACTCATTTGCACATGGGCCCCACGTCCATTAGTCATTCTATTAGTAAGAATAGCATGATCTTGATTACTGAAAAAAAAAAAAAAAGAAGAAGAATAGCGTGATCCACTCTCTCCCACCACCACCACCACCGTCATCACCCATCACCACTCTTGTTCCCCTCTTCTTCATTTATCTCATGTTCCCCTCTTCTTCGTGTCTCTCTTTGTGCAAAAATTCCAGCACCTCGTCAAATGTCAGTAACACCCCAAGAAGTGTACCACCGAGCTCCGGATACACAAACTCTACACATTGGATATCGATCCGTCATGTAAAACAGACAGTGATGGAGAAGGAATAGAAAACTGCTGCCAAGATCCTGGTCGAGATCATGTCAAACACCAAGAGATCTAAGCTATATATACCCAAGGAAGGCACAAGTATATATGGGGATGGAATCTGATTACATTGAGGCATACTTTTCTTTTGTTGCTCACACTACCTTGAACATTGGAGGCTCTTTCAGTGGGCACTCCTTATTGGTTCTTGGTGTGTTGTGTGGAAGTTTGTGCAAGGACAACTCGCGAAAACCTCAAATCCATTACCACTCAACGCGGCTCATCTAAAATTTCTCCCACAAATGTATATCTATCAAATATCACAAGGAAAAAAAAAATCAATGTACATATATCACAACCATTTGATAATCCACAAATGTCTTTAGCGCACTACTTGGGAAAATGGACTCCTCTAAGGGCCTGTTTGGTAACGCACCACAGCGGGCAAATAAAATATTTAGCCGCGCAAATATTCGCCCGGCTGTGTTTGGCAGCCACCCGCCCTTGGCGAATATTTAGCTGGGCCCACATATTTGCCCTCCGCGGCGGGAAAACATTTGATCACCCCCCCCCCCCTGTGAAAATATTTTCACGCCGATTATGCCTTGGTGAGAAAATTTTATTTTCTCGCCGGAAAATCACTATTTTCAATAAAAATTAATTTTTTAATATATAAAAAAGATAAAAATAATTTTTTTTTTATTCTTTGACATAATGTGTGGTTCCCGCACTAACCATGTGGGACCCGCTCAAATTGAAAGAAAATGAAGTAAGCTGAAGTGAGCTAGCTCATACACGTACCAAACATTGTTAAATATTACTATGAGCAAATATTTAGCCAAGATAATATTCGCCTGCCTAAATATTCGCCGTCGGAACTCTTTTTCTCACGTACCAAACAGGCCCTAAATTAAAAGTCGCCAAAATTTTCCAACAGAGACAGACAAACAAGATAATTTGCTTGCTAAGACAGAATAGTAATGGTGGGCGAATAATGGGATGGTCCTAGCTGAGATTTTTTGAAGCGGCGACCATGCGCCAATGATCGCGCCACATCTACCCTGGGTTTAGGGTTAAGTTTTACAGCGCGTGATCACCTCTTCAAAATTTTTCTCTTATTATTATACCCATCCTATTTATGGATAACTATTGTTGAATTGGTCCACGTGATGTGTTACGTACTTGAAATTAGTTGGATTAGTCTTCTCTATTTCCCTTTGAATAGGTTAGGATTTCCTTTTCTATAGGAGTTTGTTCAGCAACAAACTCCATTCTCTTTTTTGTATTTAAAGGGGTACTCTATGAATAAAAGGAGAAGAAACTAAATTGAGTTAAGACTTAACGTCTTTTGAAGGCCACTACCCTCCAAGTAGTATTAATATACTATCCAGTCTCAAGGATTGTATCGTGATGATTAAGTTGGACTGTTCAACCAATGGACCCAATAAGTAGATCGCCTACATGGTTAAGAGGAGCATCAAATCAAACTAAGATCAACAGGCCAATCTGTACAATCTTTCCGCATTATTTATGGTAAGAAGATAAAAGAAAAATTACCAAGGAAAGCCCCATCATCCATACATCAGTTCATAATATTCATATATAGATCTAAATATCTAAGGAGTCCGCAGACTCCGCACTCCAGCCAAACACAAAGACTTAGTGATAGAAAAGAACTTAGAAGTGGACTCGACTTTTCGAGTCTTCACATACACTTATATTATTTTCTGAGTCTACTTTCCTCTTCATGTTTTCATGTTTGATTCCATGAAGAACACCACCAAACACCCTTTATTCCTCACCATGTTCTCCCCTCTGCACCTCTCCTTCTTCTTCCATCTAATAATCTCCATCACCGCTGCCAATAACTCGTCATTCATTCCCCCTGATATCATCCTCCTCGACTGCGGTTCCTCTTCAAACACTACAGCAATTGACGGCAGAAATTGGACGTCCGACCCCGGACAAGACAACACATCAACAAATGACACTGCGAAAGCCCAAGGCTCTACCCCGCTAGTCCCTTACATGACTGCTCGTATCTTTCGCTCTCAATTTACCTACTCATTCCCCGTATCCTCCGGTGGCCCAAAATTCATCCGTCTCTACTTCTATTCTGCTTCTTACTCCGATCTTAACATATCTAAAGCCTTCTTCTCCGTCACCGTGGGTCGCTATACCCTACTACGTAACTTTAGTGCCTCCCTCACTGCTGATCATCTCGGTTTACCCTACTTCACTAGAGAATTCTCAGTCAACACAGAGGACAACCAGAGATTAGATGTAACGTTCGCACCATCTCCGAATACATCCGACTCCTTTGCTTTTATGAACGGAATTGAGATTGTCTCGATGCCCTCAAATCTCTACAATCGCGGGGTAGACCTCCGCTTCTTGATTGCCCAACAGATTAGTGTGTTCTCCATACATAACGAAACCACTACCATGGAGACGGTTTACCGACTAAACGTCGGGGGGAACGTCATCTCACCTAAATATGATTCCGGCATGTTTCGGACCTGGGAAAATGATCAACTGTACGTAGTATCGTCGTATAAAGGCGTAGAGCCACCTAATTGGAACACAACAATCAATTATTCAGAAGAAGTACCTGCCTACACTGCACCGAAGGGAGTCTACAGTACGTCCAGGACGATGAGTCTCAAAACGACGTTTAACATAAACAACAATCTAACGTGGTATTTACCAGTCGATTCCGGCTTCAATTACCTTGTTAGGCTCCATTTCTGCGAGTACCAATTGGAGATAACGAAGCCTTTTCAGACGGCGTTTTTTATCTTTATCAACAATCTGACGGCCGAGAGTGCAGCGGATGTCATCTCATGGAGTGGCGGGAACGGAGTTCCAGTGTATAAAGACTACGTTGTAAATGTTCCAGAAGGAAGCGGGGACAAGCAGGGTCTGTGGATCGCGCTACATCCTGTCCCAGAATCAAATACTCTGTACTCAAGCGCAATCTTAAACGGGCTGGAGATCTTCAAATTGAGCAGTGATGAAGGCAATCTCGCCGGACACAATCCTCCACAGAAAGTGGGCCCGTCTCCGCCTGAACTGTCTTCCCCTCTATCAGATAATCCGATGAAGAATCCAACAGCTAGAATCAGGCCTTAAAAATTACTAAAATCTAATGACTACATATTACCTAGCTATCAGGGTGATTTTTGTTACTCACCACTGCCCTATGGGGCCACTGACTGCATGGATGTTTAGCCCACCACCCCTTGATGGATATACACACCAATAATCACCCTAATTGGAAATCTCTGTATCAGTGGAGTAGCATTTTCCATTATTAAAGTAAGTCCGATCGGTACAATGTCCATGGACCACGGACCATGCATGTGATCAATATTACTCGTTGCAAGACTATTTTCTTTTTTTGTAATCAGCTTTATATTAAAAGCAAACAAAGAAAGCAAGGACCCACACCCCCATCTCGAGAAAAAATTCACGGGTCCCCTGGACCTTCAAACTTTGAAGGTCCCCTCCCAAAATGTTTGACATGTACCTCCTTGTTAACCACCCTTCACTAGCTAACCAAGGGTATATCATGGGTTAGCTAGGTTCAGGGGAAAGGTCGACCTTTCATTTAGGAGGGCCATTCATTTATGATAAGGGAATTTTTGACATACCCCCCCATGTTATCTTTAAAATTTGACATACCCCCCACAATTTGAAAAAGCTGACATACCCCCCTACGACTTGGTCCATTGTCATTTGACCAGTGTTGACCCAACTTGACTACCTAATTTTGTATAAAAGGACGAAAGTGTCCTTGTCTTCAACCTTAGAACAAGGGTTTGGGTTTAGGCCAAAACCCAAACCCCAAAGCAAACATGAAAATAGGAGATTAAAGATAAAAATTAAAACCCATGTTGGTAAACTTGAGTTTTTTTTTTTGTTTTTCATGAATTAAACATATTGAGAAGAAAAAACTCCAAAAAAATATTAAACAAAACTCATTAAGGAATGAGATTTCTTTTTATGAATTTTATTGTAGAATAAAATTTTAAAATTGAGAGAACTCATCTTTCCAAAATCCACGTCTCAAAAGTTTAAAATATAAATTACTTTGTTTTTCATTTTTGTTAATGAAAATTGTAAAACTAAAATTGTATGCCACTGACTGCGTGGATGTTTAGCCCACCACCCCTTGATGGATATACACACCAATAATCACCCTGCTTGGTAATCTCTGTATCAGTCCATGGACCACAGACCATGCATGTGATCAATATTTACTCGTTGCAAGACTATTTTCTTTTTGTGTAATCAGCTTTATATTAAAAGCAAACAAAGAAAACAAGGACCCACGCCCCCATCTCGAGAAAAAATTCGCTGGTCCCAGGACCTTCAAACTTTGAAAGACCCCTCCCAAAATGTTTGACACGTACCGCCTTGTTAACCACTCTTCGCTAACTAACCAAGGGTATATAACATGGGTTAGCTAGGTTCAGGGGAAAGGTCGACCTTTCATTTACGAGGGCCATTCATTTATGATAAAAAGTTGCATTATCTAGATCATCCTGAGTGACCTCCTACACTATAAAAAAAGGCTTCTTGTGAAGAGTTATGAGGTAAGAAGAAGCAATAATGGGAAGTGAGTTGAAGAGAGGTTTGTTTCTATTTCTAGCATTTGTTGTGATACTTCTCTCTTTAGCACATTTAATATGTATGGAGGCATTACACTGAAGTTCAACACTACTAATTCCCGGTGCAACGGCACTATTGCTGAATGCCTCCACGAAGACGATGAGTTCTTGATGGACTCAGAAGTAAGTCAAAGGTTTCTCCAAGGGTACCAACCCGTAACCGACGGTAGTAAGAACCCCAAGCGTCTTATTTGCAAAGGGTCATGAAACGGAGGACCATATAGAGACTGCTTAAAACTAATTAAGGGTTTATATAGAAAATAATGAGACATAAAGGAAGAGACTAATTTTTTTCTATTTATTTTCATTAGCAAACATAAAAACTAACATTACTCAGCCTAGTCTAATATCCTCGCCCCAAGGTATTGAACTACAAGATACTCTCTCTCTCCCTGGGATAACATTTTTTACAACAAGTTTTGGAATGGGATGATTTTTGGCGAGGATGGTCTCTATTGTAAGGAGGATATGGGGTGATTTTTGGCGAGGATGGAGATCATCCTCACAAAAATTCAAATTATTCCGATATTCGTAGACCAGTTTACAAGTTGAAGAATTATGGGCCCTCTATTTTTATTGTTAACTTGAAAACAATATTTGGTGGAGTTAGAAATTTCAGAATGTGCTGATTTTTTGAAGGGGTGATCTATATATGTGGTGAGGAGATCATTCTCACCAAAAATCAGCTATTGATTCATCTTCCATGTGGCTACGCCAAAATTATTGTCAAAAATGTTGTATGAAATTATTGCCAAAATGGACGTGGGCCCCACATGTAAATGAGTTAATCAAGGTTTAAAAGGGACCGTTATGACAATAAAAAAATGCTCAGGGGCAAAAATGGAAAAAAAACAAAAAAAAACCGGAAAAATGGGCGCTGAAATTCAAATTTTGAAATTTGAATTTCAAAATTTCAATAACGGAAAAAAAGGCTGTTTTTCACATTTTTTTCAAGAAAATAATGGTCGTTATTTTCGTTATAACGGAAAAAAAATGGCCGTTATTTTCTGAACGTTTTAACGGTGCGTAACGTAAAGGGGTAGGTCCGAATCCATTATAACGGCCGTTATTTTCGTTATAAAGGCTAATTTTTAAACCTTGGAGTTAAGAGCTAAGTTTTGGTGAGGATAATCTCCTCACCATAGAGATCATCTTCACCAAAGGTCAGTAATTTTTAAAACTTCAAACCCTATCAAATATGGACATAAATTTAACAGTGAAAATGGATGATCCAAAATTTATCAATTTGCAATCCAGTTTTCACAAGGCTGCAAATGTTGGAATGGGCTGATTTTTTGTGTGGTTGATATCCATGTTGAGAAGAATATCATCACCAAAAATTAGCCGTTAACTCATCTGTATGTGCGCCCCACATCCATTAGTCATTCTATTACTATAAATAGCTTGGAGTGCCACCACCACTGTCATTACCCATCACCACTCCTGTTCCCCTCTTCTTCCTTTCTCTCTTTGGACTAAAATTCCAGCACCTCGTCAAATGTCAGTAACACCCCGAGAAGTGTACCACCGAGCTCCGGAAGCCCTACGCAAACTCTACACATGGGACATCGATCCGTCGTGTAAAACAAACAGTGATGGAGAAGGAATAGAAAACTGCTATGCCAAGATCCTGGTCGAGATCATGTCAAACACCAAGAGATCTAGCTATATATGCCCAAGGAAGGCACAAGTATATATTGGGGATGGAATCTGATTACATTGAGGCATACTTTTCTTTTGTTGCTCACACTAACTTTAACATTGGAGGCTCTTCCAGTGGGACTCATCGCGGCTCATCTCGAATGTCGAGGGGGTGTAGGATATTTCTCCCACAAATGTATATCTATCAAATATCACAAGGAAAAAAAAAAAATCAATGAACGTATATCTACAAATGTCTTTAGCTACTCGGGAAATGGACTCCTCTAAATTCAAAGTCGCCAAAATTTTCCAACAGAGACAGACAAACAAGATAATTTGCTTGCTAAGACAGAATAGTAATGGTGAGCGAATAATGGGATAGTCCTAGCTGAGAAATTTTTTTGAAGCGGCGATCATGCGCCAATGATCGTGCCACATCTACCCTGGGTTTAGGGCTTGGTTTTAAAGCCCATGATCGCCGCTTCAAATTTTTTCTCTTATTATTATACTCATCCTATTTATAGAGTAAAACTTGTGTCACAAGATGTTGCGACGGAAGCCGGTCACAGCACTTGATACAAGTCACATGTCATACTATTAGAGGATGATGACCGTATGTATGTTTGGCCAGTCACTCGGTGGACCATTATACAAAAAATCAGTCTGATTCGTGATTTCTAACCGATTCCATTGAAGTTATTTTCATAGGCTGATTTTAACGGTAGGAATTTGAGCATTATTGAGCGTTATTTGGGTGCAAAAATTCAAAGGTACTAATTAGGTTGATTTTTGGTTTGTAGGTTCACCGAGGGGCTGGTCAAACATCCATACGGTCAGCGCCCTATCGTGTGCCACATGGCTCGTATTGAGTGCTGTGACCCGCTTCCGTCGCAACATCCTGTGACACAAGTTTTACTCCTATTTATGGATAATTTCTGTTGAATTGGTCCACGTGATGATTAAGATTGACCATGGTTTTAAAAACGGCCGTTTAAACGGTAATGCCCCAAGCCCTTTACCATTAAAACCGTTTAAACACGTTTTATCGGTTTGAAGAAAACGGCCATTTTTTTGTTTTAACGACCGTTAAAATCGTTTAAACAGCCGTTTAATTCTGAAAAATTTTGTGAAAAAAACAGCCGTTAAATCCGTTAATTTTCTTTTTTTTTTTTTTTTCAAATTTCAAATTTTGAATTTCAGCGCTATTTTTTCCGTTAAAATCGTTAAAACCCATTAAAATCCGTTTAATTCCGTTAAATTCCATTTTTTCCCTTTTTTTCCATTTTTGCCCCTGGCCATTTCAATCCGTTTTATCAGCAGTTTAAACGGTAACGCCCCGAGTCCGTTTAACCGTTAAAACGGCCTCCTTTAAACCTTGAGTTAGACTGTTCAACCAATGGGCCCATTAAGTAGATCGCGTACGAGTAAAACTTCTGTCACAATTGAATTGTAAATCACACAATCACAGCCAATGAGTTCTCGGCACGTACACCTAAAAGCAAAAGCACATGGTACGTTACAAAAGCACTTGTGTACGTGCCGAGAACTCATTGGCTTGTGATCGTGTGATTTACAATTTCTTGTGATAGAAGTTTTACTCATCGCGTACATGGTTAAGAGCAGCATCAAATCAAACTAAGATTAACAGGCCAATCTGTACAATCTTTCCGCATTATTTATGGTAAGAAGATAAAAGAAAAATTACCAAGGGAAGCCCCATCATCCATACATTAGTTCATATATAGATCCAAATATCTAAGTAGTCCGCAGACTCCGCACTCCACTACTCCAGCCAAACTCAAAGACTTAGTGATAGAATAGAACTTGGAAGTGGACTCGACTTTTCAAGTCTTCACATACACTTATATTATTTTCCAAGTATACTTTCATCTTCATGTTTGATTCCATGAAGAACACCACCAAACACCCTTTACTCCTCACCATGTTCTCCCCTCTGCACCTCTCCTTCTTCTTCCATCTAATAATCTCCATCACCGCTGCCAATAACTCGTCATTCCATCCCCCTGATATCATCCTCCTCGACTGCGGTTCCTCTTCAAACACTACAGCAATTGACGGCAGAATTTGGAATTCCGACCCCGGACAAGACAACACATCGACAAATGACACTGCGAAAGCCCAAGGCTCTACCCCTCAAGTCCCTTACATGACTGCTCGTATCTTTCGCTCTCAATTTACCTACTCATTCCCCGTCTCAAAAGGTTTTTTCAATATATTATATAAATATATATATTTAATTGCATAAAGGTATTTAAATATATGCCTAATAAAATTAAACATGTATATATATTATATACATATGGGATCGGATCGGATCGGACTTGGAACTGATCCAATCATATCGGATTGGTTCAGGAACTGAATTTTATTGATCCGATCAGGTCCGGATCACTTAGATTTCTTATCGGATCGGTACCAATCCGACTCGAACCCAATCCATTGCCAGACCTACTTAGAGGAAGATTCTATCACGGCTCTTTTGCCAGCTAGAATCATTTAAAAAGACCTGATGCATTTTGGGTTCAGGTAGCCACGATTTTTGTTACTCGCTGCTGTCATCTAGACCCACTGACCACATGGATGTTTAGCCCGCACCATTGGTAGACATTTATACAAAAATTCAGCTTGTTTGATGATATTTAGCTATTGCTTTTATTACTAAAGAAATGGTTGAATCCAACAGCTAGAATCAGGCCTTAAAAATTACTAAAATCTAATGACTACATATTACCTAGCTATCAGGGTGATTTTTGTTACTCACCACTGCCCTATGGGGCCACTGACTGCATGGATGTTTAGCCCACCACCCCTTGATGGATATATACACCAATAATCACCCTAATTGGAAATCTCTGTATCAGTGGAGTAGCATTTTCCATTATTAAAGTAAGTCCGATCGGTACAATGTCCATGGACCACGGACCATGCATGTGATCAATATTACTCGTTGCAAGAATATTTTCTTTTTTTGTAATCAGCTTTATATTAAAAGCAAACAAAGAAAGCAAGGACCCACACCCCCATCTCGAGAAAAAATTCGCGGGTCCCCTGGACCTTCAAACTTTGAAGGTCCCCTCCCAAAATGTTTGACATGTACCGCCTTGTTAACCACCCTTCACTAGCTAACCAAGGGTATATCATGGGTTAGCTAGGTTCAGGGGAAAGGTCGACCTTTCATTTACGAGGGCCATTCATTTATGATAAGGGAATTTTTGACATACCCCCCCCCCCCCCCCCCCCCCCCCCCCTGTTATCTTTAAAATTTGACATACCCCCCACAACTACCTAATTTTGTATAAAAGGACGAAAGTGCCCTTGTCTTCAACCTTAGAACAAGGGTTTGGGTTTAGGCCAAAACCCAAACCCCAAAGCAAACATGAAAATAGGAGATTAAAGATAAAAATTAAAACCCATGTTGGTAAACTTTAGTTTTTTTTTTGTTTTTCACGAATTAAATAGATTGAGAAGAAAAAACTCCAAAAAAATATTAAACAAAACTCATGAAGGAATGAGATTTCTTTTTATGAATTTTATTGTAGAATAAAATTTTAAAATTGAGAGAACTCATCTTTCCAAAATCCACGTCTCAAAAGTTTAAAATATAAATTACTTTGTTTTTCATTTTTGTTAATGAAAATTGTAAAACTAAAATTGTATGCCACTGACTGCGTGGATGTTTAGCCCACCACCCCTTGATGGATATACACGAACTCATCTTTCCAAAATCCACGTCTCAAAAGTTTAAAATATAAATTACTTTGTTTTTCATTTTTGTTAATGAAAATTGTAAAACTAAAATTGTATGCCACTGACTGCATGGATGTTTAGCCCACCACCCCTTGATGGATATACACACCAATAATCACCCTGATTGGTAATCTCTGTATCAGTGGAGTAGCATTTTCCATTATTAAAGTAAGTCTGGTACAATGTCCATGGACCACAGACCATGCATGTGATCAATATTTACTCGTTGCAAGACTATTTTCTTTTTGTGTAATCAGCTTTATATTAAAAGCAAACAAAGAAAACAAGGACCCACACCCCCATCTGGAGAAAAAATTCGCTGGTCCCAGGACCTTCAAACTTTGAAAGACCCCTCCCAAAATGTTTGACGCGTACCGCCTTGTTAACCACCCTTCACTAACTAACCAAGGGTATAACACGAGTTAGCTAGGTTCAGGGGAAAGGTCGACCTTTCATTTACGAGGGCCATTCATTTATGATAAAAAGTTGCATTATCTAGATCATCCTGAGTGACCTCCTACACTATAAAAAAAAAGGCTTCTTGTGAAGAGTTATGAGGTAAGAAGAAGCAATAATGAGAAGTGAGTTGAAGAGAGGTTTGTTTCTATTTCTAGCATTTGTTGTGATACTTCTCTCTTTAGCACATTTAATATGTATGGAGGCGTTACACTGAAGTTCAACACTACTAATTCCCGGTGCAACGGCACTATTGCTGAATGCCTCCACGAAGACGATGAGTTCTTGATGGACTCGGAAGTAAGTCGAAGGTTTCTCCAAGGGTCCCGACCCGTAACCGACGGTAGTAAGAACCCCAAGCGTCTGATTTGCAAAGGGTCAGGAAACGGAGGACCCTATAGAGACTGCTTAAAACTAATTAAGGGTTTATATAGAAAATAATGAGACATAAAGGAAGAGACTAATTTTTTTCTATTTATTTTCATTAGCAAACATAAAAACTAACATTACTCAGCCTAGTCTAATATCCTCGCCCCAAGGAATTGAACTAGAAGATACTCTCTCTCTCCCTGGGATAACATTTTTTACAACAAGTTTTAGAATGGGATGATTTTTGGCGAGGATGGTCTCTATGGTAAGGAGGATATGGGGTGATTTTTGGCGAGGATGGAGATCATCCTCACAAAAATTCAAATTATTCCGATATTCGTAGACCAGTTTACAAGTTGAAGAATTATGGGCCCTCAATTTTTATTGTTAACTTGAAAACCATATTTGGTGGAGTTAGAAATTTCAGAATGTGCTGATTTTTTGAAGGGGTGATCTATATATGTGGTGAGGAGATCATTCTCACCAAAAATCAGCTATTGATTCATCTTTCATGTGGCTACGCCAAAATTATTGTCAAAAATGTTATATGAAATTATTGCCAAAATGGACGTGGGCCCCACATGTAGATGAGTTAATCAAGGTTTAAAAGGGACCGTTATGACAATAAAAAAATGCTCAGGGGCAAAAATAGAAAAAAAACAAAAAATAACAAAAAAAAACCAGAAAAATGGGCGCTGAAATTCAAATTTTGAATTTTGAAATTTGAATTTCAAAATTTCAATAACGGAAAAAAAGGCTGTTTTTCACATTTTTTTCAAGAAAATAATGGTCGTTATTTTCGTTATAACGGAAAAAAAATGGCCGTTATTTTCTGAACGTTTTAACGGTGCGTAACGTAAAGGGGTAGGTCCGAATCCATTATAACGGCCGTTATTTTCGTTATAAAGGCTAATTTTTAAACCTTGGAGTTAAGAGCTAAGTTTTGGTGAGGATAATCTCCTCACCATAGAGATCATCTTCACCAAAGGTCAGTAATTTTTAAAACTTCAAACCCTATCAAATATGGACATAAATTTAACAGTGAAAATGGATTATCCAAAATTTATCAATTTGCAATCCAGTTTTCACAAGGCTGCAAATGTTGGAATGGGCTGATTTTTTGTGTGGTTGATATCCATGTTGAGAAGAATATCATCATCAAAAATTAGCCGTTAACTCATCTGTATGTGGGCCCCACGTCCATTAGTCATTCTATTACTATGAATAGCTTGGAGTGCCACCACCACTGTCATTACCCATCACCACTCCTGTTCCCCTCTTCTTCCTTCTCTCTTTGGACAAAAATTCCAGCACCTCGTCAAATGTCAGTAACACCCCGAGAAGTGTACCACCGAGCTCCAGAAGCCCTACGCAAACTCTACACATGGGACATCGATCCGTCATGTAAAACAAGCAGTGATGGAGAAGGAATAGAAAACTGCTGCCAAGATCCTGGTCAAGATCATGTCAAACACCAAGAGATCTAGCTATATATGCCCAAGGAAGGCACAAGTATATATTGGGGATGGAATCTGATTACATTGAGGCATACTTTTCTTTTGTTGCTCACACTAACTTTAACATTGGAGGCTCTTCCAGTGGGACTCATCGCGGCTCATCTCGAATGTCGAGGGGGTGTAGGATATTTCTCCCACAAATGTATATCTATCAAATATCACAAGGAAAAAAAAAAAATCAATGAACGTATATCTACAAATGTCTTTAGCTACTCGGGAAATGGACTCCTCTAAATTCAAAGTCGCCAAAATTTTCCAACAGAGACAGACAAACAAGATAATTTGCTTGCTAAGACAGAATAGTAATGGTGAGCGAATAATGGGATAGTCCTAGCTGAGAAATTTTTTTGAAGCGGCGATCATGCGCCAATGATCGTGCCACATCTACCCTGGGTTTAGGGCTTGGTTTTAAAGCCCATGATCGCCGCTTCAAATTTTTTCTCTTATTATTATACTCATCCTATTTATGGAGTAAAACTTGTGTCACAAGATGTTGCGACGGAAGCCGGTCACAGCACTTGATACGAGCCACATGTCATACTATTAGAGGATGATGACCGTATGTATGTTTGGCCAGTCACTCGGTGGACCGTTACACAAAAAATCAGTCTGATTCGTGATTTCTAACCGATTCCATTGAAGTTATTTTCATGGGCTGATTTTAACGGTAGGAATTTGAGCATTATTGAGCGTTATTTGGGTGCAAAAATTCAAAGGTACTAATTAGGTTGATTTTTGTTTTGTAGGTTCACCCAGGGGCTGGTCAAACATCCATACGGTCAGCGCCCTATCGTGTGCCACATGGCTCGTATTGAGTGCTGTGACCCGCTTACGTCGCAACATCCTTTGACACAAGTTTTACGCCTATTTATGGATAATTTCTGTTGAATTGGTCCACGTGATGATTAAGATTGACCTTGGTTTTAAAAACGGCCGTTTAAATGGTTTTAACAGCCGTTTAAACGGTAATGCCCCAAGCCCTTTACCATTAAAACCGTTTAAACACGTTTTATCGGTTTGAAGAAAACGGCCATTTTTTTTGTTTTAACGACCGTTAGAATCGTTTAAACAGCCATTTAATTCTGAAAAATTTTGTGAAAAAAACAGCCGTTAAATCCGTTTAATTTCCATTAAAATCCGTTAAATTTCATTTTTTTTTTTTTTCAAATTTTGAATTTCAGCGCTATTTTTTCCGTTAAAATCCATTTAATTCCGTTAAATTCTATTTTTCCCTTTTTTTCCATTTTTGACCCTGGCCATTTCAATCCGTTTTATCGGCCGTTTAAACGGTAACGCCCCCAGTCCGTTTAACCGTTAAAACGGCCTCCTTTAAACCTTGAGTTGGACTGTTCAACCAATGGGCCCATTAAGTAGATCGCGTACGAGTAAAACTTCTGTCACAATTGAATTGTAAATCACACAATCACAGCCAATGAATTCTCGGCAGGTACACCTAAAAGCAAAAGTACATGGGTACGTTACAAAGCACTTGTGTACGTGCCGAGAACTCATTGGCTTGTGATTGTGTGATTTACAATTTCTTGTGATAGAAGTTTTACTCATCGCGTACATGGTTAAGAGCAGCATCAAATCAAACTAAGATTAACAGGCCAATCTGTACAATCTTTCCGCATTATTTATGGTAAGAAGATAAAAGAAAAATTACCAAGGGAAGCCCCATCATCCATACATTAGTTCATATATAGATCTAAATATCTAAGTAGTCCGCAGACTCCGCACTCCACTACTCCAGCCAAACTCAAAGACTTAGTGATAGAATAGAACTTAGAAGTGGACTCGACTTTTCAAGTCTTCACATACACTTATATTATTTTCCAAGTATACTTTCATCTTCATGTTTGATTCCATGAAGAACACCACCAAACACCCTTTATTCCTCACCATGTTCTCCCCTCTGCACCTCTCCTTCTTCTTCCATCTAATAATCTCCATCACCGCTGCCAATAACTCGTCATTCCATCCCCCTGATATCATCCTCCTCGACTGCGGTTCCTCTTCAAACACTACAGCAATTGACGGCAGAATTTGGAATTCCGACCCCGGACAAGACAACACATCGACAAATGACACTGCGAAAGCCCAAGGCTCTACCCCTCAAGTCCCTTACATGACTGCTCGTATCTTTCGCTCTCAATTTACCTACTCGTTCCCCGTCTCCTCCGCTGGCCCAAAATTCATCCGTCTCTATTTCTATTCTGCTTCCTACTCCGATCTTAACATATCTAAAGCCTTCTTCTCCGTCACCGTGGGTCGCTACACCTTATTACGTAACTTTAGTGCCTCCCTTACTGCTGATTATCTCAACTCATCCTACTTCACTAGAGAATTCTCAGTCAACGCAGAGAAAGACCAGAGATTAAATGTAACGTTCACACCATCTCCGGATACTTCCGACTCCTTTGCCTTTGTGAACGGAATTGAGATTGTTTCGATGCCCTCGAATCTGTACACTCGCGGGTTAGATCTCCCCTTCTTGTTTTCCCAACAGACGAGTCTGTTCTCCATACATAACGAAACAACAGCCATGGAGACAGTTTACCGACTAAACGTCGGGGGGAACGTTATCCCACCTGTAGATGACACTGGCATGTTTCGGACCTGGGAAATTGACCAACAGTACGTAGTATCAACGTCTAAAGGCGTAGAGCCGCCTAATTGGAACACTACAATCAGTTACTCAGCCGCAGTACCTGCCTACACTGCACCGGAAGGGGTCTACATGACGTCCAGGACGATGAGTCTCGATAAGACGTTTAACACAAACAACAATCTAACATGGTATTTACCTGTTGATACTGGCTTCAATTACCTGGTTAGGCTCCATTTCTGCGAGTACCAATTGGAGAGAACGGAGCCTTTTCAAAGGGTGTTTTTTATCTTTATCAACAATCTGACGGCCGAGAGTGCAGCGGATGTCATCTCATGGAGTGGCGGGAACGGAGTTCCAGTGTATAAAGACTACGTTGTGAATGTTCCAGAAGGAAGCGGGGACAAGCAGGGTCTGTGGATCGCGCTACATCCTGTCCCAGAATCAAATACTCTGCACTCAAGCGCAATCTTAAACGGGCTGGAGATCTTCAAATTGAGCAGTGATGAAGGCAATCTCGCCGGACCCAATCCTCCACAGAAAGTGGGCCCGTCTCCGCCTGAACTGTCTTCCCCTCTATCAGATAATCCAAAGAAGAATCGGACTCCAGTCATTATTGCCGGAATTGTGATAGGGGGGTTCGTTGCACTATCTGCTCTGTGTTTCTTTGTTTTCCAGCGTCGGGGGAGAGGGAAAAACTCCGCTGTCGACAAGACATCCCGGTGGGTCCTACCCTTCAACTCTGTGGAATTATCAAAAGCTAACACGTCATCACTACCGTCGGATCTCTGTCGTCATTTCTCGTTTGCCGAGATCATAGCAGCGACCAACAACTTCGACGAAGCTTCTCTCATCGGTATGGGCGGCTTCGGAAGTGTCTACAAGGGCCACATCGACGGTGGAACCACCACCGTTGCGATCAAACGAGGGAATCCGACGTCACAGCAAGGGGTCCACGAGTTCCAAACGGAGATCGAGTTGCTCTCGAAGCTCCGTCATCTCCATCTTGTCTCTTTGATCGGGTATTGCCAAGAGAACGGAGAGATGATCCTCGTCTATGACTACATGGCCTACGGTACCCTTCGTGGCCATCTGTACAACACCAGTAATCCCCCTGTTCCGTGGAAGCAGAGGCTTGAGATTTGCATTGGAGCAGCACGCGGCTTACATTACCTCCATACAGGAGCGAAGCATACGATTATCCACCGTGATGTGAAGACAACCAACATACTATTGGATGAGAAATGGGTGGCCAAGGTCTCAGATTTCGGGTTGTCGAAGATTGGACCCACGACCCTATCCCGCACCCACGTCAGCACTTTGGTCAAAGGTAGCTTCGGGTATTTGGACCCTGAGTACTTCATGCGTCAGCAACTAACGGAGAAATCCGACGTGTACTCGTTCGGTGTGGTGTTATTCGAGGTGTTGTGCGCAAGGCCAGCGTTGATTACGAAGTTGGAGAAAGAGCAGGCAAGCTTGGCCGAGTGGGCCCGACACTGCAATAGGAGCGGAACCCTTCATCGGATTATTGACCCATATCTTAAGGGTAAGATCGCTCCCGAATGTTTAAAACGGTTTGCAGAGATCGCTGAGAACTGCCTGGCTGAGCAGGGAATCGAACGACCAGCAATGAGCGACGTGGTGTGGAACCTTGAGTTTGCGTTGCAGCTTCAGGAGAATGCAGAGGACAATTGTAGGTCCCACAACATGACTGACGATGAGGAGACTCCTTTCAGCACCTCCTACACCATATCAACGGATGACAATGAGTTATCGTCAAGTGTCGAACCAGTTTCGGATTCAATGAGCAGTGGCACAACTGTGACAAGCGTTGGACAACGGATCCTCGCCAGTGGTAGTGATGATTCAGAAAAGCTGATTTCAGGGAACGTGTTCTCTGAGATCATGAATTCAAATGGACGGTGAGATCGACTCGTCGTGATATAGGGCCACAGGAATATAATTCGAGTGTTTCAGCGTAATAATTAATTTGTTGTATATTGCACCCAATATAAGATTAAGTAATAATAATAATAAAGGAAAATTACTTTTAATTAGGTTTGTACTAATTAATTAGGTTGTCTCGATTGGTAAGCATATGCTGCACGGATAAGGTAGAAACGAGTTTGTACTAATTTGGTTTAAAAAAAAATAAAAAACGGGCCGCTATAACCGATTCGGACTTCCCCCGTTATGGTATATACAGTTTCTTTTTTTTTTTGGTAAGTTGAAATTCAGTGTCATTTTTCCGTTTTGACCCAAAGTGTTACAATTCCTTATAACGGAAAAAATGGTAACTCCCCTAGTCCATTAATTATACTGTTATAACGGCCCCTTTTAAACCTTGCTCCAAACCAAAGACAAGTCAGTGAAATAATTCCAAAATACCGGGCGGTGGGAGCGATGTTGGCCAAGCAATCAAATAGGTGGGCATTGATTAGGTTGTCTAGATCGGTAAGCATGCGCTGCTGCTAAGGAAGACCAAAAGAAATGGAGACAAGGCCTTTGGGTCCCACTTAAGAAAGGTGATGGGAAATGGAAAGACTAAGGAAGAGCACTAAAAGTAGTTTTTAAAATTTAAAAATAATAGTCCTCCTGAACGAGAAAATGAGGAATGTTATTAGCCATACAATAAAATGCTACCTAGAAGTGCTAATGATATTAACAAAATAAGGGAAAGTTGATTGATTGAGATGATTTGGTCATGTTCAACGAAATTCAATTACAGCCCAATGAGAAGGAAAGTGCAAGTCGAAAGTTCTAAAATGACAGAGAGAAAATTTAAAAGAAAAATTTGTAAATTAAGGTTTCAAGACATGGGCCCTACTTGGTTCACAGCAAATTGAGTGCAATGCACTCACTTGCCACAATTTTGGGATTGCATGTGATTGGTCGGAGGCGTGCAAGTGGTTGACACGCCGTTGCAAACTTCTTAACAAAATAGATGCAAGCAAGTGCAGCCCAAAAACTGATGTAAGTGGGTGCATGGTGTTAGCTCAACATTTTTTTTCGAAAAACAATAATAATAATAATAATAACAGCCATGGTTTTAAAAACAGCCGTTTAAACGGTAACGCCTCAAGCCCGTTTCCGTTAAAACTGTTTAAACACGTTTTAGCGGTTTTGAAAAAAACAGCCGTTTTTTTGTTTTAACGGCTGTTTAATTCTGACAAATTTTGCGAAAAAAATGGCCTTTAAATCCGTTTAATTCCGTTAAATTCTTTTCTTTTTTTTTTTGAATTTCAAAATTTGAATTTCAGTGCCATTTTTTCCGTTTTTTTCTGTTAAAATCCGTTTAATCCCATTCTTTTCCATTTTTGCCCCTGGCCATTTCAATCCATTTAAACGGTTTAAACGGTAACGCCCCCAGTCCGTTTACTCGTTAAAATGGCCTCCTTAAAACCTTGATAACAAAACAACCACCGTTATTATTTTTTATTATTAGCATTTTTTATTTTTTTATTTTCTATTTTTTGATATAGCTCGTCGGGGTTCTCTAACCCCAAGCTTTCCCCTCCAAAACTATAATAACAATGATAATAAAATAATAATAATAATTATTATAATCAAGGTTTAATGGGACTGTTATAGTGGTACAACAGACTTGGGGCGTTATCATTTTTTTCCATTATAAGGACCGTTATAACGAATTGTAACGCTCGGGGGCAAAAATAGAAAATAATGGGAAAAACAGAAAAATGGCACTGAAATTCAAATTTTTAAAAATAAAAATAACGAAAAATAACTGAAATAAATGTCATTCTTATCACAAAATTTTCCAGAAAATAAACATCTTGATTTTCTTTATTACGGAAAAAATGGAAAATAACGTCCATTATCACAAAAATAACAGCTTATTTTTAAGCATTTTAACGGTGCATAACATAACGGGGAGGTCCGAATCCGTTATAATGGCCGTTATTTTTGTTATAACAGTCATTGTTTAAACCCTGATATAATAACATGCAATAATTATAATAATAATAATGAAAATAGCAATGACAACAATAATAATTTTATTGTATATTTTTTTGTAAAATCGGGAAATAAAATAATCCATTGCATTAATTCATTTGCAATGCATTAACAACCAACAGCTAAACTTCAATTGCATCTATTTACATGGCATGAACCAAACAGTTGTAAGTGACTTACATCGCAAGTGATTGCAACACAATTCTGCATTTGCACTGAAGTGCAAAATGTACCCACGTGCAGCGAACCAAGTAGGGCCATGGTTTTTAAATGGGCAGATTTGGTTACTAGAGCGAGAGATTAGGGTTGGAACGTGGAGGGTGTTTTTTTTTTTTTTTGTGTCTTTTATTTTAATGTATATTCTTATCCTCTGTATTCATTATAGCTGTTTTAGCAGGCTTCCTTAGCGTCCAAGGCATTTTTAATAAAGCATTTATAATTATCAAAGGAAAAAAATTTCAAGTTTAGATTTTAAGAAACTTTCATATTATTTGTATTATAATATTTGTTTTGGCGCAAAAATGGAGATTGAAAACATGTTATAATACTTGCCAAAAGGTTTTTTCAATATAAAAATTTAAATGTTTCAATGCTCAGCCCAAAATTATCTGAAATATAAAATTTAAAGGATTGAAAAATCCTATTAAAATCTATATAGGTTATCTTTGCAAGTGCAATTTTAATAATTATTATAGTTTTCTACTAAGAAAAAGATAAATAAAGTTATGGCTGAATTATAAGATTAGATTTTATTATTATTTTATCCATTCCATTGATTTAAAATTAGTTATTTTTTTCTTTCATTGTATTTTTGATATTTTAAAAATTTTGAATTTAGAAGATTGATTTGTTATTTGAGTTTTTTTGTTTTAGTTTTCTCTTTTTAGTTTTTTTTAATGGATGAAGGTATTTGTTAAAAGTGGAGATTCTTTAACTTTTCTTTTGCAATTTAAAGATCAAATCTTACTTCATGACCAAACCCATGTGGGTACCAAGACCAAGATGAAAAAGATCGAAGAAAACACTCGAAAACACACGGCTAGCTAGAAATCACCAATATCTCCTTATGCTGGGTCAAATATTCATGGAGTCCATCTGTGGACCTGAAAGAGTGATACGTGACATTTGTGAGAGAAGAGGGTAGGGTAGACTATGGGCGACTTGACTTGTCAACGTTCTTTTACGAAAGGGATGTCATCATGTCACAGCGTGTTGCATGTATGAGAGGGCAGACTTTTGTAACCATTTAGACAATAAAAGAATGAATAAAAAAGCAAGAACATGAATTACCTATAAAAAATCAAAGGAGAAGAGACAAAAGAAATAGGGACCAAACTTTCATTCATTCAGTGGATACAATATGTGAGAGGAAAACCTTATCCTCCGTCTCTTTAAAGCTAAAGATATTAAATTTCTCAAATTTGCCTAAATGCTCCTCGCAATATTTATATTTCTTGTATTTTTTTTTTTTTTTTGCGAATTAAGCTTGGTGTTAGGCGGACCCCTACCTGAATTTGATAAAAAAATATATTACAATCTGTTGTAAATACACCCAGAGGCGTCCTCAGCTACAATTACAATGAGATCTTAGGGAAATGACGGAGGTTCAGCTACAATTTTCGTTTTGACCCTGAGTGTTACAATTTATTATAACGAAAAAAAATGGTAACGCCCCAAGTCCATTAATTATACCGTTATAACGGCCCCTTTTAAACCTTGCTACATACCAAAGTCAAGTCAATGAAATAATTCCAAAATACCAGGCGGTGGGAGCGATGTTGGCCAAGCAATCGAAGAGGTGGGCATTGATTAGGTTGTCTAGATCGGTAAGCATGTGTTGCTATGGAAGACCAAAAGAATAAGGACTAGACAAGGCTTCTGGGTCCCACATAAGAAAGGTGATGGGAAATAGAAAGACTTAAGGAAGACCGAATCAGAAATAAAAGTAGTTTTTAAAATTTAAAAATAGTCCTAATAAACGATAAAATGAGGAATGTTATTAACCATACAATAAAATGCTATCGAGAAGTGTTAATATGTTGTTTGTTAGCAATCCTCCTCAACAAAATAAGGGAAAGTCGATTGAGATGATTTGGTCATGTTCAACGAAAATCGATGACAGCCCATTGAGAAGGATGTGCAAATTGAAAGTTCTAAAATCACAGAGGGAAAAGTTTAAAAAAAAAAATGTAAATTAAGGTTTCAAGACATGGGCCCTGCTTGGTTCGGTTCACAACAAATTTAGTGCAATGCACTCAGTTGCCACAATTTTGGGATTGCAAGTGCTTGGTTGGAGGCGTGCAAGTGGTTGACAAGCCCTTGCAAACTCCTTAACAAACTTGATGCAAGCAAGTGCAGCCCAAAAACTGATGCAAGTGGGTGCATTGTGTTAGCTCAACATTTTTTTTCTGAAAAACAATAATAATAATGACAAGAACAACAACAACAACAAAAACTACAACCATGATTATTTTTTTTTATTTTTTATTTTTTATGTTTTTGTTTTCTATTTTTTTATATAGCTCGTCGGGGTTCCCAAACCCCAAGCTTTCCCCTCCAAAACAATAATAACAATAATAATTATAATCAAGGTTTAAAAGGGGCCGTTATAATGGTACACTGGACTTGGAGCTTTATCATTTTTTTTCCGTTAAAAGGACCTTTATAACGAATTGTAACGCTCGGGGGCAAAAATGGAAAATAATGGGAAAATAAATGAAAATAACTGAAATAAATATCATTCTTTCACAAAATTTTCCAGAAAATAGCGATCGTTATTTTCTTTATTATAAAGGGAAAAAAATGGAAAATAACATCCATTATCACAAAAATAACAGCCATTATTTTTAAGCATTTTAACGGTACATAACTTAACGGGGGAGGTCCGAATCCATTATAATGGCCGTTATTTTTGTTATAACAGCCAATTTTTAGACCATGATATAATAACAATAATTATAATTATAACTAGTAATAATAATAATAATAATAAAAATAGCAATGACAACAATAATAATTTTATTGTGCATTTTGTTTTGTAAAATCAAGAAATAAAATAATCCATTGCATTCATTTGCAATGCATTAACAACTAATCAGCTAAACTTCAATTGTATCTATTTACATGGCGTGAACCAAATAGTTGTAAGTGACTTACATCACAAGTGATTGCAACACAATTCATTGCATTTGCACTGAAGTGCAAAATGCACCCAAGTGCAACGAACCAAGTAGGGCCATGGTTTTTAAATGGACAAACTTGGTTAGCAGAGCAAGAGATTAGGGGTGGAACGTGGAGGGTGTTTTGTTTTTGTGTCATTTATTTTGATGTATATTCTTTTCCTCTGTATTCATTATAGCTGTTTTAGCAGACTTCCTTAGTGTCCAAGGCATTTTTAATTATCAAAAAAATAGTTTTCAAGATTAGATTTTAAGAAACTTTCATATTATTTGCATTATAATATTTGTTTTGGTGCAAAAATGGAGATTGAAAACATGTTAATACTTGCCAAAAGGTTTTATCAATATAAAATTTTAAATTTTTTAATGCTCAGCCAAAATTATCTAAAATATAAAATTTAAATTATCTTTTTTTTTTTGTGTAAATCTTCTTTTTTTTTTTTTTGTAAATCAAATTTAAGTTATCTTTACTAGGGATTGAAAAAATCCTATTAAAATCTATATAGATTATCTTTGTAAGTGCAATTTTAATAATTATTATAGTTTTCTACCAAGAAAAAGTTAAATAAAGTTATGCCTAAATTATAAGATTAGATTTTATTATTATTTTATCTATTCCATTAATTTAAAATTAGTTTTTTTTTTCTTTCGTAGTATTTTGATATTTTAAAAAATTTGAATTTAGAAGAATGATTTATTTGAGTGTTTTTTTTTAGTTTTCTCTTTCTAATTTTTTTAATGGATGAAGGTATTTGTTAAAAGTGAAGATTCTTTAATTTTTCTTTTATAATTTAAAGATCAAATCTTACCACCTTTTTAATTTAAGGTTTTATCAGGACTTCGTGACCAACCCATATGTCTACCAAGACCAAGATGAAAAAGATTGAAGAAAACACTCAAAACACACGGCTAGAAATCACCAATATCTCCTAGGACTGGGTCAAATATTCATGGAGTCAATCAGTGGACCTGAAAGACTGATACGTCACATTTGTGGGAGATGATGGTAGGGTCAACTATGGGCAACTTGACTTGTCAACTATCTTTTTCGAAAGGGATGTCACAGCGTGTTGCATGTATGAGAGGGCAGACTTTTGTAAAAATCAAAGGAGAAGAGACAAAAGAAATAGGGACTAAACTTTTATTCATTCAGTGGATACAATATGTGTGAGGAAAACCTTATCCTCAGTCTTTTTAAAGCTAAAGATTCTAAATTTCTCAAATTTCCCTAAATGCTCCTAGCAATAACTATATTTCTTGTATTTTTTTTTTTTTTTGCCGAATTAAAATTGGGGTTAGGCAGACCCCTACTTGAATTTGATAAAAAAATAAAAATAAATAAAAAAATAAAAGATATTACAATCTGTTGTAGATACGCCGGGAGGCGTCCTTAGCTACAATTACAATGAGATATTGGGGAAAGGACTGAGGTTCAAAGGTAGAACAAGCATTTAGTATATTTAAAGATGCTAAAAGGTATGCTGCCCTATTGGTTTCCCTGAACACATGATGGATATCTATATCCTTAAATTGAGATCAATACATCTTTATGGATCTAACTAACTTGCGGGCTTGCCATGTGTGAATAGTATCGTTTTTAATGATACTCACTGCCTGGGAAGAGTCCGTGGCCACCTAGATTTTCCTCATATTATGCTGTACAAAGGCTTATAGCTATAGCTTGAAGTTCGTGAACAATAACCGAGACAGCTTTACCTCCTCAATTAAAAGTAATGATGGCTTCACTTTGGGAGTCACGAAAAATGCCTTGGAGGGTACCCTCCATATAGGTTACTCATAGAACCATCCGTATTCAAAAGAACATAGTCCATAGTTGGCCCAATCCATTTACATTTAGTACGGATATGATGATGATGATATTCAATGTCTATACACCAAGAGCTGAAGAATTCTCACATCCTCGGAGAGTCTTCAACATTATCTAGCTTTGAATGAGCAATAATTAATTCATTAATTAATAACTAGTGCAAATTAAAAATGTACAGACTTAGGGTCAATCCGTGGTGGTGTAATATAATGAGTTTAATACAGTGATTGTATCTCCACTTATACCTTCTCTTATAGGCTTCAATAAAGAAGGGCTGAGATCTTATCCCCTAATTGGATGGTGGATCTCCGTGGTAAATGCTTTGTGGACGAGTGTCGTGGGCATGGGCCACCCACTAGTTTTAACGTTATCTAATACGAAGAGTCTAAGTGTAGGAGATATATACTTTAAACATAAAATTGTTGATCCCGCCTCTTGCATGTGTTCATGCAATGACGTTTATTGGCCATTTGTGCATGAATACTACATGCACAACTATGGCATTCACAAAATGGAAACCAAGATCATCACCATCTTATTTCTATTACTGTGGAAAAATGACACAAATCAAGGTTCTCCTCTAGGAACACTAATAATTTCTTCAGTGAGAGTCTCAAATGGACCCCAACATGGCAAGGAGTGCTCTTTCCAGGAAGTGATTTTAAACATCAAGACTCTTTTATAGAGTTGGGGAAGCATCTCTTGAGGGGTACCTTCTTTAAGGACATGGTCTTTAGTTTTGATCGTATTTTATTATAACTTTTTTGACTTTTATCTTCCTGGTGTATTTTGAGATCTCCTCAATCTCCTTCTATCAATATATTTTGGACTTATCAAAAAAAAAAAATCATGGTTGGCAACCCCAAGGTTTGACTGCGAGTCAAAAGTAGTTCTGAGTTCAACTCTCCTTTGCCACCCCTGGAAAGAGTAGGGTAATAAGTGGCCCAATCCACATTAACTCTCCCAATACACTCCGACATGTGTGTAGAGCCGTCTCTACCATAAGGCGGTAACCTTAGGCCCCAGGTGAGAGAAGGCCCCCCAGCCCATGTAAGAGAAGGACCCAGCCCACTAACCGCATGGATGTTTAGCCCACCCCTTGTTGGATATACAAACTAAAAATTAATCCGATTGGTTATCTCTAGCCATAGATTTTAGTACTTTTTAGGATTGGATTCCAACCATTGGATTAAGCATGTTTTTTGAGTAGTAAATTCAATGGATAGAAATCAACAATCAAGCTGACTTTTAGTGCGTTATCCACCAATAGGTGGGCTGAACATCCACACAGTCAGTAGGCCCAACACATAATTTATGTAGGGCGCCGCCAGAGTCCTCTACATGGATTGCAACGGGATTACGGAATCCTCTTCATCTAAACAGACCCTTATTTACTTTTGTTACTATTGTCGCGAGATCTGAATGGGACTGCAAAAATTCCCCTAAAAAACGTTCAAATCCTTCAGCTGATTGATGAAACAAAGTTCAATTACGAACCAAGGATATATGGAGAATAGAACTTAGAATTCCAAAGCTAGCTAGGTCCTACTTTATTGGAAGATTTGTGAAACTAGAGCAGCACCTAGAAGTAGAAGATTTTTGCAAATTCATATTAAAAGCACATTACCTTTGACATCTTGTAGTCCTCAAATTCCCAGAACCATCCAAAACACTTTCTCCAAGATCAATGTACCACACTAGCATTTTCTACAGCTTGCAAAAAATTCTCTCAACACTCTTCTCTTCTGAGTCCCTAAGTTCCATCAAACCAGAAGATTTAGTTTTCCTGATTTTCATTCAAGCCCCTACCAGGTTTTTGTCCTAAAGTCATAATCCATCTCACTTCTATTACTATACTTGTTAGCCCAATTTTCAACTATACTACATTTGATTATATAAATCCTCATAATTAAAAACCCTAGTCAGACATAGCTCCATAATACCACTCGAAGCCCTAATTGCAAACCTCCAGTGAGAAAGAACTTGTATGAAAATACAACAAAGACCAATGACAGCTCCAGTGAGAAAGAACTTTGGTTCAATTCGAAGGCTTTCAAATGGTGAAAAGAATGACGAAAATGATGTAGATTGAGGTGGTAAGAAATGATTTGAAGGCACATGCCTTGACAAAAGACATAGCTTTAGATAGAGTCGATGAAGAAATAAGATCGTGTTACTTATTAAAAGAATTAAAAATTAGACAGATTGATGTTGCTGACCCCAAATAGTTGGGATAAGGCGTAAATGATTATGATGATTTTCTTTCAATGGTCCAAATTAAAGAATAAACCAGTTTGGATGGTAGTGGTCATCTGATCAAGTTGAATTCCAGCATAGGAGATCTAGGTCAGACCTAGCAATTGGTAAATCCCGCTATTAGGATCGAAGATCCTATAAGATAATCGATTCCCTTCCTCCAATTTAATTGATTCTCATCCAACGTGTTTTGCAAAAATGAGATTACAACCCTTTAAATAGATTCTTACCAAGACTCTTACTTACCAACAGGACCGACTCTACCATAGGCCAATAAGGCGGTTGCCTTAGGCCCCAGGAGAGAGAAGGCCCCCAGCCCAGGTGAGAGAAGGCCCGGCCCACTAACCACATGAAAATTTAGCCCACCCCTTAGATATACAAACCAAAAATTAATCTAATTGGTTACCTCTAGGCATAGATTTTAGTACTTCTTAGAATTGATTCTAGCCATTAGATTCAAGCATATTTTTTTAGTAGAAAATCCAATGGTTAGAAATCATCAATCAAGTTGATTTTTAGTATGTTCATCCACCAATACGTGGGCTGAACATCTACGCAGTCATTAGGCCCAAAAAATTATCTATGTAGGGCTACAAGAGTCCTCTGCATGGACTACAATGGGACTACGGGAGCCCTCTGCATCTAAATTTTTCCGAATCTTTTTATTATAATGAACAGTTGTTAAATAAGATTTTCTACTATATAGAGTTAAAAATTTTAATTAATACGATGTATATTAATATATTAAATATAAAAAAGGCCTCATATGGGGTTTATGCCTTAGGCCTCAACTTGCATCGAGACGTCCCTGCTTACCAGAGATGAAAACTTGCCAACATTGGCTTACAAGAAAATTGGAAACTTATTCAAAACAGAAAACTACGAATTAAGGAAACAATTGATACAGAAATTACTAATAAAGCGGGATCCTAACACCCACCCCCATGTACCCTTGTGGTTTACTATCTTCTAGTTAGGAAGTCTATATTTTCTCCTAAGACAATTTCAAAGATTCCGTAGTCTGAACTCATTGATGAAATATTTAATCAGACACACTTACCTATGTAATTTTTAGTTAATCAAAGTTATTTTTTCCCTTCTCTCCAATCAAATAAGCTTCAACCCCATTTGCATTGATTAACTTCAGCCCTAAGCATGTACGTATACTCAATTGATTAAATATACCATTACGAAGTTACGATGACGAATTAATCAATCTTAGCACTAAGCATGGTTCTTAATTGAGACTCTGAGTAAGCTAATTGATTTAGTATCTGTTGAGTTCTTCCATCAATATGCCGTCATAAGTGCGCAGTTTCAGGGCGTCCTTTCTGTTTCGAAAGTGATCTAGACCTGCAACATGTGGAGGTTACAACATACCACAACCGTTCGATCCAAGGTACAGGCTCGTCGCTACTAGTGATATACGTACATATATTTATATATTATGTATTTTATAATTACAATTTATAAAATGATTCTGATTTTCACTGACTTTTTTTAATTTCACTTGACGCAGACCTTACGGCTGGTGATTAAATTAAAGTTAGCCTTCTTGAATGCAGCAACTTTTACTTTCTCTTAAGACGAGAGAAGTGAAATATTGCCCCGGGAGAAGACCTGAGATTGATTATTGGGTTAAAATAATCAAAGATCAGGAAGCCTTCATTAAAGCTATAAAACTAAGTTTATCCCCACGAAAAAAGTATGAAGATCAGGCTCCTAGGGAAGATCCAAAAGTATAACAAAATAGAAAATTAACTCACTACAGAGTCAACAGCTGAAGAAACCAAGGTGGTAATGGTATAGTTGCTTTAGGAATGCAAGGGAGAGAGATAGAGAGATACCCATTTCAGAAATGCAGAAACAAATCACTTCTAAGCCTTCAAGATGCCTTCCAAGCTTACCCACATTGCTATATCCTCTTCTTTTCATCACCCTCCTCACAGTAATCATCATCAGTTCCAATATCTCTTACCCTTACATCAACTTCACCACCAAGAACACTACCCATGAGCACATTGTTTTACCTTATGCTTTCCACAGACAGATCTCCCATCTTCAGACCCAACTGGGAATTTTGTTGGAGCAGCTACATAGTGAAAACCCGGCGTACTCGAAGTCCGTCACAAAATTTGCCGATCAAGTGCTTCGTATTGCAGTATCCTTAGACAGGTTAGCAGATAATTTATCACGTCTATATGTTGATCCACCAGTTGGTCAGAATGACACAAGCAAAGTAGACGAAGATCTCAGCGAAAGCGACGATGACGGTGAAGTGGAAGAAAGATCATTGGGTAAGAGGGTCATTAACTCTGAGGAGCTTCACAATTATACTTCACCTAAGCCCAACAGGCAGGATGGGAGAAAGAACTTCCTTGGTGTAGAAGCCGTATATCCGTCAATCGGACTGTCATGTGTTGGCGCAGCGACGAATATAGACCGCTTCATGACGTACAAGATTTATGGAATGTGCCCGGATGATTGGGTCGTGGCTCAGAAGCTTATAGTAGGTGGTTGCGATCCATTGCCGAGAAGGAGATGCTTCTCAAGGTCCCCTCCACGTTACAGTAAGCCACTTGCTATACATTCTTCTCTTTGGACTCCACCTAGTGATACTAACATCTTGTGGACCCATTACAAGTGCAAAGACTACTCTTGTTTGGTTTCCAATGACACAATTGGAAGAAGAGGCTTTTTCAAGTGTGCAGATTGCTTTGACTTTTCAAAACGAGGTTGGGAGATCCCTTGGAATGAGTCCATTTCAGCTGAGTTCACCATTGATGAAGTCCTAAGGTTGAAGCCAGGGGAGATAAGGATTGGACTGGATTTCAGTCCCACAACCGGCACCTTTGCAGCGATTATGAGGGAGAGGAACGTGACCATTGCATCGGCTACGCTGAATCTAGGTGCTCCCTTTAGCGAGGTGATCGCCTTGAGAGGCCTCCTCCCTCTGTATGTCTCAATTGGTTCAAGATTGCCCTTCTTTGAGAATACACTGGATATCATCCATTCTACACTATTTTTGGATGGTTGGATAGGGTTGGAGGTCCTCCAATATGTCCTGTTTGATTGGGACCGAATCCTCCGGCCGAAAGGGCTCCTCTGGGTAGACCGTTTCTTTTGTGGCAAGGAAGACATGAAGCTGTACTTGGATGAATTCATTAAACTAGGCTACAGAAAGCTGCTGTGGAGAGTGGTACCAAAGACAGATAAGCTGGGGGATGAACTCTTCTTCTCTGCTGTTTTGGAGAAGCCCATAAGAGCTTAATACTTCCCAACATATTCAAGGGTATGCTTTCTAGATGGACGAAGATGAAGACTCCTTGCAATTCTTCCATTGTCATCATAAAAATGATGCCGCATTCAGCAAGAACTGCACCAGCTATTAAGGCAGTTTCAAAATGAATTGTAACAACCTCTTTTATTAATTCAGGAAATATTTTGTACAACTTTGCCGTATATCAGTATTTCATTTGACGGTCAGAGGCGAAAGGCGAATTGAACACTAAACAGTGGTAATTCTACCCCCGTGGGAATCTCACCTGCAGGACGGGTACAGATTTTTTAGAAGCTCTACCGGACCGACTATTCGAGTGAATGGGGTGTGTAGTAGAGAGCACAAAATCATCCTTCCAGGTTCCTGTGCTAGATCCATAAGAAATAAGTTTCACAAATTCATTCACAGTTACCATTCATCGTTACGATGAGATTAGGCAGCCAACTCATTCCCAATAAAAACTCAAGTTCACAAGAAAAATAAAAATGCCAACAATCTTGAGACATACCACAAAGGCTAATAAATAGCCATTGAATTTTTTTATTCTAAGAGATATGATGATTTTTGACATCCCCCTCCATCCACGGGTTTATATTTTTGTTGGCAGCTACAGATATTTTCATCGTTTTCTTTAGTTTTCACATTGTAGCAATTTATTCCAGATACATGCCTTTCAGTTAAAGTTTTGCATCTATTGCCACATCTTTTGGTTGGTATGGGACGCGATCTCCTTCATGTATCTATAGAATTTCCTTCCAGAACCGGACAGACCTGTCAGTTCCACAGGAGATGAAGGCCGCTTCAGTTGGTGAGTGCTCCAGCCACCGTGGTGCACCAATATGGTTGGACGGCCACCTTGCAACCTTTTCGGCAGTCAGAGCATCCCAGATAACAATCTGCAAGTTATTATATCAGTTAAATCCAACTAATGAACAAAAACAATCGTATTCTCAGCAGTCGACCCCTGATAGAAAATGAACCAACCTCATTGCTTGGTTCGTCTATGGATAAAACAAACTCTTCTGTTTCGTTGAAAACAGCCTGCAGAGATATAAAGAATTAATTCAACCTATTAATACTTATGCAAAGAAATCAGCAAATAAACTGTTTGTAATTACTGAAATCGATGCTTCAATTCCAAAATTAAAGGAAAATGAGAAAATGGATTGTTCTAGCATGGATATTAGGAAGGAAAGGTATTCTCCCCGAAAAATACAACGTTATTAATCTAGCCATGTTGTTAGAAATGCATTATTATTGCAACACTCAAAAATTCAAAGCAATTCAAAGGCTCTGTAGGAAGATATGAGAAAAATTTACCAAAAAATTGAAAAAAAAATGCTTTGCTAGATAGGAGCCTATAAAATATAGAAGACCTACGCATATATGAATACATTTCATCATACCTATATACACCATAAGGTCAAGTATTCTGCAAATAGCTATCAGATGTATATCGCAGTGTTTCAAAACTCTGTGCATCGACTCAAAACTCAACCTAGTTATGACTCAGTGAGGAACTTGTTTAAAAAGTACTCAATCAAGTGCTTGATCAACTCGTCGAGTTTCTTGGTAACTCAATGGCCCAACTAAACTCGATCAAGTCTTATGAATGTTTTTTTCAGGAATAAGAATTAATTAGGAGACGATGGAAAGGAAGAGACACGGGTTTTATTGTACAGCTCCAAGACCCCACATTCACCTTCACGGGGCACTTTCTGTCACCATCACCGTCTCTACGGCCATCGCCTTCATTATCGATGCCACTGCTCCTCTATTTGTTATGGGACTTCAGGGAGTTTTCCCAACTTTCTTCTTTGTTCTTTGAAACCCCAACTTTCAAATGAATGGTGGTTGTTAAATGTCTCTATAAGGTTCGAGAAAATATTAGGTAGTTTTAACACTATTGTACATGCGGGGTTAGAAAATGTTAGACAATTGGTGCACAATCCTATCAATCCGTACCGTCATATTAGTGGATTCTAGGTAAAATATCTTCTTTACCAAAAATCAGCTTGATTAGATGATTCAAACCATCTGATAAATAATCCTTCTTCATTCTAACCTTGTGTTTCTAACCGCCCAAAAGGATATAATTGATTTGCCGGTTAGGATCATCCACTTGGGCTGATTTTTGTTTGTCCAAATCTTCCATGGGACCGCAAATTTTGGACTCTTTAGATTGATAAGAATATACCCCTCTAGCATAGTTAGGACTATAATATTAACAAGCGTGGTAGTGACAAAAAAAAAAATTGATGGCTGCTCCATCAAAAAGTCATGGTGCAATATTTAGAGCCACATGTGGATGTGGGACCAATACGATTTGATAGGAAAATTTTCTAAAGTGATGTAGACCCACCTCCCTATGTGGTCCAGACTATTGCGACACTTCTTGTTGGCGTAAATGTGCTAATAAAAGTTTTCTCATTGGATTACTCCCATGTGTCACCAAAATGTTGAGTTACTTTGGGGTTGTATTAGGGTGGTCGAGAGACTTAGGTTCACACCTTGGATCTTTAATCCTAGGGCCAACAACATTTTAAATTAAAAATAAAATGAAATGCATCTCAAGGATATAGGATACACACACAATTCTTATACCTAATTCTTACACCCAGTATGGGGCCCACATGGAGATCATGTTGGACAATCCATCCACATAGTGAGTTGTCCTCACTGTAATGATCATCATTAGCAAAACTTAGAGTAAAACTTCTATCACAGCAGCCGGCAAATCACACAATCACAAGCCAATGAGTTCTCGGCACGTACACCTCAAAGCAAAAGCACATGGGTACGTTGCAAAAAGCACTTGTGTACGTGCCGAGAACTCATTGGCTTGTGATTGTGTGATTTGCAGGCTCCTGTGATAGAAGTTTTACTCCAAAAATTAATCGATTCTGACATTACTAACCATACAAAAAGCTGACCTGAAGTAACAGTTTAATAGATGGAACGGAATTATCAAATTTAAGTCAACTTTTCATGAGGTAGGAATTTCAAAATGGACTGAATTTTTTAGATGATGGTTTTCAGGGTATAGACAACTCAATGTGCAGTTACATTGTTCAGCATGATCTCCATGCAAGCCCCACAACCAGGAGCAGGAAATTAGGAATCAGGTGTAAGAATTGGGTGTAGCTGGATATTATATCAGTTAGGATATATCTACACCAATTCTTACACCCAGTGGTGGGGCCCACATGGAAATCATGTTGGACAATCCAATCACACGTTGGGTTGTACATACTGTGGAGACCATCCTCACAAAAAATCAATCATTCTGACATTTCTAAATTCATAAAAAGTTGACTTGAATTTGAAAAATCTGCACCATCCAATTAAACCGTTACTTCAGGTCAACTTTTGTATGGTTAGTAGTGTTGAAATAGATTGATTTCTGTTAATGATGATCATCATAGTGACAACAAGTATAGTTGGATTGTCCAACGTGATCTTCATGTGAGGTGAGAAGGGCATTTCTGTCAAATGCTGACAGGAAGATTAAAGCCTCACTGGAAAAATCAATTCCCCATGTATGTATACACACAAATGGGGCCAAGCTCGAGCTTCGGGCCGCTGCGGGAGAACACTCCTGAGTGTCATTGTTATAGTGGAAGACTCGTGGGTTTTGATGTTTAAGCAATAAACAACTGAGGTCCTAAAATACAAAAATGCCGCCACATGCACAAATTCATCAAAAAGAAGACATCACCAAAATATTTACAAACCTGGCAACGCAACTGTGTATGTATAGCTCCAACATATTGTTTGACAAGTCTTCCAGTGCCAACCTCCCAAAGCTTCACAGTGGAATCCTTCCCACAGGAGAGAACAAACCTAGTGATTCAAGACATATAGTGAAATGGTTTGAAAGAAGATATAATACAAATGAGCGATATTGCACACTAAACATTGCAATGAAGTTGTAAAGCCAGAACGGGTTAAAGATAGTAATTTTTTATGTAAAAACGGATAAACCTGCCACCCATGAGAAACTATTTGTCCCAAGGACACATCTTGGAGTGATACCATTGATAAGAGCTTCTTTAACAGCCACACGGAAAATGCTAACAGCAACGATCAAAATTTGTACAAGCATTTTGCACCATTTTAAGGAATATAGAATATCATAAATAAACAAAAAGTTGTATTCAAAAGGATGAGTGAAGTTTGGAATAACACTTATTAGTCGTGTAGTAAATGAATTTCTCGAAAATTCATGCCCAATACAAGCTGACACACTTACTGAGAAAAAATGTCAATTTCCCCTCGCATGCATGCACAATATGGCTATGCCATTTTTTTTATTTTTGGTGGTAATGTATGTTTAGTAATTACTTATTAGCATATATCATAAATATTATTTAAACATCATAAACAAGAAAATAAAGTAATATGAAAAAGTGATTAATATTATATATATGTGTGTGTGTGTGTGTGTGTGTAAGCCATGCGTGGTTTAAAATCCAGGTACCATTCAGTATATCATAATCTAACAAAGTGATGTACCATACAAGACGGTAGGATACAGTACACGGAAAAAATGACAGACACTTGATACGCAATGATACAAATACACATTACACTAGACAATGTTAATGCTTAGATCAGTAAAAATATGAGGTTTAGTGAGATACTACTACCTTTTATAACGCTTTACTATAAAAAAAATGAATTAATTAAATTAATAATAATCTTTGTATGAGGCTGCATGATACATATCCCTTTTTTATCGGACCTGTAACAAGATGGAATGAAACATCTTCTACCAGATGGCACAAGAATTTAAACCATGAAACCATGTCCCACTGCCCAGACATTTGGTGGTCAAGCAAATACGACTTCTGGAACCACACAAAGCAACTCTACAAGCACCCAGGTGACATAATCCATAAATTCTTGTCACTCCTTATACAACAAATGAATCGAACTGATGATGACAAGTCTACCCTCGCATTGTGGTTAGCATGTAGCTTGAAACAGATGCCCATAACACTTAACACAACTTTTTACAGTACAGCTCTGTATTGTTGCCCATAGAAAATTTTCGAGAAACAATTCTTGCCTTTAAATGTTCACAAAAATTTTCTAGATAAACACTTTCTTACATACGAATCCTTTTCTAGAAAAATTTTCTGTGGTCACCAACAGGGACTACAAGAAGAATAATTACTTTCTATGTAAGATGGTTGTACATGATATTCAACCACTGACTTTGATATGTACAATGATACCTCTCACAACAGATTCTGTCAAAACAGACTCAAATCTGATAAAAGAACATGTCCACCTTCTTCATTCCCATAGACTAAACCAATAAACTCTCAGATTTAACATTTTTCTAAATAACTTTTCAGCTACTGGTTTTAAGTGTGGAAACTCTTGGTGTAAATATCATAAGCCCGGAGGAAAGTTAACATGCTACCACTTGAACATTAACTGTGTTAATGAGAATAATCATGGTTCAAAGTGCTTGGTTTCGTTGGTCTCAGATGAATCCGAATGAAACCTGGTGAACCCAAATTGAAACACACAAAACCCTGTAAAAATGCTTCAAAATAATCTATTAAAAATATAGAAAACGCAGAAGAAACATATAAATGCAACAAAATTTTGTAAAAGACTAGATCATACAATTGATTTAGGGTCAAGAAGAGTGACTCACAGTGTTGTCGGGCTGAATTGGAGTCTGTATTGTAAACAGGCATTCCAAGTACTCACTCTAAACACTCTCATATTATACTCAACCTACTTTGCTTTCAATCATAGTACAAAGTTTTGACCAAACCCTAACGAATTGGACCACAGGAGTTCTAGATAGAAAAAGTTAACTTATGTTTATATCAAAGGAGAGTGTTTAGAGTACTTGGAATGTAGGTTTACAAGACATACTTTGGTTCAGCTCGATAGAACTGTAAGTCACTATTCTTGACCCTAAATCAATTGTATGATCTAGCTCTTTACATAATTTAGTTGCATATTATGATTCCTATTTTTTCTGAATTTTTTGTAGCCACTTTCTAGTGTTTAGGCAGTTTCATGATGGTTTCACAAGGTTTCGCCCAGTTTCGAGGATGAAACGAAAGCAGCATAACTCTATAGTTTAATTTGAAACAAGCGAAATCCAGTAATACCCGATACACCCATGTATCTTAACTCGTCCTAGGCCAAAACCAAAACGATTCTGGTGAAACATTTCAGTTTCGGCTGAAACTTTTAGCCATGAGAATAAAGACATCATATATCTTTTTATGATGTCAGGCTTGCATTCACAAGGTATTACATTTACACCAAGACGATAAATTCAATGTCCAAGTCCAGATACATGTGGCACAGTGGAAAAAAGTAGAAAATATTAAATAGATGATTGAGAGAGAGAGAGATGGGGTATAGTTTTTGTTAAAGAGGAAGTTGGGTTGGTAGGAATATAAAGTTGGGGTTTGTTTTTTACTCGTCCCAAAGAGAGGAAGTGAAAAGAAACAATGTCCCAAATTTCAAAATAGATAACCTTCCAAAATTCATAAATGCGGTTCATTACTAGCTATTGGTTTTGGGAGGTATTATTGTACTATCAACCATTCCACAAAATAAAGTGCAGGAGTCTATTCTTTTACAATAGACTAAGTAAAATACATCGACAGAATACACTTTGAAATTTAATCAGTATTGTTGCACATTAGATGTATATAATAGTTAACAGACCAACAAGAATTTCACAAAGCACCAAAGTAGTTAACCTTACAGCTTAGTATGTCACCCGAAACATAATTTCCACATTAGATAGTTTTCTCATAAAACAAATCACCTAACCGAGAAATAACAAGCATTTCCATCAAGCTAAAGACTCGAAATACCTTTGGTCTTTTGTGAAGCTTGCACTGGTGGCCTCAGCTGAACCATGCGCCCCAATGATGGAGCGCACACATTGTGCAGTTACCCCATCCCATACCCGAACAGCACCATCTTTAGATGCCGTTACATACATGCCACCAGTAGATGAATACCTCACCTACATGAAACATATATCTATAAATTGAATTGATTGTGTCAAGTGACCTGGATTCGTCTGCAAAATATAGACTACTGATTCCCTAGTTTGTAAAAAGGGTGTGATGGTGGGGAAGGAGGGGTCAACTCTGAGGTTTTAGGATATAAAAGCAAACATGCCTGATTTATTGCGCCATTAACACCTATCTCTGGGACATTTGCTGTTAGGTAACACTGAAAAGTATTTATATCGTACAAATGTGCAATTGGATGATCCGTCCCTGCAAATGTGTTTCATCCTCGTCAATAGTCAAGTTACAGTACAAAAAATTGGTGCTGCACAGTTAGAGATTCTAGAAACAATTCTAAACTCTATCATATTGGGGCTTCTTGATGGGATTTAGCTGAAAAAAGAAACATATCTAACTTTAATAGAATGAAGAAATAGATGAATTAAAGTGAAAGATAAACTGTTACCAGCTTTTGGAAACAATGGATCACATAGTCAAAATCATAAAGGCAATTTCCGGCCTATATCTGGCTCAGAACACCTAAAACCATATTGGGTTATCAATTGTACACAGGTCCCTTCTAAAAAGTAATTTGGTTGATCATGACCTATGTCCAAGAATCAATGGCCACCAATGATACTCTTCAGTTATTATCCAAAGAGAATTTGATTTAAGATTCAGATAAGGTCAAATATAAAAATAATAAACAAAAAGAATGGCAAATACAACAGTTACCTGCTAATAGAAATTCCCCCGAAGGATGGAATGATACGGACCGCACATTGTGAGTATCCTGTGTCATTTCAAAAAATATTTCCAAAATAGAATGTCATATTGCTAAAACAAAGTTACAAGTTCCATTCCCAAGTCTGAGTAATAATCTGAAAATTATGACAAGACGATGGGTAGAACCTGAATAACTCTAAAAGCTCTCTTCGCCACTGTCTTTGAAAAATCGAAGAACCTGAAAAACATTTAATTATGCATTGTACAGATTAGGATTTAAAATATTCATTCTCAATACGGGTGCCTAATGACGTGATTCAGTGTTACCCTAAATCTTGGGTTCTCAAAACGTTTTTGAAAATGAGCAAAATGCAGGAGCTCCTGAGAAACCAGCACCAATAGCGGACAGGTAGGAAGAGCATAAGATATGCAGACCCACATACACGTAAACAATCACATGCCTACATGTGTACCTTAACTCTCAATTTACCCCGTAGGTGGAGTCAAAAAGCTCACCTCAAGGTAGAGAATCAACCGAGAAAATTGTTAAGCAAATGCCAGTGCATCTTCTCTGGGAGAATCATAGACACCTCTTGTAAGTTGTAACTGTTGAGAAAGGTTTCAGATCATTACACATGCCCATTGACCAGGGTTTTTGAAAAACTAGGGTAAGATCATTTTCACTGTTAGTACAGACACCGAAGGTATGCTTCCCCTTAGGCCATCACGGCAAGCAGCAGTGATGATCAAAAAGGAACACCCCAAAGAGTGATGAAAAATTGAAATGTCACAATTTTTAAAATCTGTGCATACCCAATGATATAGTGGTGGGGGCCCAAGTAGGTACTTCTACCTCATTGGGAGTGAGTAACTAGGCTGAAACCTTTGGAAGGGATTTTAAAGAGCATGTGTGCACACTCACCCATGTAAAGATCCAGATTCTTTTAAGAAGCTCTAGGTGATGCAAAGCAGCTACTGACATAGCAGGATGGCAGTGATGGGCGAAAGGAATAATAAAAAATCAGCCTAGATACTAGTGGGACCACCAGATAAGAGGCCAGCCACTTAAGTGTCAGTAAGTGAATGGGAGTTAATAAGGAACCAAGTTGGTACCAAGGGCATTTAGACCATCTCTTATTCTTAAGCTAGGTAAAAGGGAGATGCCCGGATACAGATAAGAGTATGGACACTAGTACGGAAAAGGGGAAACAACCCCTCATTCCTGAGATCCAGGGCACAGATACAGGTGTAGGTATCCCATCCAATATGTTGATACCAAGCTTTAATTCGTTACTTTTTTCAAGCTATGTAACATTTTTATAACATTCACACCAAGCCAAATGTAAATGTAACTTATAAAATTTGCTTAGTTTCTTGCTTAAAAATTTGTTACAGTAACACTATTTATGTCCTATTGACAAAACAAATAAGACAATTGCTAGGAGTTAAGATAATACACAATAATTCAATAGAAAATGAGAAATTTATGTAGTGGAAGTATCCATGTAGTATCTGTTACCACTTATTAGTATCGGTATCGTATCGTACGACAACCATGTTAAAGTATCTAGGTATCATAGCATTTCAGTTTAAATTATAAATGAAAATCCTAATATTAAATGTAATGAAGAGTGAAGAATGAAGATCTATTACGGTTTCTTAATTAGGAACTATGAGCCTGCATATATTGTATAAGGGAGAGTCCCATTTATTTTGAGACCTAGAAGAGATATAGCTGGGGACGCTTTCCCCTTGGACACTGTTAATCATTCTCTCACTTGTTTTTGCAATTTATTAATTTTTTTATAGGTGATTTCTCAGATTTTCTTCCTCCTTTGATTTGTTCTTTCCCTTCCAAAATTCTTCGCCACCACAAAGCAAACAAACATTATTAAAAGAGTAAAGAGCAGAAGAAAAGTGCATTTATACGTCTATAAAGACAAGTGAAAATAAAATAAAATGGATTATGTTGCATGCTCTACAATTTGCATTACAACATATACACTAGTAATCAAGATATATATATATATATACTAGTGGGTGCCCCGTGCCATCGGCACTCCTCGACAAAATCAGGTGAGTGGTGGAGATCCACTGTCCATTTGGGGGAGGATTAGATCTCGGCCCTTCTTTGTTTATGCTTATAAGAGGAAGTATAAGTAGGGAGACAACCAATGTGTTTTGTTATATAAAATCAAGGAAATAAATTTCCCGAAATTAACGAAATATTTCGCGAAATATTTCCATTTTCTAGGTTACCGACAGGAAAGAATACATACACGAAATGTTTCCATACATGTCGAAATATTTCGTGTTAACAGTAAATTTCGGTTAATTGACGGTGTAAATATGTATTATTTAAATCGAAATGTTTCGACATCAATAGAAACATTTCGATCGAAGGTAGGAAATGTCCCATTTGAGCACCACAAATCTCATATTTGATCATTTAACCCATTTCCATATATATATATATAGAAGACCAATCCATTATAGACCGTTATGGTTATTCATTTCCACACTACATATGGTTGCATATTATGGTTTGATAGTTTATGAGTGTTTTTAGGCTTGTTTTTATCATTTCCCATACTTTCCACAAACATTTCTATAATATTTCCATCATTTCCGTATTATTTCCATCATTTCCACGAAAATGTATTATTTCCACACTGGTCGAAATATTTCCACGAAATATTTCCATTTCCGGGTTGGTCGAAATAAACCTCGAAACCAAAATTTATTTCCTTGTATAAAATAGTAAATGGCCCATGCCCACGGCACTCTCCGACAAAAGCGTTTGCAAAAATTGGGTGTCTTCGGCACTCAAATGGTACAACGGACTGGGGTGTTACCGTTTTTTCCATTATAACAGATTGTAACGCACAGAGGGAGAAATAGAAAAATAACAGAAATAACAAAAAATAACGGTGTTGAAATTCAAATTTTGAATAAATTGAGGTCAAATGAGGCGGATTGAGTGGCTGAAATCTAACCGTCCACATTAGATCGATGGATTTGATCTCAACCACTCTATATCTAACCGTCCACATTAGATGGATGGATAAGATAAGAGAATACAACTGAGTTGTCTTGTTATATGCGTGGGTGGCCCGTGTCCGCGGTACTTTCCGACAAAGTGTTTGTCAAAATCGGATGGGAGTTAATCTCAGCCATCGATATGAAGCATAGTGGATCTCAGCCACTCATTATTGAAGCCATATAAGATAAGAGGGGTATAAGACAACCACTGTCACTTGTTATATAGATAGTGGGTGGCCAGTGCCCACGGCACTCTCTAGCAAAGCGTTTGTCAAAATTGGGTGTGAATGGCTGAGATCCACCATCTATTTGGGGGATAAGATCTCAGCCCTTCTTTGTCTAAATAGATAAGAGGGGGTATAAGTGGGGAGACAACTTCCCTGTTTTGTTATATATATATGGGTCAGGATCGGGGGACAACATTTTCATACAACATTTTTGACAACAAAAATTTGGTGCGGCCTAATATATAAATTAGAAGTTTTGGAATGGGATGATTTTTGGCGAGGATGGTCTCTTTGGGGAGGAGATCATCCTCACAAAAATTCAAATCATTCTGATATTCGTAGAGCGGTTAACAACATGGATGAAAGTCTCGGGATCGGAGGCTGGATCGGTAGGCTCCGATCCCGATCCAGATCGGTCCGATACGGAACAGGATCGGCCATCTCGCCCCGAGACGGTGTGAAAATCCTTAAGAAACAGAGAACTCGGGCGAGAACAGAGCGGGGTATGGATCGGATCGGTGGGCTCCGATCCCGATCCAGATCGCCCGATCCGGAACAGGATCGCCCGAGACTTTGAACCATGGTTAACAAGTTGAAGAATTATGGACTGTCTATTTTTATCGTTAACTTGAAAACCACATTTGATGGGGTTAGAAATTTCAGAATGTGCTGATTTTTTGTAGGGGTGATCTATATGGTGAGGAGATCATCCACACCGAAAATCAGCTATTGATTCATCTTCCATGTGGGTACACCAAAATAAAAAAATAAAAAAATATAAGTAGAGACATAAAAACAAGAGACGCGTAGAGAAATGAAATATGTAGAAACATGCCCTCAAACTGACAAAGTAGAGAAAGTCTTACTTTATGGTGTGATCTTTGGCCCCAGATATCAGTACAGTAGATTGAGGGTGGAAATCCAAATCATTTATTGGCTGCAGTTGTATCAATAAAACTTTAGAAAAAACAAGAGACGTGTCCAGTAGTAATCAGTGGAGCCATGTGAGATATGATGTTCATCGCATCCGAAACAAAAGACATTGAATTCTCAATGCAAGTATAGCCAAATCTGATGAAGATAAGACGAATCGAAGCATCTGAATCCATAATGCAGAAATGAAAGTTCTATTAGACCTAAAGAAATTTCTCTTTTGCTGTAAGTAAATAGAGTGTGTCTGACATAGCTAAAGTGAAAACCATATAATACCAAACGACCTTATTACAAATTACAAAATATCCATGGACATGTTCCATAAGCTACTCTGGTGCAGCCAAAAGAAGCATTCAGAAATCAATGTCTAAACAATCATAATATTTTCACATTTATCAGCTCCAGTTAGATGTATCAAGTGGAGAAAAAATGATACCCTATAGACATGGAAACATATGTGTCCATATCTAAGCAATCGTATTAACAAAGATGGGAAAGACTTCCAGATTTTAGTAATATGATTTGTAGAAACCAAAATAGAATGAATGAGTTGCTCTTTTAAATAGAATATATGAAATTTATTTTCTTTAGTATAGTGATTCTTCATCCAGGAATGATTTCCTCAGGATTCGGTGTAATGTTTAATGTGCTTGGTACAATGCCATGCTTATGTGGGGGTTTGATGCTAATCAACCCTATTCATTATGCTTCTTCACATTCTATTAAGCTTTTATTACAGCAATGTTTTGTCCTGCATTAGGTTCCTTCTTCAAAATTCAGATGCACCATTTGAATTATGGGCCACAACATCATCCTTGATCATATAAATTTAATAGGACACAGGTGAATTGTTATGTTATGTGGAGCCCGATTGTGCTAGAGTACTATACATGAAGACACGACACTGTAGGCCAGTTCCGTGCTGAGCTGTCTGGGGGTTGCTGGGTGGCAGTGCGCCCCCTACCCGAAGGGGGGGGATTCGGGGGGCATCACCCCCGAATTTTTTTTTCGGGAGGTCCTTTTTTCCTTAAGGGCATTTTCATACTTTTACATAGATATACGGAAACCATAGTTTCGTCTTGGAGTTATATGTACCTCAGTTAATCAGAGACGGTCATTCATTGTATTGACAACCAACCAAAGAAAAGGTGGCTAATATGTCCATATCTTTCATATAAATTAGACTGTGTAAGAGTGTGATCGAGCTTCTCCAAAGCTGGTCTTCCTATATTTTAACAACTGAAGTCGTATATTTTGGAGATTACTCCCCCTTGTTATATGCTCGGTTACTTGGAACAAAAGGAACAATCGCATTTTCAATGATAAAGTCCTCCATCCTCGATGAATTCATGGGCATGTATTTTGAGGGCTTCATATTTAGATAAGAATCAGGATGGAATTGTTAATGATTCTTGTTAGAGCTATCAGGCCTGAACTTATTTTGTACATTTGGTAGCTAGGGAGGGCCTTTCTCACAAGGTTTTCCCTTTTTGCCCTCTTGTATAGTGGGGTTAATTCCCTTTTTCTGATTTTATTCAATACAATTGCACCTTTATCGATCAAATAAATTAATAAATAAGCCCATCTCATCTAAGACATATAGCAATTTCAATGTGCTTACTGTTGTGATTTACGTTGTAACCAAAAGAGAAATATTTAAGAGAGAGAGAGATATGAAGAAGGAAGAAGATGGAGAGATTACAGAGAAGGAGAGAGGGATTAGGGTCCCACTACAACACGAAGAGGTGGGAGAGTCCCACTACAACCTAAAGTCCTAGTCGTGGGTTAAGTGGTGGGCCCACATACAAAGTAAAAAGAAGGCCCACGTGGGTAGTAGGACGCAGCCCACTAAAGACCCCACGTGACTCACTTAAAGACCCCCATGTGACAGCCCACGTGGGGTGCAACATAACTTCCAACACTCCCCCTCAAACTGGTGCGAAGATATCCATTATGCTCAGCTTGCCTATCAAAGTATGAAGAATTGTCTTGTCTACCCCCTTTGTAAGTATATCTGCAGCTTGCTCCTGAATTCTTACATAAGGTGTGCAAATCAGTCCTTGTTAGAGTTTCTCTTTGATGAAGAGATGGTCGACTTCGATATGTTTAGTCCTATCATGTTGGACTGGATTATGAGCAATGCTGATGGCCGCTTTATTATCACAATAAAGATTCATCGGCTCGGTCACCTTGAATCCCAACTCCTCAAGCATAGTTCTCAACTAGAGGAGTTCACACGCACCATGTGCCATAGAGCGAAACTCTGCATCTGCACTAGATTGAGCTACAACTGGCTGTTTCTTGCTTCGCCAAGAGACTAGGTTACCTCCAACAAGAGTACAGTATCTGGAGGTGGATCGACAATCAGTATTGGAACCTGCCCAATCTGCATCAGTATATGCTTCCACTCTAAAGTGTCCATGTCTCCTAAACATTATTCCCCGACCTATGAAGCTCTTGAGATACCGAAGTACTCTATGAGATGCCTCAAGATGCGATGACCGTGGTGCGTGCATAAACTGACTGGTGACACTCACAGCATAGGCAATATCTGGCCGTATGTGTGCCAAGTAGATCAACCTGCCAACCAATCGTTGAAACATAGCAATATCTTCGATAGACTCGCCCTCCTTCGTATTCAGTCGATGGTTCTGATCTATCGTAGTCTTTGCTAGTCGAGCTCCCAAATATCCAGTCTCACTCAATAGGTCCAATACATACTTTCTCTGAGATATGAAGATGCCTTTCTGTGACCGAGCAACTTCAATCCCCAGAAAGTACTTTAAGGGCCCTAGATCCTTCGTCTCAAATTCGGATGATAAGAAGATCTTTAACTGCTTTATCTCTGATGGATCATTCCCAGTGATGACCATGTCATCAACATAGACTATCAACGCGGTGCGGCGGTGGCACTAGCCTCCTGATGCTTCACAAACAACATATGATCAGCCTAACATTGTTTATAGCCTACTCGTCGGATAACACTACTGAATCTCTTGAACCATGCTCTAGGGGAGTGCTTTAGCCCGTATAAGGCTTTCTTCAGCTTACACACTTTGTCGTCACTTCTAGTAAGTTTCAACCCATGTGGTAGCTTCATGTACACCTCTTCTATCAGATCTCCGTACAGAAATGCATTTTTTACATCTAGCTGGTGTAAGGGGCCAGGACAGGTTGGCCGCTGAGGATAGAACTCTGACTGAGTTCATCTTGGCCACGGAGGCAATGTCTCCTGATAGTCGATCCCATAGGTCTGGGTGAATCCCTTGGCTACAAGTCGAGCTTTGTACCTTTCAATTGACCCATATACTTCACTGTGAAAACCCATCTGCACCCCCACAAGTTTCTTTCCTCTGGGTAATGGAACAAAATCCCATGTTTTATTGTTTGCAAGCGCCTGCATTTCATCTATCATAGCTTCTTTCCACTTGGGTTACTGAGTGCATCTACAATACTGGAAGGCAAAGAATCAGAGGACACAACACTAACAAAATTCTGATAAGACGGAAACAAAGACTGATAAGAGACATAATGGGAGATGTACATGTACGCACACCCTTTTGAAGGACAATAGGGAGATCTATATCAGTACTCTAAGGGTCATCAGAAATAGATAGTGCAATAGGCTCGTGATCAGAAATAGGAACAAAAGTAATACCTAGATCAGTAGCAATGGTCAAGTCTGGATCTAAGGGAAGACTCGCAGACGTAGGATCAGTAGCTTGTCCCTTCTTTGTTCTGACGTAGACACACGTCCGCTGCAGTAGTAGGAGTACCAATGATAGATTGAGATCCTGACATAGGAACAGAAGCAGGCATAAGAACAAGTACAGGCATAGGAATAGGGACGCACTCTTCTGCACTGTCAATGTCATGCTCCCCCTGAAGAGAATCCAGACACCAAAGAAAGGAATGGACTCAGCAAAGGTTACATCCATAGAGATGCAGCGACGACGAGAGCCAAGGTGGTAACACTTGTACCCCTTCTGATTGGAAGGGTACCCCAAAAAAATGCGTTTCAACACCCATGGATCCAACTTGTCCCAAGAAGGACGAATGAACATGCACAGCACACACACCCAAATACTTTTGGTGGAATGATGAAACCTGGACAGTCAGGAACCAAGAGTGACAAGGGGGACTGAAATCCTAACACACGAGAAGGCATGCAGTTGATTAGATACGCCATAGGTAAAAAAAGACTTCGACTAGTAATGTTTCGGAACCGCCATGCCAATCCGGAGGGCACGCTCAACCTCAAGAAGATGACGATTTTTACGCTCAGCGATCCCATTCTGTTGAGGCATGGAAGGACACGATGTTTGGTAAACAATGCCATGAGAGACAAAGTAGGACTTGAGACCACCATCTAAATATCCCCCCCCCCCCCCCCAATTGTCAAAACAAAGAATTTTTACAGTGGCTTTAAACTAAGTAAGAACCATCTTATGAAATTCCTGGAAAATAGATAACACTTCACCTTTTGCTCGCATGAGATATACCCAAGTACACCCACTGAAATCATCAACAAAAGTGAAAGTAACGATATCCAAAGAGGGATGTCACAGGCGCAGGTCCCATACATCAGAATGCACAATGGAGAAAGAAACTGTACTTTTATTCTCGCTAGTGGGCAAAACATACCTACAATGTTTTTCAAGTTCACACGTTTCACAGTGAAACGGGACTGAAGAAAGAGACGAGAAAGCGGGTAAGACACGTTTTAAGACAGAGACTGGGACATAACCTAGCCTGATATGCCAAAGCGTTAACTGGTCTTTATTGACATGACTGCTACAACTAATGCAGGATTGGTGTGCTGACGAAGAAACCGAAAAATCGAGGATATATCAGCCACCATCCTCACGTCCACTGCCAATCGTCCGCCTCGAGTCCAAATCCTAAAAGATACAATGAGAAGGAAAAAATGTCACATTGCAATTAAGATTACTTGTGAGACTAGTAACAGATAATAAATTTGCAATGAACTGAAGAACATGCAGAACAGACGATAGAGACAGTGTTGGTGCGGCATGAACAGTCCCTTTGCCAGAGACAGGAATAATTGCCATCAACAATCCGAACTTTATCACATCCAGAACAAATACCGTAACTAGAAAAAACGAATGACATACCAGTCATGTGATCGGACGCCCCTGAATCGATGATCCAAGGACTGGAGGGAATAGTAGAGACGGAAAATGCAGACCCAGTACCTGTGTGAGCAAAGGCAGATGTGGAAGTAGAAGTTGGGCCATTGAGTTGGGCCATCATGCGGCGAAGACGCTCAAGATCTGTAGGAGAAAATAAGTCCATTTCTCCAGAGGAGATAGATGCATGAGGTGCGGTGTCCTGAAGGACTGAGTGTGCCGCAAAAGATCCCGATCAAGCTGTAGGACATTGGCGAGAATTGGATCCTTGTCCTGAGGGACGCCCATGTAGCTCCCAGCATGTGTCTCGGTTATGGCTCAGACGACCACAATGGTCACACTTGGGTCGTTGCTGTACTTCATTGGGCTTCTGCAGACCCGATTTGTCCCTTCTGATACGCAGAAACAAGTGCAGAACGATCCGTAGGTTCGCTCCCATGATGGAGTTGCATGGCTGAGCGACGGCTATCTTCCCCCTGAATATAAGCATACACCTATGCCAGAGAAGTGGGGGAGGGATCCCTGCCGAGAACTTGAACACGAGCTCCCTCAAAGCTAAGATGAAGGTCGTAAAGGAATTGGACGATCCGGGAACGTTCAACCATTGATTTGAAGGACTTCACATCTGATGCACACACGGGAGAAAAACTCTGATAATAATCGATCTCTTCCCATTTGCTCCGAAGAGAAGCATAATATATACAGAGTGGTAATGCCCCCTGTCGAAGGCATGCAATATCTTGCTCTAAATCATAGAGCTTAGCGAAGTTTCCCACCTGGGGAATATGTTTGAGAGACAACCATTAATTTAAAGAACTTCACATCTGATGCACACACGGGAGAGTAACTCTGATAGTGATCAATTTCTTCCCATTTGCTCCGAAGAGAAGCATAATATGTACCGAGTGGTAGCCCCCCTGTCAAAGGCATACAATCTTTGGCTCTAACTCATAGAGCTTAGCGAAGTTTCCCACCTAGGAATATGTTTGAAAGAACATCCCGAACATCTGTGGCCGTAGGTAGAAACATGAAGCCCTTGCTGATTTGGGCTTGCATCGAGTGAAGAAGCCAAGACATCACGGTTGAGTTTTCCATCACCCATCCCCGGTGAGTGTTATCAATCGATGCTAGTTCTTTAGCAACACCGGTAAGGTATTCACTATAACCACGGCCCCTGATGTACATAAGAGCTGACGTCTTCCATTCCAGATAATTAGTGCCATCGAGTTTCAATGTGGTGATGCACGGCTGATGATTATGATCTCCATGAGAATCGTGTGGCAGAGAACTACCTGCGGGAGAAAAGGCTGTGCCGCCGAATGAAACCTCGGAAGTACTCATCGGAGTGAGACCACGGTGAGTAACCCCAGAGATTCAAATCTAGGAGATTTTCCAAAAATTAGGGTTCGGATGGCTAGAAAAAATCGAACCAAAAATCTGGCAATCCCTAGAGAAATTCTAGAGGGGACAGCAAGGCTGGAGGCACCTAGAATGGTGCAAATCCCGAAAAAATTTGAAAAAATAAAACCAATTTCGCAGAGTACGGGCCAGTTTTTGGAAACTACTGCTCCGAAGGTCAGAAAAATGCGGAATAAATTTCTGACAATCCCTAGGGGGATTATGTAGGGGCAGTTAGGGTAATAGCACCTAGGGTGGTGCGAATCCTAAGAAAAAAAGTACTCTCTGATTTCCTTGAAAATCGTGTTGGATGGAAAAAAAATGCTGGACTAGCTTGAGAAGAAGATAAGGGTTGGATTTTTGATACAGCTGAAAGAGAAAACAAACGAGGAACCCAGATCCTCTGATGCTTTGCTTCAAGGTAGATCCATAGATCGCGCAAGTAGACTCTCTGCGATTTCTTCAACAACTTTTGCCGGCTCCGATCACCCACATAACTATCTTAAATTGATATGAGGGCTCTAGGGAACATGACACATGCCCTAGAGCAACCATGCTCTGATACCATGTTGTGATTTAGGTTGTAACCAAAAGAGAAATATTTAAGAGAGAGAGATATGGAGAAGGAAAAAGATGGAGAGATTATAGAGAAGGAGAGAGTTGAAATTATTATTCAAGCTCTCTCTCACTCATATATATAAGATATGGGATTAGAGTCCCACAACAACATAAAGTCCTAGTCGTGGGTGCCCACTTAACCCACGTACAAAGTAAAAAAGAAGGCCTGAGTGGGTTGTGGGATGCAGCCCATTAAAGACCCACGTGACAGCCCACGTGGGGTGCGGGTGCAACATAACTTCCAACACTTACATTGTGATGAAAAGACGATTCTTTACATGTAATCCATGCAGCAAAATGCAAAACAATGAATAAATAGGAACACCAGCCCAGTACCTAATATTTCTCATCATGAATGTTGTTCCCGGATGTTGAAGAAGGAGATTTACCTGTAAATGATCATAGAATGTCCGTATAACTGGTCGTATAGGGCCATCCCTTGCATCTGGCAGCATCATTTGCTTGATTTTTGAAATCTACAAGAAAAAACAAGCATCTAAGAGTTAGGAACCAATGAAACTAAGAGATAACTGTGTAAAGGAGAATCAACAACCTCAAAGAGCTTAATTGATGTGTCTGCACTCCCAGTTGCAACAAACCGCCCGTCGGGACTGAATCTTGCACATCTGGCAACATTCTACAAAATTTAACAATCACAAACAATACTGCTGTTAGAACACAAGAATTATAGCAATTTTAAATAGAAGCAAAGCCTAGAGCGAGAACATTATTCCAGAACCAGATGGTATCTAAAATAGAAATTGGTCATGTTCAAAGGCAAGAGAAGTCATAAGAAATTGGTTCGCGGAATTCTTATCAACATTTAAATTATACAATAAGATCATTTCCATGCAAGAACCTCTTAAAGTAAAAATAAAAAATATTTAGCATAAAGCACCTATTACATGATAACAAAAGTATAGGCTTCACAAACCGCCACATACCAGGCTTGATCACACAGAAAAGAAATATCTTAAAACATAATTTTCTGTGTAGCTGCGCACCTTATGCTCTGAAACATGTCTAGTCTCATGCTTTGGAAAACTCTTCGATGAGCCTTTTGTATCCTGCACAGCACTGGTTTTGATAAATAAATTTCATTAGCAGTAGCATTTCAGAACTTCTCCTCAAACAAAAAAACAAAAAAATGGCAGCATCTATTAATGGTTGGGGGGGATGGGTGCCCCACACCCCCTAGCCACCAAAAAAAATGTGTACAATCTACAGAAGTACTAATTATTGCACACAGAATTTTAGTTATTCTGACCTATTGTCGTCAACAACTTGATCCAAAGAGGGTGCTTTGAAGTCCTTCCATTGTATTGGGGACTTGTTATTATGTAATTTCATTTGCCTCTTATTTCAATATAATTCAAGGTTTAGAAAAGGGACCGTTGAAATGTCATAATGGGTGGGTAACGTTACTTTATGATTGTTATATAAAAGGTCGAAAAAGTCAAAATTTTGTCATTTTATTATTTTTTTAATTCAATTTTCAACTAAATGTAAATAACGGATAATCGCCATTATTTTCAAAATAAGGACCGTTTAACATTAAATAAATTAAAACATTTTTTACCTAGCATAATGGGGTTGGAGCATCACTGTTATAATGGCCGTAATAATAATAATTTTAAAAAAACGTACTTATCAAAAAAAATATTATTATTATTACTACTATCATTATTTTTATTTTTAATTTTTCGTTATCGTTATTATTATTGTTATAACAACAAACAAATTGACCCCATGCATAAACTTGGAAGGGCAGGATGATATGATATTTAGAGAGGAATTGCATATGATCTTAAAAAGTATTAGTAGTCCAGATTCAGCGGACTCTTACTGAGAAAGATCTCATTAAAATCCATGTTCGAGATTGCTTAGAGATTGAACATGAGTAGTTGAAACTTGAACATGATGATCAAAGACTGAAACCTAAAGAGCCCCCAGTATAATCCGCAAAGCTAACATGTGATCGTAACTCAAGTTGAACCCAAGGCTGTCCAGGGTTGGCAGAACTGATAGAGTTGATAAGAGAATGGCAAGTCAAGTTGACGTTAAGGATTCACATGATGCAGAAACTATAGTTTAGTTGGAAAGAACTATGATTAGTGGAAAATATTTGTTGGGCTTTAAAGAAATTTAATTAATTACTGACAACAATGTACTTTTTTTATGATGGCTTAAACCCCCGAGTCAAGATTCCAACTTTTACAACTATCTATCTCTCTTCACACATCTATATAATCCTGCAGAAAATGTCACCTGCCAATTGAATATGATGATACTGAGCAGCCATTAACAAAATAATGGCACAAAGCTAATACATATTTTATTGATAATATACCCAATGGAGTATGGTTTAATTACAGCAAATTATTAAGAACGGTTTGTGCACAAAAATGACGAAGAAGGAAATAATTTGCAGAAATTAATGCCTGAAATCAACAGCAGTGGTACGAGGAGCTGGGACTGAGCCATATCCGACAGGTATCGCTGTTCCGGAGTCAAAAAGAGCAGCAGGTGAAATCCCCCTCGATGCCTCGTCCCTCTCCACTGCAAGACCCTGTAAATACCTTAGAACAAAAGGAACCCAGAATGGTCGAGGGGTAAAGATATGATTCTTTGACAGTTAATCTGAACCTTAGTGACGAGCTCAAGAAGCTTGTTGGGAGGGGCTTCCACGTTCAACGGCGTCATGGTTGCCGAAGCAACCGCCGTGGCAACCTGTAAAATGGATAATTCACGAAAGTTACGGCCTTTCCTTCCAAAAGTTGCAAGAGGGATAGATTGAGGGAGAGAATCCTAACCTGGTTGAGGTTGTTATCGCGAAGATGTGCAACGATTAAGGCATTAACCTGACGAAGCAACTTCCCGTCCTGCAAAGTCTGTTCCAGGCCTATCTCCATTGCAGAAAACAAAGCTCCAAAACCAAATATCGTTGTCCGGAAAACCAAATCTCAAAACCTCAGCTTTCATACAACCTGAACCAACTGTGCTCTTTCCAATTCGAATCTAATCCTTTTTCTGATCCTTCGCTTATTCCATCTGAAGTTCGAATTTCCTTCAAAGTTCAAACTTTCTCTTACTCTTCCAAGATGTAGCATTTCACCATCCGAACCTCCATTTTCCTTCAAAATCCGAAGTTTCTACCGTTCGAATCTCCATTTGTGTCCAAATCCTAAATTTCCACTATCTTCAGTGTTTGATCTCCTCTTTCAAACTTCTGCGATTCATAAAACCCTAATTTTGCCAAAAATCCAAGCTTTCAAAGCAATCAATTGCCACTCGTTTGTTACCAATTTTGCCGTCTTGGAAGTTGGAAGTACCGATATACCCCTGCTGATTCTGTAAGATCTAAATCAAAGGTTTTAAACGTTATAACGGTCGCTTTAACGCTTGACCGTCATATCAGTCACATCAGAAGTCAAAACGGTCAAATTATTATTTTGGAAATTTTTGACATACCCCCGTGCTATCTTCAAAATTTGACGTACCCTCACATTTTGAAAAAGGGTCGTGATGTAACAAGGTATACCTGAGATCGTTTCATTTGCCGAAGCGGCATTTTTGGTAGTCACCACTACCATCTGGTCCCACTGACCGCATGGATGTTTAGCCCACCCTTTAATAGACATTCATACAAAAAATCAGCTTGTTTAATGATTTGTAGCCGTTGGTTTTAGTACTCAAAAATGGTTGTATGCAATGGCTATAAGAACGCCTTATATGGCGCTAAAAAGTGTTAAAATCTAATGGTTATAGACTACCAATCAAGGTGATTTTTGGTATGTATATCCACCAAGGGGTGGGATAAACATCCAAGCGGTCAGTGGGCCCAGATGGCAGCGGTGACTACAAGAAATGCCGCTTCCGCAAATGAACAGTTTCAGGCATACCTTGTTACATCTTTTTCCTTTGAAAAAACATACCCCTATGACCTGGTCTACCATCTAAGACAGTCATTGACTAATTTTTTTTTAAAGGGACAAAGTTGCCCCTTTCTTCAACCTTCAAAAAAAAATAAAAGTATGGATTTGGGATAAAATCCCAACTCCAAATCAAGTGGCCATAGTGGACGACCGGACACGGTTTCCAGTGGGTTGGTCGCCCATCACCGGTGCCCAACAGACCGGAGTCTCATGGATGGCCGTCCACTCGGGCAACTGTATGTGTCAAGTCTGATTTTTTATCTCAAATATATTGAAATATTTAATCACTATTATCAAGCGAAGCAAAACTTCACATTGGAAGCTTAATCATTAAAGACTTTATGGAACTGAGGCTAGAAGGTTTAAGGCTTTTTTGTGAATGCATAAATGTTTGTTTTGTTCCTAAGATCAATACATTCGACTGGTGGAGCTGTTCAGATTGTCTAATTTTGGTGTAAGACCCCATCAAAGTCTTGGTCAAGTGATTGAAGGGTAAAAATGGATAAATCAATGTGCTCCATTGATCTGATTCATCTGTGTTCCTCTCTTTATGTTTTCAATGTAACGATGGAGAAATTTTATCTGCAACAAAAAGCATTACAAAAGAAATTTTGGAGTTGAACTTACTCGTTGGAGTTGGGGTTAGGGCTTTATTCGAAACCCACATTTTTCTAAGGTTGAAGAAAGGGGCAGCTTTGTCCTTTCAAAAAAAAAGTTTTTAGTCAATGACTGTCTCAAATGGTAGACAGGGTCATAGGGTCATAGCATATGTCAGCTTTTTCAAAATGTGTGTGTGTGTGTGTGTGTCCTCCGTTGTTAACAGTTGTTGACCCAAATTGACTGATGGAATTTTTTTTGGAAAGACCAAACCACCCATTTCTTCAACTTTGAAACACAAACTGGTGGGGGTTTTGGCCAAGTTTTGTTTCACTTGATGGGCTAATGGGTTCTCTTTTTCTTTCTTTGTGTATTTTTTCCTGTTCTTCAAATGTTTTCATGAGGGTAAATCCATAAACTATCATGGAAATAGTTAAAGATCCACTAAAAAACCTTAGTTTATTTTAGAATTGTTAATTTATTCGGTATTTGAGAGTTCCTTTTCTAATCAAAATTTATGAACCAGTCTATTTTCATCCTAATTTCGATTTAAATTGTTAATTATAGCAAATCGCTTTAATTGTAGATTTTTCAATTAAGTTTCAACAATTACAACCATACCAATAAAAAACCCACGTCAAGATATGATTAGAGCAACATAATAAAAAAAAATCACATAAAATTCAAACCAATAACGGTACCCAATATTGTTTTAAAGTCATCAGAAAACCCATAAGAACTAAAGAAAAAGAAAGAAGCAAAATATCACTTGGGTTTTACAGTTTCTCATCTGTAAGATTAGGAGTAGCTATATTCATTCCCCATAGTCACCTCCTTCAATTAAACCAATTTCTCTCTTCAAGCACACATGGAGAAGGAAAGAGAAAAAATAAAAAAATTTCTAACTTCTAAGGTCTAGCCGAGAAGGAGAAAGAATTGAATTGTAAGCGATTCATAGTAGAAGAGAGGAGTGATGACGATGTGAGATTTTGGAGAAGTGAAGAAGAAAAAAGGGGTCAAAAGGTTAGTTTCAATTGATGGGCTAATGGGTGGCACTCCAACATTAATCAATATTATACACTTCGTCGGTGTTCCATCCATCGCCAGTGACAAATATACTAGAGTCTCTTGGCCGGCTGACAACCAGAGCAGTTAGATTTGGGGTCAGGGTTTCGGCCAAAAACCCCACCTCTTTGTAATCCAAGATTGAAGAAAGGGGTAGTTTGGTCTTTTCAAAATATTTTGTCAGTCAATTTGGGTCAACTACGATCAACAACGAAGGACTAAGTCATAGGGGGGTAAGTTAGCTTTTTCAAATTGTGGGGGGTATATCAAATTTTAAAGAAAACATGGATAAAAAATTCCCTTTTTTTTTTTTAATATTTTTTCATGGGTCAAATATGAGGACTCAAATTTTTGTCTTAAATTTTCACCCAAACTCTCAACTGTGGATTTCATGGTTTTTCTTTCGTAAAGTGAATGCCAGCTCAGCACTATCAAACATGGTCGGCTACAAATGCCAGCTCAACACTATCAACCACGGTTGGATTTCACGAATTCCATGGCCGAGAGTCAGGGTTAAAATTTTGAGTCATCGGATCCCGACGCTTTTTCATAACAAATCCGATACCAAGTACAAATGGTTTTTTCAAAAATAACAGCCACAATATAGCAATAAGCCCTCTTTTTGGATATGGTATTTTTTCGTTGAAACAACTATTTTTAAACCATGATCTAAATGACTAAAGCCTTCCTACTTGGGTTGTTTGGTAGGGGCCACAATTTATTTTGAACTAGAGGAGTATAGATGGATTATTGTAAAATCTCTTCTGATTAGTGACACATTTTGTGAAGAATGTAAAACCTGATATTTATTTATTTGATTTATTTTTTATTATTAAATTGTATGAAATAATTAATTATTAAATTAAATTACTTGTGATCGACATAATCAATACTTAGGGCCTGTTGGCAACACCGAAATAAGTTGCTTTTTTGCTTCCAAGAGCAATAAAGTTGAAAAGTTTGTTTGGGTATCCATTTTGGAATTGCTTATCAAAAGTCAAAAACTTGCTTTTTGTGGAAGCAAAATTTTTTTGCTTCTTGCTTCTAGTGGAAGCAAAAGTCAAGAAAATTTTGTTGAACCAACGCTCCTAATTTTACGTGAATCTTTCCAAATGCCAATTTTACCCTTGTAAAACTTCACATTATGAAGTGTAGATAGAAAATATCTTATGAAGGAGAAAAAGCAGGGATGGTTTGCTGAGGAGTAAGTCAGTAGACCATCTCTTTTTTGAAAAAATAATTACCCATAAAATGACTCACCTGGTGCATCGTTTATAATTAAAAAAATTAAAAAAACAACATATGTGATATTAGTTTATGATCTTTATTGATGGTTTATTATAATATAATACTTATATAAAACTATAAGAAAATGACTTTTTGACTTAATTCATGTCAAATTAACTTTTTCACTTTTTGAATTATAAGTCGGTATTTCACCAAACAAACTTTTGCTTCCAGATGGCAACTTTAAAATTCATCAACTTAATTTAGAAGTTACTTTTTGCTTCCATTGGTTTGCCAAACGGGCCCTTAATATTTAAGTAAATAGATACTTAACTAATAAGTAAATGGGCCCAAGCTTGAGGCCCAAGCAACTTTCACCCTTTGTGATTTAAATATTTAAATAGAAAACTCATGCTTGAAACCCCCGTTATCTTATCCCAGACTCTGAAACATTTGTGTTGTCAATCTCAAGAATACCTAGTTTATTAGTATTTGATTTCGTTCGGTAGTAGTCTTCTGAAGATCAAAGTGTCAACATTCAAATGGTGACTTCATCAATAATTCAGAGAAGATCAAACCTAAAGAAGATCAACCCAACGAAAGCGGCTCAGCAAAAGATAAAGTCACATCAACATGAAGATTTGGGACTCAACTCAACAAACGTTCTCACTTAACGGATGTTCAACAAAAATAATCTCGCGTGTACTTAATATTTGTATACATCAAGGGGTTTACTACGCAAATTAGGCGGTTTTCCAGACCCTTAATCATCTCTTTACTTAAGCTTTTTGGCGTTAAGGCAGACTTAGGCTTTTTGGCGTCAGGGCAAACTTGGGCTATTTGGCGTCAAGGCAGATTGATCGGCCGACCGCCTAATTAAATGGTGCAGTCAACCACCCAATACTGACCCTGAGCATGTGACCAACCGCTTTGTGTGATCAACCGCCCCCTTATACGTTGTTTGTTCTTTCGGCTCTTGGGCCGATCGACCAATTTGAGCGACTGACTGTCCCTCGGACAAAAGTCTGTCTCTAAGTGGTCAACCGACCAAAATGAGCGATTAACCACCGTTAAAAGCATATCTCGGCTTGACTAATAAGTCTCACAATTTTTAGCTAGTTAGGCCCATCCCAATTTGCATTTTAGGTTAGTTTCTCTTGGTTAAGTGTTGCTTATATAAAGGGACATAAATCTTATAACAAATAACCAAGCAATAACCCTTTTACACCCATTCATTCATTGATATCTTCTGAGTTGAAGAGATTTTGATTATTTGAGAGCTTCAACTGAGCAAATCAAGCTGCATTATTCTGTGAAGGCTCTGACTACTTGATATGTTCTTTACATTGTCTCATCTTCTACCCAGTAAAGGATCATCACTGTAAGCGTGGTGAAACTTCTCTGAAGATTCAACCATTTGTCTCGAATTCATTTGAAGGTAAGTATCTCTATGAACAAACCTTAAGATAGAATTATACTTATCAAAACTTGAACTTGTGTTTGGTTTATGAGTGTTTACTCATTGGTATGAGTTGTGGATTGTAGATCCTTGAGGAAAAGGCTTTCCTCTAACTCTATTGGCCTAATTTGACTCTCTAGGTGTGCGAGAAGTAATTCTCGTGAGTTTAGACTAAGTGGATACTTAGTTATGTTTATTCTGTTCAATTGAATATGTTGTAATGCATGATTGAAAAGAATAATAAATTGCTTTTGTTGAGTATTGGAAAGTGGATGTAGGTGCAAAGTCACCGAACCACTATAAATATGTCTTGTGTGATCATAAATGTTTGCATAACTTGTCTCATGTACCTATCTCATTATTTGTTAATGATCCGAATATTAGTTATTTGATCTCTTCCATGATCATTGATTTTAAATTTATACATTAATCTGCAAAGAAATTTTAAATTGTCATATTCACCCCCTCTAGGTAGGACTAAAACTCGGGCGGGTTGGGGATAAACCTGGGCCCAACCCAACCTTCAAGACTCTTAGCCCAAGCCCGAACCCAAACTGAGGTCGGGCCTGGGAATCCTAGCCCGTGCCCAGCCCGAACCCAACCCGAGGTCGGGCCTGAGAATCCTAGCCCAAGCCTAGCCTGAACCCAACTCGAGGTCCGGTCTGGTTTGTCGGGTTGGGATATTTTGCTCTGGAAATCCACATGCACCTCCAATAATGGTTAAAACCCTGGAAAAAGCTAAATAGAGATATAGAATAACCCATTTGAAGCTCTCCATTCACCTGATCAGCGGTAGGCATGGATTATGCTTAACACAAGAAAAAATCAACATCTCTTCTTCTTTTGACTCTCTCCACCTCTCACTATAACAATGTCTAGGACTGCTTCGAGATCTCAGCGATCGTCAGCCAGCATCTCACCATTCAATCAAGAAAATCTCTGGCGGTGGAGCAGCCGTTGTCAAAGATAGGATGACGGCTGAAGACTCCTTCAACATGTAGGGAATCAGTCTCCTTTTCAACATCTATAATCACCTCTAAAAGCCCGTCAATGGTGACTTTTGACTGGCCTGATATGAGGAAGGCCAAGGAAAATGACATCACTATCAGATTCCATTCACGAGTTCAGTTTGATGATAGAGAGAGAGAAAGCAAATGATAGGGGTAGGGTTTGAGAAAGAGAGAGGGAAGAATAGAAGAAGGGAGGGCTGGATAGGGTTTTTAGAGAGAGAGGGGAGAGGGGTTGGGTTTGAGAGAATAGGAGAGAAGAGATGGGGCAGAGAAATGATCGGGGAAGGGGTTACTTACTTGTATATGTTAGGCTCGGGTTGGGTTGGGCTTTTTTAAGCCTCAGCCCAAGCCCAATCTGATTTTAATCAGGTTGTGTAAAATCAAGCCCAAACCAGAGTGTTGAAGGAGCCAACCCAACCCGAGCCCAACGCTAGATTGAGTCAACCCAAGTTACAACCCTACCTCTAGGACATATTGTGATAATTAATAGGGAATTTCAGACTCTACTTGGTACAACCAATCCCAGATCATCTAGTCAATGCTTTCTTGTGAGTACTACTCCTTTCAAGCCTAAGTCCATTTTGAAAAACCTTCAGTCGCATCAGAAGTTGCAATGACATAAATCCTACATTCAAGTCATAAGGTTAGGGATGAGGGTAAAGTTGTTTAAAGAAAAAGGAAAATCAAAACCCATGACCATCGTACAAACTATCTTATTCCCCCAATCTTTCTTTTTCCAACTAGGTGGCGTTTGGTAAATTAAGTTATCAGATCTAAAAGCTTAAAGTGCTTAAGGTCGAATTATAGGATTGTTTGGTAAATGTCTTAAGTCTTAAAATTAATTCAAGCGCAATGAGGGTATTTTAAAATGTTTATTAGGACACTTTCTTAAGTTTTTAAAAGAGAAAGTTTTAAGAAAAGGGCATTATTGGTATTAAAAGAGAATCTTAGAATCTTTTGAAAAGATTAGTTCACTTACCGCAATAAGTGAAGGGAGAGTGACTTTTTTACTTTTCACTTAATTTCAGTGATTTTGGTGATAAGTGCTAAAATTAAGTTGGTTACAAAATGTCACTATCACCAAAACCACTTAATTTCAGTTTATTCAGACTTAAGGTCTGAGAAAACGTTTGGTAAATTAAGTTCTCAAATCTAAAAGCTTAAAGTGCTTAAGGTTTGATAGCTTAGGTTGCGTTTGTTTTTTACAAATGTTTGCACATTGGCGCTGTTGTATGCAACTCATCCAAAAAATGTGTTTGTTTGCACCAATTTGCGCGACTCAAAATGTGCACCAGGGCCCTCAATGTGCGCCAAAGCGCGTGTTGCAACACTCACCCTCCCTGAGAATCGGAACATGCACGAAATTGCGTGTTACAACACGCGCTGTTGTACAATAAGACATACTTATGATGCATCGCACGGTGCATCACACTATATTAAAATAAAGATTTTTACAATATTGTATATATTATATATTACATAAAATAATATATATAATATTATAATATAATAAAAATATTATTATATTATAATGTTAATATAATATATTATTATAATATTAATATTATGTAATAATATAATATAATATAATATAATAAAATAATATTATATATGACTATCGTATAATAATATGATATATTAATATAATAAAAAAATATATTATATAATAATTTATAATATAATATAATATATAATATTTGACATTATATAATATATTATATGTATATCTAAATCGTATAAAATATACTCGAATACACATGACAGTCTGGAAACGTGTAAGTATAATTTTATACAATGCAATGCTATACATTGAATCATATGCAACATCCACCATCCTTTACACAAACAAATGCACATAATCGATTTGCGTACGTGATTTGTTGAGTTCGTTCAAACATCATATATTAGAATTCGCGCACATTGAATATGCACGAATTCAAAGTGCGCACATCCAAAAACAAACATGAAAAAAAAATGCAAGCATAGCCTTAATGACTTATGGTTGAATTGGATTATTTGGTAAATATCATAAGTCTTAAATTAAGTCAATGGCATTATGGGCATTTTGAAATGTTTATTATGACACTTTCGTAAGTTTTTAAAAGAGAAAACTTTAAGAAAAGAGCATTATGGGTATTTAAGAATCTTAGAATCTCTTTAGGAGATACTTTTCGATGAAACCACTTATCGCATTAAGTCACCCCAGCTCACTTTTTGCTTAAGTCTTAATTTCAATGATTTCAGTATTAAGTGCTGAAATTAATTGTTTACCAAACGCCACTTAATCATTGAAATCACGCCATTCAGACTTAAGGTCTGAAAAAAAGGTTTACCAAACGCTACCTAAATCTTTTGTTTTTTCTACAAGAAAAAGCAAAACCTAATTTATATAAGTAGATGGCTCTCTCAAATTTCTACCATCATCACACTTACAAACAACTTCTCCTTAAAGTAAAATTATTTTTCTCTTATAAAATTCATTTCCAATTCGCCTTTTAACTTTTATATTTTTCATTAAAAATCTAAAAATATATATGGGTCCATGACCGTACCTCTACCATTTACATTGTTTATTTTTTCTCTTTTTTTTTTCTTTAAAAATAAAAACCAATAAGGAATCATCTCATAAATGACCGTACCTGTCACGCCCCGGATCTGGGCACCCGAATCCGATCCGAATGCTTGAAAAATGATATGTTTATCCAAGATCCAGGGTGTGATAAAAAAATTGATCAAATTTTTTAAAATTATCATAATTCATAATAGATTAAAACAAATTCTTTTATAAAGTTGTTTTGGCTAAAATTTCTATTTGATAGGCTTTCTGAATTAACTTTTCAGAATTTAAGCGGATAGGCGTAAAATTTTATAAAATATAATTTTAATAAAAAATTATTTAATTAATTTTTTACTATTAAAAAATTATTTTAAGCATCTTTTGTGAAGACACTTTGCCCATAAACATTATTTACTATTTTATTTTAATATTTTTTCACTCTCAACACGCCCTATCGAGTTTTGTTAAAAAATAATATAATTGGATTTATGGTAGAAACACAACATAGGGGACAGATTCTATATTTTATTAAAAAATAAATAATTAAACAAAAGTACAAAATAAATCAAGTGGGTTCAAAACAAACTTATAAGGTCAAGATTAAATTTATTATAATCATAAAACTTAAATGTAATATAATCAAAATAAAAAAATTTGACATCTTTAATGAACGCTTCAATATTATTTGATGCACCATCTTGTAGTTCATCTTTTCTTCAATTCCTAAATAATCTGAAAATATTATTAATTGAACCGTGAGCTTATGAAAGTTCAGTAATATTTAATCACTATATCATATCTATAACAGTTCTATCAATCAATAGTCCATACATAGAGTATATGCATGAAACAAGAATAATAAGTATTTTCAAAATAAATCATAATCTAAAAATTAATACGTACCTGCAACCAACAGCCCATCATGGGTCTCCTCCTTTTCACACCGGAAGCAATTCAATTAAGAACTCTCCTGCAGGGGTTTAGGGCTTTTCACCAAAAGGCTTTAGGCCTTTCTTGCTTAAAAAATTTCAACAATTGGGATCCATTCCACACTTCAAAAATGTATACAATATAATATCCAATCATTCAATAGATCTCAAAAATTCTAATATTATATTAAGAATAACAAGATCAAGACAATCATACTATAATGCTAAGTCTATATAAAAAATAACAAGATTCAAGTGCAATACATATAAAAAAAATATAACCAAAATTAATTAATCAAAAAATCATATAAGAGTTTACTTACCCCAATTCTTATTTTTCCTTTAGATTGGAGAGAGATGAAAATGTGTCATACATTTCTTTTGATTATTGTTGAATGTAGTCTTTCTTCTAGTATATTATGCTTTAGGCTTGAATGCAAATGAGTGAGGTATGATGCTCTTTTGGGACTTCAAAGGTTTTTCAAGTTCTTCTCTAATAGAGGTGTGTTCTCCTCCTCTAGCTCTCATCGATTTAGTTATGGAGAGTTTTTTCTATTTTTAATAGCTTCTCAAAATAAAATGGTAAGCTCTATTTATTTATGTGTGTTATTAATTATCATTGGTAATTTACTTGAATTCAAAAGTTACTTTCATTTGTTAAAAATAAAGTATTTTACCTTTTTTTGTTAATTTCTATATATGAGAGTACTGAACATTTAAATAGTTTATTTATTTTTAAAGTTTAAATTTTTTATTAAAGAAATATTTTCATTATTTTCAAAAGATTAAAAGTTATAAAAAAATTTTAATTAAGGCAATTAAAGTGTAACTTAATGATATTAATTATTTTAATTTTATCGTTTGTCGAAAATATCATTTTAAATGTAAATTACTCTAATACCCCTGGACAAAAGTTCAGGGTATTACAGTACCTCTACCCAGCTTATTTTTTCTCATTTTATCATATTTTTTTTATTAAATCAGTTTCACCACTTTCCATCTTCAACAAGATTCTTTTCATTTATTCAATTAATCTTTGTTAAAACATTTTTTAAATTCATCTCTAACACATTTCTAAATGATTTTTATTATTTTATTTCTTCTTTCTCTCCCTCAAGCATTTTAATTATTCTTTCATTCTTTTGAAACTTAATATGATCATTCTAACTAAAAACTTAAGATATTTAAAACATTATTTTCGTCTCATACTTTATATTTAATTTTTTAAATTATTTAATTTTATTTTTTAAAAATGAAAACTTAATTTACTAAGACTATAAACTCCTTTAATTAGGATTATAGAATATTATAATATCTATTATTTTATTTTATTTTCAAAATCCTAATAGTGCTTTATTTGGTCTATTCAAAATCATATTAAGATTATTGAAACTCGTATCTAATTTTTTTAAAATTCTTTTATTAGTTTTTCTTTGAAGGATACACCAAAAACTCTTACTCGATTGGAATGTTTTTGGTTGCACAAGTGCAATCAATAACTTAATCGAAAATACTATTTTTGTCATTAGTAACCAACCAACATTAACAGTCATCTAATTTAAATAGCGAGTTAATTAGAGATCAATAATTTTGGAATCGAACCTATACGAGAGAGACAAAGACAAAAATTATAATTAATCAGATAGTAAAATTAAGGTAAGATTTTATTCTCGATCTCTTACTTATACGGATGATATTTTTAGTTATTACATTATTAAATACATATGTTTAAAATAAGAAATTTTATTTTAATTTACGTTAAAAAGTGTATATATCAATTTTTGTACATCTTTGTTGATTTATCTGCATGTATTGAGAAATGATCATTCATAGATATTATCTTAGATTATTGATTTTGTTGTTGGAGATGCATTGGGGCTCACGGTTATTATTCGATCATTATTATTTTTGAGAGTTCAGATGGATCAACGAGGAGCCCTCTTATCTGTCAATGAAAATATCTCTATGCGTGGTTTAATCTACTAAACAACTCCCAACCTACCAATATGATCTTATATTTTGACTCATTGAGATTATAGGATTTATCCAATGAGTTCAGTTATTTGATTATTGATATCATTGATACTTATTATCATCATATGGTTTTGTCATTGTATAACCGTTAATCCTTATAAAAGTTTGAATGGTGCAGTGAATCTACTGGGTGCATATGCTCATGCCTACCCTAACATTTTGAAGAGATACCAAATGGACCGACGGCTCAATGATAGAAGCTAGAGAATCATAGCATTTTTATTACTTTCTTAGAGATCATGTTAAAATTCATTTCCAATTATTTGATTTCCAGATCATTGTATAGAATGTTGATTTGCTTTTGTATTTGAATTCTTAGTTATTCTTAATAAGTTGTTATTTGGCATTCGAAATGTAATCAAGAACATATTTTAAATTTATATTAATGAAATTTATTATCATAAGAATGGTTCATTTGACTTGTGTTAACTTAGACACATGTTTACTACTTTATTTACATCATATTAACCTGCACTTTGTGCCTTAACCTAAGATTTTGAATTTGATCCATATTCTTCTAGGTCGGGTCATGGGTGCTAGATTTAGTTCATGATAAAGAAAAATAATAGTAAAAGACCTAGAGCTATAGTAGCAAAATCTCTGGCTAGAAAGCGTTGAAGAGTATATTTAATAATCTCCATAGTTGAAGTGGTCGTGCTTTGCCTACTTTGATTAATAATTCCAAACATTTTAAAAATGTATATTTTTTTGATACCATAGATATCCGAGCCTCTTAGAGCACTCGATTAATTCCATGGAACACGCAAGTCACCCCTTCTAAACATGTCAAATGTACTGGGATAAATCGCAAGTGGCATAACCATCTAAGGAGATTTGAACTCAGGACCTCCTTCTTACTGAGGCAACTAGGTCCTGGCCATCTTCCCCCACTAGCCTTATTCCTTTTTAGGAATCATATTAATTCACCAATTTTATCCCATGGACTTTGTAGTTGAGTATAACTTATCAAATAGAAACACAGTTGTATTCCCACGTTAGCAACTAGTCATGAGAAGATACGAATAGACCTTTGAGAGGAACTTATGTGCATGACTTCTGATCTACATGGATGTCTTGGTCCCAATATACAAATAGATAATAAGAGAATAAAACATATCCAAGTAAGAGAAAATATCCGTCAACAGAGTACCCTGGGTTATTCCTAACGTGATAACACTAAAAGACTTATCTTTGTTACTATCTCAAACAACATGGAGCCTTTTGGATCTTAATATAATAGAGTAACTTCAATTTAACTTCTACAAAATAGAGAAGTTTAAATTTGATAAAAAAAATATAAGCTTCTGTAGAGTTTCCTTGTCTACCATTGAAAGTACTTTGGAACTCAAATATTAACAAAAAAATTGATTTTATTTTGGAACCTTAAAGATTAACAAATTTTTTTTTATTAATCTCATCATTATTGACGCTAAAAGAAGAAAAAAAATAAACCTCCTAATCACCTTTATAATTAAGTTTTATCCATAAGAGTATGTGTCGATTGCTGGGCGTTTTGATTCAAATACTCTATGATGAGCAGGGGATACAACCTCCTCCTTTCATCTCCATCGCAATTCGATTCTTGATCAGATCTCACTGCCTCAAACAAAATCTTATAACTTAATTCTACAGAAAAAAAAAACAACAAAACACTACGACAGAGATCTGTCCATGTATTTACCAATAATGAAACCAATCGACTAAAAATAGAATAAAAAAATTCAAAATTCACCGCAACAAAGATTTTTCCTTGAATCCGAAACAACTATAATACATCCACTAAAACAATATTCATTCCTTTTTTAGAATCATCAACAGAATGAACTGGAGGATGTTGAAACCTTAGAATGTGAAAGAAACCAAATCTGCGAGTTAGAACACCAAAAAAATCTTTCCTCTCTTTTTCTGCAAGTTTTAACTGTGGGTTGGACAACTGAAAAGAGGCATTTCTAATTTCCTAATTAAAAGGGGATAAGTCAAAGAGTCGTGTTGCTCCATGGATAGCGGTGTAAATTTGGCTTGTGGCATGGCTCGTTTATTTCGGCCTGGTCCGCTTTTGAGCCGGGTTTAGGCTTGATGTTCAGCCCACGGCCCGACCTGACCCATTGAGAAGGTTTAGCGGGCCAGCCCACAGGCCAAGTCTTATGGCCCATTTGTTCGGGCCAAACGACCTGGTCCATCATACCTTCTTAACGGGCCGTGCGGCCCGCTAAGGTATCCCCACCCATTCATTTTGAAATTTGTCCTCCCCCTCCCCATTTTCAAATTTGGGGGTAAAATGACCATTTTACACCCCCTCCCAATTTTCAAAATTTGGGGGTAAAAGGACTATTTAACCTCCCTCCTCCACATACGTTATATGATGTAGAATTATGTATCAAAATTTTGATGCAAAAGCCCCTCAAATTGCCATATATTACAATCTTTTCAGGCCCACTGGTCCCTTGAATGTTTGGACCATGTATTGGTGGACCTACTTACCAAAAATCAGTGTGATATATTGGTGATTTCTAGCCATAGGATTGGACCACTTTTTCACCATAGGCTTTATGAATAGGCCTATCGGTTGGTTCCAAGCCCATGATGCAAAAGTGCTCAAATCAATGGTTAGAAATCACCAATCACACTGATTTTTTGGTGTGTGGTTCCACCAAGGTGTGGGATAAACATTCAAGGGCCAGTAGGCCTGAAAAAAAGTGTACTACGTGGCAATTTGAGGGACTTCTGCATCAAAATTTTGATATAGAAGTCTATATCATAGAATTGTCCTCTCCTCCCACAGTTATTTTTTTTAAACCAGGCCCAACCCGCCAGCTAGGCCCACGGCTCAGCCCACCAGCCAGCCTGTGGGCCACCTGGCCCGGCTTTACTTTTTCCGCCCGGTCCACAGCCCGCCCCACCACATCTTCGGCCTGCCTCGTCTTGCCGGGTCGGCCAAAGTTACTCCCCTACCCATGGATAACCGGACAAAAACTATGTGCGGTTGAGACCATAGACCATTTGATTCAAGAGATTCCAACGGTCAGGAGGCAACAACTCACTATTCTACCCTATTACAGTTTTGTCCTCTCAGAGGATATCTAGAATCCGATGGTCAATGGTCTTCCCTGTATTTTTTTGTCAGGTTTTGTGGTAGCATTTTCCCGTGTCAAACAAATCTTTCTTTTCTCTGTTTGTTGTACGACACGTAGAACGGCTTCAGTTATTAAGTCCGCAGCCCGCCTTAGTAACCGACTTAACTAACTTAAAACGGTTCATTCTTTCCCTCTATTTTTCATTTTTAAAAATGCTGACAGAGAAGAGAAAACAGAAACAGAGAAAGAAGTTCCTGAGAAAAAGAGAAGAGATGGAATCGACAAGGGTAAAAGCTCAAGCGTCTTCTGTAATGGAAAAAATAAAAGCAAAACGAGCACTGGTAGTAAAAGCATATTCTGTAATGAAATTGATAGCGGCTTATCGCCCTTCTTTCAGAAACTCACATGACAAGCTCGCTTTCGCGGTCCATGCGTCATTTCTTAACTCCGGTTATTCGCTTACACAAGTCGGGAATGTCGATAGAAAAATACCGCATTCAGGTACCCTTTTATGGATCTGTTAAATAACTATTTACCCCGAAAGATCGACCTTTTCGGGAAAGGCAAAATACCCATGTATACCAATGGGTCGTCGGACCAAAACAACACGTGTGCGGGAACACACCGTCTGCTAACACATTCCCTCAGTGGGAATAAACTTCGCTGGAGACTTAAACCCACGACCTCCCAGGCCTTAAGGCTTTGATACCATGTTAAACAACCATTTACCCCAAAAGATCAACCTATTTGGGGAAAGACGAAACAACCATGTATACCAACGGATCGTCGGGCCAACACAATGCGTGCGATGGAAAACACCATCTACTGACAAGATCTTTTTAGTTATATATTTGTTTTCACAGATTTTATAAGTCATTTTAAATAATTTTTTTTCAATGGTTAGATGATGGAATGAAGGGGTGGAACGAATTGGGAAAAAATTATGAATTTGCATACAAAATGATGGAAAAGGATTCGGAGAAGATAGTGACTGTTAGATGTGCTGCAAGGGGAGACAATTTGGAGATAAACATATTAAGACTGATAATCAGTAAAGGAAAGGTGGAAGATTTCAAGTTATCATGGGACTTGAGAATAAAGTAATGGATGGGTTCACTGAAATTTTGAAAATCATTTTTTCTATATTAGAGTTTTATCAAATTTTCACTTGAAACCAATTCATGATTTTTTTTTTGCAGTGTGCATGATTTTGTGGATGCTGGTAGCAGTTCGACAGACTATAGTGCTATGTATAAGGATTTTCCAGTACTTGTCAAGCTCTTGGATTTATGTATTTTGGAGAATTTGGATGTTTCTGAGATGCATAATAGTTTCTGGGTCAAAGATGAGAGTTTCTGGGTGCTTGGGGAAGGCTTGAATCTGAGTTTTCTGCGTATTCCTGAAGAGACTTCTTCCACTTATAGGTATATACAATAGAATTTCACATTTTCTATATTACTCAATTGTGGCTAATTAATAATTAGTTTTTCCATGCATTGTAGCATAGTTTAAAAAACGACCGTTATAACAAAAATAACAGACGTTATAACTGGTTCGAACCTCCCCCGTTACTTTATGTACCGTTTTAACGCTCAGAAAATAACGGCCATCATTTTCCATTATTTTTCCGTTATAACGAAAAATAACAATTGTTATTTTCTGAAGAAAAAAAAAACTGTTAAAAAAAACCCGTTGTTTTCGTTATCGTCGGTTACAAATTTTATTGAAAATTTGAAATTCAAATTTTGAATTTTAGTGCTGTTTTTTCCTGTTATGTGTGTTATTTTCCCATTTTTTTCCATTTGTGCCCATGCGTTACAATCCATTATAACAGAAAAAACGGTAACGCCTCCAGTCCATTATACTGTAATAACAGCCCATTTTATACCTTGTATTGTAGTGAAGAACTGAGTGAAAATAGAGGAAATGATTGTTTCTTGCTCTTTAATAGAAATTTGTTAAACAAGGCCTCTTGGGGTTTCATTTGAATTTATTGACCTATATTTGCAATGCTCTCTCTTGGTTAAATTACAATTGCAAAGGTTTTTAGAGTCAAGAACCATACACAGAGAGGATATGTATGCCCTTAATGAAGAATCTGCAATGATCTAAAGACCAGTTTGTTTCCTCGGTCTCAACTGTCTATATCCCAATCATTAATAATCAAGAACACTAGAAATATCGAATGATGATATAAATTATAGCAAGAAACCATACCCAGTTGTAAATCTAGGAATTACAGGTAGGTACCAGCAAAGAACAACACTAGATATGCACATAGTAATGAAAATATGTTTTGAATATGCTTAAGAGATTTCTACATAAAGATAGTGAATCCGATAGAGCAGGTCCAACCTAGTGCTCGAGTATGTCATTCCGCTTTGTCAGGAGGTTCCTTACGAACATGGACTTATCCCAACTATGGAATTTGAACTGATCAGCAAGGTGAATGTTGGCAGTCTAACGCCCGTTAGATGGGTTCTCGTTACAACATTAGATATGCACATAGCAATGAAAATATGTTATGAATCTGAAATTGTTATTATATTAGACGAATCATCCCCTCAACCCACCACACGAAAAGAACAACACTAGATATTCATGGTTGCTATTGGTCTTGTAAACAATTTCAGTGCAAATAACCTTGCTGAAATGTTTCTTATCCAACTCTTTGATAGGTCGGAAGCAATTGAAGGATCAGAACATACGCCAAATCAACCTTCTGTTGTTGCATTTCCTAGAGAACCTCAGCCTCAACCACAATCTATAAGGTATTTGTTAGAGTTCTTAGTTTATTTCCTTTATGTTTATATTACATAGTTGGGCTATATGTAGAGTGTTAGGCCCATGTATTTTAAGTGACTAGTATGTATGTCACAATGAGGAGGCCAAACTACCTAAGCTTGTAACTCTCTCTCTTACTCTGTTCTCTTCTCTTTCTTCTCTCAAACCCTATGACTTTAGTTCTAACATGGTATCAGAGCATACTTGATCCTAAAAACTCTAACAGTATCCATGCAGTCCTTGAAAATATAGTATTTTAAATAATCTTGTGAAATCATCTTGTTGCCTTGAAATATCAGATGATGTTAGAATATTTAGCAATTGTTATATCTTTAGGCCGTATGCTGTTCTAAATCTAGTATATACAGGTATTTTTTTTTTTTTAAATTCTGAAATCATGATTCTATTAGAAAATGGCTTAATTGTAAAGAACACCACTCGATGTCCATATAACAATTGGTCTTGTACATTTGCAACTTCATTGCAAGTAAGACAAAGGGGGCGTTTGGGAACGAGAAGTAAAAGCACTTCTACTAGTGGTAGAAGTTACTAGTTGATTTTTTACCTCCAAAAAAGTCAGAAATTAAAAGCGATAGGAGGCCTTCTAATTTTTGAGAAGTAATTCTCTTAGAAGTTAAAAGCTAAAAATTTTAGCTTCAATTTTAAGTTAGTTTTTAACTTGTCGAAAGTATGAAACACATCCAAACTAACTTTTTGGCTTTTAAAAGTCAATAAGTTACTTATTTTTGTGTTGCCAAACGCCCCCTTAAATGTTTCTAATTATTGCACTCTTTGACAGGTCAAAAACAAGCAAAGGATCGGAACATAAGCCGAATATTCAACCTGCTGTTATTGCATTTTTCAGAGGGCCTCAGCCTCAACCACAATCTTCAAGGTATTCTCGCAGAAAGTTTCTTATCCATGCAGTCCATGAATTCATAGTCCATTTATAAATTTGTGTTTTAACATAAACAGTACATTATACTATCAATTGTTATATCTTTAGGCTCTGTATGGGTGATCAATAAAAAGTTCTACAGAAAAAGGATTTGTATGTTAGGAAGTGTTGATACAGAAAAAGTTTTATGACATTTATGTGCAAAATTCATTTCTAGAAAACTTATTCAGGGCAACCATAGAGAGCCTTGGTATCTTTCTTTCACACTAACCAAACCTGAACCCCCGGCAAATTGTCGCTCTGTTTTTTTTATGATAACCCTTTTCATAGGTTACATATCAAAGCACACTGAACCAAGGAATGCAGCAAAAAATACTCTGTTAGTTAAGGCTGCAGTGCCTACTGAGCTGGCAATTGTTTTTCTCGTCCAAATAGTCCTTGTACTCCACACATGGAGGGAATGGGGCCTAAAATCGATCGGTCCCACCGCTGACCCAAATCGATCTGACCAGATAATAGTAACCAACTATTGCATTTTTGAATGGACAGGAAAATCTGATTTAGGAAAGAAGTCCATTAAGCATATAGGTTTGGTTACCCAATCATGCTAATTTAGGAATAGGATATATCCTAGGTAGGACTTTGGTTGAACGAAGCGAGAAGGGACGCAGGGTTGTACTCGGTGCAGTACAAACAAGTTTTAGTTTAATTTTTTTGGGAAGCAGGACTGAGATTCTGGAGATGGAGCAACACCTAGGGTAGAAGGTTCCTGCAACTAAGGGTAGGACCTATGGAATTGAGTTCCATGCATGTGTGCTACATGAACTGCTATTGCTGGACAGTCATTAAGCTGTAACCATGGGTCATGAGTGCCTTTTCCTTCTAAAACCCAAGTAAATCATTGTCTGTATCACTTGTACAAGTAATTAAATTGATTAATGATCTTGCTATATCAGCTTGGTTGACAACTGTACTGTTTTCCTTGCTGTTAGTGTAAGCTATCTTTCAGTTCCTCCTACTAGTGGAATCAGTGATCGATACCGAGGGCCTTGTTTCAGTAGTTACAATGCCAATACCAGGTTCCTTCCTATCTTTTGATCATTCCCTTCGATTCACTAGCACCAATTCTGTGGTTTAAAAAAAACTTTCATCTTTTTTCTATCTATCCTGTAGGGAATGGTCCAGCGTTGATGCACGGGCGCTTGTCGGTCTGTAACTACTATTGTAATTTTTAAAAATACTTCTCGGAGTAGCTAGTCCTGAATATCATATTTTATCGTTCTTGTGGTGTATATAGGCCGCAATTATTCGTTCTGTCAGGGTGGAATGGTTGGTGATGAACAACCATCGGCTTTCACCGGAGGAATTTCGTAAGTGAAATCGCGTTTACTTTTTCCAATTCGTGTAGTCATCGATAAAATAAAACTATTTGCACAAGTACAGATTGTAATTTTCGAATGGTTGGCTGAAATAGAGATGCTACAATTGATGCTGGTTTTGATCGCGTTGGGCCACCCGATGTTTCTGGCTCCGAGCCTGGACAATCCAGCAGGTTCATATTTGATCACCCACTGTATATTGTAGAAAAATTTAACTGCTGCTTATTTCTGTAGACTAATTGAAATTTTGCATTGAAATGTCATGATTGCTGGATCAATGTCTACTTATTAATAACTCATTAAGGCAGATGTTGTGGCAGAGTATTTTAAATTCTGATCGATTGTCCATGAATTATTTTGTAGCATTCCAATGGAACCCGGGAGTGGAACGGATCCAGAACTCGAATCTTTTATGGGATCTGATAATAACTAGCACCTTATAATGATGCAATTAAGAAAACTGCAACTTTCATAGACATTTATCTTTGAAAATTTTATTTTGTACAGCTTCCTTGTGCAGAGCTCATTTCTTGCATTGAATGGTCAGGATATCTGCTGCTTTCATTGAGAAGATTTATGAACTCGACTCGAGCAACTCCTGTAAAACTTTGCAGTGGGACCCACAGTAACAACGCAGTGGGTCCTGCGCGCTTGTAATGTGTTATAAATAATATTTATGCTTAAGTAGGACCACAGTAAGCATGGGTTGAATTGGTGATGTTAAAAAATTAAGACAACAAATTCTTTGCACTGCTCTCCCTAATGAGCACAAGCAAACATTTGCAAAAGATTTTCTTGATTACCACCAAGAAGTTGCAAAAGGTTGCAAATGCAGATATTTGAAATGTAAAAGTTTGCATTTAAAAACTAGCAAAATGTAAGCTTTTGCAAACTATTGACAACCACTTTACTCTAAAAGCATAAGCTGTTAGAGAGAGGTGAAACAATGTAGTCTAACAGAGGCGGAATGCTGGCCACATAGCCAAACAACTCACTCCAACAACGCCCACCCTTCAGCACTTTGCCAAAGACTTGAACCTGTGATCTACTAGGACCTCCCTGCTCTGATACCATACCCACAACCACTTTACTCTAAAAGCTTAAGCTGTTTGACGGGGACAATATATATCAAAGGATCTACGGGTCTACCAGAGGCAGAGTGCTGGCCACAAAGCCAAACAACACACTCCAACAACACCCCCTTGAGGACTTTGGTGAGGACTCAAGCCCACAACCTATTGGGACTTCCTGCTCTGATACCATTTTGACAACCACTTTCTCTAAAAGCTTAAGCTGTTAGAAGTTAGAACAAGCAGGGTTTAGTTTGTTCAACTATTTTTAGGTCAATCTGTTTGTTCATGTGTTGCAACATTTCTGTGAATCTGATTTTCCTGTGGACGATCTCTTCTGTTGTCCACGCCGATGACGTTGGACGTGTATACTGTCGATTGTAATTGCTCTAATTTGTTTAAGGTCACGTAGGGGTTAGGCGCGTCCGCCTAATCCCGAGCTTATCTACCCAAAAAAAATAAAAAAAACTAAATTAAATATTATTATTTCTTTAAGAATAGGTGGACTGTTTAGAATGTTATTTTTAATGGCAATTTATAGATAATCAAATTTTAGAGTAATAACGTCATGTTCTTATAACCTTATAATTGCTTACCCATCTCCCTCTAATGTCCCATCACCCAAAAATCATTCTTACATGACGATCCTCGCCATCCTATTAATGGCCATTTTCTGTGAATGTTGCTCATACGTTTTTTCTTTAAGCTTCCAATGAAGGTTCTGTTCTTAGTTGGATGGTGAGGGTCAGTGATTGAATGGTCTGAATCAATATGTTTGTGGGCTTCTTAAAAGTTGGTGGAGTGGCATCTTTCCTGACTATTCTATCCCACCAATTCAATGATTAGACTGCTCATCATCTTGACCATTTTAGGGGCATTCTTGATTGCAGGGGTAGCTGCACTGTTTTAGTTGGGGATGAAAAAACAAGGTTTTCAATGGACCATTATAATGGTTTAACAGACAGGGCATTACCGTTATTTCCGTTATAACAAATATAATGGAAGGTTACGAAAAATAACAAAATAGATATAATGTTTTTATTACATTCGCAAATAATGGCCGTTATATACATTATAATTATAATAGTTTTATAACAGATTTAACGGCCGTTATTTGTGAGAATTTGTAAGGAATTTGAAATTTGAAATTCACGATTAAAAAAAAAAGTTTAAAACAATTGGAAAAGCGGGAAATATCGAAAAATAACAGTAGTTTTATTTTAAAATGTTATGACCGTTACCATCATTTTAAAATAATGGCCGTTATAATGGGATAGTGTTAAATCTGAAATAACGTAACGGGGACATAGTGTTACCGTTGTAAATTTTGTAGGGGAAATGTTCGAGTACAAATAGGACTTGTGGTGAGAAAATTTTGGCAAAATACAAAAAAGTTTATAAATTAAAAATTCTCTTAAAATTTGATTTTTTTGGATAATTCTGGATAATTTGTGAAATATTCTTTATTTTTTCCGAATTGTTGAAATCTAGGTTTAAAAAAGGCTGTTATAACAAAAACAACGGCCGTTATAACAGCAACGACTCTGTTATTTTCCATTTTTGCCCATGAGCCTTACAAATTGTTATAACGGCCTTTATAACGGAAAAACAGTAACCCCCTAGTCTGTTATACCATTATAGCGGCGGTTTTTTAAACCGTGGTTGAAAGCATGGTTTTAAAAACGGCCGTTTAAACGGTAACGCCCCAAGCCCGTTTCCGTTAAAATCGTTTAAACATGTTTTGACGCTTTGAATTTAAAGTCCGTTAAAATCGTTTTAACTGCCGTTAAATTCTGAAAATTTTTGTGAAAAAACGGCCGTTAAATCTGTTAAATTATTTATTTATTTATTTTTAAATTTTCAAATTTTGAATTCAGCACCACTTTACCGTTTTTTCCAAATTTTTTCAATTTTTTTTTCCATTTTTGTCCCTGGCCGTTTCAATCCGTTTTAACGGTAATGCCCCCAGTCCGTTAGACCGTTAAAACGGCTCCTTTAAACCATGGTTGAAAGTATTAACATTATAACGGCCATTTATAAAACTCAAAAACCATAGAACAAACTAAATAGAGAGGTAGTTGTTCTGTAGAAGGAGTTGAATTTTTGGGAGTGTGATTCAACTGGTTGAATTGAGACTAGGATCAAATGAGCTACCTTTTTGTCAAATGAGTAAAGAGGAAGACATGTCAGCTTTAGAACGATTGATGGTTCATGACCTTCCCCCCAAAAGGAGTAACAGTTGTAGACCCCATTTCTCTGATGTCACACTTTGAAAATACTATATTCCTAATACTTGGGTTTGGAAGTCTTGGTGTTTCATCATGTTGGGTATTGATTTATTGGTTTTGTACATGGTTTTAAAAGTTGGTTGTTATAACCAAAATAACAGCCATTATAACAGTAACGCCCCAACTCCGTTATGTTATTTCGAAAATAATGTCCGACAAAAAAAATTAAAAAAAGGGCTTACGGTTATAATTAGCCGTTATTTTTGAAAAAAAAAAAAACATTTTGTTACACTTGAATAAGAAAATTTTGATGGCAAATTTTGTTTGCCCACACACAATTTTTAAAGAGTGTTCTGTCAGACCAAACCATACTATACTGTTCAGCTGGCTAAGTAAGCCCGTACAGTGAAGTATTGTTCGGACTTAGCAGGCCAAACAGTTGCTGCTATACAAACAATTTGCACAGCATCTTTCTCCCTCTAACAACAACATCAACAACAAAACCCCTCTCTTTCTCCCACATCTCTTCTTCCTCACCATTGTCGTCTCTACTTGCAAAGGCAATCAAAATTATCAATACCCATTTGCAGATATGGCCATGGGAGTGATCTCAAGCTTGTTGTGTTTACTCCTCGTTCATATTCACACAATTATAAGAAGAACAAAAATAAGAGAAGTAGTAAAACCCTCTTGGGAGCAAACCGTTGAGAGTCTCTATACGAAGGCTTGGGTGTTTTGCCCTCCTCAAGTCATGAAGAAATCAAGAGAACTTACCGGAAACACGTTCTTAAATTTCACTCAAATGTAATCCCCAACCCTTCATTTTCGATTTTAACATTGGAGGGGATGATAAGAGATTTTGATGGGCACAAGGGGCATCTAGAGAATGTAATAAAAGGGTGGGGGAGATGAGAGATTAGGGGATAACAAGAGAAATTGACGGAGCAACCAAAATTTTCCAATTTTAATATTCTGACTTTTTTTACTTTAGATGTGACCCATTATGACGGCCTTTGTAATAGTTATAACGGTAACAATAAGTGACCGTCGTGACGTTATAATGGATGATTTAATATCTTACGTTTAACTTGTTTTTGACACAGTTGTTTGATCTTGAAAGGTTGAGATTCCAAACTTGTCTTGATCTGATCATCATTTCACCTAGTGGAGGAGTTAGGAGACGACTATAAAGCGATGGATGACAAGACACCTTCACAACAAACACAATAAAGTGGGCCATTATATGATACAGAATTCTGCATCAGAATTTTGATGCAGCAATCCCTTAAATTGCCACGTGTCACTCTTATTGGGAACACTGACCCATGAATGTAAGGACCACATCTTGGTGGACTTAATTAAAAAAAATCAGCATGATTGGTGATTTATAGCCGTTCTATTTGAGCACTTTTTCATTATGGGCTTCACGAACAGGCCTATGAGTTGGTTTCAAGCCCATTATAAAAAGTACTCAAATCCTAGGGATAGAAATCACATGCTGATTTTTGGTGTATAAGTCCACCAAGGTGTTGGCCTAACATTCATGAGGTCAGTGGGCCCTTTCTATCAAAATTTTGATAAAGAATTCCGGATCATAGATTTTTTTGGTTGGTGAAAGAAGGGAAAGAGTTAGATGAATTGAAATAGCACAAAAGTCTGTCTACAAGATAAGAACCATGGGCCTTACTCAAAAAATAAAAGAAAAGAACCAAAAGGTATGCTTTTATTTTATTGGTGGGTAAGATGGGGATAGGCTGACCCTACCAGATAACATTAAGAATATACAAAATTACAATCTAGCATATTTAAATCAACCAGCATCATCCTCAAGTAATTGTGTAAGAAGAGGAGTGCAAAAAGGCTAGCCCCTCAAGCGGGTCAGGATCAGGGAACTCGCCTTTTTTCACTCATGCTCTCGGTTGTAGATTTCGAGAATCTAACAGTCGGAATCTACTGGCGTGGATTCCAAGAATCCAATAATTACTGTTTGGATTCTTGAAATCCGCTGCCGAGAGCATGAGTGAAAAGACAAGTGCAAAAAGGAGAGTCCATCGAGCCTGGTCTATTAACAAAAAATATTACAAAAAGAAGATGAAAATTTCTCCGGATTATTAGCTTCTTTCCAAGTATGTTTTAGCTCCCACTCTTGAATAGTTTTCCTAGCAAGTCTCAAGCATGTCAGACACCTTGATTATTCCCATAATATTATGGGAATTGCCCATGAGTACCCGTCTAGAGCTACACCCATTTCTTACATACATACAGTTCTTACACCCGATGGTGGGGCCACATGAAAATCCTGTTGGACGATCAAACCGCATAGTGAGTTTTTCATACTGTGGTTACAGTCCTCACAAAAAAAAAAAATCAGGTCATTTTGACATTCCTAGCTTCATGAAAAACTTGACTTAATTTGAAAAATCCAAACATCCAATTAAACCATTATGTTTGGTAAATTTTTTATATGATCACCAGTTTCAAAATGAACTGATTGTTAGTGATGATGATCATCGGGGCAAGGAAAACTCAATGTATAGTTGGATTGTCCAACATGATCTCCATGTAGACCTCACCATCGGGTGTAGAACTAGATGTAAGAAATAGGTGTAGCTCTAGGCGGACTCATTGCCTATAATAGTGGACAAGGACTGTTTGGTTCTAAGGCCCCTGTTCGGTGGCAATAGAAAAGTTTTCTAGAAAAGGATTTGTAAGTCAAATGGTGTTGATCTAGAAAACATTTAGGAACATTTATAAGCAAGAATTGTTCTTAGAAAACTTTACTGAAGGCAACCATACAGGACCTAAGAGGGAGATAGATAAAAAGGTAAATTAGTGGTTTTGTGGAGAGAAAAAAATAAAAATAGAGGAAGGGAGGGGAAGATTGAACAGAGAAGATTTTCAAAAGAATACAAACAAATACAGAGAGAGAGAGAGAGAGAGAGGGAATATTATATAATATTAAAGCATTTAATATTCCTTTTGAGAGAGAGATAAAAAAGAAAACTTTAAACTCAATTATTACTGAGAAGAAAAGAAATAAATATTTTAACAATATTTTTGAAAGACAGAGCACATTCGTCCATTTGTCATCAGTTGATTTGAACAGGTGTTGGGTTATTGTTCAATTTTCCTTGAAATTGGAATTTTTGGGGTTTTGGGTTTTGCTTTGTTTCATTACTTATTTGTAGGTTTATCTGACGTAGAAAATTTATAGCAGAGGATCTAGGGGAGATGGAATATTTTCAGAACAAGAGGAGATAGAGAAGTTTTTTTTTTTTTCCTTTTTCCTTGTAGTTTTATTTGTTTACTTCGAGGAAAGAGAGAGAGAGAGAGACAGAGTTCTTCACTCTTTGTTTTGTCACGATCGTGGGATGCACGTGGAAGGTAAATTCTTCTCTGCTTCTTGCAAGTTTTTGTTTCGTCATTAATTGGACTACAGAGTATTTTATAATATATTTGTCGATACCCATCTTCCATTTTCGTCAGTTTCGGCTTTCCCTGCCACATCTCTGTTCTTCTTGTAAGCCTTTTTTTTGTTATTTATTTTTTGGTTCAGGAATCTTGGATTGCAAGAGATTTAGTTGTTGTTTTGTGTTTTTTTTTTGTGTGTGTGTGGTGTGTGTGTGTGTGTGTATTTTGTGGTAAATTTGACATGGTTTTATGATCTGGGATTCTCTTATTCAGGAGTTAATCTATGTTTTTGATAAATTTTCTAGTTGATTGGAGGTTTTTTTTTCATCATTTCCCTTCAGCTGAATTGAATTGCCTTGTTGTTAATAGGATCTTTGTTTATTTGTAGTGTTGGTCTACAATGAGATGATTATTTGCTCTTATAGCAGGGATTTGCTTCTAATTTCATTACTAGAATATTAAATTGTGAGAAACTGAGTTTAGATTGTAGTATGATCTGGGTTTCTGAGTTTTTCGCGTAGAACACATCTTTGTGCTCAGTTGGTAGAGATGGATTTCTCCTCGTTCTTTTTTCTAGTTCAATGTTTATGAGATATTGAGATAGGTTTTCTTTCATCATTGATAAAAATCCAGTCATGGTTTTGAGATCTGGGTTTTCAATTTTCTTAGCAAAGCATCAATGGTCCTGAATTTTTAGGTTCTTTGAGATTACTTTCGAATTTAAACAATTGGCAGTTGATATGAGATGGGACTTTTATTAGAACTCTCTTAACTGAATTATGGTCTTTTTATTTGCTTGTACTGTAGGGTTATCTTTTGAATTGTAAAATCAATGGATCATTCTGGGGGTCCTAAGGATAGAGGGAAGTTGAGAATTCACGACAATTTGGATGAGCTTGCCACTGAATTGGCAGACTACATTGCTGAATTATCTGAGGTGTCGGTCAAGGAGAGGGGATTCTTTGCAATTGCCTTATCTGGTGGTTCTCTCATTAGTTTGATGGGGTATACATTTTTTTTCTTCTTTTCCAATGTTTCTTTGTCTATTATTTTCTTGGTTTTGGGGGCTAAAGTTTCTGGTTGGAAACAGAAAACTCTGTGAAGCTCCATATAACCGGACTGTGGATTGGGCTAAGTGGTATATATTTTGGGCTGATGAGCGTGTAGTGGCGAAGAATCATGCAGATAGTAATTATAAGTTAGCAAGGGATGGCCTTTTATCCAAGGTATGTAAATTGAAATCATCTGTTCTTCAATATCTTTTTCCCTTCCATGACTCGAAGCCTGGGACTTCCTAATATTTTTTACTTGAGTAAGCAGGTTTAAAGGATTCTGTTAATTTTATATTGAAGCCGACTATGGTCAGTTAAGGACAAACCACTTCTAAAATGATCAATTTCATTGCTAGCCTAAATTTCGATTGCCAGACTTGCTAATCCAGATCTATACTTATTATTCAGTACTGAACCTTAATTGTGTTGGAAACCTCCATCTAATGAGAAACATTCTCCCTCACCAGTCATTGACAGGTCACAGTCACACAATTTAGACCTTAGTTCATTACCTTATTAAGTTCTTCAATCAGCTACCGCTTGGTACAAATAAGAAATTTGAGCAGGGATTGGCTATTTTATCCTCAAGAATTTCTTTATGTGTCTATCCAGCTTCTAAGACTATATCAGAAACTTACTCTCCTGCTACTAGATTTCCAATTTATTGTAGTAGCTTTGGAATATGGATTCTCTCTTCGTGTGTTTTCATTCTGTACTTTGTGTGTTGAAACTTTATTTCTAATGGCCAATTACAAAAAAAGTGGCTTCTAGTGTACACTGTACAGTGGTTCGAAAATGGATGTATAAATTTTGTGAGGAATGTCCTGCTAAGTATCTTCTTCTGCTCCTTGATTAATGAGGTATTGTATTCTTGTAGCCTATCTTTTCTGGTATAGTTATCCATTTCTTTTCATATCTGCAACGAAGGGTTTTAAATAAACAAAGACAATGGAAAATCCCAGAATATCCATCCACATGTTATAGAATGAAGGTAGACTGGTTCCTACACTCTAGTAATGTTTATCAATTCCAACATTTGCCAATCTTCTGTAGTCATCTCCCATTTGACATGACAGATCATAGATTCATAACTGTTAAGGGCTACAAATTTCATTCCCATTAACTTTCGTTTCTTCCTTGTCAAGAAAAAAATGTAATTTAAGATGGGTATGGCATTTTTTAAGTCGTTGATTAAATTCTGGTCTTCAAGCCTTGGTAAGCCTAAGGCTAAACGTAATTCTTTTTTTTATTTATTTTTCTCAAAAAGTTCTGTAAGTAATCACATAATTATTGTTTATTCTAGAATATTTTACCATCTATCAGCTGATGTAGACATAACTACGCTTAAGTACTGTTGTGCCATATGGGAGTTCTATTACCCGTATCCTGGTTGTTTAGTTTTGGGAAATATCAAATATGGGTATATATCTAAGGGATATCAAAGGAGAAATACTAAGAGAGAGAAAGAAGAAAGGTAAAACCCTAAGAATTGAAGTTTTTTAAGATTCGAGGACCACTAGGCTGAGTAAGGAATCTGTTGGTGTACTATGTTACCTGGGTTCGGCAGAGTGTAAGCCAGGATACGTCATGAACAAGGGCATGGCATCCATTTTGAAGTTTTTGGGTAACATAGGTGGTCGAGAAAAAATAAATATTTTAATGGGCTGCTGTTAATTCCCCTCTCTAGTCTCGAACAGAAAGAAAGTGTATGAAAAATTCATTGTAGACAACCTTATAGATGTTAATGCTTTGGGCTTTTGGTCCCGTACTTAAAAACACTACCCCACCAAATCCAAGCACAAATCTCGAACTTCATGAAATTGTTCAAGCTCCATTCTTATAGTTTTTCATTTACTTATCACTTCACATGCGAAGGAAAGAGTGATGGTCCTTCTGTTTCAGTAATTAGTAATTCTCACATGAAAGTTCTCTAATTCAAGCAGAAACTTTCACAATGATGGAGTAGAGTCTTTGGTTTTCCATATGAAAACCAATCAATAACTTTGTCTGCATAATGGTGTGAAATTTTTGATATGAAAACGTGAGGTCTCCTATTAAACTTTAATTTACTGTCATTCCACTAGATTATTTATAATTTTTTTTTTGTTTTTAATTTTTTGAGTAGAGTTATTTGAAAGTTTAATGTATAACCTCCACTGGGTTATTTTGAAGGTTTGCATGGATAAAGAGCAAAGATTTTGAGGTCATGTAAAATTCAGCTTTAGTTTTTATTACACCAAATATCATCATATGCTTAGTTTTCATCTTTATGTAATTAATCTTTCTAGAGCACAATTATATAATTAGACCTTTTCATTAATTATTTATGTGAACTATATGACTTGATTTTATTCAAAAGTTGGCACATAGTTCATTTCACTTTCTTTCAAGCAAGTGAAAAATGTATTGTTGCTTTTTCACCCAAGGTCTTAAAGTATTTGTGTGTAGTTTAGAGGGAGTCAACCATTAGGCCAATAAACATATGAATGCAACCTTCCTCTGTTTAGGTGATTCATGGAAAAAAGTAACTTAGTTATACTGTTCCGTGTGAATACTATCTAACTTAATGCAACATGTGACACTAAGTGTTGTTCACTATCGCATCCTTAGAACTCAAGTATAATGTATCAAATGGAATGTTTTGAATCTTGCTTTAAAGATTCTGTAAACATTAGTAGTTTTGATAAGTATGCATGCTTAAAAAACTACAAATGGCAGCCTATGAACTAAAATAAGTCCTCATCATATCAATGTGCAGATTGGTACATATGTGGACATATTAGCATCTTAGATTTCGGGAATGCTAAACTTTGTCCCTACTCATCATATCCACATCCGGATGTCTTAGTGGGTAAAGACGTGTCAGGGTAGAGTGCTTCATGCCATCACATGTGTTTAAATTTTAAACAGCTGTTAAGTTGTGCCTTGGTAGAGTGCTTTGAATATGTTTAAACCTTTGTTACATTTATCTCATGGTCTCTTGGGTTCTTTTTGCAAAGAAAAAGTGTGATTATTGATCGTGACTTGCTAATTTGTGCATGTTATGCAAAAGAAGTTAAAGAACGCTTCGATAACCTGATTTTCTGCAAACATTTAAGCGGAGTCATTCTTTCATTGGCAGTATATGAATATCTACTACTAACTGAATTAAGGTAGACTTCTTTAATGTCAGAGGAATTTCTAGTTGAAAGTTCAATATTGGTGCAAATTTCGCAGTTTGCTTGTACTAAGAAATCATTAAATTGTTTCTCAACATAATATTAGAGCAGATAAATTGCAACAGCTGTTATACTTGTGCATTGGTAGAGTGCTTCGTATGTGTCTAAACCCTTGTTATATTTGTCTCATGTGGTCTCTTGGGTTCTTTTACAAAGAAAAAGCGTGATTCTGATTGACTTGCTTATTTGTGCCTATAATGCAAAAAAAAAAAAAAAGCTATTATATCCAAATTTCCACAATCATTTAATTGGAATCATTCTTTCATTGGTAATATTTGATATCCGCCTCTAACTCAATTAAGGTAGACTTCTTTATTGTCACAAGAATTTCTAGTTGAAATTTCAGTTGTAAATTGTTGGTGCAAATTTCGCAGTTTGCTTGGATTAGAAATCATACAGTTGTTTCTCAACCTAATATTAGAGCAAATAAATCGCAATGTCTATTTTGGGGAGATATGTGAATGGGAAATATGACTTGCAGACTTGGTACACGTGCTCAAGCACCTTTGATTTTTGGATACGAAAATTTGACACATTAAGCACACTACATATGCCTCATTGGCTGATAAGTAATGCATGGATTCTTAGGGCCGTAGAAGGCATTGGAACTGACAACCATGTCGGTAGCAATGGTGCTTCCATAGTACTTCAAAGCAAGAATTATGTACTTGCGAGAGCTCCCTTTCCATTCTTACAATTTTATGAGTTTACTATATCTCCCTTACACTTTATAGGTTCTAAAGGTAGATTTCCTTGGAGACTGGGATTTTCTTGCAGTACTATTTACTATTTACTACTTTCGTATATAATTTATCCATCTCTTGTTAGTCTGAGTAATTTTTGCACTTGTTCTTGAATGATAGCTCATTGAGGTCCCTTCCCTTCTTTTCTTTTATTTCATTCATTTTCTCATATAGGTAAGAAAGTGGAAGCACTGCTGAACATTCTGCTCCAACATGCAGTTTCCCAAGGGAAAAATGCTGCCAAATTTTTCATTAGATCTTTCTAGATCTAAAGCTTTTGCTAGCTGAGAAACAGAGCCATTTTGTCATGTTTTGCTTAGACTCCTCTTTTGGTTGTGCTGGGCCCAAATACAGACCTAAAATGGAAAAGTAGTGATTTTGACTAAGATATGGATGAAATTGTTTTTTCTTATTTGGTGGTTAGCTGACTCAAACCCATGACCCCGTCATGTTTACATTGCAGTACATCAACCAGTTGAGCTAAGGGCTCAAGCCCTTGTTGAACAATGCTAATATTTCTGACAAGGTTTAATGTTATATATTCAGCGATAGACTTATTTATCTAGGATCGTCCTCGTGAATGATCATTATAAAACCATTGATTAGGGACATTTGAGAAAACATATGGATTTTGGTTTTGGAAGCCAAGAGGTAATATATTAGATATAATTGAAAATTATATTGCGCTGCCCATGTAGGCTTTAGGGTCTTCTCTATATCTTAAAATACCTTGTAATAGCAAAAGTGTCTTAAAATTCTTATTTTTCATATTGCGGGTGTAGCTATCATAGTTTGGTACATAGGTGGTCTTCCCCCCACCAAACCCCAACTAAAAGAAACAGGAAAAAATTACATAGGCAGTTTATCTGCAATTGCTGCTAAAAGTGCAGGAGGTTCCTTACACCCTCTATCCTATGTGGCACCCAATTGTGTGCTAGTCTCGATTATGTGATTTGGATTTGAAGTCCCATACTAACTCTTAATATTTTAATCAATTTTAAGAGGTTAATATGTGTGTAACACATTTATCTAATGTGATGTATAACTGTTTTATGAATTCGATCTTATATATGTACTGAAAAGGGTAGATTCGAACATGTGTTCAGAGTTGTACTTTTCCCACTTAGAAGACTGTGGGTCAAGCCTTTTCTTTATTAACTTATATATGTATCTGAAATTCCCAGGTGCCAGTGGTCCCCGGCCATGTACACTCCATCAATGATTCCATGTCAGCAGAGGAGGCTGCCAACGAGTATGAGTTCGTCCTCCGGCAGCTGGTGAAGACCCGCACGGTCGGTGTGTCTGAGATCAGAGATTGCCCCAAGTTTGATCTCATCCTTCTTGGGATGGGCTCCGATGGGCACGTTGCGTCATTGTTCCCAAACCACCCAGCGCTCGATGAGAAAGATGAGTGGGTCACCTTCATCACCGACTCCCCCAAGCCCCCACCTGAGAGGATTACCTTCACTATGCCGGTCATCAACTCAGCATCCAATGTGGCTGTGGTGGTGACTGGCGACAGCAAAGCGGAGGCTGTACACTTGGTGATAGAAGGTGTGGAACCTGACTGCCTGCTGCTGCCAGCTCGGATGGTCCAGCCGACCAATGGAAAGTTAGTGTGGTTTTTGGACAGGCCAGCTGCTTCGAAACTTGAGGCTTCTCAATTTGCAGAGTTTGAGTCAACCTCTTGCTAGTGTATTTGTGTATGTAGTTGAGACAATAGACTTTAGTTACTCCTTTTCTTCTTCTTTTTTGTCAATTTCTTTGTTCTTTGCTTTTTTGCCTTTCTTCTTTAGGGGGTGGGGAGTGTCTTTTTTGTAACAAGAGATTAATAAGTGGGGCCTGAGAGCAAAGGGTTGCAGGCCTTTGTTCGTGGGTTTCTTTCTGGAATGGATGTGAAGATAGGAAGTCAGTCTCATGGAAAACCAGCTGGGTTGGGCGGGTAGAGTCGAGCCTTCTTTGTTCTTTGTTTTTTGTTCATATTTAGTGGAAAAATTATTTTCATCAAATTAACAAAAGGATTTTCCTTTGTTCGAGTATTGTTTTTTAATGGTGTAGGTGAGCCGCAATTACACCCGCGACAAAATGGAGCCCAAACGGTAAAAGAGGCTTCATCGTGGTTACAAGTTTCAGTCTCAGCCATTGGTTGGAGAGTCAACACGGTCTTGGCATCGACTCAGACAAAAGAATGTGAATGGCTGTCTCAGAGAGTCAAACTGACACTGCATGTCTGGTGTAGAGGATCCTCATTTCAAGGGGTCGTTTTGAAGATATCGAATTTTTAGGGGTTATTTATGCTTTTCTCAAGGTTTTATTGGTCTTTGGGGATAGATGGGATATCATTGCAATTTTGGTTAAAATGGAGGGTTGAGATTGTGTAGGACAATCTTAGTTAGGATTAGTCTTAGCGATAGGGTTCCCTTATAAATATTTCTCCTTAGGAGAGGGAAGTTTTTGCCTCTTTTTGAAGATTGTGGAGAGTTGAGGGGGGCTGTCAACGGATATTATTCGAATTGAATATGAGAATACCTGAATCCGAATCTGAAAAAATATATGATATCTGAATTCAATTTGTAATCCAGCGGATATTTTGAATTAATATTCGAATGTGATTATTAAGAATTAATATTCGGCATCAAGAATTTGAAGATTATGAACGATGCACTCCTTGGAAAGTGGGTTTGGAAATTTGGGGTGGAGGATAAGAGTTTGTGGAGGAGAGTGATAGTGGTTAAGTTTAGGGTTAGTCGTTCAGGATGTGAGAGTGGTGCAACTAGAGCCTCTTACAAGTGTAGTGTATGGAGGGGAGTTCTTAATGTTTAGCCACCATTCTCCAAGTTCATAGGATTCAAGGTGGGCAAATGTGATAAATTCACTTTTAACCAGGCTGTTAGTGTGGTGATACTTTGTTAAAGGAGGAGTTTCCTATCCTTAGCATATCTGGTAAGGAAGGCCTAGTTCAAGAGTTTGGTTGCATGGTAGGAATGGCTGTTTTTGGTCAAATTTTCTTATGGCTCTCTTTCCTCTCCCCTGGCAATTTCTTTTCCAGCAACCTCAGTGTGGGGTGCTAGGATCCTGTCTAAATTGCGTTCTTTGTGTGGTGTGTGATGTTAGAAAAGATTCTGACATGGATGACTTGATTAGGCGAAGGAGATGCATAGTGGATTTTTGTGTCGTGTAAGAGGAGCGAAGAGAGCACAAATCACCTTCCCCTTCACTGTAGCTTAGTGAGATAAGTTTGAGCCGCCTTTTTCTCTCTTTCCGGTATGGCTTGGTGCTATTTGGGTCAGTGAAGGATACTTTTGTTGGGTGGAGAGTGTACACCTTCTCTGCATCTGAGGGGCATCTATGGTTTATTCTTCCTTTTGCGGTCATTTGGGGTTTATGGAAAGAGAGAAATGCTAAGACATTTGAAGACAAGGAGGGAAATTCCCATAGGATTATTTTATATATCAAAGCATCGGTGTTTCAATAGTCTAAGTTGTATAATGAGTGTAGGGGTCTATTTATGAGGATTTTGTTTTCAGGTGGGAGGTTACGTGGGTGAAAACTGAGGTGGCAGGACCAAAGGGGCTCCACCTGTTGGACAGCCTCATCCCGTGGTAAGTTTCAGCCCAACTGCTGTCCACCACATGGCAAAAAGAGTTAGGTTGTATGGCATAGTTGTGATGTATACAAGGGTGCCTTCCACGTGGCCAGTCTAAGTGGATGATCTGGATTTACCACATCAGCATCCCAACAGGTTATGAAATCTGCAGTGACGGGCCAGGCTGCCTTCTACTAAAAATCAACATCTACCCTTAAATTTAACAATAAAAGGGGACAGGTTCTCTGCCCAGGTACGCGAGAGATGTCTCCACTCTCCACTGCCAGGTTTTCTTACATGTGGCAGCTGAGGTGACAGTCCCCAAGGGGTCCATGTGTTTTATCATCTCACCCTCACCCCATGGACCACTTTTGGGTGCCAACTCAGCTACCACATGTAAGAAACCTTACACTGGATATTCTCTCATCTGTCTGAGCAGAAAACCATTTTCCCTTGTATAAAATCTAGAATAAAACTTCATCTGCTCTTGATTATACTTAATTACTGTAAATCTTCCTGCTCTTTTCAATAAGAAAACATACTCCAATGATATGTTTGGTTACAAATTTAAATCATACACAGATTTAACAAGCATAAAGACAAACCAAGTTTTACTCTTTGTGCACCAGAGCACTAAATAACTGCTCAAGAAAGGCACAAAATGCACCTTGTGAAGAGATGTAATCTCACAGCCAAACATTAACTATATAGTTCATGTTGATGAAAACTAAACTGCTTGGTTGAATCCGTAACCGTCGAAAAATAATAATAATATTTCGTAACCGTCAAGGTTCTATAGTTGTCAATTGACTAAAGATACAGGGATGACCTTTGAAAAAGGCTTAATGGTATTCTTTGCTGGTTAAATTTCTTTAGCATTTCAAATTTCAAGTTCACAACCTTTCCTGTATTTTTCCTCTAACATGTAAATTAACGACGAAACTGCTTCTGACATAAGAGGATAAAGCCCAAGAAAAAACCATAGTCAGACAATCTGAATCACCGGGTCATTTCTTCTTGCAGTTTCCCTGGCTTGAGTACCAATGCTAACCATAAACTTCAAAATTGGTGTTATACATGGAACATGATTACTAAGAGTTGCACCCTAAGTTTCTGAAAGTAAGAAACAGACCAAAAACACTCGCTATTTTTTTTACAATGTATGAAAAGATCCTCAGCCTAGGAAATGAGTATAACACAAAAAGCTACAAGAATTGGGTACATATCTCAATCAACTTACAGGTTCCAAAGTGCGGTACTCCATGTCTGTTATTGATCTAATTCCATTTGGATCAGAAACCAACTCTTCTTCCATCTCTTCTTTAGGAGGGAAGCCAAGTGTCCTCCCAAGTATCCATTGGTCTATGACCCCACAGTTAATGGCATACTTGATTGTGCGCTCTAAGTACCCTCTGTCAGTGATAAGATGTGGCTGGACTGTCAACATTCTCATGAGAGCTGGAAACAGACAGCAAACCTCAAGTTATTATATGGCAATTTTAATTTCAGGAAGAGAAAGGGCTCAAAGCTGCAATATTGAGGTTAAATCTCATAATGTTTAAACACAGGAGATATTTAATATACTATATTGTACGTTATCTAACACACGGGCATGTGCTAGATGCTAGTAGTGAATTCTAAAAGGAAGAATCTCTTTCATGGTGTGTGTGTGTGTGTGTGTGTGTGTGTGTGTGCTTGATAATCTACAGATAATTTGTATAATTATAGATAAAAGACTCTTGTCCCAGTCCATTCCCATTAACAATACATCGAAGTTCTCAAATATTGTTTCAACCTATATCTTTCATATAGAGAGATGGAATCCTTTTTCCTTCTTGCTAGCTTGCTTTATGTATCATGTTGCATAGTGACAGGGATTAAAAGCTATCATTGAGAAGCAAAGTTTAAAATATTGTTTCGTCTTGTTGTCTCAGTAAGCTGACGGAACGAGATGTATCGACTGAGACGAAACAAATCGGAACGAGACAATGGAAAAAAACAGTATATGTCTCGATAAGATTAAACAATTTTCTAATGCTTAATTAGGCTACAAACTTGTTTTTGAGCATTTATGTGTTATAAAAGACATATTATGACAATAAGCTTTAAAACCAGTTTCGGCCAAAACAGAACGAGATGAAATGAAATTTTGAACCATGTTGAGAAGTGCACAACTCAAAACCTATGTTTATAGTAAAACTAATGTCGTGAAAATTAGGAAAATGACGAAGAAGAAAGAAGTTTGGTGCTCAAATCAGAAAGTTAGAGCATCCAGCACATGTTGAAATGCGTACTTCGACTGTAGAGAAGAATGCATGCAGAATAGTACGTATTAATTTGCAAACATTTGTTTAAATCTTGGCCCTAGAATTTTTTGTAGGCAGTTGTGTAGAGAACCACAGAGATAGTATAGATAAGAACAAATGGATTTGAAATATCATACCTGCAACGACACCATCCCCTGATGCTGACATATCACAAGTGAAGGGTGTAATGGGTGCATCCTCCATTCCATGGACCGAGCCATTGTGCTTCTCCGTGTAGTAGTGTATCTTAGAAGTCCCATTTGTCACAAACAAAACCTTGAGGTTTTCATGCCAAAGCTGCGTGATCACGTCCGGTTTGTGATGGATAAACTTCGACTTGTCATTGTCTTTGGTATCAAAGTTCTCTGAGGGCTCAATCCCACACAGAAACTCGAGTTCTTGCTTGGTAACCTCAATAATGTCAGCAAGGTTCCATGCTTGCTGTATGAACATCTTGGTTTCCTCGCCAGACTGCCACAATGGTAATGGAAGGTTTAAATCAAAGAAAATCACCCCACCTAATTTTTTCGATATTTTGATGGCCCGCAGAGTAGTTGATCTCATGTCTCGGTCCAGCAGTGATGATGAGTTGAAGTAGAACATTTTTGCCTACAAGCACAGTTCAAAAATGTGACTAATTGCTTAAATAATCAATTAATCCAGCCAATTGGTAGCTCATCAAACAATTAAGCTATGAGAAACCCCATAAATGGAAAGAAACTATGCCAGATTCTATTAATCTTTTTTATAGGTGCTTTTCACCAAAGGAACTTCTATAAATAAAGAGAAAATCTACGGTATAGAGGGGCAGAACCTAGGACAGTAAACCAACAGCATAGTGGTAGTACCTATCATTCAATGAATCCTACACTAGAGATCTCTCCATTACAAAAATCAACCCAATTGGATAAATGCAAGGAAATAAATTTCGGTTTCGAGGTTTATTTCGACCAATCTAAAAATGGAAATATTTCGTGGAAATATTTCGACCAGTGTGGAAATAATACATTTTTCGTGGAAATGATGGAAATAATGTGGAAATGATGGAAATATTGTGGAAATGTTTGTGGAAAGTTTGGGAAATGATGAAACAAGCATAAAAACACACTCATAAACTTTCAAACCATAATATACAACCATATGTAGTGTGGAAATGAATGACCATAATGGTCTATAATATGTCGCGGCAAGTATCTTTAATTAGTCAAGGTTTAATTTAATTATATAACTATTATTTAATTGCTAATTATAAAAAAGTCATAAAGAAATATATTAACAAATCCTTATTCACTTACATTAATTTCTTAACATTATATGTAATTTTAGAAAACCTACTTACTATTAACTTATAATATTTATTTAATTTTTTGAACGTTTAATTTTTTATTTGAAAAAAAAATTTAGAGATAATTTTTTTTTAACACAACCAACTTGTAGAACGGGCTAAGTTATGCAACATATAATCAATTTATGCACAATCATGGATGTTTAGGGTAAAAACCAATGAAATTGGAGTTTTTCCCAAATTCCAAATTTTCACCCTAAACGATTTTCAATCCGTGCACAAATCTAGTATAAATGCATCATAGATTCATAAATTTAATGAATTTATACCTAACCTATTTATTTGTAGCAAGAAATTTTATCTTTATGTATATTTGGAATTTGAAAAAACTCCCAATGTTTTCATGAACCAGAAAATCCACGAACCAAAAAATCTACAATGGAATGATCATTTGTATAAACGAAATGTATGGAAAGGGATTAAATGGATCAAATATGAGATTTATAGCGGTTTCGAGCTCAAATGAGATGTTTCCTACCTACGATTGAAATGTTTCCATGCATGTCGAAACATTTCGACCGAAATAATACATATTTACATTGTCAATTGATCGAAATTTACTGTTCACGCGAAATATTTCGACATAAATGAAAATATTTCGGGAAATTTAACATTATTTCGACGTAAGTATTCTTTCCTGTCGGTAACCTAGAAAATGGAAATCTTTCGCGAAATATTTCGATAATTTCGTGAAATTTATTTCCTTGGATAAATGTAAGCATCGACCTATTGTATGCTTTCGTGAAATGGTTCAGAAAAAGCCTATACAAGAAACTGCCAAAATCATACAATTAGCTGAATTTTGGCCTAGGAGCTGACTAGGTAGCACACAACGAATGGTGGGTCCCACCCGCGCCTGCATTTGTACCACGGGCACTAGTATGCCACTGGTAGGTGGTACTTCAGTTTATTTAACGTGTACCAAGGTTCCTCGTATACAAATCAATACTTCGTACAATGGTAGAACAGTAAGCCATTCTTAATTTCTTTCACATTTCACAGCCTTACAGGAATTAGTAGCTTCAATCTTCAAAACAATCATTACTGGCAAGTAAGTCAAGTCAATACTTGACAACAAAATGAATAACTGATATGCATTTAGTGTGATAGATGAAAACTTAAATTAGAATAACCACAAAACAGGACTAAAATTAGAAGAATTTCTTTTTAGTTTTTTCAAATAGAAATAAGATGTTTCACCTCCTTCAGCACATCGATGTTGATTTCAGTCCTCGATAAATAATCCTCAGCGCACGGTTTGGCACAAGTCATTCTCAAGCCACCCCTCCTACCAATCTTCATACGTGATACTGCTGTAAGTCTTTTACTATCTACAATAACTGATCGGGTCTGGACATTGTTCACATTTAAATAATAGAGCATGGTTTTACCATAGTCATCATCCCCAAGTTTCCCCATGAATGCAACCCGGCCACCTAAGCATGCAAGAGCCACTGCAACACTACTTGATGACCCCCCAGGCGCCCTCACAAACTTTTCTGGGGCCCATAACGCATCCTTCATCCTTTCGTGGATTTTATAGTCCATGAGTCTGTTGGCTGGCCGTCCAGAGGGTACAAAAGCATGTTGAGCAGCTCCAAAGCAGCAAACTAAAGGGGGCCAACCATATGTGAAACTAATATCATCCTCCCCACCTTGTGTAAATTCCAGGTCTTCCTCCTTTTCGTCCTCAATGTTTTCGATGAAATTAGACCCCTCATGATCGCTAAGTTCCACTTCACTTCCTTGATCCTCCATATCATCAATCTTCTTCTTAGTCTTCCTCCTCCTACTCACTTTTTTGTCAGTACTCTGTCCTTCTGAGCTAGTAGGCGACGGGATAGCTGAAAAATGTGGAATATGTGTCACATGCACATGGATAGGAGCATCTATTTAGAGAGAAATAAAAGTGGAAGAGATAATACACAAAGACAAAAGGCTCTATTTGAAAAAGAAGAAGGGGATGTACCTTTCTTTCGGGTTTTTCTAGGAATCGTTTTAGAATCTTCACTGGATGCAACTGGAATGGGGCTTTCTTCTTCTGAAACATCAGTAACAATTGCTGATATGGGAATCTCCTCTTGAATCTCCGATGTTATCTTCTTCCGACTTCGTCTAGGGGCTCGCTTAGAAGTATTGGGAGCCTTTTCCACAGCAACCGCTTCATTGTTTTCTGCATCTTTGTCTTCAGATACCACGGTATTTTTCTTAGACACAGCTCTAAGATCTTTCTGCAATTTCAAGTCGTGAAGCCGCACAAAACTCGGCGTGGCAAAAATAGGCCGATTTGACTGCCACCTACATAAGAGAAACAATCAAACCATTACAGATGAAGGGGCATAAAGTATCTTACTAGCCTTGGGTGTTCTTCTTCAAATTCCAATATATTAAGTCCTAACAAGAACTTGGATCCTCTTCTCAACTCTTCTCAATACTTTTAAGCCAAAAAGAAAATACAAAACACTCTAGATTTTTAATTGTAAATGCAAACTTCCATATAATTTACTCAAGTTTACACAATATCTATTCCCCATAACCCCATATTTTGCACTTCTCAAGGAAATCTTCAAAGCAAACCCAGTTCAGAATTTGTAATGGAATTCTCAACTTGACCGTATATCATCATCACAACCAATAACAAGGATTTCAAACTAAATTTTCCAGGCTAATCCGATGTAGGTATTATTTTACTTCTCAAACATGGATTTGGATAGAAAAATAAAGATTCAAAATATAGAGTTTACATTTCATGGAAAATCCTAAGATGGGTACCTCGTGTCCTTCCCAATCATACACTTCAAATAAAAAGCTTTAAAAAAAAAATACTAGGGTTTTATCAGAGAGAACCTTAACTATAAAAAAAAAGGTTTTTTTTTCCGTTTATCTCTTGGAACCAGAAAAACCATAACTTAGAAAAAAAAAACACGAGAACAAAAGAAAAAGAGAAGAAGAGAAGACCTGGTTAATGGAAGAGAGTGCGTGACTGTCAGAGACGCCATTGAAGGAGGTTCAAGAGCTCACTCTCCAACTCCAAAGACTAAAATTCCTTTCAGCCATTAACGGTTAGTGAGTGTGGAGTGAGCAGGGGAAGAAGATGAGAGCTTCGGAGCTAAAATTGTGTTCTACAGATACCAAATGACGGAAATATCACCCATTTATATGAAAAATTAACACAACGCCACTGGATTTTAATTAGTCCACTTGAAACGAAAAGAACAACAAATGTTATATGAAATTGGAAGTAAATTACTTATCTGCCTATCTTGTAGCTATTCCCCATATAAGAAAATGACAAATTTTCACGAGTTCATGAAGGTCATTAAGGTCATTTTGATAGTTCAAGAACATTTTCAAAACCTTATCCAATGTAATTTAGCAGTTTCTTAAAAAAACATGGGTTTTGTAATAGCATAGGTATAAGTGTAAGGAGAAAATCTGGCCATTACGCCGGTTACACGGCAGCTAGAGGTGCTTTCCGGCAAACCATTCGGTTTTTCCGGAGAAGGCTTATTGGAGACAACCCATTTTCCATACGGATTTTCAAACCAAGGTAAGATTTTACATATTTTTCTGTTCTCGTAATCCATCAAACTTGCCAACTAAAAATTTTTGTCCAGATTTGTTATTTTGTAACCAGGGTTGGGCATAGTTAGTAAATTCTCGAATTATACACGAACCTTACAAACTATTAATAAAAATGAACCGAACGATGCCCTATTCAACGGTTTGGAAAAATTCATGCATTTTTTAACATAATCGAATTATTCTCGAATAATACGCCAACGTTTCCGAATTGTTCCTGAATTATTTAGTTTTGATTTGAACACGAAAAACCACTTTAAATTGCAAAAATTGTCAATATTTTACTTTTTATTTTATTTTTTAATTATTTTTGAACGCTTTTTTAAATGACAAACCCAAATTGTATTCGAATATTTCCTGTACCGCATTTTTGCCGCACTCCGAATTGCTAACTATGGCGGCAAGTGAGTGATTGTTGGGATGTTTTTGAAAGAGGTGGTAACATCCCAATCAAATGTTTAATTAAATATTACAAAATTTTCAAGAAAAAGTTTTATTCGCTAGAATATTTCACTAATTTTGAAATTTTCAGAATTTTTGAAGCCAAAATGAATAAAACACAGTTTCATGTTTTTTTTTTTTAATTTCGGCCCAAAAAATGACGGACCTTTACCACTTGGACAGATTTTAGGCGAGCACCCCTCCCAAGTGCTATGGAGGCTGCTAACCTAGGGCATGGGCCTTATTATCAACCATTGACCCTAGTCCAGGTAAGTATGTTTTCCATATTCTCTTCCGGTCCTATTTAAATAACTCAAACTCCCTTAGCTCTCTCTTATCCCTCCGGTGTGGGAGTAAAGTACAAAAAAAAATATTAGAACAAATTAAAATGTGCCTATTGGTTGGCTCAACTCAAATACTCCACACGTATGGAGTAGAGTCTACTAAAATAGTTAAGTCCAGCGTCAAATGACTAAAACAAATGACCAATGGCAAACTACTTTTTATGGTCATGATAATCCGATCATATTGAGTTTTCGACCTAATAGATGTTGTTTGTGGGACCATTGAATAGTGGGATATTGCCCTCTACTTGTGCTCCATATGAGGTCTCACCCTCTGATGGGTCCCAACCTTAACATTTGAATTGGGTCATCGTAACCATAAGATTTGAGGACTAATATTTAAGTAATTGAGAACCTTCAACGCTAATAAGGAATGTCACTTTATCTTCTAATTAACAATAGATAATGATAAATCCTTGCATAATATTATAAGCACAATTACCATAAGGATCATATGCCAACGATGGAGCACTCATACTCATTAATTGATATATTGTCCAATTAAAATGAGGAGGGATGAGAGTATTGAAGTAAATTAAGTAAGTTTGAGTATTATTATGTATTCTAGAGGCAAAAGTCATATAATTGAAAGACTACTAAATATATTGACTCCCTTTTGAAGTGTACCAAAATTTTGATTTCTGAATTTTTGAAGTGAGACGTATAAAATATGTATAAAACATATGCGGCATATTTGCTGTTTAGCAAAATTTTGACCAGATTATGAAACCCAAATCGAATAAAACTTGAATTTTTCCCGTATTTTTGAATTAAATAGAAAAGTTTAAATCAAAAGGGCAATTTTGAAAACACTGATAGGACACTTTTGGAAATTTGGCAACTAAAAGAGTAATTCTGGTATATTAATTTGGAGGTGAAAATCGAAAAAATTGTGGCAAGTCATGGGAGAGGTAGAAAAGAAAAATTTTGAAGTCTAACTAAGCTGCCCATTTACTTTTAATGAAATCATGTAGTGCTATTTTAAGTATCCTGTGTATTTTAGTAAAAACATGTTAAATTGCCTTTTGCTTTATAGCTGTGGAGATTATTTGTATTCTCTAAGAATCAGCAATTGCAAGAGTGAAAATAATAAAATTTTGTATTTTTTTGGGAACTTTTTTAATGTTTTTTTTTTTTTTGAATAGAGAAATGGGTATTTTGTAGGTGAATCCAAGCAACAATTAATGTTCTGATTGCTTACATAAAAAGGAAAAAAGAAATTAAGGGTCTGTTTGGAACGTGAGAAAAAGAGTTCCAACAGCGAATATTTAGTCAGGCGAATATTATCTTGGCTAAATATTTGCTTATATCAATATTTAACAATGTTTGGTACGTGTATGAGCTAGCTCACTTCAGCTTACTTCATTTTCTTTCAATTTGAGTGGGTCCCACATATCAAAGAAAGTCAAAAATAGGTTGGGCGAGTGCGGGAACCACATATTATGTCAAAGGATAAAAAAAAAATTATTTTTATCTTTTTTATATATATTAAAAAACTAATTTTTATTGAAAATAATGATTTTCCGGCGAGAAAATAAAAATTTCTCAACAAGGCATAATTGGCGTGAAATATTTACACAGGGGGGGAGGTGATCAAATGTTTTCCCACCACAGAGGGCAAATATGTGGGCCCGGCTAAATATTCGCCGAGGGCGAGTGGCTGCCAAACACACCCGGACAAATATTAGCGTGGCTAAATATTTTATTTTCCCACCGCGGTGCGTTACCAAACAGGCCCTAATGTTCTAATTGTAGTGATTTATGTGTAGGGCATGTTTGGCCGAATAATGCCAATTCAAACGGACCCTTAAGTATAGATTGGATGGTGGGGATTATGTTTATCGTATATTTTTGGATAATGGCCCAAAACCCAATGCTTAACCAATAGCTATAAGCTATAAGCTCGTGTTAAGCTTACACAAATGCAGCCTCAATCGGTTGTCTTTGAGATATGCTACAACGCAAAAATCACAACCGTTCGATGATTCTAATTTCAGGCTGATGTGCCTTTTGAGGATTGTCGTGTATAATTTTTGGGTCCTTATAAATGCAGTCAATATATTGGGTGGTTATGATTGTTTGATCATTGGATCTCTCCGGGTAATGAACAAGACAATATATGGATGGTACAGATGGATTTGTGCGTGGTCGGCCAGATTTAGGGCTATTTGGCTTATACAAACCATGGTATAATGGAAAAAATGACCGTTATAACAGTAACATCCTGACTTCATTATTTTAAAAAAAAAGGGCTTCGAATTATAATAGCCATTATTTGGGGGAAAGAAACATATTTATTGTTATCGAGATTTCTTTGAAAAATATTAAAATAATAATATTCGGACTATTTTTTTTTTCAAACATGACTGATATGACTAGTGGGGGAGCAAGGGACAGGGAACAACCAGGGCCAGCTCGATGCACGTTGAGGCCCAAGGAATAAAAAATAAAACTCTCTATATTATTGAAAATCTTTAAATAAAAACTATTATTGATAATAAAAAAAATACGAAAAATTGATTATCAACTATGAAAAAATTTATATGCAGAGGACTCTTGTGGCCCTACATAGATCATTTTTTTTGGGCCCAATGACTACGTGGATGTTCAACCCACCTATTGGTGGATAAACACACTATAAATCAGCTTGATTGATGATTTCTAGCCATTTGGTTTACTACCCAAAAAATGTGCTTGAATCCAACGGCTAGAATCATGTCCAAAAAAGTACTAAAATCTATGGCTAGAGACAATCAATCAAGTTGATTTTTGGGTTTGTATACTAAATAAGAGGTGGGCAAAAAATTCATGTTTCCAGTGTGACAGACTGGGGGCCTTCTCTCACCAAGTGGCCTTAGGCGACCACCTTAATGGCATTAAGGTAGAGTCAGGCCTGGGGGCAACTACTCTCCCTCAATTTTGAAAATTGATAAAAATATCATTTTAACGTGTAGCTAAAGGGGGAAGACCACCCTCTCTCAAATCTTGCCTGCGACCTTCTCTCTTAGGGTCTTGGATATCATTTTAATGCGTAGCTAAAGGGGGAAGACCACCCTCTCTCAAATCTTGCCTGCGACCTTCTCTCTTAGGGTCTTGGACGCCTGCCCCTACTCTGCGACGCCTGACCCTGACCCTGCCCCACTTTGATAGTCACTTGACGCCTTGCCCACCTTGAATAAGTCATAACTATAACGCTGAGGGACCGTTGTAAAGTTAAAATTATAGGGAACCTTTTAAAACCTTGGTAGATTAGAAACATCGGTTTTTGAACGAACCTCACCTGGAAAAGATAGAGAGGGATATGGAATAAGAAAATGAGGATACACCCGAGCCTTGAAAGTCTTATCTTATTTCTTATTGCAAGTCAACCTATTAAAAATCATATTTTAGTAACACACCCCCCGAGACGTGAAAGTAATTAAACTTTAGGAATACATTATTGACCCAGTCTAACCGTCACTGACTCCGTTAATGCACCTTTCAAACTACCGAAATATTGCAGATGCAATTTTAACGGTGCATGTTGAAGCCCACCTCGTCCTTTGGAGTCATTGGACAATGTCAAGGGGTGTTCTAAAGGTCAAAGTGCCTTTAAGTTAGGGGGTGCTGAGCAAATACCCAAAAAAGTCATGGTGGCTCCTCAAGAATATCTTGTTCTTATTACTAAAATATTGTTTCCCTTAATAATCCAAGGTTAAAACTGTTTTTTTTTTTTTTCCAACTTACATGATACATTTATACAATAATTTGAACAGAAAGCAAGCGAGTAGCAACCTGTAATCCGAAATGAGGACATGTTTTATTAACTCACCATCATGGGATCTCACAACCTTGTGTCTCCGCCATTATATCACGTCACGCCATCCTCACTTCCTCCAGCTTATCATCGACGGTCTGATCAGGGTTCCAAACACTAAATTTATAAAGCTTCAATAATAGTTATTACCATTTTATATGACGGGGTAACGCCCATGGCCCATTCACCGTTAGGAAGTTGCAATGGCTCAAATTAAACCTTGATCCAAATTATATAAAAGAGCAATTATACAACCCATGATCAACCCCATAAGCTTTTCCTTGGTTTAAGGTAAAGCAAAGTTAATAAACTTATGCCGTGTTTGATTACCAAGTAGAAAAATTGCATTTTCCTTAGAAAAACACAACTGTCCACTGTTAGATAGTTATATAATTTTCCCTAACAGGCCATTTAAATCTGAATAATTTTTCCTACTGAGCACGTAATTCATTTCCCATCCAGATAGGTGAGAATTCATTTACACCTGAAGATACACCTTCATTTTCTCACATGATTGAAATATATATGTGTTCTCAGTTGCAATCAATCAGCCATTTGAGGCATAACGCAGATGTATTTTCTCGGAAAATTTTCCATGCAATCAAACATGGCCTTATAGTTCTTCTTTTTAAAAATTTATACTACATAGTGGGAAATTGGCTTTTTTGTGAATTTTACGTTTATCCAATTATGTTTTCAATGGAAAGGCAGGGTATGCTTGTCATTTTACAGGAAATAGTGTCATTTTTGTAAATATAGGTGATCCAAGGCCAACCAACCACAAATTATTAATTTCTAGGTTATTTTAGTAACACCCCCTTAAAATTTGAAAAGTAATTTGTAATGCCCCCTTATTCTTTCAAACTTTAGGATTGCTACCATTGGTCTTAAAGTCTACTTAACATCTTAAGCTCCCCTAACCCAAGCAGATGAGAAAAGACCAGGCACAACGTTTTCTCTCTTCTTCAGTCTTCTGTCTTCAATCTCTGTTGCAGGTCTCAAGTCTCAAGCTTTCAAAGAAGAGAAAGAAAACCAAAAGGAAAACTGCAATAAGAATGGGTTTTATCCTCCCCATCGTGAATTGCACCATTTCAAAGCTTTCCAACTGCACCATTTTGCTTGTGTTTCTGCTTTCCTGCTTCACTTTCACTTCAATAGGTTGGTACCCAAGATCACTCTTTTTCTGTTTTTCTTCCATGTCTTGAGTGTTTTTCATCTCTGTTTTCATGAATGTAGTATTTTTGGGTGTGGTTGATTGATAAGAGGACATTATGGTGATATTTGACAGACTTGGTAGTTTGGTTACTGGGAATTGGAGAAATTAGAAAATAGATTTCTTTTATTTGTTTAAAAGTTTGATTTTTTTGGCTCTCTTTTCCTGTTTATGTTAATGGGTTTCGTTGGAATCCAGAGATGTTGATTTTATTTTTAGGATTTAGAATGGTTACGGAAATGGGTAATGATAAAGATTATGAGAATTGGAGTTCTATCTCTGGTTTAGTGAAGTAGTATTTGACTTGTTATCCAAAAAAAAAAAATGGTTATCTGCTTGGTAGGTTTGACAATTGGGTTTCACATTTGGATAAATTAGAAAACATTTATAACTTCCAAGATCAAGTTAGTATCAAATTTTGTTTCGTTTGGGTTTTAGTTGAAAATCAGAGATCTAGATTTTTCTTCGTGGATATAGCATTTCAAGATTTAATGAAAGAAATTTCATGTTTATTCTTATAAGAACTATGGTCATCAGGTCAGCGGAATTAGAGAAATGGGGAATGCAATTTCGTTTTTTTTTTTTTTTTTTTCCTTTTTCTCTTTCCAATTGTCTCAATTTTTTATCTCTTAATCATGTTTACGATCATGTGTTTTGGTTGAAAACATATATTAATCTACCTTCACCCCTGAGAGATGTATAATCATGTGTTTTGGTTGGATTTGTCATTTTGGTTTGGTGTTTCTTAAATATATTTTTTACTTCACCCCTGAGAGATTTAACAGTTGGTTTTGTTAAATAACTATTTACCCCAAAAGATCGACCTAGTAGGAAGGTTTGAACACAGGACCTCCCAGGCATCACATCCTCTGGGGAACATTGTTTCGCCCTCTTTACCCAAAAGATCGACCTGTTGGGGAAAGGCGAAACGACTATGTATATCAACGGGTTGTCGGGCCAACACAATACGTGCGCGGGAACAAATCATCCGCTAACACTCCCCCTCAGCAGGAATACACTCCACTGGAGACTTGAACCCGTGACCTCCCAGGCCATAACGCTCTGATACCGTGTTAAATAACCATTTACCCCAACAAATCGACCTAGTAGGAAGGTTTGAACACAGGACCTCCTAGGCATCACATCCTCTGGGGAACATTGTTTCGCCCTCTTTACCCAAAAGATCAACCTGTTGGGGAAATGCGAAACAACCATGTATATCAACGGGTCGTCGGGCCAACACAATACGTGCGCGGGAACAAATCATCTGTTAACAAGTTTCTGCAATTAGTGTAGATAATGGAAAAACATCTTTTTTTTTCTGAAAGGTAAAGCGGAAAAGTATCGCTGGCCGGGCTCATAAATAGGATAACAGAAAGTCGAGAAGCAAAATAGTGATTGGAAAATTTGAGATTTAGCACATGTGGTTTCCTAAGTTTGAAAACAGAGAAGAAAGTTTCATCTCCTAGGCTTGACATTTGGGTTTTAGTTTGTCAAAAAAAGGAAATTACTGTAGAAATTGGGTCTTTCAGAAAATTAAGAAACAATTATACTTTTTACAGTAGTGTTTTGGGTTTTTTGACAATTGAGGGTTTAAGCTTTGTTTGTCTGTTGTTTGTTCAGAAGCCTATGATGCACTTGATCCAAATGGAAATATCACAATCAAATGGGATGTTATGAGCTGGACTCCGGATGGCTACGTTGTAAGTATATAGCAAGAGAGACTATTTGTAGACTGTATAGACCCTTAATGAAAAAACGAAACCTTTGGAAATCCACATTCTTCTCTCTCTCCATCTCCAAACACACAGCATGTATATATGTCAGATACATGTCCATATCCATGTCAAAGTGAATCTATCTTATCAATTCTTGTTCGAGATTGTAGACAATGTTGTGTCGTATGGGTTACTGTAACATATCACTTACGAAATAAGAATTTGGAGTCTATGTGTGTAATTCAACTAGGTTTAAGATGAGTTGATGCACATTCTAGTATGCTTCAACTTGACATTCAATTTTTTCAAGTTCTTCAAGTATTCACTCAAGGTTGTGGAGTATACATGCAAAAAATTCAGTGTTGCATGTATCTTATCAAGTTTTTTTGAAGCAAGTACAAGAAAAGTCAAACTGAATGTTTTGAGTTCTTAAAGCCTATAATTGGCTATTTAGTTTTTTCAAGTGCAGCGATCAAGACTGTTGATTAACTACTTGAGTTTCTGTGAAATCGATCAATTGCTTCAAGATATCAATTCAGTTTTCAACATTTTCACTCGTCAAAAAAAGTTTTCAAGTTTTTGCAGGTTTGTGAAAACCAACTTACACCTTTAACTTGACCTGGGTATGGATTGAGTTTAGTCAACTAGGTGAATCTTATCAGTACTCAATTGCATTAAGAAACAGTGATTCACAAAAATGGGTATTTACTAATGACATGGTCACGGCATACCAGATTATTGTCAGTATAAACATTTTTTTTCCTTTTTTTTCTTTTTTCCATGCAATGTGTGTCCGTGTGAGTTGCAGGCTGGAATTGGGGAGTGTTGGTGGATGAGATTTGAGCAATAATCCTTGCAAGAGTTATTTATTATTTTGGAATTTGATTTGTCTTTTACTCTCTCCATTGTCTAAATGGACAATCACCTTCGGATTGGAACTGGACAGGCTGTTGTTACAATCTACAACTTCCAGCAATATCGTCATATTCAAGCACCGGGATGGACGCTGGGATGGACGTGGGCGAAGAAAGAGGTGATCTGGAGCATGCTGGGAAGCCAAACCACAGAGCAGGGGGATTGTTCGAAATTCAAGGGAAACATCCCGCGTTGCTGTAAGAAGGATCCAACAGTCGTTGATTTATTGCCGGGAACTCCTTACAACCAGCAGATTCCTAATTGCTGCAAAGGAGGAGTAATCAGTTCGCAGGTCCAGGATCCGGCCAACGCGGCAAGCTCATTCCAGCTTAGTGTGGGTTCGGCTGGAAATTCTAACAGGACCGTCAAAATGCCAACGAATTTCACATTGAAAACACCGGAGCCTGGATACACATGTGGACCCGCAAAGATTGTTAGACCCAGTAAATTTATAACACCAGATAGAAGGAGAGTGACCCAAGCTTTGAGTAAGTTGCTTGCCGAGGATTCTTGATTCTTTAGTAATCTGATCAAAATATGATCCTAACCTATGTAGCTTGGAAACAGACATGTTGGTGTCAGCTATGATAACATGGAAAACCCGGCACCATGACACGTCCGTGGATTTTAGCAGCTAATATGGATGGATATGGTTTGTGGGAACTATTAGTTTTAACTGTATATAAACATATCCAGATAAGTAAGGTTGCATTAAAACTTTAATATTATATAAATACTTCCAACATGGACCTTAATTTCTTCAGTTGTTAACTGTTGTACACAAATGGAGTTCATTCTTACTCCACAGTAAGGTGCTTCAAGCCTGAAGCACAGTGCCTCTGCAGCCGACATGTACTCCTAACAATTCTGTTTTCAAAATAGTTTAAATTTCAAAATTTAAAACAGGGTTTTCAGGGAATACATGTCGGAGGCAGGGGGTACTGTGCTTCGGGCTTGAGGCACATCGCTGTTGAACAAAAATAGGCTCACACAACGAGGTCAACTGTGCAAATGGATTATGGCTATTAATTCATGTTGGTAAACTACTGAGAAAAGAAATATACATACATACGTATGTATATACATGTATTCGCGCACACGCACACATATAAATATAATATATTTGTAACTGGGTCATGGTTTTCTTGGTATTTGCATGTTGATTATGTCATATAAATGAATATCTAGATTAGGTTTATTATGAAGCAAGGGAAGATATTTCTGAACTGGGTTTTTTGTCTTTCTCTAAGAAAATTCTGAGCTATGTTATGGGAACCATTAAGGGTCTGTGTTTTACCTTATATGTCTCTCTTTGACAGTGACATGGAATGTTACCTGCACATATTCTCAATTTCTCCTCATAAGACTCCTACATGCTGTGTCTCGCTTTCCTCCTTCTATAAAGACACAATTGTCCCCTGCCCAACATGCGCTTGTCGCTGCCAGACCAACATAACTCATCCACCAAGCTGTGTGAAGTAAGTTCTCTGATAAACCTTTTCTGCAACTTGTCATACTTTTGGGTTTGGAGGTGATATGTTAGGTTTTTCTTTTCGTTGTTTTACAGGGAAAACTCGCCGTATCTAGCTTCTACTATTGCAGGTCCTGGCAAAAATAGCTATACGCCTTTTGTCCAGTGTACCAATCATATGTGCCCAATCCGGGTTCACTGGCATGTGAAGCTCAACTACAAAGAGTACTGGCTGGTGAAGATCACTATCACAAATTTCAATTATAGGATGAACTACACACAGTGGAACTTAGTCATCCAACACCCAAATTTCGACAATCTCACCCAGATTTTCGGCTTTAATTACAAGTCGTTAACTCCTTATGCCACCATAAGTAAGTTCTATCTCAAGTTATTGATACTCTTTTGGATCCCCCTTGTTATATTTCACAAGGGGAATGATGATGTAATACCAAGGTTTGCACATCCAATCAAATTGGTCTTACCTCGGAGATATCTTGCACCCCAAAAATCAATCTAGTCATGGTGAACCTTACTGACAAATGAACTTCTTCTGGATCCTTGCCTGCTTTTTTGGGCTGTCCAGAATAAATTGATTGATTGGACATTAGGATCATCTGGTTGGTCTGATTTTTGGTGTAGTAGATCTCTGCCGTGGGGCGCCATTATGTGCTCTACATTAAACCTCAATTGAAAATCTGTGTGGTTCTCTTCTCTACTATGTTTCTGAACATTTTGAAATAAAGCTTTGTAACATAAAATCTTTTGGGATTTTTGAATTTTTGGTTCACAGATGATACTGCCATGCTATGGGGGATCAAGTTCTACAATGATTTGCTCATGCAAGCTGGTCCTATGGGGCATGTACAGTCGGAGCTACTCTTCCGGAAGGACAAGGCAAATTTCACTTTTGATAAGGGATGGGCTTTCCCTCGACGGATTTATTTCAATGGTGATAATTGTGTCATGCCACCTCCAGGAGCATATCCATCTATACCAAAGTCCTGATGTAGAACAAGTTGTCGATGACTATATGGAGTGACAGGCTCAACAAAAGGTGGTTTGGAAGCCTAAACGCACACCTTAAATTCTAAAGGGCATAACTTTGCAACCGTGTATGGGAATGACTTTATAAATATGTTTTTGTTTTAATGGTAAGTACACTTTTTTAAGTTATTTAAGCGCCGTTTTGGGAAGGAGAAGTATAGTAGAAGTTACTATGTCAACTTTTGACTTGCTTGAAATCAAAAGTTTGTTTGAAAGGATAAAAGGTAGCTCATCTAGTATAGAAGGACGAAGTGGTCATTTATAATCTATATTAAAAGTTTATAGGGATATTTATTATCATTAAAAGGGTTGAAGTGGTCATGTATAATTTCTCTTGAAGGATTAGAGAGACAAACATGGTATTACAAAAGTTTCACTTAAATACGTAATTCAACATGTGCTTAAATTAATATTTTTTTAAGAAGAAGCTTCTCTAAGATGTTAAAAAGCCAAAAATTTTAACTAGTGTTTGTAGTCAATTTTTGACTATCTAGAAGTTAAAAAAAAAAAAAAGTCCTTATCCAAACTATGTTTTCTACTTCTCGACTTTTTTTAATTCAAGAAGTTACATTTTTGTGTGCGCTCAAGCGTCCCCTTAGTGTCATAAAAGATGTGTTTGTAATGTTGTCAACTATAAAACCTCCTGCATGTCAGACTTATGCTTGTAGTCTTTTTCGTAGTAGGTGAGCATGCATTTAAAGCTCGTTGTGTACTCACTTATTGATTGATGAGATATTATGGACTTGTAATCAAAGCTCAAGACTTGTGTAACATTGTTGAGATTTGGGTGTTGAACCACGACCGTCTTGTGTGTAGTTCATTTAGTAGTTGAAATTGGTAATGGGGATCTTCACATGCCAGTAGTCCTTGTAGTTGAGCTTCACATGCCAACGTACCCAGATCGGGTACACGTTTTGTGTGCATTGGCGTGTTATCCTTCTTCGGGGTGTTGATTCCCACCATGATTAGCAGCTTCGAATCGCTATTGTAAATCCATCCACCATCATACAAGTAAGATACCCTTACACACAAACATTTTTAAGTACATGCATGCATAGAAGTCCAAATATAGATGCATGTGTGTATGGATATATATATTGAGTTGCAGGTTTACTTGATACAGTTGTTTTTGTTTTGGCAACCATAGGCACAAGAGGGACAAGGAATGATGGCATACCGTGGAGATTAAGGGTTTGTGGGAAACCATCAGGGGTAAAGTTGAGTGGATGTATATAACTTCCACGTGGAGGGAAACTAACTTCATTGCAGATAAGAGTGCTAATATGGCATGTTCCTTCCCACAGGGATATAGGCAATGGTGGAATCACAGGCTTAGCTTTCTTAATAGTATTAATTGAGGATCCCGAGAGGTCCTATTTTAGATTTGTTTATTAAGTTTTAGGGGCTCAGTTGTGCAAATGATCGATGAGAATGAAGGTGCCAACATAGTTGGGATGCATGTTCTCATTGTGATGCAGTTCCTCCCCCTCCCAGTGTATTTGTATTTGGCTATTACTTTCTTTTAATGATATTATTTCTCACTTAGCAAAAAAAAGGACAAGAATGATGGTGTCATTGTGGACAGTAAACCAAGGGTATGGTGGTAGGACCTATCATCCAATGAATCCTAGATTAGAGATCTCCACATTCTAAAAATAAACCCAATTGGATAAATGTAAGCATTGACCTATTGCATGCTTTCATGAAATGGTTCAAAAAAACCTGTAAAACAAACTGTCAAAATATCCAATTGGCTGAATTTTGACCTAGGGGCTGACCTAGGTAGCACAAAACGAATGGTGGGTACCACCCCCTTGCATGTGCATCACATGCACTAGTATGTCACTGGTATATGGTTCTTTATGTAAGGTTTCGTCATAGATAAAACAATTCTTTGTACAAACTTTCCTACAAAAGTATGTCATTCTTAATTTCTTCCACATTTCACGTACTTAAAAGAATTAGCAGTTTCTTTCTTCTAAACGATCATTAGCTGCAATAGAATCAAGTCAATACTTGACAGCAAAATGAATCTTCACTGCAAGGGGTATACTAGTCTTTCGGGTTTTTCAACTAATCTTTTTAGAATCTTCACTGCAAGCAACTGGAATGGAACTTTCCTTTTGTGAAACATCACTAATTAACGATTGCTAATATGAGATTCTCTTCTTGACTCTCTGATGTTGTCCTCTTCCTACTTCGTCTACCTATTTATCTCTTTAATTTTTTCTCCTCCTTTTTGTTATTGAATGACAAAGGTAGAGAAAATAACAGGAAAAATACTAACGTGTATAAAAAAAATTAATAAAGCACAGGTGCAACACATATAACAAGTATATAGATGAAAAAGCTACTCATAAAGCTAGGTCTATATACAATCACGATTTAGAACTCTAGAACACAATACAAAAAATAAAATCAGCAGAGTCTAACTATAGAAAATTTGAGTTTATCTGTATACATGAAGAATACAATAACAAATGGATAACTCAAGAACCAATAAGAAGTCCACGAAATAACAACATCTCAAGACAGGTAGTCAGTAATACAGTCCAGCAGACGTTCCAAAGCCATCATGGGATTGTGAATCCATCGGATAGGGATCTGGAAATGGTGGACGTGAACCAACTTCGAGCTAGGCAAACTAATACTCCAAATAGCTCAGCATCCCAGTAATCGAGTTTTAGACACCTTTGAACTCCAAGGTAGTCTGATGGTCTCGAGACTATTAAAATGCAAATTGATGCTCGAAACGATCGAAGTGCATATCAAGAGACTCAAGGGTACGTAACCAAAGGTCTCATCCTGTATTGGCGGCTAAGGTCTAAATCCTAGCGTAGAAGGCCCATCGTCAACATCATCGACCAGAATATCTGCAAGAATATCGCTATCCTCCTCATCCGACTCATGAGGTCGGCCTTGAACATGGCGAACTTAGGACTGGCTCTTACGTATAGTAGATGATCCCAATGGCTCCCATAGATCGTGCCTCTAGTTCATCATCAACGATAGGAATCTAGAAGTGACGAATAATGGCACTAACGAGAAAATGGTATGGTAGACACAGATGACGAATCAAATGCACACTAGCTCTAGCCATGGCCCTACACATGAAACGAGGTAGGTCAATAGTGAAGCCAGTGCCAAGGTGGTACAAGAGCTGGAGGCGATCAATATGAACTTGGGCTCCATGACCCGCAGGATTGATGTTGTACTCACAAATTAGGTACAACAACCGATAGTCCACGAGAAGAAAAAAGAAAAAAGAAAGAAGAAGCGGGCATTTAATAGCCAAAAAGAGAGAAAAAAGAAAAAGAAAAAAAAAGTAGCATAAGAGGACGCCTTTGTGTGCCATAAAAAAAAAGATGAGTTCTTTTCTATCACAAATTCATTACGCGCAACAAATTCTAATTCTAATGATTGAACACAAAAATGCTTGAGATCAAACCCCTCAAAGGTTCAATTCTTGTATCATATAGCCATGAGACAGGAAAAAAAAACATTTAACCCGGTTAGGTGTATCCAATCATTGATTGACACTTGGGATGTGGATGGGTTCTCACATAACACATACAACCATATACGTGTCAGCAACATACGAGCTGGCTAATACTGTCACCCATATGAAACTTGGCAAATAGTCCAAATCAAAGATTAGGTGGGTTTTGAAGTATGTTTATTTTTTGATAAGCTTGTGATGAATATTAAAAAGCCTCTTGCCGAAAAAAAAAAAGATCAAAAAATAATTTGCGATTCATACACGGGTCATCCCCTAGTATATATATATGGCACATAAAGACGTTGAAGACGGGGACAAACATGTGTGTGTTTATATATATATATATATATATATGGCACATAAAGACGTTGAACACGGGGACAAACGCGTGTATCTCTTGTACCGGGTAAAAGTTGTGTAAGCTCTAGCTACCCAATCAATCAATTGGCCCATATGGTCCAATTGATGGACAAATCTAGTATGCAACTGTTTACATACTTTTAAGTATGCAAACAGTATATCCACAATTGAATGCTCCTTGAAAAATGTGTTTTTAATTTATAATTTTTTTTTTTTGAAAACATTGAAATAACACATTTTACAAGGGACATCCAACCGTACTGACACTGTTTGCATACTTAAAATTATGCAAACAGTTGCATACTAAGTGAGCCCTAAGGTGGGCTGGCTTTGAGACACGTGGCAACGCAAAAATCACAACCATTGGATGATCATAATGTCGGGATGATGCGCCTTTCTAGGATTGTCATGTATTACTTAAGGGTCCTTGCAAACGCAGTCAATTTATTGGATGGTTATGATTAATGTTGGAACTTTGATCATTGGGTCTCTGTGGTGTCATGGCGGAGGAGCGATATATATTGATAGCGCAGATGAATGGGTGCGTGGTCAGCTAGAATTAGGACCCAGGGCTTATAGAACTTCTTTTTTAATGAGCCTTGCACATACAAAATAGGGTGGGAGGTAGAATATGGCTCACGAGAGTAAACCATCTCGGGAGTATAACTTCGCTGATGGGCCATAATATGAGACACGTGGCACACTCTTAGAGGACGCTGACTGTATTTGGCCAATCCCTAGGTCAGGGCTTTCAAAACTTTGGATCTTTGTACTCCAAATAATGGTCAATGATGCATTCCACGGTTAAAAATCAACCCATAAGAACGACTTCAAATCCAACGCTTAGAAATCACTAATCATGTTAATTTTTGGTTTGCATGTCCATTTAGGGTTGTGACAAACATGGTAAGTGTCCTCTAATAGTGTGCCACGTGGCTCATATTGTGGCCCCAACTTTACTGACCAACGACGGACAGCAAATTCTACTCACCATCACTGTAATAAGGACGCCAAAGTCTACTATTTCTCATGTGAAGGCAGCCTATTAAAAATGATATATTAGTAACACGCCCACGAGACTTGAAAGTAATTAGATATGCCCCCATATTTTTAAATTTTAGGAATGCCTTATTGACCCAGTCTAACCATCGTCGACTCCGTTAACGCACCTTTCAAACGACCAAAATATTGAATAAATTTATAGTTGGTAATTCACATATTATATAATAATTTTTTAATTTAAAAAAAAAATAGTAAAGGCTGAAGCAAAACAATGCTTTTAAATTACCTTTTATATTATTTTTTATTTTTTGTGTAATTTTTATTTTTATAAGCTTGTAATCTGAACCGAAGACGGGTTCTATTAACTCACTGTCCGGTCGTGACCTTATGTTGCAGCCATTGTAGCTCGTATGTGACCTAGGGCATAAGGGGCATAAGGACTTGACGTAATCCTAACCTTCCTCCCGCTTATCATCGGCAGTCTGCTTAGGGTTCCAATTTAATGTTGTAATATATTTACTATTATTTTTATAACGAACATTACCGGCCATTGCCATTTTAAGACGAGAAATTTTTTGAAGTGGCAGGATTTTTGAAGCGGCGATCATGTGTCCAATGAGCGCGCGCCACATATACCTAGGTTTAGGATTTGGTTTTAAAAAAATCTTTTTTAAAAAGTAACCATGGGTATATGTCGCTCGCAATGGCCCATGAGCTTTTCCTTGGTTAAGCTATAGCCCATCTTAGAACCATGGTTTTAAAAACAACCATTACAATGAAAATACTTGCCGTTATAACAGTAACACTCCTGTCCATTACATTTTTTTCCTGCTCTAACGCCTAAGACAGAAAAAAGGAACATCCGTTGTAATTGAAAATTTGAAATAACAGCCGTTATTTTGAAAAAAAAATAATTAACCGTTATTGAGTTTTTTTTTAAATAAGAAAATAATAGTTAAATAATAATATTCTGACTTTTTTTTACTCAACATGATTAGTGTGAACGGTAAACCCATTATAACGGCGTTAAAACGGTACTATAAAACAGTAACATTAAGGGACCGTTATACCATTGACCATTTTGTGAATTTTATCGTTTATCAAACTATATTTTCAATGGAAAGGTAGCTAGAGCCCGAGTATGATGTCCCTCTCCCAAGATGCCACATGGAGAACTCCTTAGGACCTACACCTTATGGATGTTCGGTCCACATTTTGATTGAGCTACAGATCAAAAGTAACCTTAAATAGTGATTTATGTACGTTGGATTTAGCATTTTAAAATCCTAATTTATGGCCGTCGAATTTGACAATTGTTTTTGGATGCTAAATATATCTATCATGGATCATAGATCAACCTGATTTTTGGTATGTAGCTTCAATAGATGGTGTAACAAACATCCATAAGATCAATTGGCCCAGAAAATTCTTCACGTGTCATTTTAGGAGGGTAAGACCTCAAATTTTGAAATACTCGGGATAAAAAAATATTTTCTCAGGGAGGGTATTCTTGTCATTTGCAGCTAAAGCAGATACAATGGCAACGAGAACAGATAATAATTTCAAACTGAAATTAAGGGAGATGCTTCTAGAAAGAAATTACACTGGTCTTAGAGCATCTCCAACGGAGGTCTCCAATTTGGAGCACAAAAATATTAATTTTTAATATAAAGTGCTTTTACAGCACTTCGGTAACCGTGTCTACTCCAACCGCAGTCTCTTGCTTTATCTCTAAATCACTGTTCCTCTCAAAAGCAATAAGGATACAAATGGAAATAGAATCTAATATAACATTGGAAAAAGGTCAAAACTGTCATTAATCAACCTCAACAGTAATAGAGACCCCCATCCGGGGTCTCTAGATTTAGAGACTCAAAAAGGGGTCTCTAGAATAGAGACCCCTTTTGGAGTACGGTTGGAGGGTTGTTTTTATCCTTCGACTCTCTATTTTACAGAAATAGAGCACGGTTGGAGATGCTCTTAAAGTCCACTTTAACATCTTAAGCTCCACTGGCAGGTGAGAAAAGACCAGCCTCATCGTTTTCTTTCTTCTTCGGTCTTCAGTCTTCAGTGTTCTGTCTTCAATCTCTGTTGCAGGTTTCGACCCTCAAGCTCTCAAAGAAGAGGGGGAAGAACACCAAAAGAAAAACTGCAACAAAAATGGGTTGTGTCCTCCTCTCCATGACCAGCTCCATTTCAAAGCTTGCCAACTGCACCATTTTGCTTGCGTTTTTGCTTTTCTGCTTCAGTTTCACTTCAACTGGTTGGTACCCATATCACTTCTTTCTGTTTTTCTTCCATGTTTTGAGTTTTTTTTCCTTGTTTTTGTTAATGGGTTTTGGTTGGATGAAAAGTAATTTATCTCTATTTTCATGAATTTTGTGTTTTCGGGCGTGGTTGATGAATAAGAGCACTGTGGTGATATTTGACAGACTTGGCAGTTTGGTTACTGGGAATTGGAGAAACTAGGAAATGGATTTCTTTTATTTGTCTAGAAGTTTTTTTCGGCTTTCTTTTCCTGTTTATGTTACTGGGTTTTCGTAGAAATCCAGAGATGTATATTTTATTTTTAGGATTTAGAATGCTTCCAGAAATGGGTAATGAAAAATATTATGAGAATTAGAGTTCTATCTCTGGTTTAGCAAATTCGTATTTGCCTTGTTATAAATGAAAAAAATTTTAAAAAAAATGAGAGGAAAAGATGTTTGTTTGCTGAGTAGGTTTGACAATTGGGTTCTCATATTTGGATAGATGAGAAATTAAATATAACTTCCAAGATCGAATTTTGATAAATTTTTGTTTCCTTCGGGTGTTTTTTTTTTATTTTTTTTAATTTTTATTTGTCATGCTTATGGGCTTTAGTTGAAAATCAGAGATTTAGCTCGTTTCTTCAAAAATAAAAATAAAAATTTCATGTTGATTCTTATAAGAACTATGGTCATCAGGTTAGCGGAATTAGAGAAATGAGGAATGCAATTTCGTTTTCTCCTTTTTCTCTTTCCTATTGTCTCCATCTCCTAATCATGTTTATGGTCATGGGTTTTGGTTGAAAACCATAAATTAATCTACTTTTCTATCAGATTTGTCATTTTGGTTTGATGTTTCTTAAATATATTTTTTTGAAGGTTTTTTATTTCTCCCTTCACCCCTGAGAGATTTAACAATTGGTTTCTGGAATTAGTGTAGATAATGGAAAACTATCTCTGTCTGGGTCTCATAAATGGGATAACCAAAAGTTGAAAAGCAAGATAGCTATCTGAAAATTTGAGGTTTAGCACATGAGTTTTCCTAAGTTTGAAAACAGACAACAAAGTTTTATATCACAGGCTTGAGTTTTGGGTTTTAGTTTGCAGAAAAAGAAAATTACTATAGAAATGGGGTCTTTCAGAAAATTAAGAAACTATTATACTTTTTACAGTAGTGCTTTGGGGTTTTCGATAGTTAAGGGTTTAAGCTTTATTTGCTTGTTGTTTGTTCAGAAGCCTATGATGCACTTGATCCAAATGGAAATATCACAATCAAATGGGATATCATGAGCTGGACTCCAGATGGCTACGTTGTAAGTATATAGCAAGAGAGACTATTATTAAACTATACATACCCTCAATGAAATTAAAAATAAAACCTTTGGAAATCCACGTTCTTCTCTCTATCTCTCTCCATCTCAAGACATTCACGTTTGCATATGTATACATGTCCATACCCATGTCAAAGTGAATCTATTTTATCAATTGTTGTTCAAGATTGTAGACAGTGTTGTGTCATGTGGGTTACTGTAACATATCACCTAGGAAATAAGAAATTGTGTAATTCAATTAGGCTTAAGATGAATTGATGCACATCTGAGTAAGCTTCAATTTGGCACACTATTTTTCGAGTTCTTAGTATTCACTCAAGGTTGTGGAGTGTACATGCAAAAAAATTCAGTTTACATATATCTTCTCGAGTTTTTTGAGCATTGAAACAAGTACAAGAAAAATCAAACTGAGTATTTTGAGTTCTTAAAGCCTATAATTGGCTATTTAGTTTTTTCAAGTGCAATGGTCAAGACTGTTGATTGACTAATTGAGTTTCCATGAAATCGGTCAATTGCTTCAAGACATCAACGCAGTTTTCAACTTTTTTATCTATCAAAAGAAGAAAAAAAATCAAGTTTTTTCAGGTTCGGCAAAAACCAACTTACACCTTTAACTTGACATAGGTATGAATTGAGTTTAGTCAACTAGATGAATCTTATCAGTACTCAATTGCCTTTAGAAACACTGATTTGTCAATCTCCTTCTGATTGGAACTGGACAGGCTGTTATTACAATCTACAACTTCCAGCAATATCGTCATATTCAAGCACCGGGATGGACTCTGGGATGGACGTGGGCAAAGAAAGAGGTGATCTGGAGCATGCTGGGAGGCCAAACCACAGAGCAGGGGGATTGTTCGAAATTCAAGGGCAGTATCCCGCATTGCTGTAAGAAGGATCCAACAGTCGTTGATTTATTGCCGGGAACTCCTTACAACCAGCAGATTGCAAATTGCTGCAAAGGAGGGGTAATCAATTCACAGGTCCAGGATCCGGCCAACGCAGCAAGCTCGTTCCAGCTTAGTGTGGGTTTGGCTGGAACTTCTAACAAGACTGTCAGATTGCCAAAGAATTTCACACTGAAAGCACCGGGTCCTGGATACACATGTGGACCCGCAAAGATTGTTAGACAGAGTAAATTTACAACGGCAGATCAAAGGAGAGTGACCCAAGCTTTGAGTAAGTTGCTTGCTGAGGATTCTTGATTCCTTAGTAATCTGATCAAAATATGATCCTAACCTATGTAGCTTGAAAACGGATGTGTTGCTGTCATCTATGATGATCTGGAAAACCGGGCACCATAACTTTAGCAGCTAATAGGGATGGATACGGTGTATGTGAACTATTAGTTTTAACAGTATATAAACATATCCAGATAAGTATGATTGCATTAAAACTGTATATAAATACTTTCAGCAGTTATTCTATGAGCTGTATCAGCAAGTTTCTTACTAGTGTGTCTGCCACTGATTTTTTCTCCAAAAAGATGATGGTTTCTTTATTTATAATTAACAAAATTTATTTATAAAAACGGGAATATAAAAGAAATGTATGGTAGAGTTTTCTACTGGGTCCTTCCCATAATCTGATCCCGATCTAAGTATTTCACCAAATATAATCCAAATCCTTTTTCATGGAACTTAATTTCTTGAGTTGTTAACTTGTTACACATATGGAGTTCATTTTTACTCCACAGTCCTGTGCTTCATGCCTGAAGCACATTGCCTCTGCATTCGACATGTGCCCTCTGAAAATAGGGTTGTCAGGAGTACTAGAACATGTCGGATGCAGAGGCACTGTGCTTTGGGCTTGAGGCACAGCGCTGTTGAGCAGAAATGGGCTCACACAATGAGCTCAACTGGATTATGGCTAATACTTCATGTTCATAACATACTGAGAGAATTTATACACATAAATAGTATATACATTCATACATAAGTACATATAAAGACACGCGCACACACACACACAAATATAATATATTTGTAACTGGGTCATGGTTGTCTTGGTATTTGCATGTTGATTATGTCATATTAAAGAATTTCTTGATTTGGTTTATGATAAAGCAAGGGAAAAAATTTCTGAATTGGATCTTTTGTCTTTCGCTAAGAAATTCTGACTAGGTTATGGAACCATTAAGGATCTTGATTTTACCTCATATGTCTCTCTTTGGCAGTGACATGGAATGTTACCTGCACATATTCTCAATTCCTCTCTCAGAAGACTCCCACGTGCTGTGTCTCGCTTTCCTCCTTCTATAACAACACAATTGTCCCCTGCCCGGCATGCACTTGTGGCTGCCAGAACAATATAACTCAGCCAGGAAGCTGTGTGGAGTAAGTTCTCTGATTAACCTTTTCTGCAACTTGTCATACTTCTGGGTTTGGAAATGATATGTTGAGTTTTAATTTCGGGTTATTTTACAGGGGAAACTCGCGGTATTTAGCTTCTGCTATTGCAGGTCCTGGCAAAAATAGCTATACGCCTTTAGTCCAATGTACCAGCCATATGTGCCCGATCCGCATTCATTGGCATGTGAAGCTCAACTACAAAGAATACTGGCGGGTGAAGGTCACAATCACGAATTTCAATTACAGGATGAACTACACACAGTGGAACTTAGTCGTCCAACACCCAAATTTCGACAATCTCACCCAGATTTTCAGCTTTAATTACAAGTCATTAACTCCTTACGCTGCCATAAGTAAGTTCTATCTCGAGTTATTGATGCTTCGCCATGTTATATTTCATAAGCGTAATTCCATGGTACAGTACAAAGGTTTTTGCCATACATAAATGAAGGGGGCCCGTACACCCAATCAATTGGTCTCTTAGCTGGGAGATATCTTGCATCCCAAAAATCAATCCAGTCCCAGTGAAACTAACTGATAAATGGACTTTTTCTGGATCCTTGTCTGCTTTTTTGGGCTGTCCAGAAGAATTTGATTGATTAAACAGTAGGATCATCTGGTTGGTCTGATTTTTGGTGTAGTTGATCTCTATGGTGGGGCCATTGGAATTTGTAGGCATGCCGTGCTCCACGTTAAACCTCTATTGAAAATCTATGTGGTTCTTTATTATGTTTCTCAACATTTTGAACGAAAGGGTAGTAACAAAAATTCTTTTGGGATTTTTGAATTTTGGTTCACAGATGATACTGCCATGCTATGGGGGATTAAATTCTACAATGATTTACTCATGCAAGCTGGTCCTATGGGGAATGTACAGTCGGAGCTACTCTTCCGGAAGGACAAGGCAACTTTCACTTTTGATAAGGGATGGGCTTTCCCTCGACGTATTTATTTCAATGGTGATAACTGTGTCATGCCACCTCCAGAAGCATATCCATGGTTGCCAAATGCCAGTCCCTTGCCAATAATCTCCATACTTCGTACAATCATGGCTCTCTTGGCATCTTTGGCATTCTTGTTGGCTTATGCCTAGTAAACTATATGTGGGGCATATTATTGTTTATTCCAAAATTTCCAACTGGATCGGATCGCCCAAAGCTTATGGCAAGCTAATTGACAGATTGCAAGTCTTGAGGTTCAGGTGCACGCCCGCTGTGACAAGATTTCATTATCTGTTTTATGTATCAGTGGGTTAAATTCACTACCATTTTGTTTTGTATTGTACTTCTATTTGTATAATTAATAATCATCTTGTTTGTCGGATCCACGTTAAAAATGTTGTTCTATGTATGTATTAAACCTTTTCAAATAGAAAAATAGAGCTTATGTATGTTCTTGATCTTAGAATTGCCACTCACTGTTGTTTTCATTTCATGTATGATTTCCTTCTAATTAAATCAATATTGCACCCAAAAATATATCTTTGTGGGATGGCATTAGAACTAGCATTTATGGCCTGCAAGGGCAAAAGTAGGAACTCCTTGCATTTAATGGGTTGTCACCCTTCTAGGCAGTCAGGTGCAGAATCCTCCATCTTGGTGTGGAAGCTCTACAAGTTTGTCAATCTGGACCATCTTAATCTCAGTCTAGTCAACGGGTGGCCTAACATTTGAACGGTTAGGATTGATAATCATGTATGTTAATTGTACAGAATACATATTAAGTATAAAGACTTCTTTCTATCCCTTCACAGAGTTGGAATCTATATATGAATATGATATCTAAATGGCTTTCTGAATATTGAGTCATCTCTGCAGTTAGGTCTTTAAAATATTTATGTTTTTGCAGTTTTTTTAACAGAGAAAAAGAGATGAAGAAAGTATTAGATTATACCATTTCTACTATAACAGTTCTATGTTGCAACTTTCAGAAATCAAAGAAACTTGTAACAGAGCTCAAATTTAGTTTTTCCATTTCACCCCCTCCCGCTTTTAGTTCTTTGAAAAAATTTCAGTTGTGTACATTCAATTCTAGTCCTCCAAAATCAATCTTCTCTTTCTGCCTTCAAAAAATGCTGGGAATTCTTCATGTTTCCATATTTTTTTTTGGTGGGCAATTAATCATTAGAAGGTTGGAATTAATGCACTGAGACAAGATTTAGTATTTCATGTAATGTATTGGCATAGCCATTGCAAAAGAAAGGTATATGATCATTAAAATCAGGCCTAGTTGGTGTCTAAATGTTCTCCTCACCCTAGTTAGCAATTCGGCATGTCATTAAGGAAAAAATTCAGGACGGGAATAGTTTGAATATGATCTGTTTTGAAAATTTTGAAATACGGTAAAAAAAAGGTCAAATAAACGGGAAACGAAAAAAGAAAACAGTTTGAGAATAATTCGTGTATAATACGATTTAGTATGAAGAGTCCGGTACCAAAAATACGTGTGTATATATATTATTTTTAGGTGCAGCCCAGACGTCGGATAAAAAATTTCCTTGATCAATTTTTTTTTCATGTAGAACACTCTTAGAGGTACCATTGATTGTATGGATGTTAGGCCCATTCCTAGCTGGACATACAGACCAAACATTAGTATGATTAGTGATTTATATCCGTCGGCTTTTAGTCTTTTTCATTGGTTGATTTTCAACCTTGGGTTGGATCATTATTTTGGTGTGGGTACAAAGATCCACTGGCTAAAGATCACCAAACAGGCTGATTTTCATCCGAGATTGGAGATCACCCGGATAAAAGAAAGTCAGGTCATTGATCTCTAAGAATGTCTCAATTGACTTTTTCCCGTGTCTTTTTTGAAGTATTATTGGAAATTTTTATTGAAAAAAAAAAAACGACAAATAGTCCATACAGTTCAATGTGTGTTTAAAATGTGTTTTTTCAAAAAAAACTTACTATTCGGGTAAAATACCCGTATAGTACGCAGAATTACTAACTAGGCTCCTCATTGAAAGTCCAACAATACCCAAAGTTTATGACAAATTATAAAAATAACCAGTTCTCATAATTACCAAAATATCCTACATCAAACATTGTATTTTCCTACAGTTTGGAGGCACACTGCAATTTTTGGGTGTTCTCATCAAGTATGCTTCCTTATTCAGTGTAGCTACTAGTTGTAAAGAATATTTTCATATTCTAGTTTGGTAACGATTTCGTACAACATAAAACATTCATATAACCGTTCCTATGAGCACTAGTGTAGTGAAGATGTCGTGGTACGCATACTTCGTCAACTACGTGAAGATTATAAGATAGAGACAGCAAGGATCAGACGGTTGACGACATGAGTCATCTGAGTAACTGCACATTTGTTGGTTATAGATCGTGTACGCTCGCTTAGAAAGGTAAGTGACTTAGTGGCCATAGAAATATGTTTGAAATGAATAAAATATAATGGTCAAACCTAGTCATTAGACAGACTTGAGTCTAAGTCAATGTTATTGACTTCTGGAAAAGTCCAATCGATTGGACTATTTGGGCCAATCGATTGGACAAAGCCCAATCAATTGGAGACATCTGTTAAATCGATTAGAGTCTACGAGATAGAATATGATCAGAGCCCAATCGATTGGAGACCTCTGTAAAATCGATTGGAGTCTACGAGACAGAACATGATTAGAGCCCAATCGATTGGAAACCTTTGTAACATTGATTGGAGCTTATGGGACAAAAACTTATTTAAGTCCGATCGATTAGATTATGAACAATCGATTAGATTTACGAAAGAAAAACCCATCTGTACAAGCCCAATTGATTGGACCTAAAACCCAATCGATTGGACCTAGAGTACAATTGATTGGACTTCACACGAGTCTTTCTCAGATCCAAAATTCTAGTTCTCACTCTTCCACGTTCTAAAATGCTCGGGGTTACGAATTCTATAAATATAACCATTCTATACCTTCTCTAGACATACTTCTACATTTCTATACACATTGAATAGAGAGAAAAAATGTTTATTTATTAGAGTGTCCATTCGAAGAGCAAAAAGCTGATTTCTCATAAATATCTTGTGGGCTTTTTCCTCTTCTAGATCAAAGCCAAGAGCTTGATCCATTACTCAGCTTAGGTCTCCCACATAGATATTTGACCTAGTAGCCTGAGTGTACCAATGTGACTCAACACCTATTGAGCAACCTAGGGTTCATGGTATACTGAATCCTTCACCTTCGGCAAAGGCTGGAGTGTTGAGAATTAAGATTGGAGCGGCTGATCGACGGTAGGTTTGTGGTGTACCAAACTGAACAAGCGGACAAGGCTTCTTGGCTGGGAGGGAGCGTGTGGACTTGTAAAGTTGATTCAGAAGATATAGACGCATCGGCAGTAGGCCTTGGCTAAGGTTGGAAGCTGTATTTGCAATGATGCTGCGTAGGTAACCTTTGTTTTGTTTAACTTTTCAATTAGTGATACTTTCAGTTTGGACGTCGTCTCGTGGTTTTTTCATTGGCTAAGGTTTCCACGTAAAATTCTCTTGTCTTGTGTAATTGTTTGTTTGTATTCTGCTATCTATATTGATTAGATCAAACGATGAAAAAAAAATATACCACGGAGGTATATTCGATTTGAGTCGGTTGTGATAATCCTTTATTAAACAACTAAGGCATGCGATTTTATTCTCTACCATAGATCAGTAAAACTGTTTATGTTTAATTAATTTTAAATATCTAATCAACCCATTTTTCTAGGTATTTCTGATTAAAGAGAACGGACCGGTTATTATTGCATTAGTAGGATAAAATTAGTTAATCTAATACAGATAAATTAGGTGTGTCAGGCCATGGGCCTTGGCTTTGCCCACTTAAGATGAGGTTTTTATAAAAAAATGTAAAAATGTCAAAAAAAGTCTACAACAATTTACAAAAAATAAATAATATTATTAAATTTAAATTTATTAAATTTTTGTAGAATGGACATTACAAAATTTAAAAAAAAAATGAGTGAAAAACATCAAGAATTTTATAAAATTTAAAATTCAATTATAAAAAGTTGAGTATCCTAAGGGAAATGAACTAGATTACAATAAGTTGAGTACATTCCAACTAGGTAGGCACCCACTCACATATTTGTCATGTGCACAAATCTACCTAAAAATGAAAATAACTAACATCTTAAAATTTTACAGCATAAAAAATGTAACAAATATACTACATTCTTTCCATCTCCTCCTTAAGAAAGTCTTCGAAAAATATGAATTCTAGAGACAATGTTTTGGTGCAAATTTTTGAAATACATGTTTGGTTCGTTCTAGGAAAAGAGCCTCAAAATAAGAAGAGAATTTTGGACAATAAAATAGAAAAACGCACAGACTAAATTAAAGCCAGTCTATTGATTTTTTAAAGTTGCACCGCCTTTATTTTACCTCGAGGCCCAATACAATGAGTAATGCTTTCATGCCAGGATTGGTCATCGAAACGGTCAAGGGACCAGTTCACTAGGTCACTGGTTCACCGTAGGGTTGTTGGGTTAACCCACCACATGGCAACTCTTTGAGGCCCATTGAACCATGGGATAAAATCAGAATCTATTAGATTCAGGTCTTTTGGGGATTAAGATCTAAAATAACTAGTTTTGATGCTCTAATGCCATTCCTACGGAAAATTTTAGATGCAGAGGGCCCTTGTGGTCAACAACGGAGCCAGGGGCACAACACTTGTAATATACTAGGTCCTAGAGGACGACATGTGGCACATTCTTAGAGATCATTAACTGTATGGATATTTAGCCCATCCCTAGCAAGTGAACCTACATACCAAACTTTATCCTGATTAGTAATTTATATCCGTTGGATTAGTCTTTTTCATTTTTTATTTTTTATTTTTTGTAATCAAATTTTATAGCAAGATGGGATTACACACAACAAAAGGACCCATCAGTCAAGAGAGTGTTCACCAGCCACCTAGGGGTGGTCTCAACCCACTGCTGAGGGGTCAGCCAGAGTTTTGCCTTCCGCGCAATAGAATGGGCAGCCTCATTACATGCCCGGGGGACAAAACACAAAGCAGAAAAAGAAAAGTAAGTTATTAGCTGGAGAATATCAACACAAATAGCTGAAGTAGACCAGCCCAGCTTTGAGGATCTTGCTTGGAGAGATTCCACCAAAATTTTTGCATCCAACTCAATTTCACTTCTTGAATCCCCAGCTGAAGTGCTTGTTCCAGTCCCACCTTTAAAGCTTGTGCCTCCGCCTCCTCAGCTGAGCTGCTTTCGAATTTGTGCCTCCGGCCACTATACACTTACACTGAGGATCAAGTATAATATAGCCTAGACCAGCATTCTTAGAGTTTAAGTCCCAAGCCGCATCCGTATTAAGTTCGAAGTAACCCAGTGAAGGGGTTTGCCAATGGGTCTGCTTGGTGGATGGAGTAATAACGGGTTCCTCCTTGAGATAAAATGACGATATATCATTCAAAATTGACAGAGGATGCTAGAATTGGGTCTTATGGATCACTGCATTTCTCAACGACCAAAGGCGCCACATCAGTGTGCAAACATACTCCAGTAAAGGCATGTAATCTGTCTTCTGATCAAAGAGCTGGAGAAGCCAAGAGACATGGTCTTCCTTAGACATATTTTCACATTTGAGTGAGAGGGGGGTAGCAAACCATATTCTCGCACTAATTGGGCATTGGAAGATAGCATGGTACAAGTCTTCAGGTCCCTCCCTCTTCATGTTTTGTTTTAAACCTTGGATTTTGAGCATTATTTGGGCATTCAGGTCTAAAGGTTAAAAATCACTAATTAATCAAGCAGATTTTTGTTCTCTACGACTACCTAGGGATTGGTCAAACATCCATACGGTCAGAGACCTCTAATCGTGTGCCACATGGTTCACATTGTGGTCCAACATCAACATTGACGATGAACTTCCATCATCAAAGTTTTGTACTAATGGTAAAAGCTTCGGAGGGAAAAATTTTATGTTCGACACGGGCGTCAAGCCGCACTGAAAAATGCCATGTGAAACATTCTTAGAGATTTATAACCGTACAGATGACACAATTAGTCTAACTAGTATTTTCTAGGCATTGAATCTCAGTACCTAAAATAATTATCGAATCCACGGTTGAAATTAAACCCATGAAAAAGATTCAAATCTAATGGTTAAAAACCACTAATTCGACTGATTTTTGACATCATGGCCATCTAAGGATGTTTAAAACATCCGTACAGTATTCGATCTCCAACTATCTTCCATGTGACATTTATAGGTGTAGCTTGGATGTCGCCATATAAAAAAATGTTGAGATAAATTTTTCCACGGAAACAACTAAATATGTAACATTAATGGGTTGAATATAAGCGCATTTAAAGGATTTTGAAAAGTATTAAAATATGAGGGGGACACTAAATTAAATTTTAAAGATATTTTTGAAAATAAAAAAATTATTAAAGGATTTTGAAAAGGATTAAAATATGAGGGGGCACTAAATTAAATTTTAAGAATTAAAAAAAAATTGTTAAAGGATTTTGAAAGGGGGTGGGGGATGGGGGGTCCCACTAACCGTATAGATGTTTAGCTCAGCCCTTGTTGGATATACATACTAAAAATTAGCTTGATTAATAATTTCTAGCCAAAAAATATGCAAGAAGCTTGCTTGAATCCAACGGCTAGAAATAATCGAAAAAAATACAAAAATCTATGGCTAGAGAAAACAAATAAGATTGCTTTTCGGTATGTATATCAACGGTGTGGGCTAAACATCCATGCGAAAAGTGGGGCAAAAAAATGAGCTATGTAGGACCAAGGTTTAAAGGAGGCCATTTTACCGGTTAAACGGACTGGGGGTGTTACCGTTTAAACCGTTTAAAGGGCCGTTAAAATGGATTGAAACGGCCAGTGGCAAAAAAGGAAAAAACAGAATTTAACAAAAAAAATAACTCCGAAATTCAAATTTTGAAATTTGAAAATTAAAAAAAAAATAGAATTTAACGGAATTTAGCGGAATTAAAAGGATTTATGGCCTTTTTTTCGTAAAATTTTACAAAATTTAACGGCTGTTTAAACAATTTTAACAGCCGTTAAATTCAAAAACGTGTTTAAAAGGTTTTAACGGAAACGGGCTTAGGGTGTCACCGTTTAAACGGTCGTTTTTAAAACCATGTGTATGACCACGAGAGCTCTCTCCATCGACTGCATCGTAAGTCGTACGCATGTTTAATTTTTCTCAAGGGCAATGAATTGGCTATACAAGCGTTATTTTCCAAAGTCGTGGTCCTCTTTTCAAAATGCTGCTGCCACGTAGCAAAACACAAGTTTCTTTCGCACTTTATTCTCCGTTGGAAAAAGATGTAACAAGCCATAGCTGATGCTTTTTGTCAGCTAGGACAATATTGGTAGTTGGTACTCGCCGCTGCCCTCTGGACCCACCGCATGGATGTTTAGCCCACCCCTTGGTGGATATATACACCGAAAATCGCCCTGATTGGTAATCTCTAGCCATTAGATTATCGAATTCTTAATGCATGACTCTAGCCGTCGGATTCAACCATTTTTTGAGCACTAAAACCAACAGCTAAAAATCATCAAACAAACTGATTTTTTGCACGAATGTCTACAAAGGAGTGGCTAAACATCCATGCGGTCAGTGGGACCGAATGGTAGGGCTGAGTAAAAAAAATGCTCTATTACATGAGGACCTTCTCTACTTAAAAATAGGTCAGGCTCATCAGACACATTTTCACATATAATTTCACACCAATTTTGGTGTACCCACATGGAAGATAAATCAATGGCTGATTTTTGGCGAGGATGATCTCCTCACCGTATAGATCACCCTTACAAAAAATAGCCCATTCTGAAATTTCTAACACTATAAAATGTGGGTTTCAAGTTAACGGTAATAAATAGACGGTCCATAATTTTTCAACTTGTAAACCATGCTGTAAGTTTCAGAATGATATGAATTTTTGTGAGAGCGATCTCCTCACTGTAGAGACCATTCTCACCAAAAATCATCCCATTCCAAAACTTCTAATTTATATATGGCTTAGGCTCGAGGGATCGGTCTTTTCTAACCAGCTCCAGTTACACGACACAATATGAGCCACGTGGCACATTCTTATTGGACTCTAACAGTATGGATGTTTGGCCAATCCCTAGGTGGACCTACAAACTAAAAATCAGCTTGACTAGTGATTTCTAGGTGTTGGATTGGACTTACTTTCATGGGTTGATCTTAACTGTAGGAATTCGAGGTATAAAGATCCAAAGGTTGGAAATCACTAATCAAGCTGAGGTTTTGGTTTGTAGGTCCACCTAGGGATTGGACAAACATCCATACGGTCAGAGTTCTCTAAGAATGTGCCACATGGTTCACATTATGTCATGTAATGGGAGTCGGTCAGAAAAGGCCGGTCCCTGGAGGCCAACCCTTTATATATTAGCCCCCAGACAAATATATATATATATATATATTTTTTTTGTGAAATTGTGTCCCCATTAAGCCTGATCCTTAAAAATAAGGTCGGGATCTGATGACACAAAATCTGACCAATAAGTCAATTCCAAGAATAAAATGGTGGTTGCGCTTTCACTTTTGCCAAAGCACAACCACAATTGGATTCAACCAATTTATTTTGAGTACTAAGCGCCAAGGTTTAAAGGAGGCTGTTTTAACAGTTAAACGGACTGGGGGCATTATTGTTTAAACGGCTGTTAAAATGGATTGAAACAGCCAGGGGCAAAAATAGAAAAAAATTGGGAAAAAACAGAATTAAATGGTTTTAACAGAAAAAAACTAAAAATATGGCGCTGAAATTCAAAATTTGAAAATAAAAAAAAAACAGAATTTAACAGAAATTAAACGGATTTTAACGGAATTAAACGCTTTTAATGGACATTTTTTCATAAATTTTGTCAGGATTAAACGGCTGTTTAAACGATTTTAATGGCCGTTGAAACAAAAAAACGGCTGTTTTATTTAAAACCAATAAAACGTGTTTAAACGGTTTTAACGGAAACAAGCTTGGGGCGTTACCCTTAAACAGCCATTAAAACCGTTTAAACGGCCGTATTTTAAACCACGCTAAGAGCAACTCCAAGGAAGATCTCTATTGTGATGCACAAAAATATCAAATGATATTTTTTTATTATAAAGTACTTTTACAGCACCTTAATTACCGTGTAAACTCCAACCACACTCTTCATTTTAACTCTAAAAATACCTTTTGGAGAAATAGAGCGCGGTTGGAGATGCTCTTAAGCGAAAAAGAATTCCAAAACTTCCCAAGCCTCGTTCTCAGTCATCGTTCTCCGTCAAGATTACAAGGCCCTATCATCAAGGCCAATGACAAGGTGTAGGAGCCACATGGCATAATCTTAGAGAACCTTGACCGTATGGATGTTTTTCCAAACCCTATATGGACCTACGAACAAAACATCAGCTTGATTTGTGATTTCAAACCTTTGGATCTTTGTACCTCAAATCATGGTCAATAATGCTGCAATTTTCAACGGTAAAAATCAACCCATGAAAACAATTTCAATCCAACGCCTATAAGGGCTTGTTTGGTATGTGAGAAAAAGAGTTCCGGCGGTGAATATTTAGCCAGGCGAATATTATCTTGGCTAAATATTTGCTCAGAGCAATATTTAACAATGTTTGGTACGTGTATGAGCTAGCTCACTTCAGCTTACTTCATTTTCTTTCAATTTGAGTGGGTCCTATATATCAAAGTAAGTCAAAAATAGGCTGGGCGAGTGCGGGAACCACATATTATTATGTCAAAGAATAAAAAAATTTATTTTTATCTTTTTTATATATTAAAAATTAATTTTTATTGAAAATAGTGATTTTCTGGCGAGAAAATAAAATTTTCTCACTAAGGCATAATCGGCGTGAAAATATTTTCAGGGGGGGGTGATCAAATGTTTTCCCGCCGCGGAGGGCAAATATGAGGGCCCGGCTAAGTGGCTGCCAAGCGCAGCCGGGCCAAATATTTTATTTGCCCGCCGCGGAGCGTTACCAAACAGGCCCTAAATCACTAATGGGGCTGATTTTTGGTTTGTAGATCCACCTAATGGCCAAACATCGTCGGAGTCCTCTAAGAGTGTTCCACGTGGCTCGTATTGTGTCATGTCATCGGCGTTGATGACATGATCTGTCATCAAAGTTTTATTGACTTTTGGTGGGCCCAAGACGCATGCTTTCGGTACTGGCCCTTGTTTATTACAAAAACTAGGGGCTTCAAAAGCGGTTTTAGAAAACCGCTATTCCCTTCATCTCTATATAGCGGAGAGCCAGAGAACAAGTCGAGCATTGTTTTCACGTAGACATCAGAGGAGGGTTATTGACCGTGTATGGCTGATCTGAAATGGGAGTTTGAGCTCCCTCAAGTAGTGGGAATGGAGGGCTGGGAGAATTTTAAATTTGTTTCTTCTTCTTTTCTTTCCGGAAAGGAGGAAAGTCACTATTCAATTATTTTCCCATGCCACCCATTCCTATTATTTTGGGGAATTTCGCCCTTTTCTTCTAAAGCCTTTGTTTCAATATTTTTCTTCTTGTCTCAGTTAGGGTTTCCGCTGATATGTTCTACATCCTTGTTATGGAAGCATCATATTTGGGCCTGAAAATATATAATTTTTGAGAATAGGCCTTTTTGACTTAGACCGGTCTGTTTGATTGCTCTTTCTGAAAAAATATTTATCTCGTGAGACTCGACGGTTAGAAGTTGAGACCTGATCTCCTCTCAGGGATTTATTTAGATTTCTCAAAGAGCTTAGGCAGAAAGTGGAAACCCTAATCGACAAAGCGGTAAGAATGCAAATCCTCATCAAACCCTAATCGAAAAAGCGTTAGGAATGCAAATACTCAATGCTGTTATTTTGAGTGAGATTTTGTTAGATTTGGAGCTATGTTTGATTAGTTCCATTTGTTTTGTTGATTTTGATTGCTATCTGTTTCTGGGGTTCTTCACGCATCTATGTTTTTTTTTTGGTGAACTTCACGTATCTATTATTCTCCATTGTTTCTGCTGATTTGATTAATGGATTAGGGTTTTTTCTATTATCTTTTCCTTAATTGTTCTACATTGATTTGTGCTTCCCCAGTAGTTAAAAGCATTCTATCAACCGGATATGCAGTTGCCACTATTTGGATATTTCCGTTTCTCTCTCCAGCCTCACCCGGTCATGTACTTACAAGACTCGCGCATCTATCTTTTTCTAGGGTTCATAACTTTTTGATTTGCATCTATCTTTTTCTAGGGTTCTTCACTGTTGGATTTGCTCCTGATGAATATTTGCATACCGAATTAGTGGATATTATATGCGAAAATTGGTTTGGTAATATTATTTATGTGTTAGAACTACATTCTTAAAGGTCCTAGTATCAGTAGGACGAAACTTGAAATTGGTGGGGTTCCCTTTCCCTTAGCTCCTATTTGTCACGCAAGTTTTAGATTACGTACAAAGATCACGAGAGCTATTCTTCTTGTGCATTTATATGTTTGTAGTTTACCTCTTGTGCTCACAACAGTACCCAAAAAAATTCATTATCCAAAACTTCAAGAGTCTTACTCATTAATTTTAGACTCCTTTGTCTTTTACCTTGCTGATCAGGCTTTGCTACTGTTTCTGCAATTCTTTCATATAATTGAGCAGTTTTGAATTCGTAATGTTGGTTGATTGCTTATGCTGCAAGATATTCTAACCATGAATAGATCAGCTTCATTAGGAGTAAATGAGAGCAATTGTGTTCAATTTTCGGAGCACGAAGATATTGGTGATTTTCTGGTTTCGTGGTGCTTTCTTGAAGGTAAAACTCATGCTCCATAGCCACTGTTCGTTTGGAAACATTACAACACAAGGTTAATTGATAACTACTTACCACCAGCTGTACGAAACGCAGTAACTGAAAATCAATGGCAAGATTATGGAATGACCCACAGTGGAGGCGAGTGGTATGGCATAAATAATTTTTTTTGTGGTGCACAATGTAAATTTGGATCAAGTAGTAAGTGCTGTTTAAAAATCCATGTACATGAAAACAACAGAGTTTTATCTTTGTATTCTGATGTTCATCAGATTTTGCTCATGCTGATTTTTGCCGATGCTCAAATCCAATGTGGGAAGGAAATGGAGATATTTTGGCAATAGTTACAGAGTTGTATCTGTGTATTCTGATGTTCATCAGATTTGCTCATGCTGATTTTTGCCGATGCTCAAATCCTATGTAGGAAGGAAATCCAAATATTTGGCAATAGTTTAAAACTAACCAAAAGAGAGTCAAATGTAGGAAGGAAATTGACTTGGTGGGTCATTAGTAAGACTGTCTTCCATGACAGAGCTCCCAAAACATTCCTGCCCGTGACTCAAGTTTGCTTTCACTATGAGACAGTAGCCACAGACGCATAAGTTGCAGACAGATGAGAAATGTGATCGCATTAAAGAGATTTGCAGCAGTACGTGCATCAACAGCGCTGAATGGATCATCAAGGTCCTTTACCAATGAACACTTTTTCTCAAGTGCTTCTTGGTATATTTGTTCATCCATGGTGGAACCAAACAAAATATTCTCTAGTTCATGTCTTGTCTGAGAAACATAGGCAATCCTTCCATAAACTTGAATCTGCAACATAAAATTTGGTCCCAATTGTTAAAGATAGTTACTGTGTCTGAAGACTTGATTCATAGAAGAGTTTCCAAAGTCCATACTATTAAAATGTTCTTATAGCTTGCATCCTCTCAACTTTCTAGGAACATGACTCTGCTTTCTTATAAGCATTGGACTGCTTTCTGTATTTCCTAGCCATGATAACATGCCGGTGGTTCTTGATTGCATTATAAGTACTTCCAGGGAAAAGCGCAGCAATCATGGCCCATTTGTTACCATACTATGAGCAGCAGCCATTATTAGCCTATCTTTTTCTTCTTCACTGGAAGCTCTTCAATGTCCTTCGGCACAAAGCTTTCAATGTCCTTCGGCACAAAGCTTTGACTGCCCACTGTATATTTCCTTACAATTCAAAGAATTCTCATTTGGGTTCTCTTCATTTAAGTTGGCGTGGTTGTCTTCAAGGGCAGCATTGTTTTCCCCAAAACCATCACTTGAATCAGAGCCCTTATAGACCATCATCTCCATCACTGTTGTGGGGATCCTTTAAGCTGCTAGTGCTGGTCCCCATAGAAGGAAAATCCAACAACTTCTTATATACTTCTCAAACCTCTTGCAACAATAACTCTCTCGTGAAGAAGGCCCAATTGAGACCACTCCATAGAGTTTCTTCTGGGTAGAAATGAAACTAGCTTTTACTTCATCATTAAAAACAAGCCGGGTTAGCCCATGTTCATGTAGAAGCATGAGAGGTACTGTTGAGTCACCGATTGGATCATCCGTGCGTTTTCGACCATTTGTTCCTTGTGTAAGTAGCGAGCCACATCATTGAGGGTAAATGTCTCCCAAAATGTTTGCAAACAAATGACAAAAAGTTCATGAAATGTCTTCTCCATTGTATTCACTTATTTTTAAAATAAATATTTTGTTTTCAAAAAAGTTTACTAGCTATTGGAAAGAGCCCTATTTAATTACCTAATTACTTCTCTTCCATTTATTATATTGTTCAAGGCAGTCTATTCATAATACTTACCATGCCATTTTATCTATATTTCTAAAACAACATTTTTTAACCATTACGTAGCATACCATTTCTTTTCTAATTGTTCCTTAGAGTTGCCAGAATTTACAAATTCACCCTTTCAAATGCCAAAATGCAAGAATTTTTGTGTGGGGATATGATTACTGTACTGAAACAGCTCTTCGTTCATCTTCTTGCTTCTCATCCATGCAGATGTATATTTAGTACAATGTAAATAAAATAGATGAAATGCTTTTTGGTAGAAAGGTCATCTACAATGCAAGCTTTTGTGAAGCACACGTGTTCATGGATCTAAAGCATTCAAGTAGCAAGTACAAGATCCACATTGAATGGTTAAGAATTGTAGGACATCACAACAAAATTGGCTTTTAATAGCATTATTTTTATAGTGTTCACGGTTGAACTCCATTAAAAGTGCAAAATGAATAGCATTCGCTAAAAATTCTATTAATGACAACCATTTATTCTTAATGCTAATAATGTTAGCATTTATCGCGTTTGCATAATGCTATAAAAGCAATTTTGTGCTACAAATATAACACGATATAACCTACCTCTAGCGTGCCCCTTGATCCCTCTCTTTTCCTTCCCGTGGTTCTACTTCCTTTGCCCTCCTCCCTCCTTTTCGGTTGAGAGCATCACCATTGTTGGTCTGTTGTCATCCCTATCGTCCATAAGTACATCTCTCTTTACTTTTGACGTGTCTCTTTACTTCTATTATTGAATGCATTTTTTTGTTGTCATCTATTTATCATCCCTTGCTCGAGCGTTTGCTGTTGCAACAGCTGGAACGAACCTTGAGAAACCCTTAAAGGGACCTTTGAAGGTCGAACTGATGTAAACCGTTGGAGGAATTGATGTAAATGGTGTCTCCATGTCTTTTATTGCGAGATTTTCAGGGTTCTATTTTCAAATTGATTTTTTTTTTTTTGTGGTGTTTTCTACAGGTGAAGGGTTAATATGTTGCAGATATTCCTTTCTTTTATTAGTGAGTCTAGTGAGGTGGAGAAAGAGAGAGCTATTTTAATATCTTTTATGAATAAAATATTGATGCGGGAGCATTCTACGTGATAGTCCGCAGTTGCACCAGATTAGTGAAGAGAGCATTTATTTGCTTTCTAATGTAGTTTTTATTTTTTTAGTGTTTTGGTTAATTTTCTAACCTAGAAACCCTAGCCGTCTCCATCTAAAACTGTAATCCCTATTCGATCGCAGAATGGTCTCCTGTCCTACATCAAATTTGATATCAGAGTCAAAATATCCTACCATCTCTTCCCTCTTCTTCTCTTTTGTTCCCTCTTGATCTTTTCTTTTATCTTTTATTTTTATATGGTCATGGGTACTATACGCATTACCGTTCTTGTTACTGTTCACAGGTACTATTCAAGGGTAATACAAGAAGAAGATGAAAAAAGAAAGATATATGAGACCAGTTTAGCAATGATGATGGCTCCCAAAATATAAGTCCAAATATATTTGGAAGAGTGAGGGTTTTTTTTTTTTTGGAGTGATTTCCAAAAAATATTTGCTTGATGAGATGCCTTGCAAGAGAGAGTGATTCTTCCGTTGAAGATCAACTACTCCAAGTATTATTTCTAAGCTAGTGATTGATTAAAGGCCCTATGATACTGCTTGTGGAAAGGGTTTGATGTGAAGCCAAGGGAGGGATTCCTACCTATCTAAAGGTCTAGATTGACTTTCTTTCTTGTCATCTACATTTGAATTTGAGGTCGAATTCTTTTCAACTAGGAGGGTTTGATGCGGGAGCATTCTACATGTTCACAGTTACGTTGGATCAATGAAGAGAGTTTTTATTGCTTTTCAGTGTTAGTTTTTTAGGTTTCTAAGCAAATAGCCAAAATTATGAGGCTCATTGTAATTTTTCTTAGTTGGTTTAAGTTGTATTTTTTTAGAGCATTAGATCTTATTATTTCATTTGGATGGCTAAATTATATTAGGGTTATTTGAGTTAGTATTTAAGCCATCTTAATGTAATTCTCTTAGTATGATGAATGAAATAGAAAATCTCTCTGAGAAATATCTTGTGAAGGTAATTATAGTGTGAAGTCAAGCTAATTTGGTGCGAAGCCAAAGGTATTCTCCTCTCTTCCTCTCCTCAATCTCAATCTCTGGTTCTTTTCTCCATTATTTATCCTCGGTTTTGGTCAATTTTCTGACCTAGAAACCTTAGCTGTCCCCATCCAGAACTCTAATCCTTATCCGATCGCAGAATGGTCTCTCGTCCTGCATCACATGTATTTCTGCTATCCATAAATTTACAATTTTATAAACAAATATTTGGACATAGATTGTAACCATTTTTCTTTTAATGGAGTGAAAGACTACGAAAAAGAACAATGTAGTAGAGCTGTGTTCTTTTCAAGAGATCCATGGTCCGCGTGGCAGTGACTTTATGAATAACAACATTTCTGTGTTACCCTTTGCAGCTGTTGCCATATGGACCGTAGATCACATTAACATCCAATTCCTTGCATTTCTGCACATACAAAAATAAATGAGGATCCTGAACTAGTATGTTCCACCTATCACATTCAAATTTGGCTACTTGCTAACCCATGTTAACAAATCCACTTCCCTTGTATTGTGCCTTCATTTGTTTTTGACTCTTAAATTTCTGTGTACTTTGCAACAACTATTTATTAAAATCAATATTGAAATTCTTCCCTCCCCTTTGTTTTGTAAATATTTGCTTCTAAACACAATCTGCATTGCAGCTTTTGCAGATTTCAATTTCCCTAAAAATACAAAAGGATTCCCATTTTGTGTGAAAAACTGGTTATGTGCTGAATATAGTAGACTTGAAACTTAGAGAAGAGGTGGCTAGAAATTGATCTCTACCATCACTGCTGACCTATGTTACCCGGATACTTCAAAATGGGTGCTGTACCTATGTCGGATACTTCAATTTTTAGTGTAAATGCCGTATCCATGCCTTGTCGGGGCCGTATCCTTGGCGTATCTGGGTAACATAGCAGTGCTGACAGCACATGTGACATGTACAAAATAATCAACAGTAAAATGGGAGTTACAAACGAGTCAAGACAAGGCAGTTCAAACTCAGGAAAAGTATCTTTGCTAACACTTTATGGATATTACTTGTTTGGCTTCAGAGGTCGGAGGCCATAACTCCTGCATCCCAAGATTATTAAGTAGTGTTTGTAATAAATGCAATCTCTGTGTATTACTTTCATTGTTTTATGTTTCTGTCTGCTTTTATAAATACAATCCAGTGTGCAGTGCTTATTTCAGTTATGATTCTAGTTCTATCAGATTAGGATCCACCTGGAGCTTTTATAGATCTATTTGTTATATGTATGATTGTGAGAACTGATAAAGTACATCAGCTAATGAGCTTTTATTTAGCAAGCAACACATACACAATGCAGTAAAAGATTAAAGAAAAAAAACATGGCATGAATTAAAAAATTTAGGGCCGATTTAGATTGCTCTTTTTGTGCCCAAAAAATATATTTTTTTGCTGAAGAAATCTATTAAAATTAAGATTTTGGCACAAAATTGGCGTCCCAAACAGGCCCTGACGTTCTTGTCTTTTCCGTTGACTGCTTGCTAGGAGAGAATTCATTGACATGGTGTTCATCATCCTTGGAAGAAAAGTTAAAAACGTACAGATGTCCAAACATTCATACACTCGAGTCCTAGTCAATTCGATACCCGTTTCTTGATAGCTCTAAAAGTGTTAACACTGAATGGCACCTAAAAATGAAATGTTATTGGTTCACACTCTTCAACATGTGCATTGCACTCGTGAATTTGTTCACTCCCTCAAAACATCATACGTACCAGTCAGTTAAGGCCATATGTCCATTTTCAAACAATACAAGAGGATGATCGCGATGACCCCATTCAGTTCTTTCTGCAATAGCAGCAAGTCTGGTCACTTTGGCCTCTTTTCTTCAAGCCCAACACAAACTATGCCCAAAAGAATTCTTAACTAGGTATCAGTACCTCAACATTCCAGAACATGGTCATCTTAAAATTGGCACATACTGCATGAGTAGGTTACAAGGATTCACACATGCACCGATCATCCCTAGAAGATTTAATTTCAGAGTACAGCAAATTTTTGAGCTGAGGACCTATTGCGCATCCATGATCTTCTCTGAAAAATTTGAAAAGTATTTCAATCCAGTCAATAATCAATATAACAATTCATAGCTATGCTCTGCTTTTGAGTAGTCCAATCTGTGATTCTGTGGTGGTTGATTGCCTTCTTCAAATTTAGTCAGGCTAAGGGTTTTTGGGTCCATCCCGAACAGTAGATGGAATGTACCCTCATTTCGGCCTCGTGTCAGCTGGGTGCATGAAATTAACCTCACTCTGCTACTATAACCAAGCCTCAAATCTTCGGTCAAGAAAAACCGAATCAAAGGAGACGACGACCATATACTTGCACATTTTCATACATGTATGTTGTACATGTACCATTTTCGTAGCAATGCATGTATAGAATGTACATGGTTGCCCATAGTTCGATGGTTCTGTGTTGTGGTTGAATGTATGGTTTTCAATTTATAGGATCAGTTAGGTGGTGTGCAATTTCATTTAGATCGATTTGGAAGACTAACTTTATGACTCAGAATGGGGATGGCCTCATTCCTTTTATCACAATCTAAGGGACAGGAATAATGTATTGGTTACATTAGCCAAGAGTGGTATAAACAATTTCTTTTTGGACTCTTCCATAACATTATCTTTAGTGCATAATTGATACAATTTTGATACTAATCAAACAATTTTTTTTTTCTTTCCTTCTAGGTTGAAGGGGGATGTTTTTGTGGTTGGATATTTCTTACATTTTTTTTTTCTGGAATTTAAACTAAGGGTCAAGGTGGTGATTTGTGGCCTGAATATTTGGAAGTCCTTCCCTATGTTCTTTAGATCAACTTTTGTTCTTTAAATTGTACATCTCTTCAATCTTTTAAAAGCTGAGTTTGAACTTGCAACCCTTCAACAGCTGATCTTATGCTAGAGAGCATGGCCCTTGAGCTATGGACCCTGCTTTTAATGATTTTATAACTGTTTCTCATTATGAGTCATTATGTTCTTCTGAACTTTATGATCACAACCTTACCATGATCATCAAGTGTATGTATCTTGCTTATATTAATGTAGACGAGGATGTAATGGACAAAGCCAAACAAATAGTGCTATTCTCTAGGTTATCTGGAGTGATTCTTAAAGTTAAGACTTTGGCATGTTGGCTTCCTGAGACATTTAAGACGTCGACTACTTTTAAGTACTTTCTTTTTCTAGTAGCTGCTTACCTTTTTTTCCCTCGTCTTCAGAAAGCAAGGTTTAGATTGTTGTCTTGTAAAATAATTTTTTTTTGTGGCGCAGAACTTCATGCAAATTCCGCACAATGTTACTCTTGTTTTTATGTCCAGCATCTGCAATGGTTCAGTTGTGCTTAATTTGTTAGGACTATTGATTAATTGGTAATAATTACAATGCAGCTTTTTGGACCATTTCCATGATTCTTGAATTGTTTTACTGTACATTTATGTTATGGTACTAGGTAATTTTTCATGTCTTTGCAATTAGCATAAAACAGTAGAATAGTATGGACAAACATGGATCTCAGTGCTTGTCTTAATAATTTGATCAAAATTGAATTGGAAAATGGATACAGTAAATCATATGGGCTAGAATTTTTTCAACAGGTAGAATTTTATGAAGTGTTTTTTGCTCTGGATGGTAAATAAGTTTAGGTATTTGTAATGCTATGTGGTGGTAAACATTTGATATAGTGTTAAAGAAACTATTCCTTACTGCATGATGTCATACTGTTTTGTTGCAAACACCCCCATTAGTGATTGTGTGCCAATACATCCCATTGAATTTAAACTCTAGAAAAGTTTACTTCTAACTTGTGGATGGATTAGTAATTCTGCAGCCTGAAGGGAGCAGCATTCTTTATATTTACTTATAGAAGTACTAAAGGATCTATTTGTCTATGTTAAGGAGAAATACTAAGAACCTACACTCCATGTCACCGAGAATGGTTAGTTGATGTAAAGATAAATGCGATTCCAAGACATGGAATTCATGTGCCACCCTGGCTGTTTGACGTTGATGTAAAGAACCTTTGGCTCATTGAAGGAGACAATACAATCTTTTGGAATGTAATATTTTTGTATTGTTGGTATAACCAAAGGTATTTTTTTATACAGTATATTATATTTAATTATTATGTCACGGACGGGAGAAGAAAAAGGGATTGTCCACTATGGTTGCTTAGGAGCAGCTCAGTAGACAATCCCTATTATTTTGTCAAAAAAATTATATTTCTAAAAACAACGCACTCGGTGTGTTGTTTTATGCGGACACTTTCCGAAAAGTTCACTTATTGAAAGCCATAGTGCGTCATTTCATGCTGACACTTTCTGAAAAAGTTCATAAGTTGAACGCCATAGTGCGTCCTTTTATGCGGACACTATCCCAAAAAGTTCACAAGTTGAACGCCATACTTTCACTAAACGATGGTGGCCATGCTATTCATTTTAGAATGAAAGCGATCCCTCTGGAACACCATGTTTTGCATAGTGAAAGATAGGTTGAAGTTCAACTGTTGAACACTCACTATCCCTATGGAACACCATGTTTTACACAGTAAAAGATATCTTGAACACTCAATTTATGGCGTTTTCGCTATAACATGTCTTTTATGGTGTTCTCTAAATGCCATAAAGGGCCTATTTTGTTGTACTCAATACATTATTTGGCCTACGGCAATGATTAGCAGAGTGAACCATATGTAGGGAGGACGATTCGGACTAGAAGAGGATTGTCCCAGTGAAAAGATCGTCAGCATTCGGATTAAAAGAGGGTGGTCCCAGTAAAGAGATCATCAGTATGGATATCTATATGTGATCATCTAAGTTGGTCTCTTGGGTATTAGGTGTATCTTCAAATGGATTCTATGAGCTGTGTAACAAGCATGCGTGTTTTCCAACTAGCAAGGAACATGCTCAATAACCCTGATGTTGGGCAGACTCCCATCTCTGCAATTCTTCAACCTTTTTCTTGGTGAGGTTTAGATAAAACTCCCCATTTACGATCAGGCATAGCGAGATGTGTTTATTTTACTACTGGACAGGGTATTTTCGTGGAACTTGCAAATATCAACAAAGCTCACCCTACCACTTACCTTGCAAGAAAATGGAGAAAGAGGGTGGGGTGGAGCACGCAAATTCCTCTTTCTGAAGTCATGCTTGCATTCACTTCTCTAGAAGTAAATAAACAACTCTATTTGAGTCTTTGTCATGCTCGCTTTCAGTGGATTTTTGAAGCAGTGGATTTTGAAGCAGCGAAACTGTGGCCAATCACAAAGCGCCACAATCCGCAGATGCTTTTGAACAAACCCAGAAATACTTTTGAACAGCGGATTGTGGAGCCATGTGATTGGCCACTGCTTCGCTGCTTCAAAAATTTTCTCGCTTTCAAAGAATTTTTGAAACCTACAATTTTCTTAAGTTCTTTACACATTTTTAAAATATTTTGTAGAGGGTACTCCCAAAATATTAGAGTTCAACAAGATTGAGTGTTTAGTGTGTTACCTATCGAACTGTTGAATCCTGGGAGTAGACGTTAAGAGAACCTGTTAACCTGAAAGCATTACACTCAAAGTGCAGTGGACAAATCTGTTTTAGGAACTCTACATCTTTGAAATTGATAAGGTCACCAATTTTTTGTTTACAAATTGTTCATCTTCAGCACACTGCTCTGGATAGTGAGATACATTTGGTAATTGTTACACTACTTTGTTACTTATTTATAGTAAAGGTATATGTGAACATAGTGGTAATTTTCTTTTATACTTGTTTCATTTCATTGTTGTCTATTTTCCATCTCCACCTTACATCTGATGGTTGACTGAATGTGGGACTTACAGTACAAATCTGCTATAATCTTTGTTGATGATGGGATGCTTTAAGCCCCATCTCATGGTTTGGAAATAGCTCTGGATACGTTTAAAGAAATTGAAGCGTTTCTGTCGGCAAATCCATTGGAAATCATCACATTGATATTAAAAGACTGTTGAGGCCCCAAATGGATTAGCCAAGTCTTCAATTATTTGGGGTTGATCAAGTACTGGTTTCCAGCATCGAAAATGTCTTGTAAATTGTAATGACGAGGAATGGGTCTCGTAACCAGGTAAAATGTTCAAGGAATAGCCTACCAGTTAAATTTTTAGGTTAAAAATCAATTTAAATAAGATAATATATGAATGTGTAAACAGTGTTTTAACTTCTTATGATGCTATTTTTAAGGTCCAAGCATGTGGAAATAACAAGTATATATTATTTTCTATATTGCTCTTCTTATGGACATACTATCTCTAGCATAATCTTACTAAGAAGTTGGTGTGGACGACACATTTAGTCCTTATAGTTAAGAAATGCAGCCATTCCAAACAGCAGAAGCCCTCTGGTCAAGTAAGGATGCATAGGGTCTGTATTCCGGTATTGCACCGAGTGCCTTTATCAATGCAAAGTGGCAACTTTTGCCCATTACAAAGCTGGTGACAACAAGGGTTTTCAATCACTGTCTTCTTGAACATAGCAGAGAAGATCTTTGCACAAGACTGCAGATAGTTGAATGTAATACAGCTGCCTTTTTTTTTTTTTTCCATTTTTACTATTCCTACAAAATGTGTGGCTTTCAGTGTGAGGACATTGAGCACATCTTTATTGAATTCCCTATTGCCAAAGCCATATTCATCTACCAGCTCTGGATAGCCAGAAATAACGAAGCGGTCAATGAAGTCTAAGCTACGACAGAGGAGATCCTGTTATGATGGTGCTAGAAGTGCTGTGCTGTGGTTGTTTGCATCTCTGTATTTTGTTTTGATTATTGTTCTTTCTTCCCAACAGATCCTTGCCAAAGCCTATTTCGAGTATTACAGGTTTACAAATGCTGACCATGCTCGACAGGGCCCAAAGCAATGTAATATGAAAAGGAAGGAAAAAGAGACGTGTCATATCTGCTAGATTCCTCTACCTACAACTTGGATCAAATGCAATTTTGATGGCTCAGTAATTAAAAAAAAATTATCTTTCGGAGGTGTTATCAGAGACGAGCAAGGAAGATTCAATGTAGCAATGGCCAAAACTTTAGGAAAAAACAACTATTACGGAGGCATGGCACGTCAAGAGAAATTATAAGTGGCAAGAAATTGTAATGTAACTAATCTATTAATAAAAGGAGATTCCTTACTAGTATTGAAGGCCATGAGGGAAGAGATCGAAGCTCCGTGCCACATAAGAGGATCATCGAAGACATTAAGCGCAGTCTGAAGCAAATCTTTGTCCAATTCCAGGTTCAACATTGTCATTAAGAGAGTAATTTTGCTGCAGACCATATGGCTAAAATCGGCCATGCCCAACCAAATATGGTCCTTTCCACCCCAATAAAAGTGGCGCATATAACAAGGTGAAGGTCATGCAGTAATTAAGAGTCACCTAAATAGTTGTCATTTCCATCTGCACTGAGGTTTATTCAGATTATTTTTGTTGTATGGTAACCTCCAAATGTAATTTCTTGTCTGTGTTTTCGACAAGATCGACGACGATGCAGGCGAAATATCAAAGTTAAGTTTGCTCAGACAACAAAACAAATACTTTTAGCATGCCTGTAATCTGAGATGGGGCCAATGTAGGTTGAGGGAATATAGAAAGATAAAAGAGGGATGAAGGAAACAAGGAGGAAGACAATCTCTTAGCACCAAACAAATTTTACAGCTACCTTTACACATAAGTGGGATCTTGAAGTTATAGAAATGGAACTAAGCAAGGGCAGAATCTTCAGCAAAAATGTTGTTTTGAAGCAGACACACTGTACTAATGTGTTAAGTGGGTGTGATTTAGATTGCCAAAAGTTCTAAAGGAGAATCTATTCTTGATTTAATGGTTAGAACTTAGAAGAAGGAAATTCACGATATCGTCCAATCGTGAATCACAATTATTAATTTTTTTTTTTGCCAAAGTAGTATTTGATCTTAATCTCTTGTAATTAGTGGGTGATCGGAAAAGGCTAATTGTCCATGTGAAAAGAGAGAGATGGGAGACTATCTGTCTTCTCTTTTTCTTTCTCTTCTTTTATCAAATGCTGATGAAAAAAAGGATTACAGAAATGATGCCAGAATAGTGTAAATTTGAAGTTTAATTACCTTTAACATTGACTAACAAATGAAATATATGGAAAACTGGAAGAGTAAGAATGTTTTTCTTCTTACTAACATCCAGCCAAAATGGCATGACATGGGCCAGCTGAGTGTTAGCCCCAGTCCAGTATGAGACCAATCAAGCTGGGCTTTGCCCCAACAGACAAAAATAACTTGGCTTAAGCCCAGCCAAAGACTGAACTAGTGAAAGCCGTCATTAACTTTTACCTTAATTTTTTGCTTTCCAAGTTTTAGCTATAAAGTAATTAAAGGGTCCTAGCACAAAGATTTAGTGAATAATGAGTCTTTAGCAAGGTTTCAAAGTATGAGAAAATCTGCTTATCAAAAAATAGAAAATCACATGAAGAGAGAGAGAGAGAGAGAGAGAGTTTTAACAAAGTGGGTCTACTGAAAATATTAGAAACATCAAAACATAATCTATGAAATTTCTGTAATATCATCTGAGTCAAAAGTGTGGATAGAAAATTATATCCGAAGGTAACGTCGGTTTATTAGCTCAAATCTAAGACAAATCATTGAGTTACAGTTGCAATTTGATCAAATTCATGGTTCATTTCATGTAGTTTAGCTCTAGTTAAAACTCGATTCCGACCTAATCATGTGATTAAAGACCCTTTAAGTAGAGCATAATTATGGGGATCAGTAAGTGGGTTGCACTACCACTATTAGAACAGTGATTCCACTAGTGATAGCAAGCATGGCCTAGTCTACAAGATCTGAGCATTTTGACCAAGAGGATTATCAAGACTTTATATCAGAAAGAAGAAATTAAAGAGAATCCAATCTAAAAAGGTTCTAATTTGGACCTAATCAATTTTGACTCTACTGTATTGGGTCTTAAATATAAAACTTAGTATGAAAAAGTGCTCAGTAGTTTATTTACCCTATTTACCCTTTTTAACTTGGTGTGGAGCATGTGATTAGGTAAGTAATGAGGCATCTTACACATGGCCACCAATCTCAAGATAACAATAAAAATAAAATCAGGGTTACATATAATATGATATCAGAATGGCATCATTAACCCTAGCTAATACCGGTTTAAGTACTAACGTGCTTCGATGTCGCATTGTGTCTGTAATAATGGGCTACAAGTGAATATTGGTTGAAAGTGGAAAAAAAATTCCTTAATCATAAGTATCTTATAGGTTTATAGAGGTATGATTAGCTACATTAATTATCTTCTTTTCTTAGTTTGACCACCATGGTCATGTGTTCTAGTGTTCATAGAGAATTGATGCGGTAAACATGACGACAGATCGATCCGGAATGTTTAAAATGGTCCCCAACAAGCTCTTATGTTGTTTAAATGACATGATATGATTCATTAGAATAATTAAGAAGATATCTGTATCGGATCTTTTAATTTTGAAGGATGCGAAAAAACAGTAAATGACGGCTAACAAATTCCGTCCTATTTTGCTTGACAAGATAAATATCATATTTTTCTTTTGCGTTTTAGATAAGATCGCTTCAGGCAAGAACACTCAACAAGCTCTGTTGTCAACATAACGAGTGTAGACTTTCTACTAATATTACAATATAAGTTGGGTAGTTGTCATTGTCCATTTTTGTATATATATTGGGATTCAAATACTTTTACGGCACTATAACGTGCAATGGCATTGTTTCCATTTGTTTGTGACAAAGACCATCCTTGTAGGAGACCCACTAGAGCTTGACTTCACCCAACCCTTGTGGAAAGACAGACACCAGATCACATGGTTTTGGTATCCCTTTAACATGAAATTTCCTAGTATGGGTTGAATAGGGGAAGAAAAAGAAACAACAACAAAGACAAGCTCCTACCATCAAACAACTTTTATGGGGACCTTCAACACATGGGTCGGTGCCTGAATTTGTAAAGGCTAGAATCTTTTGCCACATGTTGGTTGGAAGCACACACCTTGGTTCAAGTTGTGAATCGTTCAACAACTACCCTTAGATTATGCCTTGTTTTAAGATAACAGGAATGTAGAACTTCATTAATTTGGAATGGTTTTCAAGTAAACTTCCCGGACTGATTTCAAACGATTGATACGTCAATCATTTCGAAGCAGGAGAAGTTGAATGACAAGTTGGCCTCTTCTAGCGGAAATGACAGGAAGGATTGCAAGTCAATATGGGGCTGGAAAAGTATATCATATCCTAGGTAGCAGTTGGGCTGGAGATAGTACACCCGGCAACTGTGCATCATCATACTGTTGATATAGGGTTTTACACAAATCTTGAGGTACAACCTTGGAACTATTGGGGTAAAACCAACTAATTGGAGGAAGAGTGCTGATTTACAAGAGAAGAAAATTGTTCTCTTGACCGAAAACACTAAGAAAAGACGATTAATATGTTATATTTTACCAAAGGGTCGAGCTCAGGGGACCCCCTTTTTTCTGACCCCTATTGGTGTTTGTGTGCTCAGCCGTGGATTTCAAGAATCCAAAGGTGATTGTCAGCGCCGAACTGGCATCACTTTTTTCACTTTTGGGGTACTGACAACCACCGTTGGATTCGTGAAATCCATGGCCGAGAGTGCGAACACTAAGAGGGGTCCTCGGAGCCTGAGCCATTTCCTAAAGCCCTTAATTTTCTTCACTAAAAAAATTGTCAAATGAGGTTACAAGATGGTTTAATTTAGAGCCTACATTCCGACTCCAAATTTACACAAAATAAACTACATCTACATTCCAAGACACATAGGAAACAACATTTCTTCCTTGCCAAGTAAAGATGTAAAGTGCCCATGAAGCTAACTATTCAAATCACCAACCTTTCTAGAGACTTCTCTTCAACCAACACATTAAACAGGTTGTTGGAAAACCAAAACACCCATAAGCTAAGTCTAGCTTATATTTCCAATAGGAACTCCCATCATTAAGTGTTTTAATAAAGGTAAAAACCTTATAAACATCAACTAAAAACAAACCCTCCTATCCAAAACCAACTTTAATCGATTCAAGTTATAAAACCCATCTACTTTTTATTGCAAATCATATTAGGATTTGTTGCACTGCTCAAACTCAGAGCCAAAATCTAGATTAAATTTAGGGTCTAATCAAAATCACAGTGATAATCTTTCCTCTCTACATTTATCTATTAATTACATATATCTAGGGGAGCTTATTCTACTTTATAAAGACTACATTTTTTCTGTCCCTTTCCAATGTCGGACTAAATTTCTACACTCCCTTTTACAGGTAAAGAGAAACAAAGCACAAAGGACAAAAAACCTTTGTTTTTTGAAAATATCTCTAACACACCCAGCTTTCAATTGATACATCCAAATCGACTACAAAAAAAGAAAAAAAAAACTTTTTTGATACACCCAAATCACCTTAGCATTCTCTTAATTTAAAAGGAAACCCTAGGTTTTAAACACTGAATGGATAATATTGAACTTTTAGCTGGGTATGGAGAGATGGAGAGGGTTACCTACAAAAAGTCCATCCCAACCTTACTATACTTTTCAAGTGTACCACTAATTGAAGCAGAAGCAATAGTTCCTATGAAGTTCCAGTATCCTGTTATTTTACTAGAGAGAGATTAGCCTAATTTTGGCTACTTAGCTAAATTGATTTACGATTTGTGGGATTGACAAAGGTTAAAACTTTAACCAAACACCAACTTTTAATGTTAAACCTTGGAAAATCAACTAATTTTCTTTGAAGTTCCAATCATTGAAGGGAGTTGATATTTCCAGTGAGATTTCTACTCCTTCGATCCAGTAAAAAAATTCACGTTTGACAGAAGTTCCCTCTAAAAGATTTGTCCTTACCTGTCTTTTCAACAGTCAAATGTGAAGTGGGAAGGCTATTTCAGTTAAATGTGAATTTGTTTTTTTACTTGAAGAGGTAAAAAGGTCACTGGAAAAATCAATTCCTATCATTGAAACATGAAGGTTACTGTCTTAATCAGCTATACAGACATAATTAATGGCAGTTTGGTCAAATTAAATTCCACACCAGTACAAAATCTCAATCATGGTAATTGCTAAGTCAGTTGAATTACCATTAGAAAGGGAAATCTATGTAGTTTATAAAGTTTCTGCTATTTTGATCTCCACACCTCCCTTATTGGTTCTATGTTCTCACACAATTCCCAAATGGGAATTTTTGCAAAAACATGGGTAATTTTGGAAACCCATTTCTATGAAGATTTTTGTTTTCAACATTTCAAAATCTAATCCCAGTATTCCACAGAGGTTGTTTTCTAGGAAAGCTACAGCTTTGAGCACCCATTCCTAAGGACATCTTTTCTCTGTTCTACTTATAGTCCACAGCTTCACACTATAGAAAAGTCTTAATTTTCCATTTTCAAAAAGAACCAAACATCTCTCTCTCTCTCTCTCTACACAAATTCACATTGCATCCAAGAGCTTGCCTATTAGTGGATTGCCCAATGGAATTAGCAGATCTTCTTGTTAGACAGGCATGTGAGGACTGAAGCAAAGTGTACTTTCCTTCTAGCTCCAACGGGGTGGTTATCATGTGATCCTCAGACCTGCATTTTTATATTTTCTTTCACATATTACACTACCCAAATCATTAAAAAGCTGAAACTGTAACTAGCCAACTCTATTTTCTCCATTTAACTATCAATATCCATTCGTGCAACTCTCTCCCCCCACCCCTTCGCTCTCACACACAACCCCCTTCTAGATTTTGTATAAGATCCTCATGAGTTAATGCATTTGGTTTTTTTTCCAGGCTGGTGTTATATATTTTTTTGGCCACAATGCATATAGAATGGAGAAAACTTAGGCTGTTGCATTGCTACAGCAAAGGTGAGATCACAGTATTTCAGACAAAAATTAGAGGTGGGGGTGGGGCCCACTTCACTTTCGAATATTTTTTTTAAACATGTGGGTCCTACATCTACATGTGGTCTTGAATACTGCGACCTCCACTTTTTGCTGTCAAGTATCTCCATGATCATCCCAGAGCTCTTCAAGAACTCAGGGTGAGATCACAGTATTCCAAGGGAGTCAATGATGTTGACCAACAGTTAAGTGATGCCTTATTTTATTCACAAAGTACAAGCAGGTCTTACTAATCTCCATATAAGGGGTGGGGGAATCTTATGGGGTATTTGGGTTATTCCATTAAAGAGTTAGTGATAGTTGATGGGATTCACTTGTGTTTTATATTTTCCCATGTCAATGATGTTGACCGACGGTCAAGGGGTGTTTTACTTATTTCATATATTGGATGGATTTTAAATAATTTTCATGTTTTCTAAGGGGGTGCCACTAATTTTCATTGTTTTTATTGGGTGAGTTTTTATTACTTGGGTCACTCGAGGTAAGTAAAGGGACCTTGGGAGTGTGCATGGTTTTGACCTGGGTGGCCTTCCTTTCTGGTCCTAATGCCTATATATATATGGGTTCCTACGTATATATATACTTTTGACTGACTTGAACCAACCCAGTTCAGGTTATTTATAGTTTTATACTATTATAGTTCTCTCCAAGCTCCGAAGTGGGTTTGAGGCTCTGAGCTTCTTGGGAGAATCAATGGCGGTCTTGGTGGTTTTTGGGGTGGTTTTGGGGCTCTGTATCTGCACTGCCATTTTGAGATGGAATGAAGTGAGATACAGAAAGAAAGGCTTGCCTCCTGGGACAATGGGGTGGCCAGTGTTTGGGGAGACCACAGAGTTTCTAAAGAAAGGACCCAACTTCATGAAGAACCAGAGAGCAAGGTGAGATTTTGGTAGTTTTTTAGCCTCTGGGTTTGTTGTTTCTCTTCTTGTGTAGATGGTTTTCAGCCTTGATAATGCAGTGCTTAAGGTTATGGGTTCTTCTCTTATATGTAAGACAAGAAGCTGTTGCTGTTTTAAGGGTGTTTTTTTTTCTGGTTATAGTGGTTTGGGTGTAACGTGTGCTAATTGCTACAAAGTGTTTGTCTTTTTTAAGCTGTTTGAGCTCTATTTTCCAAGTTAATTGACTTGTACAATGTGTTTCTCTTCAGTGTTCTAAGTGGTTTCTTTGCTCGTCTAGTTTAGATCTGCTTAAGTGTAGCAAGAAGCAGAGTACTTTAGCTTCAAAATCTTATATGGGAAATACCTTTCCTTCTCCATAGAAGGTGGCCTTTTTCTTGATTCAAGATGTTTCAGATGCTTGAAAGCATGAAATCTTTAGTGGTTGTATATGTATTTGTGCTTTACTTTGCTTAAATTTCACCTACAAGACAACCCCATATAAGTCTGGAAAACAAACTGATCTTCTCATTAGCTTTATCTTTTACTAAAAGACAGTTCTGTTGGGTCTTCTAGTTGTGTTAAACTTTAAATTTATCAGACAAAATCTTTACTATCTTTTGAATTTTCCTGTTATAGTTTAATTTTCATTGATTTAGGTAGTTTTTTTTCCCCATTACAGGTATGGGAATCTTTTCAAATCCCACATATTGGGCTGTCCCACAATTGTTTCCATGGATCCAGAGCTCAACAGATACATCCTCTTGAATGAAGGAAAAGGCTTTGTTCCTGGCTACCCACAGTCCATGTTGGATATATTAGGGAAATGCAACATTGCAGCGGTACACAGTTCAGCTCACAAGTCCATGAGAGGGTCCTTGCTTGCTCTTATCAGCCCCTCCATGATCAGAGACCAACTGCTTCCAAAGATTGATGAATTTATGAGATCCCACCTCAGCAACTGGGAAGGAAGAACCATTGATATCCAAGAAAAAACCAAAGAGGTTAGTCGAATCTTCAAAACCCAAAAGAATAAGAGGTAGAGAAAATTAAGAACCTATAGAATAGTACTCAATATTCCCCTGTTTTACTAATTAGCCCACAAGTCTTAGTCATGGTTTTATTATTTCCTTTGGTAGATTACAATTAGTTTTAACCATGAAGAGGAGACCTCATAACTAAAGAATCACAGCCGGGGTCCTTTCTCTTCTGGAATTTAAATTAGCTTCAAAGTTTCTGCATGTTTTTAAAAAGTAAGAAAAAGAGAACCCCAATGGTAACAATTTTTTCCTGTTATAATTTACAGTAATTTTTTGGTCCAGATGGCGCTGTTGTCATCGTTCAAGCAGATGGCCAGTTTGGAATCCAGTTTGATATCTGAAGCCTTCAAGCCAGAATTCTATAAACTGGTACTAGGAACCCTGTCATTGCCTATCAACCTTCCTGGCACAAATTACCGCCGTGGCTTCCAGGTATATCACTCAACATTCTTAACTATCTTTCCCTACCTGCCACCATTTTTCTCTTTATAGAAACTTTTGTTGTATTTCCAATGGAGCTCGTTCACAGGCAAGGAAGAATATTGTCAGCATCTTGAGAAAAATCATAGAGGAAAGAAGGGCTTCTCCAACTACCCAACATGACATGCTTGGTTGCCTACTGAGAATGGAAGACTCAAGATACCAACTCAGTGATGAAGAAATAATTGATCAAATAATTGCAGTCCTGTATTCAGGTTATGAGACTGTCTCAACGACTTTGATGATAGCTGTCAAGTATCTCCATGATCATCCGAGAGCTCTTCAAGAACTCAGGGTGAGCTTGGAGTTTCTTACTTTCAATGCTTTCATTTTTTGTTAATTATTTCAGGTTTTTTTATTGTCTGATTCAATTTTAAGTTTTTTAGGATGAACATTTAGCGATTAGGAAAGGGAAGGGACCAGGGGATCCAATTGACTGGAATGACTTCAAATCCATGAGATTCACTCGTGCTGTAAGCAATTTGAATCAACCACCTGACTTTGTTAATCAGAAAAAAACCAATAAGTTAAATTTAGTCTGTTGTTCTTGATGCAGGTGATCTTTGAGACCATGAGACTAGCTACAATTGTTAATGGGGTGTTGAGAAAAACAACCAATGATATGGAATTGAATGGTGGGTTCTATAATTACTTTTATCATGATCAAAATATTGTCAGATGGGGCGTTGTCATATAACTTATCAATAAAAGATCAAAATATTCATCTTAGGTTTTGATTTTCTTTGAGTTCTCGCGTTAATAATCTTTATGGACTACCTACATTTTGGAACTTTTTTAACAAAGATATATTTGATGTTTTCAAGAATTAAATAGGATATTTTTTATATTTTCTTCTGAAATTCCTTGGTCTTCATCTGATACGAACATATTTGAATAAGGTATTTAATAAGGAAAAATATATGACCGACCTTAGGTCATCATCCTCATTGGACCTTGGCCCTCATTGGTGCACCTACCACATCTATCTCTGACCACTGGGGGCCGAACTCTTGGATGAGGCATAATCTGTGAAGACTGCTAATCACCAGAGTGTGAACTATTTTACTCAATGCCTTAGCCATCGAAGATTTAGCTCTAGATCGGAAGGTTAAAAACTTCTCCAAGTAATTGTTCTGGCTTTGCTCCAGTCAAGGTGTAGCCCACTGATTGAATGATCTGCATTGAGGAATCCAGAGGCCTGGTGGAGGTTAAGGTCCATTGAGGAGGATGGACCATCTCAGGCCCATCATATACTATCTCTATTTATTCTTCTATAGCAAAGTTTGGAAGTGATTTAGTAACGATTCATTGTGACATTTCTTTTGTGCTTTACAGGATTTGTCATTCCAAAAGGGTGGAAAATCTATGTTTACACAAGGGAAACCAACTATGATCCCTTTCTATATCCAGAGCCTTTAATGTTCCATCCATGGAGATGGCAGGTCAGTCGCAATGACTTTTACTATTTCTGTAAGAAGATTGCAGTCCTTCCAAGATCAGTAGTATTGATTGTTGTTCAAAATAAAAAGTAGACCAAGTGTTGTCACTGATGCTACATAGATGGGTTATGCCATCAATGGCGATAATGGGTACCACATAAGACAATGCTATGGCAATTCTGTTTTAGCATCTTGAAACTACTTATTTGAAATTCTAGCTTTAGTATGGTAAATTTATTAAGGTGACCAAAATAACCAATATCATTAAATGCAGGATAAGAGCTTGGAGTCTCATAACTATTTCATGTTATTTGGAGGAGGAAGCAGGCTATGTCCAGGAAAGGAGTTGGGAATAGCAGAAATCTCCACCTTCCTTCACTACTTTGTGACAAGATACAGGTAACTTAAATGACTTCCATATGTATATATTCTGTAATATCTTCAGCAACTACCTAGTCAACTTATATAACATTCATCTCATCTGACATTTGTACGCCCTCAACCGCGCAACATCTTCTTGTGTTTCCCTTATTCCTGGATTTGCCTCGCGGATGCCCATCATCTTAATAACAACCAAGTGACCTCATCCTTCAGTACTTCATTGATTAGCTGCTACGCTGTGCGAAGGCCACACCCGTAGGAATGTAGGATGCTTTGTTCCATGGGTTGAATGCTCAGCATAGTTACAGCCTTTTTGACCCTTGGAGGCTAAGGAAGCCTACCAAACTAGCAAGACAAAATACAGAATGAGCGAGACAAACCAAACCAACAAAAGGAGACGAAAACGCAGCAACAAACAAAAAGCACAACCGAACACCCCCACCCCTAATCTCACCCCCAACAAACCAACTCAAACCATTTGAAAACCATATCCTCAAAAATGATCCCCTTCCCTTCCTCATACAAAAACCCTATTGTTCTGCTCCCTCCACAATCCCCAATTAACCGCCAAAGGACTCAATACCCACCCACATCCTTTTTCCAAGCCGGCCTAGAGACTTACATCCCCAAGCAAAGAATAATTCCTCACAGTTTTTGGAACTACCCAAGATAGTCCTTCCAAGTTACAGCTTTGTTTCACCACACTTGTTTCTACTTTAGTCTTATGTTCTTTTTTTACTTGTTGCAGATGGGAAGAAGTAGGAGGAGATAAGCTACAGAAATTTCCAAGAGTTGAAGCACCAAATGGGCTACATATAAGGGTTTCAAGTTACTAATACTTTCATATATGTACAGAAGAAATATATTACATTGAAGGAATGTGGGTGTACAAGAATGTGCTAACAGATGAATGAACGAAATCGAAATTTTCCTCGTCAGCGAAATTAATGTAATGGCATCTGTCTAAACTGCAATATAGTTTGCTTGAATTCATCTTTATAAAGCTATGCATAATCAGTCTAATTCATTTGTACATGAATTCACACATGAAGAAAACCGAGAACGTAAGAGGAGATCAATCTATTTTGAAAAGTATGAAAATCTCTGCAATGTCTTGTATTTTGAAACTCTAATCTACCATCGATTCAAACTAGAGAGGCCTAGGAAACTAGATTCAACTCAAGATCTACCTACAAGAACCTGTTCTTTGAAAGCTGCTAATAAAACTTCCAACTGAAACCCCACAAGGTGTTAAAAACTGACAGAAGACCTCGAATTGTTAACTCCATGCAAGTGCAATATTTTCTCATGGGAAATTTTGGTCGCACGATATTTGGGTGAACTGAACCAAATGGGCATTGTCGACCAAGTCCAGCCTCGAAGTCATGCAAACCAAATGCAGCCTCAGCAAAATTTGTTTTAATATACAAAATTTGTTTTCATATTAAAACAAGATTCTGAATACCTTCCAGTCCTTACATTAGTTCAAGTCCTGCCTTGAAGTCACGTGAATCACGCATCGTCAACGGAACTCATTTTCCTATTTAAACAAGATTCTGCATACTTTCCATGTCTTATGTCAGTAGGTAGGCTGGGATTGAATCCAAGAGATCACGGTTGTGGTGAATTATGTCAACCAACTGAGCTACTGTATTGACAATAGGTTGGGCCAGCTTTTGTTTTCAAAAGGATGGTTTCATAATGGTTGGCGGCAAGTCTGAACCATGGTTTAAAAATACTTGTATAACACTGTTACAACGGTAACACTACAACCCCGTTACGCTACTTTGTATTTAACACTGAAAAATGTTATAATGTATTTAACATTATAATGACTGTTATCCATGATGGGCAAATTTTCAGCTCATGATGGGCCAATTTGGTCTGGTGCTCGGGCTGGGGTAAGCCCAAGCTCAGTTCATCTCTTTACAGGCTAAGACATATTGGGTCCACACCTACTCCAACACTACATAATCTTTGGCCCGCGCAATTAAGGGCTTAAGTTTATTTTTAATTTTACGTTAGACCATAAGTTGGCCCAGCCATTATTGGACCTTAAAATTCATCCTTAGTCCATATAACTGTGTGATGGATCCCACATAAAAAAATCTCCTTGATCAAGATCTACTCAACCAGATGATCCTAACCATCTGGTCAAATATAATTCTTTTTCTACTCACCATCATTTTATCGTCACTTAAGAAAATGTGATAATTCAAATGGTTATGATCATATATTCATATGGTCAGGACCTAGGGTTAGGGTCACATGGGTGGAGCATGTTGGCTGGACCTGGGCTTTTCATAACTTCAGACAAGTTGGGCCAAAGTCGAACCCATTTTTTTAATTGGCTACAAAGCTAGGTTCATTCCAAATGCGGGTAGGTATAGCCATGGCCGGACCCTCCACATATAATCCCCTGCCTAGATCTCTAGGTAGGACCAATTAAATGGTTGGTCTCAACTCCACTGCATTCTAAGTCAGCTATACAACAGGAAAACGAGCGGGGCGGGAACGAAGTGCGGCGCTTACGCACCACTTGCTCGTCCTCTCTTATGCATGACAGAGAGTATGTTAGGCTTGTATGTATGTAAATACAAAATCTCATCTAATACATGATCGTATGAAAGGTAATCCCAAGGGTTGAGTGCAGGTGACTAGCGGTGTCAATTTTACCCGTTTATCCGGAACCGAATCGGAACCGGAACCGGAACCAAAAACACCGGTTTCGATTCCACTTTTTTGGAAACCGATTAAAAAGTAACCGGAACCGGAACTGAACCGACAATAACGGTTCCGGTTCTAGGTAGCCTAATATGGAACCGAAATCGATAAGAACCGGAACCGAACCGATAAGAACCGGTACCAATAAATAAATATAGTGTAAATATTCTAATATTCTCAGATTTGGCCCAATATACCCGGAATCGGAACCAGAACCGACATAAATACATAATCGGTTCCAGTTCCAGATCCATCACTTTGAGAACCGGAACCGTTAAGGAACCGAACCGATAAGAACCAGAACCGATTGTTTCGGTTTTGGTCACCTTAGGAACCAAACCGGAACTGACCCGTTGACACCCCTACAGGTGACCGGGGCTCCATTCCAAAAAGTAGGAGGTTCTGAGTTCAACTCTCCTTGGGGACACCTCCTGGAAAAGGGTAGTGTAATAAATGGCTCATATTAGAGTATGTAAGGTGCACATACGAGATGCACCGTATCTTTACTGAAGTTGATAAGTATCAATTAGATTAGATTTAATCTGATTTGACGGGCGACATTTAATAAATATGAGTGATTACATTGACCTACTCAAAGCTCTTACACAGAGCATTACAAGAATCCAATAAAGAAGGAAATCCTAATCAGATCTAATTCAAATCAGATCAAATTTAATCCTAATTGATACTTATCAACTTTGGTAAAGTTACGGTGCATCTTGTGCACCTTGCATACTCTAATAACTCAATCCACATTAACTCTCCTAGTACAATTTGGCACCGCTGTGGAAGGGGTGACTATCATGCCCTGGGAGATTAGTCGGGTGCTCTAAGAGACCCAGATACCCTTGGTTTCCAAAAAAAAAAAAAAAAAAAAATCATGTGAAAGGCCGCATCAAAGTCCATGCGAGTCCCCTCACTGGACGAGGGATGATGATGAGAAATCCTCATGTCACTCGAAGATGCAATTTCAATTACAGCGTAACAGGTTTCTTGTCTACCTCCTCTCCTCACATTGTTTTCTAATTCTATCCTGAATATCCATATGGCTCGACGAATCCAGGTGCGCCGAAGGCTCCCTTAATTAGTTCTACAAGGGGAAGCGAGTCTGCATGTGAGCATGCAAGTTTGTGTGGCCAAGCTGGGGGTACTAATCGGGGTGTAAACAAGTCGGCCCATCAAAATATTTGAAATCATTTATAAAGCTGATTTTTAGTTTGTAGGTCTATGTAGGGATTGGAAAAATATCCCGTCAGAGTCCTCTAATAGTGTGTGTGTGCCATGTGGCTCATATTACACCCTATCATTGGCCTCGATGACAGACCCTGTCATCAAAGTTTTACTCCTGTGATCGAAGTTATTTTGAAAAACATAATAAATAATAATATTTTTAGTTTTTTGGCTTAAATCTGACTGATGTAACCCGTTTTGATGGATAAACGGTCGTTTAAACGGTAACGCCCCAAGCCTGTTACCGTAAAAATCGTTAAAACTGTTTTTGAAGCTTTGAATTTAACGGCCGTTTTTCCCATTTTAATGGCCATTAAAATCAATTTAACAGCCGTTAAATTCTGGAAAATTTTGTGGAAAAGAGGCCGTTAAATTCCATTTTTATATTTTTTTGAAATTTCAATTTCAAATTTTCAACGGTAATGCCCCCAGTCCGTTATGCCGTTAAAATGGCCTCTTTAAACTTAGACGTTGAGTATCCATTACATCATTTAAAACCTTGAACCAAATATCCGTGGCCGGAAAAAGAGTTATGTGGCATTTTTTGAGGGGAACTCTAAGCAAGTTCAAGCTTGTCCACCAAGACTTGGGCCAAACATCATGAGTCGGTGGTTCCAAGAAGTTCTTCACGACCATTATAACAGGAGAAAATGTTGGACGACAGACGGACCATAGTATGCCACGTGGAGCACTCACTCTAAGAGATCACTGACCGTATGGGTGGGCGCATCCGTAAGTGGACCTACATACCAAAAATAGTTTGATTTTCTAACCTTTGGATCTGATAATAAAATAGATTTATTAATAATTGCTTAGATACATTACATTGAATGACAAGGATTTATATAGAACTGAATATAGTCAAAGACAAAATCTAATCTATTAGATCTAATCTAAGATATTATCATAACTCTCTGAATCTTGATAATTGGTGACAAGTCAGAGAATTTGTGATGAGATGCACCAATAATCATATGGTGCATCTTACACACCTTACTACAATATCTTCCCTATATAGGATCTTACCCTAAAAAATATTAGATATCTTAGAATTAAAATCAACCCAATAAAAAGCCTCCAACCCGAGGTTTGGTGTTTCTCGGTAAGTTTCTTTTATGATTTTCTTTCTAGTTTTCCCACTTCTAACTCGTATCTTTGCCCCAACATTTGAAAATTTAAAGTTCTAGCGAAAATCTGCTTCTTTGCCCAAGTTAGTTCTTTGAACAAAATACTCACTGCTAAAAACTTGATTGCTAGGAAGTAAATTTCGATTAATTTCTATGTTATTTGCAAGACTAATGAGGAAAATACATGCCACTTTCTTTTGCATTTTGATTTTACCATACAGATCCAGTCATACTTCTTATCTCAAGTGAGCCTCTTTGGGGTTATGTTGGAGTCAATTGGGGCTTTATTTGTTGGATGGCCAAAGATTGATCTATCAATTAGGAGGAATCTCTTAGGGAGGATGGTGCCTTTTGTTGTTATATGAGGCTTATGGATGGAAAGAAATAGAAGGGTCAGGATCGGGGTTTGTATCCGAGCTAAGCCGAGCCTGCCCCTTGAAGCTCAACCCAAGCCAAACCTGCCCAAAAATGGCCTGACTAACCTATTTTTTTTACATTTTAATTAAAATTGATCGAACCTAGCTCGGCTGAGGCCCAACCTCCCTACGCCTGACCCAGCTCGGCCTGACATTGCAGACCAAGCCTGACCCGTCAGGCCAAAATTACAAGCTGACTTGGTAGCAATGTTAATGCTTGTGGCATTGGCGTGTGCTTGGTGGCGTAACATTCAACAATATTTACCATGGTTTAAAAAACTACCGTTATAATGAAAATAATGGCCGTTATAACCGATTCAGATTCCCCTGTTACGTTATGAACCGTTAAAATGTTGAAAAAATAACAGCCGTTATTTTCTGAATTTTTTTTGTGAAAAATGACCATTATTTCTATTTTTTGAAAATTCAAAATTTGAATTTTAGTGCCATTTTTCCATTATTTTACGATATTTTCCATTTTTACCCCTGAGCATCACAATTCACTATAATGGAAAAAACGGTAACACCCCCAGTCCGTTATAAAGGCTCCTTTTAAACTTTGATATTTGCATCAATTTTGGATACCCCGTCAATTTCTCTTTTTATCCCCCAGTTAAACTATAATTAAAATGACTTCTATATCCCATAAGTTTCCTCTTATACTACAACGATGAGTACTTGCGGAACGAGAGGTGGAAGCTTTTCTCTACCGGGATCTAAGAGGCTTACGTAATATTAATGGCGATAACAGGGATGCAGGAGGCGTACACACAGACACTCTTGTCTTTGACGACGAAGGAAGTTAAGTTTTCACTTCACCAAGTGAGAAAAGGTAAAACCCTTACAATTACTTTCGTGTTTCACTTAGGAGGATGGGTGATAAGAGATTTCGATGGGCCCACGGGGCAATTAGAGATTTTTATAAATTGGTGAGGGGAATTAAGAGAAAGGGGTGCTAAGAACAAATGACAGGATATCTAAAATTCCCCCCAATCAAATTTTGCCAAAAAGTGATTTAATGTTTGTTTTGCAGTCCCTGCAAACAGATACAAACAATAGGCAAATGAGTCTCTTCCCCACCCCCACCCCCACCCGCACCCGCACCCGCACCCGCACCCATACTCCCTGCAAACAGATACAAACAATAGGCAAATGAGTCTCTTCCCCACCTGCACCCATACAAATATTTTCTCAACGAATGTTCGCCATTGCAAACAGTTCTTTATCAAATATCGACAAACATTTGTTTATCAAATATTTGCCTACAAATATTACTGCAAAATACAGACAAGATACCAAGATAAGTTGATTTCCCTCATTTTCTAGTTCCCAAATGACTTCCATTTGGACCATTTCCTACTAAAAGCATAAGTCCGACCAAACCATCAATCTGAGCCATCCAATTGGTGGGTCTCGTCTTGAATAGGGTACTACTAAAAATAGATTGATCAAAGGATCTAAGACCTTTCAATGACATGAAACAGTTGTAAGTTTCCATTCAATCTGAATTTCTGACCCATCAAAGAATTGATTCAAAGGTGTGGATTACACATATACCGCGAGAAGGAGTTACGGTCCATTGAAGATAATGCAGTTCAGATGCATAGAAACATTTCTTTAGTTTGAAGTTTGAACACAGAATCGCAACAGGGGCCAAAAACACCGCGGCTTTGAACGAGTCGCCCCACCGCCAAAGCCAAGGCCAACGCTCAGCGGCCAGGCCAAGTCTCTTTGAGTCGCTCCACCGTGCAGACCACGCCCTATTCGCACGTGCCACCACGTTGTAAAGAATTATATACAACACGAACACCCCCACTTTCCTTCCTTGAGTCCACCCTTCCCTCTCCCTCTCTGTTTTCTGCAACTTCGATCGGATCTCTCGATCTCCCTCGCTCTCTCACTAATGGCGGAAGCCTCCACCTCTCTGATTCCGCTCTTGAAAGATGAACTCGATATCGTCATACCCACCATCCGAAACCTCGAATTTCTCGAGATGTGGAGGCCCTTCTTCCAGCCGTACCATCTGATCATCGTTCAAGATGGTGATCCATCGAAGACGATTAAGGTTCCTGAAGGGTTCGATTACGAGCTCTACAACCGCAACGACATTAATAGGATTCTGGGTCCCAAGGCGTCCTGCATTTCCTTCAAGGACTCGGCGTGCCGTTGCTTTGGGTACATGGTGTCCAAGAAGAAGTATATCTTCACCATCGACGACGACTGTTTTGTAAGTATGGTTTGATTTGATTTTTTGAATTTGGGTTTTTGGTTCTGTGACGTGGGCTTCGGTTTTGGGAAGAAAGATCAATTTTTTTTGGATGGGTTTTGAAGGTTTTTTGCGGGTTTTGAATGCTATAATTTCTGTTTTGGTGATGGTATTTGTTTGATGGGGTTTTTGTTCTAGGGGGAAAGATTGGATTTGGTAGATGGGTTTTTTATTTGCTTTGTTTTGGTTATGGTTTTGTCGGTTGGTTTTGGGTATTCTTGATTTTGGATCTGGTTTTGTTGTTTGGGTTTATCTCTGTTTAATTTCGGGTTTAAATTATGTTCTCTTGAACTCCCATGCTTGTAATCACAGCACGACTTTAATTTGCATTATTTTCTTAAGTGTATGCTTTTTTTCTTCTCTAAGGATGGATCTTTGAAGTGATTTAGTAACTAGAAAGATTGAATTCTGATTAAGGAATTTCAACATTATCTCTTTGATCTGCATTTCTTCTGATTTTGGTGATGGTTGGTGATTTTATATAATTTTTTTTAGTTAAGGGAGGGATCTCTGTATTAATAGCCAAGGAAGCTGGATTTCTTATAATGTCATCTAGTTTGGGGATGGTTTTCTACCAATTGGATTTGATCTCGTCCCTTTGTCAGTCTGTACATCACAATTCGTTTTCTGTGTTGGTATTTTATCAATCTGGACCGGGTTTTGGAGGTAGGTTGGTTTTTCTTGATGGGTATGTGGTGGTATTTTTATTCTTTGAATTTGATATCGGCTTCTTTGGCTTAAAGTAATAATGGGGTTACAATGGATTTGTTGTGGAAAATAATTCGAGCATGTTTAGGATCTGCCAATTTGGTACATTAAGAGCGTTTCACTTGGATTACAGATCTCCAGTCTCTACGACCTTATTTGTTTGTGAGGGATGGTTATATGGTTTTAGGTTTCTTTATCTATGATTTATTTTTTAGCTGAGGGTGTCTGACTTGGGTCTGGTTACTAGACTTGCTCCTAGCAATTTGAATTGGATTTTGGTTGAGATCTATCAGTTTTGAGATTGTTTTTATGTATCTTTCCCTCTCTAAGTCCCGTCGAGATTAATCTGACTGGTACAGTCAAATTCTCCATTACAAACATCTGTTTCCCACTTTCCAGATGCCACATGCTTGTGATTATGCTTTCTTTACTTGATAACTAACTGGATATACCAAGTGATTTACAGCTGTGAGATTTTAAATTGTGGCATCTGGTTCTGATTCCACAACATTGCAATGAAATACCATTTTTTTTTTTCATTAGTGGGTCCTGGTTGACAACAACTGAATCAGACACTGACGTTTGATAGCGAGGAAGTACAGTCTAGGTCAGCACCATCAACTATAGCTTCAGTCCCCATCTCACCCACCATCAGGTTCAAATGCTCGACCAGAACATTTAATTGGTGGACACCTCTTGAATGGCCACAGCCCAACGATCTTATTTGCCATATTATTATGAATGAGAATGGCTTTGATTTTTTATTTTTATTTTTATTTTATTTTATTTAGTTGATTGTCCAAAATACAGCAGTTAGCCTGATGTCTAGGATCCATTGGTGATAACCTCTATCAAAGATAGCTCATCAATTGGATAGTTCGGCTGATGGTGGCACATCCACTGATTTCCACTTGAAGTTTTGGATAGTTGGTGGTGCTAAGCGCCACTGTTACTCCTCTTTGATAAATTTGTTATCATACAGTTCAGGTCATAACTCTATTTTCAAATGTTTCCATGCTCCAAATATATCCAGTTCATTCTTTTTCTGTATATGTTTCTGCCTGATTTTGCCTTGTTAATTGTGATTTTCATTATTTAATGGATTGAGCCTTTGTTTATTTACAAATTTAACTTAATTTAACCACTAGCTTGAAGTGTGGGTAAACTCTTTGAGGATCTAAATTTGGGAAGTTCTTGTTGATGAACAGGTTGCTAAAGATCCATCTGGCAAAGAGATCAATGCGCTTGCACAGCACATAAAGAACCTTCTCGCCCCATCCACCCCCTTTTTCTTTAACACACTGTACGATCCATACCGAGAAGGTGCAGACTTCGTCCGTGGGTACCCTTTCAGTCTACGTGAGGGTGCCCCCACAGCTGTTTCTCATGGCCTCTGGCTCAACATTCCAGACTATGATGCTCCCACTCAGCTTGTCAAGCCTCGAGAGAGAAACACACGGTATTGAGATCCTTCACACAGTAGACAAACACCTCTAGTGTGATTTTCTTATTTGCCGTGTTTGTTAAATATGTACTTAATTTTTGCAGGTATGTAGATGCGGTTCTGACAATTCCTAAGGGGACCCTGTTCCCCATGTGTGGTATGAATCTGGCATTCAACCGTGAGCTGATCGGCCCTGCGATGTACTTTGGACTCATGGGTGATGGTCAGCCAATTGGACGCTACGATGATATGTGGGCTGGATGGTGCACCAAGGTACATTTCTTTATTTATTACTATTGTCTTCTCAAGTCCTCCAAGATACCTCTTCCCACCACCTTTCCTTTTCTGTGTCTTGGTGTTTATTTTCTGGTTTCTTGAACTTTTTGGAATGTATGGAATTTTGGGTTCATGTATGATGGTTCTGCCTCAAATGTTTTAGTAGCTGATAGTTTCCATTTGGGTTTGTGGCCTTTTCTCAACCTCCCTCAGTTCTATCCCAAATTTGACTGTTTTGTGCCTGAATTCTACGTTCTATTGTACAATAAAACAGTAAGTCCTTCCCTCAAAGAGATAGAATTGCTCACGTTCATCCAATATGATGGTGTTTTAGGTGATATGTGACCACTTGGGATTGGGAATCAAGACGGGTCTGCCCTACATCTGGCACAGCAAAGCAAGTAACCCATTCGTGAACCTCAAGAAGGAATACAAAGGTATCTACTGGCAAGAAGAACTGATCCCTTTCTTCCAAAATGCGAACCTTCCGAAGGAGTGCACGACTGTTCAGGAGTGCTACATTGAACTCTCCAAGCAGGTTAAGGCTAACCTTGCAAAGGTGGACCCCTACTTCACCAAGTTAGCAGATGCCATGGTGACATGGATTGAAGCTTGGGATGAACTCAACCCATCTGGAAGTGCTGCTGAAATACCCAATGGCACAGCCAAATAGAGACTTAGACTAACAGTTCTAGCTCTTATCTATCTTAGATTTGGACTTAGTAGTCGTTTAACTACTGTGTTGTTATATTATTTTTCCTCTCTAAGCTTTTGGATGGAAGCTGGGAGTAATTTTTTGCAGGTTGGTGGGATGTAATATTATCTTCTCCCTATGAGTTTAGAACAATAAAACATATTTAATTCAGAATTTAAATTAATTTGGGCATCACAGGTGGTGGCACATTATGAGAGCTATAAATGTTATGTTGTGGGGGGTAGGTGTAAGTTTCTTTTTGTTTTTCTTTTGATGATCATTTTCCTTTTAAGATCTGAATTTTGAATTGGGAACATGGTTCGAGACGATCCATTTTTCCCGATCTAGAACGGTATCAGCAGAGACTTAGAACCATGATTGGGTCGAATGGAAGTGGGAAATATCCTAAAAAAGCAGTCAATGGAGACATCGGTTTGGTGAACGTCTTTTACTTTTGGTGGCATTGTGTCGGTCTTTTTTCGTAAACACGGTCTTGAGTCGAAGACTGTCATGGCCCATAAAACTGCAATTCTGTGATCGGTTTTCACTTGGGGCGTGTTTGATTGCACAGAAAATTTCCCGAGAAAATACATCTGGGAAATGCCTTGAATGGCTGAATGATTGCAAATTACATAGTTCAATCATGTGAGAAAATAAAGGCGGATTTTCAGGTCGAAATGAATTCTCACCTATCTGGATGGGAAATGAATTCCGGGCTTAGTAGGAAAAATTATTGAGATTTAAATGGCTTGGTAGGGAAAATTATACAGATTTAAAATAGCTATCTAACAATGGACAGTTGTGTTTTCCCAAGGAAAATGCAATATTCTCACTTGGCAATCAAACACGTCCTTAGTTCATGATATTTAAATATTCAGGAAACAAGCCCCTTTGATTGGGGAACTTGGAGTAATACTTCGTCTACAGCAGACAGATAGACAGCCCACAATATGAGCTACGTGGCACTCTTAGATGATGCTGATTGTATGGATGTTTGACCAATCCCTAGGTGGACCTACAAACTAAAAATCAGCCTGATTAGTGATTTCAAATCTTTGGATCATTGTACCTCAAATAATATATGGGAATTTTTGACATACCCCCCCATGTTATCTATAAAATTAGACATGTCCCCCAACATTTGAAAAAGCTGACATACCCCCTATAACTTGGTCCACTGTCATTTGACCGGTGTTGACCCGAGTTGTCTCCCAAATTCTATATTAAAGGACAAAAGTGCCCTTATCTTCAACCTTAGAACAAGGGTTTGGGCCAAAACCCAAATTCCAAATCATACATGAAAAGAAGAGATTAAAATTAAAAATAAAATCCCATGTTGGTAACTCTGCGAATTTTTTTTGTTTTTGATAAATTAAGTAAAAATTGAGAAGAAAAAGCCCCATAAAATAGAATAGAATTCATTTTATGGATTTTATTGTAGAAGAATGAAAATATAAAATTGAGAGAACCCATCTTTCCAAAATCCATGTCAAAAGCTTAAAATATAAATTGCTCTTATTCTTCTTTTCCATTTTTGTTAATGAAAATTTTTAACAACTAAAATTGTATGCTTTAAGGATTTTTTTTTTTTAACCTTGGTTTTAAATTGTTATCGGAGTGGTGGCCGGCCGGCCGGCCAGCCATGAGACTCTGTTGGGTTGGTCGCCGGTGATGGGTGACCAACCCATTGGCATCTCTTCGCCGTCCATCCATTTGATTTGGGGTTTGGGTTTTGGCCCAAACCTTTGTTCTAAGGTTGAAGACAAGGGCACTTGCGTCCTTTAATATAAAATTTGGTAGTCAACTCGGTTCAACACTGCTCAAATGACAGTGGACCAGTTCCGGGGGACCCCCATTTTGGCGTACCCACATAGAAGATGAATCAATGGCTGATTTTGGTGGGGATGATCTCCTCACCATATAGATCACGCAACAAAAAATCAGCCCATTCTGAAATTTCTAACCCCATCAAATGTGGTTTTCAAGTTACAAGGTAAAATCGACGGTCCATAATTCTTCAGCTTCAAAACCAGTCTATGAATATCAGAATGATTTGAATTTTTGTGACGATGATCTCCTCACCATAATCCTCACCAAAAATCAGCCATTGATTCATCTTCTATGTTGGTACGCTCAAATGGGTGCAAAAAATGAGGGGTCCCAGGAGTCCCCCCATTCTCTCAACTCGACAACAATATTTAAACAAAAATAAAAAGTACGGACACCAATCCAACATTGGTCCTTTTCTAGGTGAACTGATGTACAAAAATCAGCCTGATTTATGATTTCTAACCTTTGGATCTGAGTACCCCAAATAATAATGCTCAAAATACACAATTAAAAATCAACTCCGAAACGGATTGATTTGTTTGCATGTAGGTCCACATAGGGACTAGCCAAACATCCATACGGTCAGCATCCTCTAAAAGTATGCCACGTGGCTCATATTGTGGCTGGACATTTTGGGCGGTCATTTGAGTTTTACTCGAGCCTACTACTGCAAATGATCGGAAACCTAATCAAAAGTTTCATTGCCTCCTTTCAGCAAGTTTTAGAAGAACAAAAAAAATGAGGACGAGGACGAGGAGGAGATCGCCATTGATAAATGACGTCGCCGGCCGTTGGGTCCACTGTTGAGAGGCGTCGCTAATTGTTAGGTCCACCGTTAACAATGATCACCTATTTGCTGCATTTTTTCTTTTTTCTTTTTCATACAACAATAATGCATTTAGGGCCTTTTAGAATAAAGTATGTTTTGGCCATTGGATAAGCATGTAATGGATGATTGGATGGTAAAAACACTTATTTTTTTAAGAAAATAAGAATGTGGTATAATGCTACTTTAAATTTTAACAGGTTATTATGGTCGTTTCGGGATGTCCATCCAGAAACCGTTAATGGGTGTCTATGGTCAATGACATTGTCCATGGTCAAAGGGTGAGATGCAAATTGCATCAATAAAGAGGACAAGCCAAAATCCCTAAATTTTATGTTCTATTTTTTAGGGCTTTTTTGATTTACCCCCTTATTTTATTGATGCAATTTGCATCTCACCCAATGTTTTTAAAATATATGCGTCTCACTCTTTGACCATGATCAACGTCGTTGACCATAGACGGTCATTAGCGGTCTCCGAATGGACATCCCGATATTTTTTAAATGACTATAATGACCTTGGATGAGATGCAAATATATTAAAAAATATTGCGTGTCATGCAAATTGCATCAGTAAAATAAGGGGGACAAGCAAAAAAATCCATTCTTTTGAGGATTTTTTATTTTATTTTTATGATTATGAGCTCAAAACCTTTCTTCATTTACTTTTGGCCCTACCGGAGAAAATTTTTGACGCAATGGATTTTAGAAGTAGTGGCCAGTGGCGCACTGTGATTGGCCTCTGCTTCAACCAACCATAGGTGGACCTACAGACCAAAAATTAATTTAGTTGTTAATTTTTAAGCATTGGATTAGTCATTTTTATGGATTTATTTTATCCGTAGAATTTGAGCATTATTTGGGGTACAAAGATCAATGGTTTGAAATCACTAATCAGACTGATATTTGATATGTAGCTCCACCTAACGATGTGGCCAACATCTGTACGGTTAGTGACCTCTAAGAGTCTGCCATGTGGCTCATATTGTTGTCCTTCGGCATCATTGATGAGGGACATTAGTGTGCTTAACAACCTATGAAAGTGAGTTACTTGTTCGAGATTTTATATCCAATAATTAAAATTAACAATTAGATTAATTTTTTATCTATAGGTGGACCTACGGTTGGGCCAAAAGTAAATGAAGAAAGGTTTTAAGTTCACAATCGTATAAAAAAAAAAAGAAATCCTCAAAAAAATGAATTTTTAGCTTGTCCCCCTTACTTTATTGATGCAATTTGCATCACACCCAATGTTTTTAAAATATTTGCATCTCACCCAAGGTCATTATAGTCATTTAAAAAATATTAGGATGTCCATCTAGAGACCGTTAATAACAGTCTATGGGCAACGACATTGACCATGGTCAAAGGGTGAGACGCAAATATTTTACAAACATTGGGTGAGATGCAAATTGCATCAATAAAGTAAGGGGGTAAAGCAAAAAAAATCCATATTTTTTATTATTCTAGTTTGACCTATTTGTTGACTTTGTTCCACACCTGTCCCGGATCTAGGTTTTTAACGTCAGAGGCATATTTTTCTTCGAGAGTGAGCAAGAGATTGCAATGGAGTTTCGAGTTTGGGAGCCAACAACAAAGAGGAAAAATATCTTTTAGGGAAGAGAGCAACTTGATTCTTTTGCGATTTTTTTGATTAGTTTGGAATTTTTTGCACGAATTAAAAAAAGCACAACCCTAAAAGGTAGGGTCCACGCAGTTACCAAATACAGACTAGAAGAATTGGCCTGACCATTGTTGACCTAATTTGTGGTTAGTTAAGGATGGCTTTCCAAATAAGGTGGTCTAATTTTTCCAAATAACTTTTTAGAAGTTTAGGGTGGGTGGGCTCCCCTGCCTATGCCACCGAGTGATCACTTGGACTGTTTTGAGGGATTTGTTCACCGGTTCAGCTCGCCTGTCTGATTTGGGATTTTGAACATTGAATATTTTATGAAGGCTCAGGCTCCAAGGACTTCCTTTTTCTGACCCTTCTCAGTGTTCGTGCCCTCAGCCGTGGATTTCAAGAATCCAAGGGTGCTGGTTGTCAGGGCCACCAAAAGTGAAAAAGTGATGCCAGCTCGGCACTGGCAACCACCGCTGGATTCTTGAAATCTACGGCAGAGCATGTCAACAACAAAGAAGGGAAAATATCTTTTGGGGAAGAGAGCGACTAGATTCTTTTGCGATTTTTTGATTAGTTCAGATTTTTTGCACGAATTAAAAAAAAACACAACCATAAAAGGTAGGGTCTACACGGTAACATAATACAGACTAGAAGAATTGGCCTGAGACATACCTTTATTGACCCTTGTGGTTAGCTAAGGGTGGCTTTCCAAATAAGGTGGTCTATTTTTTCCAAATAGATTTTTCGAATTTTGAGGGTGGTGGACCCCCTGGCTCTGCCATTGAGTGATCAACTGGACTGTTTTGAGGGGTTCGTTCACCGGTTCAGCTCGCCGGTCTGATTTGGATATTCGAACATTAACAATAATTGGACGATTTCATTGTTTAATTTAAGTTTCAATCACAAATTAATAGAGCCATCGCTGTATTGATTATTTTTCGCCAAAGCTCAACCATCGTTGGATTCTCGGAATCAACACACGAGAAGAGAAGAGAAGAGGGTGGAAATTTGGGGATCAAAGGACCCCCCTTATGAGCCTGAGCCTGATCCATAGTAGGTAACTTAACAAAAAATTGGTATGCTTATCAATGTTTTAAAACCCAGACCGGCAATTGACCCGGTGGACGTTCAGATTGACGGCTGTTCCAGGTTTTAAAAAAAAACATAAAACTAAAACTTAAATGTCCGGGTTGGCCGTTTTGGGGTCCGGTCTGAGACCAATGCGGCTTTTCATAAAAAAAAAAAATAAAAAATCCTTCAAAAGATCTCGAGAATTCCCTAATGTTAGGCCACTTTCAATTAGCCACAATCAAATTCAAACTATTCTAGCGATCCAATTAAGACCCTGCATCCTAATGATCAAAATTGGAAGGTCAATACATTGATTAAACGGAAAAATCAAATAATTAATAAAATCCATTTCTTAAAACAGGTAGACGTCCGTTACGTTTTTTCATAAAAAGAAAAAAGATAGAATGCGTGCATGGAATCCTGCTAAAAATAAACCAAACCCAATCTTCTCCGTCAAAAGTGCCAGTTCACGACAGGAGCAAGAAAAAAGTTGGCCAAATTTTCGCCGTTGCCGGGGATCAAACCCGGGTCACCCGCGTGACAAGCGGGAATACTTACCACTATACTACAACGATTTTGTTGTGCAAGATATTATTTTCAATAGTCTTATAACTACAATAACACTTTACCTTTAATGCTAAAGAGAGTACATGGCGATTTTGAAAAAATAAGCAAAAATGTGGACATCTTGCCAATTGGTAGCCACAGGCTTGCCCTCATAATAGTAAATATGTTTTATAAATATTTTCGAAAACATGATATGGTGGTTCAGTTAAAATGTGATGTGGTTCCCCGTGGATCATGGTATGATGGATTTGAATTCTATCTTAAGAATCACCAAATATAATGGAGGTTCATCTCATAATAATCTTTTTTTAAAAGGGTCGGGATCAGGGGGACCCCCATTTTCTGACCCCTCTTTGTGTTTGTGTGCTCGGCCGTGGATTTCAAGAATCCAAATGTGGTTATCAGCTCCGAGTTGCTCACTTTGGCTCACTTTTTTTCACTTTTGGGGGCGTTGTCAACCACTGTTGGATTCGTGAAATCCACGGCCCAGCGCGTGAACACCAAGAGGGGTCAGAAAACAGGGGGTCCTCGGAGCCTGAGCCTTTTTTTATTAAAATGATCTCACTGCTAACTCTACTACATCGGCCTTCAAAAAAATATTGATTTCACCCTTTGATGTTGAATGCAATATAACACGTAATTAACTATATACAATGAATTTCAGAAGGCATAAGTAGATTGCTACACGTGCGATTATTAATAATTCATTGATAATTTAATATGATCAGAGATGTGGGTTCGAGGCTTTTCCACATCAATATAAGAGATTGAAGAGGTAAAGATGAGAGTGGGAAGCTCAGACATACGTGCGAAAGAGCAGACCACATTGCTAGTGTTTTCTCATTAAAGAACACCCGTGGGTGGCACGTGAGTGATTGTAGGGTCGTCTTTGAAAGAAGTGGCAAATAAGAGAGTTTCAACCCAAAGGGGTAGTTTTGGAATAAGGTTAGTTTAGAGGGACAAATATGTATATTATGACAACTCAAGGCACAATTAGAGAATCATAATTTTGTAATTGTCCATGTAGAGAAGATGAATAGTTATTAAAGGGATTATTTTGAAAACATGGAAGAAATGACGTGGAAAATGATTAAGTTGTTTTTAAAGAACTATTTTAAAAACATGAAAAAAATATCATGTTAAGTAATTAAATATTTATCAAAGGGTAAATCTGTAAATTAATGACACGAGAAGGAGCATTTCTGGTACGAGAAATGGAATATAAAGAAATCAAGTGGTTGAAACTTGGAAGGGGTAGTTTTGAAAATTTGGATAAAATGCATGATAAGTAATTTAGTGATCATGAAGGGATGTCTTGATTGTGGCATGGGAAGTAATTAAGTAGCCTAATAGGGGTGTATGTTAAGGGCACATAATAACATTTTTTTGGTGGATAATGGCATTTAATGAACTAATTAGCGTAAATATTTAGTTTTTTAATAGGTAGCTAATATAGGTGCTTAGGTGAATACGTTAGGGGCACTTAATATTAGTGCTGGCAATGGATCGGGTTCGAGTCGGATTGGTACTGATTTGGTACCGATCCGATTAGAAATCCAATCAATCCGGACCCGATCCGGACATGAACAATCAAATCAATAAAATTCAGTTCTGTAACCAATCAATCCAATATGATTAGATCAGTTCCTGGTCCGATCCAATCCGATTCTATATGTACATAACTAGTAAATGGCCCGTGCTGACGACACTCTCCGACAAAAGCGTTTGCAAAAATTAAGGAGCCTTCGACACACAAATGGTACAACAGATTGGGGGCGTTACTGTTTTTTCCATTATAATGGCTGTTATAACATATTGTAACGCACATGAGTAAAAATGAAAAATAACGAAAATAACATAAAAAAAAAAAATAACACCGCTAAAATTTAAAATTTGATTTTCAAAATTTCAATAAATTTTCAATCTTTTGCGCATGGGGATCAAATGAGTGGGAGTGAACGAATACATGTGGGGGATTGAGTGGCTGAAATCTAACCATCCACATTAGATGGATGGATTTGTTCTCAACTACTTTTTATCTCATGATGCAGGATACGATAAGAGATAAGACAACTGAGCTATTTTATTATACTAGTGGGTGGCCTGTGCCCTCGGCACTCTCTGACAAAGCATTTGCCAAAATCAGGTGTACCTGTGCCCACGGCACTCCCCGACAAAGAATTTGCTAAAATCGGGTGTGAGTGACTGAGATCCACTGTCTAATAGGAGGATAAGATCTCGGCCCTTCTTTATTGAAGCCCCCATGACCACGGCACTCCTCGACAAAGCGTTTGGCAAAATTGGGTGTGAGTGGCTGAGATCCATCGACCAATTGGGGGATAATATCTCGATCCTTCTTTATGAAGCCTATAAGAGGGGGAGACAACTTCCCTGTTTTGTTATATAGATAGTGGGTAGCCTATGCCCACGACACTTTATGACAAAGCATTCGCCAAAATCGGGTGTGAGAGGCTGAGATCCACCATCATTTGGGGGATAAGATCTCAGCCCTTCTTTGTTGAAACAGATAAGAGGAGTATAAGTGGGGAGATAACTTTCCTATTTTGTTATATAGACTACTAAATGACCCGTGCCCACGGCACTCTCCGATGAAACTGTTTGCCAAAAATTGGATGCCTTCGGCACTGAAAGGGTATAACGGATTGGGGCATTACCTTTTTCCATTATTACAGCTGTTATAACGGATTGTAACCCACATAGGGAAAAATATAAAAAAATATATGAAAATAACAGAAATAACAAAAACTAATGGTGTTAAAATTTAAATTTTGAATTTCAAATTTTTAATAAATTGAGGTCAAATGAGGGGGATTGAGTGGCTAAAATCTAACCGTCCACATTAGATGGATGGATTTGATCTCAACAACTCTTTGTCTTATGAAGCAAGATAAGATAAGAGAATACAACTGAGTTATTTTGTTATACTAGTGGCCCGTGCCCATGGCACTCCCCGACAAAAGCATTTGCCAATATCGAGTGTGAGTGACTGAGATCCACCATCCAATTCGGGGATAAGATCTCGGCCCTTCTATATATATTGAAGCATATAAGAGGGGGAGACAACTGAGCTCCCTAGTGGGTGGCCCGTGCCTACAAAACGCCCTAACAAAGCAATTGCTAAAATCAAGTGTGAATGGCTTAGATACACCATCCATTTGGGGGGATAAGGTCTTAGCCCTTCTTCGTGAAGACGGTAAGAGGGGGGATAAGTGGGCAGACAATTTCCATGTTTTGTTATATAGACCGGTGGCTGGCCCGTGCCCACGGCACTCTCTGACGAAGCGTTTTGTCAAAAATGGGTGTGGGTGGCTGAGATCCACCATCCATTTGTAGGATACGATCTCAGTTATTCTTTGTTGAGACTGGATAAGATAAGATAAGAGATAAGGCAACTTCCCTGTTTTGTTATATAGATATGTGGGTAGCCCGTGCCTGAGGCACTCTCCGACAAAGCATTTGCCAACATAGGGTGTTAGTGGCTGAGATCCACCATCCATTTGGGGGATATGATCTCGGCCCTTCTTTGTTGAAATTAATAGATAAGAGGGGGGATAAGTGGGAAGACAGATCTTGGCCCACGGCACTCTCCGACAAAAGTGTTTGCAAAAATTGGGTGCCTTCGGCACTCAAACCATATAATGAGCTGGGGCGTTACCTTTTTTTTCCATTATAACGACTGTTATAATGGATTGTAACGCACAGAGTGAGAAATGAAAAAGTAACAAAAAATATAACAGTGTCGAAATTCAAATTTTGAATAAATTGAGGTCAAATGAAGAGGATTGAGTGGCTGAAATCTAACCATCCACATTAGATAGATGGATAAGATAAGAGAATACAACTGTGTTGTCTTGTTATATGCGTGGGTGGTCCGTACCCGCCGCACTTTCCGACAAAGTGTTTGTCAAAATTAGGTGGGAGTTAATCTCAGCCATCGATATGAAGCATAGTGGATCTCAGCCACTCATTATTGAAGCCATATAAGATAAGAGGGGGTAAAAGAAAACCATAGTCACTTGTTATATTGATAGTGGGTGGCCCGTCCCCTCGGTACTCCCCGCCAAAGCATTTGCCAAAATCAGGTGTGAGTGGCTGATGAGATCCACCGTCCATTTGGGGGATAAGATCTCGACCCTTCTTTGTTGAAACAGATAAGAGGGGTTATAAGTGGGGGGACAACTTCCCTGTTTTGTTATATAGACTAGTGGGTGCCCGTGCCATCGGCACTCCTCGACAAAGAATTTGCCAAAATCAGGTGAGTGGCAGAGATCCACCGTCCATTTGGGGGAGGATTAGATCTCAACCCTTCTTTGTTGATGCTTATAAGAGGAGGTATAAGTAGGGAGACAACCAATGTGTTTTGTTATATAGAATAGTAAATGGCCCATGCCCACGGCACTCTCCGACAAAAGCGTTTGCAAATGTTGGGTGCCTTCGACACTCAAACCTGTATAACGGACTAGGGCGTTACCATTTTTTTCATTATAACGGCTGTTATAACGGATTGTAACGCACAGAGGGAGAAATGGGAAAATAACAGAAATAACAAAAACTAACGGTGTTGAAATTTAAATTTTGAATAAATTGAGGTCAAATGAGGCGGATTGAGTGGCTGAAATCTAACCGTCCACATTAGATCGATGGATTTGATCTCAACCACTCTTTATCTAACCGTCCACATTAGATGGATGGATAAGATAAGAGAATACAACTGAGTTGTCTTGATATATGCGTGGGTGGCCTGTGCTAAAGGCACTTTCCGATAAAGTGTTTGTCAAAATCGGGTGGGAGTTAATATCAGCCATCGATATGAAGCATAGTGGATCTCAGCCACTCATTATTGAAGCCATATAAGATAAGAGTGGTATAAGAAAATCATTAAATTTCTGTTAAATTCTATTTTTTTTTAATTCTTTATTTTCAAATTTTGAAATTCAGCACCACTCTTTTCGTTAAATTAATTAAAATCCATTTTTGCCCCTAGCCTTTTCAATCCGTTTTAACGGTTACACCCCTCTCGAGGCATAAAAAGTGGGCTGAGATCCACGTTTTAACGGTAACACCTCTCTCAGCCACTCTTATACCCTCTCTTATCTTATATGGCTTCAATAATGAGTGGCTGAGATCCACTATGCTTCATATCGATGGCTGAGATTAACTCCCACCCAATTTTGACAAACACTTTGTTGGAAAGTGCCGCGGGTACGGACCACCCACACATATAACAAGACAACACAGTTATATATCCCTTATCTTATCCATCATCTAATGTGGACGGTTAGATAAAGAGTAGTTGAGATAAAATCCATTGATCTAATGTGGACGGTTAGATTTCAGCCACTCAATCCTCCTCATTTGACCTCAATTTATTCAGAATTTGAATTTCAACATTGTTATATTTTTTGTTATTTTTTCATTTGTGCTTTACAATCCGTTGTAATAGCCATTATAATGGAAAACACGGTAACGCCCCAGTCCGTTATACCGTTTGAGTGCTAAAGTCCCAATTTTTGCAAACGCTTTTGTCAAGAGTGCCATGGGCACGGGCCATTGGTGATTTTTAAACCATGACATAGACTACTCTAACCAGAACGAACAAGGCCCAAGTCTCTTGACGGGCGGGATGGCACCTAAACTCGGTTAATGGAGTCAACTGCATGGATCAGGCCGTTGGTGGATTTGCTATTGGTGGCACATGGTCCCCAGTGGCGGAGCCAAGGGGGGGCGAGGGGGGCAGTTGCCCCCCCTCAACTTTTAAAAATTGATAAAAACCTTTTTTTTCCAAAGAGGAAAAAATTGTTGATGGGTAACTATAGACCGTGTTGACCCCCCTCAACTCAGACCTGCTTTGCCCATTGACCACATGGATGTTTAGCCCGCCTCTTGGTGGATATGCACGCCCATCACTTTGATATTCAATCTCTAGCCATTAGATTTTAGTACTTTTTTAAAGCGTGATTCTAGTTGTTGGATTAAAAAATGATTGGCTACTAAATCCAATGGTTAAAACTCATCAAACAAGCCGATTTCGGCTATGAGTGTCTATGAAAGGAAGGGCTAAACATCCATGTGGTCAGTGGGCCCATCTACCCCACTTTGACGAGTAAACCTTTGATGACACCTGTTGAGAGTGAGCGATGGTGCTAATTGCAGCCAATATGAGCCACTTGACACATTCTTAAGAGGACACTGACCGTATGGATGCTTAGCCAATCACTAGGTGGACCTACAAACCAGAAATCAGCCTGATTAGTGATTTAAAACTTTTGGATTTCTTACCCAAAAAATGCCCAAATTCCTATGGTTAAAATTAACCCATGAAAATAACTTCAATCCAACACTAAGAAATCAGTGATCAAGTTTATTTTTGACTTGTAGGTCCACCTAGTGATTGGCCAAACATCCATATGGTTAGTATCCTCTTAAGAATGTGCCACGTGGTTCATATTGACTGTAGTCAGAGGTGTCGACTGCATGTCGTTAACTTCGCTTTGATGGTCGCTTGGCCCCCTTAGAACAAAATCCTGGCTGTGCCACTGATGGTCCCTAGATATGGAACCCGCACTCTTATACAAGAAGTGGTAGCCAGAGACAACATTCAAGGACGAAAACAGTGGTCTGAGGCTAACAAGGTTTGGGATATGAGATTGATAGATTGGATCAAGCAATATAGAAAGCAGCAATCATCCTTAAGACTCGAGCAGGCTAAATGGACATGGGAGATGACTATAGCAGAATGGATGGAAACCCACAGAGAGTCAACCTTTCGACAGAAGCCAATTGTTTCCACAACTGATGAAGGAAGTTTGATTGAAGTCCCAGTTTAGGTTGCCTTATTGGACACGTTATCAGAATGGGTATTAGGGAGGGCTAAGGATTAGGTAGATGAGCTTTTTGGGTCAGCAGATTTATAACCCAGTGGGTGCAGATTTTAGTTCCAATATGTCTCTCAAATTTTTTTCTTGGAACGTTAAAGGGTTGGGGGATAGGAAAAAGAGGTCAGCAGTCAAGAAGATGATTCTTTTGGAAAAACCACAAGTGGTGGTTATTCAAGAATCAAAATTAACTCAAGTAGATGATAGAGTGATTGGTCAGATACGGAAAAGTAAGGACATCGGGTGGAGTGTGTCCCCATCCATAGGAGTTTCGGGGGGAATCATTGTTATGTGGGATCTCAATCTTATTCAAGTTTTGGACACATTGATTGGGGCATTCTTAGTGTCGTTTTTGGGTAAAGGCATAGGAATGCAAAAGGAATGGATGTTTACGGGAGTCTACGGCCCTGTGCGCCAATCCAAAAAGCATCAGTTTTGGGGTGAACTTGACGACATTAGAGGAAGATGGAATGTGCCCTGGTGTTAGGGAGGGGATTTAAATGAAGTAGTTCAAATATCAGATAGGAGTGGTGGATCTTTCAGAAACAGAGGCATGAGACAGTTTGGGGATTTTATTGAAAGGAATTTTTTGTTGAATCTCCCGCTTGTAGGTAGCAAGTACACTTGGTTGAATGGTCAATCTAATACTAGTCTCAGTAGGATTGATAGATTCCTGGTAGATAGAAATTGGGACGAGCTCTTCCCTAGGGTAGTCCAAAAGGGTCTATGTAGAGTCATTTCAGATCACAGACCCATCATTTTGGACTGTGGGGACTTTTGTTAGAAGCCCATCCCCTTTAGATTTGAAAACATGTTGCTCAAACACGATGGATTCAAAGAAAAGATCAAAATGTGGTGGGAGTCATTCAATTTTGAAGGAAGTGCGGGTTATGTGTTGAGAAGCAAGCTAAAGGGCTTGAAATTGAAATTGAAGGAATGGAATAACTCAGAGTTTGGAAAGGTGGAAGTAAAGATGAGAGAGATCTTGAAAGAAATCATAGATATAGACAAGAGGGAAGAGCAGAATGAGTTAGAGCTAAGAGATAAGGTTAAGAGAGAGGAGCTAAAGAAGGAATTTCAACAGTGGGCTTCATGTGAGGAAATCAAATGGAAGCAGAGGTCGAAGGTAAAGTGGTTAAAGGAGGGTGACAACAACACAAGATTCTTCCATAAAATTGCCAATCTAAATAGGCGTAACAATTGCATCAAATCGATTCAGATTGTTATGGAAGAAGATGAACTTAGGACTCAGATACCTCATTTCTACTCGAGCTTATACTCGGAGTCTTCTGTGGATAGGCCTAGATTAGATGGACTATAGTTTGACCGTATCAGTGAGGAGTCCAAAAGAACCTTAGAAAGCCTTTTTAGTATGGAGGAGGTGAGGACATCAATTTTTGAGATGTCAAGTGAAAAAGCTCCTGGCCCAGATGGTTTTTCAATGGCCTTTTTTCAAGAGTGCTGGGAGATAGTAAAATATGATATGATGAAGGTTTTCGAGGAACTTCATAAAGAAGATTATTTGGATTTTGGTTGCAATCAGGCCTTCATTGCTCTTATTCCCAAAATTCAAGGAGCTCATGACATTAGAGATTTCAGGCCTATCGGTTTGGTAGGAGGTACTTACAAAATTATTGCGAAAGTCCTAACCTCCCGCCTAAAGAAAGTGATGTGTGATGTTATCTCAGGAGAACAAGGGGCCTTTGTGAAAGGCAGACAAATTCTAGATGGAGTGATGATTGCTAATGAGTGCATTGATTCTAGGCGTAGATCGGGAGAAGGGGAGATTATCTGTAAGATAGATCTAGAGAAGGCCTACGACCATGTGAACTGGGAATTTCTAGATTACATGTTGGAGAGGATGGATTTTGGGCAAAAATGGAGAACTTGGATGCGGAAATGTGTTAGATCCCCTTACTTCTTGATCCTCATCAATGGTTCTCCGTCAGGTCATTTCAAGAGTTCTAGGGGTCTGAGACATGGGGATCCGTTATCCCCTTATCTCTTCATCATAGGTGTAGAAGCACTAGGGATGATGATTTCGAGAGGAGTGTCGATTGGAGAGCTATTGGGTTTTAGAGCCGGAAATAAGGGAGTAGAGATATCACATTTACAATTTGCAGATGACACCCTAGTGTTCATGTCAGGTTCAAGGAGGCAAATGTCATTTATGAGATGTCTCATATGCTGCTTTGAAGCTTGCTCTGGTCTTAAAGTTAATTTTAACAAGAGTAAGATCTTGAGCGTATGGGAAGTGGGAGAATTAGAAGATTTGTCCAAGATCTTGGCGTGCTCTACTATTTCCCTACCCATGACTTATTTAGGCCTCCCCCTAGGTGCACCACATAAAGCCAAATCGATTTGGAATCTAGTGATTAAGAGAATAATTAGGAGATTAGCTCATTGGAAAAGGAAATATTTATCAAAAGACGGAAAATTGGTGTTGATCAAAAGCATACTAGCAAGCTTACCAGTTTATACTATTTCGTTGTTCTCAATCCTAGCTGAGGTGGAGAGAAAGATAGAATGACTGATGAGAAACTTCATTTGGCATGACAAGGAGGACTCTTTTCGCTACCATCTAGTGAATTGGGAGCAAGTGTGCATCCCTTTGAAGAAATGAGGATTAGGACTTAGGAGAATAGGTAAGATGAATCAAGCGCTTTTAGGAAAATGGTCTTGGAGGTTTTGGAAGGAAAGAATAGCTTTGTGGAGGAAGGCGATTGTAAGAAAATATGAGGAGGAACCTAGAGGTTCGGCATCTAATGATTTTAGGTTGCCCTATGAATGTGGAGTTTGGAAAGGAATTCTTAAGGGGAATGAGAGTGTATTAGAAGGGTGTAGAAAAATTCTGAGAAATGGAGCAAGAATCAGATTTTGGGAGGATGTTTGGTGTGATGATCGACCGCTCATGGAGGTGTTTCCGCGTCTATATTCCTTATCTCAAAGAAAAGGCCAATTCATTGTCTCAATTTGGATCCAAAATGGTCTGGAGGGCTCTTGGGATTTAGATCTCAGGAGAAACCTCATAGAATGGAAAAATGATCAGCTGGCATCCCTAATGGATTACTTGCAGTCTTACGTAGTCTCACCGTCGGAGGAAGACTATCTTTCCTGGGTCCATTCCAAATTTGAGAACTTTTTGGTGAAATCTTTCTACAAGTCTTTAGTAAGCATTCCCACATCACAGCTACCCTTGTACTTGTGCCCAAAAATCTGGAAAGCCAAAGTACCATCCAAAATCAAATTCTTTGCATGGACTTCCTCCCTAAACAAGATTCTTACTGCGAAAAATTTGATTGCACGAAAGTGGATTTTGATTAATTTCTGTACTATGTGTAAATCCAATGGGGAAAATACAGATCACTTACTCTTGCATTGTGATTTTGCTACATAGATATGGTCATACTGTCTGGTGTAGGTGGGTATCTCTTGGGTTATGCCGGAGAAAATCGGGACGTTGTTGAGAGGTTGGCCAAAGATTGAGCTTTTAGATAGGAGAAAAATTATATGGAGGATGATACCGTATGCAGTCATATGGGGATTGTGGTGGGAAAAAAATAGAAGGATATTCAGAGGAGAAGAAGGCTCACTTCAGGATACAATAATTAGCATCAAGGCTTTCCTTTATAGTTAGGGAAGTATCTCACATGAGACGATGGGTTGTTTCTTTTCTGAAATGATGTTTAGATTTGAAGCTTTGTTGTCTAGATAGTTTGAGTGCTATCTTCCTTTTCCTTTTCTTCTCCTTTTGTACTCTGAGATCTTCTCAATCTCCTTCTTTTAATCAATTCTCTTTGACTTACAAAAAAATAAAAAAAAACTCACCAAACTTTTTTGAATATTCTCCTCTCAAATTCTGCAGTCCCCATAATTCCATGTATAAATGGTGGTCCTTGATTGGCCACACACAACCACATACCGTAAAACCCCCACTTTGAAAATTCGCTCAGTTGAACGAGTCTTCCGATTGTCCATCTCGTGTGGGACCTAGCACCCTATATGCTTAGCAATCCAGAACTTTCTAATTGGACAGGCCACCTCTTTGATCACTAGATCGGATGGTAGCAAATGTCCATTCTGTCTATTATTAAGGGTAGGCGATCGAGAATATTTGATCGATCGATCGACTTGACTTTTGGACAGTCGAGATTAGTCAGCATGTGTAACGTGTGTACAGTAGGAAACCGCAATCCGTAATATCTATTTAATGGCTGGTGATGTGACGGCTGTCACAATTCTAAACTTAAAAACTTTTTATAGAATACTTTATTCAAAGCAAAAAATTACAGGCAATGACTAATCTAATCACTAGGCGTTCGTGACACCAATCCATTTTTGGTCACTTAATTTAGTGACCTATCTCAATCACTAGGCCCTTTACACTTGACACGTATCCCTGATAGCTCCTACAAGACTCAAGTGTAGAAGGTTGAGTGACTGAGATGGGTCACTAAATTGTGACCAAAAATGAGATCTTCAAATTAAACCATCTGTACCCTCATCCATTGACTCTTCAGATAAGATTCTTGAAGAGTTCTCTTGAGATCACTAGTAGAACTTTGATGATCGCCACAATATGAACCACGTGTCTCTGAGAATAAGTCCCCGGACATCAGCCCCTCTGATTCATCACTACCACTATACTTTTAGAGACCACTGACCATATGTATGTTTTTGGCCCATCGCTAAGTGGACCTACATACTAAACCTATAATCTTTGGATCGGAGTATCCCATATACTGTTCAAATCCTACGGTTAGAAATCAACCCATGACAAAGGCTCCAATCCTACGGATTAAAATCCCTAATCAAGCTGATTTTTGGTATTTAGATCCATATTGGCTTGGGCAAAATCCATACGGTCTCTAAGAGGGTGCCACGTGGCTCATCTTGACGTCCGTCATCAAAGATTTATTCCAAGATCCGTTATACAACGCTCGTCACAGTTGCACCACTACACCTTGAATCCGAAACCGAGTAAATCTTACATGACCACCCACAATATAAGCCACGTGGCAATTTCTTGAAGGACACTGACCGTATAGATGTTTGGCCAATCCCTAGGTGGACCTATAAACCCAAAATCAACCTGATCGGTGATTTCTAAGCGTGAGTTGAAGTCATTTTAACCGTATGAATTAATTTGAGCACTATTTACCATTATTTGGGTACAAAGATCCAAAGGTTTGAAATCACTAATCAGGCTGATTTTTGGTTTGTAGGTCCACTAAGGGATTGGCCAAACATTCATACAGTGAGCGTCCTCTAAGAGTGTACCATGTGGCTCATATTATGGGTGGTCTGGGCTTCCCTGAACGCCAGTAGTCAGGCAAGTTTTACTCTCCGAAACAGGTTCGACAGTTGACAAATCGTCATCGTCTTCGGTTGATATGTCGTACGAGGCGCTGGACGGGGATTGCTCATCGTCAGTCACGTTGTGGGCCCTATAATTCTCCTGCAGCTGCAACGCAACCTCAAGGTTCCACACCACGTCTCCCATTTTCGGCCGTTGGATCCCATGATCAGCAAGACAGTTCTCGGCGATGTCAGCAAACCGTTTCAAACACTCAGGAGCGATCTTCCCCGTAAGATATGGGTCGATAATCTGATGAAGGACCCCGCTCTGATTGCAGTGTCGGGCCCACTCGGCCAAGCTCGCCTGCTCCCAGTTCTCCTCCAACGTTTGTAATACCGCTGGCCTTGCACACAACACTTCGAACAACACCACACCAAACGAGTATACGTCCGATTTCTCTGTTAGTTGTTGACGCCTGAAGTACTCTGGGTCCAAATACCCGAAACTACCTTTAACGAAAGTGCTGACGTGAGTGCGAGACAGGGTTGTGGGCCCCATCTTTGAGGGCCCCATCTTTGATAACCCGAAATCTGAGACCTTGGCAACCCATTTCTCATCCAATAGTATGTTGGTTGTCTTCACGTCACGGTGGATGATCATGTACTTCGCTCCTGTATGGAGGTAATGTAAGCCGCGTGCTGCTCCAATGCAAATCTGAAGCCTCTGCTTCCACGGAAGAGGGGGATTACTGGTGTTGTACAGATGACCTCGAAGGGTACCGTGGACCATGTAGTCATAGACAAGGATCATCTCTCCGTTCTCCTCGCAATACCCTATCAAAGAGACAAGGTTTAGATGACGGAGCTTCGAGAGCATCTCGATCTCCGTTTGGAACTCGTGGACCCCCTGCTGCGACGTCGGATTCCCTCGTTTTATCGCAACTGTGGTTGTGATGGTGATTCCATCACCACCGTCAATGTGGCCCTTGTAGACGCTACCGAAGCCGCCGATGCCGATGACCAATGCTTCGTCGAAGTTGTTGGTCGCCGCTTTGATCTCGGCAAACGAGAACTGGCGGCAGAGATCAGGCGGCAGTGAAAACGTGTTCGTTTTTGTGGATCTAACGAAGTGCGAGGGCAGGAACCTCGGGGATTTCTTGGCCCCTGCGCCGCCAGCGGAGTCTTTCACTATCCAGCGTTGCCGGAAAACAGAGAAACACAAAATAGAAAGTGCAACAAATCCACCCACCACACCTCCGATAATGACGATATGTGTCCGATTCGTCGATCGACTAGAAGATGATTCAGGCGGATCCGGGCCCACTATTTTGACAGGATTGGGTCCAGCGAGATTGCCATCACTATTGTTCAATTTGAAGATCTCCAGCCCGTTTAAGATTGCGCTTGAGTACAGAGTATTTGATTCTGGGACAGGATGTAGCGCGATCCACAGACCCTGCTTGTCCCCGCTTCCTTCTGGAACATTCACAACGTAGTCTTTATACACTGGAACTCCGTTCCCGCCACTCCATGAGATGACATCCGCTGCACTCTCGGCCGTCAGATTGTTGATAAAGATTAAAAACGCCCTTTGAAAAGGCTCCGTTATCTCCAATTGGTTCTCGCAGAAATGGAGCCTAACAAGGTAATTGAAGCCGGAATCAACTGGTAAATACCATGTTAGATTGTTGTTTATGTTAAACGTCTTATCGAGACTCATCGTCCTGGACGTACTGTAGACTCCCTCCGGTGCAGTGTAGGCAGGTACTGCGGCTGAGTAACTGATTGTAGTGTTCCAATTAGGCGGCTCTAAGCCTTTAGACGTTGGTACTACGTACTGTTGATCAATTTCCCAGGTTCGAAACATGCCAGTGTCATCTACAGGTGAGATAAGGTTCCCCCCGACGTTTAGTCGGTAAACTGTCTCCATGGCTGTTGTTTCGTTATGTATGGAGAACAGACTCGTCTGTTGGGAAAACACGAAGGGGAGATCTAACCCGCGAGTGTACAGATTCGAGGGCATCGAAACAATCTCAATTCCGTTCACAAAAGCAAAGGAGTCTGAAGTATTCGGAGATGGCGTGAACGTTACATCTAAGCTCTTGTTCTCCTCTGCGTTGACTGAGAATTCTCTAGTGAAGTAGGATGAGTTGAGATAATCAGCAGTGAGGGAGGCACTAAAGTTACGTAATAAGGTGTAGCGACCCACGTTGACGGAGAAGAAGGCTTTAGATATGTTAAGATCGGAGTAGGAAGCAGAATAGAAGTAGAGACGGATGAATTTTGGGCCAGCAGAGGAGACGGGGAGTGAGTAGGTAAATTGAGAGCGAAAGATACGAGCAGTCATATAAGGGACTTGCGGGACAGAGCCTTGGGCTTTCGCTATGGCTGTTATTGTTATTGTTGATATGTTGTCTAGGCCTGACAACATAAACTTTGTTCTGGACTCGGTTGTCCAATTCCGACCCTCAAGTAGTGGAGTGTCTGAAGAGGAACCGCAGTCGAGGAAAATGCTGTCAGAGGGAACAAATGATGAGTTATTGGCAGCGGTGATGGAGAAAAGTAGATGGAAGAATAAGAAGGAGAGGTGCAGAGGGGAGAACATGGTAAGGAGTAAAGGAAGCTTATTGTTGGTGAATCAAATAGAGAGGGAGAAAATTTTTGAAGCTGCGAAAGTTATAAGCGGCAGTCATGCGCCAATTGGAGTCAACAACCTGTACCGTGGTTAAGCTTTCCTTAACCGCAGGTAGTTTAATAAAATACAGTTTTCAATTAAAAAAAATAAAAAACCTTCTATCTCTCCTCAGTCCTCCCCCATTCCGTCGGAGGAATCAGTCGCAAACAAATCTATCTCAACGTTTTTCACTCCACCTCTTCTCGCCGGTGTAAAACGGGTATGTCGGAATCAAGCCACCTGTCTTCGCCGGTGCCGGAGGTCTCGGAATCAAGCAACCGGCCAAGTTCCCGTTCCTATCTCTTTTTATTCTTCGCGTTTGTTTTACCCTTTTGGAAAACGATGTAACAAGGTATGCCTGAAACTGTTTCATTTGCGGAAGCGGCATTTTTGGTAGTCACCGCTGCCATCTGGGCCCACTGACCGCATGGGTGTTTAATCCCACCCCTTGGTGGATATACAGACCAAAAATCACCTTGATTGGTAATCTATAACCACTAGATTTTAACACTTTTTAACACATTTTAAGGCATTCTTATAGCCGTTGAATGAAACCATTTTTTGAGTACTAAAACCAACGGCTAAAAATCATTAAACAAGCTGAGTTTTTGTATGAATGCCTATTAAGGGGTGGGCTAAACATCCATACATGCGGTAAGTGGGCCCAGATGGCAGTGGTGACTACCAAAAATACCGCTTCCGCAAATGAAAAGATCTCAGGTATACCTTGTTACGACCCTTTTCTTTTTACAACCAGCAACAAGCATTTCAATTTGGTTTACACAAAAAAAAATGACAAGGACACAATATAAGCACGTGTCACACTACTACAGGACTCTGACCGTACGGATGTTTGTCCTATCCCATGGTGGACCTACAAACCAAAAATCAGCATGATTAGTGATTTGTAGGCTTTGGATTGGACTTATTTTCATGGGCTGATCTCAACTGTGGGAATTTGAGCAGTATTTGAGGTACAAAGATCCAACCCTTATATATCACTAATCAGGCTGATTTTTGGTCTGTAGGTCCACCATTGGATAGGAAAAAATCCATACGGTCAGAGTCCTGTAACAATGCCCCCCCCCCCCCCCTATGATCCAGGAACCGTTAATGGGCGTCTATGGTCAATGACACACTTTGAAAAAGCTGAAATGCCCCCCTATGATCCAGAAATCGTTAATGGGCGTCTATGGTCAATGACATTGTCCATTGTCAAAGGGGGAGATGCAAATTGCATCAATAAAGAGGACAAGCCAAAAATCCCTAAATTATATGTTCTATTTTTTAGGGCTTTTTTGCTTTATCCCCTTATTTTTATTGATGCAATTTGCATCTCACCTAATGTTTTTGAAATATTTGCGTCTCACTCTTTAACGGTTTCCGGATGGACATCCCAATATTTTTTAAATGACTATAATGACCTTGGATGAGATGCAAATATTTTAAAAAATATTGCGTCGCAAATTGCATTAGTAAAATAAGGGGGACAAGCAAAAAAATCTATTTTTTTGAGGATTTTTTATTTTATTTTTAGGATTATGAGCTCAAAACCTTTCTTCACTTACTTTTGGCCCAACCGGAGAAATTTTTTGAAACAATGGATTTTAGAAGCAGTGGCCAGTGGCGCCCTGTGATTGGCCTCTGCTTCAAAAAATTTCTCGCCCAACCATAGGTGGACCTACAGACCAAAAATTAATTTAGTTGTTAATTTTTCAGCATTGGATTAGTCATTTTTATGGGTTTATTTTATCCGTAGAATTTGAACATTATTTGGGGTACAAAGATCCAATGGTTTGAAATCACTAATCAGACTGATATTTGATATGTAGCTCCACCTAACGATGTGCCCAACATCCGTATGGTTAGTGACCTCTAAGAGTGTGCCATGTGGCTTATATTGTCGTCCCTCGTCATCATTTATGAGGGACATTATTGTACTTAACAACCTATGAAAGTGAGTCACGTGTTCCGAGATTTTATATCCAATAATTAAAAATTAACAATTAGATTAATTTTTGATTTGTAGGTCCACCTCTGGTTGGGTTAAAAGTAAATGAAGAAAGGTTTTAAACTCACAATCCTACAAAAAAAAAATCTTAAAAAAAATGAATTATTTGCTTGTCCTCCTTACTTTATTGATGCAATTTGCATCACACCCAATGTTTTTAAAATATTTGAATCTCACCCAAGGTCATTATAGTCATTTAAAAAATATTGGGATGTCCATCTAGAGACCGTTAATGACAGTCTATGGTCAAAGGGTGAGACGCAAATATTTTACAAACATTGGGTGAGATGCAAATTGCATCAATAAAGTAAAGGAGTAAAACAAAAAAGCCATATGTTTTATTATTCTAGTTTGATCTGTTTGTTGACTTAGTTCCACACCTGTACCAGATCTAGGTTTTTAATCTCAGAGGCATGTTTTTCTTCGAGAGTGAGCAAGAGATTACCTTCGCTTTGCTGCAATGGAGTTTCGAGTTTGGGAGCCAACAAACAAGAAAGAAGGAAAAATATCTTTTAGGAAAGAGGGCAACTTGATTCTTTGGCGATTTTTTTGATGGGTGGGTTCCGTTGACAGGTGAAAAATGACAGGATTCTGTATAGGGACACAATATAAGCCACGTGGCATTCCTCTAACCGTATTGATGTTTGTCCAATCCCATGGTGGACCTACAAACCAAAAATCAGCCTGATTAGTGATTTGGACTTATTTTCATGGGCTGATCTCAACGTGAAAATTTGAGCAGTATTTGAGGTGCCAAGATCCAATGCCTATAAATTCCTAATCAGGCTGATTTTTGGTTTGTAGGTCCTCCATGGGATTGGACAAACATCCATACGGTCAGATTCCTATAAGAGTGTCCCATGTGGCTTATATTGTGTCTCTGTACAGAATCCTGTCATTTTTTCACCTGTCAACCGAGCCCAACCCTTTCTTGATTAGTTTGGAGATTTTTGCAAAAATTAGAAAAAGCACAACCCTGAAAGGTAGGGTCCACGCAGTTACCAAATACAGACCAGAAGAATTGGCTGAGACAGACCGTTTGTTGAGCTAATTTGTGGTTTGTTAAGGGTGGCTTTCCAAATACGGTGGTCTAATATTTCCAAATAGTTTTTTTGGAAGTTTGAGGGTGGTGGGCTCCCCTGACTATGCCACTGAGTGGTGACTTGGATTGTTTTGAGGGATTTTTTCACCGGTTCAGCTTGCCGGTCTGATCTGGAATTTTGAACATGGACTATTTTATGATTGCTTAGGCTCCGAGGAATCCCTTTTTCTGACCCTTCTCAGTGTTCGTGCGCTCGGCTGTGGATTTCAAGAATCCAATGGTGGTTGTCAGCGCCACCGAAAATGAAAAAGTGATGCCAGCTCGGCGCTGACAACCACCATTGGATTCTTCGGCAGAGCACGTCCACAAAAAGGAAGGGAAAATATCTTTTGGGGAAGAGAGCGATTTGATTCTTTTGCGATTTTTTGCCCCACCTTTAGGGTCAAAACGGTGACATAATAAGAATTGGCCTGAGGCAGGCCTTTATTGACCCTTGTGGTTAGTTAAGGGTGGCTTTCCAAATAAGGTGGTCTATTTTTTTCAAATAGATTTTTTTGGAATTTTGTGGGTGGTGGACCCCCTGCCTCTGCCATTGAGTGATCAACTGGACTGTTTTGAGGGGTTCGTTCACTGGCTCAGCTCGCCGGTCTGATGACTCTGATTTGGAAATTTGAACATTAACAATAATTGGACGATTTCATTGTTTAATTTATATTTCAATCACAAATTAATAGAGCCATCGCTGTATTGATTATTTTTCGCCAAAGCTCAACCATAGCTGGATTCTCGGAATCAACACACGAGAAGAGAAGAGAAGAGGGTGGAAATTTGGGGATCAAAGGACCCCCCTTATGAGCCTGAGCCTGATCCATAGTAGGTAACTTAACAAAAAATTGGTATGCTTATCAATGTTTTAAAACCCAGACCGGCAATTGACCCGGTGGACTGGCTCGTTCAGATTGACGGCCGTTCCAGGTTTTAAAAAAAAACATAAAACTAAAACTTAAATGTCCGGGTTGGCCGTTTTGGCCAAGATATTATTTTAAATAGTCTTATAACTACGATAACACTTTACCTTTAATGCTAAAGAGAGTAAATGGCGATTTTGAAAAAATAAGCAAAAATGTGGACATCTTGCTAATTGGTAGCCACAGGATTGCCCTCCTAATAGTAAATATGTTTTATAAATATTTTCGAAAACATGATATGGTGGTTCAGTTAAAATGTGATATGGTTACCCGTGGATCATGGTACGATGGATTTGAATTCTATCTTAAGAATCATAATGGAGGTTCATCTCATAATAATCGTTTTTTAAAAGGGACGGGATCAGGGGGACCCCCATTTTTCTGACCCCTCTTCGTGTTCGTGTGCTCGGCCGTGGATTTTAAGAATCCAACTGTGGTTATCTGCTCCGAGTTGGCTCACTTTTTTCACTTTTGGGGGGCGTTGTCAACCACTGTTGGATTCGTGAAATCCATGGCCCAGCGCGCGAACACCAAGAGGGGTCAGAAAACAGGGGGTCCTCGGAGCCTGAGCCTTTTTTATTTAAAATGATCTCACTGCTAACTCTACTACATCGGCCTTCAAAAAAATATTGATTTCACCCTTCGATGTTGAATGCAATATAACACATAATTAACTATATACAATGAATTTCAGAAGGCATAAGTAGATTGCTACACCTGCGATTATTAATAATTCATCGATACTTTAATATGATCAGAGATGTGGGTTCGAGCCTTCTCCACATCAATATAAGAGATTGAAGACGTAAAGATGAGAGTGGGAAGCTCAGACATACGTGCGAAAGAGCAGACCATATTGCTAGTGTTTTCTCATTAAAGAACACCTGTGGGTGGCACGTGAGTGATTGTAGGGTCGTCTTTGAAAGAAGTGGCAAATAAGAGAGTTTCAATCTAAAGGGGTAGTTTTGGAATAAGATTAGTTTAAAGGGACAAATATGTATATTATGACAATTCAAGGCACAATTAGAGAATCATACTTCCGTAATTGTCTATGGCATATGAATAGTTATTAAGGAATCTATATATCTATACTATAGCAGAGAAGTGGGCAGTGTCCTTCTCTCTCCTCCACATCAAGTTGACGTGGCACTCTTCTCATGCAGAGTGCCATGTCATTGACACCGAATTTTCTATCATCTATTCTTCTTTCCTGGATTAATACAATTAATGACTATATCAAAATTTAATTGGTAACATTAATTGTATATTATTCCAAAACCGTTACATACTATCCAAAACGTCTATCTCCTCTCTTAAAACGTTTATTTGATTTCTTAAAACGTCTTTCATTCTTAAAATGTCTCTTTGTTTTCTTAAAACTTCTTAAAATTCTCCTTAAAACTTTTCTACGCTTTCCTAAAATGTCTATTTGGTTTCTTATAACGTCTTTCATTCATAAAATGTTTCTTTGTTTTCTTAAAACTTTCTAAAATTTTTCTTAAAACGTCGATCTATGCTTTTTTACCTAAAACTTCCTAAAATGTCTATGCTTTTCTTATAAAATCTCTCAATCCATTGTCCAATGGCTAAAACGTCTCCTAACAAAAGACGCTGGAGCAAAAAATTTATCTACATTGACTATGTATTTTTTTTGTCTCATTGTATATTTTTTTTCTTTTTTAGATTATTTTTTCGTTATTTTTTTCTTTTTCTTTTTAATTAAACAAAAATTGTACATGGACGAGGAAAACATTAGTGATCTTTTACACAACTCTCCACAAAAATTGCAAGCATGTTTCCTCCACTTCTCCTTTGAATTTTTATTTTATTTTTATTTTTTTATCTATATTTTATATGTATATAACAGATTGAAGATAACCTGATGAATAAACGTAAATCTATTATTCTTAACAGCAATTGCCGAGTTCTTTAGCACCTGCTTGGACTGATAGAGCTTTGTAGGCAACAAATGAAGATAGAATAATGTGATCGGCTGATCCTTTGTAGCATGATCACTTATCAGAATTTCAGAAGTGCTGGTGAATATATTTTTTGAAGACTCGGAGCTTTGAGAAATTGCACATCAAGCCAAAGAAAAAGAAATTGAGACAATTTTTGCTCTCGACTACGAAGAACACTCTTAAGAATGAATGGACGTATGAATGTGGATAAAAAAAGATTGTCTTTTTTTTTTAAGATCAATTTGATGTATATGGCCGTATTAGTTAAGAATTATAATGTAAAATTGTAAACTAATAAGGATGTCTTGCTTATTGTAGTTTTTTTTTTATCTTAAAGATCTTAATTATGAAGTCGCTAATAACACATTTTAGTCTTACGTAATTATATTACCGTTTTAAAGGACGTGGTAACATAATTATTCTAGATATTTTTTAGAGATTTTAAGATCAATTTGATGTATATGGCCGTATTAGTTAAGAATTATATTATAAAATTGTAAACTAAGAAGGATGTCTTGCTTATTGTATATTATTGGAGTTTTTTTATATTTTAAAGATCTTAATTATGAAGTTGCCAATAACACATTTTAGTCTTACGTAATTATATTACCGTTTTAAAGGACGTGGTAACATAATTATTCTAGATATTTTTTTTAAATATATTTAGAGCATAGTTTTAAATTTGTAGGTATTTTTTATATGCAAGGGGTCCAATTATATTTTTCTTTTAATTTTTATTTAGTCATAATGAAAGTTTTTGTCTTTTATTTTTTTTATGAATTTCTTTGTTTATAAAGAAATTCATTTTAATTTCTTACCCCGTGCTTTAGCACGGGCCAATAACACTAGTTATTTTGAAAACATGGAAGAAATGACGTGGAAAATGATTAAGTTTTTTTAAAGAACTATTTTAGAAACATGAAAAAATGTCACGTTAAGTAATTAAATATTTATCAAGGGGCAAATCTATAAATTAATGACACGAGAAGGAACATTTCTGGTAGGAGAAATGGAATATGAAGAAATCAAGTGGTTGAAACTTGAAAGGGGTTGTTTTAAAAATCCGATAAGAAATCCAATCAATCCGAGCCCAATCCGGACTTGATCAAATCAATAAAATTCAATTTCGGAACCAATCCAATATGATTACATCAGTTCTGCATCCGATCTGATCCAATCCGATCTTATATGTATATAGTTTACATGTATAATCCCATTAGGCATATATTTAAATACTTTTATGTAATTAAATATATATCTATATAATATATGTTATATATAGTATAGATATCAGGTCTATATCGGATCGGAACAAGGTCGATCCAGTACCGATCCAATAACAAAAGATATTGGATTGGATCGGATTGGATTGGATCTAACTCGAGATCCAATCCATTGCCAGCCCTACTTAATGTTCTTCTTTTATTTTTGGTGGAGAATGACATTTTTTTTTTGTAATTGTGGGGAATGACAATTTTTTTCAGAAGACAACGGTCGTATAATGGAAAATAATGGCCATTATAACAAAAAAATATTTTGAGCGTTAAAACGATATATATGTATATAACGTAACGAGCGTGGTCCGAAACAGTTATGAGGGCCGATTTTTAAACCATGACATAGACTAGAACGAATAACGCCCGTGTCTCTTGGTGGGTGGGATGACACCTAAAGTTGGTCAATGGAGTCAACTGTAGGGATCGGGCCGCTGGTGGAATATTCTTCTCTCAAATCCTACAGTCCCTATAATTCCATGTATGAATGGCGGTCCTTGATTGGCCACAACATACCGTAAAACCCCCGCTTTGAAAATTCGCTCAGTTGAACGAATCTTCCGATTGCCATCTCGTGTGGGACCTAGCACCCTATATGCTTAGCAATCCGGAACATCTAATTGGACAGGCCACCTCTTTGATCACTAGATTGGATGGTAGCAAATGTCTATTCTGATAGAAAATGATGCAAGAGAAAAAGTCTATTATTAAGATATTTGATCAATCGACTTGACTTTTCGATGTAGTGTTTACTAGACGGTCCAGATTAGTCTGCATGTGTATCATGTGTACAGTAGGAAACCGTAATACCTATTTAATTCCTGGTGATGTTACGAATGTCACAATTCTAAACTTATTGAGTAGATCAACTTTTTATTCTATTTTTAACTTTTAATAGACAACGACTAATCTCATCGCTAAGCGTTCGTGACGCATAAGTATCATAAACTCTATTATTGTTTAGGCACATATGTGCCATAGACTTATTGAGGCATATAAACCTTTTATTGTTTAATATATTGGATCATAATGCTTTTTTGTTAAATGTTCCATGTATATTGATCAATTAGGTAAGAGATTCCAAACAAAAAATAACAGATTCATTATGTTTTTCTTAGTATCGGTAGGATACAACTAAACTTTACAAACTCATGCTAGTTGGATCCAACCGAAGCACCAACAATTTCGATTGGATATTGTGGGTGCCGTATTTTCCAGCAAGTTAAAAGATGACGCGTGTCACTGGCTTAACACGTGCGGTGATTAAAAGATGACACGTGTTAATAAACATCACGAGAGAGTAAATGCGCCGGACGCATCATCAGGAGCCATAAACTGCCCATCGTGTCACACGATTTCCATTACTTGGAAATGCCACGTGTCAGAATAGAATGATCGACACATGGAAGTGATGCTAACAGAGTATATTAACGTCTCAGCCTCTAATATGTCGGGAAGTATTCAATCTTGCCCGACATATTGTTGAGTCTCATCCCGCCAAGATCAACAGGCTTGATGGGATCTTTTACAATCTCATCCCGACAAGGTCACCAGACTTAGTTGACGGGATCTATTATAGTTTCATCCCGACAAGATCAACAGGCTTGATGGGATCTTTTACAATCTCATCCCGACAAGGTCACCAGACTTACTTGACGGGATCTATTATAGTTTCATCCCGACAAGATCAATAGGCTTGATGGGATCTTTTACAATCTCATCCCGACAAGGTCATCAGACTTACTTGACGGGATCTATTACAGTCTCATCCCGCCAAGGCTTGACGGGATTTATTTCAATCTCATCCCGACAAGGTCAACAGGATTGACGGGATCCATTTCAATCTCATCCCGGCAAAGCCAGATGAGGTCAAATGACTTATGTGGCAGGATCTCTTACGTACGAGGTAAGTAGTCTGAACACAATCGATTTCTTAACTAATGAATATTGGCCACATGGCAGCTAGTTGAACTATCTCGAATTCGACATCATCTTATCTGAATATCTGACATGAAGGATGCCACCTCAGTATCACTTCAGTTATTTCAGGTATAACTGAATCAAGAAAGTCAAGATATAGCTATAAGATTCTGTTTTATAACAGAATCCATCTGAGTCATCATTGACTGATAAATGACTAGACATGTGGAAGGTGAGTCACGCCAGTTCTAAGGTTATAAATATGAGACCTTCAGAACTGAGAAAGGATCTTGCTCTCCAGATCCAGATAGCATAAACTTTGAAATCTTTTACTATTTTCCTAAAACCTGTTACATTTCCCAAGCTGACTTGAGCGTCGGAGCCTTGTCAACATGTACAACCAAATCTCATCTGGAGATCATCCTATCCTTCGCAGAGGAGAAAGCAGTTTCATCCTGGAGCATCAGAGTTGTCCGATCGTCACCAACATCCGAATCGTCTGACCTCAAAGATTGTGTGGGTTAGATCAGATATTTTTCCCCCACAGATATCACTGTCAGAAAGTGTCGGTTGTATGTAACTTACACAGTTTTCTGTTTCGCTTTTAGAGATTGAGTTTTTTTTAGTGTCAATTGGATCCAATTGACAATTGAAAAGAAATTTCGGTTGAATCCAACTGAAATGGATGAAGCAATGTTAGTGTCGAGCAACCAACACAACGAGTTACATGTGCTTGTACAGTATGCAAAAACAAAATATGGAAGAGATGTCGGCGATGGCGAAATTAGCTGTCATATGACTCTAACCAATGAAAATGTTTGTAGAAGGTTCTCTTCCACTTGAGTTAATTTTTTCAATATTTTTCATCGATTTCGGTGAACTTTCCATTTCTTTTTTTAGGTTTTCTACCATTTCAACTATTTTTTCCAAGTTAGCTGTCAAATGTGATTCTTCGATAATTCTGAGATCGACGGTGACGTTACCGTCTTTAGGTGTAAGGATAGGGTGAAGAGGAGATGAAAGGATGAACAAGATAGTTGGGGTGCTCTCATAACATGTATTTGTAATACCCTCAACTTTTTCAAAGGTATTTTTGACTTTTTATGAGATTTGACCAAGGTTGACTTGTTTACTTGACCTTATAGATGATTAATTGAAACCCTAATAAACTCTTATACCTAATTGGTTTAGGACACTAGAGTCATCTTAGGCCGTATAGCTTATTTTTAACTTTTATCGTATTTAGAATATTTAGAATATTTGCTTATTTATTGCATTATGTTGATCATTGTGTGTGTTTGAACCATTAGTCATATTCTAGTTAAACCCTAGGAGAGGTCCACCAAGTTAGGGAACCTAACTCTAAGTGTAGGTTAAGTTTTAGACCATTTGGTGAGGTAGGTGCCCAAACCTTAATTGGGGTGTGCCCTGATTAAGAGATGTATGTGGTGTGACTTTATTATTAAGCTACATAGGTTATATTATATTAATAATTATGTACCTAATGTTTTGTAATATTATTTTATGTTTTAGAGACTTTTTGGGCTTATAAATAATCTTAAGTGAGGCCTAATTGATACATATGGGCCTTGGGCCCATTTTTAAATCATAATTAGCCTAAAATATAAGTTTTAGAGAGTTGAAAAAGTCATCCCTTTGATAGTTACGAATTTCAACAAAATAGAAACCCTAATCCTTCCCTAAACCTATTTATGAAAACTCTAAAACTTTAGAAGCTTTCACAAATCCAACTCCGTTGAAGAATAGAGAAAGCTCCATTAAACCTTCATCCGGGCATCGATCTTACTCGAGCAAGAAGGGAGAATTGACGGGGACTCCGATTAGAAGAACATACTCCGAGTAGAGGACGATCCGACGACTTTCAAAATTTGAAGAAACTTTTGATTTTCATTAAAGTTCAATAAACATTGAGGTAAATGTGTTTGATCCATTCTATACTGGTTTTTCTTCAAGATTTTATTTTTCTTTTATTAGATAATGGTTGATACTCATTATAAATTAATTTCAATAATATTTACTTTATTCTTATTAGGTTGATCTTTATTTTGGGCCACTGTTATAGGTTTGGCCATGGTCTCTTTTGTACCTATAACGAATGATTATGTTCTTTATTATTTTTGTTATAATTTTATGATTTAAATATTTTTATAATTATTTTTTCTAAATACCTCTATAAATCTATTTTTCAAAATCGTTTAGTTTGTATTTTTTGAATTTATTTTTATTTAATTATGATTTTTCTAAGTTGTTAGACTTTACCAAAAATACCAGAATTCCAGATTTTACACGATCTACTTTACTTGGAATTTTGATCTATATTTTTAATCTAAATATTTTTATGATTATTTTTCCTAGATACCCCTATATATTTAGTTTCTAAAACATTTAAGTTTGTACTTTTCTGATTTGTATTAATTAAGTTATGATTTTTCTAACTTGTTGGACTTTACCAAAAAAACCAGAATTCCAGATTTTACACGGTCCACTTCACTTGGGATTTCGATCTATATTTTTAATCTAAATATTTTTTTAGTTATTTTTTCCAGATACCTCTATTAATCTAGTTTCTATAACCTTTGAGTTTATATTTTTCAGATTTATATTTATTAAGTTATGATTTTTCAAACGTACTGGACTTTTCTGTAAAACCCAGAATTTTAGATTTTGCACAGTCCATATAACTTGGGATTTTGATATATATTTTTAACCTAAATATTTTTCTAATTATTTTTCATAGATACCTATGTCAATCTAGTTTCTAGAACCTTTGAGTTTGTATTTTTTTGACTTATGTTGATTAAGTTATAATTTTTTAAATGTGCGGAACTTTTTTATAATATTTAAAATTTCAGATTCTGTCCGGCTCACTTTATTAAGGGTTTCGACCCATATTTTGAATCTCAATATTTTTTATTTATTTTTTCTAAAAACTTATGTGAATCTAGTTTTTAAATCAATTGAGTTTATATTTTTCTAATTAATATTTATTTAGTTATGATTTTTATAATAAATATATTTTTTTTATAAGAAAAAAACCTATTAATTATTAGTGGGTCATGATTATTAACTATTAAGGTTTTAACCTTGTTGTTTGAGTTAGACTTGTGTGTATTGAGATTCCACCTGTGTGTTTTGGATCCCTCATAGGGTTCGGCAAAGTGTCTTGGATCCCTATTTAGGGTTCAACCTTGTGTTATGGATCCCTCATAGGGTTCGACCATGGAGTGTTGGATTCTCTTATGGTTCCCAATAGTATTGTCTATCCGTCTTAGTCGTGATATTTGATGATTGTTTACAGGTTATTAATGTTATTTAATTTTAGTTCTATCAATATCATTACTTTTGATGTTAATGTGTTCATTTTTTTTTCTTATTAAATGTTAAATAAATGTGTTTATGCCATGTAACCCTAGTGTCATATTGTTGTCATGCTATGATCATTACGTCATTTCATATAGGGGGTGCATAAGGGAACGGGGTTGAAGTATATTATATACGTTTATATTGATTTTATCAATTAATCAGGGTTCGGTACCCTAGGGTGAAAGGCCCCAGACGTTATTATATCCTGCAGATGGGTCGATGAGACCGCTCCTAGTGTGGGAAGGAGATGGAGACCCTATGTAGTTATGGGTACTAGTTGCATGTGCATCCTACACTCACCTTGCATTTACCTTCCCTTTTATGTTATCCTTATTATATAATTGAGATACATGTCTTGATTAAAATCTTGTATAGTATGATATCATACCATACACACTGTTGTATTACTGGGCCTCGGCTCACGGTGTTACACCGATATCATTTCAGATTTTGAGGAACCAGGTGTGTGGGAGGATTTTGAGACGGATGACTCCGATATACTTGAAGAGACTGGCGATGATTTGGGAGTCGATCCCACACTTTGAAAGAGATTTTATTGATCATTTTAAGACATTAGTTATTTATTTTTTTTGGGCATGTATGTCTTTGATTGAGAGCATGTTCTCACCCTCTTTTCCCCATACTTAGTTGATTTAATGCCCATTTTCTGCAATGGATATGCTTATTACTGATTTTAACACCTCGAGTAGAATTATGGTTAACCTTATGACACCCGATCGATCGATTCAACTTTCTTCTGATTCTCTTGACTTAATTGACCTAGTTTGACTTTGTGGACTTCTTGATCTGTGTTGATTTTTTGTACTTAACCTTAGTGGATTCATTAAGTTGATCATGATTACATAATTGGACAAAGATAAATACAACCCTATTGCTTAATTGAATCAATCGGACATGATTTGACGATTAGAGAACATACTTAAATATCCCCTTATAACTGAATCTCACATAGGATTATTTTAGGGCCGTTAACGCTTGAACATCGATTTGTTTCTTGTTTGTGGAGTGAGCCTTGATGGTCTAACTACATCATGTGGACCATAGGAGATCATTCATAGATCACCTCCAAACTCAGGTTACGGGTCGACCCATGGACTTTTCGGGTCGAATCTGGATACCCGGGTTCGGGGCGTGACAGTATTAGTAAGGGGGGCTATTAAAGGCACCACATATTTAAGAGAAAAATACGTGGGTGCCCTTGAAAATTATTGGGGTGTCAATAAAACTTTCCAAATCAATAAGAACTCTCTCCTACGATTCTAATAGGCGAAATATCTCTGGTGTTCTTGAACTGTATAGATGCTAATTGACTTTCTAAACTAGCTAGTCACTAAATCTGTTCATTCTTGAGCAGATTTTTCAATTGGTTGCTTATCTTTGAGCCGTTATATTTGTCTAATTAAGATTTTGGTTTCTAATTTGTATGCGTCTGAATTTAATTGAATTCATAATTTCTTTATTTTCGGCATTCGGTAAAGTGAACAAGTACTACACCTAATAGAAAATAATTCACATTTTCTATAGTTGGACGAGTCCAAGCTTGATTGAATCCCCAAGTTAAGGTTGCCCGATCCCATACACTTTTGGGAGGCTTCAACTATCTTCAAGAAGCGTTTTTATGCACTCTAAGCCGAGATTCAAAATTCATTTTATTAGTCATATTCTGTAAGAAAATCTGATTTTTACACGAGTTAACAACAATATTTCAAATGCGGGGATCTTCATAACAAGTTCAAATAGCCTTCAACTGGATAATCAATTTCTTCTCATTTGATTTGTTTCACACTTAACCTTCAGGGGCTGTTTGGGTACATGGAAACGTGGGACTATCGCCTTTCCACACCCCGAAAAGACGGAGGAGATGCATACACAAGCACACACATGCATGCACATAAATGAAATTCTTCCGTTGGGATTTATTTTAATTAAGGTCTGTTGCAATAAAATGTTACGATATTATCACACACATTCCTATATTATTTTGATGTTTTTTCTTCATTCATCCTTGTTTCTCATTTTATACTTTCAATCCATGGTCGTAGATCCAATCAACCGGAAGTGGGGTCCAATCACACACGACATCCCATCGATGTTATCAAGATTAGATAGTAGTGCAGACTCGAATAACCAGACCATTTTATTTCTGTCGTATAATTTTTTTCAACATCGACATACATCATTTTTAGTAAATTTCCTTAATTCTTTCTAATTAAAATCTGGCTTTGTCTAGGCTGCCATAACTTGTCCCTGTTTCAAATAGGTCAAGTGACTCCTTTCTTCTCGATGAGTTAAATCCTAAGTCATGAGTTCGCCAACCTTGACACTCACCCAACCAAGATATATACTAACAAACCCATTTACCTTCTTCAAATGGTTTAGAGTATGTGCTCCCTAAGTCTCCTTTGGGGCCTTGAATGTTAGGAGTCAATTAGTTTTACAATGAATGTACATTCCCATGAATGGCCTGATTATGGTATTCATTAAGGAGATCTCCTGACCACCAGCACTTTGTTTGCCGAGAATGAAAAGAATTCAGAAGATGAAAAAACTTATGAGCTCCTACAAAAACTAGGATATCTTTACCAAGGGTTTGCCTTCAGCAAAGTTTCATGATATCTACGCTCCAACTTGAGGGGGAGTGATGTCAATGAAAGATCTTTTGGAGAGATTTCCTTATATTCTTGTGGAGCGATCTCCTTCTATCTGTGGGTACTTTCTTATTTAGTTGTTTCTTTATGTGGGACTTGTATTTCCTATTTGTTGTGGGCACTTGGTGTGAGCAACCATGAATAATTAAGATTTCTCTCCTCTCTTCTCCTGTGGAGTAGGTTTCATAGCCGAACCATATTATATCTCTTCTTTTGCTCTTTGGTTTTTGGTTGCTTTAGTAGGTAAATTGAGAGCAAAAGATACGAGCAGTCATATGTAAGGGACTTGAGAGACAGAGTGGCCTTCGGGGGTTTTTGGCAGTGGCTGGTGTGTTGATGTGCTGTTGTCTTGCCTTGACAAAGCAAACCGCAGTCGAGGAGGATGTTGTCAGTGGGAACGAATGGTGAGTAACTAGCGGCGGTGATGGAGATTAATAGATGGAAGAAGAAGAAGAGGTGGAGATGAGAAAACATGATTAGGAGTAAAGGGTGTTGGTTGGTGTTCTCCGATCTTTTACAATATTGTTACTACTTTAAAGCCAAAAACTGGGGTTGGGGCATGCCCTTCACACGGTGTTCGCACGACGCTCATCAAGCAAAATTTTGACGACGGAGGTCGATCATCAATGTTGACGACGGACGAAAGTTTGAGCCACATGGCACACTCTTAGAGACTACTAACCCTATGCATGTTTTGCCCATACCCAAGTAAACCTACATACCAAAAATCAGATTTCTAACCTTTACATTTGAGTACCATAAATAATGCTTGAAATCCACAGATAAAAATAAACCATGGAAAAGACTCTAATCTAATAAATAGAAAGTACTAATCAGGTTTAATTCCGGTATGTAAGTCCACCTAGGGATGGGCAAAACATCTGTACTCATCCATTTTTTATCAAATAATTTTTTTTTTAAAAACTATTGAAAATACAACTTTGTTTAACTACTTAATTACGCTTAAAAAATATTTAATTACTTCTCGTAATATTAATTATATTTTCAATACAAGCCATACATAATCACTAAATTACTTATCATGCCATTTTATCAATATTTTTAAGAGAACCATTTTTAACTACTTAATTACTTAACATGCCACTATTTCTAGATTTACAAAATAATTCTTTGATAACAACTTTATTACTTTCTATGCCATTATATTTCTAAAAAAAACCTTAATATTTACTTATGGATCATGTAACTTTAGAATTTTGATTTTTTAATTGTACCTTGAGTTGTTGCCGCATGCCCTCTGAAGAGAAAAGTATGCTTGAAATTAATATAACAGTGTGCGAAGACTGAAGAGTCAAAAGAAATATTTTGATCCAAGCATCTTGGTAAAACTAATTAGGCGCCACTTTTCCTCGAGTTAAAGTGGCCCAATTTGAAAAAGCAACTACAGTTAAGGGCCACCTTAACCTCGATTGGTGGCGGTTAATGAACTAGTTGTGCCAGGATGCTGGGATCAAAAACTGCTAGGATCAAAAATTTTCTCTCGACTCTTCAAGTCTTCACATATCATATTGCTTTCAAGTATACTTTTGTCTTCAGATGGTGAGGTAGAACATCTTTCTATTTGGGACCCGCTTCATAATTCCTTCATTAAAGAACAACATCTTCCCACTAGAAATTTGGTATTTGGACTTTCTATGAAAATTGCATTCTCTTTTATGGCTCTCCAGTGGAGACAACGCGTTTTGGGGGGGGGTTCCCTTTTCTCTTCATGTTTGATTCGTATTTTTTGACCCGCTTCATAATTTCTTCATTAAAGAACATCATCTTCCCACTAGAAATTTGGTATTTGAACTTAATTTCTATGAAAATTGCGTTCTCTTTTATGTCTCTTGTCCTAGGTCCCATTTGTCTTTAGGGTCGGACTCGAGGGACCCCCATTTTTTACCCCCACTTTGGTGTACCCACATAGCAGATGAATCAATGGCTGATTTTTGGTGCGGACGATCTCTATGGTGAGGAGATCATCCTCACAAAAACTAAAATCATTCTGAGATTCATAGACTGGTTTAGAAGTTGAAGAATTATGAACCGTCAATATTTACCGTGATACTTGAAAACCATATTTGACGGGGTTAGAAATTTCAGAATTGGCTGATTTTTTGTAGGGGTGATCTATACGGTGATGAGGAGATCATTCTCACCAAAAATCAGCCATTGATTCATCTTCTATGTGGGTATACCGTATACGCCAAAGTGGGGGTCAAAAATGGGGGTCCCTGGAGGCCGACACTTGTCTTTATGTTTGATTCCATGGAGAAAAATCCAATGATGTTTGACAATGCTGAGTTGGCATTCACTTTACCAAGAGCAACCACCATTGGATTTCGTGAAATCCATGGCCGAGAGCATGAGTGAACATATGAGTCAGAAATTTGTGTCTGCGGAACCTGACCCTTACTCCTCACCATGCATGTTTTCCCCTCTCCACTACTTCCATCCGTTGAACGTTATATGCTTTTACCAATCCGGAACATCTAATGGTCAGGTGCCCACCTCTTTGATCACTAGTGGCGGCAAAATCGCTCCCATTGGATGGTAGCAAATGTCTATTATGATAGAAAATGATCCAAGACAAAAGTCTATTATTAAGGGTAGGAGATTGTGCAGCCCAAAAACCGTGGTAAGTGATTGCAATGCAACTGACTGCATTTGCACCAGTGCAGCGAACCAAACCTTGCGACTTTTCTTTGTACTAATGTACATCCAAATCTCTTGTGAACAAAGCCTTGAGACTTTTCTTAGTACTAAGCCACAATGATTTACATAGACCAAGGTTTAAAAGGGGTAACGGTATAACAAACTGGGGGCCGGGTGTTACTGTTTTATGCACAAGGACAAAAATGAAACATAACGGGAAAATAATGGCGCTAAAATTCAAATTCGAATTTCAAATTTTCAATAAAATTTAAAACGGAAAAAATAAAAAATAAGGAAAAGTAATGGAAAATCTGTTATTTTCTGAGCGATATCTATATAACAAAACATAGCGGTTATCTGTCCCTCTTATAGGCTTGATATATCCAAGGGCCCATATCAACCCTTAAATAAATTAAAATTTAGACGGTTGGATTAATTTAACAGGGTAATTGTCTCCCCACTTATACCCCTCGGCTTCACAAAAGATGGGCGAGATCTTATACCCTGAATGGACTATGGATCTCAACCACTCACACTTGATTTTGGAAAATGCTTTGTAGGGGAGTGCCAAGGGCATGGGCCACCCACTATACATCTATATAACAGAACAAAGAAGTCACTTATCCCCCCTCTTATCGGCTTCACAAAGGATGGCAGAGATCTTATCACCCCAAATGGATGGTGGATGTAAGCCACTTACACCCGATTTTGGCAAACTCTTTGTCGGAGAGTGCTGTGGGCATGGGCCACCTACTAGAGTATATAACGTAATGGGGGAAGGTCCGAATCGTTTACAACGGCGGATTTTTAATCCATGACATAGACTACTCTAACCAAAACGAACAAAGCCTGGGTCTCTTTGGCAGGCGGGATTGCACCTAAACTCGGTCAATGTAGTCAACCACAGGGATCAGGCCGCTGGTGGATTTGCTATTGGTGGCACATGGTCCCTCGACATGGAACTTGTCACAAGGAATTCACCAAACTTTTTTGAAATATTCTCCTCTCAAATCCTGCGGTCCCATCTTTCCATGTATAAATGGCAGTCCTTGATTGGCCACACACAACCACGTACTGTAAAGGGTCGGGCTGCAGTTACCGCCCTAAAGGGTCGTGAATCGTGATGTAACAAGGTATACCTGAGACCTATTCAAATGCGGAAGCCGCATTTTTGGTAGTTGCCACTTCCATCTGGGCCCACTGACCGCATGGTTGCTTAGCCTACCCCTTAATAGACGTGCATACAAAACATCAGCTTGTTTGATGATTTCTAGCCGTTGATTTTAGTACTAAAAGAATGGTTGCATTCAACGGCTATAAGAACGTCTTAAAAGTGCTAAAATCTAATGGTTACAGACTACCAATCAGGATGATTTTTGTTGTGTGTATCCACCAAGGGGTGGGATAAACATCCATGCCGTCCGTGAGCCCAGATGATAGCGCTGAGTAACAAAAATCGTGCTTCCGCATTTGAAACAGTTTCAGGCATACCTTGTTACATCGTTTTCCTGCCCTAAAATGACTGGCTCCGGTTACAGGACACAATATGAGCCACATGGCACACTCTACCGTATGGATGTTTTATGAATCCCTAGGTGGACCTAGCACCCTATATGCTTATCAATCCAGAACATCTATTGGATAGGCCACCTCTTTGATCAGTAGAAGCAACATCGCTCCCATTGGATGGTAGCAAATGTATATTCTTATAGAAAATGATGCAAGAGAAAAGTCTATTATTAAGGGTAGGAGATTGAGAATATTTGATCGATCTACTTGACTTTTGGATGTAATGTTTAATAAACGGTCCAGATTAATCAGCATGTGTATCGTGTGTATAGTAGGAAACCGTAAGAGTCGTGATGTGATAAGATATACCTGAGATCTTTTCAAGTGCGGAAGCGGCAATTTTTGTAGTCACCTATCACGAGGGCGTTTCCAAACCCAAAAGACTAGCCTATTAGGTAGTGCCTACCCCCCACACTTATAGTCCAAGACCTCCTAGTACACAGCCGATGTGGGACTAAAGTCCGTGACAAGCTCCCCCGCCTAGACCCTGACGCCCTCGTCAGGGGGACCCATGCAACCCCGCATGGGACCCACGGTCGTCTCCACCTCTAATGTCCCTAGGTAGGCTCTGATACCACTTGTCATGGGGGCGCTTCCAAACCTAAAAGACTAGCCTATTAGGTGGTGCCTATCCCCCACACTTATAGTCCAAGACCTCCTAGTACACAGCCGATGTGGGACTAAAGTCTGTGACACACCACTGCCATCTGGGCCTACTGAGCGCATGGGTGTTTAGCCCAACCTTTAATAGACATTCATACCAAAATCAGCTAGTTTGATGATTTATAGCCGTTGGTTTTGGTACTAAAAAAATGGTTGCATTCAACGGCTGTTAGAACGCCTTAAAAAGTGCTAAAAATGTTCTAAAATCTAATGGTTATAGATTACCAACCGACGCTAAATGGTTTGGCATCGGATACTAACAGACGCCAAACAGATGGTTGGATACTAACACACACCAAACTGTCAGCGTCAATTCGAGGGCAATTCTGTCATTTAACAGTTTTGGAGGCATAGGTTTATTTTGAAAAATAAAATTAAATGTAGATTTGTTTTGAAAATTTTCCGTATTTATTATCTTTGGTGCAATATACAACAAATTATTACACTGTAATGCACATACTATAATCCTGTGACCATCTGCCACGATCCAGTCGATCTCACTGTCCATTTGGATTCATATCTATGAGATTAAGTCCCTGGAAATCGGCCTTTCTGAATCATCACTACCACTTATGCCTGACGATCCCTCATCAACGTTGATGATGGACCACAGTATGAGGCATGTGGCACACTTTTGGAGACCACTGATCATATGGATGTTGGGCCCGCCGGTAGGTAGACCTACATGCTAAAATAGGCCTGATTCTAATCTTTGGATCTGAGTACGACCCCAAATAATGCTCGAATCATACAGTTAGAAATCAACCAATGAAAAAGACTCCAATATATCCTACTGAGTTAAAAATCCCTAATCAAGCTGATTTTTGGTATTTAGGTCAACATAGGGATGGGCAAAATCCAAACAGTCAGTAGTCTCTAAGAGCGTGCCACGTTGCTCATCCTGACAAAGAAACACAGAATAGAAAGTGCAACAAACCCACCCACACCTCCGATAATGATGATGGGAGTCCGATTCTTCGATCGACTGGAAGATGATTCAGTCGGATTCGGGCTCGGGCCCACTTCCTGTTCTATTTTGACAGGATTTGGCTCGGCGAAATTGCCATCACTATTGTTCAGTTTAAAGATCTCCAGCCCATTTAAGATTACGCTTGAGTACAATGTCTTTGATTCTGAGACAGGGCCTAGCGCAAACCACATATCCTGCTTGCCCAAGCTTCCTTTTGGAACATTCACAACGTAGTCTCTAATCGCCGGAACTCCGTTCCCTCCACTCCACTCAATGACATCTGCCTGAGGCTCGACCGTCTGATTATTGACAAATATAGAAAACACCCTCTGAAAAGGCTCCGTTATCTCCAGTTGGTACTCGCAGAAATGGAGCCTGACCAAGTAATTGAAGCCAGAATGGACAGGTAAATACCATGTTAGATTGTTGTTGGTCTTATTGAGACTCATAGTCCTGGCCGTACTGTAGACCTCCTCCGGTGCAGTGTAGGCAGGTACTATAGGTGAGTAATTGATTTTAGTGTCGAACGAATTTGGTGGCACTATGCTATCCCACCGTAAATAATCATCGTCAATGTTCCAGGCCCGAAACATGCCGGTATCATTTACAGGCGAGATATGGTTTCCCCCGACGTTTAGTCGGTAAACCGTCTCCATGGCAGTGGTTTCATTATCTATGGAGAACTCACTCTTCTGTTGGGCAAAAAAGAAGGTGAGGCCTCCCCCGCGAGTGTAGAGATTTGAGGGCATCGAAACAATCTCAATTACATTCACAAAGGCAAAGGCGTTGCGAGTATCTGTAGATGGAATGAACATCAAATTTAATCTCTGGTCCTTCTCTGTGTTGACAGAGAATTCTCTAGTGAAGTAGGATACTTTGAGATCATCCGCAGTGAGGGAGGCGCTGAAGTTACTTAGGAGGATGTAGCGACCCACAGTGACACAGAATAAAGCTTTAGATATGTTAAGATCGGAGTTGGAAGCAGGGTAGAAGTAGAGGCGGATGAATTTTGGGCCAGCAGAGACGGGGAATGAGTATGTATATTGAGAGCGAAAAATAGGAGCAGTCATGTAAGGGACTTGAGGGACAGAGCGGACTTGGGTATTGGTTGTGGCTGTTGTTGATGTGTTGTTGTCTTGTCCTGACGCCGCGAACGCTGATGCGAAGTCGGCTGTCCAATTTCTGTCGTCTCCTGCTGTAGTATCTGAAGTGTTGGAGAGGGAAAAACAAGGTTACGAGGAGTAGTAAAGGGTGTTTGTTGGTGTTCTCCGTGGAATCTATCTATTACTACTTTAAACCCAAAAGTGGGGTTGGGGGCATGCCCTTCCCAAGGTGTTCACATGCCCACTTACAGTTTTCGGGCTGCACTAGGAGTTTGCAAGGGCTTGTCAACCACTTGCACGCCTCCAATCAACCACATGCAATCCCAAAATTGTGGCAACTGAGTGCATTGCACTCAATTTGCTGCGAACAAAGCAGGGCCGAGTCTTGGAACCTCACTCATTTCCCCAAGATCTCATTGTAATTGTAGCAGAGGATGCCTCTGGGTGTATTTACAACAGATTTGAGAAATTTGAGGAGCATTTAGGCAAATTTGAGAAATTTAAAATCTTTAATTAGCTTTAAAGAGACGGAGGATAAGGTTTTCCTCTAACATATTGTATCCACTGAATGAATGAAAGTTTGGTCCCTATTTCTTTTGTCTCTTCTCCTTTGATTTTTGGGTCGGGCTCAAGGGACCTCCATTTTTGGCCCCTTTTTTGACCCCATCTTGGCGCACCCACATAGAAGATGAATCAATGTCTGATTTTTGGTGGGGATGATAACCTCACCATATAGATCACCCCAACAAAAAATCAGCCCATTCTGAAATTTCTAACCCCATCAAATGTGGTTTTAAAGTTACATGGAAAAAATCGACGGTCCATAATGCTTCAGCTTCTAAACCAGTCTATGAATATCAGAATGATTTGAATTTTTGTGAGGATGATCTCCTTACCAAAAATCATCTATTGATTCATCTTCTATGTGGGTACACCAAGATGGGGGGGTCAAAAAAGGGGGTCAGAAATGGGGGTCCCTTGAGCCCGACCCTTGATTTTTTTATAGGTAATTCATGTTCTTGCTTTTTTATTCTCTCTTTTATTGTCTAAATGTTTACAAAAGTCTGCCCTCTCGAACACACAACACGCTGTGACATCCCTTTCGTAAAATAACGTTGACAAGTCAAGTCGCCCATAGTTGACCCTACCCTCATCTCTCACAAATGTCACGTATCACTCTTTTAGGTCCACAGATGGACTCCATATATGAATATTTGACCCAGCCCAAGGAGATATTGGTGATTTCTAGCCGTGTGTTTCGAGTGTTTTCTTCGATCCTTTTCATCTTGATCTTGGTACCCACATGGGTTTGGTCATGAAGTAAGATTTGATCTTTAAATTGCAAAAGAAAAGTTAAAGAATCTCCACTTTTAGCAAATACCTTCATCCATTAAAAAAAATTAAAAAGAGAAAACTAAAACAAAAAAAACTCAAATAAATCAATCTTCTAAATTCAAAATTTTTAAAATATCAAAAATACAATGAAAGAAAAAAACAACTAATTTTAAATCAATGGAATGGATAAAATAATAATAAAATCTAATCTTCTAATTAAGGCATAACTTTATTTATCTTTTTCTTAGTTGAAAACTATAATAATTATTAAATTTGCACTTGCAAAGATAACCTATATAGATTTTAATAGGATTTTTTCAATCCTTTAAATTTTATATTTTATATAATTTTGGGTTGAGCATTAAAACATTTAAAATTTTCGATCTCCATTTTTGCACCAAAACAATATTACAATACAAATAATATGAAAGTTTCTTAAAATCTAATCTTGAAAACTTTTTTCTTTGATAATTATAAATGCTTTATTAAAAATGCCTTGGACGCTAAGAAGGAAGCCTTTTAAAACAGCTATAATGAATACAGAGGATAAGAAAATACATCAAAATAAACGACACAAAAACAAAACACCCTCCATGTTCACTATAGGAAAATGGAGCATTAGCGGTGGACTTTTAGCGGTGGCCAGGAAAAATCGCCACTATAATTAAGATTTAGCAGCGGCCAAAGATATACCACCCCTAATAAAATTGGGGGAAAATTTTTGGGGTCCTTTTATCGGCGGCCAATAAAAAAACCGCAGCTAATAGTCCTTTTACTGGTGGCCAGATATAAAACCGCTGCTATAGATGTGCTATTAGCGGCGGTCAGTTAGCTAACCGCCACTAATAACCTGTATAGTGGCGGTCAATACTTGGCCGCCGCTAAAACTCATATATATATATATAAAAAAATTTCACCGATTCTCTCTGCTTCTTTCCCCCCGAACTTCACTTCTCCTCTTTACGGCCTTTCCACCTGAACTTCACTTCGTTGTCTGACGTCCATTGTTGCCGTCCGACGTTTGCTGCCACCGTCTGACGTCCATTGCCTCTGTCTACCACCCCCTTCTGCCTCCGCCCGTACTTCTCCTCTCTGTTAGGTATGTTTTTTTAGGACAAAACCCTTTTTGAGTAAGGATGTTTGGCCCCCAACCCTAGATGGACATACAGACCAAAAACTTAGCCTGATTGGGGTGTATGCACTCTCTTTCTCTTGCTAGGGAGGCAAGAGGGTTTTGATTTGTCATTTGGAGGTTTGCAAGAGGCTTTTATTCGCCATTTTCCTACATGGTTTCTGCTTCTTCACACCTTCTTCTGTTACTTGTTCTATCTATGTATTGGGCTTGTATGAGACTCAAGTTTATTAGTATTGAAAACTCAAAACGAACTAGGTTTTCGTTCTACAAACCAACCCTTATTTCTTGTTTGGGCATGTCATTATTTAATCTTCTCCTATGTGTTTTAAACTGCTTTTATTGGTATAGAAATGGTTGACCTGATGAAAATCTAGTGACTCGGTTGGATTTAGTGCTCAGAACACTTGTTTGGGTTGCAATCTTTGCTTACTTTCATGTCCAATTCTCTTATTCAAGTGAATTGAAGTTACCCGTCTTGTTTAGGATTTGGTGGGGTTACTCTCCCTTAATTTTGTGTATAGGTGTATGGATAAAACATTGGACAGATAAAGTTTTGACCTTTCTTTTGTTTTTCATTTTGGTTTTGGGGTTAGGGATTTCCTTTCTTTGCTTTTAGGTTTTTGGGATTCTAAATCTGAAGCTTTGAATGCCATTTCTGGTATTGATTATGTACAAAGGTAAGTTCATTTGTTTAGCTTTGATGGTTTTATCTATATCAAATCTTAGCTAATAATCAGATGTGTTGTTGGCATTGAATTTTTATTTGTAGAGGTACATGCAACAACATAGCGAGGTCGAACTTTTCGCCCTCGGAATGGGTATTGTTTCTTTTTTTATACTATTTAATTTGTATCTAACTTCTATATTTCCTTTTATAGACATATTTATCAGTTCACTCATTTGTATGTGTATGAGAATAGCTTCTGTTGCCTTTTTAATCTTTCGTTTGTTTGTATGTCAAATTGTTGCTAGAAGTTCATAATATATTGGGCATAAACTACAAACTGCTCCTTTGTATATTGGCACACATTACTTAGTAATGTGTGTGCCACAGGAGTTCAAGTTTGTTTATCTAAGGTTTTCTTACTTTGTACTATGTCTCTCTCCCACCTCCACTTGAATTGGCAGTCGATGCTTCGTTTTGCAAATTGCTTCTTTTTGCCACTTTGGAATCGCGATAACATTGATAGCATATACAGGTGAGAACTTCTACCAACCAACTTTGGTGGTTTTATTTTAAATTACTATTTATCATGAGACCTTATTTATTACCATTCTCAAGATTGGTGAAAGTACCTTATTGTTAATAAAATACATTTATTCATTTCCGTATTCCTTCCATAGCTTGATTCTTTAAATTTTTCTTTTTTTCTTTTTTGATGCATTTGACTTTGTGGTAGTTGTCATGCATGATCCCATCACAGAGTTCTTCCAGTGTTTGTACTATGATTTTAATTTGATGGAGCAGAATAAAAGCCGCGAGAGTGTGAGGATGTAAGTTTTGTCGCCATAAAAGTATTTGCGTTGCTGTTTATTTTTTGGTATAGTAAGAAGTACATATTGATTAAGTTTAGTAGATTACAGTATTGGTGTGTGTTACTCATCCATGAATTCATATGAGGCCTTGATGTCCTCACCAAAAATCAGCCATTGATTCATCTTCTATGTGGGTACGCCAAGATGGGGGTCAAAAAAAGGGGGTCAGAAATGGGGGTCCCTTGAGCCCGACCCTAAAAGAAATTAGTACCCAAAAAAGTTGGAAAAAATTGGAGCTTGTCATCCCATAGTTTAAACCATTGATGGTCTTTAAATTTTGCGTTGTGTTCATAAGGATTCCAACGTCACAAGTTTCGAAGAACATCAATGGCTTGAACACACTGTAGGGCTGTCGATGGATCAATTGGGATGTCGAATCAGGGTTGAGCCATGGCCAAACCAGTTCTATGCCTAGTCGTTCCAGTCCAATTCAGATCTGATTAGATTTAAATTATTGGGATCAAGATCCAATCTGGCCAGCTATTCGAGTTTATCGGATTTTATTCGGATGACCCTACATTGAGCCGATCTGATAATGTCATTATTGGAATGGATTGGCTTATCAGTGTGTGATTCCCAAATCAAGACTTGATCCAATGGGCTCAATACCTCAATCTAGACCCAATGTTATCCAAATCACACATAATTATGGATGGATACATGAGATGATCTCGCTAATCTTCCTCAAATTGAAGTTGGCCTGCGCTACCGCTTGATGGGATTATTGAAACTTGTAATATTACGCTATAATCCCAGGTTTCATGTGGTTGGTTATGACGCTATAATGGACACTTAATGTTACCATTTTGTCCCTTATCAAGATTTTAGATTCTAATTTTGCATGCTTTTGAAATTTCTTTTGATAAGTCCATCAAATATATTAAAAAGAAGAGATCGAGAGGATCTCAAGAGGAGAACAAGGAAAACAAAAAATACACACTAAGACCCACTACTCTACTCCAAAAGGGCGCATCCAATATAAACACCATGTCACCAAAATAAATGCCTCTTGTATCATGCTTCCCCAACTGAATAAGAATGCTTTAATGCTAATGAGAGTATCTTTGAGAAGTGTTTCCTTTCTTCTAAATACTTTCTCATTTCTCTCCAGCCATAGGCGCCCATATATATTGCAAGTGGCACCATCCTCCATAGGATTTTCCCTTTATCTGAAGAGGAAGTTTAGGCCAACCTCTCTCATCAAAGCCCCAATGGAGTGAGGCATAACCCACAACATGCCCACGTGAGCTAAAAAGTGACTTAATTGAATTCATAATTTCTTTATTTTGGACATTCGGTGAAGTGATTAAGTGCTACACGCAATTGAAAATAATACAAATTTTGAGTCCAGGCATGGTTGAATCCTGGAGATAGGGTTGCCAGATTCTTTACACTTTGTACGAGGCTTTGACTATCTTCAAGAAACGTTTTCATGCACCTCTAAGCCAAGATTTGAAATTCGTTTTATTAGTCATCCTGTGCAAGAAAATCTGATTTTTACACGAGTTCACAACAATTTCAACTTTGATGACCACCCTTTTATGTGGGGGTCTTCATGACAAGTTCAAATTGCCTTTGACTGGATAATCGATTTCTTCTCATTTGATTTGTTTCACACTTAAATCTTTAGGGGCTGTTTGGGTACATGGAAACGTGGGTCATAACCATGACTATCGCCTTTCCACACCCCAAAAAGACGGGGGAGATGCATACACACACACAAACACCACATCGGCATGCATGCACATACATGTGGCACCATGGATGTAAAATCGTTGTCTCCTCTCTCTTTCTCTCCTTTTTTTTTTTTTTTTTTTTGTTATTTTATGTTGATCATCTATTTTTTATTGTGGTGCATGAATCCCGAGGCAATTGACAGCATGCCCTGATTTTAGCATCCAGAAGCATCTCCTTCAATGTTTCAGTATAAGAAACAAGAAGAGTTGAGGTCCTTCAGATAGATATTGAGTTGGATAAGTTTCGACAAGCAACAACAAAAGTGACTGATCTTTAGTTCACATTGTTTATTTATAAAAAGCTAATCAACCGCTCGAAGCCCTTACAATGGTGTCATACACTTCTATTAATATGGCATATTTATTTTGTATCGCCATTTTGCTTTCACTTTGATGTTTATTTTTTCTAAGGTAAGTTATTATTAAAGGAAAAGCAGAATACAAAAATGAGAGGAGGGAGGTCGAGATTACCTCCACTCAGAAAAACAAAAACCACCAACTTCCCTAAGCATAACAAGGGGTGTAAATCCGACCCTCTTGTAAGGGGGCCCAGCCTGGCCCGGCCCAGCCCAGCCCTTTGAAAGTCCTAAAAAAGAGGGTTGTTTTTATAAATTTCAAGCCTTTAGCGCCGGACCAGGCTCAAATAAATAAGGTCCTTCTATATAAGGGCCGGGTCAGGGTCACACTCAAGAGGTGGCTGTTTTTTTTTTTTTTTTTAAAATTATATTCCATACAACAATGCACTTCCTCAAAACTAAATTAAGTTTAATAAAGTTAATTTACTTTTGATGAAAGCCAAGAGGAGGATGCGAAAGGGTGGCTCTTTGATAGAGAATGGATATTCTCAGTTCGTTCGTTCTATGATGTACTTGCAGATTCTAAGGCAGAAGCATTTCCGATGAATTGAGCATGGAGGAGCAAGGCGCCTTCAAAAGTTAGTTTTTTTTGGCTTGGTGCGTGGTTCGAGGAAGAGTTCAGACCATTGACCTGTTGTGGAGTAGAGGTACCAACGTTGTAGATTATTGCCCTCTTTGTTTGGAGCAGGGTGAATCCAGTGATCACATCTTTTTTACTTGTAAGTAGGCTTGGGAGGTGTGGTCAATTTCTTGGAAGAGTTTTGGAGTTGAATGGGTGTCACCTAGCTCCATAAAAGACCTCTCAGGGGAGTGCAAGGGCTTCAACGGTCTAGGTAAAAAGGCTTTGGGCCTTAACTCCGTTGGCAGTGATATGAATCATTGGAAGGAGCGTACAATAGAGTTTTGAAGGGGAGGAGTATGTCGTCAGAAGCTTTGGTTCTAGAGATCAAAGGTCTCATCTTTCTTTAGGTTAAGTTGTACAGTGAGGGGAGAGAGATTTTCTTCGAGGAGGTGGTCTTTAATTGGGAAACCTTGATCTATCGTGAGTAGGAGAGGCTTCTTCTGTCTTGGAGGGATGAGTTGGGGTGGTTTTCGTTTTGTTGTTTTCTCATTCTGATGCTCTTTTTTTGGTGTTGTGGAGGCCTTCTTGTCCTCCTAAGCTCTTTTATCAATAAATTCTACTTACATATTAGAAAAAAAAAATAGTTTTGAGATCAAATTATATTTCACCTCACTCTATTTCAAAACGAAATTAAGTTGTCTTCTAAAATAAAAAAAAATGAGTTGTTCTAAGGTTACCTAACTATTAATGAGAGTTCTAGGCTACCTATAACCTTTTTTGAAGTACAAAATACACAAAAGAAAGGGGAAAACCAGTTGTCATGGTCTCCTGATTTCCTTAAGTACATGTGTCACCACGTTAGTAGTGTTGGACACTACAATTATCATAAAAAAGATACAATTTTGGGCAATTTCCAAATGATCGAGTCATTCCAAAATTTTGAACAGCCCAAAATCGTTCCTATTTTGAAAATTTTAAGAATGGTTCAAAATCGTTCCAAAAAGACTTTTTTTTAGTGCAAATTTATAATATATCAATTATTTTAGCGAGCTTTTGAAAAAGACAGGTTTCATTTTCAAACCTTAACGGTTCACCCCTATAACGAAAAATTATGATCATTCGTTGATTAAACCGAGTAAACACGTTACCAGGCCACTTGTATTATTCAAGCATCCGCTTTTTTTACTTAAAATTTTATATTTTCTAATACTCTTCTTCTAAGCCCTGGCTCTACCTTGACCCGACCCAGCCTTTGAGGGTAGCGCTAGGACTTAGCAGGGTTAATACTGCTTGCTCGGTTGCACTTCATTTCTATATTTAGATAAAAGTTAACTTGTTCGTTGATCGCTTTCTTGTAGCTTGAGAAGTGGAGGAACTCCTTGTTATTCTATGTCCGATCTATGCTCTGGTGTCAAACTCCCCGCTTTCGCCTTCCATGGGTTGCTCTTGCCTCCGGTTCACTATAGCCTCCGACGAAGGCAACAAGCTCTCTTCGGTCAATCTAGGAACTCTAGGGTCTCAACCTTATAAGTGAGGGTAAGGCTAGGGTCAGGCTATGCCCTACCCTGACCTGGCCCTTTGACAGCCCTAAGCATAACCAACTCTCATCTAAAGACCAAGTCCTCAAAAGAAAGACCTTTACTTGTCAAGTCAGATATCCTGAAATAATGATTTGATGCTACTGAGGTCACTAAAACAGGTACACAAGACCAGCATTCAACCCACAGAGAGCATATAAATTTGAAAAGGGTGACATTCAAGTCAAATAAGGGGGTAAACCAATTTCCAACCCAATTTAGAAAGTTGAGCTGTTGCAACAAAGTTCTCCAATGGATATGTTTTACTTACCTCATAGAGAATATTTTTGTTTTATCATTTAAGTGATAGGCAGGCAGTAGAAGAAATCATTTTCATGCTTCACTTGCACAGAATGCCTCTGACGTTCCACACGTTCCAGCTGCGACGACAATTGAAGCAAATCAACAGTGGAATCCTGTTCACGAGAGAGCGGATCCTTGGCACTCACAAAGTCGGACCCTTGAAAAAACCTATTGGTGTGGACTTCAAAATCGACATCATTGCTGGCATCAGAAACCAGTACATGCCCCAGGTGATCAACTTCCACAGAGTTCATCGCCGATGAAGAAAACCTATTTGATGTCACACTTGTTGAAGCCTGCGAGCTTACTCCTAAAAGCTTTTCAGAGAACTGACCCACACTGTAATTGGCAGGACGGCCTTGGATGATCAGGGGCCCAGTCATGGGAATTCCCGAAGAATGGCTTGATGAGTTCTGTGATTGAGATGACAGAAGAGAGAGAGCACACCCGGAGTTTGAGACCCTGGATAAGCCTTGAATGGTTGATTCCGTATCGAAAACAGGGAAATCTTCACTTCCTGATGATGCACTCCGTAACACTGATTGTGAAATGGAATTTGGGCCTGCATGTGGGTAGCGGTTACTGTTCTCATATAAAATGCTTCCTGGTGCAGTTTCAATCCCATTTCCATGCAACGAAGGACACTCTTTCTCCATGCCATATGAAGGGAGAAAGGATTTTGGAACCAAATGCCCGTTTGTAATAGGTACTGGTGACTGACAACTATAAATTGCCTCATCTTCTAATTTTACATGCCTGCACCAGTTACCGGTTTCATATTTAACTGGATGTAGAATTCCACTCGGAAATATATCTGAGCACATAAATGATGTCCTTGTAGGTAAGGAAGTTCCCAGAAACCTGCCACCTGCAGAAGGGCCATAATTTTAGCAAGACGTAAAAAGAGTAAGAAGTTCTGCTTCCAAAACATATTATGATTGCAACACCACACATACAGTGTGAAAGAATTAAAGAAATTTGGAGATTACAACATCTAATGAGCATCAGCCGTATATTAGTTTTTCAGTATTACTCTCCAAGAAACCCCATCTTGAATAATTATAGGTGGTTCAAATTACTAGCCCATTTAGATGGAACATAGGTTACATAGACAAATAAATCAACATTTTCTGTCCTCTCACATCCATTAGCATGTTTTTGTGCACATGTATAGTTGCATGTCATGAATCTCCTACTTAACATGCTGTTCCTGCTTCGGAATCTCATGAATCCTAGATGTTTCATGTCCCTCAATAGCTCATTTTCTACTTTTTTGTTACCACTCCCAATTTCGTTTCTAGTAACTGAAGCTCATATCAGTCATAGAGGCCATATGTTCTTAACTTTGACCAATGGTTCTACATTTTCTTGAAGAGAATAGTGTGCCCATCCTAATTGATGTTTTGGAATTACTAAATATAGACATGATAGATTGATTGGTCAAGCTTAATCTGAGATTCAAATTTTGCAAACCCTACAATGGAATGTGATTATAAGTGACGAAATTAAGTATTGTACGCTTCACTGGACCATCATTGCCAAACATTTTCTGACTGGCGCATAACTTACATTGTAAGTCTTCAATGCTCCCTCAACTATTATAAAACTTTAATATAGACTCTTCCTAAATTACAACTTCAAATTTTCTGATGACTATATATAATATAGCCCTTCTCAAGAGACCAACACTGCACAGATTATTTCTCATTTTTATTAATATGCAACAAATTCACCAATCTACGTTTTAGAATTAACGTTGTGTCCATCTGTGTTGGGCTCTCACACCAGTACTCCTACTTGTATAACATAGGATACAAATGTGGTGGTGGCTTGTTGCTGTTGAGTGTAAATGTCCCATGTATTAAGTTACCCAACATTAGAGATGTCAGTTATGGATATGGGCCACGGTTTGTACTTGCTCAACCAACATATCTTAGAGAACAGAAACGAGGGTATATATAATGTACCTTTATTAAAGGAAAACAATAGTGGTAAAAATTATTTTTCGATTTCAGAACATATTTTCACTTTTTCTATAAACTATCTGGCTGAGCCTGACCCATATCCATACCCAAGTCATGTCGTTTTGAAATGGGTATCCCAAGGGAATTTGAAGGATTAAGTATGTGCGCAGGAGTTATTTGGTTCAGTGACAGTCTCAGTAGCAATGAAATGGTATTAGAAACTATGCTAGAACTTTGCCAGCAGTTGATATCTCAAAATGTCTACAGAGCTGACTAAAGTAACTTGCATAGATTGTTGTCTAATCCTGTTTTTGGTAGTCTCTAGTCTTGCATGTACATCATACGCTAGAGCGGTTGTAGTCTGTTACTCTATCTTAAATTCTTAATAAATGAAAGTGCAGCCAATGCAAATAAAATGAACGAATAATTAAATGAAAGCAACCACTAAAATAGCCTGAAGATGAACAGTAATATTATGAACACAAAAGCATGAACAAAAGAAATGAAAACTAGTAGAGAGAAGAATCAGAGAGCATGAAAAAGAATGTGGGGAAGGTCAGGGAGAATACTTCTGTCAGTCTTATAACTTCAAACAAGATTATCAGGGACATAACTACAGAAAAGAAAGCAGTGACACAGATATTTAGATGAAATTTGGGGTCGATTTGAAGGGCACATCAATCTTGCATTAGATGCTTCGAGGAACATCTACAAAACAGCCTCTGTTGATTCCTTTCTCTTATCATTTTGAAATTGAGAGTCCTTGTTACATACTAACACCTACATAACAACGACAACCTTTTTCCTTTTCTGAAAAACTTCCTTGTCAGACAATCCTATAGTGGACACAGATAAACATTCATACTAGGTAAGTTATTTTTGCCAAATGCCAACTAATGTACGAGACAGGTAAACATTCATGCTTGGCAGCTTCAAGCCAACTAACTTTTCGACGGCCCAAGGCACGGACCTTCAATAACTTAAACAGCTTGAGGGTATTGTGGTTATTTTATCATCAATTTTATGTTTAAATTCAAAACTTTGAACGTAAGATTCAAGAATTAATCAAGCTTTCTCAACTGATGCAATCTTTAACCAAGAGGTTGTAAGAAATAACATTTCCTTGTTTGACATATACAAACATCTGTGCAAGGTAACTAACGCTAATGAAAAAATATTGGTCAATTGGGGTTGAGCCCTTCACTCCATTGGATAGGGCTTTGTGTTGCAACCAAGGTTTTAAAGGACCCATTATAACGGTCCTGTAACGTTACCGTTATGACCAGTATAACAGGCCACATTAGTCACGTCCAAAGTCAAAAAAGTTCAGACTATTATTCTTTTATTAATTTTTTAAAAAACAAAACTCAATAACGGTAAAAAAAATGGTTTTTTTTTCAGAAAAATGGCCGTTATAATAGATATCCCCTTTTTCGGTAAAAAGCGTTATAACAGGATATAATGTAACGGGGTGGGGACATTACCATATAATACCAATTATTTTCATTATCTTGGCCATTTTTTAAACCATGGTTATTGTGCAGACACAATCCAAGCTTAGACTTTTTGCAATTTTAAAGACAAGGAGTTCGAAGTAGTCTCTTCTAACTTTTCCAATAGTTCAGAAGAAAAGCTAAAAGCAGAGCAACAATTATGCACCACAATAGTTATTGAAAAATTTATCCATATGTAATTAAACCCCTGATCAAGTCCTTCATCATGAAATGTAGATTCACGGTATTCACCAAACTTATCATCACGTAAGAGTTAAAACTTCGACCATGGGAACTCATTGTACCAACATATTTTCAGTTCATGGTGACTGTTTCTCACTGAAAGAATAGTATAATTGATTCACATAATACTCTTTAATAGTTATCATCTGTGGCCTGTGGGAGAAAATACACTTATAAAAAGTGGTAAATTATAAATTATATACTTGTTATATCTAATAAAAGAAAGAAATCATAGGAACATAAACAGCCATCCTAATGACAGGAAAGATTGCCACAAAGTTGCAGAGACAAATATTCAAAGTGGATTGGAACCTAATCTCGTGTTACAAAACAACAGCTCCTCTATTGGCAGATTTTAAAGTTCAAAGGAAGCACCTAATGAGAAAACAAAGAGGGAGATGAAGAAATTTATTATGTACTTGATAAGAAAGCTCATGGGAACCGACTAACTGTAGCCGGATTTTACAATCATAGTCCACATTGTCTAATCTACTTTCACATTCATATACGGATACAAAGATAAGATAACCAAAGCAACTATTAGTTAATTATTGTAAGACAACATAATACATAATCCACAAAGCCACTTTGGTACTCTGCAATTTGATTGAGTATGAAAGAGATCAACAGTTTATAGAATATTAAAACTAGAGAATAGATAGATTTAGTACCGTGATCTGATAGAAGGAGCTTCCCGGCTTTACCAGGGTGATTATCCAGTTGAGGCTTCCTGCGACGCTCATTGTGGCCTGCAAGGCGTTTACGACAACTGCGCTTACCATCATCAAATTCACCCAACAAATGAAACCTGGACAACCAAAAGCTATTAAGCATCATAAAGGCAATAAGAACAGAAGCACGTTGACTAATGGAAGTTAAGCTCTAGCCCAGCTGGGGGATAAAGTTAACTAAAAGTAGGAAAATGAAGTGTCAAGACACAGGAAGAGTAGTCATCAAAATCACTATTGACAGATCTGTACGTTGAAAATTAAACATTCTGAGTCAATTAGATTAGATTTAGGCCAGATTAGAAGGCTTAGAGGACATTTATTCCGGAGCTAAAACTTGCCCAAAATACTCACCCAACTTGAAACCCTTACAATTCTCTTTTGACCTTGAACATGAAATCGTAGCCTCCATCCCCCACCATGTATATATTAAACCCTTTGAATGGTGCAACAAAACCAAATGGAGAAGTAACTACAATGCGAAAAAATTAGCAGTTTAAGTATGCCAGTCCCTCACTTTACTAGTTCAGGGTTGAATTTTCACAGTAAAAAAGTTACATTTTTTTTTTAATGTGAGAGCTTAGTTTAAAAGAAGAAAAACTTGGAAGTGAAAAGATTAGGATCATCCCCCCTCCCTTGCCCAAGAAAAAGAAAATAAAAATCTGATTTTAAGTATGTCATTTACTGGGACAACTATAAAAATTCATAGATAAGTAATTCAAAGTTACTTCAAATTGAAGGCCCGAGTAAACAAAACCAACCTGCTACACTGTTGACAAAACCTCTGTTCGATGCCATTCACGATCACTTTGGCCGTTTTTGAGTGAACCTCACAAACTTTATGCCTCTTGTGGTAGTCCTTTGAGGAGCTGAGATCCATGTTGCAACCATGAACTTGGCAAAAGGGAGTCTGAGAGGTCAAACTCATTGTGCGTGCTCTCTTTTCCGGCACAAAAGACACCACTGGTTTGGAGGATTTACCATTCTGGGCATCTCGATAATCAGCCAAGCTCCCCAGCTTCAAATCAATGAGTGACGACTCCTGACTGTTCGAATCCCCGGCAGAATTTGAAAGCCTTGAATTCGATTCCTCTTCTCCAAAAAATGCTTTTGGAGTAACCATACAAATTGGAGAAGATACTCTTCTGCTATCAATCTTACCACCCCAAAACTCCCCACTTGGGTTATCAGAAATTGGTTTTCTGATGATGTCAGGGAAGCCCAATTCCATGAATCCCTGGTTCTCGATGGCCTCTCGACCTGAGACCAGCATGGTGCTTTCGTAATTACAAGGGCTTTTCAGGTCCCAACCCATTAACACTGTTCTACTTCTTCCAAGAGCATCAGTAGGTGAAACCATTTCATCAGATAACACAAAACCCTTCCCTTCTGAACCATAGCTCCAAGACTCCATTACATATAAAAGAATCGAAGTTGCTGAAATTATGTAAAACCACACCACAATTCAAGGACTAAAACCATCTCTCCGAAGTCTGAGAACACAAAAATAAAAATAAAAATAAAAATAAAAACAATAAAAATCCATTAAAGAATCGCCAGTGTCACAACAGCTTCAAGTCACCATTAAAGTAGAAATACCCAGAAAGAGAAAAGCATCAAGGTTGCACAAAATCTATCAAAAATTAAAAAAAAAAAAAACCCACCTCAAATTAAACGTTAACAACACCATAGTTTCTCTTCTCTTCAAGCTCTGACAACCCACATGAGCAGAAAAAGAAAACCCATTAAAGGAAATATAGAAAGAAACCCAGATAATAAAATAGCATTAAAGGTGCAGAAATCTCTTAAATGCTCCTAAAATTCATCCAGAAACATATATTTTCAAACTCATAAACAAGTAGAAATTCTCAAATGCTATCCCGTTGAAGCTTAAGAAGCAGATAGAGTGATACCCATTTCAGATATTAAGTGAGAAATCGAGTCGAGTGAGACATTGAATAGCGAATCAAAGATCACTCAAAAGATGATTGGGAGAGGTGCTTTTTACTAGAACCACAGTATAATTTGTGAGGTGAGGGTGGAGCAGAGACACTGGTAGCAGTCGGAATGATTTCCACAGCCCCATAGGAAAGCTTGTCGTGGGCTTTTTGTAGCTTTTCACAGAGAGAGAGAGAGAGAGAGAGGGAGGGAGTGTTCCATACAAATTTACATGCAAGTCCAGGTCTTTCACTCTATTTACCGTTTTTTACCAATCTGTTAAGAAAAGCTATTATATAATGCTTCTAGTTATAGTTTGTGCACCTCAATACCCCAGCCGTTCATGTTGACCATCAGATTCACTGTTTTGCCTCTTTGATGAGAAGCACCCTAAAATGAAGGATCGTAACCACACAATCTAATATCAAGACTTGATCAGCTAAAACTACAATATTAACATCGAAAAACAAGGTGGTTTGATGATCTGATTTGTATTATTTTATGCTCCATCAAAGATATGTTCAGCACAATAATATAAGGGAAACACAAAGAAAGGATCCATAATTGTTTGGATGTCTGTGATTGATCTGATTAATTTCGTTGGCCTCACCTGGGTCCATATATTGGTGGGTCTCTTGTACTTTTTGAGGTGTAGGAATCTTCAATCTCAATGATCCTTGAGAAACAGTGATATTTTGAATGTCTAAAATACCCTTATCATTTTTTAAACTTAAAACACTATCGTTTTCCTCGTGTACTAAGAAACAGAGATATTTTGAATGACTAGAATGCCCTTATCATTGTTTTAATTTTAAACGTTATAAACACTTTAGAGTCATCTCAATCACCCTGTGCTCTTGACAAGTACTCATGTCTCCCTTGTTTTAATTTTTTTGAAATTTAAACTTCTAAAAAAAAAAAACGAACTTTTCAACTTTGTCACGGGTACTCGTCAAGTTTCCAGGCTTTACTGAGATAGGTCACTAAAGCAAGTGAGTCCCTTGTTACACCCGCCCTTGGATAGGGCTGCAACTTGAGTGGGTTGGGTCGGGCGACATTTAGACTTTCAAGCCCGAACCCGAGTCCAACCCGATGTCGTACCTAACATGTTCAGACCAAGCCCAAACCGATCAGGTTGGGCGGGGGTTTATTGGGTTGGTAGAGAGAAAGTTGAAAGAGGAGGTAGTTGGAATCTTCATTAGTTTGATACATCAGCTACTCTCCGCATCCCAACAGAGAACTTTCTTGATTTTTTGAATAACAACCACAAAACCTTTTCTAGAAGATCCAGCTTCTAAAGGTTCATGAGAATCAGAAACCCATAATACTTTTCCAATACTATAGAGTCTGCAACACAGTCTCTTAACCAGTTTCACCTATTGAAATGAGAAGCAACAAATGGGGTCCTATGCTTAATCATTTGCAAGGAAACAATAATCTTTCAAAAACAGGATCACTAACTCATTTGGGTTCCTGCAAATGATTCTGGACCTGCACTTCTCCTCATAGGCTCGCTCTACGAGACCGTGAAGCTATGGAGACGATCCATCCAGAGTAATCGCAGCTTCGGTTTCTCTCGACTACTTTGGTCACTCGATACCAATGCCACAATCGCCACTCTCGAAGCTCCACCCTTTAAAGTCTGGCAAATGCAGTTCGATCCCAAGGTAACAAAAATCCTCCTTTGCTATGGGGGCTGTTTAGGGTTTGGGAAAGGACTGAGAGAGGGGTAGGAGAGAGATAGAAGAGCAAAGGGGAAGGACGTTTAAGGATTGGCAAAGGTAAATTACTTTACATGTCAGGCTCGGGTTGGGTCGGGTTGCTCGAGGCCCCAGCCTGAGCCCAATCGGATATATGATCAAGATGTAAAAATATGCCCGAGCCTGAGGGTTGGAGACACCAACCGAAGCCCAGCCCGAGGTCAGGTTGAGCCTGTCGGACTTGGGTTGGGCCCGCCCAAGTTGCAGCCCTAACCTACCCGTACCCCCCTTCAAAAGGTTAGTTTCGTCCACTAAATGGATGAGAGTGTTGATAGGGACATTTTAGTCATATAAAAATTTTGTCACATTGGGTCAAGGGTCAAGGAATGGAATTTCTTTTCTAATCATGATAATGATGGAGTTAAGCCAAAGTACATTCCTTAATTATATATTCTATAAAAGATTTTGGGTCCACCATCATATCCTTCATGCGCATGTTAGTGAGGGGGGCAAAGGTAGAAGATTGGATAACATGTAAACAAATCTTTATGGTGAATGATAAAAAAAAAAAAAAAGCTTTTTACCCAATTGGTTGATTGGTTATTTACTCTTATTTTAATGTTGAATAGAACCCAATGAAAAGGCAACATTGATAATGGAGTCTGACAAGACACTGAGTGCCAAGTGTAGGCTTTATATTGATTCCACGTGTCCCAACCGGGTAAGAGCAACAGATGAGGATGACCTACTGCACTAACTCCTCTTTTATGATAAGGGCATGAAAGCTCCTTTATATCAAATTCATGGATACCAACTAAAGGCCAGCCATCCTTTGAAAAAGTTGTCCATTATCTATCCAACCACTCAAAAGGCCCACATGGTCCTGTAACCCTAATGTCAAAATTCTTTTGAGAAGAACATCTATTCTCTACTAGATTTTTTTTTTTCTTAGGTGTGTCCATTTCAAAGTGTGGATTCTTCTGATTTTCTTCTCAACCTCTTTTCACACTACGTTTTTTTTTTTTTTTTTTTTTAATTTTCCCCTTTTTCTTGTAATTATTATTTGTAATTAAGTGAATAAAATTTAATCTTAATTTATATATTTTTTTTATATAAATGCACTTATGCATGGTAATACAGGCGTAAGGAACCCTACGATCAGATCCGGAGGAAAGTTTCGGTATATTTTGTTTCGATTGCCAAGTGAAAAATTTGCATTTTCGTTGGGAAAACATAACCAGAATTCATTTCCCATCTAGATAGGTGAGAATTCATTTCTAACTTAGAATACGCTTTTATTTTCTCACGTGATTGAAATATGTGTTCTCAGTTGCAATTGATCAGCCATTTAAAGCATTTCCCAGATGTATTTTCTCGAGAAAATTTTCTGTGCAATCAAACACGCCCTTAGGTTAAAGTCCCTCTCAAGGGCTCATCGATTGAGCACCGACATATTTACGAACAGTAATCTGCTTGTAGTTTTCTAGTTAGGGTCTGGACTTAAGACTAAAAAAGATTCGCCGACTAGGGTCCTACAAATTGGCCTTACTTTCCAAAACTAGCCCGGTTTTAGACAAACCGATCCATTAGTCCTTGCTTGTACTTCAAAATTACGTGCCCTCTGTTTTCTTGAAACATAATAGGTAATTTTGATCTGTGGGTTTTTTCATGTTTTTATTTATTGGAACAAGATGGTGAAATATGATTCATGCTGCCGACAAATACTTAGGATAAAACGTAGACAATGACGACGATTTAATTTTCCACAAGGAAAAAAGAGATTAATGACAGAAACTAGGTAGGTCAAGAATTTAGAAAGTGAGAGAAAACTCAATTCACCTTTACTTTTTAGGGTCGTGATGTAACAAGCTATAGCTGGCGTCAGCTAGCGCATTTTTGTTACTCACCGATGTCATCTGGGCCCACTGACCGTATGGATGTTTAGCCCACCCCTTGATAGATATTAATACCAAAAATCAGCTTGTTTGATGATTTTTAGCTGTTGGTTTTAGTATTCAAAAAAAAAAAGATTGAATCCAACAGCTAGAATCATGCCTTAAAAAGAACTAAAATCTAATGGCTAGAGATTACCCATCAGGGTATTTTTGGTGTATATATCCATCAAGGGGTGGGTTAAACATCCATGCGGTCAGTGGGTCCAGAGGGCAGTGGTGAGTAACAAAAATGCGCGAGTTGACACCAAAAAGCGTCAGTTATAACTTATTACATCTTTTTCCTTCTTTTTATCTAAATATTTGGAGTCTGCAACATGAATCATATTTCACTATCTTGTTTGAAGGAAAAAAAATCTCATTTACTAGAGTTGAAAAAAAAAAGATGGGGTTGTTGATGGAGGAAGAGGGGACATGAATGTGGATACCACCTAACGTGAAGCGAAGGGCATTTGCCTAGATGAGCAATGACAGCCACAACACTTTTTTTGAGTGAAAATGATGCCTAATACCTTGCAGCTGCATTTGTCCCTGTCAAATTCTAATGGACATTGTGGAAAAAGCTGCACTTGATTTATTGAGTGATCCAACGAGGAAGGTCCCACTCTTTTAAGTTCACAAAACGCCAAGAGAGGTATAATTCAAGTTCAACAGTTGCACTTTGTCATGTTGTCCACTCCCCCCAAGTGATTTACTTGCTTTTTCAACAAGAGGAAGAGTACAAAGTCTTTTAATGTACTCTCTCCCCATTTCTAGATATATGATTTACACATAGCTTGTCTAATTTGAAACATGGAAAAATCTGCCCCTTTTGAAGATCTTCCAAGGCATAAAAAAAAAAAAATCGTAATCTAAGATAGCAAGTCTGGAACAACTAATCCATAGCTCAAACTGAGGATACACCTCTACCCAAGATATCAAACTTCGAAAAGAACAATCACATAGACATGATAAATTTATGTGGTTTGGCAGTGTACGTACCTACATCCACCCTACAACTTTGTTTGATTCAAAAGGCGACAGAACTACATGAATCTAAAGGGAGCTAGGAGTCTAGTTAAGCCTAGGTGCACTAGCGCACCTTGGAGTTTTTCAGCCGGGGTCCCTTGGGGGGTATAAAGAGCTTTGTCACTATCTCTAAAGAATTAGGGCTACAATAGTTTCCTGATCTCTCACTCTCTTAATGTACAAATAATCATCTTTAGTGAATATATAGAAATTTTTGGTACAATGAAATACTTGAAAATACTGCCAATCCGAGTTGTACATAAACTGTACAAACTTATACGAATAGAAAACATCTGGGAAAGCTATGGCTTAATAAATAGTAAAATCTTTACTGAACAAATGTAGGGTTTAGTTCCTATGTAGCCATTGTCTGTGGGTTAAGCCTTAAAAAGCAAGACAAGGTTATGGCACCTTTTGGTGTAAGAGCGTAAATCCTTTGATACTATGTGGTGGATTGTTAAGAACTTGGTCTGCCATTATGAAATATCTATATAACAAAAGAGGGAAGTTGTCTCCCAACTTATACCCCCTCTTATATGTTTCAATAAAGAAGGGCCAAGATCTTATCCCCTAACTAGACGGTGGATCACACCCAATTTTGGCAAATGCTTTGTCTGGAATTGCCGTGGGCACGGGCCACACACTATCTATATAACAAATCAGCTCAGTTGTCTCCCCCTCCTATAGACTTCATATATAGATGGCTGAGATCTAATCCGCAATTGGATGGTGGATCTCAATCACTCACACCCAATTTGGGCAAATATTTTGTCGGGGAGTGCCGTGGGCACGGGTCACCCACTTGTCTATATTAAAGCAGAGAAGTGGGCAACATTCTTCTCTCTCCTCCACATCATGCTACGTGGCATTCTCTACATTTAGAGTTCCAAATAAGCAACCATGTCTCTACATGTCATTCTCCTACTCTTTTTTCTACCAAAACGTCTCTATATGCATTAAAGCCCTAAAACATCTCCACTATCCCTTAAAACTCTCTAACTCCTTTACAACAAGTCACATACTTTGTCTAATTAAATCTTTATATTATTTCTCTCCCCATTCATTCTATTACCCATTTTCCTAAAACATCTCTTACATTCCCAAAGCATCTCCTCACCTTCCCTCTATAAAATCGGTCGTGCTTTCAACTATTAAAAAAAAGCACAAAACACAAAAAAAAAAATCTCCAAAAGTTTAAATGCAGAGATCAAAATGATAAAAGCAAAAATGACTTTTTTTTTTTTCAAATATTTTTTTATTTCTTCACTCGTGCTTTAGTAGGAGCCAATAACATTAGTTATGAAATAAGGCCCAAAACGTATTGCGTACGTTTGACCTAATCTTATGTTAGTATTTATTGCTTATTTACTAGGGTTTTGTTTTCAATTTATTATCTTTGAATTGCATTTAAAAAGCATGTATTATTGATGCATCTTCCATATTCATATAGGTGGGTGACTCTACTCGGTTCCGTAACCCATCCCTATTATCATTTAGATTCGATATATATATATATGATGTAGTGGATCCCAAGAGTGATTGTGTAAGAGTTTCTAATTGTTTCTATTTACTTTATATTTTTATTTTTATACACATAATTTAACACTAGCATTTTTTACACCCAGATTGGTGTGGACCTTAATGTAGGCCTATACTGATTTTTGGTTTGAGGCCCACTCACATTATGGGATACATTTTTCTAAGGTAGATTAAAATTTTTTAGGTCAAACATTGTTAATAGAGAGACCATATATTAACATTCATGAATTTTCACTCACTTAATTACTTGTCTTATGATAATTTTACACGTGCGGGTAAAATAATAATTTGACCTACAAAGACATTTCGTAATTATACAAGATATGCATAATTTAGTAATTTCACTCCATCGGGATGGAATGATAAATGTTAGAGACACTAGGATAATTTCATACTTCGTTAGCAACACTAAGAGGCATTTCTGAGGTATTTTAGTAACATTTATAGGATTATTTTGGAAATTTTTTGCTATAAGTGATCTTATTAATGATAGTTTAATAATTTCACAAACTAAGAACATCTAACCCTAGTATGAATGGATATTCATGAAAGATTACACAAAAACTATAAGAAAAATGTGATTTGAAAATTTTACAACTTAGGAGATTTTAGTAATTTTACACATTGGAATGGGTCCCATGTATGTACAAATTAAATTTTTATAAATTTATGATTCATATATTTATTTTCTTGTGTTTAATTAGTTGCTTTAATGCTTCATTTCATGTGAATTTAAATTGGTTTTATTTAGACATTAATTGGGCTTGGGTAAGGCCCATTAAGGGCTTAAATAAGCACTGTTATATGATATATTAGTACATATTACATCTCTAAATTCATGTAATAAATGGTATGTACTAACATAGTTGAAAATTATATAATTTAATTGATACATTATGGATATTATACATGCAGAAACATTGAAGAGAGAAATAGGTGAGTACTATAGCATGTGTGTCAAACACTAGATGAGGGGTAGTGACTAAGATAGTGGACTCTACTCACTAAAATCGTTGGAGCTAGGTATAAGAGCATAAGAGAATTTAATTAAATTAATAATGTTAGCGAGCTAACTGATGACTAATTTGTATACATGGACTGATTTAAAACAACAATGAAAACATGCAAATGAAATAAATTAGCGACTTTGACAATGACACATAAGATTATCTAAAATATGTTATTTGTAAAGGGAGATAGAGAAAGAGAGTTTCTCCCTAGCCACTTATTTAAACACAATTTCAAAGGGCAAACCTCATTCGATCCAAAAACCCTAAGTATTAAAAAGAAATAGAACCAGAAAGAGGTGAACTAAGGAGAAGGAGAAAAAAGAAGAAGATATAAGTTTGTTTATTGTTCAAAATCAAAGTATGATTAGTTACCCACTCCTATGCTTATGTCAGTTTTTAAATTATTTTTTCTTGCATATTCTTTGGTGTTAAATCTCAATGTCTTTTCTTATATATTAATATATTTATCTTTATGCTTTAAAAAAAAATATGTTTTATTTTTTTAGAGTTTTTGACTTCCATGGTGAACATGTTTTAAAAATTGTTCCATACTAATGCCGTCGTGCTTGTTCAAAAATCATGTTTTATTTAGTTTCATGATACTTGTTTTAAAATCATAATTTTTAGTTGGTACGTGGATATGTGGTATGATTCACTTGCCATGAGAGATTGATCATAGTAAGGGGAGGTTGATTGAAAATGCTTGGGCACATGGAGGATTTATTCTTTGTGTGGTTGTGGTCCTTGGGTGCATCACAAAAGACTAGTAAGCAGGGCATTAGGCCCCTTTGGTAAAAGGCCATAAACCCTCTAGGATCTATATGGTGGAAATTTTAGAACTTGACTAGCTGTTGTGAAATACGGCTTTGTGGCGTTTCTTACATGTTCCGGATTAATCGTAATGGGATGAATGTTTATATTACACCGGGTTAGTTTACTAGTTGAGAAATTAATGATTTATTTTATGTTATATTTCTTTCGAAATTGATGGGCTTGACATGTCATGTATATTTTTACAAAATTATGTTTTTTCGTTGCATCACCCATGGTCATGTGGGTGGGTGTTGTCATATTCTACTAGTCTTCGTGGCCCACTCCTATTGATATTTCATGAGAAGGGATCAACAAAGATTCTTTATAATATTTAGTTTACGTTATATCTTCTTTTGGAAAATGTAATATGCCTATTACTTGGTGATTAATTTTGATGTATTTGAATTAAGCACGAGACTTGATTTTTTAGTTGATTATAATTTGTTAGTTATGAATGAATGGGAGATTGGATGTTTTTGCTCATGTGGTTGTTTTTGAATTTTCATGTCCTATACTCGTAAAATGATCATAACTCCCTATACTTAATAAAAATGAACAAGACTAGTGCACGTGGCAAATAGGGTCTGAATTTTTTATATATTTAAAATAAACTTTATATATAAAAAATTATAAGACTTGGTCGAGTCGAGTTGATTCAACAAGTTTTTGAGAAAGTTGCTGAGTCAACTCACAACTTGTTTGAGTTTTTTAAATACCGAGTTTTTTGTCGAGTCAACTTGAAAACCAACCGAGTCGAGTCAACTCCGCCGAGTTTCTAGTTGACTCAGTGAGCTTTAAAACACTGGTTTAAACTATAAAGCCAAACAGGGTCTTGTTATAATTAATGAAAAAAAAAAATGGATATCCGTTATAACGACCATTATTTCCGCTATAACTAATGTGATCCCGCAATAACAACCGTTATATATATAATGGTCATAACCGTAACATTAAAAAATAGTTATAACCGGTCATTTGAAACCTGAGGTTTACATTACCATCAAATTATCAAGATGTCCAAAAAAGAAAATTCCAATTATGATATTTTCTTTTTATCATTTTTTTTTTCTTTCAATAATTTACATGGGCGGGAAAGCGTGCATGGTATCTTCTAAATTTTCAAGTTGAAATTATTGAACCAATCAAATTTTTGATTGGTCTATTTTGGGTTTGATCCTGAAGACTATTAAAAAGTATATAAATTAGTAACATTTGGAGAAAATAAAAGAATTTATAAAATAAATACGTAAAAGGGAACAAATTTGGTAAATGAAATCTTTAGAAGAACCCACAACGCTAAGCCTGCTTTTTGGATTTGGGCTTTATTTTCGAAGTAATTAACGTGACAGGGTTGGGGCATTACCGTTTTTAAACCACGTTTTTAACAGTTATTAATTCATGCATGAATTGTAACAATGTTAACTAAATTGGTTCTAGGCAAATACTTTTTTTTCCTTATTTTTTGCTTAAATGAAGTTCTTGATCGTTTGCTTGGAATCTTTTATTTGAAAATTTTGAAATAAAGAAGAAAATTATGAAATTCCTTGATAAAATGATCAATCTATTTGACAGCTACATGTAGTTTTTCAAATATGTTGAAGTATTGCTCATTATATTATACCGCTTGCGCATACTTTGCCAACTTACGGGGTGTTAGACCCTTAGATTAGTCCCCTATGTGACCCCTTAGTCCCTGTTTGGTTGACCATAGAAATGTTTTCTGGAAACAATTCATGGCCGTAAATGTCCATGGAAGTTTTCTAGAGCAATACATTAAACATATAAATCCTTTTTATAGAAAACTTCACTTTTTGGTCACCATGCAGGGCCTTAGTTCCTAATAGAAATCCCTATGTGAAGTGGCGGGATTTTTGAAGCAGCGATCATGTGCCCAATGATCGCGCTCTACATATACCCATGGTTTAGTCTTTGGCTTCAAAAAGTCTTTTAAAAAGTAGCCATCGGTATGTATATATATAATCATTGGCGCATGATCGCTGCTTCAAAAATCCGGCCGCTTCAAAAATTTTCTCCTCTCACACTTTCCTTAATGAAAAAGGCATAGGTGAGGGTACAAGCTGTTCAGGTAGCCAGCATGCAGGGCTGGCTCTACCTTAAGGCCATTAAGGCGGTCGCCTAAGGCCCCTTCATGAGAGAAGGCCCCCAGCCCAGGTCCCACTAACCACATGGATTTTTAGCCCACCCCTTATTGTATATAGAAGCCAAAAATCCACCTGATTGATTATCTCTAGCTATAGATTTTAGTACTTTTTTGGACATGATTCTAGCGGTTGGATTCAAGCATATTTTTTGGGTAGTAAATCCATTGGCTAGAAATCATCAAAGAAGCTGATTTTTAGTGTGTTTATCTACCAATAGGTGGGCTAAACATTCATGCAGTCATTGGGTCCAAAAAATGATCTATGTAGGGCCATGAAAGGCCTTATATAGAGTTTTCGCCTTAGGCCTCAAATTGTATCAAGATGGCCCTGATAACCAGTTGACATGGCGCACAAACAGAAGCAATTCCACAAGAGTCTCGATATCAAGAGCTTGAACTCGAGCAATTGGGTTTAAGAGTAAAAATGACAATGTACCCATCTCTTCTTCAACTTCTTTGTTCTTTGTTTTTGTTTTCCTCTATGGAGCCTCATCAGTTCTAACAACTTGTTACCATTAGGGCGTGGTTGATTGCCAAGTGGTGAAAATACGCATTTATTTTCTAACATGATTGAAATATGTGTTCTAAGGTGTAATCCAACAGCCATTTAAGGCATTTCCCAGATGTATTTTCTATTTTCTCAAGAAAATTTTCCGTGCAATGAAACACGTCCTTGATGTTGGAAAAGTTTTCACATAATTCCCTCCTCAATCCCCGCCCCCACCTCATGTTTTATTTGAAAATGCTGACTTTCTCCCCATTTGCGCGACGAATCTTTAATAAACATTAGATCACAAAAAAATGTGGGTTTTATCTCAAAACCCTAACCCCAAATCAAATGGCTGTGGTGGTTCAGTTGGTTACCCCATGTATGTGCGACGGGTTCTATGTCAAATTCCTAAAATAACATGGAAGGTATTTTTTGTGTTTTCCTTCTGCTTGTCTTTGTTTTTCATGGTTTTCTTAAGAACGACCAGGTTATAGAAGAAATTGCTGACTTTTCAATCTAGATCAGAGCAGTAATGAATGGCAAAATAGTTATTTAAAAATATAAAATGTGGGTATAAATAGGAATCATTTATTGTAGAAGTGAAAATTGCTACGTGGATAGCAGATCGATCATAGAAAGTGGTCGACGGCTCAATGTATTACAATGTATAGAAAACATAATAGCCAGTCATGAGGGATATGGAATAATAGGAAGTCCTACCAGCACTTATAGTGATGTCATTCCAAGGAGATAAGGCATACATTTTTCATATTTTTTCAAAAAATAATAGGCCAATTTGTGTACTAACTTGTTGCTGGCATGATGTCATTCCAAGGAGATAAGACATACATTTTTCATCTTTTTTCAAAAAAATATATACAGAGAGAGAGGATAATGGGGTTGGTGCGTTACCGTTTTAACGGCGGATGAAACCGTTAAAACGTCGTTATTTTAAACCATGGTTTAGATGATTCAAAGAGGACAAATTAATTATATAATTCTATCCAATTCACCCTAATCCCAATTTGCGAATTACAGAAAATGCGATTAAGGTGTTCGATGAGTTCGGGTTTGGTTTCGGGAAGCTACAGAGAGGTACATTTACTCTAATTAATATACTTTTTATAATAATATAATGACATGCTAAATGCACATGCATGATGATTAATATGAATAAAAATATGTTGAATGGATAATGTGTATTGGCTTAACCCCCTTCGGTATCATCGAATCCACGTCCTAGATGCATATATGTCGTCGATGCCTTTGTCGCTCTGTCACAATTTTTGGCCACTTGTCAGTGGACGAGGTAGGGGCCAAATTGTTGCGTAGCAAGAAATGATCATCTCTTGACATTATTCTACTTGTCATCATCATCATCATCATCATCTAATGTTGTTTTGCAAGCATAAGAAAGTTTGTGTCCTCATCCTAAAATGTATTAGGAAAATCAAATCGAGGATTGATTACAAAAAATGAAGTAGAGAAACAATCACACTGAAACACACAGATTTACGTGGTTCATCGCCAAGGACTATGTCGTCCAATCAAGATTTTTTACTAGAATTTTTGAAGCGTCTATCATGCTCCAATGATTGTGTGCCACACATATACCCATGGTTACTTTTTTAAAAGTTTTTTTTTTTTAAAACCAAAACCAAAACCCAGGTATATGTGGTGCACAATCATTGGATGCATGATCGCTGCTTCAAAAATTATCTCGCTATCTGCTAATTGAAAAGATACAAAATAAGACTCAAACAGTAACTTATATATTAAATGGTAATGCAGCAGTTGTTGTGTATCATTCTTTAAAATGCTGGCACACCACTAGGTGGTGTCAACCCGTCGGTTCTTAAGGTACCCAAAACTGAAGCCAAAATTGTCGGCTCTTATCGATTCCTATTCTCAAAATGATGGCTCCAGAATCAGATGCGATGCTTGATTCCATTCAGTTATTGTTCCCTTTCCGAGTATATTAGTTCTAATTTTCATAATACAACAATTTTAACACTATATTTAACATTGGGCTGGGATAGAATGACTAATGCTATTCTTACTAATGGACGTAGGGCCCACATGCAAATGAGTTACGAGTTGATTTTTGGTGAGGAAGATCTCTTCGCCATGGAGATCATCTTCACCAAAAATCATCAGTAACCCTATCAAATATGGACCTAAATTTAAGCGTGAAAATATTGGATGGTCCAAGAACTTTCAATTTGTAACCCACTTTTCACAAGGCTAGAAATGTTGGAATGAGCAGATTTTTTTGTGTGGTTGTTATCCATGTTGAGAAGAATATCATCACCAAAAATTAGCCGTTAACTCATCTTTACGTGGGTCCCACGTTTATTAGCCATTCTATCCTAGCCCTTTAACATTATATTTATATGTACATTCCCGTTCCTATCGGTTTGGTTCCAATATCAAGCTACCCAGATTCAGAACTGTTTTTATCGGTTCAGTTCTGGTTCTGGTTCTGGTTCTTGTTTGGTCGGTTCTAATCGGACGGGTACAAACCGATACACCTACACGCCACCTAACATTTTCTCTTTGAAATTATTAGCACATGGGTCAAGCTCTGGCAATGCCAAGTGGCGCCACGTTGTCCATTCACTCACTTTAGGACATTTGAAATTTTGCTTTCCAGATAGGACAAATGAATCAATCGAGGGTAACAGTATACTAATTGCATTCCTTCTAAAACCGTTTGATTAAATGATTTGTGATGACGCACGTTAACGCGACAGGGAAGTATCAGGTAAGTCACGAGCTACTGAAATAGATTATCACAAGAGTTTCAACATCATAATCATGATTATGATGGATGGTTTGAACCATGTTGACGTGACACAACTTTAAGTACACCGTAGATTACGGAATCCATGATGTTCAAAATTAGTGAGACCACTTAACATCTTGCGAGCTGTCAAATGGGGCCTCTAACGTTAAATTGATAATATGTCCAAACTGCATTTACCCATTGGAAATGAAGTTAGACGTGGACATTTTCGTCGTGACATGTGGCGTGCGATCAATACCTTGATTATTATAATTAGATCATGACCATTTTTTTGAATTTTTGTTTTTTTGTTTTTTGGCAAGTCAAATGTTTCGTGTTGACAAGTAACAAATGTTAGGAAATTAACCTAGTAACAAATGTTGTGAATACAAAACAAAACTATTTTTATAGGTCAAAACTAAGATCTTAGGGTTGCGACACAGAGCACTGTTCAATTGAGCCATGAACCATGGGCTTGACCCTATTAAGTTTACGAACAATGCCACGCCGATACCGCATAAAGAGGTCGTTCGTGCCAGCATATCATTAGGCTCCCCCTCTCATTCACAACCTTGTAGCCATCCCTCCCGAAACATTCGACTAATCGCTTTGCGTCCTCCATTGCTTCATACCATAGTCGTACTGGCTTGAACCCAGCCCGACCAAACCTAACCATCCACCTTACATACCGTTCATGTCTCTCCTCCCTCTCGGCCCCTTCGCATGCTACAATATTCTCAATCTCTCGCCCAAACATTTCTTCTAGTGCCAACCGCTCCTGACACGACAATGACCCTGAATTAGCATCTACAGAATCAAACACTGCACTGTAATAGTACAATCCTTCGACGAATCGGTCCACCAAACGAGCCAAATTGTGATCGGACTCTTGCTCGACTAAGAGTAACACCTTAGGTGACATCGATCGAACCATTGCGAGGAAACGATTCATCTGCTTGCAATCCTTAACACCGTCAATCTTGTTGACCCCAAAATGTACGTCGACGCGATCGTCCTCGGCCAATAAGACATGTAGATTTAACACAGATGTAATAGCTAATGCTTCACCTGATCTCACCTTAATCATGTCCATTGTAACATCTCTTAAACCAACATTTAAAGGGTTAAATTGAAAAGGTATGTCTAAAGCCTCAGCCTCTTTTACCAGCTTTCGCCCCAAGTTCTCTAGCACATCTTTGTTACTATTCACACACGTGATCTTCAAATGGGGAGGTCCACGTGGCGATTGTGAGAAGCTCCGGAGTATTGGATACCATAGGTTTGGATCACCCGAGCCTAGGTCGAAAACGTGGACGACACGCTCGTCGGTCATGGTTCGGAGTAAGGTTTGGTTGATGATTTCGTAGGAGAAGCCAAGATAAGGAAAGGCTCGGGCAAAAACAGAAACGGTTCGGTCCGGGTCGTGTTTGGGCCTTTGAGACGGGTTGAGAGCTCTATAAAGACCGGGCCAGCGCTTGACAAGCCGAACGGCGAGAGCGGCGGAAAATCGGGCGGCTAGACGCTGCATGGAGTCGCCGGAGATGGAGGAGAGCTGGGAGATCTGGTGGAGACAAGTGTCAGCACGGTGGAGGTTACCAGAGGAAGCATGGGTGGCGCAGTTTAGCAAGAGCTGGATGAGACGGATTCCTCTTTCTTCGGGTTTTAGCGTTTCAAGGGGAGGGGAAGATAGGCTTAAGTTGAGACTGATATCAATGAAGGGCTTTAGTGGCGGAGATGAACCCATAATTTTTTTCTTCTGCTAAAGTTAGAGAAGAAGTTTTTATCTGCTAAATTTGGGGAAGGAAATGGGGGATGAAATTAGGGGATGGGGTTAGGGTTAGTATTTATAAGAGATGTTATTGAGATTCGATTTTGGAAAGGGAGCAGGTGAGAGGGGAGCGGTTGTAATTGGAATTATGTTAGATTTCCAAGTGTGAGAAGACAAGAAGCATCTTATTTTAACAATTAATTGCAAGTTGACTTCTCCTTTTAGTCACATACGTACTCACCATATCAAGTGCTGAAACGAGTTGACTCAGTTGAAGGCCGTTCAAGGAGTTCAGGGCCCACCATTTCATATTGGGCCCCACAAAAGAGATCGATATACACAAACTGGCACCATGATTAGATGATTCTAACCATTAAATTGCTTGATTTCCAAATTCAATGCTAACATTGTAGATTAGCAAGTAATTCCAATGTTCTCAAATCGGACCATGGTTTTGAAAACCACGTTGTAAAGGTTTATAACTGCATTATAACTGTAAACCCCAATTCCAATTCAGTTCCGTTATGTTATTTAGAAAGGATCGGGCTCAGGGGACACCATTTTTCTGTTCGGCCGTGGATTTCAAGAATCCGATGGTGGTTTTCAACGCCGAGCTGGTGTCACTTTTTTCACTTTTGGTGGAGCTGACAACCACTGTTGTTTTTGTGAAATCCCCGGATGAGCGCGTTAACAATGAGAGGGGTCAGAAAAAGGGGATCCTCAGAGCCCGAGCCATTTAAAAAGGGTTGGACTGGGACCCCTTTTTCTGACCCCTCTCGGTGTTCGTGTGCTCGGCCTTGGATTTTAAGAATCCAAGGGTTGTTGTCAGGGCCGAGTTGGCATCACCTTCTTCACGTTTGGCGGTGTTGAGAACAACCGTACGTTGGAATCGTAAAATTCACAGACGAGTGCGCAAACACCGAGAGGGGTCAGAAAAAGGGAGACAAATCTAGTGTGCAACCATTTGCCGACTAAAAAGTATGCAAACATTGTTACTATTGTTGGATGTCCCTTGAAAAAATGTGCTATTTCAATGTTTAAAAAAGAAATATTTTTTAAATTAAAAACACATTTTTCAATGAGCATTCAATGGTGGATACTGTGGGTACCAAATTTATGGCATCTATGCGGATGGTCAGGATGGTGACACGTGGACACATCCGAGGTCGAGACCATTAATGGTCTAGGCCGAGATCAGTCTGGGTGTTCGAGGCCGAGATCAGTCTGGGTGTCCGAGGCTGAGACCAGTCTAGGTGTCTAGGCCGAGACCAGTTTGGATGTCCGAGACCGAGACCAGGGGGTGGTTTAGGTCAGGATCAGTTTGGGTGTCCGAGGCTGAGACCAGTTTGGATGTCCGAGGTCGAGAACATGGGGTGTCTAGGCCGAAACCAGTTTGGATGTTTGAGACCAAGACCATGGGGTGGTCTAGGCCAGGATCAATTTGGGTGTTCGAGGCCGAGACCATAGGGGGTCTAGGCCGATACCAGTTTGGGTGTCCGAGGCCGAGACCATTCGAGGCCGAGGCCATGGGGTGGTCTAGGCCAGGATCAGTTTGGGTCTCCGAGGCTGAGACCATGGGGTTCTAGGCCGAGACCAGTTTGGGTGTCCGAAGCCGAGACCATGGGTTGGTCTAGGTAAGGACCAGTTTGGGTGTCCGAGGCCGAGACCATGGGGTGGTCTAGGCCAGAATCAGTTTGGGTGTCTGAGGGCGAGACCATGAGGTTCTAAGCCGAGACCAGTTTGGGTGTCCGAGGCCAATACCATAGGGTGGTCTAGGCCGATACCAGTTTGGATGTCCGAGCCCAAGACCATAGGGGGTCTAGGCCAATACCAATTTGGATGTTCGAGGTCGAGACCATGTGGTGGTCTAGGCTAGGACCAGTTTGGGTGTCCGAGGCCGAGACCATAGGGGGTCTAGGCCGATACCAGTTTGGGTATCCGAGGCCGAGACCATGGGGTACTAGTCTAGGCCAGGACTAGTTTGGGTGTCTGAGGCCGAGACCGGTCTGGGTGGCTGAGGCCGAGACCAGTCTGGGTCTCCTAGGAGTATAGAAGTATGATTGATGCCGAGATGCATAGATCATGAATAGGAAGCACGGAAGTCTTACGCTAACAAGAAATATGATAGCTTGGCAAGACACATCGAAGACGGAATAGAAGAGTACAGAGTTGGTAGACTGACAGGGTAGGTGGTTATCCTTGTCAGAGCACAAGTCAGTCGGTGGTAGGTGAGGGAATGATGGGATCGCACATGAGCAGGTACTTAACCATGTCAGTAGACGTAGTAGTCAGCAATAGGCGTGTCAGGGCAAAGTAGTTAATACAGCCACAAACATTTGTTACTGACAACGTGACGGGCTGATTGACTTCGTCAGAAAGGACAGTCAGTGCCAAAGAAGGTGTGTACGCCGAAAGAAGAGTGCAACAAGGGCAACCGATAAGGAAGAACGCAACAAGGGCAACCGACAAGTCAGCATGTGAACATCTATAAATAGAGGTTGATGAGAACATTAAAGATGGAGGAGGTATTGAATTTTTGAGCCTAAACTCTGTCAAATTGAATCTGGAATTTATTGATAACTTGATCGTCGGATGCTCTACCAATGGGACCCCCTCCCCGACTCTCTTCTCGGATTCCACTGGTAAGAGTTCTTGCAAGGCTCACGGAGTTCTCGGCTCGCAAGCAGACTACTTGGTTTGGAGACAGACTTCTCGGATTGAGGTGGCGGAGACCCCGGACCAGTGCATGACTTCTCGGCCAGACTGGACCGGATCATATCTGAGATCGACTAATCACTAGAAGTACGTAGGCGTTAGTCTACACTAACCCTTTGGGGGTGTGCGAGATTTTTCCCCCACATCTTTTGGCGCCGTCTGTAGGAAAAGACGATGATTGAGCTACGTGTTCTTTGAAGCTATCTACGAATAGACGGCATTGTCATGGCTCCACCTAAGAAGAAGGGTGGAGCTGAAGGATCGAAAGAAATATTTGTCGACGATGTTGGAGAGGAGGAAGTGAACCACTCAGACGTCCCAGAGATGTTGAGCCTTTTGGTTTATCAGATTAAGAAGATGAGGGAGGATATGGAAGAAGTAAAGAAGGAGAACTCTCAATTGAGGCAACAACTGCTAGAGGAGGCTGTTGAGGGGAGAGAAGGAGTTAGGACCCACCCATTGGGGAATGATCTCCCCAGGGTGGGAAGCGGCAGAAACGAAGACTTGGAGCTTAGCTCCAAACAAATGGGCGATGCCTCAACCGACAAAGCCCTGCGCCAGGAGGAGCTTAGCTCCAAACAAATGGGCGATGCCTCAACCGACAAAGCCCTACGCCAGGAGGGAATATGAGCCAGAGTTGTGCTGCCATCCCTTGGTCAGGACAGAGAGGCTGGTCAAGAAGAGTAGCCAGCCGAGACCAAGGTTAACCTTGTCACGCTAGATAAAGTGACCGAGTTGATAAGGAGGGAAAATGAGAAGAGACCAGAGCTGAGAGAAAAAACGACTGCCAGAGCGGCGAGAGAGGCCTGAAGGCTCTAAGGGCTTCTCCGTTTGCGGAAGGGATCTCGTGCAAGGAGGTACCGAGGAAGTTCATTCAGCTGAAGTTTGAGATGTTCGATGGAACAACCGACCCCCTAGAACACATGTACCATTACAAGCAGATGATGGTGTTGTGGGGAGAACCTGTCTTTAATGGGCTGAGGTGCTGACTATTCCCCATTAGTTTGAAGGGGAACACCTTGGTTTGGTTCCACAGCCTAAAGGCAAGAAGCATAGAACGATTCACAGACCTAGAAGAGGAGTTCGTAACACACTACATTCACTAGCGTAAGAGAATCGTCTATGTTTCAGCTCTTTTTAGCCTAAAGCAGACTAAGGAAGAATCTCTCCAAGATTATCTTAGCCGATTCAAGCAGGACGTGGTCTATGTGAACAGTTAGATGAGAAGACTGCAGCTTTTGCGTTGTAAATCAGAGTTTTGGTAGGGACTCGAGTCCATGAGGAGTTGGTCATAAACAACCCCTATCGCCTAGAAGATGCTTATATGATCATGGAGGAACACGTAAGAGTAGAAGAATCTATTAAGGCGCGGTCCGATGCGTCGAAAGCAAATGTGAAGGAGGCCAGGACATCGAGAAGAAGGACGGCGGCCATAAGTAGAAGGAGAAGAAGAATGCCCAGTCTCGGACTAATTGCCGAGACCTAGGGGCGAAGAGGTATTAGGGGAATGGAGCTTGGGTCCTCTATCAACATGTGTATATCCCATTGTTGGTGGCGCCGTCAAGAGTTTTGGGGAATATCTAGTACCAAGGAAGGTTTCTCAGAACATTAGAGAGCTTAACGCAGGGAAGCTAGCCGCGAACTGGTAAGGCCTATACAAAGTCTGAAATGTTGGAGAAGAAAGTGCTTACCACCTAGAAACCCTAGATGGGAAGGTCATAGAACAACAATAGAATGTATTGAATTCAAAGATTTTATCAATAAGAAATATCTTGAGTGGTTGATCTTTAATGGGATTTGTTGTCCTAAGAGGTAGCCGAGAGGACCCCACTCTCCTCGGATTGTGGGGGCCAGGATTTCTCGGCAACGACCTCTAGGATCAACTTCGTCGACAGGAAAAGATGGTCCTAGGAGGTAGCCGAGAGGACCCCACTCTCCTCGGATTGTGGGGGGCCATGATTTCTCGACAACGACCTCTAGGATCAACAGGAAAAGATGGTCCTAGGAGGTAGCCGAGAGGACCCCACTCTCCTTGGATTGTGGGGGCTAGGATTTTTCGGCAACGACCTCTAGGATCAACTTTGTCTAGGACAGGAAAAGATGGTCCTAGGAGGTAGTTGAGAGGACCCCACTCTCATCGGATTGTGGGGGCTAGGATTTCTCGGCAACGACCTCTAGGATCAACTTTGTCGATAGGATTTGTTGTCCTAGGAGGTAGCTGAGAGGACCCCACTCTCTCAGAGTGTGGGGGCTAGGATTTCTCGACAATGACCTCTACGATCAACTTCGTTAAGGAAAAAGATGGTTCTAGGAGATAGCCGAGAGGACCCCACTCTCCTCGAATCGTGGGGGCCAGGATTTCTTGGCAACAACCTCTAGGATCAACTTTGTCTAGGACAGAAAAAGATGGTCCTAGGAGGTAGCCGAGAGGACCCCACTCTCTTCGGATTATGTGGGCTAGGATTTCTCGGCAACGACTCTAAGATCAACTTTGTCGATACGATTTGTTGTCCTAGGAGGTAGCTGAGAGGACCCCTCTCATTGGATTGTGGGGGCTAGGATTTCTCGACAACGACCTCTAGGATCAACTTCATGAAGGAAAAGATTTGTTATCCTAGGAGATAGCCGAAAGGACCCCACTCTCCTCGAATTGTGGGGCCTAAGTACTCTCGACTACGACAGGACGAACTGTGGGTTAATCAATTGACGGCCTTGATAGTAACTGAAAACATGAGCTAGCAAACAACTGGCGTAGTGGTACGTGAATTATTTTTCGGATATCATGCTCGGTAGTCGGCATGACACCCCAGAGGGGGCGATTGCGGGTACCAAATTTATGGCATCCATGCGGATGGTCAGGATGGTGACACGTGGACACGTTCGAGGTCGAGACTATGAATGGTCTAGGTCGAGATCAGTCTGGGTGTCCGAGGCCAAGACCAATCTGGGTGTCTAGGCCGAGACCAGTTTGGATGTCCGAGGCCAAAACCAGGGGGTAGTCTAGGCCAAGATCAGTTTGGGTGTCCGAGGCCGAGACCATGGGGTGTCTAGGCCGATACCAGTTTGGATGTCCGAGACCGAGACCATGGGGTGGTCTAGGCCAGGACCAGTTTGGGTGTCCGAGGCCGAGACCATTGGGGGTCTAGGCCGATACTAGTTTGGGTGTCCGAGGCCGAGATCATGGGGTGGTCTAGGCCAGGACCAGTTTGGGTGTCCGAGGCCGAGATCATGGGGTGGTCTAGGCCAGGACCAGTTTGGGTGTCCGAGGCCGAGACCATAGGGGGTCTAGGCCGATACCAGTTTGGTGTCCGAGGTCGAGACCATGGGGTGGTCTATGCCAAGACCAGTTTGGGTGTCCGAGGCCGAGACCGGTCTGGGTGGCTGAGGCTGAGACCAGTCTGGGTCTCCTAAGAGTATAGAAGTATGATTGATGCCGAGATGCATAGATCATGAATAGGAAGCACGAAAGTCTTATGCCGACAAGAAATATGATAGCTTTGCAAGACACATCGAAGACGGAATAGAAGAGTACAGAGTTGGTAGACTGACAGGGTAGGTGGTTATCCCTGTCAAAGCACAAGTCAGTCGGTGGTAGGTGAGGAAATGATGGGATCGCACAGGAGCAGGTACTTAACCATGTCAGTAGACATAGTAGTCGACAACAGGCGTGTCAGGGCAAAGTAGTTAATACGGCCACAGACATTTGTTGCTGACAACGTGACGGGCTAATTGACTTCGTTAGAAAGGACAGTCAGCGCCAGAGAAGGCGTGTACGCCGAAGGAAGAGTACAATAAGGGCAACTGACAAGGAAGAGTGCAACAAGGTCAACCGACAAGTCAACAAGTGAACGCCTATAAATAGAAGTTGATGAGAACATTAAAGAGGGAGAAGGTATTGAATTTTTGAGCCTAAACTCTATCAAATTGAATCTGGAATTTATTGCTAACTTGATCGTCGGAGGCTCTACCAGTGGGATCCCCTCCCCAACTCTCTTCTCGGATTCCACTGACAAGAGTTCTTGCAGGGCTCACAGAGTTCTCGGCTCGTAAGCAGACTACTTGGTTCGGAGACAGACTTCTCGGATTAAGGTGGCGGAGACCCCGGACCAGTGCATGACTTCTCGGCCAGACTGGACCAGATCATATTCGAGACCAACTAGTCACCAGAAGTGCATAGGCGTTAGTCTACACTAACCCTTTGGGGGTGTGCGGGATTTTTCCCCCACAGATACAATGTTTGCATACTTTTAAGTCTAGAATCGGGTTGCAAACTAGATTTGTCCGAAAAAGGGGGTCCTCTGAATAATGCACATCGGAAACAACGAGCTTAGCATTATAACGGGTATTAAAGTGAAACTAGCAGCTGGTATTGTTAAGACCATGGGGTGGTCGGGTGTCCGAGGCCGAGACCATTGGGGGTCTAGGCCGATACTAGTTTGGGTGTCCGAGGCCGAGATCATGGGGTGGTCTAGGCCAGGACCAGTTTGGGTGTCCGAGGCCGAGACCATAGGGGGTCTAGGCCGATACCAGTTTGGGTGTCCGAGGCCGAGATCATGGGGTGGTCTAGGCCAGGACCAGTTTGGGTGTCCGAGGCCGAGACCATAGGGGGTCTAGGCCGATACCAGTTTGGTGTCCGAGGTCGAGACCATGGGGTGGTCTATGCCAAGACCAGTTTGGGTGTCCGAGGCCGAGACCGGTCTGGGTGGCTGAGGCTGAGACCAGTCTGGGTCTCCTAAGAGTATAGAAGTATGATTGATGCCGAGATGCATAGATCATGAATAGGAAGCACGAAAGTCTTATGCCGACAAGAAATATGATAGCTTTGCAAGACACATCGAAGACGGAATAGAAGAGTACAGAGTTGGTAGACTGACAGGGTAGGTGGTTATCCCTGTCAAAGCACAAGTCAGTCGGTGGTAGGTGAGGAAATGATGGGATCGCACAGGAGCAGGTACTTAACCATGTCAGTAGACATAGTAGTCGACAACAGGCGTGTCAGGGCAAAGTAGTTAATATGGCCACAGACATTTGTTGCTGACAACGTGACGGGCTAATTGACTTCGTTAGAAAGGACAGTCAGCGCCAGAGAAGGCGTGTACGCCGAAGGAAGAGTACAATAAGGGCAACTGACAAGGAAGAGTGCAACAAGGTCAACCGACAAGTCAACAAGTGAACGCCTATAAATAGAAGTTGATGAGAACATTAAAGAGGGAGAAGGTATTGAATTTTTGAGCCTAAACTCTATCAAATTGAATCTGGAATTTATTGCTAACTTGATCGTCGGAGGCTCTACCAGTGGGATCCCCTCCCCAACTCTCTTCTCGGATTCCACTGACAAGAGTTCTTGCAGGGCTCACAGAGTTCTCGGCTCGTAAGCAGACTACTTGGTTCGGAGACAGACTTCTCGGATTAAGGTGGCGGAGACCCCGGACCAGTGCATGACTTCTCGGCCAGACTGGACCAGATCATATCCGAGACCAACTAGTCACCAGAAGTGCATAGGCGTTAGTCTACACTAACCCTTTGGGGGTGTGCGGGATTTTTCCCCCACAGATACAATGTTTGCATACTTTTAAGTCTAGAATCGGGTTGCAAACTAGATTTGTCCGAAAAAGGGGGTCCTCTGAATAATGCACATCGGAAACAACGAGCTTAGCATTATAACGGGTATTAAAGTGAAACTAGCAGCTGGTATTTTGTTCGTTATTTGTTGTTTTACTATTATTGAAGTTATTTTAAAAATATAAAATAATATTTTGACCGCATTTTTGACAAAAAAATGACTGGTGTGACTAGTAGCCATTATAATGGGCATATAATGGTAATGTTAAGTGTCAGTTATGACTGACCATTTAAAACCTTGAATCAGACCAGTCAAAAATCAAATATGTGCGTCTCGTTAGATCATTACAATTCAACCACCGGGTCAAATTGAGTTGATGTTCAAATCATATGATATTATATATGAATCTATAGCCTTATCTCAAATATTTTGAGTTTGGCGTATATGAACTTATTTAAAATAAAATAAAAAATGTGAAAGAATTCTCCAATAAGACGGGTGAAACTAGTATGCAAACGGTTGCATACTTTAGAGTATGCAAATATGGCCAGAAAGCGACACGTAACAACCAAACCTCTAGTTAAGGAGAGAGGTTGTGGAAACATGGATTAAAAGGATCTTTTGTTGTCACGTGTCACCTTTTGAAAACACTATTCCAATTATTTATTTAAAAAATTATCAAATGAGATTTTTTTCCTCCAATGAAATAGTGTTAGAGATAATTTAGGAACTCAATGGTATGTCTTCAAATTTGGAGATTTAAAATAGGGACTCTGAAATAGAAATCACTTTTAGAACATGGTTGGACCACAATTTTCATCTGACGGGTTTTTATGTGACTGATTTAGAGCACGGTTGGAGATGTTCTTAGAAGTATAAATCTATCCACAATTCTTAATTATTTCGAAAATTTAAAAAACTCCTACAAACAAATATCATTGTGCCTATTAAAAAAGAGTCCGTCTAGAGCTGCACGCATTTCATACACCCTATTCTTACATTTAGTGGAGGGGCCTATGTTGGCAACCTCGTTGTGAGTTGTCCATACTTTGGTGACCTTCCGCAGTAAAAATCAGTCTATATCAATATTCGTAAGTTCATGAAAATTTGACTTTAATTTGAGAAATGTAGACTATCCATTTAAATTGTAATTTTATGTCAATTTTTTATATGGTTAGCAAAGTCGAGATGAACTGATCTTTGGTGATGATGAGTATCACGGCAATGACAATTAACCCAATGTATAATTGGATTGTCCAACATGATCTCCATGTGGGCTCCGCCACTAGGTGTGAGAATTGGATGTAAGAAATGGGCGTCGCTCTGAACAAACTCGTAAAAAAGAAGTATTTCGCTGTATTAATAATAGCAATAGGAAGGACACGGTCACCTGTTTCGTCTTGCTCACGAAAGGGTTTTTATTTTATTAGAAAAAAGAAGAAAGTAATAAAAAAGTGGGAAAATTGCATTTTCCTTGGGAAAACATAATTGTCCATTGTTAGATAGCCATTATAAGTCTGTATAATTTTTCCTATCAAGTCATTTAAATCTAGATGATTTTCCCTACAAAGCCCGGAATCATTTCTCACCCAGATAGGTAAGAATTCATTTCCACTTGAAAATACACTTTTATTTTCTCACATGATTGAAATATGTGTTCTCAGTTGCAATCGATCAGCCATTTAAGGCGTATCCCAGCTGTATTTTCTCAGGAAAATTTTCCGTGCAATCAAACAGGGCCTTAGGGCATGTTTGGTAGGCCACCGCGGCAGGAAAATAAAATATTTGCACGCGCTAATATTCGCTTGGATGTGTTTGGCACACATTTGCCCGCGCCGAATATTTAGCCGAGCCCACAAATTTGCCCGCCGTGGTGGCAAAACATTTGATCACCTAATTTTTTCACACCAAATAAGTCTTGGTGGAAAAAATTTATTTTCTTGCAAAAAAATCACTATATTCAATAAAAAAATTTAGATCCTATGACCTAATATGTGGGTCCTACACTCGCCTAACCCATATTTGACTAACTTTGATATGTGGGACCCACACAAATTGAAAGAAAATGAAGCTAGCCAATACATGTACCAAATGTTGTTAAATATTGATATGCACAAATATTTAGCCAAGATAATACTCGCCTGGCTAAATATTCACCGTTGGAACTTTTTTTTCTCACGTACCGAACATGCTCTTAATGTAACGGTCTTAGAGAGTTACCGTTATAATGGCGACGTAAATCGTATTTTTAAAACCATTAATTATACATTTATATATAACGAAATGGGATATTGGAACGTGGTTTAAAAAAGTTTATTATAATGGTGAAATCACTTTCTTGAAAAGGCCAGATGTCACCTAGTTAATGGAGCCAACCATGAAAATTGAAATGAGGCCAAGGCAGAGTACTAAAAAGTCCAAATGAGTACAGTTGTCTGTTTCAATCAACGTTGTCGTGTTTCATGGATTATGATCAAATTGTCGTGTAATAAGTGTTACCTTTAAGACTAGGTAGCAGGTTCCCATCAACTATTTTAACTGTCCTCCAACTATTTATTATTCTTATCATCCGAGGATTCTCGTAGAAAACTGAACAAATGGTTACGAACTAAGTTTTTAATTTTACTACTTGCTTTCTCCAATTAAACTAAAAGAGAAACCCAAACCATTATTCAACGATGTCTTCGTCAGTTTGACGTACGTGCCGCCTTCCCACGTAAAATCTCTTTGGCATCTTCTAAAGCTGTATCTTGCATCTTGTAGGGCAAGAGTAACAGTCAAAGACGTACTCATGGAGGACCAAGGTTTCGAAGGGGCCGTTATAACGGACTAGTAGCGTGAGATCTTTCATCAATAAATAATACAAAATATTTGTAGCCATTATAAGAATCAATAGGTGCAGGATCCCGTAAATTAGACTGAATTAGCTCAAAAGCTTCATCAGACATAGTTGATGAATTAACAAATGGCAAGATCTATATAACTGCTCATACATGCCTCATGTCACAATCTATATAACAAGGGAGCTCAGTTGTCCCCTCTCTTATAGGCTTCAATAAAGAAGGGTCAAGATCTTATCCCCCAACTGGACAGTGGATCTCAGCCACTCACACTCAATTTTGGCAAAACTCTATTTTGCAAAGGAGACTTTGATCGTTTTCAACAAAAAAAACCTGACCGCCATCTGGTTGAAGAAGATAATAATGAAAAAAATCAATAAAACAAAAACAAAAAAGAAGGAAAGAAGAGAATCACTAATGATGAAGACTTCCTGGAGCCATTACTGATGCCCAGGGACGGAGCCAGGATTTTGTTCAAGGGAAAGCTCAATCCTTTAATGAGGAGCACTTTTAAAGAATTAAAATCCGAGGGGGGGCATTAAACTAAAAATTAACGCTGTTTTGAGAATATAATTTAAAGAATTAAAATTTGAGGGGGGCATTAAACTAAAATTTAAGGGCATTTCCCCTTCTTGGATCCGTCCCTGCTGATGCCACCGCCGACGTCTTCATCTCTTGTCGTTGTTAACCTTCTCGCTGCCATCTGATTGTGTCCTTGTGACTAACTGTGCCTTCAAACACTAGGGCTCGTTTTGGTTTTTTCCAAACCTTTAGTTATTTCCCTCTTGGACAGTGGTGGAAGAAAACCCATTATTTGGGCTTTAAAAGAAGTGGGCCTAAGTGACATTGGGTTTACATACATACGGCCCAACCTATTCATTTGGTTAAGCACCCTTACTCATTTCCCTCTTGGACAATGGTGGAAGAAACCTCCCAACCTATTCATTTGGTTAAGCACCCTTACTCATTTCCCTCTTGGACAATGGTGGAAGAAAACCTATTATTTGGGCTTTAAAAGAAATAGGCCTAAGTACATTGGGTTTAAGTCATGAGGCCCAACCTATTCATTTAGTTAGTCCAACCTGAGTTTTGAACCTGGCCCATCATTTAACCCAACCTTTTGATATATATAAGGACCAGCTCATAGGCCCAAATCCAACAACCTCATGCCCAGGCTTATTAGATCATTGCTCCAAGCCTAAATCCGAGCCCGACTAAAAAAAAATGTCTCCTTTACCATCCTTTCTAAAAATTTATGCAATATTTAAGCAACAATTCCACCATTAGCAATGTTGTGTTAGGTGTCTTGTATTCAGCAAGGATTTTATTGCCAGAGCAAATGGTGTTCTCTATTTGTACAATTTGTGTTGGAGTACAACTTCTCTTTAGAATACTTCGGGTGTTTTATTGTACTAGAGATTATATATAGAGAGGGAGATTATATAGAGAGGCGTTGGGGTTTTACATATACATTGAGAGAGTGAGAGAGAGAGGAAACTATTGTAACCCTAATTCTTTAGAGTGAAAGACCTCATCTCATTAGTAGACATAGGACACTGTCGAACCACGTAAATCCGTGTGATTGATCTTTGTTGTCTCTCTATTTTCGCTGGTTCGTGGAAGGTCAATTTTCAACAAGCAACATGGGTGTCCAAGAACATTTGTGGTGAAGTTGCAGCATTATCCTCATGGGTAGATCATGATTATCAACCTTATAGAGATCGAATACACATTAATGCTCCAAGAAGAGAATTTCGAGAAATTTTGTGAGCATTCCTTTATGATCACTCAATCGTAATAACAATGGAGCAGATCGAGTGGAAAATCTTTGTGTAAACTAATTATGGATCGAGAACTATTTTTTGGATTGGATTGCAAGTCTCGATGTAGCTTCTTCAGGTGCTACAGATTGCCTAAGAGACGAAAAGTATAATTTGCCATAGCTAAGTTAAGAGGTCTATCTCTTATTTGATACGTAGAATCGATTGTATGAGTAGAATGTTCAACTAGAATGTGGTGCGAACAACAAATGCATGGTTTGAGACGAAGAATCACCTACAACCAAAATACATACCAGTCGATTACACTCATTGAGTATATTCATCCACACAAACAAGTTCTATGACTTGGCAACTCGAGCAGGGGTCATTGAATCAAATGAATTGAAGTATTTTTTTTGTTCATCATTGATCAGGTCTCTAATAGAAAATGCAAGATGATATAGCAACTGTTCAAGTATTGATCGTTGTGAAATCTCTTCAGATTGCCTTAATAGATTGAAGAGAAATTAAAGAGAAGGGCATTGATGAGAATATTAACTTCTAATTTTAAGGATAACATGGGGAGGTATGTCAAAAATTTCCTAAAAACAAAGGGGTGGGATATTGGCACCTCCCATTTTACCCTCTACGCCCACTTAAGAAAATAAATTTTGAATAGAAAACCAAGTCCCTAATCCCTTTCTCTCTACACCCACCATCTTAACCCAAAAAACCAAAAAATGAGAAGAGAATCATGCGCGAAGGAGAAAACGAAACCATCAAGAGACCGCATCACCACCATTACCACCGCCTCTCTCTCCCTCTTGCTATCTCTCTCTCTCTGCCTTGGTTCTGGACTGCTGATGTAGCCATTGGAACCTCAGCAACCAGAGGCCAAGTATGCTATGCCTATCTTGACCTCTAGCTGCTGAGGTTGCAATGGCTGCCGAGACAGTCTAGAATCGAGGCAGATAGAAAGAGAGAGAAGAGCAAGATAAAGAGGGAGAGAGAAAGAGAGATATCGAGAGAGAGAGAGAGAGGTGGTGCAGTAGTGATGGTAGAAGGGATGAAGAATCGAAAAAAGGGTTTCGATTCTCCATTATGATTTTTTTTTTAATTTCGGTTGGGTGTAGAGATATGTCCAGATAAAAGATAGAATTTTAAGGTGGTTTAGAGAATAAGTGGGCATACAGGATAAAACACAGCTGCCAATATCCCAGCCCAAAACAAACCCTAACCCCTTTTTCTCTTGTCTCTCTCCCCTCATCCCACCTCCCCTCCGCAGTCCCACCCTCTCTCTCTCTCGTGTGGGGTAAGCCCATCCCTTGGACTTATAGAACAAAAATCAGCCTGATTGATATTTCTTAACCATTGGACTTTAGCTATATGTCTTTTATTTTATTTTTTTGCCTCCGGGCTGCATCTAGAACCGCCACATGGATGTTAAGCCCATCCCTTGGACTTATAGAACAAAAATCAGCCTGATTGATATTTCTTAACCATTGGACTTGTCTTCTTCATTGGTTGATTTTCAACTATAGGATTCGATCATTATTTTGGATACACAAATCCAACAGTTAGAAATCACCAACCAAACTATTTTTGGTCTGTTGGTCTACCACTAATCGGATTGATTTTTGGTCCCATCAATCAGACGGACTTCCGTCCACCTATGGATGGGCATCCATACAGTCAATGGTCTCTAAGAGTGTTCCAATGGTGATTTTAGATGTGGCCCGCACACCCCAAAATTTCCATCCACTAGAGACTACCTCAACCAGGAAAATGTATTGTAAGGTATGTTTTATTGCTTAATTTTTAATTGTCAAATCCAACGTGTATGTGTTTGTGCGTATATATTTTTGACAACAAAATCTTGGTGAGGTCAATATATAAATTAGAAGTTTTAGAATTGGATGATTTTTGGCGAGGATGGTCCCTACGGTGAGGAGATCATCCTCACAAAAATCCTTAATTCAAGTTCAAGAATTAAGGACCGTCTATTTGTATCGTTAACTTGAAAACCACATTTGATGGGGTTAGAAATTTCAGAATGTGCTGGTTTTTTGTAAGGGTGATCTATATGGTGATGAGATCATCCTCACCAAAAATCAGCGATTAATTCATCTTCCCTGTGGGTACCCCAAAATGTTGTCCCTGATCTTGACATATATATATAGGGCCGGGATAGAATGACTAATGGAATTCTTACTAATGGACGTTGAGTTAAGGGATGATTTTTGGTGATAATATTCTTCTCAATGTGGATATCAACCACACAAAAAAATCAGCCCATTCCAACATTTGTAGCCTTGTGAAAAGTAGATTGCAAATTGTATTTGGTAGGGTTAGAAGTTTTAAAAATTACTGATTTTTGGTGAGGGTGATCTCATGGTGAGGAGAACACCCTCACCAAAAATCATCCCTTAACTCATCCGCATGTGGGCCCCACGTCCATTAGTAAGAATATTAGTAAGAATGCCATTAGTCATTCTATAAAGTTTTTTACAACAAACAGATGTCGTTCCTTGTCCCCCATCCAACGATTTTGAAGCATATGACGTGGACAAAGCTAACAGAAAAGTAGGATCGAAACATTGGAGAGAGAATTATTCGTTGTTCCAATTATACAACTTCCCAAAAAAAAGAAAACTTGCCCTTTTTTTTGTTTCCAAAGATGACTCAAACCAAAAAGGTAAATCTTCCTCTATTCTTTGTCGCACTTCCTCCATTGTTCTTACAACAGTAGTTCCGGCCGATACAACGTTTTGTTAGGAAAGAGTGAGATCGTTGAAAATAACTCCCTCCCTTCTCTTCTATTCTCTTCTCATCTCTTGCTTCCTCTCTGTTTTCATGGCTTCCATTCATCCTTGTTGCAACTGTTGTTGCTGCTATTGCTCATCCTGTAACCTTCACCTAGTGAGCATTTCTATTGTTCTTCTTTTCTTTCTTTCTTTCTCAAAGTCATAGGAAGTGTCTATTTGGATTGATAATTTTAAGCCCCAAACAGGTAGAAAAATAGCAATCTAAAGGGGACCTAATTTTTTTTTTATTAAATGGAGTTGTTGTCTGAAAGATTGTAGGTGAAGGCCCTTTAAATTTTCCAAGCTATCTCGAACCGTTTCATTTAAACTACTGTTTTGCAAGTTCCCTTGTTCCAATGTTGAAGACAATGGCATTTTTGTCAGTGAATTAAAATTTTGGTGGTCAACACTAGTCAAATGACAGTGGACCAAGTCATAGGGGTATGTCAACTTTTTCAAATTATGGGGGATATATCAAATTTCAAAAATAACATGACGGGTATGTCAAAAATTCCTAATAAAAAACCCCACCCTTGATCCCTTCTTCCATCACCACCACCACAATACCACTGCCACACCACCTCATACCACCACCCCCACCTTGACCTTTTTCTTCTTCTTCCATATCGTTTCATATATATATATATATATATATTTTAAATTAAAATCCAAATCAACAAACCTCTCTCCTTTTTGGGGGAAATAAATAAAAAAGTAACTGTTACAATTTGTTCCTATCGACGCTGTATTGTTAAGACCCAAACCAATACACCAAAAGCACCTAAGTGATAGAGTGGCAGAAAGCTTAAGTCTTTTAACTTTTAGGATCTTAACATTCCACCCCGCTTCCAAGGCCGACGTCCACGGTGGCCCACTCTGAGGTGGCTTTCACTCTGGTATCGGTACCCCTATCTTCTTACAATTGCCTAGTTCAACTTTGGGGTTTCAAGAACCCCATCCTTTGTTCAAGTTTGCAAGAAGGAGAAGAAGGGACAGGTGCGGTGGCACGATGGGAGTGGTGAAGAAGATCGTGGTAGTTGGATCGGGTTCCTCATTTTCGTCGGTTTTTGTTATCTTATTTTAGGGTGGTAAAAATTAAGGGATACATTTGTCATTTAAATTTTTATTTTTTGCCATCAAGTGGATGTAGAGCTTAATAACACGAGTATCAAAATGTCAATATCCCAGTTAAATGGGTGTAGAGCGTAATAACACGGGTGTCAATATCCCAGCCCTTTTTTTTTACCACCTTTCGTCAAATCGTTTAATGTTATCAGATTCGGATCGGGTATGGAAAGGGTTGTTCGGGTCTAGACTATAGACCTATTAGTCAGATCGGGTCTAGACTAGCATACGTGTTATCAGATTAGTCCCAGATCGATCCGAATACATTTCGAACCCGATCCAATTGTTTTGTGTGAAACGATTAGGGCGGAGTAACCTCCGTTCTGCATCACAAGCACAACGTAACCAGTATAAATCTTACTACTCTCTATCTCAATCTGGTGACATCACACACACTGATACATACTCTTATACACCGTTCGATCAATCGGTCAATGGTCAGATGAGCAATAGCGTAAAAATTGGGGCAATCTTAACCATCCAATCTAATCAATCAAAAGCTTTAAGATAAACTAAATCAAATTGGTAACTAACCAACAATCAAAAAGCAACTCCCACCCGTTGTAGGTGAGATGGCGTGTTTGGATCGCCATTTTTGCCTCCCTCGTAAAAGAATTTTATAAGAGCTCTTTCGGGCAAAAAGGATAACAAGCAGAAATAGCGATCCAAACGGTGATTAGAGGCAACTGAATTCCATATCATCCAATAGAAAGCCTACCAACTTACCATACAAGACGCCCACAAAATCGTTGATTTGGATCTTTCGATCAGTCGATTGCCTTGACTTGATGCGAGAGAAGGAAAGGGAGGAACGATCGGAAACCATCGGCATGGGTGGGTTGGGGAAGGAAATACTATGTAATGTCTCCTTCCCCACTCACCCATCCCCAAAGCTTCCGAAGGCTCAGCTCCCTTTCCCACCATCATCACAGCATTCCCACTCGAACCTCTAAATCCAGTAAGAAAAGGAAAGGGAGGAACCACGGGAAACCCTAGGCATGGGTGGGATCGGAAAGGAATTTCTCTGTTTGAACAAGTTCCTTCCCGACCTACCCACTCCCAAAGCTTCCCATAGCTCGGCACCCTTTCCCACCGCCCCACCATCATCACGCTCGTGAAGCTTCTATCTCCAATCCTTTCCTTTAAATAACCAAGTGAAACTTCATCTTACCGTTCAAATTTGTGGTCCTGAGTCTCCAGACTGTCCGATTTAAACTGGGCACTTTGCTGGCTTTTCACTTATTGCTCCATCTGTGGTTGAAAAGCAGCAGAAAAACTTTGATGACAGCTATCATTGAGGCCGATGACAGGGCGCAATATGATCACGTGGCACTCTTACAGGATTGAGAGAGTGGATGTTTGGCCATGGTTTAAAAAACGGCCGTTTAAACGGTAACGCCCTAAGCCCATTTCGTTTAAACACGTTTTATCAGTTTTGAAGAAAACGGCCGTTTTTTGTTTTAACGGACGTTTAATTCTAAAAATTTTTGTGAAAAAAACAGCCGTTAAATCCATTTAATTCCGTTAAAATCCATTTAATTTCCATTAAAATCCGTTAAATTCAGTTAAATTCTTTTTTTTTTTTCATTTTCAAATTTCAAAATTTGAATTTCAACGCCATTTTTTCTGTTTTTTTTTTTAATTAAAATCGTTAAAACTGTTAAAATCTGTTTAATTCCGTTAAATTCTATTTTCTTTCATTTTTGCCCCTGGCGGTTTCAATCCGTTTAACTCGTACGTTTAAACGGCCTCCTTTAAACCTTGGTTTGGCCAATCTAGGTGGGCCTAGAAAACGAAAAATCAGCTCAATTAGTGATTTCAAACCTTTGGATCTTTGTGCGTCAAATAATGGTCAAATTCCTACAGTTAAAATCAACCCATGAAAATAATTTAATCCAACGATTAGAAATCACTAATCTAGCTTATATTTGGTTTGGATCAGGCTCCAGTTACCGCCCTAAAGGCTAAAATGACATGCTCCGATTACAGGATGCAATATGAGCCACGTGGCACACTCTTAGAGGACTCTGACCGTATGGATGTTTGGACAATCCCTAAGTGGACCTCCAAACCAAAAATAAGCCTGATTTGTGATTTATAGGCGTTGGATTGCACTTAGGGCCTATTTGGTACATGAGAAAAAGAGTTCCGACGGCGAATATTATCTTGGCTAAATATTTGCTCATAGCAATATTTAACAATGTTTGGTACATGTACGAGCTAGCTCACTTCAGCTTACTTCATTTTCTTTCAATTTGAGTGGGTCCCACATATCAAAGTAAGTCAAAAATAGGTTGGGTCAGTGTGGGAACCACATATTATGTCAAAGAATAAAAAAAAATTCATTTTTATTTTTTTTATATATTAAAAAATTAATTTTTATTGAAAATAGTGATTTTCCGGCGAGAAAATAAAATTTTCTCACCAACGCATAATCGGCGTGAAAATATTTTCACAAGGGGGGGGGGGGGGGGGGAGGGGGTGATCAAATGTTTTCCCGCCGCGGAGGGCAAATATGTGAGCCCGGCTAAATATTCGCCAAGGACGGGTAGCTGCCAAACACAGCCGGGCGAATATTTGCGCGGCTAAATATTTTATTTGCCCGCCGCGGTGCGTTACCAAACAGGCCCTTATTTTCATGAGTTATCCCAACCGTGAGAATTTGAACAGTATTTGAGGTACAAAGAACCGAGTAAAACTTCTATCACAACAAATTCTAAATCACACAATCACAAGCCAATGAGTTCTCGGCACGTATGCTTTTGCTTTGAGGTGTACTTGCCGAGAACTCATTGGCTGTGATTGTGTGATTTGCAACTCGATTGTGATAGAAGTTTTACTGCAAAGATCCAAGGCCTAGAAAACACTAAGAAAGCTGAGCTTTGGTTCTGGAGCCCGACCCTTTTGGTTTTTAGATCCATTGAAGAATTCGCCAAACACCTATATGGTCAGAGTCCTCTAAAAGTGTGCCACGTGGCTCATATTGCTCCCTGCATTGGCCTCGATAACATGACCGTGTCATCAAAGTTTTACTCGAAAAGGAGTAAAACTTCAATGAAGGAGATGACAGAGCAGCAGATCACAGCACTTGGATTTTGTATGGTTGGACCACCTCGGTCTCACCCCACACGTAGACGGGTGAGTGTTTTAGCTAAAAGACTCAAGTACTCACTGGGTAGGTGTGTGGTGAGACCGAGGTGACAAGTCCCGTGATCTGCTGCCCTGTCTTCTCCTTCGATGACAGGGCTCGGAGAAGACAGGGCCCGATCATCAAAGTTTTATCCCTCGAAAAGCAGAGCAGGGTCACGCGTAGCCCACGAGAAAAAGTAGGCACGCGTTTTCTGTAGCGAAAACTTGTTGTGACGGAAGCCGGTCACAGCACTCATTACGAGCCACGTGGCATGTTATTAGAGGACAATGACCGTAGTACACAAACAATCAGCTTGATTAGTGATTTCTAACTGATTCTATTGAAGTTATTTTCATGGGTTGAGTTTAACGGTAGGAATTTGAGCTTTATTTGGGTGCAAAAATCCGAAGGCTGTAAATCACTAATCAGGCTGATTTTTGGTTTGTAAGTCCACCGAGGGACGGGCCAACATCCATACCGTCTTGTCCCTCAAATAGTATGACACGTGGCTCGCATTGAGTGCTGTGACCGGCTCCGTCACAACATCTTGTGACACAAGTTTTACTCGTCTGTAGCCAATAGAAAACGTAGACGGTGGGATTTCCGATTTCTTACACATGCAAGATAGGGGCTGCTCTTTGATACAGATTTCGGTATCAAAATTTTGATGCCGAAGTCCCTCAATTTGCCACGTAGTAGACTCTTTTGGCCCACTGACTCCATGAATATGTGGCCTACATCTTTGGTGGAACTACACATCAAAAATCAGGGTGATTGGTGATTATAGCCGTACGATTTGAGCACTTTTCATCATGGGATTTGAACATGCCTATGAAGTGGTTCCAAGCCTACGATGAAAAGTGCTCAAATTCAACGGCTAGAAATCACTAGTCACGCTGATTTTTGGTGTGTGGGTCCACCAAGATGGGGGCCAAATATTCATGGAGTCAGTGGGCCCGAAAGATTCCACTACGTGGCAAATTGAGGGACTTCCGCATCAAAATTTTGATACCGAAATCGGTATTAATTTTTCCGCCAGATGGTGGCAGGTAAAAGGATACGACGTGTTTCACCACCTCAGTGTAGACCTTTGCTCACTGCACGCTGTGAGGGAAACCGATCATAGCACACAGTACGAGCCACGTGGTATACGTTTACTGGACGCTAACTGTATGGATGTTTGGCCAATCACTAGATGGACCCACAAACCAAAAATAAACCTGATTAGTGATGTTTAACCGTTGGATTGAAGTTATTTTCAAGGTTTGATTTTAACAGTTGGAATTTGAGCATTATTGAGCGTTGTTTGGGAGCAAAGATCCATATGTTTTAAATCATAATCAGGCTGATTTTTGGTTTGTAGGTCCACGGGGGATTGGCCAAACATCCATGGCTGATTTTTGGAAGGGATGATAACCTCACCATATAGAACACCCCAACAAAAAATCAGCCCATTCTAAAATTTCTAACCCCATCAAATGTGGTTTTAAAGTTAAATGGTAAAAGTCGACAGTCCATAATGCTTCAGCTTTTAAACCAGTCTATGAATATCAGAATGATTTGAATTTTTGTGAGGATGATCTCCTCACCGTAGAGATCATCCTTACCACAGCCATTGATTCATCTTCTACGTGGGTACGCCAAGATGGGAGTCAAAAAAGGGGGTCAGAAATGGGGGTCCCTTGAGCCCGACCCTTTACAATTTGTTATGATAGAAGTTTTACTCCAAAATGTGTTGTACACGGTAGATTGATCCTCTCGGGACCACCAACAACTGATATTAGGCACTAGCCGCAATAGTAGGAACTCTACTAAGAGCAGTGGGTATGCCTTGTGGCACGTGCGGATAGCAAGCACACGGATTTGGGGCTTGTGTGAATGTCATGGTGCGTGATAAGAGGAAAGCTCAGCACGAAAGACACATGTGCCTACTCAGGACGAGTAAGACTTGCCTGACCACCCACAATATAAGCCACGTGGCAATTTATTAGACGACATTGACCGTATGGATGTTTGACCAATCCGTAAGTGGACCTACAAACCAAAAATCAGCCAGCGAAAATGACTTCAACCAACTCTTAGAAATCACTGATCAGGTTGATTTTGGGTGGTCAGTATCCTCATTGCCTCGTAGCTTACATTGTGGGTGGTCAGGCAAGTCTTACTCCCAACTCCAGGTCTCAGGCTGATACCTATGTTCGTGTGGCACGTGTACATGTGGCCAGGGCTGTCTCGATGCAAGTTGAGGCCTAAGGCGAAAACTCCATATGAGGCCTTTTAATATTTAATATATTAATATAGGATTGGGATAGGGGGACAACCATTTGGCGGACCCACTTAGAAGATGAATCAACGAGTGATTTTTGGTGTGGATCATCTCTATGGTGAGGAGATCATCCTCACAAAAATTCAAATCATTTCGATATTCATAGACTGGTATAGAAGTTGAATAATTATGGACAGTTTATTTTTACCGTATAACTTGAAAACAACATTTGATGGGGTTAAAAGTTTCAAAATGGGCTGATTTTTTTGGGGGATGATGTATATAGTGAGAAGATCATCCACACCAAAAATCAGCCATGGATTCATCCTCTATGTGGGTCTGCCAAAATGGTTGTCCACTGACCCATTAATATATGGTATTAATTAAAATTTTTAACTCTCTATGGTAGAAAATCTTATGTAACAACTATTCATGATAATCAAAAGCTATTGAAAAAATTTTAGATAAACAGGGATTCCGTTGAGTCCATGCAGATGATTCTCGAGGTCCTACATAGGTCATTTTTTTCGCCTAATAACTGTTTGGATATTCAACCCACATATTGGTGGATAAACACACTAAAAATCAGCTTGATTTATGATTTCTAGCCATTGGATTTACTACTCAAAAGCATGTTTGAATCCAATGGCTAGAGTCAAATCGAACAAGGTAGTAAAATCTATGGCTAGAGATGACCAATCAGGTTAATTTTTGGTTTGTATGTCCAACAAGGGGTGGGCTAAGCATCCATGCGGTTAGTGGACTGGGGCTTTCTCTCACCTCGGCTGGGGGCCTTCAATCACATGGGGCCTAAGGTGACCGCCTTACTGGCCTTATGGTTGAGCCGGCCCTGTATGTGGTTTGTCAGCCAGTTCTCTGATGTGTATGGTCAGAGGATAGCACCAGCGGTGAGTAATAAAATCGCTAGATCTCATGCATTTCTGCGGACATGCTACTCTTTATGTAGTTTGTTTAGGCGGTCCACATCCACGTAGCAACCTGGTGTTGATCAGGTTAAGAATTTGGGCTGTTCTTTGATGCAGACTTCTGTATCGAAATTTTGACGAAGATGTTCCTCAAATTGCAACTTAGTAGACTCGTCCAGGCCCATTTGCCCCCTGAAAGTTTAGCCCACACTATGTAGACTTACACCAAAAATCAGTATGAATGGTGATTACTAGCCGTAGGAGTTGAGCACTTTTTCACCATGGGCTTTATGAACCGGCCTATGAGTTGGTTCCAAGCCCATGATGAAAAGGTGCACAAATCCAATGCATAGGAATCACTAACCACACTGATTTTTGGGGAGTGGGTCCACCAAGGTGTGGGCCAAACATTCAGTGGGCGACCCAAAAAAATCTACTACGTGGCAAATCGAGACACTTCTGCATCAAGGATTGTGCCCCCCCTTGAACAAAATCCTGACTCCCTGCTCACTGGCCTATGCATATTCCGCTAAAACGATTTGCTGTTCCCTCTCCCAAGATGCCACGTAGCACAAATGTTGGGGCCATGACGGGGTCATGACGCCATGAATATTTGGCTCGGGTTGTTATAAGGTCACATGTCGTTGGACATTTACGTTATATAGGGAATATACTCCTTGGGTAAAACCAAGGTTTAAAGGAGGCCGTTTTAACGGTTAAATGGACTGGGTGCGTTATCGTTTAAACCGTTTAAATGGCCGTTAAAACGGATTGAAACAGTCAGGGTAAAAAATAGAAAAAAAAAAGGGGAAAAAACAGAATTAAACGGAAAAAAACGGAAAAAGTGACGCTGAAATTCAAAATTTGAAATTTGGAAATTAGAAAAAAATGGAATTTAACCGATTTTAATGGAATTAAATGGTTTTAACGGCCGTTTTTTTCACAAAATTTTTCAAAATTAAATGGCTGTTTAAACGATTTTAACGGCCGTTTTTTTCAAAACCGATAAAACGTGTTTAAACGGTTTTAACGGAAATGGGCTGGGAGCGTTACCTTTTAAACGGCCGTTTTTAAAACCATGGGTAAAACTGGTTGGCAAGGTCTTCAGGTTTTTTTAAGTACGTGTGGCATGACTTTATTGGTGTTGGTTGCTTTTTTTTTTTTGTATCCAACACTACTATTATCCATTTGGCGTATCTCTCGCTACCCTCCCACACCAAGAAACCAGTCTAATTGGTGATTGACAACTTTTTATTTGAGTACCCAAAAGATCAGGAATTCAACGGCCAGAAATCATCCCAAAAAATTTAAATCCACCACTAAAATCCCCACGGGGGTGATTTTTGGTGTGTGGAGGCACCAATGGACACTCATGGGTCAATGGGCCCAAAAAGTGTTCCAGACGGTATTTTTGTTGGGTGGGAGCCCTAGGGAAACAGCAAACTTCTTCTCCGGATCCCTCTCTGAATCCAGAGTCCAAAGATCAAGTCGGTAATAGTCGGATTTTAGTTATTAGTAATACCCTTACTAATGCAAACCATTTCGTGTGCAATGGTTTGCGCGTGCAATTGTTTGTGCATGCAATGGTTTGCGCACCCGTACTATTTTCTTGCCTTTGGTTCGCACTAATTTTGCATATTCAAATTTCAAAATTTATGCACTGTTCATATTTATGACCATTTGGTTCGCGCACATGCTCACTTAGGAAAGCACAAAATATGTGGCCCCACATATTAAGTACAAAAAAAATAAATTTTTCGTACTTAAGAAGTGGGCCCCACATATTTGAACATAAATTTCAAAAACGAAAAAAATAGAAAAGAATAAAAAAACAATGGGCAAAAACAGAAATAACGGACGTTTTTTTTTTCACAAAATTTTTCAAAAAATAATGGTCGTTATTTTTCGGTATATTTTTTCAGTGTTTTAACGGTATATAACGTAACGAGGGAGGTCCAAATCCGTTATGGCAAAAATAATGGCCGTTGTAACGGATTCGGACCTCACCTGTTACGTTATGTACCGTTAAAATGGTAAAAAAATAACGATCGTTATTTTCTGTTGTAACGAAAATATCAACCATTATTTTTTAAAAATATTTGTGAAAAAAAGGGCCATTATTTTTTCGTTCTTTTTTTTCCATTTTTATTGTGTTTTCAAATATAAAATTTAAAATTTCAATGCCGCTTTTCCATTATTTCTATAATTTTTTTTTTTTTGAAAGATAAGGCTTGATTTGAGAAAATATTAGATTTTAATTTGTATTTTATGCAAATCGTTTGCACAAAGAGGTTGTGTAAACGATTGCTTAGGAGGTGAAATGGGTTTTTAATTGTTAAAGAGGGCGAGCATTCATTTGCTCATGTGCATATGCAAATCGCCGAATACACACGTACCAAACATGCGTAGAAAATAATTGCACGCGTAAACCTATTTGCACACCCAATTTGCACGCGTATCAAACGCACCCTTATATTTTATCAAATGCACCCTTATATTTTCAAACTTTAGGATTACCTCCTTTGACTTAGGGTCTATTTGGTACGCATGCAAACCATTACGTGTGCAATGGTTTGTGCATGCAATGGTTTGCACACCCATACTAATTTCTTGCGTTTGGTTTGCACTAACTTTGCATATGCAAATTTTAAAATTTACGCACTGTTCATATTTATTACCATCTGGTTCGCGCATATGCTCATTTAGGAAAGCACAAAATATGTGGGTCCCACATATTAAGTACGAAAAAAAATGAATTTTCCGTACTTAATACGTGGGCCCTATATATTTGAACATAAATTTTAAATTTTTAAAAAACGAAAAAAATAGAAAAATAATGGGCAATAACGTAAATAATGGATGTTTTGTTTTTACAAAATTTTTCAGAAAATAATGGTCAGTATTTTCTGGTAAATTTTTTTAGCATTTTAACGATATATAACGTAACCAGGGAGGTCTGAATCCATTATGGCAAAAATAACTGCCGTTGTAATGGATTTGGACCTCACCCTCTACGTTATGTACCGTTAAAATGGTCAAAACATAACGATTGTTATTTTTCTGTTGTAACGAAAAATAACGACCATCATTTTTGTGAAAAATGGCCATTATTTTTGTTTTTATTTTTTTTATATTTTAAATTTTAAATTTTATATTAAATATAAAATTTCAAGGCCACTTTTTCATTAATTTTTTTTTTTTGGAAAGATAGGGCTTGATTTGAGAAAATATTGGATTTTAATTTGTACCTTATGCAAATCGTTTTCACAAGGAGGTTATGTAAACGATTGCTCAGGAGGTGAAATGGGTTTTTAATTGCTAAAGATGGTGAGCATTCATTTGCACGTGTGCATATGCAAATCCCCGAATGCACGCGTACCAAACATGAATGAGAAACGATTGTACGCGTAAACCTATTTGCACACCCAATTTGCACGCGTATCAAAAGCACCCTTAGTTTAATAGTGGTTGACGTTGTTAGCTTTGTATTTGCAATATTATGGTCTTTCATAGGTGTATTAACAGGCACACGATGCATTTCATGTTTTAAAGTTAGTCAAATGTTGGTTAAACTAGGTCAAGGGGGGTAATCCTAATGTTTGAAAGTATAAGAGGGTATCACTAATTACTTTCAAATTTCAGGGGGGGTGTTACTAAAATGGGTCGGGCTCCGTTGACAGCCCTAAAATGACAGGATTCTGTACAGGACATAAATATGTGTCACATGGCACACTCTTAAGTGGATGCTGACCGTATGGATGTTTTTCCAATCCCTAGGTGGACCTACAAACCAAAATTCAGCCTGATTAGTGATTTCTAGGCATTGGATCTGTGTACCTCTAATACTGCTATAATTCCCACAGTTGAGATCAATCCATGAACATAAGTCCAATCCAACGTCTATAAATTACTAATTAGGCTGAATTTTGGTTTGTAGTTCCACCTAGGGGTTGGCCAAACATCATTATGATCAGAGTCCTCTTAAAAGTGTGCCACGTGGCACATATTTGTGTCATGTATAGAATCCTGTCATTTTAGGGCTATCAACGAAGCCCCGACCATACTAAAATACCCTAACTTTTAATTCAATAAGGTTAGGCCTAGCACAAACCTAATGCCTTGGCCTTGCATACCAATTCATGAGCTGGAACATAACTAGCAAGGCCCAAACCTAGATTAGCATGAGTTGGGTTAGGGCATTGCTACTTAGGTACCAGCGATCTTAGCAGAGCTTGGCTTCGGCCCGACCCATTAACTCGCTTATGGTACGAGCTTGTAGTCGAGTACTTGAGTTCGAAATCTCCTTCTCTAATTGGAAAAATTTTAATGAGTCAAATTCTCGATGAGTTGATGGGTTGTCCTCTAAAAATGCCACTATGGGGAAAAAATCCCAGACCCCTAAGAGATTCGTGTCACCCTTTAGCACTGTAGACGGGTTACACGTCAAGAACTTCATACAGCTTGGCCAAGGTATCCGAAGTAACTGATTGATCTGTCCATGGAGTCCGAGCGAAGGCCAAGAAGTTTGACCAACCCTGCAAGAACCCCCACCAATGGAATCCTTGTTGAAGAAATTAAAAATAAGAGTTTTCCATTGGAGGAGCTTCCGACGATCAAGTTAGTCTCTTAGAAAAATAAAATGGTAGAATTTTGGAAAGGGGTTTACACATACCTTTTTATGTTTCCGCTTTTCCTATTTATAGGTCTTCCAATCTACCGACGTGTTGGTTGATTGCAATTCCGCATTTTCCATTCTTTGCACGTTTCTCTGTTAGTCCTTTCTGTCATTGACTTTTTCCCTGACAAGATTTCTACTATCGGACGTTACTTACTGATAGGGTTAACTATCTATCATTGTTCTGACATTCTCCACTGTGACAACCTGCCGTCGACTGACATTTTCACTGTCAGGGTTAACTACCCATCACTATCCTGACTTTCTCCACTGTGATAATCTTCCGCCGACTGAATTGTTCATTGTCTGGGTTAACTACCTACTATTACCTGCTCCCAACTACTTTCTGCCATTGTTTATTGACACAATCTACCACCAACGTGTCCCTCTCATTGGCACACAATTAAAAGTGTGCCACTTGGCACATATTTGTGTCCCGTACAAAATCATGTCATTTTAGGGTTGTCAACGGAGCCCCGACCATACTAAAATACCCTAACTTTTAATTCAATAAGGTTAGGCCTAGCCCAAACCTAATGCCCTGGCCCTGCATACCAATTCATGAGCTGGAACATAACTAGCAAGGCCCAAACCTAGATTAGCATGAGTTGGGTTAGGGCCTTGTTACTTATATACTAGCGATCTTAGCAGAGCATGGCTTTGGCCCGACCCATTAACTCGCTTACGGTACGAGCTTGTAGTCGAGTATTTGAGTTTGAAATCTCCTTCTCTAATTAGAAAAATTTTAATGAGTTAAGTTAGGAGCTTCCGACGATCAAGTTAGTCTCTTAGAAAAATAAAATGGTAGAATTTTGGAAAGGGGTTTACACATAACTTTTTATGTTTATACTTTTCCTATTTATAAGTCTTCCAATCTACTGACCTGTTGGTTTATTGCAATTTCGCATTTTCCATTGTTTTCACGTTCCTCTGTTAGTCCTTTCTGTCATTTACTTTTTCCCTGACAAGATTTCTACTATCGGACGATACTTACTGATAGGGTTAACTATCTATCATTGTTCTGACATTCTCCACTGTGACAACCTGCCATCGACTGACTTTTTCACTGTCAAGGTTAACCACCCATCACTATCCTGACTTTCTCCACGGTGACGATCTTCCGCCGACTGAATTGTTCATTGTCTGGGTTAACTACCTACTATTACCTGTACGCCATTGTTTATTGACACAATCTACTACCAACGTGTCCCTCTCATTGGCACACAATTAAAAGTGTGCCACGTGGCACATATTTGTGTCCTGTATAGAATCTTGTCATTTTAGGATTGTCAATGGAGCTCCGACCATACTAAAATACCCTAACTTTTAATTCAATAAGGTTAGGCCTATAGCCCAAACCTAATGCCCTGGCCCTGCATACCAATTCATGAGCTGGAACATAACTAGCAAGGCCCAAACCTAGATTAGCATGAGTTGGGTTAGGGCCTTGCTATTTATGTACCAGCGATCTTAGCAGAGCATGGCTTCGGCCCGACCCATTAACTTGCTTACGGTACGAGCTTGTAGTCGGGTACTTGAGTTCGAAATCTCCTCTAATTAGAAAAATTTTAATGAGTCAAGTTAGGAGCTTCCGGTGATCAAGTTAGTCTCTTAGAAAAATAAAATGGTAGAATTTTGGAAAGGGGTTTACACATACCTTTTTATGTTTCTGCTTTTCCTATTTATAGGTTTTCCAATCTACTGACATGTTGATTGATTGCAATTCTGCGTTTTCCATTGTTTGCACGTTCCTCTGTTAGTCTTTTCTGTCATTGACTTTTTCCCTGACAAGATTTCTACAATCGGACGTTATTTACTGGTAGGGTTAACTATCTATCGTTGTTCTGACATTCTCCACTGTGACAACCTGCCGTCGACTGACTTTTTCACTGTCAGGGTTAACTACCCATCACTATCCTGACTTTCTCCACTGTGACGATCATCCGCCAACTAAATTGTTCATTGTCTGGGTTAACTACCTACAATTACATGCTCCCAACTACTTTCTGCTATTGTTTATTGACACAATCTACCACCAACGTGTCCTTCTCATTGGCACACAATTAAAAGGGTGCCATGTGGCACATATTTGTGTCCTGTACAGAATCCTGTCATTTTAGGGCTGTCAACGGAGCCCCGACCATACTAAAATACCCTAACTTTTAATTCAATAAGGTTAGGCCGGCTTAGCCCAAACCTAATGCCCTGGCCCTGCATACCAATTCATGAGCTGGAACATAACTAGCAAGGCCCAAACCTAGATTAGCATGAGTTGGGTTAGGGCCTTGTTACTTATGTACAAACGATCTTAGCAGAGCTTGGCTTCGGCTTGACCCATTAACTCGCTTGCGGTACGAGCTTGTAGTCGAGTACTTGAGTTCGAAATTTCCTTCTCTAATTGGAAAAATTTTAATGAGTCAAATTCTCGATGAGTTGATGGGTTGTCCTCAAAAAATGCCACTATGTGGAAAAATCCCAGACCCCCTAGAGATTCGTGTCACCCTTTAGCACTGTAGATGGGTTACGTGTCAAGAACTTCATACAGCTTGGCCAAGGTATCCGAAGTAATTGATTGATCTGTCCATGGAGTCCGAGCGAAGGCCGAGAAGTTTGACCAACCCTGCAAGAACCCCCACCAATGGAATCCTTGTTGAGGAAATTAAAAATAGGAGTTTCCATTGGAGGGCTTCCGACGATCAAGTTAGTCTCTTAGAAAAATAAAATGGTAGAATTTTGGAAAGGGGTTTACACATACCTTTTTATGTTTTTACTTTTCCTATTTATAGGTCTTCCAATCTACCGACGTGTTGGTTGATTGCAATTCCGCATTTTCCATTGTTTGCACGTTCCTCTATTAGTCCTTTCTGTCATTTACTTTTTCCCTGACAAGATTTCTACTATCAGACGTTACTTACTGATAGGTTTAACTATCTATCATTGTTCTGACATTCTCCACTGTGACAACGTGCCGTCGACTGACTTTTTCACTGTCAGGGTTAACTACCCATCACTATCCTGACTTTCTCCACTGTGACGATCTTTCGCCGACTGAATTGTTCATTGTCTGGGTTAACTACCTACTATTACCTGCTCCCAACTACTTTCTGCCATTGTTTATTGACACAATCTACCACCAACGTGTCCCTCTCATTGGTTACATCCAAGTAGTCCGAGGAGTTTCTACCCCCCGTGGCGGACCCAGGAAGGGCCCGGGGGGGTGGTGGTGGTGGTTTCTTTATAAAAAAATCATTTTTTTTACTTCCTAAAGTGCCTTTTCCTTTGGTTTGTCCCCTTTATTTATTATTTTTTTTTTGCGATTTTACCCTCCCTTGATCAATTTTTGTGATTTTGCCCCCTTGATCAAATTCCTTGGTCCGCCACTGTCTATCCCAATATCCAACCAGCTGAGACATCATTTTCTCGGCTTTATCACGGCCAGGACCGGGACTCCCAGTGACTAATCATTCGATGCTTGGGCCGACCACAATTGTCAGCACTTGTTCGACCATGCCATGTGCTCTATCCTCGGCCTTCTCTGGCCGAGGTACGTTTACTCGTCCTACCTCATTCTTCCTCGTCCTCGGCACAAGTGATGTCGAGAGCTATTTCAATCCATGTGTTGCAATCTTAATTGTTCACTTGGCGATCATAAATTTGGCACCCACAGCCACGTAGCATAGTTTTTTGGTCTCACTGACCGCATTGATGTTTGGCCTACCTCTACACCAAATATCAGCTTGCTTGATGATTTCTAGCTGTTGGAATTAGAACCCAAAATTGTTTTTGAAACGTCTAGGACCACTCTTTATAAAGCGTATAACATCTAATGGCTAAAGATAACCAATCAGGATAGTTTTTGGTGTACACCCACCAAGGGGTGGGCTAGATACCCATTTGGTCAGTCGGCTCAAAAATATGTGCCATGTGGCATTTTTAGAGGGCCACTCATACTTATCGATATTTTAACTCATTAAATTTAAGGATTTTCGCCCCCAACTCTCCACGTATGCGCTTACTAGCGGGATACGTAAGCCACCGGATATTTTTTGATCCATGCACCCAGGTACTAATAGTTAAGCACCACCTGTCCTGCCACCTGTCCTGGGGTTAAAGTGGCTCTTAACTGTAGCTGCTTTTTCTCCTCAGCTTAACCTCGAGACAAGTGGCGCTGCCACGATGCCTGGATCAAAATGTCAGGATCAAAAACTTTATGGCACGCCACTATCACATTCTTTTCTATGAAAATGAGTGGGAAGGAGTAAAGCTTCTATCACACGAAATTGTAAATCACACAATCGCAAGCCAATGATTTCTCGGCACGTACACAAATGCTTTTGCAACGTACCCATGTGCTTTTGCTTTTTAGGTCTACATGCCGAGAACTCATTGGCTGTGTTTGTGTGATTTCCAATCCGATTGTGACCGAAGTTTTACTCGGTGGGAAGATGACAATCTCTCTCTCTCTCTCTGTTCCCAAAAACTTATTTGTTCTTCGTGCACTCACAATTGAGATCTTGAGGTCGTGGAATTTGACAATCTCGAGATGACGGGGTTTCCACCATTTTTACTTCTCTGTACTATGTGAATTTGCATGAGTTCCATGTGAAGAGTAAAACTTCTGTCACAATCGAATTGCAAATCACACAATCACAGCCAATGAATTCTCGGCACGTACACCTAAAAGCAAAAGAACATGGTACGTTGCAAAAGTACTTGTGTACGTGCCGATAACTCATTGGCTTGTGATTGTGTGATTTACAATTTCGTGTGATAGAAGTTTTACTCCCATGTGAATTGGAGCTTTAAGATAAGTGTTCTGACGGGTAAAACTTCTGTGCTTCTGTCACAACGCATAATACGAGCTAGGTGGCGCACTCTTAGTAGACGTTGACCGTATGGATTTTTGGCTACTCCCTCGGTGGACCTGCAAACCAAAAATCAGCCTTATTAGTGATTTATAACCTTTGGATCTTTACATCCAAATAACGCTCAATAATGCTCAAACTCTACCGTTAAAATCAATTAACCCATGAAAATAACTTCAATCGAATCGCTTAGCTAGAAATCACTAATCAGGCTGATTTTTGGTTTACAGGACCACGGAGGGACTAGACAAACATCCATATGGTCAGTGTCCACTAAGAGTATACCACGTGGCTTGTATTGTGCGTTGTGACAGAAGTTTTACTCGTGTTCTAACGAGTATGACTTGAAATGGGTCGGATCTAGCTAGGCAGATTCGAATGTGACTTGGGTCCAAAACGGCCGGTGTTTGTCCGTTATCCACTATTTTGCTGTAATCGATATTATTTTGAAAAAAATGAAAACATAATATCGACTGTTTTTTTACCATGATGTGAACTGTTATAACTACTGTTATATGTACATAACGGGAACGCTATGTCCTTTGTAATGTTGCAACGGACTACTTTAAACCGTAATCCATATAGGAAGATCCAGATCTGACCGACTGGCGGATATAGGTAAGACATGGGTCGGATCAACTACAAAATCACAAGTTTTTTTTTTGTAAGAATCCATATCTAAATCTGAATCGGATTAATTTACTTATTGGATCTGTATTGGACCCGTTTTTCATTTGAATCATATATCTCAATGATCCAAACTTATAAAATATGGATTCGAATAGGGTCAGCTCCGAATGAATCCTTCTAGAGACCTTGAGAATATTTGATAATATCTTCTTGGTTTGTCTATAGATCATCAGGAAGATTTACAGCCATACAGCTAGTCCATATCACTCGTTCTAGAAGGAAAGGTACACCGAAAGGTGAAGGCCCAAAAAGCTTTTCGTCACATCAAGCATTTTACTGTGATCTTTGAACTCTTTCAACAACTTTTTAGAATTCTAGGATTGCGATAGTTTTATAGGGTTTTATTACCCGTCACTACCTATATATGGGTATAATGCCCATATTTAAATGGGTTTAACCAATAAAACAATGCCTCAAGAGCCACGTGTCCCCTAGGTGACTCATCAAAGTCGTCCCTAGTTTCATATTCAAACCACCCCATTACCCCAAATAGAATACTAGAACCTTCTTTTTTGATTATATATATAAATAACATTATCAATAAATAATCTATAAAGCATGCAATTAGAGAGCATGTAGATCAACAACTGTTGCGCAACCATTGGTTTCGAAGCCGCTTTCAAGGTAACATCAACAACCCACTAGTTCTTTTTTGGCTATTGATCAAGATTATGCTTTCTTTAATCTTATGATTCCTAATAGAATCGTGATCGATGCCGGGATATTAGTCGTACAGCTACATTATTGTGTGCATTATGTGATTTGTTTCATCTTTAATTTAATTAACATATATCGTAAGCTAGCTCGCTGATAATCGAGCCATGATCACGGCATTGTTACACTTTGCGCGTAACTATTGGTGCAAGGTTTAGATCACATTATACGGAACTTGGGTAAATTCAAAATTTGGTGGAAAGATGATAGATTTATGAAATCATCCTTGATTTGCACGAGTGGAGAGAAATTTATTCGATAGCGACTCAGTGTGGTAAGTGTATATATAGAACACACATTATGCACTTTGTCACCCAATTCGGAGACATTCTTACAAACTCTTTAAGTGCAATAATGGTTGGGCTTGCAGTGTGGGGAGTAAACGAACAAGGGTGGAGAAAGGGCCCTTGGACTGCTGAAGAAGATAACTTGCTTACTGAATATGTTACTTTGCATGGGGAAGGAAGATGGAGTTCTGTCGCTAGGTCTGCAGGTATATATATAATCGATGCGTTTATGACGAAAATCTTACTATTTCGTTAATAAATTCTATATAAACTTGGTCAATTATTTATTATCAGTTTTGATAAGTCTTGTGTGGGTGTCAGGTTTGAATAGGACTGGCAAGAGTTGCAGGCTTAGGTGGGTCAATTATCTAAGGCCTGGCCTTAAGAGAGGTCACTTGACTCCTCAGGAGGAGGGCATCATCATAGAGCTGCATGGTTTGTGGGGAAACAAGTAAGCAGAGAATTGAATAATGTGAAATACTTGTTGATTTGTTTCAGTTTTTACTATGGAAATTGGTTTGTTTTAAAGCGACTAGCTTGATAAATTGCTAATGAAAGATACAAAATATATACAGATGGTCTACAATTGCCCGATGCTTGCCTGGGAGGACAGACAATGAGATCAAGAATTACTGGAGAACTCATTTCAAGAACAAAGCAAAATCGTCACATCGAGCTCTGAAACGACAAGAAGTAGAGAAACACCAACAGCAACAACAAATGCTGCAACAGCAGCAACAAAAACAACTAGAAGAGGAGTATGATTATAGGGTAGTTTTGGGACAAGGTAGGGAAGAGATGGTCTCCATGTACCCAAACATGGAGGAGCAATGCCTGCCTGTGATGTTTCAAGATGGAACTTCCTTGCCTGACTCCACAGGTGATCAGGAGGGACTGTGGGGAGGCTTGTGGAACTGGGATGATGAACATGCCCCATTTTGGCCACACGTGTGAAACAACAACAAAGTTCCCCTTATGCGGAGGAGAAGACAGATAAGCTACTGCAAGAAGTGCAAGAGAGCTAGAGTAGCTAGGTACATTCCCTTAGGCTGATGCATAAAATGATGTAGCCATAAGTTAGCTACATGTGCTCCCAACTTTCTACATGTAATCTTTTTCTATCATTTTGTTTGACAACTTTTTTAAAAAAGGAAATGGAAAATCTCTCTCTCTCTCAAATATTGGACATATTAATTGTACATGACGTGTGCGATAGGAAACAGTATCATCACCCAATAAGTCCAGACCGTTGGATATTCTTTGAGATTTGTGTGATGTGAACCATGAGGATCTTCAGTGGTCCTGGACCCACTAGGGACGATGGTAAACAATGCTCCCATGATAGATTGGGATGTGTTATCTCCTAGTGGATATGAATCGTGTTGGTTTGATCACTAATACATTGCTACACCGTATAAGATATTGCTTAACCATTCCAGAGGAACTCTTGAATGGGTTGCGAGCTGAGGAATCATGGTTAGAAGTCTCGGCCGATCCTGTTCTTGGATTGGAAGCCACCGATCTTAACGATACCGCCGATCAGGATGGTGCCACCCCACCGAACAACAAAATTCTTAACCCGACAACACAACCCGATTCACAATTTATTATTCAAAATAGTATAAATAAAAAATTCAGTAAAATAAACTTATAATTTAATTGGAGATTGTTAACAAATAACATGAAAATCCATCCTCTTCTAGTGCTGTCAATGGATAGTTGAAAATTCAAATCTGAATTCGAAAAATCAAATATTATCCAAATAATCCGAATAGCAGATCTGATCTGATATATTATTTAATAATTATATTTATTATATATAATAAATTATATTATATTTATCATATTAAATAATATTTATCATATATAAAAATAATTCAGAATTTTTTTAAACAAAAATAAATTTTAATATATTTATAAAATAATATAGAACTTTTCAAAATTTGTAAAAAAAGTAAGGCGTTTCTATTCAGGCCTATTCCCTTTGACGAGTAAAACTTCTGTCATAACGGGTTGTGTCTGAAGCCGGTCAAACCAACAATACGAGCCACATGGCACAGTATTAGAGGGCTTTGACCGTATGGATGTTTGGTCAGTTTCTCGGTGGACCTGCAAACCAAAACTCAACATGATTAGTGATTCAGAACCTTTGGATCTTTGCACCCAAATAATGGTCAAATTCCTATGGTTAAATTCAACCCATGAAAATAACTTCAATCCAACACTTAGAAATCACTAATCAGCCTGATTTTTTGGTTGCACATCCACGGAGGGACTGGCCAAACATCCATACAGTCAGCACCCCTCTAATAGTGTGCTACATGGCTCGTATTGTGGCTTCCCATTGTTACAAAAGTTTTAGTCGCTACAAGCGGCCATTTAATGGATAGAGAGTTAGACGCGCTATTAAAAGGTGTCCGTCAGGGCCAAACACCCTTTTTGACCTGACCGTGTCGGTCAGATCGGAAACGCACTTTTAAAGAGTGCTTTGTTACCTTTTTTTTTTTTTTTATAAATATATCAAAAGTTATTTTTGTTTAAAAAATATTTAAAAAAGTATTTTATATATTTATTTATTACAATATTAATTTAATAATTATATATATAAAAGATTTTTTTTGGATTTGGATATGTTTATATTTGATGAGAATGATATCTCTTGACAGCTCTACCCTCTTCTCTTCTTCCTTCGTCATCTTCTTCTACATCCTCCTTTTCTTCTTCTAGTAGAACACCAAAACTACACAAAGAAAACATGGGTAGGAGAGAAGTATTATAATAAATGATTTCTTCATCAATGATCAACATAGATTTAAGTGTCAACGTACATCTAAACCCAGAACAACACTTCTTTGTTGATCCTTGATCGTAACTGATATGATCTACGTACAGCAAAAATGAATTCATAACCATGGAATAGATAGAGGCCACCAGGAGAACCCCATATAACTGATTTGTCTCAATTATGCTATGTGAAAATTCCTTTCCCCCTCTTCTCATCCATGACTTCCCCCTGGCTGTAAATACTGACCCCGACAGCTGAAAGCCCTTTTGAAACTGGTTCACTGTGAATAAACTCCATTGGTTGGTACCCCTATCAAGGGACCTGAACCGGTTCTCCAACTCTTTGTTTAAGTTTACCCTCTTCCACCCTTCTTCCATAGTTGATTTGTTCGAGCATACTAAGTGATTCTTGGAGTTCAGATGCTCATCAGTACCCAGAATTTCTTGTTGGGTCCGGTGAGATATGTTCACCTCCATCACTGCACCTGCAACTATGTAATGCTCAATATTAATGCGCGCAATGTGCAATGACCCTTCTATAGGGTGTCATTAACAAGTATCCTATCAAACTTGTGTACTTCATCAAAGAAATGTACCCTCCCCAGTCAAGCAACCGACCGCAAAAGGCCATAAAAGGTAGTGAAATCTTCTGTTCAAGAAGCTAATTATCTAGATGTTCATTAGGATCTGCAACCAAAATCTCATTTCTGTTCTTTGGGATTTATTGAATAAAACGGATGTTTACATTGGCCTAATCAAGGGTTATATAAATATAAAAAGATCTTTAGATAGAAGCTAAATCTAATCAATTTAATAATCACAATTGATAGAGATCCTAACCTAATTGATATTATCCTAATCTTGTCTATTATACAGGAAAATATGTGATGAGTTTGCCGGCCTTAAATATTAAATTGCCTTTTAAGACTGTTGTAGCTGCTTTGAGTGTTTGAAGATAATTGAATCACCTTGATAAAGCTTCGATTTTGGTGATTATTGGTGAAGGAAAGTTGGTTGCCAGCTAGAATGGTGATTTATGATGGTCCCGCCTAAAATTTGTTTTTTTTTATTTCTATTTGGTTTAGGAGATAAAGAGCTATTGGCTCTAATCCGGATTCAAATCCGGAATTGTCCTATAAAAGGACATGAGTGTCTGGGCCAAAATGTGTTAATTTTCTTTTTTTTGGGTCTCACAAGTATGTGGGCCTCTTCTGGATCTCACAAGAAAGTTGTGGTCTCTTTTGGACTAAGAAGAAAGGTGTGGGCCTCTTTTGGGCCAAGAAAGATAAGGACTGCCATTTGGTAAGGACCTCTTTAGACCACATGGGCTTGGGATTTAAAGTATTCTGAAGTAAATTTCCTTTTTTTGTGTTGAAGGATGCGCTTAGGTTGGGCCAAGATGTGGATGGCTATGGATAAACTAATTGGGCTTGAATAAATGGGCTAGGACTTATTAACAAAGCTCACAAAGCAATTGGTGTTGGACTAGGCAAAAACAAGCCAACAAACACTTTTTTTTTTCTTTTTCAGGGTGCTTATTCCTTTACACCAAGGAAAGAAGAGAGAAGGGGTTTCTCTTGAAAGCATAGCGAAGATGGAGAAAAATGGGGAGATGGTTTAAGCCGGCCGGCTGGTGGCGGCTATACGACCCACCAGAATGGTGGTGGACTAAGAGCAGTGATCAATAGAGCACAAGTGAGTGGATGAGCTGCCTTGATACCATGATAAGAAAATATGATTTTAATTCTACGGAATAGTCAGATCTGCCACGAAATTGAAAATGTAGTCTTGAGCTTGGGCAGCTCCATTGATGTAGTGCTGTACACTGCATCGCCGGTCCCAACCCTGGATAAGAGGATTACGTCAGGTTGGCAGCCGATATAAAACTTTTACCAAATTATACCACGTTATTGGGAAAAGACTTATGATGGTGATGACAAATCTTGAGTATGCAAAGCTCAAGCAGTTGCTCGCTAGCATTCCTCCTTGTGAGCCACGTTATTAAATAATGGTCTCGATGATTGGTCAAGTAATCTATGTTAATACCACTCAATGAGTAAATCTTTCATGACGTACCCCCATCATCAACCTGGACGACGGACCACAGTATGAGCCAAGCAGCAGTCTTAGAGAGCACTGGCCGTATAGATGTTTGGCCCATCTCTAGATTGACCTACAAACCAAAAGCAAGCCTGATTAGTGACGTCTAACCGTTTGATCGGAGTCTTTTTTCTAGGTTTTTGTAACCATGGGATTTCAATATTATTGGGGTACTTACCATGGTTTTAAAAATCGGTCGTTATAATGGATTCGGATCTCCCTCATTATGTTATGTACCATTTTAACTCTCAGAAAATATCAGTTGTTATTTTCCATTATTTTTATGTTATAACGAAAACAACGACTGTTATTTTCTGGAAAATTGTTAAAATAACGCCCTTTATTTCTTTTATTTCCATTATTTTTCATTATTTTCAGTTTTTTCCATTTTAAAGTTTATTAAAAATTTTAAATTATTCAAATTTTGAATTTTGCTTTCGTTATTTTCCCATTTTTTTCGTTTTTGCCCCTATGCGCTACAATCAGTTATAATGGCCGTTATAACACAAAAAATGGTAACACCCCTAGTTAATTATCCCGTTACAGCGGCCCCTTTTAAACCTCGGTACTAACATCCAAATTTCCAAATGATAGAAATCACTAATCCAGCCAATTTATGCTATGTATGTCCACCCTGAGATGGTCCAAACATCCATACGGTCCAGTGGTCTCCAAGAGTGTGCCACGTGCCTCATACTGTGGTCCGTCATCAACGTGGCTCATCAAAGATTTATTCTCCGCTTAGATATCACAGTTGTCTTCATCGCTACCTCCAGAAGTCCACTTATCTTCCGTACTAAACCAATAATTTCGGTTGGTGCGTTCAATGAAGATCATTGTAAAGCAATTTCAACCGTTCATTTAATGGTTAAACCAAGGTTTAAAGGAGGCCGTTTTAACGGTTAAACGGACTGGGGGCGTTACCGTTTAAATGGATTGAAACGGCCAGAGGCAAAAATAGAAAAAATTAGAATTTAACGATTTTAATGGAAAAAATGGCGCTGAAATTCAAATTTTGAAATTCGAAAAAAAAAAAATGGAATTTAACGGACTTTAACAGAATTAAAGGGATTTAACGGCTGTTTTTTTCACAAAATTTTTCAGAATTAAACGGCTGTTTAAATGATTTTAACGGAAACAGGTTTCGGGCGTTACCGGCCGTTTTTAAAACCATGGCTTAAACTTTAAGCTACTCTATATATGTTGTATGCATAGCTTGAAATTATGCTATAAATAAAAATTCGAAAGTTAAGATGTGATCTCGTCAAGATGAAAGTTTGACTCAGTAAAAACAATGTGTGGCCTAAATTAAAATGTTGTCGTCACACCACGATCCGAAGTGTATCCTGAAGTGTTATATCACTTTAGAAAACTAAAAGATTAAAGAATATCTATCGGAAAAATGATTTAATAATTAGAAATCAAATCAATACATGCAAACAAACCACACGAAAAAAAGGTACAGTTTTTAAGTTTTTAAAAAACTGCAGAACCTATCGCTCTTGTAGAAGCTCCTGAGAACTAGTGGGTGACCTATGCCCATGGCACTCCCCGACAAAGCGTTTGCCAAAATCGGGTGTGAATGGCTGAGATCCAACATCCAGTTGGGGAATAAGATCCCGACCCTTCTCTTTTGAACTCTATTTTATTTTATACTAGTGGGTGGCATGTGCGCGCCCACGGCACTTCCTGACAGCGCGTTTGCCAAAATCGGGTGTGAGTAACTGAGATCCACCGTCCAATTGGAGAATAAGATCTGGGCTCACCCTTCTTTATTGAAGCCTATAAGAGGGGTATAAATGGGGAGACAACCACTATCACTTATTATATGGCCTAGTGGTGGTCGTGCCCTCAGCACTCCCCGACAAAGCATATATTTGACAAAATCTGTTGTGAGTGGCTGAGATTCACCGTCCATTTGGGGGATAAGATCTCGGCTCTTTTTTGTTGAAGCCTATAAGAGGGGTATAAGTGGGAAGACAACCACTGTATTTTGTTGTATAGACTAGTAAATGGCCCGTGCCCACGACACTCTCCGACAAAAGTGTTTGCAAAAATTGGGTGCCTTCGGCAGTCAAACGGTATAACGGACTGGGGCGTTACCGTTTTTTCCATTATAACGGATTATAATGCACAGAGGAAAAAAAAAAACGGTGTTGAAATTCAAATTTTGAATAAATTGAAATCAAATGAGGCAGATTGAGTGGCTGAAATCTAACCGTCTACATTAGATCGATTGATTTGATCTCAACCACTCCTTATCTAACCGTCCACATTACATGGATGGATAAGATAAGAGAATACAACTGAGTTGTCTTGTTATATGCGTGGGTGGCCCCTCCCCGCGGCACTTTTCGACAAAGTGTTTGTCAAAATCGTGTGAGAGTTAATCTCAGCAATCGATATGAAGCATAGTGGATCTCAGCCACTCATTATTGAAGCCATATAAGATAAGAAAGGTATAAGAAAATCACAGTCATCACTTGTTATATTTATTGTGGGTGGCCCGTGCCCTCGGCACTCCGTCAAAGCATTTGCCAAAATCAGGTCTGAGTGGCTGAGATCCACCGTCATTTGGGGGAAAAGATCTTGGCCATCTTTTGTCAAAATAGATAAGAGGGGGTATAAGTGGGAGACAACTTTCCTATTTTGTTATATAGATGAGTAATGGTCTTGTTAGTGACCAGTAGCTAGAAGCATACCTATCTGTTTATTACCATAAGATGGACAAGCAATCCCAAGTAGTAGAAGTGTTATACAGCCAATAAAGACGTGTAGCAAATTATATAGTGTTCTATGATGGATTCCTTGCTTTGAGCTTGATTGGAAGACCCATTTATGGATATGGCATTGGTTGACATCTGATCACTTCTGGATTCACCTGTACCACTCGAATTTTGTTACCAATGTGATGGATCACAGCTAGGGTTTCAACCCTAGCAAATTCATTTCCGATGCACATGTGATGCCCTCCTCCAAAAGGAATGAAAGCATAGGGAGGAATTGGCTTCGATGGATTCTCAAAACGAGATGGGTCGAACTCGGTTGGATCATCGAAGATCTCCTTGTTCATGTGGGTTCCACTCAACACCCAAAACACCTGAAACACCTATATAAATTCTCACGTCAACAAACAATATTTTGCAAAATACAAAGGGTATTGCTTGTTTACTAGTTGGTGGCGTGCCCACGGCACTCTCCGACAAAGCATTTGCCAAAATTGAGTGTGAGTGGCTGAGATCCATCTTCCAGTTGGGGGATAAGATTTCGACGTACCCTTCTTTATTGAAGCCTATAAGAGGGGGAGACAACTGAGCTCCCTTGTTATATAGATATTTTTTTTCTTCTGTTTCTCTAAACTTTCTTGATTTTGTTTTTGTCTTGACCAATCACACTACCAAACCATCCTTGTAATGGGTGAAATCATGATTAACATGTGTTAGGTGTGTAAATGGGAAAAAATTTAGATGCGGACGACTTGGATGCAGTCGATGCAGAGGGGTCTCATGGCCCCACATGGCTCATTTTTGGGGCCCTAAAATCAATGAGACTAATGTTTCGTATACATATCCAGTAATGGGTGGGCCAAACATCCATGAGGTTAGTGGCCCCAAAAATGAGCCATGGCCATGTGGGGCCACGAGACCCCTCTGCATCGACTGCATCCAAAGTCCTCTGCATCTAAATTTTTTCCTTGTAAATGGGGTAACCTGACCATCTAATATATCCGGACCAAATAATTTCTTTAATTAATGATTTATTATGTAATTCAAATATATTTATGGATTATCTTTAATCAGGTACTAGAAATTTTTTATAGGCAATTAAACGAATAATTTTTTAATCATACGACGGCCAAAATTAAACGAATAATTTAATTTGACTCCACAGAAAAAAAAATTTCCTCCCTAAAAAATCAGCTTGATTGGTGGTTTCAGGTTTTTGGATTCGAGCATTTTAAAGGGCTGACTTTGAGCCGTTGGATTTGAACTACGTTTGGGTAATTGAATCTAACATCTAGAAATCACCAATCAAACTGATTTTTGGTGTGTAGGTCCACCAAAGAATGGCCAAACACCCATGAGTTAAGTAGGCCCAAAAGCGTATTCCATGTAGCATTTTGGCATGGAGGGTGGACTTAATCCATGGGATAACAAAGACAGAAAAAAGTCACGCGTGTCCACGGCAAGAGACTCGCAGGTGCCTATCTTGAAAAGACATACAGCTTGAATAATCACGCTTTGTCCTCCACCCATCCTGTTGTCCCCTTCTTGCCAATCCCATTTGAGTGCCACAAGCATGACTTTAGTGGATCATAGCATAGGGTGCATGATGGACAGACTCACCACCGGAATCTTACAGTGATGGCTATCGAAATAAAAACAACACGAATCTCAATGTCCATCTAATGGTCTAGACCCTAAGGAGGACTTCATCATGATTGCATCATGCATGCACTTCACTATATTAATCCTTCTTAAATCATGAGAATTATGTAACGCTAATCCCTTCAATTTGAAACAGACATATATAATTCCCACCTTTGTAGGACTTCTCATTAACTTACTGTAAAAGGTTTCCAATGCGATGTTATTAAAGCGTGGTCCGGCCGGTCGAATAGGTGACCCTGACCCAACAATCTGTGAAAAACCGTTCACATTCTTGTAACCTGCTCGACCCGACCGGTTGAACCGGTGACCTAATTGATCTACAAACAGGTTGAACTGATGATCCAGGCTGCTCCCCACCAAAGGGTGGGCGCGCAAAACATTCATGGCTCAATGGGCCCCAAAGAGTTGTCATTTGGTGGGATGACCCAGTCAACCAGACGGTTGAACCAGTGACCCAGTCGACCGATCCCTTGACCAGTTTGAGGACCGGCCGGTCCGAGTATGAAAGCATTGGTCCAAGCTGCCCATTTTATTTAATCATTTTAATGAATCTTAAAGAGACTTAAGTTGGCTTTATTAGATCCTAAGAAAAAGAAAACAGCCATCTCCGGTTTCTATGATGATCTTTGAAAAGATACAAAGAAATTTCACCTCCTCATTATTTGGGCTTAGCTATAAAGTGGAAGATGGGAAGAAGATATAATGACGTACGGCCCGCAACTTTAAGCTCTTGGGTTCCATCCCAACTTACCCACCACCATTCACGCATGCATATATGCATGTATATTGGAGACGGGTCTTATCTCTTATATGGATCCATGCTTTCCCCCACCTCTTATTTTAGATATGCAGAGGACTTCGGATATAATCGTTGCAGAGGACTCTCGTGGCCCTACGTAGCTCATTATTTGGGCCCACTAACTGTATGGATGTTTAGGCCATCCCTTGGTGGATGTCCATACCAAGGGGTACTTAATCCAATGGTTAGAAATCATCAATCAAGCTTATTTTTTAATATGTATATGAGTATATCCACCAAGGGGTAGGCTAAACGTTCATGCCTAGGGCCACGAGAGTCCTCTACATTGACTGCATCCAAAGTCCTTTGCATCTACAATTTCCCGTCTAGAGAAAAAAAACCACTTTTGCTTGCCACAGTAAACGAAAAAGAAGTCCTGGCCTGGGTCCCTAAAATATTTACCTAGAGACACCAAGTTGCTAAGCTTTTTGATTAATTTATATATGGTGCAAGATTATACAAATAGATGCGAAGTTTAATATAAGATATGAAGCCTGAGATAACAACTTATCTAGAATGTCAAGTCTCAAGTACAATTAATTTGAGATGCCAAGTCTTGAAACGACGACTCTACAAAGTCCTAGTGCTAGCCATGTAAGGGGATGACTACTTCTAGATTAAGCAAGTGTCTAAAAGGAGGCGACGCATAATTAGACGGATCTTTTAGTCTTATCGTCTTTCCCTTGAACAAATCTTATGTGGGAAAATCTTATGTGGTAATCAACAAAAAGTTTTACAGAAAAAATGTTTTATGGAGATCGATCTTAATGGACTTAAGGGGCAGATCTTAAGTAACAGGTTCACTCATTAGGTAATTAGATTGGCTTTTTGGGCAATCTTATTCTTATGTCAGGGTTCGGGTATGGTTCGACCCACATATATTTGAGTCGGATATGGGTGCTTGGATTCGGGACGTGACAGAGGGATGTTAGATTCGAGGATGTGGTGTTCAGCTGGTCGTCTCTGATTGGGAGTGATCGAGTATGTTAAGGGGTTTGAATTTGTTCTCTTTGTCGTTCTTTGATTTTTGCTTCTTTTGTTCTCTTGAGTGTTGCCTTGGTAGGCTTTTTCAGCCTAATTTTCAAAAAAAAAAAAAGCAATTTATACATTAGGAAGTGTGGATACAGAAAAAGTTTTACTATATTTACATTCAAAATCATTTCTAGAAAACTTATTCTGGGCAACCATATGGAGCTGTGGTTGATCTTGTTTCACAGAAAAATTTTAAAAATTTTCATTTGTCGACCTGTGGTCTTGAACATTTTAATGAGATGATTTCTAGGCGTGGGATTTGTATTTTTGGGTATTCAAATCAAATCAAGCTGATTTTTAATGAGGTCAATGTGTCCAGAGTATTCCACGTGGCATTTTGGAAGGGGAGACTTCAAACTTTTAAGCTAGTCAACCCCCCCGGGAATTACCCTCCTCCGCCATTGGATTTCCATCAGGGATTTTTTAAATGCGACCCCACTTAATGAAAAGCTATGGTACATTCTCAGTCATATCAAAATCGTAGAACCCTCCAAATCCAGTGGTTCCACATGTGAAAGGAGTACTAGTTATAGATTTGGTTACAAGTGTGAACGCGCACGCGTGACTTCCAATTTTAAATGATGGCTTATCATTAATCTTGTCTAGAAACTTAAGATTAAAAAAATGTAGTCCACATGCTGGCATGGTAGATAGTGGAGGATCCCTAATTAATGCCACAAACAATCCAATCCATCGATCAAACCTAGTGGTGAACTTATGACAGATAATGTTTTAACTAACATTCCACAATGTATAGCTAAGGCACCATGATTGAAGGAGAAGGAAAGAAAAAGAAGAAACACAAACATTTTACACTGTACATACAAAGAAGATGAAGAACTTTAGCTAAAGGAGTGAGAAAAAAGTAAAATCTATAACACTCTACACAAGAATCCCATTTTTTTTCTCACAGTTTTTTAACATTCAGAAGAACAAATCAACGAGAGAAAAGATATAATACTACTGTTAGAAGGGACCATTAATGGAAATTGGTGCTCCTCTCTTGATGCTCTCCATGTGTGTAGTCTCATAAACAGGTAGACCACTTGAGTAAACACCCAAATCATAGTTCTGCAATTCAAACAGATCAGAGCTTGAATCACTTTCTGCACCATCATCTACCTCATCATCGAACCTTCTAATATTCTTCTTCTCTGATGAAAATTCATCTACCCAGATCCTATCTTTGTCAAACAACCCATTATTTGAATTCTTGTTTTTCTCTGAAAACCCATCAATGATTTTGAATTTCTCATCCAACCAAGCTAAATTCATGTTTCTTTTCTCATCTAAAACCTCATGATCTTGTAAATCCAAAGACTTCAATTCCCCATTGTACTTTGATAAAGAAACCACTTGCCTGTTATCTGAATAGCTTCTGAGATCCTTATAGACTTTTGTTGGAGTGTTTGCATAAGGAGGAGGTGTTCTAAAACCAGAGCTTGAAGAACAATGCATCGATTTCGAATCGGTGCTGCTGCTGCTTCGGAAATGACTAATGCTGCTTCTCCTTTTCCTTCTCCCACCTGGGCTCTCCTCTTCATCTTTCACCGACTGTGTGGTGGATTTTGTTTTCTTCTTCTTAGAAGCTAAGAGAGAATTCAAAAAGCTGGCCAGTCTACCACCTGGAGAGCTGGGTTGTTTGTATTTCTTCTCTTTAATTTGTTTTTCAACACGATGATGAGACTGAGAAGGAAGTGAGTTTCTCATAGGCATGTCTAAGCTCATCCTTCTTCCTCCACAAGCCTGCCTTTCTTCTCTAATGATCTTCGGAGGTAAAACTGCACCATGAAAGCCAGAGACCTCGGTGCCGCCGGAGAAATATCGTGCCGCTTCGAACACATCGAGTTCACCCGAGTCATTCCTCCGGTGGGACGTCTTCTTGTAAAGCCTATCCTGGTCTGATAATCCTATGATGGACATGGTTGAGAAGGGTTGTTGAGGATGTATGAAGGTTTGTTGTTGAAGTTCTTACATGGGTTGGGTGCTACTTATGGGAAAAAGAAGGGATTTGTGAGATTGTAGAGAGAAGTATTGAAATGATTTAAGACTGCTAGTGGAAGGTCACTTTTAATAATCTTTTGCATTCCTATAATAATTTATGCTGGACCCACTTAATGTGATTTTTTTTTTTTTCGCTTTCTAACAGTAAAGAATGGGAGAGGAAACAAGTTCTTATCCTTTTCTACTGTGAAAACAGAACTTGCGTTGTGACTTGTGGCTTGTGGGAGGTGGGTGGAAACTGCAAAGAGCTTTGTCTCCTTGGATTCTTGGCTTGGTATAAGTAGGATGGGCTTCAAGTGGTGTAGGTTATGGACGTGCACGGTGCACTACAAGCGTAGCTTTACGTATATAGTACACTATAAGAGGTGGGCTTTTGAAGTCCAGAGAACAACTATATTATTATGATTTATGACTACTTTAGTTTTCTTTTTGAGATGTTGGATTAGTCAAAGGACTTGTGGCTTCGAAAGAGAAACCCATCACTTTGTGTTGGGTTAGTGGGCTCACCCTGTTCGTGTATGTGAGTTCATCCGTGCATGTGGAGATAGAGATAGATATTTGAGAGAGAAAGAGAGCATCAGCTATGTGTCTCTCATCTATTTTAGCCATACCAATGAAAAGTACATGTACATATGGGAAATTTAAGTAACTACACTCGTGACATGCATGATAGAGGTGATTGATGACCAGCATTCGATTGGTCTCATCTGGATGATCTCCTATGTTTATCCAATCAAGATCGTGACAGTCCAATGAGATCATTTGCTCTAGTCAATTTTTTTGGTGTAAATGTTGATTATCTTTTGTTTTTGGTGTAGATGTCCAATGTGATACATTGAATGGTCCCTGTGGGTGCCGTATTTTCCAGCTAGTCAAAATTGGACACGTATCTCTGGCTTAGCACGTGCGGTTTCAAATACACGACGCGTGTTAGAAGACAGCACGCGAGAGTTAATGCGCTGGAATCATTATCAAGAGCAATAAACTGCCAATCGTGTCGCTCGATTTCCATTACTTGGAAATGCCACGTGTCAGGATTGTTTTATCGACACATGGAAGTGATGCTGACAGAGAATATTAGCGTCTCAACCTTTAATATGTCGGGAAGTATTCAATCTTGCCCGACATATTGATGAGTCTCATCCCACCGAGATCAACTGGATAGACGGGATCTTCTACAATCTCATCCCGGGAAATCAAGGTTCTCTTCCCGGGAAAACTCAAGTATATCATCCCGGGAATTCCAAACATGTCATCCCGGGAACTCATCCTGACAATTCAAGTGTATCATCCCGGGAATTCCAAACATGTCATCCCGGGAACTCATCCTGACAATTCAAGTGTATCATCCCGGGAATTCCAAACATGTCATCCCGGGAACTCATCCTGGCAATTCAAGTGTATCATCCCGGGAATTCCAAACATGTCATCCCGGGAACTCATCTTGGCAACTCAGGTATATCATCCCGGAAACTCCAAATATGTCATCCCGGGAAATCATCATGGCAACTCAAAGTATAGATTCCCGGGAACTCTGAACATCTCATCCCGGGACATCCTCCCCGCACGGTCAAAATTATTGGCTGGATGCATTTTTTCCGACAAGGTCATCAGACTTGCTTGACGGGATCTATTTCAATATCGTCCCGTCAAAGCCAGATAATGTCAAATGACTTACGTGGCATGATCTCTTACATACGAGGTAAGTATTCTGAATATCATCGATTTCTTAACTAATGAATATTGGCCACGTGGCAGCTAGTTGAATTATCACGGATTCGACATCACCTTATCTGAACACCTGACACGGAGGATGCCACCTCAGTATTATTTCAGTTATTTCAGGTATAACTGAATCAAGAAAGTCAAAGTTTAAACCGATAGATTCTGTTTTATAACAGAATCTATCTGAGTCATCATTGACTGATAATGACTAGACACGTGGAAGGTGAGTCACGCCAGTTCCAAGGCTATAAATACAAGACCTTTAGAACTGAGAAGAGGATCTTGCTCTCCAGATCCAGATAGCTTAAACTCTGAAATCTTTTACTATTTCCTAAAACCTGTTACATTTCCCAAGCTGACTTGAGCGTCGGAGCCTTGTCAACAGGTACAACCAAATCTCATCTGGAGATCATCCTATCCTTCGCAGAGGAGAAAGCAGTTTCATCCTGGAGCATCAGAGTCGTCCGATCATCACCACAATCCGAATCGTCTGACCTCAAAGATTGTGTGGGTTAGATCAGATATTTTTCCCCCACATCTTTTGGCGCCGTCTGTGGGAAACGAGAAGAAGTTTTCCGTTCTAAGAGAGATTCGATTCGAGCAATGGTGGATACCAGACCCACTGGCCTCAGGAGTATGAGAGAGAAGAATCCTCCCAGCGATCTCAGAGATGCTATCACGGAGGGCAGAAGAGCGAGAGAGATAGATAGAGAGAGGCGTCGTTTTTCGAAGGATGTTTTGTTGGATTTCGGCCACCTACAAGCTACCCTCCGGCGACCATCAGCTTACAAACGTATTCCCCATGCTTTGGGGATCCTAGACCTTAAATTTGGTGTTTATTGGAGGTCTGTGAAGTGCGCAATACCCCATCCAAATTTCAGCCAACTCTAGTCACTTCTGGTGGTGGTGGCAGCATAGATGTGTTCCTCATTCACCTAGCAATATCCCACTAGAGTTTCATGGTGATCCAATGGTGGGAAAGCCCACAACAATCCGATAAATTGGGTATTGTTACAAGAAATTTCAGCAACATTCTATGGCATTCTTTTGCAGATTTGATCTACAGGGAAGGGCAAATGAGTCTTTTCAACCACCAAAATATCTTTGCTATGTCAGCAAAGATCTATATGCAACCCATGTGCTTCAGCGCCACATCAGCAGAAGTGAAGAAATTAAGAAAAAAATTTCACCCGAAACTTGTTCCCAGGTGAACCACAAATGGAGCATGTGCCAGAAACTCAATCACACAGCTCAAGCAACTCATCCCAGTCATCCCAATAGTTCATCCAACGATGACTACACTTACTGGATACAACCTAGAAGGCTGCATTCTGCACCAGTTGGCAACACACTTGATGGCCTACAACACCTGGGGGCTTCATATATGATCAAGGCTTCATATACGATCATGGTTTCATCTACAATCATCCAATAATGCAACCAGAACAACCCAATCATGGTCCAATCTCGCTACAAGACGCCAAGAATTCAATCATACGGAACATCGAGTAGACGTCCAGGAGGCCAGAAAATCTTAAAGCTCTCGACATTCAACCTTGATTACGAGAACCTTGACACAAGTCCCCTTGAGGGCGCAAGACCTTCTACGGGAGGCCGGGGATACCTAAAAGCTTGCGGCTGAAAAGCCCTAGCTAACGGACACCTTGACATTGTTACGAAAGTCCTACTACAGTAGGCCAGGGAATCTTAAAGTTCTTGGCATTCAACCCTTGACTACAGAAACCCTGACATGAGACTCAACAATAATCTTGAGGGCGATGTGAGTCCCCTTGAGGGCGCAAGACCTTCTACGGGAGGCCGGGGATACCTAAAAGCTTGCGGCTGAAAAGTCCTAGCTAACGGACACCTTGACATTGTTACGAAAGTCCTACTGCAGTAGGCCAGGGAATCTTAAAGTTCTTGGCATTCAACCCTTGACTACAGAAACCCTGACATGAGACTCATCATAATCATCATTCATTGTCATCATCATCATCATCATCATCATAATCATCATCATCATCATCATCATCATAATCATTATTCATCATCATCATCATCCTCATCATCATCAAAGAGCCCTAGAGCTCTTAGTCATGCTCCCTAGAGCTCACAACCATGTTCCCAAGAGCTTACGGTCATACTCACGAGGGCTCACAGTCATGCTCCCTAGAGCTCACATTATTCTTACATTTCTCGAAGGCAAACCATCTCCTACGGTCGAGCTCCACCTTCGAGAGGGGGCTAATGTAGGTACCATAATTTTCACACGAATCTCAAGGATTGATGTGCATATATCTCGAGGGGTGCATCCATCGAAGATATTTCAAAGGGAGCCTTATTTCTAACGTACACTCATCCCGGGAACTCATCTTGGCAACTCAAGTATATCATCCTGGGAACTTCAAGTATCTCATCCCGGGAACTCCAAGTATATCATCCCGGGAACTCATCCTGGCAACTCCAACATCTCTTCCCGGGAACTCCAAACATATCATCCCGGGAACTTCAAGTATCTCATCCCGGGAACTCATCTTGGCAACTCAAGTATATCATCCCGGGAACTCCAAGTATATCATCCCGGGAACTCATCTTGGCAACTCCAACATCTCATCCCGGGAACTCCAAACATATCATCCCGGGAACTCCAAGTATATCATCCCGGGAACTCATCCTGGCAACTCCAACATCTCTTCCCAGGAACTCCAAACATATCATCCCGGGAACTTCAAGTATCTCATCCCGGGAACTCATCCTGGCAACTCAAGTATCTCATCCCGGGAACTCCAACATCTCATCCCGGGAACTCCAAGTATATCATCCCGGGAACTCATCCTGGCAACTCAAGTATCTCATCCCGGGAACTCATCCTGGCAACTCAAGTATATCATCCCGGGAACTTCAAGTATCTCATCCCGGGAACTCATCCTGGCAACTCAAGTATATCATCCCGGGAACTCCAAACATATCATCCCGGGAACTTCAAGTATCTCATCCCGGGAACTCATCCTGGCAACTCAAGTATCTCATCCCGGGAACTCCAACATCTCATCCCGGGAACTCATCCTGGCAACTCAAGTATCTCATCCCGGGAACTCATCCTGGCAACTCAAGTATATCATCCCGGGAACTTCAAGTATCTCATCCCGGGAACTCATCCTGGCAACTCAAGTATATCATCCCGGGAACTCATCCTGGCAACTCAAGTATCTCATCCCGGGAAATCCAGCATCTCTTCCCGGGACATCGTCCCGGCAAGGTCACATTATTGGCTGGATGCATTTATCCCGACAAGGTCATCAGACTTACTTGACGGGATCTATTTCAATATCATCCCGGCAAAGCCAGATGATGTCAAATGACTTACGTGGCAGGATCTCTTACGTACGAGGTAAGTATTCTGAATACAATCGATTTCTTAACTAATGAATATTGGCCACGTGGCAGCTAGTTGAACTATCACGAATTCGACATCACCTTATCTGAACACCTGACACGGAGGATGCCACCTCAGTATTATTTCAGTTATTTCAGGTATAACTGAATCAAGAAAGTCAAAGTTTAAACCGACAGATTCTGTTTTATAACAGAATCTATCTGAGTCATCATTGACTGATAATGACTAGACACGTGGAAGGTGAGTCACGCCAGTTCCAAGGCTATAAATACAAGACCTTCAGAACTGAGAAAAAGATCTTGCTCTCCAGATCCAGATAGCTTAAACTCTGAAATCTTTTACTATTTCCTAAAACCTGTTACATTTCCCAAGCTGACTTGAGCGTCGGAGCCTTGTCAACAGGTACAACCAAATCTCATCTGGAGATCATCCTATCCTTCGCAAAGGAGAAAGCAGTTTCATCCTGGAGCATCAGAGTCGTCCGATCATCACCACAATCCGAATCGTCTGACCTCAAAGATTGTGTGGGTTAGATCAGATATTTTTCCCCCACATCTTTTGGCGCCGTCTGTGGGAAACGACTAGAAGTTTTCCGTTCTAAGAGATATTCGATTCGAACAATGGTGGATACCAGACGCACAGGTCTCAGGAGTGGACGAGAGAAGAATCCGACTAGCGATCTCAGAGATGCTATTACGGAGGGGAGAAGAGCGAGAGAATTGGACAATCAGCAGAAGATGATTGCCCAATTGCGCGAAGAGAATGAGGAGTTGAAGCAGCGGATGACTGTTGAACGAACTGGTGATTATACATCTGGTGCAGCAGGGCGTAGTCACCAGGAGAAAAGTCATTTCCATTCAGACAGATCGAATTCAGAGGAATCTGTCTTGCGAAATCCACGTAGTAGACGTGGAGATTCACATATTCCGCTTCCAGAGAAGCGTCATAAAGCCGAGTCTTCCTGCCAGCGAAGCTCGGATCATATTCAGCCAGAAACCAGGAAGCAGATAGCTGATCTAGTAGCTGAGATGATGGGAAAGAAAGAAACATTGGCTGATAGAATGACAGCAATGGCAACGAGAATTCCTAGAGATTCTCCTTTTACAGAAGAGATACAGGGATACCGTGCCCCAAAATCTTTTTCTTATCCTAAATTTTCGATATTCACAGGAGAGACAGATCCTGTGAATCACGTACTTCGCTTCAGAAAGGCGATGACGATGTGGGAGTTTCAAGACGAACTCCTCTGCAGGATGTTCCCTTCCACTTTAAGCGACGATGCATTGATCTGGTTTAACCAGATAGCCCCCCGAACCATTTCTGACTTCACAAAGTTGAGTACTCTCTTCATCACTCGATATTCTTGCAACAGATTACATAAGAATGATGTCGATGTGCTATTTAATGTACATTGTGATCAGAAAGAAACCTTGCGAGATTTTACAAAGAGATTCCGTACTCTCATGACCACAGTGGAAGACTGTGATGATAAGCATGCCGTTACAGCCTTTCGCAAGGCATTATCCACGAGTTCTGGACTATACATGTCTCTAACGAAGAATAGGCCAGTGAATATGGAAGCCCTGTTTCTTCGAGTAGAGAAATACTCTAAACTTGAGGACGACACACTCCAGCGAGGCCCAGGAGTGGCTATATCAGTGAATGAAGTGAAGAAGGCCCCGACCTCCAGCAAAATTTCGAAGGGGAAGCAAAAAGCTGTAGCTGAGATCATCACGACGGCAGAGATTCCCGTGAAGGTACCAGAGAAGTCGGGGAGCACGGGGCAGTATCCCCGTCGAGAGAGAAGGATTTTTACATCCTTGAACAAGACCATTAGTCAGATATTTGATCTGATTAAGAACGAGAAATATCTCCAATATCCCCGACCAATGAGGCCGGATTTGAAGGGAGACAGAGATATGAATCTGTTCTGTGCCTTCCACCAAGAAGCAGGGCACATAACCAATAAATGCTGGGCGCTGAAGCATAAGATTGAGGACCTGATTAACCAAGGCTTTTTGCAACAGTTTATTGCCAGCACGACTGGGGCAGTAGCTGGAGCCGAGGTTCTCAAGAAGGATAAGAACCCCGTTAAACAGCAAGAGCGTGGGTTGGTAATTGATGTGATACACGGGGGAGGACGGCAACTATCCCGTGGAGAGACAGAGAGGGTGGACAGGATTAAAATCAGGAAGGTTGAACACCTGAATGAGATCTTGCACCTGTCAATGGGACCTAGAATCACAGATCCCGTGGAGATGATGGAGAACACTGACGCAGCGATTTTCTTCTCCGACAAAGATCTCGTGGGAGTAGATCATCCACATTCAGACGCGCTAGTGCTCACTTTGCCTGTCGGTAATTATGAGGTGAAGCGTCTGTTGATTGATCCGGGGAGCTCAGCAGAGATTTTATTTGCAGAGGCTTATCGAAAGATGGGTTTTAACCCGTCAGATCTCATCCAGAGCAATGTTCCTCTGGTCGGATTCAATGGCCAGAGAGAATATGCAATGGGAAAGATAATTCTGCCAGTAAAGACTGGACCAATCACGTCCATGGTCGAATTTCTTGTTCTAGATACACCATCCCCCTACAACGGCATCTTGGGGAGAGGTTGGATACATGAAGTCAAGGGGGTACCGTCTACTTATCATCAATTGTTCCGATTCCCGACTGCTCACGGGATTATGGAGCTCAAGGGAGATCAGGCCATCTCGGCAAAATGCTATGCCATGGCCCTGAAATCGAAGCAGGTCCCAGTCCTGGAGGATCATCATGGAGGGGGAACTTCGTCCGTTGTTATGGAAAAATAGCAATTAGAGCGCATCCCGGCAAGTCTGGAGCAGACTGCGCTGACCCGGGAAGGTGACATTGAGCAAGGGACAAGTCCCACAGTTGAGAAGACTGATCAGGTTAACCTCGGTAGTGAGGAAAACCCAAAGTATACTTATATCGGGGCTGGATTATCTGCAGAAGAAAAAATATCCTTCACTGATTTTCTCAAATCTTATATGGATGTTTTCGCATGGTCATTTAACGATATGCCGGGTATTTCTCCCGACATTTCCTGCCACCATCTACAGGTAAATAGAGATCATTTACCTGTGAAACAGAGACCTCGGAGGATTGCTCCAGAGAAGCAGCAGGCAGTCCAGGAAGAGATTGATAAACTCCTGGAGGCCGGATTCATCCGCGAAGTCAACAATGCACAATGGTTAGCCAACATAGTGGCTGTTCCGAAGAAGAATGGGAAAATCAGAGTCTGCATAGACTTCACACACTTGAATAAAGCCTGCCCTAAAGATCCATATCCTTTGCCGAGGATTGATCAACTGGTTGACGCAACCTCGGGATATGAGATCTTATCTTTCATGGATGGGTATTCGGGTTATAATCAGATCCCTCTGTATGAGCCAGATCAGGAGATGACAGCCTTCACGACTGATAGGGGCGTCTTTTGTTACAGAGTGATGCCTTTTGGTCTCAAGAATGCGGGAGCCACTTACCAACGTCTCGTTAATAAAATGTTCCATGATATGATTGGCGTGACGATGGAAGTGTATATAGACGATATGATGGTTAAAACAAGGACCCGGGAATTACATCTGGGAGATCTCGGGAGAACATTTGATCGTCTTCGAGAGTATCAAATGAAACTCAATCCTGCCAAGTGCGTCTTTGGAGTAACCTCAGGGAAATTTCTAGGTTATCTCATTACGAGGCGAGGAATTGAAGCTAATCCCGAACAGATCAGGGCTTTGACAGATATGCCTTCACCGAAGAACAGGAAGGAAGTCCAAAAGCTTGCCGGGAGAATAGCAGCATTGAATCGCTTCATAGCGAGATCGTCAGATAGATGCAGACCTTTATTCAGGCTCTTGAAGAAGAATGGAAGATTTGACTGGACTGAAGAGTGTGATGAAGCCTTTCAAAAGCTCAAACATTATCTCTCACAACCTCCGATTCTTTCTAAACCTGATCAAGGGGAGCCTCTGGGTCTTTATTTGGCTACCACAGATGAATCCATTAGCGCTGTTCTCTTCCGTGAGCTCGATCGGGAAGAACGACCAGTATATTTCACCAGTAAGACTTTGATTGGGGCAGAAACGAGATATGCCACAATCGAGAAAGCTGCTTTGGCTTTGATTTATGCTTCGAGACGTCTTAAACCCTACTTTGAAGGCAGGACTATTACGGTTTACACAGAGCATCCTTTGAAATCTATACTCGGTAAGATCGATTTGTCAGGGAGAATGGCTAAATGGGCCATTTATTTGGCTCAATACGACATTCAGTTCTCACCAAGAACATCTGAGAAGGGACATGCCTTGGCAGGGTTTTTGGCCGACTTCCCAGTTCAAGATGTGGCAGATCTTGGGGGCGAGGACAGAGAAGTTCTTCCACTTCCCGAGATGCCAGAGATGTTGAATCCCAAGACGGGATGGAGATTGTTTACTGATGGATCAGCCAATGAGAACGGATCAGGTGTAGGAGTCGTTCTGGTCACACCTGAGAATACTAGATTGGAAAAATCTGTTAAATTCGGGTTCGTGGCATCCAATAACGAAGCAGAATATGAAGCAATGATTTCGGGACTCCAGACAGCACTTGATCTCGGGATAACAGACATTACCGCTTATACTGATTCACAGCTGGTCGTCAGTCAGTTTGCTGGGACATATCTAGCCCGAGATGAGAGGATGGCAGCTTATTTAGATATTGTTCAACATTTAGCTGAGCGATTTGGTAACATAAAAATTCATCAGTTACCAAGGATGGAAAATCGGCATGCTGATGCTTTGGCCTATTTATCTACTATGATGGGAGGGGCTGAATCAAGAACTATATCCGTGGACTATCAGGAATTTCCGAGTATTCATTCACCTCTTGAAGTTTATCTGGCCCCGGTGGAGGTTGATCATGAGCCAAGTTGGATGGACGATTTTCGAAGGTATTTACAGCATGGAGAACTCCCTTCTGGGAGAGATGCCGCAAAGAGAATTCAGAGGCTTGGAAGAAGGTATATCATGGTAGGCCAAGATCTCTACAGGAAATCAGCATCAGGTCCTCTCCTTAAATGTCTTACCCCCAGAGAATCTCAGCAAGTTCTTCATGAGATACACGCGGGGGAATGTGGAAATCACTCGGGGGCGAGGACCTTGGCACATAAAGCTCTCAGCCAAGGTTATTTTTGGCCCTACATGCAGAAAGATGCCAAATTGCTGGTGAAGAAATGTGAGAAGTGTCAGAAATATTCTCCATTGATAAAGGTTCCCGCCGAAGAGCTGCATCCTGTATTCAGTCCATGGCCATTTGCGAAATGGGGACTAGATATAATGGGACCATTCCCGACAGCCCCAGGGAATGTGAGATTCTTATTGGTGGCCACGGATTACTTCACAAAGTGGATCGAGGCAGTGCCGTTAGTTCAAGTACAGTCTTCGCATGTGAAGAGGTTCTTATGGGAGAATATCATCTGCCGGTTCGGCATTCCAGAAGAGATAGTCACAGATAACGGAACCCAATTTGATTCCACCGAGGTGAAAGCTCTGTGTCAGGCTTTGAATATAAAGAAAAGACTATCTGCCCCAAGATACCCCCAGAGTAACGGACTTGCCGAGAGAGCAAATCGAGTTATACTCGAAAACTTGAAGAAGAGGTTAGATCGAGCAAAGGGAAAATGGGCGGAAGAATTGTCAGGAGTACTCTGGGCATATCGAACTACCCCGAGAAGAACTACAGGGGAATCTCCATTTTCTCTGGCTTATGGATCAGAGGCAGTAATCCCTACAGAAGTTGTTATCCCGACATCTCGGACTCAGGCTGTCAATACTGGGCAGAATGAAGGAATATTGGCTCGGGACAATGACTTGCTAGAAGAGCGTCGGGAACAGGCAGTTGTGAGATTGGCTAATTATCAGCAAACTATCAAACGGTCATATGATCGCCGCGTCAGACGCAGGACCTTCAAAGTTGGAGATTTGGTACTGAGAAAAGTATTTGACAATACAAGGGAGCCCGGGAGTGGCAAATTGGGGGCCAATTGGGAAGGTCCTTACCTTATTGACAGGATAGGGCAGAACGGGGCTTATTACCTGAAGACACAAGACGGAGATGTATTTGAAAGACCGTGGAACGCATTTAATATGCGGATTTTCTATCAATAAAGATGATTCTAAGTGTCTCATACAAGAAGCATCATCGTCGAACACAAAGTCCTAAGCCGGGAGTTACAAACCGGAAGGCCGGGATGATCTAAAATTCCAAGTCGTGCGACTGGAATTGAAGAGAATCACGTCGATTACAAAGTCCTAAGTCGGGAGTTACAAACCGGAAGGCCGGGATGATCTAAAATTCTAAGTCATGCGACTGGAATTGAAGAGAATCACGTCGAATACAAAGTCCTAAGCCGGGAGTTACAAACCGGAAGGCCGGGATGATCTAAAATTCTAAGTCATGCGACTGGAATTGAAGAGAATCACGTCGAATACAAAGTCCTAAGCCGGGAGTTACAAACCGGAAGGCCGGGATGATCTAAAATTCTAAGTCATGCGACTGGAATTGAAGAGAATCACGTCGAATACAAAGTCCTAAGCCGGGAGTTACAAACCGGAAGGCCGGGATGATCTAAAATTCTAAGTCATGCGACTGGAATTGAAGAGAATCACGTCGAATACAAAGTCCTAAGCCGGGAGTTACAAACCGGAAGGCCGGGATGATCTAAAATTCTAAGTCATGCGACTGGAATTGAAGAGAATCACGTCGAATACAAAGTCCTAAGCCGGGAGTTACAAACCGGAAGGCCGGGATGATCTAAAATTCTAAGTCATGCGACTGGAATTGAGGAGAATCACGTCGATTACAAAGTCCTAGCCGGGATCCTTGGATTCTTATCAATCTTGGCTTCTTGCCTTGATAAAAGTCCAAGTATACAAACCGGAAGGCCGGGATGATCTAAAGATTCTTAGTCATGCGACTAGAATTAATGAGATTCTCGTCATTTATAAAATCCAAGTGAGAGTAATTGACCATGAAATCCTAGCCGGGATAATACAAGTTGATTCCCGACAAACCTATATTCCTGACTAGGATTATTGAATTTTAACACATTGAATTCATATTTTTATAAGTATTCAGTTCATGCAATAACAGAAAAGTATTCTATTATATTAAAAAGCCTTAAACGGCATTTACAATTGTAAACCCAAGGGGTTAATTACAAAAATCAGGGAAGTGTCACATCCTGCCCGCCAACCGGCTGAGTGACAAGATTTACTGTGACATCCCCTCCTGGAGTCACCATGTCTGTCTGAGAAGAAACTGGAACAACTTCAGGTGCCGGGATTGTTGGAGATGGTTCTCGGGTAACTTCTGTTGAAATTATTGTCCCGACAAGTGGTTCAGGCTGAACTATATTGTCAACAGGATCTTCATCTCCTTCTTCTTCCATCATGGCTTCACATTTGGCGAAGCCTTCCCGGTATCCCTTGTCGTAAGATTCTTGTTGGAGGGCATCAGATGCCTGTTTGGTTTCATCCCTCTCAACGGTCATCTTTTCCAGATCTTTTTGCAGGCGACTGGCTCCCTCCTTGAATTTTGCATACTCCGCCTTGACTTTAATCAAGTTATCTTCAGCTTTTTTCTTTGAAGCAAGAGCTTCAAGAGCCAATTTTCTCTCCATTTCAGCCTTGGTCTTTGAAACTTCGGCAGAGAGAGTGGCTGCCTGAATTTGCTCCTCGGCCAGTTGAAGTTTAGCTTCAGATGCACTTGATTTTTCGACAAGGGCAGTATAATTTTGGAGGAGATCACCAAGATAATCCCTCAGACCTACGTAGGCATGGATGCTCTGCAGACAGAAGGAACTGTTAGAATATATTGGAAGAATTCATCAGAGAAAGCAGTACAAAAAAAAAAAAAAAAAAAAAAAAAAAAAAAAAAAAAAAAAAAAAAAAAATAAATTTTCTTACCTCCAGGAGGGAACGACTGAGAACGTCACAGGGAACTTTTGGGGAAGGCATGTCAATATAACGCAACCTGTCCCGTGGAAGACAGATTCGTTCGATCAACGTCGCAGCCACCCCAGCGTCAGCAATGGAGCTTTGCTCCGAGATGGGCTGCCCATTAGGCAAGCAACCAGCATTCATGATGTATGGTTCTACGCCATCGAAATCCCGTAGACCTGCAATGGGGTTATCTTGTCGCCACAATTCTTTCAGTGTAACCCATGTATCAATTAAATCAAATACTGTACCAGACGGGAATGAAGGAGAACGAATGTGCTCACCAATTGAATGACTGGGCCCGGCAGTGTCTGTTGGACGAGAGGTTGATGGAGGGGTAGATATTGGTTGAAGCTCTGGAGACGGAAGGAATCCATGAGGAGATTGCATAGTGGCAATCGAAGGAGAAGCAGAAGGTATGGCAGCTACCGCAGGAGAATCTGGGGCCTCGGAAGGTTGAGTTGATGAGGAACCACCAGCCACCGCAGTAGTTACGATACCCTCCCGAGTCAGTGATGCCTCTAATTCAGGAGCTAGTCCCTTCACCAGTTTTCTTTTCTTCCTTGGCACTAAAGTTGGGACAGCAAAGGTATCCTTCCTCATCTCGGCCATTCTACCCTCCATCTGCATAGGAGGTAACAGGTTAGATGATCACATAAGAATATGAGTTAGACATCAGCTATAGAAGAATATACCTCTGCCTCTTCCAACCGGACAAGTTCCCGGGCAAAATCATTCAGAGGTTCTTGTCGACCATCTGGATGTCTGAAGAATTCGGCCACGGGGTAAGGAGCAGCCGTGACCCGACTTGTTGGGGGATTTACATGGGCTGGCGTGCTATGAGTTTGGCGAGGTCTCTTTATTAAGGGGATGTCGGGACTTATATCCTCCTCTTCCCGAGACACTTCATCCCTTGCAGTAATCTCCACAGCAGGACGCTTACGCGAATAGTCGGGAGCCGTTATCCGGAGGTCCCGTGAGATGACAGGAGTGGGAGCTGAGGATCTTTTATTTTTGTCAATTAGCCCCGCCAGGGACCATTGCTTTACTATCTTGGGGATTTTCCTCAAGATATATTTGACCTTGTCCTCTATATCCTGAGGATATTTCCAGGGACGTCTGGTATAGTCTACAGCAGAGAAGAGAGGAAATTGATCAATAGACTGATTAACTGAATCTAAAGGAGATTGACGGGATATAAAGAGGAGCTTACCCGACAAGTTAAAGCTTGTGCGGACTCTATGGCTGCTGGAGCTCCCCTCCACACGCTCGTCAAATTCCCAAGATCCAGTCACCAGTAGAGGATCAGAATGCCATCCCTTATGACTATCGGGCAGGCTCTCAACTATCTTCTGATTTTTATTCCGGGCAGCTACCGACCAGAACATATCGGTATCGAAGGAGTCTGGGCATCTCCTCAAAATGTACAGATAATCGATCTCGGAGAGACCAATCTGGTATTTACTCGTAGAGTTGAAATACTCTATCCTATTCATCAGACGCCAGAAATTTCCGTGCATCTGGCCGGGAGCCCGGTCGTAGAACCAGAGGACTTCCCTCACTAAAGGAGTCAGAGGTAGGGTTAACCCGAACTTCAATTGAAGCCGAGTGATACTTATCTCGCCAGGGTTGGTATTTTCCCCATGACGAGAACCGATATTAACAAAAACAGAAGAAGGAATGGCAAATTCTTTTCTCAAACCTACAATATAAGGGTCATTCCCATAAGTTGGGACCCTGACGATGACTTGAGGAATTATTGGTTCCTCCCTATACACATCTACTTCTCTATCCGACGAATCAGAGGATAATTGCTCCTCTACATCAACACTGGTTTCTACTGGTTCTCTGGGAACCATTTCTTCGGTATCTTCAAGAACCCTTTTACCCCTAGCCATTTGAAGAAGAAGATGAAGAAGAAAATGAAAGTATACGAGAGGGGATGGCAGATGAGAGAAAAGTACCGTTACAGTCTGGAAGCAGCGAACAGAGAAGATACAGGTGAAGAACAGCTTGAGCTTGGAGCTTGAAGTATTGCAGAGCACGGACCAGGGCAAAGAAATGAAAGAAAGCGGTGAATAAACCTTTTATAGGCAAAGATCTGGTTATATCAAACCAGCAGTTTGGCTATATCAAATCTCGGGCGCCAAAAATCAAAAGATTGGTTACTCGACGGTTCGGTTACCTATTCCCTCGAGTACTGTACCCATCAATCATTCCATTCGACGACGTACATTGGGCAGCACGTTGCTACGGACACATATCATGAATACAGCAGACAGTAAGCGCAGTATTAAATGCGGAGGAAAGTGATCGATTGGTTATTTCATGATCCAACGGCTAAGAAACAGATATGAAACGTGGATGGCCAAGATCTTTTTCAGAAGATACGACGGTCAGTTATCGATCTTCTCAAAAAGGGGGGCGATGTGGGTGCCGTATTTTCCAGCTAGTCAAAATTGGACACGTATCTCTGGCTTAGCACGTGCGGTTTCAAATACACGACGCGTGTTAGAAGACAGCACGCGAGAGTTAATGCGCTGGAATCATTATCAAGAGCAATAAACTGCCAATCGTGTCGCTCGATTTCCATTACTTGGAAATGCCACGTGTCAGGATTGTTTTATCGACACATGGAAGTGATGCTGACAGAGAATATTAGCGTCTCAACCTTTAATATGTCGGGAAGTATTCAATCTTGCCCGACATATTGATGAGTCTCATCCCACCGAGATCAACTGGATAGACGGGATCTTCTACAATCTCATCCCGGGAAATCAAGGTTCTCTTCCCGGGAAAACTCAAGTATATCATCCCGGGAATTCCAAACATGTCATCCCGGGAACTCATCCTGACAATTCAAGTGTATCATCCCGGGAATTCCAAACATGTCATCCCGGGAACTCATCCTGACAATTCAAGTGTATCATCCCGGGAATTCCAAACATGTCATCCCGGGAACTCATCCTGGCAATTCAAGTGTATCATCCCGGGAATTCCAAACATGTCATCCCGGGAACTCATCTTGGCAACTCAGGTATATCATCCCGGAAACTCCAAATATGTCATCCCGGGAAATCATCATGGCAACTCAAAGTATAGATTCCCGGGAACTCTGAACATCTCATCCCGGGACATCCTCCCCGCACGGTCAAAATTATTGGCTGGATGCATTTTTTCCGACAAGGTCATCAGACTTGCTTGACGGGATCTATTTCAATATCGTCCCGTCAAAGCCAGATAATGTCAAATGACTTACGTGGCATGATCTCTTACATACGAGGTAAGTATTCTGAATATCATCGATTTCTTAACTAATGAATATTGGCCACGTGGCAGCTAGTTGAATTATCACGGATTCGACATCACCTTATCTGAACACCTGACACGGAGGATGCCACCTCAGTATTATTTCAGTTATTTCAGGTATAACTGAATCAAGAAAGTCAAAGTTTAAACCGATAGATTCTGTTTTATAACAGAATCTATCTGAGTCATCATTGACTGATAATGACTAGACACGTGGAAGGTGAGTCACGCCAGTTCCAAGGCTATAAATACAAGACCTTTAGAACTGAGAAGAGGATCTTGCTCTCCAGATCCAGATAGCTTAAACTCTGAAATCTTTTACTATTTCCTAAAACCTGTTACATTTCCCAAGCTGACTTGAGCGTCGGAGCCTTGTCAACAGGTACAACCAAATCTCATCTGGAGATCATCCTATCCTTCGCAGAGGAGAAAGCAGTTTCATCCTGGAGCATCAGAGTCGTCCGATCATCACCACAATCCGAATCGTCTGACCTCAAAGATTGTGTGGGTTAGATCAGATATTTTTCCCCCACAAAAAAATTTCAAGATTTTTTTACACGAATCTCAAGGATTGATGTGCATATATCTCGAGGGGTGCATCCATCGAAGATATTTCAAAGGGAGCCTTATTTCTAACGTACACTCATCCCGGGAACTCATCTTGGCAACTCAAGTATATCATCCTGGGAACTTCAAGTATCTCATCCCGGGAACTCCAAGTATATCATCCCGGGAACTCATCCTGGCAACTCCAACATCTCTTCCCGGGAACTCCAAACATATCATCCCGGGAACTTCAAGTATCTCATCCCGGGAACTCATCTTGGCAACTCAAGTATATCATCCCGGGAACTCCAAGTATATCATCCCGGGAACTCATCTTGGCAACTCCAACATCTCATCCCGGGAACTCCAAACATATCATCCCGGGAACTCCAAGTATATCATCCCGGGAACTCATCCTGGCAACTCCAACATCTCTTCCCAGGAACTCCAAACATATCATCCCGGGAACTTCAAGTATCTCATCCCGGGAACTCATCCTGGCAACTCAAGTATCTCATCCCGGGAACTCCAACATCTCATCCCGGGAACTCCAAGTATATCATCCCGGGAACTCATCCTGGCAACTCAAGTATCTCATCCCGGGAACTCATCCTGGCAACTCAAGTATATCATCCCGGGAACTTCAAGTATCTCATCCCGGGAACTCATCCTGGCAACTCAAGTATATCATCCCGGGAACTCCAAACATATCATCCCGGGAACTTCAAGTATCTCATCCCGGGAACTCATCCTGGCAACTCAAGTATCTCATCCCGGGAACTCCAACATCTCATCCCGGGAACTCATCCTGGCAACTCAAGTATCTCATCCCGGGAACTCATCCTGGCAACTCAAGTATATCATCCCGGGAACTTCAAGTATCTCATCCCGGGAACTCATCCTGGCAACTCAAGTATATCATCCCGGGAACTCATCCTGGCAACTCAAGTATCTCATCCCGGGAAATCCAGCATCTCTTCCCGGGACATCGTCCCGGCAAGGTCACATTATTGGCTGGATGCATTTATCCCGACAAGGTCATCAGACTTACTTGACGGGATCTATTTCAATATCATCCCGGCAAAGCCAGATGATGTCAAATGACTTACGTGGCAGGATCTCTTACGTACGAGGTAAGTATTCTGAATACAATCGATTTCTTAACTAATGAATATTGGCCACGTGGCAGCTAGTTGAACTATCACGAATTCGACATCACCTTATCTGAACACCTGACACGGAGGATGCCACCTCAGTATTATTTCAGTTATTTCAGGTATAACTGAATCAAGAAAGTCAAAGTTTAAACCGACAGATTCTGTTTTATAACAGAATCTATCTGAGTCATCATTGACTGATAATGACTAGACACGTGGAAGGTGAGTCACGCCAGTTCCAAGGCTATAAATACAAGACCTTCAGAACTGAGAAAAAGATCTTGCTCTCCAGATCCAGATAGCTTAAACTCTGAAATCTTTTACTATTTCCTAAAACCTGTTACATTTCCCAAGCTGACTTGAGCGTCGGAGCCTTGTCAACAGGTACAACCAAATCTCATCTGGAGATCATCCTATCCTTCGCAAAGGAGAAAGCAGTTTCATCCTGGAGCATCAGAGTCGTCCGATCATCACCACAATCCGAATCGTCTGACCTCAAAGATTGTGTGGGTTAGATCAGATATTTTTCCCCCACAGTCCCCCCCGCTGGTAGACACTCACTTCCCACCTACTCATACACACACACCCATCAGCATCCTTTGTAGGTGTTGCCCATATCGGATCATCAATTTGGACCACCAAAACTTATTTGGATTGAAAAATCTTAAAAATGAAGTTGGACAACAAAAAAAATGTGTTTAATTGTACAAAGAAGGGTCGATATTGCATTGAAGGGATAAGATGATCATATTCACATTGTTATCGATATTAGGCGACCGACAATAGGAACTATTCAGATCCATGATCAGTCGTCGGCCACCAACTTCTATGAAGTCCACTGCACAATATAGACTATATAGTTTCGATCCCATAATCTGGAAGGACATAGTACCCTCGAAAATCAAAAAAAATTTCTTGGACTTTATCCCTGAACAAATTATTTATCATTGAAAACTTGATTGCTAGGAAGTAGATTACGGTTAATTATGTTATGAATGCAAGTCAAGTGGAGAGAATACGGACCATCTTATATTGCATTGTGAGTTTGTTAGACAGATTTGGACATATTTTTCCTTGTGGAGATCTGGGCCATGCCAGTCTGTAGGGGCTTTGTTGGGTGGCTGGCCTAAGATATACATATAGCTCTCTCTATAATGAGGAAAATCCTGTAGAAGATGGTACCGTTCAAGGTTTAAAGGAGGCCGTTTCAACGGTTAAGCTGACTGGGGGCGTTACCGTTTAAACGGCCATTAAAACGAATTTTAATGGTTTAACGATTTTAATGGAAAAAAACGGAAAAATGGAGCTGAAATTCAAATTTTGAAATTTGAAAAAAAAAAAAAAAAACAGAATTTAACATATTTTAACGGATTTAATGGCCGTTTTTTTTCACAAAATTTTTCAGAATTAAACGGCCGTTTAAACGATTTTAACGGCCATTAAAACAAAAAAAACGGCCATTTTTTTCAAAACCGTTAAAACGATTTTAACGGAAACGGGCTTGGGGCGTTACAGTTTAAATGGCCGTTAAAATCGTTTAAACGGCTGTTTTTAAAACCATGGTACCGTTTGCTGTGATCTGGGGTGTTTGGTTGGAGAGGAATAAAAGGGTTTTCAGAGGAAATATGAGCACAGTTCAGGAAGCTTCAGAGCTTTTCTTTAGAGTTGGGGTAGTATCTCCTCCGACTTAAGGGGCACATTCTTCAGTGATATGGTGTTTAGGTTTGATGCTTTGTTGGCTAGGTAGTGATGCGTTTTGCTTGTATTTTCTTTGTTTGAGTCACTTTAATTCTTTTAATGGTTTTTGAGATCTTCTTGATCTCCTTTACTTTTAATATACTAGTAGGTGGCCCTTGCCCATGGCACTCTCCGACAAAGCATTTGGCGTTTGCCAAAATCGGGTGTGAGTTGCTTAGATCCACCATCCATTTGGGGTAATTATTAGATCTCGGCCATCATTTGTGAAGCGGATAAGAGGGGGGATAAGTGACTTATCTGTTTTGTTATATAGATGTATAGTGGGTGGTCCGTGCCCCTCGGCACTCCCCGACAAAGCATTTGCCAAAATCAGGTATGAGTGGCTGAGATCCACCGTCCATTTGGGGGATAAGATCTTTGCTATCCTTTGTTGAAACATATATATAAGAGGGGGTATAAGTGGGGAGACAACTTCCCTGTTTTGTTATATAGATATAATCTAGGTGGACTTTTCAAAAAAAAAAAAAAAGTTTCCCATAAATAGTTACATAATTTTAGACTAATTATTTGTTATCTTGATACGTTTATCTGTAATGCTTGTGAGCATAACCTACGGACAAGCCACGTTATGAGTGAAGCCGATGAAAGAACCGTTGATGCATGAATGCTTGCACGAACAGATAAATTTTCCAGGTATTCCGTATGCTTGGTAGCTAAGGTCCATGAAAGGCCCACGCATAAGAAAAAACGAAGACCCGATATGATGGTGTCCACACAGATTGGCCCAGTTAGGCGGCTCGTTAGGCTAAACCTCCATCACATACTTGTTGCACCCCGGCCATATGTGGCAAACCCTATCCACCATTGGCTACTTCCACCTCTTGCTAAACCCTAATCTCAATTACAGACATGTTTCGTTGCTTTCTTTTACTATGAACCATGCATTCTAAAGTTACATTGCATGGTCCTCTTTCTTCCGTGAGTCCCATCTAGATCCCAAATCTTGTTCCCCTTCACTAGGACTAAACGAAAAGGAAAGTTGGGGTGGACTTCTCATATGAAGTTGTGAACCAATTAAGAGAAGGCGTTGTCGTGATAGTGACCGACCAGAGCTCATTGTTGCCTTGACATTTATGTGTACACACTTCACTTTGGCTAAAATTTTAGGCCTTCAAGGGTTTTGTGGCCCCAGTGGTGGACCAGATCACCCCAGTCCGTGACCTGTGCAATGGCCGTTTTCCTCTAGAAGAGGGCTCGATATGAGGCAGATGTGGCTATAGGCAACCCTTTTTGGACAATGTGGCTCCACAAGAGGGGACATGGTCCTAAACTGTCCCCCAGAGTCCATAGTCTTGCATTGTTGTCATGCACTCCCTCTAAATTAGCAGGGATATTTATCACAAGATAGATGCATAATTTTTAGATGAGATAGGGATAAGTGAATTTAGATATGTGGGTACCTTCGGATATCCATGTCATGATTCCAATTTAAAAAATTAGATATGTGGGCACCTCTAGATAAGTTGCCAGCTTGCTAAGTTGGTAAAGTTTTCGAATGTTGATACCATAGACCTAGGTTCAAAACCCGCAGTCACCCTTCTAGTTAATTACTGATCTCATTAAAAACTTGTTTGCGTTGTTTACACGGATGATTCTGCGCATCCGTAGGGATTAATCCTTACTTGTCAGGGTTGGGACACCCTACATCACCATAGTTCGAAGTCTCAGTCGATCCAGATCGGGATCAGACGCCACCGATCTGAACGATATTTTGGCGATCGAGATCATACATCACCAATTTTTTTTTTTAAATGAAAGATACTTGTGTTGTGGTAAGTTTTGTCTCTCCCATTACTTTTGGACCCAAGTCGAGAAAAGATAGTGGAAGACAACCTTAGGTGTTTGAAGTGAAAACGTGGACGTCCTATGTACACATATAGTGTGTTCTCTCCCATCTAAGTCCCTTGGAAATGGTTTTCCCTTCCCCCTCTTCATGGATTTAATATTTGTTTAAGCCTTTACAGAACATTTTAGACCATGGAAGCATGTTATCTTCTTCTCTTTTCTATCCAAATCGCTACCTTTCATGTCTGGCTTATCCAGAAGCACCTTTTTACAAAACAGGAAAAGCTTTTCATGATACTTTTTTTTGGTTTCTTACAACTTTTATTTCTTTTTGGTAAGCACGCGGTTCCTTAAATAGAAGTAGAAGATTTTTTCAAGTTGGCCGGTGCTAACCATGTTTTGGGGACTGATGAATGATGAGGTGTCCAAAAGGTGTCCAAAACGCTGTTGCCTGTTGGTGAGAGTTTGTCCAAACAACCCCTAAAGATATGAGGGTCAAGATTTTGTAGATAAGAAATGAGTGTTTATAAGCATTATATTAGGACATGCAGTGGAAAGGGATCAGGACCCACGTTTGAACCTGAGTTTGCTATCCTTGGGTCCCTCCAAAATTGCCATGCGGCACCTTTTTTTTCCTTGGGCGCACTGATCCATGGATGTTTGGCTCACCTCTTGGTGGACCTACACACCAAAAATTAGCTTAATCGGTGATTTCTAGCCATTGGATTGGAGCATTTTTAAATGTGGTGATTTCTATTTGTTGGATTTAAGATTTTCTTTTGGGTGTTAAAACTTTAACCGCTAGAAATGATCACCAATCAAGCTGTTTTTTTTTTTGTTGTGTAGGGCCAAGCATCAATGGGGTCAGTGGGCCAATAGTGTCCCATGTGCGTGGCATTTTGGGAGAGGCATATTCTTCTTGCAATGGCGCAATTGCATGTGTGGCTGTTGGTGCATAAAAACGAGAAAATTTTTGAAGCGGCGATCAAGCGCCCAATCATATTGTGCCAGGTACACCAGGGTTAACCTGGTGCAACATCATTGCTTGTACACTTAGGTGTACCTGGTGCCGCTTCAAAAATTTTCTCCATAATTAAAAATAAGCCCTATCACAGTCTTTCGCACCCACTAACTGGTCAACCCGTTCATGGAACAAGCACACATCAAAAAAGCAGGCTGATTGGCGATCTCTATCCATTGGATTCAAGCATTTTTTATGGGATGATTTCTAACCGTTAGATTCAAGCATTTTTTGAGGGGTACTCTGATGGAATGCCTAGAGATTACCCATTAGGCTGTTTTTTGGTGTGTAGAGTGGGCCAATCAAGTGGACCCCAAAGAGTGCGGCATGGAAAAATTTGTTCCAAAATTGCGCCCCTCAGGATGATTATATTTCTAGTCTTAGAAAATCTGAAAAAATCTCCAAAAGAGATCTGAGATCCAATACAAATCCATATAATAAGGGAGCTCAGTTGTCTCCTCCTCTTTATAGGCTTCAATAATTAAAGAAGGGCAGAGATCTTATCACCCAACTGGACGGTGGATCTCAGCCACTCACACCCAATTTAGGCAAATGCTTTGTCGGGGAGTGCCACGCCCACCCACTAGCTAGTCTTTGATAAGGAAGGAAGATCGGTTGAAAAAAGAAGAACTCTTGAAATGGAAGGAAGAAATTAAATTGGCCAAAAGAGGCCAAGTAAGCATATAGGATAAGGTGGACCAGAGATTTCTGCAATATTATGATTAAAGAGAGGGATCAGGCCACACCCTGGTTTGCTTCCACCAGTTCAGCTCCTAGAAGGTGTGGGCCTCCGTCGAGCCCATGTGGGCTTGATCGGGAAAAGACGTTGTGTTGGGTATTGTTCGGATACAAGAGTTATCTAGATGACTGATCCAAGTCAACACTTATATTCTTTCCATTTATGGGTTGTATTGTAAATGAGAGAGAATCTCTAGGAATGAATAATATGTTTGTATCCTTGGCTATATATATAAATAAATGTATTTTAATTCAAGAGGAATGCTAGCAATCAACTCTTTAAAGGAGCTGCTAGTTGCACAGATTCAACCCCACAAAAGACAAAAATAATGCATTTTTTAACTCACAAGTGTGGTTTTTCTTATTTTTGATGAACTAACAAACCAAACCACAAACACCATCCAAATAGACCGAGGATAATCCAAGCACCTCTCTAGACAATACGGTATCCAGGGACTCTGGTCCACAGTTAAGAATGAGAAAAAGTACGGGCCCAACGAGCAATAGTATGAATTAGAGATGTTGTGAAAGAAGAGAGACGTCCAAAATCTAAGCACAAATACTAGAAGCTGCCCAGCCACTATGCCGTGATCCTCTGAGAAGCAAGCTCGAGAACGGTGGGCTCCTGCCAAAATAAAAGAGGGAGAGTGTAGTGATCTCTAATAATAAACTCCAAACCTGCTCTACCAGTCGAGGCTTCCCATGTCGCATCCGTATTTAGCTTAAAATGACCCATAAAGGGATCCAGATTGCCATGTGCGAGTCCAAGTCACTTGCTCCTCTTGTGGGTTCAAAAGTATAGATTTTAGGATCTCTGTTTAAGGAAAGTGTGAGGATATGGCCGGGAGTGAGAGAAGACGAACTTCCTCATTTCTGGCTAACCACGGTTTCGATCTATAAAGAAGAACACAAGCAAAGGCTAGTAAGAATTTATCTCGAAAAGTTCCCTTCTTCTTCGTACCTTTTCTAAACAGGTCGCTAAACTACTCAAAGATTTCCGAGAGGGATAAGAGGGTCATCCTGATTCCTGAGAGAGAATGGGTCGATATATTCAATTCATTACGTAGACCAAATACTTGATTACCAGATAGACTAGACCGACTTGGCTGGGTATTGTCCACATTTTGGACCTGATTATAACAATCGTGTGGGCTCATACTTTACATGACTCGGCCCATTAGTGAAACTCGATCGGAAGATCCACGCCATATCTTGCAAGCCCAAAGCTCAACAAGGGTCCTAAATGTGTACGTAACCGAGCCAAGCATATCCCCAAGCTCTGGTCAGGTTCAGTTCGAAGCTCATCGACCCAAATGCTTGGAGATCGAGGCCTGATATGGAGTTGACTGCTAAATGTACGTACTCAAGTAAGTGACAAACACCATGCACCATGTATTTGATTCCAAAAAAAATTAGTGTTTAGGTTTTGCAGGGAGATAAACTTTGATGACCACCCCCAAAAATGCCATCTGACAGACACAATTATTTGGGCCCATTGTCCCACACATTAATCATCTGTGATTTTAGCATTTTTCACAGATGATTTCTAGCCATCTGATTCGAGCATTTTTTTTTTCACGAACTAAACCCAATGAATAGAAATCACCGATCAGAATGATTATTGGTGTGTGGATACACGAGGGGGTGAGCCAAGGCCAAACATTCATGAGTCAGTGGGCTCGAAAGAGTGTTCCAAGGGTGGACATCAAAGTTTATCTCGTTTAGAGGTAATGGGCCTCAATGGAAGATAACTCTCGTATGGCACGCCAATTCATTATTTCGATCCATCAATTGGTGATATGGCATTTGTAAACAATATCAAGCTGATTGAAAGATGGACTTAACTTGAAACCAAAATAAAACATTAGCTATAAAATCAGATTATAATCCTATATTGGCCCATGCAGGTCTCGAACCTGCGACCTTCGCGTTATTAGCACGACGCTCTAACCAACTGAGCTAATAGGCCAACCTCCTGTGACTCCAAATATTAGGTTAATTTATTACTGATTTGATGACCCAAAGGGCAGTTTTGATTGTAAGATTGGTTTGGATGGCAAATTTAGAAATTATGAGTGACAGTTAGAAAAGTGTAATTTTAAAGTTTGTAAAGTCAAAACTGCCCATAGTTAATGTAAATTGGTATGAACCCAGCAGGGGTACTTTGGGAATAAATGGCAATGTGCGTTCCTACTCCTCTGAGGGTCAAGTTTTTTATTTTATTTTCATAAAGTAGAACAGATTTAAACTTATGAGTTATCATTTAGATTGTTGTCGTTGGAATAATCCAACGTCTTTTAGAAACCAACTTAAGAAAACTAGTGATTTTAGATTCTTATTGATCTATTTTCCATGGTTTTAAAAACGGCCGTTTAAATGGTTTTAACGGCAGTTTAAACGGTAACACCCCAAGCCCGTTTCCGTGAAAACCGTTTAAACACGTTTTATCGGTTTTGAATAAAACGGCCGTTTTTTTTTTTTGTTTAAACGGCTGTTAAAATCGTTTAAACAGCAGTTTAATTCTGAAAAATTTTGTGAAAAAACGGCCGTAAAATCCATTTAATTCCGTTTAATTTTCGTTAAATTTCATTTTTTTTTTTATTTCAAAATTTGAATTTCAGCGCCATTTTTTCCGTTTTTTACGTTAAAATCCATTTAATTCTATTTTTTCCCCTGGCCGTTTAAACGGCAACGCCCCCAGTCCGTTTAACCGTTAAAACGGCCTCCTTTAAACCTTGCTTTTTTCTTCGACTAAGCATGGTTCAAAGTCTCGGCCGCTCCTGGTATTGGGTGATCCAGATCGGGATCGGAGCCCACCGATCCGATCCAAATCAGGCTCTGTCTCGCCCCGAGATCACTGTTTTACGAAGGAGTCTCACTTTGTCTCGGTCGAGATGGGCCGATCCACTATCCAGCCTCCGATCCCTAGACTTTCATCCTTGCTAGTAAGTTGTGTAAGATTATGGATTGTAACATACTTCCGTTTAGTTTATTTATAATTATTGAATATCAGATTCGAATTTTTCACTAGATCATCACCAAAATAGTCTGCCCAGTTTCGAACATCCGATTAGCCTGCCCAATTAGCCCGGCCCATCCCTGCCCAACAAGCCCGGCCCAAACCTGTCCACCCGATTTGGCTCGACCAACACACTTAAATTTTATTGAATTTAAAAAAAAAAAATGCACACGATCAATTTGGCCCAGCCCAGCCCGACATGGTCCAACGGGTCAAAATGCCCCCTGTGAATGAAAGAAAAGTTATGGAAAACCAAGAGTTATTCAATAAAATACTGTAAAATAAGAAAAAGTTAGATTATAGAATATTTGAATGGTGAGTTTGGATTTGCTGTAACTTGGTAAAAAAGTGTGGTAAACGAGAGAGAGATCGAGCAATCTCAGTCAAGAGGAAAATAGACAATGGCTCAGGCTCCAGTTACCGCCCTAAAATGATAGACTCCGGTTACAGGACACAATATGAGACACGTGGCACACTCTAAGAGGACTCTGACCGTATGGATGTTTGGCCAATCCCTAAGTGGACCTACAAATAAAAAATAATCCTGATTAGTAATTTATAGGCGTTGTTTGTTTTTGTTTTATTTTTTTTTTTTGAAAGTTACGCCTGTTTTTAAAGAGATCAGTAACTTGGTGAACCAGGTCTTTGGTATCATCACCTGCAAACTTTACCAACTGAGCCAGCTGGTACATTTTAATTTATGGGTGTTGGATTGGACTTATTTTCATTTGTTGATCTCAATTGTGGGAATTTGAGCAGTATTTGAGGTACAAAGATCCAACGTCTAGAAATCACTAATCAGGCTGATTTTTGGTTTGTAGGTCCACCTAGGGATTGACAATACATCTATACGGCCAGAGTCTTCTAAGAGTATGCCACGTGGCTCAGATTGTGTCCTGTAATCGGAGCCTGTCATTTTAGGGATAAAAAATAAGGAAAATTTATATATAATATATATGTTTGGACCATAATACCCCTATTTTTACTTTCTGCTTACCTCCCAGGGCTGTTTGGACGTGAGTACACACTATCGATAACAGGGATAATAGGCAGGGACAGTAGGGAAAGTGTTTGTCTCCCTCCATTAAGTAGGAAAACTCATGTCTTCCTTCATTAACGGCTTTTTCTTTTCCTTTGTAACCAGAATCTCTCAAGTAAAAGTGATAACAAGTGCCGAAAGGAGCTAATTTCAGTGCAGAATGACGTCCAAACGGGCCCATTATGTTTCGACGTCCGGTGTTGCCGATCATGTTTAGATGGTGTTGGGAGGGAGGAGTGGGACATGCGCTTCTTGCGAAAGTACCCACATATTCTGAGTTTTTTCTCTTATTTTTTCTGCTTTTTTAAAGATGATGGTCGCTGGGCGTCAGCGCGCTCCGACCCTGGAAACTCAGTAGGCTAGCTGCTAACAGAGACTAGGAACAACAATGCTGCTTCCACACTCACACTACATTATATTCTGATTTTGAATTGGAGAATGATGGGCCATCATCTAGCTTTTAGTGTAGAAAACTTTGCGATTTATGACATTTATGAAGTGACGTCTATTTTTACGTGTGAATGTACGGATGATAGCATGTTCAAGGGGTGATCAGTTTTAGTCTAGTGGACAATATCTACCAGGCATTTGTCCATCTCGAGCTAAGGTGGGGTCCATCTCGTACACCAATTGCTAGGCTAGAGGACACATGCTGTTTTGATCATAATTAGCAAATCGTGAAGTAGCAAAAGTTTGCCCACTCAAAAATGCCAGTTTAAACGCTTTCGGTTGAAAAAAGCAGAGTCAAAAAGACAAAAACGTCAAAAGATCAATAAGTGAGGACTTTGGGTTTAATATCTTTTTAATTTAAAGTATCCATTTAAAAAAAAAAAAATATATATATATATATATATATGCATATAATTATAATATAGCATTATAATTATAATACTACCATTGCTTTCCTTAAGTTCAGTAATGTAAGTAAAGCTCATAGTCTCCAAAATATATATTCATTTAGGGTGGTGTTATTTGTACACACCTTTTTTTGAGTGACACCCACATCTTATCTGCACATACCTAAAGTTGTGAGGAAAAAAAAAAAAAACCAAACGAAGAGGAACTCACCACCACCGTCCTCTTCTTCTTCACCACCACTACACCACCACCACCACCACTCCCTCCCTCTCTCTCTTATCTGGTGGTGGGCGGCAGGCCTCCTCCTCTTCTTCTCCAGGCAGCTTCATCTTCCTCTTGTACTTCTTCTCCGGACGGCTTCCTCTTCCTCCTCCTATTCTGTGTGTATGTGTGTGTGTCTCTCCCTTCCTCCCTCCATCTCCCTCTCCCTATCTCTCTCTCCGTAAAAAAAATAAAAATTTCGCTTCATATCAGTAACGCATGGTGGACATGGCTTTGGCCATATCGGTAGCCTGCTGTTGCTATGACTTTGGCCATGTCAGCAGCGGGCTACCGATATGGCCAAAGCCATGTCCATCCTGCGTTACCGATACGAAGCGAATTTTTTCTTACGGAGAGGGGGAGAAAGAGATCTCTCTCTCTCTCTCTCTCTCTCGGAGAAGAAGAGGAGGCCCCTTAGAGAAGAAGAGGAAGGGGTGGCCGCCGGGAGAAGAGGAGGAGGAGGTCCTCTTTTTCTTCTTTCTCGTAGGTGGAGATTTTTTGTTTTTGTTTTTGTGTTTTTTTTTTTGTAACTTATTTGCACACACCAAGAGGTGGGTGTCAATCAAAAAAAGGTGTGTGCAAATAACGCCACCCTTCATTTATCACGGTCTCCAAATGCATAAGAATATTTATTTTTTTCTACAAATATTTTTATAAACATAGAATAGGTGACGTATATTATATATATAAAAAAAAATATTCTTTAAATTATAAAAGACGAGTGAGTTTTATTCATGAGATTTTTTTGAAAATTTTAAAATTACAGGGTAGTTTCAAAAAATTGTTGAATACTTCGTGTGTGCTTTTTTTCTTTTTTTGTGATGTTTTGATACAAACTGTTGGGCCTATTCTTGATTTTAAAGGCCCAATTGTTTGCCATGATGGATCTGGGCCTGGTCTGTAAAAGGGCCCATGATGAAATTGTTGGACTCCTTAGTTAGTCCATCATACCTTGCATGCGTGCCACATGAACTGTTGAGGGTACAAAATGAAGTCTTTTGTGCTATAGGTTGTATATGATATCTGGTAGGTCTGCCTAACCCTAGCTTTTACCACTACAAAAAAAAAGAAAAAAATGAAGTCTTGTCGTGAAGCACTTACTTTAAATTTGCTACCCATTTTCAACACATTCTCAAAGACAGCTGGGATTGTAAATAGCAGTAGCTCTCATACTCTAGCGTCTTGAGATGACCGAGATAAATGATAACTCAGAGCATGGCAAAGTTTTGAGGCCAGTGGACTACTTTTAGGACGTGTTTGGCAATGAACTTTAAGTTGCACGGCACTACGGGTTCTACGTGGATCACGTACCCCATCTGTGTCGAGCACCAACCAGTACTAGTTGACTCCCAAATAAACTAGAGTTATGTTTTCCGGGGGTTATACGTACCAGATTATGATTTCGACGCCTCAACGGGTTATTTTTAGAAAAGCCATTTGTTTTAAAATAAATATTTTTTGAAAAATGGCGATCCAAACACCCCCTAAACCTATTTGACTGCGCACTTCCATCTTTGACATGAATGGGTGAGGCTAGTAGAAATGAGATTAGGGAAAGTTGAAAGAGGGAAGCAAGAAGACCGTTTCTTATACAGTTCCGCATAAGAAATGATTGTTGTGACTATCATTTATTTTTTGTGCTAAAATGGACAAAGTTCTTCCATCGTTTATGGTCTATTGATTAGACAAAATGACCAACTTTGCCCGTTGAAAAATTAACAGCAGCTTAAAACCGTCGCTTTTGGTGCCTCAGTTGATTTGTATTGGGTTTTGGTGCCTCAGATGATCTCCAAAGCCAACTCCGTATCCGTGTTAGAGTTTAGTAAGGTGCACGAGATGCACCGTATCTTTACCAAGATTGATAAGTATCAATTAAGATTAGATTTGATTTGATTAAGATTAGATAAAATTTTGATTATGATTATAATTTCTTTCCTTTGTTAGACTCTTGTATTGCTCTATATAAGAGCATTGAGTATGCCAATGTAATCACTCAAGTTTTTCAATACTATCAAAATTTCTACAATCCGAACCTCGGCCTTTTCTCTGTTAAAAGCTTGCCAGACCTCTTCTTCACTCCAAATGTGCATCCTTTGGGTTGTTATAAGGTACTCATCCATGTTAGTTTGTTGGAGGTGGAAGATGACAGTCCATAATGGATTTTAAACCTTCTTATATTAGGCTTCACTACTTAATTTGTTTTGTGAGATTTAGTTATCATGTCCCAAGACCATTAACTTAAGCCCATATCAATTAAAACTCCAAAATAAACCCCACCCATTAGGTCCAACCTAGTATATTTAGCCCATTAATTAGCCTAGCTAGCCCAACCTTACCCACAACAAAATCCCAACATCAAATAATCCCTAGTGTCTCTAGTATTAGCCCAAATCAAACTACTAGTTCACAAACACATTGACTGACCCGTTTGACATTTGACCAACCTATTTGACCATTGATCCAACCCGTTTGATTCAATCCAAATTGAATCAACCCGTTTATTTAACTCTGAAGTGGGTGCATATGGGTGCATATATTTATGGCACTAATATACGACAATGTATATTCTAAAATATTTTGTTTCAAAGATGGAGTTAATGATATAGAATATGGTAAAGTACTTGAAAATATTTCTAATCAATTGGACCGTACTTTTACAATGTTCGAGCATAAATTAGATTTTCTCACTAACAGTTATGGAGTTGATAGAGACCATGGTTTTATGTTCAACACAACATGAGATAATGATCATTTAATTTCAGTGTAGAAATGGAGTCTTACCTCAAGATCAATGTGCCAATTAAATGTTCAGAAGGAACGACCTTTTTGAATCGACCATTATATGGAAAAGCAAGGGTTGATTTTCGTCTTTGACAAGTTCAATCAGCTTATTTTCATGAGCATAGAAGACAACATTCTCCTTATCAGAAACGTGATACAGACAATGGCGGAGCCAGGAAGGGGCCAATACATAGATAAATTTTATGAGTTGTCAATACATACAGAATTTTAGGGAGATAAAGAAATACTTGCAGCTTTGTACAAGTCAGGTTTGAAGCCTAAAATCTTGAGTTGGCTTTCTTCCACTTGGGTGTATATAGTGAAAGATGCCTTCCACATTGCCCTATATAGGTTGAAGAAGATTTATAAAGGTTGGTTTTTAAGAAGCATGTGAATGATTATGGACCATCTAATGAGAAAGCTCCTTAGAAGCTTGCCCCTACTATTGATCAATGTAAGATAGAGAAAGGACCCAAAAAACAAAAAAAAAATAGATGAATGATTATGATTCAAATGTAGATTCCAAGGTCATTTATTTTCCATTGCCCAAATAACAAATTACTCTCAGAAAGGTTGTTAGAAGAACAAACAATGCATGAAGATAAAGGAGACTAAAGATTTCTATGTTGAAAAGGGTAAAAAATGTACTTAAACCAATGTTAGAATGGCCACGAAAGCACAATGAGAAGAAAAGAGAAATTGGAAATGACACATCTTTCAAACCACAATGAAGTAAAATGATAAATTAAGTATTGTAGTCTTTGATACTAGTAGGGAAGGAAACATCGTATCGAAGGCGATGGTCGATTAACTCATGCTGACAACCAAGCCAAACCTGCAATCTTATGAAGTTGCTTAGGTGATTAATGATATAAAGATCAAGATCAATCAGATAATATTCTAATGAAATGTGGTGTGATGTTCTCCTAAAGAAAGCATCATATATGTTATATTAGGAATACCCCAGATCTATGATCGAGATATGAGTCATAATGGATGAGCAAATTAATACCTATTCCTTCAAGCATGAAGGGAAAATATTACTTAATTTGAATCCCCCGAAACCTAAAGATGCTCATACCACCGGCAAGTTTCATAATACACTGCAAGAAATCATCATCTCGGAAGTTTGTGATAAAAGCACATTCTAAGAAAGCGGACAAAGGTCCAAATCATCGCACAATTTCTCCCCAAGGATAAGAAAATTTTAGAGAAAAGCTCGTCAAAGTGATGGATTTCAATATAACCAAGATGTATGTGAAAAGTTTCAATGTTCACGTCATAATCGAGTTCTTTCAAGCAAGGGGGAACTGACACAACAAGAACTCTTGCTATCCGAGATCTAACTTACATTTTTTAAAAACCACCCCCATGTGACAAAAGGTTTTCTAAAGCAACCATCACCATGTGGGAAAATGGTTTTCTGACATGTTGCTCAAACCTGATCTTCACTGTTCAACCAGGGTTTTCTTTCTTTGTCATGCATGGGAATTTTCAGTCATACACTGGCCAACAATTTTGGACACAAAAGCTTCCAACACCAATAAAGATGTGCCAATTGTATATAAGAAACCCGGAGACCTTGTTAACCGGTTCTCCCTTGTTTTCCATGTGACTCTAGTTTCAAGTTTCACAATCTTATTGGTGGTGAAAGCTTTAAATGTCCAAGCACAGGTGACCTTATAACAACCCTGAAAGTGAAAAACTTATACCCCTTTTATGGATCAACTTCCCATTTTTACTACCAAATAATAATAATCATAATAACAACATCGTAAGGGTATTTTTGGCATTAGATAAAAAGCAAGGGGCTCTTTGTAAATAGAAAAACGAAAAAAGAAAAAGTGGTCGGGGTGGGATGGGTTAAGGCGCTACTGCTTTGGCTGTATTGAAAGCAGTTTGGTGTTAGTGACCATTGAAAAGAGGTAAAAAGCGATTTTTGATGTTGCTTGTAGGCAAAAAGCTCAACCACACTTATCTGCAGTTGTGGTTGCCGGTTCGTTCCCGGGTCAATTTCTCTGTCACTTCCAAGTATTGGGTCTTTCGGTAGGCTTGAAAGAAAAGGTTCTACATTGACCAAAATGCTTCTATTTATTTAATTTAAATATTGTTGTAGTGTTTTTAGAAGAAAAAAGGCTCAGGCTCCAAGGACTCATGTTTTCTGATTCATCTTTTCACTCGCGTCCTAGGCCATAGATTTCACGAATCCAAGGTGGTTTTGCTTTGGCAAAAAGTGAAAAAAGTGAATGCTAGCCTAGTACTATCAACCACCGTTGGATTCTCGGAATTCAAGCATGTCCTCTTGACGAGTTTTGAGTCTTTTCTCTTTTCTTCTCTTTTTTTTTAGCTTTTTTCCTTGAAATAAGTTGTCTCTGAATTGCATGTCCAAACGTCATTTTGGCTAAAACTGGTTAAATTACCAGCATTCAAACAAGCCTTAATTCAATAAAAACGGTAGGCTGTCTCTTGGGTGGGCCATAACCCACTTAAGAGCACAAATCAAATGTGAGCAGATTAGTTTAAATAATTTTCTCCTTCTTCTAGAGTTGGAAATCGTCTGTTAATTAGCTTTCTCTGACTGTCCAAAAATAGGCTACTTATCATCAAATGGCTAGATCATCTAGACGGAATAGAACATAATTTAAAAAAGGGTATTTTAGTAACAACCCCTTGAAATTTGAAAGTAATTTGCAATACCCCCTTATACTTTTAAACATTAGGATTATTCCCCTTGACTAAGTTTAAGCATCATTTGACTACCGTTAAAATGTGATATGCATCATGCGCCTGTTAATACACTTATGAAAGGACCATAATATTGCAAGTACAATGCTAACAACGTGTGATTCATATCCGTTTTAACTTAAGTCAATCAACCTCGAGGGGTTGGTGTGATGGCCAGGACCACGTCTCAGGAAGCGGAGGTCCTGAGCTCGAATCCCACCCTTGGGGCCCACCCCTAGGGATTTATCCCAGTAATTAAATGGGGCATGTGGGATGGGGGGACTGCACGTGCCCCAAGGGACTAGTCGGGTGCTCTAAGAGTTAAAAAAAAAAGTATTTTTTTTGGAAGAATCAGCAAAATAAGAAAGTTTCAGTCTAAAGGGTAGTTTTGAAAAATTCGTTTGGAGGGGTGAATCATAAAATTATAGCAACTCAAGGAACATTTTAGAAAGGAAAAAGATGAAGTTTGAAATGAGTTTGATGAAACGAGGGGTAAAATTTAAAAAAAAAAACGGCGCGCAAGAAGAAGAAGAAGAAGAAGAAGAAGAAGAAGAAGAAGAAGAAGAAGAAGGAGGAGGAGAAGGAGAAGGAGAAGGAGAAGGAGAAGAAGAAGAAGAAGAAGAAGACCCCTGACCTCCCCCTCTTCTTCTTCTTCTTCTTCTTCTTCTCCTCTCTCTCTCTCTCTCTCTCTCTCTCTCTCTCTCTAATAGGTACACCATGTCTAGTCATGTGCACCTTGGCTTGTCGATACACACGAGATTCTTTTTTAAGGAGAGAGAGAGAGAGAGGTAATGGTGGCGGTGGTAGTGGTGGTGGCGGTAGAAGAAGAAGAAGACAGTAGTGATGCAGTGGTTGTGACGGCGGTAGTGGAAGAAGAAGAAGGTGATGGTGGAGGTGCGGTTGTTATGGTGGTGTGGTGGTAGTGAAGAAGAAGACGACGGTGGAGGTGGGTTCCCCTTCTTCGTTCGTTATTTTTTTTTCAACTTCGGATGTGTGTAGGTAAGTTGTGGGTGTCACTACAAAAAAAGGTGTGTACAAATAACGCAACCCTTGCCTTAATAGTATAGATTTAAAACTAAAATACATTATAATGTAACCGTTATATTGAAAACGGAACTATTATTTACATTTAGTTAAAAAGTGAACTCAAAAAATAATAAAACAGCAATATTTTGAATCTTTGATTGTTCTTTGACCCGTTATATTGGTAATGTTACCTACCCGTTGTAACGGTCCTTTTTAAAATCCTTTGTACAGCGTGGACCGATCACCTCAAGAAAATAGGTTTGCTGGACTATTCAACGGTTCAACTAATTGGTCAGTTCGGGACATCGTCTACGTTCCCTGGTTTTCGAAACCCAAAAATCGGGGACAACTGAGGTCAGTCTAGGTCTAATCATTCTAGCTTCCTGTTTCGTGATCATGTGGGGCCACTTTTTGAGCCTCTCTTTTTCAAATCTGATCCTAAAACAAGATCAAAGTTGGCTTTTGGAAAAGAACTTGCAAGATTTAACCCATACTTCCTTTTAGCCTTGAAAGTATATATAACCATTCCAAACCATAGTAGATTATGAACCAATGAGAGCACATAGATGGATTATGACAAGATTCTCGATCACATAAAACATCTCTCTGCGTTGTTTTATATACACTAGGGGACGCCACGTGGTAGCACCTTACACATGACACCTTCTTATAGATCACCGACCGTATAAATATTTGGCCCATCCCTAGGTCGACCTACGTACCAAAATTCATCGTCACTAGTAATTTGTATCCAGTGGATTAGAGTGATCAGATTAGAGACTTTTTCATGGTTATTTTAATCGTGGATTTTGACCATTATTTGGAAGAAATGTCACACTAACAGAGACCACTGACCGTATGGATGTTTACCCCGTCCTTAGGTGCACCGACATGCAAAAAATCAGCATGATTAGTGATTTCTAAGCATTCGATTGGAGTCGTTTTCATGGTTTGATATTTAGTCGAGGAATTTGAGCATTACTATTTAGCATGCAACCCAAGGTACATTTTGACCAATAACAAAACAACATTACCATGCACGTCCATGGACCTCGTATAATGTGATCATTACTCTTTTAATAATGGGATAAGAGAACTTTTAATTTTTTTTTTTTTTGGAACATTGAATTTTGACACCAAATAATTGGTGCTACGTAACACAATCTTGGAGACAACTGACTATATGGATGTTTGGCCCATCCCTAGGTGGACATGTATACTAAAATTAATCCTAATTAGTAATTTCTATCTGTTGGATTAGTCTTTTTCATGGTTTATTTTTAACTATGGATTTTGCATATTTGATCCGACGGTCAGAAATCACTAATCAGGTTGATTTTTGTTGCGCAAGTTAACCTATGGATGGACCTCCATCATCAGATGTTTTCTTGTTGAAGGAGTTCACGTGCATCTAATGTATTTTAGTGAGTTGACATATAAGTGATATGATGACAAAAAAGCCCTTAAAAGTAAAAGTAAAAATAAAAATAAAAATAAAGAACCAAAACAGGGGCACTTTAACAGAAGAAGGACCTTCTTCCATTAATAGGTAAAGGGTCAGGATCGGGGGACAACCATTTTGGCGGACCCACATAGAAGATGAATCAATGGCTAATTTTTGGTGAGGATGACCTCCTCACCATATAGATCACTCCAGCTAAAACTCAGCCCATTATGAAATTTCTAACCCTATCAAATGTGGTTTTCAAGTTACACGAAAAAAAATAGACGTTCCATAATTTCTCAACTTCTAAGCCAGTCAACGAATATCGGAATGATTTGAATTTTTGTGACGATGATCTCCTCATCATAGAGATCATCCTCACCAAAAATCAGCCATTGATTCATCTTCTATGTGGGTCCGTCAAATGGTTGTCTAAAAATAGTTGTCAAAAATGGTTGTCCCCCCGATCCCAACCCAAAAAATGGAAGGTATATAAATCAACTTGTTTACTTTAACCTTTATTACTTATCATTGCCAACCAAAACATAAATATCACATTATTTTTGGTGGTCATCAAAATATAGTTTTAATCTAAAAAAAGTAACGAATATTTTATAAATTAAACGGTCAAGTTTAACTCATGTTAATTTTTTACAAGAAAAAATTAAATCTCCTAACGTAGCCCAATACGATGGTAAAATATTGGTATATAGAGAGTTACGATCCCCCGGTCAATGGATACCAACCATTTTTTTGTCATTTCTATTGCCATCTCCTCCCCGTTTCTCTGTATGTCTCTGACACTCGTTTCCCATTTTGACACCTAGGGTGTACTCACTATCACGACGCAAAGGACAATCGGTTGATCGTTTTTGGACTAGTCTTTCAGGAGAATCCAAATGGGATTTAGATCTCAAAAGAAACCCTTTCGAGTAGGAAAAACAACAGATTGAGGTGTTGCTAGAGTGCTTGAAACTATACCTTGTAAACAACAATGATGAGGATACCTTGGTCTGGAACCACACCAAAGTAGGCCTATTTTCCGTTCACTCTTTTTATAAAATTCTATCAACTCTAGCATCACCACCATCTACTTACATTGAGCATCATTTGTACTCCTTGATTTGGAAATCCAAGGCCCCTTTGAAAATTCGTTTCTTTGCTTGGGTTGCAACCCCTAATAAGATTCTTACTGTTGAAAATTTGATCATTAGAAAATGGGTGATAGTGGATTACTGTGTGTTTTGTACGGCTAATGGAGAAAGTACTAACCATATCTTTGTTCATTGTGAGTTTGTTCGATAGATTTGGTCACTTTTCCTTGGCCACATAAACTTATGTTGGGTTTTCCCAACAACACTAGGAGAAGTCATTGAGAGTTGGCTTTATACGCCCAGGCTAGGGGCAAAGTGATATGGAGATTGTTACCACTAGCATTTACTTGGGGAGTTTGGCTGGAAAGGAACAGAAGAACATTCTTAGGCAATGAAAGATCACTCCAAGAGGTCATCATCAATATTAAGGCATTAAGCTTCAGCTGGGGCAGCATATCACAAGAAATGAGGGGGATGTTTTTTGACGATATGGTCTTTAGATTGGATCAATTATTGTACTAACTTTGTTACTTTTTGTATCCAAGATCTTCTCGATCTCTCTTTCTTTCCATCAATATATTTTCAGCTTATCAAAAAAATTTAAAATATCCATGCCAATTCACGGGTTCAGCAATGGTCCTTGTATGGCCATATCCTACAGTATTGCAAGTCAAGGGAATAGGTTGCGTTGCAATACTGTGGGCCTAAAGACAACCGTTGTACCATCGGGACCCCTCAACATTTTTCTTATGATATACATATATATATTCGCTCTGTATGGTTGCGCCCTGAATAACTTTTACAGAAATGACTTTTGCATATAAGGCCCTGCTTGGTATCGCCGTAAATACTTGTTTGCAAACATTTGCAACATATTTTTTGCATTTCTAGGTGCTTGGTTGCACCCCACAATTATTTACGTAGGTAAATATTTTCTATGAGTTCATATTTTTTATGATTTGAGCAGCTAATGTTTGCAGCCAAAAAAGGCCGCAAACATTCACTTTTTGGCTTGAACTTTCTTGAAATATATATAATATTTGGCCCCTAGATGAAGAGTAAAATTCACTCACCGCCCGTGATGACTGCCCACAATATGTGCCAGGTGGTATAAGTTTAGAAGACACTGATCCTATGGATGTTTGGTCCAAGTTTTAAAGGGGGCCATTATAATGGTATAACGGGCTAGGGGCGTTACCGTTTTTCCATTATAACGAATTGTAACGCTCAGGGGTAAAAACGAAAAATAATTGGAAATAACATAAATAACGGAAAAAATGGCGTTGAAATTTAAATTTTGAAATTTAAATTTCAAATTTCAAAAATAAAATAATAATAAAAAAATAACTAAAATTAAGAAAAAATAACGGAAATAACAGACTTTCTTTCACAAAAAAATCCAGAAAATAATGGTTGTTATTTTCGTTACGACGGAAAAATAACGGCCGTTATTTTTAAAACGTTTTAACGGTTCATAACGTAACGGGGGAGGTCTGAATCTGTTATAACAGCCGCTTTTTAAACCATGGTTTGGTCAATCCCTAGATGGGCCTACAAACCAAAAATCAGCCTAATTAATGATTGCACATCTTTGGAGGGCCGGGCTCGGGCAACACCCATTTTAGCGTACCCACATAAAAGATGAATCAATGGCTGATTTTTGGTGTGGATGATCTCCTCACCATATAGATCACCCCAACAAAAAAATCAGTCCATTCTGAAATTCTAACCCCATCAAATGTGGGTTTTCAAGTTACATGGTAAGAATCGACGGTCCATAATTCTTCAGCTTCTAAACCAGTCTATGAATATCATAATGATTTGAATTTTTGTGAGGATAATCTCCTCACCATAGAGATTATCATCACCAAAAATCAGCCATTGATTCATCTTCTATGTGGGTACGCCAAAATGGGTGTCCTTCGAGCCCGACCCATCTTTGGATACTAGTACCCCAAATAATGGTCAATAATGCTTAGATTCAACGGTTAAAATCAATCCATGAAAATGACTCCAATCCAACACTTAGATGCTAAAATTCAACGGTTAAAATCAATCTATGAAATCCGTTAATCAGGTTGATTTTTGATTTGTTGATCCACTTGGGGATTGGCCAAACATCCATACAGTCAGCATCCTCCACAAATGTGCCACGTGGCTCATATTGTGGGCGGTTATAGGGGGCAATCATTGTGGAGGGTCAGCAAAGTTATACTCCTAGATAGACATCTAGACCAAAAAAATAATATGATTATAGATTTCTAAAAGTTATATTGGAGTCATTTTCATTGGTTGATTTTTAACCGTGGAATTTGGCATTATTTGGGGTACAAAGATCCAAAGGTTTGAAATCACTAATCAGGTTGATTTTTACTTTGTAGGTCCACTTAAGGATTGGCTAAAGATACATACGGTCAGTGTCCCTCTAAAGTATTCCCTGTACTCAAATTGTGGGTGGTCAGCAAAATTCTACTCAGACCAACCGATAATTGGGTTCCCTCCCAAAATCAACTTGCCTAGACCATCTCATGATTCTCAGCCATTTGTTCCGTCGTTTGATTGGTTGTGATCATCCAATTCATTGACATTTTTCGTAGGTGATCTCCATCTCCTATTTTGTATTCATCAAATACGCGGAAAATATTTGCATTGCACCCTCCACCCAAGCGGTGGAAAGTATTTGCAACTGATTGTACGGGTTAATACCAAGCAACAGAAAATGTTTGAAACTGTAAACATTTACAAAGCAAATATTTGTAGAGATAAATATTTGCATCCTACAAATATTTACTAGATACCAAGCAGGGCCTAAATGTCATAAAAATTTCTCTATATCAACGTTTCCTGACATACAAATCATTTTTCTGTAGAACTTTTTGTTGATCACCATAGAGAGCCTATAGTGTTAATACGATAGAAAATGACAGTATTGTCCCAAGGAAGATCCACGTGATGTTGTTCGAAATTTGTCTAGTAGTGTTTAAGATTTATGTGGTGGGAATCTCGATTACTACCAGTGGTCTCAAACTGGGACAACGATAGAGCCAACAGCCACTAGGTACGAAGCTAACGCTGGCCTAATTTGATCCAGGACTGAGGTATAGTGATCCAGTATAGGGTCCCTTATCGTAACAGTTGATAAAGGCACATAGGCCCCTTATTGTAAGAATAATTTTTGATGGTAGACGTCCATCGTCAAATTTCTCGACGTAACATAGTATGAGCCACGTTGCACTCTTAGAGACAATTGACCATATGGATGTTTGGCCCATTCCTAGGTGGACCTACAGATGAAAAATAAGTATGACTAGTGATTTCTACATTTTTTGGTTTTTGAAACCAAGTTATCCACGCCTCTTAGAGCACCCAACTAGTCCCCCTCCACATGTGCCAAGTGTTCTGGGAGAGTTTGATGTGGACTGAGCCACTTATTGTTACTCTTCCAGGGGGTGGCCTCAAGGGTTGAGTGCTAGGACTCCGCTCCAGAAAGCAAGAGGTTTTGAGTGGACCCTACAGACGAATTCTCGCTTTCTAGAGTGGAGTCCTAGCACTCAACCCTTGGGGTTATTTCTAAATGTTTTATTAGAGGATCGGGACCAAGGGACAAAACAAAAGTGAACCTGTGGTTCACTTTTGTTCTCGATCGTAGATCCCGAGAATTCAACAGTGCTGAATGCCAGCTCAGCACTATTAACCACGTTGGATTCTCCAGATCTATGGCCAAGAACAAACTTGAATTTTTGTTGGTCCCCGATCCAAAGGCTAGAAATCACCAATCAGGCTGATTTTTGGTTTGTAGTTTCAACGGGGGGATGGGCCAAGTATCTATACGGTCAGTAGTCTCTAAAAATGTGTCACATGGCTCATAATCAATAGTCAAAAAAATAGGCCACATGGCCTAAGAGGAAATTAAGTAACAGGGACCATACTGTATAACCATCAACCTTGAGTATCAAATGTGCCCTGAGTGGGAAGTACAAATATAAGAAGCATGCAAATGTGCGCGAAGGACCCTATTGGTAAGCAGAGAACCAATACTGAAAATGGAAGGTAACGCGGAGAAGAAACAAAAAGAACTTAAAAAGCTCTTTGATTGATTTCTCCCAACCCCACTTTCACAAGAATATTATAGATGCCACAAATCATACCTCAAAGTCTCCCACATGCTCTCTTTTTCTTTTTCTTTTTTTGATAAGTCCAGAAATACATTAATGAAAAGGAGATCGAGAAGATCTCAAAAAACAATACAAGATGATGCAAAGAAACCGAAGATAATCAAAAAAGTAGTTGCTGAAACTTGAAAACTATATCCTCAAAAAAGATACCCCTAGTTTCTTGACTATTGCTACCCCCATCGGAACACTAGAGCTTTGATACTTAAGATAACATCATGGAATGAGCTTTCTTTGCCTTCAAATGCTCTCTTTTTCCCCTTTTTTCCTTTTCTGATGACGAAGAAGTCTCATATGCTGATTCCTGATTCAAATGCTCGATCTTTTGCTCTCATTCATGGATTGTCCAGCTGCAACATTAAAGAGAACAAGCTTCGGCGTTCCTATCCCAATCCCGAAAAATCACCATGGAAATAAATAAGATTTAGAATTAATTTCAAGATGAATAAGATCTCAGGTCGTTTTCAGATGTATTTGAAGGCAAAATTACGCTCTGATTCAGTAATCTCAGGCGCGACCGATATCGCTGTGAGTCGGCCAAACTTATCTTTCCCTATGAGAGAAAGTAATGCATATACACCCAACTATGAGAGAACTATGGTGGGAAGCAATTAGGGTACGGGTGCAACGGTTGACAATGTTGCTTCACCTAACTAGTCAAGTTCACATTAAAGTAGCCGAATTGTTGCAGCCACAGGACAATAACATAATTAAAACAAGAATTACATACGACCATACGAACATCCTCGAGTTTGTCATTCAAAATTTATGTTGTTCTCCTTCCATATAACCCAAGAGCCGGTCTACCGCATGACGCAGTGATTTGAAGTCGACTCTTATTTAAACTTTAAAGGGGGAACAAAATAATTGCATACTTCATTAATCCAAATATGGTTGGCACTTCAATGGGAATGATGATAAGAAAAAAAAACATCACGTTATCATGGAAACATAAAATTTCTATTCAAGTTACAAAATTTGATAAGGATTAGGTGGCATTTGGTAAAACTTAATTTCTGACCTTCAGTCTGAAACTGGGACATTCAGACCATTTGGTAACCACCTGAAATTCAATAATTTTCTTATGTAATTCCCCCTCTACTTAATGCAGAAGGTATTTTGGCTGAATATAATAAGTACTGGGATCTTTTAATAGATTCTAAGATTCTATCAAGAAAACCCTTTTATGCCCTTGTATCAAAGCTTTCTTGATCTATAGAAAATAAAATACAAAAATGTCCTAATAAACATTTTAAAATATCCAATTTGTCCTTTCTTAATTTTCAAACATAATGACCTTTATCAAATTATCCAAATTTAAAGAGATTAAGCGCTTACGCTTTCAACACTTAAAATTAAGTACTTTAAAATTTCAATGCTGAAATTAAGTTTTACCAAACACTGCCTCAGACATATAGAATCAAATACAAGATACACGACAATAGCTATTGCTTAAAATTTCATACAAATTTAATTCTTTCCCGAGGAGCTCAAATCGGCATATATCTATAACAAAACAGGATGGTTGTCTCCCCCTCTTATCCGGCTTCATAAAGGATGGCCGAGATCTTATCACACCAAATGGACGGTGGATCTCAGCCACTCACGGCCCCGCTCACGCCCAATTTTGGCAAACGCTTTGTCAATGAGTGCCGTGGGCACGGGTCACCTACTATCTATATAACAAAAACAGGACGGTTGTCTCCCCCTCTTATCCGGCTTCATAAAGGATGGCCGAGATTTTACACCACCAAATGGATGGTGGATCTCAGCCACTCACGCCCAATTTTGACAAACGCTTTGTCGATGAGTGTCGTGGGCATGGGTCACCTACTATCTATATAACAAAACAGGACGGTTGTCTCCCCCTCTTATCCGGCTTCATAAAGGATGGCCAAGATTTTATCACACCAAATGGACGGTGGATCTCAGCCACTCACGCCCAATTTTGACAAACGCTTTGTCGATAAGTGCCGTGGGCACGGGTCACCTACTATCTATATAACAAAACAGGACGGTTGTCTCCCCCTCTTATCCGGCTTCATAAAGGATGGCCGAGATCTTATCACACCAAATGGACGGTGGATCTCAGCCACTCACACCCAATTTTGACAAACGCTTTGTCGATGAGTGCCGTGGACACAGGTCACCTACTATTTACGTACATATAAGGAATGAAATGGGTTGGATTTACATATAGCCCAAGGGTCAGGCTCAGGAGCCCCACTTTTCATGCCTCGAGAGGGCTGTTACCGTTAAAACGGATTGAAACGGCCAGGGAGAAAAATGAAAAAAATTAATTTTAATGGATTTTAACGGAAAAAAGTGGTGCTGAAATTCAAATTTTGAAATTTGAAAATTAAAAATTTTAAAAAAAAATAGAATTTAACGAAAATTGGTTTTCTTATACCCCTCTTATCTTATATGGCTTCAATAATGAGTGACTGAGATCCACTATGCTTCATATCAATGGGTGAGATTAACTCCCACCTGATTTTGCAAACACTTTGTCGGAAAGTGCCCCGGGGACGGGCCACCCACGCATATATCAAGACAACTCAGTTGTATTGTCTTATCTTATCCATCCATCTAATGTGGACGGTTAAATAAAGAGTGGTTGAGATCAAATCCATCGATCTAATGTGGACGGTTAGATTTCAGCCACTCAATCCGCCTCATTTAACCTCAATTTATTCAAAATTTAAATTTCAACACCGTTATTTCTGTTATTTTCCCTTTTCTCCCTCTATGCGTTACAATCCGTTATAACGGCTGTTATAATGGAAAAAACAGTAATGCCCCAGTCCATTATACCGTTTGAGTGCCAAAGGCACCCAATTTTTGCAAACACTTTTGTCGGAGAGTGCCGTGGGCATGGGCCATTTACTATTCTATATAACAAAACACATTGGTTGTCTCCTTACTTATACCTCCTCTTATAAGCATCAGCAAAGAAGGACCTTGATCTAATCATCTCCCAAATGGACAGTGGATCTCCGCCACTCACCTGATTTTGGCAAATTTTTTGTCGAGGAGTGCCGATGGCACGGGGCACCCACTAGTCTATATAACAAAACAGGGAAGTTGTCTCCCCACTTATACCCCCTCTTATCTATTTAGACTAAAGACAGCCAAGATCTTTTCCCCCAAATGACGGTGGATCTCAGCCACTCACACCTGATTTTGGCAAATGCTTTGACGGAGTGCCGAGGGCACGGGCCACCCACAATAAATATAATAAGTGATGACTGTGATTTTCTTATACTCCCTCTTATCTTATATGGCTTCAATAATGAGTGGTTGAGATCCACTATGCTTCATATCGATGGCTGAGATTAACTCTCACACGATTTTGACAAACACTTTGTTGAAAAGTGCCGTGGGCAGGGGCCACCCACGCATATAACATGACAACTCAATTGTATTCTCTTATCTTATCCATCCACCTAATGTGGACGGTTAGATAAAGAGTGGTTGAGATCAAATCCATCGATCTAATATGGACGGTTAGATTTCAGCCACTCAATCCACCTCATTTGACCTCAATTTATTTAAAATTTGAATTTCAACACCGTTATTTTTTGTTATTTCTGTTTTTTTCTTCCATTTCTCCCTCTGTGCGTTACAATCCGTTATAATGGAAAAAACAGTAACACCCCAATCCATTATACTGTTTGAGTGCCGAAGGCACCCAATTTTTGCAAACGCTTTTGTCGAAGAGTGTGGGCCATTTACTATCCTATATAACAAAACACATTGGTTGTCTCCCTACTTATACCTCCTCTTACAAGCATCAACAAAGAAGGGCCAAGATCTAATCCTCCCCCAAATTGACGGTGAATCTACGCTACTTACCTGATTTTGGCAAATTCTTTGTCGAGGAGTGCCGATGGCACGGGGCACCCACTAGTATATAACAAAACATGGAAGTTTTTTATCTCTTATCTGGTTTCAACAAAGAGTGACTGAGATCTTATCCTCCAAATGAATGGTGGATCTGAACCACTTACACCCACTAATATATATATATTAGTTGGGATACTATGACTTATACTATTCTTACTAATGAATGACTAATGGACGTGAGGCCCACATGCAGATGAGTTAAGAGCTGATTTTTTGTGAAGATGATCTCCTCACCATGGAGATCATCCACAACAAAAATCAATAATTTTAAAAACTACAAACACTATCAAATATGGACCAAAATTTAACAGTGAAAATGGATGGGCCAAGATTTTTCAACTTGCAATCCACTTTTCACAAGACTATAAATGTTGGATTGGGCCGAAATTTTTTTAGGTTGATATTCATGTTGAGAAGAATATCATTACCAAAAATTAGCCCTTAACTCATCTGCATGTGGGCCCCACATCCATTAGTCATTATATATATATATATATATATATATATACAAATTAAGTATAAGATTATCTGGGTGATCCTACCGATGAAGATCAAAGGGCTTAGAAGTAAGGTTATTCCCTTCTCGAAGTTAGACTTAAAGATAATTATTCCTATCTATGGATGCTGAGTGCATGGAAGATCAAATGGCTTAAAGGTGCACTATTATTCCCGTCTTAAAAAATTTGCCAACGAGTACTACATGTAGACTAAGTGAATTAAAGGCGTGTGATGATTCCTTTCTTAGAGTAATGGATGAAGAGTGTATGAGAGATCAAGTGGCTTAAAAGTACAATTATTCCTTTCTCCTTTGATAACTAGCTATATATATATATACTTTGCCCTCTAGAAAAGACTTATTATTATTCTTATTACATATATACTATCAGTGGACCGCACGCATGTGTAATTCAAAAGAAAATGGTATTTTTGCAACACCCCCCCCCCCCCCCCCCCTATGATCTAAGTTTTGCAACTTTAGTCATGGAATTGACATTACATTATTAATGCTCACGTAGTAGACATGCGCATCACATTTGTGCGTTAGTACGTCAATGGCTGAATGGTCTGGTCAAGGGGAGTGTTCTAGACTTTTGATTTGTTCGGGGAGGTGTTGCTAATTAAAATTCATGGTCCCTCTTTGAATTGATTGGACTAATGACAAGCATGGAATATATAAATATATATAGTGGAGTGATCGAATGCAATAATGACTCACAAACACTGTTGACTAAATTCACATAGATAAGATTACAATGTTTGTGTGTATGGCACTAAGTATCGCAACCTTTTTAGGTTATCAAATTAGAGAAAGGCTAGCAAGCAACCCGGCCTCTAATGGAATTTTAGATGCAACCCCACACAAAAAAAAATATTTGTTTATTTTTAATTTAAATGTGTGATTTTCTAGGTTATTTTTCATCTCTTTTGCACGGTTGTATCTGTGCAACTCCATTAAGAAACTGCTATTGCTAGCATTTCTCTATACAAGTATTGTATTGAGTCCTGAGTTCGACTCCCCCTCTTGGCCCACCCCTGGGGATTTACCCTAATTTTACCTAGCGTGCACGTGCCCCAGGGTACTAGTCGGCATACCCTTGGATGTCGGATAAAAAAAAAGAGGTAGGGTGAGGTGGGAAAATGTCAACTGCCACCATTGGATTCTCTGAATCCACGTCCGAGAGCTTTGGTGAAAATATAAGTTAACAAATTCAGGTCCTCAGAACCTGTTCCTTAAAAAAAGGGCTCAGGCTCCGAGGACCCCCTTTTTCTGACCCCTTTCAGTGTTCTTGCGCTCGGCCGTGGATTTCACGAATCCAAGGGTGGTTGTCAGCTCCGCAAAAAGTGAAAAAGTGATGCCATGCTCAACGCTGACACCACTGTTGGATTCTTGAAATCCATGGCCGAGCATACAAACACCGAGACAGGTTAGAAAAAAGGGGGTACCCTGAACCCGACCCTAAAAAAAACCTCCAGTATAGGTTGGGTGAGACTCATAAAACTTTTTGAAATATTGTTTTCATATCATGCGGGTCCCCATGTATAGTGGCCATTTATTTTTTTGTCACCTTCCATATTTACTGTTTTGCCAAAGACAATAATTCTTTCAGGGATGGGTACGCTAGAAATATCAATTTGTATATATAGACCATTTTAGCATTACCCCCTCCAAAAATTAGTTGAATTTGCAAGATCCCCCCTATACCTTTAAAATTAGAGTCACCCCTTGGTCTTCAATATATTTATTTTGTTGACTAACATGGTATTGCTGAAGTGCCCCTTATAACTTACCGATATAAAACCTATCGAATCAAAATTACATGCATGTCTCGTGACCGAAATCTGAGACAAAATCTGAAGCAATATGTCTCATAATTACTAGAAATGAGTGCAAGAAACGATACAAGAAGTGAAAACTAGAAACTAGGACTAAAAATTTCATGTGATACGAGAAATGGGAAACGATTATGAGACGACAATGAAAATGCGCATATATGGAAACGATGATGGATATGATATGAAAAATCTCATTCTATGCCTGTGAGAGAAAGAGAGACAATAAGGAAATGAGTTTCCATCCATTCAAGAAACGGGTTTCCAATGGGGTTTTCTAATAAATAAAGAAATTTAAAAAAATTGACTTTCTTTTAAGAAATGGCAATTTGAATAAGAAACAAGTTTCATGCTAATTATGATATGAGTCACTCTACGGGCGCCCACGTCGTTCAACTGGGCACCCACACTGAACAAAAATGCCCCTGCTCCAGTGTGGGCACCTACCCTACTCATTCGTCTCTTCTCTCTCTCCTCTTCTCTCTCTACTTTAATTCTCTCTTCTCCCCTCCAGTCTCTCCCTATCTCTCCTCTCACTCTCTTCTTCTCCTTCTCACTCCCCACATCTCTCACTCTCTCTCCCAAATAATGCTCGAACTGCACGGTTAAAAATCAACCCGTGAAAATGACTACAATCCGAAAGGTTTGAAATCACTAATTAGTCAAATTTTTTTGTTTGTAGGTCCACCTTGGGTTGGGCAAAACATCCATACGATCGTCAGCGGTCTCTAGGAGTTGGCATGTGGCTCATTCTGGTCTCCCCCAACGACTAAAACTTTGATGACAGGGCCTTGTCATCAAGGTCGATGACGGGGCTCAATATGAGCTACATGGCACACTCTTAGAGGACTCTGACCGTATCCCTAGGTGGACCTACAAACCAATAATCAGCTTGATTAGCAATTTCAAACCTTTGGATCTTTGTACCTCAAAAAATGGTCAATAATGTTCAAATTCACACGGTTAAAATCAAGGTTTAAAGGAGGCCATTTTAACGGTTAAACGGACTGGGGCGTTACCGTTTAAACCGTTAAAACGGATTGAAACAGTCAGGGGCAAAAATGGAAAAAAATGGAATTAAATGGATTTTAACAGTTTTAACGATTTTAACGGAAAAAAAATGGAAAAAGTGGCGCTGAAATTCAAATTTTGAAATTGAAAATTTTTTAAAAAAAATAGAATTTAACAGAAATTAAACGGATTTAACGGCCATTTTTTTTCACAAAATTTTTCAAAATTGAACGGCCGTTTTATTCAAAACCGATAAAACGTGTTTAAACGGTTTTAACGGAAACGGGCTTGGGGCGTTACTGTTTAAACGGCCATTTTTAAAACCATGGTTAAAATGAACCCATGACAATAATTCTAATCCAAAGCCTAGAAATCACTAATGGGGCTGATTTTTGGTTTGTAGGTCCACCTAGGGATTGGCCAAACATCCATATGATCAGAGTCCTCTAAGAGTGCCACGTGGCTCATATTGAGCCCTGTCATCAAAGTTTTACTATCCCCCAACTTCTCCAACCAAGAGTTGGGCGTACTTATGAAGACAAGTCATGGGCAGTTTAGTAAAAACAGCGTGTTGCTTTCTCATCATCGTATCTTACATCGACACGCGTACAGAGAAACGTGTCGAGCTACGGCGAAATATTACTTAGTGTATTTTTCTGTCCAAGTGTCGTCGACACGTATACATGGTATAAGTCGGAAACTGTACGGCGTTTGAATGGGAAGAGAAACGAGTTTTCAGGTAATTATGGTATATCTACAAGGGTTAGGCGTACTTTTCAGGACAACTCCTGGGCAGTTTAGTAAAAACAGCGTCTTGCTTTATCATCCTCGTATCTTACCATCCACACGCGTCAACCGAAATGTGTCCAGATTATGACGCGAAGCTACTGTTCCTTCGTGTATTTTCTGTCCAACTGTCGACACGTATACATCGTACAAGTAGGGAGATGTACGGTCAACAGCGGTAAAAATGCGATACGGCACTGGAAAAGTTTTGCCGTCAATCTTCTGCGTCACCTGGGCCGTACATTTTCGCTAATTATAAGTCGACACGTTGCTTGCTTTGTGCTCCTTTGACAGCCAAGTCTCGTTTGAAGCTACATTACACGAGTAAAACTTGTATCACAAGAAATTGAAAATCACACAATCACAAGCCAATGAGTTCTCGGCCCGTACACAAGTGCTTTGCAACGTACCTATGTGCTTTTGCTTTTTAGGTGTACGTGCCAAGAACTCATTGGCTGTGATTGTGTGATTTGCAATCCGGTTGTGACAGAAGTTTACTCACATTACACTAGTTCTCAGTGGAGTTAACGGTAACCTCGTGTCTTGGACAATTGCAAAATAAACTCCCAAATATTTCCAGCCAATTGCGAAATTGCCCTCACATCCCTAATCAATAAAAATCGTCATTATTATATATTAATTAATAATTGACAAGAAAAAACGCTTTATACAAAAGATAGATGATGTGGTGATGTCATATTACAAAGTTTTAGGTTATTTTAGTAACACCCCCATGAAATTTGAAAGTAATTAGTAATATCCCCTTATACTTTCAAACTTTAGGATTACCCCCCTTGACCTAGTTTAACCGTGGTTGAGTTAAGTTCAAACGGACTTGAATCTCACGTTGTTAGCATTGTATTTGCAATATAATCGTCCCTACGTAGGTACATTAACAGGTGCATGATGCATGTCACTTTTTAACATTAGTCAAATGATGGTTAAACTAGTTTAAGAGGGGTAATCTAAAAGTTTGAAAGTGTACAATTGGTATTACTAAAATACCCCAAGTTAATTTTATGACATTTATATGCAAAAATCATCATGGAAAACTTATTTAGGGCAATCATACAGAGCCTACATCTATACGTAATTTTTTTATACAGTAGAAGAGAAATTAGGTCGTTCTAGAATTACCTTATTTCAAAATCGGAATTGAAACTGAGAGGACCCGAAACAATGTGTATAACAGAATATGGTGTCTGGAATTGACCCGTCGATGTTCCTATTACACCATGCCCCTATTTTTGCCAAATTTGCGATCCATATTCTTTTTATTTTTATTTTTTCTCAAGGTAATTGGTAACTATCGATTCTAGTTCTTGTACTGAAACAAATAGCCCGAAAATCGGATAATTTGGACGACGTCCTGCCGAGTAATAAAATTAATTTTGTTTTCTGCCAAGTAGCCCCTAGTCTTATTTATTTATTTTTAATTTTTTGAAGGATAAACCCCTAATCTAGAACGGCAGAGATAGGCTTTATTATATTCCTTCCTTTTTATTTGTGGAATTATATTCCTACCTATGATATTAAATATAATTATTGACGAGGGAAATAAAATATCCTAAAAAGGTTTCGTGACCATCTAGTAAAAGAACAGGGGCATTGTGGTCATTAGAAAGCAATCCATCTTTGATATTAGGGTTTACAAATAGTAAACTGACACGTGGAATCCGTAAAGTTTAATGTTTTAAGGTTGGAGTTGACGTTAGAAGCAATAAAATAATAAAAAAAAAAGGGAAAAATCACAAATCACAAATCACGACTGAAAGAAAACACCCACTTTTCTTTTTGCAAAGCCGAGGAAGAAGATAAAAGGAGAAAAAGGCCAATCCCAGTTCCAAGGGTTTCTCATTTCTCTCTTGCACTCACTCTTCAGTTCTCTTTCGGGAGCAAGACCAGTCTACTTCACAAAAGAAGATCACCGAGAGAAACTCAAAACCCTATATTTTATACATTTTTTTCTTAAAACAAGCTCAGAGACAGATCTTGAGAGAGAAACTAGAATTTAAAACGAAAAAATGGGAAGAGGGAGAGTAGAGCTGAAGAGGATTGAGAACAAGATTAATCGTCAGGTCACGTTCGCTAAGAGAAGGAATGGTCTTCTTAAGAAGGCTTATGAGCTTTCCATTCTCTGCGATGCTGAGGTTGGTCTCATCATCTTCTCTAACCGGGGCAAGCTCTATGAGTTCTGCAGCAGCAATAGGTATGCTCTCTCTGTGTGTGTCTTTGGCTGTTTCTCTTTCCATGAATCGATTCATTGAGCTCAGGGTTTTTGTGATTTTTGGTTTTTTAGTTCTATTAATAAGTAAACTAAAGATCTGATATAACGGATTATTTTGTTCAGCTTTGATGAGATTGATTGAAAGAAGTTCACTATTTTTTGTCTTAGGTTCTCAGATTTTCTGTACTTTATGATTAGGTTTGATTTTTATCCTTCTTTTTCGTTTGTTTTTTTATCTTGCGTGATCCGAGTCAGTATGGAGCCTTTTCGTGTTTTGTGCCATGGAGATCTGTTGATGTTTTTCATTTTTTTTATTGCTTTGTTTCTGTAATTCTTGTTGAGAGTGAAAATCAGTTATTTGATTGAATTTTCTGAGGCTTTGTGATGGATTTAGATGATGATTTGTGTAAATCGTTATTTTTCATCTCTTGTTTCTTTGTCTTCTCGGATTCAAAATTGGATTTCTTAATAATGATCTTGATGTCTACTTACTGATCATTCTATGAATGCCTAACACCGTGGACTGTTTCATAGTTGAGATTTTATTTTAATGTCCAGAGGTTAGTGGTGCAAAATCCGTGCTTCTTTGACGTTCTAGACTTTATTTCGACCTAGTTTACTTTGGTTTTGATGTTTGAGAGACTTCTTAACTGTTAAAGTTAATATTTTTTTTATTTTTGTTTAATCTTTCTTACATTTTTTAGACTGGTCATCTTACTGGATCCATTAATGGCTGCTTCTTTAGTATGTACGACTTTCTACAGACTCATTATCTTTTGTCATACCGACCTTAGAATGAGGAGCTCGTGCTTGAGGCTAAGATTTGATTTGGTTAATTTTTTTTTCCGAATCACTTTAGGTTTTCTAGTTACTCAAAGATTGCTTATTGTCATTTTCGTAAGAATTTCAAGAAGGTAAATCTGCTGAGAGGAGATTAGTGTTGGAGGGTATTATAGCTCTTGGACTTTCTTGTGATTTGAAAATTTATAAGGTAAAAAAGTTGTGATCAGTACAACGTTTATAGTTTCTTGTGATCAGTATATCTCGGAATTTCTTGTGATATCTGAATCTATATTTCTGTCCTCCTTGCTGATTTTGGACATGTTATTTTTTATTATTATTAAGTGATGAGTCTTTCTACTTGCATGGGTTGTTTACATAAACTAGTAAGAAATCCTAGTGTCAACTGATGGTCTCATATTGACTTACTTAGGATGGTTAAAAGGCCACTAGTGATAATTTCTGTTCTCTTGGATCCATGTGAGATCATACCTGCAAAAAATAAAGAGGAAATGAGGTCTTATATGAATCAAATGTGAGTGAGACTTTATAATTTGAAAATAATTCTCCATGTAGTTTTTATACATTATGAAGATGAGTTTTGACTGCCAAAGAGATTATATTTTATTCAGAAGAATCTAATATCCTCCCCTACATCAATAAATTATTAGCCTGTGCCCTAATGACCTATTCTTCTAAATAGGGGAGTACTCATGTTGGACAAATGTCAAATTCCGACACTCCACGAATTCTAGTTCAGACGTTTTTGGATTTATTTTGTTTCTCTTTTCTTACTTATAAGCATAGTCATAAAAATATATGATTTTTTTTTAAATTCAATTTTTTTTGAATTCACGAATCAATCGTCGATTTTGCCAATTAATCAGCATAGACCCTTTTTTTTTTACCTTCTGATTTCAATTTTACCGACTTTTGAATTTTGATTATGAATCATGAATCATGAATCATGAGTTATAACTTATTATTATGGAATTATAGATGTGTTTTTCATCATATAAATATGTTTTGTTAAAAATAACATTTCTAACTTTAAATATGCCATGATATATATTTTTTATAATTTGGTTGACTTTACCCAAATTATAAGATTTATTGCAAAATCCCAACTTTGTGATTATGCTTGCAAGATATAGTTAACATTTACAAAAGTTTATAATTCTACTTTTCTCGTTGAAGTTTTTTTATGTAGTGAATTGAATAACATTATGTGTCTCTTGCATTATATATCTCATCAAATGGTCCATTAATATCTTTTATTGTATAAATAATTACCTCATTTTACTAGTTATTTCTAGGGTTGTCCATGAATCCTATTTCTTGGGTTTGCCAAATCTGACACTTTGTAGTTGTGTTGGACTACAACACCCATACCCGCATCAACGCAACATAGTCGACATATCATACTTTAATTAACTGATATTGTTCTCTAATCCTCAACTGATCCTTTTAAGTGTACATTTTCATTAATTTTATATCTTGTTTTCAAATGAAAACCTAAATCATACATAAATAAAACATAAACGAATGGATCTTGACATGGAAGCTCGTTTGATAATTCTAGTGCAGCGGGCGATTTCGATTCCAATTGTTGGAATTCTGAGCTCCATTAGATCTTAAAATTGCCCTATCCATTTTCCCTGCCATGGTCACTGAAGGGTTCATTCGAGGCTACTCTTGGACCACGAAATAGGTCAGGGTTTCTAAGAGATTTACTCTCTCTCTCTCTCATATGCAAAACGAGACGTCCTTATTCATCCGTTCTCCTTATTTTCATGTTATCGTTCCTCCTATATATATATATATATACCTTCTGTTCTTTTCTCATTTTTGTAGTCTTTATTCTTCACTTTTACACAAGAAAAGAAGATAGGACATGGACTGTTACAGTACATGTAAAGAACTTTTTTTTTTGGGTACTAACGCCGCATGGTTAGAGATTACCAATCGGGCTGGTTTTTGGTGTACGTCCATCAGGGGTGGGCCAATTATTTAGGGTCAGAATGAGTGCCACAAGGCACATTTTGAACATCCCGCAACTTTGGAACGAGAAAGAACTTCAGCAAAAGTTTGTCCATGTAGAAAGAGCGTACGTCAGTGCTAAATATGTTTTGAGCATGCTGTCTGATTTTCATCATTTTATTGACTGATGGCCTCTTCGACTTGACATGGCTTCAAAATCTCATTAACCGAACGTACATAACAGCTTGAGCTGTCTTTTTTTATTTGGAATGGTCAATAAAAGTATGGCCATGTTGTCCTTTGGCCCACGAGTTGAGATCATCCAATGATTTTTCTTTCAGGCGATGTTTAATAGAAGCAATCGCCCATGCATTAGACTGTCCGGATACCCGAGATTGTTTGCCATGTGTTTTTGAGGTTGTCGTACTTCTATATTATAGCATTACTTGTATTATCACATCATATCCCACTTAGAAAACCACACTAGAATGGCAGATTTGGATGTGGTGTCCATATTTTTTTGTGATCTAGAGATCATGATTCAAGGTTTCAATTATTCTCACAATTTTCTGGGTGAAACACTTCGTCTCAAGGTTAAGGATAATCTGAATGAAACATTGGACTTTTTTTTTTTTACAAGTAAAATGATTTATTAATGAGGGCTTTTGGAGGCAAAGAAAACCTACCAAAACGCTAAAGCAGCAAACCAACAACAAAAATATTAAAACTATCGTACACTCTCTCTTCATCCCTCGCACTACTTACAAGTCCGCCCCATTTAAAAACGATGTCTTCAAAAGAAATGCATTTCATTCCCTTCCTCAATATTCGACTCAGTCCAATAGTAAACCAAAGCTTGAATCTCGAGAATAAGCTGCTCCGTCTGCAGGCTTTTACTCTCAAACACCCTATTGTCTTCGAATGGCTCAATGTATCTCATAATTTCCTTAGTTTGTATCGTATTGTTTCAAGGCTTCAAGTAATAACAGTTATACTTACAAAATGCTAGAGACACAGCTGAGTGAAGTTAGAGATAGAGTAATGAATATGAGATATACCATTTTATTTCCAATATATCTCACCAATTAGGATGTGTTTAAGATAAGATTAGATAATAAGAAATTATCTATTATTAAAGATTATAGACTCTTGATTCTATATAAAGCCATGATTAGGTTATGTATTAATGATTTAACTGAATTTCGATAAAGCATGCTCCCTTTCACGGTATCAAAGCAGGTCATCCAGCCCATGTTTTGATCCCTACTCGTGATTGCCGCTCTTCTAACAAGCATCATCGATGCTGCTCATCAAGTTTGAACATTTAAGACTCTGCACTCAACCTATAGTCATGTTTACCCGTATACTCAGTTCTTTGTTTTTCTTCTCATTGTGCAGAGTCAACTCAATTCTGTACATAAACCCATAATTAGGGTTTATATAATGATTCAAGTTATTCTTAATAAAGTTCGCTATCTTTCATGATATCTAAGTAAGTCATCCCACCCATGGTTCATATATAGTTTCGGCCGAAATCGCAAAATTTCGCCCATTTCTTTTCGATTTCGTTATAGGACGAAACTACATACGTTTCGGCTAGTTTTGTCCGAAACCAAATGATACTCCTTATGTGAAAATTTGCACTAACATATCATTTCGGTTTTATGAAGTTAGTCTGAAATTGAATGATACTGTGTACTTTTAACCATGATCTGACCTATGTTCGGATCATTAATATTGTTTGATGCTCATCCATCGAGCCGCATCAATGCTGTCGTCTGGTTCGGTGTTCTGAGTGCAGTAATTGAGGTTGTGAGAGGATGAAGAGGATATCGAGAGGTGCTACATGAGCTCTCAGGGATGCACCACAAGCTTAACTCTCTCTATCTACTATTTATGTGCATACATTGTACATACTAACTTTCCTCTTTTTGTCATACTCTCTTACTTCTCATCTGAGGAAGATTTAAAGACAAAGAGCTGGGACTAAAAGACAAAAATCTCTCTTCCTACTCACTCGCATGCTATTTATAGCATGCAATGACAAGACTAAAAGACAAAAGATTAAAGACAAAAATCTATCTTATCAAAACAAGTGTGAATAATTGATGTACCATTTGTTGGTGGTGGATGTGCCATGTGTTGGTGTAGGTACAAGTACAACACCTGGTAATTAAACATGTAGATACTGCACATGCAAAGAGTATAAATGCTCTCAATGGATATGTTATGGTGTTGTGCACATTATAAATGAATAAGGTGTAATTTAATGATGTTATGTACCTACAATAGCTCCTTCTTGGAGGTAGAGCTCATTAGGACGCGATGGTCTGCCTCTGTGAAAGATTGAAAGAAGGTTTTGTCAAACAAGACATGGGGGAAGGACTGTAAGTGGGACGATTGTGGAACTAATATTTCATGTGAGCGTGTCAATTAAAGGGCTATACTGTGAGATTGAATTGATCAAGAGGCTTTCCCTTGTGAGCGGATCAATCGAATGACTCTCCATGTACGTGAGTGAGTTGATCGAAGGGTCATTCTTGTGTTAGCAAGTCGATTGGCGAACTATTTGTAAGCTTCACTGTGTGATGGGACCATCTAAGAAGTGAGGAGTATATGATTGTATTATGCCTATTGTAGTTCCACAAGTTCGAGCCGTCAGGGGGTAGCTATACTATATGATTTGTAAGTGAATATTTTCAAATCTAGGCAAATGCTACTCAGGTGAATAGTGCACAAATGAATAGTATATATATGAACAGTACTTGTATGAATAGTGTGTGCACAAATAGTGTTAAGATGAATAATTTTGGTGAACAATGCTCAGATGACTAGTGTTAGGATGATATAGTGCGAGCATTAATAATGCTCAGATTAATAATATTCAAACGAATAGTACTAAGGTGACTAGTATTTAAGAGAATAGTGTTGGGATGAATAGCATTAGGATGAATAGTGCTAAAGATGAAGTATAGTAGTCAGGTGAATAGTATCTGTACGAACGGTTCTTCGCCTAGTTATTTAAGTGTTCTCGGATATATAGGTGAGTTTAACCATGCTCTATCCTTCTAGGAAAAAGAATCTTAGGTTCTATTATGCATACAGAATATACTAATGCACAAATGCCAATGTTATCATTCACTTTTTCCTAAGGAAATGATGTGGAAGCATTCTACTTAGTAGTCCCCAGCTACACCGGATTAGTAGAGAGAGCCAGAGAATGCAGACCTCACAAAATTAGCTTAAGATCTATTCTATTTTAACTAGAAATTTATTTTTTCAGAAGTTAATTATGATTATTTAACTTGGTTCGAAATTTTTGTTAGTTTTTAAAATTAGATTAAAAAGTTTTATAATTTTATTAGTATAATTTTAGGGGAGTTTGGAAAGTTAGGACTTCAGAATTTTATAAATAGGATTGTAATCTTCTTGATCTTCTCTTCTATGTTTTATTTTTGGTACTATTCACAGTACTGTTCACGGGTACCACGAGAAGATGATGAAGAAGTAGAGACACAACGTCGTCTTCATCTTCGAAGCCACTATTGGAGAACTGAGGTTTTTTAAAATAAAGAAAAAGAAAAAAAGTTCTAGTCCAAGTATATTTGGAAGAATATGGAGTAATTTGTTTTTTAAGAGCGATTTCAATTCCAAAAAAACATTACATGATGAGATGTCTTGCAAGGAAGAGTGATTCTTCTTCGAAAATCAAAAATTTCCAAGATGAAGATTGATTGAAGACCTGGTAATATTTCTCCTATGAAAAGGTTAGGTGTGAAGTCAAGGAAGTGATTCTCATCTATCTAAAGGCCTAGATCAATTGTCTTTCTTGTTGTCTGCATCTGTATTTGAAGTCGACTTATTTTCAACCAGGAGGGTTTGATGTGGGAGCATTTTACTTGATAGTCCACAGCTACTTGGACATCCTGAACTGTAGGTTTGTCTTTGCTTTATGAGGGAAGACTTTTACTTTTACCTTTGAAAGTAAAGAGGCTTTTAATTGTATCACGTGTGTGGCACTACCGATTGTTGCTTTATAATAGTATGGATAGGTAGAATTTTAAGAGAATTAGAAAAGTTAGGACAATGTATATTGATAGCTGAATAGGGTTCTAGAAGATAGAACACATTTGGTATAATGTGGCTTCATCCCACAGATGGTGCACATAATTCATGGTAGCCATACAATTATCTTGGGATTCGCATACACCCATTGGGTGGTTGAAACTGGTGGCACATCATTCCACAAACATAAAAGTGCAAAACATTAGAGGATAGAAGCATATATATGCTAAAAAATTATATTTATATACAAGTGTGAATAATGGATGTACAATGTGTTGGTGGTGGATGTGCCATGCTTTAATGTTGGGTACAACTATTAGAGAATACATAGTGATAATGTGTGTGAGATACACCATATCATTATAGATTCTCACAGTTTTTCAAGATTAAGATAATATCTTATTACTAATTAGGATATTCTGCTAGATTAGCTTCTATCTTTAATCTTGTTTATCTCTATAAAAACCTTTGGTTAGTCATTTATTTAATCCAAGTTTATTAATAATATGATTTTCTATCATGGTATCAGAGTGGATCATCCAACAGCCTGCGCTCAACTGATCTTCTCTTGGTCCACTATTCTTTTGAGGGCAACACCCTTGTTGCCTGTCGAGCCTAATATATTTTAGGTTTAAATCCATTCACTACTACCATTGATGAAGCAATTTTCGTTCGCCCAGCACCTCCATAGCAACCATCGCCGTTCATGTGCTACTGCAATCTCCACTTTCGTAAACCTCCATCTTAGGCATTCCGCTGGTTCTCCCTTATTAATGCCAAACCATTCGGCTATAATCTTCAAAGAAAAATAGCCATGAGTTGTTGCTGTCCAGCCACCTTCTATGTCACCGTATCTAATGTCTTGAATCACCATATCTGGCGACCAATCTCTTCCCAATCTTTTTGTTACCCAATAAGGATAACCTCCCTTTTTGGTTTCTCTCAATGAAATATGAAGAAAAACAAAACTATTTTCTCTTTGGGCTCGTGTTCAATCACTCTCTCTCACTCTCCTTTATAAGTTTCTCCCCATCTTGGCTTAAGCTTAGCCTATCCTTCCAAAAGAGAGAGAGAGAGAGAGAGAGAGAGAGAGACACACACACACACACACACACAGAGCTTTAAAGGCCATGCCAGTGATGCCAAAAAAAAAAGTAAACATCAATGACCTCCAAATAGAGGCTCACATCCTTTTGCTTGAAGACTCATAGACTCCAAGCCCATGAGGCACAAAGATACCCACACTTTTTTTGGTCCAAAAGATTTCCGAACCTATGAAGCATGCATGTCCACACACATCTTGGCCCAATAAAGCCCTTTATCCGTATTAAAATACGACGGGTTCCAATCTAGCCTTAACCAATTTATGGGACAAGATCTGGCATGACCATCATGGATCACCATTCTGGCTGGCAACCACTCTTCTTCCTAATGAGCACGGACATCAAGGCGATTCAATCATCTTGGCAAACTTAAAAATGGTGATAGCATTCCTCATTGACACTCAATCTTCAAAACATTGGATTTTGGCAAACTCACAACTATCGTTGATCTCCCAATCCCCATGGCTCCTTTCTTTGTGTAATCAATCCCCATAGCTCCTTAAGAACACAATTAGAGATACAAAATAACAAGGAAACTCACTCTTAATTTTTTGATTTTACACCCTTTCACCCATGTAATAAGATTAGGAAAACTTGTTGGAGTTGAGTTTTTTTTAAAGCTAGGGAGAATGATATATATGAAGTGCTTTGGCATTCACATTAAAGATATGGGTTATTTTGGGTGAATGTGAGATGAGGGTTGTTTTGGAAATTTTTGACAGTCGTAAGGTTGGGATGTGTATTGGGGATCCAATTGTTTAAGATCGCCCAAGGGGTAGGGTATTTGTATTTAAACCCCTCTTGTACGAAGAGGAGTTAGATTTTAGGATTTATATTTTGAGAAGAAGAGAGAAGCAAGGCTTCAATTCTTTCCTTAGAGAGAAGGCTACTAGAACAACTAAATTTTGTTAATTAAATTACAAGTAAAATAGAACAATTTCTATCTTCATGTGTTTTTTCAGCAAAATGCTTGGGGCTTTGAATAACTCTAGCACAATAATAATGCCAGGCCCTATGTAAGCTCTAATTAAAGAATGCATCACCTCTATTATATTCATTTAGTTATGATAGTAGATTACCTGTTACCGATGTTTCTAGAAACTTCCAACCAAGCAACTCATTCATGTTCCTTGTAACAACTGATTTCACATGCTTTTCTAGGCTCTTCTAGAAATTTCTAAACATACTGCTTTTCTAGGCTCTTCTAGAATTCAAGTTAGATAACATGAAATATAATTGACCAGAAAAAGTGTCTACTCACTGATGAATCAGGGTGTGTTTTATGTTAATCCTTTGCAAGGAATGCTACTGTATAAGGAATTGTTAACGAGTCTAGAAAATGAAGTGTGAGGATGCTTTTGTGATGAAGAAACCACACAACATGCCTTCAAGCAATTGAACATGTGAACTCATGTTGCAGAACGAAAAAACAATTGATTGTGCTGTGAGCTCAAATTCAAATTGATCTAGAAACTTGAAAACTAAAAGAGAATGAAAACTTGGTTATATTGGGACTATAACAGGGTGAAAAATAGTACCCTAGTTGGTGACGTTCCCTCTTCTTTTTGTTAGAGTGCGGGGCAAAGTGAATAGAAAGATTTAAAGCTTCTTGATGGTACTTAATTTAAGAAAAGCTTGTGTCACCCAGGTTCTAATAAACTTCGACTTTGCCTTCAACTTAAGTCAATAAAAATTCAGAATTAATTCAGAAAATTTCAATTCCATTTAAAGTCTGTTGGTACGTGAGAAAAAGAGTTCCAACAATCTTGGCTAAATATTTGCTCATATCAATATTTAACAATGTTTGGTACGTGTATGAGCTAGCTCACTTCAGATTACTTCATTTTCTTTCAATTTAAGTGGGTCCCACATATCAAAGTAAGTCAAAAATAGGTTGGGCGAGTGCGGGAACCACATATTATGTCAAAGGATAAAAGGAAATTTATTTTTATCTTTTTTATATATTAAAAAACTAATTTTTATTGAAAATAGTGATTTTTCAACGAGAAAATAAAATTTTCTCACCAAGGCATAATTGGCGTGAAAATATTTACACGGGGGGGAGGTGATCAAATGTTTTCCCACCGCGGAGGGCAAATATGTGGGCCCGACTAAATATTCGCCGAGGGCGAGTGGCTGCCAAACTCACCCGGGAAAATATTAGCGCGGCTAAATATTTTATTTTCCCGCCGCACCGCGTTACCAAACAGGCCCTTAGAGAATTTCTATAAAAATTCGCTAACTTTTAGAAGTTTGAAGAATTTTTTCCAAAATGAATGAAACAATATTAATCTTGCTTAGGTTGCTCTAAATGGTTATTTTTATGATATAATGAGTTAAATGTTTTATCACATCCTCAAAAATCAGTATGTTTACTAATGTTTTGGCAAAAATTCTCTAAACTTCTCTAAGTTTAATGTTTACTTCAAATTAATTCAACGATTTTTTGTAAATTTTGTATTGAAAAGGGCTAAACTTTGATAAATTAGCCAATTTGTTTTATTATTTACTTCAAATAAATGAATTAATTTGATGAATTTTTATAATTTTTTAATACCTAACACTTTAATTCGGTCATTCAAAATTAATTCGATTAATTTCGCCAAATTTTATTGAATTTTAAAATAATTTGTCACCGACACAGTAAAGCCAACATTATTTTTGTGAATTCAGGATAATTTCGTGGTCATCCTCTCAAATCATTTGAGAAGGATTCAACTTTTACTGGGTATTTTTGGGTTAATATGTGGAGTTTGACGCAGTAGAAACCAAAAGAACTCACAAACAATAACTAAAACAATTGTATTTAAAAGCATGATGTTTTATTAATCTTGATTTAGTTATAAGGGACTATTTTGAAAATATGGCTTGAGACAAAATTAAGTGGTTAAAAGCAAGGTTTAAATAATGGTATAACGGGCTGGGTGTGTTACTGTTTTATCCGTTATAACAAATTCTAACGCTTAGGGGAAAAAATGGAAAATAACGACGCCAAATTCAAATTTGAATTTCAAACTTTTCAATAAAAGATAACGAAAAATAACGAGCATTTTTCACATTTTTTTCACATTTTTTTCCGAAAAGAATGGTCATTATTTTTGTTATTCCGGAAAAATAACGGAAAATAACAACCATTATAATGAAAACAGTCGTTATTTTCTGAGCATTTAAACTGTACATAACGTAGTGGGGTAGGTTTGAATCCGTTATAACAGTCGTTTTTTAAACCAAGTTAAAAGAGATTTTTTTTAAATATGGATAAAATGACAGTAAATAATTTAAAGATTATGAAGGAGTTGTATTCAAAATATAATTAAGGCATGAAAAGTAATTAAGTTGTTAGTTGTGTTTGTTTTTCAATGACGAGTGAGGTTTTTGAAATGTGTATAATAAAGGGGCATTTAATGAAGTAATAGGTTGCCTACCAAAAACAAATGAACTAATACGTGCTAGGCGATTGTCGTGTGGTCTGGTAGTCAAGTTTTAGCTTTAATGAACTAAAATAGCATGGTAAGTAATTTAGTGATTATGAAAAAGCTATAATGACAATATAACTAACGGTGTGAGAGGTAATTAAATTTAAATAAGGCTATTCCGAAATCAAAATAATTGCTTTAATTTTGAGAGTCTGGTGAAAGGGCATTTAAAGAACTAATAAAAAAACTAAACAAATAAGTGCTAGATGAACGTCGTGTGGTTTTACTAGTTTTGTGAATTTGATGAAGTTGTAGTTTCGACTTATGAAAAGTATGTCTCTCTCTCTCTCTCTCCATATTTGTAGATGGACATGTATTGATGCAAAAGTTCCCTCATTTATATGTTACCTCGATAAGTGTTCTCTTTATTGATTTTCGCCTTCTCACGATCCTACTTTTCCACGTTCAGCATGCTCAAGACGCTCGACAGGTACCAAAAATGCAGTTATGGGGCATTGGAAGCTAGCATGCCACCAAAGGATACACAGGTAACTTAATTTGTTCTCTTGTACATTTGGTACTTAAGAGGTGTTCTTATCCTGAAACTTCACTCTTTTTTTACAATACAATACAAAGCTTTTTTTACTCTTTTTTTATTGGTTTAGTATGACCAATAAAAGCCCCTTCTTCTTCTTAAACATGACTAGTAGTTCCATGGCTTTAAATGGTCTGTTAATAACGTTATAACTGTTCAAATCAGTCATTTTTGAGTAAAAAATAGTCAGAATATTAATACTGCTATTTTATTTAAAAAAAAAACCTTTGCAGTAGTAAAAAATATTCTTTCTCAAAAATAATGACCATTATTTCCATTATAACGCTAAGTTTTTTTTTTTCTAGATTTGAAGGTTATTTTCAAAACAACATAACAGGTCAAGATGTTGGCTTTATAACGACTGTTATTTTCGTTATGACAGCCATTTTTTAAACCATGGTTAATTAATTTTGTATTTGGTCGGCAATAGTTTCTAGGTTGGAATATATTTTATTTTTCTAACAACTTGGTGGTTTGCACTGACTTAGTAATTTCTAACAAAGTTTTACTATTGTCATGTCCTCAAGCAGAGCAGCTACCATGAATACTTGAAGCTCAAAGCAAGGGTTGAGGTTCTACAACGATCTCAAAGGTAATCTTACTGAATGGGACATCACCAACTGTTCTTTTCTGAAATACTGCTTTTACATATGTAAACGAATAATTTACTTTGTTCAGATCCTCAAAATAATATATTTGTGTGCTTTCCCTTACTAAATAAGCAATCTATCAACCTAACGAGTCAACTTATGAAATCCTTTACTCTGGATATATGTAGAAATCTACTTGGGGAAGACTTGGGCTCATTAAATACGAAGGAGCTCGAGCAGCTAGAGCATCAGCTGGAGATGTCCCTGAAGCAAATAAGATCGACAAAGGTAATAAAATTATATATATGCAGGCATAAAAAGTATACCCATCCAGTGCATTTTACTCTGCTAAGAATTAATCTTTAAAAATAACATGATGCTAACTTTTAAAGTAAAATAATTAGTACCAACTTTTTTTGTTTTGTTTTTTTGTTGTGCTCTGAACTGGAACACATGAACACATTGAATTAGAACAGAGTTATAAATCTTTTTTTAATCAACAATGAGAGAGTGCATTATGGATAATGTAAAATGTACAAGTTTGGCCCAATATGAACAAAGAGTTATGAGGAGGGTGGACCTAATGACTCCATAAAAGGAGCATCAACTTTAGTTGATCCCCTGTTCCTAGCTTCTGGGTTTTCTTTCGGATTTAAGAAGTATAAATGATTTTCTTGGGATTTTTAGTTTGGTTGTCTAGGAATTGCTCATAGATAAGTAAGCTTCTAATCTAAAGGTGATATACTCGTTACTTTCGGTCCCAGAGTCTTGCTCTTTTGAATTTTACTTTGGTTGTTATCAGCTTTTTATTATTAATATATATATATATATATATCTTTTCTTTTTTAAAAAAATGATGTAGAAGATTAAAAGAAAGAACAAAGTCTTATGATCAATCGTGGAATTCCTTGAGGATGAAAGCTTAATTTATGATATCAATAGTTGTTAATATTCTTTTAAAGATGGCTTTGTGGCAACTTTACTTGTCTGAAAAATTCGCCCATTGTGTTTCTTCCAAAGAACACACCCAATAGCAAAAGGAATAAATCTCCATACCAATCTTTGTTTCTCATGTAGGCATACTAAGGACCAATAAACATTCTTAGGAAACACCCAAGATAAATCAAGCTGTCACGCCCAACCCGAATGCCTGAACTTTTTAGCTAAAAATGATATTTATTATTTTTTAGCAATCAATTTGACTTAAAAATCTGCCCTAACGATAGTGGAACTTGGTAATACGTCAAAGTTATGAATATTTTCAAAAGTTAAATTTAAACACTTCTATGAAAATGTAAAATAAAATAATTGTAAATACTATGCTATGTTAGAAAAATATTCTAAAGATCACATCCATAAAAATGCGTTCATTAAGGATCCATGACCATACATCTCTAGGGTTAATCAAATAGTTCAAAAAGTTGAATATCAATTATCTACATGATTCCAAAAATTAACAAAGTCTTAAACAATAGACAAGAGATGAGTCTTCAACAATTACGTCTAACAAAAAGAATGCTGCGACTCTGAAATTCACACCATCCTTAACCAAGTCTAAAATGTTGGGTAAATACCATAAGCCAAAGCCTAATAGATAATGCACTGTACACTACATATATATCACAGATAATATCGCATATTCTAACTCAAAAATTATTTCATATTCAATGCATAAAAAATAATATAAACCAGAATGCATGCAAACTAAGAATATTAAATCATTCTTAAAATTAGCTCGATATCTTTATATTCATATGATTATATCTACAACCCAACTTAGGGTCTCATTCTCCTTCCTACACCGGAAGTAGCCAAAGGCTCTTCTACAGGATATGAGGTCTTTCACTCTAGGGCTTCAGGCCCTCAATTTTTCTCTGTGGGTATTCGCTAAGATCATACCCGAACTAACACTTCAATATTATGCAAAACTATAATTCATAACCTTTTTTCCATGGCACACTGACCTATCCCATAAAATTCGAACCACAATAATATCCATAAGCATTTTTTCCACAGCACACCGGCTAATCCCATAAGATCTGAACCACAATAATATCTATAATTAATAGAGTAAAATAATAGATATTATCAATTACAATATGTAGGTGTAGGTGTACGTACCTCTTTTTTATATTTTTTCTTATGTGAAACCGTGAGTGTGCTTCTCCAAGTGGCATTATTTACTCTCAGATCTCCCAAGCTTCTTCAATGGGTCTGTACATTATCGCATTAAGAAGTCTACACATTTTTGTCAAATGGAAGAGGGTTCTCTTCCACGAATTTCTAAGTTGGGTAATATTTAATGAAGATAATTAAATTTAAAATGTAAAATTATTCATTTGTTATGATAAAAGATTAATGATTTATTTCATTTTTAATTTGGAGTCCTTATTAGTTTCTATAAGTGAGGTCTAGCATTCAAAAGGTTTCATTATTCTATAGTGTCTAAGTGTCACTCATGTAGTCCTAAATTTCCTTACCTTTAGTGCACATGTTCCTAATAAGGAAGGGATTCTCATACTTTTCAAAAGCTAAGATTTCCTACATAAGTTTTCTCTTTCTTAAAAAGAAACTTTTCCAAAATTTTAAATTTTCTACATTTAGGTCTTTTAAAAGATAAAAAAGATATTATACTTTACCAAGTAGGGATCCAAAAGATCTCTTAGATATATAAAATGGATAATTTATACAACAAGGCATACACGTACGTCCACAGTAAGATTGCTCCTATATTTTTTTTTTTTTTTTTTAAATTCTTTCATTTTCTCAATTAATGTTTTATAAGTTTTCAAATTATGAAATACGAGAGAATAATTCCTAATGGGTTCCGCTTGTACAAAACGTGTTGTATTATTAGGATGATGTGGTATTTCTATTTTTACTTAATTAATTAATCATTATTTTAAAAAAAACATTTCATTTATTATTACCAGTATCCCATCATTACACCCTATCTGAACTTATACACTCATTCTATAGCCCACAAAATGTGTACCTTACAATTCAAACTAATTTAATTATAATAAATAAATAATTTTATTTAATCTTACATTAGTATAAGTAATTGACCAAATTATTGAATTTTCATTGTTAAACTTTTAATGTCAAAATATTAAAATATATTTTGTGAGTCCTACTAATTATAAAATTAATAAGGATATTCAATTATGTGATAAATGCTTGAGAATTTCTACGTGACATAAAATGGGATTTCTGCATCGGTTGTTGCATTCAATTCAAGTATTAATGACATGACAAATTATGCAAGGATGAATGATCAATTTCTTAAAAAATATCAAAAATGATCCCTAGGTAATGAAATTACTCTAATATCCCTAAACAAAAGTTCAAGGTATTACACAAACATATAGACAAAACGATTCCAAATTAACAGTTAGGGTGAACGTGATCAAGCATAATAATCTTATCCAAAGAGACTATCTACATGAAAGAAGCCACCTTTATAGGAAATGGAGACTTAAAAGCTAATTTAATAGAAAACAATCAGGTATAAAAACCCAATAAAGCTGATTTAGAAGAGCAAACTAAGAACAAACCTTTAGAGTTTGCCTTTTGGGTTCGCTTTCTAAGTGCACATATCCTCTCCATTTATAAAAATGGGGTTTTCTTCATGCCAACCCGTTAAATCTGTATACTATCTCACTTTTCATGAAATTGGTATACCCATTAAATTTGCATATTATACCACTTCCCAACATCCCAATTCTCTTGGGTCACCACAGAACAGTCGGCTGGTATCAAGTAGACAACACCCTCCCTATTCAATTCTAAAGACTTGTCATAAAGAGGTTGGAATCATAAGAGGTTTTTCTCATCATGTCTTTTGATTTTTTGATCACCCAAAGGGGGGGTGGGGGTTAGGCGGATCCCTACTCTTCTCTTCATCAATGATGTGAGTGTCATCATCTTCTTTGATCATCTAGTCATCCTAGAATCCTTCACACTTAATTAAAGATATGCTTATCATCATCATTCATCACTGACTACCCCTTCATCAAAGATAGGGCTGTTGTCAAAGCCAAAGCCGAACCAGTGACCATTCTCCTTGGTCACTGATTTCTCATCATAGAAAATAGGTGAATCTCATTGTCTAACACCCGAAGAGTTGTCACCCTCTACTTCCTCGTGGAAGAATGGATGGAATTTCCAATCGATTTCACTAGTAGTCAATTTTTATTCTATTTCCCATTGATTCGACTTAAAGAGTTCAACAAATTTTTTTCTCTCCCTTTCCAAAAACTATGGTGTATGGACATTAATTCTTTGTGTTGGGGATCAATAATGCCACGCCCTAATAAAGGGTGCGGTTGGGGCCCATGGGATGTGAGGTCAATCGTGGTAACCATAAGGACACGATTAGAACAAGCCCGCGTGTGCAAAGTCGATCGTGGTAAAAAGGCTAAAGTTTGCATCCTAACAAAATATCATTTTGGGAGGAATGACAGCTTGAGGCCCAGTTAAAGTCGCAACAAACTGGCATCAAAACCAAGGTTGTGGGATCGAGTCATGAGAAGCGCATTCTTGGGGGGATTGTTGGGGGTCAATAATGCCACTCCCTAATAAAAGACGCGGTAGGAGCAGACGGGCTGCGAGGTCAATAGTGGTAACCGTAAGGGCGTGATTAGAATAAGCCCGCAGGGTGGGATGTCGATCGTGGTAAAAAGGCTAAAGTTTGTCTTCTCCTGGCAAGGTATCTTTTTGGGAGGAATGGCAGCTTGAGGCTCGGTTAAAGTTGCAATACTTTGTGCACCTCGACCTCATGCATTTGGATTACTTTCTTTAACTTATTATATGGTTCTTGGTGTTCTCTAAATTTGTCCATGGTCACGAACTCAGGCTTTTGTTCACCACGACCTCATGCATCTCTTCCAAACACCTTGTATTCCTTTTTTTTTTTTTTCATATCTGGATATGGTGGCCGGGAAGCTCTCGTTGATATGATCACATTGACATATGGTTTTCCCAAATTAGATTTCAAATGTTGGTGCAAGTACAACATAGCGTGGTAAGTGCAAAGGTACATACTTGTTCTTTTGTTTTTGTAACTTTCTTTAATGTCTCTTTTTTTTTTCTCTTGAATTTCTGTGCCATTGGGTGAGTCGCAAAATGGAATCTGACCTCTCTCCTTTTTAATTTTCTTTATTTATTTTTTCTTCACCTCACCCCGGTAGATGCCTGCTTCGAGCTAAGTTGGGCCATGCATGAGCTTAGTTCTGATACCATAAGATTGGGCTTGCTCTTGATTTTGCTTGGGCCCAAGATTAATTTTAATGGACCCAGGCTTAAGATGAAGAGGCCATTTAGCTAGATTTTCTTCTTTCTTAGGTGAATATGAAGGCTAGGGTTTGTAGTCGCCTTCCTCTCTTGTACCAGTCATATGGGCATTGTTTGTTCAGTTTGCAGGAAAATGTTTGTAGGCAAATATTCGATAATCAAATGTTTGCAATGACAAACATTTGTTGGGAAAAAATTCATACGGCTGGCGAGGGGAGTTGCTGGGGGAGAGCAAGGGAGATGAGAGAGTCATGTACCTATTGTTTACAGCTGCTGCAGCCACTTTTTGGCAAAAAATGATTGGATCTAATGAAAATATTTGTTGGATGTTGCGCCACAAGCACACACAAATGTTGCTACGTTTGAGCGCAAACATTTGTAGTGCTACCAAGCAAGGCCTAAATATTAATAAATCTTTTTTGTATCAACACTTCTTCACATACATTTCCTTTTTCTGGAAAACTTTTTATTGATCACCATACAGAGCCTTGTCGATTTGTCATTGAATTTGTTAGTAAGGGTAGTACTATCGTTTTACTTATTGTTTTGTCCTTTAATTTTTGGTGATGATTTATCCTTTTAGGTGAGATCATTGTTGTAAATTACTTAGGCCCTGCTTGGTTCACTGCACTGGGATGCACGGTGAGTTGCATTGCAGTCACTTACCACGGTTTTTGGGCTGCACATGCTTGCATCCATTTTTTTAGAGAGTTTGCAAAGGCTTGGCAACCACTTGCACCGCAACTCATTTGCACGCGCCCAACCAATCAGGTTTAATCCCAAAACCATGGCAAGTGGGTGCATTGCAGCCGATTTGCATTGAACCAAGCAGGGCCTTAATGTTGATTGAACTAAGAGGACGACGCATTTGAATTCTCCAACTAATCTTTCTTCTTCTTCATCTCCTCCAAACTTAAAAACTCCAGATACTAAAATGATTGAAAATTGAAGCTTCTTTCAGGTTTTCTCTTCTGTATGATTTCCAAATCATAAGAGAATTCAAATATTCCAGGAGGTAGTGTTTCTGACTTTATTTTGACATGTTTTGCAGACTCAGCTTTTGCTCGATCAGCTTTCTGATCTTCAAAGACAGGTAAAGCAATTCGATTAAAGAATTAATGTCATTTATTTCCATTCTATATATATTCTTCAGACATCAACCAGCTATGTTGTTCATGCAGGAACAACATCTACAAGAAACTAATAGAGCCTTAAGAAGGAAGGTACCAACATCCACATAATGTTCATAATTAGGTTTCAACTTGTGAAATAAAAGGGGTGTCTTGGTGATCGGCCCGTTAACATCTTGTTTCGTTGCAGGGGGTTCACGAGTCCGCCTCCCCCTCAATCTGTTGTTATGCTAGTTTTTGCAGTGTTTCTAGCCTTCAACTTAAGCTCTTATATAGCTACCCCCAATCCAGTTAATGACCCTTAACTGGGTTAGGCATGAAAAACCCTCCATCCAAACACACACATGCTATCTTTTACTCTTTGAGAGACCCAACAAATCTGTTGGGCACACTACTGCTGCCATTTTCAAATTCCAAGCAAATTACTGTTGGTGGCTGCACCACTTATATGCTTTTCCCTGCTCCCTTACAAGTTTGTGTACTCAGCTGGTTGCTTTTAATTTTATTTTCTGTGGCATCTCTCTGATATATAGATTTTATTACACGAGTCTATTTAAAAGATCGATTTTTCGTGCCCACCCATTGCTTGAATTTATCTATAAATTTTGTGTGAAGGGCCATTAACCTGGGCCTTAAATTCTTATAATTGGCAGTTGGATGAAAGCAGTGGAGAAATTCCCCTTCAACTATCATGGGAAACTGGTGCGCAGAACATTTCGTATAGCCGCCAACCTGCTCAATCAGAGAGGTTCTTCCAGCCTTTGGAATGCAATTCCACATTGCAGATTGGGTAAAGTTTTTCTATCTGTAAAAGCCCTGGTCTGTTTAATGGATGGTTTTACTAATTTTTCTCTGTAATTTTTATGGTTACAGATACCATCCTTTAGGTCCAGATCAGCTTAACATTGCAGCCCCAGCCCAAAATGTCAATGGCTTCATTCCTGGATGGATGCTCTGAGGTTTGAAGTCATGATGGAATTTATATTTGATCAGAAAAAACTACTGGGGAGATCGTTTCTATTAATTATTATAATATGGTTTATGCTGCCTGTAATTATCGTCAGAAATTGAAAACAATCTGTAATCTATAATGACTGAGATGACAAGAACCGTTTGAAATTTTAGACTATGGAACTACTAGCCATGGGAAAAATGGCATGTAATAATAAGCAATATTAATATTTTGGTTATGGCTAGAAACGTACTTTTGCTTGGTGTTTTGATCATCTTAAAAGAGTAGAGGTTTTGAATGCCTGTTTCTATTATAATTTTCGGGGTCAGAACTATCAATTGGCCATGTAAAGGTTTTTCACTTCCACAAAATGAAATTGACCCTCTGCCAACACCAAACATTTCGGAGGATCATCACTAGTGATCATTAAATGTTATTGGCGAGCTCTGTTCTAGTCGATACCAATTTGAAAATGCAGTGTATGTTATAGCTCATGCAGGAAGCCCAATGTTTCTCATGGGTTTGGAGAAGACTCAGATTAGGCCTACATTACCAGGTTGGGTCTTGATTATCTATTTCTCATGGGTTTGGAGAAGGCTCAGATTAGGCCTACATTTCCAGGTTGGGTCTTCATTATCTATTAATTTCTGCATGGATGGATAACTGGACTCCCCATTGCGACCCAATTTCGCCACTTCCTGACTGACGAAACTGATCCACTTACACGAAACTGGAGTGTTAAGATTCTGAACCTCTGGCCTCAGGATATTGGCAGCAAAAATCTTAGGATCATGTTTTTGTGGAAAGGAGTCCCAAATGATATTTAGTCTCCTCAGCTTACAGCCAACTATAGGATCATATTATGTCATAGCGAAGAAGAAAACCACATTCACCTCTTTATTGACTGCGCAATCGCTAAATTGGTATAGTTTGGTTCTAGACAGGCTGCGATCCTCAGTGATTCATCTCAGAAATGGCACTAAATTTGACCCTGGCCCATTAGACCAAACTCACTTTGGAAAGGCCAACTTTGTCCAAGATCCAACCAGACTATTATGTCTACATGCTTCACCTGCTCTTTGGCATTTGGAAAACCCAAAATGCTTCTCATTTTGACCACAAATTCTCCAAACCAGACCAAGTAATTCACACGATTACCCAACTCTATGTAGAAGTGCATACCATCTTTTCAAGCCCCAACAGATAGGCCTGCTCCACCCAAACACCTTATTTTTGTTAAATGGATCCCTCCACCAAACACTTGGGCCCTGCTTGGTTCACAGCAAATTGAGTGCAATGCATTCACTTGCCACAATTTTGGGATTGAAAGTGATTGGTTGGAGGTGTGCAATGAACTGCCGTGCAAGTGGTTGACAAGCCCTTGCAAAGTTCTTAACAAAATTGATGCAAGGAACTGCAGCCCAAAAACTGCTGCAACCAAGTGCATTGTGGTAGCTCATCATTTTTTTTTTCCAAAAAACAACTATAATAATAACAACCGAGATTATTTATTATTATTATTATTATTTATTTTTTATTTCTTTATTTTTTGATAGGGTCAAGATCGGGGGACAACCATTTTTGACAACCATTTGGCATACCCACATAGAAGATGAATCAATGGCTGATTTTTGGTGAGGATGATCTCTATGGTGAGGAGATCATCCTCACAAAATTCAAATCATTCCGATATTCATAGACTGGCTTAGAAGTTGAAGAATTATGGACAGTCTATTTTTACCGTGTAACTTGAAAACCACATTTGAGGGGGTTAGAAATTTCAAAATGTGCTGATTTTTTGTAGGTGTGATCTATACAGTGAGGAGATCATCCTCACCAAAAATCAGCCATTGATTCATCTTCTCTGTGGGTACACCAAAATAGTTGTCAAATGTGGTTGTCCCCCGATCCCGACCCATTTTTGATATAGCTGGTCGGGGTCCCTTTATAACCCCAAGCTTTCCCCTTCGAAACAATAATAATCCCGACCCATTTTTGATATAGCTGGTCGGGGTCCCTTTATAACCCCAAGCTTTCCCCTTCGAAACAATAATAATAATAATAATAATAATAATAATAATAATAATAATAATAATAATAATAATGAGAATAAAGTAATAACAATAATAATTATAATCAAGGTTTAAAAGGGGCCGCTATAACGGTATACCGGACTTGAGGCGTTATCATTTTTCCGTTATAAGGGCTGTTATAACGAATTTTAACACTCAAGGTCAAAAATGGAAAAGAACAGGAAAAAGGGCGAAAAATGGAGTTGAAATTCAAATTTTCAATTTTTCAAAAATAAAAATAATGGAAAATAACTGAAATAACGGCCCTTTTTTTCACAAAATTTTCCAGAAAATAACGGTCATTATTTTTGTTATAACGGAAAAAATAAAAAATAATGTCCGTTATTTTTAAGCGTTTTAAAGGTACATAACGTAACGGGGGAGGTCCGAATCCATTATAACGGCCGTTTTTTAAACCATGATTATAATAGCAATAATTATAATTATAATTAATAATAATAATAATAACAAAATCAACAATGATGACAATAATTTTACAATAGTAATTTTATTGTGCATTTTTTTGTAAAATCAAAAAATAAAATAATCCATTGCATTCATTTGCAATGCACTACCAACCAATCAACATAACTTCATTTGCATCTATTTACATGGCATGAACCAAACAGTTGTAAGTGACTAACATCACAAGTGATTGCAACACAATTCATTGTATTTGCACTAAAGTGCAGAATAGACATAAGTGCAGTAAACCAAGCCGGGCCTTGGTGTAAGGTAAATGCTAACGGGGTATCTTACGGGAATCTTGGGGAAGAAGGGACAGGTGCAATGCTGAGGGACTGGAATGGTTGTTTCATCATAAAGGGCATCACCAAATGGTTGGTAGCCGTGCAATCGCAATGAGAGATGATCTTTCTCTTGCTCAGCAACATGAACCGTGGATTGAATCAGATTCTGAACTTTTATTATCTTGCTTGAAGCCTAGAGCTACTTCAATCCCGCTGGAAATTTAAACAGGACTATACCACTAGTAGATATCCAAAATCTCATCCTACAGATCCAAGAGGTTCGCTGGTCTCGCAGGTAATACATGACATAAGAATCGGGTAGCGGACAAGCTGGCAAATCATGCCACAGATGCTAAATGCTTGTGTATATGGACGAGACCATCAGTTGGATGTGAGTCACTCTTGGCTGATGCCAGGGTTTGCAGCATACCCATCACCCATGTATGTATTTGTATGCGGATTGGCTGTCTCAAATTCTATCAGTATTATTTTTGGGCCTACTTAAGGTTCTAAAAGAACTGGGGTTTGAGGGGGGACCCCCTGTCGCTGGGACCTTAGCTACCGGAGGAGGTCCCCCTTGACATTAGGGGTTCAGGGGAAACACCCCCGGCCCAAATTGTAGGCTTCATAAAAAAACGCAATCTCTATATCTTTCCACTAAAGAAAAAGATTTAGAGAGGGCCGGGATAACCTCTCAGAGATAGCAGGAGCGATAAAACGGTGTAGCTGTGTTCGTGCTTAAGGAGTAATCTATTCCCAACCCCTATTACTGCTACCATAATTCCAATATTTCTACTGCTCTCTCTTCCTGAATGTGGCTTCATGCCGCTACACATCCTTACGACATTTAGTTCAGCTTCATGCATAGGTTCAATGAACCTATCCTCAACTAGGATAATGTGGATTTTGTTTCGAAGAATGGCACTCTTACCATGATGCAAAAGGTTTTTTGGAATGTTCATCACTTCGTTGGCATCCGATTTTGAGTTGTTGGAATATATTATTAATTTAGGTGAGGCAAATTCCATTGCACACTCTCAAATTAACAAATTTTCCAAAGATAAAAAAAAAAAAAAAGTTGATTCTAGGCTCAAGGTGAGATATCTTTAGTTTGAAGAGGGGCGATCAGGTTCGTGGGACAACAATTTTCATAACATTTTTTACAATAATTTTGGCGTACCCACTTGGAAGATGAATCAATGGGTGATTTTTGGTGAGGATGATCATCATCATATAGATCACTCCTACAAAAAATCAGCCCATTCTGAAGTTTCTAACCCCATCAAGTGTAGTCGTCAAGTTAATGATAAAAATAGCAGTCCATAATTCTTCAACTTCTAAACCAGTCTACGAGTGTCATAATGATTTGAATTTTTGGGAGAATGACCTCCTTGCCATAGAGACCATCCTTGCCAAAAATCATCCAATTCTAAAACTTATAATCTATATATTGGCGTGTGCCAATTTTTTGTTGTAAAAAATGTTGTGAAAATTGTTGTCTCCTGATCCTGACCCTATAATATATATATTGAGAAGCACAACAAAGAAATTACACAGAATAACATAGAAGCTAAGGGGTCGATAAAACAACCAAGCGCTCAAAGACTTCCAAAGGAAACCAACATAGAGGAAAAAAAAATACATCGACTACTATACGTACTCTCCTATACAATAACGAATCCCACTTGAAAACAAAATCTTTAAAAAGATGCCCCCTACAATCTTTGAAAATCTTAGACTAAAAGAATAAAAAGGCCTTAATGGAAAAGATAATTTGATGGCAATCTTCCTCAACACCATCAAAAGCTCTATAGTTCCTCTCCTTTCACAATCCCCAATGGAAGCAAGCACTATATATATATATATATATATATATATATATATATATATATGTATAGCTTCGACACCTTGGGCCTAGATCCCATTAGTTTGAATGCTATAAGGATTAAGCCCAAATCCGATCCTATAGGAAGTAATCCCACTTCTACACTCAGATTGGTTAATCTATAAGCGATGCTCCGGTAACACCACAACATCACGTAGGTCTTTAGACTCGTTAAGAGAATGTAATCTCGACGTTCACTGATAGGAGTTTGGTAGATCATTTAGTGGTGCATCCTATAACACCCCAACCATAAAGGTCTACAGGTATATTAAGATAATCTAGTCTAAACCTTCACCTACATAAATAATTAGCACACACACCACACCACACCACAGGGAGGGAAACAATATGAATTTGGATTCATTGTGTTTTTCAATGTTATTACAATAATTTTTTTCATTGAACCAGAAGACTCACTAGGTTGGGTTGTCATAATATAAATTAAATTAATCATTTATAAGATTTAGTCTCATCACCCTCTATATTTGAGACACTAAGTATCTACCAATTCCCTTGGATAGAGGATTTATCAAAATGGCCATCAATTTTACACATTGTATGGATATTTTCCATCAGTCAACATCCCTCTAACATGATTATGTTTGATATAATTCTCTCAATTTCCCATTGTAATACTCGCTGTAATCTCTTGACATAGCAGCCTTATTGTCACAATGTATTGTCAAGGCTTGATAGATTTACCCCATATTAATTAGTAAATCAACCAATCTATTTTTAAGTCACTTGGCTTCTTCTCAAGCAGAAAACAATAGAAGAAAAGTCATACAATATAGTAGAGTGAGTAATCCAAGTTCTCCCATGGTGAATATATCTAGGTTACCACTGACTTGTGGACTTTTCAATTTTTGAGTTTTATGTTGCATCAACCGTAATCCCTCGGTCAAAGCTGACAGCTGAGAATATCCCATTAACTCATAGTCCCCCTTTAGTTGATTTTAGGTTTGAGGTAAGATGTCGCTTTCTTGAAGGTAGCTGGAGCCTCCCTTACATGCAAACAGAGAATTCCGAGCAACACTATCTCTAGGACATAACAAGCCCGGCCATATCCAATTTGAGTCTCCTAGAGTTGCATTCTTTCACAGAGACCGTCTACAAACTAGAAATTAACCTCTACTTGATTACCTAATATTAGGAAAAAAAGTTATAAGTTTTCACTTTTAGAAAATAAACAAGTTTTCTAGTTTAGAAAGCAATGTCGACAGAATTTGATTAAGAAAACTATTTTTTTGTCAAATCAAAACCTTGTCGAAGACAGAATTAAAATCCCAATGAAATAACAAGATATAAAGGTATACAAAGTCTAAATACTGCTTAGATGGTCAATTATATACAATCAAATGACTGGATGATTAAATCAAGGAAGAAGAGAGAAAAGAAGGTTAACACGTTGGAGTTTTTAGCAAAACTCTTGTCTAGCCCTTTTTAGTATAGCTTTTGGACAACTTGTTGAACTTGGTTCTATTACTCTCAGAACTGTTCTATTTCTAAACTCAGTCTAAATTAGCTAGGTTCTAATCTGTACTTAGATTCTTATAAACCCTTGGGAACATTTCAGACCCCTTTTCCAAAATATCCTCAAGAGAGAGGTAATGCAACCACTATTCCAACTTAACTTTTGTGTTAAAAAAGTATGAAAAACTAAATATATTATCTTACAAGCTTCTCAAAAGTTACTTTATTTAAAACTTTGTATAAGCTTTGAAACACACCCTAACAAATCCCTCTAGTAATATGCTTGTCTAATATAACGGATCATCGTAACAACACTCAATATGGTACATCGGAGAATAACGATCTAAGTGCTGTGGTGGTTTCCCGTATTATTTTCAACGGAAAATTTTCAAAACGAACCTAAGTTTAAGGCTATTTTCCAAAAAGAACTGTATTTTTTGAAATTTGTCAAAACAAACCTAGGACGCCGAACCGTTTAGCGTATTCTTACAGAACTTTAAAATGGCCGAATTGCCCTCTTCAAACGATACGCCAAACAGTTTGGCGTATGTTGTTATAAGCCGCCGTACAATATGGCGTATCATTTTGTAAACCGCCAAGCCGTTTGGCGGTTTACAAAATGATACACCCTACTGTTAGGCATTTATTTTTTACCGTGTTAGCTTGAAACCCACGTTTCATGATGGTAGATATTTCAGAATATGTGATCTAACGGTGAGGAGATCATCCTCACCAAAAATCAGCTAATGATTTATCTTCCACGTGGGTACACCAAAGTTGTGTATGAAAAAAGGTCAAATTGCTGTCAGACGCCATACTGTTTGGCGACAGTTATTAACAGTCGCCATACCATTTGGCGACTGTTAATAGCCGACACCGAACGGTTTGGCAACTGTTAATAACCATCGCCAAACAGTATGGCGTTTGAAGCAATTTGACCTTTTTTCATGCGACAAGACAAGGGCAAATCTGTCATTGAAATATTTTTTGAGCATAAGCCAAACGGTTTGGCGTCATAAGTTTGTTTTGATAAATTTCGAAAAATACGGTTCTTTTTGAAAAATACCCTTAAACTTGGGTTCCTTTCGAAAATTTTCCGTATTTTCAATATTCAAAATGACGCCTCCAAGTTCGCAGTTGTAGCATTTATTTTGATTACCACATAAATTTCTAAATCCATTTCTGACTGAATGCATATTTTCTTTTATTTCTCCCTTGTTTTGTTCGTAATGCAGCACACTACAAGCTAACTTGTCTTTTAAATTTCTCAACTAATTCAAATCAGGATTTTAGTGTCTGACCTTCAAAATACCGACCTTTTTTCCCACAAAAAAAAAAAAACCGTGTTAGATAAAAAGGGTTCGCTCATCACATCGAGTGAACCCTTAAAATTATATCTCATACTTATGACTTGTGGAATTTTGGGTGTGTGGATAAGCTGTTTATACTAAAATTATGGTCTATTTCCCTCCCAAAAGTTCGAAAAACGAAAATTAGAGATATTTCAGAGAGCTTATATATGTTTAAATTACAAATCTATCAGCCATATATATGAGTATCTTGAGTGTCCTGCATGCAGTTTATGGACACGATTTTCGCCGGCTTAATCATACTTACAATACGATAGCACAACTGATACTCCGCACAATTGACCAATTTGAGACGCATCGATCACTGATATTTTAATGATGCTTAAGACTCTAATTAAGCAAAATCTTTAGGGAGCAGTACCATTCAAAACCGGAATGCTGATCCCTTGCGGGTCGACATCACAATCTTTACGATCTTAATCAGATGGCTGTCAGATGTGGGGAGACTTCCTCCCGTCTCCCACGCCTGTGGTCCCATACCCCAAATATTTGACTAGGAAATGTGGTCCTAGTCTTGTTCTCTTTTTATCATTTTCTTTATCTAATAGCACTTGCTGGTCCCCGTCCCCTCGCTCTAATCAATAAATTAAGAGGTCATAAAGAGCGTTGCGATTGTGGGTTACTCAACAACTAGCTTCAAAGCACGATTGGTTAATTATAAATTACCTCTGCAACCCAAAATTTATCCAGTGCAAAGAGAAACCAAGTTTTCATATTTGAACCAGCCAACGTTCAAGAAAGGTTCAGAACCACACCTTAGGGAGGACGGACAAAAACAACAAAACAGTCGTTATGTCAGTTATAAAGTTACGCCGCATTACATTTGTCTTGTAACCAAACGGCGGCATTAATTAATTGGTGTTCACTGTTTAACTAACCAGGTCTTATTAGTCGATATGTGCTGATTTTACTGTTTTATGAGAAGCGTAAATGGCTAAATCCTACCTTGTTTGGAGTTTTATTTTTTGATACCACAGGTATCCGGGCCTCTTAGAGCACCCGACTAGTCCCTTGGGCACGTAAGTCACCCTTCCCCCCATGCCTGATGTACTGGGATAAATCCTAGCTAGGTGGTATGGCCTCCCAAAGAGTCGAACTCATCATGACCTCCTGCTTACTAAGTCGGGATCCTGGCCATCTCCACCCACTGGCCTTATTATTTGGAGTATAATTTCTCTCGGGACGAAACCCATCACCATCAACATTAAATCATTCATTAGTACGTGGGATCCGGAGGACCACAAGGTCTGTCTGTTGACAATCCTAAATTTTTCCCTCTCAGTGGTATGTGTCCTGCAGGCGGCATATATGCCTAAGCAAAATATCTTATCCCTTTTCTAAATGCTTGTACTTAATAGCAATTTAATATTTTGCTTTCCAAAATTCCAAATTAGGATGATTATGCATCCTCAAATGAAAAAAAATAAACTAATTAGCCTAAGATGTGGCCTTTGCCTCTTTAATTGACACGCGTGCTCTTTGGTTGTTAACACTTTTGCGAGCACATTATCGTTGTAATATTTGCTGAAAATGATTCTCCGAGTTGTTTATTTTAAAAATTGCACGCCCAAGAATACGACAAGTGCTTTAAAGATATAGAGAAGATCCGAATGATCCATGAGGGGGAGACACGACACGACACGCACAAATCGAGAAATATAAATAGTTCAATTTTTTTTTTTTTTTTTTTGGGCTCAAGCCTGTAGCTCAACATAATCATGATTCAACCAGGGGGGTCTGGAATATATATGTTGGAAGCCTCATGTTCCTGTATTTATACTTTGCTAACAAGTTTTACGTTTCAACTACAATAACTACTTGATAAATTTGTAACGAAACTAAGTCTGGAAGGTGGACCCTTCAAACACACGACAGTATGAATCATCATCTCGCGTCTTCATGGGTTCACCAAGATGATCAGCCCATCAATAACACCCAAGTCGGTTTTGCTCATTTTAGTGAGTAGTGACCCTTATTTGGTAACTGGTCACTTTTACGTTGTTAACATCGGTAACCTTGACTAGCCGGATTTGTACTCGTAACAATCAGCAGACGAACTTAATCTTTTGGCTCATCAACATAAGATCTCAGTTGGTAAAGCTTGTGGGTGATGATATCATAGACCTGGCCGGGTTCAAAACCCGCCTTCACCGAGTTACTGATCCCTTTAAAAAACAGGCTTAATTACCTATCAAAAAAAAAAAACAAACATAAGATCAATCTCAATGTAAGAGTAGAAGCTCTGAATACATGGGTGCTTGTTTGTTCAAGTTGATATCCTAATGTAAAACAATAATCACAGTTGCCACTGCATGTCTACAAGAGGGTTTTGAAAATGTAAGCATTTGTGTTTGCCCCCCTATGGTGTCGAAAAAAATAAGAAAAATTTTGTACTACCCCCCTGTGAAATTGGCGATATTTGCACTATCTCCCGGTAGTTTCAGATTGTTGCATCTCCCCCTTTGACTGTAGTTTTTTTTCGTTGACCGTAAACGAACTGTCTAACTTTTGATTTCTTGACCAAAATGCCCTTACCGTTTATAAATTACGAAAAATATCAAATGTCTTTTCTTTCTACAGCACTGACTTGTCATTAATGTGCCTTCTTTTCATTACTTTTTCTTAACCAACAAAAGTCTGCCATATGACACTCCATTTTCTTATTATTTTTGCCTTTCATAAATTAGGATGCCAACGTATACTACAATTCAACGTCGTCTAGAAATCCTCAATCAAACTGATTTTTGGTATATAAGTTTATTTATGTATGAGCCAAACATCCATACAGTCATTGGTCTCTAAGAGTATGCCATGTGGCATTACACCAAAAATAAGTCTGATTAGTGATTTTAAAGCGTTGGATTGGACTCATTTCCATGGTTTGATTTTTAATCGTGGAATTTGAGAATTATTTGAGGTACATGATCTAAAGGTTTGAAATCACTAATAAAGAGTGATTTTGGTACTTCAGTCCAAAGATCTAAAGGTTTGAAACACTAATAGGCTGATTTTGGTACATCGGTTTAAAGATCTAAAGGTTTGAAATCACTAATAGGCTGATTTTGGTATATCCGTCCAAAGATCTAAAGGTTTGAAACCATCTGTAGTGTACATCAAATAATGCAAATCCAACAGTTATAAACCAACCCGTGAAAATGACTCCAATCCAATGTTTAAAAATCACTAATCAAATTTATTTTTGTTGTTCAACTACACTTAAAAAGCCATATAGCATACTCTTAGAGATCAATGGCCATCAGGATGTTTGGCTCATCCTTAGGTACACATATATATCAAAAATCAGCTTGATTGATGATTGTAAACGTTGGATTTTAGTACCCAAAATAATCCTTGAATCCCACGGTAGAAAATCAACCCATGAAATACAACAGATATCATCCACCAATCATGTTGATTTTTGGTTTATAGTTCCACCTGAGGATGGCCAAACATCCATAGGATTTTTGGTCTTTAGCTCCACCTTAGAGCTACACACCAACAATCGTCATGATTGATGATCTCCAGCGATCCAATCTAACCGCCCAAAGAATTTTTTAAATCAAACGGATAAAAATCTTCAAATGAGATGCTTAATTCATTGGCTATAAATCACAAATCAGATTGGTCTATAAGTCCACCTAGGATAAACTAAACATCCATACGGTCAGTAGTCCTTAAGATTGTGCCACATGTCTCACAATGTAGTCGATCATCGATTATTCATTTTCATATTCCCCTCGTGAGAAAAAAAAGTGCCACGTGGCAGACTTTGGTTGGTTAGGAAATGGATGGTTCTGATTTTTACTCTAAGAAAATTGAACTGTCCTTTAAAATAGTCTTCAGACTACGTGGATATAGCGTAGGTAAGTAATGAACTAACGCGCATTAATGGCGGGTATGTATGTTGGAAGGGACAATTGGCATTTTCATAATGTATAAAAGGTAAGGACATTTTGGTCATGAAATCAAAAGTTAGACAGCTCGTTTACGATCAACAAAAAAAAAAGGCTACAATTAAAGGGGGAGACGCAACAAACTGAAACTACCGGGAGGTAGTGCAAATATCGCCAATCTCACAGGGGGTAGTACAAAATGAAATAACCAGTCCATTCTTTTTTATGTTAGAATACCTAGAAAGGGGGGTGATTAGGTATTCAAAAATTAATCTAACCTATCAAAAGTTTATTGGTCAAGGTAAGGTGATAAACTCGCATGCCTTAGTTGATTGATAAAAGGATTATCACAACAGACTCAAATCAAATATACTTCCATGGTATATTATCTTTTCGTCGTTTGATTTAATTAATACAATTAGCAGAACAACAATCAAGCATTCACAAGATAAAGAGTTTTTACGTGGAAACCTGAACCAAAGAAAATCATGGGACCACGTCTAGATGAAAAGTATCACTAACTGAAAAGTTAAACGAAACAAAAGTTACCTTCACAGTACCATTGCAAATGCAGCTTTCGACCTTAGTCAAGGCCTACTACTAATATATCCACGTCCTCTGAATCAACGCTATAAATCCACGTGCACCCTCCCAGCCAAGAATCCTTGTCCACTTGTTCAGTTTGGTACTCCCCAAACCTACATTCGATCAACCACTCCGATCTTAATTCTCAACTCTCCAACCTTTGTTAAAGGTGAAGAACTCAATACACCCTGAACCCTAAGTCGCTCAAATAGTGTTGAGAGGCACTGGTACTCTCAGGGTTCTAGGTCAAGTTTACATGTGAAAGACCTAAACTGAGTAAAGGATCAAGCTTTTGGCTTTGATCAAGAAGAGAAAAAGCTCATAACATATTAATGAGAACTAAAGCCTTTTTGCTCTTTAAATGGACACTCTTGATAAATAAAACTTTATTCTCTATATTTCAATGTGTATTTTCTAAGTCCAGAGAGGCGTTATATTTATAAAATTCGTAGCCTTGACTCTATTGATAAGTGAGGGAAGTGGAAACTAGAATTTCAGATCTAAAAAGATTTAATCCGCGTGAAGTCCAATCGATTGTACTTTAGGTCCAATCGATTGTACTCTAGGTCCAATCGATTGGTCTTGTACAGATGAATTTTTTCTTCATAAATTCAATCAATTATACCAAGTGTCCAATCGATCGGACTTGTATAAGTTTTTGTCCCGTAGAGTCCAATCAATTTCACAGAGGCCTCCAATCGATTGGGGTTCAAATAAGTTCTATCTCGTAGAGTCCAATCGATTTCATAGAGGTCTCCAATCGATTAGGCCTCGAATAAGTTGTCTCGTAGAGTCCAATTGATTGGCTTAAAAAGTTCAATCGACCAGACTTTTCCCAAAAGTCAATAATCTTGACTTAGACTCGGGTGTGTCCATTAACTAGGTTTAACCATTATATTTTATTCATTTTAAACCTATTCCTATGGCCACTAAATCACTTACCTTCCCAAGAGAGCGTACACAATCTATAATCGACAAATGGGCAGTTACTCAGATGATTTTTGTTGTCTCTGTCTTTCAGTCTTCACGTAATCGATGAAGTATACGTACCACGACATCTTCAACACTACACTGATGCTCGTAAGAATGGTTACATAAATGTTTTATGTCACACAGAATCTTTGCCAAAACTAGAATATGAAAATATTCTTTACACAAAATTTGATCTCCAAAAAATAAACCCGTTGGCTCCTAGCGAAAACCAACTTTATTTACTTTTCTACTCATATCTCAAACATGGCCGATGAATGTTATGTAAAAGAAATATTTAGGAATACCATATATAAATAGTTCAAACAAAAAATTATTAATGGTTGATGCAGATTAGGATGATGCATATCAAATGGCCTTGGAATATTTTGGGAAGGTAGATTAAGCTTGGACGAGTTAGACATCGAGGATCGAACACAATATATAGGAGATAAATCGATCATTTTGTACGTCAATTCGTTAGAACAAACCCATTATAGTTCAAACGAGGTCCAACTCATGTTCAAACGAGACATCAAAGTGGTTCGAACGAAGCTCGCATGATCGTTGCTTTTTGAAAGTTTGCTTCGGAACAGAGTTGGTTCAATCGAGGCTCAAAGTGGTTTGAAAGAGATCGCGATTTTTCATCTTTATTAGGGTTTTAGTTACTTTTTTCGCATGAACTCTTATAGTTAGATAATTTCCTTTTTCATGCCAAGTTTCTATTAGGTCGTTTTTCTATTATTTGCCTATATATAGGCTTTGCTATATGGTTGTGAAAGGACTTTTGATTAATTTTGATAATAGAATTGAGTGTATCATATATGATAGTAGAATTGGGTGTATCATGATATATTGGAACATAAAATTATATGAGTCTGAATTTGAATCTCAAAGCTTATACATAAAGGACCATCCTGATTTGATATCGAAATGGGAATTCGTCATAAAACATAAACAACTTCATTGCCCAAAAATGTTCAAGGATCAAACTTAACAAACATTGACACCCAGTCATATTCTATAAAGGTAATCAAACGAGGGATGCTATAAGGACTAGCGAGCTTCTAACTGGATGTTATCAGGGAGGATAGTAAAACTGAGAATTTGTTGGAATTTATTAGGAAATTAACAATGGCAAAAATTGTCAACCACCTTTAAGTCTACCTTTTATGTTAACCATTTCTTCGCCATAGTGAAAGGCATAAACAATGGTTCTGTATGGTTGCCCTGAATAAGTTTTCTAGAAATGATATTTGCATATAAATGTCATAAATCCTTTTCTGTATCAACTCTTTTAATTTTAACATACAAATCCTTTTTCGATCTGTAAAACTTTATCTTGATCACCATATAGAGCCTATTTTTCATTACATTTATCAGTTACCTATTCGTTGATGCTAATTCTTCAAATCACAAGTATTGGGCTTTTATCTCGATGCTTCAAGGTGGGGAATGAGTTAAAGTTGCAAGTTATACTAAATCTACCATTTCATTAGGCAAAAAATCTTGAGCTTTAATCGGTTACCCTATATGAGGGTGTGTGTGTGTTTTTTTTTCTTTCAGAAAAGTACCCTAATTAGCTAAACCGCTATTCAATAATAAAATTATATATTAAGGAAAAGATAAGGAGATAATTGGCTTTTTTGCACTAGAAAATATATTTTTTTGCATGAAAAAGCTTGTGAAAATATCTTTTCTCTTGCTAAAAAATGGCAATCCAAGCATGCCTTAAATCTAAATATGGACATCATACAATTTCAACATCCTATAAATAATTAATGCTCACAATGTGATTTGGAAATTGAGAGGAGGAGCTAAATTTGAAGGTATCAATGTGGTCTGGAAATTGAGATCAAGAGCTAAAGTTGAATGTATCAATGTATTAGATAATATATTGTAATAAAGTGTGAGATGCACCATATCATCTTTGGTGTATCTCATCACATATTCTCCGGATCATTAAGATTTGGATGAATCAATTAGGGTAAGATTTGATTTTGAGAGGTAAGGATTTTTTTCCTTATTGGACTCTTGTAATATCTATATAAGAGATTTGAGTAAGTCAATGTACCTACTCAAGTTTATCAATAATATCATTTTCTATCATGGTATGAAAGCCATTGTTCTTCTGAGAACAAGCTCTTAATTTTGCCCCGTATTCCAGTGGGCAGCATTGATGTCGTCCACCCGGTAATCATTGTCCACCATTAATTGTCGAACATCATCAACATTCATCAATCGCCAGATGTCCCTAACCTCCCATTAAACACTCATCAAAGCCCTTCAATTTCATCATATTTTATTTACTAAAAAATCTCCAATGAGAGTTTAGTCACACACTCCATCTTTGATAGCTTCTGGGAAGAAGGCATAACTGACTTGATCTAGTGGGTCACCGATTCCGACAGACTCCAAGATGAGCGGGATGTGACAGTGATGAACTTCACAGACAAGCGATGACCACCATCAAGCATATGAACGAAAGTTTCGGCCATTTATCATATTCACTTCATGAAGACCAAGGGTTCATATTTCTTGTGTAACCAATCACATGTTCCTTCTTTAAAGGGGCATGGATTGCTGGAGGGTATATATTAGAGTATATATTTGATTGGATTAGTATTAGAGAAATGATTGTAATAAGTTGTGAGGAGATGCACTTATTATTATTGGTGTATCTCATCAAGATTCTTCGGTTGTCAAGACTAAGATCCCATATCAATTAGATTAGGGTTTTTACCAATTAGGATATTAGATTAGATTTGATTAGGATTAGTTTCTATTTTTAGAGTTTGCTACCTCTATAAACCCTTGATTAGGGTCAATGTAATTCATGCAAGTTATTATCAATAAGATCCAATTTGTATCATGGCCCAATTGCTATCAACTATATATAGAGGATTTCTCCTCGAGATTTACATGGTAAGAGAATTCAAAATTTAACAGTTAAATAAGTTACAATCCTTTGTACATTCCATATGTGAGATAATATCTTTAAGGATATTGCTGGAGATTTCCTTGCATATATCCCATATGTTGGAGTTCACATTTCTTTCCTTAGAGAGAACTCCAACAATATTGCTGGAGATTCTCTTGCATATACATTCCATATGTGAGATAATATCTTTAAGGATATTGATACGTTCAACTTGGAGCGATTTGATTCAAGAGCCAATCGAGATAAACTTTTCATGAGAATATCTGCAAGCTGAGTGAAACGAAGAACAAACCGAACCTTCAACGCAACAATTTCCACCTTTTCATGAATGAAATGATAGTCCAACTCGATGTGTTTAGATTGTATGTGAAACAAAAGACAAGTAGCCATGTGATGTGCACTCTGATTGTCACCTAATATGACTAGAGTAGAGGGAAAAGGGAAATCAAGTTCATGAAATAAATAAGTAATCCATGTGAGTTCTACGGTTGCCCTAGCAAGAGCTCGATATTCGTCTTAGAGCTAGATCAAGCTACGATGGGTTGCTTCTTTACACTCCATGAGATCAAGTCAGAGCCATAAAAAGTTGCGAATCCAGTGATAGACCTACAAGAATCCGGACAACCAGCCCAATTAGAGTCGGAGTAGGCCATAAGAGAAAGATTTGTGGAGCGATAGAGATGAAGACCATGTGAAGCCATGCCCTGAAGATATCAAAGAATCTAGACAACCAGCACCCTTGCTCGTCATGGTCGGGCAAAAGATTTCACCGTCACCATGTTCTTCATTGCATCAGCCCGAATAGCTTTCTATGTTCCAGATTGTCATCTCCACCATGAGAATTCCGTCGTCAATCACCTCTATCAATCACCATCGATTTGCAGCCACTGTTTGCAATGGCCGACCAAATCTTTTCACCACAGTTGGGGTTTGCTACCCTTCCTGCCCATTGATTGTAAGACCCTCTTTCTTCTTGTTTTCTCTCAAGAAGCCCTAATCCATTCGTTTCCTCTTCTTAAACCCAACCCTCTTTTTGCAGGATGAACCCATGAACCATCTCAATTTAGAAGCCTACGTCTGGTTGGAGACTTGGAAGAGTTGTTGAAGAAATTTGACTGCATCCTAGTCATTGTGTCATACTCTTAGTCTTTCCTGAATGGAGTCTACACAAACATCATACACATGCAAAACCCTCGCATCCACCATTCCGCTACCTTCGTTGCTGCTCGATCGCCTCTGATTCTAACTAGAACCAATTGATCCTGATCGAGAGCGAGCTTCATTTGGGATCTGTTATTGTTTACGTCAATGCATCATTTGGGGTCTACATCTCACAAAGCCAATTTTCACTTCGTCATCAATCCGTTCATCCAAACAATTACCCCTTTGTGTCTTCATCAAGGATGAGGTCTTCTCATGTCAGCGTGCGCCATCTTCTCAGCCCTCCTATTTGGGTTTGAAGAAAGAAACCCCTTGTTTACCCCTTTCTTATTTTTTGGTCTAGAGATTTACAAAAAAAAAAGGATCAACAAGGCCCACACCCACATCTCAACCCCAAAAGGCCCATGTTTTTTTGTCGGAGAACAGTGCAACCACAACCTCAAAAAAATAAAATAAATATTTTCTTATGGATTTTTAGAGCCCAATCCCATGACGCACAAAGATGTCCACATACTCAGCCCAGAAGAGGCCTAAGCCAATGATGCCTACAAGAGGCACACACAAGTGCGGCCTAAAAAGAGGCCCACAATCTTCTTGTGAGGTTCAAAGAGGCCCACACACAATTCACTGCTTGAGGACTCATACAGTCCAAGCCTATGAGGCATGATATGCCCACACCCAAATTGGCCCAATGAGGCCCTTTATCCGGATAAAATCCGACAGGTTCCGGTCTAGCCACAATCGAAAAATTCTCTAGGACAAGATCCCACGTGATCATCATAGATTACTATTCTGGCTGGCACCCACCTTCTTTCACTGGCGAGCACAGACATCAAGACTTGATCACAACGATTCAACTATATATCCTGAAAAACTGCAAATGGCAATAGCATTTTTCAACGACAATCAATCTTCAAGGCACTGAATTTCGACAAACTCACGACGATCATTAATCTCTGATCCCCATGAGTTTGAGGGGGAATAATAAAAAATATATATTGTAATAAAGTGTGAGATGCACCATATCATCTTTGGTGTATCTCATCACATATTTTCCAGATCATTAAGATTTGAATGAATCAATTAGGATTAGATTTGATTATGAGAGATAGGTTTTCCTTCCTTATCGGACTCTTGTAATGCTCTATATAAGAGCTTTTAGTTGGTAAATGTAATTACTCAAGTTTATCAATAATATCATTTCCTGCCACAATGTGATCTGGAAATTGAGAACAAGATCTAAAGTTGAAGGTATTGTTTTATTAGAACTGTCGGATGATTAATCTCCTAAGCATATCAAATGTGTTGATTCCAATATCAATTATCATTCTTTTGATATCTGAGGCCTAATACTAAACCATCAAAGGAAATACATCTTTTTGTTAATATTGTACATCAAAAATGATAGAGCTAGACACTCTCCACATATAAACTCTCGAAAGCTCCAAGTTAAGATTAGCACACACCTTCAATCCATCAAGAATAGGTACAGTTAGGTGGTAGTCTGCAGATAGTGTAGTAATTAACTCCTTTGTCTCATAAGATAAGACAGATACGTTTCTACCAAACAAATTTGTAGTTTGGTAAGATTACATAAAATAATTAAAGAAAAAATATGAAACTTATATCACATTCAGGTTTAAATAAGATTACATAAAATAATTAAAGAAAAAATAGAAAGAAAATAACGGGTGTTACTCCCTCTATGGGTGGACAATATTTGGAGTTTATTAATTATGTGATAGCAAGTATAACATAAAAATGTGGCATATAGTAGATTTAAAGTAATATTAGGGAATTTTCTTCGGCTTTTGCACGACGGGAGTTTATATGGGAGATCGAATAAAGTATTTTTTGAGAAGAACCCTTGTATGATGACCTCTTTGGTCTTTTATCTCGAATTATACTACTACAGATGATCATGCTAAAACAATTTATTGAGTCATATATAATATTATTCTTACTTTTATAAAAATATCTAATTTTTTTCACTCAACTAGGACCACCAGAACAATGACGAAAAAAACTAAATGCTGAACAAGCCTTATCATCATCATATAGTTGAATAGACCAACATGAAGCCTAGTACCTAGTTATCAAATTCGACTATTACACGTCTACAAGTGGAGAGACCCGTGTGATGCACGTAACGTAATTAAAATGACAAAAGGAAAACTATGAATGCAGAAATAAGTTCAACAGTGAACAAAATGCCCCTGTTTATATTCATCTTATATTTGATATTATGGAACATTTTTTTTCCAAAAAATTGGCAAAAAAACCAACGCCAACCCTAAAGGGTGTTATAATAATAGATATGATAAGAAAATTTCTCTAAGTTTTTTACTTATTACGGTTGCAAGTTAACGGATACTTTTTCTAACTTAATTAGGGCGTTCGATCATCCGCCTATTAACAAGAAAATAAAATAAAAATTAGGGTGTTCATCCCTCGTGGATTCCACCGGCAAATACCTTCTTGAAAGCTTTTTTTGGGCCCTCTCAACAGATTTTTTTTTCGTCCAAACAGGAACATATGGATATTAACATAAACTTTCTTTCCCGACATAGCACAATCATGAAATTTAGTATTCTTAATGATTTAGTACTGTTTTTGTTGTTTACACACAAAAAAATTAAATGATTTAGTACTATTTAGCAAAGAAATTAAAATCCATGGTGCCAACTACCATGCTTGCAAGTGGGTTGTTCAACTCAATTAAGTAATAATAAATCATGATGGAGATTGATTCCCATAAAAAAAAGGTAAAGGTGGAAAAGAGAGGGAAAAAAACAAAGTACTCCTACCAAAAACAAAAGAAGAAAGAAAGGTGAAAACAAGGTTTGGGTTTAGGGTTTAGGGTTTAGAAATAGCAATATAGCATTTGCCTATTTTAGAAATAAATAAATTAACCTCGTTCTCATTTCAGTCACTACCTCATCTAATCCAATCCAAATCAATAATTAAAAAATGGGGTTTTTTATTTTTTATTTTTTTTTATCATCACTCTCACTTAATCAATCATGGGAATCTGACCAAAGTATGTTTTTTTCTTACAAATAGAGAAAGAAAGAGACGACATGCTCACCAACATTAATTAAACAGCAAAAACCCTATTCAGTAACAAATACTAAACCTACCGGGTTTGAACTTTGAAATATTGGTCGGTTTAATTATAGAAAACTACAGTTACAATCTTCATAAAGGAAGACAATAACTGCCAGATTTAGTTAACCCCTCATTTTCTCTCTAAATTAAGAAAAGCTCCCCGGGCCCACAACCCAAAAGAAAAAACAAAAGAAAAAGAGGTCCACCACCCATGTGAACACCAGGTACTATTAACATATTCTCAACTTTAACACTGGTCCTGTTTGGTTTCCAAAAGAAAAGTTAGCTAGAAACGATTCCTGCCCATAAATATCCATCAAAGTTTTCTAAATCTATACTTCTTGACATACAAATACTTTTCTAGAAAACTTTTCTGTGGTCACCATACAGGGCCTAAGATCTTATGTTTCTTTTTTAATCAAAAGGAACTATGTAAATATGATGAGGGCACTTTGTTAAATGACAAACCTTGAACAGTTCCCGTACTGTATTTTTTGCCGCACTCAGAATTGCCAATTATGCTCACCACACAACACAAAAGACAACTGTTCACCCTTATCTTTCTCCCTTCTTTCTCCTCCAAAACTCATGAGGAACGACTTGAAAACCCTTCACGTCTCATCAGAAAGTCAATCACATCCTCTATATCTCTTACATTTTTTTTGGGGGGAATCAAAATCAATGCATGCTTCTATGCTTACTTGAAAACTCTCTTAGCATTATCAAGATTCAATGCACATTCAAAACCCTTCAACTACTGCCTTTAACAGTACTTATGCTTTTCTTGGAGTTGGATATACCAACCCACCAACAGCATTTACTTCATTTTCTTGAAAAACTCATCTAGGACTTGGCTAGCTGCTCTAATTTCTGTTTGGCGGGGGATTTGGTTGGCTTTCCTTTTTCTTGTACCAAGTATGAATTTCTCCAAGAAAACTCTCTTTCAATTGATTCTCGAAACGGCAACACATAAGTAGTCACGCAAAACCTGGTACAAATCAAGCTATTTCATGTTTCACAAGCTTGGAGAACGGTACATGATGATTTGGCCTTTTTAGGGAACAAAAAAGAGAGGGAGAGGGACAAACCCTAAGAGAAGCGACTTAAGGGTGTTTTTGGAACCAACAATTATAAGGCATTATAAAATCTCTAGGGACCTGGATATTATAATAGCATTGATAGGGACTCCATCTCAATTTCCTAGGATTCTGGGATGGTAGTGCAAAACCCCTTTTTTTGATATTTTAGTAACACCCCCTGAAATTTGAAATTAATTAGTAATACCCTTTTTTTTATGGTTATATATACCGGCGTAACTTAACGGCTTTTGTATGTTAATCTCATTATTTCACTGGTAAGGTAGTAAGAGTAAATCTTTGTATGGGCTTAGGTCAAAAAATAGGGCAACAAACACGTGCTAGCACATATGTTGTCGTTAATTATAGCTTGCAGTCCTCTCAGGACAAAGTAGCAAGGTTTGTGAGGGAGATCGTTGCAGAAAGCAGCTTGCCCGGGGGGAGGAGTGGCCAAGGTTGAATGATGATACCTAGTGGTCCACCAAATACCATTTGTACGTTAGAACATCAAATGATAGTTACAGGAGGTACCTCGTTTTAAACAATATATGTAAGTTGGTTTCGGGGGTTCTTTTGGTCTATCCATTGTTAATTTTGTACCGTGGGGTGGTATGATTCTCTGGGTCTGGGATATATTGCTACTTATTATATGTTATTAGAGTTGATGGGGTCCTCCTAGGAATTCCAGTAGGTAGGACCAATCAAATAGCTGCTCCATTCCCTGCTTGACAGACTATAATGCAATAGATCTGACGGTTAAGGTCCTAGGAGATAGCCTACGTGGAGAGCTCATATTGGATACGTACACAGACGTCCATTTCAAAATTTTGATACATCCTTTCCTCTAAATAGCAAAATGACACAAAACACCATGAATGTTTGGCTTACCATACACACTAAAAATTGGCCTAATCAGTGATCTCCAACCGTTTGATTTAAGCATTTTTCATAATGGACTTCATAAACGTGTCTATATTTTTTTTTTTAAATAAGGCGCTTGGAGGACAGGCTGGCCTCTCAAGCAAACCAAGATAAGAAAAACGTCTTTACCTACTCGCGCTAGATTAAATAATCCCACTTAAAAACCATGATCTCCTCAAAGAAAATACCTATCCCTTCCTTATACAACTTAACCCAGAGAAAGATGAGCCCTTTTGATAAAACAGTCGGATCTTCTGCCCCACAATCTTTGAGCACCTCATAGAAATAACGAACTGAGAAAATAGTCCACCTTCTCGTGTCCTCCAACTAACTAAATGAAGTATTACCCTCCAATTTGACAATAAGATCAGCGAACCGGGACAACTCCTAATCATTGAGGCAATGGCAAAAATCAATATCCCCGGCATGGTGGCCATTACAAGAATCTGCATCTCACATACTATGGTTGTTTTCTTGTCAGAAATAAGTAACAGATCATGGAACTTAGTTTTTAAAGAAATCTTTGAATACCACTTATCATTCCAGAATAGAACTCTATCACCTCTACCTACCCTCAAAATCAACCCCTCATCAAACTTCCTACATCCCACTTGCAATCCCTTTCCACACTCCATACCCATATGATCCCTCGGCTCACCGCTGGACTAACCCATTGCATTCTCTCCGTACTTACCTACAATAACCATAAGCCAAAGACGATCCCTCTCAATCTCGAGTCTTCAATCACAACCATTTCCCTCTCAAGCCGGATTCCTTTTCCTTAGGCCTAATTATCCTCCAACCCACTAGACTAAGCTTTCAACCATGCATTTCCTCTCCTACTCCACAAGAAATTTCTCATGAGCCTCACCAACCTCTTTTCTACTCTAACCGGCATCGAAATATAAGACATATAATACACAAGAACACTAAAGAATGTACTTTTGATAAGCACAAGAGCCTACTCCCTTTGGACAAGAATTTAGCTTTTCACCTCACTAATCGACTCTATACCCTTTCAATGATTGAATCACAAATGTGCTTAGTCCAATACCTCACTAGTTCTTACCTCCTCCCCTATACTAAAAACCTTCGACTTAGTGATATTAACGTGAAGACATCACCTCAAAATAACATAAAATGCCTCTAAGGAACAATAGATCTTCATGTTCATCTTGAAGAAATAAAATGGGATCGTCTGCAAATTGAAGATAAGATATCATCTCAGACTGTTGTTATCCACACTAAAGCCCCTCACAGTAAATAAATCACCAGCCCACCTCATCATGCCATGAACACCTCAATTGCAAAAATGAACAAGAATGGAAATAACGGATCACCCTGACACAACCCTCTACAATTTCTGAAGAAATCAGTTGATGAGCATTTGACTAGCACTGGAAAGGAAGCCGTAGAAATGTATTTCTTAATCCAACCCCCCCACTTAACCCCAAAATTTATTCTCTCCATAGCATATTCTAAAAACTCCTAATTCACATGGTCATAGACTTTCTCCAATTATACACTATCCTGGCATGTTTGTCCCTAATTCTTGCATCAATACACTCATTAGAGAGAACACTAAAATATGTCTTTCGAAAACGAAGGCACCTTGCTATGGCGAGACAAGGGAAGCAATGACAATACTAATCCTAATAGCAAGGACCTCGGCCACAATCTTATAGATACCTTTAGCTAAACTGATCGGTCTATAATCTCTAATGTACTCTCTGCCCCATGTTTCTTATGGATGATCGTGATGATAAACGTTCAGTTGGAACACTGATCCAAAAAGATATTGTCGTAATTAAAATCTCTAACTAAGGCCATAAAGCTTAAGCTGGTTGCCTTCTCTTCGACTTTTGGCTTCGACTTTAGCCTTAACCCAAGATGAAAGACCCCTTAGGTCCTACACCAAATAATCGATTATGATGCTAATAGTGAATTTTCAATCCCATATACAATGCATTACGAACACAAAGTTAGGTAAATTTCTATTTAGAAATGCTTCTGCCAGAAAAGTTTTTTGTACAATTGGTTCAGAACTTAGAATCTATTTCACCATAATATTTACAAACGACCCCTTAGCTTACTACAAGCTGAAGCTATTAATTTCTCTATAATCCCTCATTAGCAACTACTCTTTGGAAACTCTACCTTAAAATCTCAAACGTTTTTCTTCTTTGCATTTAGGGTTGGTCTAAAAGCTCAAGATATGTAGCGAGAGAAAAAAAAAATCAAAATATTAAAGGCAACGGCCACAAAACAAAGGGAGGTCTTAGCAATTATTCTTGGTGTGATGTGGGGGTACAGGCTATTAATCAAGGATAATTCTTTAAATGTCCACATAGTAGAAGAGTTATATTTGAGGAAAGGATGAAAATAGGGCCGGGACTGTATATATTTATTACTTTACATGTTGCTCACGCTGGTTGGTAAGTTTTGGCATATCTCATAAAAACAAATTCTATAGTTGGGAAAACGACACCCACATGGGCTTTCCCTACTCTTCCGGTCCCTACAAGATTCTCAATTAATTCTTTTAGCATTGAAAAAGTAAGTTCATGAAATTTCCTTCTTTTCATTTCTGAAGTTGGCCTCCTGTTGGCCATTTTGCTTCTAGCCCAATACTGCCTTTTCCCTCTGGTCCACAACTAGGTTACTCGTTGCAGCCGGTTTGGCAACCATAATTAATGCTAAATTGACGAAATTACCCTTCTAGAGTTCTCAAATCAGCATAACTCTTAGGTTTGTTCTAGAATTTGCTGTCTCGTGTTTAGCTCAGTGAGGGACCAGTCCAACGCTAAGACGACTGGACTCAAACAGGATTTCATGTAGAATCGAGCTACAAACTAGGTTCACCGTGAACTCCAAACTTGTCAAGTTTAGTGGGCTTGGTAGGCCACCACGGCAGGAAAATAAAATATTTGTTCAAGCTAATATTCGCTCAGGCGTGTTTGACACGTATTTGCCAACACCAAATATTTAGCCGGGCCCACAAATTTGCCCAATTTGCCTAAGTAAATATTTTTACACCAAATAAACTTTGATGAGAAAATTTTATTTTCTAACGGGAAAAACGTTATTTTCAATAAAAATAAGTTTTTTAATATATATATATATATATATATATAAGATAAAAATGAGACCGTTTGGATCCTGTGACCTAATATGTGGGTCCCACACTCATCTAACCCATATTTAACTTACTTTGATATGTGGGACCCACACAAATTGAAAGAAAAATGAAGTAAATTATCTAAGACATATACCAAACGTTGCTAAATAATTGATATGCACAAATATTTAGTCAAGATAATATTCTTCTAGCTAAATATTTGTCATTGGAACTCTTTTTCTCACATACCAAACAGGACCTTAATAACTCATAAAAGTATGATTTTTTCATTTACCTAACTATATTTTCATACAAACTATATTTTTTTTCATATTTTTATATTTTTTCACATTTTTTTAGTTTTTTTTTTATATTTTTTATATTAATAATTATTTATGACTTGCCATGTTGACATGCAATTCATGAAGTCAACATGAACCGACCAACCTAGCTTTGTTGGAAATAAAAAATGGCTTGTTGTGTTTTCAGATTTCCAGGCCTGTTTGGAAACCCAAAAACTTGGAGCCAGACGAGGTTAATCCAAGTCGAATTAATCATTGTGGCTCATGTTTGGTAATCATGTGCATCCCAGTTGTTGGCCTTATTTTGTCAGATTTTTCCAGAGGCCTTTCTGAAAAGAAGTTAAAACATTAATTAATGAACTCAGCTAAGGCATGAACCAGGGAAATGATATGACCCGAGCATGTTAGACATTTCAGTGTCTAATGGATTTACTGTTTTGTCTTTTTCTTTAATTGGCCCTAATGCATTTAATGCCTCCTGTCTATATAAATAGTAAATACATTAGTTTAGCGTGCTTCCCTGATTGGTTAGTAAACTTATCAAGAATATGTCTAATCGATAGGTATAAGGGCATTTTGGTAATTACAATAAATTCCTGGTTGGCTTTACTCGTTTAAACTGATAAAACTTAATTTAATTCGAACCGGTGGGGCCCACATAGAGATGATGTTGGACAATCTAACCATACATTGAGTTATCCTTGCCATGATGACTATGACCACTCAAACTCAATCCACAATGACATTGCTTACCATATGAAAAATTGACCCAAAATAATGGTTTAAATTTTTCAAATTCAAGTCAATTTTTCATGAGTTTGGATAATTGAGATGGACTGATTTTTTTTTTTTTTTTTTTAACTCATAGTGCGATTGGATTGTCGAACATATTAATCTCTCTGTGTACCCCACCACTGGATGTAAGAATTGGACATACAAAATAGGTATAGCTGTAGACGGACTCAATTCGAGAAATATCATCCCCAGGAAAATTGTGGGCTTTTTTTTTCAAAGGAATTGAACAAGTTCTGCAAACCTAAATTTTTTCACTTAAATTTTCATCGAAGCTCTCAAGCGTGGATTCCGAGAATCCAATGGTGGTTTTGCATTGGCAAAAGTGAATGCTAGCTCAGCACTGTCAACCACCGTTGGATTCAAAAGGATCAATAGAAGTACAATAAATATTCAATTTTTTCAGTGACGAGCTTCTGACTAGGTTAATGACAGCCAAAAAAAATCAAGGAGGCAAGAGAAAACTAATGAAAATTCAAAGGATGCACTCAGTGGCAGAGCCAGGGGCGAGGGTGGGCACCCTCAACTTTGAAAGTTTAAGAGAAAAATGAAGTTTTGTTTTTCTCCAAAGTGCCCTTTTGCCTACCGTGGAACAAAATTTATACAATGCCCCCCTTTAAAATTTTGAATTTTTTTACATATGCCCACCCTTCAACAAAATCCTGGCTACCCCATTGGGTGCACTAATATTAAAACCGGAAAATTTCTTAAACAAAAAAATTTTAAATGTATTTACGAAAACATTAAAAAAAAAACTTTTTGACAATTACAAAAAAAGTAATTAAACGCCCTTTGAAAGGGCATCTCTCCCTGACAAAAATTAAAGCTGAAAAAGGCCGACAATTTGCCCATAGAGGAGTAAAACTTCTATCCCAATTCTGAGCCACGTGGCACACTCTTAGTGGATGCTGACCATATGGATGTTTGGCCAGTCCCTCGGTTGACCTGCAAACCAAAAATCAGCCTGATTAGTAATTTACAACCTATGGATCTTTGCACTCAAAATAATTCTCAAACTCCTACGATTAAAATCAACCCATGAAAATAACTTCAATCCAACGCTTATAAAGCACTGATCGTGTTTATTTTTGGTGTGTAGGTCCACCTAGTAATTGGCCAAACATCCATACGGTCACCGTCCACTAAAAGTGTGCCACGTGGCTCAATATTGTGACAGAAGTTTTACTCCTCTATGGGCAAACGCCTTTTAAGCCTTTTTCAGCTCTAATGCCAACTTTAATTTTGTCAGGGAGAGACACGTACCCTTTCAAAAGGCGTTTAGTGTTTAGTTACTTTCCTGTAAATGTCAGAAAAAAAAAATTGTTTTTGTAAATATATTTAAATATTTTTTCGTTTTAAAAATTTTTCGTATTAAAAATGTACCAGAGGTATTAAAATAGACTTGAATCACACTTCATTAGCACTGTGCTTGTAATATTATGGTCCCTTCACCGGTGCATTAACAGGCGCATGATGCATGTTCTAATGATGGTTAAACTAGATTAAGGGGATAATCCAAAAGTTTGAAAGTATAAGGGGTATGACTAATTACTTTAAAATTAAAAGGGGGTGTTACTAAAATACCCAAAAATGTAAATAATATAGAACTCCAGTGACAATTTGAAGTCATGAACACTTTTAACCTGGCAGTCTTCTCGCGATCCTAGTCCTACATAAGACGACTTGACTATAAACCAAAGGAGGAGAAAGGGGAGATCGTGGGGGCACCGCCGTCAACGTCCAATAATGCCCTGTCCGCACAACCCAAATGTACGGACTGTCGTAATCTTGTGGCTCCAACACGAGACAATAACGGTGTACAGTCCGTCAACCAATCAGAACTCGACAACGAATTTACCCAAACCACTCTGGTTTTCTAAAACCCCTCATCGCCTACATCTGAAACCACTTTTCTTTTCTCCTCTTTAGCTAATTTTCTGACTCGACGGATATAAAACACCCATCCCATGTTACAGAAGAAGATCGTTTCTCTGTTGTTTCAGAAAGAATCAACACTGAAACACTAATTTTAGGATTTCTGTTTCTTTTTTTTATTTTTTTTCATTATTTTTATTGTCTGTGAGAGATTTCTGAAAAACATGGGGAGAGGTAGGGTTCAGTTGAAGCGGATCGAGAACAAAATCAATCGCCAAGTGACGTTCTCGAAGCGGAGGTCCGGTTTGCTGAAGAAAGCTCATGAGATCTCAGTTCTCTGCGACGCTGAGGTAGCTTTGATCGTCTTCTCCACTAAAGGAAAGCTCTTCGAGTACTCCACCGATTCCGGGTACCATTCTTGGCTCCTCCTCTCTTTTAGAATTTTTTTCTCATATGGGTTTTGTCTCTTTGTATTTATAATCATCTTTATTACGTTGTTCATGGCCTGCATTCTCGAAAAGTTCCAATTCTTTTGTTGATTTTGATGAAATATTGTTGGTGTTTGATAGCTTCAAAGATCTATAAGAAAGATAAGATCTTGGAGCTTCTGCTTGTTCTACTTTTTATTAGGACGAATATCTTTTCTTTTCTATATTCTTCGTTATTTTTTTCATTTGTAGAATTTTTCTACCGATTTATGGATAAAAAACGTATCCATAGAGTATAATATTTTATAGTTTTTGATCCATCAAATCATTAGTGGGCGTTAAATTTAAGACTTTTGTTGTAGAACAGTAGGTGTTTCTTGTCATTTTATTATAAAATGTCATGCATGACAAATGATAGCTAGGATTATCCTTAAGATGATACTGTAACACCGTCGTCCGTGTGATGTTCTTCAAAATTTGTGTACTGGTAGTCTTTGAGATTCGTGTGGTGAGAATGCCACAACACAAATTTCAAGAACATCCCTTGGTTTTGACAGATGGACGACAAGCTCCAGTATCGTCCCCAACACCTCTCCATGCAAACTAGCTGGTTCTCCTATATTTTTTTTTAATATTTTATTCTGTCGGCAATTCAGTTGACTGTCGGGCAATTCATTTTTTTCTTGCTCTCTCTCTCTCTCTCTCTCCTATCAGATATGAGGAAGATGCACAGCTTAAGCCCCGCAAAGACAACGTGCGTAGGTTAGAGTAGGACTTCTATCCCGTCTGAGAGATTAAAACATAGGACCGTTGGACCTTTTCGATTCTTCTTCTTCTTCTTCCTCATATTATTTAACCCAGCCTTACAAAGAATTATGTATTATGAAACTAAATCTTGTACTATTAATCTTTTTATAATCTTTTCTATGAATAAAAAAATTCGCATTAATACATGCCAACATAAAAAATTATATAATAAAGTTCAAATAGTAAAATATATATATATGAGACATATAAGACAAATTTGCCTTCGGGCTTTAGATCGAAGACCCAAAAAAAGAAAAATATTTTTCGCTGCTTGTTGCAGAATAATACGGTTTGAAAGGAAGAATCCCCAATAGTTTCTAGGGTTTTAATTAAGAGAATATAACGTACATAAAGCACACGTTTGCACTTCTGGCGTTACATTAAGGAATAAAGAAAAAAAATTAAGAGGGCCTAACATGTCGAACAATATAGTTTTAAGAGACGAATCCACCATAGTTTCAGTTTCGACCAAAGGTAATGACAATTGGTGCTAGATAAGCTAGTTTTGTGAAGATATAAGCTACTTTATGATCAAGAGACGAAAGAGATTGGACAAAACAGACTTGCAGATCCCCAAGTGTAACACTCTCGAATTAAGTTATAGTCTATCTCTGTGTGCTCCGTTGAAGCTGATCGATAGATGGAATTCACGGTCATGCAAGTTGCACTAATATTACCATCTAGATCACGGAGGATATATAACGAAGCCAAAGGATTAAAAGCCCGATATTCGGCCTTGGCGGCAATGGAGTGGGGAGATAGTAGGCTGCTTTTTAGTACTGATTCAAACTACTGAGACAAATATAATATATCCAGAAGGGGATCGTTGTTGATCAACCAAACAACTTGCCCAGTCCCCATTCGAGTATGGTGTCAATTCAAACATGGAATTAATAGTGACTTCTCTAGGTGACATGGACTCCATTTGTCAACTTGTAAGGAGATCCAATTGTCTATAAGTATGTTTGCACTCAAATGAAATTAAGTATGTTGATGATGTGTCAACTCTCTTACTTTATCTTGGTATCAAAGCCATAGGGCTGCAACATCCCATCAAACTCATCTCACTCATATTCAATCTATTTTCTTTCGCCATTTCATCTTTCTCAACATTGTCTTCCTCTCTTTCTTTTAAAGATCTTACTAACATGTTGTCCACTATTAAGTTGACGACAAAAAATTACTTCTTGTGGAAGAATCAATTTGTCACTCTCTTCAAAGGACAACAATTCATGGCACCATCCTTCCTCCCCCCCAAAACATTTTCACTTCAAATGTTATTGTGAAAAAAATTCATAATTTGAATATGGGAATCAATGGATCAACTCGTCCTAAGTCTATTCTATACTATGTTTGTTGCTTCTTTCGAGGTGTTTTTTTAACCCCTTTTTGTATTTTTTCCTCCCTCTTTTAATATAGTCACCCCATTCAGCAAAAAAAATAAAATAAATAAATCTCTTCTATACTACTCTTTCCGAGCCTATCATGGCTCAAATCATTGGTGTCAAAACTTCTTCTCAATGTCTGGACAGTCCTACAAAATATCTACACCAACCGTTCGAAGGTGAGAGAACTTCAACTTCAACAAGAAATTCAACCTTGTCAAAAAGGCAATTCGTCTATCTCCAAGTTTCACCAGAAATTTAAAGAAATTTGTGATTCTCTAGAGGCTATTGATCAGCCCGTGACGAATGTTGATAAGGTAATGTAGCTTCTCAAGTATTTAGGATCCAGACTATCAAATGTTCTCAACAACCATGTTGTCAAGGCCACTATTTCTTACTCATGATGAGGTTTGCTTTTATTTAATTAATCAATCAATAATTTTTTTAAACTGCTTCTCTCCTCCAACTATGGCTATTCAAGTTCAAAAGGGAAGTGTGGGCGAAAATCTTACGTGACGAATCTCCAACACACAATTCAACTCGCACTCCTCCAAGATAGCACTCCTCCACCTGCAAGGAAACCACTCTGACACTCAAGTCAGTAGCAGTAGTAGGAGAGGATGTTTTAGGTTAGATTGCATACCTCGTACCATCGAAGTCTCTTCCTTTTATAGATGAAGGAGTAGAACTCTTCACGAAATTTGGATCCTTGATTGGTACGGATATTTTGGCTTACAATTAGCCTATTTGTTGTGCTTTCTTATCAGGAGTCATTTACGTATTTCGGTGGGAGTCTACTTCCTTATTTGGAGAGGCGTCTCTCTCAGCATCCATGTGGGTTATTCTATTTGACTGCGTCATAGCTTATCCTCTGAAGTATTCGGTCAATATTGCCTCTTGTCAGCAAAATGTTAAACCTCCCTTATCTAGCGAGGTGACAGTTCTGCAAGTAGCTAGTCTTATTGGTAATTCGGCTAACAGCTTGTTAGCTCAGCCAGGAGATCTGACAACTCGACTTGGTGAGTCCAATTGCTGTGCAGGGCAGTTTGGCGGTTCTTCAACTATTCAGTTCAACAAGCATGTTGTTTGCAAAGTAACTCTTCGGCTCCTCAATTCTTCCATGCTTTTTCTTGCCACATTTGATATTTTACCGATGTACACATGGACGGTTCGGATACATAAGTACAAAATATTCACTCACATGAAGATTTCCCATTCAAGGATTGTTCTGTGGTGGAAATTGTGGAAATTATCAAAGTGGACATGGCTCTTTTCATGGTTGCCAATTTTATGGTCATGGCAAATCCTTTTATGGTGGTTGTGGTGATAGTTGATTCTATCCTGCCAACAATCAACCCACTTATGATCCTAAAGGTGTATTGGGTTCGTCTTCTCCAACGTCACTCTCCATACTTTCTGCTTTATGGTAAAATTCCCAATTACTCTTTTTTGCGTACTTTCGATCGGTTCTCTATGTTTCCTTATCTTAAACCTTATGCTAAATATAAGCTTTGCCCAAACATCAAGGAATGCTCGAAGATTTGTTGGTGTTGAGGAATTTTGGTATAGGAGCTAAACTGAGGAAAGCCCCAAACATCAAGGAATGCTCGTGGTTGGCTCCTCCTGTAGGGTATATAAAGATAAATTGTGACGGGGCAGCTAGGGGCAACCCAGGTAAAGGCGGGCTTGGTGTGGGGTTTAGAAATCACGAAGGTTTTGTCTTGAGGGTGCTAAGTGGAGGTTTGGGTGTGGTGACCAATTATGTGGCTGAATGTGAAGCTATCATCCATGGCACCATTTGAGCAATATCTAAAGGTTGGGATAAGATTTGGATAGCATCAGACTCTGAAGCGGCGGCAAAAGCCTTCATCAAGAATGAAGTCCCTTGGGTCATGAAAGCTAGATGGGAGACAATCAGGCAAGATTTCTCCTCACTTCGTATCAGTACAACGTGGAGAGAAGTCAACTTTAGCGCTGACTGTTCGGCTAAGAAGGGGTCCTTTCTTGATAATGGGGAGGTCCAATGGTGGGATGGTAGGCCGGCTTTCCTCAATTATATAGAGGAACCGGATAAGCTTTACTACAGGTTTGTTTTGTAATTCTCGGGGAGTGCACAAATGATGGGTGGTTGTTGGGGTGCCAACCTCGTTGGGACGCCTTCAATTTCTGTGATGTGATCCATCCCCTCTAGTTGTTTTGTTGTTCCTTGTTTCCCTTTTAAAAAAAATTTCATTTAGCAAAAAAAAAAAAAAAAGCTTTGCCCAAAAAGTTTGCCTTGGCATTTTCATAGGTTACAGTTCTATTCACAAAGGATTCAAGTGTCTTCACATTCCTACCAGTAAGGTTCATATTTCTAGACATGTGATCTTTTATAAAAGTGTATTTCTTTTCCCTAAGAGTTTTCATCGATCATTTCTCTAATTCTCAAGATTGTGTGAACTTTTCTAATCTTTCATTTACTACGCACTTTTTCATCTCCTCCTAATTCTTTTACTCCATAATTTCTCCCTTACCTCTTACTAATGATACCTCTTCCAATGAGTGCCAAACATTTTCTATTGGCTCTACAAATCATACTATCTCTCCATCACATCATACCTCTTCAACAAATGGTATATATTCTTCACCAAATCCTTCTTCTTCTCAAAGTGTGGCATCCACAAATCCTACATTTATACCTATTTCGCCTGGTGGGACATTATTCTAGAGCTTTCAATTTCTTTACTACTTTTTATAATCCCACCTCCTCCACCCCTTTCCCAAAATATTCCTCTTTTTTTGCTAAATGAGCATTTTATTAAAAGGAAAGAAAAAACAAAAACAAAGGAGACAAAGGTAAGGAGGAGAGAGACGCATCACTAAGGAAGAAGGCATCCCAATGGTACCCCCTCAACCCACAATCATCTGCAACTCTCTCCCCTAGGAGAGCACTAAGCAAATCGGTAGTAAGGCCTATCCGGCTCCTCTAACTTGATGAGAAAAGCCGGTCTGCCATCCCACCAATGTACCTCTCCTAAACCAAAATTACAACCTTTGTTGGCCGAGTAGTCGGCACTAAAGTTGACTTCCCTCCACGTAGAGCTGATCCGCATAAAAGAAAACTGCTTATTAATGTTGTCCCATCTAGCTTTCACTTTCCAAGGGACCTCATTTTGATGAAGGCTCTAGTCGCCGCCTCCGAATCGGATTCTAAGGCTACAAATCCTTTTACACACTTTTGTCATTATATCATTTACCTCATCCTAGACCTAAGTCCCTTTAATCCCAATCTCTCTTCATGGCTCTCAATACAATTCAAGAACCTACCCCTTACCAAATGTACTTCAGAATAAAATTAAAGAATGGTGTCAACCTATGGATAAAGAACTTCATACCCTTCAACATAATGATACTTGGGATTTGGTCCCTCGCACGTCTTACATGAATGGCGTTGACCAAGTAGGTCTGCAAAACTAAAATCAAGGCTAATGGAACTGTGAAAATTAAAGGTACAAAGCCCGCCTTCTGGCAAAAGGATATAGTGGTGTATTTCATGTTTGACGCTCTTATGCTGAGATAGCGGTGTATTTCATTCTTTCTTTTCTTTTCTTTGGGTGGTTTCCACCCTTGCTTTGTTTTTTCTTAAGATCGTCTCAATCTCGCTCCTCTTATCGATACATTTGCTGGACTTATCAAAAACATGTACTCAAGTGCTGGTGGTAGATTATGAAGAAACATAAAGCCCCGTAATCAAGGCAACAATCCACCACGTTCTAAGCACCTTGAGTTTGACCGTCACTTTTGTTTGTGATCGAGTTACTCGTCGTCTTCAAGTTCTTTTTACACCAAGTATTGACCAACTTGCTGACATTTTTACAAAAAGTCTTCCCAAGCCTCAATTTATCTCTAACCAAAGCAAGTTGAACACTACCCCATGCTCAACTTGAGGGGGGTAATAGTGTGTGTTCCCAAACATCCAAGGCATTGTGTACATAGTTTATGGTCACATGTGTCATCATCTGAGGCTACAACATCCAAGGCATTGTGTGCATGGTTTATGGTGTCATGTGTCATCATCCAAGGTTACAACTACTATTGTTGATCATGAGTTAATTATCTCTTAAAGAAGACTGCCAAGTCATCAAGGAGTAGTTCCACTAACTTCCTAAACTTCTCTTGACATGTGTATGGAGGAGAATTATTCAAGTCATCAGTAGTTATTATTAGAGAATATATTAAGAATATATTGTAATATAGTGTGTGAGATGCACCATATCATCTTTGGTGTATATTATCACATATTCTCCATATCATTAAGATTAAGATAAATCAATGAGGATTAGATTTTTTTTTATTAGGATTTCCTTCTTGTTTTAAACTCTTGTAATGCTCTATATAAATGCTTTGGTTAGGTCAATGTAATAACTGAAGTATTATTGAATAAATCTCTTTTTCTACATGGTATTAGAGTGGGCATCCAACGACGTATGCTCAACTTATCTTTTCTTGGTCCACGTTCTTCCGACGAGCAACACATTTGTTGCCCGTCAGGCGACACCTTTGTTGCCCGTCGGGCTTGATATATTTTAGGTTAAATTCCATTTATCACTGCCATTGATGAAGTCACTTTCATTCGCCCAGCACCTCCTTGTGCAACCATCATTGTTCATGTGCAGTTGTTGCTATCTCCACATCCGTAAACATCCATCTCTTGAATTTTGCCCGTTCTCGCTTATTAATGCCAGGACGTTCGGCTAATCTTCAAAAGAAAGTCGTTATGAGTCATCACCATCCAGCCATCTTCTCTGTCGCCATATCTATTGTGTTGAATCAACATCATATCTGGAGACCATTCTCTTTGTTACCCAACAAGGATGACCTCCATTTTTTGTTTCTCTCGATGAAATATAAAAAGCAAAATCAAATAAAAAGTGAGACTATTTTCTTTTTGGGTTTCTCCCTTTAAATCCAAGGCAAAAGAGGGTCCATGCTCTCTCTCTCTCTCTCTCTCTCTCTCTCTCTCTCTCTCTCTCTCTCTCTCTCTCTCTCTCTCTCTCTCTCTCTCTCTCTCTCTCTCTCTCTCGTGTGAGTTTCTCCCCATTTTGGCTTAAGCTTAATTAGCACATCGTTCAAAAAAAAAAAATTCCTTGAGAACTTTAAAGTCCAAGCCAGTGATGCCAAAAAAGGCACACATCAACGAGGCCCGCGTCCTTTTGCTTGAGGACTCGTAGATCCCAAGCCCATTAAGTACAAAGATTAGCCCACACATTTTTCTTGGCCCAAAAAAGGCCCAAGCCTTGGAGGCAAACATATGCCCACACACATCATGGCCCAATAAGGCCTTTTATTCGGATTAAAATTCGACAGGTTTCGTTCTAGCCTAAATGGAAGATTTCTCCAGGATGAGATCCCGCATGACCATCATGGATCACCATTCTGGATGGCAATCACCTTTCTTCTTAGTGAGCACGGCCATCAAGGCAATTCAATCATCTTGGCAAACTCAAAAGTGACAATCAGCACACTACCAAGATTTGCCTTCCAGACACAAACACCCCTTGTTCCTCTGAGACAACCTCAACTATTACATCGCGAATCCTGAGACTAAGTTCCTTGGCTAAGATCTTATAAACACTATCTATCATGCTAATAGGTCTAAAGTCTCTAATATTGTATGCCCCCTTCTTCTTCAGAATAATAAGTATGAAAGTGTAATTGGACCCATAATCCAAAAAATTATTATCCTGAAAATCTTTGACTAAAGCCATGAAATATTGACCAATTGTCTGCAAATCCGACACAAAAAATGTCATGGTAAACCCATTTAGCACCAGTGCATTATCCCCATCCATCTTTCTCAGAGCTTGCACCACCTCCTTCTCAAAAATATCTCCATCCAATATCTCACTCTGTTCCTCTCCTAATTTCAAAAAAACAATTCCATCCTCTCTCGACCCAAAAGAATGTCTCTTTGTACAACTCTTTATAAAAATCACTCACCTCTTTCCTGATTTCCTCCTCTTCTACTAATTCATAGTTCCGTATAATGATTCTCTTTAAGGAGGACCCTTCTTCAAGCACTTACCACCCTATGAAAAAATTAAATGGTATTATTATCCCCCTCTTTAAGCTACTTAATCCTAGATTTCTACGTCTAGCTAATATCTTTCAATCTTATAAGTACATTAAAATCCTCTCACACTTAAATCACCTTTCTCCTCAATCATATCCAAAGCCAAGATACTATCTAAGATGGACTCTTTTTTCCTTTCAACCTTATCCACAAATGTAGAAAGTTTGATAAGATATTCTACTCTTCTATATCTAATATCTAGATTAATCACTCGTATTCCATAAGAAAGAGTTGTTGATGCTTGCCTTTTATGGCCTTTCTTGGATATTACATCATAGTTGAAGCATAGGCCATGATCTCTTCTTTCCTTCATCTCTATGGGAATGAATTTTTTATTGGGGGAATTTTAACTAAGTTGTCTCCAATAATAGTGATCATAGACTAGGGAGATGCATTTCGTTGTGTAAGTCACTGCACACCCTATTTTTTTTCCCTGATGCCAACTACCTCAAACAATTGGTTTGGCCTAAAGTTCAATTTGCATATGGGCTTGGATTTCTTCATTCAACCCATTAATTGTCACACCCCGGATTTAACCCGAATACCTGAAAAACAACTCGTTTACTCAAGATTCAGGGTATAATAAAAATAAAATACTCTAAAATAATTTTAAAAAATGATCATAATTCATAATATATTAAAATAAAAATCTTTTGTAAAGACGTTTTGGCTAAAATTTTTGTTTGATATGCTTTTTTAATTAACTTTTAAGAATTTAAGTGGATAGGCGTAAAACTTTCAAAAAATATAATTTGAATAAAAAAATTATCTTATTAATTATCTACTATTAAAAATCATTTTAAACATCTTTTGTGAAGACACTTTGTCCAAAAATATCATTTACTATTTTATATTAACAATTTGACTCGGAAATCTGCCCTAACAGTAACGGTACCCTAGTAATACGTAAAATAATTGTAAGTACCTTACATCCATAAAAATTAATGCATCTGTTAAGGATTCATAACCATGTATCTAAAGAGTTAAATCAAAGAGTCTATGAAGTCAAATATTGATCATCCACATGATTCTAAAAGCAAAGTTCTAAATAATATACAATATTATGTCTTTAACAATTAAACTTGTAAAAATGATACAAATAACAAATATCTAGAGTCCCGCATCGATCTCATCGACATTCTTAATTGTCCATCCGATCTTCTCATACTATCGCCCTCATCATGTGCATCAACAACGAAATTCACACCATCCTCAATTAAGTCTGAAATATTTGGTAAATACCATGAGCCAAAGCTCAGTAGATAATCCCTTGTACACCATATATATATCATAGATAATATCACATATTCTAACCTAAAAATCATAGCATATTCAATGCATAACAAATGAAGCCAAAGCCCAGTAGATAATCCATTGTACACCGTATATATATCATAGATAATATCACATATTCTAACCCAAAAATCATAGCATATTCAATGCATAACAAATGATATAAATAAGTAACATCAACCAAAAATAATAAATATTTCTCACAATTAGCCCAATATCATTATATTCATATAATTATAACTACAACCCAATGTTGGGTCTCCTTCTCCTTCCCACGCCGAGAGTAGCAAAAAGGCTCTTCTGCAGGGGTTTTGGGTCTTTCACCCTAGGGCTCCAAGCCCTTCTTAATTTTTATTTCCACGGATATCCATTAAGATCACACCCGAACTAACACTTCAATATTATACAAAATTATTATCTATAACCTTTTTTCTAGCACACAGGCCGATCCGATCAAATCGAAATGACAATTATATCCACAACATCATCAATTAAGCACATACATATAACATGATTAGTAAAGTAAAATAAGAAAGATTATCTATTAAATATGTAGGTGTACCTACCTTGTCCGTTGATCTTCATCCGAACTTGAATCAATGGTGAAAAATAACCACGGGTGTTTTTACCGATCGTCGTTGGATGAAGCAATGATTCGAGTATGTCGAATATCTCGAAAGTATGAATATTTTTGTCTAAAGAAATAGTCTCAAAGGGTGAAATGTTATGTTATTTCTCAGGCTCTCAAAGCTCTCAACGATTTGTAATGGAGAACTCTCTAATGGTGAAAAAATAAAAATGTGTAGGTTTTTGGGAGATTCTTCTATTTTTAATAGTTACTCAAAAGAAAATAATAAGTCTTTCTTTATTTATGTGTGTAATTAATTATCATTGATAATTTATTTAAATAGTTTCTTTATTTTTAAAGTTCAAGTCTTCGATTAGGGAAAGATTTTCATTATTTCCAAAAAACTAAATATTATGAAAAATTTTAATTAAGGCAATTAATCTGTAACTCAAAGATATTAATTATCTTATTAATTATTTTGATTTTATCGTTTGTCAAAAATACCCTTATAATGTAAATTACTCTAATACCCCTAGACAAAAGTTCAGGGTATTACATTAGTGAAGCATTTTAATTCCATCAGCTGCTCCTTGCACCACCCATAAACACGACAAGAGAGTTGTTCGAACTTAGCCTGGTACTCTCAGATTGTGGTCGTAAGTTGAAACTTTGCCGATGTCTTGTGAATGTTTTCTTATGCAATTGTCTTAGGAAATTGATTCTTTATTTCTTTTTGATAGTCGTTGCTTCTCCATCTAAATGGGAAAAAATTGACCTTCTGATCATCCGGTGTTTGATAACATTAAAAATGTATCCATGCAAGGGGATTATCTCCATCAAATAGCGGGATGTCAAGCTTGATGGATCTCGTTTGAATCACAAAAGTTTAAAGCTAGTAGACACGTTTGAGGAACTGATAAATAGGCCTCCAGCTCTGTCCCTTTGTCCTTCAAAAATCTCTCGTATTATTGCTCATTTTTTCAAAGAAATTGATATCCACGATCAAACTCCACATCTCTTACATTTCTTGTTATGCATTCTTTTAACTATTGGAACTCCATCTCCAAAGAGAGCATCTCTTGATATCTCATCCATACAACCATGATTAGGGTCCTAGCTCTGATACCAAATTACATGTCAGGAACCCAAGTATTTCATTCACTTTAGAGGAGGAATACGCCTCATAAATGTGTTATGCACTAAAAAATTATCTTTCATACCTTATCTCATGTAAAATACAACACTCATATAACTTTATTCATCTACTTCCCTACCAAATGATAAATGCCAAGTGACATTACATTTTACTATTTTGAAATAAATTTCTACCAACTAATAACCCTTATCTGGAAGATAAATGATGAACAATATAATGAAAAAAATCTAAAAGAGATTTCTAAAAGTCCATGCAATCTCTCTAAGAGTCCAAGCCAGCCATCATGCAAGAGCTATGTGCCAATCATAGTCACAAAGTCGGGATTCGGCAATAAATTGGTAAGGGTTCAAGTCGAAAAAATTTGGATAAATTCAGTAAAAATCGGGAAAAATAGACAAAATTATAAAAAATATATCATGGCATATTTCAAGTTAGAAATGTTGTTTTTAACAAAACACGTTTATATGATGAAGAACACATCTATAATTCCATAATAATAAGTCATAACTCATAAGCATGATTCATCATTTATAATCAAAATTCAAAAATCGACAAAATCGAAATCGAAAGAAATTAGAAGAGGAAAAAATGGATATTAGCCAATTAATCGACAAATTCGGCTATTAATTCGTGAACTAAAAAATTGGAGATTTTTTATGATTTTTTGAAAAATTCGGAGATTTTAGTGACTATGGTGCCAATGCCATCTCATGCCTATTTGTGTGGTCGATCGACTTATGCTCTCATCATTGAATGTCAGCAAAAGCCATCCATGACCAAATTATCATGAGTAGCACAAGGCATACGAGTTGCAAGTCTCTCTCTCCCTCTCTCTTTCTCTCTAAGTAGGCCAGTCACAATCAGATTGGGATAGAAAATTTATTGGTGCAATGCACAAATAAAAGCTTTCTCCTAGGATATGAGGATTTATCAAACTTTCCAATTTTGAAGAATCCCTTTATAAAGCAACAAATAAACCAAACAAGACAAGCAATTTACGTGCTTCATCTTAGTAACCTTCGTGCATGGGAAAATATAAGAGACGTTTTATTCACAAGTATGTCTATAGAGAACACACCATCAGTATATAGAGTTACACGATTTGTAGGAAGCCAATTTAGAAGCAACTTATTTAATGCAACTACTAAAAAATAGGAATCCATAAACTAATACACTAAAGACGTCGTCAACACTCCAACCCACAAATAGCAACTGCTACACATAAATCATGGAGAAAATCGCTCACATAAATCATAGAGAAAATCTCTCTTCTCCGTCAACACTCTCCCTCAAGTTGATGCAAAAATGTCGATTGAGCCCAACTTGGCCAGACAGTATCTCTTGAAATTTGGTAGATGGTAGTTTTTTGGTGAAAATGTCTACTAACTATTGATTACTACGAACAAGTGGAGTATAGATATGGTTTACTTGCACGTTTTTTCGTACAAAGTGACAATCCACTTCAATGTGTTTCATCAGCTCATGAAACACTAGATTTGAAGCAATATACATTGTAGCTTGATTATCACAAAAAATTCTTGTTGGTTGCCAAATCCTGTAGTAGAGCACGTAGCCAAATAATTTCGCTTGTGGTGGAGGCCATTGCTCCAGATTCTGCTTCAGCGCTTGATGAAGAAACAATATTTTGTTTCTTACTCTTCAAAGTAACCAAGTTACTCCCAACAAATGTACAATATCCTATTGTAGATCTTCGATCAACTGGACATCCAACCAATCAGCATCATCGATTAGTATAGGTAGTGATACGATGGTGTCCATTCTTACGCATCTATATACCTCTTCCTAGTGAACCCTCAAATACTGCAATATTCAATTAATCACATTCATGTGGTAAACTCTTGGAGCATGCATAAACCGACTAACCAGACTCACAGCGTATGAGATGTCAAGACGAGTAATGGTAAGATAAATTAGTCTACCAATTAATCTTTGAAACTGACCAATATCAGATAATGGTTCACCATCCAGATCAAGCTTACCACCACTCTCAGTAGGTGTGTTGAATGATCCTACACCTAATTTTCCAATTTCCTATAATAAGTCCATCACATTTTCGTTGATTAAGAAAGATGCCTTTTCTGAAAAGACATAGCCTTTGCCTAGGGCGGTGACTCACCAATCACTAGAGGGTTGCCAAATTTTCACAGCTCTTGTACGAACATCAATGATTGGCATTTTCTTGAGGTCCAATCAGCCAACCAGGACATAGTGATAATACACTAACCCTTTACCAATGGCATGTCGGGGACTCTTAATAGAAGGAAAGGCTCCACTATGCCCAGGCAAGAGTAGGTCGTAGGAGTTTGTTGGAGACGTACTGCAATCGAGCTCAGGCCTTCTCTACGTAGGAGGGCTTAGTCGGAGGAGCTGTAGATGTTGGAGCAACATCTATAGTAACATTGACCGAACCACCTACATCATCTCCTACAATAGCCGCTATAGGGAATTGGGCAGGCAAAGCATCAAACAGTTGGCTTGCACAAGGTTTGGTCAAGCCACCAACATCATCTCCAAAGGCAATCACTAGAAGAAGTGGGGTAGATGAAGCATCAAACAAATGGCATGTACAAGAATTAGCCAATCCACCATCAACATATCCAATAGGAGCCACCGAAATAAGTTGTGAATCAATCAGATGGCCTGCACGACCTGAATTTAAGGGCCTCATCAAGAGACCAGGGGCAGGGGCTGGTGGACTGCACTTGCCACCATTGTTGTAGAATCCACAAGACTCTAAGTGTTAACCATAGGACCGTGATTTTCCCAACATTTCCAAGCTAAGACAAAATCCATAGGTTCCAGTGGTGAAGGTGCACGCATGCACCACTAAGATGATGCCACCACTAGAGAGGAGGAGAATAAGGCAGGTCGTAACCACGATTGGTAGTCCAAAGGGGCAAGGGGAGGCCCTCTAGGCCAAGAAACCTTAGAGAAGCCTAAGAAGCTAAGGAAAATAGAGGGGAGAGAATATATTGACAAATGGCAATCTATCATTACGTACCTGATCCTTCTGAAAAAAAATGGATGTCACACTATTGCATTACTATTGCGGAACTTTAATTATCTCCACAAATGACCGTGAAACATGTGAGTTTGTCCAAAGAGCCACACCATTGCATTACTATTGCGGAAAACCCCAAGCGATCACTCGAATAGCAAACAATGGCCACCAATAAACACACGCCACAATCAAAGAAAGCAAACGAAGAAAATAATGAACACAAGCGATATACGTGGTTCGATCGAAACCTACATCCACGGCGATGATGATTGAATCTTCACTATATGAATAACCAAAGTACAAGATTGCTCTCTTTCAATCTCTCATACAACCTCACACAAGCACTCTCTCCACCACTCAAGGAGAAACAAGGCATATATATATCCCTCAACACAAACTAATGTTTCTCGTCGATTAGAGAAGACCCCAAAATAAAAAAATTTAAAATCTTTCATCTGTCATCCAATCGATTGGGGTGAGATCCCAATTGATTGGGATCTTCCAATCGATTGGACTGAGCCCCAATCGATTGAAGCACTTCCAAGTCCAATCTGAGGATCCTTAAAGCAAACCAATGATTGGGATGAGGTTTTTCACTAAATACTCCACAAATCTCCACCTTGATGAGAATTCGAGCCACCACGATGAGCCATTGCTCTACCACTCTACAATTCTCTACCATTCTACCAGAAGATCCTCACCTCAATCACCATCTCCAATGCGCCCCGTAAGGCACTCAAACATGCAGGATATTGATCAAGTTTAAGCAATATGCTCAAACTTGACCGTTGGAATAGTCTTCATCACCAAGTCAGCTAGATTATCCTTGGTGCCAATTTTCTAAAGACATATTTCACCATCATCGATAATTTCCCGAATGAAGTGAAACCGAACATCGATGTGCTTGCTCCTTGCATGATGGTTTTTTCTAGATTAGCCATATACATGATAACCATACTTACTGCGTGAGTAATGTCTGACCGAGTTCAAACCATAGCATACACCAAATTGCCAATCGCACTCACATAAGGAGCTCTAGACATATAGTCTTTCTCCTCTTTTGTACTAGGAGATTGTAATGCTAAGAGCCTGAAGTGTGCAAGCAATGTAGTTCTAATTGCCTTGTAGTTCCCCATCTCAAATTTGTCGAGCACCTTTTCGAGATACTTCCGCTGTGTCAAACACAATCTACCCTTCTATCTCTCTATCAATCTTCATATCCAAAATTCTGTTCAATAGACCTAAGTCCTTCATCTCAAACTCCCTACTAAGCCAAAACTTTAACTTCCAACATGTTCTTCGCAGCAATGAGTATATCATCAACATAAAGCAATAGATACACAAGTGACCCATCAAGAAGCTTCTTGAAGTAAACACAACTATCATAGTCACTCTTGGTATACCTTTGTCGTATCATAAATGTAACAAATCTCTTGTACCACTACCTTGACGACTACTTAAAGCCATACAAAGATTTCTTCAACTTGTAGACATAATCTTCTTTCTAACTACCTTGTACCCCTGCATATAGATGCCACAAAGGCCAACAATACACGGGTCAAAGTATGTTTCACATCGGAGAAAACACTTCATTGTAATCTATACCTTCTTCTTGTGTATAGCCCTTGGCTATTAACTGTGCCTTGAATCTATCTCCACCTGTTTCTGGAGTACCAGTATTTAACTTGTACACCCACTTGAACCCAATTAACTCTTACCCTTAGGTAATTTCTTAAGTTCCCATGTATAGTTCTTGTGGAGAGTCTCCATCTCATCTGCCATGGCTATCTTCCACTGTCTGAATGATTGTCTCGAAGTGCTTCCTTGATAGTAAATGGTCAATTGCCCTCAATATTCAACACATGCAACCATGTCTTCAAAACCATATCTAATTAATCGGTGCCTTGGAAATTCTTCTGGACCTCCCGTCTGGTAAAGAATGTTGCTGTTGTTGGTGCTGGTACTGGTGCCCAACCATATCAACAACTAAAATTCATTCATCTGCATCTGAGGTATCTGGAGCTTCTAGATCCACCTGAATATCAACACCTCTACTAATGTCCTCTTGACCTCCGTTCTGTTTCCTAGGTGTTAGCATAGCAAACTCGTTAAAAGTAACATCTCTATTGACTATAATTTTATGTAATTCAAGGCACCAAAGTCTGTAACCTTTGACGCCTTGACCATATCCCAAAAATAAACCCTTCTTTGCCCTTTGATCAATTTCTGTTCTCAAGTACTTGATCTTCTCAAGTATGTGTTTTCTGAACACATAATGCTCACAAAGTGCAGTTTGTCTGTCTTCACAGCCCAAGCACACACTGCTTGCTTAACTCTGTAAGTTCTCTTTCACTCATTTGGCTTAGACGCATGTGTCACAAGTGTGTAGATGAATCATCATCTGATATAGACACAGTCACCCTACACTTAACTAAACTACCAGAAAGAGCATACAAATTTCCAATCTTCATTCTTTTCATCACAACTAAAGCACCCTTCACCACCATTAAGAATCCACCTTGTGTCACTGACTCCAATCGATTGGGGTGAGTATTCTCACCAAAAACTCCACAATTACAAGCAATAACATGACTTTATATTCCGTTTATTCATTTCCTTAGCTTACATGGTGACTGACAGAATGATTAGATGACAAGGTTTATTCATTTCCTTCATTGAGTATGGTTCACAGAGTTCCAATGACTTGTATCTACATCAAGTTATCCGACCACCCTATATATCTCCTTCTAAAGGCCCTCCAAAACTGTAAATAGTAAACCCAGTTTACCAATCATTTAGATGGTTTAAAGCTAGCCTACTTAGCAGTTAGAATGAGAAGAGAAAAAGATGGCAGGATTACCAAGCAACCAATATGTCAAAGGAATAGTAAGCCAAAAGATTTGAACCTCAAATGAGTGGCTATGCATTACCTGAGCATCTTCTTATTTGATTGTACTAAACATTTTATATTGACATACGTACCTATGAGAGATGGGCTTCTTTAGCTCGGTGCTTACTGCCTCAACACATACCAATTCCTGTTCTACTGTGTTGTACAGCATGGATATGATCCTTGATCGATACGAGAGATACTCTTCTGCAGAACGAGAGCTTGTTGCACATGATCCTGAATCACAGGTATACCATGGCCCTTGTCTCGTAAAAGATATCATATCACTTATAATTTGATTTTTTTTTCTTTGTATCCGTTGTTGCACTAAGGAAGCAAATATCTTAACGTCAAAACCTCTAAACCAAGTTCATACCTAAATAATAAGTTTAATCCTTTCCTAAAGTGGTTACCAGAAAGTGGTTTACTAGAACTGAGAATAAATTATGGAGTTCTAAAACCCTTCGCTGAATATTCTACAGGGAAGTTGGTCTCTGGAATATGCCAAACTTAAGGCTAAGCTTGAGGTTTTACAGAGAAACCAAAGGTATTGGCATATATACTGCATGAAAGTGAGAATAAATACTGTTAACTGAATAAGGATGAATCATATTTCGTTTTGATGTTTGCAGGCATTTTATGGGAGAAAACGTGGATTCTTTGAGCTCCAAAGAGCTCCAAAATTTAGAGCAACAGCTTGATTCTGCTTTGAAACATATAAGAACAAGAAAGGTAAACAAACCTTGTATTAAATGTTTGGGAGCGTGCTTACTGGATATATTGTATGGTTTTAAAGGGATAGTAATTTTCTCTTGCAGAACCACCTCATGTATGAATCCATTGCTGAGCTTCAGAGAAAGGTAAGACCTTGCTGCACACATTCCTTGGCCATGCATTATTGAGAAAAAATAAAATTTTGAAACGTTCAAGGAATGAGAGTCACAAGCATTATTGAGAAAAAATCCATTTCTGTTCTCTTTTTTGTGTTTTGGTTTTTTGAACTGTTCTCTTTTTTGTGTTTTGGTTTTTTGAAAAACAAAACATGCAACAAGACGGGGAACACTGATTGGCAAGGTGGTACCGGCGCTTCACTAGCTCAAAGCCCACAAGAATCTTCAACTCAACACCCAAAACGAGTAGTTTAGAAACAATGGCCAAGATTACTTGACTTTCAAGTAGTTTTTAATGGCCTAGAAAATTATCCAGTTTTTGTGGAAAATGCTACCCCACGGATAACCATCGGACAAAAAAGCATACAGTTGAGACCATTGACCATTGGATTCAAGAGATCCATGGTCTACGAGGCAACAACTGCAAAAGGTAAAATAGTTGTTGCCTCATGGACCGTGGATCTCTTGAATCAACCTCGGATATTTTTGTCTGGTTAATATCCGTGGGGTAACACGACTCTTTTTTGTGTTATCTCCCTATTTATTTGTTCCTACATATTCTGATCTTTCAAATGATATAGATTCATATCATGATCTATAAATATAAGTAAGGAAAAGAGTAATGTAAAGAAAAAAAAAAAGAATCTTATTCATTGAAAGATTTATTATCAATCGATTTCACAATAGGTTTATACTAGTAATCAATGTTGTTCTCACTGAAGTCCATATCCATGTGGACCGGATATCAGTATATCATTCGTGTCTTTGTTACAACACAAGAATTACGATTAGTTTCTATCTTTAGTTTTTGCTATCTTTATATAACCCTCGATTAGGGTCATTCAAGCTATTATCAATAGATCCTCTTCTCTATCGTGGTATCAGCGCCATTTTTCTTTTGAGAATATCAATTATGGTGATTTTTTGTGTGTATATATATATCCACCAAGGGGTGGGCTAAACATCCATGCGGTCAGTGGGTTCAGATGGCAGCGGTGAGTAACAAAAAATGGTGCTAGCTGACGCCAAAAGCGTGAGCTACAGCTTGTTAGATCGCCACCCTACATACTTTAAAGTCTGCACCAGGTATGCAGACTAGTCTCTCAAGAGTGAATTAAGGATCACTTGTCCAATTTGAAAACGAATTACAACTTTAGCCGTGCAATGTTATCAGATGCTTTTACTTTCATACATTGCTAATTAATCCTGAGCTATACCCAATATTGTGCAAATTAGTTCCAGGTATCATATCATGTTGTGGGTATGTGACAGGAGAAGACATTGCAGGAGCAGAATAACCAGCTAGAGAAGAAGGTGATCTTTATTTACTTTCATACATTGCAAACTCGGTTCCCTTTCAATTTTCAACTCATTTGCCTTCCTCATGCTGGAAAGTATTGTGCAAGTGATGTCTTTATTTTCTTTAATAATATGTTTGAACATAGCTGAAGGAGAAGGAGCTAACCCAGCAGGCCCATTGGGAGCACCAAAGCTCAACATCCTTCCTACTATCACAGACACTTCCCACCCTCAACATTGGGTAACCATCTCTTTCTCTGAACTATAAGTACTATCGCCATAACATGCTAGTGGGGTACATTTTAATCTATTTAGATCATCAAGTTGATGGGTCCCATCTCAGAGATATAGTAGCCCAAAAATCAGCAGAATTTGATGACCCAAAAACCATTTGATCAGTTGCATTCTATTGGATGATAAAAAATATGGAGTAATAATGGTCCATTATATTGGATCTTTCTAATAGTCTGATTGAAACATTTTGGGTATGTATTTTAGTAACACCCCCTGAAATTTGGAAATAATTAGTAATACCCCTTGTACTTTCAAACTTTAGGATTACCCCCCTTGACCTAGTTTAACAGTGGTTAACTTACGTTAAAACTTAAAACGGACTTGAATCACACATCGTTAGCATTGTACTTGCAATATTATGGTCCTAGAGTTAAAAAATATAAGGGGGTATTACTAAAAACTTTCAAATTTCAAGGGGGTGTTACTAAAATACCCAAAGATTTTTGTGGAAAGAGAGAAGCTTGGTGTGGCTTAAATATTGCTAATTAGGTCAGTTAAAATACTAAGGTAGGTTTTTGTATATGTGATACAGTGGCACATACCAGGTGAGAGGCTCCGGAAGCGAAGAGGAAGTTGCTCAACCTCACGCTCGAACCAACACTCTCATGCCACCTTGGATGCTTCGCCACGTGAACGAATAGAGAGAAAGACTCATCTATCTGGTCAGCATATTTTGATGCCTATGTATACATAGGCATAGATTTAAGAGACATGCATGCCTATGTAGCTAATCAATGTACAATCTCTAGACTAATATTATGCCAATAACCACGCCACCAACCAAAAGTGGTTGTTTTTAGGACAAATTAACTATCCCCAAGGGACTTCGACTCTTGGAACATACTCTTTTATGGTTAATTACGAATATATATTAACTATATTTGAAGTATATGTATAAACTCCTCCGATCCCTCTTACACATGTAGATGGAGCAAATACATGAGTTTGTGTGGTGTGAGCTCCTCATCATATGGGATAAGGAGATCATCGAGGTCTCCGATGTGTTGATTAGAGCATTTTCTCTTTCTATCCTTTATAGTTGCAGTGGGGAAAGCTTTCCTTAGTTCCTCATTAGAGTGTATAGGCTTATTGATAGGAATCTTTGTGATCAGTTTTGGGAAGAGTAGTTAGACGATGTTGCTGGACCTTGGGATTAGAGGAGATGAGTTTAATATAATTAATCAGATTCATTCTTGAGAAGCAAGGTAACCATAAGCATGAGAGACTTTGTGAAGTTTTTTAACAAGAACCTTCTTTTGGACTTACCGTTGGGTGGAAGAAAGTTCACGTAGTTAAATAGTCAAGAGAACCCTATTCTATGCAGGTTGGATAGATTTCTAGTTTCTGGCAGTGCGGAAGAGCATTTCTTTATGGTATTTCATATGGGGTCCTCATACTAGATTTGGATCATGTTCCTTTGATTTTGAATTGTGGTGGTCTCTCTAGAATGGTGGGATTACTTCAATTTTTAAAGTAGATGGGTTCATTTTTCATTGTGTGTAAACATCCCATTTTTGCACACTGATCTATTGATCTGATAGGATCCAAACTGCTATCAAACCCTTTTCCTAGTGAAAATGATCAATACCCTGAGGTCAGACCCTACCCAGATTTGAAAACCTAGATAAGATTTCTGACCTTGTATTTGATTTCCTTGTAAAAAAATTGATTTCAAGGAGACCCACTTGCACCCGAGAAGTTCCGTTATTTATCCAAACCTAATCACATTTTGAAAAGTACTGTTAGTAAGAGTAAATCATTACAGATGTCTCTAGAACATTCTTGGACATTTTTGAAGAAAATTCTGATAATCCATGATCGAAAATGTTGCATCTTTAAGATAATTCACATTCAAATCTTGAACAACTCGCAAATGCAGACCAAAAGAAAAAGAGGTATCACAAATTAAACTAATTGGCTTCATTGCAAATCAATTCCTTTCCGCTCTAGAGAGCCAATTTTGAGAACATTCTGAGATCTGACCTAATGGTTGAGTGCTCTCGAAGAAAGCTTAGAGCCTCTAAGAGAGAGAGGGATGAGAAACACTAGCACTTCATGGGCTGATGAATCGACGAGCAAAACTTATCATTAAATTAAGCAGTCATGGGCTATACCATTGTGAGCATTTCTAACACTTCGTCCTTTAATTCTTAGTTTGTTTCTTGCATTATTCGATCTCTTCTTTCGCTTTGATCATTCGTGGGATATTGCAAGCAAATGTATGCGTCCATCTCATTATTAGAGTATCACATTGTAATAAATTGTTAAACAACCATTTACCCCAAAATATCGACCTGTTGGGGAAAGGCGAAACAACAATGTATCCCAACAGGTTGTCGGGCCAACACAATGGCGATTCCACTGGAAAAAAGTTTAGCTTGAAAAAGAAAGTAGAAAATTTTTAGAAAGTTCCGTATCCATATTTAGCATGTTCTCATCTTTACATTTAACAAATCTTTAGCACCTTAATTAATGAAGTCATTGGTATCCCACTCTCCCGTCCTGGATCAAAATTAACTCGGATGGAGCGACTAGAGGGAATCAGGTACGGCAGGGTGTGGCGGCATATTTTGTAATTGCAGAGGATTTTTCATAGGTGCCTTTTGTAAAGGTATTGGTTTTGACACAGCTGAACTGACAGCTGTAATTCTGTCTATTGAGATTGTGTGGCCTAAGGACTGGCACTGCCTCTAGATTGAATGTGACTCTTAAATACTTTACTAACAAGACTTTTGAAGCCCCTTGGAAATTTAGAAACCGTTGGCTCAATTGTATTCACAATATAAGCCAAATGCATTTTCATTTCTCCCACGTCTATCGGGAAGGGAATGCTCCTGCTGATAAGCTTGCTAATATGGTCTTAATCCCTCTTTGCAATGGTGGTCCTCGATCTCAGATTTGGTTAGAAAGGATTTTTGCCACGATTTGGATAGTCAGCCTCTCAATAGGTTCAGACTTTGATGTTTCCCCTTTTTCTCATGATTGTTTTAAACATCTTATTTGTTGTTGCATTGATTTCGTCCCTAACCTGTTTTAAGGGTTATGGCAGATCCATGACTTTGCATTTATGATGTATACCCTAAAAATAAGTCATTGAGTCAACTCTCCAAGGTCCATCGATCCTGGATTTGTCCACCACTTAGCGCATCATAGGAACCTTGAAAGAATCTAGACCAGGGGCAAAATTATCCAAAGCCAAGACCCCTGCAAGCAAGTGGGCTCATTGTGAGACGTCTCGCTTCTTTACAATATCCAGAGTCATACATCATGGCCCAAGACACTTTTGCCTCCATCGTCCCAAAGAATGAGCCTCAATCTTTTGGGATTGAGAAATGTAGGATAAACTCCTCCCACCTAAGATGGATCCCATCTATCCATCTCTCCCTCACGCCTGGATAAGCACTTGTGGACTCAAAGCAGCAAGAGTATGTTTACAATGCAGTCTTTCCATATGGCTAAGTCTAGTAGAATGGATTTTTCGGCTCCGATGGTTTGGATAATTTTTTTAATCCTGGCACTATAGATAAGTGCCACCTGTCTAGGGTTAAGGTGGCCCTTAACCATTAGTGCCAGAACGCCATGGATCAAAATGTGCCAGGATCAAAAAAAATTCTCGGTGGTTTGGGGGCCCAAAGTTCCTTCTATAGTGACACTTCTATAGTGACACTTTTTATTTTGCATAGACGGCTTCCTAAGATAAAATATTAATGGTAGATCATTTGATAGCTATTGATGGATCATTGTAGAGTTTTGTTCCATATGTGAAGCCAATGGAGAATCTGTGGATCACATTTTTCTTCATTATCTTTTGGCTAGAGAAGTGTGATGCTCTTTCTTCTTCCTTTTTGGAATGCATTAGGACATGCCAAGGACTATTAAGGATTTGTTTAATTAGCAGCTACTCTTCTAATTCTTTCTCCAGTAGTGGCCAGTGATTTTGGGGTTTGCTTTTGTTTTCTTAAGTTAGGACCTTTGCAAGGAAAGGAATGAAAAGGTTTTCGAAGACAACGAGGAAGTGGTGCCTAACATCACCCTTAACATCAAAGCTTTCTTTTTCAACTGGTCCAAGATCTTTAAAGAATGTAAAGGGCTGCTCTTTGAGGATCTTGTATTCAAGATTTATTTTGTATGAAGGAGACTACGTGCTTCCTCTGTATTTGTTGTTGGTGCAAACAAGGACTTGACAGGTGATATGAATGACATGTAAGTTTGGATCCTCTGAGGATTATAGAACTCATATATGTCAAAATAACACCCCAATACATTAGTGTGTTAACAGATCAACTGCACAAACTCTGCTATGCTGCAAGTGTCTTTCGAGATTTTTCAGCCTATTTTTCCTTTCTTTTGGGGGTTGAAACTAAAGTTGTCAACGGAAAAAACATATAAGAAACTGCATGAAGTGACTAAATTAAGATTTTTTTTTTTTTGATAATCTGGCTAAATTAAGAATTGATCTACAATGTTACAGTCCTGCCAAATCCAACATCTAAAGTGTTTCAATAAATAGTTATGGATAAAAGATCTTCAAATCTTTGTTAACTGTTCTCCCCTGCTTCCTTCGACCTTCACAAAATAGTCTGAAGTGCGAGACCTACCAAGTAATATACTCATGAATTGATCAGCACAGACACTGATAATGCACATAAGAAGCTTCATTTGCATGCTCATAGTTTCCCATCAACAAGCTCTTCCTCTTCGCAGTTGCAATCACCCCCATCAAGCAAATGCTCCCTGAAAGCAATCGGTTATCACTTTCTACTTAAACCTAGTTGGGCAAAATACAATAAACAAACAGCACCATACCAGTGGGGAGCACCCTTGCAAGATTCATGGAATTATTTTCTAGCATATTAATTTAATATAGGACAGTGAATACTCAATAGTGCAGCAATGTGACTATTAATTTATAGCATATTAAAATGTTATCGATTTTAAGATCATTTGGGATCCGTCAGTTAAATTCTAGGACAAAATTTGGTTCTCAGAAATTTTAAAAAACCAAATCTTTGATTATCCACAAGGCCAGGTAATAGACGATTTAAAATTGCAACAAGTACAACTCTATATGGATGTCATATTTAATATACCACTCAAAACCTACATGTTATACCCAATTCAGTGAGATGACTACTACACTAAGCATAGTGGGTTTGAATTTCCGATCCACAATTAAATGATATTCCAAATAGAACTCTGTACCTCAATCTTTCACAAAGACGTGCTAAAGCATCTGATCCTGTTCTAGAAGCGACATCCACGATCGAGGAAGCATTTGACAAATTCAAACTGTCCGCAATCCTGAATTCACATAATTCTTTCAAGGAAAATGCATCAGTTAGCACAGCTGAATGGCCACCACCAGCTGCCAGTTTCCGTACTTCTCCAACGCACCTGCACGAATAAGATTCCATGGAATGAGAAGACTATATCCAAAGGATTCTAATCTGAGGATGTTCATGAGCAAGAACAGAATTGGACAACCTACCAATCAACGGGTGATGGATACCAAGCATATATAGATCTCTCATTAGCTGCTTGACCATAACTATTATATCCCCATCCATGAATCCTTCCATCTCTCGTAGCAATAAGTGTATGAGAATGTCCACATGCAAGAAGTTGCACACCTGCAGGGACAACCAAGACAGGAATATTTCGGAGCAACGTCTCAGATTCATTAGGAACGCATGTAAAGAATCCAGTCTGGGGGCCTAGCCCTAATTGCCCTGCTTGCCCGCCACCCCAAGCATAAAGAGCCCCCTTTATGGTTACTGCGCATGTATGTACACCACCACATGCAATATCCGTCACAGTTATCCCATCAAGGGCAACCACTCGCCTAGGCAACAGCTCTTTATCCCCATACTGAAGAGAACAATGCCCAAGTTGACCCATATTTCCTAGCCCCCAGGTATATCTACAAGGTTCAAAAGAAATACACATTTAGTGGTGAACCATTTGTAAAGAGAATGAAATATGCATCAACTGAAAGACAAATTCATTTATAGATGACTTTTCTAACTAATAAAGAGAAAATCACGATATAATGAGAAATCAGTCCATTTCAATAAGCTCAAAAAGCTTGGTAAATTAAAGACAGTTTACACTGATAAAATAGCTAAAAAGATAGCATAAAGCAGAAAAAGTTCAATTTTATCCATGGATACAAAAGCCTAACAAATACAATATTTGATAAATTTGTTTGTATATAATTGATAAGCATGTAGATGTTAAGTGAATCTATGATTGAGCAGGTTTCTTGCACGCAATTAGCGTTCCCCTGAATGAGGTCGTGCAGACCTACTGTAGGGAGATAGGACACTGCAAGATAGATGGAGGTTTGTTGTGTTACTTAACTTACTTTCAAGTACTTAATATAGATAAAGTGTCATCACAAAGGTCTCACATTTCCGATCCGCTACGTAAACAGGTAGAATTGACATTGACAATGAAAACATAAGGAATAATGGGGCATATGCATTAAGGAAATTATTTACACAAGAATAAGATGCTAAATTATAATACAGAAATGAGGAATTCTAGCAAGCAACCCCTTATAGGAGTTGCACAGATGCAACCCCGCAAAAGACAAGAAAAACTGCCTCAAAAGCCACACCTTTAATTAAAATATATATTCTTTTCTTGTCCTTTGCACGGTTGCATTTGTGCAACTCCTATATGGGGTTGCTTGCTAGCATTCCTCTAAAAAAATAATGGCAATTTGCAAAAAGAGCTTCAGTTGCGACTCTTGCAAGTTTGCAACTTTGTGGCAATGACCACTTTGTAAATGTTAGGAGCAAGTGTTATTTGGTGACCTTAGTAGCAAGAGGCTTCTTCTATCCGAGGCGCCACTATTGTTTCAAAATTCCACTCCCACTCCAACTCTGAGACCTCCAATCTCCAAAAATTACTATTGTCACCAAGATTTAGATAATCCATTTTCAAAGGCGCAATTTTATATTATTTGTAAGGTGGATCCGGAGACTCAATTTTTTTACTCGAGTTTTTCACCCAAACTCTTACCCTTGAATTTCATGAAATCCAATGGTGGTTGATAGTGCTGAGCTGGCATTCACTCTGCCAAAGCAAAACCCTGAGAGTTTGGGTGAAAATTTTGAGTCAAAAATTTGAGTCCACGGATCCCGACCACATTTATAAAACATTTATTGTTACCACATTAGTAATTTTTAAGCATTTAAGAGTCTTTAGTGCAATTAGTAAATAAGATTACAAGTGTAACATACAAAGGGAATCGATCCCCTCCCCTAGAATATCATACTAGACTTTGTATTGGTTCACATCCCCTTGGTCAAAATAAAAGGACAAATATAAGCTAAAGCATCTCCCTTACTTGATGAGGAAATGACTACCTTTACATTACATTGATGTACAAATCTTAAATTTTATACAGTTTAAATACGTCCTAGCCACTCCCATCACCAGCTTTTTGACAACCCATGCTTCCTGCTCCTGCTCCCAAATCCACACCCACTTTGGCTCTTGCTTCATGGAACTAAGTTGGGAGTATCATAAAATGGATAAGATCATATTTAATACCCACGGGGGATACTTGTTGCAGGTTTTGAGTCTCTTCAATTACACTCAAATTATCCACCAGGATTTCCCTGCAGGCATCCATTCCAGAGTTTGGATTGCTCAGCTTCTTCGAAGCCCTTGATCAGAACTTCCTTAACCAAGAATCTATCTATACCTCCATCATCTCAATTGCACAGAATGTGCGATTGAGACCTTCCTCTCCAAACTGCATTCCAAGGCTTCTCCGTTACATACAACTACAGAATGCACTGTTGTAGGGATTCAAAACATTTATGGACCTTAAGCTAATTTAACCATAAGTTACAAAGCCAGCAGATAAGGTCGAATTCATAGCTTGGGACCTATTTATCTCATGTTAGTAGAGATCTATCCCCATACCTTCTTCATCTTTCCAGTGCTCTCTCATGCCTCCACAGCTTCTCTTACCTCCATTTCTATTATTGTCAAATATGAAATTAGTCTGAGTGCCCTGGTGTTCAAAATAAATCTACGGCTCATGATCTGCAGTGTACACTGTGCCTACAATGGCTATAAGCATAGATCTACCCTCTAGGAGAGTTGCTTTGTTCTCTATCCTCTTTACAAACTGTACGGCATTGGACCAATTGACGTTATACCATTATAATCAGTTTGTGTGCCAGTGCAAAAAAACATTTTTGAGGAATGCTAGCAAGCAACGCATTTAGTACGTTGCATTGTTGTAGCAATAAACAAGAAAAATACCTAGAAAACGACACCTTCAGCTAAAACTATTTTGTTGTTCTTATGTTTTACTGCACTGCATATGTGCAACATAGTTAATACATTGTTTGCTATCATTTCCACATTTTTTTTAAGGCAATAAGGCTTTACAGAACAGAATGTTGGGCAATCAAGAAACAACACATAAATAGAATGAGCACAACTAAGATGAGAATGTTTAGATGGATTAGTAGTAGGACTAGAAAAGACAAAAAATAAAAAATAAGTGCAGCCAAGGAAACCGAGCATTCGCTCCAATAGGTGACAAATTAAAGAGAGTCAATTAAGATGGTTTGGTTATGTGAAATGAAGGCCACTAAAGGCATGAGAAGTGCATGGATGTAGCTTGAAAGCTCTAAAGAGTGAAGAGGGAGATTGACAAGGATGCAGATCAAGGTAGTGAGAAATGATATAAAGGTGTATGCATTAACAGAGGATATGACCTTTAGATAGCGAAATGGCAGAACATGATTTGTGTAGCTGACTCCAAAATAGTTAGGACTAGGCTTGGATGTTGATGAATTACTCCAAAACCCCTAGGTCATCTCGACCTTAGCTCTTGTTTCTGCTGCTTAGCTCTTTGTAGGTCATCTTGACCTCTTAAGCTGTGTGTCATGTTTCGCCTTAGGCTTTTGCCTCTTCAATAAAATTTAAACCGATCAAAAAAATATAAATAACTTAGGTATGTATGGTTGAGCCACATTTGGGAGTTAAAAGCCTTGGGTATGTCGATGGGAAAACACCCAAACCAAATCCCATTAGTCCCAAGCATATGGATAGGAGGCTAGGAAATTGCTAGTGAATGTTATAATCACAAATTCCATGGTGCTTGTCTGTTTCTACTGGGGTTTTCCCCTTTCCTTTTAATATATTTCTTACTTAAAATAATGGAGTGTATCAGACTATCAGTGTATTGTTGTATCCCATATTCGGATATCATATTAGGTTAATCACAAATACACCTGTATTTTATAAAAAAAAACAACAAATAAGGATTATGTCAGAAAAAATAGGTAACCAAGGTTAGGTTCTCTTTCGAATTCCGGTCCCAATTCCATCTAGAGAAAAATTTGGTTCTTTAGATGACCAAGGAAACTCTGTTTTGTCAATATTTTTTCATTGTTCAGCAATATCGTATTGGGAATTTAGAAAGTTTTCGTAGCTATTATGTTTATATTAGTAGAATAACCAACATAATCAAAGTGTCACATAGGAGATGCCTATGCGGGCACTTTGCATCGCCGAGACCCCTAGCGTCTAAAACAGAGCCTAGTGTCACGACCTTGTCCAGTGTTGTTCACATGGCCACGGTCCGTGACATAGTTTCCTAGCCTCCCTTTGTTTTCTCTTTGAATTTAGAGGGGGAATGGCATTATTGTAAATATCCAGTATGATTGGCCTCCACTTTTGACGTTCCCTTCACAGAACCTACCAAAGGTTGTACTCTTTATAGGGGAGGTACGTGTTGTAATAGAGTGGAGCTGGTGTCTAACCCCTAGCACCTAAAACAAAGCCTAGTGTCACGACCATCTTGTATAGTGCTGTTCGCATGGCCATGGTCCATGACATAGTTTCCTAGCCTTCTTTTGTTTTCTCTTTGTATTTAGAAGGGGAATGCAATTATCGTAAATATCCAATATGATTGGCCCCCACTTTTGACATTCCCTTCCCACAACCTACCAAAGGTTTAGTGTACTCTTTCTTTATAGGGGAGGTAGGTGTTGTAATAGAGTGGAGCTGGTGTTTGACCCCTTGGCACATTCTTGCATCCCTTGCTCCCCTGGTGTCTTAGATTTAGGTTGTACTAACTTTCAATTCCTTTAATGAACTGATCTTTGATTCTTATTCCATATTGTATTTTGTGCTTGCTTGTGTACTTGTGATCTAAGAAGCAACCGAGCAAGGGTAACTCGTGTACTGGGAGACAAGCGGGTGTCGCACAGTTAAATACTTGTGAAAGGAAGTGTTTGTAACTCTAGGTAGGTGCTAGTACAAAAGCGATCGCCTAGGCTTTAAGGAGCTAGGCACTAAAGCATTCACCTTGGAGGCGAGGCCATATGTATAAGCTTAATGTATATGTGCTTCACATATCAGGAATATGCCATATGTATAAAAGCAATGTTATTTGTGTTATACATATTAAAAATTCCAAAACTACATATACATATAAACCATATAATTGAACCAATTTTCTAAAGCCAAACAAGAGAAGAAGGTAAGCCTTCAGCTCCCCCTACTCTTCTTTTTTGATGATTAATTGTCATGATGTTAAGTAATTGGACTTCGGAGATTTGTGGTTTTGGAGACTTTGACTTTGAAGTTTTTTTGGTGTTGAACTATTAGATTGGCAGTAACTAAACTCAATTGTGGCTTTTTTGTTTATTTTGCATACGGAACTTTAGCACATGACAATTAACTTTGGTCTTTCATTTCTACTTTGGACTACGCGGCTATGTCTTTATTGCTTTTCCTTTAATCTTTTTAGCAATATTATTTTTTATTCTTTGATTCTTACTAAATAAATAAATAAATTATCACCTAGGCATCACCTAACACTTTTGACTACACTAGGATTACCTTATGGAACTCTATTTTTACATTGTTCTTGTAATATCTATACACTTGCTGATTGAAGTTCCTTTTTTCTTTGGAGTGAGCATGTGTGTGTGGTGATTAGGGGGTGACGTTGTTGACAAAATACTCTTTTAACAACAAAACCACAATGGTTGAGTACCATGTTATTGTGAGCCCAACCATGAGTAGACCACTAAAGCCCTTCATTGGAGGTTTGGATCGACTTCTAGAGTAAAAATCAACCTAGTAATTCCCCACGGTGGGATTGGCTCTAGATTTCTAATTGGGTTAAAGGACCTGAGATCGACCACAACAGTCATGAAACAAATGGAAATATCAAGCCCTAATTCTAGCCAAAGAAGCAAGGATATGAGTGAGTTAGCAAAATAAGTGATTGTGATTGTGATTCTTATCGAGGTTCTTCCAATCAATAAGCTAATCATTGTCTCTTTCTCTTCTCTCACATCAAACACAATAGCTTCTATCTCTCTCATGGCTTCTTGTCGAAAAACCACTTGTTTTTCTCATCCAAACTGCCACTATTTATTTCTTCGAAATTTCAAATCTCATCGTGCCTCTCAATCATGATCTCCTTTAATTGACTTCATTAGTTGATTGAGAGAAATGTTTAGAGGGCAATTTCAAATAGAATGGAGACAAAGGAAAACAAGGAAAACAAAATCATCTGAAGATGGAAGTGGAATGAATGTTCAAAGGACCTACTTTTATCTAGTTTCAAAAAGGACATCCTCAATTGCCTAATGTTTCTGACACGATCCTTATCTGTCATTAATTCTAATAATACGAGTCATTACTGACCTATGATATTCCCTCATGCATTAGAACATGTGGAGGAAATTTGAGCATCACCATCAATTATGGTAACCTTAAACCTTGGCACTAGCAAAGAAGATTCGGCATGAAGGTGTTGAGGGATAATGTGATCCTCAAACACGTCATATTGAGTTTTCTTGTCTTCCCACATAACACAAATCCTTGCAAAAATGCCATGCGATAGGCCTATGTGGATAGAAAAAAAAATCAAAGAAGCACTAGGAGGAGAGAGGAACATTATTACTGAAGATCTTGATCTAGCCTCGAATTGAAGAGTTTCTACAGATAAGTATAGTTTTAAGAAAAAAAGAGAGGAGGGAAAAGAGCGACTTACTAGAAAATATTGTGACCTCCATTAGATTCAAGGAAGAATGCAAGAGCTTCCTATCTATTCCAAAAAAAAAAAAAAATCCCTCTCAAAAACTAATTCTCCTATTTTTCTCTTATGAGCTTTCCTTGTTATTTATTGGGAGAGACAACCAACCTACTACTTTACAAAAATATCTCTCTCACTTAATTTCAACTTTGCAAGTATGTACCTCACTTATCCAAAATTATAGGAATGTCACCCTCCTACTACAAAATTACAAGACTTTCAGTCAACTCTCAAAATTTGTAAAAGTAAGAGAAAAGTAGTGACAAGATGATCTTAAGAACAAAAATATAATGTGTAATTGATATGATCGACCGACCGGGTCCATATTTCACCTATAACAAAAATTCCCAACAAGTGCCTCTTGTATAATTAGCTTGCCAAAAGGAGTGCACTTAGTCCCCAAAACTTTCAAGCCTTCAACCACATCCGCAACCTCAGCCTCTCATCCCTCTCGATTACAACTACGGCAGATATCATAGGTACGAAAATGTAGGATGCATGAAAACTTAGCATTGCTCTTTTCAGCGAGCATAGACTAGGTTAGAGGAAAAGTCTTGCCCAAATATCTATACCTGAATGTTCTCATATCCCAAATTGAGTCCAACCAACAACTCCTAAAATATGGCTTAGGCAGGCTATAATTAAGGCTAACTAAGTTTTAGAATTTTAGCTAATATTTAAGTTGGATTTATTAATAACTCAATATAATATTTAAGGGCTAGCGGGTTTCTTTTTCTTTGAAGATAAAACCCTTTCCTCTTTATTATACTCACTTCTTCATCGAGAAGGCAAAGCAAGGTGGGAGTTGGCAGCTCTGACTTTGGCAGGAGCAATAGGATACAATCATCACTACTCTTATTCTTCTTGCTAGCAATAGCAGCTTATTCCTTGCTACTCTATGAGCAAATGTGGACTCTTCTTTGTTCTTGTACATGTGAACAGGTGTTCAGAAAAGGATGTTGCTAAATTGTTGTGTATAGCCATCAATTCATCTTTTCTTTTGGATCATATTAATTGTCGAAAACTATCTTGATTTCATGAATTAAGGAAATAGTGAAATTCATTGTGTTAATTTGAATTTCTTCAATTATTATGGGTTAAATAAATTAAATTAAATTCTAGCTGCCTAGCACCAAGGCACCTTGGAGACCCTACCTCTCACCTATCAGCTAGCACTTTAACCATAATGACAGTAATTACCCTAAGAATATGCATTCCAAACCTCTTCAGCAATCCAAAAAGGCAAAAGCCCAAATCATGGGGCTCCATTGAGAACGACTATCACAACATCATTGTAGTTGGGATCATCAACTGGAGATTCCAAAGCTTATACCAGTAGTATAACATAATTTTCATTTTCATGAAATATACCCCTCTACAGCCACATTAAGGGAAATATTAACATTCAAACTTGAGGTGTAACTAAGGTTAAATATTAATTTCCATTTTCAGCAAAAATTAATCTGTACTCCAGAAGTATAGAGACCGATAACTAATCTTCAGCCATTAAAACTAAAAGCTTCTCCATTAACCAATATTAGATGACGAAAAAAGTATGAATCACTTGAAAGTACGTTCCAAATGACATTCAAAATCATGTAATGTCTATAGGGCCCAAAACACAGGTCTAACCAGTCCCAGTTACACTCCACCAAAAAGAGGGGAGGTAAACATATAGGAGCTTTCCCACATAATCCCTACTTTGATGCGTATCAACCTGAAATGGGTATAATCAAGATATCTCTAATCCATTAGGGAACGAACCGAAAGTTTCATGTCAACTAAAAGCCTAATATTATTTTTAAATAAGTGAACAGTGTGTATATATTACAACAAAGAATGTACAAAGGCCCCAAGAAACAAAAACTGAGTTTTTGTTTGAAATTAATCAAACTTATTCAATTCAGGAAAGGCCACTGTAACTCCTAGTAAATTTAGATCCTTCTAGCAGTACTGATCATAGTCCAAATTGAGGATACCAGCTATAGAGCCAAATGATTGCCATAGGTAAGCTCTTCAAATACAGATACTGATACAGACATGGACACTTAAAATAGGGTTATAACTGGTTATTTCCCAAAATCTAAGACATGAATATGGATAAGGGTATCCCGTCGAACGCGTCAATACCATACATCTAATTTAAACTTTATTAATTAGCTATTATTTCATATTTTTATTTAACAAATATGAGAATATCAGGAGCTAAAACTAACAAATAATAGAAAGAAACGAAGCAATTGTCTGACAAGTATCCATATAACATCCAGAAATATCAGTATCACATCATATCATTATGGACAAGCTAAGCAAGATGAGTATCTCTGTATCCTAGGACAACAGTCCTTGGACGTTTCAAAATTAATTCAGCTCCTCCTTCACTGAACCTTATGATTACATAGTAATTATATGAAGAATGAGAAGAAAAGGTCATCCAGATCAAGGATCGATTATGAAGAGAATGCAAGAACCTTGCTCCAATACCAAGTTGCAATACGATTCAAGTTTTGATAGACTCCAATGAGTCACTATCTCTCTCATTTCATTACAGATGAGGAAATTATGAATAAAACAAACCATTAAAGAGTAAATAACTAGGAATTCTAAACACACTTTTTTTGTAGACAAAAATACATCAGAAAACAGAATAAAGTATCGTAACGGTAAAACATCTTACAACAGTTAGTAAAATGAATTATAATGGTTATAAAAAAAAATATTTATCATGGTTAATCTAAAGCCTACCTGAGAGCTACGTCAATAACCAAAGAGAAACTTATGGCCACAAGATAAGTGTATAAATTTGCAGAAATGGCTACCTTATATCATCAATTAGGTATCATAAAATAAAACTAAAAACAGAATAGATGCATATACCAATAAAATAGTCACAATAACAATTGAATATCAATAATGAAGTTGTTTTGTCCAAAATATCAATAATGAAGTATGTTAGTTCCAACCATTTTCTCTCACGTTCTAAGCAACACAAACAAGCTTGCGGATTCGTTGGCCAAAAAAGGTGTACACAGGGATAGTTTGTATATTGGGAATGCTACACCCTAGTTTTGCAAACTTTCTTATACTATAAAACAATAAATTATGACTATTCATGAAAAAAAATGAAGTTATGCTGAAGTACAGGACAGAAACGGACAAATCAAGATGCACTCCATTTCCCTTCTATCCCCTCGTCTTCCAACTAAATGTCAAGTTTCTATTAGAAGAGCTTTCAAAACCTTCAAACAGTGTCACTTGTGTCATGCGGAAAACCACATTTCTCATGTGTAATAGTAGAACTTATCTCCAGCAAACAAAGTCCTTTCAGATCACTTACACCTCGCCATTTTCTGATATAGCTGCCGCGTGGTACTCCCCGCATGACACCTGATTAATCTTCACAAGCTCAGGGGCTTCATCAAGGAATTTTGCATAAGCATTTAAAACGCGAGCCCCCTGTAGCCCTTCACAGGTAAAACCTCTGCCAAGCTGACCATATTCATTGTAGCCTGGTTAATCAGAACAGTAATACAACTCTAATCAATAGTTAGTAGAAAACTGGTGTATGAATCTTTAGGTGTCTCCTAGGCCATTCTTTTATGGAAACAAAAACAGTTAAAACATGAATAAAAGAGCCTACAAATTACTTATAACATATGCATCTTCAAATTTTTGCGCAATAATGTCATGTTCCCTCAAACAGATCAGCAAAATACAAGACAAACTACTCATGCTGAAACACTGAAACAGTTTCCAGATTCTAAAATGGCAAACTAATCGGAGAATAAGTAGTCGCGAGGTTATGCAAACATTACCCCATGCCTGTAGTAGACCATCCTCTGACAGAGCCACCACATGAACTGCCCCACAAGAAACTTGGCGGACAATCTGTAGCAAATGAAACACAGAATTTGGATTAGTTTTGCAAAAAATAGCATGGAGAATAACAAAAAGACACTAATGAATCTTATTTGAGATTAAAGTATATTTTATTTATGTGAAGCAGAGACCAGATCATGACCAAAGACAACATATGAACTAGGTAAAACCATTTACGCTACAGATGTTAGGACAGTGCTTTCATCAGTTTATATTAGTACTACTAACTGAATTAACATATGCTTTTCACACAAAATTTTCATATTTATGAAGATGATATAGGAGGCGTTTGGTAACGAGAAGTAAAAGCACTTTTACTTGTAGTAGATGTTACTAGGTGACTTTTTACCTCCAAAAAAGTCATTGAAATTAAAAGTGTGGGGAGGCCTTCTAATTTTAGGGAAGTAATTTCTCTTAACTTATCAAAAAAAAAACGAAGCAATTTCTCTTAGAAGTTAAAAGCTAAAAAATTTAGTTTCAGTTTTAAGTTAGTCTTTAACTTTTCAAAAGTTAAAACATAAAACACATCCAAACTAACTTTTCTACTTTTTGGCCTATAAAAGTCAATAAGTTACTTATTTTTGTGTTGCCAAACGCCCACATAACAAATACCTGTTTGTGGAAATTACAAAATTTATGGTTTGTTAATCCACCAATGTGAAATCCAAATTATACCAACGCAAATTCATATTCATATTCATGTTTCTAGGCAATACATTTGTAATTCGACTAAGAAAGATGTATTGTCATCTTCATTCACAATGTCTTATCCCAACTATTTGGGGCCAACAACAAGAAAATCTTGTTTTGTCATTCAATTCTATCAAAAACTGTATCTTCCATTAACGCATAAGCCTCAAATCTTTTTCTTACTACCCGATGTGAGTTTTGGCCTCCCTCTCACCCTTTTAGAGCCTTCCACCTGCACCACAGTGCCTTCTCACTAATATCATCACAGGTCTTCATTGTACATGACTATGGGATAGTTGTAATTACAACAACTGAAATCATTCCTGTTGCATTTCATGCACATAAAACCTTGTATTGTATAGTCTAGTTAGTTGAATCAGTGATTTATGGTTAGGGTTAGGTTTAGGTTTAGAAAGAAGAAGAAGAAGAGAAAGAAAGAAGAGAGAAGGATGTCATGTGAGCTTATGTCACAATGACTTCATAAATCTTATTTATGTAAATCCCGAAAACAAAAAGACAAATATACCCCTCAATGGGGTATTTATAGAACTACCCCCGATACATATAAAATACGTATTTCTACGTATATGATAACACTCCCCCTCAAGTTGGTACATAGATATCTCTCATACCCAACTTGCACAAGCACTTATGGAGTTGCCAACTGGGAACTCCCTTCGTGAAAACATCTGCAACCTGTTCATCAGTCTTCACAAATGGGGTGCACACTGCCCCAGAGATAATTTTCTCTCTAATGAAGTGTCGGTCTACCTCAATGTGTTTGGCACGATCATGCTGAACGGGATTGCGAGCAATGCTGATGGCGGCCTTATTGTCACAATATAAGCTCACAGACCCTGAAACTGGGAAACCAAGTTCAGCAACCAACACTTTCAACCAAAGCATCTCACACAAGCCATGAGTCATTGCTCTGAATTCGGCCTCTGCACTAGATCTGGCGACAACGGGTTGCTTCTTGCTTCTCCAAGTGACCAAATTGCCCCCAACAAAGGTGCAATATCCAGAAGTGGATCTCCGATCATCTTTAGCCCCTGCCCAGTCTGCATCGGTATAAGCCTCTATACGCATATGGCCATTCTTCTCAAACAGAAGACTTCTACCAGGGATTGACTTGAGATACCTCAAGATCCGATGTGCTGCCTCTAAATAAACACCTCTGGGTGAGTGCATATATTGACTGATCACACTCACTACATAGGCAATGTCGGGTCGAGTCAGGGAGAGATAGATCAATCGCCCAACTAGCCTCTGAAACTCCCCACATCCTGTAGTAGTTCACCACTGGCATCTGCTAGCTGGTGATTCTGCTCTATAGGAGTTTCCACTGGTTTGGTACCCAACCTGCCTGAGTCTTGTAACAAGTCTAAGACATACTTCCTCTGAGAGATGATCCCCTGACTAGATCTTGCAACTTCGATGCCTAGGAAGTATTTGAGAAGTCCTAGATTTTTGGTTTCAAACTCCTCCACTAACTGAAGCTTCAGTTTGGCTACCTCTGCTGCATCATTCTCTGTGAGAATGATGTCATCAACATAAACAATGAGGGCAGTGGTGTTCTTCCCTTGATGCTTCACAAATAAGGTGTGATCGGCCTGACTTTGAGTGTAACCCAGCTTCTTCACGGCTAGGGTGAATCTCTCGAACCATGCCCTTGGAGATTGTTTAAGCCCATAGAGGGCTTTCTTCAATCTACACACCTTGCTACTATGTCCTGGTGGAGTGAATCTAGGAGGAGGCACCATATAGACTTCTTCATGTAGGTCCCCATAAAGAAAAGCATTCTTCACATCCAGCTGATGCAAAGGCCACTCTTGGTTTGCTGCCACTGACAACAACACCCTTATGGAGTTCATCTTTGCCACAGGTGCAAAGGTCTCCACATAGTCAATCCCATAGGTCTGGGTGTACCCCTTGGCTACTAATCTCGCCTTGTACTTCTCAACAGACCCGTCTGCCTTGTGTTTGACTGTGAACACCCATCTGCAACCCACAGGTTTCTTGCCTCTTGGCAGGTCAACAAGCTCCCATGTCCCATTCTTGTCCAGAGCTTTCATTTCCTCTATCATAGCAGCTTTCCATCTTAGTTGAGCCAGCCCTTCTACCACTGAAGAGGGTATAGGAATAGTGGAAAGGGAAGTGATAAAGGCTTTATAGGAGGGGGACAAGGCATCATAGGAGACAAAGTGGCTCAGAGGATGCTGAGTGCGGCTTCTGACTCCTTTTCTTAGAGCAATGGGAAGATCAGAAGCATCAGTAAAAGGAGAAATGACAGGCATAGAAAGAGGTGGAGGATTACCTGGATCCAAGGTAGGAACCACTGGTACTGGATCAGCTGTGGCTTTCTCCCTTCTGCTATAGACTTTGAGCTCCTTCTGAGCTCCAGGAGCACTATCAATCCCAATAGTAGTATGAGTAGGCGGAGAGCTCTCAAACTCTAAAGGAGGGGATAGGGATATAGCAGGAAGAGGAACAGTCCACCTCTCTTCATTACAACTCTCCCCCTGAGAGAGGTGGGGGAGAAAAAAGACAGCTCCTCACGGAAGGTGACATCCATGTAGACAAACTTCTTCCCAGAGGACGGATGGTAACACTTGTATCCCTTGTGGGTAGAGGAGTAACCAAGAAAGACGCACTTGAGTGCTTTAGGATCGAGTTTAGTGCGATGGGGACCCAGGATATATACATAGTATACACACCCAAAGATGCGATGAGGAATAGTGAATAGAGGAGAGCCAGGAAGAAGGACTTGAATAGGATACTGGAAATTGAGCACTCGATATGGCATTCTGTTAGTCAAGTAGGCAGCCGTCAACACAGCATCCGACCAGTAAGATTTGGGGACCTGAGAGCCAATCAAGAGAGACCGAGCTATCTCAGTCAAGTGCCGCATTTTCCTTTCAGCTACACCATTCTGTTGAGGGGTGTAGCTGCAGGAATTTTGGTGACAAATCCCATGGTCAATGAGGTAATGTTGAAGACCCCCAAACATATATTCTCCACCCTGGTCAGTACGAAGAACCTTGATGGAGATACCATACTGGGTTTGGATCATCTTATGAAAACCCTGAAAGATGGAATGAACCTCATCTTTGGTTTCATGAGATAGACCTATATATACCTAGTATGATCATCAAGAAAAGAAACAAAATAGCAGAAGCCAAAGATAGAAGTAGTGGGGGAAGGGCCCCATACATCAGAATGCACAATATCAAATCAAGTAGAACTTCTATTAGCTCTGGAGGGATAATTCGATCTACAATGCTTGGAGAGCTCACAAGTCTCACAGTGTAAAGCCGAAAAAGAAACAGAAACAAACAAACTAGGAAATAAAAGTTTCAAATACTGAAAAGAGACATGCCCCAGACGGGCATGCCAGCTCAAAACAACATCTATCCTACTATTACTACTAGCAGACAACTATAGTGTTGTGGGCTCAGGAAGGCGTCCATCCAGAAGGTAGAGTCCATTAGCTTCATGTCCAGTGCCAATCGTCCTTCTCGTCTCTAGGTCCTGAAAGACACAAGAAGTAGGAGAAAAAGTGACACTACAGTTAAGGGTTTTAATCAAAGCACTAACAGAAAGTAGGTTAGAAGTAAATCTGGGAACATGCAAAACTGATGAAAGAAGCAATTGGAGAGAGGGAAGGATATTCCCTTTCCCAGACACAAAAGACAAGGTGCCATCAGCTGTCTTCACCTTATCACAGCCAGAGCAGATGGAATAAGTAGAAAATAAAGAAGACAAGCCCGTCATGTGTTCCGAAGCCCCTGAATCAATGATCCAAGTGGGGCGGGATGATGGGAGAGACACATGATGAGCAAGTCTAGTGTTACCTGACTATGCAAAGGAGGTGGATGATGTGGTAGATGGACCATCAAGCTGCTGAAGCAATCGTCAAAGGCCTGCATACTCTGTGGCTGAAAAACCACTAGGAGGAGCTGAAGGAAGAGAGCTCGCCAGGGCCCGTCCTGGGGAAGGAGCAGAAGAATCCACACTAACTGTATGAGTACTGGAAGAGGCTGGCTGGCTAGGACGCCCATGTAGCTTCCAACACTTGGCACGCGAATGCCCTAACTTGCCGCAAAAATCACACTTGGGCCTCTCTCTAGTCAGAGACTTCCCAGGAGAAGGTCCAGTAGGAGCATAAGATGGAGCTGAGGTAGTCTGATGAGATGGACCCCGCGAAGGCTGCTGTAACTGCTGAGGCTGATAAGCAAAAGAAGCTGCTAGCGCCGATCGCTCTGGAAGGGGATGCTCATTCTAAAGAGAGATCCTCCTATTCTCCTCACTCTGAATATAGGCATACACCTCAATGAGAGAGGGAAGATCCATCCTACTACTCAAAATCTGAACACGGGCAAGCTCATAAGACGGATTGAGCCCAGCAAGGAAATCAAAGATCCGGTCCTTCTCTATATATCGACGAAAGGGAGCAATCTCTGATGGGTTGAGAGGCTGACAAGAGTAGTAATGATCAAGCTCCTGCCACAAGGTACTGTTGTCAGTATGAGGGAGAATATAATATAAGATATATGGTGGGTGGAGATATTAATGTGGGTGTAATTGTTTTGACCTAGTAATATAAATAATATTGTGGGACGTTGGTAGATTTAACTCTCCAACGCTTTCCCTTCTTCTTTTTCTCTCTTCTTCTCCTCTCTTCCTGAAACCCTAAAATTCTACTTGGTATCAGAGCATAGCGAATCGAATCCGCACAAAAACTTCAGGGGTGAATCTCCTCACGCCTCAGACCTTCAAGGGGTGATCAACATTGCTGACGTCATCGCTGACGTCATGGAGCCGTACGACTGACGTCATCAGCTGTATGGACAGGGTGCTCAAGATCTCCAAAACCTTCACCTTCCAGTAGATGACATTTTTCTAGGAATTTTGGTGATTTTTTGGGAATTTTTTGGACATTTTTTGAGCATGTTATGGCTGATATTCGAAAATATTGAAAAACAGGCTCGTTTCAGTTCGTGGTGATTTGCGACCTCTTTCAAAGCTTCTTGGCTTCGATTGCTGCTTTGTTTTGGTCCCTCCCATTATTACCTACAGGCCTATGCCATTTATTTCAAGTTTGGTGGAGTATTGAGGCTGGGGGATCAATTTCTCCCCCCTATTATTACCGCCGGCGACTTTTTTGCCCTTATTGGGCATCACGAACACCCTCGATCCCTGTTGGTTGGCTCCCCTATGCCTTTAATCCTTTCTTGGATGCTTTGTTGGAACTTTGGGATGATCCCATCACTCCGTGATCTCTTGGTTAGCGTGGCTTGAGTCGTTTGACTCGTTTCGATCTCCGTTGTGCCTCCGGTTTGTCTCAGATCGTGGTAGTTGTTTATTGGGTGATCTTTTTCTATTATTTGCTTGTTATTTGTTGTTTGTGACGCAGATATGCCGACGTCAGATGCATCCGGAGCCTCAGATGTGGTCTCCAGGCCTACCGGCCCCCCAGTTTCAGCCCCTACTCCATATGAAAACCCTGTGTTGCAGATCACCACTATCAAGCTGGCTGGAAAAAATTATTTGGAATGGTCTAGGGCTGCTAAGATGTTTATTGGTGGCCGTGGAAAACAAGGATATCTTACTGGCTGTCTAGTGGCCCCTAAAGAGGATGACCCCGAGTTTGAGAAATGGGAATCGGGCAATTTGACCGTTATGTCGTGGCTTCTTAACTCTATGGAGCCCCACATCAGTCGAGGATTCCTATTTCATACTACTGCAAAGGAGATCTGGGACTCTGCATCTCAGACCTATTCCCAGCAAAAGAATGTTGCTCGTGTGTATCAATTGCGCCAGAGCATTGCCACTCTTCGTCAAGGAGACTTGCCTTTGACCGAGTATTTTGCTAAGCTTCGTAGCATGTGGGAGGAGCTTGATTATTATCAAGTTTTTACCCCTGCCTATACCACAGATGGTAAGGCATATCGCACATTGGTGGATCAGAACAGGATATATGAGTTCCTTGCTGGCTTGAATGCTGATTTCGAGTTAGCCCGTGTCCAGTTGCTCAGTAAAGATGATTTACCCTCGCTTAACCAAGTATACGCCTATGTTCAAAGTGAAGAAAGTCGCAGAGATGTCATGTCTCATCTTCCCAAACATGAAAAGTCTGCCCTGGCTGCAGTTTCATCATCACAGAAACCACCACAGCATCGCCCTAAAGGTCCTCCACCTACTTGTGCTCATTGTGGCAAGAAAGGCCACAGTCAAGATAAATGCTGGAGTCTTCATATGTGTGAGGGGTGTGGCAAGAAGGGCCATAGTAAAGAAAAATGTTGGAATATTGTTGGACGACCCCCGCAGTCGTCCCTGCCGTCGTCACGCGCACCTCCCACTGCCCACAGCGTTGCTATGGATACTCCTACAGATCCATCCCCTTCCTCGGACACACCACCAGTTACTATTTCTCGAGAGGAGCTCGAGAATATACGGCGCTTTATGGCCCACTTGGATGGACCTTCGGCCACTTCTGCATTTGCCCAGTCAGGTACCATCAGTTCTGCCCATCATGTTTCCGCCTCTACTTCTTCCTCACCCTGGATTATTGATTCGGGGGCTTCAGAGCATATGACGGGTATGTCTACCTTATTTTCTTCCTATTCTGTGGGTTCTGGGGCTGATAAAGTCCGCATCGCAGATGGCACCCTTTCCTCTGTCTCTGGAAAAGGTCTTGTCATAGCCACATCTGAGATTTCTTTATCCTCTGTCCTTCATGTTCCCAAGTTTGATACTAACCTGCTTTCTGTTAGCTCTCTCACAAAAACCCTGAATTGTTGTGTCACTTTCTTTCCTTCTCATTGTGTGTTTCAGGACTTGGTCACGAGGAGGACGATTGGCACTAGACGTGAAGTGAATGGTCTCTATCTCCTAGATGCGTCTCCCACAGTTCCAGCAGCGTTGCAGTCTCGTAGTCATAATAATAGTTTCAATAAGGAGCAGCTACTGTCTTGGCATGCTCGTCTTGGTCATGTGTCTTTTCCATATTTACGTCTCTTATTTCCTACATTGTTTCAGTCTGTATCGCTGTCTGAACTTCATTGTCAAGTGTGTGCTCTGTCCAAGCACACTCGTTCTGTTTTCCCACCACGGGGTAATAAAAGCAATGCTATTTTTGATTTGATTCATTCTAATGTTTGGGGCCAGTCCCCGGTTACTTCCATTTTTGGTTATCGCTACTTTGTCTCGTTTGTGGATGATTTCTCTAGGTGCACATGGATATTTGTTATGAAATCTAAAGATGAAGTGTTTTCTATCTTCCAGAACTTCCACAAACTAATCCTTACCCAGTTTGGAAAGTGTATAAAAGTTCTCCGATCTGATCAAGGGGGGGAGTACATGTATGGGGGGTTGAAGTTGTACTTGGCAGAGCATGGTATTGAGCATCAAAATTCATGTGTGTTCACCCCGCAACAAAATGGGGTGGCCGAAAGAAAAAATCGACATCTACTGGAAGTGGTTCGTTCTCTCCTTTTGTGGTACAATGTTCCCAAAACTTATTGGTCTGATGCCATGCTTCTTGCCGCCTTTCTCATCAACCGTATGCCGTCTCGGTCTCTTCAGTTCCACACTCCTTTTCAGTTCCTTCGTCCCTCTAGTCCTCCATTTGCGGTTCCTCCGAAAATCTTTGGCTGTGTTTGTTACGTCCATATCCTTGGCCCTCATCAGACAAAGTTGGACCCTAAAGCACTTAAATGTGTGTTCTTAGGGTACTCCTCAAGCTCGAAGGGGTATAAATGATATCATCCTCCCACACGAAGGAGGTTTGTTACTATGGATGTCACTTTTCTAGAATCGGCTCCTTTTTTTTCCGCTGCTAGCCCTGCCGATCCTCAGGGGGAGAGTAGTTGGTGTGAGGAACAGCATGTGACCCCTGCTTTGCCCGTGACATTAGATGATCCAGTTATTGATACTATTATGCATGACAGAGACACTAGCAAGCAGGGGGAGCTGCAAGTCTATACTCGTCGTAGAGTAAGGGAGACAAAGACCATTCCTGAATGTCAAGGTCAAGACTCCTCCTCACTGGATCCAGGTAATTCCTCATTTGGTTCCCCTTTGGTTTCCCCTTCTTTATGTGATAGTAGTTCTGATCTTCCTATTGCTCTTCGGAAAGGGAAGAGATCCTGTACTCAACACCCTATTGCTAATTTTGTTTCCTATGATAACTTATCACCATCCTACAAATCTTTTGTTACCTCCCTGTCCTCTGTTACTCTTCCTTCTTCTGTCACAGAGGCTCTAGCACAACCCAGATGGAAGGAGGCGATGGTTGAGGAAATGAACGCACTGGAAAAAAATAACACATGGGAACTGGTTCGGTTACCACAGGGCAAGAAGCCGGTTGGATGTAAGTGGGTCTATACAGTGAAATGCAAACCGGATGGATCTGTGGATAGATACAAGGCACGGCTGGTGGCTAAGGGCTATTCTCAGACATATGGTATTGACTACAAGGAGACATTCGCTCATGTAGCCAAACTAAACTCTATTCGGGTTATTCTCTCACTCGCAGCAAGTCAGTCCTGGCCACTGCTACAGCTCGATGTTAAGAATGCATTCCTCCATGGTGACTTGAAGGAAGAAGTTTATATGCTCCCCCCTCCAGGGTTCCAAGTGTCTGATGACATGCAGAGAGTGTATAAGTTGAAGAAAACTCTGTATGGTTTGAAACAGTCACCAAGAGCATGGTTTGAAAGATTCAGTGGAGCAGTTAAACAATTGGGATACAACTAGGGTCAGGCAGACCACACACTCTTTATCAGACGAGTAGGGGGGACTACGACTATCCTAATTGCGTATGTGGACGACATTATTGTCACAGGGAACTGTGCAACAGAAATTTCCAGACTTAAGAGCTTCTTGGCAGCTGAATTTGAAATTAAGGATCTAGGCACCTTAAAGTACTTCTTGGGCATTGAGGTTGCAAGATCGAATGAGGGGATATACATATGCCAGAGGAAATATGTATTGGATTTACTTCAGGATACAGGCATGTTGGGGGCACGACCTGTTGATACCCCGATTGAAGCAAAACATCGGCTAGATGGTCAATCAGGAGAACTCCTTGAGGATGTGGGTAGCTTTCAAAGACTCGTGGGACGCCTCATCTACCTAGCTCACACACGACCGGATATTGCATATGCCGTGAGTGTGGTGAGCCAGTACATGCACGCGCCTCGCACACCGCACTTGGAAGCTACTAACCGTATCTTGAGATACTTGAAGTCATCCCCAGGGAAGGGATTGTTATTTCGTTCATCATGGGCATACGAGGGTTGAAGGCTTTACTGATGCAGATTGGGCTAGTGCCCAAGATGATAGACGGTCTACTTCAGGCTATTGCACATTTGTGGGAGGCAATCTAGTAACCTGGAGGAGCAAGAAGCAGCAAGTGGTAGCTCGGTCAAGTGCGGAAGCCGAATTCCGATCTATGGCCCATGGTCTGTGTGAGCTACTATGGCTCAAAATTTTACTTAGGGAGCTAGGTTTCCCGATTGAAGGATCTATGTCGTTATATTGTGACAACAAGGCGGCCATAAGCATTGCACATAATCCCGTGCAACATGATAGAACAAAGCACATCGAAGCGGATAGACATTTCATTCGCGAGAAAGTTACTTCGGCATTAATCTGTACACCATTCGTGCCTACGTCAGAACAAGTGGCTGATGTTCTCACCAAAGGTGTTGCGGTTACTCAATTTCGGGCTTGTTTGGACAAGTTAGGCATGATCGATATTCATGCACCAACTTAGGGGGGAGTGTTGTCAGTATGAGGAGAATATAATATAAGATATATGGTGGGTGGAGATATTAATGTGGGTGTAATTGTTTTGACCTAGTAATATAAATAATATTGTGGGACGTTGGTAGATTTAACTCTCCAACGCTTTCCCTTCTTCTTTTTCTCTCTTCTTCTCCTCTCTTCCTGAAACCCTAAAATTCTACTAGTACGAAGAGCAGTGTAGTACTGAGAGAGAGACTTCTCCCCCTGCCGAAAGTGGGAGATAGTCTATCGCAGCTGAAATGCCCGTCCTATGTTCTGCTGCTATGAGTAAGTCTTCTCAGTGATCTCCCAGACCTCTTGCGCTGTGCGCATAAATAAGAAACTCTCACTGATATCAAGCTCCATAGAGTTGAGGAGCCATGACATGACAGTAAGATCATCTGTCTACCACTGTTGATAAGAGGGATCAGATTTGAGAGGCTCAACCGCATCACCTGTAGTGTGGTCAAGTTTCCCACAGCCCCAATGAACAACCCTGCAGCCTGAGCCCAGCGTAAGTAGTTCGTGCCATCTAACTTCACTGAGGTGATCTGCAAACTTGGGTTCTCATAGGCTAAGTGCTGCGCTACAGGGCCTCCAACTCCACTGGAAGGAACTTCTGTGCTCACGTCTGACCCGGATGGAGAAACCAAGGAAGGTGAAGGAACCACGGGAGGTGGAGGATCTGCCATGGAGGATTTCGGCCAAAAAAACAGCTATATAGAAAAGCTGATGATCAACCCGATTGCTTGAGAAGACTAAAAAATCAAACCGAGGGCCCGAAAACATCCGTATAAGTCCCAAAGAGCCATGGTGGTAGCAAATCCATGGATTGATGCACCATATAGCCAATATAAGCCATTAGAGATTGAGAAAGAACACCCAAAAAACCAAAAAAACACCAATCGATCACCCAAACAAGGGATAGGCAATGAGATGAGGAGTAAAAAAGCAAGAAACAGCAACAATCAACTAAATCAAGGGGAAAGGAGAGCTGCTAGGGTGAAATCGCAGCCCAAGAATGCTCCAAAAGTCGTCGACGGTAAGTTAAGGGTGAAAAAAAGTTCACCGAAGTTTCAATCCTTCATGGATCGATGCATAGTTGGATCCAATAGGTTCCTACAATAGTAGGGAGCCAAAACGAAGCAATAAACACAGGCAAGAAGCCCCCATAAGATCAGATTTGTGACTGGTTCACAAAATCATAAAAAATATTTTTCGGAGAAGAAAGGCCATAAGAGCATCCAAAAAAATTCAAAAAATCCCAGAAAAATCACTAAAAAACAAGAAAAATCGAGATCTACCAAGGGGGAGAGTTTTGTGAAAAACCTCGAAAAAAATTTCGATTGGCTGATTACGTCATCTTACGGCATGATGACGTCAGCTGACGCCAGAACTCCAACGATCTCCCTCCGGTCGTATTCCCGATGTAAACCAGTAATAAATGGCTCTGATACCAAGTTGAATCAGTGATTTATGGTTAGGGTTAGGGTTATGTTTAGGAAGAAGAAGAAGAGAAAGAAAGAAGAGAGAAGGATGTCATGTGAGCTTATGTCACAATGACTCCATAAATCTTATTTATGTAAGTCCCGAAAACAAAAGGACAAATATACCCCTCAATGGGGTATTTACAGAACTACCCCCGATACATATAAAATACGTATTTCTACGTATATGATAACATAGTTCATTTCCAACCATCACTCTGTAAAAGAGTCTATCAAATATATTTGCGAATTCACAGGCAGAATATTAACCAGAAGGAAAAGGAAATATTGTGTACCGTGTTTGGAGTAAAGGCTCCCCAATATAAACGTGGGTAATTTGATCCCTGCAAAGACAAAAAGGATGTAAGCTAACGAATGAATTAAACACTTGGAGATGACAATAAATCATGAAGACATATGATGACACCTGATTTTGTCCCCAGACCCAAAGTCTACTAGTGGAGATGGTCCCATCCTTTTCACGGGGTTCTGTAATAGCAGCAGTACAGTGTGCTCCACAAGATACAGATTTCACAAATTCACTCTGCAATAACTTTACTTTTTTGGGGTGTTTCCTACCATCCTCAGTTCCATCTCCCAACTGACCAAAGTCATTTGCCCCTAAGTTCAATCAAATGATTGGCTTGATCAGTAGCAGTTGTATAAGCCTTAAAAATTACAAAATAACAAAAAGCAAGTAAAACGGAAAAAGGAAATTCTAAAATCATCAATAGCAAGTCCCACTCAATTATCAGTGTACCCCGCATGAAATAGAGAGTGCAAATCATCCTCACACAAAAATTATGCATTTAGCAGCTATTATCATAGATAAATATACATTGATCAATTATCCAATAGTGCACTCAGCACTTTATTTCTTTACGTTTTGTTTCTTTTGGGGTGGGTGAGCTAAGATCAAACCCATGACCTCATGGATGCAATACAGCAGGACAACCAATTGAGCCACGGGCTTGAGCCACGCTTAGCAGTTCATAGGAATATAGGTTCCCCTTATAAGTATATTTCCTTGGTCTTGATTCTTTGTACGAAATGCATTAGTTTGTAAATTTAAGTCGATGGATCATATTTACATAAAACATAAAGAATGTCAGGTTCAGATTATTCAATTGTTTCTCTACTTATAAGGTTTTCCGCAATCATTTTTTTTTTTGATAAAGGTGAAAGCTTTATTCAGAAGAAAGGCAAGCTACAAGACTCACAGGAGGTCAAGAAAACCTCCCTAGAGAAACAAAAGAAGATTAGCCATCCCTACACATAATGGACTCCCATCTAAAGACCATGTCTTCAAAGGTTAACCCTATACAATCCTTAAACATCTTTGACCAAAAAAAGAGAAGGGCCTTAATGTTGATCACGATAACCTGAATGGACGCCTCCTTGCCTTCGAAGATCCTCCTATTCTGTTCATGCCAAAGGCCCCACCAAACTGCGAAAGGTAAAAAGCTCCAAAGTCTACACCCACAAGTAGCAAAGCACCTAGAAGACCAACTCTGAATAGTTGCAAAACAGAGACCGGGAGTGTCCTATAGATACTGAAGGCGCTGAAGAAAATACCCCCCACTTCCTGGGCAAACTTGCAATGTAAAAGAAGACAGTTGACCGATTCCCCTGCTACCTTGCACATAACGCAATAGTTTGTCATAGCCCAGTTTCTTTTGATCAAGTTGTCCACCGTGAGAATCTTCTCAAGGGTTGCGCACCACACAAGAAGGCAACCTTCGATGGCACTCTCAATCCCCAAACTTTAGCCGACGGGTAATCTAAACGCCAAAAAGGAGTCGAAAACACTGCGGGGGATCTCCGCCTACTATCCACCCACTCGTAAAAGGAACGAACGGAGAAAGCCCCATCCGTCCTACCGGCCCACCACATTGCATCCTCCTTGGAGCTATCCACGGTCGCACCATCAAGCTTCTTGAGGAGGGTTGCCAAAGCGGAAATCTCCCAATCATTAAGCTACCGTCTCAGCCCAAGGTTCCAAGACGCACCATTAGCCTCATCTACCAAAGCATCCTGGACGGAGCAATCTTTCATATCCGAGATCGCAAAAATCTGGGAGTACACACAATCCGCCAATCCACCAAAGCGAAGCCAGATCCTTCGACATGACAGAACCCTAGGAAGTGGCGCGTCATCTTTTCTAATCTTTTTATCACGCAGACTGGCATAGTATATAGGGGCAGAAAATAAGTGGGAAGATTTGAGAGAGTGCTCTTGATTAAAACTAATCTTCCCCCTTTAGACAAGTACTTCGCCTTCCACACCGCCAGTCTCTGCTCGCATCTTTCAATGACTGGGTCCCACAAGGCTTTCAACCTATAGGTAGCGCTAAGAGGAAGCCCAAGGTATGTCGTCGGGAGAGCCCCTTCTGAAACCCCCAGGGTGGATGCTAGGCTTCGGGTGTCTACACTGTTTCCCACTGGGTACACTTTGCTCTTGGTAAAGTTTACTTTCAGACCCGAAACCGCTTCGAAGCACACCAAAAGGCCTTTGAGAATGCTACATTGTCTACCGTCTGCCTCCAAAAAGATGAGTGTCGTCCACAAACTGTAAAGACGAGATCATAAGACCTGGGTTTCCAATTCTAAACCCCTTAAGCAGACTATGGTTGGTGGCTTGGTCGATTAATCTGCTCAGTGCTTGTCGCAATAATGAAAAGAAACGGCGAGAGGGGATCGCCTTGCCTTAATCTCCTAGAACTCTGGAAGTAACCTGCTAGAGCCATTAACCAGGATCGAGAAAGATGCCGAGGAGATACACTTGTGAATCCAGTTTCTCCACACTCGATTGAAGCCCATCCTCTCCGGGAGATAGTCCAGGAAGTCCCAACATACATTGTCATAAGCCTTCTGCAAGTCAATTTTGCAAACCAAGCATGGATGCCCAGATCTAATCCTCTCATCGATGCACTCGTTAGTCACTAACACCCTGTCCAGGATCTACCTGCCATATACAAAAGCCCCCTACGAAGGGGAAATCACCCCAGAGAGAACCTCTCTGACTCTTGTGGCTAGGACTTTAGACAAGACCTTATAGAAGCTGCCCACCAGACTAATCGGTCTGAAATCGGATATGTCCACTGCTCCTTACTTCTTCGGGATGAGAGCTATGAAAGTACTATTAGACCAGTGGTCCAAGATGCCTGCCTTGTAGAAATCCTACATGGCTGCCATGAAATCACCACCCACTACTTCCCAACAATGTCTGAAAAAGGCTAGGGTGAAGCAATCTGGGCCTGGCGCTTTGTCTCCTTCTAAGGCTTTGATGGCTTGAAGGACCTCCTCCTCCTCTATAAGTCTTTCCAACCACAAGTTCTAATCATGAATGATGACATTCATCCATATGATATCATTTGTATCATCCCCAACTTTATCTTAGGGCTTAAACCTGAAAACTTATATGTTAGAGTTCTTAGTTTATTTTATTATTACTTATCAAAAAAAAAATTTATTTTATTATTTTTATGTTATGTAGAATGGGCCTTATGTAAAGTATTGGGCCCATATGCTCTCTTTATGTAGAGTGTTGGGCCCATATGCACTATTAATGTATGTGGGCCCACACCACTTAAGTGGAAGATATATATACAACCCTAGTTCCTCTTTCTCTCTCTCTCTCTCTCTCTCTCTCTCTCTCTCTCTATATATATATATATATATATATATATATATATATATATATATATATATATATATATATAACCCTAGATTCATATTCTTACATCCAGTTCTTACACCAGGTGGTCGGGCCTGCATGGAAATCATGTTAGACAATCCAACTATACACCGAGTTTTCCTTGCCACGATGATCATCATCATCGAAAATCGGTTCATTTCAACATTGGTAAACATATAAAAGATTGACCCAAAATAATGATTTAATTGTATGGTCTGGATTTTTCAAATTGAAGTCAAATTTTCATTAGGTTAGGAATGTTGAAATGTCCTGATTTTTTGGAAGGAGGGTAATCGTAGTATGAAAAACTCTGTGTGGTTGGATTATCCTACATGATCTCTATGTGGACCCCACCTCCGGGTGTAAGAACTTGATGTAAGAACCAAGCGCTCTTGGGGAAATGGCTATGGTGCTTCGCGGTTGAGGCGGATAGCCTTTGGAGACAGGTCATCGCTGCTAGGCACGGTTGTGAACCTTTGGAGTGGTTTTGCAAGGAGATCAAGCTCCCGTTCGGATGTGGAGTTTGGAAGGGGATCATGAAACTACAACCCTCCTTCTCTGCAGGAATCAGGTTCCAAGTGGGCAAAGGTAGCAGGATTCGCTTTTGGCTCGACGTCTGGAGTGGTGACAGGACCCTCAGATCGGATTTCTCCCAATTCTATGCAATCACAGGTAAGAAATTGGGCACGATCCGGCAGTTGCTGGAGGGGGAGGACAGCGTACCTTCTTGGGATTTTGGGTTTAGACGCCATTTGAATGATTGGGAATCCCAGTTTTGGCTTCGCTTCTTTTGCTGGAAGGAGAAAGGATAGATAGATCTAGAGAGGATGCCATTATGTGGACTGGCAAATCAGATGGGCGGTTCTCGGTTCGATCCCTTTACGAGATGTTGGATCGCCTGTGGAGAGACTCTCCAGCGTACGCACATACGTGGAGGAGACCTAGCTTACCTAAAGCCATCGTTTGGGGATCTAAGGTCCCTTCTAAAGTCGCTTTCTTTGTGTGGTGTACAACCTTGGGCAAAATTCTGACTGTGGATAATCTGATCAAAAGGAAATGGGTGATGCCTAACTACTGCTTCCTGTGTAAAGAAGCCGGGGAGTCAGTCAACCATTTACTTCTACACTGCAGACTCGCTATGGAGATTTTGAGTATTTTCTTCGTCTCTTTTGGGATCAGTTGGGTTCTTCCTGAATTAGTCTTAGACACGCTGAGCAGCTGGTCATGTAGGTGCTTTCGTCCTTGCAGTCGTAGACTGTGGAGCTTGTTGCCCTTTGCGATTTGGTGGGGCATCTGGAAGGAGCGGAATAGGAGGATTTTTTAGGGGAATGAGGCCTCCATCTTCGGCATCTCCTTGTCCATTAAGGCCCTTCTCCTCCTTTGGTCTAAGCTTTTTGAAGAATGTAAAGGTCTATCCTTTGAGGACCTAGTCTTTAGATGGGATTCTATTTTGTCTAGGGACTCTTAGTAGTTTCTCTTCCTTTTCTTGCTAGAGGAGGTTTCCTCGACCTCCTCTTTCTTTTGTATCTTTTCCCTTCTTTTAATGAATTCACCTTATCAAAAAAAAAGGAACTGGATGTAAGAAATGGGTGTAGCTAGACGGACTCTATTGATTTTAGGGGTTGTTTGCTTTTTCTTTGGGATTTTTTTTTTATCCATATGAAAGTTGGGTTTTTACATCCTCCGGATGGCCAGTTCTAGTGTTTTGGATGTTTCTGTTGATGGAAACCTCCTGCTTAGGATGGTATCGGTGCTCATATTACGTCTGTGAAGTTGAATGGCACCAACCACCTTCCATGGTCTCACTTTGTTAACGTTTTTGTGTGCTAAGAAAAAATTGAAATTTCTCACTAAAGGTCCACTACCGGTAGATGATAAGTATGAAAATTGGCAATGTGAGAACTCCATGGTTATGATGTGGTTTTGGAGCAGTATGGGACCGTTAGTCTCATCTAACGTCATCTATCTTGAAACTGCCAAGCATAGTTGGCCGCAATTCGAGAGATGTACTCTCAAGAGAGAAATGTCTCCCGAATTTATGACTTGTTTGAGTCTATATTCACTACAAAGTGGGGAGATAAATCCCTCAGTGAATATTATAGTTCATTCCAGGGTATGTGGGAGGAACTTCAGTAGTATCAGCCCCTAACCACTGATCTAGAGCAACGGAAACGATAATGGGAAGAATTTGTGCCTTGTTTTTATCCAACTTGAATCCTAAGTACTTCTTCTCCCAAGGAATCTTCAACATTGGTTTCGAGCGGTGTTTCTGAGCCTTCCCGTGGTCGTGGTGGTTCTAGTGGCCATGGTACTCGTGGTGATCGTGGTGGTGAGATGAAGTGCATGTATGAGGCTACTCTGAACATACAGAACAGTATTGTTGGGATAAATAGGGCAAGCCTGCTTGGACCAATCAGGCGTTTGATGGATCATTTGCTCAAGAGGGGGATGATGTTGCCGAATAGGTGTGCTTTGTGCAAGTCTTGTGCTGAATCAGTTGACCATGTGTTGATTCATTGTCGATATACATGCACCTTTGAGGTGTGGCAGTTCTCCCTCTTCGGTGTTGATTTTGTAGTCCTAGTCCTAGAGCATGTGGCAAATTTGTTGCTAGGCAGTTCGTTGGTCTTCCTTTCTGGGAAAGAGCGGTTCCTATGGCGAATTATCCCATTCGCTTTGGTGTGGGCAGTTTGGAAGGAAAGGACTCACGATATTTGAGGGGATAAAAGCTTTTGTTCCTGAGTTGATCCTGAAAGTCAAAGCTTTGTTTTGTCTCTAGTCCTCCGTATACCCAGAGTTTAAAGGCTGTTTTTTTACTCTTTTGTATTTAGATGGGATGATATTTTAGGGGATTCCTCTCTTTCTATTTAGAAAGTGGGATCTACGTTATTTTTCCTTAGGATTCATCCTTTTTAATGATGCTTACTTATCAAAAAAATTAAAAAAAAAAAAAAAAAGACCAAGACAGAATACATGCAATGAAAATTTAGTAAGGACACTCATAAGGATGACACAGAAGTTAAGATTGATGGACAAGAAATACCACAAAGCGAGCACTTTGGTTTTGGGTAACATTCAATTATCCACAAAGATGGATAGATTTGTGGGGATTTGACTCATAGAATTAGTGTTAGGTGGCTGAAGTGTTGATGTACTTTTGGAATATTTGTGATCAATGTGTACATATTAAACTAAAGGGAAAATTTTACAAGACAATAGTAAGACCAGCCATGCTTTATGGAGCTTAATGTTGGGCAATCAAGAAGCAACACTATCCTCAAATGAGTGTAGTAGAGATGAGGATTTTGAGTAGAAAAACTAGGAAAGGAAAAATGAAAAAATCAGAAACCAATACATTCAAGCAAATCTAGGAATAGTCCCAGTGGGAGATAAACTAAGAGAGAGCGTGAGATGGTCTTAAGCATGTATAATGAAGACCCAGCAGCAACATCAGTGAGAATGAGCGCTTTGGTGTAAGTTGAAGGCCATAAAAGGGAGAAATGAAGGAAAAAAATGATTTGTATTGAGTATTAAGAAAAAATTTGAAGATATATGCCTGAACAGAAGAATGAGCTCTCAATTGAGTTGAATGGCAAGATAGGACTCATGTTGCCAACCCCAAATATATCAGATAAGGCGTAGATGATGATGAAGACGATTTTTACTACAAGTATAAGTAAAAGACGTTCACTCATTAGCTATCTACCAAGGATAATTTGGGATCAGCATCGCAATACCCTAACTGCATTGGACAAATATGACTTGAGTCATGCATGACACTATGATAGACTTTTGCTGAGGTATTAGAGTTCGAATTCTTCCTCCTCCAAGATCTGTGTAGAACTCTTCATGAATTTTATATAATAAAATAAGGATGTGTAGGTAGGAAGCAATAGGTCATAGTAGTCCAATTTCCTTTTTAAGGCAATTGATTTTAGTTATGCAGTTGGAAATACTTTCCATCTCTCACCTTGAAGGGAGGTTAATGCCACCATTCATTGGTCTAAAAAGGGTTATGGGCAGGGTTTTAAATTTTATCGAAACCACTGAAATTTTGGTTTCAACCTCTACCGAAATCGAAATACCAAATCTTTCGATTTAGTATTAACTAATACATTTTCTCCAATAACTAATACATTATCTCAAATATTTAAGGAATATATTTAGATTTCCTTAATTTTAAGGATTGTAGAGAGAGAGAGAGAGATAAGATTTGGTTCCTAACTTCCGGGATTTTAATAAATCTAACTATTAAAATATGGGTCTTCCTAAAATTTTTACTGAGATTTCGGTTTCGACCTGGGCCGAAACCCAGTCGAAAATGAAATTTAAATCCTTGGTTATGGCATGTTTACCTAAATGGGATAAGCAACAAAAAAAATATCAGAAAATAAAAAGAGAATACGGAACTATGAATAAATCTGGATCCTCTTAAATTCTTCTTTTTTCACCCAAAAAAAAAAGATGAAATTACTGATAAATCCTCTGGCAGAATCTATCTAGAAATTCAACTTATTTCCAAATAATATCCAAAATTACAAAAGAGAAAAGGAAAATAATGATCGAAATCTAAAAGAAGAAAATTTTCAAAAGGAAGCATGAGGAAGGAGACTAACCCCAAGTGAAAAGCGACCCATCTGAGGCCACAGCCGCAGTATGCTCTCGGCCGCAGGAAATATCCAACCACTGTGAATTCAAACCTCCTGGGCACCCGAAAAGCTCAGGAGGAAGATGCTTTGGAATCCTCAAATGGAATTCTTTACACTTCCTACCCGTTTGTCCACATTGGTTATATCCCCACACATAAATCGCACTCTTGGTTGGAAGTTTTACGGGTTGGGAGTCACCGAAAACATCATCAATATTCATTTTTCACGAAAAGAACCTAAAATTTCCCCCCAAAGAAAAAGGAAAAGTAAACAATCAAAATTGAAACAATATGAGATGCATTGTGATGTTGCAAGAAATATGGTTAAACTAAATACACCTATTAGATCATCAGGTCAGCTCAAACATTGATATGAATTTCATAATTTGGCTCTGATAAGGGTTTATGATACTACCGGTGCCTGTTAGCAAAATCCAACTTGAATTTTCCAATGAAAGCATCAATTTCCAAAATCAGAATAAAATGGGATGAATTTGAGGGATAAAACCTTAGATGTGATGCATGGAGGGGATAAAATGGAAGAAAACATCAAATAACATGCATTTTAAATAGAGAAAGAACAAAAATTGCCACCTGATATGAAGGAGAAGAATTAGAGAGACAAGAAAAACTAGGGTTTGGAAATTGAAAATGACCTGATGGATCGAACACCTGAAAAGTGTAAATTGAACATATGGGTTTTGGGAAGAGAGAGAATTACCTGAAGGTGGATGCGAAATGTTTAGCAGGGAGATGAAAGATTTGGATTTGCTGTTTTTGTTCCGAAAACTTGGGGGGATTTGTCACTTTCGTGTCCCAACTCCCAACCTCCCAGGAGGGCCAGGACAGGGGCCTACTCCTTTGCGTCTTTTTTTTGAGTAAAACTTTGATGACAGGCCCCGTCATCGAGGCGGATGACAGTGCAATCACACTCTTAGAAGACTCTGACCGTATGGATGTTTTTCCAATCCCTAGGTGGAACAAACCCATAAATCAGCTTGATTAGTGATTTCAAATCTTTAGATATTTGTACCTCAAATAATGGTCAGTAATGCTCAAATGCCCATGGTTAAAATCAACCCATGAAAATAATTTTAATCCAACGCTTAGAATGTAATGAGATTATTATATATGTCTAGTAACACCTGAAATCCTACCCATCTGATCTTTAGATCCTGGGTTATGATTTTGCATTATTTATCATGTTTAAAGATTTATTTTTAGCAAAAAAAAAAAAGATATATTTTTAACGGGTTTCTTGTATACTTTATTATATCTTGATTATTAGTCATGCATCTATATTAATTTTATATAATGTTTTGAGACAGATTTATTGGAGAAGAGAGGTTAGGTATGCATGGACTCATAAAGATTAAGGGTTTTACAACTTGTCGTATCAAAATCCTTGGGTTGTTATCCCAAAAGAATAAAGAGGGTCCGAAGCCTTAAGGTTTTAGCACTGTACTTGTGACAGGTAACCTCGTGAGTTTTATTAGTATATGCATATTCATCGAACACACTACTCTATTAAGTTTGGTCAAATTTGACTTATCGAGAATTTTACACTTTATGATTGTAACATACATTGAATATCATATATTTTGTATCCAAATTAATTTATCGTGTTTAGTCGTTTATCACCATGGACACAAGATTGTTAAGAGTGTGCCTACTGGGCTTTCGAGCTCACCCCCTACTTACCATGTTTCAAATTTACTTGATGGAGCTGTTACATAATCGATTCGATAGTTAATTCGAAGTCGACAGATGATTGACATTTATTATACTTTATTTCAATTTGACTCAATGCATTAAGATTTGAATTAATAATTAATAATATAATAAATATTGGTACTTCGTTAATTTTATGTTTTGGATTTAGATTCATAGGTTATGTTATGAGAATGTAAAGTTTTTGTAAATTATGATGGAATGAGCTAAAACTCAAATATATAACCTAACAATGACATGCACAAGTGAATATTTCTTTTGATCCATTTCTTCTCTTCATGCTCGGGACCATGGTTTTGGATTGTTGACCGTGGGTCAAGTCTAGTAGACCTAGTTTTGGGGCATGAAACATACCCTCCCATAATTTCAAAAAGTTGCACACTCCCCTCCAATGACCTGATCCATTGTTATTTGACCAATGTTGACCCAAATTGATTACCAAATTTGTCATTAAGGGCCTGTTTGGTACGTGAGAAAAAGAGTTCCGACGGCGAATATTTAGCTAGGCGAATATTATCTTGGCTAAATATTTGTTCATAGCAATATTTAACAATGTTTGGTACGTGTATGAGCTAGCTCACTTCAGCTTACTTCATTTTCTTTCAATTTGAGTGGGTCCCACATATCAAAGTAAGTCAAAAATAGGTTGGGTCAGTGCGGGAACCACATATTATGTCAAAGAATAAAAAAAAATTCATTTTTATCTTTTTTATATATTAAAAAATTAATTTTTATTGAAAATAGTGATTTTCCGGCGAGAAATTTTCTCACCAAGGTATAATCGGCGTGAAAATATTTTCACAGGAGGGGGGGGGGGGGGGGGGGTGATCAAATGTTTTCCCGCCGCAGAGGGCAAATATGTGGGCCCGGCTAAATATTCGCTAAGGGCGGGTGGCCGCCAAACACAGCCGGGCGAATATTTGCGCGGCTAAATATTTTATTTGCCCGCCGCGGTGCGTTACCAAACAGGCCTTAAAGGATGCAAATACTCTTTTCTTTAACCTTAGAACAGGGGTTTGGGCCAACCCAAAAAAAATGACTGGTGGACGGCCAGCCAAGAGATTCTAATGAGTTAGCCATCCATCAATAGCAACCAATCCACCAGTCTCATGGCTGATGATGGCAGCCCATCATTGATGATATCTTCCAATACCAGATTGCCTTTGATTTCAATGGTAGGGATTGAATACTTGCATATGCGTAGATCATATTTCTTGCACAAAATATAAGTGGAAAAGTTGTCTAATCTATTTTAGACAATCCAAGTTAAGCAATCTTTAGGTACCGTGTCAAATTGTTAGGTGACTCAGATAGGATCAAAATGTGCCGATTCAACTGAGTTTTCCCCTATTTTTGCATGCCGGTTCAAAATTCTTAATTTATATAAGCACAAGGAAAGAGCATCGGGTAGAATTTCACTATCTAATCCTGATCTTTAGTTCCATACCAAGGTATGGGTTGATTGGTTTAGGACCACAATTTTCTAGATGGCAAGCATGAAAATCTAAAAGGGTATTTGGAAATGAGTAACAAGGTTTGCGAACAGGACCCCACATTTTTTTTTGGATATAGATATTGTTGGATTTCCAAGGTTGAAGAGAAGGGCATTTTTATCCTTTAATAAAAAATAATTAGTGGTCAACTCGGGTCAACAAAGGAGAGGTATGTCAAAATTTTTAAGATAACATGGAGGTACGCAAAAAACTTATTTTTTAACGCGGACTTCGTGAGTATTGTGAATGGGGCATGTTCCAAGCCCATGATTAAAAAGAGTAAAACTTCTGTCACATCGAGTTGTGACTGAAGCCAGTCACAACCCACAATACGTGCCACGTGGAACACTAGAGAGGGCGATGACCGTATAGATCTTTGGCCAGTCCCTCAGTAGACTTGCAAACCAAAAAATCAGCCTGATCAGTGATTTCAAAGAGTTGGATTGAAGCTATTTTTATGGATTTATTATAACGGTAGGAATTTGAGAATTATTGAGCGTTATTTGGGTGCAAAGATCCACAGGTTCTAAATCATTAATCAGGCTGATTTTTGGTTTGCAGGTCGACCGAGGGACTGGCCAAACCGTTGGATCTTTGTATGGAAATAATGTAAATAATGCTCAAATTCCTACGGTTAAAATCAACCAACGAAAATGACTTCAACTAACACTTAGAAATCACTGATCAGGTTGATTTTGGGTTTGTAGGTCCACTTTCGGATTGGGCAAACATCTATACGGTCAGTGTCTAATAAATTTCCACGTGGCTTATATTGTGGGTAATCAGGTAGCTACCTGACTACATTTGGTCAGACAAGGCTTACTAGGAAGATCGCTTTTAGATTTTCCGTTCATTTTTTTCTAAACGAAGAAAACACGTGGGTACTAAACAACGGTCCAGATCTCTGCTCTTGTTTGGTAGCTCAGTTTAGACTTTTAGTCAGTATCCTCTAATAAATTTCCACGTGGCTAATATTGTGGGTGGTCAGGCAAGTCTTACTCGGGAAGATCGGTTATAGATTTTCCGTTCATTTTTTTCTTAATGAAGAAAACACGTGGGGTACTAAAAAACGGTCCAGATCTTCTGCTCTTGTTCGGTAGCTTAGTTTAGACTTTGACATCATCCCTTGGCAGTTGACCGACGGTGCACGATAGAGAGTTTACTTTTTCATGATTTCTTCTGAACTCCGAAGTTCATATAATCCATCTCAACTTGTCATTGTTAATGCGTTCTCTCTCTCTCTCTCTCCAACGTCAATTGTTCCGAGGTACATCTTTATTTACAGGATTTAATTCTCCTTTTTAATTCTTTTTTAACTTTAATTTCCGATTCTAATTCATGCCCTATTGTTGAATTTCTGAGATTGTTAGAATTTAATTGTGGTTGACCGGTTCCAATTTGATTTCAGTAGTGATAGGGCCTCCTTTTGTTGAAAGCAATTAGGGTTTTATGTTTTTCTGTGAAATTCTCTGGAATTGTGGATGTGAAACCAGTAAGATTAAAGAAAACCCATTTGTGATAGAAGTTGATTTTTGAGAAATTTAAGGAACAGAAAGCAAGAAGGGCCTGGAACCTAGGGTGAAAAGCCCCAAACGCCCTTGGATCCTCGTGTTGGGCATGAGAGCTTGGCCTGCTGCATGTAAAGTGTGTCCCATTGTGTTTCGGTAGATGCATCGTCTTAAATATATGTTCATACATTGATCTAACGATTCTGATTACTCGATTTTGGTACTAATTACTTTTAAATGTTTCATTTCAACTCTTTCTTTATTATATCATTATCGAACCTCGTGCATCTTGTTATATTATCATCTTTACCTTTTTTTATGGTTAACCATTCATTCCCATAGTAGTATGGGTGATGGAGTGTGCTTATTGGGCTTCGCAGCTCACCTTATTGTTATGTTTTAGACATTGGAGCTGCTGGTCTGATTTGAAGTCAGAAGAGTTACCACATAATTTACATGCTTTCCTAGAACTCTTGTATTAGGATTTTTATTTACCTTGCATTTAGCGACATATCTTTGGGAGAAGTAGGTGAACCACCGAAACCAAGAATGACCGCTATAGAATACCGTACCTCTTACTGTCCGGTCCAGAGCCAAAGAGTTGTAAAGCCAGATGAAGAAGTTACAACTAAACTGAAGACAGAGGTTCCTGCTCACCTATTGGAAGGCGTAGAGGACAACTTAAAGTTGTTGGATCCAATGTGTGGCTGGCTCATTGAGTAACCTTTTTGATATCTACCTTTTGTTTAATGGATGTTTAGTTTGGACTGCCTATATTTGAGCAGTATTTTAATTTGAAAATGATGGATTACTTTTAATGGTTTATGGATCCCAGATTTGGGGCGTGACAGTGTCTCTACAAAGAATATGTTTATAATAGTGGAAAAAATTAATTAGTTAAATTTTCTGATGCTATGGATTTCTAATTTTGCAAAGTTCTATAAAGAGAGAAGCTCAAAGCATGATTTGGGATTTCTGCTCTTTTTTTTTTTCACAAAATTACTTCTCATCGCGAGGTTCTGATTACACCCAGACTACAAATTTTCAAGAATAAGGAGCATTCTACATTGGTGTATGCCTCAACTGATGTATGATGATGATCTTTCAAAACATGCAGATACACACGTTTAATGGCTCAATCAATAGGCAACAACACCGGGAAGAAGGTTGTCCGAATTGATATCAGTTCCGACACTGTGTGCCCATGGTGTTTCGTAGGCAAAAGAAATCTAGACAAAGCTCTTGTTTCATCAAAGGATCAATTTGATTTCGAGGTCCCCTTTTATCTTTGTTTCTTTTCATTGTTCACTCTTATTTCCTTCTTCCAACGTTCACTTCACCATTAGTTAAATTTGCAGATTAGATGGCACCCATTTTTCCTTAATCCTTCTGCCCCAAAAGAGGGTGTTGTTAAGAAAGAGTATTACAGGCAAAAGTTTGGACCTCAGTCTGAACGAATGGAAGCTCGGATGTCAGAGGTTTCTTTCTCAGTCCTTAGATCAGTTATGTGCTTCCTTGGTGAACTAGTATATAGTAACTATTTTGAAGGCTTTAAGTCTTGTAGGTATTTCGGGGTCACGGGCTTGAGTACGATATGTCCGGTCTCACGTAAGTCTGAAGCATAGTTTAATTACTTATCACTTCTTGTAGAATACTAAAGAGGCTTTTGCGAAGTTACCACTGACTAATACCCAAATATGCAGGGGGAATACAATGGATAGTCACAGACTCATAACATTTGCCGGGCATCAGGGACTTGATAAGCAACATGCTCTTGTGGAGGAGTTATGCCTTGGCTATTTCACGCAGGGAAAGTACATAGGAGATCGGTCAGTATATTTTTCTCTTGAGTAATAGTTAGACTGGTTATATGATCTCGATGTGTTTCTGTCTATCTAGATATATTTCATGAAACGCGGTAAGTATCAGGCATAGCATCTCTAATATCAGATACATATATGAATGCCGATGACTGTTGGGTTTTTTCCATGCACTGTGTCCAATACCTCATGTCTGTGTCTTAATTTACATAGACTATGATCTATGCATGGAAAAATTCTATTGGGACGTGTTTATTTGGGAATGTTTTATTGGTCAATAACTATTGTTTCAGCTACCAAGAAAGGGTATGACAGGGTTGATGCCAAAGCTCAAATGGGCAGAGCTTCACGTCCCAATCATGAGGTTGTGGTCAGGTCCCAGCTCACCAGCCTAAAACAAGAGATGATTCTTAGATTGTGTTACATGTGACATCTAATCTTTTCTACCTTTGAGCTGTGTTTCTCTAATAACTTAAACAAGAATCCCTTGCCTTTGAACAACAATACCAACCAATAAGTTACCAGCTTCTTGTAATTTTGATGAGGCGCGCTCGTGATGATGGGAAGAAAAAGTCCTCCCTGCCTCTGCTTTAGTGGCATACATCCAGGGGATATTAAACTGTTCAATGGGTGCCAACAAGGGCGTCACTTCGGCTGACACTCAACCCAAACGAATGACCTTAACCATCTGATCTATCAGTTTGGATGATCAAAAAACAAATATGGCGAACAGTTCATCACTTGGTTAGGGTCATCCAATTCATTTAATACATATCCTGGGAGATCCATTTGGTGGGTCCAACAATTGATGGATGCAGAGAGGACGGCTTCTTACCATCTTCCTTCCCTGATGTGAATATTCCTCATTAAATTTGTTGGGTTAGAGCTTAGTTGCGGGAACCTTCAACCATAAGTGTGTTACCTGTGACGTTCCAAGTACTCTCCCATAGTCCCATCGCTTCTCTTGCTTCACGCAACTAAGGTTTGAAGCAGTTTTTGGTGCAGAAATTATCATTTAAATTACAAGCCATTTGAATATTTGGAATTTGGTGCAGAGAATTTCTTGTAGAAGCTGCTAAAAAGGTTGGAGTAGAGGGGGCAGCAGAGTTTCTGGGAGATCCTAACAAGGGGCTCAATGAGGTCTTTTCCTCACATTCCCACACATTCCTTCATATAAATTTTTGTTTCATATTTTGTGGTATTCTTATTCAAATTCAAATTAAAATTATTCTTGACGGTTATCTGAAGGTTCATGAGGAACTCGAGAAGTACTCCGCACACATTTCAGGGGTCCCATATTATGTGGTAGGTGGTAGTTAAGTTTACCATGAATTTCAGTTGATTCCACATACTTTGGTTCCTTTATTGAGAGAATTCTTTTGACAGATTAATGGAAAGCAGAAGCTGAGTGGTGCCCAACCTCCTGAGGCCTTCCTGAGAGCTTTTCAAGTTGTTGCAAATGACAGTAGCTAACCCATAGTTGTTCAAATGGTTCTGCACTGATATGCTACTCTCTTTGCCAGCCCTAAAAAATAAAGTGATATGTTGATATCCATTTCTAGACGTTTATAATAAATTCGTGCCAATAGATGTGCGGATCTTATGAAATAAACTGATGATATGTAGAAAGCTTTGTTCCACTGTAATAAAGTTGGTAATCATAATCCTTGACTCTAGATTCATTGAGGATATAATATTTTTGATCAGAAGTACGTGATTATGATTCCAAGGTACAAATTAGTTGTTTAAAGCTAGAAAGACAGAATTGAATGGCTCAACAGGATTCATGTTATCAATCCCAAACAGTTGGGATAAGGCACTGTTAGTGATGATTCCATACTACGAATTACAGCGACTGTATGCAAAAGTTAACAGGGAAGTGATCTCACTCTTGTGAATAAATTACTGAATATATTGGTCTGCAGTTCCTTGAAAAGTGAACAAATAATGGGTCAGAGTATGTGGATTCAAGTGAGGGAACCATTTCCAAATTTATGGTATTGAAAGGAAATCAGGCTCACAAAAAATCCCCACTAGAGGCAATCAGTAGTTGGTTAAAAGCACACTTCAATGCATATGTTTTGAAGTAAATCAACAGTGTAATGAAGGCAAAGCAGTAAAACTGGGTACATCCATTAGTTGGTCCCTTGCATGTCAACCAATAATCTAGTACAGAGTGGTAACTCTATCCCTCATCCAATTACCCCAAGCTGCAAGTTCCAACCATCAACATTGATAAAGACTCCAAAGCAATATTCTTTCAGTAAATACCAATTCTCAGGAAATTATCCACCAAGCTTCAGCACAAGATACCTAATTCTTGCCAAAAATATTTCTGTATTTTGTAAAGGATTTGAGAGCACTCTGTATACAGAGACCAATGGGAGGAAAGCACAACTCCACATCTGAGTCCATGTGTTTCTTGGGTCCATCCATTTTCTTTCCTTTTTGTAAATAAATCTAATTTAAAGAAACTGTACCCAAAATAGTATCCCACACACACACAGACACGTGTTGAAAAAGTAAGTACTTCTTATAATGGATATGCACAACCTCTCTTCCCATCTATTTAGTTGATGAAGGCTTCTTTTATAGACTCCACAGTTTTCTGTTCTTATTTTTTTGTCTTCCTGATGCGTCATTCCGCGTCATAGTAGACAATGTGAAGCACTCAAGTAAGATCAAGCCGTTTCATCGAAGAGCATCACCTTGAAAAGCCGACAAATGAGAGCATCTTCAAAACAAAGCCCGTAAAAGAATAGAAAAATTAACCAGAAAAAATGACCAAATATTGCAAGAAAAGTCATTCTTTTATTGAGATGTAACTTTTTAGAGACTTAAACCAGTTAATAACCTTGAAATTCAGCAAGCATCTAGTGAAATCTATCGCTACACTTTATCTACAACTTGCAACATTGTCTACCACTTCCTGAGTCATCTTCATTAAACGCAGCCACCACATCTACTGACGCAACAACTCCTCCTTGGGCTAACATCTACAACTTACAACATTGTCCTGACAACATTGTCCTGAGCCATCATATCATTAAATGCAGCCACCAAATCTACTGACACACGAACACCTCCTTGGGCCAACATGCATGAAAGGTCACATCCAAGTATAGATCTCAGCTCAGGTTATGTGGTTATAACTATCCTGAGTTCTGGTTCAAACACCAGTAGCTAACTAGTGACACGTAATTCCACCATATTTGCAATGTATCAGCAGAGACAAACATCAGCCCAAATGCAGTAGTTATAAACTCATAGGATGCTTATCAAAATGGGAACTCATAAGGATTCAGTTAGTTGTATTTGTTAGATATTATGTTTTTGAGTTTTATGTATGGGACGTATGGGGGGTATTATTGTCATTGCATGTTCTTTTATGTTTTAAGTGGTTCAACATATAAATAGGGGAACATGTCTACGCCATTATGGTTAAGACATCAACTCCTCTCTTCTTCAATTCTCTTTCTCCTTTTATATGAAACCTTAAATATCTAACATGGTATCAAAGCCTGGTTGTATACTGATTCAGGGGTTCATATTCTTCTCCGTTCTTTTTCTCTTCTTTTTCAGTGGTAGAATATTAAAATCTAGGCTTTGCCTGTGAAACCCCGTGGTGTTCGTGATGTGAAGAGACCATTATGCAAGAGTAATGAAGAACATGGTCTCCATGTGGTGTATTCTCCATGATGTGAGCAAGTTTTACCCTCGGTGAAGATCGAAACTGAGAGAAGTGCCCCCAGAGTAAATTGCATGGTGTAAAAAAGTGAGATTTGTTCTTCGTAAGTTCTGTTGATTTAGGAGGTGAGAGATTCTTCTCTGGACCATTTCGTATCTACCCAAGGCCTTCTTTGTGCAAATCGCATGCCTTAGACAGACGGAGAACACCTCCCAGGTTAAACCTCACTTGCCTAGCCCCCTTTTTGGACAAGCCGCAGGGCTTAGATTGAGGGAGAACAGCTCCAAGGTGTAACCGTACTTTTCCATGACCCTTTCTGGGCAAGCTGCACCCACCTAGGATCTCCCCTAAGTGTGCCGCAGGTCCTAGAGAGCAAAAGAACTCCTCTATGGGCAAAGTAAGTTTACGAGTGGTCTGCTTCTAGTTTGGATTTTTTCTCCAGTGAAAAATCATTAAAAGAGTTGTCCTGAAAGATCTGAATGTCACTCGCGCTACTCGTAAAAATATGGGTGATTTGCACATCTTATTGCTTTTGGTTTGTGTATATACTGGTTCAGTGGTATTTTGTGGTAATAATGGAGAACAAATCTAGTATCGTGGTGCCTAGTGATGTTTTTAATGTCCAGATGACTTCCATCAAACTCAATGGAAGTAATTATGTTCCTTAGGCCAAGTTTGTTGAAGTGTTTTTTACAACCAAAGGATAGATAAAAAAAATTACATGAAAATCAGCCCAAATCTGATGCCAATAAGTATTCGGAGTGGGACAGGAGAATGCCCAGATCATGACCTGGTTGTGGAATAGCATGTGGAAGCATTTTAGGAGGAGGTATTCTGGTGAGAATAACATCACCCGAACTTATTAGTTGGTTGAAGAGTATTTTTCCTTGCAATAGTGTAAGAAGCCTCTTGCAGAATATTATTCCTCTTTAGAATATCCGGAATAAACTAAACGTCTACCAACCTCTCACTTCAGATCTTGAGAAGTAACGTAGACAATGTGAGGACTTTGACGTTGCCCGTTTTCTTTCCATCCTTCGACCGAAATATGAGCCAGTTCATGCTCAACTCTTGGAGAGTCGAGAACTCCCTAGTATGAGTTAAGTATTTGCTCCACTTCAACGTGACTCAGTGTTGGTGGTGGATTTGTTGATAGATCAGTGTTGGTGGTTTCTAGTGGACGTGGTAGTCATGGTAGAGGACGTGGTGGTGGTAGAGGTGGTAGAGATGGTAGAGATCACGACTCCAGTGGTGGTCGTAAGCGAGGTAGTTGTGGACCTCGTCATTGTACACACTGTGTTATGGATGGCCATACAGTGGACTATTGTTGGGATTTACATGGTAAACTAGCCAATTGGGCAAACCATGCTTCGTATAGTGACAGTGGGAGCACTACTCATGATTTTACATTTGGTGCACTTGTTTAGTCGTCAGCTACTAACTCGGAGGTTGTGACTATTTCTTGTGATGAATATGCCAAACCCATTCAGCCATAGTAGTCTGGTGCTTCATCCTCCACTACCGCTACTCTTGCCCACTCAGATATTGCATGTCATGTTTTCCAAGTTTCTGGGTCTTCCTTTCCTTGGGTCATTGATTCTAGAGCCTCATATCACATGACCGAGACTACAGGTGTGCTTTCCTCCATCTAGTTTAGTTATTCATCTCAGTGTGTTACCTTAGCCAATAGCACAACTTCAAAGGAGTCCGATATAGGTCAAGCATCTCAGTCAGTCTTTACCTTTATCTTCTGTCTTATTAAGTCTTATGTCTTTCAGTAAACTTACCAGATTGTTGGATTGTTCAATGACCTTTTATCCTTCTTATTATGTTTTTTAGGATCTCAAGACAAAGAAGAGGACGTGAGTCTGGCAGCCTCTACTATTTCGATGGTAAGGGGGTGACTTCTGCATTTCAAATGACTTCCCTTGCACCGCATCAGTGGCATTATCGGCTGGGTTATCCATCGTTGCATTCCTTGAAGATCATGGTTCCTTCGTTGAGTGAGGTGTCTAGTTTAGAGTGTGTCTTGTCAGTTAGGGAAGCATCATATAATTTCTTTTTCCTTTTAGAGTTGTTCCTTGAATTGTTAGACCTTTGGCTTTAGTTCATTCAAATGTGTGGGGACCCTCCGAGTTCCATCTCGTATTCTCGTAATGGGTTTCAATATTTTGTTACTTTTGTAATTGATTTTTCAAGAATCAAATGGTTATATTTAATGAAAGATCGTTTTGAGTTATTCTCTATTTTCAAATTGTTTCATGCGAAAATTCAAGCTCAATTTGGTGTGCAATTTCAAATTTTTTGTTCTGATAATGCTAAAGAATATGACTCCTCACCTTTTTGTTCATTTTTAGAATCTCATGGTATTATTCATCAAACTTCTTGTTCACATACACCTCAACAAAATGAAGTGGCTGAACGAAAGAACCGTCATTTACTTGAGGTGGTTCGTGTTCTCTTATTTGAAATGAATGTTCCTAAATCTTTTTGGAGTGATTCAGTGCCCATGTACGTTCTTGATGGTCATTCTTCATTCTTTGTCCTATTTCCAGGTAGTCATATGTTTCCTCTTCCTCTTCGTGTTTTTGGTTGTGTTTGCCTTGTTCAGCGTTTTGGCCTAGGTAGTGATAAACTAGACCCGTGTGCCATTAAGTGCATTTTTTGGATATTCTTGTATTCGGAAGGGTTATCGGTGTTTTGACCTTGTCTTTCGTTGGTTCTTTGTATATCCTGATTTTACTTTCTTTGAGCATGTGTCGTTCTTTTTCGTTGAGAGTTCTTCGATTGAATTTGAGTCCCATCCTCTTCTTTTTTTTTTTGAGATTGTTCCTTTATTTGGTTTGCAGGATTCCGATATGCCAGCTTCGACAACACCGCTGCTTCGCACCTATGTTCGTCATCGCCAACTTCCAGTGTCTGCCTCAGACTCGTGTCGTCCACCTTCTGATTCTTCACCGACAGATCCTGTCTTGCCCGCATCTTCTTCTGACCTTCCCATTGCATTACGAAAAAGTACATGTTCGGGCATTAAACATCCTATTTCTCAGTTTGTGTCCTTTGATTTTTTGTCTCCTGCCTATCGTTATTTCGTTGCTTCTACGTTGTCTGTTTTTGTTCCTTACATCTCTTTCTTCTCCTGGGTGGCGTGAGGCTATGGTTACTGAGATAGATGATTTAAATTCTAATGGTACGTGGGATCTAGTTACTTTACCTCCGGAGAAGGATGTTGTTAGGTGCACACTGTGAAGTTCCTTCCGGATGGCTCTGTTGAAAGGTTGAAGGCTCGCTTGTTTTTAAGGGGTACACTCAGTCATAAGGTATTGATTATAGTGAGACCTTTTCATCGGTTCCCAAGCTAGCCTCAGTGTGTGTGATTGTTTCCTTAGCTGCTTCTTTACATTGATCGTTGTTTCAGCTTGAAGTAAAGAATTTGGTCTTGCATGGTGATCTACCCGAGGAAGTCTATATGAAGTAACCTCTTGAGTCTAGGAGTGTTTGCCACCTGAAGAAGGCGATTTATGAACTGAAGCAGTCAGCACGTGCATGGTTTGGCAAATTCAAAGTTTAAAAAGGCTAGTTCAGGAAATGAGGTGTTTTGTCTCAAAAAGGCGAGGCGTAGCCTCAAGGCAATACCGAGGCATAAGCCTCAATTTTTTTTTTTAAAGTGCTTAATTTTTTTTAAAAGTGCTTAAAAAATTCTAAAAAAATATAATTAATTCCATAAAAATCAAAAACAGCATATCATGTGAAAAAAATTACTTAAATAAGCATAAAAGTAATGGAGGCTATAACTTTTAACTTAGGAGCGACGCTGTCGAGAATGCTTGAAAAAAAAGAGTTTCTTAGAAAGCCCTCTCACCGTCGTCAATCATATTATAAAAAAAAAAATAATTAAAGAAGGAAAAATAATAAAATTTTATATGTATTTATGAAAAATAAGGCAAAAACCGAAAATATGGTCACATAACTTAAAAATTATTCAATGCTTTAATTTCTTGAGTTTGGTGGGGTTCCTCACAGGAAAACCGTAGGAAGTGACGGATTGTGATTCTGATAAGATTTGAGCTCTCTAGGAGAATATATCTAAAATGGGAAAAACTAGGGTTTGAAGAGTAGATTTAGGATTTCTCTATAAAAAAGAGTTTTGGATAACCCAATATAGATCTTTAGGTCATTTTAAGCATAGAAGAGTAGTAGAGGGGGTATTTTGAAAAATAAAAAAGAAATAAGCAAACAAAAAAGAAAAAAATGGCCCCATAGTTTAGGGATTTACCGCCTTAACAGCCTCAAGGCATATGCCTCACTCAACTGAGGCTTAAGCCTTAGTTCTGTACCTCGAGGCTATAGCCTCGAGGCTTTTTCTTATCGCCTCGCCTCGGCATGCGCCTCTTCTGCTTTTTTAAACCATGGACAAATTTAGTGAGGTTGTCGTTCAGTTTGGATTGACACAGTGCCAATCCGACCATTCTATCTTTGTGAAGAAAACATGTGATGAAGCCATTGTGTTGATTGTGTATGTCGATGACATAGTGGTTACAGGAGATGAAACTTAAGGTATTCAGTGCTAAAAATAGTTTCCATAGAGACAATTTCATAATAAAGACCTAGGAAAGCTTCAGTATTTTCTAAGTATTAGGGTTGCCAGATCGAGCCATGGGATTAGTTTGTCTCAACATATGTTCTTGATATGCTTGAGGAGACAAGTTTATTGGGGCCAAAACTAGTTGATACACCGGTCGACCCTAATACGAAGTTTGTATGTGATCATGGTGAGTTGTTTGATGATCCACATCGATTTCGGAAACTGGTTGGCAAGTTGAACTATATGACTATTACCAGACTTGCCATCACCTTTGCGGTGAGTGTGATTAGTCAGTTTATGCAATCACATTGTGTTCCACATTGGTATGCAATTGTCCGTGTAGTTGGATACTTAAAGGGTGCTCTTGGTCATGGTTTGTTGTATAGATCTCACGGTCATCTCAGAGTGGTTCGTTATACAAATGTTGACTGTCCTAGGTCACCGTCTGACAGAAGGTCTACCATGAGTTACTGTATGTTCTTTGGTGGAAATCTAGTGTCATGGAGACGTAAGAAACAATCTGTTGTTACTAGATCTAGTGCAGAAGCTGAGTGTAGAGCTATGGCTCATACGAGTTGCGAGTTGACCTGGTTAAAGTATCTTCTTTGAAGAGCTGGGTGTTGGAGCAAAAATTCCTATGAAGTTGTACTGTGATAACCAAGCGACTATTCACATAGCTTCAAATCTAGTATTTCATGAACGGACAGAACACATTGAGATAGATTGTCACTTTGTTCGAGACAAATTGATGTGTTGTGATATTTTGAGTCTATATAAAGACAAAGCATCAGTTAACAGATATGTTTACAAAGGCCTTATTCAAAGTTCGTTTGGATCTTATTTGTTTCAAGCTGGAGATGCACGATGTTTACTCTCCAGCTGGAGGGGAAGTGTTAGATATTATGTAATGTTTCTAATGGGTTTTATGTATGAGATGTATATGTATGGGGGTATTATTGTCATTATATGTTCTTTTATGTTTTAAGTGGTTCAATATATAAATAGGGGAACACGTCTAGGCCATTATGCTTAAGACGTCAATTCCTCTCTTCTACATTTCTTCTCTCTTTCTCCTTCTATATGAAATATCAAACAGTATTGTAACCAATCAAGTGTCACTTAATCTTATGTAGAAACAGAAAACTTGAATTTTGATCAAGATATGCCATTTGTCACGACCTGTTCCGACGGACAGAGTCACAGGCGTGACACTCTCCCGTAGATGCACGAGTGTGCCAGGAGATGGGCATGAGTGCCAGGCGAAATACATGGGATGTATGGGCATAATTGGGTCGTATCGAGCAAAGTATTGGGATGTATGAGCATGGCTAGGGCGTATTAGGCAAAGTGCAGGAGTTGCCTTGGGAGTTGTATGGGTAGCGAAGCTTCACACGGGGGTGGGGGTTGTGGTCAAGGTTCTGGAATACGTATCTCAAGGAATATGGTACTCAAAAGTATGCTTAACCTCAAGTTTTGACGTTCCATTCTCCCAAGCCCCCAAAGGTTTAGTGTAAACTTTAGGGAAGGGGTGTTGTCTTGACCTTCCTCGTGACTAGCAAGATCATTAATCGGAATAACCCTGGAGTGATCCAGGGATGGGCTTAGGCATCCTAGAGGGGATGGCCTGAGTCTCCCTTGACATATGACATGTCTTGGGACGGTGCGCGGGCGCATGTGTGCCGACACTGTAGGTCTGATCGACCTAGAGGTTTCTCCTATAATGCAGCCTTGCTATGCACTATGGATGACTCATGGGTCGTGAAGACGAATGGAGCTATTCCTTGCGACGGATTGCTCAGGTGTGCTTGAGGTGGCTGCTCGATGCTCTTAGGCTGAGTTACCCTAATCGCATGGCGTGATAGGCATAGTAAGGGGTGACACTATGCCAGGATGGAAAGATGCTTAGTTTGATGGAATGACTGAGTACCGAAGATGCACTATGTAAGGAAGGTTGCTAGGTTACCTTGGGTGGTGACCCAAGGATTGTGTTGTTGGCCTGACAAGCCTTCAATACTAAGATGCAGGAGCATAATGTCTCATTGTTTGTTCGAGGCATTACTTAGATGACACGGTAGAGTGCTTGATCGGATCGGGCATTGATGAGATAGATGACTAGTCAAGTGTCCAAGGTGAACTCTGATGAGTGTGGGAACCCTACGGGCAGGACGAGAGTCGGGGGTAACTCAATGAAGAAACTTGTAGGCTGGCTGAACGGAGCTTAGCGTATGGGATTCGGGATAAGTCGTAACCTTGTCAAGCATCAGTGCGTGGGATCAAGGTCGGATGAGTACTCGGATGGTGGTAAGGCTGGCTTTAATTGGGTGATGCTCGGGGCGCCACACGGTTATTCTATTCAAAGAAAAATGTGACTACGATACATTGCAGATCTACACTTTCACTCCAAGAATTTTTCATCCATGATGAGAGTGAAATGCAATAAGGGCACTCACATGCAATAAAACTGTCACCCACAATAAGAGTTTGCACCGAAGTGAGATCTCTAACAGATGGTGAACACGCAAATCACATGCTGTCTCTAGCATGGTAGGTGGTTTCCGAACTACCACCTTCAAACTGCACTGGTAGATGATGAGTCTCTCATAAGAGGATCTACCAAACCAACATTCATTAAATTATATGCATGCTTGCAGATTGTAGACACTCATCAACACAAAACACTCCTGCCTGTTTCATTTTCTGCTAGAATCACATCGCTCATTTCCATCTGTTTCAGTATCTAGGCAAATATCTATTATGGAAATCTATGGTTTTCTCCAAATTAAAGTATGATAATGATTTAATTTTATGGGGAATATCCTCCTAAATCTCTTGCTCCTTATAGATAATAAAACCAAGATAACGAAAATGGTAGCTTCAAGGTATTTCTTGATCATCAATTTAACTAGCACATCATCTCTATATGCGCCCTTGCTAATCAGATTCCTATTTCCCTAGATTGGCCAAGGCAAACACTTCTTACCTTTGTCAAGTATCACTCATATTAGTATGTGTAGCAAAACTACTCTGCAAGGAAATAGGTTTCTTGGAGTTCAGGGCAATCCTAGATGCACACAAGAATTAAGGTACAGTCCAATCAATCATATCACCTGCTTTCATTTCAATAATGTACTTTCCTAAGATGCTCAAATACGAATATGGATATGGACACGGGTACAGGTACAGAAAATGGAGATACAACTTTCTATTTCTTAAAATCCAGGACACTGATACGAATGTGGGTATCTCATCTATCTTATCCAATACAATACCATGTTTTAAATTTTAGCTTTTTAAGCTTAGTCTTAGTTTTTAATATTCAGACCATGCCAAATGTAATGAAACTTGTAAAATTTGCGAAGTTTCTTGCCATAAAATTTGTTATAATATGTCCCTATTGACAAAAAAAAAGGATATTATTAAAGCTAAGAAAATACATAATAGTACAATAGAAAATGAGAAAAATGTATCATAGAAGCATCAATGCAGTATATGTTACCAGTATCAGTCGTATCATGTCAATACAGCTACGACAGGCATGTCGAAGTATCCGGGTATCATTGGTAGTTCCTGCTTAGCCAAGGTTTAGAATCTCAATACCAGTGTTCAACTCTGGCAGCACCAAAATCAGTCCTAGTATGACTCAGAGGAGCATTGCGAATTTTTTTGTACTTTGTGAACCACCTTAGTCAATTTGACTCGAGCCAATACAAACAGACTTGGACCAACTCAGCCTCTACACACAGGACTTGCACCTTCCTGGCTCTTACAAATATGCTTTAATACCGATAAAACTCAGCCAAGTTGGTGAACTGTTTTGGTCAATATTTTAAATTTTGCACCGAGCACTACTTTGGCAATGCATTTTGAACTATAAAACCAGTAAATATACCAATTGATAAATGAACATTATGCAGAAATGAATAAGTTCAAAAGACATAAAGAGGAAACAAGTTACCTTTCCACAGACAGGACAGCTTTCGCTCCTCTCCATCCACTCATATATACAACCAAGGTGGAAATGATGGGAGCATTGTGTCATAATTTTGGGGTTTTCTGGAGTATATTCTGCAAGTAAAATATAACTGAGGAATGAATGTCATTTGATTTTAATTTCAAGAAACTGAAGTATTCTCAGCTATAACAGTGCAAAAGATATGATGCAAAGCCCATTTAGGTATTATCACCCTACTGATATCATTGAGAGCATCCAGATTTTCTTAAGCAATTCCAGCTTTATCACCCACAATTTAATGAGCAAACCAAATGAAATGCCACCTTCATCCTAACTAGGGTGCCGAAATCTTTTGTGAGGAGTGGAGCAGACATACCCAGATACCTCATGGCTATTCACCATAGAAATACGAAACAAGATTCATAAATCCTACCTTCGAGGCATGTTGGGCAGACATCTTCATCTTCTGACGATGAATAAACATACCCAATTCCACTTGCCACCTTTGCCGGTGGGTACTTCATTGAAGACTCAGAAAGGTGTTCTTTTGATCCTCCTTCACCAGACCAATTCCGTTTGTCTCCCACGCTTAAAGATTCTAGACCCTCATCAAAATCACGTCTTCTAAGTGGTTCATATTCCTCATTCAAATGACTTGAGCCCTTCTCACGTCTTGAGACCAGTCCATCCCGCTGCAAACGGAAACATCTGGGATCGGTATTGTAAGGCAGAGGCCTTGGAGGAGAGCGGTACATGTCAGATAGAGAATTGTCATATGACGCTGTAGAAGTCAAAGGTGCCGTCCCCTGAGTGGATGAAGGGATGTCATGCACTTCCCCTCTTTGGAATAATGTTGTGTACTGTAAAGAAAATGGGAAGAAAAAGAGAATTTCAAAAGGAAAACCCCAGTCACTTAAATTGAAACATCTTAGTTCCAATGATAAATTATTAATCCATGACAAATCAAGTTCCCATTCACAGATCAAACTTAGTTGAATTACTGCATACTTGAATCAACAGTTGCAGGAAGCTTCTAAACTGTGCTATACCACTAACCAGGTTCTCTATTTTCCAAGAACCCATCAGTGTGGGTTCTTGAAGGCAGCGTGTAATTTATTTATTTTGGGTAAATAACTATTTCAATCCCTAGCTTACTGGGTTTATAGCGAAGTAGTGTGTTGCAGCCCAGAAACTCATCCCCTTACCAGGTTCTCTAGCATTCCTGGCCTAAGTTCCATTATAATTCCAAAAGAATCATTAAGTAAATGTTAAGCTCTTGCTTACACCATTCGAATAATATAATTGTTATCGATAAGAAACAAACATCTACCAACATCAAGCAAGCAAAAAGATGAGAGAAGGTAAAAAAAGGAACCCATGGGTTCTGTATGCAGATAAAATTGAAGTATAGTTCATGAGAAAAATAAGCATTGGAGAGGGCACCTTCTAAGGGTTCTCTTTCTTAATGATTTTCTGTAGGAGCTAACTTTAGAAACTGGAAACTTTAATAAGTGCCCACACACAAGTGAACCCGATGTTTGCCCATAATCTAGAGTTTTCAAGTTTTTACTAAAATATTTTAGAAAACTCAGTGCAGCACAACATGATGTCAGAACACTAAATGGCGTACCACTTCAAACCCTACCCATTCCTTAGAAATGCCATAACCCAAACAGTAGTAATGTTCCCCGTCTTCACCTTTCTGCATCCCTCCCTCCCTCCCTCCCATTCTCTCATTCCCGCACCATATGGTCATAGGGATACTCTCTTCATTGACTTCTATAAATTCAAAAGCACATCAGCCTGAAATTACAATATCTCCAATTACACCTAGAATAGAATCCAGAGGCATTATGTACCCAAGATAACGAAGAACTAGTAAGGTGAGGTGAAAGCTATCAAAGTCGTAGGCAGAATTACCTGTAATTCTCATTGTCGATGAATTATAATATGAGATCATTGGTGAACAAAGGAAGAAAAATAAAACCTTGACAATAGGATTGCTTGGTCCCTATTCTTCTGGGTTCTAAATGGAAACACCATCTTGGAATTCCGAGAACATACATATCAGCAACCAAAAACATATATACAAGGCCATGATTCTAGAATTTATTAGTAATAAGATGTAGGAATTCAATCAGTAAAGATGCCCAAATTAGATAGTTCACCTAAATGATTTTCAAAATGAAAAAAAACAAATAATATGAAAAATTTATAGATAGAACTAGGAAACTTCAAAAAACATACCGCAGTTAAGAAGTTCTGAATGAAGCATCTGACACAGCAACAGTTTCTGCAAACGGAACTGTTTGGATTTACATATCCTTCAAAATCCTCGACATGCAAACAGCAGCAAACAGAACCCATAATGCAGCTTCAATTTCTTCTTTAACTTAAAGTCTCCACAGTAATTCTCCAATCTCACCCATAGAAATCCAATATATCAAGCATACCCATCAAGAAAATCTTTCTTCGAGCCACATAAGACAGGAAAATTTAATATGAGAAAGGACGCTTAGCTCGCAGAAATCACTGTTTCTCCGCGAGCCAGTACCCTCTCTCCCTAACAAGCCAAATAGAATCCCTTCCAGAAATTGGTAACTTTTCGTAATCAGAAGGGAAGAACAAACCCAATATCTAGTTTGACCTGTCGAATAAGAGAAACTTCCCAAGAATTAGTATCAGAGTCTTCATGCAAATTAAATAGCAATGCAGCTATCGATGAACTAACTAAATTGTTGAAAGCCATTTAGAAACACACAATTATCTCCTAGAATAGACAGCCAAAAACAACAATCTCAATTTCAAAAAATAAACTGCATAGTACATTCTTCAAAAGATTAAATTTTAAAAGAAAACAGAACTTTGATATGCAATAAACAATACAAAAACATGAATTAACTTAAACCCATAAAAAATAAGGCCAAAAAGTCTACAAAAAAAAAAAAAGAAAAGATACCCATATGAAAAAAACTCCCTTATTTATTAGACTTCTGCAAGTTTTAACAGATACCCATCTTAACTTAGAAGGTATTCTTCTATAAAAATCAGAACATAATATATTAATTAACAGGACAAAGTTATATAATAACATAATAATTCTCTATACAATTAAATAGAAAAAAAAAAAAATCAGCAAAAACAGCTTCATCTGATAACACATAATTGATCAAAAATCTACAAAGAAACACCCTAAATCGATAAAATAAGAGACCCATTTAAGTTTTTCGGCTTTTAAGATTATCAAAACCTTCAACCGACAAGAAAAAAAGCAAAACAAAAATATGCAGAGCAATAATTAAAGAGAAGAAAAGTACCCGGAGAGAGAGAGAGATAGGGGAGGCGTACCAAAAAAAGAGAGAGGGGGAGACACTTAATTGAAACTGAAAATTCCTGATTTTGAGACTTTCGATTCTTTCTCTTTCGCATTGGATTTTTCGCCGAGAAAAGCGAAAAAAAAAAAGCGCGGAGTTTAAGGCTTTAAGCGACCTGGCCGCTGATGGGTAGAATTCGTATTAACGAGTAATCAAACTTTTAAAAACAATATAAACGGGGACGGGTTTTCTGGAGCGACACTCCAGACTCCAGAGCTCTTCAGGAGTATCAACTGCGGCTCATGTGCCACGTGCACAATCTTAGAGAGAAAAAGATGTAACAAGGTATACCTGAGACTTCAAATGCGGAAACGCATTCTTGTTATTCAACGCTGCCATCTGGGCCCACTGACTGCACAGATGTTGAGCCCACCCTTTGGTGGATATACACACTAAAAATAAGAACACCCTGATGGGTAATCTCTAACCATTAGATTTTGGTATTTTCTAAGGCGTCTTTAACTGTTGGATTGAATCTTTTTTTTTAGTAGTAAAATCAACAGCAAAAAATCATCAAATAAGCTGATTTTCGGTACGAGCGTCTACTAAGTGGTGGGCTAAACATCTATACGGTCAGTGGCACACTTTTAGAAGATGCTGATCATATGGATGTTGAGCTACAAACCAAAAATCAACCTGATTAGTGATTTCAAACATTTCGACCTTGTACCCCAAATAATGTTCAAATTCCCACGGTTAAAATTATTCCATGAAAATGACTCCAATTCAATGCTTAGAAATCACTAATCAGGCTGATTTTTCGTTCGATAGACCCACCTTAGTATTGGCCAAACATCCATACCGTCAGTGTCCTCTAAAAAGGTGACACGTGGCTCATATTGTGGGTAATGGTCATTGACCGGCGGTCAGGCAAGTTTACTCATATATACTCAGCACAAAAGGATCCCATGCGTTCCGATACCGCATCATGTAATACGCGAGGAAGCTCCATCCTGTTAGAAATGAGAAAATTTTGAGGCAGCGGGGTTTTTGAAACCGCGATCATGTGCCAATGATCGTGCACCACGTATACCTGCAATTACTTTTAAATAAAAAATTTAAAGCAAATCCTAAACCCCGGGTATATGTGGCGTGTGATCATTCACCTTACAACTACTACGAAACTTACCACAAGTGACACTTTTCTACAATAGGGAATAGGCCAGCAGAACTTTGCTGAAGGACGTCCACAAGGACTACGTGGCACACTTTTAGAGACCACTGACCGTCTTAGATGTTTGGCTCAGCCCTAGTTGGACCTACATACCAGAAAAAATGAGCCTTTTCAAACCTTTGAATATTTGTACCCCAAATAATGCTCGAATTCTACGCTAAAACCATAGTTAGCAATTCGGCATATGAGCCACGGCAAAGATTCGAAACGGGAGAAGTTCAAGTTTAATTTGGTTTCAGGATATAAGAATTCGGTCATTATTGAAATGTTACGTTCGTTTAGCATTAAAAAAAGCCTGGATTTTACTAATTTTTTCATCTTATGCGGCTATTTAATATATTTTTATTTTAAAAAATGCCAAATTCATGTATTAAACATGAATAATACATATTATATTCGTATAATCTTAAAATTAGCAATTTTTTTACTTTTTATTTTTTACGGCTGTGTTAAACATTTCTTCAATAAAAAAAATAGAAAATTCGGGTATTAAACGCAAATTTACCAACTAGGGGTAAAATATCAACCCAAGAAAATGAGTCCAATCCAACGAATAGAAATCACTAATAAGACTAATTTTAGGTCCATAGGTTGGATTATCTACTCAGGATAGGAATGAGGTGGATCATTTGTACGGTCTGGATTATCCACGTAAACCCTCATGAGAAGAAAACCCAGTACTACACTGAAGAATTCTGGAATGTAGCTCCAGAAATAACTTTCTAAAAGAAAACTATAATAAGAATAATAGCATGTTACATTGTCTATCATAATATAATGTGTACCAGTATCATGTACGTTTGTTTTTTTATTATCAAATAGTTGAAGACAAAGCTAATTGGCTCACTGGGTCTTATTTTCAGAAAGAACAAAGACATTATAGAAAGATTACAGTTGTTCTCATATTTATTCCATTCAGGAAATCAAGAAAACTTCCTGGTTTTGGCCTTCTCTCTAAATATAGCTCTTTCTAAATAGTAAAAAGCAAGGTTTAAAGGGGACCGTTATAACGGTATAACGGACTGGGGGCGTCACCTTTTTTCCGTTATAACGAAAAAACGCTCAGGGGCAAAAACGTAATATGACGGAAAATAATGGAAATAACGGGAAAATGGAAAAAAATGGCGCTGAAATTCAAATTTTGAAAAATGGAAAATAACGGCCGTCTTTTCACAAAATTTTCCAAAAAATAACTGTCGTTATTTTCGTTATAATTTTAACGGTCCATAACGTAACGGGGAGGTCCGAATCCGTTATAGCGGCCGTTTTTTAAACCTTGGTAAAAAGTACGAAATATTATATTTTAAGCTAGGTTTAGAACACAAATTAGATTTTCTCGGCAGTTTTGTCAGAAATCTTGTCGCATCAGCGATAACTCCCATTTATCGGATGGAGTATCGAGATGAGAAAATACGGGCAAACCTCTGTTTGAAATTTAAAAATAACAAAATTACAATATATTTGTAAAATGTTAGCAATTCCGGGTGCAGCAAAAAAAAAATATTTTTCATTTAAAAATATAATAAAAAATTTGATAAAAAATTATTTAAAAATAAAACTAAATAAAAAAGAGCAAAAATTGACAACTTTTTGTCTTGTTTATTTTTCATGTTCAAAATTGAATAATTAGGAAAAGTTCGTGCATTATTCGATCGTGTTCAAAACTGTGAATTTTTCTGAACCTTTGGATGGGACGATGATCGGTTCATTACTTTTTTGAATAATTCAACATACGGTTCACACGAATAATTCAAGAATTTACTATGTTCCTAACCATGGTTCAAAGTTGCGGCCTTGGGCTTAGCCCCGTAGATTGTTTAGTGGCGTCATGTGAACCCCTTATAGCAAGTAGCCTGTCTTGGATAGGGATTTCAATGGATAGTCGAAAATTCGAATCCGTATTTGAAAAATTAGATATATCCAAATTTTTTGGATATTGGCTTTGGATTCAAATATTGAAAATATTAGAATAGTTTTTGGATATTGATATCATGGTTTAAAAACTGCCGTTATAGAGGATTTGGACCTCCCCTCCATTACGTTATGTACTATTTTAACGTTAAAAAAAACAGTCATTATTATCGTTATAATGACCGTTATTTTTAGATTCGGATTCGGATATGCTTATATTTGATCCGAATAATATCCTTTAACAGCCCTAATCTTGGATGAGATAGCCCAAGACGGTATGGTTACCATCACTAGTGATTCCAAGTTGGATCAGGTCGGATTCGATGTTGCAAGCCCTTTTCAAAAGGCGAATTATGATATTGGTTCTACGAACCGTTGGAAAAGTGGAGCCCAAAACTAACTCCCACATAGTCGCTAAACCCAAGCTTAAAACAGGCTCCCAAAACTACTTTGACTTGCATACGCACACTTGTATAGTGTACTTAAAAGGGTCATTTTCGTCCCCACAAGTGTTGGGCATTTCCGAGAGTGGCCATAGCCGACAGTTAGCTCAATCAGATGACAGTAACGGTCCAGCATTCAAGATTGAGTAAAACTTTGATGACAGGGCCTGTCATCAAGGCCTATTGCGCTACGGGGAACACTCTTAGAGGACTCTGACCGTATGGATGTTTTTCCAATCCCTAGGTGGACTTACAAACGAAAAATCAGATTGATTAGTGATTTCAAACCTTTAGATCTTTGTACCTCATATAATGGTCAATAATGCTCAAATTCCTACGGTTAAGATCAACCCATGAAAATAATTCCAATCGACCAACTAGAAATCACTAATCGGGCTGATATTTCATTTTCGGGTCCATCTAGGGATGGGCTAAATATCCATACAGTCAGAGCCCTCTAATAGTGTGACACGTGGCTTATTTTGTGCCCTGTCATCGGCCTTGGTGACAGGGCTCTGACATCAAAGTTTTACTCTTCAAGATTCTTTCCTAGAGTTACAAAAAGAATTATCAGCATCTATTGGAAGTTAGGATTGCAAATCTTGGAGTAAACCCTCGCTCACACGTGTGTGAGCTAAGCCGATCACATATCAAAATACGAGCCACGTGGCACACTATTAGATTATGATAACCGTATGGATGTTTGGCCAGTCCCTCGTTGGACGACCTGCAAACAAAAAATCAGACTGATTAGTTATGTCAGACCTTTGGATCTAGTACCCCAAATAATGGTCAATAATGCTCTAAATTCTATGGTTAAAATCAAGCCATGTAAATGACTCCAATCCAAATGCTTAGAAATCACTAATCAAGCTAATTTTTGGTTTACAAGTCCACCGAGGGACTAGCCAAACATCCATACGGTCATTGTCCTATAAGAGTGTGCCTCGTGGCTCATATTGTGATGTGTGATCGGCTTTGCTCACACACAGATGTGAGCGAAGGTTTTCTCCAAATATTGGGTTCTTATATTCAAAGTTATGTGTACGGCCTTAGACGTGTTTTCCACTAAAAGTCTTCATAAGTCCTTATCGAACAATCAACAATGCCGACACATCACAAGTCATTATCCACCAATCAACTTGGGCGGGCCCAACCCTTGGGCCGTTTTGGGTAGGATCTTTCCCTACCTTGGGTTGAGCTTTAGTTGGGAAATTAAGAGTTAACACATGGTTGAGATGGGTTTGGAAATTTAGGTATCAGGCAACTTAACCTATGGATGAAAGTCTCAGGGATCGATAGGCGTCAATCCTGATCCTGATCGACCTGATCTCTCGGGCCGTCTTGCTCTAGACAACATGAGGCCATCTAAGCATACAGATACAGTACGGGCTCAGACAAGACTCCCGTAGGCGTCTTGGCCGTGTCTCGATCAGTACTAGCTAGTGTGGCTGATCATCCTTGCCACGAGCGGCAACTAGGATTTACTTAGTGTTAATATGGTAGAATCACGGTTCTTATCAATCGGGTTTGGAAAAGATTTTTTTTTAATTTCTCGAACCGTTGATAACATGCACTATCGCTTACACACACGCGCGCGAAAAAAAGAAGAAGATAACAAGCACTATCTCAAGCATATCAACTCATACATCCACTTGATTACAAAAAATAATAGAAAAATTAAAAAAACTCACATCCACTTCATTGGGACTTGTGAATATTCAAGGGCGTTATGATAATGGGGGATAAAACTTTGATGACCGGGCCCTAAAGGAGATGACAGGGCAGCAGATCTCGGTACGTGTATTTTGTACGACTGGTCACCTCCTCCTCACCACACACCTACCCAGGTGAGTACTTCAGTGCTTTTTGCCAAAACATTCACCTGTGTACGGTGGGCAGTGAGGCCGATGTGGTCTAACCGCACAAAGTCCAGGAGCCGTGATCTGCTGCCCTGTTATCGAAGTTTTACTCGATGATGGGTAGTTTTAAACTTTTAGTCGCACGACTCACACCCCACGAAATGTGAGGGCACCCGAGATTTTTGACATACCCCCCATGTTATCTTCGAAATTTGACATCCCCCCACACTTTGAAAAAGCTGACATGCCCCCTTATCACTTGATCCACTGTTATTTGACCAAATTGACTTGAGTTGCTACCATTATTTTTATTAAAGGACAAAAATACCCTTATCTTCAACCTCTGGGTAAGGGTTTGGACTAAAACCCAAACCCCAAATCAAATGACTTTGGATGTACGGCCACGGGATTCCAATGGGTTTGCCGACCATCGACCGGCAACCAATCCAACGGAGTGTCATGGCCGGCCATCAACCACTCTGACAATAATTAAAAAATTCTGAAAAAGTGACTTTAAAGGTGCAATTTTTCCCCTTAATGTGATAACTTACTCTTTATAACTTGCCCACTCTTTCATTGAAATCATTGGATTATGTCAACCGTCTAGAATGGCTATAGGGACAAAGTCACAGCAATTATTTAACAATATGGTCAATTGATTTGGACAGTTCGAGATTTGCCATCAGTGATTTTTTTTTACCACATACATAAACAGATCAGAATTCTTTTTATTTTTTAGATCGGTAAAACAGATCATAATTCTTCTCACATATTTAATATCAGACATAGTGTAAAGGAACGTGGAATGTGCTGCACATCCAATGATATTAAATTATCGCTAGAGTGGTTGATGGCCGGCCGTGAGACTCCGGTCGACTGGTTTGCCGGTTGATGGCCGGCCAACCTATTGGAATCCCGTGGCTGGCTGTACATCCAAAGTCATTTGATTTGGGGTTTGGGTTTTAGCCCAAACCCTTATTCAGAGGTTGAAGACAAGGGCATTTTTATCCTTTAATAAAAATAATAGTAGTCAACTCGTGTCTACATTGGTCAAATAACAATGGACCAAGTCATAAGGGGGGTATGCCGGCTTTTTCAAAGTGTGTGGGGGGGGGGGTTTATTACAGGGCTTTTTCTTTTGCAAACTATGTTCGCACCCTCTCCTCTTTCCGTCTCTCCTTTGTTGTAGAGGAAATCTGAAGTTGGTCCCTTTGTGCCGAGACCGGCTCCCCCCCCCTGTGTGTGTGTGTGTATGTGTTCACTCTCTGCAGACCAACTATTTGCTCCTATTACCAGTGTTGCAATGGACCGGTCTCACGATTAGAACCATTGGCATCTCTAATCAGGATAAGGTTTATTATTACAATAACAATCTCAACGACTATTGTTTCAAGGTTGGTAATGAATCAATCCAGCTCATTACAGCGCTTCACATCGAGTGATTGGAGCCACGGATGGGAACTTTTATATACGACGAGTCAAATAGAGAACTGTAACAATTATGAATTATGCCTTGTGTGGCCCATATGGTTCTTGTAAGTTGTAACATCAACAACTCGTCAGTATGTGAGTGTTTGAAAGGATTCGTACCCAAATCCTCAGAAAATTCCATTCACTTGGTGGAAGTGCATATTTTTGCTAGACATTAACTCATGAACCGGATAGCATTGAAAACAAAGTTGTTGTGTTGTAGTTAAGGCTCAAAGAAAACATGATCAAACCATTATGATCTTCTTCTTCACAAGAAAAGTAATTTGATTTACAAAATCATTGCTAAGCTATTGGCCAGTCACCTTACACTTTGTCACAGAAGATAATTTTGATAATATTGCTGGTGCCCAAGAATTAGTGGGGGTGGTTTGACGGGGGAGGGGTACCCTCACAAAGATTGAAATCATTGTGGTGTGCTCTCAACAGTTCGGGAGCTCTTAGGACTGACGTTATGGATGACTTTTTGAGCCAAGCTTGGCTTTTCAACATCTTGGATCTTAGCCTTAGCAAATCGGAGGAAGACTCCCTCCTAGCTGCCTATTGCTGTGTGCTTCTGTGGCGCATTTGGCTCTTCAGAAATGAATTAGTTTTTGATCCATCAATCCACTGGCCATCCTTTGGGCATGCTAAAGTTTATTCCTTAGTATATTCTCCCTCTCCCTTCTAGAATTTCTGCCATTCCTAGAGCCTTGGCTCATTGGAGACCACCTCCACTGGATTGGTATAAAGTTCATTCAGATGGTTCTTGGGACGCTTCCTCTAAAGCAGCTGGCCTTGGGTTTATCATCCGCAACTCCTCTAAAGCTTTTGTTCTGGCAGGAGGGAGTCAAAATAGTGCAGATTCTTCAAAAGAGGCAAAAGCAAAGGCCTTGAAATGGGGGCTCGAACAGGCTGGTATTCGTCGGTTAATAGTGGAATCGGATGATCTCTTTTTGATTGAGCAACTGGCACAATCAATAGCTCTTACTTAGGGTGGCACTCATCCGCAATAGGTGTAGATATCCTTTTTTTGGCTGGCCATCCTGGAGCTGTTAAATTTAGTTACTGCTTTCGTGCATGTAACCTTATTGCTGATCTCATAGCCTCTAAGGCTATTTTTTAGTTTTATGTTTTTAATTGGACTTCACCCCCTCCGACTAAGGCTATTTTTTAGTTTTATGTTTTTAATTGGACTTCACCCCCTCCGACTAAAATTACCCTATAATAATTTACACAGGGCAATGAAAGATGACCTAAATTACCAAAACACCCTTAAATGTTGAGCGGCAATGCTATTAATGGGTTGTGGACTGGATTATGTGACATATATGCCGTGGTTAGTTCAACACAAATCAGATGTAATGCGCTCACTTGCCACAGTTTTGGGATTAATTACAAGTGATTGGTTGGGGGAGTGCAAATGAGCTGGTGTGCAAGTAGTTTCCCAACCGTTGCAACTCTTTAAGAAAATGGATGCAAGCGGTGCAGCCCAAAACTATGGTAAATGACTGCTATGCAACTCATTGCATTTGCATTGGAGTGCAAAATGCATCCTAGTGCAACGTGGTTTGCTACACGGGTGCATTTTGCACTGTATTGCAAATATAGCAACTTACAACGCAAGTCATTTACAATTGTTTGGTTCACACCTTGTAAATAGATGTAAACAAAGTTTAGCTGATTGGTTGGTAGTGCATTATAAAAGAATGTGAAATAGAGTCCACCATCATTTTTGGGCAATCGAAGATGCAACATCTCAAGCCTTCATTCCTTCATTTAAATAGAGGCCTCATTCATCAAGGAAAGGATCCCAAAATATTCATACTAGCGGAAGATCTGTCTTCCTCCTCTCTTTCTCTCACCAGGCTCCCTAACCCGATTTGATTAGTCAATGTCCCAGCTCAAGCAAGTGGTCTCTAAAAGTGTGCCACCTAACTCATACTTGGTCCATTAGGTTATAAAGATCTACTATTCTTTTAACCAAAATATTTGCTTAATGGGAGAATATGATGATAGCTGTGCATTTGATGAGCTTTTTTTCTTCTTTTTTTTCTTTTTGGTAATAAGAGTGCATTTAGCGAACTAATAATTTGTCTACCCAACTAATAGGCGACTTTATTTTTTTTTAAAGGCAACTAATAGTGAACAGCGTGCCCCAACCCAAGGTTTGGCTTTATAATACCAAGAGTTTTTTTTTTTTTCTCTACCGGTAGTAATCTAGTAGAGGATTGGGGAGATTTATGCTTAGGGCGACACTTCAAAATCTGAAGTGTTGCCAACCAGGATGGGGTGGAAAGGAAAAGTACAAAAACAAGTGCTATTGGTCCCACCTACTATGTATATCGGTGGTCCCTAATTGGTGACACTTCAATTTAAAGAACAACAAAAACTTCTTCATGGTCAGCTATGGTATTGGGACCAAATGGGTCACCCGTTGGACCACAACACCACCTCTTCAGGTGCCAAGTTTTAGCCTAGATGCTTTTTTCATGGGTCAAAAAGAAGTAGGTTTCTTTTCATTTTTCATATTTTAATACAAAAGTCCATCAAATTGCCACGTGGCATACACTTTCGACCCCACTGAGCCAAGATTATTTTAGCCACGGATCTACACATCAAAAAGCATGGCCGAATGATTTATAACAGTTATATATTAGCATCTCAAAAAATAATGTTCAAATCCAACGGCCAACAACTTTCGTTATTAAAATGCTAAATCCAGTGGATAGAAATCACCGATTAAACTGATTTTTAATGTGTAGATCCATCAAGAAGTGAACCAAACATCCAAAAGGTCAGTGGGCCCTAAAGAGTACTCTACCTGGCATTTTAGGAGAGGAACCCAGTGATCGGAGGCATCAAACCTAGCAAGGAGCCTTTACAACCATCCAACCTTTCTAATTAGAGTAAAACTCGGATGACAGGGCTGCAGTTCCCGGCACGTGGATTTTGTACGGGAGAACCACCTCGGCCTCACCGCACACGTACACAGCTGAGTGTTTTGGCAAAAAACACTCAAGTACTCGCCTGGGTACGTGTGTGGTGAGACCAAGGTGGTCCTCCCGTACAAAATCACGTGCCGTGAACTGCAACGGTGTCATCACGGCCGATGACAGAGCCCGGTCATCAAAGTTTTATCCTTCTAATTAGGCCAAAGTTGGGACACTAGATCAAACCAATTTCCAACCACACAATCAGTCAACAAAGAGACAGGAGAAAACCTTTGGTTTTGATTCATTCGAAGTTCCATTTTAATTATGAAAAAAAGAGGCTTCCATGTTCATGTTTAGTACTCTCCCACAGTGTCCCACTTAGTGGAAGCAATTACAGCAACTCACTCTAAATCATCAAAAAGTGAATGAATCGAACAAATTGGTTGGTCTTGGTCCGTACCCTCAACCACCGCATGATTCAAAGCTGTTGGTGTTTGACTTTTCAATGACGAATGTCGGTCACATGGGCCTATCACCATCCAATTCATGAAGTAATGATGGGGGATGTGGTTACTTTACAAAAAGTATTCATGTGGTCCCTGTTTAATCAACTTTGGGGTCCCCCACTTAACCCACTCCTCTATCACCATCAGATCACGTAGGAGTTCGATCAACAGATTAACTTTTGTCTAGATTAAACACTAATCACCAACCCACCATATCAAATGTCAAAGGCAGGAAAAACCACTTTTGCAAAAGCAAATCCACCGTTGGATTCTCATGATCCACGACCAAGAAGAAACGTGAACCTTGTTGGTCCCCTGATCCCGATCCTATAATAAATAAGGTTCTGTATTTTGCGCATGAAAGTCTGTGCCGAAATCTTTTCATCTACATGGCAGCTGACGTGGTAGGGCTGAATGGGCCACATTTTTGGGGCTGTTCGATCTTTGATGCAGAAGTCCCTCAAATTGCAATGTAGTAGTCTCGTTCTGGCCCACTTGCCTCTGATATGGACCTACACACCAAAAATCAGCCTGAATGGTGATTTCTAGCCATAGGATTTGAACACTTTTTCATCATGGGGCCTATGAGACCGTTTCAAGCCTATGACGAAAAGTACTCAAATCCAATGGCTAGGAATCACTAATCACACCGACTTTTGGTGTGTGGGCCAAACATTCAAGGGGCCAGTGGGCCCGAAAGAGTGTACTACGTGGCAAAGTGAGGGACTTCTGTATCAAAATTTTGATATAGAAGTCTGTATCATCACCTCACGCTCTCCCCCATGTGTCAAATTTTAGGTCAATGGCTGTCATTCATAAGGGGGAAAAAATGGGGTAAATGGCTTTTATGGAGATGAGGCAGGAAAGGGCAGCATTGTCCATGTAGCGTATATCAGAAGTTTGCACATCTTGGGTTTTTTTTTGATAAAATTGACCTAATATTGTTGGTTATCCTAAAGCAGGTGATCAATTGATCAAGCGGCTAAAAATTGTTAGATATATAAAAGCATTTGCTGATTAGGTTGATGTGGTCCACCATTAATCCGACGAATTTGACCAATGGGAGATCTCTAAAAACATCATGCATGGGTAACCTTGTACGTGTGAAGTTGAAATGGAGTTATTATTGGGGGACTGTAAGAGAGCAATTAAAAGGTTGATATTTATGGAGGAAAAGGTCAGTCACGTTTGGCTACTAGTGAGCCATCAATTAATCCATGCCTTCTTTAACCATTGTTCTTAATTATTGATGATTATAGTTACACACCTAGTAGGCTAGTAATACTCCTTTATATTTTCAAATTTTAGGATCACCCCCCTTCACTTAATATAACAGTGGTTGACTTAAGTTAAAACAGACTTGAATCACACCGCGTAAGTATTGTACTTCCTTTCATAGGTGCATTAACAGGGGCATGATTCATGTCACGACGTTAGTCAAAACTGGGTCAACCGGGTAATCCTACAGTTTGAAAGTATAATGGCCGGGGTATTACTAATTATTTCAAATTTCAGGCGGTCTTACTAAAATACCTTTTTTTTAAGTGTGGCTCCATTGTTGTGGGGCCTTTGAAATGTGCCACGTCGCACACTCTTTTTTGGCCCACTGCCCCATGAATGAATCACCCACCCATGCATGGAAGGTCCTACCCCAGAGATCTGCAGCCTGATTTGTCATCTCTAACCCTAGCCTTCGGTTTTAGTACCCAAAAAAACACTTGAATTCAAACATTATCCCATGAAAAAGGGCTAGAGAACATAAATCAGGCTGATCTTTGGTACGCAGGTTCATCAAGGAGTACGTAGGCAGTTCATTCATGGGTCAATGGGCCCGAAAGAGTGCCTCAGTGGCACGTTTTCGAGGGCCCCGCTAAGTCCAAACCTCCAAATGGAAAAAAAAAAAACTTTGTCTGTGGAGCATTTTACCTATGGAGCTGTGGAGCACATAAAAGGTACCATCTGGATTCTGGCACACTCTTTCGGGCCCACTGAACCATGAATAGATGGACCTACATACACAAAAATCAGCCTGATTGATGATCTATAAACGCTTTTCATTGGGTGATTTCTTACCGTAGGATTTGAACAATATTTTTCTGGATACTCAGATTAATGGTTAGAGATCCCCGATCAGGCCTACTTTTTGTGGGTCCATCAAGTAGTGTTCATCATTCATGAGTCAGTGACCCCGAAAGAGTGTGTCATGTGGCACATTTCCATTCGCTTCACATGGCAAAGAGTAATGATCACATGGTCCGGGGTTCATGGTGCATGGTTGTGTCGGTTTTTCACTGGTCATGTGGACTGCAATTATTTTAATAATTAATTAATTAAAACTTAAAATTGCTTTGCACGCAACTCGAGGTACAATTTTGGCCAGTGACAAAACGACACCACTGTGCACCATGACAATATCCATGGAAAAATGCTCCACATACTAAAGAATATGCCACATGGCAAGATTTAGCTGCATAATAATGTGGGACACATATTAGTGAGCAACAAAGCGGAGGAGTCATGATTATTATTTTAATAATATTTGGACGACACGAGGCCCACGACTTAACAACTAGTCTTAGAGATATGGGCCTACAATTTCATGACAAGCACGTTCACGAAGTAGCCCCACACCAGAAAACAAAAGAAACAAAGAAGAAAAATGATTAAATGCCAACAAAAGAAGAAAAGAGAACGAAAAGTTGAGATAACAACGCCAAGATGATCATACAACAACACCCAAGACTTAATTGTTCTTGTCTTTCTTCTTCTTTTTAAAGCTGGTGTCTCACCTAAGGCTAAGACCCATCTCAAGAGATGGGTCGGACCGGTGCAAGGTTGCCGAGTTTCTGCTTGAATCGGGTCACCACTCTTGTTCGAGTCCGGTCTCCGCCCATTCAAGCCAAACCTGCTATCTCTGATTCAATTAAAACCGATCAGAAGAAAGAGTTTGCCAATGATGGGGAGAAGATTTCCTGTGATGGGGTGAAACCCGGGTCTGTAATCGGTCGGAAGATCATGATCGTCATCGATTCGAGCCTTGAAGCTAAGGGTGCTGTACAATGGGCTCTCACACATACTGTTCAGAGCCAAGACACCATTGTACTTCTCTACGTGGCCAAGCCAGCTTCTAAGCAAGGTGAGGATTTTTTTATTTATTTTTTCCAGTGGATTGATGGATGTAGATTGTAGATAGTAAGGTTCTTGTATTGTTTTACAGGTGAGGAGTCTAATAAAGAGATAAATCCAAGGGTCTATGAACTTCTTTACTCCATGAAGAACATGTGTCGCATGAAAAGACCTGAGGTAAGTTAAAAAAAAAAAAAAAAAAAGCAAATGGGCTAATTAATCTTGAATATAGAAACAAAAAAAAAGTAAATTTGTTCTTCTTAGTTTCACCCCTACTCTGATAATTTCCCCCTTTTCTACTTATTTTTTTATTTTTTTTGGTTAAACGTAGATGTACGTATCGATATGATTATCGAAAAAAACGGGTTTTTAACATTGTACTACATTGGCTTTAAAATGACAAAAATATCGCCGTCGTGTACCTTCGATTTCTTACTGTTTAGCAAACATGGTATATCAAATTCTTTGTCAATGCGTCGCCTTGAACATTTTTTCGACGATTAAAGGCCGCTTTTCTTGAAAAATCATATCAATCGTTCTGTACAATTTTTTGTGCTAATCTGGGGATGCGACATGACCTTAAACAAATAATCTTGGCAGGTGCAAGTTGAGGTTACAATGGTGGAAGGGAAGGAGAAGGGTCCAAGCATAGTAGAAGAGGCAAAGAAACAAGGGGTGTCACTTTTGGTTCTAGGGCAGAAAAAGCGATCGATGACGTGGCGAATGTTGATGATGTGGGCAGGGAACAGGATTGGTGGTGGGGTCGTGGAGTACTGTATACAGAATGCTAATTGCATGACAGTTGCAGTGAGGAGAAAGAGCAGAAAACTAGGAGGGTATCTGATTACCACTAAGCGTCATAAGGACTTCTGGCTCTTGGCATGATCCACATTAATTGATGGTTGTGAGTCTGTGATGACCATGTGGAGTGTGTGATCTCTGTTCATCGAAGATCTGAAATGTGGTTGTTATTGTAATGTTTGTAAATGAAATATGAAAAAGGAGATTTATTGAAGAAGGAAAAGATGGAGGTGTCATTATGATCATGGTCTAGGGCCCTAGCTAGAGAGAAACACTGGGTCCCTTTGAAACTTTAGGGTTTTCTTGATTTCCACAATGGCTCAGTGGCTCTGGACTGTGGGACATTCCAAACCCAGTGCTAGGTGACATTACCCTATGCTTTATGACAAAAACAGTTGTCATGGTCGTCTCCGTGTGTGTGTCATTGTATGCTTGGCTCAAGCTATGGCGCCATATATGGTGCACTACCTAGTATCCCACGTTAACTGGCTCCACCAAAAAACATGCTTGAGTGTGTCAAAATAAGAAAGTTTCTAAAGGTGTAAATAAAGAATGCAGTGCCATGTGACGTGGTCCTCGAGGGAAAAATTTTAGCTGCTGATCGGACTTTGGATGCAGTCGATGCATAGGGTTCTCGTGGCCTTACATAGCTCATTTATGGGCCCACTAACCGCATGGATGTTTAAATTAATCTTTGATAAATAGTGTTGAAAAGGGTCGGGCTCCGTTGACAGATCTAAAATGACAGGGACACAATATAAGCCAGGTGGCACACTGTTACAAGACTCTGACCGTATGAATGTTTGTCCTATCCCATGATGGACCTACAAACCAAAAATCAGCCTGATTAGTGATTTATAAGTGTTGCATCTTTGTACCTCAAATACTGCTCAAATTCCCACAGTTGAGATCAGCCCATGAAAATAAGTCCAATTCAAAGCCTATAAATCACTAATCAGGCTGATTTTTGGTTTGTAGGTCCACCATGGGATAGGACAAACATCCATACGGTCAGACTCCTGTAACAGTGTGCCACTTGGCTTTATATTGTATCCCTGTCATTTTATCTGTCATTTTAGATCCGTCAACGGAGCCCGGCCCTGTTGAAAATTCACAAATCAGCAAAAAAAAAGAGAATTAAAAAGATCAATCACACAAATACAACAAATTTAAGTGAATTGGCAGTGTACCTACATCCACAGGTAAAAATAGTTTTTTCACTATCTCTAAAGAATTGAGGTTACAAAAGTTTCCCTTTGCTCACTCTCACTCTCTCAATGTACAAGTCCAAATCCCAACGCCCTTTTAGAAAATACATATAGATTTCTGGTACAAAAGATTACCCAACATACCCCAGAACAAGGTACCCAAACACATACTGTAAAGACTTGTACGAACTGTATGGATGCCGAAAAAATCTGGGCTGGGGGATCCACCCCAGGGCAGGGGACGCACTGCCTTCCCAACCCCTCAGCCAGCTAAGGACTAAGTTGGACCTGTGGTAGCTATGGTTTGATTAACAGTATAATACCTGCAAAAAAAAAAAATGCGACACTTCCTGTAGAATACAAGACACCTAACCCACAGATATGCATACCAAAAATCAATATGATTGGTTTTCTCTAGCCATATATTTTAGGGATAGGCTTCTATGTGCCAGGGCCGTATAAAGCAGACAAAACGGCCCTGCTCAGTGCTTGTCACGTCAGCAAAAAACAAAACCACCAAGGCAACCGGAACCCAAGCTTGTCGGTTTTGATTTTTTTGTTTTTCTTTTTTAATTTTTTGCTGATGTGGCAAGCACTGAGTAGGGCCGTTTTGTTTGCTTTATACGGCCCTGGCACATGGAAGCCTCTCTCATCTAGAAATTATGGATCAAGCTGGTTTTTGATATGTATATCCACCAAGGGGTGCGGGCTAAAAAAATGGGGCTATGTAGGACCACGAGAGCCCTCTACGTCTAAACTTTTTTGTCTTCAAGTATTGCATTCACATATTCAAAACAGTATCCGGTCTAGCTCGAACTATGACACATAAGGTGCACCTTATGGTCGAGACTTAATTTATGTGGTAATGTCCCATGTCAACTGGCTCCGATCCACCAAAAGCATAAAAAAGCTTCTAAAGGTGTTTAATTGGATATTTGACTTGACTCGAAATAGCTTGACTGAATCATACACATGTAGTCGTCCAATTGAATTGGTTTCTTTGGCATGACATATATAAGAGCTGTTCAATAAACTGAAATGTCCGGTAATGCATTTGTAACGAGGAACGGCTGGCTTAATCATAGATTTTCTCGAAAGTCGAAAAAAAAAATTACCATTATTATAGGTAAAAGTGGTAGGAAAAAAAAGTTACCATCCTCAAAAGGAGTTCATCTTAGTTCTTCCAAAAATTTGTCTGTCAAAAGACAATGGTTAATTGGGTTCAAAAGTGGTTTCGAGATCATGAACCCAAGGTTTAAAGGGGACCGTTATAACGGTATAACGGACTGGGGGCGTATAGGGAATAAATCCATACACCCTCAAAATACGCGCTTTTTCTACGGGCTTGATATCCTTTCAGTGCTGTTGGATCCAAGGTTCCGAGACAAACCCGATGTCAGACTCCGAGGTATCCGAGGTTAGGTTCCGAGGTATCCGAGTTATCTGAGATCAGATTCCGAGGTGTCTGAAGTCAGACTCCGAGGTGTTCGAGATTAGATTCCAAAGTATCCGAGGTATCTAAGATCAGATTCCGAGGTGTCCGAGGTGTCCGAGATTAGATTCCGAAGAGTCCGAAGTGTCCGAGATTAGATTCCGAGGAGTCCGAAATATCCGAGATTAGATTCCGAGGAGTCCGAAGTGAGGTTCCAAGGCCGCTGGATGATCCTGCAAATAACTCAATGTGGTGGAATTCCACCAAATGAGCCTCCGATGCTTAAGTCGGTCTTTTGAGTAAAATTTATGATCAAGCTTTAATCTCCCAAAATCCTCCTCTACAACTGTAGCAAATGTTGCTATTTATAATATTCAAAGCTAGATATTTATGTAGATATTTTATATGAACCAGTAAGAATTCACCATGTGTCTTTCCATAATAACTCTCCAAGTCTAAAGGTAATTCCGAGGTTTTCGAGGTTACCGAATATCATATCCGAGACTTCCGAGGATCCCGAATAAGGTGCCTAAGATCAAATGACAAAATCAGTAAGTATCACCCGAGGATCCGATGTCACATTTTATTAGACCCGAGGTACCCGAGGTCATATTGCAATAGGATCCGAGGTACCCGAGGTCATATTGCAATAGGATCCGAGGTACCCGAGGTATCCGAGGTACCCGAGGTTAATATGTCATTGGATCCGACGATTCCGAGGTACCCGAGGTCATATTGTCATTAGATCCGACGAGTCCGAGGTATCCGAGGTCCCCAGTGAAGTTTTTCCAATTCCAAGTTTATGGCAAATCACGTGTCAGTCGAAGCATGTGACACGTGGCACAATCGTATACGTCCACGTGTCAACAGATTTTATCCCCCACAGGGCGTTACTGTTTTTTCCATTATAACGAAAAAAAACACTTAGGGGCAAAAATGAAAAAAAATGGGAAAATAACGGAAAAAATGGCGCTGAAATTCAAATTTTGAAAATACGGAAAATAACAGAAAATAACGGAAAATAACAGAATATAAAGGAAAAAAATAGAATATAACGGAAAATAATGGGGAAAAAAATGAAAATACGGCCTTATTTTCACAAAAATAACGGTCGTTATTATAACAGAAAAATAACGGTCATTATTTTCGTTATAACGAAAATAACAGCCGTTATTTTCTGGGCATTTTAACGGTCCATAATGTAACAGGGTAGGTCCGAATCCGTTATAACGGCCGTTATTTTCGTTATAACGGCCGTTTTTTAAACCTTGCATGAACCTAGTCCTCATCTCTAGGTTGGATTGGAGAATTCTTAGCGAGCCTAACTCTCTGTGATTGACGCAACCCTATTAAAATCTTCCCTCAACTTCTTTCAATCCCTTAGGATTCATATCCCTTGGGCGGTAGTAGGTCCTAACACCTTTCTACTTTATCACAAGATTCCCAACCCTATTTCATGGACCAAAATCCTCAGCCTTACTGAGTCAATAGGAAAAGGGAAAATCTTCCTTCTAGGCCAACTCACTGCATGGATGTGTATCCCACCCCTTGGTAGATATTCATACCAAAAATCAGCTTGTTTGATGATTTCTAGCCATTGGATTTAGTACTCAACACAATGGTTGAATCGAACGGTTAGAACCAAGCCTTAAAAAGTGCTAATATCTAATGGGTAGAGATAATCAATCAGTGTGTGCTTTTTTGTGTGTATATCCACCAAGGGATGGCCTAAACATCCATGTGGTCAGTGGGCCCAGAGAGCAGCAGTGAGTAACAAGAATCGCTAAATCTCACTACTTTTTAATGCGGGTCCGGCTTGCTTTGAAACATTTGGGCCTATAATAGGGGTTAGGCTTGTGTCTAGTTAAAAATATCTTGGGCTGGATTCAGGAAGAGCTTCACCAGTCCAAGCCCGCTTAACACTCCTAGTAATAGCCGATTTACTGTCTATATCCATGTTTGCTTAGTTAGGTACGTGGGTTCCAGACTTCCATAGCATGTACGTGCTAGTAGTTTTCACAACGCATGATTACTTGATTGCCATCTGATTGAAAATTGGCGGTGATGATGAGGTTGAAATCCAAACACTTAGGTATTACTTTTGAGGAGCAGGGTTATTGGAAGGCCAAATTGTTAGCTCAAACAACCAAGTTTTAAAATGTTACTGTGGGGGAAAAATATCTGATCTAACCCACACAATCTTTGAGGTCAGACGATTCGGATTATGGTGATGATCGGACGACTCTGATGCTCCAGGATGAAACTGCTTTCTCCTCTGCGAAGGATAGGATGATCTCCAGATGAGATTTGGTTGTACCTGTTGACAAGGCTCCGACGCTCAAGTCAGCTTGGGAAATGTAACAGGTTTTAGGAAATAGTAAAAGATTTCAGAGTTTAAGCTATCTGGATCTGGAGAGCAAGATCCCTTCTCAGTTCTGAGGGTCTCGTATTTATAACCTTAGAACTGGCGTGACTCACCTTCCACGTGTCTAGTCATTTATCAGTCAATGATGACTCAGATGGATTCTGTTATAAAACAGAATCTTATGGTTATATCTTGACTTCCTTGATTCGGTTATACCTGAAATAACTGAAATGACACTGAGGTGGCATCCTTCATGTCAGGTATTCAGATAAGGTGATGTTGAATTCGTGATAGTTCAACTAGCTGCCATGTGGCCAATATTCATTAGTTAAGAAATCGATTGTATTCAGAATACTTACCTCGTACGTAAGAGATCCTGCCACGTAAGTCATTTGACATCATCTGGCTTTGCCGGGATAATATTGAAATAGATCCCGTCAAGTAAGTCTGATGACCTTGTCGGGATAAATGCATCCAGCCAATAATGTGACCTTGCCGGGATGATGTCCCGGGAAGAGATGCTGGATTTCCCGGGATGAGATACTTGAGTTGCCAGGATGAGTTCCCGGGATGACATGTTTGGAGTTCCCGGGATGATATGCTTGAATTGCCAGGATGAGTTCCCGGGATGATATGTTTGGAGTTCCCGGGATGATATACTTGAGTTGCCAGGATGAGTTCCCGGGATGACATGTTTGAGTTCCCGGGATGATATACTTGAGTTGCCAGGATGAGTTCCCGGGATGAGATACTTGAGTTGCCAGGATGAGTTCCCGGGATGAGATACTTGAGTTGCCAGGATGAGTTCCCGGGATGAGATGTTGGAGTTGCCAGGATGAGTTCCCGGGATGAGATACTTGAGTTGTCAGGATGAGTTCCCGGGATGAGATGTTGGAGTTGCCAGGATGAGTTCCCGGGATGAGATACTTGAGTTGCCAGGATGAGTTCCCGGGATGAGATGTTGGAGTTCCCAGGATGAGATACTTGAGTTGCCAGGATGAGTTCCCGGGATGAGATACTTGAAGTTCCCGGGATGATATGTTTGGAGTTCCCGGGAAGAGATGTTGGAGTTCCCGGGATGAGATTGTAAAAGATCCCGTCTATCCAGTTGATCTCGGTGGGATGAGACTCATCAATATGTCGGGTAAGATTGAATACTTCCCGACATATTAAAGGCTGAGATGTTAATATTCTCTGTTAGCATCACTTCCATGTGTCGATAATACAATCCTGACACGTGGCATTTCCAAGTAATGGAAATCGAGTGACACGATAGGCAGTTTATAGCTCTTGATGATGATTCCAGCGCATTAACTCTCGCGTGCTGTCTTCTAACACGCGTCGTGTATTCGAAACCGCACGTGCTAAGCTAGAGATACGTGTCCAATTTTGACTTGCTGGAAAATACGGCACCCACATCGCCCCCCTTTTTGAGAAGATCGATAAATGACCGTCGTATCTTCTGAAAAAGATCTTGGCCATCCACGTTTCATATCTGTTTCTTAGCCGTTGGATCATGTAATAACCAATCGATCATTTTCCTCCTCATTTAATACTGCGCTTACGTTTTGCTGTATTCATGATACGTGTCCGTAGCAACGTGCTGCCCAATGTACGTCGTCGAATGGAATGATTGATGGGTACAGTACTCGAGGGAATAGGTAACCGAACCGTCGAGTAACCAATCTTTTGAGTTTTGGCGCCCGAGATTTGATATAGCCAAACTGCTGGTTTGATATAACCAGATCTTTGCCTATAAAAGGTTTATTCACCGCTTTCTTCCATTTCTTCGCTCTGGTCAGTGCTCTACAATACTTCAAGCTTCAAGCTCAAGCTGTTCTTCACCTGTATCTCCTCTGTTCGCTGCTTCCAGACTGTAACGGTACTTTTCTCTCATCTGTCATCCCCTCTCGTATACTTTCATTTTCTTCTTCATCTTCTTCTTCAAATGGCTAGGGGTAAAAGGGTTCTTGAAGATACCGAAGAAATGGTTCCCAGAGAACCAGTAGAAACCAATGTTGATGTAGAGGAACAATTATCCTCTGATTCGTTGGATAGAGAAGTAGATGTATATAGGGAGGAACCAATAATTCCTCAAGTAATCGTCAGGGTCCCAACTTATGGGAATGACCCTTATATTGTAGGTTTGAGAAAAGAATTTGCCATTCCTTCTTCTGTTTTTGTTAATATCGGTTCTCGTCATGGGGAAAATACCAACCCTGGCGAAATAAGTATCACTCGGCTTCAATTGAAGTTCGGGTTAACCCTACCTCTGACTCCTTTAGTGAGGGAAGTCCTCTGGTTCTACGACCGGGCTCCCGGCCAGATGCACGGAAATTTCTGGCGTCTGATGAATAGGATAGAGTATTTCAACTCTACGAGTAAATACCAGATCGGTCTCTCCGAGATCGATTATCTGTACATTTTGAGGAGATGCCCAGACTCCTTCGATACCGATATGTTCTGGTCGGTAGCTGCCCGGAATAAAAATCAGAAGATAGTTGAGAGCCTGCCCGATAGTCATAAGGGATGGCACTCTGATCCTCTGCTGGTGACTGGATCTTGGGAATTTGACGAGCGTGTAGAGGGGAGCTCCAGCAGCCATAGAGTCCGCACAAGCTTTAACTTGTCGGGTAAGCTCCTCTTTATATCCCGTCAATCTCCTTTAGATTCAGTTAATCAGTCTATTGATCAATTTTCTCTCTTCTCTGCTGTAGACTATACCAGACGTCCCTGGAAATATCCTCAGGATATAGAGGACAAGGTCAAATATATTTTGAGGAAAATCCCCAAGGTAGTAAAGCAATGGTCCCTGGCGGGGCTAATTGATAAAAATAAAAGATCCTCAGCTCCCACTCCTGTCATCTCACGGGACCTGCGGATAACGGCTCCCGACTATTCGCGTAAGCGTCCTGCTGTGGAGATTACTGCAAGGGATGAAGTGTCTCGGGAAGAGGAGGATATAAGTCCCGACATCCCCTTAATAAAGAGACCTCGCCAAACTCATAGCACGCCAGCCCATGTAAATCCCCCAACAAGTCGGGTCACGGTTGCTCCTTATCCCGTGGCCGAATTCTTCAGACATCCAGATGGTCGACAAGAACCTCTAAATGATTTTGCCCGGGAACTTGTCCGGTTGGAAGAGGCAGATGTATATTCTTCTATAGCTGATGTCTAACTCATATTCTTATGTGATCATCTAACTTGTTACCTCCTTTGCAGATGGAGGGTAGAATGGCCGAGATGAGGAAGGATACCTTTGCTGTCCCAGCTTTGGTGCCAAAGAAGAAAAGAAAACTGGTCAAGGGACTAGCTCCTGAATTAGAGGCATCACTGACTCGGGAGGGTATCGTAACTACTGCGGTGGCTGGTGGTTCCTCATCGACTCAGCCTTCTGAGGCCCCAGATTCTCCTTCGGTAGCTGCCATACCTACTGCTTCTCCTTCGATTGCCACTATGCGATCTCCTCCTGGATTCCTTCCTTCTCCAGAGCTTCAACCAATATCTACCCCTCCATCAACCTCTCGTCCAACAGACACTGCCGGGCCCAGTCATTCAATTGGTGAGCACATTCGTTCTCCTTCATTCCCGTCTGGTACAGCATTTGATTTAATTGATACATGGGTTACACTGAAAGAATTGTGGCGACAAGATAACCCCATTGCAGGTCTACGGGATTTCGATGGCGTGGAACCATACATCATGAATGCTGGTTGCTTGCCAAATGGGCAGCCCATTTCGGAGCAAAGCTCCATTGCTGACGCTGGGGTGGCTTCGACGTTAATCGAACGAATCTGTCTTCCACGGGACAGATTGCGTTATATTGACATGCCTTCCCCAAAAGTGCCATGTGAAGTTCTCAGTCGTTCCCTCCTAGAGGTAAGAATTTATATTTTTTTTTTTTTTTTTGTACTGCTTTCTCTGATGAATTCTTCCAATATATTCTAACAGTTCCTTCTGTCTGCAGAGCATCCATGCCTACGTAGGTCTGAGGGATTATCTTGGTGATCTCCTCCAAAATTATACTGCCCTTGTCGAAAAATCAAGTGCATCCGAAGCTAAACTTCAACTGGCCGAGGAGCAAATTCAAGCAGCCACTCTCTCTGCCGAAGTTTCAAAGACCAAGGTTGAAATGGAGAGAAAATTGGCTCTTGAAGCTCTTGCTTCAAAGAAAAAAGCTGAAGATAACTTGATTAAAGTCAAGGCGGAGTATGCAAAATTCAAGGAGGGAGCCAGTCGCCTGCAAAAAGATCTGGAAAAGATGACCGTTGAGAGGGATGAAACCAAACAGGCATCTGATGCCCTCCAACAAGAATCTTACGACAAGGGATACCGGGAAGGCTTCGCCAAATGTGAAGCCATGATGGAAGAAGAAGGAGATGAAGATCCTGTTGAAAATATGGTTCAGCCTGAACCACTCGTCGGGACAATAATTTCAACAGAAGTTCCCCGAGAACCATCTCCAACCATCCCGGCACCTGAAGTTGTTCCAGCCTTTTCTCAGACAGACATGGTGACTCCAGGAGGGGATGTCACAGTAAATCCTGTCACTCAGCCGGTCGGCGGGCAGGATGTGACACTTCCCTGATTTTTGTAACTAACCCCTTGGGTTTACAATTGTAAATGCCGTTTAAGGCTTTTCAATATAATAGAATACTTTTTCTGTTATTGTATGAACTGAATACTTATCAAAATATGAATTCAATGTGTTAAAATTCAATAATCCTAGTCAGGAATATAGGTTTGTCGGGAATCAACCTGTATTATCCCGGCTAGGATTTCATGGTCAATTAATCTCACTTGGATTTTATAAATGACGAGAATCTCATTAATTCTAGTCGCATGACTAAGAATCTTTAGATCATCCCGGCCTTCCGGTTTGTATACTTGGACTCTTATCAAGGCAAGAAGCCAAGATTGATAAGAATCCAAGGCTCCCGGCTAGGACTTTGTATTTGACGTGATTCTCCTCAATTCCAGTCGCATGACTTAGAATTTTAGATCATCCCGGCCTTCCGGTTTGTAACTCCCGGCTTAGGACTTTGTAATCGACGTGATTCTCCTCAATTCCAGTCGCATGACTTAGAATTTTAGATCATCCCGGCCTTCCGGTTTGTAACTCCCGGCTTAGGACTTTGTATTCGACGTGATTCTCCTCAATTCCAGTCGCATGACTTAGAATTTTAGATCATTCCGGCCTTCCGGTTTGTAACTCCCGGCTTAGGACTTTGTATTCGACGTGAATCTCTTCAATTTCAGTCGCATGACTTAGAATTTTAGATCATCCCGGCCTTCCGGTTTGTAACTCCCGGCTTAGGACTTTGTATTCGACGTGAATCTCTTCAATTCCAGTCGCATAACTTAGAATTTTAGATCATCCCGGCCTTCCGGTTTGTAACTCCCGGCTTAGGACTTTGTATTCGACGTGAATCTCTTCAATTCCAGTCGCATGACTTAGAATTTTAGATCATCCCGGCCTTCCGGTTTGTAACTCCCGGCTTAGGACTTTGTAATCGACGTGATTCTCCTCAATTCCAGTCGCATGACTTAGAATTTTAGATCATCCCGGCCTTCCGGTTTGTAACTCCCGGCTTAGGACTTTGTATTCGACGTGAATCTCTTCAATTCCAGTCGCATGACTTAGAATTTTAGATCATCCCGGCCTTCCGATTTGTAACTCCCGGCTTAGGACTTTGTAATCGACGTGATTCTCCTCAATTCCAGTCGCATGACTTAGAATTTTAGATCATCCCGGCCTTTCGGTTTGTAACTCCCGGCTTAGGACTTTGTAATCGACGATGATGCTTCTTGTATGAGAAACTTGGAATCATCTTTATTGATAGAAAATCCGCATATTAAATGCGTTCCACGGTCTTTCAAATACATCTCCGTCTTGTGTCTTCAAGTAATAAGCCCCGTTCTGCCCAATCCTGTCAACAAGGTAAGGACCTTCCCAATTGGCACCCAATTTGCCACTCCCGGGCTCCCTTGTATTGTCAAATACTTTTCTCAGTACCAAATCTCCAACTTTGAAGGTCCTGCGTCTGACGCGGCGATCATATGACCGTTTGATAGTTTGCTGATAATTAGCCAATCTCACAACTGCCTGTTCCCGACGCTCTTCTAGCAAGTCATTGTCCCGAGCCAATATTCCTTCATTCTGCCCAGTATTGACAGCCTGAGTCCGAGATGTCGGGATAACAACTTCTGTAGGGATTACTGCCTCTGATCCATAAGCCAGAGAAAATGGAGATTCCCCTGTAGTTCTTCTCGGGGTAGTTCGATATGCCCAGAGTACTCCTGACAATTCTTCCGCCCATTTTCCCTTTGCTCGATCTAACCTCTTCTTCAAGTTTTCGAGTATAACTCGATTTGCTCTCTCGGCAAGTCCGTTATTCTGGGGGTATCTTGGGGCAGATAGTCTTTTCTTTATATTCAAAGCCTGACACAGAGCTTTCACCTTGGTGGAATCAAACTGGGTTCCGTTATCTGTGACTATCTCTTCTGGAATGCCGAACCGGCAGATGATATTCTCCCATAAGAACCTCTTCACATGCGAAGACTGTACCTGAACTAACGGCACTGCCTCGATCCACTTTGTGAAGTAATCCGTGGCCACCAATAAGAACCTCACATTCCCTGGGGCTGTCGGGAATGGTCCCATTATATCTAGTCCCCATTTCGCAAATGGCCATGGACTGAATACAGGATGCAGCTCTTCGGCGGGAACCTTTATCAATGGAGAATATTTCTGACACTTCTCACATTTCTTCACCAGCAACTTGGCATCTTTCTGCATGTAGGGCCAAAAATAACCTTGGCTGAGAGCTTTATGTGCCAAGGTCCTCGCCCCCGAGTGATTTCCACATTCCCCCGCATGTATCTCAAGAAGAACTTGCTGAGATTCTCTGGGGGTAAGACATTTAAGGAGAGGACCTGATGCTGATTTCCTGTAGAGATCTTGGCCTACCATGATATACCTTCTCCCAAGCCTCTGAATTCTCTTTGCGGCATCTCTCCCAGAAGGGAGTTCTCCATGTTGTAAATACCTTCGAAAATCGTCCATCCAACTTGGCTCATGATCAACCTCCACCGGGGCCAGATAAACTTCAACAGGTGAATGAATACTCGGAAATTCCTGATAGTCCACGGATATAGTTCTTGATTCAGCCCCTCCCATCATAGTAGATAAATAGGCCAAAGCATCAGCATGCCGATTTTCCATCCTTGGTAACTGATGAATTTTTATGTTACCAAATCGCTCAGCCAAATGTTGAACAATATCTAAATAAGCTGCCATCCTCTCATCTCGGGCTAGATATGTCCCAGCAAACTGACTGACGACCAGCTGTGAATCAGTATAAGCGGTAATGTCTGTTATCCCGAGATCAAGTGCTGTCTGGAGTCCCGAAATCATTGCTTCATATTCTGCTTCGTTATTGGATGCCACGAACCCGAATTTAACAGATTTTTCCAATCTAGTATTCTCAGGTGTGACCAGAACGACTCCTACACCTGATCCGTTCTCATTGGCTGATCCATCAGTAAACAATCTCCATCCCGTCTTGGGATTCAACATCTCTGGCAGCTCGGGAAGTGGAAGAACTTCTCTATCCTCGCCCCCAGTGTCTGCCACATCTTGAACTGGGAAGTCGGCCAAAAACCCTGCCAAGGCATGTCCCTTCTCAGATGTTCTTGGTGAGAACTGAATGTCGTATTGAGCCAAATAAATGGCCCATTTAGCCATTCTCCCTGACAAATCGATCTTACCGAGTATAGATTTCAAAGGATGCTCTGTGTAAACCGTAATAGTCCTGCCTTCAAAGTAGGGTTTAAGACGTCTCGAAGCATAAATCAAAGCCAAAGCAGCTTTCTCGATTGTGGCATATCTCGTTTCTGCCCCAATCAAAGTCTTACTGGTGAAATATACTGGTCGTTCTTCCCGATCGAGCTCACGGAAGAGAACGACGCTAATGGATTCATCTGTGGTAGCCAAATAAAGATCCAGAGGCTCCCCTTGATCAGGTTTAGAAAGAATCGGAGGTTGTGAGAGATAATGTTTGAGCTTTTGAAAGGCTTCATCACACTCTTCAGTCCAGTCAAATCTTCCATTCTTCTTCAAGAGCCTGAATAAAGGTCTGCATCTATCTGACGATCTCGCTATGAAGCAATTCAATGCTGCTATCCTCCCGACAAGCTTTTGGACTTCCTTCCTGTTCTTTGGTGAAGGCATATCTGTCAAAGCCCTGATCTGTTCGGGATTAGCTTCAATTCCTCGCCTCGTAATGAGATAACCTAGAAATTTCCCTGAGGTCACTCCAAAGACGCACTTGGCAGGATTGAGTTTCATTTGATACTCTCGAAGACGATCAAACGTTTTCTCGAGATCTCCCAGATGTAATTCCCGGGTCCTTGTTTTAACCATCATATCGTCTATATACACCTCCATCGTCACGCCAATCATATCATGGAACATTTTATTAACGAGACGTTGGTAAGTGGCTCCCGCATTCTTGAGACCAAAAGGCATCACTCTGTAACAAAAGACGCCCCTATCAGTCGTGAAGGCTGTCATCTCCTGATCTGGCTCATACAGAGGGATCTGATTATAACCCGAATACCCATCCATGAAAGATAAGATCTCATATCCCGAGGTTGCGTCAACCAGTTGATCAATCCTCGGCAAAGGATATGGATCTTTAGGGCAGGCTTTATTCAAGTGTGTGAAGTCTATGCAGACTCTGATCTTCCCATTCTTCTTCGGAACAGCCACTATGTTGGCTAACCATTGTGCATTGTTGACTTCGCGGATGAATCCGGCCTCCAGGAGTTTATCAATCTCTTCCTGGACTGCCTGCTGCTTCTCTGGAGCAATCCTCCGAGGTCTCTGTTTCACAGGTAATGATCTCTATTTACCTGTAGATGGTGGCAGGAAATGTCGGGAGAAATACCCGGCATATCGTTAAATGACCATGCGAAAACATCCATATAAGATTTGAGAAAATCAGTGAAGGATATTTTTTCTTCCACAGATAATCCAGCCCCGATATAAGTACACTTTGGGTTTTCCTCACTACCGAGGTTAACCTGATCAGTCTCCTCAACTGTGGGACTTGTCCCTTGCTCAATATCACCTTCCCGGGTCAGCGCAGTCTGCTCCAGACTTGTCGGGATGCGCTCTAATTGCTATTTTTCCATAACTACGGACGAAGTTCCCCCTCCATGATGATCCTCCAGGACTGGGACCTGCTTCCATTTCAGGGCCATGGCATAGCATTTTGCCGAGATGGCCTGATCTCCCTTGAGCTCCATAATCCCGTGAGCAGTCGGGAATCGGAACAATTGATGATAAGTAGACGGTACCCCCTTGACTTCATGTATCCAGCCTCTCCCCAAGATGCCGTTGTAGGGGGATGGTGTATCTAGAACAAGAAATTCGACCATAGACGTGATCGGTCCCGTCTTTACTGGCAGAATTATCTTTCCCATTGCATATTCTCTCTGGCCATTGAATCCGACCAGAGGAACATTGCTCTGGATGAGATCTGACGGGTTAAAACCCATCTTCCGATAAGCCTCTGCAAATAAAATCTCTGCTGAGCTCCCAGGATCAATCAACAGACGCTTCACCTCATAATTACCCACAGGCAAAGTGAGCACTAGCGCGTCTGAATGTGGATGATCTACTCCCACGAGATCTCTGTCGGAGAAGAAAATCGCTGCGTCAGTGCTCTCCATCATCTCCACGGGATCTGTGATTCTAGGTCCCATTGATAGGTGTAAGATCTCATTCAGGTGTTCAACCTTCCTGATTTTAATCCTGTCCACCCTCTCCGTCTCTCCACGGGATAGTTGCCGTCCTCCCCCGTGTATCACATCAATTATCAACCCACGCTCTTGCTGTTTAACGGGGTTCTTATCCTTCTTGAGAACCTCGGCTCCAGCTACTGCCCCAGTCGTGCTGGCAATAAACTGTTGCAAAAAGCCTTGGTTAATCAGGTCCTCAATCTTATGTTTCATCGCCCAGCATTTATTGGTTATGTGCCCTGCTTCTTGGTGGAAGGCACAGAACAGATTCATATCTCTATCTCCCTTCAAATCCGGCCTCATTGGTCGGGGATATTAGAGATACTTCTCGTTTTTAATCAGATCAAATATCTGACTAATGGTCTTGTTCAAGGATGTAAAAATCCTTCTCTCTCGACGGGGATACTGTCCAGTGCTCCCCGACTTCTCTGGTACCTTCACGGGAATCTCTGCGGTCGTGATAATCTCAGCTACAGCTTTTTGCTTTCCCTTCGAAATTTTGCTGGAGGTCGGGGCCTTCTTCACCTCATTCACAGATATAGCCACTCCTTGGCCTCGCTGGAGTGTGTCGTCCTCAAGTTTAGAGTATTTCTCTACTCGAAGAAACAGGGCTTCCATACTCACTGGCCTATTCTTCGTTAGAGACATGTATAGTCCAGAACTCGTGGATAATGCCTTGCGAAAGGCTGTAACGGCATGCTTATCATCACAGTCTTCCACTGTGGTCATGAGAGTATGGAATCTCTTTGTAAAATCTCGCAAGGTTTCTTTCTGATCACAATGTACATTAAATAGCACATCGACATCATTCTTATGTAATCTGTTGCAAGAATATCGAGTGATGAAGAGAGTACTTAACTTCGTGAAGTCAGAAATGGTTCGGGGGGCTATCTGGTTAAACCAGATCAATGCATCGTCGCTTAAAGTGGAAGGGAACATCCTGCAGAGGAGTTCGTCTTGAAACTCCCACATCGTCATCGCCTTTCTGAAGCGAAGTACGTGATTCACAGGATCTGTCTCTCCTGTGAATATCGAAAATTTATGATAAGAAAAAGATTTTGGGGCACGGTATCCCTGTATCTCTTTTGTAAAAGGAGAATCTCTAGGAATTCTCGTTGCCATTGCTGTCATTTTATCAGCCAATGTTTCTTTCTTTCCCATCATCTCAGCTACCAGATCAGCTATCTGCTTCCTGGTTTCTGGCTGAATATGATCCGAGCTTCGCTGGCAGGAAGACTCGGCTTTATGACGCTTCTCTGGAAGCGGAATATGGGAATCTCCACGTCTACTACGTGGATTTCGCAAGACAGATTCCTCTGAATTCGATCTGTCTGAATGGAAATGACTTTTCTCCTGGTGACTACGCCCTGCTGCACCAGATGTATAATCACCAGTTCGTTCAGCAGTCATCCGCTGCTTCAACTCCTCATTCTCTTCGCGCAATTGGGCAATCATCTTCTGCTGATTGTCCAATTCTCTCGCTCTTCTCCCCTCCGTAATAGCATCTCTGAGATCGCTAGTCGGATTCTTCTCTCGTCCACTCCTGAGACCTGTGCGTCTGGTATCCACCATTGTTCGAATCGAATATCTCTTAGAACGGAAAACTTCTAGTCGTTTCCCACAGACGGCGCCAAAAGATGTGGGGGAAAAATATCTGATCTAACCCACACAATCTTTGAGGTCAGACGATTCGGATTATGGTGATGATCGGACGACTCTGATGCTCCAGGATGAAACTGCTTTCTCCTCTGCGAAGGATAGGATGATCTCCAGATGAGATTTGGTTGTACCTGTTGACAAGGCTCCGACGCTCAAGTCAGCTTGGGAAATGTAACAGGTTTTAGGAAATAGTAAAAGATTTCAGAGTTTAAGCTATCTGGATCTGGAGAGCAAGATCCCTTCTCAGTTCTGAGGGTCTCGTATTTATAACCTTAGAACTGGCGTGACTCACCTTCCACGTGTCTAGTCATTTATCAGTCAATGATGACTCAGATGGATTCTGTTATAAAACAGAATCTTATGGTTATATCTTGACTTCCTTGATTTGGCTATACCTGAAATAACTGAAATGACACTGAGGTGGCATCCTTCATGTCAGGTATTCAGATAAGGTGATGTTGAATTCGTGATAGTTCAACTAGCTGCCATGTGGCCAATATTCATTAGTTAAGAAATCGATTGTATTCAGAATACTTACCTCGTACGTAAGAGATCCTGCCACGTAAGTCATTTGACATCATCTGGCTTTGCCGGGATAATATTGAAATAGATCCCGTCAAGTAAGTCTGATGACCTTGTCGGGATAAATGCATCCAGCCAATAATGTGACCTTGCCGGGATGATGTCTCGGGAAGAGATGCTGGATTTCCCGGGATGAGATACTTGAGTTGCCAGGATGAGTTCCCGGGATGACATGTTTGGAGTTCCCGGGATGATATGCTTGAATTGCCAGGATGAGTTCCCGGGATGATATGTTTGGAGTTCCCGGGATGATATACTTGAGTTGCCAGGATGAGTTCCCGGGATGACATGTTTGAGTTCCCGGGATGATATACTTGAGTTGCCAGGATGAGTTCCCGGGATGAGATACTTGAGTTGCCAGGATGAGTTCCCGGGATGAGATACTTGAGTTGCCAGGATGAGTTCCCGGGATGAGATGTTGGAGTTGCCAGGATGAGTTCCCGGGATGAGATACTTGAGTTGCCAGGATGAGTTCCCGGGATGAGATGTTGGAGTTCCCGGGATGAGATACTTGAGTTGCCAGGATGAGTTCCCGGGATGAGATACTTGAAGTTCCCGGGATGATATGTTTGGAGTTCCCGGGAAGAGATGTTGGAGTTCCCGGGATGAGATTGTAAAAGATCCCGTCTATCCAGTTGATCTCGGTGGGATGAGACTCATCAATATGTCGGGTAAGATTGAATACTTCCCGACATATTAAAGGCTGAGACGTTAATATTCTCTGTTAGCATCACTTCCATGTGTCGATAATACAATCCTGACACGTGGCATTTCCAAGTAATGGAAATCGAGTGACACGATAGGCAGTTTATAGCTCTTGATGATGATTCCAGCGCATTAACTCTCGCGTGCTGTCTTCTAACACGCGTCGTGTATTCGAAACCGCACGTGCTAAGCCAGAGATACGTGTCCAATTTTGACTTGCTGGAAAATACGGCACCCACAGTTACCATACAACAACCCCCTTTGGAGATGAGAACTCCCCGTTCAAGCATTGTTCAAAAGTTAATACAATTAAATAATGACAACCGTCTGATCTATTGATGTTTTGGATCGGATGGTTTTGATCATATGAACAGATCAATTATTAGCCTAGATGATCTTACCAATGGAACCCTTTGAATATTGGGTCCCAATCTTTCACATGGTGATCACACATCTTTAATACCTTATATTTTTTCTTATGATATTCACAGTTCGCATTCAGGTAGGATTTGTTTGGTACGCATGCAAACCATTACGCGTGCAATGGTTTGCACACCCATATTATTTTCTTGTGTTTGGTTCGCACTACCTTTGCATACGCAAAGTTTAAAATTTACGCATTGTTTATATTTACTACCATTTGGTCCGTGCGCATGCCTACTTAGGAAAGCACAGAATATGTGGGGCCACATATTAAGTACGAAAAAAAAACTCAAATTTTTCGTACTTAATACGTGGGCCCCACATATTTGAACATGAATTCAAATTTTCAAAAACGAAAAAAAATTTAACAATAGAAAAATAATTGGTAATAACATAATTAACAGACGTTCTTTTTTTTACAAAATTTTTCAAAAAATAATGGTCGTTATTTTCTAGTATATTTTTCAGCATTTTAACGATGTATAAGGTAACGAGGGAGGTCCGAATCCGTTATGGCAAAAATAACGGCCGTTGTAACGGATTAGGACCTCCCCCGTTACTTTATGTTCCGTTAAAATTGGTCAAAAAATAACGATCATTATTTTCTGTTGTAACGAAAATAACTACCATTATTTTTTGAAAAAAATTGTGAAAAAAAGGGCCATTATTTTTTTCCCATTTTTCTCGTTTTTTAAAATTTTAAATTTTAAGACTATTATTTCTGTTTTTTTTTTTTTTTTATGTAAAATAGGGTTTGATTTGAAAAAATATTAGATTTTAATTTGTACCTTATGCAAATCGTTTGCACTAGGAGGCTGTGTAAACAATTGCTCAGGGGTGAAATGGGTTTTTAATTACTAAAGAGGGTGAGCATTCATTTGCCTCTGTTCATGTGCAAATCGTCAAATGCACGTGTACCAAACATGTGTGGGAAACAATTACACGCGTAAACCTATTTGCACACCCAATTTGCACGCGTATCAAATGCACCCGTAGTATTATATCAACTTAATATCGGGGCTCCATACTATCCTAGTATCTCCGATATCTCTATGCTTCACATGGTGGGCCGGAGAAAAACTTTGATATCGAACGTCGATGTCCATCCCAAAAATGTCACATGGATAAATCTCTGACCCACTGACCCATAAATGTTTGGCCCACCCTTTAGTGGATCCACACACCAAAATTAGCTGATTGGTGATTTGTGGCCATGGGATTTGAACATTTTCATGGGTAATTTCTAGCTGTCGCAGTTGAACATTTATTTTGGGTGCTCCAATGGATTGAAATCAACAATCAGGCAATCAGGATCATTTTTGGTGTATGGATCGATTAACGGGTGTGCCAAACATTTATAGGTCAGTGGGTCCGAAATAATAATTAATACTCCACGTACGTGAGCGTTTTATGTGCTTCTCTGTGACTTCCACTCCCTAATATGCCAAGTGTCACATTATTTCAAACCCACTATACGATGAAGATTCCAATTTTCCTCAAACGACGTGGCGGTATATGTCACGTGGCACATACATTTAGATACCACTAGGAACCAAAAATCAGCCCAATTGGTAATTCTAGCTGTTGGATTTGAGTCTTTTAATAATTTGATTTTTAGCCCTAACAGTGTCTCTCTTTATCAGATGGAGGGCTGCGAAACTTGGGGTAAAAGCTTTTAGAAGAGTAAGAAGGACCAAGGTTTAAAGGAGGCTGTTTTAACGATTAAACGGACTGGGGGCGTTACCATTTAAACCGTTTAAATGCCATTAAAACGGATTGAAACGGCCAGGGGCAAAAATGAAAAAAAATGAGAAAAAATGGCGCTGAAATTCAACTTTTGAAATTTGAAAATTAAAAAAAAAAAAAAAATTAACGGAAATTAAACAGATTTTAATGGAATTAAATGGATTTAACGGCCTTTTTTCACAAAATTTTTCAGAATTAAACGGCTGTTTAAACGATTTTAACGGCCATTAAAACAAAAAAACGGCCGTTTTTTTTCAAAACCGATAAAACGTGTTTAAACGGTTTTAACGGAAACAGGCTTAGGGCGTTACCGTTTAAACAGCCGTTAAAACCATGGCCGCTTTTAAAACCATGAGAAGGACATCGTGATCCCTTGGGTGAAAGACCCTAGGAGTTGGTTTAATTCCACAAATGTTGGTTTAATTCCACAAATTCTTTTATTGGATTCTACTCTAGCTAGCTATAAGTCTTGATGTCCATCTCGTCCCCTCGATTGATAAAACAAACTCGTTACATGGCATTGAGAAGCAAGATTGTATGTGAGATTGAAGCCTTAAAACCTCCTCTTGAATCTTTTTATTTTAATTACATACAGTGATTCAAACAGAACAGCTAGCCGCTTTCTTGGCAAGGGTACGGTGAATCTAGCAGAGAGAGAGAGGCATCCCAACACATAACATATAAACTAGTTTCCCAACATCATGAGAACCAAAAACTAAAAACTCACGCGGAGTATGGACATCACAAATTTAAAAAACGGAACGATACCGGGACCAAACTTCAAAGCCACTTTCCCCTCCTCTTCTGTCAAACCCTGAAAGTAAGCTTTCTTCTTTGTTTTCGGCATTTGATTGTTTCCGTTCTCGTCGTAGTAAATCATATAACATACCTTCAAAAAAACCTTCACGACTTTTGACCGCTCCTTCTTGAGCATCTTTAATAACACAGAGAACCCATCAACCAAATTATCAAAGGAATCTTGTAATTCCTCTTGTTTAAACTTCATCAAGTTAATTATCGGCTTCACCGTCTCTTTTTTGGTCTCCATTAAAGAACTCATGTCTGCCTTAAGTGACACAAATATGTTTTTCAGCTTCACGAATAAAGAACAAACCAGGCTCTTTAACGAAGTAGCGATGTCTTTGGCTTTCTTCATGGCAGAACATAATAAGCTCTTAAACCAAGTAAGCGTCTCTCTGACTTTCTTCGTTGTTGCACGAAACAAACGCTTCAATGACGTAAGAAACTCTATTGCTTTTTCAGAACAGTAATCCTTGAAGTTTGTTTTTGTAAGAAGGCCTACGGCGATCTCCTCCAATAATTTCTTCAAGAAAGCTTCAAGACGGCTATCTACCATCCCGGAAAGAGTTGCACCAAGCTTCTCAAAGAGAGCATTAAGAGCACCACTCCCCGCCATTGTTCTCAATCCTCAAAACACAACCCACCACCCCCCTTTTATAAGAAGGGTCGGGCTCCCTTGACAGATCTAAAATGACAGGGACACAATAGAAGCCACGTGGCACACTGTTACGTACAGGACTCTGACCGTATGGATGTTTGTCCTATCCCATGGTGGACCTACAAACCAAAAATCAACCTGATTAGTGATTTATAGGCTTTGGATTGGACTTATTTTCATGGGATGATCTCAACTGCGGGAATTTGAACAGTATTTGAGGTACAACGATGCAACGCTTATAAGTTATAAATTACTAATCAGGCTGATTTTTGGTGTAGGTCCACCATGGGATAGGACAAACATCCGTACGATCAGATTCCTGTAACAGTGTGTCACGTGGCTTATATTGTGTCCCTGTCATTTTGCCAGTCATTTTATATCTGTCAACGGAGCCCTACCCTTATAAGAAAAGTTTTTAAACAGTGGGGTATCTAAGGTTACTTCGGAAAAATCTATGATACAGAGAAGTCCCTCAAATTGCAATGTGGCACGTCATGAGTATTTGGCCGATACCTTGGTGGACCTAGCATGATTGGTGATTTCTATCCGTTGGATATTAGTACTTTTTCAGCATGGGCTTGGAACCTATACCCATAGGATGTTCATGAAGCCCATGAAAAAAAGGTGTTCAATTGAGCGGCTACAAATCATCAATCATGCTGATCTTTGTTTTGTAGGTCCATCAAGATGTGGGCCATGCATTCATGGGGCCAGTGGACCCAAAAGAGTGTTAAAGGTAGCAATTTGAAAGACTTTTGCATCAAAATTTTGATACATAATTCTGTATCATAGAACGGCCCTGTTACTTCATGGTTCACAGCCCAGATCGTCACTGTGCAAATTAAATTTCTAGGTGAAAATTTGAAATTTAAAGACGCCGGTCTTAAGACTACCAAGTGCCAAGTACCAAACAATAGAATAAAATAAAAAAGACACGAGTAAAACTTCGGTCGCAGCCCACAATATGAGCCACGTGGCACACTATTAGAGGGTGCTGACCGTATGGATGTTTGGCCAGTCCCTCCGTGGACTTGCAATTAAAAATCAGCCTGATTAGTGATTTATAACCTTTGGATCTTTGCACCCAAATAATGCTCAAATTCCTACGGTGGTTAAAATCAACCCATGAAAAAACTTCAATCCAAAGCTTCGAAATCACTGATCAGGTTTATGTTTGGTTTGTAGGCCCACATAGTGATTGGCCAAACATCCATACGGTCAGTGTTCACTAAGAGTGTGCCACATGGCTCGTATTGTGGGCTGTGACCGAAGTTTTACTTGAAGACGCCGGTCTTATAAATCCTAGCTACGCACTATATATGGTACTGCAGTACAAGGTGAGTAGATGTAAGGTGATTTGGAACCCACTACTTGAAGGGTCCCACTTAGGAGATATATCCATAATTTGTAACCATCTGATCCATCCAGCCATCCATCACATTGTTTTTAGCTAAATATTTTAAAGGGTGGTATGATCATCAGATCATGTATTGTTAGTAATTCAGCATACCGCAAAAATATAGTACGTGAAAAGTTCCAAGTGTAATTCTGTTTTTTTTTTCACAATTTTTCATTAAAAAATAATATTTTACAATTATTTGTCATAATATGTCCCATCTGAATTTTTTTACTTTTTAAAATTCGGTTTTATAGTTATTTTTTCAAAAATTTGTAAAATTCGCGTATAATATGATAAGTATTGCTAACTCTTAGAAATTATGAGTATCATCACAGGTCCCTTCTAAATTCTGATGAATTGCAATACGTACGGCATGGATTTATAGATGACTTGTGCATGGACCATGGAGTGGGACACACCATTAATTCAATGGTCACAACAATCTTGGTTTATGGACTTTTGCCTTGACTTATAGTTAATTTTGTTTTACTTTTTGATGAGATATTTAATATGGGCCATGTTAGGATTTGCTAGGTAGAGGATAACAGCGTTGGCTGTCGTCTTTACTTAAGCACCCATGGATGGTCTTTAAGATTCACTTGGTGTGGATCGAGATGAGCGCAGATGGCTTTTGGTATGTTTCTCAAGGTAAAGGGATCCAACGGTGTGTACCAAAAGATTGGAATAACATCCAAGAATAATTGTACAATAAAGTCCGAGGACAATTGTATGTTAGAATAATTTCTACGTACGAACAAATGTTAGCAAACGAAGTCCGAGAATAATTATCAGAACAAAGTCCTCGAACTCTTGTTCGAACGATGTTCAGAATAAAGCTGAGAATAATTATCAGAACAAAGTCCTCCAACGATGTTCAGAATAAAGCTGAGAACAATTAATGACCAGAATAAATTGGAGGACAATTTTTTTTTTTTAAGCCCATAAAATGCATTAAAATAGAGAGATGGTGGAGAAGATCTCCAAAAGTACAAGAAGAGAGAAAGAAAGAAAGAAGAAATGCCAAAAAAATATTACACCAAATGCCTATCTCTATTACACCAAATGCCTATCTCTCACCGTAATACATCCTCGAACCTGAATACCAAATCGTTAAAGAAAGTACCCCTCAACTCCGTAGATATGCTAACATAACTAAAGAGAAATGCCTCGATGCTAATGTGTTTTTTGAAGGGTTCTTTCCTCTCCTACAAAAATCCTCATACTTTTTTTTAGCCGTACACCCCATATAATAGCAAAAGACACTATTCTCCATAGTATTATACCCCTAGGAGAAGCATCAACTCTAGGCCATCCTCCCAAGAGTACCCCAATGGACTCTGACACAACCCAAGAGAGATCCACTTGTGTAAGAAAGTATGACCAAATCTATCTGGCAAAGTCACAATGCAATAGATCTATATTCTTACCATTAACCTTACACATAACACAATAATTCAACATAATCTACTTTCTCACAATCAAGTTCTTACTAGTGAGTATTTTATACAATGACCCAACCAAAGCAAAAAGCGAATTTTAAATGGTATTTTGGCTTTCGAAATATTAGGACAAGGGAACCAAAATACAAGGGAGCACATATTCACACAGCCCATTTCTTGTCAAGACAGACTCTGGTTGGGGCACACCCGAAAGAGAGAGAAAAAACAAAAAAAAAAACCTTTTGTAGAGAAGAAGAGCGAGGTTGCAGGAGTTTTGGTTTTGAAAAACAGGCGAAAGCGGTGAAGATGTGTGGTACTTCGGACGACGGGTGCGATGAGTGAGGACAACGGGAAGAAATTATCCGGTCATTTGGCCCTTCTTATTCCGCTATCTTTTTCGTCTGATATATTTCTTTCATCCTCCTAATTTCGATTACACATATTAGGAGAAAAGAAAACCTAGATTTTGCCCTAAATAACTAGAAGAGGGTCTTTGCAAAATTGTGTCGAATTAACTCTGTGCGGAGGTATTGATCCTAGGATTTCTAGTTCTATGTACTTCAACTGGGGCAATGAGCGAGGACATTGGAAAGATATTATCATCGGACTCTTTTATAAATCTCGACCAATAAGTGAAATTGTATTCCTACACGGAGCATGCGCATTTCAATGCTAAATTAGGTCAATGGAGTACTCTTTATTAGAGTATATATTCGATTGGTTAGTATTAGCATTGTAATAAATTGTATGAGATGCACCATATCAATTAGAGTATATATTTGATTGGATTAGTATTCTTCCGGTTGTCAAAGTATCAATTAGAAATATTATTATTGATTAGATTTGATTCTGATATATTAGAATTTAATTTCCTTTTTTTATTAGACCATTGTAATACTCTATATAAGAGCTTTGTTAGGTTCAATGTAATCACCAATTCAAGCTATTATTAATAAGTCCGTCTAGAGCTACACCCATTTCTTACATCCACTTCTTACACCCAAAGTTGGGGCCCACATGGACATCATGTTGGACAATTCAACCGCACAATGAGTTTTGCATACTATGGTTATTCTTCTCACAAAAAATCAGGACATTTCAACATTCTTAACCTCATGAAAATATGACTTTAATTTGAAAAACCCAAACCATCCAAGTAAACCATTATTTTCGGTCAATTTTTATATGGTTAGCAATGTCGAAGTGAACTGATTTTTGGCAATGATGATCATCATGGCAAGGACAACTCAATGTATGGTTGGATTGTCCAACATGATCTCCATGTGGGCCCCAACCTCAGGTGTAAGAAGTGGATGTAAGAAATGGGTGTAGCCTTAGACGGACTCATTATCAATAGATTCATATTTCAACATGTAGAAATTAAGATTTCTTAATAAATCTTCGGTGATTACATTGACCCTAATCCAAGGTTTATATAGAGATAGGAAAACATCTAAAGATGGAAATTAATCATAAGGGATCTAATCTAATATCCTGATTGATATTAGATATTATCTTACTTAATCTTGACAACCGAGAAATATGTGATGAAACACACCGATAATGATATGGTGCATCTCACATAATTTATTACAATGGTAATACTAATCTAACTGGATATATACTAAAATACCCTCCCGCAATCGTATGTCCCTTTGAAGAATGAACATGTGACTGGTTAAAAGAAATATGAGCCATTGGTCTTCATGAAATGAATATGATGAATAGCTGAAACGTCTATTCGTGTGCTTGATGGTGGTCATCGCCTGTCTATGAAATCTATCACTCTCGCATCTCATTTATCTCGGAGTTTGTCAAAGCCGATAGCCCACTAGAAAGTCATTAATGCTTCTTCCAAGATGCTATCAAAGATGGAGTGTGTATTTAAACTTTCATTGGAGACGTCTTGAGTAAATAAACTATAATAAGATTGAAGGGCTTTGATGAGCATTTAATTGGAGGGTAGGGATATGTGGTGGGCAACGATTACAGGCAAATGATGACTATGTTGACTATCATATATGGCATAGAATCAAGAGATTGAGGGAGGGGGGTGTCTAGATTGATGAACATTGAATACAATATTATCTTTGATAATTAACACATTTTGTGCAATTTAAGTTTGAATTTTTATTATTTTTTCCATTTGCGGGTGGGTGCGAACCAAATGGTGGTAGTAAATGTAAACAGTGCGTAAAGTTTAAAATTTGCATATGCAAAGTGCAAACCAAACGCAAGAAAAAATAGTGGAGCTCACACGCAAACCATTGCAAGGCAAGTGAACCGAACAGACCCGTAGATGTTCTGATGCGGAGGTTGCTTTTGGGCAAGCTTAACATAAGCTAGAAGCCATATTATAGTTTCTTAGAACTTATGAAAAGCTGTCGTTCTGAGTTTACTTAGATTTGTATTACCTCCAGGGTCGATTGCATGGATGAGTAGAACTTTGATGACGGACCACAGCATGAGCCACGTGGCACATGTTAGGGACCACTGATTTGGACCTATCCTAGGTGGACCATACGTACAAAAAAATTAGCTTGATAAGTGATTTCTAACCTTTGGATTTGAGTACCCAAAATAATTCTCAAAATCCCACGGTAAAATATAAACCATGAAAAAGCTGCAAATCACTAATCAGGTTGAATTTTGGAACGTAGGTCCATGGACGTAGGGATGGGTCAAACATCCATACGGTCTCAGTGGTCTTTTAAGAGTTTGCCACGTGGCTTATACTGTGGTCCGTCATCAAAGTTGTACTCGGCATAACTAGTTTTGTTTGAATAAAAAAGAGTAGTTGGAAATCTTTTTTTAGGGGAAATGCCTCTGGTTGAATCGCCGGCTGCAGCCATGGCGTGTTATAGCAATCTACTTGTTTGCAACTCTTTCTCTGCACGCGAATAGAGAAAACTAGGGGTTCTACTCTGCGGTTTTTTTTTTTTTCTGAAGTTATCTTGAATTAATATTCAATTTCTCCCCGTCCGAATCTGCAATATACGTTTGGTTTGGTTCGATGAGAATCTAATTGGAATCCTCGGAGTTCCAACTCGAGATTCTTAGAGTAATGCAGAGTTCAGGGAGCTCGATTGCTCAAACTGAGGCAATTTTAGAATGGCTTCAGAAGGAAATGGGGTACAGGCCACAAGGCCCGTACCTCTCGTCGAACAAGGCAATGTTGCCCTCTGTCGATTCTCTCCGAAAGATTTGCCGTGGTAACATGGTCCCTGTCTGGAAATTTTTGTTGCAGAGGGTTAAATCGGAGAAAACGGTGGAGAAGCTTCGGAGAAATATACTTGTACATGGAAGCAGCGATGGTTCGGCGGATGCGCCAAAATCGAGTGAGGATGGGAGGAGTAAGGGGAGGAGGAAGGAGAAGGAGAAGGTAAAATTAGGGTTTGATAGAGGGCTGGGATCGGAGGATTCTTCGGAGAGCAGAGAGATTGCTTTGAGAGAAAGGGAATTGGCAGAGAAAGAGGTGGAGAGATTAAGGCATGTTCTTCAGAGGCAGCGGAAGGAGTTGCGTGGAAGAATGCTGGAGGTTTCCAGGGAGGAAGCAGAGCGGAAACGGATGCTCGACGAGAGGTCGAATTACAGGTTAGGTTTTGGAATATCAAACAAAAGCCATTTTTTTTAATTTCCACATCACACTATAGGAGTCCTTCGAATACGTTAATTTATGCTCTTTTACCTGTTCTTTGATTCTTTGTGTTCTGTTTAATGTGTTACTGTATGGCTGCCTGTCTATGCTGTTGTAAAATAACTAATTGGGACTGTGTGTCTTGATGTTTATATGTCTTATGTTGACTTGGTGCTTAATTTCATGTCTAAGTTTCATAGATTTGACAAGAAGCCACAAAGTGTATAATATAAATATCCAAGTCAAGAATGGTTGGAATTATGTTTGTGTCTGGAAATTCCTTACTATTGATGTATCAAAGTCTGCTAACCCAATCCAACCTAGAAACTGTTCTTTGGATGATCAACGATGGCCATGTCTCCCAAAATTAGAGTAGCAATAACTCTGACGTGGAATAGTTAAGTTGCTATACCGTGTGACCAATAAGAGGTTTGATAGATTTGCACATTCCTCCTCACTGGTGCTGTCATTGGTTTTCACTGTACATGACCAAACCATCTCAAACATCCATATCTTCTAATCTTAACCCTCATAATAAACTTAAAGAGAAAAGACTATTCTACTCCTACATAAAATAGCCCTGATAAAATAGCTCCAAACTAACGTAAAGCTCTTTAACTAACTAAAACTAATTTATATAAACCCTAACAAGAAGAAAGAAATAAAAATAGCAATTCTGCCATGAATCTGTATCCTGTCCATGTTTTGGGCATAACTTGGTGAATTACTGAAATTGCATATCTTGGTCTTGTTGGATAGATAATTGAGTAAGGTTTTAGTGCAATTAATGGATTCCTAATTGAATACGCAAAGGAGACGTTATGGTCTTTGAAGATTGTGGCAGTATCCGTGTAGGATTTTTAAGTTTAGGGCCTCTTTTCCTGGCGTGCGCTTACTTTGCAGCTTGCACGAACAATATGGAGCAGTGAGCTTCATATAGGTAGTGTGCTTCTTATCCTTTGGGATAAATAGTTTCCATTAGTACTCTAACATGTTGCTGTTACACTTCACGGTGATTGGAAGTCCCATTCCTTCCGTTCAGTTTTCTAATTTTTTTTGTCACGTAATAGATTACTTATAAAGAGTTACCTAGTGGTATCAAAAAATAAAGGGTTACCAAGTACATGGGCTATGTGCATGGGCTTTGGGATCTTCGGTGTGTGGGAGGACATTTCAATGTGATTAGATTCTTGTTGGAAAAAAGAGGAGGAAGTTGCATAATTCGCAATATGAGGGATTTTAGCGAGTTTGTCGACTGGAATAAATTGATGGATTTACCTCTTGTTGAAGATCCTTTACTTGGTCCAATAACCAAGAGAATTAGGTCATGTGTAGACTTGATAGATTTCTTGTCTCTCGTAGATGAAAATGTGGCAATTCATCAGAAAGAGGAGTCTGGGCTTATCTCTGTAAATGAGGGCCTTATAAGAGTGGAGGCGAAGAATGTATGTCTCAAATTGACTCTTATGGAAGAAATCATCTTGAAACAAAAGTCCATAGTTAGGTGGTTGAAAGGAGGGAACATAAATACTAAATGTAACGCCCCGGCCCACACCGGTATGATAGTGTCCGCTCTGGGGTCATCCCCCTCATGGTTTTGTTCTTATCAGATAGGGTCAAGCTTGCCTTTATAGCTTAGGCTCTGAACGTTCTCCTGTCCGATGTGGGACTAAATTCAAGCACCTATCTGTCATTCCACCCAAAAACCTTGGCGTGGCGCACCGATTAGGTCTTGACATTCACTCCACTTGACAGGATGAGCCGTCCTCGGCTCTGATACCATTTGTAACGCCTCGGGCCCACACCGGTATGATATTGTTCGCTCTGGGGTCATCCCCCTCATGGTTTTGTTCTTTTCTACGGAAAATGCCTCGTACCATGTAGGGTTAAGCTTGCCCTTATAGCCTAGGCTCCGAACGTTCTCTTGTCCGATGTGGGACTAAACTCAAGCACCTATCTGCCATTCCACCCAGAAACCCTGGCGTGACGCACCGACTAGGTCTTGACACTAAAATTTTCTACAGGATTGCTAATGTTCGTAGATGAAGTAACAATATCTCTAGTCTCTATTGGGAGAATTATCGAAGAAAAAGGTGCAATTAGAGAGGATATTGTGTTGATAAAAAAAATAAGAGAGGAGATTATGAGCTTTTACTCCAATTTATATAAGGAGCCTTTCCCATATAGACCGTCTTTGGAGGGGTTGCAGTGTGATTGTATCGGCATGGCTTGTTGGTTGCAATGTCCTATTGAAGAAGAGGAGATTCTTAAGGTGATAGGGGATTTAAGTAGTGACAGGGCGCTAGGCTTAGATGGTTTCTCTTTCGCTTTCTTTAATAGGTGTTGGAGCATAACTAGTGGAGATTTTATGAGGGTGGTTAGTTGAATTTTATTAGAAGGCATCCTTGGACCGATTTCTAAACACTACCTTCATCATTTTCATCCCTAAAAAAAGGAACTGAATTTCTCAGAAACTTTAGACCCATCAGCCTAGTGGGGAGTGTATACAATTATCTAAAAAGCACTTGCTTCTAGGTTGAAAAAGGTGTTAGGATGAGTGATATCACACTTTCAAGTTCTCTTGTCTAAAGTGGACAGATTCTCAATGGAGTTCTTGAGCCAATGAATGCATTAATTCCAAATTTCGGTCGGGGATCCCGAGTATATTATGCAAAGTTGATATGAAGAAGGCATACGACCACGTGAATTGATCCTTTCTAGATTACATGCTTGGAAGGATGGGCTTTGGTCAGAACTGGAGAAGGTGGATGAATTTATGTGTTTCTTCGTCGTCCTTTTCTACCTTGGTCAACGGTAGTAGTCAGTTTCTTCTAGTGCTCTAGTGGAGTTAGACGAGGAGACCCAATTTCCCATTTCTCTTTATAGTGGCTGTGGAGGGGCTAAGTAGAATAGTATCTAGGGGTTTGAAAGGCAGTAGTTTTAAGGGCGTTTTTTGGTTTGTGTAAGAGGTCCAATCATCTCCCATCTCCAGTTTGCAAATGGCATGATCTTCTTTATTGAGGCTTCCCACAAAGACCTCAGATATTTGAGACGTTTGCTCATATGCTTTGAGACGGTTCCTAGTCTTTGTGTCAACCTTTCTAAAAGAGGTTTTTGGTGTGGGAGAAGTTGCTTTGCACGAGTTGACTTATCAAAAAATAATTTGCACGAGTTGCTTGCAAACTTGGATTGTCGGGTTTGGAAGCTTCATTCCATGTATCCTGGCCTTCTGTTAGAAGCTTGCTATGGGTCTAAGGCGATATGGGGCCATATTATTAAGAAATACGAAAGACGGTTAGCATTTTAAAAGAAGGGGTTATTTATCAGAAGGAGTTTAGATTAATGTCATTTAGAGTACCCTAGCCAGCTTGCCAATCCACTTCTTGTCCATGTTTTCCATTCCTGCCAGTATAACTTACAGTTATATAAGATCATTAGAGATTTCCTTTAGATTGGGAGGATGATGCTTCCAAGTATTATCTCACTTAGTGAGGCTCGATTTGTAAGCCTAACGAGAAAAGGTGATTTGGATTCGAACACTTCAGGGACTTTAATAGGGCTCTTTCGGGGAAGTAGCTATGGAGGTTTGGGGTGACAATTGATAACTTATGGAGGAGGGTCATCAAGTATAAGGGGCTGTTTGGGAACACCAAAAATCATGCCAGAAAAGGTTAGTTTGAGTATGAACGTTTTGGCTATAGTTTGGTAATTGTGTGGGGCTCACTTTTCGGGCTGTGCTTTTTTCCAATTGAGCCTTAAAAAACGGGACTACACTTGACTTTTCTAATAAATGATAGAAGAGAGTATTAGTTCACTTTGTTCCAAAATAGTTGATGGTTGTTCTCTATTCTTTCCCTTTCTTCCTCCCTTTCCTCCTTGGAGATTGCCGCCAGCCATTGTCTATTTGCCACAACCATGTGATTGCCACCGACGAGCTTTGCTTCCAACCCCCATCCGTCTTTCGCCACAATTGATTGTGGACGTTTTTTTGCACCTCTAGCAAGATGTTGATTGACTCCAAAACTTGATAAGGTTTTGAACATCGAACTCGTTATCACTCTCAAAAGAAATTTACTCTCTCAATTGAAAAATTCATCTTCAAAATTGAGAATTAGAAAGGAGAAGAGTCAAAGGACTTTCCCCTAATTCAAAGACATCAATCGATAATAAAAAAAGAGAAGTTTAAAGGATTACTAATGGAGTTGAGAGATCTACGGTTTGGAATCAGATATTTTGAAATGGTTTGTTTGTGTTAAGAATTGGTGTGAAATGGATCTTTCATGTTTTCAAATTTTTTTTTGTGAAACCGTTCATGTTTTATTTGTGAAATGAATGTTCATGTCGATTTGAAATTGGGGTTTGTTTATTTAGTATATGGAATAAGGTATGATAGTCAACCAAACAATGGAATAACAAAGTCTACTTCAAGGTTGATAACAACCTTGACCAATCATGGCCGTAGATTGGATTAGGATTGGACTAAGCCCTGAAAACATAGCTTTCCAAACAAGCCCCTATGTATGGATGTAAGAGCTTGGGGTGGGAGAGTTATCATGTTATAGCTTCTTATGGTTGTAGTTTATGGAAAAGGAATCATGAAGGAGCTTAATGAGTTATCCAGAGGCATCCAGTTCAAGATTGGTTTTGGTGATTGAGTCAGATTCTAGGAGGATATTTGGTGTGCTCATCAATGGTTTCAAATGCGGAGGTGTGGGGCGAGGCGCTTTAATGCCTAATGCGCGAGTGTAAGCCTTAAGGCGTGGGGGTGTAAGCTTTAGGAGCATGTCTTTTTAACTGAATACTAAAAATAAAAATATGAATAAACAATAGGACAATTCAATAAAAAATATGAATTTATGTAGATATGTGGAAAAATAAAATTAACTATTTCATATAGGGACAGAGATGTAGTTGTAATGGAGATTTGAGGTTAGGGTTTCAAAGGTAGAGAAGAGAGAGAAGAGAGAAGAGAAGGATGTCATGTGTAAGTCACATGACTCCATAATTCTTATTTATATGGAGATAATATTACAAAGACAAGTATACCCCTCAAACAAAAGGTATTTACAAAAGACTACCCTTTACATGGAAATACGCCAAAAATACATATATGATAATACTCCCCCTCAAGTTGGTGCATAGATATCTCTCATACCCAGCTTGTTTAGACACCTATGGCCAGGAACTCTCTTAGTGAAAACATCAGCAACTTGCTCATCTGTTTTCACAAAAGGAGTACATACTTCCCCAGATACAATCTTCTTCTTGATGAAGTTGGCGGTCCACCTCAATGTGCTTGGCTCGATCATACCACATTGGATTGTGAGTAATGCTGGTGGCGGCCTTGTTGTCACAATATAAGCTCACAAACCCTGAGACAGGGAAGCCAAGTTCAGCAACTGACATTTTCAACCAGAGCATCTCACACAAGCCATCTTAGTTTGTTCTATATGTTTTTATGGTCTGACTTGAGGGTATATTCTCTTTAAGTCGAGAATTTCTAATTGTCTGTAAATTGTAGTAGTAGTAGTAGTAGTAGTATAGTAGGCTGACTTTTAAAACAGATAATGGGCCGTAAGTCCCAAAGAGAGGTCGGGACTCTAAATAGATGGGATCTCTAGCCATCATGGCATCAGAAGGCATCCGAGATTGAAGACCATTGAAGATCAAGGCGTTTTATATTCTTTTACCGAATATTTATCGGGAAGACTCCACTATGGGTGGGCAACTTCCCTGGAAAACAATTGATTGGGTGTAAATGGATTTTTAAGATTACTCAAACTGTATCTCCTTGCTTTAGTAGCTCAAAGCCCACTGGCCAGTCAAAATTCAGGCTGCTGTTCAAGCTGCCTTTGCACTGGATCCAGCAATTATAGGTTGCTTCTTGCTCTTCCAAGTAACTAGATTGCCCCCAACAAAGGTGCAATGCCCTGAGGTTGATCTCCTGTCATTTTTGGCACCTGCCCAATCTGCATCGGTATATGACTCCACTCGAATATGGCCATTTTTTTTTTTCTTGAAAAGAAGACCTTAACCAGGAGCCGACTTGAGGCACCTCAAGATCATGTGTGCTGTCTCTAAGTGAATGTCTCTGGGTGAGTGCATGTACTGATTGATAATACTCACTACGTAGGCAATGCCTGGTCTAGTTAGGGAGAGATAGATCAATCTCCCAACTAGCCTTTGGAAGCTCCCTACATCCTTTAGTAGTTTACCACTGGCATCTGCTAATCTGTGATTCTGCTCTATAGCAGTCTCCGCTGGCTTGGCTCCTAGCTTGCCTGAATCCTTTAGCAGGTTTATGACATACTTCTTTTGAGAGATGAAGATCCCTTGACTGGATCTTACAACTTATATACCTAGAAAGTACTTGAGAGGTCCTAGATCCTTAGTTTCAAACTCAGTTAGATGACTTTTCAACTTAGCCACCTCTTCTACATCATTCCCTATAGGAATGATGTCATCAACATAGACAATGAAGACAGTGGTGCTCTATCCCTGATGCTTCACAAATAAGGTGTGATCGGCTTGACTTTGAGTGTAACCTAGCTTCTTCACTGCTAGGGTGAGCCTCTCAAACTATGCTCTTGGAGATTGCTTAAGCCCATAGAGAGCTTTTCTCAGTCTACACACCTTGCTACTTTCCCCCGGTGGGATGAATCCAGGAGGGGTCACCATGTATACTTTTTCATGCCACTCACCATGAAGGAATGCATTCTTCACATCTAGTTGATGCAAAGGCCATACTTGGTTTGCTGCCAAGGACAACAACACCCTGATGGAGTTCATTTTTGCCACAGGTGCAAAGGTCTCCACATAGTCAATTCCATAGGTCTTGAGTGTACCCCTTGGCTACCAATCTCGCGTTGTACTTCTCGACTGACCCGTTTGCTTTGTACTTCACTGTGAACACCCATCTGCACCCAATAGGCTTCTTGCCTCTTGGCAAGTCAACCAGCTCCCATTTTCTATTCTCGTCCAAGGCACCATTTCCTCTACCATAGCAGCTTTCCATCTAGGATGTGCCAACTCTTTTGCCACAAAAGAGGGAATAAGAATGGTAGACACGGATGTGATAAACACCTTGTATGAGGGAGACAAAGCATCATATGAAACAAAGTTGCTCAAGGGATGCCGAGTACAACTCTTGGTGCCCTTTCTCAAAGCAATGGGAAGATCAAAAGCGATGACATCAGTGGAAGAAGGGATAATAGGTATAGAGAGGGAAGAAGTATTACTTGGATCCAAGGATGGTACCACTGGTACTGGATCAGCTGTGGCTTTCCCCCTTCTGCTATAGACTTTGAGCTCTAGGACCACTATCAGTCACACTAGTTGGTAGAGTAGGCTGATACCTCTCAAACATTAGAGGAGGAGATAGGGATACAACATGAAGATGAACATTCCACCTCCTCTCTTTACTATTGCTCTCCCATTGATGAGAGGTGGGGGAGAAAATAGGCAGTTCCCCACAGAAGGTGACACCCATAGACACAAACTTCTTCCTAGATGAAGGATGGTTACACTTATACCGTTTATGGATAGGAGAATAACCAAGAAAAACACACTTAAGAGCCTTGGGATCTAGTTTGGTATGATGGGGACGCAGAATGTGTACATAGCACGCACCCAATGATACGAGGCAGAACAACGAACAAAGACGAGCTGGGAGGAAGAACCTGAAAAGGAGACTTGAAGTTGAGCACACGAGAGGCATCTTGTTAGTCAAGTAAGCCGTAGTCAAGATGGCATCAAACCAATAAGATTTGGGGACATTGGAGCCGATCAAAAGAGAGAGCTATCTGTCAGATGATGCATTTTCCTTTCAGCTACACCATTTTGCTGAGGGATGTAGCTGTAGGAATTTTAGTGAGAAATCTCATGATTCAAGAAATACTGTTGGAGACCTCTAAACATATACTCTCCACCCTGGTCAGAACGAAGGATCTTGATGGAGGCACCATACTGTGTTTAGATCATCTTATGAAAACCTTTGAAGATGGAATGAACCTTATCTTTGGTTTCATGAGATATACCCATGTACATCTAGTATGGTCATCAACAAAAGTAACAAAATAATGGAAGCTAAAGATAGAAGTAACAAAAGCAGGACCCACACATCAGAATGCACAATACCAAAAGAAATGGAACTTTTATTACCTCTGGATGGATAAGTAGATCGACAATGTTTTGAGAGCTCATAAGTCTCACAGTGTATGTCAGACAAAGAAATAGCAACAATAAAGCAGGAAATAAGAGTTCCATGTACTGAAAAGAGACATGTCCCAGACGGGCATGCCAACATAACACAGATGCTAGATTACTACTACTACTACTACTACTACTACTACGAGACTGCAGCGTGGAGGCATACCCGTCATGTCTCCGAAGCACCTGAATTAATGATACAAGTGGGATTGGATGAAGAGTGGACACATGATGGGCATGTCTAATGATACTTGACTGTGCAAAGGAGGTAGTCAATGTGGCAGAAGGACCATCCAGACGCCTGTTCATGAAGCCCATGATGAAAAAAATGCTTAAAGTCAATGGCTATGAATCACCATTTAGGCTGATTTTTGGTTTGTATGTCCACCACGAGGGGTGCCAAACATTATGGGGTTAGTGGGCTAGAAAGAATGTGCCACACGACATTTCGTGGGAAGGATGTATCAAACTTTTGAAACTGCCTTATGTATCGAAGATTGGTTTGAACTTAGGTGGCCAAGGGTCAAAAATTTGAATTTCGGGCTTGGGCCGGGCCATGATTTTTTGGGCCTGGCTGATTGGGCATCAGTCCGGGCTTTTAAAGGCTAGGCACAGGCTTCACCCAAAGGAGCTCTGGCCCGGGCTTGGGCTCGAAATTTTCGGGTTGGGTTCGGCTTCGGTCCATTGAGCTATTTTTACACCTACTAACAGACCAAAAAAGCTATAATTATTTATGGAAATGGTAGTAATTGTGTCACATTAACACACACATTTGAATATGTAAAACACTTACTTAAATGATACATACTATTTAGTAATATGTCCATGCCTTATGATTTAATTTTCAATAGTTATTAAATATAGGGGAAGGCCACGTGCGATGCACATGCACCTTACGCGTGGCAGCACCTTACACGTGGCACACATTTAGAGACCACTGACTGTATAGATGTTTTTCCTATCTCTAGGTGGACCTACCTATGCAAATTTATCCTGATTAGCAATTTCTATCCATTGGATTAGAGTCTTTTTCATGATTTGTTTTCACTGTAGATTTTTAGCATTACTATGTAGCATGCAGTTTGAGGTGCATGTTTGGCAAATGACACCACCATGCAACAACGACTGACCTTGTATAGATGTTTTGCCCATCTCTAGGTGGACCTACCTACAACATTCATCCTGATTAATGAGTTTTGACACCATTAATGATGGGCCATATTATGAGCCACGTGGCACAATCTTAGAGATCACTGACCATATGGATGTTTTTCCCATCCATAGTTGGACTTACATATCAAAATTCATCATGATCAGTAATTTATAAACGAGTCGTTTTATTAATTTATTTGTAACTGTGGATTTTGATCATTATGATCCAAAGGTTAGCAATCACTAATCAGGTTTATTTTTGTTACATGAGTCCATCTAGGGATGGTCCAAACATCCATATGGTCAATAACCTCTGGTAAGGTGACACGTGTCTCGCATTGTGAGTCCATCATCAACTTTGATGATGGACTTCATCATCTAAATGTTTCTAGCCATAGAGTTTAAGTAGGTCAGGATGCAATAATTACTTGCACAGTTGAGTTGAAATGTGAAAGTATTGAATGACCAAAGCACCCTTGTAAATAAAAAAAATTTCAAAATTCAGAATAGACAATTTTTGTCAAAATAAAGGAACTGGAGGATATATTAGAAATAAGGATTTATTTTACTTTTTAACATTGAATGAGCTGTGTGCTGGCTGGGTGATGTGTTCTTTGGCTAGAAAGACCGAATAGCCCCTGTCAAGTAAATAAAATGAAAAAAGAAAATAAGCAAAAATAAGGGCATTTGTGGGATATTGAGGTTTAGCGTGAGGCACGCAACAAGTCCTTCGTCCGTTAATAAGTAGAATAGATTTATGATAAACTACTAAAATTTTTAACTTAATTGAAGATTAACGATTATATGTCCGTGCTAACATGCTTAGACTACATCATATATCCAAGCAGCTGATGCACTATAGATATATATAACATTGTTTCTAACTTTTTGTTTATGAAAATAAGATTATATGTATAAATAGCGAATCAATCTAATTCATTTCTACTAATGCATGAATATATTATGTAATTTACAAAAATTCTAACTACAAAATAATTTATTATATTTGGTAAATTTCTGCAATTTTTTTATGTATCTTTTAAAAAATTAACATAACTTTGATTGAAATTTTCTGTTCAGCAAGATCATGTTTCCACTGAAGTATTACACTTTTATAGCTGACTTTTGATCATTTTGGTTGAAATTTACTGTTCACGAAAATATTTCAGGAAATGAACAGTAATTTTGACTGAAATTTTGTACATTTTGAAAATGCAATTGATTTTTCTTATCAGTGCCTAGAAACCATAATATGTTGTAAGAAACTTACGAAATATGTTGACATTAGATACTATGATAATTTCTATGTTGTAGTATATTATATTTTAATTCAAAGCTTGCCTTTTGACATGTACCTGATTGAAATACTATGCATGCATGCAGGATACCTATAAAAAAAGGAAAAAAGAAAAGAAAAGAAAAAGAAAAAACCAACAGTCTCCAAAGCTTGCCTAACATTTGTCTGCCGAACATATATATTACAATGTAGTATTGCTAGAATAAATTCAAAGCTTCTTTTCTGACATGTTTCCAAATCCTTCTAGTAAGCATTGCATTAATATATGCCTTTTCACATGCAGACACAAGCAAGTGATGTTAGAGACTTATGATCAACAGTGTGATGAAGCCACTAAAATATTTGCGGAGTACCAGAAGCGTCTTCATTACCATGTTAATCGAGCGAGGGATGCTCAGAGGTCTAGTTTTGGCACACTTGTTGATGTAGTTGATGATTTCCATGCAAACAATGAGAAGGAGGCTGTTTACTCAACTGTCAAGGGCAACAAGTCATCAGATGATGTCATTCTCATTGAAACCACTCGGGAAAGAAATATTCGGAAGGCTTGCGAAACTCTTGCAGTGCACATGATTGAAAAAATACGCAATGCTTTCCCAGCTTATGAAGGAAGTGGTATTCATTTGAACCCTCAGTTAGAAGCTGCGAAGTTAGGTATTGATTTTGATGGGGAAATACCTGATGAAGTCAAGGCTGTTGCTGTAAATGCCCTGAAGAATCCTCCTCAACTCCTTCAAGCTATTACTGTGTACAATTTACGGCTGAAAACATTGATTAGTAGAGAGACGGAAAAGATTGATATTAGAGCTGATGCAGAACTCTTAAGGTCTTTTCAATGCTACTCCATTATTGTTTCTGCTTCTCACCTAGATATTTTACTCTAGCCTTTCAGTCTGGTGTTGTAAGCTAGAGTGATTGAATACTAGTGGGTAAGCTTAAAAATCGCAATAAGCGAGCTTTTAGCGGTTTATAAGCACTTATTGGAAAATTATGGATTTGGTAAAACTAGAAAGCACATTTTTAAAGCCCAATAAGCTCCCAAATTGCCATAAGCAGAAGCTGTTTCTGAGCGGCTTCTTCTAATTGCTTTTGAGAGAAGCCATTCTTAAAAAAAAAATTATATACAAGTTTATCCTTGCTTTTTTGTAATACCAAAACTACCCTTTTAGAGGTAAAATAGGCCCAAAATTAAATAAAAACAAGTTCAACAGTGATTTTTAAATGCCATATAAAAGTCTTTTTAAATGCAGTAGTTGCCACCAAAAAAGTACTTTTTTATATTAAACACCATAGAAGGGCATTATAAGATTCTCTTGTATGGTTACCAAACGTCCAAAACAGCTTAACTCAAGCACTTCATATATAAGTGCTATTAGGTAAGCACTTAGGATAAGCTTTTAAGCTTACCCAAACTCGGCTTTATTCAGGTTTTAAGCATTACCGTTAGTTTGTATTAGGTACTTGCCTTCTTTTCTGATCTCCAATTTGTTTCTTGGGATTATTATTTGTACTTCATTTTTTTTCTTTCTTTGTCTTTTCCACCATTAAATTTTGCATTCGCTTCAACTGAATGATACTTTTGGTATACTGTTTCTTGTCCAATTTGATCATCTTTAGTTTGTATTAAATGCTTACGTGCTTTTCTGATCTCTAGTTTGTTTCTTGACTGCCAATCGAGGAAGGGTCCAAACCAAACTTCCTTCCTTTCGGGAAGCTTGAGATCAATCTAAGGCCCATATTAACTCTAGGAAACCTGGTTTGAAGTCTAGGTTAGCTGAAAAAATGAGATGTCTTGATCAAGATGGTATGGTACAAATGAGACAATGGCGAGACCAAGTCGAGACAAATCCCCAAGGTATCAATCTGGTCACCCTAAAGACATTCCAAGACGAAAGGATACTTTGACCCACTGAAGGAAAAGCCAAGTCCAATGGTACCAATATGTGGTCAATTCTCAATCAAAGGGACCAATTTGAGCGCCCCTCTATCTATCCTTGGTGGTTACCCATGAATTTGAGCTTTATCCGAGCTCCTCTTCTCGGATTAAACAACCCAAATTCTATCCAAACTCATGGATTTGGATTGCGCTATCCAAGTTAAGCCCATCCAAGCCCAACAATCCAAGAAGGAGCCATCTGAAGTTGTCGTTGGCCTCTTTCTGAGCTATTGGTCTAGGATTAAGCGATTCAAGCTAAGGCTGTCCAAAGCCCAACCATCTCTCGGCCTATCCAAGCTTTTGGTCATGGATACCACCCTTTATAGAGACCATATCTCTATTTGAGATCCTTATCTAGCCTATTTTAGCTCTTGGTCTCCGAGTGAGACTATTTGAGCTAGATCAGTCTGAGCTTCACTCTTATCCTAAACGATGATCTCAAATACATATGTCTGAGCTACTATTTGAGACCATGACTGTAGATAGGTTTCGTCTAAGCTCTTGATGTGTGATGGGGCACCTTGATATCTATGGAGGTAAAATTTCGATTGTGTAAGGATTTTCTTACACATCTCTAACTCCCAGGGGTGTTGGTGTAGCGATAAAACTGCGATAGGGGTATCCCTCTTATTGTGTGTTCGAAACTGGCTGGCCTCTTGCTTTTACCTAGTCGTGCGTTGGGAAACTTCCATGGGGTCGGTGCACACGACCGTAGGGATTAGTCTCGCCCAAAAAGGTGTGGGGATACCCTTCGATCTCAAAAAAAAAATCCTTACACATCTCTTTTGATTGTATGATCATCTTCCCTTTGATTGTTGGTGCTGAGATAAAATTGCGATAGGGGTTTGCTCCCTCTGATCGTGTGTTCGAAACTACCTGGCCTCTTGCTTTTTCCTAGTTGTGTGTAGGGAAACTTCCGTGGAGTCGGTGCTCATGACCGTAGGGATTAGTCCCACCCAAAAAGGTGTGTGGACACCCTTCGATCTCCAAAAAAAAAAATCTTTACACATCTCTTTTGATTGTATGATCATCTTCCATTCTCGAACTATAGGTTGGCTCAGTTGAGATCTCTTTTGAAGTCGGGTTGGGGGGGGGGGGGGGAGGAGCCAACACTCCTACACTCAAGTTAATCCACGAAAAAGATAATAATCGTAGTAAAGAATAAGTGGGATTCAAATCCTCACCTTGTGAGGAATGGTCTCAAATCTAGAAGTGAGCATCTGAAGTTTGGATATCTTCACAGTCGTGGTTCCTTCGTGGGTTACCTCAAGGATATCCCATGCTTCTGTAGTGGTGTCACAGGCCGAGATATAACGGAATTCATCAAGTGTGACAGCTTTAAAGAAACATTGAGACCTTTATTGTTCCAGTTTGACTGGTCGATCTCATCCTTTGTCCATTGCTCGTTGGGTTTGATGCCTACTTTTGCAGAGCTTTGAGCAATTTGTGGTGGTTTCCAACCTTGCACGATGGACATCCAAATTCTCTCATTGAAAGTTTTCAGGAAAGCTCTCATCCTAACTTTCCAGTAGGAATAATTATTGCCATCAAACAGAGGTCATAGACTCAGATTTTGAGTACACTCATGTTGTTAAGCCTACCGATGCGTTGATTCCAGTTAAAAAAGCTGGGTCTATGTATCCACAGGACCTAGAGGGGGTGAGTAGGTCTAATTTCAAAATTAACAATTATTAAACCTATTCTAGTGGTCAATGATTCAGGTAAGCTATCACATACAATGCTAAAGTGGAGACGAATTAAATCGACCAACTTTAATCTGAGATTCTGAATATGTTAGAGATGTATTGTTCTTAAAGTTGTTCAATCGATTCTCGAGATAAAAAACCACTTAATGAAAACACGATATTTTATGAGGAAAACCTTTCCGGGAAAAACCTTGGGACCACGTCTAGTGTTGAAAGTGTATTAAAAGAAATTCGAGTACAAACATTATCACACACAGCGTTACCCAATGAATAACATCTCGATGACCCCACGAGTCTCCAGCCGCCGCTTCACCACGACGTTTGTAGCTCCCGTCTCGAATCTACGAGCACGCTATCTTCGCACCATCACCTCACGACCCGGAATCCACCAAATCACCACCTGAATCCTCGCTCTATTCGAATCTATGAGACCACTAAACAATGAAGGTTTGGGTTCACAAAACGTGTTCAACACTTCATGGAAGAAGAAACTTCGACCATGAAGGATTAAACACACCTCAAACTCGAAATCACAAAGGTATAAACCTAGGTAAAACAAGGATCTTGAGCTCACAAGGAGAAAACCACTGAAGGTGTAGAAACTACTTAGGATCTCTAGGTTTTCAAAGATCTCTTGTGAATGTATGAGTGTTAGGTTCCTCCCACGAATAGCTTCTATAGGTTTCTAGAGTCGTGGGAAGCTTTACAAGCAGGTAGGAAACAATCCACGCATGTGGGAGTCCTATTGAAGCAGGTTTCCATATTCTCTGCAAAGGTTGGTTAAAATCAAGTTGCAGTTTGTTCGAACCAACTTTGTTTTGGTTCCAACTAACTTTTTGCAATTGTAAAAGCAAAATTTTTTCTCAACTGGGTCGAACCAGCATAATTTGGTTCGAACTTCGAACCAAAATAGGGCTTTTACGAAAAATATAATATTTTAAGTCCATTTTCTTAGAAAAGGTTCTAAGTCAAAATCATAGGTTCTGGTCAACCACCTATGGTCAATATGGGTCAGCTAGGTTACATGCATATGGTCATCGAACGGTCGAGCTTCGTGTTTTGTCTTCTCATCAGACAACAAGACCAACACATGAACACTAACATCCTTAATACAGACTTGACTAACTTGGTTTGACATGAAATTCGCCAACAAAAATAGACCTTACAATATTGTATTCAGTTCCTTTGGGGACTTGTTTGTTGATTGATTTACCATCTCATAGTTGGATTATCTGATTGTTTGGACTTTGGAGGTCTGTATTTGTTGAGGTTTTTCCTTTCGGTTAGAATTGAGTTTTCTACTCATTTTTATTGTTGGAAGTGCTATTTGAATTTTTCTCGTGCTTTATTGTTAGTTTTGCCAATTGTTATTGCTTTGAAACCAATCTTTGATTTATCAAATCTCGGGCTTCGCAATAGGTTATGGTAAAGTATTTGAAAATTTTCTCAGCTTCCCCACACATTCAACTGTCTAGTTGTTTCTAGACCCTCTTGGTTGGCATAAAAAAACAATTCCTAGAAAATAGAACCAAGTTACGGAGATAATGCATTATTTAGAATATAATGCTCTTGTTTATATGTGGATCATATCTTTCATGGTTTTGATTCCTATGATTTAAAATTTCATGCCTGTAGATGAGACATGGTTCTAAGGCGCCACGCGGCGTAATTAACTCATGTCAACGTGTGAGAGTAGAGATGTGGAAATAGGGGAAAGGTGACCCACATGCAGGCGCCATCGAGGCTCGACCTGCCTATGCATGATGGTGACATGATACCCCTCATGGCGCTTCATACATCACCCCTCCCTGTAGGCTCACGCATGGCTCTTGCAGAGTTAGTGCTGACATCCCTTACCCACTAATACCTATCCGGAGTAGGTGAGCAAATATTAGGAGATGGCAACACCTACTCGGAATGCATCTTTAGAGAAGGGGACCATGCCCCATATACCCTGAAATAAGGCACAACAAGCTAAGCCCATACCTCCTCTATGGTATAAGTAATACCCCTTCACATGGAGGAGGGGGTTGGCATCATGATAGAAGCTCTCTCTCTCTCTCTCTCTCCAGCTCTCCGTCACATATTATAGCATCAGGCCCTGTACAGTCTGCCTCCAGACTTAGACAGGACCTGGAATCCTCAGCCTTTTTCAGCCTTTTCCCCATCTTATGACGTAGTTGCAGGAACTTCTACAGTTCTACCCTAGGTGCAACTCCCGCTTCAGAATCTCGCTCCCGCTTTTGCTTCCTAAAATAATTCAACTATAACTTGTTTGCAACAGTTGCTTCCTCGCTCCCGAGTCCCCACCCGCATTCGCTCCCGCTTCGTGCAACTAAGCTTACTATTTTCTGACATACAATGCCCAGTTATAATTCTATGTTTGCACTTCTGGCATTGTCTGATGTATCTATATTTGTTCTGACAATGCCTGTTAGTAAATTTAGTTTTGTACTGCTTAACTAGATTTGATATTGGGAGAGGCATTTTTAAAGCCATCCAGTTGGTTTTACTAAAGGCACACTGCGAAATTAGTATTCCAAGAAAATCTTTGCAGTTCATATTCATATCCTGTGGAAAAGGATCAGACTTGTGGTTTCATTTTGTAGTGTATTTTCACTGAACCTTTTGATTATGTCTTACTAATACAAACCAGATTGAGCCATCTGTTTAATTTTTTTTTAATCTTTTCTCTTGTATGGTAATATCAAGTGATCATTGTTTTTGTTGCTCTGAAATATACTTGTGCTGCACCTGTTTAGTAGATTGATTCTTCTCTGACCTAGGTTATTTTGTGGTAACATGTACTTGTCAAATTTTTTTATTTTTTTTATGGTAACATGTGTGTAGTATCCGTGACTGTTTTATACTGTGAATGCCTTGTCTTGTTGTTTTATTTTACAAAATAGCCTTTTTGGTCTATGTTACTTTGTGGTAATATGTGTCTAGTTCCCATTGCTGTTTTATACCATGACTGCCTTGTATTGGTGTTGTACTTCACCAAAAAGCCTTTCAGTCAATTTTTGTGTTTTTTATGTGAGTAATTGCCTTTTGAAGGATCACTGGCTAATCATCATTTTGTCGTTTGCTGCTCTAGATATAAATTTGAGAACAATAGAGTAATGGATGCTTCTTCTCCTGATGCAAGCTCACATTTGCAATATCAATTGTATGATCATGGAAAGATAGGAACCGATGTACCCATCAAAGGAAGTCATGATCAGCTTCTTGAAAGACAGGTGCCTTGTTAATTTTATTTTATCAATGATGGTGGCTTTTGTATAATGTGGCAATTTTTTGATTTCGAACATGACCTTAAATATTTACTACTGACCTTTCATTTCTGGAGGTGGCTTCGTAGTTTGAAATCATTGTTTGCCCCATCTTCATTATGGAGCATGTAATAATATTCTTGATCAAGATTCTGTTAATATGTTTAATCGTTGTTTTATTTTATTTTTAAGGACTATTATAATTCCATTTGTAGATTTTTATCTTTCAAGCTTACTTGTAGGAAACTAAGGGTTCGGATTCTTATGTGGAGGTCATGAAGATCACATAGCTAGTGTGAGGGCTGTGAAATCTTTTGCATCCCACGTTCATTGAAGAATTCTGCTCAATTGTTATCTTTAGAGAGACTTTTGATGGATATCTGGCTTTCCTGTACAGAAAGCACACGTTCAACAGTTTGTGGCTACTGAAGATGCACTCAACAAAGCTGCAGAAGCTAGGAACTTATGCCAAAAGTTAATAAAACGTCTGCAGGGGAGCAATGATCCAGTTACGTCACACTCAGTTGCCACTGTAGTGTCATCACAAAATGTGGGCAGTCTCAGGCAGTTTGAGGTATACTGTGGTGTTACATTCTTACAGAGTTTTTCTGATCATTTAGTCAAAACATGGCATGACGGGCATGATGAGATGTCCTTTTTCTTGCTCGTTTTCATCTATATTTGAATTTGCTGTTTCTCAGCTTTTAATGGGAGTGTATGATATAAGTTTAAGTTGCACCCTTGTCTGAGCTGCAATTTTGTGTGTGCGTGGGCAGGTGGGTGGGTCGGTAGGGGTATCAGGTTGCCTGTCAGGTTGATCTAGACCATAGTTGTACCATCCTTATTATATGTGCATGTTTAGAATCCATCATTTCATTACCTCGTGTAGAAATAAGAAATTATTTACCATCTCTGAAAGTGAATAATGCTTCAAAAGCAAAACCAGACTTCGTGATGATGCTTGTTTAAAGAGACCGAACGTTGTAGTAGCAAAATTGAGAATGACAGCTATAACTGTTTAACGAGTCGCCGATGGTTCTGTATACCTAATGTAACTTGGACACCGACATATGCATTAAGTGTCGGACACATGCATGGGTCATGTCGCAATATGGCGACTTTGGGAGGCCTGAAATATGCTGATATAATCATACAAGTATTACGGTTATATTCAAATATTGTAATATCACGCATAGAGAAAATAGAACAAGCACATATCAGATTTTTTAAATTACACAACACAATATGTGCTCTTTGATTGGTGGATTAGGTTTGTATCTTTCATGCAATTTGTTTTTCTTTTTTTAAAAGTTTTCTTTTTCTTTTTTCTAATTTCTATTTAATACCTTACAAATTAAGAAACAATTCGTGCATTATTTATTTAGGGAAATTGATCCCCTTACTCGACTGAAAGGAAGTAAAATATCATACCCTGAACTTCAATTGGTTCACATCCCCTTGGTGTTCGGTGGTTCAAAGTCTCTTTTCGTCTTGGTCGAAATGTCTCGTCGGTAAGCTATCAAGACTATACATTGGAGTATATATTGTCTCGTACCAGAACCCTAATATTACTAATTTAAAACGTTTTTATTGTATGTGTCTTTTTTGTAACACATATAAAAGATAAAACATATTTTTAGCTTAATAAAGATAAAGTTACTATAATGTACATTAGCCTTTTTTGTTCTGTTTTTTTCGTTGATCTCGTTATATCAACTTATTGAGATGCTGAATGATACCGGGATTTTAAATGTTGGTTCGAGTATCCTCTCAGTTGACTGAGAAGGTCATATGTTCCATTTATATATAGTTTGTATCATTTTGTTTAATTAGGTTGCATATAGTACTTAATATTACTTCTATATCACATGCATGCGACAATGGTTGCTGAAAAAGGAGAAAGGTTTTTTTTTTTGGGATAGGTAAAGATAATTTAATTAAAGATAAAAAGAGAAAATTACAAGAGTAGGAAAAAGTGGCAAATAGAGAGGAAGACTCACCAACACCCAACAAAAAACTATACAAAAAGTATTAAGCATATTCATCTAAAATTTCCCCCACTTAAAAACAAAATCTTAGAATTTGAGCCCCTTAAACTCAGCGAGAGTGCAGGCCCAAAAGAACACCAGTCCCTTAATTTTCAAGTCTATATTCTCAAAAGTATCTTCATCGTCGTAAAAAATGCGATTGTTCCTCTCCTTCCAAATGATCCAACTGATGTCAAATGTAAGGAATCTCCAGTGAATACGGCCCCTGCTGCTAAAGGCTTCCGTGTGGCATCCAGGCAAAAGGACGTATACACTTGAAGGAACTACCTAACCGACACCAAACTGCTGAAGAAAGAACCTCCAAACATCTGAGGGAGATCAATAACAAATTCTAGAAATATCAACGACTTGTAGAATTTGCATCTTTAGTTGTTAATGTTCATTCGATCCGACTCATGCTAAAATTTGCGGTTTGTAACCTGTCTATTATTTTCACATTTCTGCCGAATTTGCATATTTTAGTTGTTAATGTCCAAGCAATCTGACTCATGCTAAAATTTGCAGTTTGTAGCCTGTTTATTATTCATATTGTGTAACCTGCAAATAAAATTGGTATCTATGTTGTTTACAAGAGCGTTAAAATGCCTATCATTATGATTTTCCTCCCTTTTTGTTGCATAGTTGGAGGTCTGGGCCAAGGAAAGAGAAGCAGCTGGATTGAGGGCAAGCTTGAATACATTGACTTCTGAAGTACAACGCTTGAATAAATTGTGTGCAGAGTGGAAAGAAGCTGAAGATTCATTGAGAATGAAATGGAAAAAGATTGAAGAGTTTGACGCACGCAGATCAGAGCTTGAATCCATCTACGCTAGTCTGCTTAGAGCTAACATGGTAAGGTAGCTCAGCTATTGATACTTTCTTGAAATGTATTAATAATTTCCTGGACACTAGTTATATTACTATGTGTGTGTATTTTAAAAGCTGTAGTTATAAGCTGTTATATCATTACTTGTTGCATCTGTTATATACTTATATTTGATAACCAATCTTTTCTTTTTTTTCATTGAATAATTTATGCTTAAAATGTCACCAGAATTTCTGTGATGGTTTCCAAAGTCGAAACTTACATTATATTTCCTGTCATTTAAAACTAAGAAGTACCTAGTCCTTCTCGTCACATCATACATGACTCGATTAAGTGATTTTGGCATAAAATCAGACCCTTTTGAAATTTAAGTGCATGATGTGAACCTCTGTATCTTGAAGATCATTTTTTTTTTGTTAACCTTGTTGCATTGTGGGTATTTCACTCTTGTACATATTCCTAATTTTTTCTCTAATTGAGTCCACTCAAAGTGTAAAGAGCATAGGAGACCATTTGGTGCATAAACTAAAGTTCCAAAACCAATCGAGTATTCTACTAAAGGGTAACATATAATTACTGGATCTAGGTGGATTAATTGAACTTGCTGTCATTAATATCCTAATGAAGGTGGAGATTATCTCCCATGGTTAGTCACTTGACACAGAAGCCTGGAGAAGTGATCTCAGGCATTACTGTAGGCCTCCAGAGGGTTCGGAAACCATAGCTGCCACATTTGCAAGTCTCTAAAGGGTTTGAAAACCCTAGCTGCTAAAGTTGCAGAGATCCAGAAGGTCCACAAAGCTAGCCGCACCACTCCAGATCTTGGAGAAGACTTCCTGAGCCTAGCCGCCCCTCTTTGGACTCTGGAAAACACCTTCTGGAAGCTGTTGCACCCACCCAAGACCTCCCTTGAGTGTGCTGCAGGTCCCCCGTGGTTTTTTTTTTGATAAGGTAAAGGTCCCCCGTGGGCTTTTCTCTAGTGGAAAATTGTTGCTTGTGGGAGATTTAAAAAAAAGGGGGGGGGGGCACTTCTCTCTAGACCTAGCCGCACTTTCCTAGGGGTGCCGACAATTTTTTCCGGGTATTTTTTGCTCAGTTTGAGGATTGTGGATTTTTTCGGACAACCGTCTAGGCATCTACTGCTTCTAGTGCATGTTCGTGACCTGTTCGGGTTCTCTTTCAGTTTTTTTTCTTGTGGTACTGTGTCTTGCTATCGTAAGTACATTTGAGAAATCATCCACTGCCATGGTTTAAAAAGGCTTGAGGCTCCAAGAAAAAGCCTCGAGATTGAGGATATGGCCTCAAGGTGCACATGAGGCTATAGCCTCACTTTTACATGTTAAAACCCGAACTGTAACCCCTTATTTTTTATTTTTCCACTATTTTTTCCAAAATACCACAATAATCTTTTAATAAAAAGCGACCTAAAATGTCTTAATTTTGTTATCTAAAACCTATTATTTTGTGAGAAGCCCTAAATCTAAGCTTCTATCCTTAGTTTTTCCCACTTGAGAGAAATTCTCATAGAGCTCAAATCTCATCGAATTTTGATTGTCACTTCCTATAGTTTTCTAGTGACTAACCTCACCAAACTCAAGCAAGAAATCAAAGAATTACGTACTTGCTCTACTTTTATCTTCGCTCTATCTTGTTAGTTACTTTGTTAGTGGACTTTGCTTATTAACTATTTAGATTTGGTAATTTAGTTATGTGATTTATGTTTATAAAGATTAAATTTCAACATCAAGCTTTTAGCCCGAGTGCCCAACTGTGTCACTCCTAAAGTAAAAGTTACAGCCTCAATAACTTTTATGCTTATTTAAGTTTTTTTTTTTTTGCATAGTATGCTGTTTCTAATTTTTTAGAATTGATTATAAATTTTTAGAGTTTTTCAAGCAATTATTTTTTTTTTCTGAAAATGAGGCTTACGCCTAGGGCTGGCATTGGGTCGGATTGAACCCGAGATCCGACCCGATCTGATCCGAAAAATCCGGGTCTGGAACTATATTTTTACATATTGGATCGGTTTCGGATCAAAGGTTGTCGATCCGATCTATTATCGGATCGGTACCGGATCGACCTTGATTCGATCCGATACTGACCCGATATATAGCCCGTGTATATATAATATCATCGTACTTACGTAATTAATGATCTTGACCATTCACCCTAACATTCTATGGTTCCTATAGATAGATCTGATGATGTGGCAGGGAACAAACGCGTGCCTGAGGCAAATTGTAGAGTTAGATTTAAAATTTTCCTTCAAAAAGCTGTTTAGATGTTGACATTTCAAAAAAAAAAAAAGAATTTACCTCCAAAAAGCTGGTTAGATGTTGACATGTCTATTTCTTTTTGTTTTCTTTTGCTTTTACACAATTTGATTGAAAATGTTGGGAACATACTCCAGTGTGACATCATCCCTAAGTCTTTGACGGTTGATGGTTATAGATCTAGAGCCCATCCAATGGTTGGATACTAGGATGGAGGTCCACCCGAACTCATATTTACAAAACCCTCTTTAACCCTAACTTTTTGCTCTCCTTGAAGCCATTTTCTCTTCTTTCCCCAAAATACTTACGTCTAGCTATTCCGCCATTGTTGCCATCCTCGTTGTTGTAGTCACCAAGTATCGTTGTGGTGACGTCGTTGCATTCTGGTAAGCGGTAAGAGCTTTCTCACCTCTCAATCTCATCTCTATCCCTGTCGTCACTCTCTGTATCTTCGTTTCTTTCTCTCTCCCTTTGAATCTTTTTCTCTCTCAATGTTTCTCTCTATCGGATCGGATCGGATTAGAACCGGAACCGATTTAATCATATCGGATCGGTTCCAGAACTGAATTTTATTGATCTGATCGGGTCCTGATCGGATCCGGATCGATTGGATTTTTCTTATCGGATCCGTACCAGATCAGTACCAATCTGACTCGAACCCGATCCATTGCCAGCCCTACTTACGCCTCAACAGTGCCTCGAGGCTACGCCTCGCTTTTTGGAGGTAAACAACCTTAGTACTTGAACTAGTCTTTTTAAACCTTGTCTGCTGCTAAATCAAAGGTTACCGATGCTTATCCTAGTCTGGGGAGTCATGGTGACCACAGTTTGGGACTTCATATCACTACAGTGAAGCTTGATGGATCCAACTACCTTGAGTGGTCCCAATCCGCTAGGATGTATATCATCGGTCGTGGAAAAATAGTATACGTCACCAGATGAGTCATTGTACACTCAGAGGCCGATGCCACATTTGAGAGATGGGAAACGAAGAACTCGATGGTTCTGTCATTGCTGCTCCATTCCACGCAACCATCGATCAACAAAGGTTTCTCTTTCTCCCTACAACTAAGGATATTTGGGATGTTGTGTCTCAGACCTATTCCCGGGTTGGGAATTTTGGTAAGATGTATGAACTTCAGCAGGAGATAGTTCGACTGAAGCAAGGAGACCATTCGCTGGGGACATACTATACTACTTTACGGAGTAAGTGGGAAGAGGTAGATCACTACCAAACCTATACTCCTGCCTGCACGATTGATGCTACATCATTCAGAAATGATTGAACGGACTCACATATTTGAGTTTCTGGGTGGTCTGAATCAAAGCTATGAGCGGAGATTCACCAACTGGGTCCTTGCACAGTTCTATTCTTACATACATAGTGAGGACAACCGGAGGAGAGTTGTGTTCTAAGCCGGATACTAAGGTTCCTTTATCTGTGAAGTTTGCTTTGGCCACTTACAAATAGAACAAGCCTGCCCCCAAGAAAGATGAGGAACCAAATGATCGTGACTACTATGGCCGGCGTCGTTACACTCGGGAGACTTGCTGGAGGCTACATGCTCGCCCTACATAGCACCCTGTTAACAATCAAGGCTTATCACGGAAGCCTTCTGGTGCCAAATTGGGGACCTCTACTACTCTTGCTATTAGTCAGGAGCCTATCTAATGCGATTTCTTCATCCTTTGGGTAGTCCGATACCATCTCCAACATGGACCTTGACAAGCTTCGCCAGCTCCTTGCGTCACTTGATGGTCCCTCCACGCCCACCTCTGCATTTGCTCAGATAGGTACATCTTGTTCAATCTATCATGTGTCTACTTCATCCAATGGTCTGTCATGGATCATTGATTCTGGTGCCTCAGATCACTATGAGTGGTATGTCCATTTTCTCTCTTACAATATCTGCTCTATAAAGATAAGGTTCGGGTTGCAGATGGTACCCTCTCTATCTCGGGGAAGGACAATACCTCTGTTACTCCTACCTTTATCCTCAATTCTCTATGTTCCTAAATGTACAAATAGTATGCTTTCTGAAGGTCATCTTACTAAGAGCCTAAATTGCAGTGTTACATTTTTTCTAACTCATTGCGTCTTTCAGGACTTGGAGATGAGGAGAATGATTGATAGTGGTCGTGATGATGGTGGATTGTACCTGCTCGATAGCTAGCCGTCTTCAGACTTGGTGGCCCATCAGTCCAGTGCTAGCGTTAGTGGTTATAGCGTTAATAAAGACCTGTTAATGTGGTGGCATAACAGACTTGGTCATTTACCTATTTATGTATTGAAGTCTTTGTTACCTCAGTATGCATCCGTCCCATCCTTTGAGTTCAATTGCGAAACATGTGTACTTGCTAAACGATGTTGGGTGTCTTTCCCAATCAATAATAATAAAAGTATTTCTCCTTTGCAAATTGTTCATTTTGATGTTTGTAGATCGAATCGCACCACTTCCATGTTTGGCTTCCGCTATTTTGTCGTGTTTGTGGACGATTACAGTTGCTATACTTGGATATATCACATGAAATCCAAAAATGAGGTGCACTCAATTTTTCAGTCATTTCATAAGATGGTGTGTAATCAGTTGGGCACCACGTTGAAAATTCTGCACTGTGACAATGGTGGAGATTACATGTATAGTGGCATTGCCTCCTATTTTGAGGAGCATGGCATCATTAATCAGACTTTTTGTGCCAACACTCCTCAATAGAATGGGGTCGTTGAAAGAAAGCACTGCCATGTTCTAGAGGTTGCTCATGCACTCCTTATTGGTGTGGGGGTACCAAGGATGTATCGGGCTGATGCTGATGTTGTGTTGACTGCATCTTATCTGGTTAACCGTATGCCTTCGAGGGTTCTTGGGTTGCAGTCTATCCTTTCGTTCTTGTTTCTATCCAGTCCAGTTTTTTCAATCCCTCCCAAAATCTTTTGATGTGTCTGTTATGTTCACACTAATCACATGAAGGAAAAATTAGATCCTAAAGTTGTTTGTTGTGTCTTACATGGCTACTCCTCCACTCAGAAAGGGTATCGGTGCTTCCATCCTTTTATTTGTCGTCGGTTTGTCTCCATGGATGTCACCTTCTTCGAGAGTCTTCATTTTTTCTCTATTGATCGGACTTCTCTTCAGGGGGGTTTGGGCATATTGATGAGAGTTCGATTCCTCCTCAGGGGGAGATTACCCTACCTATGCCATTTGACCATCGTTCTGAGCTTATGGTCACTCTTATTGCTGATACTAACACCTTGCCATAGGACACAACTGCAGATGTATGCCAGAAGGCCCAGAAGATTTCCCAAGCGGAAATAGTCCACCGTCCAATCTTACTGCAAAGGAATCTAACTCGATTTAGATAATTCAGTTCTCATTGACCCTCATGATGATATTCCCGTTGATCCTTCTACTATTTCACCTGTGGACGTTGATGTACCTATTACTCATCATAAAGGTGTGCGGAGTTGTATTACCAAACACCCCATTTCTCACTTTGTTTCTTACCAGTTGTTATCCCCATCCTATAGAGGGTTTGCTACTTCCTGTCTTTTGTTTCTATGTCTCACCTAGTGTTTTCGGTGTACTTGCTCAACCTTAGTGGAAAGTAGCCATGTTAGAGATGTTTGCACTAGAAAAGAACGGTACTTGGGATTTGGTTCCACTGTCTAAAGGAAAGAAGCCAGTATGGTGCAGACTCTGTAGTCAAGGTGTGCACCTCAGGCTCCTGGCGTGCGCCTTAGGCGCAAGGCGCCCTAAAGCGCCTAAGAAGGGTCAAGGCGAGGCGCGTTTAGTAAGGCGCGCGCCTCAAACCAGGCTCCAGGTGCATCAGGCGCGCGCCTCACTAAAATACATGTTTTTTGTAAAATTTTTGTTCTTTGGTCTATTATATTAAACATCGGTATGATAGGAGAGATACAATTGAACCTATCTCATTGAAAGACATTGATGAAAGCAATGAATGACTACTTGGGGAGATGGAAACAGAATGTGGAGTAGCAGAAGATGAATTGGTGTTTGAGGATGATAGCTTAACATGGAGTGTTGTTACGAGAGCTGCTGGAGTTGGTGAATCAATATCAAATACTAGATCACAATCAAGGTCAAGAGTAAGAGCAAGGGCTTTAATAAGGGAGCCGGAAGAGGAAGAGGCCAATTCGGAGGAGATAGAAGAAGAAGAATATATTGAGGAGGCTAACACATATGATGAGGATGGGATGAAGCTAATGATTATATATTAAATGATGGCGATGTTAACTAGAACTAATTGTGGGCTATTTGAAATTTTGCACATTTGCTATCTTTTATGTTTTATGGCCTTTTGATTACTTGTTTTGTATTTAGATAATGACAATGTTAGCTAGAACTGCTTTTGGGTTATTTGAGATTTTCAACATTTGCTATCTTTTATGTTTCATGGCCTAATGCTTACTTATTTTCTTATTTTATGATGTTATTTTTCTTTATTTTTTTTATATTTCTTATATTTATTATAATTTTTAATATTGCGCATCGCTTCAATCAAGCGCGTGCCTCGCTTTGCGCCTCAAGCGCTAGAGGTCCTAGCGCCTTAAGTGTGCCTTGCGCCTTTAACTACCTTGGGTGCAAATGGGTATATAGACTACATAGTAAAGCATAAAGTTGATGGGAGCATTGAAAAGTACAAGACCTGATAGTTGGAAAATGATTCACATAGATATATGGCATTGACTACCAGGACACCTTTGCTCCAGTGGCCAGGATGAATTCAGTTTGAGTTCTTTTCTCCCTATCAACAAATATGTCATGGCCTTTGCACCAGCTGGATGTGAAAAATGCATTCCTCAATGGTGATCTAGAGGGAGAATTTTACATGACAACAACTCATTGATTCAGCCTTACTGGGGGCAAAGCACTTGTGTGCAAATTGAAGAAAGCATTGTACACACTCAGGCAGCCACCTAAGGCCTGGTTACTACAATCAAGATGTTGGGATACTCATAGAGTCAGGCTGACCATACACTGTTTATTAAAACGAGTCAAGGCTGTACTACTGTTCTTGTCGTGTACGTGGATGACATTGTGGTCACAGGTGATGACCTTGATGAGGTTTGTAGGTTAAAAAAGTACCTAGGGACATAGTTTGAGATCAAGGATCTAGGGTCCCTAAGATACTTCTTGGGTATTGAGGTTGCTATATCAAAACAAGGAGTGTTCATCTCACAAAGAAAGTATGTTCTTGATCTTTTGTGTGAGTTTGGTAAGTTGGGGGGCCAAACTAGCTGACACCAGTGTTTTTAAATGCTAAGGCGTGAAGCGAGATGCTTCATTAGCCAAAGCCTTGAGGCGTAAGCCTCATTCGCACACATTTTTAATGTAGATAAGTATTTAAAATTTTAAATATATATCGTAAAAATTCAAAACAGAAGAAGCATACTTTCAAGTTTCATATTTCCAAGTTCCAACAAATCTAAGAAAAAAGCACAACAGAAACGTGGAGGACAAACTGAAAAACAAATCTAACAAAAAAGCATACTTCCAAGTTTAATTACTTTTTGATTTTTCTATTTTTAGAAATAGAAAATAGAGAAGGACAAACTGAAAAACGTGGACCAAAGTCTGAAACTGAAGAAGAAAGAAATCATAGACTGAAAGTAACGTGGAGTGGACTAAAACGTGGCTGAAATTCAAACGAAAAAAAGAGTTGCAGAAGAAGAACTTGGGGTCTAGTAAAACACGTGTCCCAAAAAAAAACAGTGGAGGCGTACGCCTCAAGTGCTTTTCCGCCTCTTTCAAGCGCCTCATTGCGTTTTTTAGGGGTTTCGTCCTGAGGCGCGCCTCGAGGCGTACTCCTCGAACGCCTTTAAAAACACTGGCTGACACACCTATGAACAAGCAACACCATCTTAATCATGTTGATACGGATCTAGTTACTGATACAGGCTAGTCCTAGAGACTTGTTGGATGACTTATCTATCTTTCACTAGCACACCCGGATATCACCTATGCAATCAATGTTGTTAGTCAATTCATGCATGCTTCTCGGTTTCTACATCTTGAGGCAACTCAGAGAGTCCTACGCTACCTCAAAGGTTCACTAGGAAAGGACTTCTATTTGGCAAGCATGGACATCTATGGGTTGAGGCCTATACAGATGCTGATTGGGCAGGATCTGTTACAGACAGGTCTACATCTGGATACTGTACCTATGTTGGGGGCAATCTAGTTTCATGGCGTACCAAGAAACAACCAGTTGTCGCTCTTTCCAGTGTTGAAGCAGAGTATCGATCTATGGCTCATGGTGTATGTAAGTTGCTATGGGTGAAGACTATGCCAAGTGAACTAGGCTATCCTATACAAGAACCTATGAACCTGTACAGTGACAATATGGTGGCCATCAGTATTGCTCACAATCCTGTACAGGACAAAGCATATTGAAGTGGTTAGGCATTTCATCAAGGAGAAACTTTGTCTTGGTCTAATTTGTACACCTTATGTCAATACTGCTGATTAGGTGGCTGATGTGTGGACTAAAGCTGTCAGTAAAAGTTGTTTGCAGAATATGTTATCCAAGCCGGGCACGCTCGATATTTTCGCACCAACTTGAGGGGGAGTGTTGTTAGGGTCTTATATGTAATACTTTATATTTTGCAGGGATATCTTTGTAATTATGGTGACAGTTCAAATATTATAAATATTGCTGAAATCGTGGAGCTCATCATGCTCTACATGGTTTCACCCTTTCTCCTCTCCTCTCTTCTCTCTTCTTCTTCTCTCTCTCTCTAACCCTAACTCTCATGTTCTCTTTATTTCTCTGATTCTGAATACAACATTAATCACAACAAATATGTTACATTATACTTGCATAGATCTCTATTCTTTATTCTAATTTTTTGTTCTTTAGCATTTTCTATTGTTGGTGACATATATCTTACAGTTTCTAGGTGCAGACACTTTTCTTTGAGCATCATAATAAACTCCTTGTTGATCTCATTTTGGCCCTGTAGGATGCTGCTGCATTCTGGGATCAGCAACCATTAGCTGCACGGGAGTATGCATCAAGCACAATAATTCCAGCATGTACAGTTGTTGTGGACATATCGAACAGTGCAAAGGATCTCATTGAGAAAGAAGTATCTGCCTTCTACCGAAGTCCTGATAATAGCCTGTACATGCTGCCTTCAACTCCACAGGTTGGTAAGAGGAAACTGATTGCATGATTATGTTACAATTGACCTCTGTAGCTAGATGAGCCATCCTAGTTTCTTATGGTTTGCCTCCCCAACCACCCACACGCAAACTCTCACATAAAAAAAAAGGAAGAAAAGAAAGAGAAGAATTGTCCAAAGAAAAATATGCAGAGCAGATGTTTAAAAGTATAATCATCCAATCAGGTTGATTTTGGCACAAGAGATCTCATAGATGGGGCTCATTCAATTGGGGGTCCCACTCCCTTAAACGTCTGGGTTCCTTGGATTTTCTTTATGCTGAAAATGAAATTTAATCCCTCTATATGTTACGCATTATGATGCATGAAGAATTCTTCTTGTAGGCTTGTAGCTCTGTGTTGAATTCTTATGAAGTTGAATAGAAGGAATATTTGCTGTTATTTATATATATATATATATATATATATTTTTTTTTTTTTTTTTTTTTTCTTTTCTTTTTATTGTATCAGGAAATAAAGTCAAGGTGCATATTAAAAATTAAGTTTCATGTAAGCATTTCGTAGATCTGGTCTTATCCTCCTGATGCAAATGACACGTCCAAAATGTTGTTGTGCTACATATGATACACAGGGAGCTTTTAACATAACTGCATGCCATCAAAGCACTTATTAGTTCTTTTCTTCCCATTCAGGCTCTCTTGGAGTCCATGGGTGCTAATGGGTCTACAGGACCAGAAGCTGTTGCGGCTTCAGAGAAGAATGCTGCTCTATTGACTGCAAGAGCTGGTGCCAGAGATCCTTCAGCAATTTCATCTATATGCCGTGTTTCTGCTGCCCTTCAATATCATGCTGGTAGGTTTTTGCACCCTTTTAAGTGTGCCCCGACTTTTCTGTAACGATGTATTTGCATGTGATAATATAATAGGCTGGTGTAAACTGAATTTATGGTGGATCCTTCATTTGGGGTAGGATTGGGTCAGTGATGCAGTGTAATAGGCTGGTGTAAACTGAATTTATGGTGGACCCGTGATGCAGTGTAATTGTGATTGGGGAAAGATATATTATATAATTAATTCATTCACAACCATGGACACTTGGGTTAAATTCTTTGAAAAGTGAGTTTTTTTCCCAATTTTTGAAATTGGCACCTCGAAAGTGATATTGCATACAAACAAGTGTAAATGCATTAGATCCGATGCATTTACATCTCCCAATCCTATTTCTGTCAAACAACTTCAGAAAATATTTGTTTAATTGAGACATGTCATCAATACTTTGAAATTTGGGGAAAAGCCTACATTTGGCTTTGATTCTCTTTACCAATCATAAAAACAAGTTTTTGCAAGTTTTTTAACGTAATGTGTGTAGGAATCAATTTCTGAAGAAACAATGCAGTTTGGATGGGTTTAGAATGGTGTAAAAGTTTGGTTTCTGAAAATTCAAACATAATATTGATGAAATAATGCAAATTATATGCTGCGATCATAAACTTTCAGCTGAAACCGAAATACATTATTCATTGGAATTTCATTCAATACGAACAATGGGTTCGACTGGAATTTTGCAAGATAGAAATATGTGAGTTTCCCTGTCGGTGTCTGGCAAAACTGAAATATTTCGTGAAAGTTCCGAAATTTAATACCTTGTCTATGATATAAAGTAACACACTCATAATTGAGTTCCTTTGTCACTTAACTAGGATGTGCTTGCTTTACTATGTAATTCCAGTTATGTACTTGTCAAATCTAGGAATGCTCTCACTTTGGCCTATATAACATTAGGAACGCTGTATTACCTGTTATTAGGTACATAAGTTCAACTGTTGTTTGCTATTTTTAGAACTTTTAAATGGCTCTGAATAGTCTTTTGATCAACTTCCCTTCCAACTGTTTTCCCATTTTATTACGTTTCTATTAAATACTAACTATTAGTGTATAATTAGGATTGGAAGGTTCAGATGCCGGATTAGCATCAGTGTTAGAGTCCTTGGAATTCTGTTTGAAGCTCCGGGGTTCTGAGGCTAGCGTGCTGGAGGACTTGTCAAAGGCAATTAATTTGGTCCATATACGACGTGATCTTGTTGAAAGTGGTCATGGGTTGTTAAATCATGCATACCACGCACAACAAGAGTATGAAAGGTAAAGCTGCAGCATGGTCTCTCTTTTCTTGTTTTATGCTGGAGACAAGCTTGAGCAACTTTTTAAAAGATTTTCTTATTTCTTAGGGAGATCTCTTATTCTGCTGAAGCTGTCAAGTATACTTAATTTCTATGTTCAGGGAAGGCAAATACAAGAAATTAATAACAGTTACATGAGTCTATTTAGGGCTGAAAAGAGGATGTCAGAGAATTTTATCTATCCGTTTTTCGGTGCTTCAATAGATGTTTGTCTCTGTATTAGTTTGTGTCTTACCTTGATTAGCTGCTTGGTTTGTTTGGAACATGTATTGATGTTGAACTACTATAACTGCAGGACAACAAGTTATTGTTTGACATTGGCTGATGAACAAGACAAGATTGTTATGGAAAAATGGTTGCCTGAACTTAAGTCTGCAGTTTTGGGTGCCCAAAATTGCTTGGAAGAGTGCAAGCGTGTGAGGGGTTTGGTAAGTACCACAGCTACTGGGAAATGAATCACAACTATCTGTAGATTTCCTGCCATCCATTCGAGTTTTTCTGATTTGGTTTGGTTTTACCTATCAAACCATCCTGAGATTAAGTAAAATGGGGGTTTTGACTTATTTCTCAAGTCTGGACAAAAATTTGAGTTTCTACCTGAGGTTTTCGCACCTGATACAAAAAGTTCACTAGTGACAACCCTAATGTTTGTAAAAAGTGATGAAGCTTGGAAAAGATCTAACCAGTGCTGTGCTTGTTTCTACCGGAGGTTTTTTCCCAAACAGTTTGTTTCTTCTTATTAGCAATTCAATGTCCTGATGCTTATTGTTATTTGGGGTGAGGAATGGTGCTCGTTGTTGCCACCTTGAGGTCACAGTTTGGTTAGTTTACCTACAAAATAAAAAATCTGAAATGAAATCATATGTGATGTCACATGAGGTCAGGATAAACCCGATTTTTCCCGATTCACCTGAAATATTGTTTCTTATGTGTGGAGCTTTCTGGTTTTCCAAGATTGTGGTAAAACATTGTGGCATGCTTGTACAAGGCTACAAGCTGTTCTGATGTAAGCAGTACATATCTGGTTGCTTGCATTAGAATATTTTGAACACTGAAGTCTGGGACCCACAGTGTTGGAAACAATGAAACCATTTAATAGAATGGTTCATGAGCTAGTGGATGCCTTTTCAAAATTCAGTGGTTAGCTTGATGAATTTTGTAAAATATGAAAGCTCGGAAAACCAATTTCTTCCCATACTGCTAATTTTCAATCCTTATACCTTAGTACCTCTACTACTTCTGACATCTTATTTACTCTGCAGGTGGATGAATGGTGGGAGCAACCGGCTGCGACAGTTGTTGACTGGATGAAGGTTGATGGGCAAAATGTGGCTGCTTGGCTCAATCATGTGAAGCACCTCCAAATGGCGTTTTATGACAAGGAGCTCTTGTGATTTTGTGAATGAAAGCTTCAAGCACTCAGTGCTAGAGACTTGGTCTCTAGCGTTTTCCTTTGCTTGCCTCTTTTTATGCCTGCTTTCGTGTCAACTTGGAGAATTACATCCCTGGGAGTTCTGTTTGAAGTGGGTTGGCAGCGAGTGCGTGTGGTGACAGATAGAGGCCACTGTTGGTGGTGTTTCACCCACAGGGTTTGGGGTGAATTTGGTTGAAGTAGAGATGCACAAACTCTCCTCATCATTTCTTTTATAAAATGGTTCTCCATTGAGAAAGGAGACAGTTGTAACATAGGTTATTTGTATTATTGGGTTTTTGTGGGTTTCTTATAAATAATTATTTCTGTGATACTTGATTAATGCCATTTAAAGAGCAGTGTGATTTAATTGTATAGAAAGTTTTTGTAGATGGGTTCTGTATTGTATGGGCTTGATCCAATTGAATAGGTAAGTTTGCTGTTCTAACAAAAACCACAATAATAGTAACATTAATGATGGTAATTGTTTTATTATTTCATTGTTTTTTAATTAAATACTCGCTTGATTGATTTGTCTAAGGAAAAAAAAATGTTCACAGGAAAGTCCTATATCCTGAAATTAATTCATCATTGAAAGCATTCAGGGATCTCGAGTAGATCTCCTTTAGGGTGGGCATTGCTATAGAATCTGTTAGTCCTGCTAAAAAAAGATAAATATTCTTCATTGTCTCCGATCTTGCAGCTATGGAGGCCACGTAGGCAAAGACCCTGCCGAGCTTTCTTGATTGAAGAGCAACCCTGCGTGGGATGAGAAGCCGAAACCTCTAAAAAATGACCGGGGTAAGTGCAGGAAAACTCTCTTCAACACTTACATAACATGAAGTTAACCTACTAATATGATATTACTGCTGATTGGTTTCTAACATAGTGTTAATATTGGAGCAGCAATATTTTTATGCAGACATGTTTGTGGACCCTGTATCGTTGAGCAGGAAGTGCAGGTTCTGATAAATAGGGGTTTGGCCAACCTTTCGCAATGGTGTTAGAAAACACAATGTCCGGAGAGCCCCCCCTAAGGCCCAGTTGTTGTAAGCCTCAAATCTATCTTCATTTTTCTTCTTTATTATCTCCAGGCCCTGAAAAATTAGATCACAACACACCCAATTGTGGAAGCCTATGCCAATGAGGATCAAGTATCATGGGTTCGATCCCAACACATGGTTTAACGTTTCAACATATATGGTCAGGATCAGGCGAGAAGAATTGACAAAAAATATTGGTGCAGGCCAATATATAAGTTAGAAGTTTTGAAATGGGATGATTTTTGGAGGGGGATGTTCTTTATGGTGAGGAGATCATCTCACCAAAAGTCAGTCATTGATTCATCTTCCATGAGGGTACGCCAAAATTGTAGTCAAATTTTTTGTCCCCTGACCCTTACCCTCTATTTATATATATCAGCTGTTTTTTTTATTGGAAAGAATTTGTTCTCTTAAACCTACCATTTGTGTTTGAATTCTATGCCCTAAACCTTATATTCCCTTGGATGTGGTTGTTGGGGTGGTGATCAAAGAGTTCATATGTTTTACCGTCTCATGATCCTCTCTGCACGGCAAATTTCAGCTAAATAGTCCTCTGCCACGTGGTAAAAAAAGATAAAACATTTTTATTTTTTAAATAGGAAAATAGGTGAAAAAACCTGGCTCTTTTGCCACGTGATGGAAAGGGGAGAGTGCCATGGACCCCTATTGCGCTACCACCTCAGCAGCCCCATGTAAGATCAATTAGAAAATGAAAAATTTAAGTATGGAATTGCCAAGCATAATTTTACTTTTTACAGTGTTTTAAAAACCACATTGGACCGACAGTCCAACCCAATTTTCATAAAATATTGGTCCATTTGAAGAGAACTGACGGTTTGTTCAAAACCAGTGGTTCTACTGTCAAACTGGTTGAACCACTGGTTCTTATGCACCATTTGGAACAAGAATTCCTACATATGAAATCTTAAAATTTGGGAATTTTATCCACCGGTCAAAGAGAAAATTTTAGAAAAGTGAGTATGATTTCCAAATTTGAGTCGATTTCTCCAAAATTCTAACTAAATCTTCAAGATTTTGTGTGATATTTCTATGCCCTAAGAAACAAATTTACTATTATAAAAAAAAAAAAGAAAAAAAAAACACCTTCATTCTTGAATCTTAATCTTTAAAGGCATACTCGGAGAAAGAAAAAATATGGGCATTGACTTCACATTTTTTCACCCACCTCTTTCGTTTCTCATCTCATATATTTTTTGAATTCCTCTAAATCATATATTTTTTAAATTGTTTAATAAATACAAACCGGTCAAACCATATGGAACCATGGTCCGACCAATTTGTCAAAATTTCGGTTCGATCCGGTTCGATTTTTAAAACTTTGATTTTTTAAGTTGGATTAAGCCTTCTAGCTGAATGAGTTCGAGTGAAGTATCCATGGAAGAAGTAAAAGAGATGGAACTTGTGCATAGGATAAAAGATTTATTGATCGGAGATTCGGACTAAGGTTTTCAAAGGATCCTTAGAAGCTTTTGAGGACAAGACTCCATGTACACTGAAGTCCTACAAAGACATGACGATCCTGTAAAACCAGACACAAAACCACACGCGCACACCACAAAAAAAAAAACCAAATACACTTATAAACCCACAGATACAACTGAAGGATATTATAGTTCAAACCCAACATCTAAACCCATTCAATCGTTCTTCCCTCTCAATCCCTGAAAGTAAGATTTGGGGCTTCTCGTAAAATCTGCCCTAGGAATCCTGCCGTCTCTTCCTGGAGCCTTCATCATCTTTGTGGGAGGAGACCCACCTCTCCTCTTCCACAAAACAATCAAAACAACCAAACCAAACAAATAAGGATGTTGTTTGATTTTCTCTACTGAAAAGCCCACGAAGCTCTTTACATACGGAAGGGCTTCATTCACTCTCTCCTTGGTAAAACCCACAAAGCTCTTTACATGAGGAAGGGCTTCACTCACTCTCTCCTCTGTAAAACCTACAAATTTCTTCACCACGGGATGAGATTCCTTCAGAAGGCTACTGGCTTGGATGAGTGTGTCGTTTATTTTCTGTGAGAGGAAGCTCCATAGATTCTCTAAGGGAGGGCGAGACTCTTTGAGTTTGTCTGAGAAAAGTTTTACAGCACCACCTGCCATTTCTCTCACAAAGATGGAATATTTTGTTGTAGAGCGCTGCTTCCTTCTCTTGTACGAAGAAGACTTCAATGGTAAGGTTTTGAGAGGAATGGAATCGACTTTAAGGTTAGGGTTTGCAATTTTGATTCATCAGAGTTGCCTTTGTCGTCAACTTTTCACTGTTACGAACCAGCCACTTTAATGGTATTTTTTTTGTTTGTTTGTTTGTTTGTAATCCACCACCTCTTGACTGGTTTTTTTTTTTTTTTTTTTTTTTTTTTTGTAGTCACGGATTAGCAGGTGAAACCTGTACGGACCCGGTCAAGCCGGTAAAGGGAATTTCTACTTCTGGCACACTGCTCAAAGAGGAAATCTACTTGTGTGGGTTTGACCCACGACCTCTTCAAAGAGGAGGATACACACCAACCATTTGAGCTGCCATGTTGGGTGTAACCACTCTTGACCGTTGAGTCGTCGTTTTCGTTAAAAACATAAGCAGACTTTCAAAATTTATCTTGAAGAGGTGGCCCACAAGATGGAGGGTTTGGATTTATGACTGTAGCATGATGGATTTATGAAAGGGTCCTGATGTAACAAGGTATACCTACGATCTTTTCATTTGCGGAAGTGGCATTTTTGATAGTCAACGCTGCCATCTGGGCCCACTGACCGCATGGATGTTTAGCTCACCCCTTAATAGACAATCATACAAAAAATCAGCTTGTTTAATGGTTTTTAGTACTCAAAAAATGGTTGCATTCAACGGCTAAAAGAACGCCTTAAAAAGTGTTAAAAATCTAATGGTTATAGATTACCAATCAGGGTGATTTTTGGTCTGTATATCCAAAAAGGGGTGGGATAAACATCCATGCGGTCAGTGGACCCAAATGACAGTGGTGTCTACCAAAAATGCCGCTTCCACAAATGAAACAGTTTCATGCATACCTTGTTACATCTTTTTTCCTTTATGAAATTACAATCACTGTCCAAATATTATGAACAATGATATAGCTGGTGTAGCACCAGACTTTGATGGTATTGATGTTCTTACATAACAAATGATCAATCCATTCAAGAGAAGAGGAACGATGCTGTAGCAGTAGAGGACCGGAGTGTCATGGCGACTCCCATAAAATGCATAAAAGCTACCTGCTGAGTCAAGTTGCCTCCGCCGAGTTTGGTGTGCAGGTGGTGTTTGAGAGCTTTGCATGGGTATTGGAACGCAAGTACAATCTATCCAAAATTTTCTTACATTAGACACCCTGTTTCCTAGGGCTGCAACTTGGGTGGGTTAGGTCGGCTTGAGGGTCAACCCTAGACCAACTCGTCCTTCAAGGATGTGAACCCAAGCCCAATCCAACCTGAGGTTGGGCCTAAATTTCCCAGCCCGAGCCCAATCCAATCTGGCTGGTCAATTTCTTATTATTTTTTATTAGTTGTTTATTGGTCAAGCCCATGAAGGAGAGAGAGAGATCTAGGTTTATGGTTTGGGGAGAGATGAGAGAAGAGAGAACAAGAGATTGTCCTCTGTTTTGTACAGAAGGGAGTCTATCGCTTCCTTTAGCAAGGAAAATAGACTCAATCAGTTGTTTTATTTAATGAAAGGTTAAGTCCGTTGTTTTCTTAAGCACTCAAAATGACAGACCAAATGGAAGGGTAAAATTGTGATTACCGTCCGATCTCCGATCCTCCCTCTACAAGCAATAATATCATAAGTTAAATAAATAGTAAATATAATTAAATTAAGTCATAAATAAATTAAAACACAACACTTACATGGTTCGGCGCCGGTCTCTTGCCGGCGACTACATCCACCGGGAAGCCTTTCAATGGCTCAACTTTACTTAGGTAAATTCCGTGTACATATTACATCTCATTTTCTCTCTTACAGTAGCTTTTGCTGAATAGTCCTAGTTCGACTGTTCGACTAAGATCCGAGGAGTCCGACTCCAGCATTTGAGTCCGACTCCAAGATTAGCATCCGAGTCCGAGTCCGACTCCAGCATCTGAGTCCGAGTCCGAGTCCAGCAACTGATTTCGACTAAGATCCGAGGTGGCCAACTAGTCTCTGGCCAGAACCCCATTTTCTCCTCCCCCCTCTTCTACAACAAACTGTTCTTTTTATAGGCCCTCTGCCACCATGTGTCAATGTAAGAGAATCTGAGGGAAATGATTCAGTGTTTTGCGGTGTACAGGTTACGATACATCAATATTACTATTTTTATGTATCTACACCCAAGTTATCATTTTCTCTGCCTTTTGTGTCAATTTTCAAGGAACTTGGTGTAATGTCCAGACTATGCATAGGTTAAGTCAATGCACCGTGAACTTGTACTCGGTAATAACATTAGTACAATTAACATTATTAAAAACTCAATGTAACAGTACTCTTGCACAAAGCATACAGACATTTGACACCATTTCATTAGAGACTTACAGGATATATATATATATATATATATATATATATATATATATATATATATATATATAGAGAGAGAGAGAGAGAGAGAGAGAGAGAGAGAGAGAGAGAGAGAGAGAGAGAGAGAGAGAGTTACTTTTAAGTTCATATTTATAAAAAAATAGACCATTAAGTCCCCTCTATAAAACTATGAACACTTTGGTTTAATCGTCTATCCATTAAGGCCTTTTTAAGGTTACCATTGAATGTTCTCTAAAATACCCATACTACCCTCCAGCTGTTGTTAGTTTGAATTGATAGCATCGATTTGATTTGAGGTTTGGTTGACGCATAGTACCGTACGTTAATCAACTTCAATGAAGTTTAGTTCAGCTATTTTTCTCCATTTCCTTCCTCTGCAGCTCTTCGCAACTCGTTTATGTTCCATTCCAGATGAAGAAAAAAGAAGCTGATGCTAGTTTAAAATCCAAAGGTTGTTAATCACTAATCAGGCTGATTTTTGATTTGCAGATCTATAGAGGGACTGGCCAAACATCCATACGGTCATCGCCCTCTAATAGTGTGCCACATGGCTCGTATTGTGGGTTGTGATGGGCTTCCGTCACAACATCTTGTGGTAGAAGTTTTACTCTTTGCATGGGTATTTGGATGTATGTACGGCTTTGCTCACACCTGTAGCAAAGCCGATCACAAATCACAATATGAGCCACGTGGCACTCTCTTAAAGGACGATGACCGTATAGATGTTTGTCCAGTCCCTCGTTGGACCTGCAAACCAAAAATCACCTGATTAGTTATGTCAGACCTATGGATCTAGTACCCCAAATAATGGTCAATAATGCTTTAAATTCTACGGTTAAAATCAACGCATGCAAACGACTCCAATCCAACGCTTAGAAATCACTAATCAAGCTAATTTTTGGTTTACAAGTCCACTGAGGGACTAGCCAAACATCCATATGGTCATCGTCTTCTAAGAGTGTGCCATATTGTGATTTGTGATTGGCTTTGCTCACACACAGGTGTGAGCGAAGGTTTTCTCAAAAACTTTCTCACATGAGTTAGACGGGACAGACTATCCCCGCCTTTACCAAAGGTGACATCCCTTGAAAATTGCGTGCTTCATGGGATTCCACCATCAAAAGCGAATTTGACTGGCTCCTCTTTAGTTCCACATGGCGCGTTACGAAAATAACTGCCTTTAATGCCGGTTAAAACGATTTTAACGTCATTAAAAAGAAAAAAATGACCATTGTTTTCTAAGCATCAAAACGGTTCTTAACATAATGGGCTTGGTGCATTATCGTTTTAACGGCTGTTAAAACCATTAAATTAAAAATGGCTAATTTTAAACCATGGCTGCAACAATATAATGGTAAGCTGTAAGATTAAGAAATTCAATTGCACGAGCATTATTGAATGCAAGGAACAAAGATGCAAGCCAATGATGTTGCTCGGTTGTTGTGGGTGTAATAAAATTTTATCGCTTTTATTTTTTTCTTCTCTTCATGGGATTCCACCATCAAAAGCGAATTTGAGTGGCTCCTCTTTAGTTCCACATGGTGTGTTACGAAAATAACGGCCTTTAACGCCTATTAAAATGATTTTAACAGTAATTAAAAAGAAAAATGACCGTTGTTTTCTAAGCATCAAAATGGTTCTTAACATAACAGGCTTGGTGCGTTATCGTTTTAACGGCTGTTAAAACCCTAAACCCTTAACGGATGTTAAAACTGTTAAATTAAAATGACATAATTTTAAACAATGACTGCAACAATATAATGGAAAGCTGTAAGATTAAGAAATTCCATTGCACGGGCATTATTGAATGCAAGGAACAAAGATGCAAGCCAATGATGTTGCTCGTTGTTGTGGGTGTAATGGAATTTTATTGTTTTTTTTTCTTCTTTTCAAATTTGGCTATGAAATATGGTGCGACATTGACAATATATTTACATGAAAAAACTGCTTAAGAGACTATTTTCTTCTTTTTTTTTTTTGTAAGCACGATATGGATATAACCAAAAGGAGGAAATTATACAAAAGATAGGGTAGAGTTTGGTGGATTCCCATCCTTTAGAATGGCTGATATGAGCCAAGAGGGTAAGGAATCCACCCTCTTTCCCTTGGTCCAGCCATAAGCCCTACTAGCTAAAATATGTGCAACATTGTTTGCTCCCCTGGGGGTGTACAAAAAGGAAAAAGACTGAAAATAAGACGCCAAACGAAGTATGTCACGACAAATTGCTGATGCTGTCTAGCCTACATCAGCCGATCCCATGCACAACGAGTCCACCAAAACCTTTGCGTCCGACTCTATCTCCACTTCAGTGAGACCGGCTTGGAGAGCTCTGGATAAGCTCCATTTAATAGCTTGAGCTTCGGCTTCTTCAGCTGAAGAGGCTGAAGATTGGATGGTCCCCGCCAATACAATGTTGTTTTCGGTTGTGCGTATGATAAACCCCAACCCAGCCTTACTCGATGAGGCCTTCCATGAAGCATCTGTATTGATTTTAAGCCCGGGGGCAGTAGGGGGGAGCCATTTGGGATTAGATTTCTCTCTTTCTGGCTTTGGAGCTTCCTCTATAGTATAGTCAGGGATCGAATTCAGAATGGAGAAAGGGTCATGAGGCCTGCCTTGGTGGATAACTTGGTTTCTTAATTTGATCCCATATTTCCACATAAGGATATTGATGTATTCTATGATGGGGAAGGCATGAGACGGATCGTTGTCTGAGTTTTCCAACCATTGAAGAAGTTGAGTACCAATCTCCTCATCCGATTTTTCCTCCCAACGAAGTGATAGTGGAGACGCATACCACACTCTAGCACTAAGAGGACATTTGAAGATCGCGTGGAATCTGTTTTCCCACTGATTGGAGCATCTTGGGCATGTAGCTTATATATCGGTTATTCTGGAGTGGATATTTGCTCGGGTAGGCAGAATATTTCTTAGAAATTTCCACATGAAAAATTGGCAGCGACGCGGTATGCGTAATGACCAGATTTTTTTCCAGTAACAGTCGGGAATCGTGGGTGGGAGAGAAGCTAGAGTGGTCGCACGGAGAGAGGGATAGGCGGATATAACTGAGAATTTACCTTGGGGGTGTAAGTCCCAGTAGAGCTTGTCATTGGAATCTTGGTAACTAAGGGGAGTAGCCTGGATTTCCTCCACTATCACAGGGGGAAATAATTCTCGAAGAGTAGAGAGGCTCCATTGGCGATTGTGACTGATGAGATCATGAGCTGTTCACAAAGTGTAGTTTGCTGGTTTAGGTGATGTAATCTTGTAGCCCAGCAAGTAAAAAATCCAAGGATCCTCCCATATATGAATTTCCTTTCCATTCCCGGGAACCCATAGGCAGTGATCTGTGCATTCTCGTCTAGCTTTGAGAAGACTTTTCCAATACCAAGAGTCAGAAGGTTTGCTAGCAACTGAAAGCAGAGACTTGCCTTTGCAATATTTGGGCCTGATGTACGAGGCAAGAAATGATTGTTCCGGACTTTGAATTCGTCAAAGATTCCGAAGGAGTAAGGCCAAGTTTTGGTGGTAAAAAGATCTGAAACCTAGGCCTCCTTTGGATATAGGAGAGCAAAGCGAATTCCAGTTTGTAAGTCTTAAAACCTTTTTCTCAGATGATCCTCCCCACCAAAACAATTAAGCACTGCATCCATTTGAGAGCATAGAGTTTTGGGGAATAAGAATGTGGACATCAGATAAGTGGGGATGCTAGTTGCAACTGACTTGATTAGAGTGGTTTCCCTGCCTGAGAGAGGCATTTTGCTCTCCAGCCCTCAGTCAATCTCTTGATTTGTGTTAAACAATTCTTCAAAGCTTTTTTCTTTGAACGTCCAATGAAGAGAGGAGTTTCAAGGTATTTTTCTGTGGTTTTGAGATTCTTGATGTGGAGAATGTGGGAAATCGCTCGTCTATGTCGTCGGTGCATGTTAGGGCTGATCATGATGCCCGATTTCTCAACATTGACTGTTTGTCCAGATAGGCTGCAAAATTGATCGATAATATCTTTGGTGATCCGAGCCTCCACCAAATTTGCTCGAGCAAAGAGTATGTAGTCATCCGCAAAGAAAAGGTGTGAAATTGGGGGACATCCTCTCCCAAGTTTTATACCATGGATTTGGTTATTTTGCCTCACTTGGTGGATCATGAGAGAGAGAACATTAGTGCAAATAACAAAGAGGAAGGGAGAGAGAGGATCACCTTGCCTAATTCCTCGAGATGGGACGATTTTTCAGGTGGGAGATCCATTGAGCATGATGGAAAAGGAGGTGGAAGAGATGCATTGTTCGATCCACAGTATCCATCGATCTGCAAAATGCTTTCATGGTTTTGAGGAGAAAATGCCATTCGACTCTATCGTAGGCTTTTGCTATATCAAACTTTATGGCCATGATGCCTCCTTTGCCTTTTTTACACTTGATAGTGCCCATAAGTTCATGGGCCAAAATGATGTTGTCAGATATTAGTCTACCCGAGATGAAAGCGGCTTGATTGGGCATGATTAGGGGGGCTAAAATGGACTTGAACCCGGCGTCATTATTTTGGATATAATTTTATAACTGACATTACAAAGACTGATCGGCCGAAAATGAGATATTTTAGTCGGGGCTTGAACTTTTGGGATCAGAGCGATATTGGTTTGATTGAGGATTGAGAGATCTGTAGTTGTATCCATGAAGGTTTTGACAAGGTGGAAGATATCATCTTTTAGGGTGTCCCAGTATAACTGATAGAAATGGGCTGTGAACCCATCAGGGCCTGGGGCCTTGTATGGGCCCATTTGGAAGACTGCATCCCGAACTTCATCCATAGTCACAGGTCTAGTCAGAAGGATATTTGATTCTGGAGTGACCATGGGGCGGATAATATTTGTGAGCAGATACAAGTCCTCTCCCGCTGAAGAAGTGAAGAGTTGAGAGTAATAAGCACTGAAGGCTTCACGAATATCCGCTCTTTTTTGGAGATGTTCCCCTTGTTCCGTTTTAATCCATTCGATTTTGTTCTTCCTCCTTTTTATAATTGTGGATAAGCGGAAGTATCTTGAGTTCCGATCTCCTTCCTTTAGCTACGTTTCTCTTGATTTATCTCTCCACATCATTTCCTGTTTAAGGATCCCCTGATCAATCTCAACCGCATATTCTTTTTCTTTTTTGAGGTTTTCCAATGTGGGAGGCTGCGTTTGGATGTGACTCAGATTAGTGGACAAGTGTTTTACTCTATCATGAATATTTCCCACCTGTTCTTTATTCCATTTTTGATTCGTCGCTTTGTTGTATGTAACTCGTGATGAATTTGGAGTGGTTTCGGCCCCAAGTACTATTGAGACCAAACTTCTTCCACAGTAGTTTGACATTGAGGCTCTCTTGTCCACATGTAGTGGAAATGGAACATATGATGAAGTTTTTCAGGGTTAGGGAGATTATTGATAAGGATAGGACAATGGTCGGAAGCAATTTGAAGAAGATGAGAGACTTTTGCATCAGGAAAAAGATTTCGCCATTCACAATTGGCAATAGCTTTGCCCAATCTCTCCCTAACATTAGCGATCCCCACTCTTTTGTTAGACCAGGTGTATGGTGAGCCAAAGAAACCTAGATTTGCAAAGTCGGCCAGGTTGAGGATGTCAAATGGGTTGAATTGTAATGGGGTTGCTTGGAGGTGCCCCCGCGTTTTTCCCATTCTGCAGCAATTTCATTAAAGTCCCCTATGATAAGCCAAGGTCCTATTTGCGATTGATACATGGACCATAGATCTCGCCATAAGAATTTTCGATGGCATTGTCGAGGATCCCCATAGATGCAGGACAGAGTCCATTTGCAACCATAAGGTTCAGAACTGATTGTAAGACGGATACCTCACTGATTTTGACTCAAAATGTCCACCTGAATTCTGACTTTCCAAACAAGAAGAAGCCTCCCGCTCCAGCCCATGGCTACTTGAATATAGTATTTTTGAAAGCCCAATTATTGTTTGATTAATTTTTTGGCTTTTTCTTCAGTGGCTTTTGTTTTAGATAAAAAAATGAGGTTTAGATTCACCTCTCGGATGTGGGTTTTTAGAGCTCGAACTGTAGAGGGTTTCCCACTCCCTTTGCAGTTCCAGGCCATGATCAACATCTACAACCGGGGGGCGGATTTGGGCCCGCCACCCTCGCCCTTGGACTGTAAAGGAATTGAGAAGAAAGTTTAAGTAAAGTAAGACAAGTTTGGTTGCGAAAGCAGACCTCTTGGGATGACAAATTTTCTGTTGAAATGCTACATTCCACCTGGTGCTCCACTGATTCCATGGTCTCCATAGTTGTGGCCCACTCTTTTTCTATTGATGGAGATGATCATGGGATCCTCAATGTTTTCTGGTTCCTCTAGGCCTCGTGTTGTTTCCCCAGTGTAACGTGTTGCTGCCTCAAGAGAGGGATGGGAGGAGGTGGTGTGTTGTGTTTGCATTTCCGGTGGAGTTGTTTCCCCTTGTTGTCGGACCGGTGTTTCCTGTACCTGGCTAGGTCCAGCTCGTTAAGAGATGGAGTGTTGGTGGTGAATGCTTCAATATTTGCTTGCCCCATAGTCTTTGGATGTATGTCTGATTGCTCTCCAGGTTCGATAGTGTCCAGCTTGGGCGCACCACCTTGTTTTTCCAGTTGCCCTGGAATACCATTAATAGTCCAATAAACTGGCGGGCAGATTGGTAATTGCTCCATCAGTCGGAGATCTTGCAGGGGGGAGTTTTTGTTTCGAGCCTGTTGAAGTATATGTGACGGTATGCCATTGAGTTCGAGTCGCAAGCGCTCTTCCTCCACCGCTTTGGATTTAGCTCTATTCCAGATACTGAATTGTTTGGTTGTTGGATCTTTCCAGTACTCCATGTTTTCATCTAACACTGGTTCAAGGCAATCTGCATGGCATTTACTTTCCATGTGTCTCACTTTTCCACATTTATGGCAAAAGCTTGGTAGGCATTCATATTTGAAGTCGATCCATATCCTTTCCAATAACCCATCACAGGCATCCATACTCCAGGAACAAGACTCTTTCGTAAGTCGACAATGACCTTGAATCTGAGGAATTTGCACCGTCTATAATTCTCCTCATCTTTAAAATTCATTTTAATTAGAGTCCCTATCATCTTTGCAAAATCCTCAACTATTTCTTCACTAAAAAGTTCTGGTGTAACTCCATGAGCCTGAACCCAAAATGGACATTGCTAGAAAATGAGTTCAGAGCTTGGCAGTGAAGATTGTTGCTTCTGAAGGACCATGAGATGGGTGTGGATGGTCCATGGCCCTTCCTCAATAACCCATTGTTGATGGGTTTGGTTGTTAAATAAGAAGGCAAAGCAGTTCCCTCCCACATCAACAAAAGTGAACTTTTGGGCCTGACCCCATGCAGCAATGGCACTTGTCTGGACTTTGGATGGGTGGATCGTCTTATCCACTAGCACTTTCCCCACCACAGCGTAGCACCAGTCGTTTAGACCTTTTTGTAGAACATTTTGTCATGGGAGGACTACGACAGGCAAAGTAAAGTAATTCAAAAGTAAACTCTGAATTTGGTAAATACAATCTTATTTTACCTTGTATATTGTACATGCTTATATAGAATTACAGAACAACCAACTCCCTCTGTTTTAGGAATACAATATAATCCAATCAGTTACATTCCTAAGATAGCTCTTAGAGATAAAGATTGACCCAATCATCCAGAATGTTACGGCTATTACAAAGCTCATCTTACTTGTTAACGCAATGCTGAGTTCATTGATGGTTGTTTCGTTGCAGGGATTGGAGGAAGAGGATGCCATGGCATGGGAGAGGAGTGTGAGAGAATTCGTTGCTTGCGGTGGTGCAAGGGAGGTTTTTTGTTGGGTCCTATTTTTTCCAAGGTGGTTTGCGCCTTTGCGGTTGTGGTAGTGGTTTGTTGATAAGATGGATTGGCGGTGGGTGGTAGTATTTTGTTTCCATAGTATGGTGTTGTTGTATCTATCGTTGACGATCCGGGAAGATCCAACCGTTGAATAAGATCACGTGGAGACGGTTTCCAAAGAGCTGGGGGGGGGGGGGGTTATCAATGGAGGATGACAGGTGCGATGAATTAATGTGGGCGAGGGATGGGTTGGCTGCAAGGGAAAGTGCTGTCAAGGGGATATGTTTGGCGAAAAAACAGAGGTTAGGTAGGAAAGGATGGCAGACTGACCAGTATTGGAAATGAGAAATCATTAGAGAAAAAACCAGTACAACGAGAAAAAGGGGGGGGGGGGGACAAAACCAGGGATCGCGAGGATCGAGGCAAACAAAGGGTAAAAAATAGGAGGAGGAGGTGGAGTATAGGGTGAGACGCTGATGCAGGACATTTAACCAATACTCCCCAAAAGCCGCGACTGTTGGTAGCGTGAGATTAAATTTCTTTATCTCATAGGATCTATCTAGGTTCTCGGTTGACACGACCCCTCGTGGGCCCATATCACACAGGCCACCCGACCCCGAGCGTGCTTCATATTACACAGGCTGCCCCACTCGAGCCCGGTGTGAAAATGCCCCTGCATTAATCACCCCCGGTGAGGAGACTCGAACACGAGACTTTCCGCTCTGATACCACTTTGATGTAGGACATTTAACCAATACTCCCCAAAAGCCGCGACTGTTGGTAGCGTGAGATTAAATTTCTTTATCTCATAGGATCTATCTAGGTTCTCGGTTGACACGACCCCTCGTGGGCCCATATCACACAGGCCACCCGACCCCGAGCGTGCTTCATATTACACAGGCTGCCCCACTCGAGCCCGGTGTGAAAATGCCCCTGCATTAATCACCCCCGGTGAGGAGACTCGAACACGAGACTTTCCGCTCTGATACCACTTTGATGTAGGACATTTAACCAATACTCCCCAAAAGCCGCGACTGTTGGTAGCATGAGATTAAATTCCTTTATCTCATAGGATCTATCTAGGTTCTCAGTTGACATGACCCCTTTGATGCAGGATATTTAACTAATACTCTCCAAAAGCTGCGACTGTTAGTAGCGTGAGATTAAATTCCTTTATCTCATAGGATCTATCTAGGTTCTCGGTTGACACGACCCCTCGTGGGCCCATATCACACAGGCCACCCCACCCCGAGTGTGCTCTATATTACACAGGCTGCCCCACTCGAGCCCGATGTGAAAATGCCCCTGCATTAATCACCCCCGGTGAGGAGACTCGAACACGAGACCTCCCGCTCTGATACCAGTTTGATGCAGGACATTTAACCAATACTCCCCAAAAGCCGCGACTGTTGGTAGCGTGAGATTAAATTTCTTTATCTCATAGGATCTATCTAGGTTCTCGGTTGATACGACCCCTCGTGGGCCCATATCACACAGGCCACCTCCTCGTGGACCCATATCACACAGGCCACCCCACCCCGAGTGTGCTCCATATTACACAGGCTGCCCTACTCGAGCCCGGTGTGAAAATGCCCCTGCATTAGACGTCGCTTCCAAAGAATCGTGCCACCCCAGAGCATTTCTTGTGTTGAAATCCCTTTAGACAAGAAAAAGAAGTCGGCAAGCCCTAATGCGTACGCAAAGGGGTGACTCTCTTCTTCTTTGATGCCCTCCTTTCTTCTCTCTCTTTCTACTACACAATATGAGGAAAGAATATACAGATTGGATAACTGTCAACCAAACAACACATGAACTAGAACCAGAATATAGTATCAACCAAACAACATACAAACTAAAACCATAATACAAAAAATAGTGTCAACCAAACAACATGCATGAAAAAAAAACCAATTCAAAGCTGACAGCTACCCAATTAAGAACTAACCTTAAACTGGACTTGGTCTGAGCTAGGATATTTTTGCACATCCCTAGGTGATCTACAGTTTGAGGCGGTGCTAGCACTCTTACGTTGCCCACCCTCAACTTCAATGTTTGGCCTATTCCTAGGTGGACCACAATATCTGCCATGTTCAACACTCTTAGAGACCACTGACCGCATGCATGTTTGGACCATACCTAGGTGGACCTATATACCAAAAATGAGCCTCAATGTTTTCTAACCTTTGGATCTAAGTACTCCAAATTATATTTAAATCCAATGGTTAAAAATATTCCTATGAAAAGAGTCGAATTCAATGGTTACAAATCATTAATCAGGCTGCTTTTTGGTCTTTGGGTCCACCTAGGGATGGCCAAACATCCATACGGTCAGTGGTCTCTAAGAGTGTGCCATGTGGCCCATAGCATGGTCTATCATCAACGTTCATGTCAGAAGTCCGTCATCACATATCTACTCGAAAAAAAAAAAAAACTAGCTCCCAACGCCGAGAATAATTAAAAAGTTGAAGTGCTGCTTTAATTGCCCATTTCTATAAGGGATAATTCCGTCAATTAAAAATGTCATGAGCTGTCACTTGCCACTTTGCCCATCCTTGAAGAAAATCCTAGCTCCGCAGTGGCGGAGGACGTGCAAAGCAGAGGTGGTGAAACTATAAAGGGAAGTAAGTGATTGATAGCATCATCCTTAGTAGGATACAGTACCATTATTGTCCTAAGGTCCAGTCCACTAGATGTTCTTTAATATTCGTGAGGTGGTCTTGGCAAGGTTTTAAATTTCGACCGAAATGTCAAAATTTCGGTTTCGGTGAGAATCGAAATCCTCGAAATATAGATTTCTGCACCGAAATCCACCGAAATCTGAAAATTTCAGCCGAAATTTTGGTTTTCAACCTCACCGAAACCGAAATTTAAAACCTTGGGTCTTGGAGATTTGTGTTGTGGTCTTCGAAATTTGTGTGGTGGGGATTATTTTGATGGCCTAGAACTTAGCGGGCGATATTAATTGTATATGGTATCATCTTAGGGACGATGCTTACACCGTCCAACAGTAAAAAACATTACCTTTCAAATGGAAAATGGTGATCAACAAAAAGTTTTGCAGAAAAAGGATTTGTATGACAGAAAGTGTTGATCCAAAAAAAGTTTAACATGTATATGCAAAAGTCATTTCTAGAAAACTTCATGGCAACCTAGAACCTAAAAACCTTTACTTAATCTTGAAGAAGTTGGAAGGGTTGAGAATTAGAAAGGCAGACGTAAAATAAATAGAAAATTATAAAAAGATGCGTACAATGAAAAGCAAAGGAAAAATAGATGCTTAGTACAACCAACCACCTCACGTGACAATGGATGGTCCAAACTTTTTCAATTTGCAACCCACTTTTCACAAGGCTGTAAATGTTGGAATGGGCTAATTTTTTGTGGGGTTGATATCCATGTTGAGAAGAATATTATCACCAAAAATTAGTTATTAACTCATCTGCATGTGGGCCCTACGTCCATTAGTCATTCTATTAGTAAGAATAATCATTCTATTAGTAAGAATAATCATTCTATCCCAACCCTACATAGATATACTGACTTAAAAAAAAAAATTATAAGAAGATATGCAGAATGAAAAGCAAAAGAAAAATAGATGCTCAATAAAAGAGCTAATGTGGTACAACCACCTCACTATGAAAACAAAAATAAAGAAGAAAAGAATAATGATCCAGTAAGGGCGCCGCGGTAATGGAGAGAGAAGGTACAGAAATTTAATTGAATTAATTGAATATTCTTATAAAATCTAAAATACCCTTATTACTTTTTAGTAACATGAATGAAAATGTCAAGGGTTTTTTAATTTGGAAAAGGCAAAAAATATGAAGAGAGCCAGGTGGATGAGAGAGAAAGCCAGTCCTATGATTGGTGATTTATATAGCCTATTCGAGCACTTTTTCATTATAGACTTCATGAACAGGCCAATTCCAAGAGTAGTGCTTAAATCCAATGGACAGAATAATCGCAATATTTTTGTTTATGTAGGTTGACAAGGTTTGGACCGAGTGTTCATGGGTCAGTGGGCAAGAAACAGTGTGTCACATTACGTAGCAATTTGATGGACTTATATATATCAAAATTTTGATACAAAATCTTTACATTGATTTTTCCCGTATAAACAACTTTTTGTATAATGAAAGACACAAGTCACTTAGTGCAGGTTTGATACCACATAAAATTTTTTCAAGAAAATACATCTTGGAAATGACTTAAATGGCTGATTGATTGCAACTAAGAGCACATATTTCAATCATGCGAGACCGTATTTACAGGTGGAAATGATTTCTCACCTATCTGAATGGGAAATTAATTCCGGGCTTTGTAGGGAAAATTATCCAGATTTAAATGGCTTGGCAGGAAAAATTAAACAGATTTAAAATGGCTATCTACCAATGGACAGTTGTGTTTTTCCAAGGCAAATACAATTTTCTCATTTGGCAATCAAACACGCCCTTATATTTAGTGATAACTGTTGGCAACATTTTTTACCAACGAAAAAATACAAGAGGCCACTTATGGTTATTTAACACCCAAAACTGAAAAACAGGCTTAGGGTTATAACGGCCGTTATTATCTGATCGAGGTTATTTTTTAAAAATAAAAAATAATATTTTGACCCTTTTTTGATGTGAAATGTTACCGTAACTTCTGTTAAAATGTTAATACAGATTACAGACCACTTTTTTTTTTTTTTGTAGGGAGGGAGCCGCGTAGACAGAAGCCATGGGCCAAGCCAGGCAGAGCTGGGAGAGGGGATTTCTAGCTACTCCAAGGCATAGCTGCACAAGGAGGAAACCTGCCTTTGTGGGATTGAACCTACGACCTCCCACGAGAGGAGGATACACAATAACCATCTCAGCTAGTTATTTGCATGATTTCCAATTACTCACATGAAATGATTTGCATGTACGTTATCAGATTTTACTATTCTTTGCCTACTAAAACAAAAATTACAAAAAGAAAAAGCGCGTTACAACTTTTTCTTTACTTAGCTTTGTTAAGATCGTACGAGAGCGATGATGATGATTATGAACCGTGTAGATCGATCTTTCAGGGAAATCGAATGGCTATTATTAGTCCTGAAGATGAGATCTTCACTATAAAAGCAAATTGTAGTGAATTTTGCTTAGACAAAAATTGTAGAAGCTCTCTTCCTTCCTTAATTTCCTTGGTTTTCTGTTTTCTATTTTCTAGTATACATGGGTGGGCAAGGCAAGAGAAGGAGCTGGCTGGGGTTCGGTACTGCCCTTGCGGTGGGGGCCGCGGTGGCCCTCCTTGCATCGCGTATGGGATCATCGGAGTCTGAACTGAATGAAGATGAAGATGAAAAGAGAATGATGAAGGCACCCGGTAGAGATTACAGTATACCGAGGGAAGATTTTGAGAACAATCCACGAAAGTATTTCCTTGAGTTGCGTGGTAAGAGTGAAAGATGATGGTGGTGAGAGGAGAATGATGAAGGCACCAGGTGGAAATAACTTTATGCCGAGGGAAGATTTTGAGAGTAACCCACAAGAGTATTTCCGTAAGTTGCACGGTAAGGGTGATGAGACTACCCAGAAGTAGTCAATCTATCAAAGATCCTTTTATCCAACTATATAGTGTTTGCTAGGATCGAAGTCTGAAGATACTTATTAATATATATTTTCTTCTGTTTGTTTGTTTGAATTTATGCTTTGTGGTCTGTAATGTAACGGCGTTAGCCGGTTCTGAATATTATGAATTTCTGTGATGTTTATGTTTTCCCTTCTTGGGGATTTTAGCACTACAACTAGAACATATATTGGTTGAATTAGAGTAATTAAGACGAGTGTTTTAAGAACCGAACCGATGATGGAACCGAAATTTTAACAAATTGGTTGGACCACGGTCCAACCGTGGTTTGATTCGGTCAGACCGATTGCACTAATTAAGAGAACTATTGGTGCGTACGTTTCGAGGGAGAGAGAGTGACCAATGCACTGATTGAGTAAAACTTGTGTCACAAGATGTTGTGACGGAAGCCAGTCACAGCACTCAATACGAGCCACGTGGCACACGATCAGAGGGTGCTGCCCGTATGGATGTTTGGCCAGTCCCTCGATGGACCTACAAACCAAAAATCAACCTGATTAGTGATTTACAACCTTTGGATTTTTGCACCCAAGTAACGCTCAATAATGCACAAATTCCTACCCTTAACATCAACCCATGAAAAATAACTTCAATAGAATCGGTTAGAAATCACTAATCAGTCTGATTTTTTGTGTACCAGTCTACCGAGGGACTTGCCAAACATCCATACGGTCAGCGCCCTCTGATGGTATGCCACATGGCTCGTATTGAGTGCTGTGACCGGCTTCCGTCACAACATCTTGTGACACAAGTTTTACTCACTTTCTTATTGATATCTATTATTTATATTTAACGAAATCCTTTTATAAAGATAAATTAAAATTTAAGAGAGAGGGCTTGCTCTTCTCGTAAAAACTAAGGGAGAACCAGTCAAATAAGGGCTCAGCCCTTCTTTTTTCCTTCCTTCGTTTGCGACTGGTGGTTGGGAAAGTAACGGAGGTTGTTTATCGACCGCTCACCGCCGTCGTTGATGCTGAGCAATCGTCCCACAACTTAATCTTGAAGAAGTTGGAAGGGTTGAGAATTAGAAAGGCAGACGTAAAATAAATAGAAAATTATAAAAAGATGCGTACAATGAAAAGCAAAGGAAAAATAGATGCTTAGTACAACCAACCACCTCACGTGACAATGGATGGTCCAAACTTTTTCAATTTGCAACCCACTTTTCACAAGGCTGTAAATGTTGGAATGGGCTAATTTTTTGTGGGGTTGATATCCATGTTGAGAAGAATATTATCACCAAAAATTAGTTATTAACTCATCTGCATGTGGGCCCTACGTCCATTAGTCATTCTATTAGTAAGAATAATCATTCTATTAGTAAGAATAATCATTCTATCCCAACCCTACATAGATATACTGACTTAAAAAAAAAAAATTATAAGAAGATATGCAGAATGAAAAGCAAAAGAAAAATAGATGCTCAATAAAAGAGCTAATGTGGTACAACCACCTCACTATGAAAACAAAAATAAAGAAGAAAAGAATAATGATCCAGTAAGGGCGCCGCGGTAATGGAGAGAGAAGGTACAGAAATTTAATTGAATTAATTGAATATTCTTATAAAATCTAAAATACCCTTATTACTTTTTAGTAACATGAATGAAAATGTCAAGGGTTTTTTAATTTGGAAAAGGCAAAAAATATGAAGAGAGCCAGGTGGATGAGAGAGAAAGCCAGTCCTATGATTGGTGATTTATATAGCCTATTCGAGCACTTTTTCATTATAGACTTCATGAACAGGCCAATTCCAAGAGTAGTGCTTAAATCCAATGGACAGAATAATCGCAATATTTTTGTTTATGTAGGTTGACAAGGTTTGGACCGAGTGTTCATGGGTCAGTGGGCAAGAAACAGTGTGTCACATTACGTAGCAATTTGATGGACTTATATATATCAAAATTTTGATACAAAATCTTTACATTGATTTTTCCCGTATAAACAACTTTTTGTATAATGAAAGACACAAGTCACTTAGTGCAGGTTTGATACCACATAAAATTTTTTCAAGAAAATACATCTTGGAAATGACTTAAATGGCTGATTGATTGCAACTAAGAGCACATATTTCAATCATGCGAGACCGTATTTACAGGTGGAAATGATTTCTCACCTATCTGAATGGGAAATTAATTCCGGGCTTTGTAGGGAAAATTATCCAGATTTAAATGGCTTGGCAGGAAAAATTAAACAGATTTAAAATGGCTATCTACCAATGGACAGTTGTGTTTTTCCAAGGCAAATACAATTTTCTCATTTGGCAATCAAACACGCCCTTATATTTAGTGATAACTGTTGGCAACATTTTTTACCAACGAAAAAATACAAGAGGCCACTTATGGTTATTTAACACCCAAAACTGAAAAACAGGCTTAGGGTTATAACGGCCGTTATTATCTGATCGAGGTTATTTTTTAAAAATAAAAAATAATATTTTGACCCTTTTTTGATGTGAAATGTTACCGTAACTTCTGTTAAAATGTTAATACAGATTACAGACCACTTTTTTTTTTTTTTGTAGGGAGGGAGCCGCGTAGACAGAAGCCATGGGCCAAGCCAGGCAGAGCTGGGAGAGGGGATTTCTAGCTACTCCAAGGCATAGCTGCACAAGGAGGAAACCTGCCTTTGTGGGATTGAACCTACGACCTCCCACGAGAGGAGGATACACAATAACCATCTCAGCTAGTTATTTGCATGATTTCCAATTACTCACATGAAATGATTTGCATGTACGTTATCAGATTTTACTATTCTTTGCCTACTAAAACAAAAATTACAAAAAGAAAAAGCGCGTTACAACTTTTTCTTTACTTAGCTTTGTTAAGATCGTACGAGAGCGATGATGATGATTATGAACCGTGTAGATCGATCTTTCAGGGAAATCGAATGGCTATTATTAGTCCTGAAGATGAGATCTTCACTATAAAAGCAAATTGTAGTGAATTTTGCTTAGACAAAAATTGTAGAAGCTCTCTTCCTTCCTTAATTTCCTTGGTTTTCTGTTTTCTATTTTCTAGTATACATGGGTGGGCAAGGCAAGAGAAGGAGCTGGCTGGGGTTCGGTACTGCCCTTGCGGTGGGGGCCGCGGTGGCCCTCCTTGCATCGCGTATGGGATCATCGGAGTCTGAACTGAATGAAGATGAAGATGAAAAGAGAATGATGAAGGCACCCGGTAGAGATTACAGTATACCGAGGGAAGATTTTGAGAACAATCCACGAAAGTATTTCCTTGAGTTGCGTGGTAAGAGTGAAAGATGATGGTGGTGAGAGGAGAATGATGAAGGCACCAGGTGGAAATAACTTTATGCCGAGGGAAGATTTTGAGAGTAACCCACAAGAGTATTTCCGTAAGTTGCACGGTAAGGGTGATGAGACTACCCAGAAGTAGTCAATCTATCAAAGATCCTTTTATCCAACTATATAGTGTTTGCTAGGATCGAAGTCTGAAGATACTTATTAATATATATTTTCTTCTGTTTGTTTGTTTGAATTTATGCTTTGTGGTCTGTAATGTAACGGCGTTAGCCGGTTCTGAATATTATGAATTTCTGTGATGTTTATGTTTTCCCTTCTTGGGGATTTTAGCACTACAACTAGAACATATATTGGTTGAATTAGAGTAATTAAGACGAGTGTTTTAAGAACCGAACCGATGATGGAACCGAAATTTTAACAAATTGGTTGGACCACGGTCCAACCGTGGTTTGATTCGGTCAGACCGATTGCACTAATTAAGAGAACTATTGGTGCGTACGTTTCGAGGGAGAGAGAGTGACCAATGCACTGATTGAGTAAAACTTGTGTCACAAGATGTTGTGACGGAAGCCAGTCACAGCACTCAATACGAGCCACGTGGCACACGATCAGAGGGTGCTGCCCGTATGGATGTTTGGCCAGTCCCTCGATGGACCTACAAACCAAAAATCAACCTGATTAGTGATTTACAACCTTTGGATTTTTGCACCCAAGTAACGCTCAATAATGCACAAATTCCTACCCTTAACATCAACCCATGAAAAATAACTTCAATAGAATCGGTTAGAAATCACTAATCAGTCTGATTTTTTGTGTACCAGTCTACCGAGGGACTTGCCAAACATCCATACGGTCAGCGCCCTCTGATGGTATGCCACATGGCTCGTATTGAGTGCTGTGACCGGCTTCCGTCACAACATCTTGTGACACAAGTTTTACTCACTTTCTTATTGATATCTATTATTTATATTTAACGAAATCCTTTTATAAAGATAAATTAAAATTTAAGAGAGAGGGCTTGCTCTTCTCGTAAAAACTAAGGGAGAACCAGTCAAATAAGGGCTCAGCCCTTCTTTTTTCCTTCCTTCGTTTGCGACTGGTGGTTGGGAAAGTAACGGAGGTTGTTTATCGACCGCTCACCGCCGTCGTTGATGCTGAGCAATCGTCCCACAAATTTGTCACTTAAGCGAGTTTGCAGCTCATACCAGTAGTTTTGGGTTTTTCACTGGTTGGTTTGGCCTCGATCTGGTTATAAATCAACTTGTCCAATGATTTTGCTTCTTTAAGGTTTGTGCAGCAATTTACAGTGCAGTACTGGTTCATTTTTTACTGATTTTTTTCCTATCCTTTTCGTTTATTTCAGCCCTAAAATCAAAGCCCCTTTTCTCCCTTCCCCAAACAACTTATTGTGAACATGTTGATTCGGCCGGTTTGTTGGTTCAACGGTCAGAACACCGATCACAAAGAAACCGTCGGTTTATGAGAAAATAACGGTTCAAAACAAACCGGACCGAATTCTTAGTAAATCCCGGTTGGACCTGGTTCGACCGTCGGTCCGGTTTGGTTTTTAAAACACTGATTAAGACCATTCTATACTTGTTTAAATTAGAGTCACCGGCCCACAAAGAGCAACTGGTGGTGTCAACCATGGTTTGAAAAACGATGTAACAACTTGTAGCTTAATCCAACTGCCATAGTAGCCCACCCCTTGATAGACATTTATATAAAAAAAAGGGTGGCGTTAATTGCACACACATGTATTTGAGTTACATCCACCCCTACCTACCCTTTGGTGTGTGTAAATAAGTTACAAAAAAAAAAAAAAAACAAAAACAAAAACAAAAAAACTCCACCACCCTCCTCTTCTCCCGGCGGCCTCCCCTTCCTCCTCTTCTTCTTCTACTCCGAGCGGCTTCTTCTTCCTCTTCCTCCTCCTCTTCTTCTTCTTCTCCAACCGGCCTCCTCTTCTTCTCTGAGAGAGAGAGAGAGAGAGAGAGAGAGAGAGAGAGAGAGAGAGAGAGAGAGAGAGAGAGAGAGAGAGAGAGAGAGAGAGAGAGAGAGAGAGAGAGAGAGAGAGAGAGAGAGAGAGAGAGAGAGAGAGAGAGAGAGAGAGAGAGAGAGAGAGAGAGAGAGAGAGAGAGAGAGAGAGAGAGAGAGAGAGAGAGATGAAGAAGAAGAAGAAGAAGAAGAGGAGGAGGAGAAGGAAGATGAGGAAGGGAGAGATCTCTTTCTCCCCCTCTCCGTAAAAAAAAAAAAAAAAAAAAAATGTCAGCAGCGGGTTACCGATATGGTCAAAGCCATGTCCACCCCGCGTTATCGATACGGAGCGAAATTTTTTTTTTTTTTACTGAGAGAGAGATAGCGAGAGGGAGATGGAGGGAGGAAGAGAGAGAGAGAGACACACACACACACACACAGAGGAAGAAGAAGAAGAAGAAGAGGAGGAGGAGGAGAAGGAAGATGAGAGTGGGAAAGATCTCTTTCTCCCCCTCTCCGTAAAAAAAAAATAAAAAAAATTCGCTCCATATCGGTAACGCAGGGTGGACATGGTTTTGGCCATATCGATAGTAGGCTACTGATATGGCCAAAACCATGTACACCCTGCGTTACCGATACGGAACGTAATTTTTTTTTTTTTTTTACCGAGAGAGAGAGAGATAGGGAGAGGGAGATGGAGGGAGGAAGGGGGAGACACACACACACACACACACACACAGGAGGAGGAAGAGGAAGCCGCCCGAAGAAGAAGAATAAGAGGAAGAGGAGGCTGCCTAGAGAGAAAGAGGAAGAGGCCTGTCGCCCACCACCAGGTAAGAGAGAGAGGGATGGAGGGAGTGGTGGTGGTGGTGAAGAAGAAGAGGACGGTGGTGGAGAGTTCCTCCTCGTTCGGTTTTTTTTTTTTTCTCACAACTTTGGGTATGTGCGGATAAGTTGTGGGTGTTACTACAAAAAATGTGTGTGCAATTAACACCACCCAAAAAAATTAGCTTGTTTGATAATTTTTAGCCGTTGGTTTTAGTAGTTGAATTTCGTTGGCTAAAAATTAGATCTTAAAAAGTACTTAAATCTAATGGCTAGAGATTACCAATTATGCTGATTTTTGGTGTTTATATCCACCAAGGGGTGGGTTAAACATCCATGCGGTCAATGGGCCCAAATGACAGCCGTGAGTAAAAGAGATGCATTGACCCCAGATAGCAGTGGTAACAGAAATGGTGCTAGCTTACTCTTTTGGATTATGGTCGTGATGTAGCAAGGTATATTTGAGATCTTTTCATTTGCGGAAGTGACATTTTTGGTAGTCACTGCTGCCATCTGGGCCCACTGACCACATGGATGTTTAGCCCACCCCTTCATAGACATTCATACAAAAAATCAGCTTGTTTAATGATTTTTAACCGTTGGTTTTAGTACTCAAAAATGGTTGCATTCAACGGCTATAAGACCACCTTAAAAGTGATAAAAAGTATTAAAATCTAATGGTTATAGATTACCATTCAGGGTGCTTTTTGGTGTGTATATATATCCACCAAGGGGTGTGATAAACATTCATCCAGTCAATGGGCCCAACTGACAGTGGTGAGTAAGATAAATCATGCTTCCGTATTTGAAACAGTTTCAGGCATACCTTGTTACATCTTTTTCCTTGGGGTCGTGATGTAACAAGGTATACTTGAGATCTTTTCATTTGCGGAAGCGGCATTTTTGGTAGTCTCCGCTGCCATCTGAACCCACAGAACGCATGGATGTTTAGCTCACCCCTTAATAGACATTCATACCAAAAACCAACGGTTAAAAATCATTAAACAAGCTGATTTTTGGTATGAATGTCTATTAAGGGGTGGGCTAAACATTCATGCGGTCAGTGGGCTCAGATGGCCATAGTGACTACCAAAAATGCCGCTTCGGCAAATGAAAAGATCTCAGGTATAACAAGGTATGCCTGAAACTGTTTCAAATGCGGAAGCACGATTTATCTTACTCACCACTGTCATTTGGGCCCATTGACTGTATGAATGTTTATCACACTCCTTGATGGATATACACACCAAAAATCACCCTAATTGGTAATCTATAACCATTAGATTTTAACACTTTTTATCACTTTTAAGGCGGTCTTATAGCCGTTGAATGCAACCATTTTTTGAGTACTAAAACCAACGGTTAAAAATCATTAAACAAGCTGATTTTTGGTATGAATGTCTATTAAGGGGTGGGCTAAACATCCATGCGGTCAGTGGGCCCAGATGGCAGTGGTGACTACAAAAAATGCCGCTTCCGCAAATGAAAGGATCTCATCACGACCCCAAAATTAAACGACATCTTGTTACATGGCGACCCTTTTTTTTTTGGGTTCGTAGTCGTATTACTACTATTAAAAGCAGACGATGGTTCGCAGGCTTACTTTTTGGCTTTGTTTGGGAATTATGTTAACAGCAGCGACGATGAATGACTATTCAGGCGGTTCCAAGGAGGATGGTGAGATTTGAGTTTGCAGCAACAGGGACAGCAATGATTAGACGATTGATTGACGGTTTCATCTAAAGAAGATGAAGGGAGATGAGAGTTGCTGTAAATATTTTTTTTCTTCTTTATTCTTTTGTGGTTGAAAAACTAAAGATAGAGATTTGGGGATTAATCCGGATAAAGTAAAAGAGATTGTTAAGATCCATACCAATACACAAAAAGCACCTAGGTGATAGAGGCGCGGAAAGTTTTTAACCTTTAGGATTGTAATATTCCACCACGCTTCAAGGCCAACGTTCACGGTGGCCCACTTTGAGACGGCTTTCACTCCGGTACCCCTATTTTCTCACCTTTTGTGAGCGAGCCCCCGACATTTTTTCTGGTATCCCTATTTTCTCTTTTTTGAGCGAGCCCCCAGGTAGCCTTTCCTCAGGTCGCCCCTCCCATGACTTGAACCCTTGACGCGGGGTTGGCTCTGATACCAAATGTTAAGACCCAGACCAATACACCAAAAGCACCTACTTGATAGAGGTGCGGGAAGTTTAAGTCTTATCCTTTAGGATCGTAACAGAGATGGAACTGCATATTGATCGGAATAAATATACACATGCACAATAGAAAAAAAAAATCATTAGATAGAACAGAAGGATATTATAGTTCAAAGTTCAAACCCAACATCAAAAGGCATTCAAAATAGTTCGAAGTATCGGGAGATCCCGAGTTGGATCGGGTGATCTGGACGGGATAGGACCCCACCGATCCGATTCAAACATGCTCTGTCGCGCCCGAGTTCACCGTTTTTCAAAGGATTTTCACACCGTCTCCGGGCGAGATGGCCGATCCCACCGATCCAGCCTCCGATCTGGATCTGGATCGGGATCGGAGCCCACCAATCCAGCCTCCGATCCCGAGACTTTCATCTTTTCAATCCTTCCTCCCTCTCAATCCAAGAAAGTAAGATCTGGGATTTCTCTCAAAATCTGCTCTAGGCATCCTGTAATTTTTTCCTGGGGCCTTCAAAGACATCTTGGGAAAATACCAACCTTTCCACTTCCACAAAACAATCAAAACAACCAACCCAAACAAAACAATCATAACGAAGCTCTTTACGGAAGGAAGGGCTTCTTCACTGATCATTCTCTCCTCTGTAAAACCCACAAATCTCTTTACATAAGGAAGGGCGGCGCCACTCACTCTCTCCTCAAATCTCTTCATCGGAGTACGAGATTCCTTCAGTTTCTCTCCTGTATAACCCACTAGGCTACTAGCTTGGTGGAGTGTATCATTCATTTTCCGTGAGAAGGAGCTCCATAGATCCTCTGAGGGAAGGAGAGTGTCTTTGAGCTTATTTGAGAAAAGATTTACAGCATGACCTGCCATTTCTCTCACAAAGACACAAAATTACTCCCCTCCTCTGGCTTTGGAAACCTTTATCCACTTTCTAGAAAACTTTTTTTTTTTTTTATTGCTGATCTTTGACGGAAAAATTTTCATTGTGTGGATTCTAATATCTACCTATTTTACTATTATAAAGCCAAAACTTGGGCTGGGCAGGCCGTTCACTATTACTTGCTTAGAGTTAGGTGTCAGTCAATAATGTTTGTGGACTGTCCAAGTGGGTCTTACTAATTCAACAAATTTTCTAGGGGTAATCCTAAATTGCCTAAAGATGAAAGAAAAGGAAAAGAGAAAAAGCTGAAAAAAAAAGAACCAAAGTTGGAATGGTTGGTATTAGAATTGACGGGAAAAAAAAAAAAAAGAAACGGAAAATTTAAAAATTTTTTTTTTTAAATTAAATCATTTTAATAAAAAAATAATACTTATTTTTAATATTTTAAAAAGAATGCCATTTCAATTGGCTGTCAACTTTCACGACAGTTAATCCCCAAAATAACCTATTTGAAAGCCATTAGAATTCGTGAAAGCCATTGGAATTGGGGTCGGATAAAATCTGACACCGTTTCAATTGGTGTCAGATATGATCTTTGATCCGGCACCATTTGAAAATCTGACGCCAATTGAAACGGCATCAGATTTGATTTGACACCAATTCCAATAGCTTTCACGCTCATTAAAATAGCGTAAGATTTGGTCTAAAATATAAGGGTTAGAGAAAATATAAGTGTAGGGCCCCAAGTCCCGTCACTTTAGGTAGGGAGCCCAACTTCGACTTCTCCATTGCTCCACTACTTGTTACTATTTTAAAGGTTGAGCCCCCTGCCCTTAGGCGAACGGGATAGTCGAGTGGATGGATGACAGCACGGCGAAGGAGGCTAGCGAGGGAGAGGAACGGGCATTAACCTATATAGTAGGGTCGTGAGTGCCTTGGCTAGCATGCCTGTTAGGTTGGTTTTCTTCCTAGCTGGCAAGCTCCTTCTCATAGTTGCTTGTCTTTTTATCGCTTCGCTTACGAGGAACTAGCTTGCTTGAGCCTGCCTAGCATACTGATTCCCGTTGGTTAGATTGCATGCGCCTATTACCATTTCCTTCTTCATCCGATCCTACCGCCCCGCTGAAATAAATAGTCGATCGGGCGGAGCTAATTCGAATCCTTCAAGTAAAATAAGAACAGCCCCTACATTCAAAGCCCCTTTTTTACCATTAGCAAGAACTTGTTTCAGTTGCTACCAATCAGAGTATTTTTGGTGTGTATATCTACAAAGGTTTGTACGTGCTAAACATCCATGCGGTGAGTGGGCCCAGATGGTAGGGATGAGTAACACAAATTGTGCTTCCTCACAGCTAAAGTTGATAGGTATGCCTTGTTTCATCTTTTTTCAAAAAAAAAAAAGAAGATTTGTTTTGACACCATTTGAAATGGCTACAAAATGTTTTGACGCCAATCGAAATGGCGCCATAATAGTTTTGACGCCATTTCAATTGGAGTTAAAACAATTTTGAAGCCATTTCAAATGGTGTCATTTCGGATAGGGGTATTTTCGGCCATTTGAAATAAGTTGGATTGGAAGCCATTTCAATTGGCTTCAACGTGTTGACGCCAATTGAAATGGCGTTTTATATTATTTTTAAAATTTTTTAAAAATAATTATTATTTTTTATAAATTGATTTAATTTCATATATATTTTTAAATATCAGAAAAAGAAATTATAAAAGGACACCTTGCAAAGATGTGAATTTCATGGAAAGGAAAACTTTCCAATTGGCAACATGAGAGCATCTCCAACGTTGTGATATCCTAAAATTTGGCACAGTGGGTCAAAAAAGAGTGCTCCAACACTGTGCTATCCTAATGCTAAAATATATGTAATTTAGGATTATGGGTATTAATGCAGGGGCATTTTCACACTGAGCTCGAGTGGGGCAGCCTGTGTAATATGGGGCACACTTGGGGTGGGGTGGCCTGTGTGATATAGGCCCACGAAGGGTCGTGTCGATCGAGAACCTAGATAGATCCTATGAGATAAAGGAATTTAATCTTACACTACCAACAGTCGTGGCTTTTGGGGAGTATTGGTTAAATGTCCTGCATCAAAGTGGTATCAGAGTGGGAGGTCTCGTGTTCGAGTCTCCTCACCGAGGGTGATTAATGTAGGGGCATTTTCTCACCGAGCTCGAGTGGGGCAGCCTGTGTAATATGGAGCACACTCGGGGTGGGGTGGCCTGTGTGATATGGGCTCACGAGGAGGTGGCCTGTGTGATATGGGCCCACGAGGGGTTGTGTCAACCGAGAGCCTAGATAGATCCTATGAGATAAAGGAATTTAATCTCATGCTACTAACAGTCGCGGCTTTTGGGGAGTATTGGTTAAATGTCCTGCATCGAAGTGGTATTAGAGCGGAAGGTCTCGTGTTCGAGTCTCCTCACCGGAGGTGATTAATGCAGGGGCATTTTCACACCGGGCTCAAGTGGGGCAGCCTGTGTAATATGGGGCACACTCGGGGTGGGGTGGCCTGTGTGATATGGGCCCACGAGGGGGTGGCCTGTGTGATATGGTCCCACGAAGGGTCGTGTCGATCGAGAACCTAGATAGATCCTATGAGATAAATGAATTTAATCTTATACTACCAACAGTCGTGGCTTTTGGGGAGTATTGGTTAAATGTCCTGCATCAGGTATTGACTCTTCGGACCATTCAAACCTTGGGATATTGTACCCGAATAACACTCAAAATCGGAACGGCTAAAATCAACCTATGATTGGTTGATCAGGAGTCCACGTGGCACCTTAGCCTGATTAGTGATCTCTAAGGGTTGGATGAAGTCGTTTTCTTGCATGAATGAATAGAGACAACTGTTTAATTAGGAACTAGGAACCCCTCTTCAAGGGAAAGGCTTTCATGCGCCAGGGCCGTATGGAGCAAACAAAACGGCCCTGCTTAAGTTGTGCCACATCAGCACAAAAGCTAAAAATAACTGTGCCCAAACGTAACCGACTAACATGGGTTGGGTTTGTGTGTTTAAGTGCACGGTTATTTTAACGTTTTACTGACGTGTCACAATTTAAGCAAGTCCGATTTGTTTGCTCCGTACGACCCTGGCGCATGGAAGCCTCTCCCCCTCTTCAATGGAGCTTACCACTTTCAATGTCCCTTTTGCTAATTTCAAAACATTCTGAGGTGGTTCTTGTCATTTTTTTGTAGAAATAGTAGGGCTTATGTCATTTATACACATTCACAGTTATATATGGATTGGATCGGTTATGGACCTAGCGAATATGTTATCAGATCGGTTCTAGATTGACCCCGATCCAAACCTGATCCATTGACAGCCCTAGTTGCAACGTCCTTATAATTCTGAAAAGTCAGATCTAATCCTCTTTTAAGGACGAAATATAATGAATTCAGATTCTCTACTCCAGGTCCACATCTCCTTGTTTGTCACATTCTCCATCTTATGAAAGCGAAAAAAAATTATTGGCTTAGTTCTAGTATAATGGTGGGGGAAGCTCAATAACCTTGACAATATAAGAAAAAACGGATTAGATGCATGCAGAAAAAATTTCAAGTGTTTGCTTTTAGTCCATTGAAATCAAAGATTTATTAGATCTCATATTGGCATTCTTATTTGCCCAAACGAAGAACGAAAATTAGCATCACAGTTGCAGCTTAAGGTTACAATTAACTTTTATTTTTTATTTTATTTTGGGTCTGAGAGGAGGTCAGTACCATCCAATGACTTAATGCCCTAAAACAGCTAAAAATTGTGATCCGATTTAGTGGATAAGTGGTCAAATTAGGGTATTTATCCCTTCAACTCGCAAATTGTCAATACTGAACTAGATTTGACTAAACTCAAACAGGTAATTATGAGAATATCTGATCAATATGCAAGGACTTTTCAATGATGGTTATGACAATATGGCGAAACCCATAGCAATTCATACTATTAAACCTACAGGGGGATCTTTGCAATGATATAGCTATAACCATTAGGGATGCAAAAGGGTCGGGCTATGGTAGGGCACCCTAGCCCAACCCTAACCTTACCCTCACTTATAAGGTTGAGGCCCCTAGCCTTTAGAGGGCATGAACTAGCTATAGGCCCAAGGGCCAGGGCCAAGTCAAGGGGAGGTGCGTTGTTTATGGCAGGAGCTTGGGTAGACGTGTACGACAGAGGAGATTTGGGCAGAGGAGCACAGCAAGGCCTCAACGGCTACGGGACGAATGACAGAGGAAGGGAGGTGATTCACAACAAATGGTAGGAGCAGCACGACGAACGACATGAGAGAGAACGACGAACAGAAGGGGAGAGAAAAGTAGGCACGGGGAGAACGACGACGGCGTGCAGGTAAATGAAAACGGCATCTGAGGGTTTTAATCATTTTAAAATTGTGGTAAGATTTTGGGGGAAGACAGCGGGAGGAAGAGATGCATTGGGAGAGGGAGAGACGTTTTGGAGAGATGCAGTGGGGGAGGAGAGTCGAGAGATGCAAAGGGTGTTTTTGGACAAAACAAAAAAAGATAGAGTGCCACGTGGAATGCTTTTGCATGCTTCCGCTTTGGTGTAAATACATAGATATAAATGTGTATCTTGGTTCGGTGTAAATGAGCCATTCTATGATCGATACAGAATTCTGTATCAAAAAATATTGATGTAGAAGTCCCTCAGATTGCCACGGAGTACACTCTTTTGGGCTTACTGGCCCCATGAATGTTTGATCATCTACACCGTACCTTGGTGGACGTACACACCAAAAATCAACATCATTGGTGATTTATAGCCACTCGATTCGAGCAATTTGCATCATGAGTTTCATGAACAGGTCAACGGTTTAGTTCCAAGCCCATGGACTGGCCATCATTGGGCTTGAGCTTATGACTTATAAGTGAAGCCCACGAAAGCAAACTGTTGGAAGGTGGACGGCATAAGATTAGCATGGAGACAATAAAACGGCAGCAAATATCAATCTGATCGGCGACAACTAGAGTCTAGACAACAATGGGATGACATGATTGAGGTTCAGCTACGGAGGTGGAAGTTTAGCAAGAACCGTTGGTTGCAGCAGCATTGTGTTGTGAAGATGGCGGTGGTTCAGGCAAACGGCAGTTGAGATGGACAGCCACGGGTTGATCGCGCGTGTTTCGCGGAAGGGGAATGATATTGACAGCAGCAACGACAAATGATCGATTCAGGCGGTTGAGAAAGAGGATGGTAAGATTTGAGTTAGCATGCAACAGGGACGACAATGATGATGATTGCAGGAACACCGGCCGGCAATGATGATCGATTGACGGTTTCATCTAAAGAAGATGAAGGGAGACGAGTGTTGCTGTAAATATTTTTTCATTTTTTAGTAAAACCATACACATATATACACATACATAATAGAAAGAAAAAAAAAAATCCATAGATAGAACAGAAGGATATATATTAGTTCAAAACTTCAAACCCATTCAATACTTCTTCCCTCTCAATCCCAGAAAGTAAGACCTGGGGTTTCTCTCAAAATCTGCTCTAGGCATCCTGTAATTTCTTCCCGGGGCCTTCATAGTCATTTTGGGAAAATACCAACCTTTCCACTTCCACAAAACAATCAAAACAACCAACCCAAACAAAACAATCATAACAAAGCTCTTTACGGAAGGAAGGGCTTCTTCACTCGCTCTTTCCTCTGCTGAACCCACAAAGTTCTTTACGGAAGGAAGGGCTTCTTTACTGATCATTCTCTCCTCTGCTGAACCCACAAAGTTCTTTACGGAAGGAAGGGCTTCTTCACTGATCATTCTCTCCTCTGTAAAACCCACAAATCTCTTTACATAAGGAAGGGCGCCACTCACTCTCTCCTCAAATCTCTTCACGAGAGTATGAGATTCCTTCAGTTTCTCTCCTGTGTGACCCACTAGGATACTCGCTTGGTGGAGTGTATCGTTCATTTTCTGTGAGAGGGAGTTCCATAGATCCTCTATGGGAGGGAGAGAGTCTTTGAGCTGAGAAAAGATCTACAGCTCGACCTGCCATTTCTCTCACAAAATGAAATTTGTTTAAGAGTGAGAAGCAAAGGATATATTGAAGAAAATTGTTGTGAGTTATCCCAACAATATAAATATGAAAAGTCCCTCCTCACATATAACATGACGAGAGAGAGAGAGACAGAGAGTTAGGTGCCGTTCAGCATTAGTTGCTTAGAGTTGGGTGTGTGTCAGTTAATAATGTTTGTGGATTTTCCAAGTGGGTCTTATTAATTTAACAAATTTTCTAGGGTAATCCTAAATTGCCTAAGGGTGTGTTTGATTGTCAAGTGGGAAAATTACATTTTCCTTGGCAAAACAAAACCGTCGCTTGTTAGATAGTCATTTTAAATCTGTATAATTTTCTCTAGCAAGCCATTTAAATTTGGATAATTTTTCTGAATAAACTCGGAATTCATTTCCCATTCAGATATGTGAGAATTCATTTCCACCTAGAAACACGCTTTTATTTTCTCACATGATTGAAATATGTGTTCTCATTGCAATCAACCATCATTTAAGACGTTTCCCTATTTTACGAAAAATGAAGTAAAGTTGGAGTGGTTGACATTTGAATGGACAGAAATTTTTTTTTGTAAAAGGAGACCTTGCAGAGACGTGAATTTCACAGAAGGAAAAAAATTTTCAATTGGCAACATGAAATGATCTCAAGGACGTTTCAACCATGGTTTTAAAAACAGCCGTTTAAACGGTAACGCCCCAAGCCCGTTTCCGTTTAAACCGTTTAAACCCGTTTTATCGGTTTTGGAAAAAACAGCCGTTTTTTTGTTTTAACGGCCGTTAAAATTGTTTAAACGGCCGTTTAATTTTGAAAAATTTTGTGAAAAAAACGGCCGTTAAAACTGTTTAATTCCGTTAAAATCCGTTTAATTTCGGTTAAAATCGGTTAAATTCTATTTTTTTTTTAATTTTCAAATTTCAAAATTTGAATTTCAGCACCACTTTTTCCGTTAAAATCGTTAAAACCGTTTAATTCCATTTTTTTCCATTTTTGCCCCTGACCGTTTCAATCCGTTTAAACGGTTTAAACGGTAACGCCCCCAGTCCGTTTAACCGTTAAAACGGCCTCCTTTAAGCCTTGGTTTCAACTTTTAATATCTTTATCTTGGGATTGTTAAATAGATCGTGCGAGGATGATGATGAATGATCCAAACCCCTCTATACTCTATAGTCTATACTTCTTTAAATTAGGATAAATGTCCCTTCAAGTCACTCAAGGTCGCCGTCTAATACTGAATCCTAACTCGTCCAACTTTTTTTTTTTTTTTTTGGGGTAGGTAAGCAGGTCATGTGATTAGGAGAAGAACATTGCTGACCGCCCACAATATCAGCCACGTGTCATATTTTGAGGGATTTCTGACGGTATGGATGTTTGGCCCAACTCTAGTTGACATAGAGAGACCAAAATTTAGCCAGCTGATTAGTTATTTCTAAGCGTTGGTTGGAGTCATTTTCTTGCATGAATAGGAACTAGGAACCACTCTTCGATTGAACTTAGCCATTTTCAATGTCCCTTTGGCTAAGTCCAAAAAATTCTGAGGTGTTCCTTGTCATTTTTTGTAGAAATAGTAGGGCTTTTATGCCATTTATACGTACATTCACAGTTATGGATTGGATCGGTTATGGACATAGAGAATATGTTATCAGACCGGTTTTGGATTGACCTGGATCCAAACCTAATCCATTGACTTGCAACTTCCTTTTGAAAAGTCAACTCTAACCCTATTTAAAGGACAAAATCTAATGAATTCAAATTCTCTACTCCAGGGTCTTGGGTTACTTACCTAACACCCACAATATAATGGTGGAGGAAGCTCGAGCTTGACAATATATATATATATATATATAAAAAAACACACAAGATGCAGAAAAATTTCAAGTGTTTGCTTTTAGTCCATTGAAATCAAAGATTTATTAGATCTCGTATTGGCATTCATATTTGGCCAAAGGATGAACAAAAATTAGCACCACAGTTACAGCTTAATGTGACAATTAACAATTTTTCCTTTTCTTTTTTTGGGTCTGAGAGGAGGTCAGTACCATCCAATGACCTAATGCCCTAAAACGGCTAAAAATTATGAATTGATTTAGGGGATAATTAAGTGGTCAAATTGGGCTATTTATCCCTTCAACTCGTAAAAGAATTGTCAATGTTGAAGCTAGATTTGACTAAACTGCGTGCAAATAGGAAATTATGAGAATATCTGACGAATATGAAAGGACTTTTCAATTAATGATTATGATAATATGGCAAAACCCATAGCAATTCATTCTATTAAACCTATATATCTATATATATATATAGTGGTATTTAGGGGGATCCTTGCAATAATATTGCCTTAACCATTAGGGCTGTCGAAAGGCCGAGCTAGGGTAGGGCATAGCCCAGCCCTAAGCTTACCCTCACTTATAAGGTTGAGGCCCTAGCCTTTAGAGGGCTTGAGCTAGTTAGGCCCTGGCCCTACCCTCAAGGGCTAGGCCCAAGTCAGGTTATTGTCAGGGCCTAGAAGAAGAGTATTAAGAAATATAAGATTGTGGTCACGTACCATAATTTGAATTTTTTTTACATAAGTTACAACTCCATCGACAGTGACAGAGTGTCAAACTAGTTTTTGAAATCCAAAATTTTATATGGATTGAAATCTATTTATTCTTTAAAATTCTTTTAAACAAAATAATTAAAAAATATATGAATGTATAGCTTTGTTAGTCCTCTTTACAACCATTGGTGGTAAGACACCATTGAGTTCTATGAAAGGTTGGTGTGGGTGCCGTATTTTTCAGCAAGTCAAAATTAGACACGTATCTCTGGCTTAGCACGTGCGGTTTCGAATACACGACGCGTGTTAGAAGACAGCACGCGAGAGTTAATGTGCTGGAATCATCATCAAGAGCCATAAACTGCCCATCGTGTCACACGATTTTCATTACTTGGAAATGCCACGTGTCAGGATTGAATGATCGACACATGGAAGTGATGCTAACAGAGTATATTAACGTCTCAGCCTTTAATATGTCGGGAAGTATTCAATCTTGCCCGACATATTGATGAGTCTCATCCCACCAAGATCAACTGGATAGACGGGATCTATTACAGTCTCATCCCAACACGTCCAAAAGGCTTTACAGGATCTTTACAATCTTATCACGGCAAGATCACCAGACCTACTTGACGGGATCTTTTACAATCTCATCCCGGGAACTCAAGGTTCTCATCCCGGGAAACTCAAGTATATCATCCCGGGAACTCCAAACATGTCATCCCGGGAACTCATCCTGGCAACTCAAGTATATCATCCCGGGAACTCCAAACATGTCATCCCGGGAACTCATCCGGGAAACTCAAGTATATCATCCCGGGAACTCCAAACATGTCATCCCGGGAACTCATCCTGGCAACTCAAGTATATCTTCCCGGGAACTCCAAACATGTCATCCCGGGAACTCATCCTGGCAACTCAAGTATATCATCCCGGGGACTCCAAACATGTCATCCCGGGAACTCATCCTGGCAACTCAAGTATCTCATCCCGGGAAATCCAGCATCTCTTCCCGGGACATCCTCCCGGCAAGGTCACATTATTGGCTGGATGCATTTATCCCGACAAGGTCATCAGACTTACTTGACGGGATCTATTTCAATATCATCCCAGCAAAGCCAGATGATGTCAAATGACTTACGTGGCAGGATCTCTTACGTACGAGGTAAGTATTCTAAATACAATCGATTTCTTAACTAATGAATATTGGCCACGTGGCAGCTAGTTGAACTATCACGAATTCGACATCACCTTATCTGAATATTTGACACGAAGGATGCCACCTCAGTGTCACTTCAGTTATTTCAGGTATAACCGAATCAAGGAAGTCAAGATATAACCATAAGATTCTGTTTTATAACAGAATCCATCTGAGTCATTGTTGACTGATAACGACTAGACACGTGGAAGGTGAGTCACGCCAGTTCTAAGGGTATAAATATGAGACCCTCAGGACTGAGAAGAGGATCTTGCTCTCCAGATCCAGATAGCCTAAACTCTGAAATCTTTTACTATTTTCCTAAAACCTGTTATATTTCCCAAGCTGACTTGAGCGTCGGAGCCTTGTCAACAGGTACAACCAAATCTCATCTGGAGATCATCCTATCCTTCGCAGAGGAGAAAGCAGTTTCATCCTGAAGCATCAGAGTCGTCCGATCATCACCAAAATCCGAATCGTCTGACCTCGAAGATTGTGTGGGTTAGATCAGATATTTTTCCCCCACATCTTTTGGCGTCGTCTGTGGGAAACGACTAGAAGTTTTCCGTTCTAAGAGATATTCGATTCGAACAATGGTGGATACCAGACGCACAGGTCTCAGGAGTGGAAGAGAGAAGAACCCGACTAGCGATCTCAGAGATGCTATTACGGAAGGCAGAAGAGCGAGAGAATTGGACAATCACAGAAGATGATTGCCCAATTGCGCGAAGAGAATGAGGAGTTGAAGCAGCGGATGACTGCTGAACGAACCGGTGGCTATATATCTGGTACAGCCGGGCATAGTCACCATGAGAAAAGTCATTTCCATTCGGACAGATCAAATTCAGAGGAATCTGTCTTGCGGAATCCACGTAGTAGACGTGGAGATTCCCAAATTCCGCTTCCAGTGAAGCGTCATAAAGCCGAGTCTTCCTGCCAGCGAAGCTCGAATCATATTCAGCCAGAAACCAGGAAGCAGATAGCTGATCTGGTAGCTGAGATGATGGGAAAGAAAGAAACATTGGCTGATAAAATGACAGCGATGGCAACGAGAATTCCCAGAGATTCTCCTTTTACAGAAGAGATACAGGGGTACCGTGCCCCAAAATCTTTCTCTTATCCCAAATTTTCGGTATTCACAAGAGAGACAGATCCTGTGAATCACGTACTTCGCTTCAGAAAGGCGATGACGATGTGGGAGTTTCAAGATGAACTCCTCTGCAGGATGTTCCCTTCTACTTTAAGCGACGATGCGTTGATCTGGTTTAACCAGATAGCCCCCCGAACCATTTCTGACTTCACCAAGTTAAGTACTCTCTTCATCACTCGATATTCTTGCAACAGATTACATAAGAACGATGTCGATGTACTATTTAATGTACATTGTGATAAGAAAGAAACCTTGCGAGATTTTACAAAGAGATTCCGTACTCTCATGACCACAGTGGAAGACTGTGATGATAAGCATGCCGTTACAGCTTTTCGCAAGGCATTATCCACAAGTTCTGGACTATACATGTCTCTAACGAAGAATAGGCCAGTGAGTATGGAAGCCCTGTTTCTTCGAGTTGAGAAATACTCTAAACTTGAGGACGACACATTCCAGCGAGGCCAAGGAGTGGCTATATCTGTGAATGAGGTGAAGAAGGCCCCGACCTCCAGCAAAGTTTCGAAGGGAAAGCAGAAGGCTGCAACTGAGATTATCACGGCGGCAGAGATTCCCGTGAAGATACCAGAGAATTTGGGGAGCACTGGACAGTATCCCCGTCGAGAGAAGAGGATTTTTACATCCTTGAATAAGACCGTTAGTCAGATATTTGATCTGATTAAGAATGAGAAGTATCTTCAATATCTCAGACCAATGAGGCCGGATTTGAAGGGAGATAGAGATATGAATCTGTTCTGTGCCTTCCACCAAGAAGCAGGGCACATAACCAATAAATGCTGGGCGCTGAAACATAAGATTGAGGACCTGATTAATCAAGGCTTTTTGCAACAGTTCATTGCCAGCACGACTGGGGCAGTAGCTGGAGCCGAGGTTCTCAAGAAGGATAAGAACCCCGTGAAACAGCAAGAACGCGGGTTGGTAATTGATGTTATACACGGGAGAGGACTGCAACTATCCCGTGGAGAGACGGAGAGGGTGGACAGGATTAAAATCAGGAAGGTCGAACACCTGAATGAGATCTTGCACCTATCAATGGGACCTAGAATAACAGATTCCGTGGAAATGATGGAAAGCACTGACGCAGCCATTTTCTTCTCCGATAAAGATCTCGTGGGAGTAGATCATCCACATTCGGATGCGCTAGTACTCACTTTGCCTGTGGGTAATTATGAGGTAAAGCGTCTGTTAATTGATCCCGGGAGCTCAGCAGAAATTCTATTTGCAGAGGCTTATCGGAAGATGGGTTTTAACCCATCAGATCTCATCCAGAGCAATGTTCCCTTGGTCGGATTCAATGGCCAGAGAGAATATGCAATGGGAAAAATAATTCTGCCAGTAAAGACGAGACCGATCACGTCTATGGTCGAATTTCTTGTGCTAGATACACCATCCCCTTACAACGGCATTTTGGGGAGAGGGTGGATACATGAAGTAAAGGGCGTACCATCAACTTATCATCAGTTATTCCGATTCCCGACTGCTCACGGGATTATGGAACTCAAGGGAGATCAGGCCATCTCTGCCAAATGTTATGCCATGGCCTTGAAATCGAAGCAGGTCCCAATCCAGGAGGATCATTATGGAAAGGGAACTTCATCCGTAGTTACAGAAAAATAGCAGTCAGAGCGCATCCCGGCAAGTCTGGAGCAGACTGCGCTGAGCCGGGAAGATGACAATGATATGTTTGAGCAGAGGACGAGTCCCACGGTTGAGGAGACTGATCAGGTTAACCTCGGTAGTGAGGAAGACCCAAAGTATACTTATATCGGGGCTGGTTTATCTGTCGAAGAAAAGATATCCTACACTGATTTTCTGAAATCTTATATGGATGTTTTTGCATGGTCATTCAACGATATGCCGGGTATATCTCCAGACATTTCTTGCCATCGTTTACAGGTAAATAGAGATCATTTACCTGTGAAACAGAGACCTCGGAGGATTGCTCCAGAAAAGCAGCGGGCAGTCCAGGAAGAGATTGATAAACTCCTGGAGGCCGGATTCATCCGCGAAGTCAACAATGCACAGTGGTTAGCCAACATAGTGGCTGTTCCGAAGAAGAATGGGAAGATCAGAGTCTGCATAGACTTCACACACTTGAATAAGGCTTGCCCTAAAGATCCATATCCCTTGCCGAGGATTGATCAACTGGTTGATGCGACCTCGGGATATGAGATTTTATCTTTCATGGATGGGTATTCGGGTTATAATCAGATCCCTCTGTATGAGCCAGATTAGGAGATGACGGCCTTTACGACTGACAGGGGCGTCTTTTGTTACAGAGTGATGCCTTTTGGTCTCAAGAATGCAGGAGCTACTTATCAACGTCTCGTCAATAAGATGTTCCATGATATGATTGGCGTGACGATGGAGGTATATATAGACGATATGATGGTTAAAACAAGGACTCGGGAGTTACATCTGAGTGATCTCGGGAGAACGTTTGATCGTCTTCGAGAGTATCAAATGAAGCTCAATCCTGCCAAATGCGTCTTTGGAGTGACCTCAGGGAAATTTCTAGGTTATCTCATTACAAGGCGAGGAATTGAAGATAATCCCGACCAGATCAGGGCTTTGACAGATATGCCTTCACTGAAGAACAGGAAGGAAGTCCAAAAGCTTGCCGGGAGGATAGCAGCATTGAATCGCTTCATAGCAAGCTCGTCAGATAGATGCAGACCATTATTCAGGCTCTTGAAGAAGATGGAAGATTTGACTGGACTGAAGAGTGTGATGAAGCCTTTCAAAAGCTCAAACATTATCTCTCACAACCTCCGATTCTTTCTAAACCTGATCAAGGGGGGCCTCTGGGTCTTTATTTGGCTACCACTGATGAATCCATTAGCGCCGTCCTCTTCCGTGAGCTCGATCGAGAAGAACGGCCAGTGTATTTTACCAGTAAGACTCTTATTGGGGCAGAAGCGAGATATGCCACAATCGAGAAAGCTGCTCTGGCTTTGATTTATGCTTCCAGGCGTCTTAAACCCTACTTCGAAGGCAGAACTATTACGGTTTACACAGAACATCCTTTGAAATCTATACTCGGTAAGATCGATTTGTCAGGGAGAATGGCTAAATGGGCCATTTATTTGGCTCAATACGACATTCAGTTCTCACCAAGAACATCCGAGAAGGGACATGCCTTAGCCGGGTTTTTGGCTGATTTTCCAGTTCAAGATGTGGCAAACATTGGGGGCGAGGACAGAGAAGTTCTTCCACTTCCCGAGATGCCAGAGATGTTGAATCCCAAGACGGGATGGAGATTGTTTACTGATGGATCAGCCAATGAGAACGGATCAGGTATAGGAATTGTCCTGGTCACACCTGAGAATACTAGATTGAAAAAATCTGTTAAACTCGGGTTCGTGGCATCCAATAATGAAGCAGAATATGAAGCGATGATTTCGGGACTCAAGACTGCACTTGATCTCGGGATAAAAGACATTACCGTATATACTGATTCACAGTTGGTCGTCAGTTAGTTCGCTGGGACATATCTAGCCCGAGATGAGAGGATGGCAGCTTATTTAGACATTGTTCAGCTGAGCGATTTGGTAATATAAAAATTCATCAGTTACCAAGGATGGAAAATCGGCATGCAGATGCTTTAGCCTACTTATCTGCTATGATGGGAGGAACCGAATCAAGAACTATAACGGTGGATTATCAGGAATTTCTGAGTATTCATTCACCTATTGAGGTTTATCTAGCCCCGGTGGAGGTTGATCATGAGCCAAGTTGGATGGACGATTTTCGAAGGTATTTACAACATGGAGAACTCCCATCTGGGAGAGATGCGGCGAAGAGAATTCAGAGGCTTGGAAGAAGGTATATCATGATAGGCCAAGATCTGTACAGAAAGTCAGCATTGGGTCCCCTCCTTAAATGTCTTACTCCCAGAGAATCTCAGCAAGTTCTTCTCGAGATACACGCGGGTGAATGTGGAAATCACTCGGGGGCGAGAACCTTGGCACATAAAGCTCTCAGTCAAGGTTATTTTTGGCCCTATATGCAGAAAGATGCCAAGTTGCTAGTGAAGAAATGTGAGAAGTGTCAGAAATATTCTCCGTTGATAAAGGTTCCCGCCGAAGAGTTGCATCCTGTATTCAGTCCATGGCCATTTGCGAAATGGGGGTTAGATATAATGGGACCATTCCCGACAGCCCCAGGGAATGTAAGGTTCTTATTGGTGGCCACAGATTACTTCACAAAGTGGATCGAGGCAGTTCCGTTAGTTCAGGTACAGTCTTCACATGTGAAGAGGTTCTTGTGGGAGAATATCATCTGCCGGTTCGGCATTCCAAAAGAGATAGTCACAGATAATGGAACCCAGTTTGATTCCACCGAGGTGAAAGCTTTGTGTCAGGCTTTGAATATAAAAAAAAGACTATCTGCCCCAAGATACCCCCAGAGTAATGGACTTGCCGAGAGAGCAAATCGAGTTATACTCGAAAACTTGAAGAAGAGGCTAGATCGAGCAAAGGGAAAATGGGCGGAAGAATTGTCAGGAGTACTATGGGCATATCGAACTACCCCGAGAAGAACGACAGGGGAATCTCCATTTTCTCTGGCCTATGGATCAGAAGCGGTAATCCCTACAGAAGTTGTTGTCCCGACATCTCGTACTCAGGCTGTCAATACTGGGCAGAATGAAGAAATTTTGGCTCGGGACAATGACTTGCTGGAGGAGCGTCGTGAGCAGGCAGTTGTGAGATTGGCTAATTATCAGCAAACTATCAAACGGTCATATGATCGCCGCGTCAGACGCAGGACCTTCAAAGTTGGAGATTTGGTACTGAGAAAAGTATTTGACAATACCAGAGAGCCCGGGAGTGGCAAACTGGGTGCCAATTGGGAAGGTCCTTACCTTATTGACAGGATTGGGCAGAACGGGGCGTACTATTTGAAAACGCAAGATGGAGATGTATTTGAAAGACCGTGGAACGCGTTTAATATGTGGATTTTCTATCAATAAAAATGATTCCAAGTTTCTCATACAAGAAGCATCATCATCGATTACAAAGTCCTAAGCCGGGAGTTACAAACGGGAAGGCCGGGATGATCTAAAATTCTAAGTCATGCGACTACAATTGAGAAGATTCACGTCGATTACAAAGTCCTAAGCCGGGAGTTACAAACCGGAAGGCCGGGATGATCTAAAATTCTAAGTCATGCGACTAGAATTGAGGAGATTCACGTCGAATACAAAGTCCTAAGTCGGGAGTTACAAACCAGAAGGCCGGGATGATCTAAAATTCTAAGTCATGCGACTAGAATTGAGGAGATTCACGTCGAATACAAAGTCCTAAGCCGGGAGTTACAAACCGGAAGGCCGGGATGATCTAAAATTCTAAGTCATGCGACTAGAATTGAGGAGATTCACGTCGAATACAAAGTCCTAAGCCGGGAGTTACAAACCGGAAGGCCGGGATGATCTAAAATTCTAAGTCATGCGACTAGAATTGAGGTGATTCACGTCGAATACAAAGTCCTAAGCCGGGAGTTACAAATCGGAAGGCCGGGATGATCTAAAATTCTAAGTCATGCGACTAGAATTGAGGTGATTCACGTCGATTACAAAGTCCTAAGCCGGGAGTTACAAACCGGAAGGCTGGGATGATCTAAAATTCTAAGTCATGCGACTAAAATTAATGAGATTCTCGTCATTTATAAAATCTTAGTGAGATTTTAGTTGACTATGAAATCCTAGCCGGGATAGCACAGGATTGATTCCCGACAAACCTATATTCCTGACTAGGATTATTGAATTTTAACATATTGAATTCATATTTTGATAAGTATTCAGTTCATACAATGACAGAAAAAGTATTCTATTATATTGAAAAGCCTTAAACGGCATCTACAATTGTAATCCCACAAGGTCAGTTACAAAAATCATAGAGGTGTCACATCCTGCCCGCCAACCGGCTGAGTGACAGGATTTACTGTGACATCCCCTCCTGGAGTCACCATGTCTGTCTGACAAGAGGCTGGAGCAACTTCGGGTGCCATGATGGTTGGAGATGGTTCTCAAAGTATTTCTGTTGAAATTATCGTCCCGACAAGTGGTTCAGGCTGAGCCATATCTTGGACAAGATCTTCATCTCCTTCTTCCATCATGGCTTCACATTTGGCGAAGCCTTCCCGGTATCCCTTGTCATAAGATTCTTGTTGGAGGGCATCAGATGCTTGTTTGGTTTCATCCCTCTCAACGGTCATCTTTTTCAGATCTTCTTGCAGGCGACTAGCTCCCTCCTTGAATTTTGCATACTCCGCCTTGACTTTAATCAAGTTATCTTCAGCTTTCTTCTTTGAAGCAAGGGCTTCAAGAGCCAATTTTCTCTCCATTTCAGCCTTGGTCTTTGAAACTTCGGCAGAGAGAGTGGCCTCTTGAATTTGCTCCTCGGCTAGTTGAAGTTTAGCTTCGGACGCACTTGATTTTTTGACAAGGGCAGTATAATTTTGGAGGAGATCACCAAGATAATCCCTCAGACCTACATAGGCATGGATACTCTGCAGACAGAAGGAACTGTTAGAATATATTGGAAGAATTCATCAGAGAGAGCAGTACAAAGAATAAATTATTACCTCCAGGAGGGAACGACTGAGAACTTCGCAGGGCACTTTTGGGGAAGGCATGTCAATATAACGCAACCTGTCCCGTGGGAGACAGATTCGTTCGATTAACGTCGAAGCCACCCCGGCGTCAGCAATGGAGCTTTGCTCCGAGATGGGCTGCCCATTTGGCAAGCAACCAGCATTCATGATGTATGGTTCCACGCCATTGAAATCCCGTAGACCTGCAATGGGGTTATCTTGTCGCCACAATTCTTTCAGTGTAACCCATGTATCAATTAAATCAAATGCTGTACCAGACGGGAATGAAGGAGAACGAATGTGCTCACCAATTGAATGACTAGGCCCGGCAGCGTCTGTTGGACAAGAGGTTGATGGAGGGGTAGATGTTGGTTGAAGCTCTGGAGAAGGAAGGAATCCAGGAGGAGACCGCGTAATGGCGATCGAGGGAGAAGCAGTAGGTATGGCAGTTACCGAAGGAGAATCTGAGGTCCCAGAAGGCTGAGTCGATGAAGAGCCACCAGCCAGATTAGCCTTTGTAGCCACTATACCATCCCAAATCATTGATGCCTCAAGTTCGGGAGCTAATCCCTTGATCAATCTTCTTTTCTTTTTTGGCGCCAGAGCTGGGGCAGCAAAGGTGTCCTTCTGCATTTCAGCCATTCTACCCTCCATCTGCACAGGAGGTAACAAGTTAGATGATCATAGAAGCATAAGAGCTAGACATCAGCTATAGAAGAAGATACCTTTGCCTCTTCCAACCGAACAAGTTCCCGGGCAAAATCATTCAGAGGTTCTTGACGACCATCTGGATGTCTGAAGAATTCGGCCACGGGATAAGGAGCAGACGTGACCCGACTTGTTGAAGGCTCTATATGAGCTGGCACACTATGAGTTTGACGAGGTCTCTTTATTAAGGGGATGTCGGGACTTATTGTATCTTCTTCCTGAGACTCATCTTCCCTTGCAGCGACTTCAACTGCAGGACGCTTCCGCGAATAGTCGGGAGCAGTTATTCGCTGGTCCTGTGGGATGACAGGAGTAGGAGACGAGGATCTTTGATTTTTATCAATTAATCCCGTTAGGGACCATTGCTTTACGACCTTAGGGATTTTCCTCAGAATATATTTGACCTTGTCGTCTATATCCTGAGGATATTTCCAAGGACGTCTGATATAGTCTACAGTAGAGAAGAGAGGGGATTGATTAGTAGATTGATTAACTGAATCTAAAGGAGATTTACGAGATATAAAGAGGAGCTTACCCGACAAGTTAAAGCTTGTACGGACTCTATGGCTGCTGGAGCTCCCCTCCACACGCTCGTCAAATTCCCAAGATCCAGTCACCAGCAGAGGATCAGAGTGCCATCCCTTATGACTATCGGGCAGGCTCTCAACTATCTTCTGATTTTTATTCCGGGCAGCTACCGACCAGAACATATCGGTATCGAAGGAGTCTGGGCATCTCCTCAAAATGTACAGATAATCGATCTCGGAGAGACCGATCTGGTATTTACTCGTAGAGTTGAAATACTCTATCCTATTCATCAGACGCCAGAAATTTCCGTGCATCTGGCCGGGAGCCCGGTCGTAGAACCAGAGGACTTCCCTCACTAAAGAAGTCAAAGGTAGGGTTAACCCGAACTTCAATTGAAGCCGAGTGATGCTTATTTCGCCAGGGTTGGTATTTTCCCCATGACGAGAACCGATATTAACAAAAACAGAAGAATGACTGGCAAATTCTTTTCTCAAACCTACAATATAAGGGTCATTCCCATAAGTTGGGACCCTGACGATTACTTGAGGAATTATTGGTTCCTCCCTATATATATCTACTTCTCTATCCAACGAATCAGAGGATAACTGCTCCTCTACATCAACATTGGTTTCTACTGGTTCTCTGGGAACCATTTCTTCGGTATCTTCAAGAACCCTTTTACCCCTAGCCATTTGGAAAAAAGATGAAGAGGAAGATGAAGGTATACGAGAGGGGATAGCAGATGAGAGAAAAGTACCGTTACAGTCTGGAAGCAGCAAACAGAGGAGATACAAGTGAAGAACAGCTTGAGCTTGAAGCTTGAAGTATTGCAGAGCACTGACCAGAGCGAAGAAATGAAAGAAAGCGGTGAATAAACCTTTTATAGGCAAAGATCTGGTTATATCAAAACAGCAGTTTGGCAATATCAAATCTCGGGCGCCAAAACTCGAAAGATTTGTTACTCGACGGTTCGGTGACCTATTCCCTCGAGTACTGTACCCATCAATCATTCCATTCGACGAAGTACATTGGGCAGCACGTTGCTACGGACACGTCTCATGTATACAGCAAACAGTAAGCGCAGTATTAAATGCGGAGGAAAATGATCGATTGGTTATTACGTGATCCAACGGCTAAGAAACAGAGATGAAATGTGGATGGCCAAGATCTTTTTCAGAAGATACGACGGTCATTTATCGATCTTCTCAAAAAGGGGGGCGATGTGGGTGCCGTATTTTCCAGCAAGTCAAAATTGGACACGTATCTCTGGCTTAGCACGTGCGGTTTCGAATACACGACGCGTGTTAGAAGACAGCACGCGAGAGTTAATGCGCTGGAATCATCATCAGGAGCCATAAACTGCCCATCGTGTCACACGATTTTCATTACTTGGAAATGCCACGTGTCAGGATTGAATGATCGACACATGGAAGTGATGCTAACAGAGTATATTAACGTCTCAGCCTTTAATATGTCGGGAAGTATTCAATCTTGCCCGACATATTGATGAGTCTCATCCCACCAAGATCAACTGGATAGACGGGATCTATTACAGTCTCATCCCAACACGTCCAAAAGGCTTTACAGGATCTTTACAATCTTATCACGGCAAGATCACCAGACCTACTTGACGGGATCTTTTACAATCTCATCCTGGGAACTCAAGGTTCTCATCCCGGGAAACTCAAGTATATCATCCCGGGAACTCCAAACATGTCATCCCGGGAACTCATCTTGGCAACTCAAGTATATCATCCCGGGAACTCCAAACATGTCATCCCGGGAACTCATCTGGGAAACTCAAGTATATCATCCCGGGAACTCCAAACATGTCATCCCGGGAACTCATCCTGGCAACTCAAGTATATCTTCCCGGGAACTCCAAACATGTCATCCCGGGAACTCATCCTGGCAACTCAAGTATATCATCCCGGGGACTCCAAACATGTCATCCCGGGAACTCATCCTGGCAACTCAAGTATCTCATCCCGGGAAATCCAGCATCTCTTCCCGGGACATCCTCCCGGCAAGGTCACATTATTGGCTGGATGCATTTATCCCGACAAGGTCATCAGACTTACTTGACGGGATCTATTTCAATATCATCCCGGCAAAGCCAGATGATGTCAAATGACTTACGTGGCAAGATCTCTTACGTACGAGGTAAGTATTCTAAATACAATCGATTTCTTAACTAATGAATATTGGCCACGTGGCAGCTAGTTGAACTATCACGAATTCGACATCACCTTATCTGAATATTTGACACGAAGGATGCCACCTCAGTGTCACTTCAGTTATTTCAGGTATAACCGAATCAAGGAAGTCAAGATATAACCATAAGATTCTGTTTTATAACAGAATCCATCTGAGTCATTGTTGACTGATAACGACTAGACACGTGGAAGGTGAGTCACGCCAGTTCTAAGGGTATAAATATGAGACCCTCAGGACTGAGAAGAGGATCTTGCTCTCCAGATCCAGATAGCCTAAACTCTGAAATCTTTTACTATTTTCCTAAAACCTGTTACATTTCCCAAGCTGACTTGAGCGTCGGAGCCTTGTCAACAGGTACAACCAAATCTCATCTGGAGATCATCCTATCCTTCGCAGAGGAGAAAGCAGTTTCATCCTGAAGCATCAGAGTCGTCCGATCATCACCAAAATCCGAATCGTCTGACCTCGAAGATTGTGTGGGTTAGATCAGATATTTTTCCCCCACAGTTGGCAAGATAGATATGCACATATTTTTTTTGATTTCAAAATAAAACTAGTTTAAAATTAACGATTTTTTAAATTAATTCAAATTTCAAAATTTTCATCCATATTAAGTGTAAATCAGATGGTGCTAATTGTGTGATGGATGGGTTATGGTGAGGGTACATTTGTTCAATTACCTTGAGTTGACATTGGGTTGACTCATATTGACTTTAGTTGACTTTGACCTTTTATGGACTTATTGGATTTGATTGAGAACTTAGACATATGATCATGATTCTTTTTTTTTTTTTTACTTTTATTATTTTCTCAAACCTCACGCCCTATCTAACTTGGGGTTTTTGGGTCGGGTTGTGGATCTTGGTTCGAGACATAACATTATAACACACAATCCTTCTATAATTATGATCTCTACTAGATAAAGTCCTACTAAATAACAAGTTTTATCTAACTAAGATTCCCTATTGTAGTATAGGATACGAATTATTCTTAAAGTCTCTTAGTGCTTCACTTTGATGTTGAGCAAAACGTACAAAACTTCGGTACTGAATCTGTATATCTTGAGGAAAAGTCTACTCTGTGAGTAGGCTAGACTTTTCCTTCCAAAGAGAACGGAACACGTGGGCCATCTCCTCCGAAGAGTATGGAGTGTCATAGTAACTCAAAGATCATGCGCATCCTCGTGCAGAGTTGAGAGGAGCTCTGGCAAAGTTGTCCAAGAGCTCGACTATACCTACAGGAGCACTGCTGAACTAAAAGGAGCTCTACTGCTCCCCTATGCTAGCTCGAATGAGCTCCATTAAGAGTATGGAGTGTATCCATAATTGGTGCATTCCGGTCTATTTGCCAAATGTACAATTTATACTGTGCAAAATTATGCAACCACAACTAGCAATTGACATGGAGATGGTATTGACTATTCGTCTATTTGCCGGATGTGGTGCCTTATGAGATACGAAAATCGTACATAACTATCAAAATCATCACTTGTCGATAAGTTTGACGTAAGTGCTGCAAAAAAATTCGAGATTAAAGAGAAGATGAGAGGGAGGAGGAGGAGGAGCAAATAGCTAAACTCAAATCAAAGATGGTCCCTAAAAAGGATACATGACCTGTTCTGGGCTGAAAATGTCGTTTGAGAAGTTTTGTTTAGGCAAAGACCAAAATCTGTTTAAGGGAAGAAAAGAAATGGAAGAAAAAAAAATGGGAGTGGGCCTCTATCGGGCCAACAGAAGAGGGGAGGAGGTTGTGGGCCTCTACTGTGGCCAGGATAGAGCAGGCGTAGGCATTCGTTTGCCACACTGGCTTGGGCTCTACAAGTCCTCAAGCGATGAAGTGTGTGGATATTTTTTGGACATTTATATCAGAAGAAGGGTGTGGACCTCTTTAATTTTGAGCTTCACTAGTGTGTCTTTTGGGAATTACTCGCTTCGGATTTAAAAATCATCAAGGAAAATGTTTTTTTTAAAGGATGGGCTCAGCTTGAACCAAGATGTGTAGTGGTCTAGAATGAACCGATACCTCTTTGGGCCGAAATGTGTGGGCCTTAAGTTGGCTTCACAGGCTTAGATCTATACTAGTGTTATTGCATGCCCCGCGTGAGTTAATTTTAAAAATAGAAAAAAAAAAAAAAAAGAAGGTTAAAGTAAAGCAACTAAAAATTACTTCACATATATTTAATATAAAATATAATCCTTATTTTATCACATGATCCGTTAATCATACATATCTAAAATAAATTATAACCTCATATAATTAAGTATTGATCAAGAGCAGCAATGAAGATAGAAAAATATGGGAGCGAACCATAGTGTCTCCTAGTCCTCCACCGTGGTGGTGGTGCGTGCGATTTTGATCGGGCAATAACAGCTAGTGTTGATTGGTGAATTGTTTCTTTCTTCTTTCTTCAACCCTGAGACGATCCATTGATTGGCATACGTTTTCAAACGATCGTTACAACCGTTGATGATCGATACACTCCATACATAGAACAGAAGTATATGACAACACTCCAATGACTCCATAAAACCATACACACATATACACAACAGAAAAAAAAGGCATCACCCGGCCTGTAAATAATAAGAACAAAAAGCATGCACACTTGAGATCCATACATAGAACAGAAGGATATTATAGTTCAAACCCAACATCTAAAAACCCAATCAATTTTTCTTCCCTCTCAATCCCTGAAAGTAAGATCTGGGGCTCATCTCAAAATCCGCTCTAAACATCCTGGAATTTCTTCCCGGGGCCTTCATAGTCGGCTTTTTGCGAAGATTCCAACCTTTCCACTTACACAAAACAATCAAAACAACCAACCCAAACAAATAAGGATGTTGTTTGATCTTCTCTACTGAAAACTCCACGAAGCTCTTTACGTAAGGAACGGCTTCAATCACTTTATCCTTTGTGAAACCCACAAATCTCTTTACATAAGGGAGGGAGCTACTCACTCCCTCCTCCGTAAAACCCACAATTCTCTTCACCAGAGGATGAGATTCCTTCAGTTTCTCTCCTGTGTGACCCACTAAGCTACTGGCTTGGTGGAGTGTATCATTCATTTTCTGTGAGAAGGAGCTCCATAGATCCTCTGAGGGAGGGAGAGAGTCTTTGAGCTTCTCTGAGAAAAGATTTACAGCACGACCTGCCATTTCTCTCACAGAAATGAAATTTGATCAAGAGTGAGAAGGAAAAGGATATATTGAAGAAAATTGCTTTGATTTATCCCAACAAGATAAATATGACAAGTCCCTCCTCACTTACAATAGAGAAAAGAATGAAACTTTAAATTTGATCCAGTGATCCTGCAACTTTAGGGTTAAGGTGGCCTTAACTGTAGTTACCTTTAACAGTGGAGAAAAGCAACTACAGTTAATGGGCCACCTACTAACTATAGATTGTAGGATCACTGGATCAAAAAGTTGCAGAATCAACAAATTTCTCCTTATGACACGACGAGAGAGATAGAGTAACCCAGAGGTTCTGTGTTCAACTCTCCGGGCCTAAGTGACTCAGTGCACATCAAACTCTACCAGAACACTTTTCTAGGGGTAAGGTAATCATAAAATGCCTAATGATAAAAGAGAAAGTAAAAGAGAAAAAGGAAAAAAGAAAAATAAAAAGAGCAAAGCAAAGCAAAGCGGTGAAACCGTAAAAGCATTTCGATCAAAGCTCCTTTACTTTAATCTTCAATAAGTTTGAGTGGTTGAGACTTGAGAATAAAGAAATAGGGTCAGGATTAGGGGACAACCATTTTTGACAACTATTTTGGCGAACCCACGTAGAAGATGAATTAATGGCTGGTTTTTGGTGAGGATGATCTCCTCACCATATAGATCAGCCCAAGAAAAAATCAACCCATTCCAAAATTTCTAACCCCATCAAATGTGGTTTTCAATTACATGGAAAAACAGACGGTCCATAATTCTTCAACTTCTAAATCAGTCTAGGAATATCGGAATAATTTGAATTTTTGTGAGGATGATCTCCTCACCATATAGATCATCCTCACCAAAAATCAGCCATTGATCATTCATCTTCTATGTGGGTCCGCCAAATGGTTGTAAAAAATGGTTGTCCCCCAATCCCGACCCAAAGAAAAAAGGGTTAATAAGTAGTCATCACTCCTTGTGTTTTTGTACTATATTGTTCTAAAGTCCCAAATGAGTCAAAACACGTTGCAAACGTAAATTTCACGTAAGGAAAAAAAGTTGTCCAATTGGCGACATGATATGATTTGAAGGATATGATTTGAAGGACATTTCTACTTTTTCTTTAACTTAGTATTGTTGATCGTAAGTAAAACTTCTGTCACAGTGTTCCCACATATGCTTCTGACACAATGAAAATCACGCGGCCACGTGGCATACTCTTAGTGGATGCTGACTTTATGGATGTTTGGCCAGTACCTCGGTGACCTCTAAACCAAAAATCAGCCTGCAGATTAGTGATTTCTAAATGATTCGATTGAAGTTATTTTCATAGGTTGATTTTCCCAGTATGAAATTGAGCATTATTGAGCAAGATCCAAAGGCTGTAAATCACTAATCAGGCTGACTTTTTGTTTAGAGGTCCACCAATGTAAGCAATCACACAAAAGATACGAGGATAGAGGCAGTAAAAGCAAACCACAACACAAAGATTTATAGAAGTTTTATGTTCACACACCTATGTCTATTGTCCAACACTCGACACAAAGATTTATAGTAGGTGTTATAATCGGTAAGCAATTAACACATACACTTATAATAGGTGTTTACACCTACCACTGACACGCCCTGGACCTAACTATGACACTATATGATTGGTCGTTACAATTGTGTTTTGTTGTACAAAATTTAGCCAATACAATATAATCATATTCCTTACAAGACACTGAGGTTCGGTCCCTAAGGGAGTGTTTCATTGACGCTGTTCTCCCAATAGTTAACTCCTGCTCAAATTTGCCATTCATTGCACCACACTGGAGACATCTATTACTCCCACTCATCCAGATTTTTTAGCAACAGAACCCGTAGTCTCCTCTGTTGCTATTGTTCTTGTTTTGTGATGATAACACAGAGAAACTCATTCACCGGCAAGGATGCAAGATTTCTATACCTATAATACCACATCTTTTTTCAGATTGGAATACTTGAATTATAATAATGTGAGTAAGTCACATTCGGCCTTCTTGAGCTCTATTTCCGAGAACTAAGAGCCCACAATTGGCATCAAAACATATTTTTACAAAAAACCCGAAAGTACCCTCATATGTTTGACGCCATTTGACATGGAGTCAAAAGCATTCTGGCGCTATTTAAAATGGAGTCAAAGCAATGGAGCTAGATTGTTTTCATTTATAAAAAAATTCACCATTTGAAATGGTGTCAAATCACACCTCCGCTCTCCTACCTTCATACGTGGTGCCCTCCTCTCCTTTTACGGTGTTGTCGTAGGTACGATATTTTTTTTTTATTAATAATAAATATTTATTTATTTAGAAATTTTTTAACTTTGGACTTATGGAAATATTGTGTTTTGTGTTTGTGTGCATAGGTTTGTTAGAATAAGAACGATTTTGACAAAGTTAAGCAAATTACTAGAAAAATGTGGATCAATAACTTTTGTCATCTTTACATGGACTCTGCCTTGGCATGATTTTTATTTGTACTACACAAAAATTGTTATATTTAGAGAATTTACATTAACTTTGAATAGATAACGCAAAGATGAGTCCTTAAAAATATTGACTAACTAAATGATTTTCATAACCAAAACTAAAAATTGATCTTAAAATTAAATTTTGTTAAATTCCACAATTAGTAGCAATTTGTTCCAATACTTTAGTCAATGTGATCTCTAATGACGCGAATAATATCCGAGTGTATCCACTGACGTACGTATATATCCACGTCTATTTGCCCTCCATATTTCCATATAACGACTTTTACCACCATTTCAATTTCGAATCAAATATGCAAGTATGTCGAAAAGTATATATAAATTAAGAGAGTATTAGATCAAGAGAGAAACTGATTAGATTTAAGAGAGAAATTGAGAGTTAGATCAAGAGAGAAACTGATTAGATTTAAGAGAGAAATTGAGAGATATGTGAGAGAGATGTGTGATGAGCCAAAAATGGACCCATACATATAAAAAGAGGAGTGCAACGGACAGATGTATGGGTCTAGTAGCCATTTGAATTTGCGTCAGATCAGGTCTGACGCCAATTTAAATAGCGACAGACTTGATTTGATTCCATTTGAATTGGCGTCAAATTAGGTCTAGCGCCATTTCAATTGGTGCCAAACGTGTTCTGTCGCCATTACTTTCTTAAAATAATAAATTGTTTTATTTTGCCACATGTATCATATTATGCTCTGTCAGCAGCGTTGCCGAATGGAGGGTGTCATCAATGTTTCACTAAATTAATAGTCACCCAAATAAAGTGCGATGCTCATGTATTGCGTACACAATCTATATATCTATACTATAGGAGAGAAGTGGGCAGCGTCCTTCTCTCTCCTCCACATCATAATGACGTGGCACTTTCCTCATGCAGAGTGCCATGTCATCAATTGATACTTTTCTAAGTACCACATCATCAATTGATATATCTTCTCACCATTATAATTTTCACATATGTTTTATATTAATAAATTCAACTCTTATTAATTAATTAATTAATTAATTAATTTTTAAAAAAAGTTTCCCTCTTTCTAAAACGTCTCTCCTTTGAAACATACGTCTTTCTCCTTCTTCCTAAAATGTTTCATCTTTCCATTCCAATCACATCCGTTTCATTTTCAACTCTCATTAATTAATTACGTATCTCATTTGAAACGTCTTTCTCCTTCTTCCTAAAACGTTTCCTCATTCCATTCCAATCCCATCCGTTTCATATTCAACTTTCATTAATTAATTAAGTAATTTTCAAAAAATGTTTCATTCTTTCTAAAATGTCCAATTCTTTCTCTCTTCTCAACACTTATTTCTCTATTTAAACCCATTTGTTCAGTGAGTTGGAAGAGTGGGTGATAGTTGTGGAGTACAGGATATCTAAACCCACAATACCTACAACATTGTATAATTTCTTTCAGCACTGACATTTTCGCTTACAGGGTAATCTTGCTTGAGGTGTTATCCGGGCAAATACCCATAACCAGGGCCGACGAGAAGGGAGAAGGTAATGTTCATTTCTCGGATAAGATCAAGTATATATTATGATCTTGTGGTACAGAAGAGCTAAAGGAATTGATGGATCATGCACTGGGATCGAAAATATATCAGGGTGCCACATGGGCGGTGGTGGTGGATTGAGATAAAGACTTAGATGGGACAAGACACCAAAAACATACTACTCATTTGGAAATATTTATTTTTCTTTTTATTTTTATATTTTATATTTTGTCAAACAGTGGATGAGATGGAGATGTACATTGCAACAATTTAGTTTCACTGACCTGATGAATGTATGGGTCACTACCCATTGTCAAACTACAACGCACATAAGCCTTACTGGTGATTCTTAATCGTTGGATTTTGATAATTTTTCTATTATGTGCTTGAATGACTTGAATCAAGTACTTTTTAATCTATCGAATTTTTCATGAAACTTTTGATGAAAAAAATGCATAAATTCAACGGCTACGAAAATAAAAATAAAAAGAGGTTTTAATAGATTTCAACGAAATCGAAGTGTCACAATATGATTTTAATATTTTACTCTGGGCATTTTAAATTTGTTATAAGAATCTTTCTCTACACATCACATATAGATGAGCAAGACAAAATTTTGAAATAAATTGCCTAAAAAAATAAATTGTCCATACATAGATTACGCGAGCCTTTATATAAATGTCGCATCATCTCATCTATTACTTCACGTTTCCTCTCCTCTTCACAATGCAATTTTTTCTGCATTTATTTTTTATTTTTGGATGAAAAATGAATTTCTTTATTTATAAATTAATATGAAAAGTAACTGTCGTATTTATTCGGATGGCTTTTGGTCTTCCATACATTTCATATCTCTCTATAATCTATTATCTTTTCGTCTTTTTCTCATCCAGATTTATCTCTTTATTAGATTTAAATATTTTATTCTCCCACATTTTTTTTCCACTATAAAATTTTTCATTCTTCATAAATTCTCATCTACATTATATGTGTTTCTAATTTCTCTTATTTATATGTTACACAACATAGAATGAACGTTTCTCAATTTCATCTCCATCTCAACGTTTAAATCTCTTATACACATAATAGGACATTATTTATTTGTACCCGTGCTAAAACACATAATATGACATTATTTATTTGTGCTCGTGCTTTAGCATGGGCTTTGATTACTAGTTATTACTATGCTACTTGAGATCGAGTAGTTTCGTAATTCTTCTTGCAAAGCTAGCTAGGCATTTAGTTGATTTTCAGGATGTACAATAGGACACCAGGAGACGAAGAAGGAAGCTACTTGTGACAAATCGAATAAGTCCTAAATCTTAGAGAGGAGAGCTGTCACCAATGTGATGCGAAAATAGGGTCCAGAATCTAGGATATAGATGTAACTTGGGAGATTATTAGTGTTGCTTATATTGCTTAGATTAAAGTGAAATATCGTATAGTTTTGATTCTATTATACTTATATTACCATCCAATCTACATGTATTATGAACATATGCTCATATATGTACACGTGTTTTGAGTGCGTAATTTTTTTAAACTAAAAAAAGTATTAAACTCGAAGTCCTCTCTTTTGAGTTTTGACATTCTCGTTTTTTGTTTTACCGATTTTTGACTATATTTTGAACCCAAAACGTTTTAAACCAGTAAAACTTGACACAACGCACCATACGAGCCACATGGCACACATTTAGTGGATGTTGACCGTATGGATGTTTGGCCAGTCCCTTGGTGGACCTGTAAACCAAAAATAAGCCTTATTGGTGATTTACAACCTTTGGATCTTTGCGCCCAAATAATGCTCAATAATGTTCAAATTCCTACCGTTAAAATCAACCCATGAAATAACTGCAATCGAATCGCTTAGAAATAACTAATGAGGCTGATTTTTTGTTACAGGTCCACCGAGGGACTGGCCAAATATCCATACGGTCAGTGTCCATTAAGAGAGTGCCATATGTCTTGTATTGTGCGTTGTGACCGAAGCATCTGTCACAACCCTGTGACAGAAGTTTTACTCGTCACTAATGTGATGCGAAAAGATGTTGTGTGTCACAAGTATTGTGACTGAACACGGTCACAGCACTCAATATGAGCCACGTGGTATACTATTAGAGGACGATGACTGTATGGATGTTTGGGCAGTCCCTCGGTGAACCGGTACACAAAATATCAGCTTGATTAGTGATTTCTAACTGATTCTATTGAACTTATTTTCATGGGTTGATTTTAACGGTAGGAATTTGAACATTATTGAGCGTTATTTGGGTGCAATAATCCAAAGGTTTTAAATCACTAATTAGGCTAATTTTTGGTTTGTAGGTCCACCGAGGGACTGGTCAAACATCCATACAGTCAAAGACCTCTGATCGTGTGCCACGTGTTTCGCATTGAGTGCTGTGACCGTGTTCCGTCACAACATCTTGTGACACAAGTTTTACTCATGCGAAAACACGGTCCAGATATCGATGTAATTGGGAGATACTGCGAAAGATATGGTTTATTCCCAGCCGTTGATTTCTTTGGAGATGGACGGATGAGATTAAAAGTAAATATATAGAGTGGCACCTGCAATCGTCAACATCAACGTAAGAGCAATGGTCTCGAGATTCGTAAACGTCAGAGCCGTCAAATCACTGAGTTGAAGGCTTTAAAATTCGTCTGCGAAGAAAAGGACGACAAACAAATAGAGGAAAGAGTTTGATGTTCCCTAGGGCAAGCGAATTTTTTCTCGAGTAGGACTTGCCGGACCACCCACAATATAATCCACGTGGCAATTTATTAGAGGAAACTACCAGTATAGATGTTTGACCAATCCATAATTGGACCTACAAATCAAAAAAATCTTCATTAGTAATTTCAAACCTTTGGATCTTTGTACGGAAATAATGCTCAAATTCTTAGGGTTAAAATCAACCAACGAAAATGACTTCAACTAACGCTTAGAAATCACTGATTGGGTTGATTTTGGGTTTGTAGGCTAACTTGGGATTGGCCAACAACCATACGGTCCGTATCCTTGAAAAATAAAAAACGGAAAATTTCAAAAAAGAAAATAAACTTTAATCTATTTACAAAAACAAAAATAAATTTCTGATATTTCCAAAAAATGTAACTAAACACCCTTTGAAAAGGCGTTTCTCCTGACAAATATACAAGGTAAAAAGAATGACTGCTTCTCATGCGAAAAGCTGAAAATGCTGACAGACGCCCTTTAAAAGGGCGTTTGTTGTCCATAGAGGAGTAAAACTTTTGTCTCGATACAAGCCACATGGCACACTCTTATATGACCGTATGGATGTTTGGCAAATCACTAGGTGGACCTACACACCAAAAAAGAAACATTATTAGTGGTTTATAAGCGTTGGATTGAACTTATTTTCATGGGTTGATTTTAATCGTTAGAATTTGAGCATTATTTGAGTGCAAAGATCCAAAGGTTGTAAATTACTAATCAGGATGATTTTTGGACTGCAAGTCCATCAAGGGACTGATCAAACATCCATACGGTCAATGTCCACTAAGAGTGTACCTGGGACAAAAGTTTTACTCATCTATGGGAAACACCCTTCTAAAGGGCGTCTGTCAGGTACAAACGTCGTTTAAAAGGGCGTTTGTCAGCTTTCACCTTTTATTTCAAGGAGAAACGCCCTTTCAAAGGGCGTTTAGTTACTTTCTTTGGAATTCTCAGAATTTCATTTTTGTTTTTGTAAATAGATTAAAGTTTTTTTTCCTTTTAGAAAATTTTCCAATAAAAAACGACGCTGAATTATCGGTTACTTCAGATGAACGAAAGAGAGAAGTACCCAATGAAAGGGACCAAACTAACAATTATATATAAAACCAATTGCACCGTAGCATTATTACTCGTCACCATTGGATGAGTAAATCCAATGGTGGTTTTGGATTGGCAAAGTGAATGCCAGCTCAGTACTATCGGCCACCATTGGATTTCACAAAATCCAAAGCTGAGAGTTTGGGGAGAAATACTTGATTCAGATCTGAGTCTCCAGAGGATCTGAACTTTTTAATTTTGGAACAGTAATGCTAGCCCCCTGATTGGTGGACCCACACACCAAAAATCAGTTTGGTTAGTGATTCTTAGCCATTGGATTTGTACACTTTAATCATGGGCTTGAACCACCTCAGAGGTCGGTTCATAAAGCTCATGATGAAAAGTGCTCAACCCTTATTAGTACTCCCATTAGGAACTTCAGATTTCATAACTCATCTGTTTTACTCTCAACACTCAGAGAGCATAATGAAGTATGTGTCGGAGAAGTTGAAAGAGTTGCTCCTCCTGGTAGAGAACTTCGGTGGGTATTTGGCAGAGAAGGTTGATGATTTGTTTCCACCAGAGACGAGGGCAAAAAAACTATACCACTGGCTCAAAGTGGGTACACCAGTGGTCTTAGCAGTGACTCTTCTTCTGATCTGCTGTTGCTGCTGTCGAAGATGCTGCAAGAGTAGCAGTAGGAGGGTTAAGATGATGAAGGCTCCCGGGAGGGATCATATGATGCCTAGGCATGTTTTCGAGAGTGACCCAAGATCTTATTTTCTAGATCTGCGTGATAAGTAAATCATACTTGGCTTCTTGGTTTAAGATCCTTTGTTTTCTGGTGTGTTTTTTTTTAAGTTCCTTTCGTAATTTTTTTTTGTTTGTCTATGTAATATGTATAGACTATAGAGTGGTGTTGGGTGGGTACGTGTTTACTGTTTACTACTACTAGATTGGGGTTTGATGTCTATGAAATATTGTTCTGGATTGGAGACGGTTTGAGGGTCCTTCCATTATTTAAAATCTTAGATCACTGTTCTTTTTTACTTTAAACGTTGAAGATGGACGTCCGTAAGAGGCACGTGGCACACATTTTAGACCACTGACCATAAGGATGTTTGGTCCATCCCTGGACCTACATAACAAAAATAAGCTTGATCAGTGATTTCTAGCCATTGGATCTGAGTACTACAAAAAATGCTCGAATCCATGGTTAAAAATAAATTCCCATGAAAAAAGGACTGTAAACATTAGGAATCAGTAATGTGGATTAATTTTACCGTTAAATCTATAACGGCCATTATAACGGTTCACAGCAATCATATCTGAATCAAAAGACGCTCAGAATATTATTAATATATTTTTCAAAATAACATTGTTTTCCAAAATAATGGTCGTTGTAGCCTAAAATCTTTTTAAGATTTTGGCTATTATTTTCCAAATAACGTAATGGGATTAGAGCGTTAGTGTCATAACGGCTGTTATCACGTCATTTTAACCATGATTTTTTTTTATTAAGAAAAATCCATCACTTCCTTTTTTTGTAAGTTAAATCCATCACTTAGGATTTGGGTTTTGTTTAGACGCGAGACTATTTTAGACTTTAGCAATATGCCCGTGTAAAGATAGCAAACAATCACCCCAAAAAATAAAAATAAAAATAAAAAAATAATTTGAAAAAATGTCGGGCTGGGGGGACACCCATTTTGGCGTACCCACATAGAAGATGAATCAGTGGCTGATTTTAGTGGGGATGATCTCCTCGCCATGTAGATCACTCATCACCCCAACAAAAAATCAGCCTATTCAGAAATTTCTAACCCCATCAAAATACGGTCCATAATTCTTCAGCTTCTAAACCAGTCTATGAATATCAGAATGATTTGAATTTTTGTGAGGAGATCATCCGCACCAAGAATCAGCCATTGAATCATCTTCTATGTGGGTACTCAAAATACATGGGTGTCAAAAATGGGGGTAAAAAACGGGTGTCCCCCGAGCCTGACCCTTAATAAATAAGGATTATCCATTCCTTTCCAATGTTTAATAGGTGGTCCGCTTTTTTCCTTTAAATCTTTTCTACTTTACTTCTTTGTTAAGGAAAGTCCTTCCCAGGGGACATAAGGTGGATGGATACATATAATATAATGAACCTGATATCCTTTGTTCTCAACTAATCTTCTCTTCCTTGATGTATATGATGAAGCTGTGGTCCATCGATCTCAACTAATCAAACACTGAACTGTACATGTACCAGACTATCAAATTGATCAGGACCATTCACTCAGTGGCCCACTGTTTGGAGAGCTTGCATGTTATATCAGGCCATCAACCGTGTAAACAATATCTTAGGCTCATAAAGTGCCATCACTGCCTTTTCTAAATTTCACATGAAAATTGAATTTGAGACTAGAGAAATCCAAAAAGATTGAAAAACAAAAAAGTACGTACTTCCGTGGTTAATTAATTCCAAAATACCAAAGGAAAAGAGAACAAAAAAAATGAAAAAGCAACAGCTGCGAGACACTACAGAAGTGGTGAGACTGTAAAAAGCATCTCCAAAACGACTTCCATTAAGCTGCTTTACTTAGTCTGGAAGAAGTTGGAGTAGTTTAGCATTAGAAATGACGGGTAAAAAAAATTATGACTGGTAAAAAGCATCTCCATCAAATGGAAAATGACTTCCATGCATTAAGCTACTTTACTTCAAGTGGTTTAGAAATAGGAAGGACGGGTAAAAATGAAAAGAAAATTTATGAAAATATGTAAAGATTGTAAAGAAAAAAAAAATTTATGAAAAGACTCGAAAATTATAAAGAAAAAAAAATGTCAAAAATAAAGATTGGTGATCTTATTACTAGCCTGTAATCACCTCAAGAGAAACTCAACCTACGTGACTGTGCATGTTTGATAAATTCACGTGATTGAGCATGTTTGATAAATTCACTTATTGACCCTTGGTGATTTCTATCCCTTTGATCTTAGTATGTAAATAATACTTGAATCGCACGGTTGAAAATCAACCCATGAAGAAGAATAATCCTGAATATAACACATCAATCAGGTTAATCCTTGTCGGTAGGTCCACTTAGGGATGGTCCAAAGACTCCAAACGTCCATACAGCCAGTGGTCTCTATTCTAAGAGTGCTACGTGGCTACATGGACGTTCTGGGAGGAAACCGGACTCGATGAAGGAAAGCATAATAAAGCAAGGAATGAGGTGCAACCACTGCACCGAAAAGTAAAGTAAAAGAGGGTCAATAAAACCAGTCTTCGTACTATATTGTTCTTACGTGCCCAATGCTGTATGTCCCACATGTCACACTCTTTGAGACAACTGACCATACGGATATGTTGCCCATCCTTTCGTCGACCTACAAACAAAACATCTTCTCGATCGGTGATTTCTAGCGGTTGGATTTTAGTCTTTTCATGGGTTGATTTTTAGCCATATAATTCTAGCAATATTTTGGATACTAACAACCACTCATATCCGACGGCTACAAAATCAGAAATCAAGCCGATTTTTAGTCCGTACTTCGATTAGAGGGTGGGCAATACATCCGTATGGTCACGGATCTCCAAGAGCGTAACACTTGGCTAATACAGAATTAGTGACACAGTGCAAGTTATAAAATATGGGTTGTGATGTAACAAGGTATCCTGAGATCTTTTCAATTGCGGAAGCGGCATTTTTGGTAGTCACCGCTGCCCTCTGGGCCCACTGACTGCATGGATGTATAGCCCACCCCTAAATAGGTAGTTGTACCAAAAATCATCTTGTTTGATGATTTTTAACTGTTGGTTTTAGTACAAAAATAATGGTTGCATTCAGCGGCTATAAGAACGCCTAAAAAGTGCTAAAATCTAATGGCTATAGACTACTAATCAGGGTAATTTTTGGTTTGTATACCCACCAAGGGGGTGGAATAAACATCTATGCGATCAGTGGTCCAGATGACAGCGGCAAGTAACCAAAATGGTGCTTCCGCATTTGAAACGGTTTCAGGCATACCTTGTTACATCTTTTTCCTTTTTTCCCCAAAAGAGAAAAAGTTATCCAGGCGACGAATACACTTTAAACTGACAGACGTTTTGACGGTACGATAAGATCTGGAAGGACCATTCTACTTTTCCTTATCTTATTTTATTAAATAGATCGTACGAGGAAGATAATGAACGGTTCAGATCGATCTTTTAGGCGAATGGGAATTATGGGATGTCTAGTCCTCAGGACGAGGCCCCGAGTATAAAACCAACGGAGTGAATTTTGCTTGTAGCGAAAATTTGTTAAAGCTCTCTTCCTTCCTTTCGAGAACCTTGGTTTTCAGTTTTCTGGTGAAGATGGGTGCGTCGGAGAGCAGGCAAAGCGAGATGGGTCGTCCTGAGAATGGTGAAAGCAGCGAAACGGAGACGGTTGCGGAGGAGAGAAAGAGCACGCTGGGGTCCGGTACTGCCTTAGCGGTGGGTGCTGCAGTGGGAACGGCCCTCCTTGCATGGGGTGTATCGCGTATGGGATCGGAGTCGGAGTCGGAGTTGAAAGATGAGAAAGATAGGAAGAAAATGATGAAGGCACCCGGTAGAGATTACAAGATGCCGAGGGATGATTTCGAGGAAGACCCACAAAAGTATTTTAGTCAGTTGCGCAAGACTACCAAGTAGTAGTCGAATTTCGCTTGTTGGTTAATAGTGCTTGCAGGTTTTTCTTCTTTTTTTTTTTTTTTTTTCTACTGTTTGTTGGTTTGAATTTTCCGTGTTGCAGGTTTGTCCCTTTTTGTTGTTTTTCCTACGGTTTGTTGGTTTGAATTTCGCTTGTAATCTCTAATTTAATACCGTTAGATATTTGCCTTTTCCCCCTTTTAATTTCTTTCTTAAAGAGTAATTGGAGGTGTCAACCACGAGATACTTGAACTTCATACCATACGGCTTGAAAGTTTGAAACCATGAGATCACCCGATCAGGCTGTGTGTAATGTGTCCGGTTTTGCTCATGAACGTCTTTGATCATGGAGCTAGCCAACGTCCATATTAGCCATGTGACTCTTGATCACTGACAGTATGGATGTTTGGCCCATCCGCAGGTGGGTGGGACCTACGTACGGAGCAAATTATGATATCAATATAAGAGGAAGTATTTGCGTGTGCGTTTTTTCTAAGCCAAATAACAAGATTGGAGCACCAAAAGGCATCTCCCCTCTTTATCTGGCATGCCTTAATCTGTGGTGATTTTCGTAGAGGGTCGGGCTCCAGTTACCGCCCTAAAATGACAGGCACCAGTTACAGGACACAATATGATCCACGTGGCACACTCTTAGAGGACTCGGATGTTTGTACAATCGCTAGGTGGACCTACAAACCAAAAATCAGTCTGATTAGTGATTTCTAGGTTTGGGTTAGACTTATTTTGATAATGGGTCAGGCTCAACGGACATATTTTCACACATAATTTCCCACTAACCAATTTTGGTGTACCCACATGGAAGATAAATATAAATCAATGGCTGAATTTTGTGAGGATGATCTCCTCACCATATAGATCACTCCTACAATCCGTTTTAACAGAAATGCTCCCAATCCGTTATGCCGTTTGATCGAGTACTGTTGCCTACTTTAATGTGCACACTCATAACACTAAGGAATTACAAAAATGTAATCTTTAAGTAACATGAAATAAAAATGCACCAAATCATACCCTAGATATTAAAGTCTCTAATGCAACAAAGAATGAATTGTAACTAGGGTGTGAGGGGTAGTAAATGCAACAAGTTTAAAAACTTGAGGGAAGCCCCAATGTCGAACCACGAGGATTGGGGTATAGTGTTCTAAAACTAGGTTACTACATGCATAGTGTGATGAAGAAATGGAATGAGAGTGGTGTGTGCCAAGAGATGAAATGTGTGAGTGAATGCAAGAAAGTTAAAGTAGTAGGTAGTGTGCTATAAAATAACAAGACAAGTAAAATATTTGAAGGAAAATCAAGAGATAAGAGTTTGGGCATTAAGATTTGGCCCATCCCATCATCTTGGTCCTTATGGAGACAACTCACAAAGGGAGAGAATCAACTACTAAGTTGTTCTTCCCACTAAAAATATAACAATGAAGCTCATAAATAACATTCAAAAGTAGGGTTTCCACCAAGAGGTATTTTCAAACTATAAAAACATACTAGAACTAAGAAGTATTCTAGGGGTAAAAAGAGAGCAAGTATGAGACTACAAGACTATGGATGCATGGCATACAAAGTTAAAAGCACTCATAAAAGATCTCACAAATTAAGATATAATAAAAATACCTCACTTCATTCATAAATGTAATCACAAACTACAAGGTGTACATGATACAACATGTGAAAGTGAAAATAATATAAAAAAAGTGGAGAAAGCCCTTTACAACAATAAGCTCATTCATTGGTGAGTTTCTCTATAAGTCCCAAGAGAGATGAGATGTCCTCCTCTCTATGCCCAAGTAGAAAACTAGCCAAGCATAGTGTGGTTGGCCATGAAAAATAAGTAAAAAGAGAAAGAGATAAGAAGAATGAGAATGGAGAAGAGACTTGCTTGGGATTTTTTAACTCTCTCAAGAAAACTCATAAGAGAAAAGAAGACATTCTCATAAGCTCAAAGTGAGCTTATATAGAAAATGTGAGGTAGCGAGGTGGAAGGTGATGTGGAAGATGATGTGGAAGAGTGATAAGTGGAGATAAGAGGTGGAGATGAGGTGGAAGGAGATCAATGGTTGGAAAATGGAACCAATGGGGGAGGATTTGTACAAGGTTAGCCTTGCAAAAGGTGGTAGGTTTGATCTCCAAGGTGTTGGGTGTGTTGGCTTTTGGTTGGTTGGTCTTTCCAAGAGAAAAAAGGTGTAACTTTTCTATTGGTGGGTCTTCCCAAGAGAGATTTGACTTTTTTTGAATTTTGAAGTCTCCCATGTTGTGTCTCCATCACACATGTGAGGTCTAATATGTGGCTTGGAGGTGGCTTAGATGGCTTGAGAAACTCCCATGTGGCTTGCATTGCTTCAATGGCTTGGTGGCTTTCATGGCTTCATGGCTTGAGAAACTCCCATGTGGCTTGCATGGCTTGGTGGCTTTTATGGCTTCATGGCTTTATCAACCACTTAGTTATGGCTTGCATAGCCATGATGCTCCATAAAGCTCTCAAGAATAATCCAATGGCTAGGGACCTTCCATGTGGCACACATTTGGAGATGGTCTATGGGGAGTTAGATCTTCCTCGATGATCCTACGCATCTATAATAATCTATTGGTGATCCATCATTATCCTACAATTATTCAATGTACGCGTAATAAGGGTCTAAATCGGATATGATATGCATGAGACATCTAGGATGTATTTTAGGCATAAATGCGGAGTTATAAGCTAATGAAGTCTGATAATGTCCTAAGGTTAAAATGAATAATACACACAAAATTGACATTATCAACACCCCCAACCTGAATATTTGCCAGTCCCTTGGCAAACAAAATAGGATAATTTTTTTTTTTTTTAAATGCTTAAAAAAAAAATTGGAATGGCTAAGAAATCTAAACAAAATATTTTGTAAATACCCATACCCCCCAACTTAAACAATTCATTGTCCCCAATGGATAGAAAATTTTGGTTTTCAAAATAATGCATGGTGATGATCAACATGAAATGATTATGCATTCAGAAAAGGGAAGAGATAGGAAGGGGTATACCATAGACTTCTTCAATATCAGCTCAAGACTTCATTCCATGCATACAAAAAAGACAAACAAACAAATTAATCCTGGTAAATAGGATCTTCTAAGGCCATGGAGATGGTCTCAGGATCAAAATTCTCAAGGTATGATTTCAATCTTTGTCCATTCACTGTGAATGTGGTGCCAATTTTTGGATTCTCGACCTCGACCGAGCCATAAGGAAAGACACTCCGGACTATGTAAGGTCCAGTCCACCTAGATTTGAGTTTTTCTGGGAAGAGATGAAGCCTGGAATCATAAAGAAGCACCTTATCAAAAGGTTGGAAAGACTTCCTGAGAATGTTTTTATCATGAAAAACTTTTGTTTTATCTTTGTAAATTTTTGCATTCTCATAGGAGTCTGTCCGAATCTCTGCTAGCTCATTCAACTGGAGCTTTCTTTGGACTCCAGCTTTGTCCAGATCAAAGTTAAGCTTTTTGATTGCCCAATAGGCTTTGTGCTCAAGCTCAACTGGCAAGTGACATGCCTTCCTAAAAACTAAACGGTAAGGGGACATTCCCAATGGAGTTTTAAAAGCTGTACGATAAGCCCAGAGTGCATCAGTTACTCTCAAGGACCAATCTTTACGGTCTGGGTTTACAGTTTTTTGTAAAATATTTTTGATCTCCCGATTGGAAATTTCCACTTGTCCGCTCGTTTGAGGGTGATAGGGGGTAGCAACTTTGTGAGTAATACCATATTTGGCCATTAGGCTCTCAAAAGGCTTGTTGCAGAAGTGCTTCCCCCATCACTAATGATGGCTCTAGGGGTCCCAAATCTAGATAAGATGTTCTCTTTTAAGAATTTTAAGACAACTCTATGGTCATTATCTTTACATGCTATGGCCTCTATCCACTTGGATACATAGTCCACAGCCACCAAAATGTATAGGTTGCCAAAAGAACAAGGAAAAGGGCCCATGAAGTCAATGCCCCACACATCGAATATTTCAATGATGAGAATGGGATTTAAGGGCATCATGTTTCTACGGCTAATGGTCCCTAACCTTTGGCATCGGTCGCAAGACTGGCAGAAAATGTGAGCATTTTTAAAAAGAGAGGGCCAGTAAAACCCACATTGTAATATCTTGAAAGCTGTTTTCTTTCTAGAAAAATGGCCTCCACAAGCACTAGAATGGCATAAGGTCAAAATCGAGTGACGCTCATATTCTGGGACACATCTCCGGATGATTTGGTCTGGACAATATTTAAACAAGTATGGATCGTCCCAAAAGAATTTTGTCACCTCGGAATAAAACTTTCTTTTATCTTGGGTGGTCCAATGTGAGGGAACATGTCCTGTAACTAGGTAATTGGCAATGTCTGCATACCATGGTGCTTGAGAAATTTCAAACAATTGCTCATCTGGGAATGTCTCAGCCACAGGAAGTGTCTCAAATGAGGACTCGAGGACTAGTCTAGACAAGTGTTCTGCTACAACATTTTCAGAGCCTTTCTTGTCTCTGATTTCTAAATTGAACTCTTGTAAGAGAAGGATCCATCTAATAAGTCTGGGCTTCGCATCCTTCTTAGACAAAAGGTATTTGAGAGCCGCATGGTCAGTGTAAACTATCACTTTGGATCCAACCAAATAGGATCTAAATTTGTCAATGGCAAACACCACAGCTAGCAACTCTTTCTCCGTGGTGGAGTAGTTAAGTTGGGCATCATTCAATGTCCTGCTAGCGTAGTAGATCACACATGGTAACTTATCCCTTCTCTGCCCTAAGACCGCACCTACGGCATAGTCGCTGGCATCACACATTACCTCAAAAGGCAATGACCAATCTGGAGGTTGAATGATGTGTGCCGTGGTCAACAAGGTCTTAAGCTTCTCAAAAGCTTGTGTGCAATCTTCATCAAATTTGAAGTCTACATCCTTAGCAAGGAGATTGCACAGGGGCCTAGAGATTTTACTAAAGTCCTTTATAAATCTCCTATAAAATCCAGCATGCCCCAAGAAAGACTGAATTTCCCTAACACTTTTAGGGATAGGCAGGTGAGAAATAAGATCAATCTTAGCTTTATCTACCTCAAGTCCTTTAGAAGAGATAATATGGCCTAAGACAATCCCTTTTGAGACCATAAAGTGACATTTTTCCAATTAAGCACCAGGTTTTTCTCTTGACATCGAATCAAAACCAACTTCAAGTGCTGCAAGCATTCCTCAAAAGTGTCTCCAAAAATGGAGAAGTCATCCATGAAGACTTCTAGGAATCACTCTACCATGTCAGAGAAGATACTCAACATACATCTTTGGAATGTAGCAGGTGCGTTGCACAGGCCAAAAGGCATACGCCTATAGGCAAATGTTCGAAAGGGACACGTGAATGTAGTCTTCTCCTGATCTTCAAGAGCAATCTCAATCTAGTTATAACCAGAATATCCATCCAAGAAGCAATAGTAAGAGTGTCCAGCCAATCTCTCAAGAATCTGGTCGATGAAGGGTAATGGGAAGTGGTCCTTCCTAGTTACCGAATTTAGCTTTCGGTAGTCTATGCAAACTCTCCAACTGGTTGTTTGTCGAGTTGGGACAAGCTCATTATTGTCATTCTTAACTACCGTTATTCCAGATTTCTCTGGAACAACTTGGGTTGGACTTACCCATTGGCTGTCAGATATGGGGTAAATGATACCCACATCTAAAAGTTTGAGGACCTCAACCCTAACTACATCTTTCATGTTTGGCATTTTCCTCCATATGTATCCTATGAGTGCAAATGGTGGGGCTAATACCCTTTAGGTCTGCTATGGTCCAACCTAAGGCTGTCTTATGTTCCCTGAGGACTTCTAACAGTCTAGCCTTTTGTGCTTGAGTAAGCTCAGAGGAGATGATGATAGGGAATGTTTCCCTCGGGCCAAGGTAGGCATACTTAAGCTCTTTGGGCAAGGGCTTAAGTTCAAGTTTGGGGAATTCTATGGATGACGGGATAGGTTTGGTCTCATTAATAGGTAGAGGTTCAAACTTGGACTTCCACCTTCCCGTGTCCAAAGGAGGTGCAGAGTTCAAAAGAGAATTCACTTCTCTAGTGAACTCTTCATCATCATCTAGCTCTTTAAAAAGGGCCAAACAAGTTTCTAATGAGTCCTTAGAAGTAATTTCTGATAGAGTAGCTTGGACAATTGAGTCAATCATGTTGACTTCTTGGATGTCTTCATTCTCAATGGGATACTTGCAAGCATTAAAGATGTTTAATTCAACTGTCATGTTCCCAAAAGACAATTTCATAACACCATTCCTACAATTAATTAGAGCATTAGAGGTAGCAAGGAATGGTCTACCCAAAATAACCGGTATTTGAGAACATTTGCTACCGGTTGTGTATCCAAAATAATGAAATCCACTGGAAAGTAAAATTTATCCACTTGGATAAGCACATCCTCTATAATGCCTCGTGGGACCTTAACAGATCGGTCTGTGAGCTGAAGTGTAACACAAGTTGGCTTTAACTCTCCAAGCCCTAATTGCTCGTAAACTGAGTAAGGTAGCAAATTCACACTAGTCCCTAAATCAAGCAATGCTCGCTCAATCCGGTGGTCCCCTATCACACATGATATGGTAGGGCACCCTGGATCTCTGTATTTAGGGGGGCTATTGTGTTGCAAGATGGAGCTCACTTGCTCAGTTAGGAAGGCCTTCTTTTGCACATTCAACTTTCTTTTCACAGTGCATAAGTCCCTCAAAAACTTGGCATAAGAGGGGACTTGCTTAATGGCATCAAGCAAAGGAATGTTGACAGTCACTTTCTTAAAGATCTCTAAGATGTCATTATTTTGAAGCAACCTTTTCTCTTGTTGAATCCTAAGAGGAAATGGGGCGGCCACTGGGCAAGGCTTAGGATTGGCTTTAGTGGGTGGTTCATCCTTACGATCGGCTTCATCACTCTTGGTTTTCCCTTGGGTAACCTCACTTATAGGGGTGGTGTTGGGATTTTTATCTATAACTTTCCCACTCCTAAGTGTAGTAATGGATTTGGCTTGTTCAAGGTTGGGATTTAGATCATTGGCTTCACTAGAAGATCCTACCTCAAATTGACTTTTAGGATTTGGAAGTGGTTGAGCTGGGAAGGTTCCTTTCTCTCTAACACTAAGGCTAGAAGCTAGTTGGCTAACGGTGGCTTCCAATTTTTGTATAGCTTGCATAGTGGATTAGTTGATGGCCGTTTGGGCTTGCATGAAAGATTGTAGGGTTTCTTCTAAGGACTTCATGGGTGATTGATAGGTTTGGTTAGATGAAGGTCCTAGGGGGTTTCTATTGCTTTGCCCACTATTTTGCCCGTTTCCTTGCCCATTGGCTTGCCCTTGTCTCCAACCAAAGTTGGGGTGATTCCTCCAATTTGAATTATAAGTATTGGAATATGGGGAATTATCATAAGGCTTCTTGTAGGCATCCATAGCATTGGCTTGTTCATGGAGTACTTCTTGAAACACCGAGATTTTAGGGCAACCCTTAGTCTCATGAGAAGGACTCTCACAAATAGCACAAGCTTCTTCAATCTTTTTGCCTTTGCTTTCTATGGCCTCCAACCTTCTAGTTAGGAGAGAAAGTTTAGCATTAAGGTCAATATCTTCTCTAACTTGGTACATGCCTCCTTTGGAGGAGGTAGGTCTCTCATTAAATCTATCTATTTTCTCCACCTTTTCCCAACTTTGGGCATGCTCTGCTAAGTTTTCAAGAAATTCCCAAGCCTCATCGGGTTCTTTCATGATGAATTCTCCATTACTCATTGTTTCCACAAGTTGCCTCATAGAGGGGGTAAGTCCATCAAGGAAGAATCCAATGAGGTTTGGCTTATCATAGCCATGATGGGGGCATTTTCGGAGTAGGTCATTGTACCTCTCCCAACATGAAGAGAATGCCTCATTCTCTTTTTGAGAGTATGTCATGATGGCTCTCTTGAGGGTATGAGTCTTTTGAGTCGGGAAGAATTTCTTCAAGAATTCTTTAGACATATCTCCCCATGTCCCAATTGATCAAGGTCTAAGGGAGTGGAGCCATGACTTGGCTTTCTCCTTTAGAGAAAATGGGAAGAGTTTGAGCCTTATGGTATCTTCGGCTACATCTTGATAGTGCAATGTTGCACAAATCTCCTCAAACTCTTGGAGGTGAAGATAGGGGTCTTCCGACTCAAGGCCATGAAATGTGGGGAGTAGATGGATCACTCCCGGTTTGATTTCAAAATTATGCCTTTGATTATATGGAAGGACTATGCAAGAAGGTGCACTAAACCTAGCCGGTTGTAGGTAGTCTCTTAATGTTGTAGGTTCTTCCATATTAGGTCTATTGTTGGCCTCATTTCTTAGAATTTGGGGATCACCTACATTGCTTTCATGCACCGACATGGTGGGTGAATAGGTAGAGTCTTCTTTAGAATGTTCAAAGAGATTATCTAAGAGATCTTCAAGAGTGTCTTGACCCAAATTCCTTTGTAACCTATTGGTATGATCACGTGTCCATGTGGTCATTCAAATAGATTCAAGTGAATAAATTTTAAGTTCCAAAGTCGATTGTGTGGACAAGTTAGATGATTAACACTCAATGTGGGTGCACATCCACAACACCATACAAACAAAAGAAAATAAAACACACTAGTATGCACCTAAACACAATGTGTGTGCATAAAGTGTATACATGTGTCAAATTAGACTAAGAAAATAAACCTAAACATGCATTAATCTAAGAAGAAAAGCCTAAGCATGCATCAACTAATAGCAAAAGAACACAAGCAAACAAACAAATCAAAATACCCTAAACTAAAAAAATATAAAATATTGGGTAGATCTTACATTGGGGTCCTTGATCAAGTCTTCTCGTACAAGTGTGAGCAATTTACATACCACCTCCACTTCCAAGTTACGATTGCTCACACTTGAGGCAAGTCCTATATCTATTATTACAAATTGGAGTTTAATACAAATCACTCCCTCACCTTCACTCAAGAGACCTCGCCATCACTCAAACTTACAAGTAGATGAAAATACAAGTAAATGTATAACCTAACCTAAGGGGGTCTAAAGAGAAGATCTACAAGTAAACATGAAACGTTAGTAACAAGTATAAAAAAAAAAAAAAATGTTAGAAGTTAGTTACAAGTAAAGTAAACTACAAAGAAAAGAAAAATTAGAAAGAAATGGAAAATGTTAGTTGCTTGAATGTAAAGAGTTAATAGCAAGAAAGTAAAGAGTTAGAAAGTTAGAATGTTAGCAAGTTAAGATGTTAGAATGTTAGAACAAATAGAGAAAAAGAAATAAAAGAAAATGTAGCAATCCAAAGTTCTTGAACACCTATTGCCAATCCCCGGCAACGGCGCCACAATTTGTTGCCTACTTTAATGTGCAAACTCATAACACTAAGGAATTACAAAAATATAATCCTTAAGTAACATGAAATAAAAATGCACCAAATCATACCCTAGACATTAAAGTCTCTAATGCAACAAAGAATGAATTGTAACTAGGGTGTGAGGGGTAGTAAATGCAACAAGTTTAAAAACTTGAGGGAAGCCCCAAGGTCAAACCACAAGAATTGGGGTATAGTGTTCTAAAACTAGGTTACTACATGCATGGTGTGATGAAGAAATGGAATGAGAGTGGTGTGTGCCAAGAGATGAAGTGTGTGAGTGAATGCAAGAAAGTTAAAGTAGTAGGTAGTGTGCTATAAAATAACAAGACAAGTAAAATATTTGAAGGAAAATCAAGAGATAAGAGTTTGGGCATTAAGATTTGGCCCATCCCATCATCTTGGTCCTTATGGAGACAACTCACAAAGGGAGAGAATCAACTACTAAGTTGTTCTTCCCACTAAAAATATAACAATGAAGCTCATAAATAACATTCAAAAGTAGGGTTTCCACCAAGAGGTATTTTCAAACTATAAAAATATACTAGAACTAAGAAGTATTCTAAGGGTAAAAAAAGAGCAAGTATGAGACTACAAGACTATGGATGCATGGCATACAAAGTTAAAAGCACTCATAAAAGATCTCACAAATTAAGATATAATAAAAATACCTCACTTCATTCATAAATGTAATCACAAACTACAAGGTGTACATGATACAACATGTGAAAGTGAAAACAATATAAAAAAAGTGGAGAAAGCCCTTTACAACAATAAGCTCATTCATTGGTGAGTTCCTCCATAAGTTCCAAGAGAGATGAGATGTCCTCCTCTCTATGCCCAAGTAGAAAACTAGCCAAGCATAGTGTGGTTGGCCATGAAAAATAAGTAAAAAGAGAAAGAGATAAGAAGAATGAGAATGGAGAAGAGACTTGCTTGAGATTTTTTAACTCTCTCAAGAAAACTCATAAGAGAAAAGAAGACATTCTCATAAGCTCAAAGTGAGCTTATATAGAAGATGTGAGGTGGTGAGGTGGAAGGTGATGTGGAAGATGATGTGGAAGAGTGATAAGTGGAGATAAGAGGTGGAGATGAGGTGGAAGGAGATCAATGGTTGAAAAATGGAACCAATGGGGGAGGATTTGTACAAGGTTAGCCTTGCAAAAGGTGGTAGGTTTGATCTCCAAGGTGTTGGGTGTGTTGGCTTTTGGCTGGTTGGTCTTTCCAAGAGAAAAAAGGTGTAACTTTTCTATTGGTGGGTCTTCCCAAGAGAGATTTGACTTTTTTTAAATTTTGAAGTCTCCCATGTTGTCTCTCCATCACACATGTGAGGTCTAATATGTGGCTTGAAGGTGGCTTAGATGGCTTGAGAAACTCCCATGTGGCTTGCATTGCTTCAATGGCTTGGTGGCTTTCATGGCTTGAGAAACTCCCATGTGGGTTGCATGGCTTGGTGGCTTTTATGGCTTCATGGCTTCATCAACCACTTAGTTATGGCTTGCATGGCCATGATGCTCCATAAAGCTCTCAAGAATAATCCAATGGCTAGGGACCTTCCATGTGGCACACATTTGGAGATGGTCTATGGGGAGTTAGATCTTCTTCGATGATCCTACGATCCATGATAATCTATTGGCGATCCACCATTATCCTACAATTATTCAATGTATGCGTAATAAGGGTCTAAATCGGATATGATATGCATGAGACATCTAGGATGTATTTTAGGCATAAATGCGGAGTTATAAGCTAATGAAGTCTGATAATGTCCTAAGGTTAAAATGAATAATACGAACAAAATTGACATTATCAAGTACAATTGTTGCAAATGCTTTTGTCGAAGAGTGCCGTGGGCATGGGCTATTTACTAGTACAATACATATGGGGATGTGAATAATGAGTTAAGATCTCACTACGAAATTTTACTTCTGTAATGACAGTTTAAATCGAAAAATCTGAACTATTGCTTTGATACCAAAATCGATGCAGGATAATAGATCAAACGGCACAAGTCTCTACAAATCTAGATCGATCAACTTTAAAACCCTACAAGAAATCTTAACTAAGGAGAGAACGCTCCTAACTCTTAAACTTAAATCTTAAGTAATCATTTAAACTCTGTTTTTACATCAATTTTGGTAAGTAACGGTGCTAGGTTCTAGTTTTGGGAGGACACTTGGGTAGGGGACCTTTGCCTCAAGGAGACCTTTCCTAGGGTTTATTCTCTTTCGCTTTGCAAAGGCCAATTGGTGGATCATTTTTGGAATGGTTCTTCTTCGAAAGCAAGTTGGGATTTAGCTCTCAGAAGGAATCCTTTCGAGTGGTAGAAAGAACAGATTGATTTGTTGCTAGATTGCTTAAATCTTTATCTTTTTATCAACTCGGAAGAGGATCACTTGGTCTCTTGACCCTTTCGAAATCGGGTAATTTCTTAGTACAATCTTGTTACAGAGCTTTGGCTTTGTCATCACCACATTCTCATTCCTCTTCCTCTCTTCCCTTGGCTTAAACTATGAAACTCTAGAGCACCATTGAAAATTCGTTTCTTCTCTTGGGTGGCATCTCTTAATAAAATCCTTACTGTTGAAAATTTGATCAATAGGAAATGGATATTAGTGGACTTTTTTGTGATGTGTAAGGTTAGCCAGGAGAATACTAACCATCTTGTCTTACATTGTGAATTTACTAGAGAGGTTTGGCTACTTTTCCTAGCTCTCACGAATGTAAGGTGGGCCTTCCCGAAAACTATATGAGCAACATTGGTCAGTTGGCCTCAAATCCCTATGTCAGACAGAGGGAAGTTACTTTGAAAGCTAGTGCCATTAACAATCATATGGGGAATATGGTTAGAAAGGAACAACAGAACCTTCCTTCATAAGGAGCGCCCTCTTCATGAAGTCATCGATCATGAGCCTCAAAGCACTTATATTTAGTTGGGAGAGCATTTATCAAGAGATGAGAGGTACTTTTTTTTTTATATGGTATTTAGGACGGAACAAATTTTGTGTTATCTCTTTTCTTTCCCTTCTTTCTTTTTCTTCTTTTTCTTCTTGTTCTTTGAGATCTTCTCGATCTCCTTTTCTTTAATAAAATTCCTTGACTTATCAAAAAAAATATATATGTGTAGAAAAACTCTAACCAAACTTTCTAATTTTAATCAAACTAAAGTAAGTAAGATCCTAATACAAATTAATTATTTCTTCTCTTCATGTAAATCTGAGTCATTATCCAATTAAAATAATCAATCCTTGTTAGAATATGTAATACCCCGAACTTTCAACTAGGGGTATTATAGTAATTTAAATCTTATGGGATAATTTTGGCAGTTTGAACTTACTTTCATCCTTAGATATATTATATTAAGTCATGTGTCAAGTTTGATAGGATTCAGACAACTTTGAAAAATTTACTATTTTTGGAACTCACTTTTAAGGCTAATTTCCTACTAAAAATAATGAACAATAACTCACAAGGAATTTTTTTAGACACTAGATAATATACTTGATCTAATAAGATAATAAAAATATTTTTGATCCCGGGCCTCAAAAACTTTCTAAAAATAACCTACTTATCTTGTCTTAAGGTTGGAAACTTATCTCTCAATTTTCGGGTCATTCCGATGTCATCTTGACACTTTTTTCGGGACTTTAAATATTTTTGTGTACTTAAATTATTTAATTTTATTTATGTGTGTATGACATGTGTCAATACCTTGTTGTATAAACTTTTAAACTTTATAATATAGTTTATTTGAATTAATACATGATTGTTGTATATTATTATATAGTATTGGACCCACATGCATTATATATATTAAATCACCACATTTTTAGGGAATATGACATAATTATAATTAATAAGTATTTAAATTGTACACGTAGAGCTAATTTAGAGGCCTTTTGGACTTAAGAATAACCTTAAATGAGGCCCAATTGATACATATAGGTCTTGGGTCCATTTTTAATCTATTAGTAACTTAAAATATGAGCTTTTGAGAGTTGAGAAAGTCACCTCTTTGAGAGTTATGAGTTTTACCTACATTAGAAACCTTAAAGATTACCTAAACCTATTTAAGAAAGCCTCAAGGTTTGGAAGCTTTCACAAACCCTAAACCATCACTCCCATATTTATCCATAAAAAATTCTCATTCTTTCTCATCTTTCTCTCCCTCTTCCTCCATTGAAGTACTTCTATTAAAGAACCTTTTCAAGCCTTAGAACACCTTCATCCCACCATAAAAAAAATATCAAAATCTAGCATTCAAACTTTCTAATCGACCTCTTCAACATAGTTGGAAATCAACGACATCGAAGAACTCAAAGAAAACATGGAGCTCCCCTTCCACCATTATTTCAAGCTTTACAATACGAATCTATTGTCTATTTAAAAGGTAGGTAGCCCCTACCGTGCATATCTTCGTTTACATATTTTGTTTTCTCTAAGCATGTTCATTACGGTTAAAAAAAATGGTTGAATTATTACTTTGAATTACTTACATGTGCTTCTATTTCTTTTTATCTTAATATTTTATCGTTCTTTCCTTGTAACCCCCTTCTTGTATATTATCTTTGATTTGAAGAGAAGGATAAGGATGAAAATTGTGTCATGACTATGCACTAATGAAAACTACAGATAGTTCTCATTAGTGGATCGGCTATGAGAACACCTCTAGGTGGAAACGTTTTTGCCCTTAGCCCTACTCTCGTATTAGTTATTTTGACATTTGATTTACACTATGCTTATCATGGTCATTTGGGGTTCATGTGAGAGAAAGTTTATTATTTTGTCGTTAGCAAGAAGGGCTAGAAAATCCTAAGGTGAAAGACCCCAAATGATCATGCAGATGAGCTATAAGGCTGCTCCTAACGAGGGAAGGAGATAGAGACCCATTAGTGGTTGAGTTATTGGGATGGGAAGTCATCGCATTTTGCATACCTTGTTGACTATTCGTTGTATATTGATTGTTATGTCTTGCTTATGACATGCTCTATTCTATCATTGCTTCCTATGATTATGCTTAGTTAACATTATATGTGGATTAGAGTGCCATGGGATTACCCATTGCACTACTTTGTCCGTTGGACTCACAGTGTTTTGTGATACCGCACAGACGAGTTGAGCTTTAACCCGACGGATGACTCTTCGTGGGAAGTACCCGACGATAATGAGTAGCAGGATGGTGATCACGGCGAGCCTTTGGAGGCATCGGAGGAGTTCTAGTCTTTTAAACGCTTTTTTGATAAAAACTAGTTATCATTGATTTTGATTTCGAGCTTGTTCTGGCCTATCTTTGAGAACTTGTCCCTTTTATCTTATAGATGATGCTTGGTTATTCTATTGGATAAACATAATGATTTGACATTATATTGTTTATATGATAATAGTAGATTAGTGATTAATAATGGAAAATTGACCATTAAAGGACCTAGACCGAGTTTTGGACTTGAAAGACTGAAAGCACTAGAAATACCATATGAGACAGAACTGTAATTTCTGAGTTATAACATATTTTTGGTAAGGTAACTGATAGAATTTGTGATTGTCTCAGAAGAACTTATCGAAGTTCTGTCAGTTAGATTTCCAGTGATATAAACGGTTTTCATAAATTCTTTCTGTGCAGAAAATTATGGCCAAAACACTGACTGTAGTACGAACTAGTCTATTCTGAACCCGACCCAAACAGACCTAGTTTCGACCCTTTATATGGCATTTTTGAGCTTTGAACTTAATACGAAGTTGTAACCAACTCAGAGGGCTATCCAACAGGCTTTGAAACAGCCAAATTGAACATCGGACAAAGAAATGATGGCCATTTTACTACAGCACTGTCTGGGTGCACTATAAGGATGTGAAAAATGGGAAGAAAATTTATTTTCTCCGTTTGACCTAATTTTTGGTTTGAGACTTCCCTATATATAGTGGGATAATGTCATATAGTTTAAAAATGAAAAATAATAAATTTAGTATTTTTTCAATAATTAATTTTATAATTTATTTTAGGGTCTAATTATCGAAATTTGTTTATTTACTTAATGAATCGTGGTATAGATTGACTTGTTTGTGGATGGATCTTAGTAGTTTAGAGTTACGCTTGAACCATTAGGATGCATTCATAGATCACCTTTAGGTTCGGGTATGAGGTTGACTCAGGGATTTTTGAGTCGGATTCGGATACCCGAATTTGGGGCGTGACAGAATAAATGGTGCAATTCATTTGACTTAATTTTTTTTTAAATAATAGCGCAATTGAATGTCTTTATAAAAATAGTACCTTATTTAAACTACTTATAAAAAAGATAACCAAACGCCCTTTCGAAGAGTGTGCGTTTGCGACTTACGGATACCCTTTGAAGTTGTCTGCAACTTATAGATGCCCTTTCAAAGGGCTTCCATAAGCTTCAGATGCCCTTTAAAAGGGTGTTGGCTTAACTTTTTTTTTTTTCTTTTTATAAATTCCAAAAATGAGGTGCATGTGTCATTTCCTATGAATATAAATTACAAATCAAGATGAATTTTGGTATGTAGGTCTACCTATGGACGAGCCGAACATACATCTATACGGTCAGTAGTCTCTAAGAATGTGCCATGTGGTTCATTTTTGGAGGACACTAACCGCATGGATGTTTTGGCAATCCTAGGTGGACTTACATACCAAAAATCAACCTGATTAGTGATTTGTAAGTGTTGGATTGGAGTCATTTTTGCGTGGGTTGATTTTTCAATGGTGAGAATTTGACCAATATTTGGGTACAAGGATCTAAAGGTTTGAAATCACTAATCATGTTGTTTTTTGGTTTATATGCAACTCGAGGTACAATATTGACCAATGACAAACGTTGATGATGGACCATATTATGTGACACATGTCACTCTTAGGGGTATAATTATTAATCTGAATTCCCATATTATGTGTTTACACATTGAGATATTAATCTCAATTCCTATATCATAGGGCTTTTGCAATTGTTGGCATTCAGTATTCTTGTTCATAGTACAATAAAAGTATGGTAGTTTGGAAATTGATGCCAGCACACACGTTTTGATCCTTACATTGCCAGACTACTAACACCATAGATTGCTTGACCTGTGAGACCACTTTGAGGAAGCGGCCTTGCATATGATAGCCCATATGATTTCATTTTCTTTAAGAAGCATATTTTAATGAATCGAAACTTCTGTTGTCTACTAATTGTTGAACAGTGATCAATTTATCCACTAATTAAGATATGGTTCAATAGCTCATAATAATTAGTTGTGTTAGGGGTCAATAATGCCCCTCCCTAAGAGTGCGGTACGAGTCCATAGGTGTGAGGTCAATTGCCATTAGAGTTAAAGGCTCACGGGATTGAATCGCAGAATGGGCCCGTGGGTGCGAGATCGATCTCCGTTGGGGGTCACGAGATCAAATTGTGGAGCTCCACAGGGTGTGATGTGGATCGTGGTATAAAGACTAAAGTTTGCCTTCTCTTGACAAGATATCTTTTCGAGAGGGATGGCGGCATGAGGCCTAGTAAAGATCCTAACAAGTTGTGGATACACCATGTGATTCCAGGATACTAGCTTTTGTAGGAGATTGGTTTTGTATGTAAAATAAAGAAATTTATCAGCTGAGTTTTATATTTTTCCAAGATATATATGAGTGTAGATTTTGCCTTTAAAATTAAGATTGCAGAATTCTGGCCAAATAGCTCCTTTGGATGTGATCATTAGATTGAAAGAGCAATTCATTCAGTGCGATTGGAGGTTCTCGAAGAGTTCTCACTGAACATTATGGTGTATTATTGTCTTTAACACTCTTTATGAAATCTTTTGGCAAAATTTTTTATTGACAAATACTTCCAAACACGCTGCAAATGATTGCACGCGCAAATGAATTGCACACTAGGATTGCACATTGGCATTCCTTGGCATTCCAAACACACTATAAGAAAGATAATTTTATTTTAAACTCTTTTTACAAAGTTTGTCAGGTGAGACTTGTACGAGTGAAAGAGTCAGACTCAAATTCCACGTGTTCAAAATGAAACCCACTTGCCCCCTTAGAGTCAAGGATGACTCTTCAGCATGTGCGTCTATCAATGGTGACCATGCATGTGAGGTCTGTCTTTGATTAATAGACATGACACTTAGATGTAACTGGGGACAAATCTAGTATGCAAACATTGTCAGTACCGTTGGATGTCCCTTGAAAATTGTGTTATTTCAATGTTTAAAAAAAAAAAATTATAAATTAAAAATATGTTTTTCAATGAGCAGTCAATGATGGATACAATGTTTGCATGCTTTTAAGTATGCTTACATAATTGAAAATAGCAAGCGGTCGGATCCATGAAAATTTTAACAATGTGGATTGTCTCTAGCTTTCCGTTTGAGTGGGCTGCCTTTTTTGGTTTTGATATTTGATAGTCCCTTCCGATATTTGCTAGGTGGGGCTGCTTCTTTTGATTCTTTTTGGGCAGGGATATTGCAAGTTTGCAACCCATTTTATTACGTTGCCCACCCACTTCCAAAAAAATTAGTTTTTTTAATGATGAATGTGCCCCATTTTTAACTTGTACACCCACCCTTTAAAAAGGAGAAGAATAAGTGAAATTCAATGGCGCCACCGCCACCGCCTTCTCTCTCTCTCTCTCTCTCTCTCTCTCTCTCTCTCTCTCTCTCTCTCTCTCTCTCTCTCTCTCTCTCTCTCTCTCTCTCTCTCTTTCTCTCTCTCTCTCTCTCTCTCAACCCAGCCATGTGCACAACGGCTGGGTTGGTCGAGGGTTGCATAGGCCCCTTGGTAGTTCAGCACCATGGGGCGAGAGAGAGAGGGGGAGAGAGTGTAGGTGTGGTGCTGCGGTGGTGGTGGTGGTGGAAGGACGTTGGTTGGAGAAATGATGAAGGAGAAGGTGGGTGAGTATATATAAAGTGGGTAACGACATAAAAATACAAAATTATAGTGGGTGGGTAGAGTAAGAACACAAGTGGCAATATCCCCCGGCCCTTTTTTTTTTTCTTTGTTTATTTGTTTGTTTGTTAAGAAGACTCAATCCCCCAGAAGATTGAGGGAGGAAGATACAGGGTTTTGAAGTTCCTCCTCTTTGTTCCCTCGGGGGTCCAATCCACGCCATGCTATTATTTTCGATGATGTTATATGACTAACCACCCTTGACCAACTAACCAAGGAGTTAACGTGGGTTGGGTTTAGGTCTTGAAGTGCGTGTCAGACATTTTGGCAGGGGGACCTTGAAAGTTTGAAGGACCCGGGACCAGCAAATGTTTCCTCGAGCAGGTCCCAGGGTCCTTCAAACTGCCAAAATGTCTGACACATACTTCAAGGCCTAAGCCCCAACCCACATTAACCCTTTGGTTAGTTGGTTAAGGGCGGTTAACATAGGGTACATGTCAAACATTTTGGGCGGGACCTTCAAAGCTTGAAGGACCCCGGGCAGCGAATTTTTTGTCAGGGTTAAGAGTGGTTAACAAAAGGTACCTGTCAAACATTTTAGGAGGGGGCCATCAAAGTTTGAAGAACCCCGGCGAATTTTTTCTCTGATAGCCATTATGTCGTTATTTGTTTGACTCGACTTTCGGTATTGGAAAAAGATGTAAAACTTTTTCAAATGCAGAATCTGGGCCCACTGACAGTATGAATGTTTATCCCACTGACCGTATGGATGTAGGTCCACCCATGTGGCCAGCATCCATTAAGAATATGTCATGTGGTTCGTAGTTTACGCACTGTGACAGAAGTTTGAGTCGTCCAGCTAAATATCTATTCCGTCAGTGGGCCCAGTGGAGGCCAAAAATCACTAATCGGCTGATTTTCGGTATGTGGGTCCTCCTAGAGATGGGCCAAAAATCCATACTGTCGGTGGTCTCTAAGAGTCTACCACGTGGCTCATTCAGGGGTCCATCATAAAGTTCTACGCTGTAACAACCCTTCCCATTTGCGTCACAAACAAAAATGTTTATCTTTACAAAAGATGCAGGGAAGCCTTTAATAACAGGGTCGGGCTGAAGGGACCCCCTTTAATAACATAAACGCTGTAATAATGTTAAAGTGCGAAAAAATGAGAGAGAAAATCTAAACCGCTTATCGTCAATCTGAGTCACATTGTTGGCATAACGCCGACGGCTCCACTGTCCAAGCTCTTCTCCGCATCAGCACTTCCCTGCAGCTGCAACGCTAACTCCAAGTTCCACAGCACGTCACTCATTGCTGGACGCTCAATCCCGCGATTGGACAGACACCTCTGGGCGATCTCGGTGAATTTCATAAAACACTCGGGCGCGATCTTTCCCCTTAGATATGGGTCCATGATCTGATCGAGGGTCCCCTTTTGATGGCAGTGAAGGGCCCATTCTGCCAAGTTCACATGCTCCTCGTCCACCGTTGAACTCACTGCTGGCCTGGCGCAAAGCACCTCGAACAACACCACACCGAAGGAGTAAACATCCGATTTCTCCGTCAATTTCCGACGCTTGTAGTACTCCGGGTCCAAATACCCAAAACTACCTTTCACAGTAGTGCTGATATGGGTATGGGACATCGTGATGGGCCCCACCTTCGACAACCCGAAATCTGAAACCTTAGCCACCCATTTCTCATCCAACAGTATGTTGGTTGTCTTTATATCACGGTGGATGATTGTGTGCTTTCCGCCCGTGTGGAGGTAGTGCACGCCACGAGCTGCACCAATGCAAATCTTCAGCCTCTGATTCCACGGAAGTGGTGGTTTCTTGGTTTTATTACAGAGATGATCACGTAGGGTACCTTGGGCCATGTAGTTGTAGACGAGGATCATCTCTGGATCCTCCTTGCAGTACCCGATCAGTGACACTAGGTGGAGGTGACGGAGCTTAGAGAGCATCTCGATCTCTGTTTGGAATTCGTGGGCCCCCTGTTGTGACTTGGGATTCCCACGCTTGATAGCGACTGTGGTGGAACCACCATCGATGTAGCCCTTGTAAACATTGCCGAAGCCACCGACACCGATTAGCAGATCCTCATCAAAATTGTTAGTCGCTGCTTTGATCTCGCTGAAGGAGAAGTGTCGGCAAAGATCTGACGGTAGAGAATCTAGAGACGACGTCTTTGTCTTTCTGTGTGGGATCCCGCATGACGACCACATCCCTCGTCTCCAAAGCCAGAAAAGAAGTAAACATAGAAGAGAGAGTGTAACAACCCCACCTAGCACACCTCCAATTACGAACCGAGTTGGTGCTGGAGCTGGGTCCACCACTAGTTCATGTTGGGGAGATTTGTGTCCCGCGAGATTGTTGTTACTATCTGCTAATTTGATGATCTCCAGCCCATTTAAGCTTGCATCATAATACATCGGCCGTGATTCAATGTTAGGGTGCAGCGCGACCCACAAATCCTGCATGCCCCCGTTTCCCTTGGGAACTTCTACAACGTAGTCTCTATAAACAGGAACCCCCCTCCGACCAGTCCAAGCAATGATATCCGCTTTATCCTCAGCCGTATGATTATTGATAAATATCTTAAAAACTCTCTGATTAACCTGTGTTATCGCCAATTGAATCTCGCAGAAATGGAGCCTAACAAGGTAATTGAACCCGGAATCAACAGGGAAGGTCCACGTCAGATTATAGTTCACGTTGATGTTCTTATCACTACCCATAGACCGGGCGGTTGCGTAGACTTCCACTGGTGCACTATTTGCCGGTGGGGATTCGACCGTCAAACTACCAGCTAAGGCAGTTACACCTTGTAGGGTACCGGCCAATAAGTAATCCGAGTCTTTTTCTAACCATGTCCCAAAGATGCCAATAGCTTCCAAGTTTCGAGGATCACCGACGTCTAATTGGTAAGCCATTTCAAGTGCAGTGGTGTTATCAATGAAGAACGGAGACGGGTGGCCAACGAAGGAGAGGGGAACATCTCCACCACGAGTGTAGAGATTGGGGGGCATGGAGAAGACCTCAATTCCATTAACGAAGGCATAAGCAGTACTAGGAGATGGGATGAAGGTGATGCTTAATTTGTGGCTCTCTACGTTGATACAGAAGTCTCTAGTGAAGTAGGTTAAGTTGAATGAATGAGCAGTAAGGGAAGCACTGAAGTTATCGAGGAGAGTGTAATGATCGGCGGTGACGGAGAAGAACGCCTTAGAGGCATCAAAACCAGAATACGAAGCCGGGTAGAAATAAAGGCGGATGAATTTGGGGCCAGGCGAGACGGGGAAAGTGTAGGTGAATTGGGAGAGAGAGAACCGCGCAGTCATGTAAGGGACTTCTGGGACATCGGAAGGGACTTCGGTTGAAGCAGTGGAGGATATATACCTGTTATGTTGTGCCGAGAGTACAAACTTTGAACCAATGTCACCAGTCCAATTTTTGCCATTGAATGATGAAGTTTCTGAAGAAGGGGAACCGCAGTTGAGGAGGATTGTATCAGAGGCGGTTGATGAGATTAGTAGATGGAGGAAGAAGGATATATAAGTTGGCGTGAGACTTGAGAGCCAGGAAGGGTCTTCCATGGAGTTCTTCATGGAAGCAAGGAGAAGAGAAAGAAGAAAGAACTGTTCTATTTCTAATTTCTCACTTCTAAGTTCTAACTTCTAACAGATGGTCATGGCCTCATATTTTTTCTTTCTACATTGTTTCGATTTTCAAAGATTAAGAAAAGAGATATGCGACTGACGAGTAACAAGGGTTGGTATGGTCACATGGTGGTTTGACTCAAACGAGCGCTGTAGGGCCCACATGAGCGCTGTAGCTTTGACAGAATCTAGCTTTAGCGTCGTTGACTTACGTCAAGGCACGCCCACTATCCTTGATTGCCAGTCGGGTAAAAAGAAGGCATAATCTAGAATAATCAAAAAATGAAAAATATTCAATTAGAACATGGAAACGTCACAGAATTACATTTTTTTCAGCAGAAATGAATCCATCACAAATCCGTTTTGTCGTCAACCTCATCGTCCTATCGGCATCATGATCTCGGAGAACTCGGCCCCCGGTGTCGTATCGGAGTTGTTTCTGCCATGGCTCCGTTCAATGAAGTTAATTGAAGTTGCATTGGCGTCCATCTTGTTGTGGGACCCACCACCCACACTCTTCGCATCATCTGCCTTGTCCTGCAACTGTAAAGCCAGCTCCAGGTTCCATAGTACGTCACCCATTGCAGGCCGTTCAAGACCTCGATCGGCCAAGCACTTCATGGCGATCTCTGTGAACTTCGTGAAACACTCGGACCCGATCTGTCCTCTTAAATATGGGTCTGTAATCTGATCGAGGGTTCCAATCTCATGGCAATGTAGAGCCCACTCAGCCAAGTTTACTTGCTCCTCCTCCACCATTGGATTCACTGCCGGCCTTGCGCACATAACCTCAAACAACACCACCCCGAAGGAGTAAACATCGGATTTCTCCGTCAATTTCCGACGCCGGTAGTACTCGGGGTCCAAATACCCGAAACTTCCCTTCACAATAGTGCTGACGTGGGTCTGGGACAACGCGATGGGTCCCGCCCTTGACAGCCCGAAATCTGAAACCTTGGCCACCCATTTCTCATCTAATAGAATGTTGGCTGTCTTCACGTCGCGGTGGATGATCGCATGCTTCGCGCTTGTGTGGAGATAATGTAAGCCACGTGCGGCTCCAATGCAGATCTTGAGTCTCTCCTTCCACGGGAGTGGGGGTTTCTGGGTCTCGTAGAGGTGATCACGGAGGGTGCCGTGGGCCATGTAGTCGTACACAAGGATCATCTCTTGATCCTCCTCACAGTATCCAATCAAAGAAACTAGGTGGAAGTGGCGCAGATTGGAGAGTATCTTAATCTCCGTTTGGAACTCGTGGGCCCCCTGTTCTGATGTTATATTCCCACGCTTGATCGCGACTAAGGTGGCCCCACCGTCTATATACCCCTTATACACGTTACCAAATCCACCTACACCGATGAGCAGTCCCTTATCGAAGTTATTTGTCGCCGCTCTGATCTCGGCGAAAGAGAAGTGGCGGCAGATATCTGATGGAAGCGATGAAGTGTTTGGCTCTCTTGCCCCAGCAGAGTTGGAGCACAGGACCCACCATGAGGTACAGTTCCCTCCCTGGAGTCGACAAACAAAGAAACAAAGAAGAGAGAGTGCGACGAACCCACCCACCACAGATCCTGTGATGAATATCGGGTTCTTTAACGATTTACCAGATTGCTTGGGAAGCGATTCAGGCGTGGAGGATCCCACCACTGATTCGTGTCTGGGAGGATTCGGCCCGGTGAGATTGCCATCACTATCGCTCAATTTGAAGATTTCCAGCCCATTTAGCATTGCATCATAGTACATCGGCTTTGATTTCGTGTTAGGGTGTAAAGCAAGCCATAAATCATGCTTCCCCCCGTTTCCTTGTGGAACCATCACAACATAATCTTGGTAGACAGGAATCCCGTACTCCCCACCCCAACTAGCGATATCTGCTACATCATCGGCCGTCTGATTGTCGATAAATATCTTAAACACAATCTGATTAATTAATGATGTATTCAAGTAAATCTGACAGAAATGTAGCCTAACAAGGTAATTGAATCCAGAATCAATAGGGAAGATCCACGTTAGATTGTAGTTGGTGTTAAACGAAGAGTAACCCATCGACCGTGTGGAGCGGTAAACTATCTCCGGTGCAGTGTAGGCAGGTACTGTTGGTGTGTACCTGATGGTGAAGTCCAAATTAGTGTTTACTATACCAAACGCGGCACCAAATATGTAACCTTCGTCCTTGTACCAGGCCCGAAACATGCCGGTATCATATTCGGGTGAGATGACATCCTGGTCGCCGCCAACATCAAGTCGGTAAACCATCTCAAGGGCAGTGTTGTTATCAATAGTAAAAAATCCAGCTTTCTGGCCTACGAGAGGGACGAGAACATCTTCACCAGGATAGTAGAGATTGGAAGGCATCGAAAGGACTTCAATTCCGTTAACAAAAGCATAGGTGTCGAAATAAGCATTTGGAGATGGAGTGAAGGTTATGTTTAATATCTGATTTTCGACATTGATGACGAATTCTTTCGACAAATAGGCGACGTTTAGATCATCAGAAGTAAGAGAAGCGCTGAAGTTACGAAGGAGAGTGTAGCGACCGACGTTGACGGATAAGAAAGCAGTCGAGGGGTCGAGACCCGAATAGGAAGTGGGATAGAAGTGGAGACGGACAAATTTCGGGCCGGCGGAGACGGGGAATGTGTAGGTTAATTGAGAATGAAAGATCCGAGCGGTCATGTAGGGGACTTCGGGGATCAAGGGGTTGGCAGACGGTCTGGCGGTTGTTGATGTGTTGTGTTGGGGTGAGGGTCGTAGGAATTCTGACCCGACATCGCTGGCCCAATACCGGCCGTCGGATGTTCGAGTATCTGAAGAAGAGCCACAGTTGACGACTATGTTATCGGAGGGGATGTACGAGTAGTTATATGCGGAGATGGAAATTATGAAATGGAGAAGGAACAAGAAGTAGAGGAAGGTGTGAATGGAGAAGAGAGGGGCACAGTTGGTGTTCTTCATGGAAGCCAATTATGGTTGTTTTCAAGAATTTTACGCTAATTACAGTTGGAAGATTGAAAGTGGATATCGAAAGTCATCAGAGTCGGTGTGGACTTTTAATATACAAGGAAAATGCTACCTCACGGTCCTGGTCGCATGGTCGGGGCCATTGACCATTGGACTCAAGAGATCCATGCTCCACCAGACAATATTTTTTAAAAGTTAAAATATTCCACTGTGCTATAGTCGATGCAGAGGACTTTGGATGTAGTCGATGCAGAGGGCTCTCGTGGCCCTACATAGCTCAATTTTTTGGGCCCACCACATGGATGTTGAGCCCACCCCTTGGTTGATATCCATACCAAAACCAGCTTGATTGATAATTTATAGCTGTTGGATTAACTACTAAAAAAATATGCAAAAAAAAAAAAACTTGAATCCAACGGTAGAATCAATCATAAAAAAATTGCTAAAATTCACGGCTAGAGAAAAACAATCAGACTGATTGGGATAAACATCTATACGGTTAGTGGACCCAAAAGAAGAGCTATGTATGGCCACAAGAGCCCTCTGCAACGACTACATCCAAAGTTCCATGCTTATAAAATTTTTCCACCAAACCCGACTCCACTGCTCTACATAAAAATTATAAAAAGGGGGTCCACATACATAATTTTGGGGACTCTTATAAAAAAAAAATAGTTTTGGATTTTAATTTGCAAAACCCGCCATGAGTTTTCAGAAGTCAGGAATAGTCCCCTTGACCAGAGCATGCGGTCATTGTCCAATGCATCTAGACGTTGATCTCTCCACAAAATGGCCAAAACGTCCATCTTTTATTTTAGGGAATTTTTGACATACCACCCATGTTATTTTGAAAATTTGACATACCCCCCTGATTTGAAAAAGCTGACATACCCCCTATGACTCGGTCCACTGTAATTTAACCAGTGTTAACATGTGATGACCACCAAATTTTATATTAAATGACAGAAATGCCCTTTTCTTCAACTTTGGAACTAGGGTTTGGGCTAAAACCTAAACCCCAAATCGAACCGATGCGGAGGACGACTAACCAAGAGACTCTAATAGGTTGGTCGCCCATCACCGGCAACCAACCCACCGGAGTCTCATGGCCGGCCGACCACTACTCCGGCAATAATTTAAAACTCAAGGTTTTGAAAAAAAAAATAAAACATACAATTATATTTCTAAAAAATTGATTAACAAAAATGACAAATAAGAATAAAAGCAATTTAGATTTTAAGCTTTTGAGACATGGATTTTGGAAAGATAGGTTCTTTAAATTTTTAAAAGAAATCGGATTCCCTCGTGAGTTTTATCTATTTTTATGGTTTTTTATTTTCAATCTTTGTTTAATTCATAAAAAAAAAAAATATCAGGTTTACCAACAATGGCTTTTATTTTTATTTTTAATCTCCTCTTTTCATGTTTGATTTGGGGTTTGGGTATTGGCCTAAACCCAAACCCTTGTTCTAAGGTTCAAGAAAAGGGCACTTTTGTCCATTAATTCGGAATTTGGTAATCAACTCGGGTCAACACTGGTCAAATGACAGTGGACCGAGTAATAGGGGGTATGTCAGCTTTTTCAAATTATGGGGGGTATGTCAAATTTTTAAAATAACATGGGGGGTATGTCAAAAATGTCCATATCTTTTATTTTTAAAATCCAAAGTACCTTTTTGCACCTTCAATGAAACAGCTTGCTGCTGCTGCTCCGTCAATCCCCTTGCAACACCTGTAACATAGCCTTATCTGAAGGACCGTATGTTTTTAGTCAATGCTATAAGATACTACAAACTCTATGGGAGTTTTGGTGTCTGTTGATCAAGTGACTTTTGCCAAACACTCTTGGGTTCAAGGATGAAAGTCTCCGGATCAGAGGCTGGATATCGGTAGGCTCATATCCGGATTGGACCAGGATCAGCCCATCTCACCCGAGACAAAGTGAGACTCCTTTGTAAAATAGTGATCTCGATTGGGGTGAGACATGCCTGGTTTGGATTGGATCGGTGAGCTCTGATCCCTATCCGGATCGCCCGATCCAGACCGGGATTGGCCGAGACTTTGAACCATCCTTGGGTGTGCCACCTTCACATGCATTTGGTGAGGAGGCTTATAAGTCCAAAAGATTCAAGTTTAAGGTATTCATAGATGGCAAATTCAACTTTTCGATTTTTGATGATTTAGGCTGTTTTGATGCAATCAGTGTAAAAACCTTAATTACAAATAAGATTTTGGTTGAATTCTCTATGGATTATCTTCGAAGATTTGGAAGAATGAAGCTCAAACTTTGCAGATGTTGTTTCGACTTCTTTCGAATGATTTGAAGCTTATGTGTAAAAACCTTGGCAGTTTCGAAGCTTATTCTAGCCCAATTATTTAGATTGGTTAAATTATATATTTAATCGTATAATTATAACAATGTTAAATGGTGCGACTATTGGCAAACTACCTATGCTATATGAGGTGGCAATGTAGGTTTAAGTTAAAATCAGTGGAAGGTGCAATGAGCGACACAAAAACATGGAACAGAGTAACAAGAACTAGTTATAATTGAAATGCGAGTAGTGTGGAACACAAATCAATTGTACCCGAAGATCGAGTTATCTATAGGGATAAACCTTGCATGACCATGATAGAATATCAGACTTATATGGATGGGACATGACCATTCATTACTATGCTTAAGAGACCTTATGGTTCATAACTAAGGTCTAGTGAAAAAGACCGTAAGAATGAAGGTAAAGCCTCCACCCAACTGATTCCTTGCAGCCCAAGAACCGCAAAGAAATAGGTAAGTGAACCTATCGATCTTGATTTGATATCCACCGATAAATATTATCCAATGACCCCTGAAAATAACTGGAAGAAGAACCTTTATCACCATAGTACACTCCGATGGGGCTAGTAAAAGATGAACCAAGATTGCTTGATTTTATGTTATCATTTAGATATTCCATTTATTATTGAGGACTCGTAGTTTATCTTGTTTTTGCATTCGTTATATGTTTTACTTTCATGTTTCCTTTATATATATTTTGTGATGCAGCATGAAACAATAACGAGATATGACCAACGTCAATATCTCGAGGTTTGGAATCCACCAAACAGAGAAGAACTCTCAAATGAGCTAAATCATAAATCTTATTGAATAAAAACTATCTTTGCCTTTCGGCTTATAACCTATTTAATGGAAAACGAAAATAAGCAAAAGAGAAAAATTCTTAAAAATGACAAAATCTAACTAAGCATGAAAACTGATAATACAAGCGCCTAGAAACATGTCAGAATCGACGGTGAGTGATTTTGACATGTATAATCAAAGTTATTGCTAAAACAAAAACTTCTTAAAATTGCAAAAACTGCCGTTTTCATCCCCTAAACGATGGAATTTGGCCTTGTGTGGTTCTGACACTGTTGACAATTCCATTAATACCTGTTACGTCTTTTTTTCATCAACAAGTCCGTTAATGCACGTTGTGTCCCTTTAATATCGTTTGAGCTTTTGACAATCCAAAATCTCCATGAAAGAATCCACTACTTGTTCTACATCATTTTGGATTCTTACCATCTTTGAATAATTTCATAAATAATTTTTGTTGGTTTATGTGATGTTTTGTTGAGCATAATGTTGCATTTATCATGTTTTGGATATAGGTCAAGTTACTCGGATATAACCTTCACATGATGGGCGGATGGAAGCAAGGAGGGGAAATGTGTTGGCACAATTGAGTTGATGGGCCCTGGGCCAATGCCCATCTACTAGTACAACAATATTTGATATTCATATATGTATATATTTTATATATTAACCCAATGGTATTTTGGGTTTTACAGCATGAAACCTATTTTGTAATTGGACTCTTTAATAGCTCCATTGACTGCATGAATGTTTAACTCAGTGGACCTACATCCGTTCAATTTGACCACAAAAAAAAAAATGCTCAAATCCAAATGGATAGATTCATCACATGAAAAATGCTCAAATCAAATGGCTGGCTATATTTTGTGTATATGTCCACCAAGGTGGCCAAGCATTCATGGATCAGACGCGCGGCATGGAAGAGTTGTCACATGGCATTCAATGGTGAATAGTATTGACTTGTATTTCTCTCTTGATCTCTCTTCTCTCATCTCTCTTCTCTCGTCTCCTCTCTCTTATTTGTTGGAACTTTTTGTGGTAGTATGGCTTGGCAAGACATTTTCATGCAACACATTCCAATGAGCACACAACTATTGAAAATCCTCCAATTCATAGGACCTATATTTCTCTCTATGGGTGAGATATTAGGAGCATGATTTAAAAATGGCTGTTATAACGGATTTGGACCTCCCCCATTACAATGTGTACCATTTTAACGCTCTGAATATAACGGTCGTTGTTTTTCGTTATAACAAAAATAACGACCATTATTTTCTGAGAAAATTTGTGATAAAAAATTCTCATTATTTCCATTGATTTTGGTTATATATTTTATTGAAAATTTGAAATTCAAAATTTGAATTTTGGATTTTGTGCCGTTATTTTCTCATTTTTTATGGTTCAGAAGTTGAACCAGAACATCCATGTGAAGAAGATGAAGTTAAAAAAAAAAAAAACATGGGCCTTTAAGTGAAGCCCACAAACCATAAACCATATTAATTATGGACAACCCATATGGCTAGCCCATTTCTACTACAATAAAATATATAAATAAAATAAGTAAATAATAATAAGATAAAATAATTGTGGTGTCCAATACCAATAAAGTTGTGACACTTGTACTTTGAGAATCCAACAAATCCAACGGCCAGATTTGTGGTGTGATTGGGCCCATTAAATGGTGGACCACATTTGGTCCATCAAGTGATGGATCACCTAGGAGTCATCATCATGACTGATTTTAGTGGGTGGACCCACAAAATTACATCAAACATTTCATGGGTTCATAAACCCACAAATTTGGATTTTTATATTTGGGTCAAGCATCATACGGTTAATGGTCGCCAATAATATTGTTCTTCCAAACAATGCTAAAAACCCATGAGTAATAACAAACTGTGAAAAATACTTCAATCCGACAAATAAAAATTAATAATAAAGCTGAACGTTAGTAGGTAGGTTGACCTAGGGTCATTTAGTAATATTGACCAATTAACATATTTTGACCCCAGTTGACTAGTGTTGATCTGGGTTAATCAAACATAATCTCAATCGATTAATTTGGACCCAGATTGAATAGATTTGACAAAAGTGGATTAGGTTTGACCAGAATAGGCAAATTGACTTATTATGACTTTGGTTGACCAATTGATAAATTTTGACCTTAGTTGACCAGTGTTGGTCCGAGTTGATCAAAATTAGCCCAGGTGAACCAGATTAGGCCCCAATTGAAAGACTTGACTTGAATTGGACTAGAGTAATAGTAAGTTGACCAAACTAAGATAGGTTTCTACATTTGGCTTAACTTAGTCACATTGACTAGGGTAAACTATACTAACTTCTTTTGAATAATTTTGATAAGATACAAGTAATAGTATATAAGTTTAAGTAACTACCTAACATCGTATAACTATTTTAACTAGTTTGCTTAGATGTTAGATCAATTAATTTTACTAGTTCGATTAGACCGACCTATTGATTAGTTGATTAGTTGGACTTTGGATGATTATAATGGCTAGTTTGATCTATCTAGTAGGTTAATAAAAGTTCAATTTTGCTAGGTTTGACTATATTAGTTAACTAGTTTAACTTAGGTTGACTATAACGACTAGTCTAATTAGTCTACTAAGTTGGCAAAATTTTTAGTTGACGAATTTGATTAGGTTGGACTAGACTGATTAGTACCCAGATTAACTAAGGTTGACTATGTTGATTAGTTGACTGATCGGATTAGGATTGAACTAAATGGATTAGTTAACCAGTGGACTAGCTGAATAGACTTGATCTACATTGTACTAGTTGCCTAGACTTGATTAGTGTTGTCTTAATGTTAATTCGCTGACCGAAATAAATTTTATTTGACCTAAATTTGTGTCTTTAAAATTGACTAGGATTAAATAAGTTCCACTTAAGTTGACCCTAGGGTTTCATTTTAAATATCAAGTTTTGTTCATTTTAATAAATTTATAGTGAACTTAGGGTTTAATCTTCTAATTCAATTGAATTTCTTCTTCTCTTTGTATTTTGTCATCAATTACTAAGAAATGGAGCTACACAAGGAAAAGAGTATAGACTGAGATTTGAGGTAACAGAGCTATGTTGAGAGATCCTCGAAACATTGAGGCTATGATTGAAATAGCAAAAGAGTAAGCCAAACTTGTATCTAGTGCAAGACCTTTTGGATTAGCGTTATAAGGTGGATGACTTCTTATCCTCTTAATAATCGTCTCATATTTATGAAGTTATGAATTAAGTTAGAAAATCTAATTATTTTCTAAAACTTAAAATTTCTAACTATCTATCGAGTTTTTAAAAGGAGAATTTTAAAAAGTCAAAAGTATTTTGAGAGATTTTTATCGAAACACCTCTCTTTATTTTATTTAATGAAAGAAAAGAGTGATTGTACGTGGTTTGATATCAATTGTGAGTGAATATGGGATGGGAGTTCCCAGTTGATTGAAGTATGTGGTGCGTAAAGTCTCCAATTTAGTGGGTGATGGTGATAGACTGTCCAGGACTTAGAACTTGATTATAGATAGATCGGGTGATGGTGATAGGCCACCCGATATATTTTGGATGATGAGTGTCACATGAGCTTCAACGCGTGATAATCCGTATGAGGGAAGCTGGTCCCAAGACGATGGAACATATAAGATGTGACAGGGAAATTCAACACACATATTTGTATGCAAAAGTTAATTCCAAAAGAGAAAGAATGTTATTTTGATTAAGAATCTTTAATTATTATTTATATTACATAATATATCACTAGGTGATCTGGAAAATGATCAGTTGAACTACTGTAGGAGTGATTCGATGCTATTGTTCGGAAGTAACGGATTTCTTTAAGATACGAATAATGATCATGTTCTCTTAGGTAGAATGGACATATTTTTTAGAATACTCTCATTATTCATATCCAGAAAGTTCTAGTTCTCTTTTATAGATTACTATCTTTGTAGTGGTACGTCTTGGAAGTCTAGATCTGATAGAGGTTTACATTGTATGCCTCAATGAGGCGATAGACGTGAGGGGTACGGTTCGCCGGTCCCTAGATAGTTTAAGGATTCTTGAAATGTCTGCAGACGTCGAACGATTGAACATCATTATTCTTTTGACCTGTGTATTCAGTGTCATGGTCAAAGGCCTTCTCCTGAGCCTAAATTCATGGGCTTGTAGTGTGCTCCTCACACACAACGGCAAATATCCGTCCGACCGCAAATCAGGATATCAACGGTGGGGTTCCACACTGGTTAAGTATTGGAACAAAAGTTAATTACTAGACTAGAGCTGATACTAGTCGTGACCTCTTTACTCTAAAATGAATAGACTACCCGCCTTGTGTTATTAATAGTTGATGATGGATGAGATATAGATGTTATTGATATAATGTTTAAAATGCTATTTAACTTTCAATTTTATTAGTACGTTTTAAATTCTGTCATTTATTGATAAATAAAGTTGTTTAGTTTGACTTTTCGTTCTTGTACTTTTGTTTCTTTCAAAATGAAACGTATTTTCTTGTTATATTATTTTGTATTCATGATGATTATATTTAGGATACTTGGTTACCTGCAAGCTTTTTCAAAAAGCTTACACCCCCCAGTTCTCTTGCAGAGAAGAACCTATGGACTTATTCAGGCTTGTTTTGAAGTAAAGTCTAGTTGCAGTAAAGTAGATTTCAGGTTGTGAACTCATGATTGAGTATATATTTATATTTAGAATATTTAAATTCTTGTTTAGAAGTATATATCATTAACTTTACACTTTATCTCTATTATATAATGTCGAGTAGGTCTGCACTTCTGCATTTAATAAAAAAAAAATCTCCTAAAATTTATAACTTGGGTTAGATGTAAGAGTGCAAATGCCTTACGTGCCTTGGATTTAAACATTGGATTCAAGACACGTGGCTAAGTCCTCGATATTCGTGTAGTCCAAATTCGGGGCGTTACAGTTATTTTGTGAGATTACCAAAGTATTATTATTATTATTTTTAAAAGAACCTTTTATGTATTGTTGTATATTAAGAGTATGGTGAATGAAAGGGCCCATGGGTATGGTACTCCTTAAGCCCATCGGATAGTACCCTAATAAGTTAATTAGCCAATTTATGCCTTAGTTAATGTGTTAAGGTTCACCATACAAAGTCGCTCACAATTATTCAAATCTTGTAGGTGAGTCCCTAATGTCTGAATTGTCTACGCAAGTGTTCAATGATTCACTACGGGCCCACCAATTATGGATTATATAGAATGTGACTAATATAAGTATATTAGGGTCATTTGTGGGTCCCACATCTTAGTGTTCATTATGCTTGTAATACATCAAGTTCGTTATCAGTAGTTACCCAGAGTGGTGTCAGGTGTTTGAGAAATCCCTATGTGACATTATATAAGAGTTCTTATCTAAGTTCTGCAAATTTCATGCGATGCATTAGGATAAAGAATTGTAAGCAATATCGAAATGACTAAGTTACCTCCTAGTGGTGATTTACACTAATACCCTTGCCAAAGGTTCAGGGTATTACAATAGCGCAATTAAATGTCTTTATAAAAAAAAATTACTTTATTTAAACTACTTATAAAAAAGATAACCAAGCACCCTTTCGAACAGGGCGCGTTTGCAACTTACGGATACCCTTTGAAGCTGTCTGCAACTTATAGATGCCCTTTCAAAGGGCGTCGGCTTAACTTTTTTTTTTTTTATAAATTCTAAAATATGAGGTGTGTCATCATTTCCTATGGATAGAAATTACAAATCAAGATGAATTTTAGTATGTAGGTCTACCTAAGGATCGACGAGAGAAACGTACATCTATACTGTCAATAGTCTCTAAGAATGTGCCATGCGATTAGTGATTTATAAGTGTTGGATTGGAGTCATTTTTGCATGGGTTGATTTTTAAAGCATGGGAATTTGACCAATATTTGGGGACAAATCTAGTCTGCAACTGTTTGCAGACTTAAAAGTATGCAAACATGGTATCCACCATTGAACGCTCCTTGAAAAACCTGTTTTTAATTTATAATTTTCTTTTTGAAAACATTGAAAAAACACGTTTTTCAAGGACATCCAACAGTACCGACAATGTTTGCATACTTGTAAGTCTGCAAACAGTTGCTGACTAGATTCGTCCAATATTTGGCTACAAGGATCTAAAGGTTTGAAATCACTAATCATGATGTTTTTTGGTTTATATGCAACTCAAGGTACATTTTGGCAAATGACAATCAAACGTTGATGATGGACCATATTATGTGCCACATGTCACTCTTAGCAGTATAGTTAGTGTTCTGGTACTTCTCTTTGCAACTAAATCAACAAGCTTTTCACTTCTTTTTATATTCTATATAATTTTTGTCATCCATATTCAGTATTTTAATGTAGAATTTAATTTTATGTGTTTACACATTTAGCTATTTTATCTGAATTCTCATAGCAGAGGCAAACGATTGCACGCGCAAATGAATTTGCACACCGCGATTGCACGTCCACATTCCAAACACACCCTAAGAAAGATAATTTTATTTGAAGGGTCGGGCTCTATTGACAGCCATAAAGTGATAGGATTCAATACATGACACAATTATGTGCCACATGGCACACTCTTAAGAGGGATCTGACCGTATGGATATTTTACAATCCCTAAGTGGACCTACGAACCAAAATTCAGCATGATTAGTGATTTTTAGACGTTGGATCTTTGTACCTCAAATACTACTATAATTCCCACAGTTGAGATCAACCCATGAAAATAAGTCCAATCCAACGTCTAGAAATCACTAATCAGGCTGAATTATGGCTTGTAGGTCCACCTAGGAAAAATCTATGATACCGACTTCGGTATCAAAATTTTGATGCCGAAGTCCCTCAATTTGCCACGTAATAGACTCTTTCGGGCCCACTGACTCCATGAATATTTGGCCCACATCTTGGTGGACCCACACACCAAAAATCAGCGTGATTAGTGATTTCTAGCCATTGAATTTGAGCACTTTTTCATCATGGGCTTGGAACCACTTCATAGGCATGTTCATAAAGTCCATGATGAAAAGTACTCAAATCCTACGGCTAGAAATCACCAATCACACTGATTTTTGGTGTGTGGGTCCACCAAGATGTGGGCCAAATATTCATGGAGTTAGTGGGCCCGAAAGAGTCTACTTCGTGGCAAATTGAGGGACTTCGGCATCAAAATTTTGATACTGAAGCTGGTATCGAAGAACAACCCGTCCACCTAGGGGTTGACCAAACATCAATACGGTCAGAGTCCTCCAATAATGTGCCACGTGGTATATATTGTGTCCTGTACAGAATCCTGTCATTTTAGGGCTGTCAACGGAGCCTGACCCTTATTTTAAACTCTTTTAACAAAGTTTGTCAAGTGTACCCACCAGAGACCTGTATGTGTGGAAGAGTCGTTCGGACTCAAATTCCAAGAATCCAAAATGGACCCCACTTGACCCCTCAAGGTCATGGATATGACTCTTCAGCATGGATGTCTATCAATATTAACGTTGACTATGCGACGTAGCACCCTAGGTTTGTGTTTGATTAATAGACATGAGACCTATCTGTAACTGGTATGCTTATGTAACTGAAAATAGCAAATGGTCAGAACGATGAAAATTTTAACAATGTGGAGTGTCTATACCTTTCCGTTTACAGGTGGGGCTGCCTCTTTTTTATTTTTATACTAGTAATGAAAGCCCATGCTAGTAAAGCACGGGTGGAAATAGAAAATACAAACTATCAATAATTAATTTTTATATCTACATCTAATTGTAGTAGGAAATAATACAGAAAAATTGCTTAACTATTCCCTTTCCCTTCATCCTCTCTAAACATTATAAGAAAATGAAAAAAATTGCTAACACTAAAATAAAATAAAAAATAAGTTTTTACAATCTTCATTTTTACATTCAAGCATCGCACAACAGCACATCCACTATGTCCATAATAGTGACGACCCTTTTATCAGTTCTCCCATCTTCATATTATTTTTATTCATAATCCTCTCTTCATTATCTTCAACAACATCCCCTTAGCATGTAAAACATGATAAGAAAAGAAAGAAAAGGGCTAACAATGGAAGAAAATAAAAAAATTCATAATCTTCATTTTTACCTTCAAAGATTTATACAATCCTAAAAAATTGAAACCCTACAAATAAACTAACAATCATTCTAGAGTCTAAACATAAACATGAATGTAAATGATTGAATAATAATTCTTTTAGAGGCCCAAATCAAGTATTCAGCAGAGACGACTCATTGAAGGAAAAAAAATTTTAGAAGATGGTAAAGATATTGAACCATATTGGCTTTTCTCCTGCTTTTGTGTCTTTGTCATTCAAAAAAGCTTAGTCGGTGAGAGAAAATGTGAGAACCCCGCCTAAACCCTAATATTTATATATGACCAAATTAATGACTAATTAAATGGACATTTATTTATTAACGAAATATAGAGAGACATTAGATATCAATAATAGAACTGATGTTAATGGGAAAAACGCTTCAATTGAAACAAAAATAGAATGTTGTGAAAATTGAAGGAAGGAGATGGAAAGTCATTAGAAGGCCATAATAGAAGGCGGTGGTAATGGGATAAACGTTTTGATTGAAACATAAATAGAAGGTTGTGAATGTTATGTTTTGAAAAATAAAAGGGTGTTAAGAGACGTTGAGAAAGACGAATTTAAGAACGAATGAATAAATAATTTAAGAATGAAGAGAGAATTAAGGAATAAATAATTGAAATTTTAAAGAAAAATAAATTGAGTTGGTTAGAAAGTCTAAAAAGTCTTTAATGTTTAAGGTGCATTACTTAAAGTGTGAAGAGGTATTTTTGGAAAAGATAAAAATGCAGGGTAGAGTCAAGTGGATGAGAGAGGAAAGAGAATTTTAGGTTGTTGACATGACACTCTGCATGAGGACAGTGCCACGTCAACTTTATGTGGGGGAGAGAGAACGATCGCTACTCGCTTCTCTGCTATACTATAGACAAGTAAATGGCCCGTGCCCACGGCACTCTCCGACAAAAGAGTTTGCAAAAATTAGGTGCCTTCGGCACTCAAACGGTAAACAGACTGGGGCGTTAACTTTTTTCCATTATAACGACTGTTAAGGAAAAAATGGGAAAATAACAAAAAATAATGGTGTTAAAATTTAAATTTTGAATTTCAAATTTTTAATAAATTGAGGTCAAATGAGTGGGAGTGAATGAATAAATGAGGGGGGATTGAGTGGCTGAAATCGAACCGTCCACATTAGATGGATGGATTTGATCTCAACCATTATTTATCTTATGAAGCAAGATAAGATATGAGAATACAATTGAGTTGTCTTGTTATATGCGTGGGTGGCCCGTGCCCACGGTACTTTCCGACAAAGTGTTTGTCAAAATTGGGTGGGAGTTAATCTCAGCCATCGATATGAAGTATAGTGGATCTCAGCCACTCATTATTGAAGCCATATAAGATAAGAGGGGTATAAGACAACCACGGTCATTTGTTATATAGATAGTGGGTGACCCGTGCCCATGGCACTCACCAACAAAGCGTTTGTCAAAATTGGGTGTGAATGGCTGAGATCCACCATCTATTTGGGGGATAAGATCTCAGCCCTTCTTTGTCTAAATAGATAAGAGGGGGTATAAGTGGGGAGACAACTTCCCTATTTTGTTATATAGATATATAGATTTGATAGTCCCTTCTGATATCTAGGTGGGGCTGCTTCTTTTGAGTTTTTTGGGCTGGGATATTGCAAGTTTGCAATCCCTTTTATTACGTTTCCCATCCACTTAACAAAAAGAAATTATTTTTTAATGATAAATCTGTCCCTTCTTTTAAATTGTACACCCACCCTTAAAAAAGAAGAAGAAGAGGAACTCACCGGCACCGCCACCATGCACCTTGTTCAACTCCTCTCGCTCCCCTTTCTCTCTCTCTCTCTCTCTGCTGTCTCTCTCACTCTCTCCCTCTCTCTTTGTGTGTGTGCATGTCTCCCTCTCTCTCTCTTTCTCTCTATCTCTGCATGTGTGCGCACGTCTCTCTCTCTCTCTCTCTATGTTCATCTTTCTCTCTCCAGCGGTGGTATGGCGGCAATGGTATTGGTAGTGGTGGCGGTGGTAGAAGAAGAAGTTGTGTGGTGGTGGATGGGTGGAGAAATGATGAAGGAGAAGGTGGGTTCGTATTTAAACTTTAAAGTGGGCTATGACATAAAAAAATCAAAATTATGGTGGGTGGATAAATAAAGTGGGTGGGTAGCATAAGAACGTGGGTGGCAATATCCCGGGGTCATTCTTTTTTCTTTGTTTATTTGTTTGTTTGTTAAGAAAAGTGCATCCCAGAAGATTCGCAACAAGAGTGACGAAGATACATCTTCCCGGGTTTTGAAGTTCGTCCTCTTTGTTCAGTCGGGGGCCGAATCCACACCATGTTCCGTGATGTTATATGATGAACGCATCGTTCTCAGAAAAAAAAAAAAAATCTCAGACTCCCATCTGTAGACGACATATTGATCTACGCCAATTCACGTCGTGGCCCACTTCTTGAAAAAGATAGCACGCTCAATAATTTATATTCCAGTTAATCAACGGTTTAAACATTTCTGGCCCACAATGTGACATGAGGTGATGACCACCTTTTCTAAATGTAAATTTCTTTTGACTTTGCATTGTGGCGTTATTTGATTGACTCGACTTTCCGTATTTCTGCATGGCCATTTTATAACAACCATAGTCCAGCTAAATATCCATGCCGTCAGTGGGCCCACTGGAGGCGGCCGGTGAGTAACAAAAATGGCGTTTCCTCACGCCAAAAAGCAACAGGTATACCTTGTTGCATCTTTTTCCAATTTGTTTTATCTTGCAGCTACATCGCGAAAATAACGACCGGGTTATTTTCTGAAAAAATTTTAGGAAAAAAATGGCCGTTATTTTTGTTATTTTTCGTTTTTTGAAAATCTGAAATTCAAAATTTGAACTCGGGCCCCATTTTTTCGGTTATTTTCTGTTTTTGCCCCTGAGCATTATTTTCGTTATAACCAAAAAAATGGTAACGTCCCCAGTCCGTTATAACGGCCCCTTTTAAACCTTGGGCCAAACATCCATACCGTCAGTGGTCTCTAAGAGTACCACGTGGCTCACACTGTGGTCCATCATAAAGTTCTACGCTCTAACAACCCTTCCATTTGTCACAAACAAAAATGTTATACAAAAGATGCTGGGAAGCTTTAATAACATAAACGACGTAACAAAGTACAGTGCGCCAAAATGAAAATGAAAATCTAAACCGCTTATCGTCAAACGGAGTCACGTCATTGGCATAACGCCAAAGGGTCGACTGTTAAGCTCTTCTCCGCATCAGCACTTTCCTGCAGCTGCAACGCTAACTCCAAGTTCCACAGCACGTCACTCATTGCTGGACACTCAATCCCGCGATTGGACAGACACCTCTGGGCGATCTCGGTGAATTTCATAAAACACTCGGGCGCCATCTTTCCCCTTAGATATGGGTCCATGATCTGATCGAGGGTCCCCTTTTGATGGCAATGAAGGGCCCATTCTGCCAAGCTTACATTCTCCTCGTCCACCGTTGAGCAGTACATCCGATTTCTCCGTCAATTTCCGACGCTTGTAGTACTCCGGGTCCAAATACCCAAAACTACCTTTCACAGTAGTGGTGATATGGGTATGGGACATCGTGACGGGCCCCACCTTCGACAACCCGAAATCTGAAACCTTAGCCATCCATTTCTTATCCAACAGTATGTTGGTTGTCTTTATATCACGGTGGATGATTGTGTGCTTTCCGCCCGTGTGGAGGTAGTGCACACTGCACACCACGAGCTGCACCAATGCAAATCTTGAGCCTCTGATTCCACGGAAGTGGTGGTTTCTGGTTTTATTACAGAGATGATCACGTAGGGTACCTTGGGCCATGTAGTTGTAGACGAGGATCATCTCTGGATCCTCCTTGCAGTACCCGATCAGTGACACAAGGTGGAGGTGACGGAGCTTAGAGAGCATCTCGATCTCTGTTTGGAATTCGTGGGCCCCCTGTTCTGACTTGGGATTCCCACGCTTGATAGCGACTGTGGTGGCACCACCATCAATGTAGCCCTTGTAAACATTGCAGAAGCCACCGACACCGATTAGCAGATCCTCATCAAAATTGTTAGTCGCTGCTTTGATCTCGCTGAAGGAGAAGTGTCCGCAAAGATCTGACGGTAGAGAGTCTAGAGACGACGTCTTTGTCTTTCTGTGTGGGATCCCACATGACGACCACATCACTCGTCTCCAAAGCCAGAAAAGAAGTAAACATAGAAGAGAGAGTGTAACAACCCCACCACCTCCAATTACGAACCGAGCTGGTGCTGGAGCTGGGTCCACCACCTGTTTGTGTCCCGCGAGATTGTTGTTACTATCGGCTAATTTGATGATCTCCAGCCCATTTAACATTGCATCATAATACATCGGCTGTGATTCAATATTAGGGTGCAGTGCGACCCACAAATCCTGCATGCCACCGTTTCCTTCTGGAACTTCTACAACGTAGTCTCTATAAACAGGAACCCCCCTCCGACCAGTCCAAGCAATGATATCCGCTTTATCCTCAGCCGTCTGATTATTGATAAATATCTTAAACACTCTCTGATAACCTGTGTTATCGCCGATTGAATCTCGCAGAAATGGAGCCTAACAAGGTAATTGAACCCTGAATCAACAGGGAAGGTCCACGTCAGATTATAGTTTAGGTTGATGTTCTTATCACTATCCATAGACCGGGCGGTTACGTAGACTTCCTCTGGTGCAGCAGTATAGGCCGGCGGGAATTCCACGTAATAAATATGGACAGTTACACCTTGTTCGTCACCCAATATGTAATCCGAGTCTTTTATTAACCAAACCCCAAAGATGTCGATAGCATCGCTGTGGGAATAATCAGTATTAACACCGACGTCTAATCGGTAAACCATTTCAAGTGCAGTGGTGTTATCAATGAAGAACGGAGACGGGTGACCAACGAAGGAGAGGGGAACATCTCCACCACGAGTGTAGAGATTGGGGGGCATGGAGAAGACCTCAATTCCATTAACGAAGGCACTAGGAGATGGGATGAAGGTGATGCTTAATTTGTGGCTCTCTACGTTGATAGAGAAGTCTCTAGTGAAGTAATTTAAGTTGAGAGAATCAGCATTAAGGGAAGCACGGAACTTACCGAGGAGAGTGTAACGATCGGCGGTGACGGAGAAGGACGCCTTAGAGGCATCAAAACCAGAATAGGAAGCCGGGTAGAAGTAAAAGCGGATGAATTTGGGGCCAGGCGAGACGGGGAAAGTGTAGGTGAATTGAGAAAGAGAGAACCGCGCAGTCGTGTAAGGGACTTCTGGGACGCCGGAGGGGACTTTGGTTGAGGCAGTGGAGGATATAGACGTGTGATGTTGTGCTGAGAGTAAAAACTTTGAACCTATGTCACCGGTCCAATCCTTGCCATTGAATGATGATGTTTCTGAAGAAGGAGAACCGCAGTTGAGAAGGATTGTATTAGAGGGAGCGTAAGAAGAGTTATCAGCGGTTGATGAGATTAGTAGATGGAGGAAGAAGGATAGATAAGCTGGGGTGAGAATTGAGAGCCGAGAAGGGTATTTGGTGGACTTCATCATGGAAGCTAGGAGAAATGGAAGAAAAAGAGACAAGAGTCACAGAGGAAAAGAGAGGACCGACTGAAGACTTTTAACTTTTTGGGTATTTTTCCAACACCCACCTGAAAATCGAAATAATTAGTCATAACCCCTTATACTTTTAAACTGTAGAAATACTCACATGCAGAGGGCTCTCGCGACCCTACATAACTCAATTTTTCGTGCCCACTAACCGCATGGATGTTTAGTCCACCCCTTAGTGGATAAACATGCCAAAAAAATCAGCCAAAAAAATCTTAAATCTAACGGCTAGAATCAATCATGAAAAGTACTAAAATCTATGGCCAGAGGAAAGCAAATACCAATCAGATTTTTGGCATGTATATACACCAAGGAGTGTGCTAAACATCAATGCGTTTAGTAGACCCAAAAATGAGCTATGAAGGGCCACGGGAGCCATCGACTGCATCCAAAGTGCTCTGCGTCTAAAATTTTCTGTCACCTAACCCAGTTTCAGAGTTGTGGACTTACGTTAACGGTATAACGGACTGGGGGCGTTACCTTTTTCCGTTATAACGAAAAAACGCTCAGGGGCAAAACCGGAAAATAACCGGGAAAAATGGCGCTGAAATTCAAATTTTGAAATGTAAAATTTGAATTTCAAAATTTCAAAAATGGAAAATAACGGAAAAACGGAAAAATAACGGAAAAAAACGAAAAAACGGCCTTTTTTTTCTCAAAGTTTTCCAGAAAATAACGGTCGTTATTTTCGTTATAACGGCCGTTATTTTCTGGGCGTTTTAACGGTCCATAACGTAACGGGGTAGGTCCGAATCCGTTATAACGACCGTTATTTTCGTTATAACGGCCGTTTTTAAACCTTGCGTTAAAGCACGCCCCCTTATCTGGTAAAAAGAAGCATAATCTTGTTGTCTGAGAATAATCAAAAATGAAAAATATTCAATTAGAACATGGAAACGTCACAGAATTACATTTTTGTTTTAGAACAGAAATGATTCCATCATAAGTCCATTTTTTCATCATCCTTATCGTCCTATCGGCGTCAAGATCTCGGAGAACTCGGCCCCCAGTGTCATATTGGAGTTGTTTCTGCCAAGGCTCCGTTCAATAACGTTAATTGGAGCTGCATTGGCATCCATCTTGTTGTGGGATCCACCACCCACACTCTTCGCATCTGCCTTGTCGTGCAACAGTAAAGCTAACTCCAGGTTCCACAGTACACCCATTGCAGGCCGTTCAAGACCTCGGTCAGCCAAGCACTTCACGGCGATCTCTGTGAACTTCGTGAAACACTCGGATCCAATATGTCCTCTTAAATATGGGTCTGTAATCAGATGGAGGGTTCCCATTTGATGGCATTGTTGGGCCCACTCAGCCAAGTTCACTTGCTCCTCCTCAACCATTGGATTCACCGCCGGTCTTGCACACAGAACGTCAAACAACACCACCCCGAAGGAGTAAACATCGGATTTCTCCGTCAATTTCTGACGCCGGTAGCAGTAGCACTCGGGGTCCAAATACCCAAAACTACCCTTCACAATAGTGCTGACGTGGGTATGGGACAATGCGATGGGTCCCAACCTTGACAACCCGAAATCTGAAACCTTGGCCACCCATTTCTCATCTAATAGAATGTTCGTTGTCTTCACGTCGCGGTGGATGATCGCCTGCTTCGCGCTTGTGGGGAGATAATGTAAGCCACGTGCGGCACCAATGCAGATATTGAGCCTCTCCTTCCACGGGAGTGGGGGTTTCTGGGTCTCGTAGAGGTGATCACGCAGGGTGCCGTGGGCCATGTAATCGTACACAAGGACCATCTCTTGATCCTCCTAACAGTATCCAATCAAAGAAACTAGATGGAAGTGGCGCAGATTAGAGAGTATCTTAATCTCCGTTTGGAACTCGTGGGCACCCTGTTCTGATGTTATATTCCCACGCTTGATCGCGACTAAGGTGGCCCCACCGTCTATACACCCCTCATATACGTTACCGAATCCACCAACGCCGATTAGCAGTCCCTCATCGAAGTTGTTTGTGGCAGCTCTGATCTCAGTGAAAGAGAAGTGGCGGCAGATATCTGATGGAAGTGATGACGTGTTTGGCTTTCTTGCCCCAGCAAAGTTGAAGCGTGGGACCCACCGTGAGGTACAGTTCCCTCTCTGGAGTCGGAAAACAAAGAAACAAAGAAGAGAGAGTGTGACGAACCCACCCACGACACCGATGATGAATCTCTGGTTCTTTAACGATTTAGCGGATCGCCTGGGAAGCGATTTAGGCGTTGGGTAGCCCACAACTGATCCGTGTCTGGGAGGATTTGGCCGGTGAGATTGCCATCACTATGGCTCAATTTGAAGATTTCCAGCCCATTTAACATTGCATCATAGCGCATCGGCTTTAATTTCGTGTTAGGGTGTAACGCAAGCCATAAATCATGCTTCCCCCCGTTTCCTTGTGGAACGATCACAACATAATCTCTGTAGATAGGAATCCCGTACCCACCACCCCAAGCAATGATATCTCCTTCATCCTCAGCCGTACGATTGTCGATAAATATCTTAAACACAATCTGATTAATTAATGATGTATTCAAGTAAATCTGACAGAAATGTAGCCTAACAAGGGTCGGATGAATTCTGACCCGACATCGCTGGCCCAATACCGGCCGTCGGATGTTCGAGTGTCTGAAGAAGAGCCACAGTTGACGACTATGTTATCGGAGGGGATGTACGAGTAGTTACCTGCGGCGATGGAAATTATGAAATGGAAAAGGAACAAGAAGTAGAGGACGGTGTGAATGGAGAAGAGAGGGGCACAGTTGGTGTTCTTCATGGAAGCCAATTATGGTTGTTTTCAGTAATTTTACGCTTAATACAGTTGGAAGATTGAAAGTGGATATCGAAAGTCATCGGAGTCTGTGTGGACATTTAATATACAAGGAAAATGCTACCTCACGGTCCTGGTCGCATGGTCGAGGCCATTGACCATTGGACTCAAGAGATCCATGCTCCACCAGACAATATTTTTTAAAAGTTAAAATATTCCACTGTGCTATATATTCCGGATAAATTTTAGATGCAGAGGACTTTGGATGTATACAGTCGACGCAGAGGGCTCTCGTGGCCCCACATAGCTCAATTTTTTGGGCCCAGCACTTGGACGTTGAGCCCACCCCTTGGTTGATATCCATACCAAAACCAGTTTGATTGATAATTTATAGCTGTTGGATTAAGTACTAAAAAAATATGCAAAAAAACTTGAATCTAACGGTACAATCAATCATAAAAAAAAATTGCTAAAATTCACGGCTAGAGAAAAACAATCAGACTGATTTTTGGTATATATATCCACCAAGGGGTGGGATAAACATCCATACGGTTAGTGGACCCAAAAGAAGAGCTATGTATGGCCGCAAGTGCCCTCTGTATATACTGCATCCAAAGTCCTCTGGGGACTTTTATAACACATTTTTAGTTTTGGATTTTAATTTGCAAAACCCGCCATGAGTTTTCAGAAGTCAGGAATAGTCCCCTTGACCAGAGCATGCGGTCGTTGTCCAATGCATCTTGACGTTGATCTCTCCACAAAATGGCCAAAATGCATGTCCATCTTTTACCTTTTTGCACCTTCAATGAAACGGCTTGCTGCTGCTCCGTCAATCCCCTTGCAACACCTGTAACATAGCCTTATCTTAACGACCGTATGTTGTTAGTCAATGCTATAAGATACTACAAACTCTATCGGAGTTTTGGTGTCTGTTGATGAAGTGACTTTTGCCAAACACACTTGGTGCAAGGATGAAAGTCTCGCATCAGAGGCTGGATCGGTGGGCTCAGATCCGGATCGTTCTGGATAAGACCAGGATCGGCTCATCTCACCCTGAGACAAAGTGAGACTCCTTTGTAAAACAGTGATCTCGGAGTGAGACAAGCCTGGTTTGGATTGGATCTGATGAGCTCCGATCCCAATCCGGATTGCCCAGATCCAGACCGGGATTGACCGAGACTTTTAACCATGCCTGGGTGTGCCACCTTCACATGCATTTGGTGAGGAGGCTTATAAGTCCAAAATATTCAAGTTTAAGGTATTGATAGATGGCAAATTCTAAAACTTTTTGATTTTTGATGTTTTAGGCTGTTTTGATGCAAATCGTTGTAAAAACCTTAAGTACAAATAAGATTTTGGTTGAATTCTCTATGGATTATCTTCGAAGATTTGGAAGAATGAAGCTCAAACTTTGCAGATGCTGTTTCGACTTCTTTCGAATGATTTGAAGCGCATGTCTAAAAACCTTGGCAATTTGAAGCTAATTTTGGCTTATTATTTGGATTGTTTAAATTAAATGTTTAATCGTATAATTATAAGAATGTTAGATGGTGTGGCTATTGGCAATTACCTATGCTATGGGCAATCTAGGTCTAAGTCAAAATCAATGAAAGGTGCACAAAGAGAGACACGGAAACATGGAAGAACCAGTTATACTTGAAAAGTGAGTAGTGGAACAAAAATCAATTATACCCGATCGATGGGATATGACCATTCGCTATTATATATGTACGTTTAAGAGACCTATGGTTCATAACTAAGGTCTAGTGAAGATGACCGTAAGAATGAGGGTAAAGCCTCCACCCAACTAATTCCTTACAGCCCAATAACCAAAGAAAGAGGAAAGCGGACCTATCAATCTAGATTTGATATCCATCCATGAATATTATCTAATGACCCCTGGAAATGACTCGGAAGAAGAACTTTTATCACCACAGTACGTTCCGATGGGGCTAGTAAAAGATAAACTGAGATTGCTTGATTTTATATTATAATTTAGATATTCATTTATTATTGAGGACTCCTATGTAGTTTATCTTGTTTCTGTATTCGTTGTATGTTTTACTCTCATGTTTCCTTTATATTTTGTGATGCAGCGTGAAACAATAACGAGATATGACCAACGTCAATATCTCGAGGTTTGGAATCCATCAAACGGAAAAGAACTCTCAAAAGAGCTAAATTACGATCCTATTGAATAAAAATTGTCTTTGCCTTTTGACTTACAACCTATTTATTGGAAAACGAAAAATAAGCAAAAGATGAATATTAATAAAAATGACAAAATTTAACTAAGTATGGAAACTGATAATACTAGCACCTAGAAACATGTCAGATTCGACGGTAAGTGATTCTGACTTCTATAATCAAAGTTATTGCTAAAACAAAAATTTTGTAAAATTGTAAAACTGCCGTTTGCACCCCCTAAACTATGGAATTTGGCCAAAAAACAGCGTACATCACGACAAAGTCTTAACTATTGCTTATCTCATCGTTTCCTTTCAAGATCTCCGGCCTTCTGTGGTTCTGACACTTCTGACAATTCCATTAATACCCGTTACATCCTTTTTTCATCAACAAGTCCTTTAATGCCCGTTGTGTCCCTTTAGTACCATTTGAGCTTTTGACGATCCAAAAGCTCCACAAAAGAATCTGCTACTTGTTCTACATCATTTTGGATTCTTACCATCTTAATTTAAATAATTTATAAATAATTTTTGTTGGTTTATGTGATGTTTTGTTGAGCTTAATGTTGCATTTATCATGTTTTGGATATAGGCCAGGCCGTTCTCAGATATAATCTTCACATGATGGGTGGATGGAAGCAAGGAGGGGAAACGCGTTGGCAGAATTGAGTTGATGGGCCCTCGGCCAAAGCCCATCTATTAGTACAACAATATATGATATTCATATAGGAATATATTTTATATATTAACCTAATGGTATTTTGGGTTTTACAGCATGAAACCTTTTTTGTAATCGGTCAAGCTCAACGGCAACATAATTTCACTCACAAATTCACACACAATTTTGGTGTACCCACATGGAAGATAAATCAATGGCTGATTTTTTGTGAGGATGATGTCCTCATCATATAGATCACCCCTGCAAAAAATCAGCCCATTATGAAATTTCTAACACCATCAAATGTTGGTTTCAAGTTAATGATAAAAAATAGATTGTCTATAATTCTTCAACTTGTAAACCATGCTATGTATATCAGAATGATTTAAATTTTTGTGAGGGTGATCTCCTCACTATAAAGACCAAGGTTTAAAGGAGGCCATTTTAACGGTTAAACGGACTAGGGGCGTTACCGTTTAAACAGCCGTTAAAATGGATTGAAACGGCCAGGGGCAAAAATAGAAAAAAAATGGGAAAAATGGAATTTAATGGAATTAAATGGATTTTAATGGGTTTTAACGATTTTTATGAAAAAAAACGGAAAAAATGGCGCTGAAATTCAAATTTTGAAATTTTAAAATTTTAAAATAAAATAAAATAGAATTTAATGGATTTTAACGGAATTAAACGGATTTAACGGCCATTTTTTTTACAAAAATTTTCACAATTAAATGTCCGTTTAAACGATTTTAACGGCCGTAAAAACAATGAAACGGCCATTTTTTCAAAACTGATAAAACGTGTTTAAACGGTTTTAACGGAAACGGGCTTGGGGCATTACTGTTTAAACGGCCGTTTTTAAAACCATGATAAAGACCATCCTCACCAAAAATCACCCCATTCTAAAACTATTAATTTATATATTGGCCCCCAACAATTTTTGTGTGTGAATTTGTGAGTGAAATTCTGTGGCAGCTGAGCCTGACCTTTTTGTAATTGGACGAACTCTTTAATAGCCCCCATTGACTGCATGAATGTTTAACTCAGTGGACCAACATCCATTCAATTTGACCACAAAAGAAATGCTCAAATCCAAATGGATAGATTCACCACATGAAAAATGCTCAAATCAAATGGCTGGCTATATTTTGTGTATAGGTCCACGAAGGTGTGGGCCAAACATCCATGGATCAGACGGCATGGAAGAGTTGTCACATGGCATTCAATGGTGAATAGTATTGACTTGCATTTCTCTCTCTTCTCTTCTCTCTTCTCCCTCTCTTATTTGTTGGAACTTTTAGTGGTAGTATGGCCTGGGAAGACATTTCCTGCTACACATTCCAAAGTGCACACAACTACTGAAAATCCTCCAATTCATAGGATCTATATTTCTCTCTGTGGAGAGATATTAGGAGCATGATTTAAAAATGGCCGTTATAACGGATTTGGACCTCCCCCATTACAATTTGTACGTACCATTTTAACGCTCAGAATATAACGGTCGTTGTTTTCCATTATAACGAAAATAACGACCTCTATTTTCTGAGAAAATTTGTGAAAAAAAATGCACATTATTTCCATTAATTTTCTTTATAAATTTTATTGAAAATTTGAAATTCAAAATTTGAATTTTGAATTTTAGCGTTGTTATTTTCCCTTTTTTTTTTTTTTTGTTTTTGTTTTTTTCCCCTAAGCGTTACAATTTGTTATAACGTCTATTATAACGGAAACATGTAACACCCCCAGTCCGTTATACTGTTATAACGAATCCTTTTAAACCTTGATTAGGACAATCGAACAGACAAAGTGCTAAAAGCAATCACATATAATACGTCAAATGGCAATAATAGGACCTTAAGATCTGAAATCTTTGCTAGCTTGATATGTGTGATTGGAATTAATACCAAGTTAAGTAATACATTAGAATTGTGTATGTATGCATGTTTAATGCCATTTGATACTTATTCCTAGCATGACTTGTGTTCGGGGCTAATGTTTGGATTGGTGGAAACTAGTATTATTATTACTAGGGGAATGCCACGTGCGATGTATGTGCACCTTCAACATGGAAGCACCTTACATGTGGTACACTTGTAGAGATCATTGACTATATCGATGTTTGGCCCATCCCTAGGTGGACCTATATGCAAAAAAATCAACCTGATTAGTGGTTTTTAAGGATTTGATTGGAGTAGTTTTCATGGATTTGAAGAATTATTTGGGGTGCTTAGATCCAAAGGTTTGAAATCACTAATCCGACTGATATTTGGTATATAGGTCCACCTAGGGATGGGACAAACATCCATAAGGTCCGTGATCTCTAAGATTGTGCCATGTGTCTTATACCATTGTGCGTGAGGGACGTGGGCGTGCTGGACAACCTGAACTGTAAATTGGCATTTAATAAAAATGGCATGGGAAGTAATTATGTGATCATCATTAGTTTTCTTTTTCACTTTTGTGTGGACGTGTGGCGTGTGGGCGTGCCCCAAGTTCTAGCTTTATAATAGTCATAGATTGTGGGGTTCGTCAATATTTTTCTAGAATTACACCAATTCAGTACACATTATTTCTTTTTAGGCCTATTTTAGCCAGTTAATCGAATTTACGAGAAATCCTAATACTTTGATGTTGAAAAGAACATGGATGGGACACTATTCCTAGTGAAGTCCATATTTTTGAATGTGCCAATTTTCTAAATTAGGAAATTTAATAATATACTAATATGTTATTTTATAAAGGGAATTTTTGACATACCACCCCCGCCCCCCCCACACACACACGCGCGCGCGCGCGCACGTGATTTGAATACGCTAACATACCCCCCTATGACTTGGTCTACTGTCATTTGACCAATGTTAACCCGAGTCGACTACCAAATTTTTTATTAATGTACAAAATTGCCCTTGTCTTCAACCTTAGAACAAGGGTTTGGGTTCGGGCCAAAACCCAAACCTCTAATCAAACATGAAAAGAGGAGATTAAAAATAAAATAAAAACCCATGTTGGCAAACCTGAGATTTTTTGTTTGTTTCTTTTTATGAACTAAGCAAAGATTGAAAAAAAAAAACGTAGAGGGAATACGCTTTCTTTTTAAAATTGAGAGAACCTATATTTCCAAACTCCATTGTGGGTGTAAAATCTGGGATATAGATACAGCCGTCGATTATCTTCAAGATTCGTACACACATTAATAAATAAATAGAAACGGATCAATAAACATAAAAGAATATCAAAAATGAGGAAAGAGACAACCATTTTAGTGAGGTTCATCGCCGGAATCCGGTCGACTACGTCATCGGCCTCATCGGTGGAGACAATCCACTATTTCCTTTCAGTTGTTACAGTTCTCTCTCTCTTGTTACAGTACTTGGGTTTCAAAGAAGATGAAGAAGAACAAGAACAAGAACAAGAAAAAGAACCAACCCCCTCCTCTATCGGTGGAGAGCTCTCTTTATAGAAAAATCTTTTTTCCGAGCTGTATCAAATTCAAGGAGTTGAGTGTAACCATAAGTGGTTAAGAGAATTGTTCTAGTGTGTCTCAGTTGTATTACAGTGTAGTTGAGTGTACGTTAGAAATGATGCACCCTTCAAAATATGTATACATCAGTCCTTGAGATTCGTATGAAAATTATGGTACCCACATCAATGTTTCAAAAGCTTAAAATCTAAATTGCTCTTATTATTATTTTTATTTTTTTAATAAATTTTTTAGAAATATAATTATATACTTCATGTGTTTTGTTTTTTTTAACCTCAAGTTTTAAATTGTTGCCGGAGTGGTGATCGGCCGGCCATGAGACTCCGGTGGGTTGGTCGCCTATGATGGGTGGCCAACCAATTGGAGTCTCTTGGCTGGTCGTCCACCACAGCCGTTCGATTTGGGGTTTGGGTTTTGCCTAAACCCTTGTTCTAAGGTTGAAGACAAGGGCAATGTAGTCCATTAATAGAAAAAATTGGGTAGTCAACATTGGTTAAATGACGGTGGACCGAGTCATAGAGGGTATGTCAGCATTTTCAAATTATTGGGGTATGTCAAATTTTCAAAATAACATGAGGGGGATGTCAAAAATTCCCTTTTATAAAAGAGAAATTCACCATATTTATAGGAATTTACTTAATAGGGATAGAAATTCAAGCTTTCTTAAATTTATGAGAGAGTTTATGGCTCTCTCTCGTCACTCTAATCAAGCCTTTGCTTTTCTTTTCTGTCATCTATTAGATCTTAATGATGTAGGACTTTCTGATCTCAATTATAATTAATTCCTCGACAACATATGAACTTCTCCCACCTCCCTTTGTGTTTAGGGTTGCAACTCAGGTTGGTTGGATTGGGTTTGGGTCAACACGAGCCCAACCCGATTTTAAGGTTGTGAGCTCAAGCCCAACCCAACCCGAGACCGGGCCTAGAATTTTCAGTCCGAACCCAATCCGTTCAAGTTAGTCGGGTTGGTAAATTAGTCAAAAAAAAAATTTTGTTACTAAGAAAGGTTGATAAATTATTTATATTAAGTTTTAATATAAAAATACATAAAAAAATTGTATTCGTCGTCTTCATGAACATATACCACACTAAAAATAGGATAGGAAACATAAAACAAATTAACAAAATATATACATTTCTAACAAGGTCAATGGGCGGAGATGGCAGGATCCTGACTTAGTAAGCAGGTGGTCTTGACTCTTGAGTTCAACTCCTTGGGAGGCCATACCCCCAGCCATTGATTCATCTTCTATGTGGGTACGCCAAATGGTTCCTTATATATAAAAGAATCCTTATATGATTGGCTTACTGTTTGCTTAGTGGCGATCTTACAAGATCGATTGGGCGGGCTGGTTGGGAAGGGGTTACTTACGGAGAAAGGAATCGCTGAGAGATAGATTATATATATATATATATATATATATTGGGGGTGAGTCCGGTTGACCAAAGCCAACCCAACCCGATTTTAACTGGGCTGTCAAAATCCATACCCGAGCCCAACGTTGTGTTGAGCCTGTCGGGTTCGGGTTGATCGGGCCTGCCCAAGCTGCAGTCCTATTTGTGTTGTAAAAGACAAAAGAAAGTCTATTTACAGTATTCGGTGTGACTTGCCCAAGCTTGCTGAGTTGGTAAGGTTTGTGAGTGTTGACACTGCGAACCTGAGTTCAAAACCCACTTTCACCCATTGACTACTAGTCACCAATTGCTTCGCCTACCAAAAATATAAACAAATTCTGTTTTACGTGTACTCTGGTTATTATGAAAATGGGTATTTCAGTTAACTACACACACACACTTTCGGTTTAACCTTTATTTGACTAACATTAAAACGTGACATGCATCATGCGCCTCTTAATGCACCTATGAAACGACCATAATATATTGCAAGTACAATGCTAACGACATGCAATTCAAGTCCATTTTAACGTAAGTCAACCACTATTAAAGTTAAGGGGTAATCGGTGTTGATAAAATACCCTATGAAAATTTAGTCCCACATTGAAAACTTACACCAGCTGTTCGTGCAGAAACATGTGGTGTGCCATGAGCATAGTAACAAGCTGAGTGCATGGGGCACAATGCTGCTTAATTTGTGTTGGGCCACATGATCTTCAACCATAAGTGGATCCCAGGTGCGTTTTGAGGATCCCGGGAATCCATATCAAACATCTGAGCTAAGTGTCAGCACCTTGGGGATGTTGTGCATAGTCAGAGATGCGGCATAGGTTCTCATGAAGTACCCTCTAGCTTCTGAGACCAAGGTTTGAGAACGACATTCTACCTTACAGCCTTCAACAAAGTAAATGACAACAATGTTTCATACAAGGCTTTTACTCATAGTCAAAGCTATGCACTAACGTACTATTGGCATGGGTCATTGTCATGGTTTAGTGAAACAGGGCTATCTTATTATGTAACAACTTTAGAATCTGATCAAATCAAGTACAAAGATTTAGCTGATTATAGTAAACCCATCATCCCCCCACTTCCATTTTTTTTTTTTTTCCATTTTCAAACACCAAGTTCTAGAACTCAAAAGTCCTCTCAATGATTCTTTTCTTTACCAATCAAGTTTGGAATCATGGAGACCATTTGTGAAGATTTACAGATCCTATCTCTTTCCTACATTGAATGAAACACATTAGAGCCATTTTTGGTTATTTAGGGGACAAGAGAGAGAAGCTTTTAATGGTTTATTTAGTACTTTGTAGCAACAGCACATGGTTTCATGTGCCGCCACTCAGCTCCTTTATTATATTTTTCCGTTTTGTAAAACAATACAACTCAACATTTTCTCTCCTAAGACCTGATATTAATATGGAGATCTTCTCACACTCAAACCTTCTGTCAATATCTTCTCTCTCCCCACGTTTTAGCAAAAATTCAGATTTTCTCTGGCCTATTCTCTCCACCAAATCCTCGATTTCTTTACCTTCACCTCTCAAACCCATTTTTTGAATCCACTATATATGGCTGAAAACCAGGTGTCTTGGGAGTTTGTATAGACTTCAGGGGAAGACCCATTCCATGGATTTTTCACTCTAAACTGAGAGATGGGTCATTTTGAATTCTTGATTTGGTTCTGAATCGTGGAAGGAATCTGTCAAAGATGCGACGACGGGCAGCCGAGTACCGGCGCCCGGTTCGAAGGAGGTTTTCTAATTGGATCTGGGGGATTCTTGGGTTGTTCTCGGTTGCAGCTTTAGTTCTGTTTGTCGTCCATCATAACCATCAATACCGGATTGAACAACCGATACAGGCAAGTTTAGGAAGAACCCATCTTGCAATTTCATTTCGCCTTATTCCATTCTGATGTGTTACGAGATTGTGGAATTGGAAAGGTTTTAATTTGATAAATTTGAGTAGTATTGCTCGACACCCATCAGTAATTGGAATTGCATTTCGCCTTATTTCATTCTGATGTGTTATGAGATTGTGGAATTGGAAAGTTTTTAATTTGATAAATTTGAGTTGTATTGCTTGATACCCATCAGTAATTGGAATCGGGGAAGCTAAAATTTCTCTAGAATTTCCATTGAGTCGATATGGGACTTTGATGGAATTTTTTTGGCAATAACCCGATTCCCTGTTTCATCTCCATTGTGTTGATTGGTATGTGTTACGACGTAAAACTTGAAATTTTTTTGATTTCCCATATATTGGCATACATAATTGATGCAACCCATAGCTGAAATATCGGAACAACTGATCTGATCTGAACTGATGTGCGACTACCAAAATTTAGTTTGGACCTTCCACTTGATCCTTATATTTGACATATAGAAATGGTTGATGATATTAATTTATGGCTATATAAGAGCTCCTTTGAGTATGTGGAACATCCAAATTTCATCATCTATTGTTAACAATGTATCCTTCTTTAGGTTTAGGCTTTGATCCTTACATCCTCCTGGTATGGGCTAGATCAGTCTCACTGACCGAAGAATCAATTAAACATGTTTACTGTAGATATATTATAAATCTTGGATCTGTAATGGAAGACTCAGCTTCATCTTTACTCTAGATAGGTCTGTTGAACGAATTACGTTCCAATGCAGATGTTGATTTCAGAGACATGGATATGTTCTCAGCACATCATTCCCCGTTGAGATAAAAAAGGTCTTAAATAATATTTGGGAACACTTCCATTGACTTAGTAGTTGTTTTTTCCCAGCTGCCAGGGCCTGCTTTTCACCTTAAATCATGCATCTATGGTCTATTATCATGGATAAAATGTGATTTTGAAGTGGTTCTTACCAATTGTCATCACTTTCATGGTTTCAAATGAAACATTCCACAAGTTGACATGAAACTCAATGGTAGACTTTTGGCAAACTTGGTAATTCTACTAGAAAAGGATTTTACTTAAGAGGATTCTCGATTAATATGAAGATGGGGTCTCCTTGTTTCTGTATGATTTTTATTAAGCTTGTTAGATGTTAAGTTCCCTACATGGCCTCATCATCATCATCATCACCATCATCCTAAGCCTTATTACAAATTCCCAACTATATGGGGTTGGCTACATGAATCATGTTCAATCAGTTCTGTCTAAATCCACTTCTTCTGTTGAGGGTTTTTCTTAAAATGTCCTCCCAAAACCTCAATCCATGTCCTTTTTGGGTTTTCTGTTGCCCTTTTAAAACCTTCAACTTGCACATTTCTCCTCACTGGTGTTGTTGTCAGTCTTCATTGTATATGACCAAACCATCTCTATCGACTCTCCGTTATTTTCATGAATGCATTCATTTTTAATAAGTTCCATGCATAGTCTATAGTTGTAATTTTGTGATTTTTAATAGTGGCCACCACCAAATCTCATCGCTTCTTTTTCTCCATCGACCCAACATCCTCTCATATCTCCCACTCTCTCTCCCTCATCTTATCTCTTCTCCACTTACCTATTGGAAATGGACTGCTGGAGTGTGAAGTGCTAATGCCCAATCTCTTTCCTCATCCCATCTCATGTCATCTTATCTCTTTGCTTGAAAAAGGTGTGCCCATGGATTTGCACCTCAGGCACTAGAAAGTACCTTAGTGCCTCAAGTACGCCTTTCATTACACTAGTCATGGGATTCAATTATAGAAAGATGTGAAAGAAGATTAACTTTCTAGAAAGTCTATACTTTCCTATAGGAGAACAAATTTTTATCCCATTGTATGTCGATTAGCATTAAACAACTCATTTAGATACTAGAATCAATGGTGGATAGCTTTGAATTGGATCTTGTTAACAAGGACACGGCACTTTTAGAATTTTTTTGCCATGTTTGACATGTATCTATACAGATACACGTGTCGACACATCTTGAAACACATCCCGACACATACGACAATGTCACCCTTTTTTTAAATTTTTTACTAAAACCTAAAGGGTTAGTATGTACCATCATCCATATAGTATTTTATTAAGTTGTTAAACATTGCTATAGTTGTTTAATAGTCTTCCCTCTTACATATCTACTTATATTTTTTATGTTGTTAGATCTCCATGGCATATGGAAATGTTTTCTTTTACTCTTCATATGTTTCTTTCCTCATTTTAAAAAAATTCTTCTAAATATAACTAAAATATTATATTGTAATACCTATTTATGGACGTGCTTACGTTTTGTATTTGTCTCAACACCCATGTCCATGTCATTGTTACATGGAAATGGATCCAAAAGAGGCTTATGGATGGATGTGAAGAGAGCCATAAATTTCATTTTGCAAAGTTAACAAGGTCCTATTAGGACAATTTATTTGAAGAATTGGTGAGGAGCTAGGAAGTAAGGTTAAGAATTTGTGTATAATAGTTGCTATGGAGGTGCTTTCTGAATGTTGTTGCCTTGTGGGGTTGTACTTGCTTAGGTGAGGGTGTGCTAGTTAGACATTGTTTTGTGAAGGGTAAAGAGGAGAGAGAAGAGGGTTTTGGTGGATAGGTGAGGATTGGTCTGTTATGCCTTAAACGACTTGGCCATGAGGAGGCAATGGAATTGTCTCTATCAAATCATTCCACAATTTATACTATGCTATGTAGCTTGTTAAAAAACATTTAAGGGAAAGATCCATTTTGGAGTTGAGGATGTCTTAGAGATGAATAGGGGGAGGTAAAATTTTAAATATTGTTATTTCTAGCTCCCATTGGGATCACGATACTAAACTTCGACTCATCATAAACCTTGTGCGGTAAAATTTCAGAATTAATTTTAGGAAGTTTAATTTGATAGGGAGAAATTTTGTTAAATTCTCCAGCTTAAAGAAGTTTGGAGATTTCGTGCATTCACAAATTTGTAATACTAATGTATCTTAAATGTTTGAAAGAAACGTAAATTACAAAGAGAAAAAAAATTATATTGAAGAACAATTTCAAAGTCTACAATCTGAGGAGTGTTTGATCTTGATTTCAACCCTTGCAAATTCTTTGTTACTTGAAAACCCTTAACGGGAAGACGTTTTTTCACATAGGAACCTTTCAAAAGCAAAATGTGGAAAAAATGGAGTAAACATGTTTTAAACACTTGTCACCGGTTCTAATGTTCCAGTCTTGAACAGTAAAATTTGCCGAAATATTATAGGTAAACTTCACTTTTCTAGGTCATAAATTGATAAAATTCGCTAATTTTAATACTATGATTGGGATTAGGATGCACACTAGAAGCAAGAAATCTTGTAGAAGGATGGATTTTTGTTTCTATAAGTGCTGCACTTAAATTGTAGAAGAGTTGTTCACTCAAAACATTAAAAGTGGGGGGACAAGGAAGGGTCATGCATGTGGAGATTTGCTTGCCTACTTTCCGAGATTGGTATCTTGATTGTTGGTTTTAGTCTTTATATATATCCTGCTAGGCAAGCTTTATGTGGGATTTGTTAACTGGAGAGGGACTCTGTGCATTAGGGAATTGCTAGCCTATAGCTTTTCTATCTTTCTTTCTTTTGGTAGGCAAGATGGAATTAACTTGTGACGTCATGGTTGCATTTCAAAACATCAACAATTTGTGTACTGAACTCAACCACCTCATTGTGTCTTTGTATGTTCTTACAATAAAATCCAGGGTATGGAACAAAAGTTCAGTCAGGTTGTTAGGAATTGTTTGTTATTGAGTTGTGTCAAGGATCCATCTCTGGGTATTAGGTCCCCATTTTGACCAAAGCTGGAATTCTATGTTTGTCTTAGGCACAAATAGATATCCAGAATATTCCATGCAACATTGAGTATGTTTACTCTTTATTTTCACATAGGGAATTGTAAGATTTTACTTGCAAACTGGGTCTAATTTACATAAAAGATTGATTATTTCTTCCTAGGACTACCATATTGTCAAAATGCTATATCACCATGTAACTTGTGCTCTACTAGGTAGTTTCATCATCATCGTCTATGCCTTATCCCAAACGTTTGGGTTAGCAACTTGAATCCTATTTCGCCATTCAACTCTGTCTAGAGTTATATCTTTTGTCAAAGCATAAGTCTTCAGATCTTTTCTTACTACCTCAATCCATATCATTTTCTGTCTTCTCTCTTCCTTTTAAGGCCTTCAACTTGCACCAAAGTGTTTATTCTCACTGGTGCCATTATTGTTTTTTGTTGCACATGCCCAAACCATCTCAATCAACTTTTTCTCATTTTATCTCCTATTGGGGCTATTCATAGGTTTCCTAGAATATGCTCATTTATGATTGTGTCTTTCCTACTTTTCCCATTATCCATCTCAACATCATCATCTCTGCTACACTCATTCTATGAATGTTGTTTCTTAACTGACCAACATTCAGCTCTATAAAGCATTGCTGATGTCACAGTAGTCCTATAGAAATTTTCTTTTAGCTTGATAGATACATGTCGATCACATAATACTCCAGAAGCACATCTCCACTTTTGCCCTCTAACACTACTTCTATGGTCACATCCTCATCAGTCTCTACATCTTTATGAATAGTTGAACCTAAATAATGAAATTTGTCTCTTTGGAGTATTTCTTGACCATCAATCATAACTAATGGTCCATCCCTACTAGAATCTTTACTAAAGTTATACTACATGTATTCAGTCGTGGTCTTACTTATCTTAAAACCCTTAGTGTCTAAAGTGTTCCTCCATAGTTCTAATTTTGCATTTACACCCCCTAATCTCTTGTCTCTTCAATTAACACTACACCATCTGCAAATAGCATACACTAAGGGACCTCTCCTTAATATGCGTAGTTAATCCATCTATAACTAATACAAAGAGGTATGGACTTGGGGTCAATCCCTATTGCAAATCTATTGTAGCTAGGAACTCGCTTGCCTCACTACCGACTGTCCTCACACTAGTTACTGCTTCGCATACATCTCTTTAATAATGTCAATATTATTACTCATGACTCTTATTTTCCCTAATATCCACCAAATTAATTCTCTAGGAACTCTATTATATGTTTTTCTAAGTCAATCAAAATTTTGTATATATTCTTCTTCTTTTCTTAAAATTTTTCCATTAAGTACGAAGATAACTTTGATTGTTGACCTCCCCGACATAAAACTAAAATGGTTTACTGATATTGTCATTTCTTGTCGTAATTTTTTCTTTATTACTCTCTCCCATTATTTCATTAGTCTGGCTCATAAGTTTTATCCTACAATAGTTAATGCAATTTTGTACATCTCCCTTATTCTTGTAGATAAGTATCACAAGACTTCTCCTCTAATCATCTAGCATTTTCTTAGTCCCCAAAATTTTATCGAACAAATTAATTAACAAACATAACCCAACTTCTCCCACGACCTTCCAAACCTCTATTGGAATACAATTTGGGCCTAGAACCTTTCATATGTTCATCTTAGCCAAAGCTTCTTTCTATTCTGTAAAACTAATATTCCGAGAGTTATATGCCCTCTGGTCTCTTTAAGAATACCATGACTAACTTCTCATTCAAGTTCTAAGTTCCCTATGTAGTTCTCATTTAATAATTTTCGAAATTAACTCTTCATCTTTCCCTAATCTCCTTGTCCTAACTAAAACTCTCTTGTCTTCACTCTTAATGCATCTAGTTTTCTTCTCTCTCATTTTTGCAAGTTTATAGATGTCCTTCTCACATCTCTTATTCTTAGCCTATTGTATAAGATTTTTTTTTTTGATAAGTTTATTGTATAAGATCTCATACGCCTTATGTTCTTCACTAGTACTTTCTTTGCCTCTTTTTTAGCATTTTGATATTTTTCAAAGTTTCCCCTATTCCTAGTTTGTTGTCAATTATTGTTGTTGTCAGGGACCTACTTGTAATATCTTATATTCTACAGGGGGCCCTTGTAATATTGTAAAACTTCACTTAATATATATATTGGGTGAAATTGTGTAGGCTATTCTAAGCTCTACACGATTTCTCCTCTTCCCCCAATTCTCTTCTCCTCTCCTCTCTTCCATCTCTAACCCTAATCTCTTATCCTAGTTACGATCTAAGATTACAACATGGTATCAGAGCATGGTTATGTAACCATGGCTCAATCCTAAAGGTTTGAAGAGCCCTAGGGATTGCGAAATTCGATGCAAAGGGCTTTCCAAAGAAGGAGGTCATCTCCCATGGATAGCCGCAGGCTTTAGAAGAGTCTAAAAACCCTAGCCGCCCACTCCAAAAGGTTGGAGAAGTTCTCCCAGGCCTAGCCGCCCACTCCAGAAGCCTAAAGAAGAGCTATCAGGCATAGCCGCTCACTCCAGAAGGCTGGAGAAGAGCCACCAAGCCTAACCGCCCCTTCCAAAAGGTCAGAGAAGACCCTCTAGACCTAGCCGCAGGTCTCGAAGGAGCCCGGAACCTCTCCCTAGTGCTACCGCACCTATCCAGGAACCTTTTTAGGTCATCGGAACCATTCACAAGTTTCCCGCGGGTGGTTTTTTCTCCAATAGAAAATCTATAAAGGAGTTGTTCCAAAAAGGTCTGAATCCTGCGAGCAACGCGAGCAGGAGGCTTTAAAAATAAAAAGAAAGTGATTTGCACCTCCGCAGCAGCAGTTCGGGTGATTTCTTATCAGAAAAGTCTTCTCTACTACTATGAGTACATCTGAGGAGTCATCTTCTGCTAAGTCAGAGATCATTGTTGCCCCACCCAGTTTGGGAAGTCATGGTGATCACAGCCCAGGCCTACAGATCACTACGGTGAAACTCGACGGGACCAACTACCTCGCATGGTCTCAATCTGCCAAGATGTACATCACCGGACGAGGCAAAGCCGGCTATATCACTGGACGCATCACTGCACCTGATTCCTCTGATGCCACGTTTGAGAAGTGGGAAGCAGAAAACTCGATGGTCATGTCATGGCTGCTTCATTCCATGCATCCATCGATCAGCACAGGCTTCCTCTTTCTCCCGACTGCCAAGGATATATGGGACACGGCATCTCAGACCTACTCCCAAGATGGGAATTTTGCTAGGATGTATGAACTTCAGCAGGAGATAGCACATCTGAAGCAAGGCGATCTTCCTTTGGGATCATACTACGCTATGTTACGCAGCAAGTGGGAAGAGGTAGATCACTACCAGACCTACACCCCTGCATGTACAAAGGATGCTACGGAGTTCCGGAAGAGGATTGTGCGCGGACGCATATTCGAGTTTCTTGGCGGCTTGAACCAGAGCTATGAGCAGGTTCGAGCCAACATCTTGGGCAGAAATCCACCGCCGTCGACCATTGCACAGGTCTACTCCTACATCCAGAGCAAGGACAGCAGGAGGAGAGCCATGAGCTCTAAGACAGATGCTGATGTTCCTTTATCTGAGAAGTCTGTCTTGGCCACTCAGAAATTGAGCAAACCCACATCCAAGAAGGATGGGGATCTTGATGATCGTGATCGACTCAGATGTGATCACTGTGGCAAGCGTCGCCACACTCGGGAAACCTGCTGGAGTCTTCATGGTCGTCCTGCATAGTTCTCTGGGGGGAAGCAAGGCTCCTCGAAGAAGCCCTCTGGTAGCAAACATGGAACCTCAGCCGCTTATGCCACCAGTCAAGATTCCTCTGATGTGACCCATTCCTCTGGGCAGTCCAACACCTTCTCTAGCATGGACATTGATAGGCTTTGACAATTACTTACTCAACTTGATGGCCCTTCCCCACCTACATCATCCTTTGCTCAGACAGGTACATCCCATTCAGCCCACCATGTGTCTACGTCACCCATTGGTCCTTCCTGGATCATTAATTCTGGTGCCTCCGATCATATGACTGGTATGCCATCCCTTTTCTCCATCTATAATATCTGCTCGGGTAAGAACAAGGTCCGTGTGGCTGATGACACCTTCTCCTCTATCTCAGGGAAGGGCACTATCTCTGCCACACCTAATTTGTCTTTATCCTCTGTACTTCATGTTCCTAAATTCACCACTAACCTGCTTTCTGTTAGCCATCTTACTAAGAGCCTAAACTGCAGTGTTACCTTTTTTCCCACTCACTGTGTTTTTCAGGACTTGGAGACGAGGAGGATGATTGGCAGTGGTCGTGAGGATGGTGGATTGTACCTGCTCGATAGCTAGCCGACCTCATATTCTGTTGCACATCAGTCTAGTGCCAATGTTAGTAGTTCTAGCGTTAATAAAGACCTGTTAATGCGATGGCATAACAGGTTAGGTCATTTACCACTTTCAGTCATGAAGAGTCTGTTACCTCAGTTTGCGTCTATTCTATTTTTTGAGTTCAACTGTGAAACTTGTGTACTTGCAAAACAATGTCGGGTGTCTTTTCCGACCAGTAATAAAAAAAGTACGTATCCTTTACAGCTTGTGCACTCTGATGTTTGGGGACCCAATCCCACCACTTCTATCTTTGGTTTTCGCTACTTTGTGGTTTTTGTGGATGACTAAATTCGTTACACTTGGATCTACCTTATGAAATCAAAAAATGAGGTGCATACTATCTTTCAGACCTTCTATAAAATGGTGTGCAATCAATTGGGCACCACCCTAAAAGTCCTACGCACTGACAATGGGGGGGAATACATGTACAATGGCCTTGCCTCCTACTTTGAAGAGCATGGAATTCTTCATCAGACTTCATGTGCCGATACACCTCAACAGAATGGGACTGCTGAACGAAAGCATCGCCATGTCCTGGAGGTTGCTAGGGCACTTCTTCTTGGTACTCGGGTACCCGAGGGTTATTGGGCTGACGCTGTGTTGACTGCATCCTACTTGATAAATCGGATGCCCTCTCGTGTCTTGGGGTCGAAGTCTCCCCTTTCACTCCTGTTTCCTTCCTGTCCTGTGTTCTCCATTCCACTTAAGGTCTTTGGTTGTGTTTGCTATGTTCATGCCCATCACAGGAAGGACAAGTTAGATCTGAAAGCCGTTCGATGTGTGTTCCTTGGCTTTTCGTTCACTTAGAAGGGATATCGGTGTTTCCATCCCTCTACCCGTCGTCGGTTTGTTTCTCTAGATGTTACCTTTTTTGAGAGTCTTCCCTTCTTCTCAGTTGATCGGACTTCTCTTCAGGGGGAGCTTGGGAGTATTGACAAGAGTCCGATACCTCCACAGGGGGAGATTCCTCAACCAGTACTCCTTGATTTGCCTGATGAGTCTCCTGTACCCTTGCCCTTATCTCCTACTGACACTGTGCCACAGGATCCGCAGCTGAAGATATATGCCAAACGACGTCAAAAAGAGAAACAGTCCACCATCCAAGCTCACTGCCAGGAAATCCAACTCGATCCAGGTAATCATGTCCTCAGTGATCCTCATGATGATATGTCTGTTGCTCCTTCTACTATCCTTCCCATAGACATTGATGTACCTATTGCTCATCGGAAGGGTGTTCGGAACTGTGTTACCAAGCACCCTATCTCTCACTTTGTTTCCTATCAACATCTCTCACCATCCTACAGGGCATTTGCTACTTCCCTATCCAGTGTCGCTCTGCCATCTGGTGTCTCAGATGCCTTCAGCCAGCCTCAGTGGAAAGCAGTCATGCTAGAGGAGATGACAGCTCTAGAAAAGAATGGTACTTGGGATTTGGTTCCATTGCCTAGAGGAAAGAAACCCGTGGGGTGCAAGTGGGTATATACAGTGAAATACAAAGCAGATGGAAGCATCGACAGGTACAAGGCGATTCTCATTGCAAAAGGGTACACACAGACTTATGAGATTGACTACCATGAGACGTTTGCTCTTGTGGCCAAGATGAACTCAGTTCGAGTTCTGTTATCTCTCGCGGCAAATTTTTCTTGGCCCCTCCACCAGTTGGATGTCAAGAATGTCTTCCTCCATGGTGATCTAGAGGAAGAGGTCTACATGACAGGTCCTCCGGGGTTCAGTCCGACTAAGGGTAAGGAACTTGTGTGCAGACTGAAGAAAGCCTTGTATGGGCTTAAACAGTCACCAAGGGCTTGGTTCGAGAGGTTTAGTTCCGCAGTCAAGAAGATTGGCTACTCGCAGAGTCAGGCGAACCACACTCTCTTCATTAAGAGAAGTCAAGGTCGTCTTACTGCCCTTATTGTGTATGTGGATGATATCGTGGTCACAGGAGATGACCCAGATGAGGTTTGCAGATTGAAAAAATACCTCGGCACAGAGTTCGAAATCAAGGATCTGGGAACCTTGAGATACTTTCTGGGCATTGAGGTTGCTAGGTCAAAGCAGGGTGTGTTCATCTCACAAAGAAAGTATGTACTTGATCTCCTTCGAGAGTCAGGAAACTTGGGAGCTAAACCAGCCGATACGCCTATAGAGCAGCAACATCGGCTGAATCCTGTTGATGGGGATCCCATTGCTGATACAGGCCTGTTCCAGAGACTTGTTGGGCGTCTCATCTACCTTTCGCTGACACGACCAGATATTGCGTATGCAGTCAGTGTAATTAGTCAGTTCATGCATACCCCTCGCTCTCCACATCTTGAAGCAGCACACCGAGTGTTACTCTATCTTAAGGGGGCTCCAGGGAAGGGTATCCTGTTTAGTAAGAATGGACACCTGCGAGTTGAAGCTTATATAGACGCTGACTAGGCAGGTTTAGTCACTGACAGACGTTTCACATCAGGGTACTGCACGTATGTGGGAGGTAATCTGGTGTCTTGGCGCAGCAAGAAGCAACCAGTTGTCGCCCGCTCCAGTGCCGAAGCAGAGTACCGTTCTATGGCTCATGGTGTATGTGAGCTTTTATGGTTGAAGACTATGCTCAGTGAGCTCGGATATCCTGTCAAAGGGTCTATGCAACTGTATTGTGACAATAAAGCAGCCATCAGCATTGCTCATAATCCAGTTCAACACGACAGGACAAAGCACATTGAGGTAGACCGTCACTTCATCAAAGAGAAGCTTGGTTAGGGACTTATTTGCACACCGTATGTCCATACCGCTGATCAAGTTGCAGATGTGTTAACTAAAGGTGTTACTAAAGAGATCTTAGAGCACCTGTTATCCAAGCTGGGCATGATAGATATCTTCGCACCAGCTTGAGGGGGAGTGTTGTTAGGGACCTACTTGTAATATCTTATATTCTACAGGGGGCCCTTGTAATATTGTAAAACTTCACTTAATATATATATTGGGTGAAATCATGTAGGCTATTCTAAGCTCTACACGATTTCTCCTCTTCCCCCAATTCTCTTCTCCTCTCCTCTCTTCCATCTCTAACCCTAATCTCTTATCCTGGTTACGATTCAAGATTACAACAATTGTAACATGACATTTTCTCTCTAAATGCTTTCTACACTTCTTCAGTTCACTACCAAGTTTCTTTTTATAAGTAACTTTTCCTTTTAGATTCTCCAAGAACTTCATTTGCCACTCTTTTGATACAACTACTCATTACATCTCACATTACCGTAGTTTCTGTATCTAAATCCTTTTTTCCTCTACTAATTTATTTCTAAAGAATACTACCCTATCTCTTTTTGGGTTTTATCATCTAATTTTTGGGCACCTTTTACTTTCATTCCTTTTTTTCTCTCTTATGCAAACATTTGTAACTACAGTCTATGTTGCATAGTCAAACTCTCTATTGGGATGACCTTATTATCTTTTGCATATTGCACGATCCCTCCTTTTAAGAAGAAAAAAGTCTATTTGACTTTTGTTCAATCCACCCTTAAAATTTATTAAATTGTTCATCTCTCTACCTAAAGTATGTATTTTCTACTATTAGATCATACGCCATAGCAAACTCAAAAATTGTAACCCCCATCTCATTTCTTTCTCCAAACCCTTATCCTCCCTGTACTCACTCATATAATGTTTTTAAAAGCGCGAGGCATACAAGAGGCAATTTCCCTTTGTGAGGCAAGGTGTAAGCCTCAAGGCAGAATGAGGCATAAGCCTTAATTTATTTTTTTTTAAAAATGCTCTAAAAATTCCAAGTGTAACAACCACTGAAATAAAAAGAAAATGAAAATAATAAATTTGATAGCTCTTCTTTTTAAAGATTTACCCTACTAGGGTGACAGCTCCGAGACAAATAAGATAATCAAACTCATAAATCAGGTCTCAATTCATAGAACAAAGATAATAAGTTAACAAATAAGTGAACAAAAAAATACCAATCTAATCGTGGATCAACGAAGAAGCAAGTAGCAACATCAAGGAACAAAATCTATAGTTCTAAACCTACAACTTTTGAATGAATATGTTAAGAAGGGGGGAAAATTTGAAATTTTCAAGTTCTTATCTCAAAAGTAGAGTAAACCCTTAATCGTGTGTATTTGATATGTTTTGTTTGCAAGAAACTTGTAGGAAGTGACATAATCGTAATCGGATTAGAAATGAACAACTATAAAAAAAAATTCTCTATACGAGAAAACTAGGGCACAAGAAATAAGAGAAGGAAGATAGTTAAAACCACTTCCTTTAAGGTCGTTTTTGACATAAAAATGCATTAGGAGGGTATTTTGGGGCGGTAGGTAATATACGTCGAGGCTTACAGCTCGATTGTGCCTCAAGCCTTGAGGCTTAAGCCTCACAAAATCCAATTGAAGCTTAAACCTCGAGACACAATATGAGTGCCTCGCCTTTAGGCATGCCTTTAAAAACATTGTTCTCATATTCTCTACTTTCTTTCTCTAAATGCTCATTTAAGCCTCGTCCTATAGGTATCCTCTTCATTCATAATTTCTCAAAATTGTCTCGTAATACTCTCATCTAATCCTACTTGTATTCATAATCACTAATAATTTGAACTATCTCTTCTTCCTAAGACTTCAATTGCACAAAATGGGAGCGGGTGCGGGAGTAGGAGCGAACAAGCAGTTGGTATAAGGAATCCCTAGAGTTTGGAATGCCTATATATATATAGGGGGACAAAACTTTTGACAACAATTTTGGCGTACCCACATGGAAGATGAATCAATGGCTGATTTTTGGTGAGGATGATCTCCTCACCATATAGATCACCCCTACAAAAAATTCAGTCCATTCCGAAATTTCTAACCCCATCAAATGTGGTTTTCAAGCTAACGGTATCGGAATGATTTTGAATTTTTGTGAGGATGATCTTCTCAACATAGAGACCATCCTCGCCAAAAATCATCCCATTCCAAAACTTCTAATTTATATATTTGCCCGTACCAATTTTTTGTTGTCAAAATTTTTGTCCCTCGATCCTGACCCTATATATAAAAAATCTGTCATTATGTCCAATCTGATAAATTAGTGATTTTTTTACTGGTAGAATACATTATATTATAATTTCTTAAGTTCTTCACAACATAGAAGAATCATTGAGTTTTGTTCCAAAATTTCATGTCAAATGCTTCTTGTTAAGAGTCCATCTCAAACAAGTTCGGGTTTCAGCCAATTTAAAACTGTGAGCCCGAAGAGCTCCCAAGTTAAGAGTGCGGAAGCGCGGAGGGAAAATACATCGAATCTTATAGCTCGACTGCGCCTCAAGACTCAAGCCTTGAGACTTACGCCTTAACTGAATGAGGCTTAAGCCTCATAAAATCTAATCGAGGCTTAAACCTCTAGGCACAATATGGGCGCCTCACCTCGAGGCATGCCTTTAATAACACTTCTCTCATATTATTTACTTTCTTTCCTTAAATGCTAATTTAAGTCTCGTCTTATAAGTATCCTCTTCATCCATATTTTCTCATAATTATCTCTTAATACTCTTCATCTAATCCTACTCGAATGTATAGTAATGTGAATTATCTCTTCTCCTAAGACCTTAGTTGCACGAAATGGGAGCGAGTGTGGGAGCAAGAGAGGAGAAGCAGGTGTTATAAGTCCTAGGGTTTCAAACGCCTAAGAAGCGTTCGTGTGTGTGTGTGTGATTAATAAATTCTATTTGAAGTTTATAATGTTATATTTGTGGTAGAATACATTATCTTATAACTTCTTAAGTTCTTCACAATATAGAAGAATCATTGGCTTTGTTTCCAAAATTTCTTGTCAAATGCTTCTTTAAAGAGTTCATCTCAAACAAGTTCAGGTTTTTGTCAACTTAAAACTACGAGTCCGAAGAGCTCCCAAGTTATAAGTGCAGAAGTGAAGTTCTAGAGTGGGAGCATCAACCTACACAGGAGTTTCCTACAACTAAGCCTAAGACTAGCTTAATTGACACAAGCCTATCACTTACCCTATCAACACTTACAACACTATCTATCAAATATTTCTCTACTACCATACCTATCCCGTTTGTAGCATTTTCATCTCCTTTGTAAAAATGTTTGTAGCACTCCCTAAGACCTTTGGCTTTTTCTCCTTTATTTTTAATATCTTGTAGGCACACTATGTTGACTTTCCTCCTCCCAGTCCTTGCCATATAAAGTCCCCAAATTATAAGTGGCTAAATGGATTCTATTTTTCAGACTAGCTTCTTCACCCACACTTGTCCAGCCTGATGCGGGAGCCCTTACCTACTTTTCACCACAAGCAGGCATCTCTGTAGCACATCGCTTACATGGGACGCCTTAGCCAACCCTTGCTCACTTATCACTGCACCCAGGTTACTATGCAACACGTTGTTTCGGGGAAATGGCCTAGAATGAGTCGAATTAGCAATTTCAGATTTGTGTGAAAGGATTTGACCTGATTTTTACGCCGACCGTCAACCTAACATAAACCTCATCCTTTATCTGTGCTTGGTACCGGTAATGCAGTGTAGAAAAAGACACTACACAGTGAATTAATAATGCTTACTTTGTTTCAGCTACAAGGTAAATTGTTAGTGAAATTGATACCCTTTTAATTTTTGGCATGTTTAAGAATCCATTGCTTCATCAATATATTTTGCTCCCACATGAAAAGGAAAGTCCTTCATCTCGTTGAAAGGGCTATATCAAGCAGTAGCTAGTTGTATTCCCCTTTTGCAACAAGAATACTCCTTTCTCTAAAATATAGCATTTTAGAGACACAGAGAACTAATGAAATGTCAAAAAATATGTAAACTTGGAAAACTAAATGTTCAGAACAAAAATCTGAATCTGCCAATATACATCACATTTTCTCCCTTTTAGATATATTATGTTCATAATTTTCCATATTCTTAAATATAGGCCTCATGTTGTTTCAGATTGCATTTTTTTTTTTTTGGTAAGTTTGGCAATGTGTACAAAGGACAGGGAAATTAGAAAGATGGGTGAGTCATGACAATGTCTTTGCTCAATGGGTGAGTCACTACTTAACAATAATATAAATTAATTAACAACAATAAGAAATGCAAAACACAATTGACATGCAAACATGTGTGTACATATGTATTATAATATAATTTTTTATTTATTTTAAATCAAAAGTTTTTTTAATAAAAATAAATAAAGAAATATGAGAAAAGTAAAAGAAAACATTGGTATACACACTGGAGCTATCCAATAACGTAATAAATATAAGTAGATTTATAAGAGGGAAGACTATCAAACAACTATAGCTGTATTTAACAACTTAAAAAAGTACTATATGGAGGATGTAACTCTCCAACCCTCTTTTACAAATCATTTATTTAATGAAAATCATTCAAATAAAGAGTGATATTGCCCTAAAAGTGTCATGTCCTTGTTAGATAGAGTTACTTATATTAGTGTTCATTGCTAAAAGGTTAAAAAAATGAACTACAAAAGATAAAGGAAGGATACATACTATTTCTTCTTATAAAACATAATCTGTTTTGTTCTTTTAAATTTTTCATTTTCATGGTTTCTTAAGTTTTATATTTCTTTGCTTTCCCTAAGTTATTACTATTTCGAAACAGTATATCTTTAATGCGATATGCATTTTGTTATAAGTTTAATACATTTAAAGGATTATTGGGCCTACACACGTACACCCTGCATGTTGGTGTTCAAGTTACACAATAAGCCCCTGAAACATTTTGTTGCATAAATTACCACAGCAAGGGTTTGGAGCAATTTTACCTTGTTATTCTATCATTTGTCTTCTGTGAAACCTGAATAATTTTCAAGGATTTAATTTCATTCGAATAATTGACTGTTATCAGTGAATAAATAAGTTCAAATATGAACTGGCCACCATGCTTTATTGACTAGTCCTTAAAACTTTTTTGAGGACTAATTTAGTGGTCTCTGTTTTTTCCCTTCCCCAGGATAGTGTGAGGACAGAAAAGTTACCGTATGAGGGTTTAAATTTTACTGAGGAAAGATTAAGTGTGACCTCATTCTCCAGGCAGTTAGGGGACCAAATGACACTGGCCAAGTCTTACGTGATTATTGCTAAAGAGCACAATAATCTACAGCTTGCTTGGGAGCTCAGCTCGAAGATCAGGAGTTGCCAGCTCTTGCTTTCGAAAGCTGCCATGAGAGGAAAACCCATCACACTAGATGAAGCACAGCTCTTAGTTAAGGGCCTATCGTCTCTAATCTACAAGGCACAAGACGCACATTACGATATCGCAACGACAATCGTCACGATGAAATCCCACATCCAAGCCCTTGAAGAGCGTGCAAATGCAGCAACAGTGCAGAGTGCAGCATTCGGGCAATTGGCTGTGGAGGCACTACCCAAGAGCCTCCACTGCCTGAATACCAAGCTCACAGCTGATTGGCTCACAAATCGCATACTACAGGAGGTCGCGGACGAGAAGAGGAACTCCCCTCGACTTGTAGACAACAACCTCTACCACTTCTGCATATTCTCAGATAATGTGCTGGCAACCTCAGCTGTAGTGAACTCCACTGTCTCCAACGCTGACCATCCGAAGCAGCTTGTCTTTCACATCGTAACAGATGGAATCAGTTATGGGGCAATGCAGACGTGGTTCATTGCGAATGACTTCAAGGGGTCCATTATAGACGTCCAGAACATAGAGGAGTTCTCTTGGTTGAATATCTCCTACTCTCCTGTGATAAAACAGCTCCTTGATCCAGAGGCTCGGGCTTACTATTTCGGGGGGTCTCAGGATCTGAAAGGCGAAGTTAAGTTTCGGATTCCAAAGTACCTATCTTTGCTAAACCACTTGCGGTTTTACATCCCAGAAATATACCCATTGCTGGAGAAAGTGGTATTTCTAGACGACGATGTCGTCGTCCAGAAGGATCTGACCCCTCTTTTCTCCTTGGATTTGCATGGAAACGTGAATGGAGCAGTGGAGACTTGCCTCGAGGCATTCCATCGTTACTACAAGTACCTCAATTTTTCAAACCCGCTCATCAGCTCGAAATTTGACCCACAGGCCTGTGGATGGGCATTCGGGATGAACATCTTTGATCTGATTGCATGGAAGAAAGCAAATGTGACCGCACGTTATCACTACTGGCAGGAACAGAATGGTGATCGGACACTTTGGAAGTTGGGAACTCTTCCCCCTGGCCTCCTGACATTTTATGGATCGACCGAGCCACTTGATCGGAGATGGCATGTGTTAGGGTTGGGGTACAACTTCAACATCGACAACCGTCTCATCGAGAGCGCAGCTGTCATTCACTTTAATGGGCACATGAAGCCATGGCTAAAGTTTGCTATCAGCAGGTATAAGCCTCTATGGGAACAGTATGTAAATCATACCCACCCATATGTGCAAGATTGCATCACGAGTTGAAAATGCACTTACTTATCCATCTGAGTCATTTCGATGCTATCTTCAATATGTCATGAATGCTCGATTGATATCACAATTGATTGATATCGGGCCTCTCGTTTTCTTTTTATTTTGATAGAAAAAAATCTTATACATAAGTTAAGAATGTACAAGGTCTTGGGGTGTGGGGGATTCATTTTTGGGTATGGGTTTACCTTTCCCCGATCTGGAAAGGTGTAGGATTCTTTGTTTTGTAGCAAATTTTGTAATAATCTCTCTGCTACTTTTGATTGCAAAATGACCATTTTTTTTGTAATCCAACCAATTGATCTGCTGATAATTGTAAAACAAGTTTTTCAAGGCCCTACTTTTAAGGGTCTTCTCTGTGAAGTATTTGGCATTGGAGCACTTAAGCCAGTTCTGTGTGCTTGTGTAACTTCTGGTGGGAGTCTGGAATGTATAAACTGACATGACACATGGCTTGTATTGTTACCAAACCTGGAAGTATAAACATAGCCCAGAAACTTAAATACTGATGATAACTTAGTAGAGATGAAAGGCTTATAAGCAAAATGTCGAAAGCAACATGACACCATCACAGAAGATCCACGATCCGGCTGATCTGTGTGACAAGAAACCACCGAATGGAGTTCCTTCGATAAAACCGTCCTATTTCTTGCAAGGGGTGGTGACAGAGGAGTGCTTTCTGCTAGAACCTTGCTGTTAGCTGCCAATACAAGTAAGTTGTAAGCAGAGCATCATCCAGTTCATTGCTTGAAATGTGATTTACTGCATTTTATGCCACATAACTCTTTTTTCTTTCCAAAGATGTATAGAAGTGTGAGATTTAATGATGAAAGGAGACAGTTGAAAATCTGGTCTAACAGAGGTGGAGTGCTGGCCATACAACAAACAACACACTCCAATAACACTCTCCCTCGGCACTTTGCCGAGAGTCGAAACCTACTGGGACCTCCTGCTGTACTCTAAAAGCTTAAACTGTTAGAGGGGAGGTGTAACTATGTATATCAAAGGGTCCACGGGTCTAACAGAGACGGGGTGCTGGCCATACGACCAAACAACAGACTCCAATAACAAAGAGGTTGGTCTCCCTAAATACAGACTGTTCAAAAAGAGAAGAGAGGTGAAGAATATCGTGTAGATTGGGATAAATTCGCCAAAATCCATCTGCTGGTCCTTTTGAGAGCAACTCCATTAGATTTGTGTCATGGGACAGTTTTTTACAAACAAGTCTACCAGTGGTCCGGTAGATAAAATTCAGGGAATTTTTGACATACCCCCCCATGTTATCTTTAAAATTTGACATACCCCCCCACAATTTGAAAAAGCTGACATACCCCCCTATGACTCGGTCCACTGTCATTTGACCAGTGTTGACCCGAGTTGACTACCCAATTTCGTATTAAAGGACGAAAGTGCCCTTGTCTTCAACCTTATAACAAGGGTTTGGGTTTAAGCCAAAACCCATAACCCAAATCAAACATGAAAAGAGGAGATTAAAGATAAAAATTAAAACCCATGTTGGTAAACTTGAGATTTTTTTTTATTTTTTTGATGAATTAAACAAAGGTCGAGAAGAAAAAACCTCAAAAAAATAAACAAGACTCATGAAGGAATGAGATTTCTTTTTATGGATTTTATTGTAGAATGAAATTTTAAAATTGAGAGAACCCATCTTTCCAAAATCCACATCTCAAAAGTTTGAAATATAAATTGCTTTGTCATGTTTTTCATTTTTGTTAATGAAAAATTTAAAACTAAAATTGTATACTTTGTTTTTTTTAACCTTGGGTTTAAAATTATTGCTCGAGTGGTGGCCAGCCGGCCATGAGACTCTGGTGGGTTGGTCGCCGGTGATGGGTGGCCAACCCATTAGAATCTCTTGGCCAGACATCTCCACAGCCATTTGATTTGGGGTTTGGGTTTTGGCCCAAACCCTTGTTCCAAGCTTGAAGACAAGGGCATTTTTGCCATTTAATACAAAATTTGAAAGTCAACTCGGGTCAACACTGGTCAAATGACAGTGGACCGAGTCATAAGGGGGTATGTCAGCTTTTTCAAATTGTGGGGGGTATGTCAAATTTTAAAGATAATATGGGGGGTATGTCAAAAATTCCCTAAAATTCATGTTGGCTAATGAATGTCTTTACAAGTAGATAAAAGATTTGCACAATTAAGGCGTTCCCAACATATATATTGGGCTGTCCATGGATCGAATTATATCCAAAATCTGATCCGATCCGATCCGATAAAATCAGATTCAGATGTAGGTATCGGCTTAAAATATCGGATTCAGATTTCGGATTTGTAATCTGATAAGTTATCAGATTGGATTCGGATTAACCTCAACCTCATCCGATATTGATCCGATTCGTATATATAATATTGTTTATATATAAAGACAAATAAATTCTTTTATAAATAAATACATACATAAATTATTAAAAATCAGATCGGATTTGGATATGGATTTAGGGGTGAGAGTCAATAGTTAGTTCTGGATCTGCCTCTGGCGCTTTGAAGGCTGCTTCAAATGGGTCAGGGTCTTAGAGAGAATTAAAACAAAGGCCAGGCCTACTTGCTTTCCTTGTGACGCTAGGTGGACAGGAACAAGAATGAGATGAATCGGATGCATGCAGGGAGAGAAATAACATGAAAAGAATTGACTCAACCCCATACTTCTTATTCCAACCCACAAGAGCAATATTGAAAGGGCTTCGTTGGTAGTGGAATCGGAATTTCTTTCCCGCTCCCACAGATCAGTTGGAGTTGGATTTTGTAAAAACACCATCAAATTTGAAGATATAGAGACCGGTTGGAAATGCTCTGCTGGTACTTTCTCTAGCGTTGCTTGGTTCGCTGCACTGTGATGCATCTTGCACTCCGGTGCAAATGTGATGAGTTGCATTGCAGTCACTCACCACAATTTTTGGGCTGCACATGCTTGCATCCATTTTCTTAAAGAGTTTTCAAGGGCTTGGCAACTACTTGCACGCCACCAACCAATCAGTTGTAATCCCAAAACTGTGCGGCAAGTGAGTGCATTGCATCGGATTTGCATTGAACCAAGCAGGGCTTACATGTCATATAATGGGATAAAAAATAATTACACGTTCATATATTAGGGCCGAAATATTATCTTGTGACCTCGAAAGTTCAAGAAAGATAGTAAGTCAAGAATCAGTTGTTATGTTCGTCGCGAAGCTTCAGGATGGAAGAACTCACCAAGTTAAAAAGATTTCACTAGAAGTATTGAACGACTCCGAAGAAAGCTGACGGACCCTAATCTTTAACGAACAAAAGATGCATGTGGGCTTCAAAAGAAGATATCAAGCCTCCAACTCGTTGGAGTTGAGTTCTTTCAAGCAGGGGGAATTGATGTGTTACGGGCCACCCTCGTCGAAGGGCAAGTTAAGACTTGCGGACCCCACCAGAATCCATTAGATTTTACGTACCTTCTTTATTTAGATTAGAAAGTTTTTGGATTCCATTCCTGAATCAGTGGATTATGATTCTCCGCTTGTATAAGATCAGCCTTGTCGTCCTACATAAACATAATTATAAAGAGTTGTAACATAATGATTTAAACTCATAATTGCCCTCGTCGCAAGTTTTGAACTTTTTATTGGCAACACGAGTAACGCTAGCATCACGCGCTACAGCTGATGTTCCCGCTTGATTGGGGGCTGTCAACATCTAAGGGTGTTTTGGTCACTACATGACCCTCATTGCAACATTTGAAAATTAATGGAATAAAAGCACGGGTTTATTGTTAAGGCTAAGTGGCTTCCTAAGAGCATAAGGGTGTGTTTGATTGCACAGAATATTTTCCCAAGAAAATACATCTGGGAAATGCCTTAAAAGGCTGATTGATTGCAACTGAGAACACATATTTCAATCATGCGAGAAAATAAAAGCGTATTTTCAGGTGGGAATGAATTCTCACCTAGCTATCTGGATGGGAAATGAATTCCGGACCTGGTAAGAAAAATTATCCAGATTTAAATGGCTTGATAGCGAAAATTATACAGATTTAAAATGACTATCTAACAATGGACAGTTGTGTTTTCCCAAGGAAAATGTAATTTTCTCACTTGGCAATCAAACACGCCCTAAGTATCAATACTACGGATCACGATTATTTCAGAGACATTCCCAAACTTGAGAACATGTTAATTTGAGAATTTGGTTTCTCATAAAGGCCGGAAAGAATTGTTCTAGTCATTAATGAAATTCAATTGTAGATTTTTGTCATTTGCAAAAGAATTGCTTTAGAATGGAGATTATGTCATGAAATCCCTGTGTGTGTTAGTTCGGTACCCACCCCTTATGAATGTCGTGGTTGGTGGGTGGTGTGATGTCTTGTGGTTGACAACCCCCCCGCCACTCCTTGCAAGTAGTAGCCTGCTTTGCTATTTGATCACATGACTCCCGGCCCATGGTTTGCCTCAATAATAATAATAATAATAATAATAATGAGCCCGGGGCTTGTCTTTTTTGACAGACTCCCGGGACCTGTCTTCTCAGGCATGGATTCTGAGAATCTAACGGTGGTTTGCTTTGCGAAAAAGTGAATGGCAGCTTAGAACTATCACCATCATTGGATTCTCGAAGTCGACATCCTATAAGAAAAGTCCCCGAACCCTGTCAAAAGAGAGAAGTCACGGGAGCCTGACCCTAATAATAATAACAACAATAATAAGCCAAGAAGGAAGTCCTAGTATGAATGCAATGTTTCTCGAAAAAAGTGATTTGATTGATTGGACTTGGCACTTAGGCTCTTTATGGTGATCATCAAAAAGTTCTAGCGAAAAAGGATTTGTACGTTGGATAGTGTTGATACAAACCAAAGTCATCTCGAGAAAACTTATCCAGGGCAACCATACAGAATCTTAGTTGGCATTTGGTAAAATATTTTCTAGGGCCTTAAGTTTGTATGAACTGAAATTAAAGTGATTTTGGTGATTAAGTGGCGTTAGGTAAACAATTTAAATTCAGCACTAATCATCAATACCACTGAAATTAAGTGAAAAGTAAAAATAGTCACCTTACCTTAACTTATTGTGGTAAGTGAAAGCATCTTTTTAAAAAAATTTAGTATTCTCTTTTAATACCGATGATGTCATTTTCTTAAAGCTTTCTCTTTTAAAAACTTACGAAAATAGCCTAATAAATATTTCAAAATACCCACAATACCCTTGACTTAATTTTAAAAATTAACATTTACAAAACAATCCAATTAAAACATAAGTCATTAAGCTATTAGACCTTAAACAATTTAAGCTTTTAGATTTATAACTTAATTTTTCAAATGCGAGAACCGTTTTTCTCGCTGCCCCTATAGACAGAGATCACCCAATCAATGTACAACTTTTAGATGGTGAGGGCACAAAATCCCTCAAAGCCATCAAGCCCTTCACAATCCTTAACAGTGTGCTCTACCATTGTAATCGAATGATCAAGATCAAAACCCCGTCTTAACAAATTGACTTTTCTATTGATCATATAATTGGCATTATTGATAAGAGAGTTTAAAAAAAAAAAAAAAAAAACATGATTTTTTAGTTAGGTAGTTCGTCCATTGGACGGTCGAGATTCATGAGCGCGTGTGTACACCAATCGAAATGTATAGATGATTCGTACAGTTATGCTTTGTTGACTTTTTGAAACTTTTTGTGGTTTTTTCCTCAGCGAGCCCAAGTGCCAAATACAACCAAAAAGAGCTGTAAAGTAAACTTACATCAATGTCATGAGTCATGAGAAGGATGGGCTTGTCATCAAATGCTTCCAAACACCCACCGTGAAACCCATATGACCTCTCTTTCTCTTCCAACACCCGTGAACCGATAACCTTAAACACACAAATAATATATAGACTTATTATCCACACAACCTTTTCAAATATATTTAAACTCTTGTATTAATCTACAAAGAAAAAGATATAATGCTGCCTGGAGCATTGAAAGCAATGTTCCCTACACTCCATATCATACACATGTACACCCACTTTCAAATTGGGACAGTTCAAATTGTAGGCCACTTGTTCTATAGTGTATATGACCCAACGATCAGACCGTCAAGCAACTCCAATCGGGTCTCCAAATTTTGGTTGCAAAAATGAATCTTCTCCATATTTGAAGATGGAGACACCCTTCAAAAAATATGTTTGGAGTCAAAATGATATAAAAAGGTATTAAATTTATTCAAAACATTACTAGAAGGGGTAAAAATAAAAATTCAGAAAAGCAAAAAAGCAGATCACCATATAGAAATCTTCATATTTGGAGTCTGAAATACAGATAGAGGGGCTGGCTTCAAATTTGGAGCTGAACATAGAGATGGGTTGGAGTTAGATTTTAAAAAAAAAAAAAACAGAGTTGCTCACTCCCTTGATTGATTTTATATTGATCCTAGTTTTTATGTGTTCAATTGAACGGTCTGGATTAAGGAATCTGTGGATACCATGCATGATATGAGGTCAGAGTTGTATGACATCTTTAACACCAAAGGATATAAATGGTTTAATTTCATGCACAAAGTTCTAACATGTAAATGGACAAATAGGATATTCTTTTCCCTAGCATTAAAATATAGAAAAAGAAATATATTTTTGCATAAAGTTATCGTTTGCAAATTCAAGATGAAAACATGGATAATCAAGAAAAAAATTAGCTGCTAAATATATATTAGGTGATATAGAAATTGTAAAAAATAAAAAATAAAAATTATGTGGTGTTGCTAACCAATCAGGTGCTGCCATCCATCCATACTTGGCGGAGCACGACCCACGTATGTACCATTGGAAGAACCAGTTTGGATCGACACTCCCATATCGAAAAATGATGCCATTAAAAAAATTGTTTATAGAAATAGGCCTAACAATATCTAAAAATTGTTTATATATATATATATATATATATATATATATATAAGGTGATATAGAAATTAGAAAAAAAAATTATGTCGACATGGCGAACCAATCAGACGCTGCCATCATAATCCACGTGATTTGACAGGAGAATATTCTAAAAAATTTAAATATTCCCACTTTGATGTGTACCGATGGAAGAACCTAATTGGATCCACACCCCATATCGTAAAATGTTGCACATTAAAAAAATTCTCTATAGAAATATCCCTAACAACAAGTATGCAAGGCGTATCGAAAAAACAAGGATGCAACATGTATAGAAGTTCTCCAAATCCCTACATCATCAAAAGATCAAAATCAAAGCAACATTTGACAAAAAAAAAATAAAAAACGCAAAGCGATAAGTTAAATCCAAGTGAATATTTTGAAATCTTTCCTATCAAGATGTGATAAAAAGGATATTCATGAAAAAATAGCTGCTAAATACATTGATATAAATATTAGAAAAAAAAATTGTCGACATGGTGAACCAATCAGGTGCTGTCATCGTAATCCACGTGATTTGACAGTAGAATACTCTAAAAAGTTAAAATATTCTCGCTTCGATGTGTACCGATCGATGGAAGAACCTGATTGGATCCACACCCCCATATCGAAAAATGTCGCACATTAAAAAAAATTCTCTATAGAAATAGGACTAGCAACAAGTATGCAACGCGTACTGAAAAAACAAGTCTGCAACTTATTTGGAAGTTCTCTAAATCCCAATGACATCAAAAGATCAAAGCGACATTTGACAAAAAAAAAAATTCAAAGCGATGAGTAAAATCCAAATGAATTTTTTGTAATCTTTCCTATCTGGCTGTTCTTGGCCCCTCAGATTTGTGGCTAGCCAGCATGTCTCGTGAACCAAGTGGGGCCCAAGTATCATTTTTGGCTTACTGGAGGAGAAGAGCCTCTCTTTTATCTACCTAGCTTGCTTCTTATTTCTTACTGTTGGGTGTTTGTAGGGAAAGAATTTACCCACATTCACTGCTTATTGTTTGCAGTTGACTGGTTTTTGCATGAATGACATAAAGAAGCTTGGTGGGTCATGTTCTTCCAAGCAAGAAAAGTTATGGAAGATTTAATTTTTCTGTTTCAAATTTACTAGAAAAAAACTGTACATTAAAGGGAATTTATTAAGAGAAACCTTGTAAATCAGAGACCCCATTATATATAAAGCCTACCCACCAAGTGTTCTTACTGATAGAGTCAGAGAGTTCCACAGAATGGGCAGTATGATCAGAATGTCCTGGTTGCTGATATTCATTCTCAGTTTCCTCTTCAATGATCTTTCAGAGGCTAAACATGAGAAGAAGCAGCTTCCTTCTGCAGTTGTTGTTGGGACTGTTTACTGTGATACTTGTTTTCAACAGGATTTCTCCAAGACCAGCCACTTCATATCAGGTTCATGTCTCAAATTAAAATTCAGTTTTCCTTTTTTATTCAAGTTCGGTTCGATGGACTAACCAAAATTGTAATTGTTGTGTGCAGGTGCTTCTGTTGCAGTGGAGTGCAGAGATGGTTCGAATTCGAAATCCAGTTTTCATAAGGAAGTGAAGACGAATGAACATGGAGAATTCGAAGTTCGTCTACCTTTTGCAGTTAGTAAACATGTCAAGAGAATTAAGAAATGTTCAGTGAAGTTAATTAGCAGCAGTGAGCCATATTGCTCGGTTGCGTCATCGGCAACTTCGTCGTCTCTCCATCTGAAGTCAAGAAAGCAAGGAACTCACATTTTCTCAGCTGGGTTTTTCACATTCAAGCCTCTAAAACAACCAGAGCTCTGTAACCAGAAACCAAGCCTTGCAAATTCTAAGGAATTTAGTTCCAGCAAGACCTTCTTTCCTTTTCCGAACGTTCCGATATTTCCACCTGTAACTCAAAATCCAACATTGCCAAATCTACCTCCTCTTCCATCATTGCCAACTCTGCCACCTCTCCCTACTCTCCCAACTCTGCCACTTCTCCCCCCCATTACGCAAAATCCAACAATGCCAAATCCAACTCCTATTCCTCTTCCTCTATCACCGCCACCACTCCTTCCCCTCCCACCACTTCCTGTACCACCAAATATACCACCTTTGTCTAAATTGGGAGGGAAACCAAAAGCTACTGAATTTTCAAACAGAAATTCAGTCCACCCAACATCCTTTTTTCCATCCCCACCAATACCATTGTTGCCATCACCACCACCTGCCTTTGGAATTCCACTGCCACCTAACCCATTTCAGCCACCGCCGCTTCTGCCGAATCCATTCCAGCCACCACCTCTTCTGCCAAACCCATTCCAGCCACCACCACCATCCATCAATCTTCCACCAATTCTTCCCCCTATACCTGGGCTAACTCCCTCACCAACTCCAACCTTTCCCACACCATTTCTTCCCCCTATACCTGGACTAACTCCATCACCACCACCGCCAACCGTCCGCTTTCCTTTCCCTCCATTCCTACTCCCTCCTTCACCTAATTTCCCTGGAATTCCCCCAGCTTCTCCTTCAAAGAAAACCTCACCTTGATTAAACTGTATTGAAAGTACTATAGTATAAGAATAACTACAAGTAACAATTTTTTTTTTTTTTTTACTTTTTTGGATCTTCAACTTTTTATCTTTTGTTTTGGTATATAGATGTAATTAGTAGTACAATAAGGTAAATGGATATTGTATTGGGGAAGATCGACATCGATTTACTGTACTAAGAATAAAGTGGAAATTCAAGTTAATGTGCAGGTTCTCTACTGAAATTAACAAAAGGCAGTGAGAAACAATGTGAAAATTCTGATTGTTACTGTAATGTGAAATGGTAAAAATAAGCTTTCTATCTTCATAACGAATGAAAGAAACGCCTTCAAATGTAATAAAGAAGAGTACAAGAGAGAAATGAAATTAGAAAATGGGTATTGCCTCAGTATAAAGAATGGTGAGGTGATCCTTGTCTAGCAACAGAGTTGGCAACCTCATTAGAGCACTTCTTAAGGGTTGAATGAAATGTTGAAAACACAATTTCCTCAAATGTGCTACAAAAATGTTCGTCTCCAAGGCTCCTAGAGTAATTGAAGCCCATTGTATTACATTTGATGATGAATCTCCTCGCGCTTTGCACATAGTATATCGAATCAAAGCCTAAATTTTCCGGAGTCTCGGATACCAGTTGGAAGGTCAAACACTTCTTCATCAGATCTCACATTGTACCTCATGACTTGTGCAACTACAGCCAAATCCAGTTTACTAAACAAGGTTCCATCAATACTTGAGAGGATTCATTTGTGTGTTTAGGTCACACCCATATATAAAAATGTCTACAAACTCATCGTTAGCATCATTCACATGTAGTAATGATTTAAAAAATCATAGTATTTGATACAAATCAGACCCATAACCCTCAATTACCTCGCCCTTGTTGCCTCGATGAATACCTTTTTAGGCTGGCTATCCGTTTGTTTTAAGTGGCAGCTGCATTTTTCTTTCAATAACAGAAGCCAAATGGTTGGATAATGTTCATAAAATGCATTTGATGATCTAAGTTTCTGTTTACATATTATTACAGCAAGGCTACAAAGCAGTAGTCTACACAAAAGTTAAATTTATGCTTCATCAAGCGAAGCTCCATATCCCTAGACCCCCTCAAGAACCAAATGAACTTCAAAACATCAATTTGTTTACCAGGACTCAAAAATACAGACACTGATATACATGAATGCTTTTTTCCTCTAAGCTGATAAGCTGGCTTACAACCTACCGGTTTCTACACTATAAAACTCGAAGCAACCTACGGCTTCTATACCAGAAAACTCAAAGCCAGGAGGAGCCACACCAATCTTCATTCTATACCAATGAGTGGATAACTAGAATTAATCAAAATTAAAAATGGTTTATGTCAGTATTCCCTATCATGATATCGGTAGAAGTTTTTCCTTCAGTCGAGAAATAAGTTTAAATTTCTCTTCTGCTTCAACTTGCTGGCGGATGTCAGTTCTTGATGCTCGATCTGGATGAAATCTTAGCAAGGCTTGTTTATAAGCTGCATGTACCTGCCATGATCATCAATATTAAGTAAAGGAAGCAATGTACAAGATCAGAACAACACACATGAATCATTTTTTTATTTTTGGAGATGGTTAAAACAGGAATCAATCTTAGTACTACACTCAATAATATAGGTTACAAACAAACCCTAAGAGACCACATTGCTATATGGAGGACAGGTAGGGATACACGTGTAAAGTGGACACTGGTGCGGAGTGCCTCTGCAAACCCTAAAAATGAGATTCAAGGATTGGCCACGACATTACAATAAAAGAAGTTGGTCGTTATAAAAATAAGGGTTATAATTGGTTATATAGTAGGAAATATGATGACTGTGCCAATTACATAATGCTATGCAACAATGACAGGGACGTGTGTCAGTGTCTGACACAGATACGAGGTGTTATATTGCAAGAAGATCAAAACGCAGACAGGACCGTACATATGTATTATAATATAATATTTTTGTTATATTTTAATCAGAAGTTTTTTTAAAATAAAATAAGGAAAGAAATACATGAAAAGTAAAAGAAGCATTTACATATGCCATGGAGCTATTCAATAACATAATAAATATAAGTAGATTTATATGAAGGAAGATCAATAAACAACCATAGCTATATTTAACTACTTAACAAAGTATTATATGGAGGATGGAACACAATATGGAGGATGGAACACAACATCACTCTTTCAGAAATCATTTTTTAACAACAAAATCATTAAATAATGGTGACACTACCTAGGACATGAAATGGGGCAGGTTGAACCCAAGATCCGATCCAATTAGTGGGTTTATGATATTCGTATGGAAATGGATCGAATATGAATTCATGTAAGTTGATTTGATTTGATTTAGCGTCAAATTTGGATCTTTGGGGTTTTGGGTCAGGTCAGATACTAGGTTTGGGTTTCTTCCTTACTAAGAAGTTGTTGTTCTATATATATTCAACCCATCTTCTGCGTCATATTCTGATCTTCCAAAATGGATCATGGTTCGAATTTGGATCATGTGTCATGGATACAAATCGAATCCAGATCAGGCTATGGGTCATGCTATTTAAATTCAGATGCAGATCAGTATCTACTTAGATCCGACCCATTTCATCCCCCAATACTACCGTATGTGTCAGGATGTGGTGACACACACATAAGTGTTGATACATATCCGAAACATGAAAAACCCTAAAAGTATGTTTTCTTGTTACATAGCAGTGATAGCACAAATGTAATAATTTTCCAAGCTTAGAAAAGAGAGAGAGGATTGAAATTTGGGATGACACCTCTCACTCCATCCAAAGCCCAAGCTTTTTGTTGGATTGCGCTTCCAAAAGGATCCTCACCATTATTACCTTCAACATACAGGCATGAAAATTTCCAAATATGTGTAGGCACACAAAAAGTAGGAAAACTTCCTCGCCATTTTGATTGTTCATGGTTCAAGATGGAGGTGGTTTACTTGTTGGAGTTGCATCGGAGATGCTAGGAATGATCTATACATTCTTTCATTATTCTTTATTCTTTGGCTTTCCTATGGAAAGAATTATGGTGGTAACTCAATAATAAAATTTTCAAAGGCTTGGACATTGACACAATTTGCAATGAAGAAGGCCTATACTACTATCTGTGGGGCTCTTTGGTGACTAGAATTCAGAATCTTTAGAGTCAATGACCTATAAAGAAATTGGGGGAGAACGGTTTGAAGCAAGACTGCCATCAAGTCACATTCCAATTGAAAGACTCCTCAAAAGGGAATTCTAAAGGTTAATTTTGGCAAAAGCTGTTTGGGCAATCTGGGTCTGGGTTCTTCAGGTATAAGGAATGACTAGAGACACCAATGGTATTACTCCATTGCCTTTTGCGGATCCAATTAGCATCAAAGCCACCAACACAGTGAAGGCTTTATTTATGCAATTGAGAGCCCTTCGCTTTCCTTATGAAGCTCCTCTGAATGCTATTAGATGGACAAGTACTCAAGCAACATTTTCTTGTACACGTGCAAATGAATTAAAGGAGATTCATGACATTAATAATATCTTTCTTCATAGCCTTTGGGAGGTTAATAAGGTCAAGACTTGTTCATAAAGTACAGATTTTAACGGAGTCTACTTGACTTGGTAACTTGTTTCTTCTCTTGTAGCCCATGCATGGGCTTTCTTCTTTTTATTTTCTCATATGGTGGGATGTGATAGGGTTTGCAAGGCCAAAGACAAAGGAGGTTTGGGCATTAAATATCTCAAAGCTATGAATCTAGCCCTTCTGGGCAAATGGTTATGGAGGTTCAGGAAGGAGGTCACCAGCTTCTAGAGGAAGGTCACTGTAGGCAAGTATGGGGTTTCCTTTTTTGGTTGGGTGAGCCAGGTGGTGAGAAGATCGTACGGGTGTAGTGTGTGGAGGGGGATTTTAAAGGTATCTGAGGAGTGTGGTTCGAGGTTGGGTCCGGGGACAGGATCAGATTCTGAAAGGACACCTGGTGTGGAGAATTCTTTGTGTGTGGATTTTCCAGAACTTTATGCTATTTCAGTGCGAAAGAACAGGTCTATCCAGGATTGTTTCCAGAATGAAGGGGAGGATGATGGGTAGAATCTGGGTTTCAAGAGAAACCTCAATGACTGGGAAATTGAACATTTATCTAGATTGATATCCAGATTGCAGGATATCCATCTCCCCTCTTCAGTCCAAGATAAAAGGGTTTGGACCTGGACAAAAGGAGGTTCGTTCTCAGTGAGATCTTTTTATAAGGTGCTTCAAAGTTCAGATGACTCAGGTGGCGTTTGGTAAAACTTTTTTTCAGACCTTAAGTCTGATTTAGCTGAAATTAAGTGATTTTGGTGATTAAGTTGCATTTGGTAAATGACTTAATTTCAGCACTTATCACCAAACTCAAGGAAAAAAAGTGAAAAGTAAAAAGTGACCCAGCCTTCACTTATTGCGGTAAGTGAATGAATCTTTAAAAAGATTCTTAGATTCTTTTTTAATACCAACAATGCCCTTTTTTCAAAACTTTCTCTTTTAAAAACTTATGAAAGTATCCTAATAAACATTTCAGAATACCCACAATGCCCTTGACTTAATTTTAAGACTTAAGACCTTCACCAAACAACCAAATCCAGCCATAATTCATTAAGCTACCAGATCTTAAGCACTTTAAGCTTTTAGATCTGATAACTTAATTTACCAAACGCCACCTCAGTCTTTCCGGTGTCTTTGGTTTGGAGATCTAAGATCCCTACTAAAGTGGCTTTCTTTGCTTAGGAGGCTTCTCTTGAGAAAATTTTGACAGTGGATCATCTAAACGCAAGAGGGCTCATCTTGGTTGACTAATGTTGGATGTGTAGAAACAATGGGGAATCAATGAATCATCTTTTATTACACTGTGACATGGCTAAGGAAGTTTGAAGCTCATTTCTCTCTAAGTTTGGGAAGAATTGGGTTATGCCAAGCTATATTATGACCCTCATGCTCTCTTGGAGATCTAATGCTTTTTCGGCTTGAGGTAGTATTCTATGAAGGATGCTCCCTCTCGCATTTATTTGGGACCTTTGGAAGGAGATAAATCAGTCTCTGGGGGCAAGCAAGCCAACTTGTACGCCATTGTTTTCAACATCAAAGGGATAACGTTTCTTTAATCTAAGAGGTTTCTAGAATGCATGAGCTTGTTCTTCGAGGACTTTGTATTTCGTTGGGGTCTTTTAAGTACTCGGGATGGTAGTTAGTTTGGGCTTCGATTGTTGTTGCTTGTTTAGCCTTTGCCTACTGTAGGTCATCTCAACCTCTTTAGCTTAGGCTTGTTCTCTTTTGGCACTGGCCCCAATAAAGCTTATACTTATCAAAAAAAAAAAAAAGTACGACTACGATAGAGTATATGCAATGCAGCTTTAGTAAGGACATGCAGAAGGGCATTAGGCATGATTGATGGTTAGGAAATACCCCAAGCAACCATTTTAGTTATTTAGGTTCAAAGTAGGGAAGATTGAAGAGGACATTGCTCATAGAATGCGAACTATGTATCTAAATGGAGATGTGCTTCAGAGTAGTATTTGACTGGACATACAGATGGGTTATCATTGTCGACTATTGCTCGTTGTGTAAGCATAGTGGGGAGTCTGTTAATCATATCTGCAAAGTGGCTAGCGTAGTTTGGTCGGCTTTCCTATCGGACTTCGAGATGTTTTGGGTGTTGCCCCGTTCAGTGCTCAATCTTCTCTCTAGTTGGCTTACCTCGGCAAAGGAAGTAGTGTCCACCATCATTCTCAATATCAAGGGATGGTCGTTCCTTTGGTCCAAAATTTTCGTTGAGTGTCGTCGTTGTTTTTTGAGGACTTTGTCTTCTGTTCGGACCTTTTATGTTCTATAGAATGGGCTTAGTTTCTTTTTCATGTTTTTGGTTCTTTGTTGCTTTGTTTCCTCCCCTCGGTTTCTTTTTTTAGTAGATCATCTCAACCTCTAAAGCTATAACTATAATCTTTTGGCTTTTCGGCCTTTTATAATTTATACTTATCAAAAATATATATACAGATCAAACTAAAGAGAATTTTACAAGACAACTATAAGACCAGCTCTACTTTATGGAGGATAATGACGTGCAATCAAGAAACAACATATTCATAAAATGTGTACCAAAAGTGAGGATGTAGGATGGATGAGTGGAAAGACAAGGTAGTGCAAAATAAGAATTGAGCACACCCAAGGGAACCAAGGAGTAGCCCTGATAAGGATGAAATAAAGATGACATGTCGAATTAGACAATTTGTACAATGAAAACCAAATGACAACACCAGTGAGAAGGAGTGATTTGGTGTTAGGTTGAAGGATCTAAAAGGGAGAGAGGAAGGTCGAATGACAGTTTGATTAAGAAAAGAATTGAAGACGAGCCATACAGAAGATATAGCTTTAGATAAAACTAAATGGTGAAGTCCGATTCAAGTTGCCAACCATAAATAGTTGGGATGCTTTTCCTTTGGTCCAAAGGGTTCAATGAATGCAAAGGGATCTTCTTTGAGGACCTTGTATTCCGTTGGAACACTATGTTCTAAGGATGGTTGATACTAGAATTTTCATTCTCTTTTGTTGTTTTTCCTATATTTGTCTACTGTAGGCCATCTCGACCTCTTTAGCTGATTAATGTATTTTGTTTGGCTTTTGCCTCTTTAATGATAATTTTTATTTATCAAAAAAAAAAAAAATAGTTGGGATACAAGGCATTGCAGATGATAACTTTGTTTTTGATAAATAACATTGCAAATGATGATGATTCAGACTTAACAAACTTCTAAGGTAGTTTCCCTACCAAGGATTCATCTCAAAATTCCTAACTACCCAAATATAGATAAAAATGATAGATGAAGGGTGAACATGTTTCAACATTTCCTGAAACTCGGAAGACTATTTTTGTCCTGGTTAATGAAGCATTCAAACATTTAAAGAATCTTCAAAGTAAAATTATTAGTATTTTTTGCAATTACAAAATGGGGTTTTTTAATAAGAAATATATTAAAAGAAGAGGGGGGAAACCCCACAAGGAACAAACAACCACCGAGAAGAACAGAATCAAACTCAAGGAGATAAGGTATCTCCTAAGAGTTCATCCCATCTAAATACAAAAGCATAAAACAAGCACCCTCTAAACTCAGGCTTTATGGAAGTCCACAAAATAACAAAGCTTTGACTTTATATGACAAAAGAATAATATATATGACATAGTTAAGCATCCTAGAAACATCCCATGTAATATCAGATAGCAGAATCGGTATCGTAACACGGTATTGTAACATGTCGATACTGGTGAAAAAAACAGATATAAACACACTTGTATCCTAGCAAAATCCCGGTAACATTTATGGATAAAATGAGAACTTAGTAACAAGGACACTTCACTTTTAGGGCTTTTTGCCGTGTCGGACACCTCGACACCTGGACATGCGTGTCGACACTTCCCGACACACATTTGGACACTTATGGCCGTGTCACCCCTTATTTTAATAATTTTTAATATAAAATTGATTCCTAAAAGTGGGTTGGCGTGTTCCATCCTCCATACAATAATAAATTAATATATATTGTCTTCTTTATTTTCTATTTTTTGTTATTTTATTAATAATTTTAAGCATTCATATGTATTAATATATTATAATTAATATATGTACGGACGTGTCTACGTATCGTATTTTTTATGTTGCCGTGTCGGACACCTCGTATCTGTGTCGGACACCGACACCCGTGTCCGTGTCCTTGTTACATAGTATAGATGTAATGGAGAAGGATGGACCTTATACACAATAAAACCTTAAGGAGTACCATATAACATCTGCTCAGGGGGTTCATAAGTTAAAAGCAGCAGAATATTTCAAGAATCAATTGAAATTTTAAGGAGAACTTCTTCATACCGGAAACCTTCATATAAATTGTAGATTGCTGTTAAAAGGACACTGATGCCATATCCCTGCTGGTAAGTTCATATTATACCACCTAAATCCAAGTATTTGGATATTGGAATTATGCATCATAAAAAGGTATACAATGTCACAAGTCAAATATCCAACGGCTTGGATTTTCGTAGTATTGTAACTTACAACCACACTACCATGGCTATCGCATCATTGCCCTTCAAATAATAACTAATAAAGTTCTCATTCATGATATTTCTAAAATAATTGTAGTAGGAATATCAACAGTAAACTAATAATGCTGGGAAATCAATGATTTGCATGCAAAATACACCACGGAGAGATGCAATAATTAAGAGAACATGCAACTCACCTCACGTGACATGGGATAGAGACCACCTCCTACATGGATACCCAAGCCACGTAGTAGTGAAGCCATATCATAATACTTAACTTCCAATTTGTCAAGATCCTTCCTCACTTCAATACGAAGCTGTTCTTTCAAGTTTATAGTTTCAACATCCTGAATTTGGCATCATCAAGCAAATGAGACACCAGTTAAAAATAAAAATAGACACTTGGAAAACTGTTATGCTCATTTCCTACTAAACTAAACAGGAAGAAATGAACTCAGAATTGAGGAAGGAAAACACAGGGCAGAGTCTAAGAAAAAGAGAATATAGGAGTTAATATAAGAAAATGGAGAAAAGGTAGTCATGAGGAAACAAAGTAGGTAAAAAGGTAGGAATTCAGACCTTCCTTTGTGTTTCTCGCATTTCTTCCACACGTTCTTTTTGTCTTCTCTCCGTATCTAACAAACGCAGAGCTTCAGCCCTTTTTTTCTTCCTCAACCTCTGTGCTTCTTCTGCCTTCAAATGATCAAGCACAACATATGTCAGATAAAGATTCATCACCTTTACGGTATTTACATAATTACTTTTCCTTCAGATTGAGCTTATATATTTTTGCAGTCCACAGAGTACAGAAACTGCAAGCCCGACAATTGAGCTTAACATGATGCTGTAGTATTAATAGTTAATAAAGGTAAAGGCGAAAATTCAGTAGGTATAAATTAATGATGTACAACAAGTATGAGACCAACGTCCTGCATATTATCCCTGTAGTTCGGGGTTCAGATCCACCAGGCAAAGCTCGCAAAGAGCAAAGGTGTACCAATCCCCATTGGACTTAGATACTTATGCTCTTGTAAGTGTATATATTTGAGAATATATTAGCAATTGAAAGTAGTTTAGTACAGTTCACAACCGCACTATAGTGTAAAATAAAGATTATGCATTTTCAAAAAGAAAATTCGACTTAATTTATTGCAAAAGTGCTTTAAAAGGCATTTGAGGTTTATGGCTTGAGGCTTGCCTCGGGGCAAGGCTTTCCCAAATGCCCTAAGCCTTACTAAATAAGATAAAAGCCTATGAGGCATATGTCTTGTCTACTGAGACTTTAAAAAAGACACTCGGGACGAGGCTTTCCCAAACATCCTAAGGCTTAATAAAAAAAAGCTTAAAATACTATGAGGCATATGTCTCGTCTATTGAAACTTTTAAAAAGGCTTACATCTTACGCCTTTTACACATGTTTTAATGCCTTGTGCTAGAAACGTGCGACTCACATGCATATGCCAGTGGGGGCAGTCGTACCTTAATCAATTTTTTCCCTCTAAATCATAGTTAAATAATAAGCTATTCTAGATTATATAAAAGCCACAAAAAAATCTCTTTCTCCCATATAAAATAGATTAAAGTTATTTTTTCACAAATTTATCTTTTTCTTGAATTATCCTATTTTTTATTTTTTTATCGGTAAATTTATTTTCTTATTTTTATATTCATTTAAAAAGGCATGTTCGTGAGGATTACACCCCACACTTTAGGCCATTGAACCACCTCGTCTTAGGCCTTCACGTTTAAATCATTGGGTGTGGTTGTTACACTAAGCTCTGTTCTTATTTTAATAGACTCCAACCTGAAAAGTTGGAAGTATGAAACTATGGATGTGGTATACTTATAATTTAAGTTTGATGAGTTCCAAACTTTGAATATATAAATATGAAACTATGGATGTGATTGTGGTACTCTTTTAATTTGATTTTGAGAGTTTGGAATTTGGATTTGGATATTGAAATGTGAATTGTCATAATTGTTTTCTTATTTTTTGTGTTTTTTCCTTTTTTGGGGGAATATTTGCTATTTATTTGTATATTTAATTATTTATCTATTTAAAAACACATGCTTCTCGCCTCAAGACTTTGATTAGTGAAGCGCCTCGCCTCACGCCTTATAGCATTTTTACACTAAATTGTAATCATTTTTGGAAGCAATGGCACATTGGATTCCTACTCCTCTATGCACGTGTCAATGTCGTTAGGGGTTTCACTAGTTTAATTATGAGTACTTTATAGAGTTCTAAATTATAGCACGCATAGAAAATATGCATAGATCAAGGATTTAAATTCCAGTTTTGAATAGTTTTGTCCCATGTAGAAACCGAAATTTCGCCTGAAATTCGAAATTTCTATGAAATTGTATAAAAAAGAACTCAAATTTCGGTGATTTCGGTTTTGGGCCACAATTTCGGGCATGCTGACGAAATTTAAAACCATGTCATAGATATGTAGCTGATAGGAAGCTAAAATATAGAAGCGCACTACACTGCTTCATATGTTAAAGGTTTTAATTGGAAACTATGGACTTTCAGCAGAATGAAGGAAAATGTAAATACACAACCAAAATTGTAGAAATGTTTTGTGTAACCCAATGATATGATTGGTAATCACAAGAGGTTAGATATTGCATTGGAGAGACTCTAAAACACAGATGCCACTAGTTGAAGGAATTTATATAACCTGAATTTGTAACTGTCGCTGCCTAGATGCCCATTCTTCTTCTGCTGCACGCTTATACTCATCAGTCTCCTTAAGTTTTTCTCTATCACCAATTATATGATTCTGAACATCAGGCATAAGATCCCCATCTCGAGCATGGAACAAAAGACTCCTCTCATCCTGTTGTGGAGTGTTACACAGAGATTCGAGAGCAGGTCCCTCTTTATCCTTATTAAAAGACCTCTTGTGATTAATCTGTGTTTTATCTTGTTGAATATTGGACAAAGGTGGTATCTCTTTGTGCCTGAAATTAGCTCTTTCATAGTTTGAATCATTCAGTGACTGAGTGTTACTAAAATAAGGTTCTTGACGAATCCTGTCATCTTTGTCCAAAGAAACGACTCTGTCATGATTAACCTGTGTTTCATCCAACTTTTCGGTGTTGCAGAAAGAAGCCTCCTCATCCTGGAAACTAGCTTTGTCACGATTAAAGAGCATGTCATGCATTGACTGAGTGTTGAACCAACAAGGTTCTCCAGAAACCTTTTCCTCTTTATCCCGAAAACAAGCTTTTTTATATCTTTCGCTTTGCAGTTGACTGGACCATAAAGAAGGTCCTCCAGGAATTTGTTCTCTGTTTCGAAGACTAGCTCCACCAAGATTAACATTTGTGTCACTTTGCGACTCAGAATCACAAAAAGAAGGTTCCCCTGGGGATGTTTTCCCTCTGTCCTGAAGACCATCTTTTCTATGAGAAAACTGTGCTTTTTCCCATGACACAGTTTTGCAACTTAAAGGGTTCTCCTGGTAACCAGTTTGACCCAAATCTGCAACAGGGTCGCCCCCCTCAGGTTTGAAAGGATCCCCCATAATGACATCATTGGTGGCTGTGGAAGTAGATTGTTTCTCAGTTTCATCGTTTGCAGTGCTTGAACTAGAACAAACTGGTGCTTCTACGTGTTGTTCAGCTGTGTTTTCTACTTCAACGTTTTTCAGAGCATCAGTAGAGGATCCAGAGGCACTAGCCTGATCCTCAAAACTAGATTGACCATTCCGGACATTCTTGGACATCCTCTTCCTCAAAGCAGCTCTTTCCCACTGTTCACAAATTTTTCCAGAAGATCCTTCCATAAGCTCACAGTCAGAACTGTTACTTTCAGAGGAACTACTTTCACACACAGGACTTAAACCAAAACGATTTCTGGAGAGAGTTTTCCCAGAGTATGTCCACTTGCAGTTTGATAGTTTGAGAGGGAATTTTCTTTCCCAAATGAATTGACACTCATCACCAGATGATTCTTCAGAACTCTGTGATTGGCTGGAAGCAGGACAAGACGCCTTGCTTGAGGTGGCATCATCTAGATCACCTCCAGCTTCATCAACATTTCTAGCATTGTCATCATCACTACTTTCGTCATCATCAATGCTAATAATGCTACTGGATGGCAACTTTTTGTGTGGTGCTGATACCTTGGAACCTTGGAATCTCTGCTGAGCACACTCCGGAACATCAACGCTAACATTATGGAACTTATCATTGTCATCATCGATGAAGACCACATTTTTGGTTCTGCCATTCTCCTTGCACCTTTGTAGGGTTCCCCTTCCAGACTGAGTTCTTGTTTGAGATTGACCCCTTGACATTCTTTTTACCTCTTGTGTGTCTATGCAGAATACAAAGATATGTGAGAAATGGGAAAACTAGTGCAGGCTATCATCAGTTGGAGCAAGATTATGCTTCATTGATAGTGTGTCCCAGATACCATAACTTGAATCATCTGACATTAATTTCAACTTTCTGCCATATAATATCTTCCAAATGTGGTGGTGAATTTTCTCTCGTCCACTTGTATCCAACCGTCAAAACGGAGTTTTTAGATAACTCACAAGTAAACTAGTTAAATATCCTGCCAAGGGACAAGTACAAAGTAAGAACAATCATTACAACCATTGGGAAGAAAAACATTAAATGAATGGCTAAATCACAGCTGATACAATGGAAGATGAAGGAAGAATATTTTGTGTAAGATATTGGATATACATAACAATGACAACAGAACTTAATTTATCATTTTCTACTTGCTTTCAGTATTTATTAGCATACTATCTCTACAATTTAATGTGTGTAGGGTGTAAATTGGAGCTGTATCCCAATACTCTTCTCAGAAACAGCGGGGTTTTCTTCACACATGAAAGGTCCAAAAGGACCCCACGTATTTCACAAATTCAACACCTTCCCACGTGGAAAGTTTCAGCCCAATAGCACACCGCCACATGGCAAAAAAAAAAAATGTTTCTTTTGCTTCTTTAATTCAATTGCTGCAATATGCAATACACAGACAAAAAGTACAATACATGATAAGTATAAGCGTGGTGTGGACAAGGGCACTATTCACATGGTGAATAAAAAGGGTTGTCCACCAAATAGATGGTCAAGATTGACCATGTAAGCCCCCCCACTTTAAAGAAAACCCTGCACTACAGTGAAAATTTCTGGAGTGCAGCTCTAGAAAAACCTTTTGCCATGTGTCTCACAAAACAAAGGAATTCGAGGGAGGGGCCATTTATTATTTGATTAGACAACATTTTTGTTACTTGACCAACCAGAAGAAGCTATGTTACTCGGATACTTCAAAATGTGTGGCGTATCCATGTCGAATCCTTCACTTCTATGTATAAATGCCGTATCCGTGCCATATCGAGGGCTGTATCCTGGGCATATCTGGGTAACATACATCAAAAGAAGCAAATACAATGGGTACACTACAATTAAGATAGATGAAATAGCAATTAATGCAAAAATAGCCAATTGGTGAACCTACAGCCTGAAAGTTAGTATGATTAGTATCTCCTGGGCGTTGAATTTGAGTTTTTCTCATCATGGGCTTCATGAACCAAGCCCCCAAAGAGTATAGAGCCCATAGGTGAAAAGCATTGGGTCCAGGCCCATGATGATAAAATGCTTAAATCCAATGGGTAAGAACCACTGATCAGGCTAAGTTTTGGGGTCTAGGTTCACCAAGGTTGGGTGGTCAATGGGCCCAAAAAGTGTGACGTGGCACCAAAACAGTCACATATAGAGAAACTTCCTAGTGCATGACATAAGCTAAAGTCCCAAAGCCTTCTAAACGGAAAGCTTTCATACGGAAAATAAAACATTAAATCCACATATGTACTTATCAGTGTAGTCGAAAGCATTAAGCGACGCCCAGGTGACAAGGAATTCTCGGGTGAGGTGATGCCTAGGCGCAGCCTAACCGAAACCTAGGCGATATAGAGAACCTTCCTAGTGCATGACATAAACTACAGTCCCAAAGCCTTCTCAACAGAAAGAATAAAACATTATATCCACACATTTTTTTTTGATAAATACATATGTTCTTATCAGTGTAGTTGAAAACGTTAGGCAATGCCCAGGCAACAAGGATCCATTGGATGAGGCAATGCCTAAACGAAGCCTAGTCAATAATTTATTTATTTATTTCATAGAATTAAGGGTATTTTAGTAACACGCCCCTGAAATTTGAAAGTAATTAGTAATACCCCTTTATACTTTCAAACTTTAAGATTACCCCCCTTGACCTAGTTTAAACATCATTTGAGTAACATTAAAACGTGACATGCATCACGCGCCTGTTAATGTACAATACTTACGACGTGTGATTCAAGTCCGTTTTAACTTAAGCACCGTTAAACTAGGTCAAAGGGGGTAATCCTAAAGTTTGAAAGTATAAGGGGGTATTACTAATTACTTTCAAATTTCAGGGGGGTGTTACTATAATACCTTAAAATTAAAGTTACACAGATAAAGTTGCAAAAAAGATTATTTATTTAATTTTTTGGAATGTGCAAAACCTAAAAATGAACTCAATTTAGACTTATATTTGGATGATCGAATTTAACTGAATCTTTATAAACTTTAGAGTGATAAATCTAGAACTCTACTTTCAAATTAAAAAAGTTTCGCAAATCAAAAGGCACTAAAATTGTATTTATCTATGGTCATCACAGAAAAATTATTATTGTTATTATATTTGTTGTTGTTGTCATTGTCATTATTATTATTATTATTAGAAGGAGGAGGAGGAGGAGGAGAAGAAGAAGCATATGTAACATTGATTTTATTTTTATATGTCTAGCATAGGCAGACGCTTAAATGCCTAGCGCCTTAGCGCATACGCACACCTAGGTGACTGCTTTTGTACTAAAGCCTGCCTAAGTCCTGTTACAGGTGTGAGGGCTGCTCCTGGCTAAGGTGCTAGGCACGCCTAGGTGATTGGTTTTGTACTAAAGCCTGCCTAAGTCCTGTTATAGGTGCTAGGGGTCCTAGTCCTGGCTAGGCGAAGCACTAGCCTAGACGAAGCTTTGACTACATAGGTTCTTATCAATTATCTTTATATATAATATACAACCCATTGCAGCTTCTATTATTTATGAATATATGAATTTATTTAAATGTTTGAAAACACTATTTCAGAAGGCAACTTGTGCAAGTTCAGAACTTGCCACCCAGCTGATGATAGACCTTGTTTCTAAAATGTCAAGGCGATTTTTGGGAGCCAGAAGCTGATGAAAAGGGGGGAAAATAAAAAAAGCCAACACATTTGAAGCAGTTATAGAGCATAGCTCTAGCAGGACGTGTGGCTTTTGGCACAAGAACCATTGGTTACAAAAAACCATTAAAGTATACTATAAAAACCATGAATCCCATTTTTTTGTGGTTTGTCGAGTGCAAAACTTGCCAGATACTCAAAATTCCCATGCAACTCTATACAAACCCAAAAATCAAGACATCACAAGAATACAGATAATACCCAATAACATGTCAAAACCTCACAGTACATATCAGTTTTGAATAGATATGGGTGTGGGTGTCAAAGTCCAACATGGGTGTGAGTGTCCGACTCGAACCTTGAAAAATAGGATTCATGAACTCGACAATAGACTTTAAATGAAGTGAAATAAAGTAGTTGTTTTTTATATAACAATGAAGATAATGTGATAGAATATCTTATGCTTTGTATTATATCCTTATAAACAGGAAGATACGTTTATGTAATGTTATATTTGTTGCATAAAAAACTTCAATTAAAAGGTAGAACTCATAACCTATGGAAAATGTTAATTAGTATCTTACAAGAAAGGAAAGAAAAACAAAACAGAATTTAGAAGTGTCGCACAAGAATCCGTATCAGGTCGGACTTCGACGCCGTCACTTCGCCCGTTCAAAGAATCCATGCAACATAGCATATACCAGGGTGTCCTAAGATAGTACCAAAACACACAAGGTCCCCAGGACCGGTTTATCATGACTATGACATTACCAATAACAGCAAGGTTTTAAATTTCGGTTTCGGTAACCATTTCGATGAGGTCCAAAACCAAAATTTCAGGTGAAATTTCCAAATTTCGGTGGATTTCGGTAGTAACAGTATAAACCATAAACTTAAATGGGTTTGCAAAGACCCACCTATGTGTTTTCAAACAAAAAACGTAAGCTTTTTATGGTCTTCACCCAAACCCATAACTACAATGACCTAAAATTTCCGGTCTGGTGCAGTATATAAAATTTTACAAATATATATAAAAAGCAAAATACCCAGATGGACAAGTATGTAGTAAACTAAATGATAATTTCCTAGATAGGAAAAAATTTTAAATCAATGGGAAATTTAAACACCACATAGCAATATCAACAACTCAAAGCAGAGAAAAGCAGGAAGCATAAGCACTATTATGTCTGGTTCATGTTTCTTCGCTTAAAACCCTAAAACAAACAATTTTTGACTACCCAAGAAGAAAACACAAACCAAATTCTCCCGAACCAAAGAGTAATACCCAGATTTCTAAGTCTAACCAATTACACAACCCATGATTTCGCAACGAAGATATAAACCCTAAATAGATAAATAAACAAAATTCACACAAAAGAAAAAATAGAAGGAGAAGAAAATCACACCAATTCCAGAGAATTCTAGGTCAACCAAAAGCAAATTTAAAGAGTATTTCTCGCTATCGAATCTTCAATTAGAGAAACAAAATGAAATCTACGGAGACAGATCGCAACAACTTTACCTCTTCAGAGAAAACTCTCGCCCTTTTCGAAGCGCGCTCTCGTTCTGTGCCCTATCCTCTTAACGAGGAACAAGAGTATTGAAGTTGAACTCAGAGAAGTCTTTGTTAGGGGGAATCGAAGAAAAGTACGTATAACTGTAAAAGGGATTTTTCGTTAGGGAACGCGCTGTACGGTGAAACGGGTGCTGTGCGTACTGCGGTCGAGCTCTTTGCACTAATAAGATGTAAAGGGACAATGTCGGAAATTGAATTTGACTGGGGGTAATTTTAGTCGCAGCCCAGGACTTGCGAAGGCACTCCCCACGAGTAAAACTTTGATGACAGGCCTGTCATCAAGACCGATGACAGGGACACAATATGAGCCACTTGGCATACTCTTAGAGGACTCTGACCGTATGGATGTTTGTCCAATCCCTAGGTGGGCCCACAAACCAAAAATCGGTCTGATTAGTGATATCTAGGCGTTGGATTGGAATTATTTTCATGGATTGATTTTAATCGTGAGAATTTGAACATTATTGACCATTATTGGAGGTGCAAAGATCCAAAGGTTTGAAATTACTAATCAAGCTGATTTTTGGTTTGCAGATCCACCTAGGGATTGGAAAAACATCCATACGGTCAACATCATCTAAGAGTGTGCCACGTTGTTCATATGCTCCCTGTCATCGGCCTTGATGATAGGTCCTATCATCAAAGTTTTACCACCCTTATTTTTTTGTGTTGCTCTACGGGCGCCCACGTCTTTTGGTTGGGGAGTAAAACTTCTATCACAGCGTTCTTACAGATGCTTCCGTCACAATGCAAACACACAGGCCATGTGGCACACTCTTAGTGGACGCTGATCGTATGGATCTTTGGCCAATCCCTGAGCGGACTTCTAACCAAAAATCAGCCTAATTAGTGATTTCTAAGCGATTTGATTGAAGTTATTTTCATGGGTTGATTTTAACGGTAAGAATTCGAACATTATTGAGTGTTATTTGGGTGCAGAGATCCAAAGGTTGTAAATCACTAATCAGGCTGATTTTTGGTTTATAGGTCCACCGAGGGACTGGCCAAACATCCATATGGCCAGTGTCCACTAAGAGTGTGCCACGTGGCCGGTGTGTTTGCATTGTGACAGAAGCATCTGTCAGAATACTGTGATAGAAGTTTTACTCTCGGCTGGGCACCCACATGCCATCCACCTCTCTCTCTCTCTCTCCTCTTTAGCCCCCACGGTGCTGAATTGCCGTGGGGGCTAAAAGCCTTGAGAGGGAGGAGACACAGAGAGAGAGAGAGAGAGTTATACTAGAGAGGAGAAGAAGGAGAAGGCCGTAGGTGCCCAAACAGAGCAGGGGCATTTTGGTTCAAGTGCCTAGCGAAAAGACGTGGACGCCCGTAGAGTGGCCTTATTTTTTTCCTCTTATATTTGTTTTACAAAAATACCCTAATAAGTTTGGTCATTTTCTTTTTAAAACCATGTACGCGCCCATTCTACTCTTCGCGTTTCTCACTTGGTGCAACAAGAGAAGGTACAAATTGAAATTTAAATCCTTGGTGTTATCTTTGTTCCAAGTAAGAGACGAGATGAAAAAATCATAATTGGTTTTCATTCCAGCACCAACAATCAGTCACCTTGCATCAATGATCGAGCTCGCAAAGTGCCTAATTGATCGAGATGATCGCTTCTCCATCATCGTCCTCAACATGAAAGGGGATGTCGATTCCAAGTTTCATCAACCAAGTTCCCCCATCTATCTTGCTGACTCCTCTCATGAACAAGAAGGATGAATCATACACCCGATTCGTCTATCACGATCGCAGGTACAGTAAAACAAAGGACCGTCCTTCAAGTGATCTTCTATAAAGACCCAAACAATACTCCAAAATTACCTAGGTGATAGAGGAGCGGAAAGCTAAGATCTTAACTTAGGATCCTAACATTGCACCACACTTCAAGGTCGGCGTCCTCGTTGGTGCACTTTATGGCGAGCCCCTAACCCCCTAGCCTTCTTTCCAGGTACCAGGTACACAATTTCTTTTTTTCATAAGTCGCCCATTCCGAGACTGATCACGGTAGACCACTGTGGCGGGCCACTCCCTATCTCATACTATGTTGAGCTCTTTTTTTTAACCCCCTCCATATCCCATACTATGGCAGGCACATGGTTTCTTTTTTTTTTTTTTTACCATAGTTGCCTCTCTCATGACTCGAACCCTAGACGTGGGGTTGGCTTTGATACAAAATGTTAAGACCCAAACCAATACTCCAAAATTACCTAGGTGATAGGGAGCGGAAAGCTAAGGTCTTAACCTAGGATCATAACATTCCATCTTTTCTCGAAAAAGAAAAAGAAAAACCCAAGATAGGCAAAAGTCTTTAATAAACAACTGCACAAGTCCTACGAACAAAGCATAATTCAATTTTTTTTTAGCTGGAGAAATTCTACTATTGTATTTTGACAAAGCTGTGTTTCCAGCCTGAGAGCAAAAGATGTCATTGAAGAGAGTACTGGCAAACCATCAATAGAGTACCGGTAACAATAACCATTAAAGAGCATTATTTGTTGAAGCTACTCGGGCGACAATGGTTTCGGGTTTGTAGAAAAGAAAAAAGGTTTTTCGTTTTAGTGGGGTGCTTTGGCAGGGGAATAGTGCTCTCACTATGTTTGAAATCATAAGCGGGGTGCTTTCAACAGGTCGGGTGCCCTCACAATTCATAGGGTGCTACTAAAATTACCCTTTGACTGGATGTAGTCCTTAATCCTTATTTTCTTTTAAGTGACATAAATACCCTTTTAAATAAACATAATGACTAATAAATGAGTCAATAATAAGAAATTGGTAAAAAATAAGTAAATTTGTTGATGGTACAAATAGTGTGTGGGGCTCATTGACCGATGAAAGATTAGCATATCCTTTGATGGCTGATCTCTAGTCATATTATACGAGTACACAAAAAAAAAAGATCAAATCTAACTATGAGAAAATTATCCCATGAACAATGCCCAAATCCAATAGCCAGTGGATTTACTACCCAAAAAAACATGCTTGAATCCAACAGCTAGAATCATGTCTTAAATAGTATTAAAATCTATGGCTAGAGATAATCAATCAGGTTGATTTTTGGTTTGTATAGCAATAAGAGGTGGGCTAAAAATCCGTGTGGTTAGTGGGACCTGGGCTGGGGGCCTTAGGCGACCGCCTTAAGGTAGAGCCGGCCCAGCATACATTACTATTCCATCAACCAAACACAATTTTAAAAAGAAGACTGCAAGAAGTAAAACAAGAAACAAGCCCTAAGTTATCAAGTGTACTTCATTCATCTCTGTGAAAACTCACATAGATCTACATAGCAACAACCGTGTAATAAACTGAGAAATGGGTCCATAAAAAGCCCTTCTTTATCACTCAAAAAAGTAATAAATGTACAATATATAGATAGATGATATCTTCCTCCAAATCAACCCTCATTTCTAGCATTCCTCCATCTTGAAGACAAGACCAATGGGTGCGTGAAGTGAGTATGAATGATCATACGTGGCGTACATTCAAAAAGGTCCTAGACACCCTACATGTGGGTCCCCTCTCTTGGTTCTGTCATTCCCCAAAAATCATTGACTGAGATCATCCAATTGGTAGCTAGTATTCTTGGACTAGAGGATCCCTTATCTAGAGGACCCAGATATCAGATGATCTAGACATGCCTACATGTGCATGCACCATCATGGACACCTTATCCAACAATCTGGGGTTTGCAAGATGAATCATATTAAGAACTATATCTTCTTCCAAGGCCCACAATACAAATTCAATGAGATTTGGCTGTATTACCCTTATGAATATAAGATGGCTCATGCAATGGGGGCAAGATAAGAGGAGAAAGCAAAGGAATGGGAACTTTATTGTGATACAACGACGACGAAGAAGATGATGACGAAGATGACGACGACGACGAACAATCTAGATTACCCGCGACCGTGTTTGTCCTACCCGCCATCCATTCAGGTGTCACAGGAGGCTTTAAGTGTAGAGGACTAGGAGCTTGCCTCTGTAACCTACTCAGAGGCTTCCTCAACAAAAACTCACCTTTTGGAACGAAAGTTTGGAAACCAGGAAACTCGGTTTTAGAGTTTTCCATTTTTTATGCTCTTTTTCTGATGTTCATGGATTCCTTTTATGTGCTTCTTGGGGGTGAGAGATTAAGCTCTAGAGAGTTCTGAATTAGCTGTTAATATGCTTTCTTTTCTCATCTGGGTTTTATTAGTTTTGTATGCTTCACGTGAGAGGGGAAGCAGTGCCCATAAAAAAACAAGGTTTCAAGTGACAGAGAGTCAGGAAGCACATGAGCTTCAACCTCCAAATTGATCATGAAAAAGAGGCAGCATTTAATGGTGATTCCCATAATGGGAACTCCACCCCACAATTTCTCCCATACAAAGTTCAATAGATGGGTCATCTTCATAATCGATCAGGAATCGTTCATTTGATAGACCACTTGCCAAAAATTGTACCTGCCAAGTGATCCCAGCCATCTGATATATAAAGCAGTTTTTGCAAAGAATCATGAAATGCTGCTTCCGAATAAAAATAATATTTCAAGTTTCAATAATATAAGGACCCACTAATATGATGAGATTGTTGATTGTTGACTGTTGACCAAGTCCAAACAAAGCTGTAATGGTACCTGTTCTGTGCACGTTCACTAATTTCTAAAATATGGAAATACATACTATGTATATAAGGTTTATCATTGTCAATGGACTTTAACCTCTATGCCATACATGTGTCCCACAATCATCAATCCAGATGATCAAATTGGTGGGCACATCTTGCATGGGTCATAACCCAAAAGATAAGACTCTAATCATGTTGATTATGCACAATTTATCGCATGTGGATGAACGTTTCTCCCTAAGTCGTCAAGTTTTAGCTCTAGATCAAAAGGGTAAGATCCTCTAGTAAGTTTCATTTCTAGATTGTTCCTCATTGCAAAGATGGACCACCAACTAAAAAGTCCAAATCAAGAGTTGATCTGGCCACCACATGGTACATCTGAGATGGAAACACGTGTAGTCAGGTAGAGACGCCACGTGGTGGCATCCCACCACCTCTATCTTACATACACAAAACCAATAATGATGGAGACAATCATGTGTGGGTGGTGAAGAGGATACCCATAAATGGGGGAAATTCAAAAGGGAAAAATCTAGGATACCGACTTCTGTATCAAAATTTGATGCAGAAGTCCTTCAAATTGCAATGTAGTAGACCCGTTCGGGCCCACTTGCCCCTTGAATGTCTGGCCCACACTATGATAGATCTACATACGAAAGATCAGCGTTATTGGTGATTTCTAAGCATTGGATTTGAGCACTTTTTCATCACAGGTATGGAACCAACTCATAGGCCTGTTCATAAAGCCCATGATGAAAAAGTGCTCAAATCCTACGGCTAGAAATCACCAATCATGCTGATTTTTGGTGTGTAGGTCTATCATAGTGTGGGCCAGACATTCAAGGGCCAAGTGGGCCCGAACGAGTCTACGATGTTACAATTTGAGGGACTTGTGCATCAATATTTTGATACAGAAGTCTGCATCAAAGAACAGCCCATTCAAAAGGGCATCCTTTTAGTTTCTCTTCAGCTTTGCTGTGTCATTGCTTAGCCTTTTAGAAGGCAATTTTCCCTCAATCAAAGTCAAAAGGGACGCCATGTCGCTTTCTAATTGGATGAGAGTCCTTGTAAGGACTTGTCTTCCATATCTTGAGAGATCTTCACATTTTGGACCAGTTCAAGAGAGTGAAGGATCTTAGCAAGACTAGGATATGGGATAAGGGGGTATCAAAATTTCCCTCTTCTTTCTCTTTCATCTTTTTTACCAGGTGAGAAATTGGGGGGGGGGGGGGAATCAAAAGGTGGTAACGGGGATAACAAGTTCAGGGAGGGAAGGGTTCCATCAGTGAGTAAGCAAGTCAAGTAAAAACAAAGGTAGAACTCAACCAGGTCAGAGATTGCAACATGTTGAAACAACCAAGCCAAATTGGCTCACGCATCCTCCCACCTTTAGATCTGTCTCTATCTGAAAATGATGTTAAGCTTTCTATTAATTCTTGCTAGGACTCGATTAATAATTGAACTCACACTACCAGCACAAGCCGCCCCCAGCCGACTTGAGGTCAACCCTAATGCCCCTTGGAGAGCAGTTAGGGTTTTTGCCTCGCAATGTCGTTGTCGACAAATCTTCCGATCTTTAGCTTCACCTACCGAAGGAATACATCTTGTCTCATCTGGGTGATTAGGATAATAGGATCCTTCTTCCTGGGAAACAGTTGAATAATCATTTAAAAGTAGGCAAGAAGACGTGGCTTCTCATTAGTGGTTGCTCTCGAACATTGTGGAAACTAACAGAACCAGTCAGTCGAACACAGTTTAGTCTTGCCACCAATGCTGAAGACTGTAAGAACATCAGTCAAACACAGTTAGTCTTGCCGCCAACGTCGAAGACTATAAGAACATCAATCGAACATGGTGGAAACTAACACAACCAGTCAGTCGAACACAGTTTAGTCTTGCCACCAATGCCGAAGACTTGGTAACATCAGTCAAACACTGTTAGTCTTGCCGCCAACCCCGAAGACTATTAAGAACATCAACTTATTTACCATGAAACTGAAATAGATTATAGTTCAGAATAAGCAAGATTAAGATGAAGTCAGCAAATGAGATGAAAATATGAGAATTTGAATATGTACATGGGTTGCAGTTTTATTCTGTGAGGATCATTTACATTCATACTAACATTACTTAGCCAGGCCCGGAAGTCATCAACATGGTTATTTGAATTTACAACTGGAGATATCCTTCATGTAGTTTTCAGTTTTATTTGCTTTCCTGGTCTAAAGGAGGTTGGTTCCCCTCGGTAACTACTGGTAGAAGATGGCAAATGGGAGAATTTACAGGTGCACCACTTTCTGTCTCTACTTTCTTCTTACCGCTTTAGCAGACTTGACTGTGTGCCTGCTCCTACTTTGCCACATCTTCGCTAACATGGTGGTGATTGTGATGGAACTTGCAAAGTAGATATATATGTACATGGACGAGACTGAGAAATGAGTTTTGAGTAGATCCGAATGCTTCTGTCCCTCCTCCCTTTTCAAGAATAGGATCTAACTAGCCCGAAATTCAATAGAGACCTGGACTTGAAAAGACCACCAAAGAGGAACCTAGTTGGGGATTCTTGGGAAGGGGACTTGCAGTACTCAGAGCTGCCTTTCACCTGGAGGATTGTCTGACCGATTGCTTGCCGGATGGAATCTATGGTCTTGGCATCAACAGGATTTCCAGCTGCATCACGGACATAGAAGGTGTTGATGGCTTTCCCTTCTCTGGTCGTGACTTCTGCCCTCGTAACAGATAGGCTGTTCTCACGGAAGATGCGAGTGACATCAGATAGCAACCCAACTCTGTCTGTGGTGCACAACTCCAACTTCAAACCCTGTGAGAAACCAAAGGAAAGAGCCTAAGATAGGAAATAATATAAAACATACACATTGTTAGAGAGCTATCATTGAAAATACAAGCACACACACACACAATACAAAATTCCAAATGGAACCATCCATACACAAGTTTTAAGTTACTTCTTTATGTGATTATTTTAGTTGCAAGGATTCTTTAAAACTGGTCAAGTGCCCATGTTTGAAAAGATTGGTATGGATTAGGTATGGCAACCCTGGTATCTTTCCTTTTTGATCAACCAAGAAAGCTGAAAGAATAGAAAGGGTTTCCAATAAATGAATTAAGAAAGTCGTAAACAAATCACATGAATGGTATGTCTCTCATATCACTCTGTTCTTCCGAAGAATAATTCCAAACTTACCACCACATCTTGCGATGAAACTGAAAGTAAATACTACCTTGAGAGCTTTTGGGAAAGCCAATAGCTAATAATACCTATCTTTAGTGCAATGCACTACAAAATGCAAAGCTAGGTTGGCTGGAGACAATAAAATGCACGATTCTGCAAGTAAACGATACATGAAATCGAACTTGAACTGAAAACCACTCACAGGCAAGGGATTATATTATGCAGATTGGGTGTGGAAACAGACCTACACATGAGGAGCCTGTACATACTGCGCTACAAACTTTGATTTTGTTGGGCTAAATTGTTAGTTTATAGTCTTTCCAACAAGCTAACTTTAACAGAACTTCCAATGCTTAGAGATTTTTTACAGTACAATTATTTATGACACATTGTTTAAATCTTTCTGATGATAAAATAAATATAAAGATTTGAGTTTGATAAAAGATGTAACACTACAGGATGTTACTGCTAAACACTGGCTAACATGCATCCATGCAGTATCTGGTACAAACATCAGTATCCTATTACACCAATACCAATACTCTCAGTATATACAAGTATCTGGCATCCTAGCTAGAAATATAATTATATTCTAATCCAAAAAAGAGAGCTTCGGTTAGGACACTAAGTATAAATTAAATAACCCGGAAACTGAAACTACAAAATTGTCCTTGCCTCAGATACTCTTCTCTCTATAGCTGCTTCAAGACAATGGATCACTCTTTGTCTTTCTGCTTCTGAATTGACAGGGGACCCATCTATATGCCTGATATAGTATTCCTTCAAATCAACCGAAAACTGATTTCAGACTAAGGCCAAATATCTCTTGAAAGGAAAACTAGAAATAAGCAAAATATACACAAAAGCATATATATAAGAAAAAAAATGATATACCTGGTGAGCTTCTGGCCCTTCAACATCAACATTTCCATGGAAAACCACATATTGCATGTCTGTTAAAGTGCAAATTGTGTCGAAGATAAGCTTAAGCCTATCCTTGCAACGAATAGTGACCATAGAATAGTCCTTGTCATACCAATTGACAACGGTCACATTAGGTCTGAGATTCTCATCCAAGGCATCATCATCAGCCCGCTCATAGTCCCGGTCCGCAAACATCATCTGGTGAAGCCTTCTCTCAGTGTGAGTAACCCCAGGAGAAACCACAGTTTTAGCTCCCCTGGTTTTGTTGTTGCCCTTAAGTACATTGCAGAGAAGTTCCTTAATCATAGATAGCCTCTCTGGCTCAGTAATCGCAGACCCAGTCGCCTCATCAGTTACATGCATCACAGCCGCAGCCCTGGTGTTGTGGGTCCAGACCTCGGCATTCACCACATTGCATTTCAGGTTGGTGAGGACAGCACTCACTTCGGAGAGTAGTCCCGGTCGGTCGGTACCAGTTAACTCGATTGAAGTGTGGTCTGTTGATGGTTCGACTCCTACTGATCTTCTCAGTGAGGGTATAAAACAAGAATCTGCTCCAAGAGACTGAAGATGACTAGAGATCAGATGGGCAAGGTTCAAAAAGAAAAACAGAAAAAGTACAACCATTATCAGAAAAAACCGACCCACCTTGCGAATATAATCCAACACTCCTTCATCTTTAAGCTTGTTCCCATCTCTATCCGTAACATTGAAAACTGGTGAAAACGCACAAAATTAATTTTGAATATAAACAGAACAAAAATGTTCCTAGTGTGAGAAGGGAGAGATTAGAAATGATAAAATTCTCACCATCCATGAACCATCCTCCATCAGAAGATATATAAGCTTTGGTGATACTAAGGTTCAGATCTGTAAGAACTTGTACAACTTCCAGAAGTATTCCCTGTTTGTTTGCACTGTCCACCTTCATCACAAAATGGAAATTAATTCCAAAAAAGATCAGAAACAAAGAAAAAGCCAGGGAAGCATAACTGCCCAAATCCATAAAAAGGAATGAAAACAAGCCTTACCCGTATAACTGTTGCATTCTTGCATGCTTCATTCTCAATTACAACCCTAAAAAAGGAAAAGAAACAGAGAGGATTAAATCTATAGAATATTTTGGGATGATTTTAAACATACTTTCCAACACATCAAAATAAGAAATTACATACCTGGGTGGATTCATCCTTCGAATGAATTTCTCATACTCATCATCCATGTCCCATGAAGAGCTCAAATTGGCCTCTGAAGAACAGATGTTACAGTAAATCAGACGGAACAGAAACCCATAATAGAAAACCACCATTGATGAAGTAAAATCATTATTTCGACTGTTCCAAAACCACCAATCAGGAAACACAACACTTGTGCCACGACGATATTGATCCAGAATAAAAATAAAATAAAATACGACAGAAAAAGTAAGAAAGAGAAACAATTGATACACATGTCTCAGAATCACCAATCAAAGAGAATTCTTGGAGGAAAAAACTCACCAATCCACAAGAGCAGGGAAATGAAAAAAAAAAAAAAACGCTACTCAGAAGGAGAAAAATATCGAAAACCTGTGAGTTTTCATGTCTCAAAATCACAAATTAAGACCACAAAACCGTTGAACCATTAAAAGCCATGAGCATAACCAGCAAAAAACAAGCAGAAAAACCATGTAAGCCCGTACACCAAAAAACACAGACCAGACAGCAGTCAGATTAATCACACAAAACCACCAAACCAGATAACTCACCCAAAACCACAATCAGAAAAAAGTAAAACCAAAAACCATAAATATCCATCCCCAAAAACCACGAATCAAGAACAAAAAAAACATGAAAACCCGCGAAAACCATCAAACCGCCAATCACCAATTAAAATCAGAAAATGAAAGAGAAAGTAAAATAAATCAAACAAACCATGAGGTCGAAATGACCTGTTCTAAAACCGAAAAGCCAGAAAAAATGGGGAAAAAAAAAATCACGACCCGAAACGCCAATCGAAGAAAAGAAACAGAGAAACAAAAAAAGGCTCGTACCCATTATTGCTCTTGAAGATTCGTGTTCTGCAAAATCGAATTCCTTGATTCTCACGATACAAAGGTCTAGTAAGTAAGAAACAATTAAAGGAATCGAAGAGATCTTCCTCTTCTCTGGCCTCTCTCTTTCCCCCCTGTACAGAAAACAAGATCTCAAAACCACTCAGACAAAAGCAAAACCTCTCCAAAACTCTCCGCAAATCAAACGTTCCCAACACCAAAATCCAAAACCTGCAACTTCAACAGTACAAAAAAAAAAAAAAAAAAACAGAGCTCTCCCCCTCTCTCTCTCTCTCTCTGCGCTGCTTCATAAACGAGACCCTTTTGCTAACGGACACGGACGGTATGAGACATGGCACACTCTTATAGACCACTGACCGTCTTTGGCCCATCCACAGAACAAAAATCAGCTTGATATAAATCACCAACAACCAATCACGTTGATCTGGTCTATCTAGAGATGGGCAAAACATCCATACAGTTATGGTTTCTAGGGGGCCGTTTGGCAAATTGCAATCCATAAAAAGTTGTTTAAAACAGTTTTTTTTTGTTTTTTTATTTTAACTTCAATTGAAGACTCAATTAACGCACATGTTTAATTAGGTTTTAAGTGATATTTTCCTAATGTTCTGTTTGCCTTTATAATAAAGTATAAAACAGTTGTTGAATCGTGGACCGTGGATCTCTCGAATCCAATGGTCAAAAGTCTCAATCGTACATATTTTGTCAGAGAAAGTTCTTATTACTTCCACTCTGTTGTCAAAAATGGACTTAAGTGGCTCATACAGCCGTCCGCGAGTGAAAGTCTCCCGGTCTCACTTTCTAAATTCCAAAAGTGCCACATGTCACTCTCTTTTGGACCTGCTGATCCCTTGAATGCATGGCCCACTTCTTTGTGGACCTATACAACAATGATCAGCGTGATTAGTGATTTCTAGATACTCATTTTGAGCACTTTTTCATTACGGACTTCATGAACACAGAGCTGTGGCTGAACGATGAACGAGTAAAACTTTGCTGATGACGAGGACCACGGTATAGCTACATGGGATATTCTTAGAGACTATGACCATACGGATGTTTGGCCCATCCCCAATGGACCTGCATTCCAAAAGTCAACCTGCTTAGTGATTTCAAGCCTTTAGACCCCAAATAATGCTCGAATCCCACAGTTAAAAATCAACCCATGAAAATAACTCCAATCCAACGCTTAGAAACCATTGATCAGGATGCTTTTTGGTATATTCTTCGTTGCAAAGCTCCCTAATTGTTCACGAATTATTCAATTTCAAGCAACAAATGTATTGAACAACCGAACATGTCCAAAATTTTGGAATAATTCACGTTTTTTTAAGGATTCACGAATAAAATGCGCATAAACCACTTTCGCGCTTAATTCGGCCCATTTATTTGGGCCCCAACATGAAGAGGAAAAAAAGATTAAAAAGTTTAAAAAAAAAAGCCCTAATACTGTTGGATTTCGGTCTTTCATGGGTCGATGTTCAACGGTGGATTCAATCGTTATTTTGGGTACACATATCCAACAGATAGAAATTAATCACCAATCAAACTGATTTTTGGTCTATGTTCTATAAGTCCACCGTCCACCAATGGATGGACCTACATCCTTATGGTCAATGGTCTATGGTCTATGAGAATGTTCGAAAATGGTCTCTAAGAATGTTCCAATGACGATTTTAGATGCAGCCCGCACGCCCCGAGTAAAAAATTTCTCGTCCACTAGTTGGGATTTGGGAACTTTGTAATTGTCGACATAAACTTTAATCTCGGTTAACTTTAAAAGTAATCACCTTAAATTAATAAATAATAGTTGTTGTAAATTACTTGTAACAGAGAAAACAATAATGATGGGCTATACTGCTGATGATGGATTGGGTCGAGCACTAGATTTAGGGGGCGTTTGGCAACACAAAAATAAGTAACTTATTGACTTTTATAAGTTAAAATGTTACTTCGGATGTGTTTTATATTTTAACTTTTGAGAAGTTAAAAATTAACTTAAAACTGAAACTAAAATTTTTAACTTTTGACTTTTAAGAGAAATAACTTCTCAAAGATTAGAATCCCTCCCGACATTTGAATTTCTGTGACTTTTTTAGAGGTAAAAAATCAACTTATAACTTCTACTACAAGTAGATGTGCTTTTACTTCTCGTTCCCAAACGTCCCCAATGTGTATACATATTTCTACCTTTTGAGTTGCATGTACCATTATTTTACACTTATATTTTGGTTGCAAATTTTTAACATCAAATTTTTAGATCATAGTCGAATTAAACATGATAAAATGCAGTTGCAAAGTTTTGTCGATCATCAAATTTTTGGATCATAATCATATCATACTCAAACTTTTGTCGTATCTAAACTTAATAACTAAGGGTTTACCTAGGGACGGGCCAAACATCTATACAGTCAGTGTTCTTTAAGAATATACCGAGTGGCTGATGCTGAACCATAAAAGAGAATCCTTTGTTTTCTATTAAATTACACCGATAAAACTTTAACCATAAAGAGAATTATTTGTTGAATCTGTCAAAACGTCATACATTCGAATTTGTATGCATTTAACTTGTGCAGGTTTCGAAGCACGCACGTCCAGACACACGCGTTAAAAAAAATAAAGCATAAAATAGATGTTGGCTAATCTAAATAACTAATTACCTACTTTATAGAAGTTTTCGTTGTGACCCTTTGATTCAACGATTCCCACATAATAGCATCTCTTATGTCAAAAGTCAACATTTTTCTTCCAAAATTTCAACATGATTGAATATCTCAACCATCTGATGAACCCCATTCCTTTGATTATTTGATTCATTTTAGCCAATAGTCCTCACCTAGGAGATACCTAACTAATCTATATAACAAAACACAACAGTTGTCTCCCCCTCTTATAGACTTCATATATCCAAGGACCCATATCAACCCTTACATAAAATAAAATTTAGACAGTTAGATTAATTTAATAGGAAATTTTCTCCCCACTTATACCCCTTTTATCAGCTACATAAAGGATGGCCGAGATCTTATCCCCCAAATGGACTATGAACCACTCACACTTGATTTTGGGAAATGATTTGTAGGGGAGTGTTGAGGGCACGGCCACCCACTATACACCTATATAACAAACACAGGATGGTTGTCTCCCCCTCTTATCCGGCTTTATAAAGGATGGCCAAGATCTTATCACACCAAATGGACGGTGGATCTCAGCCACTCACACTGAATTTTGACAAACGCTTTGTCGATGAGTGCCGTGGGCACGGGTCACCTACTATTTACCTACATATAAGGAATGAAATGGGTTGGATTTACATATAGCCCAAGGGTCAGGCTCAGGAGCCCCACTTTTTATGCCTCGAGATAGGTGTTACCGTTAAAACGGATTGAAACAGTCATGGGCAAAAATGGAAAAAAATAGATTTTAACGGAAAAAAGTGGTACTGAAATTCAAAATTTAAATTTTGAAATTTGAAAATTGAAAATTTAAATTTTAAAAAAAAATAGAATTTAACGAAAATTTAATGGTTTTCTTATATCCCTCTTATCTTATATGGCTTCAATAATGAGTGGCTGAGATCCACTATGCTTCATATCGATGGATGAGATTAACTCCCACCCGATTTTGAGAAACACTTTGTCCGAAAGTGCCGCGGGCACGGGCCACCCACGCATATATCAAGACAACTCAGTTGTATTCTCTTATTTTATCCATCCATCTAATGTGGACGATTAGATAAAGAGTGGTTGAGATCAAATCCATCGATCTAATGTGGACGGTTAGATTTCAGCCACTAAATCCGACTCATTTGACCTCAATTTATTCAAAATTTAAATTTCAACACTGTTATTTTTTATTATTTATGTTATTTTCCATTTCTCCCTCTGTGCATTACAATCCGTTATAATGGAAAAAAACGGTAACGCCCCAATCCGTTATACCGTTTGAGTGCCGAAGGCACCCAATTTTTGCAAACACTTTTGTTGAAGAGTGCCATGGGCATGGGCCATTTACTATTCTATATAACAAAACACATTGGTTGCCTCCCTACTTATACCTCCTCTTATAAGCATCAACAAAGAAGGGCCGAGATCTAATCCTCCCCCAAATGGACAGTGAATCTTCGTCACTCAACTGATTTTGGCAAATTCTTTGTCGAGGAGTGCGGACGGCACGGGGCACCCACTAGTCTATATAACAAAACAGAGAAGACACTTATCTCCCCTCTTATCAGCTTCACAAAGGATGGCCGAGATCTTATCACTCCGAATGGATGGTAGATCTAAGCCAGTCACACCCAATTTTGGCAAATGATTTGTCAGAGTGCCGTGGATGGGCTACCTACTAGTCTGTATAACTAAAGAGGAAAATTTTCTTATCTCTTATCTTATTCGGTTTCAACTAAGAGTGGCTGAGATCTTATCCTCCAAATGGATGGTAGATCTTAGCTATTCACACCCGATTTTGGCAAACGAATTGTCAGAGAGTACCATGGGCACGGGCCACCAACTAGTGTATAACATATCAAACCAAAACTCAAGGTAGTCCCAAGATATTAAAAACTCCTCACATGATCATGATCATACGTTTATGAATGTCCCATGACTGCAATTTTTGGGCCATGGATAATTGGTCACATAGTTCTGTTCATATGACTGGTTACACTGGCGAATATCTCTCATTATGAGTAAAACTTCGATCTGTCATCGAAGGAGAAGACAGGGCAGTAGATGATGGCACGGGGATTTGTACGGAGTGACCACCTCGGCCTCACTGCCCACGTACACTTGTGAGTGTTGTGGCAAAAAAGCACATGAGTACTCACCTGAGTAAGTGTGTGGTGAGGCCGAGGTGGTCATTCCGTACAAATCCACGTGCCGAGATCTGCTGCCCTGTCTTCTCCTTAGATGACAGGGCCCGGCCATCAAAGTTTTATCCTCTCATTATCTGGAGAGAATCAATTAACAATGAGTGGCACATAAATTGCTAAATTGGGAAAGCCCTGATCAAACTCTCAATCATAATTAGGTAATTAGTATTGTATCGGACCGTATCGGATAATTATATTGTACGGCCTGTCTTTCTTTTTAGTGGCGTAGGTTACGTACTGTACCACTTTTTTTGACATTTTTTAATCATTTATATCCCAACACACAAGATTCCTAGTTGAGTTTGTGCCCTTGTCGGCCGATATGTCGCAATTCAAGAATAAAACTTTTTAGTCACAGCTTTTACACACTTTAACATGGCATATCGGCGATAAATATCCACGTTGGCCGATATTTTGAGGTCTGAAACACAGGATGTGACAGTCTAGAGTCTAGAGTCTAGACTAATATCTTCCGAATATCGTCTTAGAAATCTGAAGAGAATCTCTATTTTACGTCTTTTTCGAGTAAACCTTCGCTCACACCCGGCTGTGAGCGAAGCCGATCACAAACCACAGTACGAGCCACGTGGCACACTCTTAGTGGACGCTGATCGTATGAATGTTTGGCCAATCACTAGGTGGACCTACAACCCAAAAATAAACTCGATCAGTGCTTTCTAACCGTTGGATTGAAGTTATTTTCATGGGTTGATATTAACCGTATGAATTTAAGCATTATTGAGCGTTATTTGGGTGCAAAGTTCCAAAGGCTGTTGATCACTAATCAGGCTGATTTTTGGTTTGCATGTTCACGAAGGGACTGGTCAAACATCCATACGGTCATTGCCCTCCAAGAGTATGCCACGTGGCTCGTATTGTGGACTGTGATCAGCTTCGCTCACAGCCCCTGTGAGCAAAGGTTTATTCGTCTTTTTCTCCTGAGCGAATCTTTGATGACGATGTTCGTTATCAACGTTAATGACGGACATCAATATGTGCCACGTGGCATACTCTTAAAGACCACCGACCTTATGGACGTTTGGCCTATCCCTAGGTGGACCTACAGACCAAAAATCATCCTAAATAGTGACCTCTAACCGTTGGATGGAGTTTTTTCATGGGTTCGTTATTAACCAAGGGATTCGAGCGTTATTTGGCGCTTAGATCCAAAGGTTAAATGGTATGTGGTCTCTGAGATTGTACCACGTGGCTTGTACTGCAGTCCGTTATCAACTTTGATGACGGACGTTCGTTAACAAAATTTATCCTTCTCTCCGAGTGAGTGCTAAAGTGTTAAGTAAAATATAGCTATATTTAAAGTATATTCGTGGGTGTTGGTGCTCCACATGGTCAGGCTTCCTTCCAGTCAGTCGTAGGTGCGCCCGCACACACGCGTGTCTTACGGCGCGTGCCGAGTTCATGTCTCTTGCACGTGGTCATGCCTGCCACCTCCCCATTTTCTTGAATAAAACTTCGATGACAAAGTCCTGTCATCCAGGCCTATGACAGGATGCAATATGAGCCACGTGGCACATTGTTAGAGGACTCTAACCGTATGGGATATTTGGCCAATCCCTAGGTGGACCCACAGTAAAATATCAGCTCGATTGGTGATTTCTAGGCATTGGATTGGAATTATTTTCATGTGTTGATTTTAACCGTGGGAATTTGAGCATTATTGACTATTATTTGAGGTACAAATATCTGCAGGTTCGAAATCACTAATCAAACTGATTTTTGGTTTGTGGGTCCACCTAGGGATTGGCCAAACATCCATACGATCAGAGTCCTCTAAGAATGTGCCACATGGTTCATATTGCACCCTGTTGTCGGCCTCGATGACAAGGCCCTGTAATCAAATCTTTATTCCATTTTCTTGGTTATCACTATTTTTTTTCGCTTATTCTTGATAAAGATTACACTATGTTTCGGTAATGGATGTATTTCTTGGAATAAATCTACTAAAAAAGACTAGCACAGACCATAGTTTGAGCCACGTGGCACAATCTTAAAGCTCACTGACCGTATGGATGTTTGACCCATCCTGGTGGACCAACATACCAAAAAACCAAACCTGATTAGTGATTTCAAACCTTTAGATCCTTGTACCCCAAATAATGCTCAAACTCAGCGGTTAAAAACCAACCCAGTAAAACGACTCCAATCCAACGCTTAAAAATCGCTAATCAAGTAGACATGCTTCAAAGTCAAGGATCATTTGGAATTTTCACAAACCAGTGACTTTATGGACGTAGGTCATGCATAGGATTAGTAGTATCTAAGATCATGTCACGTGGCTCACACTGTCGTCTGTCATCAATGTTAATGATGACCTCCTACATAATTAAAATTAACGAGCATCGTGTAAACGTCGTGTGAAGGGCGTGCCCGAACCAAAAGTTTTGATTTAAAGTACAGAGATATATAAAAAAAATATTTATTATATCATAATATAAGCGAGAAGGTGATGATATTCCACAGTTGCGTTTTGGAACAAGGAACTACTTTTCCAAAACGAAAACGATATATTAGGCAATTTGCTTCATGATTTTGGTGTTGGTGGACGTGCGTGTGTAATTTTGTGGTGTTTTCCACCTAGGAAGTGGTGGTGGTGTGCTGCCAGTGGTGGTGGTGGTGCTACATCTTTTTTTGATGGGACGTCAACTGACTTTCCAACCGAATGCAAAGTTGCAAACCTCCAAAGCTACCCAAAAAATGTCTTTTTTTTTATGTAACACTCTTAATTTTGGATTAAGACATTATTACTGTAACATCCATAAATTGAGGAGTAAAACTTTGATGACTGGGCACAATATGAACCACGTGTCACACTCTTAGAGGACTCTGACCGTATGGATGTTTGGCCAATCCCTAGATGGACCTACAAACCCAAAATCATCCTTATTAGTGATTTCTACGCATTGGATTGGAGTTATTTTCATGAGTTGATTTTAACCGTGGGAATTTTAGCATTATTGACCATTATTTGAGGTACAAAGATCCAAAGGTTTGAAATCACTAATCAAGCTGATTTTTGGTTTGTAGGGCCACGTACGGATTGGAAAAATATCCATACGGACAGAGTCCTCTAAGAGTGTGCCGCGTGTCTTATATTGCGCCTCGATGACAGGGCAAAGTTTTACTCATAAATAGAGATATGATGTTCAGCACCAACGTGCATTGGGTAGTGGGCACATTCATCTGGGTCCACTCGTACTGAATGATTGGCCCACCACTAGATGGTCATACATACCAACAATAATTAGCTTGATTGGCGATTTCTAGTTGTTGGATTTGAACTTTTTGTTTGTTTTTGATAGATTGAATGGTTAGAGATCACAAATTAGGCTTATTTTGGTGTTTTTTAGGTCCTTCAATTGGTAAGCCTATCTTTCATGGGTTAGTGGGCCAAAAGAATGCTAGGTAGGGGTGTCAATTTTACCCTTTTGACCGAAAATTGAATTGGAACCAGAACCGAAAACAATAGTTTCGATCCACATTTTTGGGAGCCAATTAAAAAAGAATCGGAACTGGAACCAGAACCGAACTGAAAATAACAATTCCAATTCTGGGTAGTTAGATTTGGACCCGAAGCCAATAGGAACCAGAACCAATGTATACCTATAGTGTTAAAATTGTAATATTATAACGATTTCTACAAATATGCCTGGAATTGGAACCAAAACCAACCGGAACTAAATAATCGGTTCTGGTTCCAGATCCATCATTTTGAGAATCGGAACCGATAAGAACCGACAATATCGGTCATGGTTCTAGGTACCTTAAGAACCGAACCGGAACTGAGCCCTAATGCTAGGTGGCATGTTTATTTTTATGCACTCCATAGCTCCAAAGGTAAAACTAAATGGTCCTACTGAAGAGATTTTTTCCACTATTAGCTTAAATATCATCTAATGTTTGAATTAAGTGGTAGGAGTGTGGGATACAATGACTGAACCATTCATTACTTTTTAGAACATTAATTCATGGCATGGTTTAAAGAATGGATTATAACATCATATCCGTTATTGACAGTTTTTGTCGTTATTTTCAAATCATTTGGAAAAAAAAAAAAAAACTAACAAATTTTGTCTGCTTTCTACTCTTTGACCATTGGTTATTTATCCCGTTGTCCTAATGACAATTATATCAAACTAGTGGGTGGCCTGTGCCAACGGCACTCCCAGACAAAGCATTTGCCAAAATCGGGTGTGAGTGACTGAGATCCACCGTTCAGTTGGGTATAAGATCTTGGCCCTTCTTTATTGAAGTCTATAAGAGGGGGAAATAACTGAGCTCCCTTGTTATATAGATAGTTTTACTTATGCCGTTAGAACGGTCTTTCTTTAAGCTATTATTGTCCCATCATCATCACAGCACCATGTATGCCTTATCCCAGGTGTCTGTTAAATAGAGGTCATAGCTAGCTCTTGACGTTCAAACTTAGCTAAAGTAGTATTCATTGATTTTTCTTTTAGAATATTTTACAATTTTGGTCATTGTCGTTGCATATATAGATCTATATGTACATAAGGGCTGATACATACATAACTGGACCTGCGTAAAGCTGTGACTTCATGAACAGTAAATGCTTGTAGAATAGCACTCCCTGCAGAGTACAAGACACCTAGCACAACGATCTACACTTAAGCTTGTTTTTAGCCATCCTCAACCTCTTGCACCCTAACCTAAGGTGCACCATCAATCTTCAACACTATGCAAGATTGATCAAATTTAACAAGTTCTTAAACATCTCTGTATAGAAACTTGATTAGTCAACATGTTAGCTACATTTTCCTTTGTATGAGTCATTTAAAAAAAAAAAAAAAATTCTCCTCAAAACTAAATATCATGTCAACGAAAAAAATGACACTAGTCTCTAGAAGAATGCTCCCCCTAATAGAATAAAAGGGCCTTGATACTCAGAATGGTGTCATGTAGAGAACTCTCTTTTCCACCCCCCATGTTCTTGCCCCACTTTGAAGCTCGACAGTTCCCCTAATAAAACACCCTTGGTAATCAACTTGCCCAAAGCTTCTACAACTATGATGAATTGGAATTGGGACAGTGGATCTCCCTGTCTTAAACCTTCGTTCCTTCGAAAATCTCGAAGGAGAGCCGTTCATCAAAATAGAAAAATAAGGTGAGCTTATACACTTTCTCATCTATACCTTCCATTTAGTTCCAAATCCCATTCTTCTCATCAAATAGTCCAAAAACTCTCAATTTGTGTGATCATATGCCTTTGCCATATCTATCTTACAGACAATCCCATACTAGGTGTTACAATCCAACCCTCTTGTAAGGGTTCCCAGCCCTTTGAACGCCCTAAAAAGATGTTTTTTTTTTCTTTTATAAATTTCAAGCCCTTAGGGCCAAGCTGGGCTCAAATATGTAAGACCCTTCTAAATAAGGGCCAGGCCAGGGTCACACTCAAGGGGCCCGACCCTAACAAATCATCCCTTTTTATTTATTTTTTAAATTATATTCTATAAAACAATGCACTTAGTGTATCTTTTTTTTTTTTCAGGAACAATACACTAGTTGTGTGGTATATTCAAAACTAGTTGCCTTTTTTAAATAAAAAATGGGTTGTTTCTAAGGTCACCTGTCGTTCCAGAGGACACTTAAAATGTCCAACTGTTAATAAGAGTTCCAGACTACCTATGGAATCTAATACTTTTTGTAAAACAAAACATACAAAAGAAAATGAGAAAATTGGTTGGCACGGTCTCCCAATTTCCTTAGGTACACATGTGACGACACTATTGGTATTGGACACTACAATTATCTTAAAAAAGATACAATTTTGGGCAATTTCCAAACGACTAAGCCATTCCAAAATTATAAACGGCCCAAAATCATTCCAAAATGACTTCTTTCTAGTGTAAATTTATAATATATCATTTATTTTGTAGAGGTTTTTAAAAAGACTAAAAGGTTTCATTTTCAAAACTTAACGTTTCACCCCTGTAACTAAAAAATTATGATCATTCATAGAAAAATCTATACATGTTACCAAGCCTAGTGCATTATTTAAACATCCACTTTTTTTACTTACATTTTTTTTATTTTTTAATACTCTTATTCTAGGCCTTGGTCCTACCCTAGCCCTTGAGGGTAGGGCTATTTAGGTCCTCTAAGGGCTAGGGAAACCCTTATAAGTGAGGGTATAGGGCCTGGCCTGGCCGTTTGACAGTCCTATCCCGAGCTAACCACCTCGTCTCCTACAGTCAATATACTCATTGGCGATACGTACTCCATCCAAAATTTGTCTTTCCTTCACAAACGCACTCTGCTCTCCCAAAATAATTTCATGCATAACATTCTTAACACTGGAAGTTTAAACTTTAGTTACAACCTTGTAGACACTCCCTACCAATTGATGGGACAAAAATCAGAAATATCCTCCGCTAAGAAATCCCTAGTTTGTAGTTCATCGAATACCTTCATCAATTACCCTTTTATAACATCCCAGCATACCTAGAAGAAAGACAAAGTGAAGCTATCTGAGCTTGGCGCTTTGTCTCCTGAGAGTTCGATAACCGCCTTTCTCACCTCGTCCTCTTCAAACTTTCTTTCTAGAGCTTCCATAGGCCCTTCCCTAATTTTATCCAAAGATAGATTATCCAACTTGGGTCTAGATTTATAATTTTTCTCATACAACCTCGAATAAAAGGATACATGTTATCTAATCTCCTCTTCCACAAAAAAAATCTTCGTCTCTTTTTATGGCTAACAAGAAGTTATTTCTCCTCTTAATATTAGCCATTTTATAGAAAAACTTAGTATTGTTGCCCCCTTCTTTTAACTATTTCACTCTCTATTTTGTCTCCAACTCACCTCTTCTAGAGTTGCCCATTTTTTTAAATTCCTTCCTCAACTCCTCCTTAGCGATCCTTTCTTCCGATTCTAGATCCTTATGCTCTTCCCTCAAATCTATACTCCTGATCAGATCCCCAATACCCCATAACTTCTCCTTTACTCTCCCAAATACATTCATGTTCCATTCTGTCAACTTTTGCTTGAGCGCTTTAAATTTGCTCCTTAATACAAATCCTGTACTACCTTCGAAGACAAACGACTTCCACCAGCCTTTAACTAAGTCTACAAATCCTTCATGCTTCAACCACATATTCTCGAACTTAAAAAAGAGTCGACTTCTGCGAAAATTCCCCACAATCCAAACTGATAGGTATGTGATTTGACGTGACCCTCGACAAATCATGTTGAGTGATTCTAGGGAACAATTGATATTCGCTCAAAAGTATTTATTTTAAGCCATTATCCTTATAGCGATATCGCATTCTCTTACGTAAAACTTGTCTTTTCGTTGACTTTTCCACGTAAGAATTTTTTCTATTGCGTAGAACGCATTCTTTAGACAAAAATCGACTATTTGCATGAAATATACACATTTCGGATAGTCCAGTATCAAGTCGTTTTAGTTGAATCTCATTACGTGCTTTTTCACTTGCAGGAGACCCTATCGGGCGATTCTCGAGGACTGGCGGGCTCACGATCAACCACATAAGACTTCTATCAAAGATTAAAGAGCCAACATGCTAGGATAAAAAGATAAAAAACATGTACGGGCAAAGCTAGAGGATCGTAAAGCTGAAACAATGACTAAGAGAGAGAAAAATAGCTGAAGACCAAGAGAATGACTTAGGTGTTAAAGGCCACACCAATTGACATCAAAGGATAAGTTTGACTAATTGGTAGAGCGGACGAGAGAAAATAAATAAGACTAGGGTTCAAGACCCTCAAATGCTTTTATTTTTGTATTTTTCTCTCACTTCTCTCCTATTTCTCTATCTATCTATCTATCTATCTATCTATCTATCTTGGCCCATGACCCATGACCCGTGCCCATACCCATGACCCATGCCCATGCTCATTTGCAACAACAAGAGAGAATTTGTCTCACTTGACCGATTCTTCTCTCCGACATCTCTCTCTATCCTAGTCACTCTCTCTCATCTAACTAACCCATTCCCAATCGTTGGATCTATCTCATTTGAAATTAAGGTTTTCCATGTCGTTGGATCAGAAATCTAGATTTCAACAATATTTGTAATTCCGGTTCACTTTAAATCCTACAAAAATGCAGACTTTGTATAGCGATATGTCGGATGTAGAATCCGCACTCGGGGTTAGGGAACACAAACTCATCACATTCCCCATCTATTAAGAATCTGTCTATCCTACTGAAAGTTGGATTCACTTGAACATTGGTTCATGTATAAGAATTCCCCACCAATGAGAGATCCATCAAAAGTTTCCTCTAAGAAATCATCAAAACTCCTCATTCCCCGATTCGTCGCTACTCCTCTTTGATGAGACGATTGAAGGATTTTGTTAAAATCTTCGTCGATACACCAAGGTGCATTCCATAATCCTCTAACATCATACAATTCATCCCAAAACTGTTGTTTTTTTAATCGAAGAATTGGGCCATATACCCCTATGAACATCCACTCCCTAACTATTATCCCTAACATCTTTTCCCACCTCTCTCAATCCAACTCATCCCCCTTGCAAAAATGCTATCTCCCCTTTTCCCGTTCTCAAGAATAAATTATGGGGAAGAAAACAAAATCAACAAAGTAGAAAATTTATGGAAGAAGCAGACCTTAGTGTAGGGAGGATAATTTCTTACACTTTTTTTTCATATATTTAGTTTAAGATCCTTAAACTCCTCCAAAAATCTTTCCATTATCCCTAAAAGCATTAACTTCTACTTCAAGTCCTAAAATCTCTCCACTATTCCTAATCCTCTTTAACTCCCTTACGACTTTTCACATACATTTCCTAATTTATTCTTTCTATTGTCCCTCTCCTTATTTTTTCTTTCAACTTTTAAAAATTTTCCATCTAAAACCGGTACTTAACATTTATCTCTAAATAGGAACAATACTCTAACTGGCAACCCATATAAAAAACCTATATTAGATCGGCTAGAATATTTAGTTTTTCTTTTTGATTTTATAATGAATGAAAGTATTTGCTAAAAGTGGAGATTTTAATTTTACTTTTATTCTTCTATAATTTAAGGATCATATCTTGCAACTTTTTTACATTTTGCAGATTCTTTTTAATCCCTATTTTTGCTGCCCTTACTAAGTATGGGCAATTGAACACTAGTACCATATCAAAAGATAATAAGTGGGACTACAGATTACGTCAACAATAGTCTGTTGGTGTTTGGCTTCCATGGAAGCTTAGTAGGTTCGAGGCTTTTATATCTCTTTTGTGGAATCTAGTTTTGGCAACTGACGGCGGTTGTATTAGCCACGTGACATGCGCTTAGATCTTTGGCACATCGCATTCGGTTGATAATTTCTAGACGTTGAACTTGAGTCATTTTCAAGGGTTGGTTTTTAGTCGTGGTATTTGAGCATTATTAATTGGGGTACTCATATCAAACAGCTATAAATCACCAACCGGGCCAATTTTTGGTCCATAGGTCCATTTTGGGCTGCAACTCGGGTGGGTTGGGTCGGGTTTGGGGTCAACCCTAGCCCAACCCAAGGTCGGGCCAAGATTTTCCAACTTTAGCCCAACCTTATGGGTTGGTCAATTTCTTAATTTTTTTTATTGGTTGGAAATATTGCTAAATTTTTTCGTATTAAAATAATTTATTGGTTAATACAATAACCGTTATGCTAACCATTAGATAATAGCTTCATTACTTTCAATATCAACCAATCACATAAATTACCAAAATGTAGTTTTAAGGGCATTTTGTTATCTCACACAAGGGTTGTAGTTTGCTAGGGGTAAACATACATGGGTTGCTGCATTTGCCAAAAAGTAGTGTAAATGTTTGTTGGTATATTATATGTAGTTGGTATGTTGGGTTCGGGTTGGATCAATCCTCAACCGTAGCCCAACCCAATTTGATTGGGGTACTAAAAATCCGGCCTGAGTCTGACCCAAGTTTTGAAAGGGCTAACCCAACACAACCCTAACGTTGGGTTCAATCCATTGGGCTCGGGTTGAGCCCGCCCAAGTTACGGCGCTAGGTCCATCTAGGGATGGAGCAAACATTCATACTTTGTGACTAAAACTGGACCCCATTTTGTGTCATGGAAAAATAGGACCGTCTAATAGGGTGAGAAAAAACTAGCAATGAGAGATGGTGGAGTGTTTGGATCAAGGTCGTCTCAATACGAGTTGAGGCCTAAGGCGAAAACCTTAATTGAGGCCTTTTTATTTAAAATATTAATATAAATCAAAATAAAACTTTTATAATTCTTTATATGATAGAAAATGCTTATTTAAACTTCATTTTTCTTTCTTTAGATGTAAATTTACTAATTAAGTTTATGTATTCAAATTTTGCCAAAATATATATTTTCAATAAAGATATGGCTAATTCACTTAATCTTTCTTGTGACGTAGTCGATCAAAGGTAAGATATTATTAACTTTACTTTTGAAAAGCTTCTTTATGCAAAAGCAATTGTTATAAGTATTGATAATATCCTATAACTAATTATGACAAAAAAAATTAATTGTTTGGAATAAAAAAAGTATTCTGAAAAAAAACGCTATATAGTTAGTAAGGTTCGGGTTGGATCCATGGAGACTTGAAAATTTGAATACTTCCCTCCCAAAAACGCTATATAGTTAGTAAGGTTCGGGTTGGATCAAGACCTCAACCCGAGCCTAACTCGAGTTCTGATCGGATTCTAGAAATCAGGCCCGAGCCCAACTTGACTATTGCCAATCCAAGCCCACTAAGTGTGTGGATCTTTGGCTAATCCCTAAGTGGATCTATACACAAAAATCATCCTTATTGATGATTTCTGACATTTGGATTTGAGTCTTTTTTTCATGGGTTGATTTTAACCATGGACATGGATTTCAGCAGTATTTGGTCTGTAAGTCCACCAAAGGGTGGGCGAAACATTCATGCGGTCAGTTTTCCCCTAGATTGTGCCACATGGCCCACTGCTCGTGCGTACATGGAATGTACGCAGTGAGATATGGCACCAACGTTTTAGGAGAAACAACTCTAGAGGGGAGTAGATCTTTGATGACGGACCACATTAAGAGCCATGTGGCAGACTCTTATGAGTCCACTGACCGTAGGGGTATTTGGCCCATTCCTAGGCTACATACCGAAAATCAGCCTGATTAGGGATTTACAACCTTTGGATCTTTGCACCCAAATAACGCACAATAATCCTCGAATTCATACTGTTAAAATCAACCCATGAAAATAGCTTCAATCGAATCGCTTAGAACATTAATCAGGCTGATTTTTGGTTTGGAGGTCCACTGAGGGACTGGCTAAACATACATACGGTCAGCGTCTACTAAGATTGCCACGTGGCCAGTGGTTTTGCATTGTGACAGAAGCATCTGTCAAAACGCTGTGATAGAAGTTTTACTCCACTCTTAACTTCTTTTAGGAAGCCGCTGACTACCACAGAGTTCTCGTTCTCAGCATGTACCCGTCTGATTTTTGCCACATACCCATGTGTTTTTTGCTTTTGTAATAAAAATTAAAAAGAATCTACAAAATCCACATGGGTATGTGGCAAAATACTCGGTCCTGAGAATTCTACGGTAGTCAGTGGCTTCGATGAGAGCGGGCTGTCATCAAAATTTTCTCTCTTTTGGATCTTATAAGCTGCTTGGCTCCAACACACAAAAAATCAGCTTAATCTGTGATATCTGACCGTTGGATATAAATATTTAGTGGGACGATTTCAGCCGTTAAAATTGAGCTTATTTCTCGGTGCTTAAATCTATGGTTGGAAATCATCAATCAAGCTGATTTTAGGTGTCGTGGGCCATCATTTTTCTTTGTAAGGGATTTGGTGCAGTTCCATTCGGCCCTAAGCAAAAGAAAATTTAACCCCCGAGGGCTTTTTCCCTCTCTCTTAAGTGATAGATCCACCAGGATGGACCCACACTCCGAGAATCAGTCTGATTGCTGATCTGTAGCCGTTGGAGTGTAGCATTTTTCATAGGGTGATTTCTAACCATATTTGAGCAGTTTTAATTTTTTGGTAATTAGGTCTAATGGCCAGATATCACCCATCAGGGTGATTTTTGGTGAGTAGCTCCATCAAAGGGCAGACCAACAATCAGCCGGAAGAGTATAACACGTGGCACTTTTCATGCCCAAACAGCCCTTGGGCAATTTTCACCAGGCAGAATGTGACAGCTGTCAAGCGGAATCGGACTAGCCGACTCATAAACATTTGGATCTAGGGTCGCGATGTAACAAGCTGTAAAGGTTTGAACTAGCACAGTTTGTGTAACTCACCGCTGCCATCTGGGCCCACTGACCATATGGATGTTTAGCCCACCCCTTGTGGATATACATACCAAAATCACCATGATTGGTAATCTCTAGACATTAGATTTTAGTACTTTTAATACGTGATTATAACCGTTGGATTCAACCAATGATTTGAGTGCTAAAACCAATGGCTAAAAGTCATCAAACAATCTGATGTTTTGTTTCAACGCCTATAAAGGGGTTGGCTAAACATCCATATGGTCAGTGGGTCCAGATGGGCAGCGGTGAGTTACAAAAATGGTGCTAGAGTTTGAGCTACAGCTTCTTAGTTCTTACATCGCCACCCTCGGAATTATTTGACAGACCTTCGAGAAGAGGTAATCTCGAATCCGTACGTTATTTTCGGCCGACAACAAAATCTTTTATGGGACACCAAGTTCGACTGCCTGGTTACCCCACCCAATCTTGAGTAAGGGTCATGATGTAACAAGGTATACCTGAGATCTTTTCATTTGGGGAACGGCATTTTGGGTAGTCACCGCTGCCATCTGGGCCCACTGACCGTATGGATGTTTAGACTACCCCTTAATAGACATTCATCCCATAAATCAGCTCGTTTAATGATTTTTAGCCATTGGTTTTAGTACTCAAAAAATGGTTGTACTCAAAAAAGTGGCGCTGAAATTCAAATTTTGAAATTTGAAAATTAAAAAAAAAATGGAATTTAACGGATTTTAACGGAAATTAAACGGATTTTAACGGAATTAAACGGTTTTAACGGCCGTTAAAACAAAAAAATGACCTTTTTTTCAAAACCGATAAAACGGATTTAAACAGAAACGGGCTTGGGGCGTTACCGTTTAAACCCTTTAAACGGCCGTTTAAACCCTTTAAACGCCGTTTTTAAAACCATGCTTTTAGTCTTTATTCACTTGAACGCATTTAATACATGTGATGTAAGCTCTCCTATCCCCTTTTCTGATGGACTTCCCTTCTGTCATTGTGAAAAGAATAATGATCACATGGTCTAAGGTCCATAGACGTGCACAGTGGTCTCATTTTGCCATGGGCCAAAAATGTACCTGTAATTGCATGCTAAATAGTGATGCTCAAATTCCATGATTAATAATCAACCTATGAAAATGATTCTGTTGGAATGCTTAAAAATCACTAATCAAGTTGAATTTTTGCATGTAGGTCCACCAAGAGTTGACCAAACATACATATGGTCAATGGTCTCTAATTGTGTGCCACTTCTTACAAATAATGCTCAAAATCCACGGCTAAAAATAAACTATGAAAAGACTCTAATCCAATGGATATAAATTGTTAATCGGGATGAATTTTGGTACGTAGGTCCACCTAAGTTGGGCCAAATTAACATCTATACGGTCAGTTATCTCTCAGAATGTGCCACCTGTAAGGTGCACGTGCATTGCACATGGTGTCCCCTCGTAATAGTACAGCAAACAGAGGCGCCATTATAACGCAGTTATAACATCCCAATATTTCAATATAAAATAAAATAATAAAATAATAATTTTTGTAATATCCATTATAAATGTTTTTTAACTTTTTATTACATTTGCAAGTAATGACCGTTATATCTATTCTAACGATTTTCTAATAGATTAATGACTTCATGATACAATAAAGTCCATTGATCATTAATGATTGAGATCAAATTATGCACAATTGATTCAATCCGATTACTCTAGGGTCGGGCATCGTTGACAACCCTAAAATGACAGGATTTTGTACATGACACAAATATGTGCCACTTGGCAAACCCTTAGAGGACTCTGACCATATGGATGTTTGGCCAATCCCTAGGTGGACCTACAAACCAAAATTTAGCCTGATTAGGGATTTTTAGGCGTTGGATCTTTGTACCTCAAATACTGCTAGAATTCCCACAGTTGAGATCAACCCATGAAAATAAGTCCAATCCAACGTCTAGAAATCACTAATCATGCTTAATTTTGGTTTGTGGATCCACCTAGGGATTGGCCAAACATCCATACGGTCAGAGTCCTCCAAGAATGTGTCACGTGCCACATATTGTGTCTTGTACAGAATCCGATCATTTTGCTTTTCTGTACGATAGAGATTTTAGTGAATTTTCAATGTGTCTTAAATAGACAAATATGTGTCTATTCTTAATAGACACCATCTAGATCCAATAATCTAGATTTGATTGGCGATTTGATTTGAGTGATCGAAATTGATTCTGGATTGTCATGTCCTTTCATTTCAAACGGATCAATCTGCAACCATCCATTCACGTCATCCATGATCCAGTGGTTCAGATTGATCATCTATAATCATCAAAGATGACTGTTAGGACACCCGATCGAAACAATCTATGTCATCTGAGTTAGTTGTTGACCAATCAATGGTCAAAAATCAAAAGTTCATCAACTCATTGTGACGATGTGTACGTGGAAGTGACAAGTGTGCCTCTAAAAGTGCCCAAAAAGTCCAATCGCCCTTCACACATGCATGTACCTGTGCTTGTGCACTTAAGCGTGGTGCTTCACACTACAAAATCATTTCCATCAACATGTGCGAATTAATTACACATGTAGGTTTGCATATGTATCAAAATAATCTATGCCTTTTTTGTTTATATCCTTTAACAACTAACTTACCTTAAATTTATTAATTGAACCATTGACATTTAATTCAAGATTAAGAAATCAATATGCTAAATTATTCTTTAAATAACCTATAAAAACACATTTATAAGTTTTATTTTCTAACTTAGGTCTCTTAAGATCGAGTTTTCTTACATAAGCAAGACAATTTCATACTTTAAGACAACTTATATTAGACTTTCTGTTAAACCAAAATTTGTATAAAGTTTTATTCGCCTTTTTAAGAAGAACTTTATTTAATAACATGTAGAAAAAATTACTCCACCTCATAAATAAAAATTAACTCTGAATTAAGTAACATAACATTAACCATATTAACCAAAGTTTTATTTTTTATCTGTTACTCTATTTTGTTGCGGTGTATAAGGTGCTGTAAATTGATGGGTACTGTTATAAGTTTCACAAAAAATTTTAAATTTGTTAGCGAAGTATTTAGTACACCTATTCGATCTTAGAATTTTGATTTTTTCGATTAAGTTGAGTCTCAACTTCGACTTTAAAGATATAAACTTATCAAAATTTTCATCTTTACTTTCTAAAAGATAAACATAACAATATTTAAAACAATCATCAATAAATGTAAAAAAATACTTTTTACCCTCACGAATAACAATATTTAAAAAATCTCATAAATCTCTATGTATGAGATCTAAAATGCTAGAATTACGTTCTATTAATTTAAATAAAATTTTAACTATTTTAGATTGAACACATATTTGACATTTATCTATGTTATCATAATTATAAAATGTAATTAATCTTAAATAAAATATATTCTTAATAGATCTATAATTAACATGACATAATGTATAATGCCATAAAACAATAGAGTCAACATTATAAACAAAAGAAGATGCTTTATTCATTAGATTCAACTTAATCATCTCTTCTCATGCCTGAGCATGGCAATTTGGCCCGCCAGGTCGAACTCGGGTTGGGCTGACTAAGCCTATCAGTAACTCGGGCAGAGCTTAAAAAACATTTCCAAACCCAAGCCCAACCTGTGGCCCAATCTATGGTCGGGGCGACGGGTTGGGCCGTGGTTTTTATTTGTTGGGTTTAGGGCTTGTGTTCAGGCTTGGGTTGGGTTGGGTTACAAGCTTTACTTTTGATATGTAAATGGGGTGGTAAAAATGTGAATATGTAAACTTTCTCAAAGTTTAAACAACCCACCCACCTCCCTTTCCACTATTCTGGTGTTGTCAACCTTAAGGAGAACTCTTCCCTAAGATCTTCAATGGTGTTGATCCAAAGAAGATATACTCCCGAGGCTCACTACAATATACCCATGACTCATGAGGTTGATTACTTGATATGACTCTTTCTCTTTATTGGACCGAAGAAAAATGTGTTGCTATAGAACTTTGACAAAGTCTTATTTTTTGGTTTACAGATGGCTTTGGAGTTTGGCCATACATGACACATCTGTAAACCAATCAAGATAAAATTTTGGCCACCGAGGCACCGACAGGTGGGTCCCAACTCCCAATCCCACAAGTAAAACTTTTGTCACAAACTCACAATGGGTCACAACCCACAATACGAGCCATGTGGCAAACTATTAGAGGGCTCTAATCGTATGGATGTTTGGCCAGTCCATTGGAGGACCTCAAACAAAAAATTAGCCTAATAAGTGATTTCTAAGCGTCGGATTGAAGTTATTTTCATGGGTAATTGATTTTAACCATAGGATGCAACTAATAAGAGTTTTTTTTTTTTTTAAATCAGGCTGGGCCGGGGGCAAGGCTCAAGTTGGGCTAAATTAAAATATTCAGGTCTGGCTAGGAACGGGCCGCGGTCTGTATTATTAAACCCAAGCCCGACCCATCTCTTTCACAGGCCACATCGGGCCGGGCTTACAATCAGACCGGGCCTAGCCCGATTTAAACGGGTTGGGCTCAGGCCAAATCGTGTGTCGCGGACCAAATTGCCACCCTTACTCATGCCCAACAAATGCCCTATTCTTGGATAAAATAAACTAATCCGACTCATACATCAGTTTAAAACCTCTCTTAATGAGAAGGTCTCCAGTTACTAGGTTTTTACTCATGTCAGGTACATATAGTATATTGACTTAAGTAAACATTTTCTAATGTAAAGTTGAGTTCTTTGGTACCCTTTTCCAATGATTTTAATTAGTATGGATGTTGTTTCCCATCTTTACTTCATTTCCGTCATTGGTTGACTCAACATTTATAGAGACTACGATATTTGTAGATTTGAATGGTTGCTCCTATGTCTAGCACCATCCACTCTTTAATCTAACATCATTTGTTGCAGATACTATGGCAATGAGCTTTGCTTCTTTAGTTATATTTGCTTATTTTTTATTTTCTTCTTTCGATGCCTACAATCATGAGTAGTATAATGACTAGGTTTGCTACATAAGTAACAATTTCCTTTCTTTTTATTCTTGTCATTTGGGTTCTGCTTCTTAAAATATTTATCCTTCTCAGACTTAAGTTTAGTGTCCTTGAATTTTTTATCCTCTACAACATTAGTCTTAGAGTTCATTTCCATTCACTCTTCTTTCTAATCGTGAATATAGGAATTTTTCTCCATACAAAGGTGGCATCGAAGTGATTCTAATAAATGCTTTACCATCTTTTGTAGCTTACGTTGACTCATCATCTCTATCAACATCTCCTAGTTCACTGCATCCTGATACCATAGCAATGTCATCATTATCTATCTTGATCGAGTCTTGATCAATCTTGATTGATACTTTTTTATAAGGATTGATTCTAGATGATCTTTTAGGGTTGTTGATTCCATCATATGTGATTGTTGCATGTGATTGGATTCTTGGGGCAAGAACCCTCTACAGACAGGGAGAGAGGAAGTGCAGCTCATGACAGCAACGAACTTTCATGTTTCTACCTTTTCTTGTTGCCATTCTAAGATGAAGATAATTTAGCAATGATAACCCCCAACTTGAAAATCTTCTACAAGGTCTACATCAGTGATTTTAAGATCACTTACAATAAGTTGCAGTTCATGCACTCGTGAAAGATCAAACTTGTCATCGGTCATTTTAAAATTAATATAATTACTAATCAAGAATTATAGCAAATTGTCATGTCCTTTCATTTCAAAATCAATATAATTCCCAATAGACACCATATGGATCTTATGGTCTAGATCTGATTAGTGATTTGATCTGAGTGGTCCAGATCGATTCTAAATTGTCATGTTCTTTCATTTCAATCGGATCAATTTGTAGCTATCCATAGCCGCCATCCAACGATCTTGCAGTTCAGATTGATCGTGCAAGTCAGAGATGATCGTTGGACCATCTATAACCATCGGATATGTCCGTTGGGATATCCGATCGCACCATGTCATCTGGTTCAACTGTTGACCAACAATGATAAAAAACTAAAAGCTCCTTAACTTCTCGCGATGACGAGTACGTGCGAAGTGCCAAGTGTGCTTATAAAAGCACGCAAAAGGTTGAATATCACACATGCGCGTGCACATGGTGCTTTACACTACACACAATCATGTCCATCCACATGCCTAGTAACCCTTACGGATCAAGTTTTCATAGTCTCGAGTCTTCCGATTCATTTTCCGATAAAACGATTTTACAAATTTCTGGGTATGCATCATAGAAATAATTGTATAGATGGTGTACATATCTTTTGGACTTGAACCTTAACTAATTAGTGTTAATAAATTAAAACTTTATCAATATGACATGGTGACTGCGTCTTTAACTAAAGATCCTTATAGATAAACCAAAGAAAGAAAAGACCAAACAGTGGACGGGGCATACCATTATTTTCAGAGTAAAACTTGTGTCACAAGATGTTGTGACGGAAGCCGATCACAGCACTCAATACGAGCCACGGGGCACACGATCAGAGGGCTCTAACCGTATGCATGTTTGGACAGTCCCTCTGTGGACCTAGAAACCAAAAATCAGCCTGATTAGTGATTTATAACCTTTGGATTTTTGCACCCAAATAACGCTCAATAATGCTCAGATTCCTACTGTTAAAATCAACCCATGAAAATAACTTCAATCGAATCGGTAAGAAATCACTAATCAAGCTGATTTTTTGTGTACCAGTCCCCCGAGGGACTGGCCAAACATCCATAAAGTCGTCATCCTCTAATAGTATGTCACGTGGCTCATATTGAATGCTGCGACCGGCTTCCGTCACAACATCTTGTGACACAAGTTTTACTCTTATTTTCATTACAACGCTACAATATTTTAAATTTTTAATGGAAAAATAACAAAAAAATAATAATATTTTCTATAATATTTTTAACTGTTTTATAATAGGTTTATAACAGATTTAACGGCCATCATATTTGTGAGAATTGATAACAGATTTTAAATTTGTAATTCAAATAAAAATAAAATTTAAAATAATAGAAAATAACGGCAACAAACAGAAAATAATGGATATTTTATATTAAAATGCTATAAAAAAACTTAACGGAAGAATTATTCGTTACAACGGAACGTTATCGTTGAAGTGGCCGTTGTTTTCACTATAGGGGCCAATTTTTAAACCATGATCAAGACAACTGATTGAGGTGGAGTTCACATCACTTTTAAATATCTTCTTTTAAAACATGGGGACTTCATTTCAACATATGGTCTTGATTACTGTGACAACACTTATTTGACAGATCAAACGTTTCCATCATTAAGAGGTACCTTACATATCTAGGTTGTGGACCACGTGAACAGTGTACGTACGTTTCACTACAACCCTAATGATCAAGGCCCATGATTGGCATATCTACTGGCCAGTACTCTACACTACTACCCAACGATTCAATTTCAAGAAACACCCACCACCTTTAGGGGAGTGAGTAAAACTTTGATGACAGGGCACAATTGAGCCACGTGGCACACTCTTAGAGAACTCTGACCGTATGGATGTTTGGCCAATCCCTAGGTGGACTTACAAACCAAAAATCTGCCCGATTAGTGATTTCTACACATTGGATTGGAATATTTTCATGGGTTGATTTTAACCGTAGGACTTTGAGAATTATTCGACCAATGTTTAAGGTACAAAGAATCAAAGGTTTGAAGAGTAAAATTTCGGAATTTGGTCCATCCCTCAGTGGATCTGCAAACCAAAAATCAGCCTGATTAGTGATTTCTATGCGTTGGATTGAGGTTATTTTCATGGGTTGATTTTAACCGTAGGAATTTGAGCATTATTGAGCGTTATGTAGGTGCAAAGATCCAAAGGTTTGAGTCCTGCTATCCTCCTGGACAAAAAAATTGTACCGTTGAAAGTATTGACCATTAGATATATTCAAGAGATTGATGCAGTTGCTGCCTTGTACGCTGTGAATCTCTTGAATCCAATGGTCCAATGGCCTGAAACCGCACATATTTTGTCTGGTTATCCGTGGGATAGCATTTTCCTAAAAACAATAAGGTGGCATTATATGCACACACCATTTCCATATGTACACACACTTCTAATCTACACACACCATAAGTTTCACAAAAAAATTTAAATAAAAAAATAAATGAAGAAAAGGAAGCCACCACCACCATCCTCTTCTTCTTCACTACCACCACAATCGTACCTCCACCACTGTCTTCTTCTACTGCCGCCAGCACCACCACCAAGGCACCTCTCTCTCTCTCTCTCTTAAAAAAATATTTCTCGTGCATGTCGGCAAACCAAGGTTGACATGGCTTTGGCTATGTCGGCAAGCCAGGCATGATATAGCCAAAGCCACGTAGGTTGTTGTCTGCTGACTTAAACAAAGGCATGTCAACCTTGGCCTGCCGACATTCATGAGAAATTGCTTTTTAAGAGAGAGAGGGGGGAGGGGAGGCCATTGGTGGTGGTTGTGGCAGTAGAAGAAGAAGGCGGCGGTGGAAGAAGAAGAAGGTGGTGGTGGTGGTGGTGGTGGTGTGGTGGCTGTGAAGAAGAAGAGGACGATGGTGGTGGGTTCCTCCTCGTCATCAGTTTTTTTTTGTATGTGTGTGTGTAACTTATGTATGTGTGTACGTATAGAAATGATGTGTGCAACTAACAGAAAAAACGGTAACACCCCCAGTCCGCTATAACGGCCCCTTTTAAACCTTGCTAGAGACATATTTTAGGGCTGGTTTGGAAAACAAATGTTTTTACAACCTAGTCCAGTCCTATTCCAATTTATGGCTGGGATTGGTTAGGTCATTGTCAACTTTGAACTAGTTTTTGTTTCAATATTGTTTGGTTATGTCCTCTTGCATTTATATCTTGTTTTTGGTTATGACGCCAAAAGAAAATCCTCAAAAAACTTAGAATTATTTTGTTTGGAAGAAAGTTCTCACTTACAAATAGATTTAGGGACACGTGGAGATATCCCAGTAGAGTACAGCGAGAGAGAAACATGTTTATCTAAACAAAACCGAAGAAGGTTCATTGGCCTAGCCACAAAAGACAGAATGATTAGGTTATGTCTTTTTATGAGAAAATATTCGCTGGCCCGAGTCACGGGGCACTTCGAACTTTGAAGTCTCCCCACTCAAAATGTCTCACACATACCCGAATCCCTTAACTCGACCCACGTTAAGCCCTTGATTTGTGATTAACGAGGGGTACTTGTCAGACATTTTGAGAGGGCGAGCGAATTTTTTCCCTCTTTTTATTATCTAGAAAGTTTTTTGTTATCTCTTCACAGTCGCATTCAAGGAGGCGATGATTTTGTAATTATTTCATTTTTATGATACAAATCTCTATATCAAAATTTTGATGCAGAAGTCCCTCAAATTGCCATGTTTCACACTTTTTTTAACCCGCTGACCACTTGAATGCATGGCTCACTTCTTGGTGGACCTACACAACAAAAATCAGCATGATTAATGATTTCTAGCCACTCAATTTGAGCACTTTTTCATTATGGACTTATGAGTTGGTTCCAAACTCACGATGAAAAAGTATTCAAATTCAATATATAGAAATCATCAATCATGCTGATTTTTGAGCTCCACCAAGATGTTGGCCCAACATTCATGTGGTCAGTGGGCCTGAAAGAATATGCTACATGCCAATTTGAGTGACTTATACAAAAATTTTTTGATGCAGAGTTCTGTATCATAGATATTTCCATCTAAAATGGCTAGAGGGCCCAACTTCAAAGATTTTCTACACAAAAGTTTAGCTGGCCTGGATGATTATAGTCATCCAACTAATTGTATTCTTTTCTTAATGGCCAGAAATGCAAGGGCAATAGTACGTCTAAAGAAAAAGTGAATTTATAATCAGACCAAGCTGTTTTTTTTTAATAAAGGAGGTTATTGTTTACATTGGGACCCATTCATGGTTAGACAATTTAAGTTATGGCCACAACCCTCGAAAATTTGTGGAATTAGTAAGAACCCCATGTAATTAAGGGTAACTTTCCTTGACTGTTAGTCAACGTTTGTTGTCTAACCCTTACTGTGAGCCCCATGCAAGGGTTTGAAGTTTGCAGTACCAATTATTTGTAGGATTCACTAATTTCCATTCAAATTACAGAAGAGATCCTAAGATCACATGCAAAAAACAATTATTAAAGACCTTGGAGGCTAAGAAGGCCTACCAAGGCACAAAGGCAGGAAAACAAACAAGAAGCAACAAACAGAAAACAAAAGACTCCCAAGCAAACTTCTGTTCAGAATGCTTACAACTTGAAGATCTAAAATTTTAAACCAGAACCATGTAACTTCTGCTCAGAGATCAAATCTAACTGTTCTCTCATCTCTGGTGTTAGATGATTCACCCAATCCCCGACCTCTCCTTTGCGGAAGAAGGCATTAAATGCCTCGCCGGACGACATTTTTCCGCTCTTATTCACCTCTAGATTACTCATATTCTCAAAACTACACAACCTTAATATTTCCTCCACCACCCCATCTCTTTCTTCCTCTGGGGAAAATGGGTATCCCAAGAACTCAGCCAACCTTCTCAAATGGACTGTGGGTTCTTCCTTCATCTCTTCAAATTTTAAAAAAAATACCCTTGCAGGCCTTTCCAAGCTTTCCTTCCAATACCCCAACATATGATCCCAAAAGGGCCCAAATATAAAAACCCCCCTACAGAATCTTTCAAAGGCCTCTTCTAGTGAAATGGGTCCTAGGGTCTTGGGTCTCAATTTGTTTGTGAAGTGCCAAAATGAAACAAGGGAATCGCTGGGGTTCCTACAAAGATAAACAACTTTGCACGTCGAGTCCTTAACGGATTCCGGCAGCGACACATAGGGGAGATGGGTAGAGAAGAGCCTTGGAGATGGGAAATTGGTGAGATCAGGAACCTGATTATCGACGTAGAGTTTAAGCTCCAAGAATGGGACGAGGTCATGTGGGTTGTTTGTGAGAAGAGGGTGATGATGAGTGTAAGGATGACGCACCCGATTCACGATTGCGAAAGCAATTCCCTTAAGCCACGTGGTGCCTGATTTAGGAGTGCTGACAAGAAGTAGATCAGTATCATGAGCTTGGAACTGCTGTTGACATGCTAGCACACCTTGAAGTTGCCTGCTTGTGTGCCAATAGCCTTGGTATTGATATAGATGAGTTAAGACCCATCCATTCTCTCTTGGTAGGGAAGATAATAAGTCCTTGCATTCCTGGGTCACTTCATCTTCTTGCAAATACATGGGAGGAGGAATTTGTGAACGGGCCATGGATGTTTGAGGGATGAACAAAGGTAGCTATGAATATTGAAGAAGGATTATCACATGTATTTATAGAAGGGAGGAAATATCAGGATAGGCAAAAGCTGCTCCATATATTCTCCCCACTGCAAATTTGAATAATTGAATGTGCAGTTATCTATAAGAATAATTAACCACATTGCAATCAACTTTCTCGTGCACCCCATGCACAATTATTAGCAGGCAAACACTAATAGTCGCTTTATGAAAAGATTCGATTATAACAGCCATCGTAACGTTAGATCTTTTTTTTTTTTTTTTGGCTTTTTTCGTAAATAACTTAACAGACTTGCGGCGTTATAACACCCATTATAACATGTTTATAAACAATGCTTGGAGGGTCTTGGTTGATGTTGACATACACCACAGATTTGACTGATGGCACATGGTCTATTGAATCAACTTTCTTCTAAATCGGCTTAATAAGGATCTTTATTGATTTGCTTTCTTTGTCATTTATACTATACTAGTGGGTGGCCCGTGCTCACGGCACTCCCCAACAAAGCATTTGCCAAAATCGGGTGTGAGTGGCTGAGAGCCTCCGTTCAGTTGGGGGATAAGATCTCGGACCTTCTTTATTGAAGCCTATAAGAGGGGAGACAACTGAGCTTCCTTATTATATAGATATATTACTTCGTTTTAGGAGTTTTTTTTTTGTTTGTACTAAACTAGTGGGTACCCCATGCCATCGGCACTCCTCGACAAAGAATTTGCTAAAATCAGGTGAGTGGCGGAGATCCACCGTCCATTTGGGGGAGGATTAGATCTCGGCCCTTCTTTGTTGATGCTTATAAGAGGAGGTATAAGTAGGGAGACAACCAATGTGTTTTGTTATATGGAATAGTAAATGGCCCATGCCTACGGCACTCTCCAACAAAAGCGTTTGCAAAAATTAGGTGCCTTCAGCAATCAAACGGTATAACGGACTGGGGTGTTACCGTTTTTTCCATTATAACGGCTGTTATAACGGATTGTAACGCACAAAGGGAGAAATGGAAAAATAACAGAAATAACAAAAAATAATGATTTTGAATAAATTGAAGTCAAATGAGGCGGATTGAGTGGCTGAAATCTAACCATCCACATTAGATCGATTGATTTGATCTCAACCACTCTTTATCTAACCGTCCACATTAGATGGATGGATAAGATAAGAGAATACAACTGAGTTGTCTTGATATATGCGTTGGTGGCCCGTGCCCGTGGCACTTTCCGACAAAGTGTTTGTTAAAATCGGGTGGGAGTTAATCTCAGCCATCGATATGAAGCATAGTGGATCTTAGTCACTCATTATTGAAGCCATATAAGATAAGAAGGGTATAAGAAAACCATTAAATTTCTGTTAAATTCTATTTTTTTTTTTTTTTTGAATTTTCAAATTTCAAATTTCAAATTTTGAGGCTCTGCTTAGTATGCTGTAAATGAATGCATTTTGCAAATGAATTATTCTGTTACTGTGCATCAATTTACGATGCATTACTTTATGGTTGCTTAGTAGCAATTGAGAAAAATTATGTAAATTAATGCACCATGATTAACATTCCAAGATCTAAAGTGGTTTTCCACACCTCTCCACAAGAACATCATCGTCCTCGCTCTAAACCCCATTCACTCATCCCTATGATTGTGACTTCACCGATGACGATGACAATGACGACTGCGTTTGCCTTATTAGGACTAGTTCATAATGGTCCCACAACTTTTTGAAAACCGCATCTTGAGGAATACTATTCCTCGACATCCCTCTTTTCAAAATGACGCACAGATAGAAATGTGGCCATGTTACTGGAAGTCATGGATGTCCTTTGGAGGTAGCTGTATGGGCCAAGGTTTAGAGGCCGTTTTAACGATACAACGGATTGGGGGCGTTACCGTTAAAACGGATTGTAACGGAGAGGGAAAAAAAATGGAAAAATAGATTTTAACGGGAAAAAACAGGAAAAATGGTGCTGAAATTCAAATTTGAATTTTGAATAGAAATGGAAAATAATGGATTTTAACAGAAATAGCCAACTTTTTTTCCACAAAATTTTCAAGATTTTAACAGCCGTTAATTTCTATGCGTCAAAACAGTTTTTAAGATAACGTACTTTGGTGTTACCCTTTAAATTAACCGCGTTATTTTAAACCATGGTGTGGGCTACGTTGAACACTCGTAAAGACTAGTGACAGTAAGGATGTTTGGCCCATCCCTAGGTGGACCAGCAGATCGAAAATCAGCTCGATTAGAGATTTATAGCCGTTGGATGTGAGTCCTTTTCAGGGTTGATTGGTAGCCGTGGATTCCAGCATTATTCGGGGTACTCATATCCAACGTTTAGAAATCACCATTCAAGCTGATTTTTTATCTGTAGGTCTACTTAGGGACGACCAAACATCCATACGGATAGTGGTCTCTAAGAACGTGCCACGTGGTTCATAAGCTGTCCATGACCAAGCATCCATTGAGAAAACTTTTGACCAGGTTGCTTTTTGATCCAGTGGTCTGACAATGATGACAGGGCCTTAGGAAAAAACCCTAGGTAGACCTACATTCCCCAATTCAGCCCAATTAGTGATTTCTAGGCGTTGGATTGGAGTTATTTTCATGGGTTGATTTTAACGGTGGGAATTTTAGCATTATTGACCATTATTTGATTACAAAGATCCAAAGATTTGAAATTACTAATCAAGCTGATATTTGGTTTGAAGGTTCACCTAGAGATTGGAAAACCATCCATATGGTCAGAGTCATCTAAAAGTGTGCCACGTGGCTCATATTACGGCTTGTCATCGGCCTTGATGACCGTCTTGACATCAAAGTTTTACTCAGTGCCACCCCGGTGGCCGTTAAGTGTAGTTTCTTTTTCTCCACTGTTAAAAGGGGTTTTTTTTTTTATTTCTCCACTGTCAAAAGGTATTCGATGTTTTTTTCGACTTTCCCCCCTCCCCCCTCTCTCTTTTGTCTCTGTAATGGCGACGAGGAGAGATAAGGATAAGGTATGTTCGATCTTTGAGTGGTTCGACAGAAATGGCGACAGCGGCCTCAACCACGACGAAATGGGAGCCCTCATCGCCGCTGTAAATCCCACCATGAAGTTTAGCTCGGATTAATTCTCCGCCATCCTCGACGTGGTTTTCTGTACATATGCCGATTTCATTGCCAATCCTTCCACCGGTCTCACCTTCCTCAGCCTATTTTGTACCTATGAGGACGGCGCCGGAGACGTCGATCGCGCAGTTTCCCCGCCCTCTTCACCCCCTGGTAGACCCCGCCACCACCTCAACGGACGACTGTCCTCTTTCATCTTCTTCTGTGATCATTGCTCACACTGACGATCCGACGGTGTAGATAAGCCATCATCCTAGGGTTTCACCCGCCTGGGCTAGGATCCCAAACTACGGAATTGACTACGACGATACATGGACGCTTGTCGAGGATTCCGAGCTAGTTATCAGACGAGAAGAAAAAAAAAATCGAGTTCAGTTCGTGTGGGTGCTGCATTGTGATTCAACAGGTTTTTGTCCGCATTACAGTACATGACTTTTACCTTAGAAATGTAGAGCTGCTCCATTCATTTACGGTGGCCCTTTTTTGCAGTGGGTAACCAAGCACCAAAATTTGTGGGTGCGCTGTAAAGGTATGCGATTGCATTTGTTTACAGTGTACCAAGCAGAGCCTGAATTTCAGCACTACTTTTTTCTGTTAAAATCATTAAAATCCATTAAAATTTATTTTTTTCCGTTTTTACTCCTGACCATTTCAATCCGTTTTAACGGTAACACCCCTCTCGAGGCATAAAAAGTGGGGCTCTTGAACCTGACCCTTGGGCTATATGTAAATCCAACCCATATCATTCCTTATATGTAGCTAAATAGTAGGTGACCCGTGCCCACGGCACTCATCGACAAAGCGTTTGTCAAAATTGGGTGTGAGTGGCTGAGATCCACCGTCCATTTGGTGTGATAAGATCTCGGCCATCCTTTATAAAGCCGGATAAGAGGGGGAGACAACCGTCCTGTTTAATTTGTTATATCAATTATATATAAAGCCAAAACTTGGGTTGACGTCCACGCAGGCTTCACTTTCTGCCTTATTAAATGCCTCTCTATTTTAAAGCCAAGGTATTTCCCATTGTTAGACCTCATAACCCTGACTGATCAAGTTGGGTCTCAACCCTGGTTGCTAACTCTACTGCATCAGTCAGCGCATACATAGGTTGCATCGTAACCCGATCTTATTGGATGGTTATTCGTAATCCTCCTAAAAATCTCGTTCTTAATTGTGACTCAGATTCAACCAGATCATTGTGTGCTGATAGGCGATAGAATTCTGCAATATAATCTTGCAACGTACGATTTCCTTGGCGACAATTTTGATACTGTTGAAATAGTACCTGCTCGTAATCGACATCAAGGAAACGCGCCCTCACCACCAAGCCAAGGCTCATCCTTTAAGCTTGTATGTCACAAGCTTAACTCTCTTATTTTTAGCAACTTCCATATAGTTAAAGAACCGTTCGACCTCCAAAAGCTAGTTGAGGAAAACATCGATGTGGAGTAGGCCATTGAAGGAAAGAAGGTCTACTTTGAGACACAAATCATGATCTTGCGCTATATTTCTCTGCCCTCCTTGTTGAAAAACAAGATTATCAATTTTTTCATTGCTAGACTCACTGTCATAGCCTCACCTACGATTATTCTCGATCATTGAGTCATGATTACGTCGATCTCTATTATTGGATATATGTCGTTCATTACTTGGAAAATGATTTCTGTTGAATGCCAAAGTTAACTGCACGATCGCGGCATGCATATTCTGTAGTAATTATTGTTGAGTCTCCTGTTGGAAGGCCTCAATCGTGGATGCTAATACAAGTCAATTCTCGAGAGCACCATCCGCGGGGTTTATCCAACCGGATCATTCTCTGGCGACCATGGGACAAAGGAAAATTCTCACTTTTATACCAACTTGATGTAGCGGAAGCGTAAAGTTAATCATGAAAGTGAACCACGAAGAAGTCTTCAACTGAAAAGAAACCTTGAATCCACAAAGAAAACGTAATAAAAAGGCTTAAACCATAAACTTCATTATTACTTTCGTCCAACTACAACCCATCTAAAATAGGGCAAAGCACTTAAAGAAAATAGAAGTTCCTACCAAACCTAAAAATGGATAATTGTAGATCCTAGGAACAAGTCAAAATCGACAGGGAATGCTTCTGATTTCCACAATCGACAAAGAATGGATAATCGTAGATACTAACAATAGAGCTTTTCGTTATTGCAAAGTCGAAAAGTTCCACAAATAGCTAAATTATCATTTTGATCCACTAAACACTGGAATTTAGTCAAAATTAAACGTACATCATGAACAAAGCTGATGACTATTAAAGATTTTGTCGTTACCTTTCAAAGAAGTCCGGCCCCACGCAATTTCGACACTAAAAATAATTACGTTAATGCAAATTACATTATTTTTAGTGTATCTTTAGCATTAATGCTCGTTATGTCCTTTTTAGCATCGTTTGGACTTTTACGGTCCAATCGCTCTTGACAACTGAGGTCACAAAAAAATTTGGGATCATCATTGTAAATGTTTGTAGGAAACATAATGCATTTTCTCAAACAACAAAATTACCATACATTTTGTATACTAACTAAAAACTCTCCATTCTCCATAAAAACTCAAAACTAGTTCTTCACTCTCCCCGGGACTCCTTCTCAACCTCTCTTAAGAAAAGAGGTAATAGTCACAAGGACTGTAGGGCATACCACCGCGCCCGCTGCACAACCCACAACCTTCGACCAGTCAGGTACGTTGCTCTCTCTCTCTGTCTCTCATAGTGTGCAAAGACTTTTTCATCATGAACTTCGCGAAGAGGTCGTTCTATTCCCATGATGAAAAAGTGCTCAAACCACATGGCTGGAAATCACTAACCATACTGATTTTGGTTCGTAGTTCCACCAAGAGGGTGGTCCATTCTTCCAGTCAGTAAACAGTAACACCTAACTGTGATGAAGGACCACTTTTGGTTTTTGGTGCGTAGTTCCACCATCAAAAGTTAGAAGATATAGCTCACACTACTTGAGTTCCCACAAACATCAAAATTTTGTCTCATAGTAAATAGATAAACGTTTTTCTATTTCGGGGGTGGGTGGGTGGGTGGGGGTGGGTTTAAAATAACCGTTTTTTTTTCGTAAATAACTTAACGGACTTGCTGTGTTATAACACCCGTTATAAACGTTTTTATAAACCATGCTCGGAGGGTCTTGATTGATGTTGATATACACCACAGGTTTGACAATGGTCCATGGACCATGATCGGTTGAATCAACTTTCTTTCTTTCTTTTGCAATGGAATCAACTTTCTTCTAAATATGCTTAGTTGGGATCTTTATCTGATGGAAGTAACAAGTGGGCTGTTGATCTTTTAGATCATCACATGATCGCAAGTTGGCCGTGGGTGATGCGAAAATGGTCATGCAAGTTGTAACATAAAGAAACTCGATCCATGATTTGCCTCTTCGTGAGTTGCCATGTGGTCATTGAACCGGTCAAGGGACTGGGTCCCTGGGTCACCGGTTCAACCGCAGGGTCAACTGGGTCAACCCGCCACATGGCAACTCTTTGGGGGCCCACTGGCCCATGAATGTTTTGCCCATTCCATAGTGGACCACCCTGGGTCACTGGTTCCACCGGCCGGGTCGAGTGGGTTAGAAGAATTAGAACGGTATTTTCATATATTGCTGGATCGGGATCAACCCAACCCGGTTTTGTGACCGGGTCACCGGGTAAAGAGATTCTTGTGTAAAGAGTTGATCCCGACCCGGGTAGATTCTTGTGTAAAGAGATTCTCGCGTAATGATCTGATGACGTTGGACCACAATATGAAACTCGTGGCACGCTTTTAAAGACCACTGACCATATGGATGTTTAGCCCGTCCCTCGGTGGACCTATAAACTAAAAATCAGCCTGATTACTCACAACCTTATTTGGATCTTTGCACCCAAATAACGCTCAATGATTCTCAAAATTTCTACCGTTACGATCAACACCCATGATAATAACTTCAATCGAATCACTTAGAAATCACTAATCAGGCTGATTTTTGGTTTAGAGGTCCACCGAGGGACTGGCCAAACATCCATACTGTCAGCGTCCACTAAGAGTCTGACACGTGGCTTGTATTGTGTGTTGTGACAGAAGTTTTACTCTGAGCGTATGGATGTTTGGCCCATTCCTAGGTGGACTTACTGACCAAAAATCGGCCTGATTTCTTACCTTTAACAGTCGCATTCAAGCATTATTTGGGGTACTCAGATCCAAAGGTTAGAAATCACTAATCAAGCTGATTTCTGGTATGTAGGTCCACCTGGGACAAACACCCACTGGTTTCTAAAAGTGTGCCTCGTGTTTCATATTATGATCCCATAAGCAGCCCTTAATCCGAAAAGTCCACAGTGGCCTGCACGGAACATGAGGTATATTCAGTCAATGAGAAAAAGATTATTTGGAAATGACTTGAGTACCTTGTAAGAAGGTGCACCATGGTCCCGAGAAAAAATTCGCTGCCCCCTCCCCCCACCCACAAAATGTCTGACAAGTACCCCTTTTTAACCACTTATCAGACATTTTGGGTGGGGACTGGGGAGATTTCAAAGTTTGATGTCCCCGGGGCCAGCGAATATTTTCTTGTCTGGTCCCAATGAAGAGCCCGACCACACTATCTACACTATCCAATGTGGAAATCTTATCTCTTTCACTATAATCTCCCATGAGATAAAATCTTATCTCTTTCGTTATAATCTATATAACAAAACAGGGAAGTTGTCTCCCCACTTATACCCCCCTCTTATCTATTTAGACAAAGAAGGGCTAAGATCTTATCCCCCAAATAGATGGTGGATCTCAGCCATTCACATCCAATTTTGACAAACGCTTTGTTGGAGAGTGCCGTGGGCACTGGCCACCCACTATCTATATAACAAGTGACAGTGGTTGTCATATACCCCTCTTATCTTATATGGCTTCAATCATGAGTGGCTGAGATCTACTATGCTTCATATCGATGGCTGAGATTAACTCCCACCCGATTTTGACAAACACTTTGTCGGAAAGTACTGCAGGCACGGGCCACCCACGCATATAACAAGACAACTCAGTTGTATTCTCTTATCTTATCCATCCATCTAATGTGGACGGTTAGATAAAGAGTGGTTGAGATCAAATCCATCGATATAATGTAGACGGTTAGATTTTAGCCACTCAATCCGCCTCGTTTGACTTCAATTTATTCAAAATTTGAGTTATTTTTTGTTATTTCTGTTATTTTTTCATTTCTCCCTCTGTGCGTTACAATCCGTTATAACAGCCATTATAATGGAAAAAACGGTAACGCCCCAGTCTGTTATACTGTTTGAGTGTCGAAGGCACCCAATTTTTGCAAACACTTTTGTCTGAGAGTGCCGTGGGCATGGGCCATTTACTATTCTATATAACAAAACACGTTGGTTGTCTCCCTACTTATACCTCCTCTTATAAGCATCAACAAAGAAGGGCCGAGATCTAATCCTCTCCCAAATGGACAGTGGATCTCCGCCACTCACTTGATTTTGGCAAATTCTTTGTCGAGTGCCGATGGCACAGGGCACCCACTAGTCTATATAACAAAACAAAGAAGTTGTCTCCCCACTTATACCCCCTCCTATCTATTTAGACAAAGAAGGGCTGAGATCTTATCCCCCAAATAGATGGTGGATCTCAGCCATTCAGCCAATTTTGACAAACGCTTTGTTGGAGAGTGCCGTAGGCACGGGCCACCCACTATCTATATAACAAGTGACAGTGGTTGTCTTATACCCCTCTTATCTTATATGGCTTCAATAATGAGTGGCTGAGATCTACTATGCTTCATATCGATGGCTGAGATTAACTCCCACCCGATTTTGACAAACACTTTGACAGAAAGTGCCGCTGGCATGGGCCACCCACGCATATAACAAGACAACTCAGTTGTATTCTCTTATCTTATCTATCCATCTAATCTGGACAGTTAGATAAAGAGTCGTTGAGATCAAATCCATCGATATAATGTAGACGGTTAGATTTTAGCCACTCAATCCGCCTAATTTGACCTCAATTTATTCAAATTATGAATTTCAACACCGTTATCTTTTGTTATTTCTGTTATTTCCCCATTTCTCCCTCTGTACTTTACAATCCGTTATAATAACCGTTATAATGGAAAAAACGGTAACGCCCCAGTCTCTTATACCGTTTTAGTGCCAAAGGCACCCAATTTTTGCAAACGCTTTTGTCGGAGAGTGCCGTGGGCACGGGCCATTTACTAGTCTATATAACAAAACAGGGAAGTTGTCTCCTCACTTATACCCCCTCTTATATATCTATTTCAACAAAGAAGGGCTGAGATCATATCCCCCAAATAGCTGGTGGATCTTAGCCACTCACACCCGATTTTGGTAAACGCTTTGTTGGAGAGTGTCATGGGCACGGCCACCCACTATCTATATAACAAGTGATAGTGGTTGTCTTAAACCCCCACTTATCTTATACTAGTGGGTACCCCGTGCCATCGGCACTCCTGGATAAAGAATTTGCCAAAATCAAGTGAGTGGCGGAGATCCACCATCCATTTGGAGGAGGACTAGATCTCGGCCCTTCTTTGTTGATGCTTAAATGAGGAGGTATAAGTAGGGAGACAACCAATGTGTTTTGTTATATAGAATAGTAAATGGCCCATGCCCACGGCACTCTCCGACAAAAGCGTTTGTAAAAATTGGGTGCCTATGGCACTCAAACGGTATAATGGACCGGGGCGTTACCGTTTTTTTCCATTACAACGGCTGTTATAACGGATTGTAACGCATAGAGGAAGAAATAGTAAAATAACAGAAATAAAAAAAATTAACGGTGTTCAAACTCAAATTTTGAATAAATTGAGGTCAAATGAGGCAGATTGAGTGGCTGAAATCTAACCATCCGCATTAGATCGATGGATTTGATCTCAACCACTCTTTATCTAACCGTCCACATTAGATGGATGGATAAGATAAAAGAATACAACTGAGTTGTCTTGTTATATGTGTGGGTGGCCCGTGCTCGCAGTACTTTCCGACAAAGTGTTTGTCAAAATCGGGTGGGAGTTAATCTCAGCCATCGATATGAAGCATAGTGGATCTCAGCTACTCATTATTGAAGCCATATAAGATAAGAGGGGTATAAGACAACCACTGTCACTTGTTATATAGATAGTGGGTGGCCAGTGCCCACGGCACTCTCCAACAAAGCGTTTGTCAAAATTGGGTGTGAATGGCTGAGATCCACCATCTTTTTGGGGGATAAGATCTCAGCCCTTCTTTGTCTAAATAGATAAGAGGGGGTATAAGTGGGGAGACAACTTCCCTGTTTTGTTATATAGATGGCTTCAATAATGAGTGGCTGAGATCCACTACATATCAATGGCTGAGATTAACTCTCAACCAATTTTGACAAACATTTTGTCGGAGAGTGCATTAGGCACGGGCCACCCACACATTTAACAAAATAACTCAGTTGTATTCTCTTATTTTATCCTACTTCATAAGATAAAGAGTGGTTGAGATCAAATCCATCCATCTAATGTGGACGGTTAGATTTCAACCACTCAATCCCCCTCATTTATTCATTCACTCCCACTCATTTGACCTCAATTTATTAAAAATTTCAAATTTAAAGTTTGAATTTTAACACCGTTATTTTTTGTTAGTTATGTTATTTTCCCTGTGTGCGTTACAATCCGTTATAACAGCCGTTATAATGGAAAAACGTAACGCCCATCCGTTATACATTTTGAGTGCCGAAGGCACCCAGTTTTTGCAAACGCTTTTGTCGGAGAGTGCCGTGGGCACAGGCCATTTCCTATGGTTAGTAGCGTTATACATATATAAACATCTATATAACAAAAACAGGAAAGTTGTCTCCCCCTCTTATAGGCTTCATATATCCAAGGGCCCATATCAACCCTTACATACAATAAAATTTAGACAGTTGGATTAATTAAACAGGGAAATTGTCTCCCCACTTATACCCCCTCTTATCGGCTTCACAAAGAATGGCCGAGATCTTATCCCCCAAATGGACTATGGATCTCAACCACTTACACCCGATTTTGGGAGATGTTTTAAAGGGGAGTGCCGAGGACACAGGGCCACCCACTACACATCTATATAACAAAATAGAGAAGTCACTTATCCCCCCTCTTATCCACTTCACAAAGGATGGCCGAGATCTTATCACCCCAAATGGATGGTGGATCTCAGCCACTCACACCCAATTTTGGCAAACGATTTGTTGGAGAGTGCCGTGGGCACGGGCCACCTACGAGTCTCCCATAAGATAAAGAAATCTTAATTTTTGCCTTTAAAATATTAAGGGTCTGTTTGGTATGCATGCAAACCAATACGCGTGCAATGGTTTGTGCATACAATGGTTTGCGCGCCCATACTATTTTCTTGTGTTTGGTTTGTAGTAACTTTGCATATGCAAATTTCAAAATTTACGCACTGTTAATACCATTTGGTTCGCACGCATACTCACTTAGGAAAGCACAAAATATGTGGGCCCCACATATTAAGTACGGAAAAAAACAACGAATTTTCCATACTTAATACATGGGCCCCACATAGTTGAATATGAATTTCAAATTTTCAAAAACGAAAAATGAAAAAAACAGAAAAATAACGGGCAATAACAGCAATAATGGACATTTTTTTCACAAAATTTTTCAAAAAATAATGGTCGTTATTTTTCGGTATATTTTTTCAGCGTTTTAATGGTATATAACGTAACGAGGGAGGTCCTAATCCGTTATGGTAAAAATAACGGCTGTTGTAATGGATTCGGACCTCCCCCGTTACGTTATGTATTGTTAAAATGGTCGAAAAATAAAATATCATTATTTCCTGTTGTAACAAAAATAACGACGGTGAAAAAATGGCCATTATTTTTTCGTTATTTTTTTCTCATTTTTTAAAATTTGAAAATTTAAAATTTAAATTTCAAGGCCACTTTTTCCATTAATTTTATTTTATTTTATTTTTTTTGAAAAGATAGGGCTTGATCTGAGAAAATATTGGATTTTAATTTGTACCTTTTGCAAATTGTGAAAGATAGGGCTTGATTTGATAAAATATTAGATTTTAATTTGTACCTTTTGCAAATTGTGAAATATAGGGCTTGATTTGAGAAAATATTAGATTTTAATTTGTACCTTTTGCAAATTATTTGCATAAGGAGGTTGTGTAAACGATTGCTCAATGGTGAAATGCTAAAGAGGGTGAGCATTCACTTGCTCGTGTGCATGCACAATGCGTGAGAAACGATTGCATGCGTAAACCTATTTGCACACCCATTTTGCATGCGTATCAAACCTAATTCTTTACCAAACAATCTTTTGGGGCCATTAACCCATGGATGTTTAGCCTACCCCTTAGCAGACCTACACAGATTTCTAGCACCGAGAAGAAAAGTTGAAATCTAGTTTTTTTTTTTTTTTTTTGATAAATCCAGAAATGCATTAATAAAGGGAGATCGAGAAAATCTCATAGTACAAACCAGGCAAAATACAAACAACAACAAATTCAAAAAAGTATTTGATGAAATCTGGAAACCATATCATCGAAGAAAATACCCCTAGTCTCTCGGCTAGCGCTGCCCCATCGAAATAAGAGAGCCTTAATATTCAAGATTACTTCATGGAATGAGCTTTCTTTTCCTTTAAAAGTTCTTTTGTTCCTTTCTAACCATAATCCCCATATGATCGCAAAAAGCAACATCTTCTAAAAAACTTTTGGATGAAAGGCCAACTTTTCAGCTTCCCCTATGTTTCCCGAGCACACCCAATCACTGCCTATATGAAAAAGAAAGAACAACCAAACGCATCTGGCAAACTCGCAGTGAACAAGAAGATGGTTAGAACCCTCTCTATTAGCCTTACAAAAGTTGAAATCTAGTTAACAGCTAGAAATTACCAACCATGCTGATTTTGGTGTGTGGGGTCCACCAAGAGGTGAGCCTAATGTCTATGCGTCAATGGGCTCAAAAGATATTGTTCATGACAAGTTTTAGCAAAATGAGATTTCCTTCCAGACATGTAATAATTGTGTTTGTGTTCTTGAAGTTCTTTATATTACAATTCCCTTCGAAATTCCCTGTATAACCATTTCTTCTCGATCTTGCCTTGACAACATGAGGCCAAATGGTACTTGCATATAACAATATCTTTCTTGTCACAAATCTTTAGACTCTTCTTCAATATAAAGTGTTGCATTAATTGATCAAGTCAAACCATATTTTCTTATGTTTCAATTTATTACAACACTTCCTCCATGATGGAAATGGAATTTTGCAATAATGTCACCCACATATCAAACTGATGATGTGTACCTGTAGGTCCAAACATCCATACGGTCAACATGGAGGAGAAGGAGGGAGGGCCGGGGGATGAGGGGTTAGGGTTTAGAGGAGAAAACTCACCTTTGGGGAGTGGTGGTTGCTTGGGTGTCAATAATTTTTTACGACCGGTACACTCCGGACTAGAACATGGAGAATCTATGCAAGGCTCTTCACAAACGAGGTAATTCCTCAATTTTGATGAAGGAGCATGTGAGCTTGATCTAGTGATTTCTCTTCATTTGCATTATCTAACCATATAAACCTGTATTTACATCATTTGTGCTAGCATCTAAGAAATGTTCTCCATACACTATGAGGTTGCCTTTAAACAAACAATTTGCACCGCCGAGGAAAATTACTGATATGACAATGAGGAAATGCCCATGGACAAGTTTCAACCACGTGGGTTGAATCCTCACAAGTAGAATAGTTCATCGGAAATAGAAAGCACGCAAAGTAGGTAGAAGGAGAAAAGAAATTATTTGAGTAAAACAAAATCATCTTACTCACCATTTTCTCTTCCATTTCTTAAACTTCAGACATGTCTACCCCTCCACCACCCATTACGGCATGTTAAGTTGGCGCGAAGGAAAAATCAACATGATCAATGATTTCTACCCTTTGGATCTAAGTAATTCAAATAATGCCCGAATCACACAATTAAAAATAAATTGTTTTTGGCATGTAGGAGAGTGTCGATTGGACCCCAGAAGCACAAAAAATATTGTCATACTTAGTATACTTAGTGGGTATGCACATGTGTTATTCCTTAATTAAGAATATCATTAAGGCATTTTATCAAACACCTGTTATGCAAAAAATTGAACATAATGCCACAAAAATTCTTTCACAAAATTGAAGCTTTCAACTGGTTTCATAGAAGATAAAACATAATATCAATTGTATATATCATAACTAATATATATAATAGAATGTGTGGAGCTTACCTGAAAAAGCACCCAACAAATGTGAGGTAGAGAACTGAACCCGAGCAAAAAAGGAAAGAATATTGAGAAGAGAATGCGGTTTAGGCCCTGCTTGGTATCTAGTAAATATTTGTAAGATGCAAATATTTACCTCTACAAATATTTACTTTGTAAATGTTTACAGCTTCAAACATTTTCTCTGCTTGGTATTAACTTGTAAAATCAGTTGTAAATACTTTCCACCACTTGGGTGAAGGGTGCAATGCAAATATTTTATGAGTATTTGATGGATCCAATATAGGAGATGGAGATCACCTATGAACAATGTCAATGAATTGGATGATCACAATCAATCAAACAACGGAACAAATGGATGAGAATCATGAGATGGTCCAGGCAAGTTGATTTTGGGCGGGAACCCAATGATCGGTTGGTCCGAGTAGAATTTTGTTGACCGCTTACAATTTGAGCACGGGGAATACTTTAGAGGGACACTGACCATATGGATGTTTGGCCAATCCCTAAGTGGACCTACAAACTAAAAATCAGCTTGATTAGTGATTTCAAACCTTTGGATCTTTGTACCCCAAATAATGCCAAATTCCACGGTTAAAAATCAACTTATGAAAATGACTCCAATACAACTTTTAGAAATCACTAATCATGTTATTTTTTTTTGGTCTAGATGTCTATCTAGGTTTATAACTTTGCTGATCCTCCACAATGATTGCCCCCTATAACCGCCCACAATATGAGCCACATGGCACATTTGTGGAGGATTCTGACTGTATACATATTTGGCCAATCCCTAAATGGATCAACAAATCAAAAACATGGATTAATTTTAACCGTTGAATTTGAGCATCTAAGTGTTGGATTGGAGTCATTTTCTTGGATTGATTTTAGCCAAAGATGGGTCGGGCTCGAGGGACACCCATTTTTTACCCCCATTTTTGACACCCATTTTGGCGTACCTACATAGAAGATGAATCAATGGCTGATTTTTGATGAGGATGATCTCTATGGTGAGGTGATTATCCGCACAAAAATTCAAATTATTCTGATATTCATAGACTGGTTTAGAAGCTGAAGAATTATGGACCGTCGATTCTTGCCATGTAACTTGAAAACCCACATTTGATGGGATTAGAAATTCAGAATGGGCTGATTTTTTTGTTGGGGTGATCTATATGGTGAGGAGATCATCCACACCAAAAATCAGCCATCGATTCATCTTCTATGTGGGTACGCAAAAATGGGGGTTCCCTGGGCCCGACCATCCAAAGATTTGAAATCACTAATTAGGCTGATTTTTGGTTTGTTGGCCCATCTAGGGATTGACCAAACCATGGTTTAAAAAATGCCCGTTATAACGGATTCAGACCTCCCCCATTACGTTATGCACCGTTAAAACGTTTTAAAAATAATGACCATTATTTTTCGTTATTTTTCCATTTAAATGAAAATAACAACCGTTATTTTCTGGATTTTTTTGTGAAAAAAGTCCGTTATTTTTTATTAATTTCCGTTATTTTCTGTTATTTTTTTGTTTTTGAAAATTAAAATTGAAATTTCAAAATTTGAATTTCAGCGCCATTTTTTCCGTTATTTATATTATTTTCTCATTATTTTTCGTTTTTACCCCTGAGCGTTACAATTCGTTATAACAGAAAAACAGTAACGCCCCCAGCCCGGTATACCATTATAACGGCCCCTTTTAAAACTTGGACCAAACATCCATACGATCAGCGTCTTCTAAAAATATATCACTGGGCAGTCATCACGGGCAGTAAGTAATTTTTACTCTTCATCTAGGGCCAAATATTATATATATTTCAAGAAAGTTCAAGCCAGAAAGTAAATGTTTGCGGCCATTTTTGGCCGCAAACATTAACAGCTCAAATCGTAAAATATATGAACTCACGGAAAATATTTACCTACGTAAATAATTGTGAGGTGCAACCAAGCACCTAGAAATGCAGAAATATGTTGTAAATGTTTGCAAACAAATATTTGCGACGATACCAAGCAGGGCCTTATATGCTCACAATTTTGATTTTGGTCTTCTCTTACATTTTATTTCGTATTTGGGTGTTGGGTACATTTAATAGAAGGGAATTTTTGACATTCCCCCCATGACCTGGTCCACCATTATAGACCGTTATTGACTAACAATATTTTTTGAAAAGAACAGAAATGTCCCTTTCTTCAACCTTGAACAAAAAAAATGTGGTTCATTGACTAAAAATATTATGAACCATTGTCTACATAGTTCTAGCTTCAAAAACAAATTTGGATTCACCGACCTACTAATAAACCACGTATCATCATGGCAAATAACCCAGGATGGGTGGGCCAAGCTAAACTCTAATGGGAGCTTGATGGGAAAGTTAGGTCTTCATGCTGCAAGGGGTTTAATCCAGGATCTCTTGGCCAATTTCATAAAAAGGATATGCTTCCAACATGGGGTCTCAACCATAACGACAACGAAACTATGGGATCTAAAGGAAGAGATGGAATTAGCTTTGACAAATGGGTATCTGCAAGCTAGTTGTGGATAGTGATTCTCAAACAATCTAAATCTACTTTTGGGGCAAGAGGAAGTTCCCTCTCATTTTTAGGAATCTCAAGCAATGCATCAACAACAATGGATCTTTAGGCTGCCACATTTAATTTGTGAATAAATTTTTTGTGTGGATTGTTTAACAAAGTTAATAACAAAACTTGATCAAGGTCGTACTATTTTGGAAACGTCAGGAGTAAATCTTACCAAGTTTTTGTATTGTGATCAGTGGCGGAGCCAGGGGGGCGAGAGGGGGCAGTTCCCTCCCCGCCCCCCCTCAACTTTAAAATTGACAACAAAAAAATAAAATTTCAGAGGAAAAATGCTGCAACAAGGTAGAGATGCACCATGTTGCCCCCCCTCAATCTCACGGCTGCTCTCTTGCCCACTGACCGCATGGATGTTGTAGCCCACCCCTTGGTAGATATTCACACCAAAAATCAGCATGATAGCCAATCTCTAGCCATTAGATTTTAGTGCTTTTTAAGGCATGATTCTAGCTGTTGGATTAAAAAATAATTGGGGAACTAAATCCAATGGCTAGAAAGCATCAAACGAGCAGATTTTTAGTATGAATATCTACCTAAGGATGGGTATATCCATGCGGTCAGTGGGCCCATCTGCCCTACTTTGATACTCGCTTGCTGCCTTGCCCCCCCTGAACAGAATCCTGGCTCCGCCATTGATTGTGATGTACTTGGACGCTCATGCCCCAACCCCTCTCTAGACGAGCTTAGCTTCTAAATGAAGTTCTACTAGCTAGGTGAACTTACAGGAAGTTCATAAAACCAATCCAAGCAATTAATTGATAGATAGGCATTGAGAAGTCCAAAACTATAATGGGCATGAACCTGTTAAACCCGCAAACAATAATGTTAATCATCAAAATAAACAAGAATTAAAAAATTACTGCCGGAGTGGTGGCCGGTAGCCAAGAGACTCCAGTAAGTTGGTCACCGGTGATGGGCAGCCAACCCATTGGAATCTCGTGGCCGCCACCACAGCCGTTGATTTGGGGTTGGGTTTTATCCTAAACTTACATTTTTTGTTCCTAAGGTTGAAGAAAGTGGCATTTTTGTCCTTTTCAAAAATATTGTTGGTCAATAACAGTCTAAGACGGTGGACTAGGTCATGAGAGGTATGTCAACTTTTTCAAATTATGGGGGGGTATGTCAAATTTCAAAGATAACATGGGGTTTTCATAAATTCCCTTAATTGAAATGGGTGTGTTGATTATTTTATTTTATTTTGGGTGGGTATGAATATACATGGGTGGGATGAACACAAAAAGTGGGTTTAAATATCCCTTCCCGTCAACATTTTAGATTTTTAATAAAAAAATTCAAAATTTGTTTTTCCTTTTTTCCTAAAACTTCTCCAACACACCCTCCTCTCCAGCATGGGTAATTTTAGTCGCACCCCACAAAATGTGAGGGCACCCGAAACCCTTGATTTTTTACCATATTTTTTTATTACGAAAATGGCCTTGAATTTTTTTTTTTTACACACCATCTAATCAACTGTTTTTCTGCTTACAACAGGTTGTAAGTCTTGTGAGCGAATCCAGTCACAACCACAATAGGAGTCGCGTGGCACACTTTTAGTGGGCACTGACCATATGTGTTTGGCCAGTCCCTAGGTGGACCTACAAACCAAAAATCAGCCTGATTAGTAAATTTGAAGTGTTGGATTGAAGTCATTTTCATGGGTTGTTTTTAACCATAGGAATTTGATCACTATTGAGCATTATTTTGGTGCAAAGATCCAAAGGTGGTAAATTCTGATTTTTGGTTTGCAAGTCCAGTGAGGGACTGGCCAAACATCTATACGGTCAGCGTCCACTAAGAGTATGCCACGTGGCTCCTATTATGGGTTGTGACTGGCTTGGGTCAAACCCGTTGTGACAAAAGTTTTACACGTTACTCTCTTGTGCTGAAATGGGGAAAGGTGCCCTCACAGAGTTTGAAATCTAAGTGGGTTGCTCTCAGCAGGTTGGGTGCCCTCACATTTTGAGGGGTGCGACTAAAATTACCCCTCCAGCATTGGTCGCACACAACGCTTGAAAGAGATCTCCCTCTTCCATCTCTCCGACCTCCCTACTGTCGATCATGTGTCGTCGACTTTCAATCCAAGCTCAATTCCCTCACTCTTCCTTCCAATATCGCTTCTATATACTTTGTTAGTCCCACCTATTTTGTCATTGAACCGTAATTTTGCACTGGTATCCGGTCCAAGGTAAATTGGATCGATGTCCTGTGATGCATGTCTTTGTGCTGGGCTCAAGGTCCAGTCCAAATTGATGTCCATCGATGGCAATACCTCCCACGCTACCAATTGTTTCTACTTTATAGTTCTCTACGCTGCAGATGTCATTAACAAGTTTGGTCCTGAGAGTACAACCATTGATGCCTATATATTGAGGCTTCCAATAGCCACTGAGAGTAAATGTAATACCCTGAACTTTCATTTAGGGGTATTTTAGTAAATTATTGGTGTATGGGCATTTGGGCCCGTCAGAAATTTTTTAGCATGCATTTATACTTGTGAAAATGGTAATTTTTCTTGACAAGGTGGAAATTTTCAGTGAGAACTTAGTCAAAACCTTGTTATCATGACATGTATGATTATCTCAAGAAAATGATAATTAGACCATTACATGACCTGTGATGTTATCGTAAGGTAAATTTTTCAACATCTGTTGACTAACTTAACAAACTAAGAGCATAATAAAATTTTAGGTAGTGGGTCCCGCAGACGACATTCAACACTCAAAAAGAAATTTTCTGAGCACAAAAAACACGATCCGTAAACTTTGAATAATTGAGGGACTACCCTATGTTTTTAACCAATAATGTACGTGTGACCAATTAATAAATTTCTAAGTATAAATAATGTTGCATAATATGAGTAAAAATGTAACGGTGATTATTGTAATTAGGCATTTAATAATTAATTAGTAAACTTTGGTGGACCCTAGGGTGTATCCAAACTTTGGTACACCTAATTGGTTATTTATGAGCTTAATAGACCTTAATCTATATATGTAATATCTAAATATAAGAATGGGGATGTAACTGTAATAACAATTAATAATAATGCAAGAACTAATTTAATACATGTATTAATGGTGATAAAAACGTGGCAGCATCAGTGGGAAACATGGCAGATAGTGGCCGGCGCTCATTCTAGCTATAAACATGTCTATAAGATAGACTGGGTTGAACAAGCCTGCCACCAACTTGGGCAGGGCCGCGGGCTATTAAAGGCTTGTGTTTCAGGTTTGGGTTTATTTTCAAGGGAATTAATGAGGTATGAAAATAATTTTTTATCAAGGGTTGGGCTCAAGGGACCAGCTCCCGTTACAAGACAATATGAGCTATGTGGCACACTCTTAGAGGACTCTGACCATATGGATGTTTGGCCAATCTCTGGGTGGACCTGCAAACCAAAAATCAGCCTCATTAGTAATATTTAGGCATTGGATTGGACTTATTTTCATGGGTTGATCTCAACTGTGGGAATTTGACCAGTATTTGAGGTACAAAGATCCAACGCCTAGAAATCACTAATCAAACTAATTTTTGGTTTGTAGGTCCACCTAGGGATTGGCCAAACATCCATACGGTCAGTCCTCTAAGAGTGTGCCATGTGGCTCATATTGTGTCGAAGCCAGTCAAAAAAAGTCGGCCGATCCTGGAGCCCGACCCTTTGTCAATTACAAGAAGTAACAGATAATAGGCCAGCCTATTGAATTCTTCTTAAATATGGATAATTTTCTAGATGAGATCAGCTAGTTTCTTGAGCAGACGAGTTCTAAGTGTGTCAGCTTGCATGGACTTGGAGATGAAGACGGTGGTGACTAGTGTGGCTAAGTCCTTTGGGTTTGTGGCCTTGGGCTGGATAGGGGAGCAATAGAACATGGCCTCTTACATTGAGTAAAACTTGTCACAACGGGTTGGAAGCTGGTCACAACCACAATATGAGCCATGTGACACACTATTAGAGGGCGCTGACCGTATGGATGTTTGTCCAGTCCCTCGGTGGACCTACAAACAAACCAAAAATCAGCCTCATTAGTGATTTAGAACTTTTGTTTCTTTGCACCCAAATAATGCTCAAATTCCTACGGTTATAATCAACCCATGAAAATAACTTCAATCCAATGCTTAGAAATCACTAATCAGGCTGATTTTTGGTTTGCATGTCCACCAAGGGACTGGCCAAACATCCATACAGTTAGGGCCCTCTAATAATGTGCCATGTGGCTTGTATTGTGGCCAAACATCCATACAGTCAACAACCTCAAGGTCGGGCTTTAAGGCCCAGCCCGCACCCAGCCCATGAATTATATTTCGGGCCGGGCTCGGGCTGTATTTTGGGACCCAGGCCCAACCCATTTAATTCACGGGTCAGATCGGGCCGGGCTTATATCGGGCCGCAGGCCAAATTGCCACCCTTACCCTAGTCTAGTCGTCCTTACCCTTTCTCTTTCATTTCTTCATTTATTCTCATTCTTTAATGCACTTCCATTGGAGAGAGCTCGAGCAATTGTGATCCCAACACAAAAAAGAAAGGTAAGTACACTATGTCCTATTTGAATTTTATTTTTAAATAATGATGATTATATGTGTTTTCCATGGATTAAGATCATATGGCATAACTGTATGGTTAGTTATTTAATGAAATCTCGTTGGAATTAGCCTCACATGATATAACTTGTACGGTTGATTCATAGCATTTTAGATGAAGTGCTAGATTGGTCCCACTTGTTCACTCGATCGGGATTGGTCACATACGATCGGGGATTTGTCACATAGCGATTAGTTCCATTTTTTACCTGTAGGAAAAAGAAAATTTTTATATTTCATTCATTGGTTATTTATTTGATTATTTACTCCATGTTATTGCATATTCATTGTTATTAATTTTTGAATGAGGTCATATATGGAACATATGTCTTACTCGTTGAATTGCTGAGCTTATTTAAGCGCATGGCTATTGTCAATCATTTTCAGAAGAGTTTGCGGAGGAGCTCAAAGGAGATGAAGTATACTTTGAGGAGGACCCAAATTTTGAAGTTACCGGAGGGTCCGGAATCGATCTTGGTGGATCCGGCGACCAAGACTGATTTGGGATATTATTTATATTAGATATAATTATTTTTATTTGATGATTTAGTCATAAGGGTCATTTTTGAACCCTAGTATATTGTTTGATGTCACATTTTAGTTATGTGAAACATTTGTATAGAATTTTCTGTTTGGACCCCTATGCGGTGTTTTGAGCATATCTTCATTTTTAGACATGCTTTTAAAGCGATTCAAAAGCACACTGATCGGTAACTTAAAGAAGTATTTTATAAAATATTTTCATAATTTATTATTTTGGGTGTTGAGCTGTGTGCTGTCTGTAAGACAGATGGAACATTGCTGTTTTTCGTAGACAGAACAGTTGCCTTGACTTTGAGTTAAATTTAGCTTATTTTGGGATAATTTTGGGAAAAATAAAAAATATGAACCCCCTGTAGGACTTCGAATTACCTTTCCATAAATATATGGTAGAGCATGAGATTCAATCTGAAATTAACTCTAGGTCCTATTTACTGACTAGGTATCAAATCTGGTAGATTCCAAAAAATCACAAATTATCAAAATTGTTTATTGTTGTTCGTTAATTTTCAAAACAGAACCCTACACATCTGAATTAAGTACTTTTCGAGTAGATATCGATGGACACCAAAGTTGTTTAATTTGGAGTTAAATCAAAATTATAAAATTGCACGCAAGTCGTAATAAATTCATCCATTATTCTTTTTCGGGTAGAACGAATACTTGTATTATTTTTGTTAAAAATAGTAACTCGTGTTTTCTGAAAAACTTCCTCTACAAAAGTATTTTTTAATAATTCAAATGATTTTTAAAAAAAATTAAAATAACTATTTTAGTAAAATAATAATTTTAGTGAAAATGGGGTATAAATCCCTTATTTTAACGAACTTAATCCTAGAAATTACCAATTGACGTTTTCAAAAAAAGAGCATTTACGAAAGATGTTCATAGAATTGATTTAGAACGTTTAAAAATAATGAATTACATTTCTGAGAAAGTTATAGGTATTACTTATGTTGACCTCAAATCTGACTCACATTAATAGCATAATTGTAGATTCTGAGGAAATTAATTACGACATATAAGAAAATGAATTACTTATACACTTAGATGATTAGGAGAAGAAGTCTTGCAGCATAGCTTAGTTCTGTTAGTACTTTACTAGTTTTCGCATCAATTTTATCATTTCATTTGTTTGAATATTGTATAATATGAGAATTTAATCTTGTGGAATAAAATGAGTTATTATTTATTAAGGGATTATTTCAAGTATTTATATTTGGATCTAAATATTCGGGTTGGATATTTGGGTACTCAAATTCGGGGCATGACAGTAAAAGTCACTTTGTTCATGTTTTCGCCTTGACCGATGTTGGATTGGCTGTTATACTTATTTCCTGTTTGGTGTGCTTGTATTTCTAGTGGGATTTGTGTCAAAAGAATAAGAATTTGGATGCCAAGTTTGTGAATTTGGAGGAGCAGATCGAGCTTTAAGCCTCAGTTGCGACCAATACTGGTACAATCTGGTTCAAAATTGGGGAGCCTAATAAGCCCACTCATGATATCTCGTAGAAGAATTTCATTGGGCACGGGGGTTTGGAGTTGTGTACAAGAGAATTCTATCTAATGGAACTGTAGTCGTGGAGAAGAGGATCATAGAATCTAAATTTCAAGGTAATGTGGAGTTCTGCAATGAAGCAAAGATCATGACGCAACGTGAAACAATAAAGAAATACGACCAACAAGGTTTCAAATCCACCAAACAGAGAAGAACTCTCAAATGAGCTAAGTCACAAAATCTTATTGATCAAAACTGTTTTTGCCTTTCGACTTACAATCTATTTAATGAAAAACAAAAATAAATTAAATAAAAAAATTACTAAAAATGACAAAATTGAACTAAGCATAAAAACCGGTGAGTGATTCTAACTTCCATAATTAAAGTTATTGCTAAAATAAAAATCTTCCTAAAATAACAAAGTTGTCATTTTCATCCACTAAACGATGGAATTTGGCGGAAAAAATATCTTAATAAAAATCGACGGTGTGATTCTCGTCGTTTCCTTTCAAGAATGTCCGGCATTGTGTGATTCTGACACTGTTACCAATTCCGTTAATAACCGTTGTGTCCCATTTTCATGGAGAATTTTATTAATGCCCATTGTGTCCCTTTAGTCTTGTTTGAGCTTTTGATGGTCAAGAATCCACTACGTTCTACATCAGATCATTAGCCTCTTAAAGCACATGAATCTTGTTCCACTGAGAATGTTGCATAACTGATGATGATGAACAAGAAAGCAGAGGTATCTTGTCTACGATTACATGCCGAATGCGAACCTTGCTGATCACCTTTGTTTTCACTAGCAACAAGAAGAAATCGCTGAATTGGCCTCAACAGAAGAACATAATCTTGGACGTGGCAAAGGGGCTTGCCTATCTACACTATGGAGTGAAACCAGCAAACTATCGCAGAGACGTCGGAGAAGACGAAGTATTAAGAAAAAGCGTGGAGAAGTTTCACGAAAAAAAAAAATTTAGATTTTTTAAAAACTAAAGGGTATTTTAGTAACACCCCCTGAAATTTAAAAGTATTTAATTAGTAATACCCTCTTATACTTTCAAACTTTAGGATTACCCCCCTTGACCTAGTTTAACAGTGGTTGACTTGAGTCACATAGCATTGTACTTGCAATTTATGGTCCTTTCATTGGTACATTGACAGACGCATGACGCATATATGTCATGTTCTAACTTAGTGAAATGATGGTTAAAAGGTCAAGAGGTATTCCTAAGGTTTTAAAGTATAAGGGGGTATTACTAAATACTTTTAAATTTCAGGGGGGTGTTACTAAAATACCCAAAACTAAATTGTCAAACTCTCCCTATTTTCTAATGTATAATAATATGTATCGCAAACTTTGATACCGAAGTCGGCATCGTAGATTTACCTGCTCGGGGGCCCAACTTAAAAGATTTTCTAGACCAAAATTCAACCTCAAAGGATTATTATAGTCATCCAACTAATTGTATTCTTTTTGGACGGCCAGAAATACAAAGGCAAAATAGTCTAAAGAAAATAATCAGACCAAGCTGTTTTATAGGCGAAAAAATAGTATGCAAATGGTCGGATAGTTTAGAGCCTAGTTAGTAAATTCGCGTATTATACGCGTTTAATGCCCGAATTTTTTATTTTTTTAAGAAACGTTTAATACTTCCGTATAAAATAAAAAATCAGAAAAAATCACGAATTTTAAGACTATGCGAATAAAACACGTATTATTCGTGTTTAATACTTGAATTTTACGTTTTTTTTAAATAAAAACGTATTAAATGGCCGCATAAAATAAAAAATTTGGTAAAATTCAGGTTTTTTAAGGCTAAATTAATAATATAAAATTTCAACAATGACCGAATTTTTGATCGATTTTTTTTATCCCAAAACCAAATTAAACTCGAACTTTTCCCGTTTCGAATCTTTGCAGTATGCCGAATTGCTAACTATGGTTTAGAGTATGCAAATATAACCAGAAAGAGACACATAACAACCAAACCGGAGAGAGGTCGCGGAAATATTGGTTTAACAGGGAGTTTGATTGTTACGAGTCACCTTCATACCACATTTGCATACTCTAATATGAAACCATTTGCATACTAGTTATTCAGAATATGGGAAAAAACTGGTATGCAAATGGTTGCATACTTTAGAGAATGCAAATATGGCCAAAAAACGATACATAGCAACCAAACCCATCGTTAACCCTGGTTAAGAGAGAGGTTGCGGAAATATTAGATAAAAAGGGGGTTTGATCGTTACGTGTCACCTTCCGGCCATATTTGCATACTCTAAAAAATATGCAATCATTTAATTTGCATAGTAGGTTATGCGGGAGATAAAGATTGCCATAAAAACCTGGCATTTAGAACCAAGGTTTAAAAGGGGCCGATATAAAGGTATAACAGACTGGGGGCGTTACCCTTTTTCTGTTATACTGTCGTTATAACAAATTTTAATGCTCAGGGGCAAAAATGAAAAATAACGGAAAATAATGGAAATAACGAAAAAAAAAAAAACAGCATTAAAATTTAAAATTCAAAATTTTAATTTCAAATTTTCAATAAAAAAAAATAACAGAAATAACGCTCATTTTTTTCAAAAAAATATTCTCAGGTCGTTATTTTCTGAGCGATAAAATGGTACATAAAGTAACAGGGGAGGTCCGAATCTGTTATAACGGCCGTTTTGTTTTTTAAACCATGTAAGGGTCGACACTTTCATTGATTGTTAATAAGCCAACGTTGTTGTCCAACCCTTTGGTGTTAGCCCCATGCAAGAGTTTTGAATTTTGAAGTACCAATAAGATTGCAGATGGCAAGTAAACTAGAATACAACTTGAAGATCTAAAATTTTAACACATACATGCTTGCAAAGAGAAACAGAATACAACTTGAAGATCTAAAATTTTAAACCAGAACCATGTAACTTCTGTCGAGTGATCAAATCTAACCGTTCTCCCATCTCTGGCGTTAGATAATTCACCCAGTCCCCGACCTCTCCCCTGCGAAAGTAGGCATTACTTTCCTCGCCGGACCACATTTTCCCGCTTTTATTCACCTCTAGATTACTCATATTCTCAAAACTACACAACCTTAATATTTCCTCCACCACCCCATCTCTTTCTTCCTCTGGGGAAAATGGGTATCCCAAGAACTCAGCTAACCTTCTCAAATGTACTGTGGGTTCTTCCTTCATCTCCTCAAATTTTAAGAAAAATACCCTTTCAGGCCTTTCCAAGCTTTCCTTCCAATACCCCAACACATGATCCCAAAAGGGCCCATATACGACAACCCCCCTACAGAACCTCTCAAAGGCCTCTTCAAGTGAAATGGGTCGTATGGTCTTGCGACTCAATGTGTTTGTGAAGTGCCAAAATGAAACAAGGGTATCTCTGGGGTTCCTACAAAGATAAACAACTTTGCACTTCGAGTCCTTAACGGATTCCGGTAGCGACACATAGGGGAGATGGGTAGAGAAGAGCCTTGGAGATGGGAAATTGGTGAGATCTGGAACCTGATTATCGATGTAAAGTTTAAGCTCCAAGAATGGGACGAGGTCATGTGGGTGGTTTGTGAGAAGAGGGTGACGATCAGTGTAAGATGATAACGCACCCGATTCATGATTGCGAAAGCAATTCCCTTGAGCCAAGTGGTGCCTGATTTAGGAGTGCTGACTAGAAGTAGATCAGTATCATGAGCTTGGAACTGTTGTTGGCATGCTAAGACACCTTGTAGCTGCCTGCTTGTGTGCCAAAAGCCTTGGTATTGATATAGATGATTTAAGACCCACGCATTTTCTCTTGGTAGGGAAGACAACAAGTCGTTGCATTCCTGGGTCAGTCCATCTTCTTGCAAATACCTGGGAGGAGGAATCTGTGATGGGACCATGGATATTTAAGGATCTTAACTTGTTTAATGATTAACAAAGGAAGGCCAGAATGTAGAAAGATTGTCAGATGGATATATAGGAGGGAGGAAATATCAGGGTGGGCAAAAGCTACGCTCGAATGCTCCCCTCACTGCACTTGAACCATTGACTGTGCAATCATCCATAAGAATACAGAGTAATGATCACATGGTCCGGGATCCATGGATGTTGTCATGGTGCACAACGGTGTCATTTTGCTATTGGTTCCATTGTATCAGATTTAAGTTTTGTTAAGTAATTATTAAAGTGCAGTATACTTGACCAATGAATAAATGACACCACCATACACCATGGACATTCTCTATATGGACCCCCACCATGTGATCATTATTCAATACTTAATCATATGGTAATCATGCTTATAAAGAAAAAATCACATTGACATCATGATCTTAAGCTCTTTGACATTTATCAACTTTCTCGTGCACCGCTCCTACAATTAGTAGCCTTCTGGCAAACACTAATGGCAGATTCATCAAAAAAATTAATAAATAAAATATCTGGGGTCCCTAGATGTTGTCATGGTGCACAGTAGCGTCATTTTCTCCTTGGTTAAACTTGTAAATCGAGTTACGTGCAAATCAATTTTAAATTTTGTAGTCAAACGAGGTAGTAGAGTAGTTACAAAATACAAGGGGTGATACGAAATACTTTTGCGTAATAGCGGAGTAATACTAAATTACCCTTTTATAAACCATGCTTTGAGGGTCTTGGTTGATGATGACATATAGCACAGATGGCCCATCATCGGTTGAATCAACTTTCTTCTAAATCTGCTTTTAGTAAGGATTTGTATTCTTGGTCATACAAATCAATGTCATTAGATATGGTTAGCATCATTTGATGGAAGTAACAAGTGGGTTGTTGATCTTTCATATGAGACTCATGAATTGGGTAGCTGAGAGGGATCACAGGGCATTCAAGCATTATTTGGGGTACTCATATCCAAAGGTTAGAAATCATTAATTAGGCTGATTTTGTTAGTGCATATATACCTTCTCAGTGTATGTATCAACAGATAATCAATCATTAAGACAAATAATTAAAAAAAAAAAGTTGTAATGTAACTACTAAATGAAATTAAATAAGTAATAAGAAGTGTACCCAAACAGTAGTAACAGATAACTAACAGTTGATTGAATATCAAAAACTGTAAAACAGATATCAGATAACTTATCAGTAAATAAATAGTTGAGGCACGCATTGTAAGCTATCCTAAAGTTGATTTCGCAACTGTACTTTGAAAGTGCTGCTGTCAGTTGGTCGGTGACTGCTCCCAAGATTCAATAGCCCATTGAAGGTAGGCAGCACTCCAAACCCTTCAGTCTATCGAACTTACAGTGAAACCTCAGTCCAAAGTCCAAAGACCACAGATCACGAACGCGTGTACGTGTATATTTAAAATATATTGGTTTGCATAGTTGTGCCCTTTGGATAAGAATGAGAGTCCTCACAACTAATGTGGGATTAAAGGTTTGTATGGAAAAGCAAAAGACAACCAAAGATTTCCTTCCAAGATTTTAATTCAATCTTATAAAGTTTTGGCTCCAAAAACAAAAGTATTTTGGCTCCAAAACGGTAAAAGTATTTTTTCTTAAATATCTCTAAAGATCCTTTAGTTAAAACCCCAAGAGGTCTTGGGTTCAAAACCCATTGGACTAAAACTCCAAAACTTTAACTCACAAAATTTTGGTATGTAAGTTCACTAAGCAAAACATCTACTGGTTTCTAAGAGTGTGCCATGTGTCTCATATCATGATCCTATAAGGGGGCCCTTAATCAAATAGAACTTTGATTACGGACTGTGATATGAGCCACGTGGCATATTCTTAGAGATTTCTGACCGTATGGATGTTTGGTGGGCCCAGATGGCAGCGGTGACTACCAAAAATGCAGCTTCCGCAAATGAAAAGACAGGACCCTTCCCTGTTTCAGAATCCCACCAAGCAAAAATCTTTATCCCGCCAACTCATGGGTAACAAAGAAAAGTTCATGGGGAAGCTCTTTAGAAGATTTCTCCTCATCTTCTCCGGGTATTTCTCCGTTATTCCTGTGGAGGTAAGTTAAAAAAAAAAAAAAAAGAGTAGAATTTCTGGGGTCAAGGACTGGGGAGAACTATTTTTGACAACCATTTTGGCGGACCCACGTAGAAGATGAATCAATGGCTGATTATTTTGGTGAGGGGAAGAGAGGTATGGAATGGAAAGATTTTCGTTTTGCGGGACACCGGTGATAAAGGGAAGAGATTACAGCTTACTGAGTAAAACTTCTACAATAAGCCGGTCACAACGCACAATCCGAGCCACGTGGCACGCTCTAAGTGGAAGCTTACCGTATGGATGTTTGGCCAGTCCCTCGGTGGAGCTGCAAACCAAAAATCAGCGTGATTAGTGATTTACAACCTTTGGATCTTTGCATCCAAATAATGCTCAAATTCCAACGGTGAAAATCAACCCAGGAAAATAACTTCTATCCTACGCTTAGAAACTAATGATCAGGTTTAGTTTTGGGTTGTAGGTCCACCTGTGATTGGCCAAACATCCATATGGTCAGTGTCCACTAAGAGTATGCCACGTGGTTCGTATAGTGCGTTCCGGTCATAAAGCTATTTTTTTTTTTTAAACTTCCCTCTTTAGCTTTCCTTTTTTTTAAACTTACCAGTTAACCAGATATGACTTGCCACCGTACAGTGGACACGTGTCCAACAGCTTGTGTGTGGTCTGGTAGCTACCAGACCACTAGTGGTCAGGTAAGTTTTACTCCCACCGCCCCCACTGCCATCTTCTTTCTTTCTCAATTTTTAAACCTTCTCTTCTGATTGCTTTGAAGCCTTGATCTGAGTTTTCTCTGTTTCCAAAGTTTGAATGATCAAATCATTTTTCCTTCCTTCAGAGTTTGGATCATCAGATCAGATGCTTAAGACACATTTGTTACAAAGTTCAGATCTAATTCTCTCGTTTCTACATTTATCTGAATCCTCAAAGTTTAAATCCCTGTTGGGTTCTTGAGTTTCCATTTTCTGTAAGTTCTTTTGATTTGGTCACTTAGGTATCAAGATTACAAGTGCAAAATACTAGGAAATTGTGACCACTTTTCTAGTAAAGTTGAATTTGGTTCAAGTGTTCGACTGTTTTTTACGGGTTACACCAAGCTCTTGATTTCTTATGCTGTATATCTTAATAAGAACGAGATGAACCCATCTGCCATGTTTTACAGTCCATGGATAAATACAAAGTGGAGAGGCTTTTAAACAAAAGAAAAGAAAAAAAGAGTGCATATCCACAACAACTGGTGCATCCTCAAGCATTTTGGACAGACCATTGAAAAGGAACAAAATCCAGGGAACAATCAAGGATGCTTGCCTATGGTTCATGAAAACAGACGTTGAAAGTAAGCTTTCTAAGCTCCGATCTGAATCTGATTGCTTGGGGATGTTCACCCCGCCATTCATTCTTGCATCTCGGTTAATGCTTCTTCCTCTGTCATCTCCGCTCCGCTGTTCCACTTGCAGCCTTTTGGCGAGTCCAGACTCCAGATTCTCGAGCTTATGTTGTTCACATGCAGCATAAACCTCCTCGATGTACTCCCAAACCCAAGAACCTATCATACTCTTCTTATTGATTTCACTTGAGATCATCAGATTATGATTGAAGTTCGGCTGAAAAATAATCAAGTTCAGAAATTTATCCAGGATAAAAACGTTATTGAGAAGAAAATCAAGTCACGCCTGCTCCTTTTGCATCTTTTGTACATACTTGGTTGAAGATGCCCGTTTGCCTTCAATGCCACCGGCACCTATTCCACCTCCACCCTCTTCTTCCCCACCCCTTCCACCATCACCTCCTCCACCTGCCTCCACCAGCCCACTTCTTTGGGTTTGTCCAACAGTCCCAAGTATTAATGGAAACAGAGAGAGAAGGGCAAAACAGACCTTTTACATTACTTGTGACGGGGACGTGACACGCATCGTGAGTGAGACCTAGTCAAACGAGGTAGTAGAGTAGTTACAAAATACAAAGGGTGATACGAAATACTTTTGCTTAATAGGGGGGTAATACTAAATTACCCTTTTATAAACCATGCTTTGAGGGTCTTGGTTGATGATGACATATAGCACAGATGGCCCATCATCGGTTGAGTCAACTTTCTTCTAAATATGCTTTTAGTAAGGAGTTGTATTCTTGGTCATACAAATCAATGTCATTAGATATGGTTAGCATCATTTGATGGAAGTAACAAGTGGGTTGTTGATCTTTCAGATGAGACTCATGAATTGGGTAGCTGATAGGGATCACAAGGCATTCAAGCATTATTTGGGGTACTCAGATCCAAAGGTTAGAAATCATTAATTAGGCTGATTTTATTAGTGCATACCTTCTCAATTTATGTATCAATAGATAATCAATCACTAAGACAAATAATCAGAAAAAGAAAGTTGTAATGTAACTACTAAATGAAATTAAACAAGTAATAAGAAGTGTACCTGAACAGTAGTAGCAGATAACTAACAGTTGATTGAATATCAAAAACTGTAAAACAGAGATCAGATAACTTATCAGTAAATAAATGGCTGAGGCACGCGTTGTACGCGCTGTCCTAAAGCTGATTTTACAGCTGCACTTTGAACGTGTTGCTATCAGTTGGTCGGCAACTGCTCCTAGGATTCAATAGCCCACTGAAGGTAGGCTGCCTCCAAACCCTTCAGTCTATCGAACTTACAGTGAAACATCAGTCCAAAGTCCAAAGACCAAAGACCACGGATCACAAACGCGTGTACGTGTGTATTTAAAATATATTAATTTGTATAGTTGTGCCCTTTGGATAAGAATGAGAATCGTCACAACCAATGTGGGATTAAAGATTTGTATGGAAAAGCAAAAGACAACCAAAGATTTCCTTCTAAGATTTTAATTCAATCTTATAAAGTTTTGGCTCTAAAATCAAAAATATTTTGGCTCCAAAAAAGTAAAAATATTTTTCCCTAAAGATCTCCAAAGATCTTTTAGTTAAAACCCCAAAAGATCTTAGGTTCAAAACCCATTGGAACAAACTCCAAAACTTTAACTCACAAAATTTTGGTATGTAGGTTCACTAAGCAAAACATCTACTGGTTTCTAAGAGTGTGCCATGTGTTTCATATCATGATCCTATAAGGGGCCTTAATCAAATAGAACTTTGATGACGGACTGTGATATGAGCCACGTGGCATATTCTTAGAGATTTCTGACCGTATGGATGTTTGGCCCAACCCTAGAATTAGCCTGATTAGTGATTTCTAAGCTTTGGATTGGAGTTGTTTTCTTGGGTAGGATTTTAACTGTGGAATTTGAGCATGATTTGGGTACAAAGATCCAAAGGTTTGAAACACTAATCAGGCGAATTTTTGATATGCAGGTCTGGAGATGGGCCAAACATCTATATACAGTCAGTGTCCTCTAAGAGTGTGCTACGTGGTTCATATTGTGGTCCGTCCGTCAGCAAAGGTCTACTCTTAATTTATACGGTCCATAGAGATCTGTACGGAACATGAGGTGTATTCAGTCAATGATTAAAAGACACGAGGGTTTACAGTTATTTGGAAATGAGTACCTTGAAAGAAGGTGCAAATGGTGGCCAGGTGGCAATGTAACAAGGTGTTGCTCAAACCAACTAGCACCATTTTTTGTTACTCACGTGCTGCCATCTGGGTCCAATAACCGCATTGATGTTTAGCACACCCCTTGTTAGACTTTCATACCAAAAATCAGCTTGCTGGATGATTTCTAACCGTTGGTTTTAATACTCAAAAAAAGGTTGAATCCAACGGCTGTAATCACGCCTTAAAAAGCACTAAAATCTAATGCATAGAGATTACAAATAATAGTGATGTTTGGTGTGAATTTCTACCAAGGGTTGGGCAAAACATCCATGTTGTCACTAGACTCAGATGACAGCGGTGAGTAACAAAAATGTTGTAGCATGTTACATCGCGATTCGCGACCCATGATGATCCCAATAGAGATTTTTTTTGCTCCTGTCGTTTTTGCTCTCGGTGTCGGGCAGCTTCTAAAACCGCCACAGAACATTCTTAGAGTAGAGACCATTGATCGTATGGATGTTAGGTCAATCCCTAGGTGGACCTACAGACCAAAAATCAACCTGATTAGTGCTTTATATCCATTGGTTTTAGTCTTTTTATGGGTTGCTTTTCAACCATGGGATTCAATCATTATTTTAGGGTACACAATCGTCGACCATTGTAATGGAATTCCATGCGTAGGTTTTGGAAGTCCCAAACTATTGGGCCCAAAGTGGTTACCCATTGAACCCCGAGCAACAAATCACACCCTCCCAAGGATAACAGTCTTAAGTCGGTCTGGAAAGTGGTTCCTTGCATAGACCGCTCAAGTTGTTTGCAAACTGCGGTATTAGAGATTTTTGAACCATCTGCCACTTTGACTAATAAAGGGTTAGTCTTTTGAACTGGGCACCCCGTTCGTTTGGCTACGCTCGAGTCGAGGAAATTATGCGTACTCCAATCAAAATGGTAATGGGTTTTTTTTAATAAACCCACGAACCCGCATGGTGTGGTAGGCTACCGACCCAGCCAAAGCATGAACCGATATCAGTGGGCCTTCTTGAGTTTCACGTTCTGATTCGTCTGGATCTTCTACAAGCAACTCATCTTCCTCCTCCAAATCTTCTCCTTCAAGCAGAAATAATTGTTGCTTTGACAATGATGCCCAAAGGTGTATTTCTCATCACAATGATATATAGCAAAGTCCATTGGCACGTCGTTCTTCCATCTCTGTAGGAGAAATCCTTTTGATTGGGATCAAGGATTCCTTTGGGGAGGGTTTAAATGTCGGCATGGCTCTGGTTGTTGAACTTGGATGTTGCTCTTGCTTCACGTATAAGGGCCTCAGTCGTCTCCTCTTGTAACTTAGCTAACTTGATCGCTTGGGTTAGAGTAGTAGGTGCAAACATCATTACACTGTTAGACCTTGTCCTTGAGTCCACTGGTGAAACAGCTAATAAAGAATTCTTCATTCAGTCAACTAGTTCGATTCATCAAGATTTCAAACTGCTCTTGGTAGGCAGCCACCGATCCAACTTGTCCTAGCTTGGTCAATTGGCCTGTGGCATCGTCATACACCCCTTGTCCAAAACGCTTGCTTACGTCGTGAACAAAGTCCTTCCATGTGATCAATTCCTTGGTTAATTCGTACCCTTGAAACCAATCTAATGCATGTTCTTCCAAGTGAAAGGAAGCTACATACACCTTGTCTTCATCGTCGACTTGATTGTAATTGAAGAACCTTTCACACTGGTATAGCCATCCTCGAGGATTGACTCCTTCAAAGCGTGGAAAGTCAATCTTGGAGTGCTTGGTATGAATAGGCTCCCGATCTGTAAATCACCGTTGGCCTCCATTGCGAGAGGTCCCATCACGATCGGCATCAAGTCGTCGTTGACCACCATTGTGAGAGGTCTCACCACGGTCAACCTCCGGTTCAACTAACCGTGAAGTTAGTTGATCGTATTTGAGGCTCATGGCTGCCATCCATTCCCTCAACTCCTCAAGGTCTCAGATTGTTTTTCTACGTTCTCTCGCAAGTTCTTGATATTCTCTTCCATTTTTTTTAGCTTCTTGAGCTCTAGTCTCATCCACCATTATCTCCAATGCGTACACAGGGGGCGCAAGATCGTCGTTTTGATCCCACTGATAAGACCTTAGAAGAAGCACACAAGGAAAGTAAAAATTCTCTGTCAAGGGAAATCCTTCTTTAATTCAAACAATAATGATAATTCAAATTCAATGCTTACATTGTCGTTCTCGTGGCTTTTATAGCCACGAGCATTAACTACCCAAGTTGGCACTCGTTATTCCCTCCTCTAATCTAGCTAGTATCCAATGGATTTATTATTTCCTAACTTGCAATTATCTTCTCCTTAGAATGAAAGGTAGAGGATTTACTCCTTTTTGCAAGGAAAGGTAGAAGATTTGCAATTATCTTCTCCTTGAAAGGAAAGGTGGAAGATCTTCACATGTGGGTGGTGTGTGTAAGTTTCCTAACCTAGGCACGTAACATCCACCACGTTCTAATTTCTCTCTCCTTTGTGGTTCTTAAAGCCATTTATTGGGGTTTTGTTTCTTCTATGTATTGTTTGCTATGTTGCATTGTCTATCAAAGACTCACTTCAAGTTCCACACTGCTGAATCTAGCACGGGCTTTGGCTTACCACAAAATGTACGACTTTTGATTTCCCTGGCCATACTTGCATAATTATAGCTTGTAACATAAGAGCTTGTCTTGATCCCCATATAACAGAAACCTATTTAACCATTCAAAGGCTTGTGGAAAGCACCTAATGTATACCTTGTTGGGAAGAAATAACAATAAACAAACAATAAAACAAAGATGCAAACAACCACAACACATGAGATTTACGTGGTTCCCTCTAGATTGAGGTACGTCCACGGATCCACACCGATTCCACTATGCTCTAAGGCAAAAGAAACACTCACAGAACAAGAATAGGATACTCGTCTCTCACCAATTGAGGTATATATAACCCCAAGTGCTTCAAGCATCTTTAGTCTCTACATAACACAACATACCTCACGTCTAGCAAAGTTCGTGTTGGAACTAGAAACCGTGCTTCACACATTACCATTTCTCCGAGTTTATCCTCATTTCTTATCATGCGTTATCTATTATTCCTTGTTTCAATTGTTGCAGGTGTTACAAGGAGAATAATATTATTGAAACTTTATCACCGGAGTGGTAGTCGCCGGCCACGACACTAGTAAGTTGGTCGCCGGTGATGGGCGGCCAATCCACTTCAATGTGGTGCCCGGCCGTCCACCATAGCCATTTGATTTGGGGTTAGGGTTTTGGTCCAAATCCAATTTTTGTATTCCAAGGTTGAAGAAAGGGACATTTTTGTTCTTTTCAAAAAAATTGTTAGTCAAATGTTAGTCACAGGCAGTCAATGATGGTGGACCAGGTCATAGTTGGGTACTTCAACTTTTTCAAATTGTGGGTGGTATGTCAAATTTCAAACATAACATGGAGGTATCTCAAAATTCCCATAAAATAAATAATTAATGAAAATAGAAAATTCTTAAAAGATTAACAAAATCGATGTTATTCTTCAAATAATTCATGAATTATTGGATCTCATCGTGTTCAATGCATAATTAATCATATAATTGCACAAGCAGGGGAACGATGTCAGGATCAGGGATTTAGTTCTTGTCGAGTGCCTGCTACAATTAAGGCACAAGTTCACAAGGATTGGCACATTGACGTCGACCAAGGAGGTGTGCCAAGCCAAAAGGGTGCAATTTGAGCCAGCCATGGCTCCAATGCCAAGATCATGAGTGTACCAAAAGCCTTGGTACAGGTAAAGATGCAGTAATGTTCAAGCTTTTCTCTGTGGGAAGGATTGAGATAAGGTATCTATAACTTTGGTAGGTTCTCATCTTCTTCCTCTACTTTGGTTTCAGGTATAAAGCATTTCTCACAAGGGAGGGAACCAGCATTAAGAATCTATTCCTCTCCTCATCCAATGTATTAGAGGTGATAAAGCATGCCTCCTCTATATCTTGAGTCAGTGGGTCTCGCATATGGTTGAAACAAGTTCTAATGCTGCGAATGTTGGATTGTCCACGCATATTTGTGAAAAAATAATTACGTAAAATATAAACATGTGAGTGAGAGTTTCAATTATGCACTCGTATGATTTGTTACAAAGTCAACTTTCATTTTCATCTATTGTTCATGAAGCACTTGTTCCAATTTCTACAGTAAGCATGCATAATTAAACTTCATATGTTAGTTTTGCATAGAAGAAGGCCATATTCCGATTTCGGAACACCCATCCTCCATGGCACTAGCCCTGAACATGCCCGTTGTGTTGAACTGCATGGTGACTTCTCCAGTAGCAGAAACAGCAACCAAGCCCACATTGCCTTTCGGAACGCACTCATCTATGACATAAGCTGCAGCTTCCTTGAGTGAGAGTCCTTTGTACTCCATAAGTGCAGCCACATCCCGGGCAACAGTCGCTCGAATGATGGCTTCACCTTTGCCTGTTGCAGAGACTGCACAGAGACTGTTGGCGTATGTTCCAGCACCTATGATGGGGGTGTCTCCAATCCTTCCCACCATCTTGTTCACCAAACCACCAGTGGAAGTTGCAGCTGCTAAGTTTCCCTGACTATCAACAGCCACACATCCTACAGTCCCAATTCGGCTATCCCCATCATCATTGGATTTTTCTTCCTGAAGGTCTTTCTGAATGGGTTGTGTGTAGTCAATCTGCAAAGTAAATGTACTTGAGCACTTTAGCTTAATTAGTGAAATGGTATTACAGTGCTTTATATTCAATGTGGGTGTTTGGGTGCTTCATATTAGAGATCTTGAACTTGGAAAATGGTCCAAAACATTTCTCTGATCAGGTGGTTGCCATCATGCACTCAGGTCAATTCCTAAACTAGATAATGTGTTCCATCTTCCATGTATTGTGCTGTATATAGGCAGGGATGATATATTGCTGTTCCCCACTTCACACAACATTTCTAGTCCGATGAACACAAGGAATCAATTTAAATCATTTCATTTTGTTTTTCCTTTCTCCTTTGGACATTTCCTATCAGGTAAACATCTGTCTATTTAATGATTTTTATCTACAAAAACTCACACTCTAACACAAGAGGGCTGAAATCACTAAGACTGTATGGAAGAACCAGAAACAAGTTATAGACAAGTTGGATGATCACAATCTAACAACCAGGAAAGAAATTGAAAAGAGCTGAAAGCAGGGATAGTCATGGTGGTAAGTAGCTTTTTCCATTCCCCATTTTGCTTCATCTGGGACTTCAATGTTTTGGACAAAAAAAACCCTCAGTTGGAAAAGGGATTTTAGTTTTTTTTTTAATACATAAACTACCCTTTGTTTTTTTTTCCGTATTTTCATCCAAAAAAAGAATGCTTTTTCCACTCCCCTTTTCGCTTCATTCAGGACTTCAATGTTTTGAACATTTCATCGGACAAAAATACCCTTCCTAAGTAGGAAAAGGGGTTTTAATTTTAATTTTTTTAAATGCATAAACTACCCTTTGTTTTTTCCAAGTGAAGACGAGTATTTTCGTTAAATAACATGTTTAAAACAATGGAATGGATGAAGCAAAAAAGGGGAGTGGTAAAAGCATTCCCTGATGAAATAAGCTTGTATCTTCTTTACAAAAGCTAAGAATTTCAAGCCAAGGACTCTATTACAGCTCTGTTACAAAGGAGAGGTAAGAAGCATACCTGCACTCTGTTGGCTTCTTTTGCTTGTTTTAGCCTTTCAACGTTCTCTGGAGTAACGAAATGACTTGCATCTACAGTTTCAACACCCTGCACAAATTAAAGAATGCAGTCATACAGGCATTTTGGCAAAGCATACAAATTTAAAGATGTGAACTCTTGGGCTGAAAATGATAAACAAAAAGGAATGGAAGGATGATAAAAAGGTAGAAAAGAATGGGAAATAGGAAAAACAAAAAAAATGTAAAGTAAATGACATATAGACATAAAATTATGTATAAAAATACAATCCACAGTTTTTCCATATTCCATTTATATAAATCTAGTCCATATTGCCAACAATACATTTTAATCTATGAGAGTGTGAGACCCCTTACTTGCCCATATTAGAACACGATGCTCATCAGTTCAGCCAGGTAGAGTTGTATTCAGGAATCGAAATATACCAAACAATTAGGAAGGCAAAAGAATAAGCTCAACACAAATTGAGACATTTCTGAAGTTACAACGGGTTAGAAAATTTATCCCAGTTACAGAAAGTAAATGTGAAGAAATGTGAGCTCACGACAATGAATCTTAATGCAGAAGAAACACAAGTAATCGAGATAGATATTTAAGCAGATTATTAAAGGATGCCATTACTGTGTAGTAGGTACAATGTAGGAAAAATATGAAAAACGGAAACATATACTTAATTGTTCTCACTTGTTCCTTTGCAAATGCCTCTGCTCCATCAAATCCCAAATAAATATGAGGAGTTTTCTCCATCACGAGTCGTGCAAGAGATATGGCATTTACAACAGTGGATAGACCCGAAACGGCTCCGCATTTCTTGGTATTACCATCCATGATGCAAGCTTCCATCTCAACTGTGCCTTTGGTAGTTAAAACAGACCCTCTACCTGCATTGAAATGTGGGTTGTTTTCTAGCTCACGGACCTGTGCGAGGCAGATTCAATTAGAAAATAAGGTAGAACCTTTCCAAACCGAGAACATGAGATCACAAGAAGTCAAATGGAGAAAAGGTCAAGGCCCATGATTAACCAGAGATCTGCCATTGAATATAGCTCCCTGAGGCTTAGAAATTCTCATTTTGGGTAACCACTGAAATTCATTGAGCAGACTTGCATGAAAATAGTACATCTCAGATATTTCATAGATAGTCTTCTCTTAACAAAGAACATGGAAAATGAAACCAACACACGTTCAGCTGATTCATGCAGGATAATGGTGCTGGTCATGAAAACTCGAGAGTTTAAAGAATGAAAACATTGACTGAGCTCATTTATCTACAGATATGCATGAATTTATGTCGCAAACATAGCAAAAAATGAAAAAGAAAAATCATTCTCAACAGCAAAACAATCATGTTCAACCAACCATTAAAAAGGGTAAATCAAGGTAGTTAAGGGTGCAAGGTGCACTTAAGGTGCAAAGACCCATGCGCACGCCTGACTAAAGTGAGGTGCAATATACTAAAAATAATAACAATAAATTTTAAAAAATAAGAAAAAATTGAAAGACGAATTTTAAAGTGTTACTATATACAGTTTTTATTAGTACTAACCAGTAATTAACTAACCAAGTAAGCGATAACTAATAACCAGCATTGTAAATTGTAATAGTGAATTAAATGGTTCAAAACATGAATAGCATCATAGCCCCAAAACAGTCCTAATTAGCACGTATTTTCTAAGACATAATCATTAGCTGCATTTAACAAATTAACAATTATTAAATAGTAAAGACTTAAAATCAGAAATTCAAAAATCATACTAACGAAAAACAATAACAGTCAAATGAACTTAAAAAGTAGGATGTGTCTAATAAATTAAATAATTACTATCCACCATTGATTGAAAATCACTGAATGACTAATTCCATACCAATTAGGCAATCAGCGTTGCAAAAAGAATAAAAAGTGACATAAAACTTAAATGATAGCAATAGTAATGTCTAATAAGTAACAGGAAAATGCTACCCCACGGATAACTGGACAAAAAAGTTTACTGTTGAGGCTATTGACCATTGGATTCAAGAGAGCTACTGTCCACAAGGCAACAATTGCACAGGATAAAATAGTTGTTGCCTCATGGACTGTGGATCTCTTGAATCCAATGGTCAATAGCCTCAACAGTAAACTTTTTTGTCCGGTTATCTGTATGGTAACTCAACTCTAAGTAATAATAGTTTACCAGTAATCCACAATGACAAACACAGCGGTACTAATGATTTTTGAAACCCTTACTCATTATTCATTAAACAACAACACTAATAAACTGATCAGTAACCCATAATGACAATGCATCGGTACTAATAATATTTGTAACCCATTTAGTCATAATCCATAAAACCACGGTACACATAATAGTGATCGGTAACATTCTAACATCTACTAATAATAACAAAAACAAAAAGAACAGGAAATGACAGATTAAAAAGGAAATTAAAAGCCTAAAACCCATATAACAGCCAAGTTTATTAAAAAAAGAAATGAAACCTCATGCGCCTTGCTCGAGAAGCACAGACTGTCCGAGCGCCTTGAGCATAAGGCGTGCGCCTTAGTAAGTTGCCTTGGCTTGGATCACTTGAGGCGCTATAGGTGCACCTCAAAAAGAAGAAAATATATATACAAATCCGAATCCATGCATATGGAAGAAACAACAAAGAAAACATATTTTACCCAAATTGATGATTACAGTCCTAATTACTAAATAAAACCAATAAAGGAGGGAAACTAATACTAATACAGCAACCCAATCTACAAAAAAAAATTGCGTACGAGATGAAAACCAATATGCTTTCCCAACATGGAGCAAACTGTCATAAGTCATAACCGAGCAATGCATAGAATAACATCCATCGAGCAAAAAATGATGAGGAGGGTCATAATAATCACTAAATAAAATCCAATAAAGGAGGAGAAAGCATCAAATAAACCACAACCATTTACAGAAATGCTCCACATAAACAAAAGCAACCAACATAATATTCCAAGATGGAGTAAAAAATAAGGAGATGGGTCAGGGAGAATCAGTGGATGTAACGATTTTCCTGGAAGCAAAAATGATGATGGCGATGAGGATTGCCAAGATCAAATCATTAAGTAAAATTTAATAAGATCAACATGAATAAAACACCATAAAATTTGAGACCCAATATATAATTCCAGACATAAAGCACAAATGAAGAAGTGGGTCATCAGAAATCTTCAAAAAATAGATTGTATTTTAAGAAACGAAGATCCTCTCCACAACCAAATCAGACAAACAGAGAGCAGTTCACTTCGATTGGATTAGAGATTTGTTACCACTAGTTCGACAACATCTAAGGGTGGTCGTTTGGCTTTGAGAGCTGCGACGCCGAGTTGGAGACAGTGGCGAAGGGCTGCCTCGCGTGGCTCTCTGCGCTCTGGGGGAAGCGAGAGTGGGATGTCGCCGGCGCCACCATGGAGAGCGATCGCCCACCTCATCTCGAGACAACAAACTCTGTAACTACCCTGCTTAGGAATCCAGTCCCAAGTTGTAAAGCTTGGTTGGTCCGTTTTGGTCACTAAAAAGTAACAAGACGCATTGAATAAATCTTTGATGATCGACCACATTATGAGCCACGTGGCATACTCTTAAAGGCTATTGACCGTATGGATGTTTGGCCATCCTAGGTGGACCTAGGTACAAAAATCAGCTTGACCCCCAAAATAATGCTTGAATCCCGCGATTAAAAATAAACCCCTGGAAAAGACTCCAATCCAACGGTTATAAATCACTAATCATGCTGATTTTTGGTCTGTAGGTCCATCGCTAAGCATCTATACGGTCAGTATTCTCCATGAGCGTGCCACGTGGTTCATACTGTCGTCCCTCGTAAACAAAGGCAATCCCGATTCCCGTCACATGCAAGTAAAAGGTTCTCTATAAAATTTAATTCCTTTTTGATTCCGACAAGGGATTGATCCAGCCTCGGATTCGGCAAGCCATGTGCACAGGGAAGCCTCAACTTTGAATTTTTGCACATCCCTACGTTGGTCTACAGTTTGAGCCAGTGCAACACTATTACGTTGCCCACTCTCAACTTCAATGTTTATCCCAAGGTTTAAAGGGGACCGTTATAACGGTATAACGGACTGGGGGCGTTACCATTTTTCCGTTATAATGGCCGTTATAACTAAAAAAAACACTCAGGGGCAAAAACGGAAAATAATGAAAATAACAGAAAATAACAGAAATAACGGAAAAAATGGCGCTGAAATTCAAATTTTGAATTTTAAAATTTGAATTTCAAAATTTCAAAAATGAAAAATGACGGAAAAAAACAGAATATAACGGAAAAAAACAAAAATAACGGCCGTTTTTTTTCACAAAAATTTTCAGAAAATAATGGTCGTTATTTTTGTTATAACGGAAAAATAACAGAAAATAACGGCGTTATTTTCGTTATAACAGCCGTTATTTTCTGGGCGTTTTAACGGTCCATAACGTAACGGGGTAGGTTCGAATCCGTTATAACGGCCTTTTTTAAACCTTGGTTTATCCCATTCCCGTGTGAACTACAGTATTTGCCACGTGCAACACTCTTAGAGACCACTGGCCGCATAGATGTTTGACTCATTCCTAAGTGGACCTAAATAACAAAAATGGGCCTCATTAGTGTTTTCTAACCTTTGGATCTAAGTACCCCAAATTATGTTGTATCCAACGGTTAAAATTGTTCCAATGAAAAAGAGTCAAATTCAATGGTTAGAAATCACTAATCAGGCTGGTTTTTGGTCTGTGGTCCAACTACAGATGGGCCAAACATCCATACAGTCAATGGAAAGAGTGTGCCATGTGGCCCATACTATGGTACGTCGTCAACATTGATGATCGATGTCCCTCATGGCAGATTTACTCAAAAAGATTGACTCCCAGTGGGGAGACTAACTAAAAAGTCGATGGGTTTTAATTGCCCATTTCTATAAGGGGTAATTCGGTTAATTAAAAATGTCATCACCATTATTGATATTGCCGATTCCCGTGTTTTCCTTCCATGTATAGTTTCCATTTCCAATGGGTCGAATTTGGATTGGATGAAGGTTGATCCAGAACCAATCCTATAGCTTTCAGATCGGGTATATATCAAGGCGACATAACATTGAGTCATTTTGATCGATAAAGCCATTAAATCTGATTTAAAGAAAATAAAAACTATACATTCTCGAGTCAAATAACAAATGTTAAAAGGTTTTATCAACATACATTTTATTGTTTGCATGAAAACAAAAACACGTTTAATTGAAATCATATGTTTCATTAATAATTAATAATAATAATGGTTGAATCCAATGGCTAGAATCAAGCCTTAAAAAGTACTAAAATCCAATGGCTAGAGATTACTAATCAGGGAGTGGCAATGTATATTTGGTTAATCCAACAAAAACAATGTTATAAGACTGGTATCTGAATCAGGTTGGATTTGATTAGACTGTTGCTTGGTTCTAATTGGCCCTTCCTTTGCGTAACCCTGCGTTGCACCCTTAGGAGGCAATTAATTTGGTCAAATAAACTGGTTTTTATCAATTTCAAGTCAAGTTTTTCACCCATCAAAAGCCAACTCTGTTTCAGTTGGATTCGAGATGGGCATAGGTTGAAGCCAACCCATCTTGTCGCAACACCTCGCACTCAAGATGTCAAAACCTCTTTGATCATTCGGGGCGTGTTTGGATGCAATTTTTGTGCCTTGGCCCAAAAAAAAAAGCTTCTTAAATGGAGCTGAAGTTGAACCATTAAAAAGCACACAAAAAAGATGAATTGAATGGGAGCCAACTCAAATTGGATGTTAAAGGTCTTCTATAAAAGCATTATCATGGAGGCCTATTTGAATGGTTGGTGTGTATCCTCCTCTTTCGAGAGGTCGTGGGGTCAAACCCACACAGGTAGATTTTCTCGTTTGAGCAGTGTGCCAGGAGTAGAAATCCCCTTTACCGGCTTGATCCGGTCCGTACAGGTTTCACCTGCCAATCCATGGGCCCTCCCACGATGGTGACTACAAAAAAAAAAAGGAGGCCTATTTGGAAATCTCATGTTTTCAGGCCTAGCAACTCCTAGCTTGGAAGACTCCCTCTTACAGCTCTCTCTTCTCCAAGCTTTGATGATCAAATCTACTTTGACTACCCAACCAAAGGCTATACTTGTTTCGAATCACTTCATAGGTTGACTTGACTAAGAAACAGCCATTATTGATTGATGCCTTCTAAACTCTAGTGTTTGCCAAATTAAAAGCCAAACCTTGGAAGTGATGAAGGATAGCCTAGCCATGTTGCACATGCTAACCACAACACGAGGAAAACACCAAATTTCAAGTTGGTGGTTACAAGCATATTTTATACGGTGTTTATAGTCATTGGATTTGAATGCTTTTGGGTTTGTACAAATATCACCACTAATTTTTTTGAACGGGGAAATGATTTTTCCAATGAGCTTTCCACCTCTTTTAGTCAACATTTGCTAGAAATGCCCTTCTCATCACTTCACATTTGAGGTTTGAGAGACAGGTATTATAAGGACATTTTTGTATCGTTAAATATCGATAGAAGAGGTGAAGAGTCATTGGAAAAATCAATTCAACCACTTGGATGACAACTAAGAGCATCTCCAACCCTACCCTAAAGTCATTTCCCTTCCTTAAAACGGGGTGAAAACCTTAAAAATCCATCTCCAACCCTTGAGAAAACATTCGTTGGCCCTCGGAGGATTTCAAACTTTGATGTCCCCCACCCAAAATGTCAGACACGCACTTCAATCCCTTGACTCAACCCGAGTTAAGTCCCTAGTTAGTGGTTAACAAGGGATTACTTGTCTGACATTTTGAGAGGGGGACATCAAAGTCGGAAGTCCCCCAAGGCCAGTGAATTTTTTCTCTCCAACCCTTACCCTAAAGTCCACTATATTTTAGGGTAACCACAAATCCTACCCTAATGAGATTCTAAAAAGATGTTGCCCCTTCTCCTCCCTATTTTATTTTAATTCTACCCAATGTCATTCCTTCTTTTTCACTTAATGCCACCTATGTCCCCTTCTTTTCATAAAATACATTTTTTTTAGTTTTATATGTTTGGGAAAGGGTCTATCTTATTTTTAGTGCGTAAGGTAGGGTAGGATTGGATATATTTATTCTGTTTTTTTTTTTGTAACCTGGACATATTTGGTCTTTACTATCCTATTAACAAAGCTGGCCTATTAGCTCAGTTGGTTAGAGCGTCGTGCTAATAACGCGAAGGTCGCAGGTTCGAGACCTGCATGGGCCATGTCGTGAAAATTTGTACTCCTTTTGCTTTTGACCATATTTGTGTGTTTTTTTTCATTTGCTTAAATGACGGATAAGTCCCTTGGTATTTAGGGTTTATGGGCTCTTGCGTCGCAAAGGATTAAAAACCTAGACTATCGCTCCTCTCTTCTTCTTGCGGCCTCTGCAGAAGTTAGGGTTTCATCTGCACCCTTCGATCAAAAATGGTATGCGGTACTTGTTTTCTTATTTCTATTCTCTATCTTCCGCTGCTCATAATCTAGAATCTGTACCTGTATTTCTGAATTTCAGAGGTTTTATGTTTTCTTTATTCTTCGTTCTAATATCTCTGTTGTTTTGATGTTGTTATTAAAAGCTATAATTTTTTCTTCAAATCTGATGTTTTGCATCCGTACCATTTCCACAATTTCCAAATCATTGCTTCTGCAATCAGAACAAGTTCGATTTTTTCTTCTTCTAGCTGTGAAATTACGAATCTTAGAGTTAAAGGTGGTCTCTTTCGATCAGATCCGAATCTGCGAAGTTCTCTTTTTATTTTTTGGTCCCTTTTATGCAGGTTCGGGCAATTGAACGAAGATGTTATAGTTTCTCACTCTGTTGGGGTTTGTTTGTTCGGCATTTTTGTGCCAAAAAAGGATATTTTTTGTTTGCACAAAAATGCTTTTGATTACATTTTCTTTTTCGGTACAAAAAGGTGATCCAAACAGACTCTAAATCTAGAATAATTAGAGACAAGCACTATTTGAAAAAAATACAATATTTTTTTCAATGAAAGGAAATAGTCCCAATTTGGAGTTTGTATTGTGTCCGGTGAAGAGGAAGAATTTCATATTGTGCTCATTTCTCACCATCCTTTGGCTAGAAACACTGACCTTCAGGCTAAAGATACCTCAACCTGCATGTTTTATAAGTCACTGCTGAGAGAGAGACACATATGATCCAATCCATTTGGGTATTGGCTTCTCAATGACGAGGGAGGGACTTGCGAATGTAATTGTACTCTGCTTAATTAATTTGCACGAGTGAGTGCCCCTTTAACTACAGTAAGAAGATTGGACCAAGGCTTGAAAATGTACAATTTTTTATGCTATCATTTCCCTTGGCTTTTGTCTGATCAATATTTGTCAAAGGACCCCCATAATTAGCTAGAGAGAACCAAAATTGTCTTGTTGTACATTAGTGAGGGTTGAACCTGTGACATGGTTGGGGCAAAATCGCTTCTGCTTGCCATCCCCACCATGATTCTGACAAAGTTGAGTGTTATAGTTGAATTGGGTGTCTCAAATGTTTTAGTGTTACTCTGTCTTGGTCCTGTGTAATGTTCGGTACTTTTCATTTTCACAAAATCACAAGTTTTTCATTTTAATTTTTGGGGGATTTTCTTTGTTGATTGGGACTAGGGTTTGGACCCATTCACAAGCCCTCACGTTGGGCTTATTTTGTAACTTTATTATCATATATAGTGGAAGCTCTCGATCGTTGTCACTCTTGGACATACCCGTTAGTGGTGAATCAAGTAAATCTGTGTGCCTTGTAAAGTTGTCTCTTCATTGTTCTCTTCTTTTGCATTGCCATTGGTTGTGTGGCCGACCCTTGATTCTACAACAGAATGCTGACTTCGAGGCTATCCCCATACCTTTCATTCCTTTTCCAACCAGAAGATTTGGTGTTCTCCAGGTTATTTTTATGTCAAGAAGTGGAACCATCTACAACTTCTTTCTGGACGTAATATACAGTGTGGTTGTTGTAAACTGTACATTATTTTATACACAATAATGATATATTTTAACTTGACATGTTTTGGCTGCCTCTAAAATGTTATTTCTATGACATTTCATACTTCTAGGCTGTCACCATACACTTTTTTTTATGCTTATCAAAAAAACAGTAAGGTTCCTTTTAAAGGTACAATATCTTTGGTATAAACAGTATGACTGTTTTAAATTTACATTCATTTGCTTGATATTTACGGATCGTTGTCCTCTGATTTTTATCATTTTGACAGGCCCCCAAAAGAGGTGGAAAGGCTCCAGTACCAGCCAAGAAGAAGCCTGTAAGTTGTAGTTTCTTGTATAATTTTAGAAAAAATCTTTACAATTATACAGCCAAACATGGCTTCATTGCACAAACCTTCATCCACCCACTTTAAAACATGTGTAATGATAGCTTCACTGGACATTATAAATATTACTTCATCTATTTTGTCAAAGGCTTATAAATATTAAATATACAAGCATGCTCTCTTTCCTCACCTATTAAATTTCATATTTATTTTTTTCCTCCACTATTTCCTCAAACCCAAAATCGAGAAGATTTTCTTCCATTGTCTCTCTCTCCTAGCGCCAACTATGTTAGATTCATTATAATAAATAAAGTCTTTAAGGTACCTACTTCTTTATCTGTACATTCACTACATTGGGTCACATGCATGAGTGGGTTTCACCATTTTGTGGGTTCTAAGAACTTTTATGCCCATTTGATGGTTCCCCCAAAGATGTTTTATGCCAAAAGGAGAAATTGGTTCGCTGACTATAACCAACTGATATATCATATTCAATTGAGTGGTGATTAAAAAATATGATGAATGGTACAAAAAAGGTACAAAAGTATTCTATAGATCAAATGGTCATGATCAACTTATCTAGTTGATTTTTGGTATAAGAGATCTCCATCTGACCTATTTGATGAGTCCTGACCCCTCATGCTCAAGAAGATCATCGATTTAGGTACCCACCAAAGACACTAGAGCTAACACTTTCGCACACGTCTGGTTGGTAAGCCACACATTACTACACTAGTGATCGTAATCATTTGATAAAAAACATCTGTTTGGATAATGACCACAAGTGCAATGATTGGGTAGCTAGGATCATCCAATTGGTGAGAATTTCAATGGTGACTATTGCTCTTAACATTTGAATAGGCAAGGCAAGTTTCATGTTCTGTAGGAGACTTAAAGCCCTCAAGGAAAAGCTAGTGGTTTGAAATTGCGGGGAGTTTTGGAGGGTCAATCAGAAGATGGAGGCCATCCTATAAATGTTATATATCCTAACTAGTAAGGATGAGGTAGAGAATTTATCTCAGGAGGACATTTGTAGGAAGACGAACTTGGAGGTGAGTACCAGCGCCTGGCGAGAATGGAGAAAAGGGGAAAATTAGTTAGAAATAGAAATCTAGAGCTAAGTGGTTGAAAGAGGGGATAATAGTACGGGGTTCTTTCATCACATTGCTAATGCCCGTAGGGGGAGCAACAACATATCCAGTATCAATGTGCAAGGGCGACATCTATTAGAGGATGGATCCATTAGAGCTGGTGTGGTGGAGTTCTATTCCCAGTTGCATTCCAAACCTCAGGCCTATAGACTGACGTTGGATGGGCTTACTTTCTGTTGCATCTCCTCAGATCAGAGTAGTAGTAGGTTAGAGATGCCTGTCGTGGAAGAGGAACTTTTGGGGACTATCAAAGAGCTTGAGGGAGACAAAACTCCTGGCCTTGATGGATTCTCCCTAGCTTTCTTTAATCAATGCTGGGAGATTGTGAGTGGGGATTTCATGAGGGTGAACCTAGAGTTTAAGGAGGAGGCTACCTTGAGGCAGAAAACATAGTGGATTTTAGACCGATCAACTTAGTCCATGTTTTGGGCAAAAGTTCTTGCCTCTAGAATTAGAGTAGTGCTTCCCTCCGACATCTCCCCTGAGCAACGTGCTTTTGTCCAAGGCAGATAGATATTGGATGGTGTGTTCAAATCTAATGAGTGCATTGATTCCAGGAGTTTTATTATGAAAGGTTGATATGGAAAAGGCCTATGACCACATCAATTGGAGCTTCCTCAACTACGCGGTCTAATGTTTGTAGCCAAAAACTGGCTGCAAATAGCCTTTCATTCCCCTTGGCCCCAACAGCTCTCCCATACCCAACCATAGGAATATTTTCCCAACAATGTTTCATTGCAAACATTTGATTATCAAATATTTTCCTACAAACATTTCTTGCAAACTACATACAGGATACCAAGCAGGGACGAAGTGAAGAACTCACTTTTCTTACATATCTTCTTTACAATAGTTGTGTATGGGTAACCTGGTTATTACATGGCATTTTTGTCAACATATTAAATAAGGGCCAGATCTTTTAGTATGAAGCTTTAGTAATTGCTCATTTAATTGCTTTTTGTGAGTGACATTGAAGATTTAAAAACCTTTGATGACATGTATCTGAATGGTTTTAATCAACTCATTAAACTCACTGATGAATCATCTCGTCTAGAGTCCTTTGATCTTTATACTCATTTGCTTCATAAAATGTATGTGAGCATTTCTCCAATCTTTGAGGACTTGAATGGGTTTCCTGGACTTGTTCCTGGGTCAAGTCAAATTGATTTTGGAAAGACGAATCCAGTTTATAAACGTGACGTTTGTGCTTTCTTGTTCAAAATATGAATAATATCATTTCTTTTTTCAACACTGGTTTCCAATTTGAGGTCATATTTATTCTCTTACAGGAAAAGGTTGTGAATCCTTTGTTTGAGAAGCGCCCAAAGCAGTTTGGGATTGGTGGCGCATTACCACCAAAAAGGGATTTGCATAGATTTGTCAAATGGCCAAAAGTTGTTCGTATCCAAAGGCAGCGGAGGATTCTGAAGCAGCGGTTGAAGGTTCCACCTGCTTTGAACCAGTTCACAAAAACACTTGACAAGAACCTTGGTAAAGTTGTCATTTTTGTCTTTTTTAACCCGTGGTTAAATTCTAGCATGTATCATGGATAAAAGCTTTTAAATGTAACCTATGTAACAACGACACTGCTTTTTTAGGGGTTTTGGCAGTGTCGACACGGTCAGACACGGTCGTAAATGAAAAAAAAAAAGAAAAAAAAGACGATTCCTATTGTGGCAGTCCTTTCTACCCCGAGTAAAAAAGCGAGGAAAGCCTTTCAAACAACCAATAATTTGCCCAGAAACATTCACCAAAAGGAAAGAAAAAAAAAAGCATATATATATATATATATATATATATATATATATATATAGAGAGAGAGAGAGAGAGAGAGAGAGAGAGAGCAATACCTCGCTGTGTTGTCTCGCCGCCTTCCCTCGCTGGGTTTTCTTCTGCCCCTTTTCATCGTTAAAAAACGGAGAGGTATTTTTTGCTGCCCTTTTTGTTTAAAACCCTCAAGGGAAGGGTCATGATGTAACATGGTATACCAACGTGGCATGAGAAAAACCCATTTTTGCTACTCATCGCTGCCATCCGGGCCCACTGGCCACATGGATGTGTTTAGCCCACCCCTTGGTAGACATTTGTATAAAAACTGAGTTTGTTTGATGATTTTTAGCCATTGGTTTTAATACTAAAAATGGTTGAATCCAACGGATAGAATCACTCCTTAAAAAGTACTAAAATCTAATGGCTAGAGATTACCAATCATGGAGATTTTTGGTGAGTACATCATCCACCAAGTATCCATAAGGAAAGTGGGCCCTAAAGAGTAGTCCACGTGCTGTTTTGGAGGGGGACATCAAACTTTGAAGTCACCCAAAGCCATCAAACACGGGCTCTTTGGTATGAGCCGAATTTCATGTCTCCCGGGGACTACAAAGTTTGAAGTCCCCCTTCCACAATGCCACGTGAAGTACTCTTTAGGGCCCACTTTACCTTATGGATATTTGGTCCAACTGTTGATGTACCCAGACATAAAGAATAAATAACATTAGCTATTTATAGCCATTGGATTTAAGCCCTATTTTGGATGCTAAAATTTAACTGTTAGAAATCAACGATCAAGCTGATATTTGGTATATAGGTCCACCAAGAGGTGAACCAAACATCCATAAGGTCCAAAAAAGCCATATATATATAATGTACGGACGTGTCCCCGTATCAATATTTTTTAGGTTGCCGTGTCAGACACCTCGTATCGGTGTCCTTGTTACATAGAATGTAACTAATATCAAGGTATCAGGCATGGATACAAATATAATGATTTTGTTGCTCATTTTGAAGTTCTTGTCAACATATTTTTTCAATATCCTGGTCTTCTAATTTGATGACATTTTCTGGTGCAGCAACAAATCTTTTTAAGATGCTACTCAAATATAGACCCGAGGACAAGGCTGCTAAGAAGGAAAGGCTTCTGAAAAGGGCACAGGCTGAAGCTGAGGGGAAGACTGCGGAGTCAAAGAAGCCCATTGTGGTTAAATATGGCCTTAATCACATTACCTACCTCATTGAGCAGGTATGCTCAATTTGATCTTTTTTCTTTCTTGAGGCTGTTAGAAGGCGCATACATTGGACAAAAATGGTTTGTTTGTTCATATCCAAACATCCATATTTGATTTGTTTGGTTGGATGGGTATTGTGGGACAGTCCATAGGGGTAAACTAATGGATTACAGTGTGTAGCTTAAAAATGCTTTTAAATTACTGGATGTGGATATGGATATGGATATGGATATGGATATGGATACCCAGTAATAGCCAAGTTCTTTTCATCACCCATGGCATCCCCAGACTACGGTTTCGGGTTATACTTTTCTTATTAATCCATGCAGAACAAGGCCCAGTTGGTGGTTATTGCTCATGATGTGGACCCAATCGAACTTGTTGTCTGGCTGCCTGCCTTGTGCCGGAAAATGGAGATTCCTTATGCAATTGTGAAGGGCAAGGCTCGTCTTGGAACGGTTCGTTTTTTGTCACTTGTGCTGTTTATAGAATGACCTTCTAACTGAAAGTTTTGCATATTCATTCCAAATACATGTTATGTAACAATTGCACCATTTCCATTCAACAGATTGTCCACAAGAAAACAGCTACAGCTTTGTGCCTGACGTCAGTGAAGAACGAAGACAAAATGGAATTCAGCAAGATTGTGGAGGCAATAAAGGTGAGAAAAACTGTAACCAAAGGCCAACCTTACAATTGGATAGTGGGATGGCCCATAAATTTAATTGAAGTTGCAGGCACATATCGTACCATCTGAACTTACACCTTTTCTGTTATTCCAGGCTAACTTCAACGATAAATTTGACGAGCACCGCAAGAAATGGGGAGGTGGCATCATGGGTTCCAAGTCTCAGGCCAAGACCAAGGCAAAGGAAAGGCTCTTAGCGAAGGAAGCTGCACAAAGGATGACATGAGCTTTTAACAGTGGAAGAGGGGGAGAAAAAGAAAACGAGCCTGCAGTAGGAAGGAATTTTAAGAATTGTTTTTGTAACACCTTGTCATCTTTAGTTTTGGTTGTTCTGGAGAAGTTTTGTATTGGTTTTGTAGTTAACTATCACTGCCTTGTTGCTAGTCCAGTCGAGTAAGAAAAGATGGTATTTATATGGGTAAAACTTGATATATTGGCGTGTTTGCTTGATGCCATTTCATGCTTTTCAGCTCTTGGTGCTCCCTGATTGGCTTGTTGATCCTACCATGCTTGCTGTAAATTAGTATTTGTTGCACCATTCCATGTCGCTAAATGGTGCACCCTTAAAACACTTTTGATTTCAGACCTGACATAGTCAAATTTTCATATGAACGCATGTTTCCCAGTTAAATGAAATGAAGAAAAAACCGTCTTTTATATTGTTGACGAGCTGAGCTTATCCTGTGTCTTTAAGACACCGACTCCTGTGCCTAATTACAAAAATAAAAATAAAAAAACGACGACTCCAAGCCTAATGGTCCCTTGTAAACAATGCTTGTCTTTGTCGGAGAAGACGTGACTATCATGTGGTATTTTCTTGTAGCTGATCTAGTCTGTTAAGTTTTTGACCTTGAGGTTTTAGAGTAATAAGTCTTGCAAGTGATTTAATTTACAGAAAGTATGGTCATGTTTCGATAAAGTTGTTGTGCATGAATTGAGCACCATCCATTGGTGTTACTGTATCGTAGAGATGCTTAAGTGAAACCTACAGATTGTATTAAGAGTCTGGGAGACCCATCTCCGATTCGGGTTGAGAGCAGTATCGAATTAAGTTCGGTGACCTGCGAGGTTGGGTTCGGGCCAAGGTTATAAACACTGGTTGGATGTCAATTGCACTCCACTCTGATCCATCACCACCCCTAGTCCTAGGAAGTGGGTTTCAAGATAAAATATATTCTAAGTTGTAAACTAAAAGTTGGGTAGTAATATAAACAAAAACTGATGCTGTGGTGTAGTGGTTATCACGTTAGTCTTACACACTAAAGGTCTCCAGTTCGATCCTGGGCAGCATCAAGTGAATTTCAATTATTTTATAACTTTTGCTGCCGCAACTGGCAACGCGACTTCACTTCAAGGGTGGGGTCCACACCACTTTAGGTTATGTGGGCCCCACTTCAAAGTTCCAAGACGTCGGTCTAAAGACTGCTTTTTCAAATAAAAGGGCCGCCGCTGCAACCTTGAATCACCACCATCTGATTTACTAAAGCAGATTTCACGGGTGTGAGTTTCTCCAATCAACCATGGCCAAATAGATAAAGCAAATTGAATTTTCCATTGAGCTTTTCACCTATCTCAGATTCTCAGTCAACATTTTCATATTTTGACCGAAATGTCCCTATGCTCTTCGAATTTGCTTTTTTGGAAGGGGATATTTTCGTCAGATATGCAAAATGATGACTGGAAGAGGTAACGCCCACTGGAATAATCAGTTCCCCATAAATGAAGTTGTACTTTATAAACCGGGAAAGAAAAAAAAGTTAACAATCGCTTCGGAACATCTTCTTCTTTTTGTTCGATCGATCGAGAGATGGTGATGCTGGTGGTGGCGACAACCCTCGATCCGGCCTCCATCGGCCCAGCCTCTTCGCTCTTGGCCATGCCCGGTTGGCACCCTGGTCCCTTGTTGCAGGTTAGCGTTAGCATTCACCCTATATTTTCAAATTTGTGTCCTCATTGTTGGATTCCTAATGAATTTTAACTATTAGTATCTGTAATTTTTCCTTAATTGTATAAATTTTGATTGATTAGGACATCCCGAGTTTTGTAAACAGAGAAGTGAGACTATTAAAACACGATCGAAGTATCGTGAAGGAGGATCACTTGGATAAGAGGTGGGAGGAGGCGACCGGTGAGGTTGTCGATGAGGTCATATTTTTAAGCAAGCACACTGCTGTTTCAAACCGCCCTGCTCTCACAGTTCATCCTATCGGTATAATTTTATTAAAATGGTTGAAGGAACACAAATATGTCTTCTTCTTTTTTTTCTTCTAATACTAGTAAATATTAGTAATGTCCTTATTGTTTTTCTATGCTGAATGTTTTCTAGGTGTACCCCATTTACGTGAAGATGAGGTCCCACGTGATGGTGGAAAACCCGGATGGGCAGCACCTCCAAATCCTCGAATTGGGCCGTGGTTGAGGCTCTTGAAGACAATTGCTGAGAATCATAATCTAATTCCTGAATTTGAGGTATCTTTTCTTTGCTTATCAAAATATAATAATAATAATAATTTTATTTTGTTTTAGTTTTTTTTTTTTTTTTTACTTTTGTTTATGATGTTACAGAGTTGGCATGTATACATATGCATTCATATATTAATACCTATGTGCCTACAATGGTTGAGAGTAAGGAGTGTCAATGGGTATACAACTAGCCAACATATCTGAACCCCGACTATTCGGGTCCCGGACTGAGTTGTGGCCCAATTAATAATCGGTCAGGTTCAGATACCCTGGTAATGATGTAGTTCAATTTCATCACTTTATATAAGGCCATATTTTTTCCATGTCAAAAAGAGTTTGTGCACCTTAATGATGGTACCAATAATAAGCTTATTCTATCAGCCACCCAATGAGATCTATATTACACAGTTCTAACATTATTCGAGCAAATTATGACCAAATTACGAACATATTACGAGTTCATAACGGTATTGCTGATTTTGGGATAATATCTAGAAAGTTTTAGGTTTCCTATTTGAGTCTTAGTTCTAGAAGTTTGAGTCATATGTTTCCTAATTAAATCAACTGGGAGCCTCTAGTTAGTTTCAAATTTTATGTTTAATCCTAGTTTCTATTTTGTAGTAGGAATAGCTATTGGAAATGAATTAGAATTAGGAAGATGTCTAGAGTAAAAGGTTCTAGAGTTTTAGGTTAGATTTTATTTTCTACTACAGAATACAATTATGAGTCCTAGAAGGTTACTGTCAAGCCCTCTATATAAAGCCATATACTTCTTTATTTTAACGTAGTTGAAGAAGTTTTTTTTTGGTAGCATTGCTGCTTTGTCCTCTTAAGGGTTGTGTCAAGCTCTCTATATAAAGCCATATATTTTTTTTAACGTAGTTGAATAAGTTTTTTTTTTTTTGGTAGTATTGCTGCTTTGCTGGGGTGTGATGTCCCAATTGGGTAGTGATTTTTCTTCAATGGTGCGACTCCATCAAATTCTATGCCTTCGTAAAGTAATAAAAACCATTTGATTCATCTCTATTTTCCTCTCCTCTCTCTTCTACTTTATTTCTATTTTCTATTAATCAAACAAAAACCCCGCTCTCCCATAAGCCCATAAAAATCCTGGAATAGCCCTAAAATTCTTGTCGAACCAATAATGAAACAAACCTCTATTGTCCTATTCAAGCCCCATAAAAATTTGTTGTCCAGCTAGTTGGCCAACACCATTTTGATATGTTTCCTTAGTCTCAAGCACTGAAAACCCTGTTCTCATAGTATAAAAATTAGCAGATTTTTTTGTGAATTTTGTTGATTTATGACCTCTTGAAGTGAAATTTAACTGTAATATTTTAACCAATTTTACTGTTTAGGATAGAAACCTCAAAATCATTGAGAAGTATTTGAAAATACTTTTATCCTCATTATTTCACTTTTTTTTTTGGCTTTCAAGGCAAAAACAACTTATAGGGGTCGGAATCAACATCAAATGCTCCTCGGATTGCGTATTTTAAAGTTATTCTTCGGTAAAAACTATTGTTCTATGTAATTTCATTTTTCTCATACATTTAAGAGGCATTAGTGTTACAAATGTGTAAATGCATCAGACCTCAACATACACTCTTAAATCTGTCCTCAGCCACTCTCCTCCCTTTACTCCCATTCTTCTTTGCCTAGCCCATCAATCTTCCCTCACTTCCCTCCTGAGTCACATAGCGGGAACTGAACGACCATTCCTTGGTTCAGGAAATTATCCAGAGCGAACTTCCCAAACCCTTTTTGTATCTTTGTCTCTTGGCAGGTGGTAGCATATGTGAGAGTGGCACATCTGTAACATTCCCTACATTCCAGAACTGTTACATGGCCCGTATCCACCCATTGACACCTTAGGAAGGGCTCTTATAAGCTTAAAATAAACACAATTCAAATCATGCTACCAAAGTGGATTTTACGAATCATAAGTGTTTTTGTACTTTTACTTTTATTTTTTAATTAACAGAGATGTTTGTATTAATATGTAAGAAAGTGTACAAAAATAGTGAAAAACAATCCTCAGATACAAGAAGTCTTATTCAACACTTTTCTTCTTTGCCACTCTGGTCTTGATTCACCCAATTCATTTACGATGCAAGTTGATTGCATGGGATTGTTTCCATCTCATTTACTTGATTATGACAACATAGCCTGTTACAATTGTCATTTGTCGTAGAACTTTCAAGATTATGTAATGTTCATTCAATATTTCCTTCTTTCCCTTAGTATGCCTGACATGAAGTTGTTTCTAAGTCATATGAGACATTTCTTTCTTTTGTTTCATTTGTTTATTTGCTAAAAGAGTTATATAGTAGTTCGTTATATGTTATTTCCTCTCGATGTAGGTCACTTTGGAGGCTACTCATCATGGACCTGAGATCAATGCACCAACAATGTTTCTAGAGATTGGTAAACTTCTCCTCCTCTAACTATCTCAACTTGATCTTTTTATGATTATATTGTTTAACTTGCTTTATGATTACATTATTTGAAATTTTGGATTGCTACATTTTGTCTCTATTTTCACCTTCATAATTTTTTGAGACTTGATGATAAAAAAACTGTAGTAAAGTGTTCAAACAATTTTAAAATTTACCATGGTTTAACTCCTTAGATTAACTGCATGGGTGCAATCTTGTGCTCATTTTATTGGAAAAAATTTGAAACCTATGAAGGATGTGTAATGTTAATGTAATGTCTTCTCCGGTGATTCTGTTCCACATTAGCAAACTACCACTTGGTACTAGTAAAGTTAAATTTATAAATTGGGAATTCCTAGCTAGTCATATAGTTTTTAGATCTTTACATGTGATTTGCTACTTGTGCATTCAGTAATTCTAATGATGGTTTCTAATGTCACAAATTTATCTTGTCTTATCTTTACCTTAAGTATTGAAACTGGGATCTGTATAATGTGTTCTGGAGTAGTTCTCCATGGACTATTGATACTTATAAAAAACTTTCATTAGTTGAGAATTTATTGACTTGCTTATGGAATATGGGAAATTCTATGGAAGGTTCAATAAATTAGTGATGGATTTGGAATTTGTGAGAGGATTTGGGTGGAGGTGTCCTCCCCGTTTGGTTAAAAATGACTCTACCACTCACAAAATGATTGACACAACTTTGTGATTGCATCTTTGTTCCTTTTGGAGCAGTCCCCTTCTACGTCCAAATTAGAGGCTAGTGTTCTTTATTAGGGCACACTCTGACCAATCTAACTTTTAGAAATTTTAAATAGACAACTGCAGCCACATATATTGTTATGAGTAATCACAAGATCTATCATGGGTTACCCTTACAGGGCATTTTTGGTATGGAATTTTAAGTTTCACTAGGAACATTTATCCTTATATAAACCATGAGGATAAGTCCTAAGTTTTTTCGGAGTTAACTCAGACTGTTCAGCTGAAAAGATGCTTACTGCGCCTATGAGAGGCATACATGTAATCTACACATTATTTCCACTCCCTAAAACCAAGGATATCCTTATCAGAAAAAACGGCAACCATAACATAATGTACTATGGCTCATGTATAAATCGGCGCCGTGCAACTTAAACTGCATTACCAAACACCCCCTAAATGTTTTCTGCCTTGCATTGGTTGGAGATGGTAGAGCTGATTTAATTTCTCCCACATTGTTTTTTATGTAAAATCGTTAACCTTATGGTATGTGCTTGTAATATACATGTAATATTGGAGTATTGGTGGATCATGTATTACACATAAACTTGTGTAGAAATATTACTAGTTTTACCCAAATTATGTCTCATTTGTTTCTTTTGGTTATCCAGGTAGTACAGAAGAGTATTGGAAGAGGCAGGATGCTGCTCAAGTCATTGCTCTAGTTGGGTGGCTACTTATAAGTTTATAACTTCGAATATTATGAGCATTATTTAATATTTATGGTCTTTCTTTCCATCTAGTACTCATCTTGGCATTCATTAAATTTTCTTGTTTGAGCACTAATTTGAAGGGTTTCATCTCTGTTCTTTTTATAATAGCGATGACCAAAAGAAGGGTTTCATCTCTATTTATAAGTTTAAACAAGGAGTATGTCCTCCCTGTTTGGTTAAAGAAATGACTTCACCACTCACAAATGATTGACGCAACTTTGTGATTGCATCTTTGTTCCTTTGGAGCAGTCTCCTTCTTAAGTGCTATTTAGCTAGTGTTCTTTATTATGGCACACTGATCAATTTAGAAATTCTATATATGCTCACAAGATCTAGCATCGATTACCGTTAGGGGCTTTTTTGGTAATGAATTTTAAGTTTCACTTGGAAAATTGATCCTGCATCTCTGTATAAAGCTATGTAACATTGACACGGACACCTGTGCTGGTATCTAACAGAGATTCAAGGTTTCTGTCACAGCGCCTTTAGGAAGCCTGACACAGACACATCCTTATATATGTGTTGTAATATAATATTTTGTGATTGCATCTTTGTTCCTCTACCTCATCCAACCATGGCTGCAATAAGTTCCCTTCTCAACCTTTCACTTTGATACCAAATCTAATGGAGGTTAAGAAGACAAGACTATTATAATCCAAATAACACAGCAATGTGATAGATGAGAGGTCAAGAAAAGGGTGCATGTAGATCTATATGTCTGAGTTTATACTTTATAGCGAAAATCCAACTTTTTTCGTTACTTTTCTGTAAAATCAACAACCAACCCAATCTCCTCCGCATTAGTCTTTTATTCAATCTAAACCACTCCCGCTATGTCTCCCACGTTTTGGACTCTAGTGGAAGTTACTTAACTACCCTTAATCCACTCCACATTTTGGACTAAATCACTCACTTAAGTGATTTAATAAGGTTGTCACACCACTTAAGTGACTAGTTACAATTAAAGACATGGACACTAGAGATATCTGAAGAAAATAGAAAAACAGTATTAAAAGAAAACATCAACATAAAAGAAAAATCCTTATGCTAACTGGCTCTCCTGCTCTGTGATCTAGTCCATCCATTTCTTCTCCTTTGATTTCTTCTATCCAATTGTTGATTTTCCTTGGGAAACTTGCTGGATCTTCCCCTTGACCTTGGATGTTCCCTGATCAGTCCGGAAATCTTTAGATGACATCAAATGCTCCACATCAATCTTAGTAACTAAGAGACTAATCACAGAATACCCAATACCATTATCATTATAATATATGCCTTATCCCAAATATTTGGGGTCAGCAACATGAATCCTATTTCGCCATCTGTTTAGAGCTATGTCTTCAGAGTACCCAATACCATATGTCACTAATTTTCTAAGAAAAATAATGACATCAAGTTGCAATTTACATTTAAAGACAATAAGTGCAATTACAAATATGACAATATACAAAATCCTGTAACTAAGTCACGATTCCTTAAAATCTTATCTTTCTTACTTTACATACAATAGTCATGAGATCAACTTGAAACAGCAGTAATTCGAATAACCATCGTTTTGAATTCTGTGATCGACTCAAAACATATGTAACTTGATATGACTTGGCTTTGACTCCCAATGTTTCTTAAAATATCGGCAAAACTTCCATTGACATGGCAGAATAGAAATTGGAAATTGATCGTTGAATTTCATGTTTTTGAAACTTGTGTTCAACTTGTACATTAAAATGTTTAAATATTGTGAAATGGAAGACTATTATTCTGCTGAAATCATTTTGAAGTGTAGGAGTCCAATTCCATCTGTAGATTGGTAATTGCAATTTGTTTTGACAAACTGACGTTAACGGCGAAGCAAGAATGCACCACTGAGGCACTGACAATAGTTGGAAAGTGTATCCAACAAAGTACCTTGGATGGTGAGAGAAGAACGAGAGAGGAAAACCCTTAAGCATCTACAAAGAGTCTTAGTCTCAAGGAAATAGGGAGCATGTTTCTTTCTTATCAATAAGAATGCTTTTCACTTGTGGAAAAAAAGAAGATAAAGGGAATGTTAAAGTAATGTTATTTCAGTCGTATTTAAGTAATACATGTACAGTGATATTGAGTCCTCAAATCTAGTTGGATATCGATTTGCTACCATTAATCTGTTTGCTTTCTACAACAGAAGTGCCCCAGCCTTTTGTTTGATCATCCATGTCTGTTCTTCCCATTATATATTAGTGAATTTATTGTTATCTTTTGCTTCTAATAATTGTAGTTTTCTTAACCATTTCTTTCACAAACATGTGATTGTTGGTGCTTGAAGTTGGTGTGGGAAGGACTCGGGCTTGGGGAAGGTGGTGGCGTAGGAAGTTGGAGCAGGTATGATAAATTCGCGTGTGTAATTTTATACAGGTTTTTTCTAAAGCAATTGTTTATTGTATGAAGACTAGATGTTTTGCTTTGCAAATTTAAGTAAAACTCAGTTACTTCATGTCTAGAGTTCTTTCCCGTTAATAGTTAGAAGTGTATAGGTGAGCATTTGTTAAAGAGTCGTGCAAGCCCACGGACAACTGGACAAAAAAGTATGCGGTTGAGACCATTGACCATTGGATTCAAGAGATCCACGGTCCATGAGGCAACAACTATTTTACCCTTTGCAGTTGCTGCCTCGTGGACTGTGGATCTCTCGAATCCAATGGCCAAAGGCCTCAACCGCATACTTTTTTGTCCGGTTATCCATGGGGTATCATTTTCCTTGTTAAATTATGTTCTGTTTCTTGGTTTCTCTTCATATAAATAGCTCCTCTCTGAGTTATGGTGTGTCCTCTCTTGTGCCAGAGCAGGCAGAATAGTTCTTATGGTGAGCCTGCTTGTCAAATTTTATGTTAATGACCCTTTTTATTTCTTCTCATAAGTTCAACTACTTGTCCAATTGGTGTTTTTTGTAAGTTCATCTGTACACTGTTTACTGTTTAGACTCAAAATATAATGATAAAATGTATCTGAAAGATAGGAACCTGGTGATATATCCTTGTACCATCACCTTTTTGTTCAAAATCACTTGCGTTGTCAGGACATATCTTGTTCTTTTCAAATGTGAAGTTTAATAATTTGTTCTTTAGATGTTCAGATCACTCGCCCTTTCTCATTAACTTTTAATTATGCAGGAACAGCAATGGAAACAAAGTGCTTCTTGGGATAGGGGGCGGGCACTATGTACCTCGACATACGGATATTGTTCTGTAAGTTATTATTATTTGCAAACTTCCTTGCTATGCAGCGAGCATGTCTTGGAAAACTGCAATTTAGTACTAACAGGATGGGTTCCTAAGATTGGTTGAATATGGTGTAGGAACAACAGTGACTTGGATAAATTTCAGATTTTCTTCAATACACCTGAACTCAACCCGAATAATTTTTTTTTTCCTTCTTTGATAAATTGTAATGTATACAATGTGGACCCAGTAAATGCATCAGAAGGGGCTGAGAACCAAATATAAAAGCTGGGAGCTCCACCTCTAGCTTTGCCATTTCATCCTCTAGGGACATGGCTAGTTAACAATCTGGACCGCTCCTTTATGCTCCCAGTGATGTCCAAAACTCATGCAGAATTGTTTTCTTCCATCAGTGTGATATCACACACACACACACAAAAACACTAGTATCTCTGCATTTCTAGATCCAGGTTATCCCTGATCAGATCTTGATGTCCAAGATACTCTTCTAACCACTCTTCCGAGCATTCTTCTGATAATTACAGAAACTTAAGGGAGGTGTTTGTCATTATTGTTTGTATATTTTTTGGTTTAGTTATCTCTTTGTGTTCCCCCTTGCATGGGTGTTGTAGTAATTTCATATTAGCCCAGCAGTATCAGCAGATTATGCTTACATCTAATTTGAATTGTAACATAGGATTTTATACACTCATAAATTGTCCTATGTTCCTTTATCCTTCTTTGGATTTTCTTTTTGCACCAAACAGACTGGAATTGTAACATAGGATTGACTTGATGTTCCTTCATGTACAAGCACGCTCCATTTTCTGAAAATTTGCCATGTCAGACACCATGTTGTATTCATGTGTTAGATACACACCAACAATCTTCTGCAAAGAGGTCTTAATTTATTCAACCATTTTGTTTCCAGCTATTATATTTTTTATATGACTTCGAGTATATCAGCTTATCTAAGTGCATTCTCTCTGTATTGTATTACTCAACATGAACTACAGTACTTCAAAATCTCAATTTGTGGAATAAACCGTATGGACATGTATATGTTGCATAGCTATTTTTTTCTACTATATACCAACACAGGCTCTTTTAAGGGTTTGGAAACGAGAGGTTAATGGGCGATTTTCTGTCAAGTCGGCCTTCAACTCGATTCGTAGTGCCAAGCCTCTTTTCATTGGCATACTTGGATCTGGAAATCCGATGTTCATCCACGGTGTGGAGCTATGACTTGGAATTTTTCATAAGGCTTTATCTACCGATGACTCGCTACAAAGAAGGGGGATCACGACGGCCTCTAGATGTGGGTTGTGTAAAGCCAATACTGAATCTCAACACCATTTGTTCTTTGAGTGTTCATTTTCTCAGATGGTGTGGAATGGACTATTGGGTTTATTCCTTATGTCTGATTTTATTCATGATTGGCCTGATTTTATTACTATCAATAACAAATGCAGTCCGCTTAAGAGCCGTCTTTGGAGAGCCGGAGTGATTTATGGGTTGGCTGCCATTTGGAAAGTCCGGAACAACGTTCTATTTGATAATGAGATAGCTAACGTAGCACTAGTTCTGAAATGGATCATTAAGTGCATCAAGGAAGGTGTGATGAATTCTAAAAGTTGCCCTCCTAGCCTTCCTTCGGACCTTTCCATAACTAGTAAGTTTGGGTTGTCTCCCATTCTTCGGAAAGCTCCTACCATTCTACCTTGTACTTGGCGACTCCCCCCTGCGGGCATCATTAAAATTAATTGCGATGGCTCTTCACAAGGCAACCCTGGTAAAGGAGGCTTGGGAGTGCATTACTGGGACTCCATGGGTAAATCTCTTGGTGTGCTCATTGCGGGCTTGGGTATTGTTACTAGCTACATTGCGGAATGTAATGCAATTGTGGGCGATACAACTTGGGTGGCTGAATGTTTGGGTTTAATCTGATTCAGAGTCGGCAATTAAAGCTTTCAAAGAGGATGAGGTTCCGTGGGTAGTTCGTGCCAAATGGGACTCAATCAAAATGCAGTTTGACAACATATTTTTCTCCTCGATTTGGTGTGAAGCCAGTTTCAGTGCGGACCGCTGCTCTAAATTTGAGGCTAGCCTTCTATCTGGTTTATTTCAGTGGTGGGATGATCGTCCACCTTTCCTTTTAGTGGCCGAGGATCCATTTCAAATCTATTACAGATTCGATGATTGACCTTGGCCACCTTTTCCTTTTTCTCTTTTTTCTTGCTTGTTTTCTCTTTTGTTCTCCTTCTGGAGGCTGTAACCTTTTGTTCCCTTCTCAATATATTTTCACTTAGCGAAAAAAAAAGACACATCACAGTAAACATCCTGACATGTATGGCAGTATCACTCTTCATATTAATGATTTTGTTATAAAAAAAATGATTCTGAAAGAGGGACATGGTTTTCATACACTACTTTATTAAGCTGTTGAACACAACTATAGTTGTTTGATACTCTTCCCTCTTACAAATCTACTTATGTTTATTAAGTTGTTGGATAGCTCTATATTGTATGGAAAATTCTCTTTTACTTTGTGTATAGTTCTTTTATTATTTTTAATTTAAATAAACTGATCTAAATATAACTAAAATATTATTTGACAAGACATGTCTACGGACTGTGTTTTGGGCTTGTAGAAGGCATCATATCAGACACTTCGTAACAGTGACGAACACCAACACAGGTGTACGTGCCATGATTACATAGTTTACATGGTGGTACCAATTATCATATCAAAGCCAAAACTGCCTCAAATTGTTGATTATTTTTTGTCTGTTGATTGAGAGTGGTATTTATTATTTTTGAGCCAAAACTGCCTCAATGCTGACCAACCATTCCATTGGAAATATTTTCAGGAAAAACGGTGTTTGGGTGGGCCACCTGCTCTCTGGATATTCCTTGCCAATGGAAGATCCAAGCCAATCAAAAGTAGAAACAAATGGAAATGGTATTGGTGGAACTTGGAGAGAAGCAATTAAAGTCTCATTTGAGACTACTAGAACAGCTTTTCCAGGTGGAGAAATTTTGGCACATCTTGATCACAAGTATGTTCTTCTTTTCTTTGATGAGTAGATCACAAGTAAATAATTGCGGAATAAAAATATCAAATGGGTTTTAATAAGGCGCTTGCTTAGTTACATGGTCTGGTGAAAGAAAATAAAATGCATATCACCTAGGGGCCTGTATTTATAGAAATGGGTGGCCCCCATTTACATAAAAGAATTATCTGGAGTTCATCTAAAAACGGAACTTAATGCCTATGGGTACCCATATATGATTGCGGTTACCATGATATGGGATACAGATATTGATACAGATACAATTCTGTATTTCTTAATTCTAATCAAGATGCAGGCATAGGTATATTCAACTAGTGATGGGGCTATGAAAATAGTTGTTTACTGTGATTCATTGAAATTAGGCATCGTATTATTTGGGTGGACTAGCCTAATGTCAGGCTGCTGCCACCTTGGGTGTAAGCAGGCAAACCCTTAATGTGGGTCAGATGGAGTGTTCTCAAAACTTTAGGTTTGATATATCTAACTGTTTGGATGGGCGCAAGTGTAGAATGTTGGGATTTGACTCCCATAAATATGGATCTAGAATCATGGATTAGTTCATGATCATAAACAAACATTAATCAAGATTGGATTGGGCACATATCTGTAAATCTCTATCCACCATTGGATCCTTGGATGGAGAATTATTTGTCAATATCACAAAGGATCTAGGGGAGTCCAAAACGTATTCATCACTCTTCCCTTAGCTATTGATGGGACTTAATGCATGGGTAAGTGGTTAGACGTTCCTCCCTTAAATATTCTCTCATAGAGTACCTTTCCATCATGGAAACTAGAGAGAGAGAGAGAGGATCTACACCAACTAATAGGAGATGGCCACACACTTCAGCTGTTATAGTAACCATAGGATACCTAACCCAATTAGATTGAACAAATCGATTAGTGGGTTGGTTTCCTAATCCTATCCAATCTCTTCAAACAACTCTCCTAATCCATTTGAGAAACCACGTTGTATAGGACCCCACGGGTTTTTAAAGAAAATCTCATTTATTTATTTTATGAAACAAAAAACCCAACAATCTCCTATTGGGTTCATACAACACAATTTAGTTCAAAACGAACGTTCGGGTTAGATCCTTTAAAAGTCGGGTAGCCATTCTTATAGTTTTGAAAACCAATTACTTAAAGAGTGAAAGGATTCTGTCCTTTGAAGAACCTTGACCCAAAAACAAAAGCACCGCTAACAATGGATCATGAAAGCACAATGCGTTCGCTGTGACGCATAGGCTGTCCATGGTCAGACTGTTAGTACCACTAATGTCTCTGAGCCATCCTTATTCCTTATGGTGGTCTTAGTAGGGAGTCGAATGACTAGTACACAACCTTAGTACGATTATTCTTATTCGTGTACGCTCATAGTTGTCTTATGTTTCATGCATGAAGACCATCACCAACTATCTAGAATGAAGGCTTATGAACATGAGGCCTAGAATAACAAGAGTTGATGAGGCCTAAAACTGAACAAACAAACAGAAAAACTCCCACCAAACAATAGAATAACAAAAACTCTAGAACCCCATACGAGATACATGCTCCTTAAAGATTCTAGGAGAGAGTCCTTTAGTCAATGGATCTGGAATCATGACAAGTGTCGAAAGGCGAGGTATAACTATCAATCCAACAAGAACCATATCATGAACATATAAGTACTATATTTCGATGTGTTTGTTCTTGCTAATGACATGATCATGCTACACATCTCACGAAAGCTTCACTGATGCAAAATATTTCATCGGTCTGAATCAAATCCACAATCGTAAGCTCGCACACAAAGTTCTTTAACCGAATGACTTGTTGAGCAGTTTCAAACATGCTACATACTCTACTAGACTACTTCCATAGTTGATGTCAACAATGACTGCTTTGCACTCCTCCAAGAAACAACACCCTGAGTAAGCATAAACACATAACCTGAGGCAGATCTGAGGCTATCCTGGCATCCCATAAAAATCAGAATCTAAGTGGCTAACAACCTCTAATTCGTCAGATCTCTTATAGACCAGCATGAAATCTTGTGTTCCATGCTGATACCGAAGAATCTTCTTCACACCCTTGCAATGAATGGCTCCAAGATTCTTCTAGAACCTTTATAGCATTCCAACAATGAAGCTGATGTTGGGTTTAATGCAAATCATCACATACATCAAGCTACTAATTATTGAGCTATCCACTTGTTCTCTTTCCACATCATTCTTGGGACAATGTTGTTTACTGAAAATATCTCCTTTGACCATAGGAGCTGCCTCGGGTGCACAGTTTTGCATCCTATGCCTCTTGGGCATATTATCAATATATGCTCTTTGAGACAACCCTAGGCCCCAACTGCGTAGTCCCTGTGAATCTTTATCCCCTAAACATAACTCGTATCACCCATGTCCTTCATATCAAAATTCTTTGACAGAAACTCAATAGTGTAGGTGAATGTTGTTGTTGGCCAGAAGTACTAGAATGATGAAAGTGCGCTCACTCATATTGAGGTATATACAAGTATACAACGATCCATGAGAATCTCATGAGAACCGTATCTAACCACAATGTGATCGAATTTTAAGTTTTACTGTCTAGATGTTTGTTTTAATCCATATATCGACTTCTTTAGCTTACAAGCGAGATGCTCCTTTCCTTGATTTATGAAACCATTTGGTTGCTCTATGTAAATCTCTTCTTCAACTTCGCCATTTAGAAAAACTGTTTTGACATCCATCTAGTGCAACTCTAGATCATGTGAGCCACCAACGCTTGGGCAATTAAAGAGGATCCTTCTTAAATATTGGAGAAAAGATCTTGGTGTAATTGATTCCTTCTTTCTGCTTAAATCCTTTGGCCACTAACTTCGATTTTAACCTATCAACATTCCCATCTGAGTCTCGCTTAGTCTTGTAGACCCATTTGCATTCTTTCATCTTAGAACCTTCTGGCAAGGTCACCAACTCCCGTACTGAATTCCATTCCATAGATTGTAGCTCTTCTCTCATGGCCTCCAACCAATGTTGAGAATGACAAATTTCTTTGGTATCCTGAAAGCTTGAGGAATCGTACGACTCTAGATCTCCAATGTCCCCTTGCAAATAGACCTTAGAATCATTTGAATAATAGGTCTCCTTTCCCTAGTCAATCTTCTAAGTGTCACTAGTTTGGCTACGGGAGCTTCTATTAAAGTATGTTCAAGTTCGATGGTCTCCGTAGCTATCCCAGTCTCCTCATTAGATGGTCTCGAAAATCTGGCAATAATATTGGGTGAGGAAGACATATGATCGTCATCAAGGATTTCTTCAAATACTCTCCCTATGAACTCAACTCCAACTGTCATTGCCATCCTCAAAGAATTTGGCATTGTAAGTTTCGACAGTGTCAACGTTGACAGACAGTAGAATCTAGGGCTGCAACTTGGGCGTGCCAACCCGTGCCCGATGGGCTCAACCCGACTTTGGGTCGGGCTTGGGCTGGGTTAATCAATACCCAGGCTCGAGCTCGGGCTCGGGCTTGTTATTTGAAGCCCGATGGAACTCGGGTTGGGCTCAGGTTGAGGCCTCAGGTAGCCCAACCCAACCCGAGCCCGATCTATATATACTATAAGTTATCTACCCCCTCTCTCTAGATCATTCTTTTCCAACACCCTAGACGCCTCTCTCTTACTCTTCCCTCCCCTTCATGAAGCATGTGTGGAGGCAGCAACACCCTTCTTCCTTGTAGTGGCCACACCTTTTCTGAAGTTACCGATGAATCTACGAGGGACATGGCTGAGCATTTGCACGTCACCGCCATTAATGGCGCTTATGCTCCCCACTTTAATGGCAGAGGTACATCGTCTACACACTCCAATATATTTCTTGGATCATTTTTTGACGATTAGGATTTTTAGGTGTTGATAAATCTACTAAAACAAGGATGTTTGGTGTGGATGACGAACCCAACCCCAAGACCGTGCCAACCCGATCAACCCAATGAACCCAACCAACCAGATCGAGTTGAGCTCGGGCTGATCATGTCAAGCCTGACCTCGGGTTGGGTTAGATGTTTTAAAGGTCAGGTTGGGCTCGGGTTGACTCGCAACCCGACCCAACTCGCCCGAGTTGCAGCTATGGTAGAATCTGTAACCTTTAGATCTCCCTGGATATCTAATAAAACGACAACTTACAATTCTGGGATCAAGCTTATGCATATCTGGATTGTAAATTTCCGCCTTTGTTGGACACCCCAAACACGCAAAAAGTTCAAGCTTAGCTTTCTCCTAGTGCAGAGCTTGAATAATGTTTTTGGTGCTGCCTTACAAGGGACTCTGTTAAGGATGTATACTACTATTTTAAGTGCCTAACCACAAAAAATTTCAGGCAAATCTGAATGGCTCAACATGCTCCGAACTGCATTTTGATATGTTCGATTCACCTCTTAGATACACCATTCTGTTTTGTCGTCCCTGGAGTGGTGTGCTGATGAACAATTCCCTACTCTCGCAGGTACTCTACAAACTTCCCATGATTTGCTCCATCTTGATCAACCTTGTCATAATACTCTCCACCCTAATCATAACGAACATCTTTGATCTTCCGACTCAACTGTTTTTCCACCTCCACTTGATAAAACTTAAAGATGTATGACGCCTCGACTTGTGATGAATGAGATACATATAAGCATACCTCGATAAATCATCAATGAAATCGATGAAGTAGTGTTGGCCGCCATGGGAAGGAGGAGGAAAAGGTCCACAAATATGTGTGAATCAGCTCTAAGAGATCGGAACTTCTACTAGCTTCTAATATTCTTTGCTTCGTTAACTTCCCCTTGATGCATTCTATACAAGAATGAAAATCTAAGAAGTCTAGTGGATGATCTAAGACCTTATCCTTAACGAGTAACTCGAGACAATTTCTAGAGAGGTGTCCTAGACGCTGGTGCCACAAAATAGAAGAATTCTCATTGATACAATAACACTTAGAACCAAAAGTAGTAGAATCAATAGACAAGCACAGTAATTAAGAAGCAAAACAAGCATTCAAAGAGAACCGATATAGTCCATTTACTAGTAATCCACTAGCAATAGTCTGAAAATAATGTCTAATGCAAAGTCTTAACACTCTCAAACATGAAACCAAAACCAATAGAGTCAAGTCTCAAAACTGAAATAAGGTTGCACCTTAGGAGTAGGCACAAAGAAAGTATCTTTCAAATCTAAAATGAAACCAATGTCAAGAATAAGCCGATAAGTCCCGATGGCTTCTACTCTCACCAACTCTGAGTTCCCAAAGAATAATTGATCCTCAACTCTGGCCTCTTGCTTGTTGATGAACCTCTATGAAGAACTGGAAACATGAACATAAGCACCTGAGTCAATCACCAGGTATTGGAGGGAACTTCAAGAAGATTTGATTAAAAAAAAAAAGCCAGTTCACTACCTCTTATCTTCTTCTTAACGCATTCCTTATACTTGAAATAATCGTTCTTCATGTGTCCCTTAGTGGAGCAGAAGTAACATTGAATATCCTCAGGTTTGATTGCCTTTCCTTTCGACTGTTGTTGTTGTTGTGTTCAGAACTCTAACTTGACCCAGACCTCATATTTTTTAATCCCTTCTTTTTACGAGTCTTCTTTCTCACAGAATGAATCACCTAGTTTGCAAACTCAGCCTATCCATGCTTCAGTCTATCTTCCTCGTTCACACAAAGAGCTATAAGCTCATGCAAATCCCACTTACAGTCATGTGCACCGTAGTTGACTTTGAATGTGTCAGAGGATCGAGGAGCGAAGAATCGCCATATGTACCATAAGATCATCTCGGGAGGCCATCTTGTCCTCCAAGCGCCTTTTTAATAAAATTTAGTTTACCTATAAAAAAATGATTCAACAGTGGGAATCTCTAGTCTGTCCCCAATGAGAATAAAGTCATACTCCAGACACCCTAAAACAATATCAACTTGCATTCTCCGTGTTTAATAATTGGAGTCGGATAGGGGCTCAATCCCTGTCAAATGTTTCTGGATGACATACCCGTCCGAAATTGTAAAACAAATGACAAAGTATCCTTATATCGTAATATGAAAATTCGGGCGAAATTTTAGAATTTAAAAATTTCGATTTTATGGATTTCGGTTTTCGGTGTAACCCGAAACCGAAATTTCGGTCCGAAATTTCGAACTTTCCGACGAAATTTAAAACCTTGGCTCAATATCCTTATCCATAATCTTAGGGCTTGTTTGGAAAGCCGAAAAACACGGCCAGCCGAGGCCATTCAGAACTGATCATATGTTTATGTGTTTGGTAACCGTGTGGGCCCCACTTTTAAGTTTTCATTTTTTCTAATTTTGCTCTTAAAACATGTTCGGTGTTGTCCCTCTGAAAACATGTTACAACATCGAACTCGTCTATTTCTTTCAACTCTCTCCATTCTCTCCCCTTCTTCCTCTTAAGGTTTCTCCTCTGCAAATCCATCCACGAATGATACCCCCTCCGAAGACCTCGACCTGAATTTCGATGTCGTTTCTCTCGAGGATCATAACGAGATTTCTAAGGTTGGGTTGCAGAATCTTCAGTAATGGTCAGCTTTTGAAACTGAAACTTAACTGAGGGAGGAATATACGAGGTTAGGGTTTCTAGCATAGGAGGGAATCTTGTAGAACCGTTGGTTCATGGTTCCGATGTTCATGTCAAAGGAACTTGAATGAAGAAGCAGCGTTCAACGGTGGTAATGGTGGAGTGTTCAACGGTGATAATTGAGTCGTCATTTGAGCAAATACAAGTTGTTGGAGGGGAAGTTGCAGTGGTGGACAACAAGGAGGATTTGAAGGACTATGAATAGATAGGTGAATCTATCTTGTTTGGAGAAAAATCAAAGCGTTAAGAAAAATCAAAGCTTAGAGGCTGTGGGTCTTAATCTCAGATAATACTTTCATGCAAGGTGCCCAGCTACCCAGCTATCAGGAAGAATGGTTTGGGCAGCTGAAGGGCGAAGGACGGAATCTGAGCAAGTAAGATAGCACCATCGCTACCAGTCGATAGCACCATCGCTACTGAGAAAAAGGGGTTTTGTGAAGGGGGTTTTGTGATTTTGATTTCTTTCTGCAGAGGTTCTAGTTTAGACGATTCTAACCAAACAACAAAGAAACAGAACTAGTTCAAGGTTGACAACAACCTTGACCAGTCATAGCTTTGAACTAGATTAGGAATGGAATAGACCTTGAAAACATGAGCTTTCCAAACAGGCCCTTAGACTTTAATATTCTAATTCTAGCTAGGGCTTATGCCAAATTAGGCAATGTTTTACTAAGTGTGCTTAATCATCCACTCTGCGGGACATGCGAGGTGCATGGTCTAATCACTCCTTTGGACAAAGACTTCTATATGTTATATGCCCCATATTGGCGACAACTATCGCGCACAAAACTAGTCTATCACGTCTCAGTTTGATCTAGACACTTCCACACCTTTGGGAAAGAGGGTTATCCTTCTCTCACCGCCACGCATAGATCATTCTACCCCACCTAGTCTACATGAAGTCCCTAGACACCTTTGGCCAAGACTAGTTATTCAATGTAGGTGAGTGCCGACTAGCGATCTTAATGAAACCTAAATTTCAAGATTTGAAAAACCGTAGCTTCCATAAGCCTGTCTCCTTTGGACAGACTAACAACTCATTTCTTCTGACCCTTTGAAGAATCGCTTTAATGGTCCTTCCTAAATCCCTATAGGATAGACCAAGTGAATCCACTTCTAATCATCATGCTGAAGTTCGAAATTTTCAGGTTCTCTATTCTTTATTTTGGGCATCTGATTCTAGGTAAAAGACTTTTATAGTTCTCCTTAATTACACATTTTCACTTAGTGGAGTTCAAATTTGACTAAACTTAAATCTAGAACATGTAGCAAGTAACATGATAAGATATAAAGATGACACACACATATATGTGCTGGGATAGAATGACTCGTGCTATTCTCACTAATAGAATGAGGATGATCTTCATGTTGAGAAGATCATCGTCACCAAAAATTAGCCATTAATTCATCCGCATGTGGGCCCCACATCCACTAGTCATTCTATTAGTAAGAATTGCATGAGTCATTCTATCCCAGCCCATATATATACTAGCCTTGTGTGCACATTCATGTACACGTGGGCCCACTTAGTCTTTTGGTCCATAATGTGTGCATGCATGTGTACTGTACAAAACATGCAAAAATCAATACGTTTGGGCCCATATTAACATGCTAAAATCAAACCCATAACAGTCATATAACATGCTAAAAACAGATCCATAACTGTCCATATAACATGGGTCTAAGGCGCATTAAACAACCTATGGGCCCACAAAATAGCAAGTCCAGCCACTGTAGATCCCACCTAGAAGACCTAAAATTATTAGAACCAGCAAGGGTCGGTTCAGCCCATGCGCATGGCCGAACCCACAAGACAATAGCTTGAACCCAATGGGTTTAGCCTGTGCATGGACCAAACACAAACCAGCCCATTTACTTGGGTTTGGTCTATGCATGGTCTGAACACTCTAATCTCATTTGAATGGGCTAGGTTCAGCCCATTTGGACCAAACCTGAACCAAACTTATAAGTTGGGTCCAGCCATTATGAACCAAACCCGAACCCAAATGGGCACTGTCAAAATTTCAAAGTTGGTGCCACTGTTATTTTGGGGCTGTTTTGCTGATGACCCAAATGGGCACTGTCAAAATGCAGTTGGTATACAGTGAAAAATAGCAACTGCGTATTGGGTCTGTACAAAGCAGGCTGATTATAGTTTTATGGAAAATTATCTCCTTACTCTGCTGGTTGCAGGAGTTTCAAGAGCTGGCAGAAAAATGCCATTACAGGATTCCTAGCTGAACTGAATATAAAAGTTGGCAAGCCAGCTGACTTCTGCTGATTTTGCTGTTAGCATCGTCACCAATGGTTGGATACTTCATCCTTTTCTTTTTCCCTTTCATCTATGGGATCATGATTACAGCCAGGGGGAGATGGTGGAGACTGTTGCGAGCCCCATTGAGGTTGTTGTACATCACCATTCAATGAATCTCACCTCGGATATCTTTGCAAAAAATCAGTTTCTCAATCAGATGGCCATTAGCATTGATTGTAGGATGTTCATTATCATCATCCGGGTCTGGTTGATCTTCTAAGTAAGAGAGTGAGACACCCATTATTTTTATTCTATTTTATGAGTCACTTCAAGTACAATTGTTACCATCACCAGATAGGGTGGCTGTTTACTTGCAGGATGGGAATGTAAAACAATGTAGCTCATATTCTAGCAAATCATCTGGTTGGCTTGATTAATGTCCTTGAACGAGCCAGCAATACCATGTATTAAAATAGTTAATACTATATATATATATATATATATATATAAGTCATACTCATAAGCTGCTATGTAGTCTTTGTGCGTGAGGGTGTGGATTGATTTTTACAGATTATGTCGGATTTTTTTACTTCAAGTCCCTTGTCTACCTTGCTCCGTAAGCTTGGATTTAGCACTTAGCAGAGAAGAACCTGATCAGACATATATTCAATAACCGCAATGTGTCATGCTGAGGACCAGTTCGAGTCATCATTTTTGCCCCAGAAAAAGGTTTTGCTGGGAAAAACCTGTACCTTTTTTTCTGGAGCAAACAATGGCAACCCTAACAGGCCATAGTATTATTAGATTTTTTTTCCCCCTTTTTCTCATTGTTTTATGGGATTTTCTATTTCGAATAAATGCTTTTCTTGTTTACCTAAATGTCTTGGATGGGTTTCTTAATGGTGATGAATAAATGTACCTTGAGTTGCATCATCAGCATCAAATGAACCCTAGCCCGGCCCTCACTTATAAGGGGTGAGGCGATAGCCCTCACATATAAGGGCCAGGACCTAGAACAGCATTAAGAAATATAAACTTTTGAGTAAAAAAGTGGATGCTTGAATAATACACTTGGCTTGGTGAATGTGTTTCCTCGGTTTAATCTATATGACTGTTTCCATGAATGATCCTAGATTTTTTGTCACAAGTGTTCACCATACTAAGGCTTGAAAATGAAACTTTTTAGTCTTTTAAAAATCTCGATAAAAACACTATAAAATAAATGATATACTATAAATTTGCACTACAAAAAGTCGTTTAGGAATGGCTCAAAACCTTTCCAAATACGGGCATCCTCAATTTTTAGCAACATCTCAAAATCATTCCTAATTTTTTTAAAATAGGAACAGTTTTGTGTCAAACCTAATTTTCCAATTACTCAATTGTTTGGGAACTCCCCAAAACTGTTATAAAATTATCTATATAAAACTCCCCAAAACTGTTATAAAATTATCTATATAACAAAACAGGGAAGTTGTTTCCCCCTCTTATCCGGCTTCATAAAGGATGGTCGAGATCCTATCTCCCAATTGGACGGTTGATCTCAACCACTTACACCCAATTTTGGCAAATGCTTTGTCAGGGAGTGCCGTGGGCACGGGGAGCTCAGTTGTCTCCCCCTCTTATAGGCTTCAATAAAGAAGGGCTGAGATCTTATCCCCAAACTAGATGGTAGATCTCAGCCTCTCACATCCGATTTTGGCAAATGCTTTGTCGGGGAGTGCCGTGGGCACGGGGAGCTCAGTTGTCTCCCCCTCTTATAGGCTTCAATAAAGAAGGACTGAGATATTAACCCCAAACTAGATGGTAGATCTCAGCCACTCACACCCGATTTTAGCAAATGCTTTGTCTGGGAGTGCCGTTGGCACGGGCTACCCACTAGTATATAAAAAGGTACAGCCTAATTTAGTTCTGAATATACAACACACTTGGTGTGTTTTTGTGAAATGTAATTAAAAAAAACAAAAACAAAAAAAAAGATTTGTTGAGCTGGTCCTCACTGGTGAATTGGATATTTATCAATTGGGCTGGGCTGGAGACCTAATTTAGAAAGGCATTACATATTTGGGCCCAACCCGGCCTAAATACATTTGGGTTTTTTTAGGGCTTTCAAAGGGCCGGGCCAGGCTGTGCCCTTTTACAAGAGTGCCAGATTGACATCCCTAATCTGACTGTTTGATCAGTGGGCCTGACCTAAATGTATATATGGTGGGTCCTGAAGAGGCCAACATCAAATTCAAATACAGTGTCGATCGCCAACATCGAATTTTTTCCCGTTTGTTGCCAACTATCTCTGCAATTTATTCTCCTCCTTACCATTTTAAGAAATGAAACCGACGATATGAAATTAAAACATTAACTTCCCTTCGTTATCTCCTCATCAAATTTAAAAAGTCTCCCTATCACAATTTCCCTCACACTCCCAACCAATCTCTCTCTCTCTCTCTGGTTTTTTATTTTTTTCTTCTTTACAAATATTTTATTAGAAGAAGAGAGGTATAGTTATGTGCACACCGTGGACAATAGCCAGGCTAATTAGATGGCGCCAGCGTCAGTGGGCATCCAATGTCTTCGCCTGTGGGCTTCCTTCAGGTAATAAAAATCATATACTGTGAATGCACGCAGCAAGTCCGGTGGGATACTTGATGTGGATGCTATAATCCTTGGGCTAATATTCGTAAAGTGGCTTAGTAGCTTAAAATCACACCAGTCGGGTGATCCTAACCATCCGATCGATAGACTTTGTTCTAGGCTATGTTCAATCAATTGATCAAGAGTGGATGATTGATTGAATGGTTATAACCCTTGATTGGTGCGATGTTTGGACGACATCCAATGAGAGATGTTACGGATCTCTTACATTATGTCCCCATGTTTACATATCTTGCAATATGTTCTCCAGTGTTAACAGCTTAATAGTTACAACTTAACACTACATCATGAGCTTTAACACGGGAAAATAGAATTAGTAGTGTTCTGAGCTTCTTTTGCTAAATGATCGCTGTTAGCCGAGGGTGTGTTCCCGCGCACGTGTTATGTTAGCCCAACGACACTTGTTAGTATACATAGTTGTTTCGCCTTTCCCCACCAGGTCGATCTTTTGGGGTAAATAGTTGTTTTAACTTAAACATGGTATCAGAACATTAAGGCCTGAGAAGTCGATTGTTCAAGTCTCCAGCGGAGTGTATTGACTAGTTTGATAATTCCAGCCAACATATCGATGTACATTTTTTCTATGCTTTCACAGATGATAAATCGGACACGTTCGATGTACCTCATTTATTTCCAAGAACCAGAATTGTCCAAGTGAAAGACGAGATGAAAAGCCATGTGACCGATCAAGAAACATCGTCGTATGAAAAGTGCAACCTACACAGATCAATCTCCAGTTCGGCTCCGGATATAGACACCGAACCACCTGAAAATGAGAATGACTCACAGTGGCTACCTTTCACAGATGAGCACTACATTGTCTTCTGCTTCAAAGAGGACGGGGCCTTCGAAGTTCAGAAGGATGAGAAGTCAGAAGCATCCAATAGCCTCGAATGCACGGTCCTACGGCTAAGGCCCGTTGATCGTATGGTTAGTAGGGATCCAGTTCAATAAGTTACATATATTGGGCTCAGGCCCATTCAAAGCAGTTGGTGTTTCTTATACTTGAAATGTTTTGTTTGTGTTTTCTTGGTTTGAAAAAACAGCTTATTTACAGTGAGGAAGCAGACATAGTTGATAAATCCAGCCAAGACTGTATGCTAAGTATAGATGGAGTTGGGTTTGAACCAACAAGTGAGAAGGTTTAGTACACTATCTTAATATCATACATTGTCTACACTAGATCATAATGTATCATGATCACTGTCAATTGTATGATCTGATTCACCATGAGATCAAGATATATACCTGTTTTCCGCATCAGTTACATTATCCGATCACCGTGCAATACACCGGATCGGTTGGTTATAATGATTACCCTGATTATCAGTTAACTTATCTACCTTTGAGAACCCAATAATTTTAGAAATATACATTTAAGAAATTTTGTTATGGTGGTTTGTAGGGTGAGGATGGAGAGAGTATCTACTTCGATCCCGAGTCTCCTCGGCCAGAGATCAGAGAAGAGCAGTATGAGGAAAATGAAGAATATCGAACGATCTCTCTTGAATCAAGCATCTCTACTGAATCGGACGGCAGCACAAGTTCCTTTGCCTTCCCTGCGTATGTTGAAATCTTATAAAAAAAAAAAAAATTCTTTTTTTATGTACTTTTACATCATGGATAAGTTTTAAAGAGCTTGTCCTCATATCTTATGCAGATTGTACAGGGAGTGGAGTGGCAGCCCCATAAAAATGCCTAAATCACATTTAAGAAATTACAGAGACAGGAGAATAGGCCTTCACTGTTGTAGATTCTGAAAGCTTGGCTTCAAAATTTCAATGTTTTTTTTACGCATTTCGATTCCAACAAACATAAATAAATATTGTTTCATACCCACTTTGGTTTACAATGAATAGAAACTTGATCTAATAATAAATTTTATTTATGGCTACTTTTTCTGCTTTTATGGGAGTATGTTTCCATTGTCTGAGGACTCTGAACTGAATTGGAAAATGAATTATAGATGGGAAAAAATAAATAAATAAAAGTGCTTTTATTTTTACTTACCTCCCTTGTTAAGTAAGCATTTGGACTTGCCTCCATTAAATTTTTGACTTACCTCCTTAATTTTTGCATTGTTTATTTTAATAATCTCCCTCTGCGGGACATAAAAACCTATTTTTACATAAGAAAAAAAAAACGAGGGAGGCATGTCTTATATACTTAAATAATGAAGAAGGTAAATCAAAGGAACCCCAAATAAAAACCTTTTTTTTTTAACGTTTTAATAGGGGTGCAAATGTGCTAGGCCTGCTGAACAGGTTTTGAGCCCAGCCCATTTTGGGCTATGCTTAGGTTTCACCCACAAAACCATCAGTTGAATTTGAACCTGATTTATAACACTTTCACAAATGGATTGTTGGATATAATTATGACTTTAAAAATAAAGCAAATCTCAGTATGTATTACACAGTTATGTCTATGAAGTACTTCAGCAGGAGGTCTGAACACTTGGAAGGCCATGACTTCCATCATTGGAATTTGCATTTTTGGGTCTGAGGACAATAGATTGAAGCCGTAACCTCACCTTGGCTGCAATTTCCAGTGATTCCTCATCTTGATTTTCCTTTGCAGTGGCAACGGCTGCAATATACGCCTCTCTTGCATCCTCCATTTGCTGCATCTCGATCTCATCCATATTGTCCTGTTCACACCAAGTTAGATGTTTCAATCAGAAATGAATCATCAACCAAATATAACATTATCATAGTGCTTAGGTGAACTATTGTATATTCTATAAATATCCGAATCTAATCAGATGAGGGGGTAGATGTCTTAGTGTCTGCCCACCAATGCCTTCTTGGTGGAGTCATTAGTGGATGTGGGGGAGGTCATGGGTTCCAATCATGTGAGGGTAGATTTCTTAGTTTTGTCGACTTCTCTAGTTGTTTCCTGCAGGTAATAACCTGCCTTGCTATCAGCTCCCCCGGTCCTTCTGAACCGTGTTGCCTACCAAAAAAAACCCGTCGTCCTTATTTTCAGCATTTTTTATAAACTTTTTCCACGAAAGAATAAGAAAAAAAGAAAAAGGATAAGTCACAGACTTAAATCATATAGAACAACGGCTTTAACAAGACATTCTAATACTGAGATTAAAACCTCATACGCGTCGCTGAAGTCTGTCGAAAGTCAAGGGATGAATGATGCCCATCCAAATTAGTATATGGCATGCAAACCATGTTACCTAGGATTCAAATCATTTAAGATGAACTACTATATAATTAAAAAAAAGGGAGATGGGCTTACTATATATGGAAGCTGATCCAAATCATAAGGAGTGGTATCATAATCCACTGTATATGTAGTGGAATCATTCTTTGATAAGCCTTCGAGTAACAGCATAAATGTCGAAACCTCTCCTTGCATGGAGTCTAGATCTTTCTGTAGCTTCTCAACATTTCTATTAGATGTCATTGCTTCCCACTGTAGTTTTTCCAGGGCTGCTTGTTTGTTTGCAAGCTTAATCTGTGAATACAGGGCCGCAAGCTGTTAGGTTTTTTATCTGGTTCCACACACATTAACAATTTTCTATCCAAACCAACCAACAATTGTCTTACGCCGGTACATGTATGCGTTACAGAAGCAAAGCCTAAAATTTAAATATAAGGGTCCAGCTATCCATTAAGCACCGGAAACATAGTTAGGTAATTTTCCTTCAGCAAGTTGGCAAAACATATATGCAGCCATTTTCTCAACGAAGTGACTCTTGGAAAATGAATTAATCTCCTAAAAAGCAAAATTATCCCTAAAAAAACATAGATCACCAAGTATATTAGACAGCCACTAGAGAATACTCTTGGAAGAGTATCTAAAAGTATCATACGCCTCTCAATTTCGGATGCACATTCAATACTGGTATTCAGATCTAAATGAAGCATCTATATGACATGCCTGCCAATTAATTCTGATTCAATTGATCTCGTAGTCATGACTAGAATTAGTCCATCAAGTCCCCAGAGCATTCCATTAAGTTTTAAAACACAACTGAATACTGGAATGGGGCGCAATTGCATTGTTCTCTTTCGTGTCAAACATCCAACATATGTGAATAAAATAAAATTGTGACAGATTGTAATTTCACAGTAAAATAACTCAGATAATTAATAAGATCAACATTTGGGATAAAAGAGAAACAGTTTCATGATGAACTTTTCTTTACGAATCCTAACTACAATAATGAATAAAAGGGGAAAGAAAATATTTTATAGAGCAACACTACAGACCGCTTCACTGGAATGGCAGTGTTTCCTTTGCCACATGGCGTGGCCAAACCAGACCGTCCATCTGATAGATCTTCCTCTGTAGATTGGCCTTGTAGATAGTGCCCTTGTCCATATCATTCCTATATACTACCATGTATGATACTTCACCCCTACAAATTGCAACCATTGAATTTTTACTATTTTTAGATACGACAGAAACTTGCCCCACAAGGAGATGCTGAGATGACAAAACATGACTCATTTGGGCCTGCCACCTCAGCTGCCACATGGAATAAAAGGCCTGCCACTTCAATAAAGAGGTTTGGAGTGTGGTCCAGGAAAAAATGTCCTTTCAATGAAAATGAAGCATCATAAATTCAGCATTAACACACGATTTTCAAAATGTGAGTGAATAGCAATCAATTAGAACTTCTGCTATAATTAGAGCATAAAATGTTGTCATTTGAGTTACATGTGTACTTAGCTTCAATTGGATCAGTCTTCTGATACTAAAAGTAAGCGTACAGCGCATTTATGAGTTTAGAGTAAGACATTAATATTCATCATAATCCGTAAGGGGAAGCTAATTAAGAGATTATCATCACTCCTAATGCCAGAATTAGGATTAGTTTCAACTACTCTGGAGTGCTCATGGAGATATCCATCAAACTATTCATAGGATGTACCTTAGTTTCAGTCAAATGTGGTTGTTTTTTGGAGTGTAGTTAATAGTGGATGGTAGCAAGGTCCCCTCTCTATTCATCTTGGGCAGTAATACATAATGTCATTTAGCTAATATGCCATCATTATGACATAAACCTGTAATTTGAATCAACCTCTTTTTGAGTGGCGCGCATTAGCTACCCAAAGTGTTGCATTCCAGATACCCTCCGATCAACTCTATCAGTAATTTCAAACAACAGATTGTGCATATTAGGTGTCACTAGTACTCCAAATGCAATGACATGATGTGGGATCCGAACTCCTGTGGTGGTATAAAACCCTTTGCAGTTATAAAACAAAAAATTTACAATTGGTGATGATAAAAACTATTGTTGATGCTCATCGTTAGAAGACCTTATAGTGCAAATAACAAAAAGGAAGCAATAGATACATACCTTTGCATCAGAGAGTTGCAAATGAACAGATTTAATTAACGAGTCCTTCTCTGCAGCTTGGCATTTTAATTCATCAAGTCTTGAATGAAGCGAAGTCATCTGGTTCATTGAAGTCTCTGCCGATTTCAGGAGCTCGTCTTTCTCTAGCAATTTCTTTTGTAGATTTTCCACTAGTTCTTGCAATATAATCAGTTCTTCCCTATCATTCTCCCCTGGTGATGCCTTTGATGTGAAAATTGAGAACTCATCAGTACATGCATTTTTGCCTGGGTCGTTGTCCCCAAACTCCCTTCGCATTTTGGCAGGAATAGATTGAGTTGCTTTCCTACCTTTTGCTTCACTAATCTGTAATAAACTAATAACCAACATCAAAATCCATTTGATGAATCCATAATCAGGACATCCTACTCTTTCACCTTGATGCCTTAGCACTAAAGTTGCTACTTTAGATTGAACTGCATAGATAGGACCATGGTTTAGAAAGGCTTTTTGAGGCTACACCTTGAGGCCCTAAGAAACAGCCTTGAAGCCCTCAATGGTCATTTATGAGGCTTTAATCCTCAGTCCAGTGAGGCTATAGCATCAAGGCGCACATGAGGCTATCGACTCACTTTTACACGTTAAAACCCAAAACCGTAACCCCTTATTTTTATTTTTTCCACTCTTTTTCCAAAATACCATCCCCAATAATCTTTTATGATAAAAATGACCTAAAAGGTCATAATTTTGTTCTCTAAAACTTTTATTTTGTGAGAAACCCTAAATCTAAGCTTTCATCCCTAATTATCTCCACTTAAAAGAAATTCTCATAGAGAACCCAAATCTCATCGGATTTTGATTCCGTCACTTCCTACGGTTTTCTTGTAGGGAATCTCACCAAACTCAAGCAAGAAATCAAGGCATTACAGATTTGTTCGATTATTTTCCTAGCTCTATTTTTTAGTTACTATGTTAGTATTGATACTTTGTTAGTGGACTAGCTTATTAACTATTTAAATTAGTAATTTAGTTATGTAATTTATGCTTTTTAAGATTTGATATCAACATCTTTCAACCCGAGTGCCCGACAATGTTACTCCTAAACTGTCAATGGATAGTGGAAGATCCGTATCCGATTCGATTCCGTATTCGAAATTTCGGATATCGGATTCGAATTCGGATACGTATATGGTATTCGAATAAATTTCGGATACGGATACGGATATTAAGATATCCACTCCGAGAATATCCGATCTGATTTTTTAAGATGTGGGGTATTTTAGTATTTTCATATTATATATAAAAAGTAAAAAACCATACTTTTTATCCTCAATGCTCAACGACTCCTCTCCCCCCTTTAACCCTAACCCCCGTCTCTCTCTCTCTCTCTCTCTCTCTCCATCGTTGTTTGCCGTGGTCTCGCCGTCGCTGACGATATCTCGCCATCATCAATTTCGGATATAGATCAAAGTTAGGTAGAGTTTGGGTTTCGACTCCCATTAAAGAGCAACCGAAAATCTCTGGAATGCTGCCCTTCAAATTCCTTGTTGGTTCCGATTCTCTAAGGCAATGAATCGAACATTCTTGATACCGAAGGATGTTAGTGATCAAGAAGGAGGTTAGTGATCAATTTTTGGCATTAGTTTGTTGATTTGTGTTTGAGCAAATCCAAATTTGTTGTTGACTTAAATAGATCTGAGTTATAGTGATAATTGATGGAGAAAACAAGAATTCTTTCTTTGAAATGCTCATTTCTTAGTTCTTTGTTGTACTGAATCTGATTTGCTTATTGGTCGAATTCAGATATTACCGGATATAAGATAAGCAAATCGAATTCGAATTCGAATTCGATTTTTATTTTGGGATATCCGTCGGATTCGAATTCGGATATTACTTAGTTTTTTCGAAATCGAATTCAGATATACCAATATCCGATTTGATAGGTATCCATTGACAGGCCTAAAAGCTACAGCCTCAGTAACTTTTATGCTTATTTAAGTATTTTTTTTACATGGTATGTTGTTTCTAATTTTTTTAGAATTAATTATATTTTTTTAGAATTTTTCAAGTAATTTTTTTTTTGAAAATGAGGCTTACGCCTCAGCATCGCCTCGAGGCTACGCCTCACCTTTTGGAGGCAAACCGCCTCAGTACCCGAACTATCCTTTTTAAACCTTGGATATGACAAACTATACATATTAGATAATGAGACTGCTAAAGAAATGCTTAAGCGTTTGAAACCCATTTTTGGTCAATATTTTTTTTTTTTGATAAGTATAGATTTATTAAGAGAAAAGAAAGAGTACAAAGAGGAGGTCAAGGAAACCTCCTCAAGCAAAACAACAAAAAAACGCAAGAACAAAGCCCAACCAATTAAAGATCATTTCTATAAAATAATTGGTCCCATCGGCATACGAAATCTTCAAAGAACAAGCCGCGACATTCCCAGAAGACTTTGGACCAAAGGAAGAGCAGCCCCTTGGTATTCATGATAATATTATCCACTGAGTTTTCTTTCCCATCAAAGATTCTTCAGTTGCGTTCCTTCCAGAGACTCCAACAGATGGCAAAAGGGAGTAGTCTCCATAGAATACACCCTCTAGAAGAGAAAGCTATTGTGACCCAGCTCGAGACCAAAAGTAATAGGGAAGAAGGAAGAACCCAATCTATCCCGAATTTCGCAAAAAACGAAGTCCACACCGCTCTGGCCACCTCGCAATGAAGAAGAAGATAGTTAACCGATTCCCCGTTGTGCTTGCACATAGAACAAAAGTCGATAATTATGATCTTGCGAGCTATCAAATGATCCACCGTCAATATCTTGTTCAAAGAGGCAAGCCAAACAAAGAAAGCGATTTTAGAGGGGACTTTGGAATTCCACACGAAAGATGCAGGGAATTTGGCTTCGATAATCGGGGTATACTTCAAACACCACGAGCGGACTGAAAATCTCCCATCTTTCGACCATCTCCATATACGCCTATCCGGCACAGAGTCAGACAAAGCGACATCCTGCAACCGGAATAGAAGACGGGATACAGCTTCAATCTCCCGATCATTTAGCCCCCTCCTAAAGCCAAAATTCCAAGTTGTATTGGCCTCTTCTGGGACTTTGATGGAGTGTATAGAGTTCAATTTCTTATCTGAAATGGAATAAAGCTCTGGGAAATCTATCATGAGGGGGGCCTCGCCACACCAAAGATCCTCCCAAAACCGGACTCTGTCCCCTATACCCACCTTGTAGTACACTCCTTCAAGGAACTTAGCTTGGATTTTCATGATGCCCCTCCACACACTACAACCAAAGGGATAGGAAACCGATCTACTGTCCCAATTAAAATTTGAGACTCCGTACTTGCCAGCCATAGGCTTTCTCCACAAACTAGAGAGTTCCTCCCCAAACCTCCACAGCCACTTACCAAGTAAGGCAATGTTCATGGCAGAGAGATTCCGAATAGCTAAGCCCCCTTGAGACTTGGGTCTACAAATGACTTCCCATTTAACCAAATGGAACTTACCAATATCTCCCCGCTCACTCCACAAGAAATTTCTCATGATCCGTTCAAGAGTATTTGCAATGTTGATAGGTAAAGTAAAGAGGGACATGAAGTAAATCGGCATACTGGATAGGCAATGTTTAATGAGCACCAATTTTCCCCCTTTAGACAAATATCTAGCCTTCCATAAAGCCAATTTGCTGCCAAATCTCTCTATCACTGGATCCCAAATGGCTTTCGATCTATAATTGGCCCCAAGAGGGAGGCCCAAATAGAAAGTGGGTAAAGCGCCTACAAAACACCCAAGACAACATGCCAGTTCGTCCATATTATGCACTGCCCCCACCCCGAGCATCATACTCTTGGCCAAATTGACCCTAAGGCCTATAACAGCTTCAAACCAAACAAGAATGCCCCGAAGATAACGCGTTTGAGCTAAGGAATTATCAAGAAAAACCAGAGTGTCGTCAGCAAACTGGAGATGAGATATAGGAGGAATATCCGAACAAACTACAAACCCGGAGATTTCTCCAATCTCCACAGCTCTAGCAATCAAACCGCTCAAAGCCTCAGCCACCACTATAAAAAGATAATGAGATAGCGGGTCTCCTTGCCTAAGCCCTCGGGTGCTTCGAAAGTAACCAGCCGGTGAGCCGTTGACTAGGATGGAAAAGGAGGCTGACAAGATACACTTCTGGATCCATTTCCGCCATTTAGACCCAAAACTCATTCTGCCCAACATGTAGTCCACAAAACCCCAACTAACGTGGTCATAAGCTTTCTCCATATCGATCTTGCATACTACCCCTGGGATACCTGCCTTGATTATGGAGTCAATACACTCATTGGCCAGGAGGACTCCATCTAAAATCTGTCTCCCTTGAACGAAAGCACCTTGAGAGTGGGATATCACTGGATCCAGAACCTTGCGGATCCTTGAGGCGAGCATTTTAGCTAGGATCTTATTAACACTTCCCACAAGGCTTATAGGGCGAAAACCTGCGATATTCTCTACCCCATGACTCTTAGGAATAAGAGCTATGAAAGTGCTATTAGATGTATAATCCAGATACCCGTCCTCATAGAACTCAGCCACAACTCTCATAAAGTCCTCCCTAATCGCTGCCCAACATTCCTTGAAGAAAGCCATAGAGAAACCATCCGGGCCCGGGGCCTTATCTCCTGCTAAATCAGAGATAGCCTTCAAAATTTTCTCCTTAGTGAATGGTCTTTCAACCCATTCTTTGTCGGCTTCGCTGATGTTCTCAAATTGGAGTCCGTCCAAAGTAGGACGATAATTGGACTTTTCAGAATATAACTCCGAGTAAAAGTCCACTTCTCCTTTCCTGATACTATCCTCGTCTTCCAAAACAACACCCTTAACCTCCAATCTGGATAAAAAGTTCCCCTTTCTGTGAGCATTGGCAATCTTGTGGAAGAATTTAGTGTTGTCTCCTTCCTTCAACCATTTGATCCTGGATTTCTGCTCCAGCTGATCTCCTCCAAGGAAGCCAAATGTTGGTAAACCCCCTTTAGTTCAGTTCTCCTTTGACGATCCTCAAAGGATAAGGGGCAAATCTCCTCCTCTCTATCTAAGGAAGAAATCTCCTCAAGAATGACGTTCATTTTCTTATCAACTCTCCCGAAGACATCTTTATTCCACAACTTGATGAGCCCTTTAAGAGCTTTAAGCTTTCTCCTGAAAATTTCACCTGCTCTGCCTGTGAAATAGAAGTTGTTCCACCATTCCAGAATTTTCTCCTTGAAGTTAGAGTGTTGAAGCCACATATTCTCGAAACGAAAAGGAATGGGACGGCTACGAAAGCCTCTACATTCAAGCAACAGAGGCACATGGTCCGAAGCTGGTCTAGGAATAGCTACCTGGGAAATGCCGGGATACTGATCCTCCCACCCGGCTGAAACCAAGAATCTATCCAACCTACAAAGTGTCGGATTTTCCTGATTATTAGACCAAGTATACCTGCTGCCGGCCAAAGGAAGGTCCATGAGAATATTGCGATCAATGAATTCCTCGAAAAGTTTCATATCTCTTGTCACCCCCCTTTCCACATTCTTATCATGTCTAAAGCATATGACGTTGAAATCCCCTCCAATGCACCACGGAAGATCCCAGAGTCCTACCACATCATCCAATTCCTCAAAGAATTGATGCCTGTATCTCCTGACTGAAGGCCCGTACACCCCGGATAAGACCCACAAGGACTGCTCTCCTCTCCAATTACAAAGCAAGGATACTGAGAAAGCCCCCACTATAGAATCCCGAACTTCCAGAAAGTTGTAGTCCCACAAGATAATAATCCCACCTGCTGCACCAATAGCGGGCAGGTAACACCATCTAACATCCCTGAAACCACAGAGGTCTCTGACTAAAGAGTCGTTAATAGAGTCCAATTTCGTTTCCTGCAGAATAGCCCCTTAACCCCCCATCTACTAATCACGCCTTTCACCACAGCCCTCCTCTCCTTACTCCCCAGACCCCTCACATTCCAAGATAGGATGGTTGAAGCCATTAACAACTGCTAACATTCCTCCCTTTCCTTCTGCCACCACTATCATTGCTAATGCCTGAGTTAAAGTGACACACCAGCCTGTGAAGCTCCCGAGATAATTTGACAGATTTGCCTCTAGATCTAGGGCTGAGACTTATAGCAAGATCATTCCCATCCTTCACTGGACTGCTCTCAATCTCCTGAGACGCTGCCTGCAGGCTAGTCTTGTCCCCACTGTTCTCCTTCTCCGCCAAGAATATTTCTTTTGGGATATGTTGCTCTGTAACTCCGAGTCCTACTACTGTTTTCCATATATTCCTAGCTAGGGGACGATCAATCACCTCCATGTGAAGAATAGACCTCAATAACAATGCGACTTTGGCTTCATGGCCTGGGAAAGAGACCCCTAACGATGCACCCAAATGATGCAAATTTTCTTTCAGCCATCTGATAGAGTCTTGACCCCTGTCCTGGTGCATCTTCGAGGATGAGATCCCCTGTGCAACATCATCGATGCCATAGTCGTCTCTGGGAAGAATTCTCCTCAGAGGGATAGGCATCTCCTCCGTTAAAATCGAGTCCGGGACCAAATTAGGCGTTGTGTTGAGAAAAACCCCTCCTCCGTGAATCATGTTCAGCTCGGGGACTGACGTAGAAGCTTTGCCCTTCTCCCCTCCCTTCCATATTATCAACCCAGAATCGTCTTCCTTCTCTAGATGCTGCTTAGCAGGTATAAGAGTATCGAAGGAGAACTCCGAATGTGCCCCGCAAAAAGAGTCAGAACCCTGGGGAAAATCTCTGTCCCCCTGAGAGGAGGCAGGTGTGCGGGAGATTCCAGCAGCCGGTAGATCCGACAAAGGAGAGACAGAGAGAGTGAGTAAGCTCAGAGAAGAGGGCGTACCTTTTTGGGGCATAGACAGCGACGGTGTATCATGTTTCTGAGATTCTGGTACTTGAACTGGAGAGGGAGTGCCAGCTTTGGAACCTGGAGATGGGCCCAGAATCCACAGCCCTGGGCTCTAGGTATGACAATCGCATCGCTGGGCCTAGGAGTATAACGCCGGCCCAATCCACCGAAATAGAAAGACCTAGTAGACAAGGCCTGGCCCAAATCATAGACTTTTTAAAACACTTGTAACATGAGTGATGGAAAGGATTATTAGGGATATTTTTGTGGCACGATAGAGACGAGGGGAGGAAGTATCATCTTACCAAATGGGAGGTGGTGTGCTCTCCTAGGCTAGGGGGTGGCCTAGGAGTTAAAAATCTGAATCTCACGAATCTAGCATTTTCGGGGAAGTGGCTGTGGAGATTTGGAAGGAAGTTTGAATCTTTGGAGGAGGGTGGTAGAAGTTAAATTTGGAATCAGCAATAGGAGCTGGGAAAGTAATGCGGTTCGCTCTTCCTATGGTGTAGTGTTTGGACAGGCATTATGCATGTATTCCAAGAGTTCTCTAAGCATTTGAAATTTCGAATAGGGAAAGTAGATAGAGTGAGATTTCAGTTGGATTGTTGGTGGTGTGAGGTTCCTCTTAAGGAGGAATTACAGATTCTCTTTAGTATTTCGGAAAAGAAAAATAGTATGGTTCAGGCCTTTTTGCTTAGTTCAGGGGTAGATATTTCTTGGGATTTCGTTTCAAGCGTAACACTAATGATTGGGAGGTAGACTTAGTGACGAGGTTGCTTAAACATGTGAACGCTTGTCCTATTGATGCTTTGGTAGAGGACTCCCGCTTATGGTCTCCTAAGTGTAGCGGTTTCTTCTTTTTTTTATAAGGTAAAATTTTATATAAAGGAAAGCAGAGATAGCGGGTTATTTTTTGTTCAGTCATTTTATGTGGCTATGGATGCTCTTCTGAAATCCTGATTCCCGGCTCATTTGTGTGGGGTTCTAAAGTCCCTTCGAAGGTGAACTTCTTTGTACGGTGTGCAGCTCTTCATAGGATTCTTACTTGCGACACCTTGACAAGGAGGGGGAAATTCATAGTAAATTTTTTCTATATGTGCAAGGCAAGTGGTGAATCGGCAGATCACCTTCTTCTACATTCTCATGTTGCTAAAGACATGTTGAGCTCTTTTTTTTCGCTTTGTGGGGTCCAATGGGTGATGCCGAAGACGGTTAAAGACACTCTTGAAGCATGGCATATTTTATTCCTTTTCCCTTTGTGGTAGATTCTTGTGGAGCATGCTTCCTTTTGCCATGTGGGGATTGTGGAAGGAGAGAAATTATAGATCTTTTGATGATAGCGAGGAGGATTGCCATCACATTATCCTCTCGATCAAGGTGCTTTTAAGTTTTTTATCCAAGTTGTCTAAAGAGTGTAAGGGACTGCTATCTGAAGACTTTGTGTTCAGGTGGGAGTCATTATTGTATAGAGGCGAGCCTTTGGCCAACTTTGAGCACTAGGTGGCCCTCTCATCCCTCCTAGTCTTTGCTGTTTTCTGTTGTTTCTTTGCTGTGTTTCTCAATAAAATTTTACTTAAATAGAAAATATTTAGATTAAGAGGCTTCTGTTGTTTCTTTGCTGTGCTTCTCAATAGAAGTTTACTTATCAAAATTAAGTGACAAATCTTTAGATTAAGAGGCTTATGCTAGGTCTGATAACATAGCTTGTGGCTCTGTTCGGCAGAATGTGAGTTGCAAAATCTTGTCTAGAACAAAAATAATCACAAATTTCATTTTAAAACCAAACACTCATAATGGAAAATTACCAATATAACAATAGAAAAACCAAATCCCACTGGTTAAGACTAAGCGACAAGCTAAATGACCCACATTTTTCATCCTAAAAACCCATATCCTCCTTCCCAAATTCAAAACAAACATCACTAACCAACGAACAAACTCAGTTTTCCATCTAAGACCAACTCATAAACTCAAATTATCCACATTTGCACCAGAAAGATAGAAAAATAGAGAATTAGCAAAACTTGAGAACTCTCTCACCGTCTTGGGGTACAATTCTCTGGAAGGCGTCTTGGTGTAGATCAGAGAAGCGTGACGCGTAAACGAAGTGTTAATCCTCCGATCCTGATCAAAACAAGAACATAAAAACGACGAAAAGTAAAGTAAAACCCTTCATCGAAAAACCTAGTATACCAAAACTGAAGAAGAATCCTCGAAGCAAAGAAAGAGCAGACCATGAGGGACTCGATGAGCGGGACCATCTCAACAAGGTCCTTGTAGAGTACTCTGTCGACATTGTCGTTGCTTCCATTGCCATTAGAGAGAGAGGAGAGAGGTCGTTGGGGATGAGTAAGAGGAGCAGAAGACCGATCTTCTCCCGTAAGCCATGATTTTGGGTCCCCAAACATTCCATTTTCCTGCAAATCGACGAAATGCTGCTGCTCAAACATTGCGCTCTCAAAGATCGATTTCGATCGAACAAAGCCCAGAAGTCCAAATCTCCCCAACACAGAGAAATCCGTGGGACTCCACAGAGACCAAATTTCGAGCTCTCACTGTCCGGACAGGATCTTCAATCAAGAGAGATTTGAAACGAAGCGAACGGTGTTTTAAACTTTAAAGTGCCCCTCCATAAAGTACCCCTCGATTATTAAAGAAACTACCCAACTGCCACTTATCTGTTTCTTTCTCTGAAGACTAAAACTTTGCTGACAGCAGTAGTCAGCGAAGTTGTTGACAGCCACAATATGAGCCACGTGACACATTCTTAGAGGACACTGACCGTATGGATGTTTGACCAATCCTTAGGTGGATTACAAACCAAAAAGAACCTGACCATTATTTGGGGTAGTAGGATCCAAAGGTTTGAAATTACTAATCAATATGATTTTTGGCTTGGAGATCCACCTAGAGATTGGCTAAACATCCATTTGGTGATAATCCTCTAATAGTATGCCACGTGGCTCATATTGTGGGCTGTCATTTAGCGCGCACACCATTTCCATAATGACACACATTGATTTGGAAATGGTGTGTGCAAATAATGCCGCCTGTCCAAGTTCAAAAAAAAAATGAGGAAGAAGAGGAACCCACCACCATTGTCCTCTTCTTCTTCACCACTGCACCTTCACCGCTGCCTTCTTCTTATGCCACCACCCACCCAAAAAATACTCTTCCTGCCGCCACCGCCACCCACCCAAAAAATACTCTTCCTGCCGCCACCGCAGTAGCAGGTACGTCTCTTTCTCCCTCTCCCTCTCCCTCTCTCTCTCTCTCTCTCTCTTTCTTGGTCTCTCTCCCTCCCCCTCTCTTGGTTCTGGGCTGTCGACAGCCCAAATTCGAGAGAGAGGGAGACGTACCTAGCGGTAGGCGTCGGGCCCCTTCTTCCTCTTCTTCTTCTTCTTCTTCTTCTACATGCAGTGGGTTTTTTTTTTCTTCTCTATGCAACTTATTTGCACACACCATTCCAGAATCCATACCAAGAGGTGTGTGCAAGTAACACCACCCTAAACAAAATACACCGCTTTTGCTTAAGCCCGTGTTTGATGGCCTCGGGAGACTCCAAAACACCAAGTGGAGTACTCTTTAGGGCCCACTTAGCTTATGGAAATTTGGTCCACCTCTCAACGAATCTAAAGATAAAAAATAGTATAATTAGTAATTTATAGCCGTTGGATTTAGCATTTTAACAACGGTGGCTTTTGACAGTTGAATTTGAGCCTTTTTTTTATGATGCAAAAAGATCAAGCCGATCTTTGATTTGTAGGTCCACCAAGAGGTGGTCCAAAGATTCCAAACATCCATAAGGTTAGTAGGCCCTACTAAGCTCTAAATGACATATTTTGGGAGGGGGGAGACTTCAAAATTTGAAGTCCCCAGGGACCAGCAAATATTTTCTCGTTTTTGCTCTACTGTTTTATATTAAAAATTAATAAAATATTATATTAATTAATGAATATAAACATGAGTTACATAAATAGTAAATTTTTGTTACAATAACAGCCAATTTTAAATGGCTGTTAAGTTGGGGAAAAAAAAACGTGTTGTCCATTGCACCATTATAACGGTAATGCGCCAGCGTATGCGTCATATGTATATGGTATGTATGCTAAATCTATTTTAGAGTATCTAACAGTTATAACAGTTGTTAACAGCTATTCACATTTAGGGTGAAAGATGAATTCCACAAATAGAAATTAAAAAAAAAAAAAAATACGTCATAACGATATCGTTAGCTGCCCATTATGTCATTATTAAACTTCTGTTAGGAGCACATAATGCTAATACCACTAAATTGGTAGTGGGCAAATTCTACAATTTAGGTCTAGAACTCTACTCTTTCCAGCGGACCGGTTCCGGTTCCGGTTCCGGTTCCGAACCGAAATTATGTGATCTGATCTCTTATCAGATTGGATCCGGATCAGTCTACTTTTTTTAGCACATTGGTACCGGATCGACACTGATCCATTTCGAACCCAATAAACTACAGCCCTAGCTTGATACATGGGACGACATGCTACGTCATAAAGACGATACTAACATTTTCCTTTGGTTGAACAGATTTTAAAGGAGTTGTGCCAGAGATTGATCCGGGTTAGAAGTGTTAATGGGCCAACCTGGTCCACTAGGCTTGTAGGCTTAGCTCATCATGGGCTAGGCTTGAATTTTAGAGACCCAGCTGGCTGGGACGGAGTTTGATATTGGGTGGGCCTATAAGGCCCAATTGACCCTTATTATAAAGTTGGCCCGACTTAGCCTCTAATGAGATCTTTGATTTTTGCGAGAATTACCATAAAAGCCGTAGTTACGAGCACGTTGGTCGCATCTGACTGTAGAAAAAAATTTCGCCTGATTTAGTCGTGCTTTATGGCTTGGTGGACCAATAAGTCTTCTTTGGTTACTTTTATTATTAAATATATTTTAAATCAAATGAAAAGATAACAATGCCCTTATCCTTATCCTTGACTAACACTGGTACAATTCCTCATTTACGACGCTTGAATAATTAATTCCTTTGAAAAACTTTTGACATCCGTTTCACCATTGTTACTGGTTCAACTAATTCACTGAAACTAAAATGGTGTTGGTTCAACCAGTTTGAGCTCAATACTCAAACTTGAAGACTTAACAAAATAGTTAGAGAAACAGATAAAGTATTGAGAGTGAAACAGAGTTTTAAACATGTCTTATAAATTAGAAATAGTCAGGGAGATTAAGCTTTGCTTGTAGATTTTAAGGTTTAGTATTCAAACTGAAAACAAAATCGTGAAAATGGTACTGATTCGATCAAGTTGAACGATTCCTTTGACAGAATTTTGTCTGATTTACTATTGTTACAGAGGTTCTTCTTCATTGTGCATTTTCCATCTTCTCTTAATTATCATCTAATTTTGTCAGTAATTCAACTAAGTTGTGCTCAATACTCAAATTGAAAACGAATACAGGTTTCATGAAAATGGTACTAGTTGAACCGGTTTAGAAAAAAAAAATTATTCAGTTTCCAACATTCTTACATGGGTTCTTCTTCATTGAGATGTATTTTCTCATCATCTTTTCATTATAGTCTAACTGTGTTAGTGTTTCAACTAAGTTGAGCTCAATACTCAAACTGTAAATAGATACATACATCATGAAAATGGTACTAGTTCAACCAGTTTTGTAAAAATGGTACTGATTCAATCGGTTTGGGAAAAATGGTCCTGGTTCAACTAATTTTGTGAATATCATTACTAAAACTTGAGAGGCGATTCTTGCTTGACAAAAATAAAAGTGATAACCATCTTTTTCAGCTTCTTCCTTGAAGATTCTTGCTAAACGAAAATTAAAATAGTAACCATCTTCTTCCACTTCTTCCTTGTTCCATCTTCACCTTCTTCTTTCTTAACTAACCCTTGAAACAAGTGTCGCCTTCTTTATTCACCTTCAATGACACATAGACAAGTTGCAAAGAATTGTAGAAGATAACTGGGATGCTATAAAATAGATGACTGGAATGAAATCTTTAAACTTGCACCACATTCATCTTTCTTCACCTTGAATGGAGTATAAATGAGTTGCAAAAAGTTATAAAGGGAGAAAATGGATGGAAAGAGCTATGAAGCAAGAAAATAGAGGAAAAAAGCTATGGAAGAAGGAAATTGAGGAAAAAAAGTTCAAGAGTAAGAAAATGGAAGGAAGGAGCTGGACAAAACTGACGTACGGTACTGTGTCGTCAGTCAAACCTCAAATCAAATCATACTATCAATTCAAACTGATATTAGTTGGAGGGTAGTATGGGCATTTCAAAAGAAAGGCCTTAATGGGCAGACAATTAAACCAAAGTGTCCATAGTTTTGTAGATGGGACTAAATGGTCGGTATTTTTGTAAATATGGACTTAAAAGTAATTTTCTCTTGATTTTTTTTCTAAAAAATATCTATCGTAACTTATGAGATCTATTAATTTCTTATAATAGAAAACCGCATATATATTAATTAGGGTTGGTCTCCCGTGACCGGCCTTTTATGACAGGCTCACGGGACCGGCCTTGTCAGGCGTGGATTCTGAGAATCCAACGGTTGTGATAGCGCTGAGCTAGCATTCACTTTTTGCCAAAGCAAACCACCGTTGGATTCTCCGAATCCACACCCGATAAGGCCTGTCCTGTGAGCCTGTCATATAAAAGGCTGGTCACGGGAGCCTAAGCCTATTAATTATTTGTTAATGATAATTTATTATTTTTAACTAGTGCCTACAATTAGAATTAGAAATTGATTAAAACTCAAAAACTTAGTGTTCAGTTAGTATCTATAATTAGAGTGAGAAATAACTAAAAGTCCAAAACTCACATGTACTAATTAGTTGGCAGGCTCAGTTTAAGGTGGGCTCATTCTTGTAGATTGATCAATCATGGGCCTGGGCTATACCCAAACCCTCAGTGCAGTTTGCAGGCCGGGCCTAGGCATATCTTGGTCTGGCCCATTAACATCCTACTTTTCGTTCCCTAGTTTGTTTGTTTTTGTTGGCTCAGGCTCTAAGGACCCCCTTTTTATGATCCCTCTTGGGAGTCAGGCTCTCGGCCATGGATTCCAAAATCCAATGGTGGTTGATAGTGTTGAGCTGGTATTTACTTAATGAAAAAAGTGAATGCCAACTCAACGCTATCCGAGAGCCGGACTCTCGAGAGGGGGTCAGAAAAAGGAGGGTTCCTGAGCCTGACCCTTTTGTTTAGGCAGGTCGGATTCAATACGGATCAAAACAATTTGAATTTTTGAGCCAAGCAATTGATGTTCAAATGTAGCCAAAGTCAAGACCCTTTATTTGACGGGCTTAAAAATTAGGCCCAAGACTAATCCTCGGGCTAGTAGGTCCAGGTGTCCAGCCCATCCCAGATCAAAGCAGGCAGAGTTCAAAAGCCCGTGCAGGGATGTTTTGATTATAAGGCCTTGCTTGGTAGCTCGCAAACATTTTTGGTATTTGTGTGTGCCTGGTGGAACAACATCCAACAAATATTTGCATTAGATCCAATCATTTGTTGCCAAAAAGCGGCTAATGTTTGCAGCCGAAAAGTGGTTGTAAACAGACTGAAACACTAGACAAATGACTCTTGGTCTCCCCCCAACACCTCTCCCCTCCCCAACAATACCAATATTTTCCTAACAAATGTTTGTCATTAAACATTTGATTATCAAATATTTGCCTACAAACATTTTCCTGCAAACTACATACTCCTATCAAGCAGGCCTGATTTTCCAAATTTTGCTGAAAGGACCATCCCATGCAAATCATCCAAAGTGAAATACCAAGGGTCTGTTTGGTACTCATGCAAACCATTGCGCGTGTAATGGTTTGCGCACCCATGCTATTTTCTTGCGGACCTCATAACTCATGTTGTCTATGTCTAGCCTCATATCTCTATACTGATCAAGCAAATTTCTTGAACCATACAAGGCCGAGCGATCTACCATCATAAGACCCTGCAAACAAAATAATACCTTCATCTGATCGATCAGTTGGTTAATGACTGTGATAATCAAGATAAATTGTAGGTTTGATAGGCGTGCAAGGAGTCCATTTAAGTAGAAACCAGTTTTGTACTGGTGCTGGATCAAAGGCATCACGGTTTTGGCGACTTGCTTCTGTCATGTATTGTGAAATATGTGGGATATGGCGGTTCGGTACCGAGAGAATTTTAAATTTGAGAAATGAATTTAAGAATAGTTGACTCACTGAATTCGGCCCTTGTCTGCAATGGCTCACTGGAAATCTACCAGAGCAAAATTCTTGATAACAATAAAATTTCAGTAGAATATATATGTTCATATTAACGGTTGTTTTTTCACAATTTTTTTCAGAAAATAACAGCCCTTGTTTTTTTCAGCGTTTTAACGGTATATAATGTAACGGGTACCCCCGAAATAGACAATAACAGACGCTTTATTTTTTCACAAATTTTTTCACCTGATTTGCATGCGTTCCAAACACACCCCAAGTACTATTGTGAGGGTACTTATTGAAAAAGAAATGTATTATTTAGGGGGTTAATTAGCTGGATAATATACGAAAAACGTGCTCAGCACAGGTGGTATCCCCAATGTAGCGGTTGTTGGGTTGAGAACACGTGTTATTGGTTTGGCCGGCTTGCCTTGCTGACTACTCTTGCGGTCCAAGTATTATGGATTAAACATTTTTTCAATCCATAATCTATATTGCTAACTATTTTCTTATAAACATTTTTACAACTAATAATTAAGAATAAAAGAGAAATTTCATTATTTAAATTACCCACTTTCAAAAAATATTAAAATAGCACGTGCATCGCGCGTGCCCATCCGTTACTGTCTCCTTATACCACTTTATCACCAATGTTTCTCGAAATATATTTTATAGCATGCATATGGGGTATGTAAACCACCTCTTCGACGAGGTTAATTCCAAAATTATATTGTTTAACTGATAATACATTCCGAAACTCGATACGTTATAGTGTTTTAAAACTCGTCGAGTCAACTCGAAATAAACCCAAATCGAATAAACAACGGATTTGATGTGTTGTTTTTCTTATGAAAACAACGGGTTTGCCGTGTTGTTTTTTAATCGACGCAACAAATAAGTTTTTTGAACACCTTGACAACACAAAATCAACCAAATCTTATAAATTCTGCTTATAAAATTATGATATTTATATATTGATATTAATATATTACTAGAGTCTAGTTCGAGTCTTCGAGTTAACTCAACCCGGTGGACTTTCGAGTCGAGTTTTCGAGGTTTTAAACACTGCTCTATACACAAAATACAATACTAATTTAAATATATTCGGGAAACAAAGTGCCACCCATTAGTACATAAAAAAATTAAAAAAAAATAGAAATAGATTGCTTGACTATTTTATTACTTAAAATAATAAAATAAAAGCTGTTTGACTCGAAAAGCAAGATTGCAATCCTCATGCCAGCCCATTTGGTTGGTACGGGTCCATCTTCTGGACCATTGTTCACATTGAAGCCCATCCAACGGCTGAAACTTACTCTACTTCAACTTGTTGACTTAAATCAAACCGTAGGATTAGACACGACATTGCTGTAGTCAAATAAATATGAGATGTTGGATAGATGTTGACCTTATTTGTATACATCAAAGTAAATTAATATCTTGATGGTCAACTTTGGAAGTTTTGTGGTTTCTACATTCACTGACCAAAAGAATTACAAATGCCAGCCTTTAAATGAGTAATACACGTGTACACTACAGACAACTGTCCACGTTGATAGACACAGTCTCCTGCAAAAAGGGTCAGTGTCCAAATGTCAAAATAGTAAATGGGTGTGACTCACCTAAATTAGGGCACAAGTCCAAATCGCAACATAATCGTCTGTGACCAACCAAATTGTGGAAATTGCAAATTAGCAATTCAAGCAGTGAGACAAGCTTGCTTGCCCTACACGCTACTCCTTGCTTATGTTCCAAGCTGGGACGTCTTTACCTTAAGCCCATTTAGGCAGTCACCTAAGGCCCCTTGGTGAGAGAAGCCCACAGCCCAGGCCCTACATAGTACATTTTTTTGGGTCCACTAACCACATGGATGTTTAGCCCACTCCTCGTTGGATATACAAACCAAAAATCAACCTGATTGGTTATCTCTAGCCATAGATTTTTTAGTACTTTTTATGATTGATTTTAGCCGTTGGATTCAAGCATGTTTTTTGGGTAGTAAATCCAATGGCTAGAAATCATCAATCAAGCTGACTTTTAGTGTGTTTACAATAGGTGGGCTTAACATCAGCAGTCGGTAGGCCCAGGGCCACAAGAGTCCCCTGCATGGACTGCAATGGGACTACGAGAGTCTTGTACGTTTAAATTTTTTCCATAGTTTTTTTATTATTACGAATAGTTGCTAAATAAGATTTTCTATTATACGGAGAGTCAAATTTTTTAAGTAATATCATATTTATTAATATATTAAATATAAAAAGGCCATATATAGAGTTTTCGCCTTAGGCCTCAACTTGTATCGAGATTCGAGACGGCCCTGCTCAAGGCTGAGCTTAATTAGAAGAAATATTTACAAAATTATCTTTTTTGGGTTTATTAAATTGGGTAAGCTTTGAAATTTTCTCGTGGGAAGTTTTACTTTATTTACATTAACGCAATATTTTCTTGGGCATTTTAGTAACACCCCCCTGAAATTTGAAATTAATTAGTAATACCCCCTTATATGTTCAAACTTTAGGATTACCCCCTTTGATCTAGTTTAACAATAGTTGACTTAAGTTAAAATGGATTTGAAACACACGTCGTTAGCATTGTACTTGCAAATTGCAATATTATAATCCTTTCATAGTGCATTAATAGGCGCACGATGCGTGTCACGTTTTAGCATTAGTCAAATGGTGGTTAAACTAGGTCAAAGGGGGCAATTCTAAAGTATAAAAGTACAAGGGGGTATTACTAATTACTTTCAAATTTCAGGAGGGTGTTACTAAAATACCCTATTTTCTTTTGTAGAGAGATTTACCCATTTTTCTCATCCATAGGTCCATTCCATAAATGGATAAGTATTTCAATTGGCCATACCCCAAAATCAAGTTATTGGTCGATTGATTTTAAACGTCGGGTCGATGCAATTTTGAGTCACCATTTTGACCGTCGATCAATCCGGCACTCCAAAATCAACAAGCGAACGCACAATTGTACGGATGCGACTTGTTTTCTAGATTAATTTTAGGGTTTAGTTTGTACTATTTTTTTCCATTTGTTAATTATTCTATGATATCTGGTAAGAAAACATATGGTTTTGCTTTTAAAATCCAATTAGTTTGGTTGGTAATAAGAAAATTAATTTGGTAGTTAGTCTTGCAAGCTTTGACTCCATTTTGAGTACTCTCGTGACATGGAAAGCACTAAGAATATTTGCGTATCTTTGTGGTTTTTTTAACTAAGTTTGCAAATCAACCAACTCACACAAAATTTTGGAGGCGTACGTGTACTTATACGGCATGTCTCCATCACTTACATTGACCAGACTTACCTAACAGAATATAACGGTATAACGGACTGGGGCGTTACCATTTTTGTAGGAAATAATGATTTTTTTGGTTTCAACCATGGTTATGAAAAACGGCTGTTATGATGGTAACGCCTTGACCCCTAGCGCGGATCCCGATCTTCTGGATCACCCTGATCTGAATGATCCTGGCAAGAAAACCCCGTTCAGATCAGTGGCTTCCAATCCCGATCTGGATTACCCGATCCAGGACGGGATCTACCGAGACTTCGAACCATGCCCTGACTTCCTTATGTTTTTCCCATTAGAACCCCTAAAATCGAAAAAGGGATACCGGTTATAATGGACATTATGAGAAAAAAAAAAAAAAAAGATTTTTTTTACTGTTTTTTGAGATTTTTTTTTTAAAATATTAAGGCTCAGGCTCCAGTTACCGCCCTAAAATGACAAGCTAAGGTTACAGTACACAATATGAGCCACGTGGCATACTCTTAGAGGACTCTAACCGTATGGATGTTTGGCCAATCCCTCAGTGGATCTACAAACCAAAAATCAGCCTGATTAGTAATTTATAGACGTTGGATTGGACTTATTTTCATGGGTTAATCTCATCAGTGGGAATTTGAGCGTGGATTTATTTTCATGGGTTAATCCCAACTGTGGGAATTTGAGCAGTTTTTGAGGTACAAAGATCCAACGCCTAGAAATCACTAATCAGGCTGATATTTGGTTTGTAGGTCCACATAAGGATTGGCCAAACATCCATACGGTCCGAGTCTTCTAAGAGTGTGCCCCGTGGCTCATATTGTGTCCTGTAACCGGAGCCTGTCATTATAGGGCGGTAACTGGAGCCCGACCCAAATAATAATATTCTCACATTCTTTTACACAGACGTGACTAATGTGACCCCATTATAACCACGGTTCGAAATCTCAGGTTCGGAAGCCGGATCGGTGGGCTCCAAACCTGATCCGGAACAATCTCACTCGAGACAGAGGGAGACTTCTTTAGGAAACAGTGATCTCGAGCGAAACATCCATTTTTTGGATTGGATCGGTGGGCTCCGATCGCACTCCGGATCGACTGATTCAGAGACTTCGAACCATGCTCATAACTGATTTAGTTAGTGACTAAGAAGCTTCTGATCACATTTATGTGCTTTTGTTTGTACTTTGGACTTGATTAAAATCTTTAAAGTTTGACTTTTAAAAATGTTCAGCGATCTTGTAATAAAAAAAAATATATTAGATGAATAAACTATAGCTTATAATAATGTTACGAGCACGTTTTACTACGTACATAAACATACAGTATGTCTTAAACTATATATAAATGCTTGTATTTTTATACGTATTCTAGGTCATCTATAAGGGTTGGACCACCAGTTGAATGGTTCAGATTGATGATTTCATGGGACAAAATGATGATCGTGTGCTCTGGATCTATGAGTTGGTGGGTGGGACCCATCTAAAATGAACCAAAAAACTAAATTTAAGATTGTTTTCATTCAATGTTGTAACGAATAGTTAACGCTATCATTATATCCGTTATAACGAGGCACATAGGCTCCGCTTGTTTCGCTACACTGGGAGGTGAGCTGCATTGCAGTCACTTACCATGGTTTTTGGGCTGCACATGCTTGTATCCATTTTCTTATAGAGTTTGCAAGGGCCTGGCAACCACTTGCACAGCAATTGATTTGCATGCCCCAACCAATCAGGTGTAATCCCCAAAACGTGGCAAGTGGGTGCATTGCATCCTATTTAAAAAAGGGAGGTCAAAATTTTATTTTTATTTTTTTTCAAAATAACTTCAATAATGAGAAAATAACGGATAAATGAAAAGAATAATAACCGTTATTTCTGCTATAACGATCATTATAACCATGATTTCATTTTGGAATTTAATGGAAGAGTTGAATCAAGCAGAAACCATGGTTTCATGTTGGAAACTAGTGGGAAGAATCAAGCAGCATGCTATCCTGTTTAACTTTTGCTTTTTCGTTGCTTTCTTTTGTTCCGGTTTCATCCGACTTTGTGTTCCGCTCTTGTAGGTCTTTTGACCTCTAGAGTTAGGTTTCTGTTTTCCTTTTTCAATAAAGTTTAGAGGGTGTTTGGATCGTCATTTTTCAAAAAATATTTATTTTAGAAAAAATAACTTTTTTAAAAATATATTTTTGAATTGTATTTTGCTTAAAAAGGTCGTTTAGAACAACATAAATGCAAAATGTCTTTATCTTCTTTTAGTTGGACCCATCAATATAATGTCTTTATATTTTTGGAAGAGGAATTCTACGAGAAACTATTTCTTTGTTTATTGTGTTCATTGAGATAGCAAAATTTTAAAAAGTCTTTTTTTATTTCAAAAACAGCTATCAGCTATTTTTTGTAAAAAGATTTTTTGGCTTAATAATATACTTTTTATGGAATAAATACTTTTTTTTTAAATGGTCATCCAAACAATCTATTATTTTGAAAATAGTCTTTTTGAGGAAAAAAAAGACTATGTATTCTAAAAAATGGCGATCCAAACACCCCCTTATCAAAAAAAAATCTCTTTTAATAAATGAATTCTGCTAGCAAGCCTCAATTGTAGAATTGTAAATGTAGAAATCTGCAAAAATCAGAAATTTTTTAGCTCGCAAGACCAACAAAATAAAAAACTTAATTAAAATGTCTCGCAAAATAATAATAGTAAGAGTGGACTTTTGGTAACCTACAAATTGTTGATAAAGTTATTAAAAGTCTTTGTATAATAGGTCCATGATCTACAATATAAATGACTCTCTCTTAGGAAATGAACCATAATTGCTTCAAATTCCCTCAAAACCCTAACATGTTAAGTTGGAAGTCTTTTGTTGTCGATACCATGGTTCGAAATCTTGGGATTGGTGGGCTCCAATCCTGATCCAAATCGGTCCAATCCGAAATGGGAGCAGCGCATCTCGCTCGAGACAACATGAGACTTCTTTAGGAAACAGCGATCTCAAGCAAGACGATCCATTTTTTGGATCGGATCAATGAATGTCAAACCCAATATTCGATATTCCATAGCACAAACTTGGGTTCAAAACCAGCATTTACCCACTAACCAAAGAACACTAGTCAACACAAGCCCAAGTCGAGTTTTAATCGAGAGTAGTTTAGGTTTAGAGAGAGAAAGAGAGAGACCATGTCCTTAGCTACCAATATTTATATAGCTAATGTTAGTGTAATTATCTTCTAGGGTCCATGAGAGCATTGTCATATGAGGAGATGGTGATTGATGGCAATTTGAAAGACGTTAGAGTTCTCAATTTGAAAGACATTAGAGTTCTCGTAGGATAGGATTAGGGTTTCGGACCTGATCAAGAAGGAATATTTCTTTAACTTTCATTCAATCGCATCCTTACAAACAAAGCAATGAGTTTGAATAAACCCAAAACCATAATAACCAAAACCAATAACAAAGAGTCAAATCTTGTTGTATGTGTCCAAATCATCTCAATCGACTTTCTCTTATTTTATTTTAAATTGGAGTTATCCCTATATTTTTTTCAAATATGTTCGGTTCTAATTTTTCTAATCATTCATCTCTATTAAATTAATTCTATGAACATATTATTTCTTGATTGCCTAACATTCGCCTTCATAAAGAATAATCAGTCTTGCTGATATCTTACAAAAAAAATTCCTTTACTTCGATAGGTATATGGTGATCACATAATATAAATCATAATCTCGCCATCCACACTATCTTTATTTATAACCGAATCTAAAGAACAAAAGCAATTTCTTTGAGGTACTTCTTGTCCGTTGATCTTTCCATTTACTCTATATTGATCACTCTCATCAACTAAAACTAAACCATCTGCAAATAATATACACCAAGGGACCTCTCCTTGAATATGAATAGTTAATCTATGTATAATTAGTGCAAAAGGGCAAATTACTGGTGCAAACTCATTATAATTGAAAATTCACTTGGTCTCTCATAAAAAGAAAAGTATAATTTATATATGCGACAGGAACTATTTTGAAATATTACAAAAAAATTAATGCAAAAAACTGCAATATCATTATTTTTGTTTTTTAATTTTGCCTTTTTAATGAATTTTAGAATGAAAATCTAAATTATAATCAAGGTATAATAAAACTTTATAATGCTTTTTATATCACCCAACGGCCGTTATGTTATTTGCAAAAAAAAAAAAAAAAAATTAGACTTATCATTAACGACCATTATAATGTTCATTATTCATTTTTTTTCTGGTTATCGGTGTTGTTTTGGGGAAAAAAAAAAGAGTCAGTCTAGAGCTACACCCATTTCTTACATCCAGTTCTTACACCCATATGTGGGGCCCACATAAAGATCATGTAGGATAATCAAACAGCACAGTGAGTTTTTCGTACTATGGTTACCCTCCTCACAAAAAATCAGGACATTTCGACATTCTAACCTCATGAAAAATAACTTTAATTTGAAAAATCTAGACCAATCACTTAAACCATTATTTTGGGTTAAATTTTTACTTGGTTAGCAATTTCGACATGAACTGGTTTTTGGTGATAATGATCAACATGTCAAGGACAACTCAATGTGCGGTTGGATTGTCCAACATGATCTCCATGTGAGCCCCACCACCGGGTGTAAGAACTAGATGTAAGAAATGGGTGTAGCTCTAGACGAACTCAAAAAAATTTAAAACCTATTTTTATTGTAATCTGATTGATGTGACCTGTTAAAATAGTCGTAGTGGTAACTGGCCGTAATACATTAGAACGGTCTAATTTAAACCTTGATTGTACTCAAAACGTCTTGTATACTTCATTTTTTGTTGGATGTCAAATTGCTAACTATGGTCGAGACTGTTGATCATCATCTACACCTCATCCTAAATATATAGTAGTTTGGCGGCATGAATCATATTTTTCAGTCGACTCTGTTTAAAATTATATCTTCTGTCAAAGCATAAATCTTTAGATCTTTTCTTATTACCTCCACCTGTCATTTTCAATCTTTAGAATTCTCACCGCCTCGATATCAAAGCACCATAAATTTTGATTAGATGAATGAGAGCTCGTGTTTTATGGCCCGGGGGACTTTAAAGTTCGACGGCCCCCCTCTAAAACGCTACGCGGAGTATTCTTTAGGGCCCACTTACATTATGGATATTTGGTCCACCTCTTGATGAACCTACAAATCAAAATCAGTATAATTAGTGAATTATAATAGTTGGATTTAGCATTTTAATAACAAGGTTTTTGACCATTGAATTTGAACCTTTTATTTGGATGATAAAATATAACTGTTATAAATCACTGATCAAGCTGATCTTTGGTATGTAGTTCCACCGTGGTCCAAACCACGGTTTAAAAAATGACCGTTATAACAAAAATAACGGCCATTATTACAGATTCGGACCTCCCTTGTTATGTTATGTACCGTTAAAATACTCTAAAAATAACTGCCATTATTTTTGTTATAATGGACCTTATTTTTCGTTATACCGGAAATAATGTATGTTATTTTTTGGAAAAAATTTGTGAAAAAAATGAATTTCAGAGCCATTTTTTCCATTATTTTTCATTTTTGCACCCGAGCGTTACAGTTTGTAATAACGGAAAAAGGGGTAACGCTCCCAGTCCGTTATAACGTTATACGGCCCCTTTTAAACCTCGGTCCAAACATCCATAAGGTCAGTAGGCCCTAGACCAAGCTCCAAGTGGCCTTTTTGGGAGGGGAGGACCAGCAAATATTTTTTCAGAAATGACATTGTGGCACGTTGTCCGCAACGTTCAAACTTCAAACCATCCATCAATGGTCTTTCAGATTTGTGTTGTGCGCATTGGGATTCCAAATGGACAAAATATATAACAAGCTAGACCTGACGTTTTTTAGTCCAATTTTTGTCGCTCACCGCTGCTTCTGGGCCCGCTGACCGTATGCACGTTTAGCCCACCCCTTGGATATACACACACCAAAAATCACCTTGATTTGTAAGCTCTAGCCATTAGATTTTAGTATTTTTTAAGGTGTGATTCTATCCGTTTGATTCAACCATTGTTTTGAGCACTAACACCAACAGCTAAAAAATCATCAAACAAGCTGGTTTTTGGTACGAAACTCTAACAAGGGGTGATCTAAACATCCATGCGGTCGGTGGGCCCAGATGGCAGCGGCGAGTAACAAACATCGCGCTAACGGACACCGAAAACCGATTTACATCACGACCTTCAAATTCACATATTTGGAAGACATCATTGGCTTGAACACATGGAATGATGGGACTAAAGTGTCATCCGAAGGACGATACCATCCCTACTCTTTTGAACAACATCTCGTGGTTTGAACATGGGGACGACGTTAGGAGTATCCTATCATTTTCCAGGAAGCAAGGGAATCACCGTTATATGAGTGGTAGTGGACGTCATCTTTGCGTCACGTACACGACAAAAAAATAAGCCCTATTAAAAGTCAAAAAGCAGCTAAAAGTTAAAAATAAAAAAAAATTAAAACGTACTACCACTTGGAAAGGGGTAAAAGGAAAGGATATTGCCTTCCCTACCCTACCGAGTAAAACTTCGGTCATGGATTGCAAATCACACAAAACACAGTCAATGAGTTCTCGGCACGTACACCAAAAAAGCAAAAGCACATGGTACGTTGCAAAGCACTTGTGTACGTGCCGAGAACTCATTGGCTGTGTTTTGTGTGATTTACAATTTCGCGTGATGGAAGTTTTACTCCTACCCTACCAATACCATGGGCCCACCTCCTAGGTTGTCGTTAATCAACTCATATCTTAACCATCTAACAAAGAGTGCTCACTTAATTTGAATCGTACGATTTCTTAGGCTGACCCACCATCGACGGTGCTGTGCAACTCCATCCATTAGAACAATCATACTGGCCCACCTCAGGCATTTCAACATGGGACGAGGTTAAAAAAAAGAGAAAATAAGAGTGAAAAGGATGAAATCTATGAAACGGTGGTGGGCCCACCAAAATTCAAAACATGGAACTTGCCCAACTATTTCTTCGTCTTGATCAGTAATTTTCTTTATATAAAAACTTGACACGGAGCTTCTCTGTATCGAATTCACAGCTTTTTCCGGGCTTTTGCCGTCAGATTTCCGACTAGTAAAAGAGAAGAGACTTCCCGGTGAACTAACTGCGGAGTGCAGACCTTTCTGTACGGACTAGAGAGTACTGCTTGACTTTAATTTCGTCCTCAAAGAATCGGACATCGAAACAGAAGTCAGATTCCCTGCGGTGTTGTCAGATTTACTGATTGCTTTTCAGACGATTAGAACGAAGGTTGTCAGGTTTCCGGGGTGATCCGGCTGTAACGGAATCAGTGTTTCGGTTTTATGTAGCGGGAGTGACTGGTACGAGAGATTGATGCGACACCTTAGAATGCTCTCCCTGAGAAGAAGCTTCGAAAGGAATATTAAATCGGAAGAGAAATCGCTGAAATCGAAGAGTATTTAAGATCGTCGAAGATGAAATCGGGAAGAAGAATCGTCTTCGTCACGAAACCCTAACTGTAGAACTCTCTAAACTCAAACGAACTCCACTGGTTTCGATTTCTCCAAGTTCCGATCGATTCGTCGAACATAACCTCGGTAAGTCTCTCACTGAGACGCGAAATTCGTATTGAGAAATCGATCTCGCCGGAAATCGCTTTTTTCGCCGAAATTTTGCACGGGAAATGATTTTCTGAGGAAAAGAAGATCTGAATCTCCGGCAGCATAGGAAGCGGAAATAGAAAGTTTCCAGGTCAGTGGTGATGCTGAGGCTGGCAACAGAGACGCTCCGTATATTATTTATTTCTTCTGTTCCTGATATTTAATGCTAAAACCAGCCGCTTTATTAGGAGCCTTTTTACGGAGGAACCGTTCCTGATTAATTAATGCTCAGAACGATTTGACTTCAATGTGTCTAGGGTTCGATTAATGCACCCCAATCACCCCTCTCTCTCTCTCTCTCTCTCTCTCTCTCTCTACATCTCTTCTTTCTCGCTGGCTGAGCTTGATTTATCGTTTTCTCTCATTAATTCAACTAGGTATATTTCTTTATCTCTCTGTCTGGTTCTCTGCTGCGAGGAGCTAAGGTTGTCTCTGGTTTTTTTTTTTTATTAATTTAAATTTTCTCGGCGTGAATCGACTCTGTGTTTGATCTGGGAAGAAGGGTTGATCTTTTTCTTTTTAAATTTGTTGTTCTCCTTCTTCTTCTTCTCTTACTTAGATTTTTTTTTTCTGGGCAGAAAAAGGCAAGTGGGTTGTCTGGTTTGCAGCGATGAAGGCAAAGGAGATGGTCTTTTAAACTGACTAATAAAGGGTACGTTTTTTTTGTTTTTGTTGTGATTCATTCTTTTGTTCTTTTTCAGTGACGTCGTTGGATCGGATTCAGATCTATCAAATTCAGTAATTTTGGAATTTTATAGGATTTCTTTATTTGTTTGGGGATGACCCCTTTGTGAGTTTTTTCTTCTAAATGGGCAGAATCCCTAGTTTTAATAGGTTAGATCTAATCAGAGCTACCTGAAGGAGAAGGATAGTTGTAAAAGGGGGAAGCTTTTTTAAGTTTTGAATTTAAAGTTGTGTTTACTGTTTAGGTGTTGAAGTCCTTGGGGGAAAGTAATCTTTTTTTTTTTTTTTTCTATGAATGACAGCAAACTTGGGTCTGCTTAGTCTAAGCCCACAGGTTTAACACTTGCCTGTGTTCAAAAAACATTTAATTTGATTAATTTTAGCCTCTAGGGACTATTTGGATCGCCATTTTTACGCCAATATATTCTTTTTTTTGGGGGGGCGTAAAATTTGTGTTCCAAACAAATTGCTAGTCTTAACACGTTAATTGCGTGTGGCTTGATTTCAAAAGAAAATTTACCGGCAATTATGATTCAATTGCTGAAACATCCAGCGCTTTGAGTTTGATCCCAGCTCACCCACTAACTGGAAAAAAAATGTTACCTCTCCTTTTCATGGATTCCCTTTTCTTCCAATACACTGGTTCTTGCTAAGTTTACTAGAAAAGGGATTTCATTTTCTGAACTTTTTCTTACTCTAGTGGCTTTCGAATTTCCATGCATTACTGTTCTGGAATTTAATATGGTATTTTTTGCTGTTTCTTATTGCTTTCTTTGTGGTGTTTGAGTACTGCCTTTACTTTTTCTTTGACTTTTGTGGTAGCAAGTTCGTAAGCATCATTTTATTTGGTGTTTAGTGCTTAGCGACTTAATCGGACTATACTTTGCACATTCTTTCCCAGATTATTTTCAAAAAGACTAAGCGAGGGAGAGAGATCTCCTTCATTGGCTTAATGTGGTAGTTGAAGTTAGGTGATAAATTTCTAGTGGTTCACTGGATCTAAGGTGGTTTCTTCACCATTGCCTCAGGGGTCTTTTAGAAATTTGATACTAATGTTTGGTAACAATTATGGTTTATTTTAAACCGTAGCAGTTATGGTATTATGCTACAGTTCTCACGACTGTAATTAATCCATGTAATGTTGTTTGATTGAGTTTATTTCCTGAAATCGATGTCTGCTTTGTCATATGCTTTTGGATCAAGGTTCATTCCCTCATACATAATGCAATTGGATCCTGTTCTTATGAAAGTTACTTCTTTTCAGGACTTCGAATAGACTGTTGCTTAGCAACTTTTTTATTGATGACTGTCAATTATTTCTGGTTGGTGGATGGGTTCTTAAATATCTGAAGAAGAATACTTATCAAAAGTCTCCTCTTGAAAACACTCTTGTCCCTCAAGTAATATACTGAGATATTTGTACATGTTGCTCTGAATCATAAGCTTGATATACTGTAGCAAAGAACTTATTCCCATATAAAACTTGGCCTGTTCAACGAGGAGGGAAAGAATATATCAAATAATGAAAAAGAAAGTCCTGGACTGTAAGAAACAAGAACAAGTATTTGGAAAGTAATTAACTCTTTTAAATTGAAATTTGAAACATTAGACATAAAAATTTAGAAGTTTTTGTTACATAGAAGTGAAAATTCAGTAAATCCTAGTGCACGCATAATTCTTTTACAAAACCACAGAAAAGCTTAAATGTAACCTGTAACAGGAAATCCAAAAACCTAAATATAATAGAACTCTGATGCAAAATAAACAGTTATACACAAGCCATTCTTCTTCATATTTGCTTATGATTTCTTTTATTGAACTAAATTTGTTCATTTGTTCCTTGAACTTGAGATGTTATTTAGTCAAATATACACTGGAGTTTGAATGTTGTGCAAGTTGAGTTAAATTCGAATTAATTATTAACCAATTGATCATTCATTCTGATAGGTGGGATGACTGAGTTGCTGATTTCTGCCAGAGAAGCGTACGTTTGCTCAGAAACTGTGCTTTAAGGACGCTCGTTTTCTTTTTCAACTTATGTAAACCATGAAACTTGGTAATCCTCTGTTCTTACCTTCATGGATTTTGCAACAACCTACCTTATCATGTTGTTTTAAAAAAATTCTTTCTTTGAATATGCGGCTAATTTATGCCTCATGCAATTACGTTAATATCCTGCCCTACTTTTTTCTTTGCTATACTGTGAGTTTCCTACATACAAAGGGTTAGGGGAATACTTGTTTCTCTCATACTATCATATTTTAGTTGCATTTCAAGATGGGATACCCATACATGAACTCGGATCCTTCTTTTATAGGATCTACCTGTTCTAAGTATTGAGAATTTTATTGTGCCTGCAGATAGTGAATCCATATATGGCCATTCAACTTTGGCCCGTGGGCCTGATTCCAAATTTTTTGAATATAATGAGAATGTTGTGGAGACTGGACGATTGAAGGCAGACAATGAAATCATGAGGGAGGACAATAATGGAATCGTGTCTGATCTGAAAATAAAAAACTGTGAGACGGATACAGATCCATTATCAACTGAGGAGCAAAATGGAGATGGGGTCAGGAATGTACCAGGACTACATGATTTAGTGGATATGGAAGATTCAGTAAATAGCAGAGAAAACAACACTGGAGATTCTGTTACCCTATATAATATCCCTGCCAATGACATCAAATTGTCTGAGAAAGAAACAGATTCCTTTACTGATAAGAGTGTGATGGAATGTGAACTGCCAGAGCTAGTCGTTTGTTTCAAAGATGACACTTATCATGTTGTCAAGGACATTTGCATCGATGAGGGATTGCCTTCCCTGGACAAGATTTTGGTAGAAAATGGTGAGGGGCATCATGAGGGACTCTTCGGCTTCCTGCACTCAGATTTCAATGTAAATAGTGATTTGACCAAAGAAATGGTGGACACTGCAGCATCCATTTCAGATGGGATGAAACCTTTTGTTGAATGTGATTGCAAGACAGATGTTGCCAACCAATGTGGTTCAGAGAATTTGATTGGGGAAGTTGAAGGAAATTCTGATGCAAGAGATGACATTGTAAATGTGGTCTCTGATGAGGTCATGCCTGAGAATATACTTTTGGTGCAAGAGTTGGACACGGAGAACTCCCACTCTGAGCCATCCAATTTTGATACCGACGAATGTCAACAACAATCTGATCGGGTAATTGGTTGTCTAACACTATTTAATTGACCACTTTACCTTATCACTAGCATTTGTTCCATCTTTCTTTAAAATGACAAATATTTCCCGAGATTACATATTAACTGTTGTGTCCATGTTTGTCAGTTTAAAAAGGTGGTAACTTCCTTTCAAGGAAAAGTTGTGTTAAATCTGACATGCAGGCACCATATCCTGACTAGAGGCAAGAAAAATACCGAAGACTGAGAAGCTCAAGTCCTCTGGTCAGTATCAGAGGCCAGGAATTCCTGGCACAACTCTACAACTTGAGGGAATGGAGGACAGGGTGGCATGCCGCCATGGATGATAGGTCTTCTTCGCTCAATGTTCCAATTGGTATGTGATCATGGTCATCCAATTGATGGGACACAGCCCAAAAATCACATCAGATGGAAAACCTTAACCATCCAACTGATGAACCTTATCGTGGATGGTAGCGATATTTTTGTTGACTACCAAAAGAGGGGAGTTAATTGGACAGTTAGGATCCTCCAATCCATGCAACTTTAAGGATCCAAGATATGCTCTTCCTATTAGATGATCTGGATGAGTTGTCCACCCACCAATTCTAGGTTCAGACCGAAGACTCCATCATCCATGGTTAGTCCACACAATTTCCTCTTATGTTCTAGCTAGAGGCCAGACGACAGGGAATGGATGGAACTCCTACATTCCCACCCTCTAGCTGGAAGTTGGCACCTGAATTCCAATTAAATCTTTTATGAAAATGAAGAATATGTGTATGTCAGTTTGGAGAAATCTCTAGCATATTACAATGTGAGAGATTTTGATGATGTAAAATCACAGGATACAAGTAAAGAGGCAAACTGGAAAAACTCCATTGTGGCTTCTGGAGCTAAAGAATCAAACAACTGCAACCAAGCCAACAAGGTCTTCTTCAACAGTAAGGTGGAGAGTGGAAGCATCACTTTTGACTTCGATTCTTCACCACCAACAACAAGCGGCAAAGAGGAAGACCCTCAAAACGCAGACTGTCAACAAGTTCAGACTCCAAACATGCTGGGTTTCGAAGAAGGGACACTGGACAGTCGAACTGCTTCGAACCGAAGCTTTTTTATTCAACATGGCCATGGAGAGTCAAGTTTCTCTTCAGCGGGTCCTTTCTCAGGTCCAATAGGTTACTCAGGGCCAATACCTTATTCTGGTAGTATATCTCTTCGATCGGATAGCAGCACAACCAGCACACGTTCTTTTGCTTTCCCCATGTAAGTCACTATCCATCTACTTATTTCTCTCTCTCTCTCTCTATTGAGCAGATTGGGTGAGTAACAACTTTTTTGGATTTGTGCATCTACAGAATACACTCAGAGTGGAATAGCAGCCCAGTGAAAATGGCAAAAGCCGATCGGAGACATTTCCGAAAGCACCGGGGTTGGAGGATGTCTCTTCTCTGCTGTAGATTCTAAATGCTCCTATTTATTCAAATTAGTTTAGTTCAAACATGTATACATCGCCAAAATATTATATTTTGGTGCGATACTTCTCATAAATGTTTCCATCTCCTTTGCTTGAGCTCGGTGTGTATTTTGCAGTATGTCCCAAGTGTCATGCTTTGAGTTACCCTTTGAAGCATGCAGCTGAGGTGTAATCAATTTATTATAATGGATTAATTTATCATCTAGAATTTTCGCAAAAATTAAGTTTTTGGAGAGAGAGAGAGAGAGATAAGATTTCCTAAATTTTTCCCGAAATTTCCAGATTTTGCCTTAAAGTATCAGTTTCGACCTGGACCGAAACCCAGTTCGAAGTTGAAAGTTCAATCCTTGGTATTTTGAAATCGCTTTCTTCATCAGCTCATGCATTTTGGGCTTGATCTGTATACCTGCCCTTGTTACTCATTGAGTTTTAATCTCATTCTTCTGGCTCCTCATCTTCATTTCCCTGAATGGTTGTGTGGATGTTTCAGCCCAAGCACACGACAGCTTGCATGATATGCTGTTTGTACCGGACTCTTTGTCGTCTACTTTTTTCTCTCGTCTTAGATATGACATTGCTATGTCTTGCATGGAGAGCCGCTTGCATGGCTCTACTAGCATATGGAATCTTGCTCAAACGTAACGTTGTTCTTGTATACTTTTTCGGAAAGGTCTTGGGTTCAAACCTCTCCAACTGCGCATGTGGGCGTGCAAGGGGGCACTAGAGGGACCGAGGTTTTACTGAAACCCCATTTACATGCTGACGCCTACTTCAGTCTTTTGACTGCTTCTTTCCTATTTAGGCCATCGCCTATACTTAAGGATTTTATCCTTCTTTGAGTAATTAGATAAAGAAATTTTTTATTTTTAATAAACTTAACATAGGCCACAAAGAAATTGTATGTACATAATCTCTGAAAAAGAATGCAACTCTGGGAGACTTAAGATTGAATCTGGGCTTGTTGTACCTCGGAGATAGCCTTGCCGTTATTCTTAGTTTGCACATTTGGGATGATCCAACTATCTTCAAGATACAGATATCTCACCTCAATATTTGACTTGTTTTGATTTAATCTTTTTAATTGTAGAAAATTATTTTCTTACTCTCCTTTTAACAATTTGAAGATAGTTTTGCCTCATGACACTACATTGAATCTTAGGGCCTATTTGTTATGTGAGAAAAAGAGTTCCAATGGCTACTATTTAGCCAGATGAATATTATCTTGGCTAAATATTTGTGCATATCAATATTTAACAATGTTTGGTAGATGCATTAGCTAGTTTACTTCATTTTCTTTTAATTTGTGTGGGTCCCACATATCAAAGTAAGACAAATATGGGTTAGGCGAGTGTGAGACCCACATATTAGGTCACATGATCCAAAAAAATTCATTTTTATCATTTATATATATATATATATATATATATATATATATATTAAAAAAAACTCATTTTTATTGAAAATAACGATTTTCCCGCGAGAAAATAAAATTTTTCCACCGAGGCTTATTTGGTGTGAAAATATTAACTCAGGGGGGAGGTGATCAAATGTTTTCCCGCCGCCACGGGCAAATTTGTGGGCCCGGCTAAATATTCGGCGTAGGCAAATGCGTACCAAATACACCCGGTCGAATATGCGCAAATATTTTATTTTCCTGCCGCGGTGGCCTACCAAACATGCCCTTAGTGTTCTTGCAATTAACAACCCAAATTTTAAGCATTTTGATGGGAAGAACTTCCAACAATGCAGTTATAAAATGGAATTTTATCTAAGTTAACTCCGTATTGCATATGTTCTTACTGAACCACTACAAGAAATAAGACTTTTAGTGCCGAAGACCTCCCCACAAGGGCGGCTAAACTGGGGTGTGTGCGTAGAATGGAATGTTATACGACCAACGCAGTGAATTTGAGTGATATTTGGACCATTCGATCAATGAACAACTCTATCATTTTATAGCCCTAAAGTCTGCTGGATTGAATGACCAAACAAAGTATCCAGCAAATTGACATCTCTAGGATTAATGATTGGGTGGTCTAAAAGGGAGGATATATATCAAACGGTTGGGATCCAACTTTGTAGGATGATTTTGTTATTTCTCAGGTTCTATTGTTTAATTCTAGGGTCGGGCTCAGGGGACACCCATTTTTCTGACTCCTCTAGGTGTTCGTGTGCTCGGCCGTGGATTTCAAGAATCCAAAAGGTGGTTGTCAGCATGCCTAGCTGGTATCACTTTTGGGCGTGCTGACAACCACCTGTTGGATTCTTGAAATCCATGGCCGAGCCGAGACAGGTCAGAAAAAGGAGGTCCTCGAACCTGAGCCAATTCTTTGTCTCTATTGTTTTCTTGATCCCAATTGGAGCCCAAGCCCAACTAGGCTCTTGAAAGTGGCTACAGTGTGCTGGCTTTTAGGCGCTGACCGAATGATACAGGCTTTGGCTGCATTTATAGGCCGGACAAGCTGGGCAGGGGTTTAATTTTAAGGCCCGTTAGATAAATGGACCGTGATTATATTGGGCTTAACGTGTAACAAAAATTAGATCCGCCCAAAGCTAATGGCCCAGCCCATTTTATCTATTAGTGGATCATGTTTGGGCCTAAATCATTGGGCTCTTAGTTGGCTTGATCCTAGCCACATTAACGAGTCGGTCCTAAGCATTGTATTTTGGAGCAATGTATGCTTAAACGTAAGGCACGGGTTTTCTGCTTGGACCACCTATAGGGTATGGATAGGGAGAGGGTTTAGAAGCGGCGATCGTGTGCCAACGATATTGCGCCAAGTACACCCAAGTGGGTGGAATTTCTTACAAGTGGCAGCTGAGGTGGCAGGCCCAAAGTGCTCAATGTATTTATCACCTCACCTGCTCATGTAACAAATTTTTTTTTAGATTGGAGTTTCTTATTTTACACACACCCAAGTTCATTTGGCATTGGACCTCAGAGAGACCAACTTTTCATCAATGGTGATGCAATGCAGTAATGTTTCAAGACAAAACGGCTATCTTCATAGTTGCTCAAAGAAGTCTTTTAGCAAAAAATGCATAATGCGAGCTGAATGAGCCACATGGCATACTCTTTGAGAACACTGACTGTATGGATGCCTGGCCAATCCATAAGTGGGCTGACAGATGAAAAATCAGCTTGATTGGTGATTTCTAGCCGTTGAATTGTTGTCGTGGGATCTCCATGGTGAGGAGCTCATCCTAACCAAAAATCAGCTCTTAACTCATCTACATTTGGGCCCCACATCATTAGTCATTATATTAGTAAGAATAGCATGAGCCAAGGTATCCCGTGAAAAATGGAAAAAAAAAAAAAAAAATGTAACAAGGAAGGTATAGTTTTGGTACTCATGGCTGCTCACGGCTGCGCTCTGGTCACTGACCGCATGGATGTTTAGCTCACCCCTTGGTGGATATACACACCAAAAATCACCCCAACTCCTTTATACCATTAAAACAGCCTCTTTTAAACCTTGGTTTAAGTAAAGGCCTTTATACTGCTAACATCCTAACTCCATTACGTTTTTTCTCGCTATAATGCCAAAACCAAAATAACCAGGATATCCCTTAATACACACCAAAAATTGTGGCAAGTGAGTACATTGCACTCAATTTGCTGTGAACCAAGCAGGCCCTAAGGCTGTGTTTGGATGATAGACCGTCGCTGTACCTTGAAGTGGACTTTGAATTTTTTTTATTTCCACAAAAGCATAAGGAGAAAAAGAGCGAGAGAAAATCACTGGTCTAACTTTTAAGTTTGCCATTGAAAAGGAGAAAAGCAAAGAAAAGGGAAATGTAAAAAAGAAAACAAAGAAAAAGGTAGGAAAAGTAGGAGATGCTAGGGCAACTTGGGGCCTATTTGAAAAGCTCATGCTTGCCCAATCCTAGCCTCTACGAAGAACTGGTTTGATGTTGCTTTTTAAAAGGCAACTCTGGTTATATTTTAAGGACAAAATTTGAACAAGTGGAGCTCAAAAAGTAGGCCATCAAGGCTTAAACACAGGCCAAAACAACTGAACCTAGACTGATCTTGTCTGGCCCCGTTTTTAGGGTTTTCAAGCAGACCCTTAGAATTGAAAACCATAGAGGAAAGAAGAAGCGAAACGAGCAACAATTTTTTTTTTTTCAATATACGATTGTATTAAATAATATTTTCACATGCAATGAAGCGAAAAAGGCCGATTTAAGGATTTTTTACTTAAATACATGTGGCACTTAAATTTATTCTATTTATTAAAGAGCAAAGGCCATTCTTGTGTTCCACCAAAAAATGCCCCTACTTTGCGTTTTTCTATTCTTTAATTCATTCACAAGGCAGGGACTCTTCGATCTTTTGGTGTCAAACGCGTCACTCTGCAGCATATGTAACCTTGAAACTCATTCATTGCCCTTTTCTTATTAAAAAAATTAAAAAATTCTTATTCTCAATATGACCCTCAAATTTTTTAAATTGACAAATTTTACTTCTTTAATTTTTTGAATATTTTTTAATTTATAGGGATACTTTGGTTATTAATATTTTCATATTTCAACTCAACGTTTAAAGCATTTATTGTATCCCCACGTGGCATCTAAAGTCTGTCCGTGGAAAAATTAGACGATGGTGTCCATCATCATAGTTGACGATAGACCCACTGTGTGATCCACGTGTGGCATATAATTAGGGGACACTAACCCTATAGATGTTTGGATCATCCCTAGATACAGGTACATAATAACAAAATTTTCATGATGTATGATTTCTAACCTTTAGATCTAAGTACCCTCTATATCCATTGGATTAGAGTATTTTTCATGGTTTGTTTTTAATCGTGGATTCTGAGCATTATTAGGCCAATGACAAAACGACACCACCATGCAACATGATAACGTCCATGGCCTTTGGACTATGTGATAATTACTCTTTTAATAATTGGTATGTGGGTACATTTGTTAACTTTGTTTTGTTTTCATATGCAAGGTCCGCCTAGGGATGGGCCAAACATCTATATGGTCAATGATCTCTAATAGTGTGCCACATGTAAAGTTCTACCGTGTGTAAAGTACACGTGCATCACACCCGGTGTCCCCTGGTGTTTTCATTAAAAGTATATATATATATTTGATTTGCCACAATTTTTAGATTTGCACCTCCAAATTAATCTTTTTAGATTTGTCTCTTCAGGTACTAAATTTTCTGTAGTGTCCTAATTTTGCCGGTGTTTTAAAAAACTACCCTTTTAATTTAAACTTTCCTATTATGTCACATCTTCCAAAAAATGCCCCTACAATCATTTAAGTGCAACGCTTGCCGCCTAAGAAATACTTATAGTACCACTACTTTCTACCAATTTGTGTACATTCTTATTGATATTAAGTATCCGGTCAACCTTATCAGATGATCTTTTCCTGTCCATGCATTAATAATTTATATAGATTGTTGCCCTTATTATTTGTTGGTAGCGACTTGGGTCTCTCAGTCCATAAGCACAATATCCTAACACTTGTTGCTTGTTAACTGGTCAAGACCCATCACTAAATGGCTTTCACCTAGGAGATTTCCTAGGCCAACAAGCCCTATTATTCTTTTTTTTTTTTTTTTTTTTTCTTAGATCTTTTACAAGAGTATGTCATCGACCAAAGGAAAATATTTATATAGTCTTGTTTTGAACCTAAGAGGTCTTGAACCTAGGTTCATGTGCTTACTTTATTAAAGTAAGTTTTGTTTTGTCTTATTTGATTTCAAAACTTTATAAAATTTGAATTAAACTTTTTGCTCACTCATTCGAGTTCTTTTTTAAAGTTTTTTTTAAGCTAAACTTTTCTTGAGAACAAGTGTTTTGTGAAGATATATATTTAAGGATTGCACTTAAGGGCGGAGCCTTTGGGCCTCCCAATTCTATGCCTTTTGAGCACAACTATACATCATCTCTAACACAGTCGCACCAATTTATGCTGTGTGTGTGTGTGTGAGAGAGAGAGAGAGAGCTCAAACGGGCCCACCTTTCCTCGTCTTATTTTCTTTTTGTTCGTTGCGCTATTGGGCACAGTTATTATTCTTCCCAAAACTTGGGATCTGTCTTCAATGTCTTGGTACCATTCAAGGACCAAATGGTGTTCGCAACAGACACAATAATGGTTTTGAACAACCGTCTTTGTTTATAAACCAACACTTCTCTACACTATTTTTTTTAATGTTCTTCAACACATGATGACATTATATGTAATTTAAAACATTACATAAATTATTTTTCTTCAATTTTGAGAGCATTGTTATCTTCTGATTTGTTGCGATTTTGAGAATTAGAGTTCAACTTTTCAAGCCCATGACTATTGAATCCTAGAGGTGGATGCTTACAAAATTATCAGCACCAAAGCATGATCGAAATCTACATTTTTCAGACATTATTTTACTGGATTCAATTTTATTTAGTGTCGTTGACTTTATATTGATCTGAGATTTATGAGATGTATGTTGATTATCTCGTATTGAGATTTGTTATTAGCTCACACATTGGGATTTGTGCATAGATAGAGACATTCTGGTGTATGAATTGCGGGATATGACATTTTTGTATAGTTTTTATTTTTTGTTGAAACATTTGAATTTATGCTCATTTGCTCATTTATTCTCTAAAACCTGGTTGATCTTCAACAATTATATGGATTGTAGGTGAGGACCATTAAGTGTTGGGTCCAAATCCTTTACATGCTAGTTATGTGTCAACATATTATTATTATTATTATCAAGGTTTGACATTTAGAGTTAATTTTTTAGTTTGCTTGGTAACCAAGCATGCAAAATTGGATTGTAGAATCACAAATTTTGCACTCCCCCTCTCTGAAACTTGCAATTTTTTGAAACATGTAATTCTCAGGGCCAAAAATGTTAAAATACAATTCCTGTTGTAATATGAAATGATGAAGTTTCTGTAACTGATGTCTGACAGCTGCTTCTCCAGCATCAATTACATTATTGCAGTCAATATGTAACATCCCCATTAGAAGTTATATGTATGAGGGTTGATTGAAGAAGAAAATAGAAATACATTTAATTTACAACACGTTAACAGCACGAGAGCTCTATGTTCTCATCTTCCACCAACGGGGTAGGCATGGAAATGGTATTTTCCGACTATTTTTCAATTTTCGGTGACATTCAATAGTTGTCAGTCAGATTTGTAGATTCCAATTGTCTTAGTTCTTCATTATCGTTTGTTATCTATACACGCAAATTATTTGATAAACGCTTGTTTTTTATATTTCTTAGCTAATAAATAAAATAAAATTTAATCTTTTCAGTTTTACACAAAATATATTATTTGTTTGTTTTAATGAGATCATATACAATTCTTGTTATAGATTTATGTGATACCTTACCTATTGTCATTGTTGCTTAATACAATTATTTTTGTCATTACCAATTTACAATGAGCTTTCAGATGATTCTCCATCAGAATTTGTTAATGATAATCAACAAACTATCATGCCAACATTAGTGCATAAGTAGACTAATATTCCAAAAAATAAATTGCAAACAAAAAAAATACGAGTATGAACAAAATTAACATAAAAAGAGTGATCATCTATGATGATCAACATATAAGATATATGAAATGTTGCAAGCCATGTTATCCATCACGTAAAGACATCCATAATACATCATGTGAAGTGTTTGACATGGGTGCGAAATTCATTGTTGCAAGAGAACAACAATGAAAAAAATACATATATAGAAAACATGATATACATCAGATCCCTACAAACACCCTTTTGAAATGGCATCTGTCTCAGATTTGCCTCCCTTAATATGTGGTGAAAGAAAATGTCCATTCATTTGCATAAATCTTCATTTCTTCATTAACAAACCATCACGTACTATAGTCATGTTTTCTTAGTATTCTTTCTTGAATTCTCTCTCTTCTAAGGAGAGCATATGTCTTATCCTTTATTTCAAATATTCACTTAATTGAATTAAATTTTCAATTGTGTTATATGAGCATAGTCATTACATGGATATGATAACCAGTAGTCCTGATTGATTTGGCCAGGCCTCGGTCCATCTTTCAGACCCAATTGATTATTGGGTCAGGTCCTAGAAGATGAAGAAAATGAAAAGTAATATCGATTAATATGGACTGTCATTTCTATCATAAAGAATGAAAATAGGTCTCTGAAATTTAAAAATTTCTTATTTCAAAAGGACATTCAATAAGAATACTCTTATTTTAAAAAGAAAATGCATTGGATATGTTGAGCAAATATTATCATAGTACCTTATTTTTTTGGTAATGGTAATAGCTTAATTTATCTATATCAGTATTAGCAACACCACCTACCATTATCATCATCAGTAACACTTTAATTACTACAATATTATCACTAGTAGCAGTATATGTTATCAACTTGTTAAGAAAATAAAGTACTAACTTGCTGATAGTCTTTAGCAATGTTGTCCCAAGCTTCAAAATACAAGTTCAATGATCTTAATTTGGATGTAATTGCAGAGCATCAAAAGTTCTTGATAGTGGTACAGATGTAAATATATAGAGATTGAGGTATAATATATATATATATTTTTGCATGAGAGAATTGGTTTTTTTATTCTTCTAATCACTTTGATGCTTGAAGTTGTTTGTCTGGGCATTCCTTTCAATCCTTATGTTAGCATTTTTAGATGCTTCCATTGTCTTGATCACATTGTATGTATATTGTGAAAATGTTGAGGATTGATGTATTTGCTAATCCTGTAGATTTGGTAGGTTTAAAATTTTTCATTTTATATATTTCGTAAGATTTGACAATAGGTGAATTGATGGATGGATAAAGATTTTGGCTAAAATGGTTTTATGGTTGTATTAATTGTTGAAAAGTTTAATATCAGTATATATTTTGACATGTTTTAGCTTCTTCTAGTATTTAAAAAAAATTATCAAGAGTACTTGGTAAGTTTGAAATCGCATTTGAATTTTCACCCCCATCAACAAAGTGGAATGACCCGAAGGAGCGATATGATCACTAAAATACCACAATCATCCCAAAAGCCCGTTACGATTGGATGCACTTGCATTTGCAAGATTTCAAAACAATTGCAGAATATAACTCTATGATATTCAAGATCACCTCACAATTGAAATTGTGTGAAGAAAAGATCACCGATACAGATATGTTGAAGAAAACTTATTCCACGTTTCATGCCTCAAATATACTCCTACAACAACGTATCGAAAACGTAGTATCTAGAAGTACCCGAAATTCATATCGGGCCTCCTCGTTGTCGAACAGAGCAATGAGATTTTAATAAAGAACCATGAATCACGTCCGATCTATTCTAAACCTTTAGCTGAAGCTAATGTTGTGTTATTCTGTGGTCATGGACAAAGTCGAGGACGATGATGTTTTTGTGGTCGTAGTGGTCGCAATAGTTACAACCATCATTTTTACCCAAATTATAAGAAGATCGATGAAACAAATGTTGCGAAAAGGCAAAACCTATTAAACATATGCTTTCATGACTATGAGGACATTTGTTACAGATGTGGCATGAAAGGTCATTGGTCACATAGATGTCGTATACCCAGATATTCATTCGACCTATATCAAGTCTCGATCAAGAAAAATGGAAAGAAGGTTGAAATGAATTTTACTGACCACTCCACCCTGAAGGTAGATACAACTCATATGGATGCTTCAGATTTTTTCAAAGATTCAAATATCGGCAGGCTAAAGAATTGATGGTGGGAACATCCTACCATATGGCTAAGAGGAGTGTGCACGTTAACAAACTATTTAGCATATTAGTATCCTGAACTTGTGTTGTACTTTATTTTGTTAGCATTTTATTCGAATTAAAGTTTTATATTATCTTGGCCCAAACCTTCGATTAGGCATTTAAGATGAGTTTGACTCATTCAGATTGTTATTTTGATGAATCCGTCTTTTCGCCGTTAGGAGAAGGAAAGCCTTTGGTAGAATGTCGTGAACTTATTATGAATGTAAAACTTACTTTGATGCAACAATCAAGTCACATCAAATGAACAAGCAATGTGTCACCCTGAATCCGAGCACCCGGATCTGACCTGAATGCTTGAAAAAAGATATGTTTACTCAAGATCCAACGTGTGATAAAAATTAAAAAAAATAAAATATTTTAAATAATTTTTGAAAATCACCATAATTCATAATATATTAAAATAAAATATTTTGTAAATGTGTTTTGGCTAAAATTTCTGTTTGATAGGCTTTTTTAATTAACTTTTCAAAATTTAAGTAGATAGACGTAAAAATTTTCAAAAATATTATTTTAATAAAAAATTATTTTATTAATTATTTATTATTAAAAATTTTAAGAGTATTTTGTGAATGCACTTTGTCCAAAAACATCATTTAACTATTTTATTTTAACATTTTTTCAGTTTTAACTAACCATATCGAATTTTATTGAAAAAAGAACAATACTAGATTTATGGCAAAAACATACAAATAACAAAGCAAAAGTATCAAATCAATTAATCTGGGTTCAAAATAGACCTATACAGTCAAGATTGAACTTATTATAATCATAAAATTTAAATGTAACATAATCAAAATAATTAAAATTTGGCATCTTCAATAAACGCTTCAACATTTTTTTGGTACACTATCCTTTAGTCCATTTTTTTATTCCATTCTCAAATAATCTGAAAAATATTATCGGTTGAACCGTGAGCTTATTAAAGCCCAATATGATTTAATCACTACATCATATCTCTGACAGTTCTATCAATCAATAGTTCATACGCAGAGCATATGTATACAACAAGAATAACAAGTATTTTGAAATAAATTATGATCCAAAATTAATATGTACATGCAATCAATAACCCACCTTGGATCTCATTCTCCTCCCCACACCAGAGTAGTTCAACAAAGAACTCTTCTGTAGGGGTTTAGGGCTTTGCACCTAAAGGCTCCAAGCCTTTCTTGTTTAAAAATTTTTAACCATTGGGATTAATTACATACTTAAAAAATATATGCAATCTAATATCTAACAATTTAATAGACCTCCAAAAATTCTAATAATATATTAAGAATAATAAAACCAAGATAATCATGCCCTTATGCTAAGTATATATGAAAAATAACAATATTCAAGTACAATGTATATACAAAGAATATAGCTAAAATCAATTAATCAAAAAAATCATAGAAGAGTGTACTTACGTGTTCTTTTTGTAGATTGATTCTTAAATCGAAAATTTTGAATTGTAGAAGTTAGGGGTACCTTATACGATTTTACCGATATAGACTAAGTAGTGATGTTTCACTCTTGAGTCTCTTAGAACTTTTCAATGGCTATACAATTTTTTATTAATTAAAAATAACTTTTCTCCCAAAAATTTCATGATTATAAATATCTATTAATTGATAATAATTTAAATATTTATAAGATTTTATTTAATATAGTAACTAAGATTAATTTATTAATGTTTGGTCTCCTATTATGTCTTTAATTTTTTTTTAATTACTATATGCGAGGATTAAATTAAATTTTTTTTATTTAATTATAAATATTTAAGTCTTTAGATATCCCTAATTAGTAGCTTGTCTCTACGGATTCTTCCAATGGTAACACGTTGAAACTAAATAGAAAAAAATCTCTATCATTTATAAAATTTGTTATTTATTAATTTTTTACATTCTAATTAAATTTAATATTTTTGAATTATTTGATAATGTTAAACCCAAATTCCCAAAATTTAATGAATACCTAAAAAAAACAAAGAAAAAGTAACCTGGCGAGTACAAAAGGAACGAGAGCAGGTACGTCTGGGAATAGAATAACTTACTCAACACCGAACCTAGTATGCTCTTTTAGCCATTTCTTTTTTTTTTTTTTTCCTTTGCTTTTCTAATCATGTTAAAGTTTGTACGTGGCAAAGCAGGATACTTGATGCTGGGTAAGTTACTCAACCTCCTGATGTACATGATCTAATTCAAAAGGACAATGCTAGATGGTGCTCGGGTTTTGCTTAAGGGTCGTGACAAAGTAGACTTGACGTTTTTTAGCGTGACTGCGTAATTTTGTTACTCACCACTGCCTTTTGGGCCCACTGACTGCATGGATGTTTATCCCACTCTTTCGTGGTTATACATACAAAAAATTAGCTTGTTTATTGATTTTTAACCGTTTGTTTTAGTACCCAAAAAGTTGTTGAATCCAACGGCTGTAACACGTCCTAAAAGTACTAAAATATAATGGCTAGAGATAACCGATCAGGGTTATTTTTTGTGTGTATATCCATCAAGACGTGAGCTAAACATCTATACGGTAACAGACCCAGAGGACAGAGGTGAGTGACAAAAATTACGCTACCTGACGTAAAAAAGCGTCAGGTTACCTTGTTACATCTTTTTTTCCTTTGCATAACGTGAATCTCGAGGATCATCCAGCTGGTTGGACGGTTGGATATAAGGAACACGTTTTCCTGACGCGGACGGTAACACAACCCCGTATGAAAAACCGAACAAGAATGCCGTGGAAATGAAGCAAGGGGTAAAGTATTTTTTTCTTCCTGAAATGTCCCTCCACCGCCGCTAAATATTCTCCTCCAAAGGCCATCTCTACATTTCCAGATATCTTCTCTTAATTTAGCGACTTCTCTAAATTTAGTGGCGTTTTGGGGTTTTGAACTCCAATCAAAATTGGAATACTGATCGTAAAAAACCTTCATTGCTTTGCCTGAGATTAACAGTCATGGCGGAAATCGCCAAACTCGTGGAGGTTCTCCACGATGAAAAGGCGCCGAAAGATCTTTCTCAAAGACTTCTCTCTGATTCTGTTAAAATAGGCTTAGAGAAGTTCTACTCGATCCTCGAACAAGGAGTTGGAGAGATCGGAGATGGTAAATTAGGGCTCGAGAGCTGGGACCAATCGCAGATTCAGGCGGTGACGTCGATCGCGATGTCAATTGTTTCTGCAACTCGATCTCTTCCACGTACTGGGCTTATTTCTCTTGATGTTCAAAAAGAACTATTTTTCCTGGTTTAGTTTTTCTGAGTGGATAGAAGTACTTAACGTTGTTATTGTTGTGGTTTTGCTTCTCTTATTGATCTCCATGAACAGTTGAACAAGCGGAACCGATAATTGTGGCGATCTTCGAACAGTTGTTGGAGTTCTCTACATATGTTCTGGAGAAATCGAAGTTTGACAGTGACGATTTGAGTCTTGAGGTTTGTGACTTTCTGTCTAAGTTAAGTTCGGGATGAGTTATTTCTGTTCTCTTTCGTCCTGATGAACATTGATACTGTTTGAACTGTGAGAATTTAGTGTAATTCCTTAGTTTCATTTGAAGGTTTTGACAAAGATAAATTTTATGCATGTATTTGTTTGAGTATGATTGTTGGAGTTCTTAATAATGTCCGTTTGCTAGCGTGCCCAATCCTGATCATTTTCAATCGGTGTGGGAAGTGTTGTTTTTTCCCGGGGATGTTTCCTGATATTAAAGTGTCCAGTAAATGCAAAGCGTGTGTGCATGATTATAAGGAAATTGGACACATCTTAGATTGGTGTGAATTTTTACAAGACGGCAATTAGGATGTTTCTTGTTTGTCTGGCAAACTCCATTGGCATAGATATGCATGCTCGCATGCCCCAAATGACATGGGCGTATGCCTCTTGTCCCCAGATCCTTACAGCTCGGATCGGTAAAGCTGCTTAGAGTCTTAGCACCCACTTTAGGCTACTTGTCAAGGACACTCCATTTTCTAAGAATTTGCCATGTTGAACACTGTATCATAGTCTTGTGTTAGACACATGCTGACACACTTTTGTAAGCAAATCTCAAATTATTAAATTATATGAATGCTTAAAATTATTAATAAAATAGCACAAAATAGAAAATGAAGTAGAAAATATTTTTTAGTTTATTATTGTATGGAGGATGGAACACACCAACCTGCTTTTAGAAATCAATTTTATATTAAAAATTACTAAAACAAGGGGTGACACAGCCATAAGTGTCCAGATGTGTGTCGGGAAGTGTCGACACGCGTGTCCGGGTGTCGAGGTGTCTGACACGGCAAAAAACCCTAAAAGTGGAGTGTCTTTGTTACATAGGTTATTATCTATATATTGTTTATACCATGGTTCAAAGTACACGTTATCGTTTTGGTATTGTTCATGGGCGATATCAAAACGTATTGGAAGTATCGTTTGGTTCGGTTTCGGACGAAACTTCATGAAACCGAAACAAAATGTTAGTGCAAATTTAAACAAGCTGGGATCAGGGGCTGCAGTCAGCCGCTTCCCCTGTTGTCGTCAGCTCGTTCTTGACAGATCCGATCGGGTGTTCATAATCTGGAGTGAAAGGATTCAAACCTTTGCATGCCGGTACCAAAAACCGATGCCTTATACTCCATATGGTCGGTCCCTAGGGAGAGGGGGGTGTTAATTCATCTCTTAGCAAACCCTTTCTATGTACACTAAATGAATAAATTTTTTTTCCCTACTACTAGATTCCCTACAATGATGGTAACATTTAGTTTGCACTACTTATGTCCAGGTACTTTTACCCTTGTTCTTTGGTACAGTTGTCTCTCTCTCTCTCTCTCTCTCTCTCTCTCTCTCTCTCTCTCTCTAACTTGTAGTACAATGTAAGTATTGTGAAATATTTGCATATTTTTCTTGTGTTTTTTGTGTAATCTGTTGTGTTAAGAGGTGTTCATAAGCACAGACTGTTATTTTCGCGAAGTGGTTTTTAGTCCCTCTCTCTCTCTCTCTCGTGTGCACTTCAGGGAGATGGTATACCACACTATACGTCAATAAAATTAATTCATGATGCTTACTCTCTGCATTCTTTTGAATCAATTTTTATTTCATCCTAATTTTTTGTGTTACTTTACAGAATAGTGTGGTACAACTATTGGAAATAGCATTACTAGATGGAATGGATAAAGAATCGGATGCATCACAGCCTTGTCTAGTAAATAATCTTGTAGAGTTGTTGCCAATTGTTCCAGCTAAACCTGGTGGTGTGGAGTTGGACAACCACATTAAATGCAATCTGCAAGGTAGAGATGCGCACTTGTGAACTTAGCTCAATTTTTTTTACTATTCTTAAAAACAATTGTCTGATGTGGTTTTCATGCTTCTTTGGGAGAAGGGATCAACTGCTCAAAGGAAGAGAAGCCAGTGGACCGGGTTCTGATGACTCTAGCTTCTGAATGCTTTCAACCTGATAGCCAGGCCACAAGGTTTACTGAAATTGCTTTTCGCAAGGATTTGTATAATATGATTTCTCTATCTCAGCATTGGGCAGTTGTTCATATGAGGTGCATATCACGCCTTATTATGCAGTGTAAAGAGCTCATCGAGCCACCAAAGTCATTTGGTGATCAAATAGAGGGTTTAAATATCCACACAAGATTGTCTTTCAGTTTGAGGATTGTAAAGTTACTTGGAAATCTTACAAGGGACATCCCATATGTTGCATATGATGCTGAGTTGTTACAAGCAGTTGCTTCCTGTGTTGATGCATTGCCTTGCTTGTTCAGAGTCAATTTTGAGTTTGTAAATTATGCTGCTGCTGAGAATAGTTTTGAAAACCTTATACTGTCTCTGTTGGAAGAGTTTCTTCAGTTTGTCCAAAATATTTTCTGCGATGGCAACATCTTGCAGAATATCCAGACCTGTATCATTGCTTCTATATTTGACATTTTGGATGCTGATGTATGGAGGTACACCAAATCCACTACGGACCTAAAGCCCCCATTGGTTTACTTTCCTCAAAGTGTTGTCTACTTGTTGAAGCTCATTGGAGATGTTAAAAAGCGGAATTCTCAGTCTCTTAATTGGCAGGAGAAATTTGACTCAGGTCCCTTCGATTGTAGTACTGGTTCTGAGATTAATGATCCTTCATGCCATCTTCACTCTGACAAGGTTTCTTTGCTTAAAAGATACACATTTGAGGAGCTATTGAAGATGATATTCCCTTTATCGCATCAATGGGTGGATAATTTAATGCATCTTGCCTTTTTCCTTCATTCAGAAGGTGTAAAGTTAAAGCCAAAGTTTGAGAGATCACATTCCAGTTGTGCAAAAACTGGTGGCACCTCAGACCTGGACAGTGCAGTTTGTCATGAAGATGAAGCCCTTTTTGGGGATCTTTTCTCTGAAGCTGGCCGCACAGTTGGATCTACGGACGTACTTGATCAACCTCCTGTTACCGTTAATTGTATCTCAAATTATAGCAATATGCCAATTCAGGCAGCAACAGAACTGTTGAGCTTCCTAAAGTTGTGTATCTTTTCTCCAGAATGGCATTCTTCAGTTTATGAGGATGCATGCAAAAAGCTTAGTGAGAATCATATCGATTTCCTGCTTTCCATACTTAATTGCCAAGCCTGTTTGTCTGAAGAAAGGAAGTCTGAGAGTGTAGCTTTACCCTTGCCGAAAAAGGTTGGGCATATTAATGAGGTCTGCTTTGAACTGTTGCACAGCCTTCTCATGCGCCGTGCTTTTTCTGATTCACTTGAAGAATACCTTGTTGATCAAATCTTGAATGTAGAAAATGGTATCTTTGTCTACAATGATCACACCCTTACCTTGTTAGCCCAGACTCTTATTTGCAGGGTGGGTTTGGCTGGTAGCCAGTTGAGAACCAAAATTTACACGGGATATGTAGATTTTATTGTTGAGAAGGCAAAGAACGTTAGTATGTACTGTCCCAGCCTCAAGGAACTTCTTGTGACTCTTCCTTGTATTTTTCACATTGAAATTCTTCTTATGGCATTTCATTTATCTGCCGAGGATGAAAAGGCCACTCTAGCAAACCTCATATTTTCTTCCCTCAGATCATTGGATGCTCCTACAGCTGGATTTAGCAGCATGCAGCTGTCGTGCTGGGGTTTATTAGTGTCAAGGCTGGTTGTGATTCTGCGCCATATGATCTTTCACCTGTCTACTTGCCCTTCATGGTTACTCAGGGATTTGAGATTCAAGTTGAGGGAAGCCCCATTTACTGCATCATGTTTCCCTAGTTATGTGAATGATCATCTGTTGTCATGGTCATCTATTGCAATAGATAACATGATGGGTGAATGGGTCAAAGAAGAGCCTCTCATTAGCAGCTTGCTTCATCAACTGATTGATGTTACTACCTTTCCTGCTTCAGTCTGCAGAGATGATCAGGCTTTGCGGCGTTTGTGTTTAAGTTGGGACGATATATGTGCATCCTTTTCATCGATTATGGGGTTTTGGAGAGGTAAAAAAGCTGAAGCAGTGGAAGACCTCATACTTGAAAGATACATCTTTGTACTTTGTTGGGATATCCCTACAATGAGCTCTACATTGTCCCATTTGCATCCTCTTGGGAGCAGCTTGCAGAATCTTGATACAATAAACACGGAATATTTCTTTCGCTTTAGCCATCTGCTACTGAGTAACTCTGGTGTTATTGCCAAGGAAGGAAACTTTCCAGAAGTCATAGTTAGTGTACTTCAGCACTTACACACTGTGCATATATCAGATAACATTGAGGAACTAGACTGGGATTTCTTGAGGAATGGAGCGTGGCTGTCTCTAGTTCTTTCCTTCCTTCATGCTGGCATCGGGGCATATTGTATAAAGAATGCAATCCCTGGAGTGGAGCTGCTCTGGACTGGACACACATCTAGGGACAATGAGTTTCTGACTCTTGCTGAAAGTATGGTTGTCACTGTATTCCAAGGGAATCGTGTTACTTGGCTCTTCAAGATACTGGTGTCATTGCTAAAGAGATATTTGCAGGCTCATCAAGAAGCATTTCTTTGTACCCTTGATCATAGCAGAGACCATGCAGATAAGTTTTCGCCTCTGCTGCTCCTCAAACACACAGAATTTGACAAGTGCACACAAAACGAGCTTCTTGAGAAAAGTGGATTCAATCCTTGTCAGCTGGAGTCTGTTTATGGTCTCTTGTTGAAGTTGGATGGAATTGTTACCAGGAGCGGTTCAGGAAACATGACCCAGATCTTTCTGAGTTGTTTGCTGCATGGTTTCCCATCTCATCCTAAAACTCCCAGTGGAGCTCTTATTTCTTGTGTTCTTACTATAAGGGGGATTATATGCACTCTAGATGGCATAATGAAAGTCCAAGATGCAGGAGTGAATATTAAAGCAGAGACTGATGTAGTTCGTCAGCTTCTTGATTCAGTAATGACTGTTAAGTCTGACAGGATCTTTCACTGCATTCATGGAAAATGTGAAGCTATTTATCGTAGCTTGAGTGCAGACCAGGAGGGGTCTGACTACAGTTCTTTGTTTGCAATGAAGCACATGGAAGGTTTCTTAAGGGATATCAATTCCAGAGGAGCAATTGACAACAATACCCATGAAAAGTTAATCACTAGGGTAATTGAGGCTATGGAGAGCCTCATGAAAGACCCTTCGAAAGCTGATATTCTCAAATTTTATCTGGGTGCTGAAGACGATGTCTCTGAAGAAGCCAAGGAGCTTTATGGTGGGCAACGTGGTAATCTGCTGGTTCTCATTGATGCATTGGATGTGTGTTACTCTGAGCCAGTAAATGTAAAGGTTCTTAACTTCTTTGTTGATCTTTTATCTGGAGAGCTTTGTCCTGGTCTCAAACAGGACGTTCAAACGAAGTTCCTTGGAGTAGATTTGTTTTGCCTATCCAAGTGGTTGGAAAAGAGGCTTTTGGGCTGCACAACGGAAGCTTCCGGTGGGTTAACAACTGCAAAAGGAAGTTCCCCTTCACTCAGAGAATCAACCATGAATTTAATTGTACGCATTGTATCCCCGCCTTCTGAATTGCAGTCAAGAGAGCTCCATTGTCATTTTATTGAAGCCATGCTAATGTCACTTGATAATGCATTTATGTTGTATGATATTCATACAGCGAAAGCCTATCTCCAATTTATTGTTCAACTTTCAAATGGGGAACCTTCAATGAAGCAGCTTTTGAAGAGGATTGTGATGTTAATAGAGAAACTGGCTAGTGACGAGAGTATGCTTCAAGGGCTAAAGTTTCTCTTTGACTTTCTTGGGTCTGTATTGAGTGATTGTGGAGCGAATAAGAATATCCTTGATAAATTTTCCAGAAAGCATTTGTCTAGTAATAGTCTTGGGGCTGGATCTGTTGTTTCTAAACCAGTAGGTTCAAGGAAAAATTCCGATACTGTACTTCTTTCTGCTAATCAAGAAAGGGGATCTACATCCATGGATTGTGACGCAACTTCTGTAGATGAAGATGAAGATGATGGTACATCTGATGGGGAGTTGGCTAGCATGGACAAGGATGACGAAGAGGATAGTAACAGTGAAAGGGAACTTGCCTCTAAAGTTTGCACATTTACATCGAGCGGCAGCAATTTCATGGAACAGCACTGGTATTTTTGTTATACTTGTGATCTAACTGTTTCAAAAGGTTGTTGCTCTGTGTGTGCCAAGGTTTGTCACCGTGGTCATCGTGTTGTCTATTCTCGTTTGAGTCGCTTTTTTTGTGATTGTGGAGCTGGAGGTGTCCGAGGAAGCTGTTGTCAATGCTTAAAGCCTCGAAAATTCTCTGGAAGCAATAATGCACCGGTGCGTGGTGCTGGAAACTTTCAGTCTTTTCTACCATTCTCAGAGGATGGAGATCAGTTACCAGATAGTGATTCGGATCTGGATGATGATGTTTATGTTGATATAGAGAATTCCTTAAAGTTATCAATTCCTAGAGAAGTGCAAGATGGAATCTCAGTTCTACTTGAAGATCTTGATGTAGAGGGTCGGGTGCTTGAACTTTGTAGTACGCTATTGCCTTCAGTAATTAGCAGAAGAGATTCTAATCTTTCAAAAGATAACAAAGTAATACTGGGTGAAGATAAGGTGCTTTCTTACAATGTTGATCTTCTGCAATTGAAGAAGGCATACAAAAGCGGATCACTAGACCTGAAGATAAAGTCAGATTATTCGAATGCCAGGGAACTCAAATCTCATCTAGCTAGTGGTTCTCTCATCAAATCATTGCTCAGTGTGAGTATTCGAGGAAGACTTGCAGCTGGAGAAGGCGAAAAAGTTGCTATATTTGATGTTGGGCAGCTAATTGGACAGGCCACTGTTGCACCTGTGACAGCAGATAAGACCAATGTTAAGCCTCTTTCAAAGAATGTTGTTCGCTTTGAAATAGTACATGTTATGTTCAACCCAGTGGTAGAGAACTATCTTGCTGTAGCAGGTTATGAGGAATGCCAGGTCCTCACTGTGAATCCACGTGGTGAAGTGACTGACCGTCTTGCCATTGAACTTGCTTTGCAAGGTGCCTATATTCGACGGGTAGATTGGGTTCCAGGTTCTCAGGTTCAGTTAATGGTGGTAACCAACATGTTTGTCAAGATATATGACTTGTCCCAGGATAACATCAGCCCCATGCACTACTTCACGTTGCCTGACGATTTCATCATGGATGCAACAATTGTTGTGGCTTCCCAAGGGAAGATGTTTCTTCTTGTTCTGTCAGAACTTGGATGCTTATTCAGGCTAGAAATGTCAATGGCAGGTGATGTTGGGGCCAGACCACTGAAAGAAGTCATTCAGATTCAGGGTAAAGACATGCAGTCTAAGGGCATGTCTCTGTACTTTTCATCAACTCATAGATTACTTTTCTTATCATACCAAGATGGAACTTCCTTGATTGGGCGCTTAGATTCCAATGCAACATCTCTAACTGAGTTATCTGCCTTGTATGAGGATGAGCAAGATGGGAAGCTCAGACCTGCTGGACTGCATCATTGGAAAGAGTTGCTGGCTGGTAGCGGGTTATTTGTTTGTTTCTCAAGTGTTAAATCAAATACTTTACTTACCATATCAATGGGCTCCCACGAGTCATTTGCCCAGAACATGCGTCATACAGCAGGCTCGGCCTTGCCTTTGGTTGGGATAGCTGCTTACAGGCCTTTATCTAAAGATAAAACCCACTACCTTGTTTTACATGATGATGGCAGTCTTCAGATATACTCACAAGTTCCTATGGGAAGTGATGCTGGAGCAAGTATGACTTCAGATCAGGCAAAGAAATTGGGATCTGGTATTCTTAGCAGTAAGGCCTATGCTGGTTTAAATCCAGAGTTTTCACTTGATTTTTTTGAGAAAACAGTTTGCATAACAGCAGATGTGAAACTGAGTGGTGATGCCATCAGAAACAGTGATTCTGAAGGAACTAAGCAAAGTTTGGCCTCCGATGATGGGTTTCTGGAAAGCCCCAGCCCCTCAGGATTTAAGGTACCATTGCTTCTAAACCCAGCTGCAAGGTTCCAACTCAGTTTTACTTCTTTTCTTATGGTTTACTGCTCTCTTTTCTTTTTAGCATTAAACGTGCATTGGTTTGTCTATTTGAAGTTTTACTTGGTCTCACTGTCTCATAAACGTGTTGCTGTCCCTAGGTCTAGACAGTTGGATGGTCCGGATTACATACCAAACAAGTCCCAACGACCATCCAACACTCTAGACCCTAGCCTCCTTTTAGCCTTATAGCATCATTTTCCTTTTATTCTTTTAAGGTCCACGTTTACAAAAGTTTTTCTTTGTATGAGAGATGATCATAAACATGTGTATGCAGTGAGGTATGTAAAAAGGTTAATTCTGTTATGTTTAAGGTTAGGGAAAAGACATGTTAATCTTGAGCTTTGGACTTACTAAGAAAAAATCTCGAGCTTCACAGAATAAAACAAGAACATGAGAAAAGCATAGCTTGGCACAACAAAAAAATATCGAGCAAGATTGAAATAGTTCTTGGGCAGATAAGCTCCAAATGTGATAGTGACCATTTATTTGACAGTTCTTAGTTCAACTGTCATAAAAGTTAAAATATTTGATTGTGATGGGTGGTAAATAATAATATTTGATGCATTCACCTCAAATGTTAATTTGGAGTCATATCCAAAGGAATGACATTGTCTGGTCCCTATTATTTGATGCATTCACACATTTAATATGCATTTGATGGTCTACACAGTGGCCATCACCATAATATATATATGTATATATATAACAAAAGGCATTACCTATTATTTTGTTGCTTTATATTAGCCTTTTTGTTGATTTTCCTTTAAGAGTGTACTTTTAATGGTGCATGTTGGTTTGAAACATATCTTTTCTATTTACTTACCTCTCTGATGTATATTTCTACAATGCTTTTCTATGATTTTTATACAGTTTTTGTAAATTCAGTAAATTTTGACTTAATGGCTTAGCTGTATATCTATTGAATTATTTTTGTCACTGAAGAAAGTGATCGAGCTAAATAATTTTCTGAACTTGGATAGGAAGAGCTGACCACCTCCTGTCTCTGTCTTATAGATAACTTGTTTATATGCACTTGATTGTCAATTAAAATTTGAAATGCTGAACAACCCCACAAAATAGTTTATGTTATCATTGCAAGGTGCCCTGCTGAGCACGGGGCAAGACACTAGTCATGATGTGGGCATGGATTTTCTTATTGGCCACGACAGCTCCATTTGGCAAGAAAATGGTTACTCGTCCACAAGAAGAAATCTGCATGGGCCATCCGCAATATCTTTTTCCCATATGTAATTGCTTTCCACAAACATGTTGTGTTTATATATATATATAAAGGTATAAACACAACATGTTATATATATATTACTAATACATTATTGACAAGCTCATAAAGAAGCCAAAAATTGAGAAACTTTATAATAACTGGAAGGAATTAATTTTATTTGAGAAGGCATTGGTAAAAATTAGGGATAAAAATATATATCAATTCTGAAATACTATGAACGTAGAAGCGGATTTAGAATGATTATTTTTTTGAATCTTCATTTAATATTTAGTCTTTATTGTTAATTTGAAAATAGTTTTTTCATAATTCATGATTTTTCCTACTTATCACCCCCACATGTTGCACAAGATCTATGATACCTGGATACTTAGCATACCTGTATCTACAAGATACGGTACCACTACTGATAGCGGAACTGCATGGAGACTTCTATGATACAATTTTCTTTCTTACGTGCGATTGGTTATATTCTGGACTTCTCACAATTTCATTATGCATTGATTTATAATATCAGAAGTATTAGATTTGGCATAATGCAAAATATTAAAAACAATAATGGGCTTGGTAAAAGTAAAACATCAATGCATGATATCAAATATCAGATGGGATACTTGTATCTGTGTCCGTGTCCTGGATTTCGGGAAATGAAGAGTTACATCCCCGTTTCCCGTACCAATGTTTGTTTCAGTGTCCGTGTCGAGCATCATAGCACAAAATATACATTTTTTTCACTTTATTTTGCCTAGTGGATGTGCCGATCCCTTTCTCCAACACCACATATTTGTGTAAAAAAAGACATATTTAGAGAAACAAATATAGAAACTTAAGGCCTTTTTAGATGTATCACAAAAGCGACAAACGAAGTTGTCGCTATTTTCCAATATGTGATGGTTGGTTTTGTTGGGTATCTCTGCATTCGGACTGCCATTTTGTTCCACATGCTATATGTTTTTCCAAAGCAACCTCAAACTATTGTTGGCACCACCTTTGCAAAAAGGTTTTTTTTTTCCCAGTTGCCATTTTAAACCCTATCCAACCTCATGCCCATCCTAATGGGGGCCCTTATCTGCCAACAAATCTTTTTTCAAATCTATTTTGTTGTCCTGATTTTTTTTTAGATATTTCTAATTTTCTTGCTGCACATCATTTGGAGGTTTTTATGGATTTATTTTGTTTGTATGGATGTGGTGACTCATGGGATGTAGTGTGCCCTTGCACAGCACCAGGTATTTGTGTGTAAAATGGTCAGGTCAGGGGCTTTTAGGTCCACACTACATGACTAGTTTTGACTTTAATATGTAAACTTGAAACTTTGTCTCGCTGTTGTCCCAGCAGTGGTACTTAATTGAGTTTTTTCTTCTTTGATTTGACTTCAAGGAATTTAAAACTTTCTTTCTGTTTGTCTCAGATAACTGTGTCCAATTCAAATCCTGATATAGTCATGGTTGGTTTGCGCGTGCACGTGGGTAATACGTCAGCTAATCATATTCCTTCTGAGATAACAATTTTCCAGAGAGTAATCAAACTGGATGAAGGCATGCGGTCTTGGTATGATATTCCACTTACTATTGCTGAATCACTCCTTGCCGATGAAGAATTTACGATCTCTGTTGGCCCAACTTTCAATGGATCTACTTTGCCTAGAATAGATTCATTGGAAGTATATGGTCGAGCAAAGGATGAATTTGGTTGGAAAGAGAAAATGGATGCAGTGCTGGATATGGAAGCGCACATGCTTGGTTCTAATTCTGGGGCTGCAGGAGCTGGGAAGAAGTATCGTCCCTTGCAATCTGCTCCTATTCAGGAGCAGGTTGTGGCAGATGGACTCAGGCTTCTATCTAGGTTTTATTCATTGAGTAGGTCACAGGGATGTCCAGAAATCGAGGAAGTAAAATTGGAGTTGGGTAAACTCAAATGCAAGCAGCTATTAGAAACTATATTTGAAAGTGACAGAGAACCGTTGTTGCAGTCTGCTGCTTGCCATGTTCTTCAGGCTGTGTTCCCAAAAAGGGAGATATACTATCATGTAATCACCTCACATTGTATAAACGAAAACCCTGGTTGCTTGTATTGTTTTTATTTCAATCACTAATTTTATTTTATTTTTTGCTCAGGTAAAGGATACCATGCGCCTTTTTGGTATTTTAAAATCTTCTCCTGTGCTTGCTTCAAGGCTGGGAGTTGGTGGTGCAACAGCAGGTTGGGTAATTGAAGAGTTTACAGCTCAGATGCGTGCAGTGTCAAAGATTGCATTGCACCGCAGATCGAACTTGGCTACTTTCCTGGAAATTAATGGTATTCTTGCATACCTTAATGTGTTACGTTGATGTTTATATTGTTTTAATTGCAGAAACATGATCTATTGGAAGTCTTGGCCATAATTAATTACATTAAACTGAATATGGAAACCGAAGCGATTAAATGATATTGTTTTTAAACAGCCTACTTTATGGGAACTGTAGCCACTTGAAAAGTAAAGCAGGGTAATATGCCCCTAATTGGGTCTTAGGAATGTTTGTCAAATCAATTTCTTGAAGAAGAGGTGGGTGTAACACACATGAACTTATCTGGTTGCCACACTTTACCCCAGTGCATGTGACCCAACTTTAGCTCTGTTAGTAATGCTCTTTGGATTGGCCGCTTGTCCTGGAGGTATATGTAAATTTGATTTTGTTTGCTATTTTTGCAATTTTGGTGCAATGAGTTTCTTAGTCCTGCTAGATTATGAACGACTAATTGTGAGAGTTTTCACAATTCATTTTAACATTAATGCAATATACCTAAAGAATCTTGGCTGGGAACTCCAAATATTGTGTAATTGGTAGAAACTAATTCTGTCACAAAATTCAAAATAGCTTTGGAATTCGGATTCATTGTTGGGGCCCTGGATAGTCAAGTCCTCTGATAAAATACAAATTTCCCATTTTATAAAATACGATCTTTCAGTGCTATATCTGCTTTGCGTAGAAGGAATGCACATTTATCTCCTAGTTTGACAGTTTTTTTTTTCATCGGATGTAGGTTCTGGAGTCGTGGATGGGCTGATGCAAGTTCTCTGGGGAATTTTGGATTTAGAGCAACCTGACACCCAAACTATAAATAACATTGTCATACCCTCGGTGGAACTCATTTATAGTTATGCAGAATGCCTGGCTTTACATGGACATGATGCGGGCAAACGCCCTGTTGCACCAGCTGTTGCATTACTCAAGAAACTACTTTTTGCTCCCTATGAGGCTGTTCAGACTTCCAGCAGGTGTTTATCGATACTGTATTCTTTCTCACTACCTTTTTCTTATTTTTCGTTCTGTTGGTACTGAATATTTGTCTTTGTCTCAGCTTGGCTATATCTTCAAGATTGCTTCAGGTTCCATTTCCGAAGCAGACTATGTTGGCTACAGATGATGTGGTGGAGAACGCAGTATCTACAACTGTGCCTTCTGATATTGCCAATGCAACTGGTGGAAATACCCAGGTCATGATCGAAGAAGATTCGACCACATCATCTGTTCAATACTGCTGTGATGGTTGTTCTACTGTTCCTATACTTCGACGACGATGGCATTGTACCGTGTGCCCAGATTTTGATTTATGTGAGGCATGTTATGAAGTGCTGGATGCAGATCGGCTTCCTCCACCACATTCTAGAGATCACCCTATGTCAGCAATTCCCATTGAAGTGGAATCATTAGGTGGAGATGGCAATGAAATTCATTTCTCCATGGATGATTTAAGCGATGCAAGCTTGTTGCCAGCTGCTGCTGATATGAACGTGCAGAATTCCCCTCCCTCAATCCATATGTTGGAACCCAATGAAGCTGGAGAATTCCCTGCTTCTGTGATTGATCAAAGAATAGTTTCGATATCTGCCTCAAAACGGGCTGTAAATTCTCTACTTCTGTGTGAGCTCATCGAACAACTGAAAGGATGGACGGAGACAACGTCTGGTATCGGGGCCATTCCTGTTATGCAACTGTTCTATAGATTATCATCTGCAGTGGGCGGACCTTTTATGGATAGCTCAAAACCTGAAAGCTTGGATTTGGAGAAATTTATTAAATGGTTTTTGGATGAGATCAACCTGAACAAACCTCTTGTAGCCAAACCCCGTTCTTCTTTTGGGGAAGTTGTAATCCTTGTCTTCATGTTCTTCATCTTGATGCTTCGAAACTGGCATCAGCCTGGCAGTGATAGCTCTCTACCCAAATCAAGTGGGTCTACAGATACACAAGATAAAAGTGTTGTCCAGATTCTGTCCTCCAGTTCAGCTGCTGCTCCATCTTCTGTAGATGATCAAGATAAAAATGAGTTTGCTTCCCAGCTGCTTCGAGCCTGCTCCTCTCTTAGGCAGCAGGCTTTTGTTAATTACCTAATGGACATTTTGCAGCAGCTGGTGCACTTTTTCAAGTCCTCAACTGTAAATGGTGAAGCTGGTCATGGTTCGAACCCTGGTATAGGATGTGGAGCTCTCCTAACAGTTCGGAGAGAGTTACCAGCTGGAAACTTCTCTCCATTCTTTTCAGATTCATATGCAAAAGCCTACCGTACAGATATTTTCATGGACTACCACAAGTTACTGTTAGAGAACACTTTCCGACTGGTGTACAGCTTGGTTCGGCCAGAAAAGCAAGATAAGTCGGGGGAAAAGGATAAGGTTTACAAGACTTCTTCCAGTAAGGATTTGAAGTTAGACGGATATCAGGATGTTCTCTGCAGCTATATCAACAACCCACATACAACATCTGTACGGAGGTATGCAAGAAGGCTTTTCCTGCATCTATGTGGAAGCAAAACTCATTATTACAATGTCAGAGACTCTTGGCAATTATCAAGTGAAGTTAAGAAGCTTTTCAAACTTGTAAATAAATCCTGTGGCTTTCAAAATCCTGTCCCCTATGAGAGAAGTGTTAAACTAGTGAAGTGTTTGTCTGCTATATCTGAAGTAGCAGCTGCCAGGCCTCGGAATTGGCAAAAATACTGCTCAAGGCATGTAGATGTTCTGCCCTTTTTGATGAATGGAATATTCTATTTTGGTGAAGAGTCTGTCATTCAGATTCTTAAACTTTTAAATTTGGCCTTCTACACTGGAAAGGACATGGGCCAATCTGTCCAGAAAGCTGAAGCAGGAGATGCAGGAACAAGTTCTAATAAATCAGGTACACAATCTTTAGATTCAAAGAAGAAGAAGAAAAATGAGGATGGAACTGAATCTGGTTTGGAAAGGTCTTGTTTGGATATGGAGCAGGCTGTTGAAATCTTCAATGACAAGGATGGTACTGTCTTGAAGCAATTTATTGATTGCTTTTTACTGGAGTGGAACTCAACATCTGTACGTCTTGAAGCCAAGTGTGTTCTTTATGGAATCTGGCATCATGGAAAGCAATCATTCAGGGAAACCTTGTTAACATCTCTCTTACAGAAAGTGAAATGCCTTCCTATGTATGGTCAGAACATTATTGAGTACACAGAGCTAGTTACCTGGCTGCTGGGGAAGGTACCCGATAGTAGTTCAAAGCAGCAGGATACAGAGCTTGTCAGTCGATGCTTGATCCCTGATGTGATAAGGTGCATCTTTGAGACTCTTCATTCACAAAATGAGCTTTTGGCCAATCATCCCAATTCACGTATATATAACACCTTGAGTGGTCTTGTGGAATTTGATGGATACTATCTTGAAAGCGAGCCTTGTGTAGCCTGTAGCTGTCCAGAGGTGCCCTACAGCAAGATGAAGCTAGAAAGTTTAAAATCTGAAACAAAGTTTACTGATAACCGTATAATTGTGAAATGCACCGGAAGCTATACCATCCAGGCTGTGACAATGAACGTTCATGATGCCCGCAAGTCGAAATCCGTGAAAGTGTTGAACATGTACTACAACAATAGGCCTGTGGCTGACTTGTCGGAGTTGAAGAACAATTGGTCTTTGTGGAAGCGTGCAAAGAGTTGTCATCTTGCTTTCAATCAAACAGAGCTAAAAGTAGAATTTCCTATTCCAATAACCGCTTGTAATTTCATGATTGAGCTGGACTCCTTCTACGAGAATCTTCAAGCTTCCTCCCTCGAGTCGTTGCAGTGCCCGCGTTGCAGCCGATCAGTCACTGATAAGCATGGGATTTGTAGCAACTGCCATGAAAATGCATATCAATGCAGACAATGCCGTAATATAAATTACGAGAATCTGGATTCTTTCCTTTGCAATGAGTGTGGGTACAGCAAATATGGCCGTTTTGAATTTAATTTCATGGCAAAACCAAGTTTCTCATTTGATAACATGGAGAACGATGAGGATATGAAGAAAGGGTTGGCAGCTATTGAATCTGAATCAGAAAATGCTCATAGGAGATATCAGCAACTTTTGGGTTTCAAGAAACCACTGCTTAAGCTTGTATCAAGTATCGGTGAGAATGAAATGGACTCACAACAGAAGGACTCTGTCCAGCAAATGATGGTCTCTTTGCCTGGACCTTCTTGTAAGATAAACCGCAAAATTGCTCTTCTTGGTGTACTATATGGTGAGAAGTGCAAAGCAGCTTTTGACTCTGTCAGCAAAAGTGTTCAGACTCTGCAAGGCCTTCGTCGGGTTTTGATGAATTATCTGCATCAGAAACATTCTGATAATGCAGTGGCTTCCTCAAGATTTGCGGTTCCTAGGTCACCAAATAATTGCTATGGTTGTGCTACTACATTTGTGACACAGTGTCTGGAGCTGTTACAGGTGTTATCGAAGCATCCAAATTGTAAGAAACAGCTTGTTGCTGCTGGCATCTTGTCTGAGTTGTTTGAAAATAATATTCATCAGGGTCCTAAAACAGCACGCGTTCAGGCTAGGGCAGTACTTTGTTCTTTCTCAGAGGGTGATTCAAATGCGGTGGCTGAGTTGAACAGTTTAATACAGAAAAAAGTCATGTATTGTCTTGAACACCATCGTTCCATGGATATTGCACTGGCCACCCGTGAGGAGTTATTATTGCTTTCAGAGACGTGTTCTGTGGGAGATGAATTCTGGGAGTCAAGGTTACGTGTTGCTTTCCAGTTATTATTTTCTTCCATTAAATTGGGTGCTAAGCATCCTGCTATATCGGAGCATGTCATTCTTCCTTGTCTGAGGATTATATCTCAGGCCTGTACTCCTCCAAAACCTGACACACCAGACAAAGATCAAACAATGGGAAAGCCTACTACTGATCCTCAACCAAAGGAAGATAATAACATAAACCCATCTGTATCTTTGAGTGCCCTTGTCAGTGGGAGTAAGTCTGCATCAGAGATATCAGAAAAACATTGGGATGGATCTCAAAAGGCTCAGGATATCCAACTACTCAGCTATTCTGAATGGGAGAAGGGAGCTTCATATCTTGATTTTGTCAGGAGGCGGTATAAGGTATCTCAGGCAGTTAAAGTTTCTGGCCAGAGGTCTCGACCTCAGAGATTTGATTACCTAGCTCTCAAATACGCTCTTAGATGGAAACGGCGTTCTTGTAGAAAGACAACTAAGAGTGACTTATCAGCATTTGAGCTGGGTTCGTGGGTCTCGGAATTGGTATTAAGTGCTTGTTCACAGTCTATAAGGTCAGAAATGTGCACGCTGATTAGTTTGCTCTGTGCACAGAGTTCATCAAGACGGTTCCGATTATTAAACTTACTCATGGCATTGTTACCTGCAACTCTATCTGCTGGAGAAAGTGCAGCAGAATATTTTGAATTGCTCTTCAAGATGATAGATACAGAAGATGCCCGATTGTTCTTGACTGCAAGGGGATGTTTAACTTCAATTTGTAGGTTAATAACCCAAGAGGTGGGTAATGTTGAATCCCAGGAGAGGAGCCTCATATTGACATATCGCAGGGATTTATCCTTCATAAGCTTATAGAGCTCCTCAGCAAATTTCTTGAGGTTCCCAATATCCGATCAAGGTATTGTGCTTCTTCGATTTTGTGAATTTGTTCGGTGCATTTTTTTTCTCTCCATTTGTGACCGATTTGTTGCTGATCCTAGATTCATGCGAGATGACTTGCTGTCTGAAGTCCTCGAGGCTCTTCTTGTCATTCGGGGCCTGATAGTGCAGAAGACAAAGTTGATAAGTGATTGCAATCGGCTTCTAAAAGATCTTCTAGACAGTCTTCTGCTTGAGAGCAGTGAAAACAAACGACAGTTCATTCGAGCCTGTATCTCTGGTTTGCAAATCCATGGAGAAGAGAGGAAAGGACGAACTTCTCTGGTATGGGAGGGGCTTCTAGCTGAAGTCTTTGATTGTTTGTTTTTTCTGAGTGTTGGATAGAATTTTCAGTCCTACAGTTCATTGATAATTGTTCATATTTTATTTTTTAAATTTTGAGCTTTGTTTTCTGGTAAATTTGATATCATTATTCCCAGTTTGTTATTAGGCTTAATTTAATCTACAAGCATTAGTAGTTCACATGTTAAACTGAAGTGTTATTAGCTTATTCATCATTGATTCTTTTTTTTTCTGGAAGTAAAGGCTTCTTGATTAGTGTACTTTTAGACATAGAAGTGTAAAATATATTGGAGTTGGTTGAACTTTTCCATCCTAACAAGTTTCAACCTTTTATGCAGTTTATTTTGGAGCAACTCTGCAATATGATCTGTCCATCAAAGCCAGAGCCTGTTTATCTCTTGGTTTTGAACAAATCACACACCCAAGAAGAGTTTATCAGGGGATCAATGACTAAAAATCCTTACTCCAGTGCTGAGATTGGTCCATTGATGCGAGACGTTAAGAACAAGATTTGTCATCAATTGGATTTGTTAGGTCTTATTGAAGATGACTATGGCATGGAGTTGTTAGTAGCTGGCAATATAATCTCTCTCGATTTGAGCGTCTCGCAAGTTTATGAGCAAGTCTGGAAGAAGTCACATAATCAATCACCAAATTCTATAGCCAATTCTGCTTTGCTATCTTCCAATGCATTCACACCTGTCAGAGATTGTCCGCCTATGACAGTAACCTACAGGCTTCAGGTTTGTTTCACCATTCAAAGCTATACTTATTGTCTTTGATCTATGGATCTTGCACGTTGAAAATAGCAATACAATCCTAGATGACAGTGGAATTTCTTTGTGAACGACTTCTTTTATTTCTTCTTGTATTTGTAGTTTAGGACTTCGAGCACTTATGTTCTCCATACTCATGATTTCAGCTGCAGAGGAGCCATTAAGGCTCTTAATATAAATTTGCTTTTTGGTTTTGGTAGATGAGCTGCTAATTTGGCTTTTAATTATAAAGATTAAGATACACAAAAAAGTTATACAATAAGCAGAGGCATTCTAATATTCCAAAAAAATGCACTTTATAAAAAAAAATGTTCCAAACAATATTGCTCAAGCGTGATTGCAGTCACAGTTTGATTTTTTTTCCGTATCCTCCTGTGTTCTCCCAAATGAAGGTCCATTCATAGGTAAAGAGTGTTTAGGAAGTTTGGCATTGCTTGGCTGCCAACATTTGTCTTCAGTCAAAGCTTGTCGTGGAAGATTTAATTAGAAAAGCTTGACTGCATTCTTTTTCTAATATGTACTTTTGTTAATATTTTCAGGGCTTAGATGGTGAAGCTACTGAGCCCATGATTAAAGAATTGGAGGAGGACAGGGAGGAAATGCAGGATCCTGAGGTTGAGTTTGCAATAGCAGGCGCTGTAAGGGAGTATGAGGGGCTAGAAATTATTTTGAGCATGATTCAGGTGTGCACCTTACCCCATTACGTTGGACACCAGATCTATTCTCTAAAATGAAAAAAAAAAAAAAACTCTTACTAACGGGTTGGTTGCATGCATTTGCATTCATGCGATTAACAAATTTCTAAAAGACACTACAGTTCATGTGCGGTGCACCAAGTTTGGCACACTTCAGATGCATGCTATAATGTCTCTTTCAAGAAATAGAGTGGGATAGGAAAACATTAATTAGTACTTAATAAACTACTTTTAGTAGTAAATTTACATCTTCAAATTAGTTTTAAAAATACCAAGTTAATTGGTATTATAATTTGGAAAATTTGGCAACCCGAGTGGCTCAAAATGTTTAAATATAAAGGGGTGGCTTCGAAAAATGTGGCAACTAAAGGGGCAGTTTTGGAAATTCTGTAATGATTTATGGAATGTTAAAAGGCCAAAAAGCCCTGGATTCTCTCGAACTTTATTAAATATTACAGGGACATTTTTTGAAGAAAAAAAGGGGCAACAATGATGACACCTAAGGGGTCAAGTTCATTATAGCTAGTAGAGATGTTCTTTTTTGTAGTCCTGACCTTTTTATATTTCAAGAGAGTGCTCAGTATGATTGCGGTTCATCCCCCTGTGACCTGGTTTTGCTGTGTTTAAATGCAGTAAATGGGATTTGTTTCAGTGATTTTCAAGAATCCTTTCAGAACTATGTTTATATCCTTTTATTTGAGTATCAAAGATATTTCTTACCTTCTTCCTGGGATAGGTTTTCAAAAATGGAACTCTCATCATCTATCTGATATGTCTTGAATATCCAGTTCTATTATCCTTTTTCCTAATTTCTACTTGTTTGATTTTGATTGGGTTTCATAATATTGATAGTGACTACTGACTAGTGGTGTTCTTTATGAAATTGTGTATTGGTAATCTTCTTCTGTTTCCATTTCTCTAATGCAAAGTTCTTCTTTGGCTGGCAAGAGATGTTTATTCCATCTATATTCTTTTTATGTCTGACTTTCGCATCCAAATTGACAGCGTTTGCGGGACAATGAGTTGAAGTCCAACCAGGAAGAGTTGGTTTCAGTGCTCAATCTCCTCATGTATTGCTGCAAAATAAGAGAGAATAGAAGGGCCTTGTTACGCCTAGGAGCTCTTGGTCTGCTTCTTGAAACGGCAAGGCGTGCCTTCTCAGTGGATGCCATGGAGCCAGCTGAAGGAATTCTTTTGATTGTTGAGAGTCTGACAATGGAGGCAAACGAGAGTGATATTAGCATCACCCAGAGCGTGCTCACAGTCACTAACGAAGAAACTGGAGCTGGGGAGCAGGCCAAGAAAATAGTCCTCATGTTCTTGGAAAGATTGTGCCATCCTTCTGGTCTCAAGAAGTCCAACAAGCAGCAGAGGAACACTGAGATGGTGGCAAGGATCTTGCCTTACTTGACTTATGGAGAATCAGCAGCAATGGAAGCACTCATCCAGCACTTCGATCCTTATCTGCAAGACTGGGGTGAATTTGATCAGCTGCAGAAACAGCATCAGGACAATCCAAAAGATGAGAGCGTGGCTCAACAAGCAGCCAAGCAGAGATTTGCATTGGAGAACTTTGTTAGAGTTTCTGAGTCGCTAAAGACGAGTTCCTGCGGGGAGAGACTGAAGGACATTATTTTAGGGAAGGGGATTACTGGCGTTGCTGTTAGACACTTGAGTGAGAGCTTTGCATTTGCTGGGCAAGCTGGCTTCAAATCGAGTGCAGAGTGGGCACTTGGTCTAAGACTGCCATCAGTCCCACTGATCTTGTCTATGCTGCGGGGACTGTCCAGGGGGCATTTGGCTACTCAAAGGTGTATTGATGAAGGAGGGATCTTACCCCTACTTCATGCTTTGGAAGGGGTCTCTGGGGAAAATGAGATAGGTGCAAGGGCTGAGAACTTGTTGGACACACTATCTGATAAGGAGGGTAAAGGGGATGGGTTCCTAGAGGATAAGGTTCGCAAGTTGCGGCATGCTACCAAGGATGAGATGCGGCGTCTAGCTCTGAGGAAGAGAGAAGAGTTGCTCCAGGTAAATTTTCTTTTAGCCTTTTCATTTCAGACATGGTTTGACTTATTTTAATAGTTTTTGTTAGTTACTGGAATACGGTTCAAAGAAAAGTCGCACGATTCTCATGATTACCAAAAATGAATTCTTTTGCTGATGGCCTACTTCTGTTTGGTGGATTAGTGAAAAGATCTCTTTATTCCGGGAATGGTTCAGTGAGTTGAATTTAGCACTGCCAAATTGTATATGAATTTGTACAAATGACGTATGGAGATGTGATTGATTTTTCTGAAGTGTTGTGGTGAAGCTTCAAAGTAAACCTAGGGTATCTGTTGGTAGATTGTAATGGTGGTCACCTAGGGCATGTGCATTTGGCTTTCAAGAGGGAAACAACCAACCACCCAAATCAACCAATTGGTTGACAAGGATCTGTTGCATTCTTTTGGAGAGTCAAAATATGTATGGTCAATGAATGTTATGCTCATCCGATCTGTTCACTTTTACCATAGGAGATCTCTGGAAACCAGTCAATTGGGGGCCATTCCATTGCTGGTGCGCCATTAGTAGACTCTTGTTATGGAATACCAGACTACTACCTAAGATTTTCTTTACACATTTAGTTTTGGAAATTATTAGAACACCCTTTGCATGATCACAGCTGGTTTTTAAACGTGCCCTAACTGCTCCAGTTTAGAATGAAGTCATGGAGATGTACATCTGTTGTATCCTTGACTGTCATTTTATATATAATTGCTGTTTGCACTTTGGAAACTGAGGAGTCTTTACAATTGTTCTTTTTATTCCGTTGTCTTGCTGATTTAAAAAGGAAAGGAATGAAGGAACAAAGTATAACTTCTCTCTTATTGAAGTTTTCAATATATATATATTTCCATGGATCTTCTTAGTGGCTCTGAGTCTTTATATTTTCCATGGCCAAAAATAAAAATGTTTCTATAAAATAGCTCTTGCTAGTTTGGTGTTTTACTTTGTAAGTTGTAACTGAAATTGTGCTTGCCAGTTAAGACAGTAGACTGTTTGATCAGTTCTTTTTCTCGACCTAGCATACTCAACCGAAGACGTAAGCTATTATTAAGTAGATCCTTGAAATTCCCCTGGGGTTCTCATGTTGACAGGCTTCGAGTGACATGGGTATGGATATTCGATCCATGTCATATAAGCAGTAACATACTAATTATATATAGCTGTGTCCCTGTATCATCAGATTTGGTGGCCATGCAGGTCACAACACCCAGGGCCTGTTTGGAAAGCTCATGGTTTCAGGGCCTAGCACTGTTCTAGTCCAGTTCAGGGATGGAAGAACTGGTCTTACGCTGCAACCTCTTTTTAAAAATCCAACTCTGATCCTATTTCAAAGGCAAATTCTGAAAAAGTGGGGCACAAGAAGTGGTCCCACAGTTACCAAACACAGGCCACAATGACTGGACTTGGACTGACCTCTGCTGGCCCCGTTTTTTGGGCTTCTAAACAGGTGTCTAGACTACATTACAGAACCTGGATAATGTAGGATATGAAGATGGCTTAAATTTTTGTGAGAGCTTATTCACATGATAAGTGATGTATGACTTTGAGCAGCTTTTTCTGTATGTCAAGTTTGCTACTTTTTTTTTCTTTCCCTTTTTGTTTAGTTCTGTTTCTCTTTTTAACTGTTCCTGGCTTGGGAACAAAGTAAAGAAAATCATAGGAAAAATAGATCCATATTTCTTTAATTATGTAGCTGAAGTTTTCATGTTCGTTTTATGCAATTGGAACAGGGTCTTGGGATGCGTCAGGAACTGGCTTCAGATGGTGGTGAGCGCATCATCGTAGCACGACCAATCATTGAGGGCTTGGAAGATGTGGAAGAGGAGGAGGATGGACCAGCGTGCATGGTGTGCCGAGAGGGCTACAGTTTGAGGCCTAATGACATGTTGGGCATTTACTCTTACAGTAAGCGTGTGAACCTGGGTGTGGGCACTTCAGGGAGTTCCCGTGGTGAGTGTGTTTACACAACCGTTAGCCATTTCAACATCATACATTTCCAGTGCCATCAGGAGGCCAAGCGAGCTGATGCGGCTCTTAAGAATCCAAAGAAAGAGTGGGAGGGAGCTACACTCAGAAATAACGAGACCCTTTGCAACTGCATATTCCCCTTGAGAGGCCCATCTGTTCCCATGGCACAGTATGTCCGCTATGTTGACCAGTACTGGGACAACCTCAATGCCCTTGGACGTGCTGAAGGGAGCCGACTCCGGTTGTTGACTTACGATATTGTTCTGGTATGGAAAAATCTTACTGCTTATTTATCCTTTTGATTTAATTTTGTCAGTCCTGTCATATATATTCATATCTCTTCAGAGTGATCCTGCTTTTGCATGTTGTACATTCAGAAGTTCTTAGCTAGGTTTAAAAAGCGGGAAAATTTAGGAAATTAGATGGGTTGTATCGGATATTTGGTGCTTGTGCAAGCTGTACATGATTTGAATGTGGCATGTGAAGTAACTGGAATTCCTACTAGTGCTATGGTTCACCTAACTACCTCACTCAATCCATGAACTACCAACTGGAATTCCTACTCCATTAATTACCAAAGATCTTGCCTGGATATGAGATCACCAGTCGGGATTTACAGGTATTTCTCTGGTAGTTTCATCTGTAGGCTCAAGGCTGTGTCCTCTATTCAAGACGATGTAGTTCCTCTTCAAGTCATTAGAGAACAAGCAGCCTCGTACAGTAGTTAGAGTAGGGTATGGAGGGTGGTAGCACTCTGATGACGTGCAATCTTATTAACCATGTTTTGGCTAGGTTTGGAACATTAGTATGTTTTGCTTAAGCATGCACCTAGCACAACCTACTTTTTGGGAGTGGCACAGATCAAAGATCTCTCCTTGCTTTTCATTCATTGCACATTCTGCCCAATTTTTATAAAATATATACAGAGCTCGAAACCTATTGTAGTTTTCTGCATCACAAAAGATTTTGCTGTCGTTCCTTTCCAGGATTAACATCTATTCTGTAATTTGAGTTGTGTATTCTATCTGATTTCATGTACATTTGAATGTCATGCAGATGCTAGCTCGATTTGCAACGGGTGCTTCATTCAGCACGGACTGCAAAGGTGGTGGAAGGGAGAGCAATTCTCGCTTTCTTCCTTTCATGATCCAGATGGCGCGTTACCTTCTTGATCAAGGAAGCTCAACTCAGCGACGGGCCATGGCCAAGGCTGTTTCAGCCTACTTAACCTCATCTACATCAGATTCCAAGCATTCTACTCCAACTGGGGGTCGTCCCTCTGCTGGAACCGAAGAGACCGTCCAATTCATGATGGTGAACTCTCTCCTCTCTGAATCATATGAATCCTGGTTGAATCACCGCTGCGGCTTCTTGCAGCGTGGGATATACCACGCATACATGCAGCACACACATGGTCGGTCCACACTTCGCCTATCCTCTGATCCAACAGCTGTAATAAGATCAGAAGCTGGGAGTAGCAGCGAAAGCCCCGGAACAGAAACAGGAGACAGCAACCTCTTCTCCATCGTCCAGCCAATGCTTGTGTATACTGGCTTGATCGAGCAGCTGCAACGGTTCTTCAAGCTCAGCAAATCGGTGAATGCAGCAGCCGGAAGTGCAGAATCGACATCCACGGAATCAGAGGGAGATGATGGAAGTGGCAGTTTCGAAGGTTGGGAGGTAGTGATGAAAGAGAGACTGGTGAATGTGAGGGAGATGGTGGGGTTCTCGAAGGAGCTATTATCGTGGCTTGAGGATATAACCTCGGCCGGGGACTTGCAGGAGGCATTCGACATTATGGGGGTATTGGCTGAGGTGCTTTCCGGTGGGTTTTCACGGTGCGAGGAGTTCGTTCAGGCTGCGATCCAGGCTGGAAAAAGCTAAAGATCATTCACAATTCAGGAGCATTGCCCCTCAAGGTTTAGTCTCTATTTACTACTGTGTCGATGTGTAAAGAGGGGATTTACATGTCTATCCAATACATACAGTTCTCTTGAAATTGAAATCTTTGCTTTTAGTTTTGTGCGCTCACACTGGTCATTTCGTATTTTGCTAACGCGCATAACATGGATATCATCTCATAACCACAGCACCTAGCGTACGTTAGCATTTGGAGCACGAACATGGTGGGACTAGGTACTTGCGCACCCATACTAATTTTATGGCACTATCAAGTATATGAACCCCAACTGCCCATCAACGTCGAAGCTTGACGTATTCTGCTGAACACTCAATGTCAGAGTCAGGACAAACCGACTTCTCCCCCTCCCTATCTATCTCATCCATTCGCGTATCGCCACGTCGTTAGCATTAAGACAAAAGTCTCGCAAACGGACGGCAACTCACGTGGGGTGGTAACCGAGCATGGGCTAGTGGGTGAGTCGTGCTGCTCACCAGTCACGACCACTGCGTTCCGCGGAGCGCTAATTTGTTATCATTTCATCCCAGAATGCCACGTGGAATTTTTGGACCCACTGATTCAGATGTTTGGCCCATCCATTGGGGATCTACAAACAAAAGAAAATGCTCAATCTGACCGTTGATTTGAGCACCTAAAAGAAAATGCTCAATCTAACTGCTAGAATCACCACATGAAGGGGCTGGCAATGCATAAAAAACTAGGTCTGGAACCTTATGATTACAAATTGTGATACGATCTCTTATCAAATCAGTACCGAATCGACCTGTTCTGATCTGATACTGACCCGATATTTATACTATATATATTATTTAAGACTTGGGGCTCCGAGTGACTCGTTTTTTCACTCGTGTCCTCGGCTATGGATTTCACGAATCCAACGGTGGTTTTGCTTTGGCAAAAAGTGAATGTGCTATGAGAATAGTGATAGAAAGACGAGTCCCCTGAGCGCGTCTTTATATATCGGATCGGACTCGGAACCGATGTAATCATGATCGATTGAATTTCTCGGATGGGTACAAAATCACTACCAATCCGACTGGAAGTCGGGAACCCGATCCATTGGCAGCCATATATGAAGCTCGATTCCAACGACTAAATCAAAGCTGATTTTCGGCGTGGGCCAGGGTCTAAAAGAGTGCCACGTGATCATTTTGGAATGGTCGCCATCCCCATACTCCTCTCCAGTGACCTTTCCCTGCTAGGTGGCGATATTTAGCTCCTATTATCGTCTCAATGGTGACGTGGCGGATTTAGAATGATATGAGTTTGACAGACGTATTAAGAAACTAATTACTAAGAACAGAGAGTCGGTAGAACTGAAGAGTGAGATGATCATGAACATGATCTAACTACATGTGCAGTAAAAAAAAAAAAAAACATGAACTCCGCTCTCTATTTCTTCTATATTTGATTAATTCCAGAAACAGTAGAAATAACCCCCCCCACCCAAAATATAAAAAAAAAAAAAAAAAAAAAAAACCCCAACTTGCAAGTTAGTTGCAGAACAACACCATAATCAAGCCAAACAACCTCCAAAGGAACCCCAAAAATAAAATGGAAAACAAAAGTAAAATTTACATAGATGGACAGTCCTTTTTTTTCCTTGGTTTTTGGATTTTCTCTCTTTTTTTTTTTCCTGACATTTGCTGTAAATGGTGAGATTTACGGTAGGTAGAGAGGATGGTCGTTCTCAGACCATTGACTTTGACTCCAGTATCCTTGATCAACGGTGCTCGGCAAATCAAACAACCCTTGATCGCCGTTGCACTGCCAGTCTAACGCCGTTAAACCTCCGTTACTCGTTCTGTTCGTCAAGCCAGGCAAGTCAACCGGAACTGTCTGATCAAGAAATCCGGCCGTTAACTCGTGCATCTTTAGCTCTTCAACCATGCTCGTCATCTTGTGTTGTTGTGGCTGAATTTGCTGTTGTTGCTGATGCAATTGGAACGGCGAGATATTAGAGAAGTTAAACCCTAGAATTGCCGGATTTGACGCTGTCATCAAGCTAGTAAAGCTTCCGTTTTCCGGAAAAATCCCGCCTTCCGACGCCTGGTCTAGTGTGTCCAGCATCGACGGTTCAAAATTAGGGTTAGGGGTTCGGGAGACAAAAAGTCCCGAATCAGGGAACTTGAGTAGTCCAGCGGCAGAACTCGTAGAAGCCGCCTCCGTCGTTGCGGCGGTAAGGCTGGAGCTCTCGCTGCTCGAATGCGAGTTTGATTTTCTCTCCTTCTGAAGCTCCGGAGAGGGTTTCGGCTTCGATCGCTTGGTTTTCCGGCAACCGCCACCGACTGGGACGTTACGGAGGACACCGCCTTTGGTCCAGTAGCGTCGACAGCTCTTGCAGAAATGGCGAGGCTGAGAAAGGTTGTAGTTGTTGTAGTAGCAGAACTTGGTGTTGAGTGAGTCGCAGCGAGGGCATTTCAGAGCTTGGTTCGGGTGCGGTCGCAGCCTCCGCTCTCCTCCAAAGATCCGAACTCCTCCTCCTCCACCTCCGCTCGTCATTGATCGAAGATCTTGCATTACGAAAAACCTGTGAAAACTGTAAAATCTTTAGTTTTCCTGTCAGCTTACACGTCAGATTTACGGTGATAGTCGCTGTAGAAGCGTCGGAGTATCTGGATTATCGCTTCTAGGAGCTTCTGGAAACTTCTTGATCGCAGATTTCCGGCGATTTTCGCGGCCAAAACTTTGCATTTCCCGGTGCTAAACTGCTAACACACGCACGCACACACAGGCGGGATCCATTCTCTAAAAACAAGACCTTCGTTGACGTCCATACATCCTGACAAATATCCCCTATATTTCTTCATATTTTTTTCAGTTAATTTCAAAATTACGGAAATAACCCTCGTATTTTATAACTGTAACCGCCTTACAAATGAAACACAATACCCAAAATAACCTCCATGTATGTGCACATGCCGGTCCTAGATAACTGACATTTTAGTAATTTTGTTGTCTTAACTGCTATCTCAAACTGGACTGGCCGTTATAACGGTAACGCCTCAACGCAGTTACCTTTTTTCGCTGTTAGGACAAAAAAAAAAGAGATCCGTTTTTTTTTTTAAAAATCGTTTTTGTTTTACCGTTATCCAGTTTTTTAAATAATAATATTGACCTTTTTACTCAGACGTGAGTAGTGTGACTCCGTCGTAACGGCTGTTATACGGTTATAGCGATAACATTCAGTAACCGTTATAACATTTATCAGTCCGCACTGTCGACGAAACCACTCCCCACCGTACGTCCGTGGCAGAGGATAGTCCGTTCGTTACCTATACGTGGACGGCTGCTAGGGCCTCCACAAACCTCTTGTCGGCCACCTGCTCTCTCCGTGCTTGTTTCGAGTGCTCAGTAGAGCGCCACGTTGTCGTGTTTGATTGGTCAGTGGCCAATGATTGTTACCAGTGGGAGGTTACTGTACGGCCGACCTGATCGTCTCGGAACTGTTGTATCGTAGTACTCAGAGTACGGGAAGGTCATCCGTCTCAACTACGAAAAAAAACCTTGTTTTTTCCTAAAAATACGAAAATACCCCTCTCTGCGCTCTCTTATCTTCACTTTCATGGCAACAACGTTAATTTCTTAAAGTTGGGGCTTAGTCTTATAAAGTTATAATTATTGTGTTGCATGAGTGATGACAGAGACTAATACTTTGCTGGCCCACGACGGTCACTGACCGCCCACAACATGAGCCACGTGGTACTTTTTAGAGGAAAATGACCGAAGTATCATTGGCCAATCCGTAGGTGGACCCACAAATGAAAATCAACCTGATTAGTGATTCTAAGCCTTGGATTGGAGTCATTTTCATGGATTGATTTTAACCGTGGGAATTTGAGCATTATTGACCATTCTTTGGGCGGGGTAGAAGGATAGAAAGGTTTGAGATCACCAATCAGGCTGATTTTTGGTTTGTAGGTACACCGTACATCTAGGTATTGGCCAAACATCCATACGGTCATCGTCCTCTAAAAATGCACCACATGGTTCATATTGTGTGTGGTCAGTGGCTGTCTGACTGTCGCCGGTCAGCCAAGTTTACACAGTAAGTGATGGCTATTTTGGTAATTTCGATGTGTACTACTATACGCGTTGTCGTGGCTACAGACACTGACAGGTATCAGTCATACGTGGCAGTTTATAATGACACTATCCAAAAACCCACTCCAAGTATACGCAAAATATACAGTGTTGGTGTCTACTATAGAGATGAGTACTTCCCATCATCAGAACTGTACAATCCCTACCATTGATTAGATCACGATGATCCAAAAACCTGATTCACAAACTGAACGGTCTGAAATTGACGATCAAATGTGTCAATATTTAAAAATCCAATCCTGTCTAGAGGCGTCAGATTAGTTAGACATTGTGACGCTTTGAATGACAGGTGTAGTAAGAAGATGTGTGAGAGGCACATGCACATGGGACGGTGGGGCTCCAAATTATGTTCAGTGTGGTACTTGTCCACGTCACCAGTCTTCTCTCTCTCTCTCGTCACCAGTCTTCTCTCTCTCTCTCCATCCTTTAAATGGAGACTGAACACATCTTTCCCGATCTCTAAGATTGAAAAAGATCTGGTGGTGTTTGGGTCTACTTGGTTATATGTGGGTGGACGTCGCTGTTATAAAGCCACCAACTTAGAGGTTAGCCCTCCCCCCCTCCCTACGGCCCAGTCGGTTGGAAAGGAGACATCCCCCCCACAAGTTGGGTCCCACCCACCATGTGTTGTAGGGGCCCACCACCTTAGACTTCTTAACGTTTCTACGTGTACTCTCTGCTTTGGTTCATTTTCCTAATTAGGGAATCTTTCCCACTCGACACGTGTTAAGCGCCGAACGGTTCGATCAATCGATCTTGTAAACAGCATAACCACACACGTGGTGGACTATCTTCCACTCCAAAAATGGATTTCATTATTATTATCCTCTGATCTTCTATAGACTTTGTCTATACAATTGAGGATTGTAGTTAATAGTCTCTGCAATTCAACGAATATCCTGCAAGATCTCATTTTGTTCAAACTCTTAATTTAATCCAACGGTGGCAGTTAATTATGCATTAAAAAGATACCATTACACCCTCCCTTTTCTCTAATCACGTCGATGTTGCAACCGACCGTCATATCGAATAAATATAAGAGAAATTGAAAATAATATTTTGTCATTAAATAAAAAAATGTGAATATTCTTTTAAGTTCAAAATTTACCCTTTTATCCAATAAAAAAACATGATTTAATGTTTAATAAACCGTCGATACGGTTGACAAGCACCCGTCCATTGACGATGTTTGTTCTCGACTGTACATCTCAATCGGTTAATGTTGACGCTCAGCACCGCAATGGTGCACCGACAAAAAAATAAAATAAAAAAATCCCATTTTTCACAGTCGAGCGAGTCGGCATTGGGTTTTCCGACATTAATTTTTTTTATTGAAATAAATATCCATAAGCAATGGTACTAAGCTGGGGACCATTTTCGCTCGAAACGGGGGATGGGCCACACCGCGAAAATTAAGAAAAAACAATAATAATAAATAGATTAATTAATTAAATATTAGGATGTGGTTCCCCTTGGGGGTGGGCAGGAAGATGAAGTGGTTTTGAGGTAGCATCTGATCCAATGATACGTACATATATTTATACATATTTTATAGTATCTAAGCTTGATTATTTTTTATTAATTGAGAATGTTCTTCAGTCTTTGGTTTAGGTGGGATTTTGATATGGTGTGGGTCCCACCACTGTCTTACCGTGTGTCGGAGCCTTTGACAATGAAGGTTCGATGGGGCGCTTTTGGTATTCAATTTTCTGGGTCCCACCTTGTTTTTAACTATGAAGTGTTACGCATCCGAGTAGCTTCTCATGTGCACTTTTGTGGGTATATATATATATATTTAAAAAATACAGTCGTTGCATGCATGGTTTAAAAACCGCCGTTTAAACGGTAACGCCCCAAGCCCGTTTCCGTTAAAATCGTTTAAACATGTTTTATTGTTTTTGAAAAAAACAGCCGTTTTTATTTTAACGGCCATTAAAATCGTTTAAACAACCGTTTAATTCTGAAAAAATTTGTGAAAAAAATGACCTTTAAATCCGTTTAATTTCCATTAAAATCTGTTTAATTCCGTTTTTTTTTTTTTTAATTTTCAAATTTCAAAATTTGAATTTCAGCGCCATTTTTTCTGTTAAAATCGTTAAAACCATTAAAACCCGTTTAATTCCTATAAATTCCGTTTTTTTCCATTTTTTTTCCATTTTTGCCCCTGGCCATTTCAATCCATTTTAACGGCGTTTAAACGGTAACGCCCCCAGTCCGTTTAACCGTTAAAACGGCCTCCTTTAAACCTTGGTTACATGTACTAGTTTTACGACCGTCCGATCGTGTTTCATCACATCTGATAATTAATAATCATAATCACAGGGTACCCAATAGAAGGTGTTAGTTTTTGGATCTGTTAAATAATCAGGTGGTGCTTAGCGTGGTTTAAAAAACGGCAATTATAATTTAAATAATAGCCTTTATAACGGATTCGGACCTCCCATTATGTTATGTACTGTTTTAACGCTCAGAAAATTAAGATAACAACCATTATTTTCTGAAAAAAAAATTGTAATAAAAACGTCGGATATTTCAGTTATAAATTTTACTGAATTTGAATTTTAGCATCATTTTTTTCTGTTATTTTCCTGTTTTTTGGTTTTTACCCGTGCGTTACAATCTGTTATAACGGAAAAAATGGTAACGGCCGGTTTTAAACCTTGGTGTTTAGGTCTATTCCCTACTTGACCACAAGAAGTAAACCGGCCAACTCTTATGGATGTACAGATCTGAACCTGACCCATTGCAAATTAACCTAATTTCAGTACAAGCCGCACACAGGGAAAAATTGAGCCCATAATTTGATGGGCCCCATATTTGGTTCAGGAATTTTCTATAGATCAAATGCTTGAGATCATTCCTGTTAAGAACGAAGGCGCCAATGCAATAGAAGAAGAAAAATGAGAAACAATCAAATCACAACACGAGATATGTGTGGTTCATCCCATGTAGTCTACGCGTTCACCGAGATCACAACCGGTTCACTACCGAGAATGAGAAATCATCAACAAAGGGAATAGACCTCTTCTTCGCTTTTATAAATAAAAGAAGATGCCCTAAAACCTAAACTATCAAATTCTCTCCTCACTCGCAAAACCCTAAACAATCAAATCCGACTTTAAATAGTAGCCGTAGACTCTAAAATCAACAACGGCCGTCGAATTTGACTTTATAACGAATGGACTATATTTATCCATGGAAAAAATTACCTCCCGGATCATAAGTTTATACTTTCAGTCCAACGCAACCGCCTCTTCATCATTGGGTCCAAAAACAACCGTCAACATTTTAAAAATGTATTCCTACTTTACCCTCATAGGTAGAGAGACGTAAGCTTAGTGGGTTTTAATAAAAAAAAATGAAAAAGAAAGTAACTAAAGAAATTAAAAAAGGAGAGACTGCAAACTAAAAATCAGCGAATCGTCAGATTTTTGTACCCACATAATGCTCAATTGTGCTCAAATTCCTATGGTTAAAATCAACCCATAAAAATATCTTCAATCCAACGCTTAGAGATCACTGATCAGGTTTATTTTTGGTTTGTAGGTCCACCTAGTCATTGGCTAAACATCAATAAGAGTGTGACACATGGCTCGTATTGTGGGCTGTGATCAGCTTCACTCACATCTCAGTGTACTACCAATTACTTATGCAAAAGGAGGGGTAGTACTAAATTACCCTAATAAAAAATCGTTAAAGCTAGGTCTCTACCTATGAGGGTAAAGTAGGAATAAATTTTTAGAAGTTGCTCAAACTAAGCTGATTGGGGTTTTAAGTCCATATTTCTTAAAAAGCAACCCTTTTTGGTACCCAATAATGAAGAGGTGGTTGCCTTGGGCCATAAGTTTAAACTTATGGTTTTGGAGGTAATTTTCCTTTACATTTTATAGGAAGAAAATGACGTTATTTATCTTTTTTGGTGATATGAGACGCTTATGGAGGACTAGACAGTGAGGCTTTGAGTTTCTGTGTTTTCTCTCTTTATTTTTGTTTTCCTTGTTTTGGCTGTTCTCGCCCTTCTTTTGTTTCTGTCTCGAGATTTCCTCCATCTCTTTATTTTATCTATTTATCAGCTTTGGCTTATAAAAAAATTAAAAAAAAATTCCTTCGAGGCGCGACCGTTAAACTCCACTGAGGAGGGTTTGCGGGGAAAGCCGCTGATCAAGCTTCACAATCCCATTAAATTCAATTTTGACTTGGGAGACTAACCTAGTAAAACATGGGTCCCATTTCCGTCCATGTGATCCACCTATCATGACATTAACCTTAAAGATAGTTCTCAATAGACGGCGAGCTATGCACTATGCACCTGATCGGCCCTGTCTGTTATCCACCTGATCATTTCTCATTTTTAAAACCATGGAGCATTTTTTTGTTTTTTGTTTTTCGCCAGTTGAATTATAGATAACAAGGTTTAAAATGGGCCGTTATAACAGTATAACGGACTGCGGGCGTTACCAATTTTCGTTATAACGATTTGTAATGCTCAGTGGCAAAAATGAAAAATAACAGAAAAAGGGGGAAAACAGAGAAAAAACGGTAGTACATAACGTAACGGGGGAGCTCCAAATCCGTTATAACGGCCGTTTTTTAAACCATGAATATTGAAATGGGGAAATATGTTTTTCTAACTTTGTAGAGGTTCTTGGACATATCCCCAATTCATGTGGGCCCCACCCGACAACAGATGCAAGTGTAGTTTTCTTTGGTTCCAAGCATTGGTGTTAATAAAGGAACCCCAAGATCTCCAAGTCACATCTATAGCGACCACATCACCCTCATCTCCACCACTAAAGCAACCTTAAGATCTAGTTAATTAACTAAAAAAATAAGATCTCTCATTATATTAAACTACCACATTTCTCTGATTAATCTACAGATTAGTCATTATCGAGATGTTCACGGCCTTTTGATTCTTCTTGGGTCCCACCCAATTTTGATCTAGACAGCTAGCATTCCACAAAGTGGTGGGACCTTGAAAACAACATAAACCATAAATTTCCTAACAGGCTTGAATCCACTTGTTTAAACCTTATTTAGTTCCCACAAACTTGATTATTTAATCTGACTAATCATGTTTTTAAAAAAACGTGCATAACGTCATTATAATGCTAACGTTAAATCGCCGTTACAATAATTTGTATTTAATGCTAAAACACGTTATAATGTTTACACTCCGTTATAACGTTATAATAGCTCCATTTTAAAACCTTGTTTATAATTGGCAATGATGCTATATGCTAGGTGGTAATTTAATATAACACCACGTGGCTATGATATCAGAGGGATATCTGGTAAATGGTGAGTGGCATGAGTGCGACCTCACAATCGCACGCCATATAGTGCCACATGGCACGTGCTCAAGTATGACACATGACATGACATGCTTCAAATTTTTTTTAATATTTTGAGGATAATTGTCTTCTATTTTTTTCTGGGTAATGGCGCACTACCCGGGATTTGGACGCCAAATAGCTCACCATGCGTGTCCCTTGACAATGCCATGTAGGAAGGACATTCTAGATGCCTCTAGAAGTTTAAACCAAGGTTTACAAGAGGCCGTTTTAACGATATAACGGACTGGGGGCTAAACCGTTAAAATGAATTGTAACGGACAAGGCAAAAATGGAAAAAAAAAAAAAAAAAAAACCCCAGAAATAATGGGAAAAACGGAAAAAATGTGGTTGAAATTCAAAGTTTCAACAACGAAAAAATAACGGAATTTATCAGAAAATAACGGCCGTTTTTCACAATTTTTTCCAGAAAACAATGGCCGTTATTTTCAAAGCATCAAAATGGTTCTTAACAGGCTTGGGGCGTTACCGTTTTAACGGCATACCATGGTTCAAACTTGATAATTTAAGGGTGATCAAGTAATTTCGTTTAATTTTCCGAAACTGAGCAATGTTCAGAGCATAAACATGGCGTGGAATCCAGAGCCTAGCCAGTAAATTCACTCAAACCGTATGAATTATTTAAAAAACGAACCGAACCACGTCCTATTCACGACTTTTCAAATTATTTCTGGATTATTCAGTATTAACATGAAATGTCATTTTATAAGACAAAAAGTTGTCGATATTTTACTTCTTTGTTTTATTTTATTTTTTAAAATTATTTTTATCAAAATTTTGAACATATTTTTAATGATAAATCCGCATTGTACTCGAACATATAAAAATAATAATAATAAAACTAATTTTTTTTTAACGGTAATAGCTGCATCGAGCAACATAATTTTCATGAGTTCGGGTTGAGATATATGAGCTTATATTCCTTGTTAATCCAAATAATTAAAGTAGCAGAGTCCCGTTGTCGTCCGACAGTATTACGACATATCGAAGAGGCTTAGATAGCAGATATTTGTATAAGGATATTATTGGCCGCACATGCAAAGGGGTATCGACATGGACGGTTCAACAACAAGCCACATGTTACAATGGAAAGGATGAAAAATAGTAACTATATTTAACTGTAGCACAGATTTCCCATCTCAATGGTATGGTGACATGTACTTAGTAGTAATCTTAAATTGTGTGGTTAGGCACCAATAGGTCGGCAAGCTACTGGATAGAGTGGGGTCTCTATGCTACTACCAAGCTTTTTAATGGCCCGTTAATGCCATTATGTCAATTATAACTGGTCACATCAGTCACATCTGATAAAAAATGCCCTAAATAATATTTTTTATTTTAAAATAACCTAACTAACGGGGTTAACGGGACAAAATAATTGTTGTTATTTCCGTTATAAGAGCCGTTTAAACGCTTAGACCATTTTTTGAATCCAAATAACTATAATTGATTATGCACACGTGAAAGGCGAAGATCCTTACATTAAGGTTTTAAATTGTCCTTTATAACAATAAAATTACTTAGTAGGGATGTCGATGTATAGTTTTAATTTTGAATCCGTATTCCAACATTATCCAAATGGGTTCGGATAATTTTTATATTTGGATGCGGGTTGATATATCCACTTCGATAATTTCCAATCATATATTAAATAAATATAATATTTATTATCTATATAACAAAACAGGGAAGTTTATACCCCCTCTTATCTATTTAGACAAAGAAGGTCTGAGATCTTATCCCCCAAATAGATGATGGATCTCAGCCATTCACACCCAATTTTGACAAACGCTTTGTTAGAGAGTGCCGTGGGCACTGGCCACCAACTATCTATATAACAAGTGACAGTGGTTGTCTTATACCCCTCTTATCTTATATGGCTTCAATAATGACTGGCTGAGATCCACTATGCTTCGTATCGATGGCTGAGATTAACTCCCACCCGATTTTGACAAACACTTTGTCGGAAAGTGCCGTGGGCACGGGCCACCCACGCATATAACAAGCTAACTCAGTTTTATTCTCTTATCTTATCCATCCATTTAATGTGGACAGTTAAATAAAGAGTGGTTGAGATCAAATCCATCGATCTAATGTGGACGGTTAGATTTCAGCCACTCAATCCATCTCATTTGGCCTCAATTTATTCAAAATTTGAATTTCAACACCGTTATTTTTTGTTATTTCTGTTATTTTCCCATTTCTCCCTTTGTACATTACAATCCCTTATAACAGCCGTTATAATGGAAAAAACGGTAACGCCCCAGTCCGTTCTACCGTTTGAGTGCCGAAGGCACCCAATTTTTGCAAACGCTTTTGTCGGAGAGTACCGTGGGCATAGACCATTTACTATTCTATATAACAAAACACATTGGTTGTCTCCCTACTTATACCTCCTCTTATAAGCATCAACAAAGAAGGGCCGAGATCTAATCCTCCCCCAAATGGACGGTGGATCTCCCCCACTCGCCTGATTTTGGCAAATTCTTTGTCGAGGAGTGCCGATGGCACGGGGCACCCACTAGTATATAGACAAATCGAACCATCGGATTCAAATTTGACATTGATTCAGAAAATCTGTTGGATTTCGAATTGAATTTGGATATCAGATTTTTTTTTTCGGTTCCTATTTGAATAATATCCATTGACAGCCCTACAGCTGAGTCAATGAAAAAGGTCAAAAAATATATTTTTTATTTTATTTATTTATAATAACCTCAATAACAGTAAAATAACGCATAATGGGACATTACAGCCATATAACGCTCAGCCCGTTTTTCAGTTTTGGATCTCACTTTCATTATAAAGTACAACGCTAAGCCCGTTTTTCGGTTTTGGGTCTTACTTTGAATATAAAGTAACGGGGTTGGGGCGTTACCATTATAACGGCCATTACAACCTCTTTTTAAACTATGCCTCGCACAACAGAAATATTATTGTAATTAGTGTAGTCTTCAAGCTCTTGTGGTCGAACCATGGGCTTTTGAGTTCTTGTTTTAACTTTCATTCAGTGCAAGCAGTCAAAAGAGACTCACAGGAGCCCAACATCCTTCTTGTATGAGGTAGTAGCACCCAGCGTTTCGTACTCCAAGAAGTGGTCATATTGACCCGAACCCCCCACCTGGTAGCTAGGCAGGTTTATCTTCTATTCAGACCTAACACATTAACTTGATACGAACCCGCCAGTGTCACCGAGCTGGCCTGACCAATTGCCTTTCATAGTCTACAGTAAGTTTGCTATTTTCTTAAGAGACATTAGTTTTATGTTGGTTGAAGTGTAACTTGTTCTAATCCGAGAAGGAAAACCCCAGCTGTTTCACCTTGTTTACCAGGCCCAAGTCTTGATTTGGAGACTGTCATAGAAAACACAAGAAACAACCTTAAAACGCCATGGAAATTCTCTCAAGTGATTCTGACATTCAAGATAAACACAACAAAATGGTGACAGAGAGCATTTTTAGTCCTATTGGTTAATTCTTGATTAAAAACATGAATTTCCATAGACAAACCATTGAGATGACTAAAAGTACCCAACAGATTAGAAAGAGAAATATATTACAATGAAACACCTCCAATCTAAGCAAGAAACCAGGCATTCACAACACTTGAAATATAAACCCAAACAAATGTAACATCTTTTCAGTGATCCAATCTTACCGCTCTATCATCTCAGGCGTCAGATAATAATCTTACTGTCTGAAGTGTGAATTTAATTTCAGTGGTGAAATAATTGCAAATTTTCAGGTCTTGGCACCCTCCAAATCATTCAAAGTTTTGAAACTACACAGCATTGATATTTCCTCTATGACCCCTACTCTCTGTTCTTGTGAGGAGAAAGGGTGACCAGGGAACTCAGCCATCCTTTTTAAATGAAGTATAGGTTCAGCCTTCATAAAAAACAATGCTTTTTGAGGTCTCTCCATGCTCATCTTCCCATAGGCGAGTACATGATCCTAAAACAGACAGTACAGAGAAATACTTTGGCAGCAAAACTAAAAGGCCTCTTCAAATGTGGGTCCAGCAGTCAAACCTCATTGTCTCTGAGCTTCTTATGGAAGTGGCGAAGAAAAATTTGGAATTCTGGCTGACCTTAACAATCCTACATTTGGAATCTATCAATAATTCAGGTAGCGATATTTAAGGGATGTGGGTGATAAATAGCCTCCCAAAAGAAGGATATCTATGGGGGAGGGGTTGCTTCCAAGTACATCATTTGTGTGAGCTTTGATGTGTTAGTATATCGCCATTACTACCTCACCAATTGTCAGATTGTAGCAGAAGCCTGACTGCCAGACAAGATCCTCAGTTCTCCACCCTAACTCTAATGTACGGGTTGAGCAAGCTCTCACTTGTACTGCTTATGAATGTGTATTTATGCTTGTTTTATCATTTCCGGAAGTTTCAACAAAAATTCTATACTATTTCCATCATTCCATGAAAATTGTATGTTTCAACACTCGTCGAAATATTTCGATTTTAAGGCTGACAAAATATAAAAGTGAAATTTAATACCTTATGTTTTGGGCACAAGGCATTTGGAGAAGGGCCACTGCCAGCCATGGAGAAGCTACATATGAGATTTGTTTCAAGAGTGAAGTGTTATATTTGTACACCAAGCCTATAAGGTATGTTAAATGACTCACCTTATCCACCAAAGTAAGGTGCATGGTTCACCTTAGACTTAAAACATACACCTTAGACCAGTACAAATTCACATGCTGCTAAGAATCCATACATGTGATTTACGCATTGCAAATATCCTAAAACATACGAGATAGCCTTGAAGATCAAAAATACTTGGCCTACATCTCTATAGATCAAATGGTAATGGGACCATCCTATGTAGTCCAAAAATCATCATGATGGGCTCCAAACATCTGTGTAAGTCTTCATAGGGAGAAAGAGAGATTATTCTTGGATAATAATCAAAAAATTGAATCATGTACATATAAGCTCTTGCGCATAGATTTCTGTTACTTCGAATGGTAAAGCCTAGCTCGTCTTGATCTAAAATAACCCCTTCAATAAATTTGTATTCATGCTGGTGCTGCCAAGATGTAAGCATGGCCTTAATAAGATCAATAAATTTTAAGGTGCAAACAGGTTTTGAACCTGAGACCTGTCACTCAACAATTCAACCTTTTAACAACTCAAGGCATTTGCTAAGGGGTTGTCTGGACTCTGGACCATGGATGGCGTGTTTCAAATAAAATGCATTTGGTGGATAAACGTCTTTTGGCACCATGTTTTGTGCATATCATGTTCAGTGCAAAAACGAAAGACACATTAAAATGGGTCCAAAAAATTAAAATAAAAAGTAAACCCATTTCTTTTCTTGCATTTTTTTTTTCACTCCAACTCATAATACACATCATCTTCCATTTTACTCTCACAACCCACAAATCAATTGCCTGAGGTCAACATCTTAACCCACAATGGAAAGCCAGCATGGTATCTCGAGCACGTTGCCATCGTTGTAGACCTCACTGGTGTTGGTTTTTGAATTATGAAATTAACAATTTATATAACATCTTTTCTACTTTGTCTTTTGTATCTCTTCAATTTTTCTTATTTTAGTTTGTACGTTTTATCATTGGTCACACCTACTTTAATAAGCAAGTCTCTATGTGTGTGTACCAAATGAAAGTTTCTCCTCTTTAGCCCCGCATCAGTAGTTTAGAAGAGCTTCTCTAGATATAGTGATTAGTTTCCTATCATGATTGCTCATGAATAATTGAGGAATATGGTAGATCACATTGTGTGCGTGCGTGCATGAAATCGTATCCCCTTAGGAGTTCTTAAACGAGAATCTGATTGCCTTACGGACTGACTGTTGGATAGCCTCTACATAACATGCCCCTTAAAAAAAAAAACTGTTTCTCCCTAATCTCCTCAACCTGTTTTCTGTGAGCGTACACATTGTGAAAAAAGTTGTTCTGCCCGTTCCTTGGATGGTGTGCGACTGTGTGTTGATCAAGATGACATGTCTCTACCTCTACATGACACGTCCCCTGCCAAAAAAAATTTGTCCCTTTTTATCCTACTCCCCAATATCCTCTCTTTTTTCTTCTTCTGTTTCTGTGAGCATATCATTGTGAAGAAAGGTGTTTTGCCTCTTCTCAATAGTGTGTGAATGTGTGTTGATCAAGATGACATATCTCTGTAAGCTTGATTTACCCTGGTGGCTAATCGTCTGAACCCTGTTGCACCAAATATGAATGGATGACTGAAGTCTTAAAGACAGACAAGATCCCACCTTCAAGTAGACTGAAGCCCATGTCACAGGTTTAGCATTTTTTATGACAACGGGAACTCGTCGAGACACCTATTAAGCTTGCCGAATGGCTCACCCATTACCCTGAACCTGAGAATGAGAAGTGACTGTGGTTGATAACTTTTAAGCGAGTAAAATGTATGGTTGGTTTCTCGAGTTTGATTCAGAGGGTTGTTACTTGTTTTGTTTATTTATTTGTTTCTCTTTGATTTGTATGTGTGTTTTTTCACATAACTTTTCCTTGATTATTAATCGGTCATGATCTATAGATTTCTTTTTTTTTGATCGGTGTCATGATCTATAGATGAGATTGTACAAGATGAAATCTTCCTTGAATTCAATAAATGATTGCAGTGATGATTATCATTGATTAGCTTTTCTATATCCATTGGATTCTGTTTAGGGTGTGGTAGACAAATAGGTTGATACCTAAATTTGCTTGTGTTCTTTCTTCCCTGCCCTTTGGGTTACTTTGTGTGAACCTTCTAAAATGCAAGTAACTCGACCAAGTCAAAGCAAATGCAGCTTGGTCAGGTCTTAACAGACTCACTTGAGTCTGGTACCTAGTGAAGTCGGTTTCAGTGATGCCTGAGTCGCACACCAAAACAGATCTTTAATCCTGGGAAGGGTGTGGAGGTCTGAAATATAGTGGGATGTTTCTAGTGTAGGAGAATGGTTGATTTACCAGGGGCTGGAAGTGAACTGGGGATATGAAGATCCACAGAGAATATAAAGACAAAAGCCGCCACCTAGAATGCCTGAAACTGAACTTCTATGAGCTTGTTAGGGAACCCATGTCCGTACACAAGGGAGAGCACTGATAAGGGATGATGTGTAGTAGTAAGAGTGCTTTTGCAGGACTGGTTGGTCACCTTAAATCTAACAAGGCAAATATATAGGCATTATAACAAAGCATCTAGATTTTCTCACTTCATTTTCTGATCCTCTTGTAGTGGAAAGGGATTTGCTCTCAATGATACAAGATGGGTAACATAGGTTAGGTGGCTTTCATTAAAAACTTGACCGTACTACCAATCATTAAAAGAAGAGGAAGTTGTGGCTTTGCTGCATATTCAAGTTATACACTATACAGAAGAGATGCCTATTAACAAGGACCAAGAGATTAACTTTCATGTGAGGCCCACAACTAAATCTCATAGCAGTTTTACCATATTAACTACTAAACAACTCTAAACTTTTGGTTTGAGTGCGTAACTAGTCAAGATAGATGCAAAGTGCACGAACTGAAGAAAGAAGAGAACTGAGGAAAGTGCAGTATGAGTCCGGATGAACTTGCAACACTAAGGATAGTATAATTTCATTACTACCAAAATTTTAATAAAGGACAAAGGGTTATCAAAGACACAGTAGTATCCCACTGTAATTTCTGAATAGTAACCTGAGTTGACTCGCAAAAGAGATTTAAGAAAGGAGCACTAGGAGGAAGATTCTGAATCTTAACAATCTGCAAGGATATGCTTGGAGAACTCCTTCCTCGTAAATTTAAAGACAATATACAGATGAAAGAGCTATTCATGCCATGCCAAGGAACCGATCATAGCTCATGTTCTATTAATACAAGCCTGGCCTTTGATCTCAGTGTGGGTGTTCTGGACCGATTTTGTTCTGATCCTTCGATAAAAAGATTCATTCTCTTCAGGTCCGTGACCCCTGGATGCCAAAGGCGTCCTTGGGGTGATCTCGTAGTTCCTACGGGGTGGAGACGATGGGGTCAGTCTATGGATTTTCCTTCCTTTTCTTTTTCATTGCCTTTCAAAATGAAACTCTATTCTTTAATTGTCCGGCTATAAATTCTGCAAGCATATTAGGTTGTCCATAAGGTTTTGCAATTCTTGTGATAGCAATGTTGAGTTTTCGGTTCACAGAAAATAATTATTGTGCCTAATCCAGGAGGATCTACATGTGTAGACATGTCATTCAGGAAAAATTACAGGACATCGATAGTTTGTGTGACGGGATGTTCACACTAAAATAGGCATACCTTTTTCATACAAACTCCAATTGGGACGATTCTTGAACCAGTGAAAAGAAAAAAATGAGATGTACACACTTGCTTGCCTACTTTGTTTGGTAGGTTTTGGACCCCTTTTGTGATCATTTGCCCCTCAAAATCGAGGTCAAAGTTGTAGATTCTATTTATAAAATCTTTGACCGAGAATATCTCTGGATCAATAGAGATTCTACAGATGCTCCAAGAGAGTTTTTAATGTACTTGTAATTCCAAATCGGAATATAAAGAAATTGTACTTTTTTACTTTTGGACTTAATATAAATAGTAATTACTATTTATAGTAAGTATCACACTACTAGAACTAGGAAAATCCTACTATTATATAAGGGGTTATTAGACTTATTAAAGACAAATTAACACAAGGAAGAAAATTATTTCCATTACTTTTACTGTTCTTGGTTATTTCTCAATTATTGTTTAGCATCTAAGTAGGGCGGATTAGAGGGAGTGGTTCATCTTCTCCTAATCGGATCAAGTTTGTATCAATGAGCTAGTTTGGTCTTTTCTGTGGGGAACCCTAGTGATGGTCCTAACACATGATCAGCATTCGCGAATTGGCAAAAAACTCTTGAATCCTCTTCAATAAGAGAGGAGAGAAAGATCGAGAAGGAAAGTTGCTCCTTTCCCCTTCTTCCCTTCCTTATCTTTCTTCTTCAATCGCAACTCTGGATGGAGCTTCAAGCAATTCTCCTTCACGTGTCCACTGATTTCACAATGGTCGTAATAGTTTTCTCGAGTAGTGTTCGCCTACTTCTTGCCCTGCTCCCCCTTTTTTCTGGCTTGTTTCCCACCAGTCTTACCCTTTTGGTTGTCATCCCTTTTTTCGATTTCTTATATTTTGCTTCAATAGCCATTCCCTTCACACTAGCTTCATCAATGGTGCTAACCTTGAGGAGTTTTAATTCCTTTCAGACGAATTCAGCTAGTCCACCAAAAGCTTCATAAAGATTTCATGGTCATCTATAGAAATCCCTACAAGAATGGCTTGTTGTGGAAATCAGTGGTGTACTCTTGTACAGATTGACCAAATCTTTGACGTAGGTACTACCACTTGATCCACCGATCCTCCTCATAGCCAATAGCTCGGTACATCAAGAGTTACATACTATCGAACACATTGAAGCCCTCGAACAGGAAGCTAAGACTATATACTCCATTACCAATTCCTAGTAGGCTTTGGGAGAGTATTTTGATGGACGTTTTAAGAAGGTTATCGAAGACAAAATTTGGACATGATTAATTTTGTGGTTGTGGATTGTTTTAGTAAGATGGTAAGCCTGATTCCGTGCAAGAAGATTGTGACTGGTGAAGTTGAGGCAAATTTGTTTTTCCCAACATGTTTGGAAGAAATCCGGTTGCCTATTTCCATAATTTCAGATTGAGATAGTTGATTCCTAAGCCATTTTGGATGTCCTCATGGGGGATGATGGCGGAGTACCGCTTTCCATCCACAGACAAATGGGCAAACAGCAGTCGCGGATAGAATGATGGTACATCCCCTTCGAGGCTATAATTTCAGGATTCCAAAAACTTGGGAAGAAAGCCTACCTTACCTTCAATTTACCTTTAATAGGGCTATTCATAGTTCAATTCAAAGATCATTGTTCAAGACATGTTTGGGATATCTACTTCCAAGTCCTTTCGATTTTGAATTCACTATTGATGATCAATAGTTTACTCTAAAAAAAAGAGGATGAAATGTTCCGGGCTCAACTTTTCTTAAAGCAAATAAGAAAAGTACACCGGGAGGTAGAGGCACATGTAGATCACAACATAAGTATTAAGGACCATCATGATCAGCATAAAGTCAAGTGTGATTTCCAAGAGGGTGAACTTGTTTGGCTTCGACTAAGCAAAGAGCGGTTAAAAGAGACCGTAAGAAGCTAAAACCTATCCTTTATGGACCGTTCAAAATTATAAAGATTGGAGAAAATGCCTTTAGCTAGACTTGCCACCTTATATGCAGATGTACTCAATAGTGAATGATGAGAACTTGAAATTGTTCAAGCCTTCTATGCTAGATGAAGACCAAGATCAAGGAACTCAATTTCCATCTGTTGATGATCTTTGGGGAGAACGAGAAGATCCATTGACTGAGGACTGTGTTTTGGAAAGGAATGTGATAGAAACACAATGGGGGAAGTATAACACTTTTCATGTTGGCAAGAAGGGCCAAGTACCTAGCCAGTCAAAGTGGTATAACAAAGGCTGAGAAACAAGAGAGTTTCCCCAACTTGAATTTAGCATGAGCTAAATCCTCAAAACATGGGGAGCTATGATCCAAGAGGATCTACATGCATAGACATGTCAGTTGAGAAGAATTACAAGACATCGATAGTTCATGAGACGGGATGTTCACACTAAAATGGGCATAACTTTGTCATACAAGCTGCGGTTAGGACGATTCTTGAACCGTTGGAAAGAGAACAAGGAGACATATGCGCTCACTTGCCTAGACCACACCAAATAAATTGTTTGGTTGGTTTTGGACCATTTTTAAAATATTGCAGTCAAAGTTGTAGATTATATTTATAGAATCTTTGACTGAAAATATCTCCGATTCCATAGAAATTCTACAGATACTCTAATAGGGAGTTTTGATGTACTTGTAATTCCAAATCTAAATATGAAAGAAATTATAATTTTTTAATTTACTAAAAATAGTAAGCATCACTTTAGTAGAACTATGGAAATCCTACTACCACACAAGGGGTTGTTTGACTGTATTAAAGACAGATTTACATGAGGAAAAAGAGTACTTACATTGTTTCTTTTTCTTTTTTTTGGATATTTTTCAATTATTGTTTTGCATCTGAGTAGGGCGGATTAAAGGGAGTGATTCCTCTTCTCCTAATCAGATCAATACCTAATAAATTAAACCACATATTTGACAAGGATATTTTAAGCCGTGCTTTTCTAGTGTGTGTATAGCAATCCCATATGCAGTAAGAGATATATTATTTAACAGCACATGTGAACTTATCAACGAAGGCAGCCACTACTTTCTTCCAGAATTCATAAACTCCAGAAAGCATATTGCAGACCAAAATGTAACAATTTTCATCAAAAGTACTATTGCAGACCAGTGCATATGGAACCGCCGTAAGGAAAGGATACTGTTATCCTGTCCACTGAAAAACTATTAAGACCCTAGGTTTTCCAAAGCTTGCTAACTGATGATCTTTAGTGTTCTGAGCTCAGTCTGTATTAAAGTTAAGATGCACAGTGAACTGAAGCAAAACATTGTAAGAAAGATCCAAGTGGATAGTTGGGATAAGGTGTATGATAATGATGATCGTCCAAGTAGTGAATATATATATCAAAACAGGTAAGTTTCTATTGATGGACAAGCAAACAAACAAACAAAGAAAGGCATGTTAAAAGTTCCAAAATTACATTTTGTGTGATTCTTGTTACACAAAAAAGCTGATGAGGATCAGATTACCTATCTCTTTCGTTGAGTACTTTTTCAAACAGAAACCCCTCCCTCCTTCAGGAGTTGAATTGCAGTGTACAACCTGCGTCGAGGCCCAACAGCATATATACCCATCTCTTTGAGGTCTTCAAAAGTAAGTTGTGGCAGCACTTCCTCATCCACCTCGTGCATTTCAAATATACCTGCATACTTTCCAAACCCTAGCTCCTCCAACCAGCCCCTAACACTATTTACAATACTATAACCGAGGCCTATCCTGTCAGCTCCACCACTGGATATGGGACCCACACAGTGATCATCATCGGAATACAAGGCATCCACTTCCTTGCAATCATCCCTCATCCAAAACTCACCAGAATCACCTCGCACCTGCATGTCCAAAACGGGTTCAACCCACTCATTCTCACGGGCTTCTTTGCTTGTATCTGAAGTCTCACGATCAGAAGCATCCTTAAAGCCATCAACAGTGTAAACATCATTACCTGCCCAGGCTGTGGGCCCAGCAAACTCGTCACTTCCATAAACTTTCCCACTTTTGTTGCTAATTTCAGGACTAACCCTAGAATTCCAAGCCCGACCAATGACACCATTGTTGCTCCTTATGCTCCTCCCCCGTCGTTTCATGAGCCTGCCCTTCCGGGTTACTGCCCCAAAATCCAACCTTAGTTTACTTGCATTAGTTTCATCTGAACTTGCAAATTCAAAATGCGATTTCGTAGAATTGGGGTTCCTATTCTCTCGGTTCCGCGGGGTATCGGCTGAAACCCTTGGAGATACACCGGGATCTGAAACCGTTAGCTCAGAACTTCGCATGGGGAACCCACAAATGGCATTAAAATTCGTCTCTCTAGGGTACTCCAGCTCATGCTTCCATCTCTTCTCCTCCAAATTTTCCTTAGGTTTCTGAGAATTCCCATGAGACTGTGACGCCGAAACGTCTCCAATCTCTCCTAACCTAACATTTGGGCGCCTCTGCCTCTTTGAATTCATGCCAAGAACCAACATATCTTTGAAACCCTAGAATTCAAAACCTGAAAAAGATCCTAAAATAACAAAAATCAAACCTAATCTCAGAATCTCTAAGAAAAAAAACACATTCTTAACCCTAAAAACAATCTATCTTGTAAAAAAAGAAAATGAAAGTAACAGTTCTCAGACCAAAATCAAAAGAACCCAGTTAAGCAAATGTCATTTTCAACAGAAACAGAACCCTAGATTTCAAGAAAATAGGAAAAAAGAGAAGGGAATATGGAGGTTGAAGAGAGCACCTTAAAAGAGGGTTCCACTACCACACTTCCTTTGTTCCATGACTTCTAGTCGAGGTTTTTCCAAAGTAGGAAAAGCTAGTGGAGTGAGCTTTTCCTTTACCAACCTACCACACCACCTATCTGGAAGGGAATGTTGGGATTTTGTTTCCTTAAAAGGAAAAAAAAGGAGTGGAGGAAAAAACTAGGTATTTTTTTCTCTGAGGAATGCTCGCAAGCATCGCCTAGTGTTGCACAGACGCACTAGACATGCCACTTGGTATACTCATTCAAGCCACTTACCCATGCATGCTGGGTCCACCTTTTGATAAACCTACATCTAGATCAGCCTGATTGGTGATTTCTAGCCGCTGGTTTCGAGTACGCCTGATGAATGCAGAAATCCAACAGCTACAAAATCACCAATCATGTTGATTTTTGGAATTTTGAGTTGTAATTTTCATTTTCCTACTACACATACACACACCCAACATGGCAGCTCAAATGGTTGGTGTGTACCCTTTGAGCAGTGTGCCAGGAGTAGAAATTCCCTTTACCTGCTTGACCGGTCCGTACAGGTTTCACCTGCCAATCCATGGGGCCCGCCCACCATGGTGACTACAAAAAAAATTACTACACATACACACTCATGTGGTACCAAAGTGAAAGTCACATACTTCAAGTCACCCAAAATCAACTCCTATTTTTGGAGCATAGGTTCACCAAGAGGTGGGTCAAGTGTTGAGGGCTAGGGCTGCAACTTAGGCATGGGTTGGGTTGGCCCTTTCTGTACTCGAGTTGGGCTCAAGCTTGAATTTGGACAACACACCAAATTCGAGCCTCACACACACATATATATAGATATTGCCCACCCTCCTTCGGTTGGATGTAGCCCGTTCCGATAGTGCAGAATGCAAGCGGGTGCGAATGGTACCATTTTGAGCAACTTGACTGAACGTGATGTCTCAGCATATTTCTGCTGAGTTAGATGCTTTTCCGGAGACCGCTGAACTTCAATCCCGGTTAGAGGACCAAGATCTTTCATATGGAACTACTTGCCAAAATGTGTGTATGTATACACACCGCTGATCTAGAGAAAGAAGCAGTCACAATAAATATAAATGTATATATTTTATTAATGTGTTTTTATGTTTTTTAGCCTATTTTTAGTGTGGGTTATGTTTGTAAAGATGATGAATAAAAAGTTATGTACTTTTATACTGAAAATTACTATAAAAATTTACCAACCTTTCCTAGCAATACAAAATAAAAATAAAAAATTGAGTAATTTACTAACATGACTAACCCAATTAAGATGGACTCAGGCTGGAAATTATAGGTCCACCTCGGGTTAGGTTGGGTTTGGGCTTGGAACCTTGAAAATCAGGTTGTGCTCAGGTTGACTCCAAACCCAACCCAATTACAGCCCTATCTACGGCTAAATGGATATGAAAGAGTACTAGGTTGCATATTGGGAGGGGAACTTCGAACTTTGAAGTACCAATTGGAGCAATTTTTTCTTTTTTTAGGATAGCTCTTCTGGCACTTTAGTTAGACATCTACCATCACATTCCCTTTTGTCTAAGGGCTCAGATATTCACGCTCACGTTTTCGCTCAGCAAACCCACGTAACAAAGAAGAAGAAGAAGAAGAGGAAGAGGAGGAGCACTCCGCCGCCACCACCACCGCAACAGGTACGTCTCTCCTCTCTCTCTCCCTCTCCTTCTCAATTTTGGACTGTCGAGTCTCTCTCTCCCTCTCCTTCTTGATTCTGGATTGCCTCGGCAGCCCAAAACTGAGAGAGGGAGAGAGAAAAAGTGAGTATGAAAGATAGAGGAGAGACGTACCTCTTCTTCTTTCTTTCTTTTGTGTTTTTTTTCTTTTTGGTGGACGGGTATGAGGAGTTATTTGGGTGTGAAGAGTTAGGGGTTGATTTTAGGTGGGTTTAGTGAGTAAGTGGGTTCCCTTGTTTAACTCCATTGGGGGGCAAGGGATTTGCAAAATTTTTTGAAGTGTTATACCGAGTGTGAGGTTCACAAGTTTTGCATAACTGCTGACCGTATGGATGTATGGTCCCTCCCCAAGTGGACCAACAGACCAAAAATCAGCTCAATTAGTGATTTTAACTGTTGGATTGGAGTCTTTTTCATGGGTTTACGTTTAACCGTGTGATTCAAGCATTATTTGGAGTACTCAAATCCAAGGTTGGAGATCACTAATCAGGCTTATGTTTTATACGTAGACCTAGGGCTGGGCCAAATATCGATATCCATACCGTTAATAGTCTCTAAGAGTGCGCAACGTGGCTCATATTGTGGTCTGTCATCACTTATTTAATCATTGATTACGGCCTGAGAGCTGAATTAAGGGTGGATCCCACTTGCTTGTACCTTAGCCACTTTTGAGCATCCATCATTGATTACGGCCTGAGAGCTGAATTAATGGTGGATCCCACTTGTTTGTACCTTAGCCACTTTTGAGCGTCCATCAGGAATGGTCGACGGGAGATTCCTATATTATCATCCATTGGTCTAAATCCTAGAGGGTGTTTGGAATCAGGGATACGCTGTTCCCACCTTGAATATCCTACATTTTTTTAGTGGTTACTGTTGTGTAGGAAAAAACAGTGGAGAACAGTTTCATCCCTTGTTTTTCGGCTTGTGCTGGCTGCTATAGAATTCTCAGTACAGCCGGTTGAATGTCTTATTGCGTCCAAGGTGTGGATAGCATGTATTCGTATCCAAACACCCATGTGCATCGGTTAACCCCCCAGACCAGAGTTCCAATTGCGGTGCACGTTAGTCACTTCCCCTCTAGAAATCCCCAAACAAGACATAGAAGCAAAGAAAACGAGAAAGAAGAGAAGAAGAGATTGGAAGCTTTGGAATCATGGATTTTTGGCAGAAAGCCAGAAGCTTCGCTGAAGAAGCAGCGAAGAGATCTCAAGAAATCACAAAAGAAGCAGCGAAGAGATCTCAGGAGCTCACGAGAGGAGCGCCCAAGATCTCTGATATCGTCTCCGAGACCGCGAAGAAAACCAAGGAGATCGCTGCGGAGGCCACGAAGAAAGCCGATCAGATCAAGGTCGAGGCCTTGAAGAGAGCCGACCAGCTCAAATCCCTCGCCGAGGGTATCTCGCCTCAAATTCCAGCTGCTGCGATCTCGCTCGTCGATTCTTCAGTGACTACTCCGTCGTCTTCGGATCTCGAGAGGTTTGGTATTACTGATGAGCTGAGAGAGTTCGTTAAGGGAATTGCGCTTAGTACATTTCAGAATTTCCCCATGGAAGGTACTTTAATCCAGTCTTCGTTCGATTTTCTTTGTCCTTTCTGTTTTTATTGAAATATTCAGGCTTTGGTTGTCAGATGTGGATTTTATGGTTTTGGTGGAGTTCGATTAGTCTCTCTTATTGAAAATGTGGGAGTTCGTTGATTTAGTTGCCAAATTTTATTCTATCCTTAGGGGTCAGCTTGAAAATGATTGATAATGCTACGGTTTGGTAGACTGCGACAAAGAATTTTAAAATCTAGCAATATAGTTTGAATTCTGAAAAACTTGTGTTGTGTTCTTCTAACAATGCAGTTTGAATTTTGAAAAGTGTGTGATTGTGTTCCTTCTCTTTTTATTTGACTACTTGCATGTGGTAGATTCTAGAAGTTAAATGCAGTTTCATAAAGTTTGTAGTTGCAGTTCTGGAGCTCAGGTTTCTAATTTATAAAAGCATACACTTTTGGGCATATTATGTTGTGTAGGGGAATGTAGATTTCTCGTTTCAAAGGTTTAGTGGCGACTGGCGAGTAACTTGGAGATGTTCAATGCGGTCTATTGCAAGGTTTAAATTTGAAAGCAGTATTTCGAACCGGACATTTCGGTGTGCCCCTAGTTACCAAATCACGAAAATAACGGGAATACTAGTGGAGAAAAATTTGAATTTAACACGTGAATTAGCACACTTCGGGAATCAATACCTATACGCTATACACGAGAGGTGTTTGAGTAAGAGAATATTGCGAAGTGTTGTGGGCCCCGCCCCACATGTGAGGTTGTCAATTACTGGAGTACGCTAGATCATGTGTTATAGTTGGACTTCGACTGTCATCTACTGTTATACCGTTTACAGTGACTGTTATAACTATGGATACATATTTTTTTTACTATTTAATTATTATAAATGATGTCCTATGACTTATTTTGAGAAGTAATAATTTTTTTTTTAAAATGTTATAACAGTTGAAAATAACAGGATGATGAATTATGAAAAAAATAAAAAAAAACAGGATGGTGGTTAATAACAGCCGTTACGTTGCAGGTTTTCTTAACATATATAATGTAATAGGTTATGAGTATGACCCATGACCGTTGTAACACCGTTATGAACAATTACAATGGATGTTGTTAAACCATGTTCTATTTAGCCATGTGCAGTTTTTTGCAGAGTTGCAGTTGATGTTTTTTGAAAAACTCACACTTTGGATTTCAGTTAATTTTGCTCGGTCTCCGCTTTTTGAGATTTGTTCACGGTCTTCATTTTCTGTGGAAATTTAAGAGGCTTAATTCAGCCTTTTAATTTTTTTCCTGAATTTATGTTTCTATTTGTAATGGAATTTTCCCTGGAAATCCATGACTTGGATGTTATTTTTCTATATCATACATGGATTTTGCAATAGAAGTTTGTGAAATGGTCGTTTGGGGAAGTTTAATACCGTTACTTTGATATGTAGATGAACCGCTGATGTCTGATGTCCCCACAATCTCGAATGTACGGCAAGATCTTACTGAGTGGCAAGAGAGACACGCCACTCTAGTTCTTTCAACGGTCAAGGTAGTTCCTTTCTTGTTATCCAGGTGTGCAGATAAATGAAGCTATGGCTTGTCACTTGTGGTAAAAAAAAAAAAGCGAGTTTTGAACTGATATTTAAATTATTCATTATAGGTAAATGTTTCACTTCCCATTTGAGCAAAAATACTTCTAAGAGCACAGGTATGAGGTGTCAAACACACTGACCTAAGAAACCCAATACGTCAACACACCCATTGTCCGTTCAAGTAATTTGATATCTTAGTAGATGTATTATTACATAAATGTACATTCGTCTAAGCATAGAATACGTAAATATGTATCAAGGTATATAAAAGTATTGGTGTGTGTCCGACATATCATAATTTTTGAGTTGTTTGAGATTATCATCCCGAGAAAGTCAGGTCTTTACTCGTGTTGGTAGTAGTGAGTTTCAATTAGAGTTCAATAAAAGTCATATCAGAAAGTTTCATTCAACTACTGAAATGAAGGAAGAAATAACGCAAAAACAGGAAAAAATGAAAGCTCTTGGTTTTCACTGGAGACCAAAAGTAGTCCATCTTACACAGAGAGGAACATCGACAACTGCAAGTGCAAGGGAAGAATAGACTCTTCTTGCAATAGGAGCGCAAAACACCTCCGTCCATTGCTGTGTGGATTCCTATGAATTAAGGAGCCAAAGTTTGGACGTTTGAAATAGGCACAATAGATCCGTCATACTACCAACATGTAGTCAAGGCGCGCGCCTCAGGCTCCAGGCAGACCTAAAGCGCCTTAGAAGGGCCAAGGTGAGGCGCGTTTAGTAAGGCTCGCGCCTTAGAAGGGCCAAGGTGAGGCGCGTTTAGTAAGGCTCGCGCCTTATGCTCAAGACGCACGCCTTAAACCAGGCTCCAGGCGCATCAGGCGCGCGCCTCACTAAAATACATTTTTTTTGTAAAATTTTTGTTCTTTGGCCTATTATATTAAACATCGGTATGATAGGAGGGATACAATTGAACCTATCTTATTGAAAGACATTGATGAAAGCAATGAATGACTACTTGGGAAGATGGAAATAGAAGGTGGAGTAGCCGAAGATGAATTGGTATTTGAGGATGATAGCTTGACATGGAGTGTTGTTGTGAGAGCTGTTGGAGTTGGTGAATCAACATCAAATACTAGATCACAATCAAGGTCAAGAGTAAGAGCAAGGGCTTTAATAAGGGAGCCGGAAGAGGAAGAGGTCAATTCAGAGGAGATAGAAGAAGAAGAATATATTGAGGAGGCTAACACATCTGACGATGATGGGATGAAGCTAATGATTATATTTTAAATGATGACAATGTTAACTAGAACTAATTGTGGGCTATTTGAAATTTTGAACATTTGCTATCTTTTATGTTTTATGTCTTTTTGATTACTTGTTTTGTATTTAGATAATGGCAATGTTAACTAGAACTGCTTTTGGGTTACTTGAGATTTTCGACATTTGCTATCTTTTATGTTTTATGGCCTAATGATTACTTATTTTGTTATTTTATAATGTTATTTTTCTTTATTTTTTTATATATCTTATATTTGTTATAATTTTTAATATTGCGCTTCACTTCAATCAGGCACGTGCCTTGCCTTGCGCCTCAGGCGCTAGAGGTCCTAGCGCCTTAAGTGCGCCTTGTGCCTTTAACTATGCAAGGCTCTAAACTTCGACTTCGCCTTAGACTTCGGTCAGTTAAAATTCGGAATTAATTTGGGGAAGTTTAATTCGATTTAGAGAATTTCTGTAAAAATTCGCTAACTTAGAGAAGTTTAAAGAATTTTTGCCAAAATGAGTGAAACGATATAAATCTTGCTTAGGTTGCTCTAAATGGTTGTTTTTATGATATAATAAGTTATAAGTGTTTTATCATGCTTGTTTTATCATATCCTTAAAAATCAATATGTTTTACCAACGTTTTGCTAAAAATTCTCCAAACTTCTCTAACTTAATTATTTACTTCGAATTAAACGAATTAATTCGACGAATTAATACAATTTTTGTACTAAAAAGGCTAAACTTGGAGAAATTAGCCGAATCTATACTATTTACTTCGAATTAATTCGGCGATTTTTGTAAATTTTTTAATACATGTACACTTTAATTCGGTTAGCCAAAATTCGGAATTAATTCGGCTAATTTCGCCGAATTTTGTCGAATTTTAAAACCATTATACTAAAGCAAAGACTGAACAATTGATAAAGGATTTTTGGGAAGTAATAAATCAAATACAACAATTTCTGAGTCAGCGCATAATAATCATTTAGAGGTTGTTTGGAAGTGTTGGAAAGAAAAAGATGATTTTGACACACAAAAAAAATGCAAATCTCATATATGCATTTGATGGGCCAGTGTATAGCTAATATTTCCTTTCACATGCCGCCAATTCTTTACTCTTCATTTGTGGCTATGCTTTTCGGGGGTTAGAGAAACTTATTATTTTATAAGTGATGGCATCACTTAACAAATAACAATTGGATGAAACCAAACATTGATTCTTTCCTTCCTATTTTCCTTTTTTCCATATAACAATATTCGTGCATACATATTACATAATTAATTTTCAAATGGTCTTATAGACAGTACACAATTGGGAGCCTCTACAGTTCGTATATATGTATAGATGGATGAAATCCACTAGTTTAGTAAATTGTAATTCTCAGCACTTTTTGTTGGACATGTACACCATCTCCAACTCTCTCTCTCTCTCTTAATATTCTCTTTTGATAAGTAATCTCTCTCTTAATAGCGATAGTTTTTGCTGCTTTCCCTATTTTATAACCTCTCCCATTAGTGGTTTATCAGCTTTCCTTCATTGGCATCTGAGAAGAATATTTCTCTCAGCTAGTGTCATCAATTCTTTCCGCTTGAAAAGTAAAAATTGCATAGATGAACATGGTTCTTTCCTTTTTATATGCCTTTTATTTTTCTATGGTTAAGTCATCATCATCATCAGCATTCACAATGCCTTATCTCAACTTGGGGTTGCCAACATGATTCCTATTTCGACCATTCGATTTTATTTGGAGTTATAACTTCTGTTAAGGCATGTGTCTATAGTTGTTTTCTTATTAACTCAATCTATGTCATTTCAGCCTTATTCTTGCCCTTTGAGAGCCTTATACATGCCAATAATCAATTGTATTCTATGTTACCTAGGTATGTGACATGTGTACAGGTGTTGGTTGTGGGTATGGGCCTAGGTGTCAAACTTGCTTGACCAAACTCTTAGTGTACTGGGACATGGTTATATGATCAATGTTATTATTTTTTAAATATTATAATGCGTTGTTATTTTTCAAAATCTTTGAAATACTTTCACGCTTTTTAAAATATTATTTTAATAGAAAATATTTGTTTTTTATAGCCACGTCCGACATGGATTCCATACCCATACTCATGCCGCGTCATGTTGACATGGTTTCCTAGGGGGTTGAAGGGTATGGGTAGCATAAATCGTATTTTGGTTATTATATGCATAGTACATAATTATTTTTCAACTTTACGCTGTACACAATTTAAGCCTATGTCAGCCATATTTGCAGATGAGCCATCCCTCTTATGTGGTAACTCGTGATTTTAAGCTGGGACCATATTCATTTTATGAGGTTTTGGAATATAACCTCTCCCATAATTGGTTTATCAGCATTTAATTGGTAACTGGCTAGAATTTTCCCCGTTAACTAGTGTCACCAATCCCATAATGATTGGCTCAAACAATGTTATGTGCTAAGGCATGTTTCATTGTTTTTTCTATCAATTTTTTTTTCTAAAATTCAATGGCTGTAATTGGTTGGGGAAAAGTACAATACTTGGTGAGGTATAGGAATGACATGGACAAGGGCACTATCCATGTGGATGGTCTGCATTGTCCATGTCAGTCCTCCATGTAGCATGAAAACCCGGTACTACATTGAAGAGTTCTGGAAAGTAGTTCCAGAAAACCTTTTGCATGTATATCACAAAATAGTTAAAATGGGTATGTCATGATATTACAGATCATATAAATAATGAAAACTAAGCATGCATATATTGAATTTCAGGTGTTTAGATGTGAATTATATCTATAATTATGTAGCAAAGATGCAAATGTTGAGATTGTTAGCTTCTAATGCATTTGTCGAAGTTAATGTTGAGGCCTACTAGAACAGTATTCCAAAATTAATATGAGAAGTCCAATACTCTATTGATTTTCTGATGCAATTCTACTGAACTAAAGACTGCTTGGTTCCGTCCTCATCTCATTAACTCCTTACATTTTTTTTTTTTTTTTGATAAGTCTCCTTACATCATTGTTTCATGTTGTGGCACGGTTATACCAAGTAGGAGAAAGATATATGTGCTTTCCTAAACTTCTAGTAACTAACCTTGCTTAGCACAATTCATGTGCATAGTCTACTTGAGATACCAAATAGGCATTTGTTTCAAGCTTTTTGTTGTATTTGTGATGAATTCTAAATTAATTTTTCTAATGAGCTTGCTGTTGCAGGAAATTTCAAGGTTAAGATATCAGTTATGCCCACGAGTTATGAAAGAAAGGAAATTCTGGAGGATATATTTTATACTCGTGAACAGTCATGTGGCTCCGTAAGTAGCTTGTCTTTTAGGTGGAAACTCTATTGTGGCTGTCATTGCCAGTAAAATATTCATTAATTTGTCAAACATAAATCAAGTTGCTTGTGTTATCAACAAAACATGGTTTCTGTCAATGCTCTGTTTAACTATTAGCTGTGTTTATGCTTTCCATTTTGATTCTCTCTTTAAAAATCTTACTGTTAATTAAAATGGCAGACTAGGATAAAGAAAATCAAATATTTCAGCTTTTAGATTCACTTTACCGAGATCTATGCTATCTTTTATAGCATTATTATATTTTATATGTGATTTGTTGCCAAGGTTATATGTGATTTGCATTTTACTGTATTCTACTAATTCTCGTATCAATTGCCTCTAGGTGCTGAATTTATTCATTGTTTTATGTTATCTTGATGGATTTCTCTATAGCTTAGGTTTCATGAATTAAGTTTAGAGACTACAAAAAAAATTGCCTCTAGGTGCTGAATTTATTCATTGTTTTATGTTATCTTGATGGATTTCTCTATAGCTTAGGTTTCATGAATTAAGTTTAGAGACTACAAAAAAAATATAAGTTTAGATGAATATTTAAATTTTAGTAAGGATGTACTGACTTGCTGGGAGTTCTAGATTTGCCATGTCTGACATAGTGACCAAGATGTATCTGTTTAAGTTAGAGGGTTCTAGTTGTACAACTTAGGCCGTCTCTGTAATCTTTTTCTGGTTCCAATTAGGTACGAGAAACGTTACATGGAGGAGGTTAGACTGAAATCAGCAGAGCAAGAAAAAGATGATAAAGTGAAGAAAATCCACCAGTTGATGGAACAACTTCTAAACCAGAAGTGTCGGGAATGAACCTGCAAAGTAAGATTTCATCTTCATCATCTGCTGAACAAGACTTGGATACGTTTCTCTTGGGAGATCTCGGAAGCAGTGATGAGGGTCCAGGTATTTGACCTCCTTTATTAACCTTCTAAAATATGTGGCTATGCTTGTTCATGAGAAAAATCATTACATCTAATTTTAGTTGTTTAATTATCATTACTCAAAATATTTGATATATATTCAAGGGCAAGAATTTGGATGGTTTGTTTTCAAAACCCTAGGTAACCTATCTTTTTCGTGAACTAAACAGAAGTTTCACAAGCTTATCTGGTTATTGGTGATTTTGCTGATACTCCTGACTTTCAGTATATTCATGATCGATCTGCTGGGTCTTACAGATGACGGTGATGGTGGCTTTGATGATGATTTTGACAAGATTGCGGACAACTCGGTAAGCATGAACGATCTTGTCCTTGACTCAAAACTTCCTGTTTTCTTGGCTCTCCAAATTTAGAAGTGATGTTGGTTTTCATCCCTTCTCACAAATCTTACGAGTGGCACCGGGGGTGGCCAAGCAAAATACTTTAAATGTTTGTGGGCAATGGGGATAATGTATTTTTTTTTTAATGGGGATAATGTATGATGGTTGGACTTGGTATTTTGAAATAGTTTTGATATTTTTTAAATTACCGCGCACTTTCAGGACGACGAAGACAAAAAACAGTCGAAGAAGACAACTGCTACAACATAGTAGATTGCTGCAACAGAAGAAAAGATGCAAATAGACGCATCTGTGAAATATAGAAAAACATAAATCTGGATTGTATTGTATTATTTGCATGGAGAATAAGGGCTGGAGTTGGGGGTGATGGATGTTCTTGGGCTCCATTGGTTAGAGTACTCGAGACTCTACCAAGTTCTCTTATTAGTGTACCAGTTTCAGAGAAAGGCAGAGATTGTTTTCTGTATGCAAATTTCTGCTAATTCATGTTTAATCTTGTGATTCTCTTGCATCAGGGAAAAACTTGTTTTTCTTTGTCAATCTCCTTCCGATTGTTGGACTTGGATTTTGTGCTCATAGTTGGCAAATTAAAACCCAATTTTTTTTAAAAAAAATCTCCCCATCTTTGGAAAAATGCTTCCAATCACGGTGTTTTCAAAAATCGCAACATCAATAATCCGAAACAACCCTGTAAATTTAAAATTTTAAAAAAATCCCATGAATAAAATTCGTTCTTGTTTTAAAATTAAAGAATATTTATTATTTATAATATGTAACCAATTTGTATGTTTTAAAAATATTTTTAGAAAAGGTTGACAGATTCCTACGCATCTGGAGATCTTGATAAATAAGAAATATTTTTGGAAATTACTAGTGTTGCTTATATTACTGGGATTTAACCCCAAGGGTTGGGCACATTGGCCAGGACGACCATGCCTCGGGAAGCGGATGTCCTGAGTTCGAATCTTCCCCCTTGGGGCCACCCCTGGGATTTATCCCAGTACACCTCCTATTGGCAATTTGGCATGCAGGGCCGGGCCAAGGTAGGCTGAGCCATGTTAAATTTTGAAGCCCAAGCCAGCCCATGGCCCCAATTCTAGCTCGGGCTTCGAGCTGGGCCACGGGCTCAAATCCCAAGCCCAAGCCCGTAAAATGCTAGCAAGCAAGCAACGGTCCAAGTTTATATTCTTGCACAAAAGACATGATTGGATTCAGAACCGAGAATCCGGTTGGTTTAGTGACAGCAAAGAAGACATCTTGGGTCCATTTTGGATGGATGGAGCAAAAGAACGGTCCACGGTTCTGAATCCAGGAACGACTGGACTGGACCCACCATCGAGCAAGTCCCACTTCAAATAGAGAATCTTACACCGATTACCAACATTGTTATCTATCTTATTCTTTTGGATGGAAGGTTGACCAAGATTATGCTGAATTTTGGTATTTCCGTCACAATGGTTGTGATCATACATAATTTGAGCTGTTTTTGACCTTGGTCATCCACTCTACTCTAGCTGACAGACGTCCACGTGGCACATTCTTAGAGACCACTGATCGTATGGATGTTTGGCCCATCCCTAGTTGGATCTACATACCAAAAATTAGCCTGATTAGTGATTTCGAACCTTTGGATCTTTGTACCCCAAATAATCTCCAATTCAATGATTAAAAAAAAAAAAACTATGGATGGGACAAACATCCATACGGTCAGTAGTCTCTAAGAGTGTACCACGTGGCTCATACTGTGGTCCTTCGTCGACATTGATGATGGATGAGGGACGTCCGTCAGCAAAGTTCTACTGCCTCCTCGCCCAACCATTGATACAAGAAGATTACAAGAAAATATTTGCTGCCCCACTGGAACTTAAAATTTTGAAGTCTCTCCCTCCGAAAAATGCCATGTGGAGCTCACTTTAGGGCCTACTAACCTTATGGATATTGGATCGACCTCTCGGTGAACCTACATACTAAATATCAGCTTGATCGAAGATTTATAACAGTTATATATTAGCATCTAAAAAACAATGCTTAAATCCAACGGCTAAAAATTGTTATTAAAATCCCAAACCAATCAGCTAAAAATCATCACTGATCAAACTGATTTATGATGTATATATCCATCAAGAAGTGAACCAAACATCCAAAAGGTCAATGGGTTTTCTGTTTCTTGCTTTAGATTGACCTCTCTGACAATTTTCTAGCATCGTTAAAAAGTTGTCTGGATGGACTAAATTGGACTTGTGTGCATGTTGTACAGGAACGACTGCAGATGAGGCTTTGAGAGGAATGACATATCTTAGAAAAATCACAAGAAATTTGCATAATTGTCCCATTGGCAAAGATGGTCTTGAACTTAGGGTTGCAACTTGGGCAGGCTCAACCCGACTTTGAGTTAGGGTTGGGTTGGCCCCTTTAGTACTCGGGTTAAATTTGGGCTTGGATTTTGACAACCTGATCAAATAGGGTTGGGCGAGGGTTGAAGTTTCAACCCAACTCGAGGCCAACTTTAGCAGGCTCAAACTACGAGTTTTGTCAATGTGTAGGTCTTGTTCTACCGTAAACTTGTATTGTCGTCTGTAACTGTGTTACTATCTGCAGCTGAAGGCAAATTATTTGGCATTTGTAGGAGCAAGATTATATGGAGAATTTTAAACTTGTAATTCTTGTATGAATAAACCTGTAAAGATGACGAATATAAATGTACATATATTTTGTTAATGTGGTCTTATATACAGGATTTGAAAATAAAGCTATTAATTAATGGCTAGCATAATAGTTATTGTATTGACCAATAAACAATTTTAATATAAAAAAAACTTAGCAACCTTTCCAACCAATAAAAAAATTAAGAAATTGACTAACCCGACCAACCCGATCAGGTTGGGCTCGGACAGGAAACAGTCCTTTATTGGCTAAAATAGTCCTAATCTTGTATAAACTGGGAAGGTAAGTTGTAGCTTCTGAATTGCTACATTACATCATAGGGATGGAGCGACAGGTACGTATAGAATTGTGGGATGGGATGCAAGAAGGTAAGTTGTGTTCATCACTAATTCAATTTGGTCTATTTTTGTGACACCCCACCAATCCTATTTACGAAACCTGGTTCATTTTGCGTCATTTTTGTTTAGACCGGATGTCAATTGTCGTGTAGGGTGGTTTCGATACTTTTGGAGTAGGTGTGTTAGTGACAAACAAACAACTTTTCTTAAACTAAGTAGGTTGGTTACCAAAAGTTTGGTGTCAACCAGTATTTTTAAAACTCGAAAACTCGACTCGACTCAAAGGTTCATTGTTTGAGTTGACTCTAAGTCAATAAATTTTTTATTTTTTATTTTTTTCTTAATATTGAGTCAATAAATTATTAACATACGTAAAAATTGGAAAAAAGAACGTATTGAAAGATCAAGAAAATAAAATATGAATGTATACTACTAATCAAGTCAGTACTCTGAGTATACCTGAAATCTCGTCGAGTCGAGAAGTTTTATGATGTGTATGCGTGCCCCTGTTAATGTTTGTGACGTCCACGCCTAGAAATTGTTGTGGTTGGTATTATTTTTATAAATATTTGCTATTTCTTGCGGGAATGCGTAATTATTTTTCTCATTTTTAAGTTACTTGTAAAGAATCGCTTCCCATTTAGTACCTTAAATACCTTTGATTTCAAATATGTTCTCTAGTTGTGTTTTTTTAATAGGTTTGTAGCATTTTGGTGAAGAGGTCCCCAACACGCACCATAGCTTATGCTCTCACTTGATTGGAGGGCTGTCAAAATGCGTCTCCGTTGCCCCCAATCAAGTGGGCGTGAGCTGTAGCAGTGTAGTTGACGAGATAGCCCGTGATTTGTTTGAGCTCACAACTTGCCCCAGCCGCAGGCTATTACTTAAAATTCCTACACAGCTAAATAAATTTGAATGTTTACGTTAACAAGGGCGGACTATAATTTTGGAAAAAGCGGTGCTACAAGTTTGGCTGTATGTACCATGGTTTAAAAACGAAAATAATGGTTGTTATAACGGTAACGGTAATGGAAACGGTAACGCCCCATTTTTGACAAAAAAAATTTGTTTTTTATTTTACTATCATTGATAATAATTTGAAAAAAATATAATATTTTGACTTTTTCTACTTCAGATGTGACTGATGTGACCTGTTTTAACCTAATTAATGGTCATAATGGTAACATTAAGGCTGTTATAACAAAAATAATTGCCCTTATAAAGGTAACGCCCCCCAACTCCGTTACGTTATTTTGAAATTAATGCCCAAATCCAGAAAAAAAGGATTATTTTAGACATTTTTTGACTTCTGATGTGACCCGTTTTAACCTAATGGTCACATGGCAACATTAAGGGAGGGTTATAACGTTACAATGGACCATTTAAAACCTTGGTATTTACTTTAGGGTCGGGCTCGGGGGGACCCCCATTTTTGACACCCATTTTGGCGTACTCATGTAGAAGATGAATCAATGGCTGATTTTTTGTGAGGATGATCACTATGTTGAGGAGATCATCTTCACAAAAATTTAAATTATTCCGAATAGACTGGTTTAGAAGTTGAGGAATTATGGACCGTCGATTTTTACTGTGTAACTTGAAAACCACATTTGATGGGGTTAGAAATTTCAGAATGGGCTGATTTTTTGTTGGGGTGGTCTATATAGTGAGGAGATCATCATCCTCACCAAAAATCAGCCATTTATTCGTCTTCTACATGTGTACGCCAAAATGAGTGTAAAAAATGGGGTTCCCCCGAGTTAAAGGAAATGTTCGGAGTATGGCAAAAATGCGTTACGGGAAATGTTCGTGTACAATTTGGGTTTGTCACTTAAAAAAGTGTTAAAATTTTGGCAAAAATAATATAAGAATAAGCAAAAATTGAAATTTTCTAAGCCTTCGAATAAGACGTTCGGTTTTTTTTTTTTTGGACAATTCGTACGGTTCGCGTATAATTCGAGAATTTACGAACTATGCGTTAAAATGTAATCACATCACTTTCTCGTGGTTGGAGGCCACTTTCTCGTGGGAAAGGAGAGAATTTGTAACAAAGTTTGAAGGTGGTAGTGGAAGGACCAACTTAACTTTTCCACCAATTCACAAGAAAGTAACATCGTGCTTGCACTATGGTATGATTAATAGAGAATTTTTTTGAAGCGGCGATCAAGGTTTAAAGGAGGCCGTTTTAACGGTTAAACGGACTGGGGGCGTTACAGTTTAAACCGTTTAAACGGATTGAAACGGTCAGGGGCAAAAATAGAAAAAAACAGTAAAAAACAGAATTAAACGGATTTTAACGGTTTTAACGATTTTAACGGAAAAAAATGGAAAAAGTGGCGCTGAAATTCAAATTTTGAAATTTGAAAATTAAAAAAAAAAATGGAATTTAACGGAAATTAAACGGATTTTAACGGTTTTAACAGCCGTTTTTTTCACAAAACTTTTGAAATTAAACGGCTGTTTTTTTTAAAACCGATAAAACGCGTTTAAACGGAAACGGGCTTGGGGCGTTACCGTTTAAACGGCAATTTTTAAAACCATGGCGGCGATCATGCGGCAATGATCGTGCGCCACATATACCCGTGGTTATTTTTAAATTTCTTTTTAAAAACGAAAGCCTAAACTCAGGTATATGCGGCACGCCCAATGATCCCCGCTTCAAAAATTTCTCCAGTTCCACGTTTTTGGGAACCGGTCATACAAGAAACGGAACTAGAATCAAACCAATAATAATATTTTTGGTTCTGGGTAATTTGATATTGGAATTGAATTAATAGGAACCGAAACCAATAAATAAGTAGGGTCGGGATCCGTGGACACAAATTTTTGAGTCATTTTCATTTGTGTTCTCGGTTGTGGATTTCACGAGTTTTGGTAGAGTGAATGCCAGCTCGGCATTGTCAACTACCATTGGATTCGTGAAATCACAGGCTGATACCACAAGTGAAAATATGACTCTCCTCGGAACCTGATCCATAATTCCATATAAGTATAATGTTAAAATGTATAGATATAGTGTTAAAATTCTCATAATATTAAGATTGGACTAGTATGTCTTTCTAGCTCCAGAACTGTCTTTTAAGAACCGGAACTGAGAGCAACTTCAAGCTAGTTTTTTATATGTAAGGACCGAAGAGTTTCACGTGGCAATATTAGCATGACAAACACACGGGCCAAGTATTAATTGTCAACACGTCATCTTTCCTTTCAATTATATTTTATTTTACTTGTGAGATTTGTGCAAATCACTTCCATCTTCTTATTCTACAAAAATCAAGAAAGATTCCGGTTAAAAATCGGGATAAAAAGTCTGCTATCTCAATTTTTAGCTTCCCAAAAAATCGAGATCTTTGCCACAGATGCCTTCTATAAAAAAATTTATGTCTAATAATTTTATGCACCAAGCTTTCTATATCAAGTTTCTATTAGGGTCGGGCTCTATTGACCATTACAGGACACAATAGGGAGCCACATGGCATAGTATTAGAGGACTCTGACCGTATAGATGTGTGGCTAATCCCTAGGTGGACCTACAAACCAAAAATCAGCATGATTAGTGATTTCTATGCGTTGGATCTTTGTAGCTTAAATACTGCTCAAATTCCAACAGTTGAGATCAACCCATGAAAATAAGTCCAATCCAACACCTAGAAATCACTAATCAGGCTGAGTTTTTGGTTTGTAGGTCCACCTATGGATTGGCCAATCATCCATACGGCCAGAGTCCTCTAATAGTGTGCCACGTGGCTCCTTATTGTGTCCTGTAACGAGCTTGAGCCTTTCTATTAATCGATATTTTTCTAATTTTTATGAGCGATATATTTCTTGATTATTTTTTTAACAGTACTTGCTCTTATAAACCATAATGACGGTCCTAAAGGACTCTTAAACAATGGATATATGACATATGGGTCCTAACCATAGTAAATTCTCAAATTGAAAAAATTCGTGCATTTTTTAACATGATCGAATTATTCCCGAATTATTCAGTTTTGAACATGACAAATCATTTTCTGGGATGAATCGATTGCTCCCTATAGGAATAAACTGCCTTTGACCCTAGGTGAGCCCAAAAGAGCATTCATCTTCTTTGTCTCCATCAATCGAATCTGCAACTAGCGATCCAATGGTCCCAAGAACTCGTTTTCTTGTCACAGTGCCATTTCCCCCACCTCTAAAACCTAATGGTCAAACAAACATTGGTGGAGCACTAAACCATTCCTTCTCTTTATTTCCTCCCCCAACTCATAAAGGAAAGAAAAGGAAAGATAAAGGTTTTGAGCAACTGTCATGTTCACTTTCTTTTTGTCTCTTCCCTTCAAAAATTCAAAGAAGGAGGTGCAGGATTGGGAAAATTTCTGTCCATTTTGTCAATATTTTACTTATTTTTTTAAATTATGTTGAATTTTTTAACGCATTTCTAAATGACAAACCCGAACTGTACTCGAACATTTCCTGTATCGTATTTTTACCGCACTCCAAATTGCTAACTATGGTCCTAACTAGGATTTCCCCTTAGGAATTACATGTTTTACTTCTGATCACCAATCAATCACCATCCATTCTTTTTCAAGTGAAAATGTAATTTTTTTTAATAAGGTGGATATTTATTAATAAGCAACCAAGGGGAACAACGCAAACGGCAGAGGTCGAGAAAACCTCCTCTACGCAAAGCACACAACTCCTAATTACCTCTATGCATAATCGACTCCCATTTGAAGACAACTTAGACCAGAAGAATAAAAAAGCTTTACTGGATAATAATATATCGGAGGTAGACAATTCCTTTCTATCAATGACCCTTCTATTCCTCCCCTTCCAAAGGCTCCACCAAACCGTGAAAAGGTGGGTCCACAGTCTGCAGCCATAGGGAGGAAAGCAAAGTAATGATCAAGAGCAAATAGTCCGCAGAACTGAAATTGGAAGAACCCAACAAATACCAAAGGAACCAAAGAATATAATCCACATTTCCCGGGCTATCTTACAGTAAAAATATGATCATCTGGGTGTTGGATAGGATACACATTCATCCATTGTCATCTGGGTATCCTAATGATAGGGATGATCAAAAGAATGTGATAGATCGAACGGTGATAATCACAACAATGCATCTATTTTTATCACAATAGATTTGGTCCATCAAATAGATGGATCATGGGTCCCACATTATAGCCACCGACTCCCCTGGCGTGGAGTCCTGAAACTATTGGGGGGTTTGTGGTCCTTAGCATTAGCATTTTGAACGTTCATTTCAAAGGAAATCCAACAAGTATTTGTGGTCCTTAGCATTAGCATTTCTAATGATCCACGAGTGAAGTATTTGTGGTCTTCCACCAATGAGTGGAGAGGTATTAAATATTACATTTATCTATATCTATATATCTATACTATAGCAGAGAAGTGGGCAGCGTCCCTCTCTCTCCTCCATATCAAGTTGACGTGGCACTCTCCTCATGCAGAGTGCCATGTCATCGACACCGAATTTTCTATCATCTATTCTTCTTTCCTGCATTAATACAATTAATGATTGTATCAAAATTTAATTGGTAACATTAAGTCTATATTATTCCAAAATCGTTACATACTATCCAAAACGTCAATCTCCTTTTTTAAAACGTTTATTGGTTTCTTAAAACGTCTTTCATTCTTAAAATGTCTATTTGTTTTCTTAAAACTTCTTAAAACTCTCCTTAAAACTTCAATACATTTTCTTAAAATATCTATTTAGTTTCTTATAACGTTTTTCATTCTTAAAATGTCTCTTTGTTTTCTTAAAACTTCCTAAAATTCTTCTTAAAACGTCTCTACGTTTTCCTAAAACGCTGATTTATGCTTTTTTACCTAAAACTTTCTAAAATGTCTCTGCTTTCCTTATAAAATCTTTCCCTCCATTGTCCAGTGGTTGAAACGTCTTCTAGCAAAAGACGTAGGAGCAAAAAATTTCTTTACATTGATGCGGGCTAATCAACTTATTGACCATGTATTTTTTGCCTCATTATATATTTTTTCTCTTTTTTAGATTATTTTTTTATTATTTTTTTTCTTTTTCTGTTTAATTAGACAAAAATTGTACATGGACGGGGAAAACATCAGTGATACTTTACACAACTCTCCACAAAAATTGTAGGCATGTCTCTTCCACTTCTACTTTGAATTTCTATTTTCTTTCTATTTTTTTATCTATATTTTTTTTAGATTAATCGGAGCCTATTTAGATAAATTTTTTTTCATCCACCTAAAATAAATAAATATCTAATTCTATATGTATATAACATATTCAAAATAGCCTGATGAATCGACGCAAATTTGTTATTCTTAACAGCAATTGCCGAGTTATTTAGCGCCCGCTTGGACTGATAGAGCTTGGTAGAATAATGTGATCGGTTAATCCTTTGTAGCATGATCACTTATCAGAAATTCAGAAGTGCGGGTGAATATATTTTTTGAAGACCCGGAGTTTTGAGAAGTCGCGCATTAAGCCAAGAAAAAAGAAATTGAAACAATTTTTGCTCTCAGCTACGAGGAACACTCTTAAGAACGAATGGACGTATGAATGTGGATAAAATATATATATATATATTTTAAGATCAATTTGATGTATATGGCCGTATTAGTTAATAATTATAATGTAAAATTATAAACTAATAAGGATGTCTTGCTTATTGTATAATGTTGTAGTTATTTTTTATCTTAAAGATCTTATTTATAAAGTCGGCAATAACACATTTTAGTCTTATGTAATTATATTACCGTTTTAAAGGACATGGTAACATAATTATTCTAGATATTTTTTGGAGATTTGTTTACTAAATATATTTAGAGCATAGTGTTAAATTTGTAGGTATTTTTTATATGCAAGCGGTCCAATTATATTTTTCTTTTAATTTTTATATAATTATAATGAAAGTTTTTATTTTTTATTTTTTTTTATGAATTTCTTTGTTTATAAAGAAATTCCTTTTAATTTCTTACCCCGTGCTTTAGCACGGGCCAATAACACTAGTATAACCCCATATTTTTTTATGATTAAAATATGCTCAAGAGTGTGCCACGTGGCTTATAATATGGTGCATCGTGATGTTCTAAAAAAAAAACCAAAAAAATATAATAGTTAATTAAATGAAGTACATACCCCAAATTAAAAGAGGAATGATCACATGGTCCAAGGGCGTTGAACGTTGTCACGGTGCATGATGGTGTGGTTTTGTTCTTGGCAAAATAACACTCAAAATTCATTGTTAAAAATAAACCAAGAAATAGACTCTAATCCAATGGATAGAAATTTCTAATCAGGATGAATTTTTGTATGTAGTTCCACCTAGGGATGGGCAAAAGTGATCTCTAAGAATGTGCCACATGTGAAGTATACATGCATTGCACAGGGCGTCTCGTCTCCCTAATATAAATGACATGAAATAATAGCAATACATGTAAATTGTCATATTTAAGGGGTGGGGTCATAGGACAAAAATTAGTTTGCATACAGTTCAGACTCAGGAGTCTATAATTGTAGCCAGAATTCGACGTGGCACACTCTTTCGGGCCCACTGAGCTTATGAACGTGTGACCCATCCCTTGGTGGACCTATACACCAAAAATAGCCTGATTGGTGATTTCTAACCATTGGATTTGATCCATTTTATCATGGGCTTAGAACTTATCATGGGCCTATTCATGAAGCCCATAATAAAAAAAAGTTCAAATCCAGTGGCTATAAATGCCCAATCATGCTAATTTTTGGTGTATAGGTTCACCAAGGGATGGGTCACACATTCATAAGCTCAGTGGGCCCGAAAGAGTGTGCCACGTTTTGTATTCTGGAAATATTTCCACACTCATGAGCCTGTCAGTTTGCAAGCTAGTTTTTCCGAAAAGACAGGAGGTGGGTCGAAGAGATCCCAGAACTCATCGGCATTTTTGTGGGTCCGGGTAGTAAAAGCCGGATACGGTACCCTTTGAAAATGACTCAACTCAACACCTTTACATGTGACAAGAGCAGAGACAAAATGTTTAACTTTTTGTAGTTAATTTTGGGATTCTCTTCCTTTTTACCCTAATTGTCTATTACTCATACAATAGTAAACAAACCCTTTTCTTTAGGGTATTTTAGTAACACCCCCTTAAAATTTGAAACTAATTAGCAATACCCCCTTATACTTTCGAACTTTAGGACTACCCCATTTGACCTAGTTTAACAATGGTTGACTTAAGTTGAAACTCACACGTCGTTGGCATTATACTTGCAATATTATGGTCATTTCATAAGTGCATTAACAGGTGCATGATGCATGCCACATTTAGGTAAAGGGGGATAATCTTGAATTTGAAAGTATAAGGGGGCATTACTAATTACTTTCAAATTTTAGGGGGTGTTACTAAAGTATCCTTTTTTTTACCTTGTAGTAAATGTAATTTTTCTTTTTTGGGACACAAATCATAAATTTATAATGCATTGACACATGGCAAATATCAGGTGGATTGCAGTTCAAATGATTGAACGATCTGAACCATTGGACTCTTTACAATCTTTTTGATTAATGTAATCAAACCGTGACAAATACCTAAATAATTCTGCTCATTAGAGTCACCAGATGATATGGTGTAGTTCATACGTATAGTTATAAATGTACAGCTAGATCTTGATCTGTCCAATCAAATCGATTGTTCCTTATCTCACATGCTGACATGGACAAAGAAGGATTGGCAACCCATAATTTCCCTTCTTTGTGCTAATGATGTCTCCTCATTTTTCATGGTTGGTGTGAATCTGATGCTTTAATCTCAATTTTGTCATGTACCTAATTTTAATAAATTGGAAGTAAAACTTCTGTCACATACGACCCACAATAGGAGCCACATGGCAAACTATTAGAGGGCGCTGACTGTATGGATGTTTAGCCAGTCCCTTGGTGGACCTGCAACCCAAAAATCAGCCTGATTAATGATTTCTCAGCATTGGATTGAAGTTATTTTCATGGATTGATTTTAACCGTAGGAATTTGAGCATTATTGAACGATATTTGGGTGCAAAGATCCAAAGGTTGTAAATCACAAATAAGTCTGATTTTTGGTTTGCAGGTCCACCGAGGGACTGGCCAAACATCCATACGGTTAGCGCCCTCTAAAAGTGTACCACGTGGCTCGTATTGGGGGTTGTGACCGGCTTCGGTCACAACATCATGTCACACAAGTTTTACTCATGAGTTGGAATGCTACATAAGTACACACACCACTATAGTTTGACTATAAAAGGCAATTGCCAAAGTGGAGGATATTTCCACCATTTGCCCTCATTTCCATCCACATCATCAAAATGATATGGGTAGCTTCGACTTTTCCAATTTCCTCAATATTGCTTTTTCGTCCCTTGAGTTACCACAATTTTATATTCTCCTCTCCAAACTAATCTTCCTAGGTGAAATGCACATGCCACTAGTACAAGTGCTTCCCCTATTTTCTAGAATAAAAATGGATAATGCTAGCAAGAATCCTTTAAAAGTTGCGTTTGGGTAAGCTTAAAACTTATCTTAAGTGCTTATCGAATGGCAATTATATATAAAATGCTTGAGTTAATCTGTTTAGGCCGTTTGGTAACAAAGTAGAAAAGTTCTTCTTTTCTTTAAAAAGAATACTTATTTTACCCATAGTGTAAAGAATTTTTTTTCTTAAGAATGTCTTCCCACAAAACACAATTAGCAAAGTCGCTCAGAGACGACTTCTGCTTATGGCATTTGAGAGCTTATTGGGCTTTAAAAGGTGCTTTTTAAGTTTTGGCACATGCATAGTCTTTTCGATAAGTGCTAAAAATTGATAAAAACTGGTTAATCTGTATCCATAGTTAGCAAATCGTGAAGCAGCAAAACTTTGTCCACTGAAAAATTCGAGTTTACAATGATTTAGGTTAAAAAAAAATGGTCCATACACCCATGATGTAATATTTTGTACAATATGTATAATAGTACTCTATTAATATAAGCAAAACTCATAGTTTCCAAAGAGAAAGTCATGGGTGGGAGGTGGCGTGGTGGTGGTGGTGCGGTAGTTCAATTTTGAGAAAAGAAGAAGAAAAAAAGAGAAAAAAGAGAGGTGGGTTCAAAAATATTTTTTTTGAATGTGGGTACATTTAATAAAAAATGCAAGTGCAAATATCCCGAACATTTTTCTTTTCTTTCAAAAAGACGTGTTTTAAATGAAGATTTGCTGACTATGGTTTGATTGCATCTGTGCTACTGCCGCTGAGGGGTTGCTTGCTAGCGTTCCTCGGAATATAACTTATATGATCACCGTAGATGACCTGTCCACAATACGAGCCATGTGGCACACTTTTAGAGGACTCTAATTGTATGGATGTTTGGCCAATCTCTATATGGGCATACAAACAAAAACTCAGCCTGATTAGTGAATTCTAAGCATTGTATTTGAGTTATTTTCATGGGTTGATTTTAACTGTGTGAATTTGAGCATTATTGGTCATTTTTTGGGTACAAGGATCCAAAGGATTTAATAACTAATCAAGCTGATTTTTGGTTTATAACCCATGTAGGGATTCGCCAAACATCCATACGGTCAGTGTCCTCTAAAAGTATACCACCTGGCTCATATTGTGAGGTCATGTAACTTTTAATCCAATCCTCCTGAATGAATTAGTAGAAGGGCTCATATAGTGAGGTCATGTAACTTTTACTCCATTCCTCCTCAATGAATTAGTAGAAGATAGAGGCTTGACCATATCGCCTCAACCATTGTGGAAAATTTCAGTAAAATATTGGGGCATCTTCGTCACATTTTACTTTTTAGTTTTAGGGTATTTTAGTAACACCCCTGAAATTTGAAAGTAATTTGTAATATCCCCTTATGCTTTCAAACATTAGATTACCCCTTGACCTGGTTTAACAATGGTTGACTTAAATCATACGTTTTTAGCATTGTACTTGCAATATTATGGTCTTTTCATAAGTGCATTAACAGGTGCATGATGCATGTCACGTTTTAACATCAGTCAAATGATGGTTAAATTAAACTAGGTCAAGGGATAATCCTAAATTTTGAAAATATAAGGAGGTATTACAAATTACTTTAAATTTCAAGGGTCTTACTAGAATACCTTAGTTTTTATTACTATTAGATGGAATATTACAATGTGAAAAAGAGGAGCCGTCAAAATCTGACCGTGATACCGTCAGCGTCACGTTTTCATTACTCGACCGTTCTGACACGACTCCGTTAACTCCGCGTTAACGGCGCAACCGACAACGAGAGATGTAAGATACAAGAGAGGACAATTGTCACGAGATCTCCGCAAAATATCATCTCCGACAACAAAGAAGATTCCAAAATCCAATCACTAGTCACGGGCCTCACGGCCGTTGCTCCTGAAATTCTCGTTTTTTTATCGCAAAAATATCGGCGTACATATTGTCAGCATTTCGAAAGTAACGGCGTACTCTATTGTCGACGGCGCGTTGGACGCGCCATTTCAAATTGCCACGTGTATCTTTAATGAAGTTAACAGGTGTCTCTGTGAGAATACGGGTTTATGTGGGTCCAGGACGACAGATTACCAGCTGGCCTACATTTATTGGCTTTATTGATTAACCATGGTAAAAAACTAACCTGAGAGAACTTAATAATGGTTACGACTTGATCGAATGTTGTTGTTTGCAATAACAGCACCGACGCCGCATTGCCAAGCTCCACTTTAAACAGGGAGCGCTTTCCTACGATTTCCGGCGACCTGAAAACCAGTTTCCGGTCAGACTCACTCGGATCTGGAAGCAAAGTTTGGTCTTTCTGAGTGGAGCTTAGGTGATCGCCTGTGAAAATATGGTCGATTTGATTCGAATTCTTTGATAATCGGAAGATCTGAGAGTTTTTCAGGGTTTTGGAGTCGCGAATGTGTGAAATTTCAGAGTAGGGTTTTGTTGTTTGGTGAGATTGAAGTGAGGATCGAGTCTCTTCGAAATGTATGAAGTGTGTGAAAAATGTTTAGGATTCTAGTGGCGGTTGAGAGAAAAATCGTTGAATAAAGGACGAAACTTTGTGATTTCTGAGTCGAACTCGAGAGGTTTGAGTGAAAAAGAAGTTTTTTTGGGGGTGAAATTTGGGAGGGTATGAGAGAGTTTTTGGATTAATTTTTTTTGTGATTCTGTTTAAGTTTCATTTCTGTATTTAGAGATTCGACTATTGAGAGTGTACAGAGAACAGCGACTTGTAGGGGGTTTAAGCTTTAATTAAAGATCCTCTGGGGGGTTTTGTTCAATTTTTTATTGGTGCATTGATCGGAATCGAGGAGATTTCCACAGTTTCGAGGCGTTTTCGCGAAGTTATATATTAAAGTTAGGAGGAATCGTCTTGTATCGTGAGGAGCGGACAACTATATCTGTAGATTATTCACGAAGTCAGTTGTTTTTCGTCTCGATATAAGACACTTAGATCAGACATCAAAGAGGGGGCGAATTGATTCTTCAATTTATCGCCCAAAAGACTTCGTCCCCCACTTAAATTGATTATTGCGATTGTCTTGAATCGGGTGGCGAATTCGAACCCAGAATCCAGTTTTTGGATGTCATAGAACAGTTGGGTTCGAGCGATGTGCAGGCTAGAGAAGTCTGAGAAGAAATCAGATTACGGGGTGGAGAGAGGGAGACCGTGGCAGATGGGGTTGAAAGCTTTGGGAGAGAGTAAGGTTGAAAAATTGAAGAGTTCAATCGTCTCTCGGCCTCGAATGACGTTGTGGATGATTCGGGCGACGACTACTGTGTTGCTCTGGACATGTGTAGTCCAGTTAATGGCAATGGGAGAGATGTGGGGGCCTAGGGTGTTGAAGGGTTGGCCGTGTTGTTTTGCGTCCCCGGAATCGGATTCGCCTTTGGCCTTGAAGTTGTCTTCTGTTCCAGTCAAAGTTCCCCTTCCGCCCAAAAGTGAGTTTCCAAACTTGTCAATTTTTTCTAATTGGTGCATCGATGCCTAATCAAGAAATGATTCTCTTTGATGTTTTAGGTAAAATGGTTTCACATTATTGTATTGTTAAAGATATAACATCTTTTTGTTGAATTTTATCTATATATGTATGATCATAAAAAAGATATAATATTAATCATCATTGAGTTCAGAAATTGGCTTTCTTGGAGTTATGTTCTTCAGTTCTTGATCATGGAATGTCGCCCTTTAGCAATCATTCTGACATTTGATAACTGTTTCTTTAGGGGTTTATAAGAACAATGGTTACCTGATGGTTTCATGTAACGGAGGGCTTAATCAGATGCGTTCAGCAGTAAGTGCTTAGCTAGTTTTGTCACAATTCTCATACATTTGGAATAGCTCTTTCTTTCATTTCGATTGTCTGATTACCTCATTTTGATAATATCCAGTAATCAGTTTTTGGTCTGCTCTACAGATTTGTGACATGGTTGCTATTGCAAGATATTTGAATGTCACTCTTATAGTCCCTGAGCTGGATAAAACTTCCTTCTGGGCTGATCCCAGGTGGGTCATTGTCTTCCCAAGCTCATTTGAAGTCATCAAACTCTTCTATGTCTTTAAAGTTCTTATGGGGTATTTATCCCCAAGTACCTTAATTTATTAATGCATGATCTATTTTTTAAGTTCTTAACAATATCTGTTACTTGATATGGCAGTGAGTTCCAAGACATTTTCGATGTGGATCATTTCATTACATCATTGAGAGATGAGGTTCGGATATTGAAAGTATTGCCGCCTAGGCTCAAGAGAAGAGTGGAGCGAGGAATGTTCCACTCCATGCCACCCATTAGTTGGTCTAACATTTCTTATTACCTTCATCAGGTCAGTTGGCTGTTCCATTCAGTTGTGCAGGATCCTTCTATTTTTTCTTGGTGGATACTCGGTTTGTGAGAATTCAACCTGATGATGTTATTTCTTTGCAGATTCTTCCTTTGATACAAAGGTACAAGATTGTGCATTTAAATAAGACTGATGCTCGGCTTGCTAATAATGACCTGCCCATAGAAATTCAGAAGTTACGCTGTCGAGTGAATTTCAGCGCTCTGAGATTCACTTCTCAGATAGAGGAGCTGGGTAGAAGGGTTGTTAGGCTTCTGAGGCAAAATGGTCCTTTCCTGGTCCTTCATCTCAGATATGAAATGGATATGTTGGCATTCTCTGGTTGTACTCAAGGCTGTAATGATAACGAGGTGGAAGAGTTAACAAGAATGAGGTGAGGATTCTTTGTTTCTTTGACATACCAATAAGCAGTCTAAAAGTTAACTTTCATTCTTTACGCTTCTAATGATTCAACACTTATTTTCAGATATGCTTACCCCTGGTGGAAAGAAAAAGTAATTAATTCTGACCTGAAAAGGAAAGATGGTCTGTGCCCTTTGACACCTGAGGAAACTGCTCTTACACTGAGGGCGTTGGATATTGATCATAATGTTCAAATTTATATTGCTGCTGGAGAAATATATGGGGGGGATAGGAGAATGGCAAGTTTGGCTGCGGCTTATCCAAATTTGGTCAGTAGATGGAAGCTGAAACAGCACATCTATTTTAATATTTTGATGTCCTGTCATCTTGTCCTTACAGATTGCTTTGATTTGTGAAACAGGTCAGAAAGGAGACGCTATTGGGACCTTCGGATCTTCAATTTTTCCAAAATCACTCGTCACAGATGGCGGCATTGGATTATCTGGTGTCACTGGAGAGCGATATCTTTGTTCCTACATATGATGGAAACATGGCCAAAGTTGTTGAAGGCCACCGCAGGTACCATAGCACTGATTGTTTTTATTTTACTCTTAGATAAATGTATGGAAATTAGTGTTGTTAGAAGTCAGATTAGTGATTGTGGGTTAGATTATTCCCAACAGTTCGAATATATAATCATCCTTACCCACAGTTACTGGAAAACTCTTACCTAATGGAACCCTTGGACGCAACTTGAACTTCCTCAGTTGACTGTAAAACCCCAAGGAAGTATTAAACTTCTGTGTTCTTATCGGGTGCATTGACTCAAATTGTGATTTTGGTCAGTTAGAGGGGGAGATTGCTCTAGTCATCTTAACGAGGTTGTTGGTATTTTGTTCAGAAAGAGGATGGCCATAGTAATGTGGAAACTTTGCGATCAGTCATTTTTATGCAGAAATTAAGTGTCCTGTCTGAGATAAGATTATTGTATTTCTGTGCTTTTCAGATTCTTAGGGTTCAAGAAGACGATTCTATTGGACAGAAAGCTTTTAGTTGATCTGATAGACCAATACAACAATGGATCCTTGAACTGGGACGAGTTCTCCTCTTCTGTGAAGGAAGCTCATGCAAATCGCATGGGAAGTCCGACCAGAAGAGTGGTTATTCCAGATAGACCCAAGGAAGAAGATTATTTCTATGCCAATCCACAGGAGTGTTTGCAACTGCCAGACCAGCTATTGAGTAGCACATAATCTTATTATTGTCAGCAGATTGTTATGTTCGAGCAGTTTCCCCCCTATATCATCATTCTTTAAGACTTAATGCTGCTATAAAGGGAGGTATAAAAGTGGAAAAGGATTGTATTAAAGGAGGAAAAGGAGATGATTGGGGGAGCAAGAACTTTGGGAATGCCCGGAGGTTCTTCACAAGCAGCTGGATAATATTTATATCTCTTATATTTACAAATAATCCTATTCATGGATAAAGAAGGCCCTGCCATTCCAGGGAAATTTCAGATCCGCTGCAATGTACAGCATAGATGGATTAAATAGAGATTAAGTTGTTTATTGGGATTGAGGGTTCGTGGAAGGTTAGTCCCTCTTCCTTCCGATCTGTATTCATTTTGGCCCTTCCAGGATCATATGATTTATAGCTTTCATTACGTTTACGTTATGAATAAAATTTCACATTTCTACCATTTCCTGCAGGGATGTGCACTGTTTTATGATAGCTGTTATTGATTTGAACAACCTGTACTTACGATTGATGATATTACTTCATTTCCTCTATAGGCTTGTGAACTCAGGTGCTTTGATCTTACTCCAAACTATTGATCTATGCTTTCCTAATAATCAGTGTACTGTGAAGTTTAACTATGGAACTGTTCGACCCGAATTGACTGGTTTGGTTTTGTTCAAAATCACTTCGAACCATATCGTTTTGACTGTAATCTCGACTCAAGCAGACAGGATGTTTGGATTTCAAGTACCAACGATCACGGTTTTAGGAGAACTAAAGGACAGCATCTGTTTTAAATCAGAGACCGTTGGACAGGTTTGATTGGACCACACTGCTTTCCAGGTTCACCCTCCATTGCCATTGTGTTATAGTTTCGTAACATTTGAGCTACAAATTAGAAGTGTCTTCATTTTATTTTGGGTAGGAAAGTTGGGTTTGGCAATTACCTCTAGAAGACACAGGCACACACAAATATAGAAGTAAAAAATAATTTTTTTTTGAAAAACTGAGGGCCAAAAAGCAAAGAGCCTGCAAATGAGAACCTACAGAAGTAGAAATTATTCGTTCAAGAGACAAGATCACTCTACCATAAAAGTAACAAGACAGAGAGATGGACGTTTTGAACTCCAAAAGTGGTATAGGGCATACAATGTGCTACATCTACCACTTGATGCTCATTGGATGGGACAGAAAAAGCTTATGTGGCCCCACTATCCAATCCTGTCACACCAATCCAATTCAGGGGCTTATATAGCCTAATATTGTTAGAAAATCAGACCAATTAGAGATTGAAGAGTGTTGAAAATCAACTTTTTAATCGAAAAAAAAAAAAAAAACCAATCATACAGACGGCAGATTTACGTGGTTTGGCATCGTGCCTATGTTCACGGGTGAAGATCTTTTTCATTATCTCCAAAGAATTAGGGTTACAATAGAGTCCTCTCTCACTCTCTCTCTCTCGACCTACAAGTGAAACCTCAATGTATAAGTGAAACCTCAACACCCTTTTAGAGAATGGGTCAGGCTCAGCAGACACCCAATACATATTGTACCCAAACACGGACAAAATCCGCCATCAAATCTGATGGCATGGGGGTTGTGGCTCAAAACAATAAAATCCTTGGAGAACAGACAAGACACCTAACACAACAATGAATGTTATTTGATTCCAAAAACTCATCGATTGGTGGGGTTCAAAAAGTCTAGGCTTCTATCTGATCTACAATTTGATATCTCCCCGATTCCATATCCCCACCGTCCACATGATAAACATGCTATCAATCTAGACAGTTCAATTGGTGGTTCATCTTTTGAATTGCACGTTTTTCAAAAATCAATTCATTTGGTTGATTTATAACCATCAAAATAATTGACTTTGTTATTTAGGTGATTGGTCCATTAATTAGATGGCCCAGATCATGATTGATCTCGTGATATCGCAACTTTTCTTTTTAACAAATGTCAAAGTATGTGAAGAGCCGGTCCCACACACAGAGAGGTCTGGTAGACATCTAAAAATAATAGGAAAATATATGGACCCACGATCTACCTTCTTTCCTCCATCTTATATTTATCATTATAATAATATAATAAGGAACAATGTATAATATAATAGCTTTATTCCATTCTCCCTCATTAGCTGGCTGTATGATTATTACAATGATATGATGAGAAAATGATTGGTCACTGAGATCTCTGAAGTCTGAACGACGACAAGATGGCGTTTGGTAAAACGTTTTTTCAGACTTCTACGTTTGTGATTAGACTTTCTATTGCTATCCTAACGTAGCAATCAAAATTTCTAAGAGGGTTAGGGTTCTTTTAGAAATTTTGTTTCTCTTCCCCTGATCGAACCCAATTATGAAGGATCCAAATGAACTTATTAGTAGGCCATGAAAAGGGTTGGATCTAGGTTGAAACTAAGTAGGTCCGGATCCAAATCTGTCTTTGAATAGCATGGTCCGAATCCATATCATGATCCATATTGGTGGTGTCTTGACCTTCTTCATGACTAGCATGGGTCATTGACTGGGACATCCCTGGAGTGATCCAGGGCCATGCTGAGGCATCCTAGAGGAATGGCCTGAGTCTCTCGAATATCTAGATCCGATGCACATTTGGATTATGGGTGGGATCCAAAGTACCAATACAAAATTCGAATCCAACCTGAGTTCGTATCTGATTAATTTGCATGAATCCGTATCTGACCCGCTTTTCATTCGGATCACATCTCAATGATCTAAACCCCAAATACAGATTCGCCCCATTTCTCGCCAAAGTTATTAGTGAATTAAGAAAGCTTTTTCTTACAATTAGAGCCACAAAATACCCAACAATAACTCAATTTTTTAATACGAAGAATGATTGCTTTCACATTTTAGTAATGTACGCGCTTGCAATCGGATAGATAACTTGACACCTGCATTATGCTACATTCTGTTCTATTATTTATAGATTAAATATTTGCTTACATTATTGAATACATATTTATTATACATAATGGGTGCGTAGTGGGCTTTGTTTTTTCTTTTTTTTTTTTTTTTTTTTGGGTTGTTGTTGTTGTTGATCTTCTTGGTGGGAAGATCATTCTCACAAAAATCATCCCTTAAGGCATCTGCATGTACGCCCCATTACCGCTGGTCATGTTATAAGTCGAAAAACTTAAGTAACATTATCCCAGCCTATAACACATCTACATGTTGGCCACACGTTCATTATTACTTAATGAAAAGTCGTCTATGATTTAACTAGGCAGGGTTGGGATAAAGTTACTAATGATTTTTGACTTATAAAAGGACATGCAGTTGTGGGGACTATATGCACATGAGTCAAGGGCTGATTTTTTTTTTTGTGAAGATGATCACCTCATCTGGAGATCATCCTCATCAAAAATCAACAATTTCTAAAACTTCTAACCCTATTAAATTTGGACTTCAATTTAACAATGAAAAAGGATGGTCCAAAAATTTTAAACATATATATAAAATGACTAATGGATGTGGAACCCACATCGCGTAAAGGGCAGAATTTTGGTAATGATATTCTCCTCAACATGGATATGCTCACAACGAGGATAAGTTCCTCATCATAGAGATCATCCTCACAAAAAATTTGTCCATTCCGACATTTGAAATCTAATGAGGGAATGCAAGTTGAAATAATTCTGGATCATCCATTTTCACCGTTAGTCCATATGTAATAGGTTGGAGGTTTCAGAAAAGGTTGATTTCTTGTGAGGATAATCTCTATGGTGAGGAGATCCTCTAAAAAAAAAAAAAATCAGCCCTTAATTCTTCTCCACGTGAGCTCCATGACCGTGTCGTTATGTGTCAAGGATCTCACAAAAAATCATCCCTTAACTCATCTCCACGTGGGCTCCCCAACGGTGTCATTATTGTATGTGACCTATCCTGAGTCCTGACTCTATATATAGGCCTCTACTCACATGCATGCTTATGGTCCCATGCACATGCATAGTGTCATTACCATGCTAACCTCTGGAAATACATAGAAAGTGACTCTTAAAATGTTGTACATGGAAATAATGTCTTTTCCATTGTCGCCTTGTTTTGCATCAAATCATTTCTACAATAACCGAGTCACCCATTTACTTCTTTAGCTTAGAATAATAAATAGAGTTTATTTTCTGATATTTCAAAGATTATCTTCAGGGGGGGAGTAGCAAATTGGAACCGAACGCCTCTTTTTGGGCCGAGCGGAGGTGGGGGAATGGGTTCTTAATTTCCTTCCCGGTTGAAATTTTAGTGTTGGGGTTGGGATCTTGATTTTTAAGATAAGCGATGACTGGAAAAACTTGATTGTTCCTTTCACTCTATAATATAGTCAGTTCTCATGGTTGTAGCTTAGTCGTTTAGCGAACCAAGACAATGTTGGTTCTGATATATGGAGTTGGGCACAATAATCTTTCCAAGTTCCTAAAATCAAGTTCTAGCATAGAACAGAGACTGTAATATTCAAGTCTGCCATCAAATCAGTCTTCCAGACCCAATTCCAAATAAACATTAAAAAGCTATGCGATCAAGTTGTCATGCTAATCTGTTGGCAGTGATCAGATTTTCCACAACAGCTCTTCCTGGAATTCAACTAATCAGAGAATCATAGCGAAGTCAAAACATCAACTTCTTGAATAGGTCATTATCAAATAAGTCAGGCAAAAGTGGTGCACTGTTCAAATGACTAAAAGATCATGGACTTGGGACTTCATTTTTAGGCAAGGTCAAACACAAGAACAGCACCTCATTAAACGAACGGTTCAGATTTTAAGATCGTAGCATGTACTTACATGGAAATCATGGAGCTTCAAAAAATATCAGACTATTATTCCTATTTATTCCCTACATTATTACAAGTCACCATATCCACTGCACAGAAAACTGAGGAAGCGGTTGGTAAATTCAATAAAGTAGTGTAAAGAAACCAGATAGACAGGAAAAGAAACTTCACATGTAAATGGAAGCCTTGAAAGAAAGCAGCTTCTCAAAATCTTTATGGAAGCCTCCCTAAGGAAGAAAAATACAAACAAAAGAATACATATCAGCTTGTGAGGAGGATGTGTGTATGTCCTGACAAACCTGAAAGCAGAGTATGTACAACGGATCTCAACCGGATATTTTGTGGACCAGGAGATAACATCAATAAACCCTCAAAAAAAAAAGGGAAAAAAGCAGAACAATGCAAGTAATACTAGTTTTTTTCTGTCTTGAGCCTCTTTTGAGCTTGATCCGAGTCCTCGCCACTGCTTCCAATCCTAGAAGGGTCCTCATAATCCTGAAGGTATGATGAAAGGAAAATTAGATGCAAATTTGTTCATAGTTAATAGCCCATCCAAGTCCAGAAGAGCTTGGCTTCCATAAAAGAAACATATTTATATATTTGTATGGTAAAATCTGATGTTCCTGTTTACACACTCAGGCTGACATGTATGATCTGTAGCTCTCCCCTTTTATTCTAGGGAATGAAGACAAAGCACTTCCAAAAAAAATAAAGAGGGAATACCCAAGATACCCACATACCTTAGCACTGGATGTTGTAGTGGTCAGTCTACTAAGTGCTCGCTTCCCAAGATCAACTTGCACTGAGATACTGGCTTGTGACAGATCAACGCCTGAGCTCTGCAATGCTTGTGTCAAATTATTCAACAACCTGCTCCACAACAAAGAAAAACATTTCATCAGCTTACATCCATGTTCAGGGGAAAACTATTAAGGTACATGGAGAACTCAAATTACAATTTCAGTTTTTTCCAATGAATAGAACTATATATGAAGACAATCACATTAGGAATTTTACAACACATCTGATGCTTTTTGTCAATGGCTATATCCTTTTGAAAATTTCATTGACTGGACTACCCTAATCATGATTTGCATGACCTACATGGATCCTCTGAAGATCTTGGGAGTGGTGCAAGGACCACATGCCATAAATCACACAGTACAATCCTTACAGTTCGATCACTAAACTTTTCTTGTGCACCATCATGCATTTATTTTTCATCCAAAAGAAACTAAACGGACAATATACTAATGGTTGATAGTTGTTCCAACAACTGGAATGTCTCATCGATGACTACATGCAGCATTCTGCAGTAGCAATCAGACCACCATGTCTGTAACATGGCTTTTAAGAACTGTATCTTTCATTTGGTTTAACTTTGAACAGGAAAGGTTAGATTACTGCAGAGCAAATCCTTCTTTGCAAAGAAGCAAATCTATACTATTATAAAGCCAAAACTAGGGTTGCCACCCATGTTTGTGACAATTAACTGCCTCTCTACTTTAAAGCAAAAGCCCTGCCTCATTAAATGCTTCTCTATTTAAAGCCAAAAACCTGGGTTGGGGTACGCCCGGCCTCCACGAGGGACCATAGTATAAGCCACGTGGTGCACTCTTAGAGGCCACTGACCGTATGGATGTCAGTCCCATCCCTATACCAAATATCAGGATGATTAGTGATTTCAAACCTTTGGATCTGAGTATCCCAAATAATGTTCGAAATCTACGGTTAAAAATCGACCAATGAAAATCACTCCCATCAAATCCTTAAAAATCACTAATCAAGCTGATTTTTTGCATGTAGGTCCACCTAGGGTTGGGCCAAACTGATACAGTCAGTGATCTCTAAGAGTGTGCCATGTGTAAGGTGCTGCCACGTGCATCATACGTGGCGTTCCCCTAGTGTAAATATATTTATAAAATTAAAATTCGACCAGTAAACAGTCATACTTTGCATGTGGTGCACCAAATCGCTATAAAACTGAGGGAGTTTCATCACTTGACTCGGAATATAAAAAAAACCAGCTGAATTGCAACGTTTATGAATACTCACCCTTGAGAGTAGACAGCTGAGATGCTGATTGTGCCCCCTTCCATAGTCAGCTCCTGTTCATTCATTGCATCATCTGTGATTGGGCACTCGGTTGCACATGGTCTACTTTGCCACAACTGGGATTGAGGTTGGGATGTCATGTTCTCTGCATCAGAGATAGGTCTCTGCAGAGGTTGGGCAAGTGCACCGCTCCTCCCAACAGGATTGAACATGTTTGGTTGCAAAGGAATGGGCATGGGTACGGCCTTGTTTGATAGCCCAGGGTTGTGATCCATTGTTTTGTAGGTGGTACTTGTGCTCAGGTTAGATTCTACTGGGGTCTGTGTGTTTGCAAGCATGGTAGGGGCGACAGCAATATTGTTGTCATTTCCAGAAAACATCAACACAGGACCAGGGCCATTCTTTATTGCTCGAGAATGATCAACAATATTTTCTCCTGGTCCATGACCATTTCTCTGTTTCAAGCAAAAAGAAGAGATGGCCACTTAAATTCCATCCAATATGAGTATTTTGGTATACAACAATGCTCAAATGAATCAAGTACCCTGTTCTTTTTATTGCGATAGAAACTTGCATGGATGAGCACATATACTAGTACTATTTTCAGACATATGAACAGAAGACCATATTATTTACCGAAAAATCCAAAGCAAAGATCAATTACCAACACATGCACCACCCCCCACCCCTATCTCAAATATCAATTATATCTTGGGACTAAGGGGGAGCAAAAGTTGCAAAATCTTACGTTTTCATTAGAACCCTAGATAAGCCCATACCAAACAACAAATCAGAACACCAACCACTTCTCATCAGAAATGAACAACACATACACATGCACATATACGCAAAATGTGCCATCACATTGACATAAACATGTGGACACACTTGCAGACCAGCAAGCACCAACACAAACACACATGCAAACATGCTGGTTCAGACAAGTGCACAGAGTCCTCGCCCTTCTCCTACCCACCTACATCTGATAACCAAGCCCAAATGCATGCAAACAATCTAACAGAACCAGGTCAGACATAAAGTGAAGGATTAGGATTTTACCCATGGTGTCAATTTCATGGGCTCCTGATTCCATCCTTGGTATGAAGCGTCATACTTATTTACTTTTTCCTGTAAAAACTGAATGTACTCGATGACCTGCATAGGGATACAGATATTTCGTCAACCACTTTAAATAATTGAAATTGTTATTAGATGTAACAAATTTAATCTGTTACCGCCCTGACATGGCATGGGAACAGCACCTATTTTAAAGTATCCAGGTAACATAACATATAATATAATTTAATCTTAAGATTCATGACATACCTCTAATAAGAATGATGCCTTATCTCTCTTTTGATCATTCTGGGGTATGAGATCTCTCAATATCTGAAATCTGCATGAGAAGTTTATAGATCATCAAGTCTGTTTGCAGGTACAAGGAGGATGTTTCTTGGGAGTATTTAACGTTAACCAATAGATTCAAGCATCTCAAGCTCTTTTCTTACCCTACTTGGATTTACATAGTTAAAAAAAGCAAAGCGAGTTGTACTCTTGAGAACTGATTTGACCTTTCAAGCCTAGATTAGTTTGCTATGACCCGATTTAATTGGGTTAAACAAATTTTTGGGGGTTACAGAAACTCGAAAAAGCTATTAATTACACAATAGACCTAGGCGCTATTGACCTAAATTGACTATAAAAGTATTGAAGGCAACCAATCCATGAGACCGTCTTCTTAACAAAAAGCGAAATCCATATGATTTTCCCAATCTAAATCAAGCAGGTTTTACATGAAGACGATTTTGCTCTGCATGTTCCAAAGCATAACAAGAAACCAATACAGATTTATACCCAACTCACGTTTTTCAGGATTCACCGTGCTTAACATCATGCCATGGGAGTGTTACGAAGATCTAACAGGTAAAGTAAGATGGACAAGAGTGACTCAAAATTAATCACTAAATCTCTTTGCTGACGAAATTGTAAATCCGTTGTTTTATTGATGACTAAAATTTCTGCAGAAAAGTCATTGGGCAGCTATAGAACACCCATTTGACATCATCAGAAAAAGACAATGATGACTACTAACACTAGACCATATGGTGTTCATGTTAGGCTTAACTCGCAAAACTTAATAAACTCTTGCAGTAACCATGTGGAAATAGATAATAGTCCAAAGAACTAAGACTAGAAGAAACTGTAATGCCCTAGATTTTCGGGAAAGCTTTTCAGATCTTTCCGAAATTTTGGGAAAACCTTTTGCTGTCTTCTGAGTGTTTTCGGAGATTTCCGGGTTTTCTGCAGAATTTCCAGACCCCTTTTCGGTCACTTTTCCTTGGGTTATGAGTCACATTTCAAGACCTGAAGAGGGCCATAGCTGAAAAAGTTCCCCAAGATGCCCTCAGTGTTGCTTCCTCAATCTTTCTAGGTGCTTCAGTCACCCTAAATCAGGAGTTGGATTCGCCTTAATCTCACAGGTACTTCTTGTACCCGAGTTTTATCTGGGTACATCAGTCAACAAAGGAATGCTCTATCCATCCCTTCGGTACCGATTGGGTGTGAAGCGGCCACATTATCCCGCAATGCACCCCAAATATTCTCTTATACGGAAGCGAACATCGACAATCCAACCAGACGGTTGCATAGAGAATTCCTTCCTCTACTGACTGATGAACCCATATGAAACTCGGGTACAAAAAGTACCGTAAGAATTTTTTGGATAAGCAAAAAGTACAGTAAGATTAAGCCGAAAAGGTGAATCCAACTCTCGATTTAGGGTGACGAAAGGCCGAAAAGAGCCAAAACTCTCCGGAAAAACCGAGGAAGAACCACTAAGTGCATCCGGGGGGACCTTTTCAGCTACGACCCTCTTCAAGTCATGAAATGTGACAACCTGAGAAACAGTAAAACAGGTCTAAAAGTTTTGCAAAAAACCTGAAAATCTCCAAAAACACTCGAAATACTTCGAAAAGTTTTTCCAAAAATTCGGAAAGATCTGAAAAGTTTCTCGAAAATCCAAAGCATATTATATCCTACCCCATTTAAACAAAAATTCAACCTCAAAATTTTAATATATCTTGCTAATTTATCCATCTAGTCTCACCAAATTAGACTAATCAACTAATCACTCTTGTCAAACTTAGTCAGACTAGTTGACAAATCATTATAGCTAAACCGAGTCAAATTGGCCAACTCAATTAACATAGTCTACATCGAACTAGTCATCTAATAAATCTATTCAACTTAATCAGGCTGGTCAGACTAATCAATATAGTCGACCTTAGTCAAGCTGGTAAACTAATCAATTTGTCATCCAGTTAAACTGGTCAACTAGTCAAGATAATCAAACTAGACACTCGATATTTGAGTGATTTTGGTCCATGATTTGAATATCTGCTCTATCCTCTGTTCGAGCTTGAGGTACATTCAATCTTCCTAGTCCACATGAAATACTTGCAAAATATATGATGACTAATGTCCTTTTGTGAACAAACAGACAACAAGACGGATAGACCGCCAAAAAACCCCGAAATCATAGCTAAGAATATAAGTCTTCATACAGACATTTTATCTTGCAGATTTAATCAAAATAAAATAGAATAAAGATCCAAGAAAATAGAATAGAATAAAATAAGATTAAATATAACTCAAAGAAAATTGGATAAAATAAAATTGGATTCAAAGAAAGATAACACGAGAGGGTGTGATGTATGTATGCGCATGCAATGATAAAATAATCAAATATATGATTATATATATTAAAAAGAAAACAAATATGTAGAAGATACATGTATTAGTAAATAAATATATACAAGGATCACATACGAGAAATCATAATAAAATAATAAAACCTATCTATTAATATTGATAGATGTTCATCAATAGGGACACGGTGGCGTTTGATAAATTTTTTTCTTAGAACTTAAGTCTGAATGAACTGAAATTAAATGATTTTGGTGATTAAGTGGCGTTTGGTGAACAACTTAATTTCAGCACTTATCACCAAAAACCACTGAAATTAAGTGAAAGTAAAAAAGTCACCCTCCCTTCACTTATTGCGGTAAGTGAAAGCATCTTTTCAAAAGATTCTAATATTCTCTTTTAATACTGATAATGCCATTTTCTTAAAGCTTTCTCTTTTAAAAACTTACAAAAATGTCCTACTAAATATTTCAAAATACCCACAATGCTCTTGACTTAATTTTAAGTCTTAAGACCTTTACCAAACAATCCAATTCAGACATAGGCATTAAGCTATTAGACCTTAAGCACTTTAAGCTTTTAGATCTGATAACTTAATTTACCAAACGTCTAGACAAGTTGACTTAATTGGTGAATCCAATTCAGACATAGGCATTAAGCTATTAGACCTTAAGCACTTTAAGCTTTTAGATCTGATAACTTAATTTACCAAACGTCTAGACAAGTAGACATAATTGGTCAGTAGACTTCAAATGGTCAAGTACACTCTTAAATTAATGTAATCACTAAATCACCATTATCGGAAGAATTGGTTAAGTTTAATTAACAAACCTAACCTTACAATTTGAAACGAATGAGTGTATTAACTAAGTTAAACTAATTAACCAAACATTAGGGTTTGATTAGAACCAAAGGGAGAATGACTGAGATTTTCAAATGAGTCAGCATAGAGGGGTTTTTCATACATAATAGACATTCATTGAACCTTGTATGGAACTCTAATAACCGAATCTTAGCCGAATTAACCAAATCGTGGTTGACTGTAGTTAAACCGTCTTACCAAAGTCCGATTTACCTAATTGAATTAAGGTCTTTGTAGAACCTAATGACATCAATGTATAAGCTTAAAGGAAAAGCACAGGAGAAAGATTGAAGATAGAGATCGAAAGCATTGAAGCTGAGAAGAATGGGACTAACAACTCAATAGTTGAAGAGAAATTAGAGCGTTCAACAAGCATGCCTTTCATAGACTCTAGTCAACCAAAACTGATTTATTTTATCTGTATTTGACTTTGAAGTTGAATGTCTTTTCTTTCCTTTATCTTTAGAAAATGCTCTTTAAATCCAGTGATTTAACTCATATTATCATATTTGCTTTGTTCAATTATACTTATATCCATATATATGCTGGCACATGTGTTTAGACCGATTACACGATTTGACTGAGTAATTACGAAATTTTAAGTGGCATTGAGTATATTACAAGATAATAATTTTTTTTGTGTGATTGGCCGAACACTAGAAATACATGATCGCACTGGATGAGTTTGAATCCTTAGTAAATCTGCAGTCGTCGAACGTTTGGTCAACGGTGAAATGGGTTGCACTCGAACAACATTAGATGGTCCTACTATATGATATGTTTCGAAGGCGTGTGACTCAATGTTAAATGAGTTGTCTGATCAGCACCAAATGGATTAATGGTTGATTTCATACAGTTGATATGGAAAAAATAATGGGACAGATTCCACCTGATGAATTTGGGATCTATATATATATACTAGTGACTTTGACTTGATTATGGATATGGTTTGGACAGATTCGAACATGGTACTTGGTCATAAGATGTGGATTTGACTTAGAAAGAGACCGTGACTACGGTGGTGAGAAAATTAGTTGATATTTCTAGTGGGCCAAATAAACTTTTGGGACTGAATCCCAATTAAGTAGAAATATGGAAATTAATGGAAGGAAACCGATTATATATATTGCATGCTTATAAGTAGACTCGTGAGTAACAGTTGTCCTGGGACAGGAGGCTATGACTTGGGACTACTAATAAGTAATATTACTGATAAATGATTTGCTTTCTTTTGAACTCGGTCTTAATATATATATATATATTGTTCTATTCGAATTTCCCCGGCCTCATCCAAATCAAATGTCCGGGTCGGTTGCCACTTGACCATCTTTAGCTTTTCTCTCACTGCAAACAGTTGGAAGATATTTATTTCGGATGAGTCGGGCTAATAAGATAAGATGAACCAAACAAAAGAGTTCTGCACCATGAACTTTGTACCGTGCACATCCTTCAATAGTCTCATATCCATGCTGCCCCGACTCCAAAGTCGATGTTTGTTAACTAAGCGGGACACTCCCAAGCTCTTTCTTATCAAACCTCCACTGCCCCTACAAGGCAGTTATCATTATGTGTCATTGGCAGTGTCTAGGGAGGTTAGGAGTGAGTTAAGCCAATGCGTACAAATAGACAGACCAGGCTTAGGCTGGGCCTGGCCGTACTTGTAATGGTTCCCAAGGATCCAATATGACCACTTAGGTCTACGTTGCCATGATATTGTTCTATGGAAGTGGGGAGGCTGCTTTTTAGAAGTTCGGACCAGTTTTTTTGGTGTCGTGGGAGGGATATATTGCAAAATTACAAATTACAACTAATTAATTTTTACCTTCACGTGCTAAAGCACATGCCACCCAACAGATGAAGGAACAACTAAATTAAACATAGAAACCCAAATTTAAATAGTCTACCAGCTAAATCAATTAAGTTGTCTGGGATACCAATAGTAAACCAAGTCCACACATGATAATATCTAAGACCAGAGAAGACATAAGTAGCTGACAACCACCCATCAAATTAGAAAAGAAAAGATGAAAAAATATAGTGAGGGTGCTCGACCCCGTACAATGATACTGATTTTGAGCCCATAACAATGAGAACTAGGCATAAAAAAATGAAAACGACAGAAAACTTGCCTGTCGTTGATTTTGCTCCTTCTACGCTGCTCTGTGGCAGAGTGCTTCGATCGTGGCGTGTTAGCCCTTTGATCAGTGTTCTTCCCGTCTACTTTTACAGTCAATTCTGTGAGAACTCAAAAAAGAATATAAATATTATTATGAACTGGGTTGGTCCCAAAATCTCTCTTTTATACGAAAAAAACTCAAAACATAGTATCAGAATCTCATGAAGAGTGCAAGGCAGCCCCAAATTCGGAAAGACATAGGTCTCTCTCACTAACATGCGCCCAAAGTTACAGTCCACAGTAGTCCCCGCCATGGGACAGCCGGGAATCGAGAGACAAACAACCAATCTGAGGGAAAAAAAAATGGGGATCCCTCTAACATGCTCCGGGCACCACACGGAGCCACACACGCCTCCAAACTGCTTGATTCTCGGAAAGGAAACACGAGAATAAAGGGACAACCGAAACCGTCCCACGGGTCACGTTAGATCTCCAGCTCTAGAATTCCAGTAACGTGAGTTGGAGTTGTGAATGCAACATACCTTTCTGGGAAGAGCCATCTTTCTTCACAAGGAACTCTTCCTCGTCGTCGTCTTCATCTTCATGAAGACCCTTCCCAGATTTCATCATCTCCATGAAGCTCTGATTTTTCTGGGCTGATTGCCTGCAAATTACCAAATACCCCATTAAAAAAGAACCAAAAAACGAAGTAACAGAAGAAGAAAAATCATAAATGAGGGTGAGCTAAGGGAGCTAATGTCACCAACTTGGAAGATGACAGAGGGCTGAAGCTGTTGCGATGTATGAAAGGAGCTTGTATTGGCCACTCCGACGACCACTGCCCTAACTTCTCCGTCGATACTACAAAAAAAAAAAAAAAAAAGGAGAGACGATGACGCCCTAGAAGGTGTTTCATTCGTTAATAAACAATAAAATGGTTTAAGCTAACGTGCGCAGGGTTGGTAGCGCTTGATAAGCTGCGCCATCAACCGGGATTACAAGGAGAAGTTAAATTTGCTTTGTAGGGAGCTTTGAGTTCCGGACCTACAGTTGGTCTTTTCGGCCAATCTCTGGGTTTGGTAAGAAACCCGTGAGGTACGTCCCGACTAATCTTAGGTCAAGGGTGTGTTACGCACGTGGACTCACGTGATGGAGTTTGATTAATTACATATTGCTGGAGAGGTGCGTGGCTCTGTAGCACAAACTAATAATTTTTGGAATATCAATGGATAGTCGAAAATTAGGGACCGTGAGGGGAAAAAACATGTACTCCCTAACCCATTCCCTACATTTAGGGAGTGAATTGGGCTTCCTAAAATCTAGTTGGATTCTTTTTTCTAAAAAATCAGCCTGATTAGTGATTTCTAAGAGTTGGATTGGAGTTATTCTCATTGGTTGATTTCTACTGTGGGAATTTGAGGTACAAGGATCCAAAGGTTTGAAATCACTAATCAGTCTGATTTTTTTGGTTTGTAGGCCCATTTAGGGATTGACCAAAAATCCATACAGTCAGCGTCCTATAAAACTGTGCTCAAATTGTGGACAGTTATCATGGGTGGTCATCTTGGGCGATCAAGGAAGTTTTACTCCCAAAGAATAGAGTCTGTTGGATTTATGAGCCAACGGCTCCCTACCCTAAATAGCTGGATTTATGAGCGAATAACTCCCTACCTTAAATAGCTTTCACTACTTTTCTCTAAAAAGTAGAAAAAAAAATAAAGCCCTCTTGGAGATGCTCTAACCTTCCTTCAATTTGGATTGGGGAATGTGAGTAGGTGCCAGCAAAAATAACCTTCCTTCAATTTGCACTGGCAAAATTAATTTAAGATGCCAACTTGATAAATTGGTAAGGTTTGTGAGTGTTGAATTGTTGACAAGCTGAGTTCAAAACCCTCCTGGCTCGCTTTTCTATTAATAAAAAAACAAGAAAAATTTCTCCAATTTGGACTGGGGATTGGGCCTTGTATACTACACCATCAGTGCTTTGAATGGTGTTGAAGGCTTTTTGTGTCCAACAATTTTTCACACTACAATTATCCAAATTGAAAATAGGGTCGGGCTCAAGGGACCCCCATTTCTGACCCCCTTTTTTGACCCCCATATTGGCGTACCCACATAGAAGATGAATCAATGGCTGATTTTTGGTGGGGATGATAACCTCACCATATAGATCACCCCAACAAAAATCAGCCCATTCTGAAATTTCTAACCCCATCAAATGTGATTTTAAAGTTACACGGTAAAAATCGACGGTCCATAAATCTTGAGCTTCTAAACCAGTCTATGAATATCAGAATGATTTGAATTTTTGTGAGGATGATCTCCTCACCAAAAATCGGCCATTGATTCATCTTCTATGTGGGTACGCCAAGGTGGGGGTCAAAAAAGGGGGTCAGAAATGGGGTCCCTTGAGCCCAACCCTTGAAAATAAACTCGAGTTGGGTTACTTGTAGTTACAGGCTTAGTGCCGACAAAAGGAGATGAGTGGAATAATTGTCATGGGTTACCTCAACAATCATTTCTTTCTTTTGAAAAACTAAAATCAAGGAAAAGAGAGAACCGATTGGCAAGACAATACTTTTGATGACTAGTACTTAGTTGACGGTTAGTGCCTCTAATCTTGGAAAAGTACCCTGACCGGGGCCAGCCACCAGCTGGGCTTGCCCGTAGTGGGGGGTGGCCTTACCCATGTCTGTGGGGAATTAGTCGGGTGCTCTAAGAGGCTCGGATACCCCGTGATACAATTAAAAAAAAAAAAAGCGTGAACTTTAGTGATTTTTGTTATTCACCGCTGCCCTATGATTCTACTGACCACATGGATGACCCTGATTGGTAATCTCCAGCCTTTAAATTTTAACACTTTCGAGCTTGACTTTAATAGTTGAATTCAACCATTTTTTGAATATTAAATCCATCGTCTAGAAATCGTCAAAAAAAAGCTGACCAAAGGGTGGGTAAATATTCATGCGGTCAGTGGGCCCAGAGGGCAGAGGTAAGTAATTAAAGTCACTAAAGCCCATTCCTTTGTTTTGAGGTCTTCCTCGTTACACGACTCCTTTTGAAACAAAAAACATTCATTTGAAAACAGTGTTGTGATGGGTCCCTGTCAAAGGGGAGAGCTGTGCTGATAAGAAAAGTGAAACTTAATTGCCAAGATCTCCAGATTCCGTCAGTATAAGCGATTCAAACTTATTCGTGTTGGGAAAATCTAGTATATGTGCAAATGGTTGCATACTTTAGGGCGTGTTCGATTGAAAGGAAAATTTCCTGAGCAAATATATCTGGAAAATGCCTTAAATGGCCGATTCATTGCACCTGAGAACACATATTTCAATCGTGTGAGAAAGAAAAGCGTATTTTCAAGTGGAAATGAATTCTCACCTATCTGGATAGGAATTGAACTCCGGTATTCATAAGAAAAATTATCCAGATTTAAAATGGCTTTGTAGGGAAAATTATACAGATTTAAAATCGCTATCTAACAATGGACAGTTGTGTTTTCCCTAGGAAAATGCAGTTTTCCCACTTCACAATCAAACACGACCTTAGAGTGTGCAAATGTGGCCAGAAAGCGTGTAACAATTAAACCCCCTTTTAACTTGCAACCTCTTTCCTTAACTAGGTTTAACAGAGATTTTTTCATGTGTCCCTTTTTGACTGGTATGTGAAAATGAACTCTATTATGCTAAATTCTTTTGGGTTGGGATCAGGGACTCATCTTTTTTGACTTGTCTTTTCACTCGTGATGTCGGGCATGAATTTTGAGAACCCAAAGTTGCTGACCGACCATAATATGAACCATGTGGCATATTAAATGAGATTATTGATTGTATGAATGTTTGGCCCAACCCTAGATATGTACATACAGACCAAAAATTAGTCTGATTAGTGATTTCTAACCTTTGGATTTTTGTACCCCAAATAATGGTCAATAATGTTCAAATTCCCACGGTAAAATCAACCTATGAAAGTAACTCCAATCCAAACGCCTAGAAATCACTAACCACGTTGATTTTTGGTTTCTAGAGTTGGGCAAACATCCATATGGTTAGCATCCTCTAGTGTATGCTACGTGGCTTATATTGTGGGAGGTCATTGGCCTCAATGAGGGTCCTCTGTCATCTAAGTTTTACTAAAACATTAGCCTGATTGGTGACTTCTAAGCATTGGATTGGCGTCATTTTCATGGGTGGGATTTTAACCATGGAATTTGAGCATTATTGACCATTATTTGAGGTACAAAAGATCCAAATGTGTCCAAAGGTCTGAAATCACTAATCGGGCTTATTTTTGGTTTGTAGGTCCACCTAGGAATTGGCTAAACACCCATACGCCAACGTCCTCTAAGAATGTGTCACGTGGCTCATATTGTGGTCCGACTGGAGCTGGTGAACAAAATTCTACCCGTTTTGGGGTATATGCCCTTTACATGATGAGAGATAAAGTTAGGTGAATAAGTGTGTGGGGGTCTGGCGTAAACCTTCATGACACCTGCAGTCAGCAACGCTGCTGACTGCAGCCAATATGAGCCACGTGGCGGACTTACAAATTAACCAAAAATAAACTTGATCAGTGATTTATCTAAGTGTTTGGATTGAAGTTATTGTTGATTTTAACGGTAGGAATTTGAGCATTATTTGGGTACAAAGATCTAAAGGTTTTAAATCACTAATCAATCTGATTTTTGGTTTGTAGGCCCACCTAGTGATTGGCCAATCATCCATGCGCTTAGTATCCTCTTAAGAATGTGCCATGTAGCTCATATTGCCTGCAGTCAGCGGCGTCACCAACTGCAGGTGTCATCAAAGGTTTAAACTGTGGGTCTGTACTCACAACATAGAGGGTAAAACTTTGATGACAACCGCTGTCATCGAGGCCAATGGCAGCATGCAATATGAGCCACATGGCACACTCTTAGAGGACTGTATGAATGTTTTTCCAATCCCTAGATGGACCTACAAACCAAAAATCAGCTTAATTATTGATTTCAAACCTTTGGATCTTTGTACGTACCTCAAATAATGATCAATAATGCTCAAATTCCCACGGTTAAAATCAACGCAAGAAAATAATTCCAATCCAACACCTAGAAATCACTAATCAGGCTGATTTTTGGTTTGTAGATCCACCTAGGGATTGGCCAAACATCCATATGGTCAGACTCTAAGAGTACTATGTCACGTGGCTTATATTGCTTACTGTCACCGGCCTAACATGTCATCAAAGTTTTACTCTCAACACAGAGCTTCTCCGTCAACAAACTGGACCTACTCTTTAAAAGGTCCACATTGGGGTCCTTGTTCGTTGCGTGCTTTATGACAAAGAAAAAGAACAGTAGCTCCCATGCTACCAAGTTAAATGGCGTCGCTAGTTCCACGTGTGTATCCGGCAATCCACGGTGGTTTACGCTTTGTTGAGGTAAACAACCCAAAAGGCCAAAAGTGCATTGCTTACCTCTTACAGCTTAAGCACCCTTTCCTGTGGGATCCATGCTTGAGGAATCATCAAGACCATTTAATTATTCCACTCTTGTATTTACTCAGACACACACACACGCGCACACGTTTCAAAGAAACAATTTACCTTTTATCACTTGTCTTTCTGCAGGCGACGCCTTCACTGCCGTTCCCTTCTTCACAGCAGATTCTTCCCATAATGTAAATACGCCTCCTCCGTATGAGTTACAGTTAGAGTTAGCTTTTTTAATTTCATTGTTTCTCTCTGCACTGCTCGCTTGAACTACAGCACACACGTTTCTCTCAGCCTTTGGAACCTGTTGATTGTAAGTGGGAATGTGACCTATACTATAGGTACCGATCCCCCCGGGAAGAACACGTTCCCCTGAAGAACTAGAAGGTGGTGACCGCTTTTCAATGGTAGCTTTCTCCACTGTTTTTTCTCCTTTACCGCTGTTCTTCCCTATCCTTTCAAGTGGTTGTAGAAAATCATGAGTTATAAGGTGAATTCCTGTAAAATTCAATGAGGTATATACCAGATTAAGCCCATTTTTCTATTTTCAAGTAGGTAGCTTAAAAACTGCAATAAGTTAGTTTTTTCGATTTTTAAGCACTTATGGAAAAAAACCTGTGTTTGGTAGAACTTAAAAGGCATGTTTTAAATCCCAATAAGCTCCCAAATCACCGTAAGCAGAAACTACCATTTTGAAGCCCCTGAGTGATATTTTTATTTAACTACTTTTAGTGGTAAAATAGGTATTTTCCACAAAAAAAATGTACTTTATTACGGAACACAAGAAGGGCTTTTTAAGCAGAGAATTAGATAAAAGTTATAAAACAGCTTTAACTCAAATACTTCACATGTAAGTCAGTATTAGATAAGCACTTAATTAAAGATAGACTTCAAAGAATTTTTTAAGTATTTTAGAACATATTCTTTTCAGGTCGGGATAAGGGACTCGCCTTTTGCACTCATAATTTCAGTCATCGTCTCAGGTGCGGATTCCGAGAATCCAACGGTGGTTGATAGCACTGAGCTAGCATTCACTTTTTGCCAAAGCAGACCTCCATATTGGATTCTCGAAATCCAGAAAACGAGTAAAATTAGGAGTGCAAAAAGGCGAGTCCCCGGAACCTGCTCCTTTCTCTACTAGGGTGTTAACAACACTCAATCAAAGGTACAAGCTTTTATTTAATTAATCAACGGCTGTACACATTTATCGGGCCCGCATTATTGTTCTTGGGCCCGCATAAAGTTCTAACCCAACTAGGAGGAAGGGGGGATGGTAGCATCTCGTGGTGGGGTCACAAGGAGGCTTACCATTCTGCCATTAAAGGGTTTAGGTTCAATGCCCCTGGTCCAAATTTTGCGTATATTTCCTTTGGAAAAATGTTGGGAGGTTTTTCTCAATAAATTAGGACTAGGGTTTAGACTCGTATATAAGCCATTGTTTTAAGCTTATTTTGTATCTTTTCAATGAACATAAAGCGAAATTTCTCAATTGTCGTGATCGTGGTTTCATCATCCATGGATGATTGCCCTAAATCTGTTTCTTGTGCATATGTGATTGTGTTTCTCTTCTTTGTAATTGCCATTGTTTGAAGCAAGTTCATCTCGATTTGGCAACACCATGGATCCTACATGTGACATCATAATTGTTACGGAAATTTTTTGAAAGGAACCCAAGTTTAAGGGTATTTTTCAAAAAGAATTGTATTTTTCGAAATTTATCAAAACAAACTTATGATGCCAAACCGTTTAGCGTATGTTCAAAAAATGTTTCAAGGGCAGATTTGCCCTTGTCTTGTCGCCTGAAAAAAGGTCAAATTGCTGTTAGTTTGGCGACTTTTAATAGCCGACGCCAAACGGTTTGGCGACTGTTAATAACCGTCACCAAACAGTATGGCGATTGTTAATAACTGTCACCAAATAGTATGGCGTCTGACAACAATTTAACCTTTTTTCATACACAATTTTGGTGTACCAACATGGAAGATAAAATCATTGGCTGATTTTTGGTAAGGATAATCTCTTCACCGTTAGATCACATATTCTGAAATTTCCACCATCATGAAACGTGGGTTTCAAGTTAACACAGTAAAAAATAAACGCCTAACAGTACGGCGTATCATTTTGTGAACCGTCAAATTGGCGGTTCACAAAATGATACGTCATACTGTACTACAGCTTATAACAACATATGCCAAACCGTTTGGCGTATCGTTTGAAGAGGGCAATTCGGCCATTTTAAAGTTTCGTGAGAATACACCAAATGGTTCGGCGTCCTAAGTTTGTTTTGACAAATTTCAAAAAATACGATTCTTTTTGACAAATAGCCTTAAACTCAGGTTCCTTTTGAAAATTTTCCCCGTAATTGTTACTCTACACCTTACACATGTATTTTGGGCCATAGAAGGCATATTGATCTGACGTTGCTGACTTTTCTTTTAAGGACTTATTAGTTCTCCTAACTCCTCGATCAACAGGATTTTCGGGCTGTGACCCATTGAAGAGTTGGCCCACAGGCCCAGATTGATGATTTGTTGGTCCGTATGTATAATCTATGGTGGTGGGTACCATCATATATTTCTCTTAAATACAAATATTTTTATAAAAAAAATTAAATTTACTAAATTAATGAAAAAGTATGGAAAAAATTATTTGTAGTAGTAGTAGTTGATGAACATACCTTGAGAAGGCCTTGGATCTTGGTGCTGGAAAGATGAATGGCTGTACAGTGGAAGGAAATCACGTGTTGGTTTTTTACCTGAAAAAAGGCTATAAATCAACAAAAACACTCATTTTTAACAGTAAAAAAAGAAAGGATTTTTTAGTGGATACCTTCGGTTCCAAAGGGACGAGGTTGAGGAAGCTCCATCCACAAGCAAGATATTTTTGTGTCGACTTGGATTCTTCTCAATTTTTGTTTCAATTAATATCCCGCTTTTATTCTCTATAAAAACTTAAATTTCCGAATTGATGAATTCCCGATCCTCCAGAAGCAAATTTCTTCCACAAACTAATGGAAGTCGTCGATTTTATCTTCACGTTAGTAAAAGAATTTTGGATTATCAGATCTTCAGACCTCTGAAATCCAAAGAAATAAGTTAAAATGCGAAATTGGATCGACGACACTCCGAAGCTCGGTCTCTCAAAGAGCTTCTCGGATCCGTAACAAACGCAAAGATCAAATATTGAGAGAAACAACGCCTCCGACTGAAGATCGAAGGCGCATTCACCTTCTCTATCTGAAAAATCTCCTCGTATTGAACCACTTCGTATTTGAAGGTTTTTTTATGCAATTTAGCTTGATTCGCTGAAGCAATCTCAATTCTCACCTCCTTCGATAAAAAAATCTCTCGAAATTACTCGTGTTAGAAGGATTTCAGCTAAGCTTTTCACATGAGTGATTTCAACAAAAATCTTCTACCGAGAATTCTACTCGAAAATCTTCTAACTTGCAGACCTTTCAACCTGAACTTCAGCAAAATTACCATAAAAAACGAGACTAAATCAAATTCATAGATTTAAACATCAAAACCGAATATTTAAAGAATTTACACAACTATCTCTTCAAAAAATTCCAGAAATTCAACAAATAAATCTAGAAGCGAAGAACATCAGGAAAAGAAAAAGATCCAGAATAGAAAGATTTATAGATGCCTACCTTCGATCTGAATTACGAAAAAAAATCCCGAAATTCAGCTAAAATGCCTCTGGAATTCGAACAAAATCTCTAATCTCCTTTTTTTTTAGAAGTAGATCAGATGAGGAATGAAATCAGAGAAAGTTCGAATTTCACGTATTCTCGAAAGCCTAGCTATAAAGCGAGTGGGATCGAAAGGTTGCAGAGACGAAATGCTGCAGAATCTCGCTCGAATTCAGCGAAAATCTCTGTGTCTCTCACTTTGTTTCTCTTTCTTTTTCTCCCTCTCTTTGTGCGCTCTTCACGAGCTGTGCCGCGGAAGAAAGGCTATGTGGGTCGGAAGGCCTCTGTAGTAAGACCTTTACACGGTCTCTTCTTTTTCTTTTTATACTTTCTCGCTTTCTTTTCCGTCACATAAAACGCCGTCTTCTTAACGTCGTTACGGCGGACATAACGGCGTCAAGAGTTCTGATTAAACGCTTTTTCTAAACAGCCTAAACTATTCCTCGCCGTTTCGTCTAACGAGGAATTACTATATTACTGTTAAAAACACGGCTCAGAGCTGAGAGCCATCTGATATTGATCGACGTAACTGCAAGACCCAACAAACGACTTAGAAGTTAGAACAGAAGCACAGATCTATTGGTGTCTTGGATTAGAATTCATGTGTTGGAGAGAAACACTTTTTTGACCCCTACAATATGAGCCACGTGTCATATTTTTAGAGGATACTGAGCGTATGGATGTTTGGCCAATCCCTAAGTGGACCTGCAAACCAAAAATCAATCTGATTAGTTATTTCTAAGCGTTGGATTGGAGCCATTTTCATGGGTTGATTTTAACCGTCGGAATTTGAGCATTATTTTTGCCGTACAAGATAGAAAGGTTTGAAATCATTAATCAGGCCAATTTTTGGTTTGTAGGTCCACCTAAGGATTGGACAAGCAATCATACGGTGAGAATCCCCTAAAAATTATGCCACGTGGCTCATATTACGGGCGGTCAGGGCTTGTCTGAAGCTTATAAGGCAAAGGAGTCGGAGAGACCATTTAATTTGGGTGTAAGACTGTGTTGACCGCCCATAATATGAACCACGTGGCACACTACTAAACTTTCCAACGGAGAGGTTTTCCAGTACACAGGAGTATACGATAAAACAAGTACTCCACGCGATCTAAGCAGCTCAGACGTCATGAGTTAAGATCCACAGTAATGTGGATATGTGGGTCTAGCGAATTTTTTCCCCTCTTGGGTCTACATTCTGATTTTGTACGGCTTGTTTGCATCTTACAAACAGAGTAAACCTTCGCTCACGCAGTGAGGAAGATAACTCAATGGCTGACTTTTGGTGAGGATGATCTCCTCACTATATAGATCACCCCTACAAAAAATCAGCCCATTCTGAAGTTTCTAACCCTATCAAATGTGAGTTTCAATTTAATGGTAAAAAATAGATGGTCCATAATTCTTCAACTTGTAAACCATGCTATGAATATCAGAATGATATGAATTTTTGGGAGGGTGATCTCCTCACCAAAAATCATTCATTCCAAATTCAAAAATCATGTTTATTTCTTAGACCATCCTCATTAATCAGGCTAATTTTTGGTTTGTAGGTCCACCTAGTCAGTGATGAGTACACCTTCACTCACACCTGTGTGTGAGCCAAGCCGATCACATACCATAATGTGAGCCACGTGGCACACTCTTAGTGGATGATGGCCATATGGATGTCTAGCCAGTCCCCCGTAAAACAAAAAATCAGCCTGATTAGTTGTTGTCAGACCTTTGGACCTAGTACCCCAGATAATGGTCAATAATGCTCTAAATTCTACGGTTAAAGAAACTCATGCAAATGACTCCAATCTAATGCTTAGAAATCATTAATCAAGCTAATTTTTGGTTTACAAGTCCACTGAGGGACTAGTCAAATATTCATACGGTCATCGTCCTCTAAGATTGTGCCCCGTCGCTCATATTGTGATGTGTGATCAGCTTTTCTCACACACAAGTGTGAGCGAAGGTTTTCTCGTCAGTGATTGGCCAAACGTCCATATGGTCAGTGTTCTCTTAAGAATGTGCCACATGGCTCATATTGGCTGCAGTCAGCGGGGTCCTCTTTCGAGCAAGACTTGCTTGACGACCAGTGGTCATGTAGCTACCTGACCACTTACAATATAAGCCACGTGGAAATTTAATAGAGGACACTGACGGTATAGATGTTTGGCCAATCCCTAGGTGGACCTACAAACCCAAAATCAACCTGATCAGTGATTTCTAAGCGTTAGTTGAAGTCATTTTCGTTGGTTGATCTTAGCCGTAGGAATTTGAGCATTATTTACCATTATTTCCTTATAAAGATCCAACGGTTTTGAAATCACTAATCAGGCTGATTTTTGGTTTTAGCTCAACTTACAGATTGGTCAAACATCTATACGGTCAGTGTCCTCTAATAAATTTCCACGCGGCTTATATTGTAGGTGGTCGGGCAAGTCTTGCTCTCCTCTTTCTATCAAAACTCGTGGAGTTGGCCGAGGAATTGTAAGGAGGGCGATGGCCAGGGTCACGTGAGTGGTAAACAAGGTTGACTACAGTTGCCCTCGTTGACAAAAAAGTTTAAGAAAAAAAATTTTCATAAACGTAGATCCCAATTTTAACTTATTAACTGTTTATACTTACAAGCTCAGAGTTTCATCAGAGCATGTTGGTGTAAAGGAAAAACCATCACGTGCTGCTCGCCACCACGTCTTGTGGGCCCCACAGCCCCAACACATGTGCAGTAAATTCGGGCATTCTCCAACAACTGAGTTCACATGTGCTCCAGATTCCCCACTCACATTTTCCCCCAATTTTTTTTAATTTAGAATTAATAACAAATTTAATAAAAAAAACATTATGTTATTGAAAATAAAGTAGTTAAACAAAATATAAAAGAATAATAATATTTAAATAGGTATTTATGTTGTTAAATATGCTTTATACGCAGTCCTGGGGGGGCGGCAACCATTTTGAGGGACCCACATAGAATATGAATCAATGTGAGGATGATCTCCTCAAGGGGGGGGGGGGGTGGGGGCAACCATTTTGAGGGACCCACATAGAATATGAATCAATGGCTGATTTTTGGTGAGGATGATCTCCTCACCATATAAATTACCTCAACAAAAAATCAACCCATTCTGAAATTTCTAACCCCATCAAATGTGGTATTAAAGTTACACAGTAAAAATAGACAGTCTATAATACTTCAACTTCTAAACCAGTCTACGAATATTGGAATGTTTTGAATTTTTGTGAGGATGATCTCCTCACCAAAAATTGGCCATTGATTCATCTTCTATATGGGTCCACCCAATGGTTGTCCTCCGATCCCGACCCTAAATTATATAACAAAGGAACACTGATTGGTGGTAAGGTTCCAGAATCTCCATAAGCGTTCACATTGTGGTGCGTAGCGAGTAAAACTTCTGTCACAATGGGTTGTGACCGGTCACAGCCCTAGTACGAACCATGTGGCACGCTATTAGAGGCCACTGACCGTATGGATGTTTGGCCAATCCCTTGGTGGACCTGCAGACTAAAAATCAGCCTGATTAGCGGCTTTTAAGCATTGGATTGAAGTTATTTTCATGGGTTGATTTTACACGTAAGAGTGAGAGCATTTTTTTAGTGTTATTTGGGTGCAAAGATCAGAAGGTTATAAATCACTAATCAGGCTGATTTTTGGTTTTCAGGTTCACAAGAGACTAGAGAAACCCATATGGTCAGCACCCTCTAATAGTGTGCCACGTGGCTCGTATTGTGGGCTGTGACCGGCTCTAGTCACAACCCGTTGTGACAGAAGTTTTACTTGCTAAAAGCAAACAGCATGGTGTGACAATTTGTTTTATTTTTACTTCTAATTTCACCTGTTTAATAGCACAAAAGGGTGCCACACTGCCACACAGTAGCGGAGCCAGGATTTTGTTTGAGGGTGGGCATTTTACTTGGTTTAAAAGGGTAATTTTAGAAAAAAATTGCTGACTATCCATAATGACCGCCTTCAATGTCCGCCTACAAAATGAGCTAAGTGGCACACCTTTGGAGGACGCTGACCATATGGATGTTTGGCCAATCCGTAGATTGGCCTACAAATAAACAATCAGCCTGATAAGTGATTTCTAAGCATTGGATTGGAGTAATTTTCATTGGTTGATTTTAACTGTAGGAATTTGAGCATTATTGACCATTATTTGGTACAAGGATCCAAAGGTTTGAAATCACCAATCAAGTTGATTTTTGGTTTGTAGGCTCATCTAGGGATTGGCCAAACATCCAAATGGTCAGTGTCTTCTAAATATGTGCCACGTGACTCATATTGTAGGCGGTTATGGAGGTGATTGTTGTTGCCTGTCAACAAAGTTTTAAGGAGTTGGAACTAGAGTCGGATGCTCTAAATTTGGTGAACTCTCTCAACCGAGATTCTCTTTATCTCAAGATGATTCTCTACAGATATTTTGGTGGATATATCGCATTTTCTGGCGTCATTTTCTTTTGCTTTTATTTTGTATATCTCCAGTGGGGCTAATACTGTTGCACATACTCTGATCAACAAGGCCACTCTATTTTCTGTAGACAAGGAATGGTCAAACAAGCTAACTAGCTGGCTCTCTAAAAGTCTAATGCTGGAAGAGTGTGACCATTCCCCGGTTTTCTCTGTTCCCATTGCTTTATAGTATAATTGCTTACAAAAAAAAACAAAGAATTTTCTCATGTTATATAGGCTGGGCAAGTTTTAGGATGGCAGAAGGGTAAAGACTTGATTTCAGGGTGGGCAAAAGGGTACACCACAATATGAGCCACGTGGCATACTCCTAGATTAGGATGACGGTATGGATGTTTGGGCAGTACGTCGTTGGACCTGCAAACCAAAAATCAGCCTGATTAATTATGTCAGACCTTTGGATCTAGTACCCCAAATAATGGTCAATAAGGCTTTAAATTCTACGGTTAAAATCAATCCATGCAAATGACTCCAATCCAACGCTTAGAAATCACGAATCAAGCTAATTTTTGGTTTACAAGTCCACCGAAGGACTAGCCAAACATCCATACGGTCATAGTCCCCTAAGAGTGTGCCCCGTCTCATATTGTGATGTGTGATCTGCTTTGCTCTCACACAGGTGTGAGCGATGGTTTTCTCCTCGCACAAGGGTATTTGTGGGTCCCATGAATTCAACGAAAACAGCCATAAAGATCAAATCAAATCAATCTCCGTCCCAGTTTTGGGCCCCACCCGTTAGGATCCTTTTGCCAGCAACACTTTTATCTACCCTGTATGGTAGCACAACCATACAATAACTTATCGTGTGACATCGATGAAGACAAAAGTCGTCCTTAGAAGCCATGTATGGGTGCATGGATCTTTGCTCAAACGAAACAGGGCAGTTGGGTTCACAGATTTTATTGCCAGAATACAACACATGGCACAGTCTTTGTGGCTCATTGACCCTATGATTGTTTAGCCCATCCCTTTGTGGAGAAAATTTTCGCTGGCCCCGGGGGACTTCAAACTTTGATGTCCCCCTCCCAAAATGTCTGACAAGTACCCCTTTTTGACAACTAACCAAGGGCTTAACCAGGGTTGAGTTAAGGGATTGGGGTACTTGTCAGACATTTTGGGTGGGGAGACTTCAAAGTTTGAAGTCTTTTTCTCTCCCTTTGTGCACCTACACTCCAAAAATAGCCTCATTGACGATTTCGGAGAAAATATTTGCTGGCCCGAACTTCAAAAATGCTATTCGGAAGCTTAGTTTAGGACCTACTGACCTTATGGATGTTTGGACCACCTCTTGGTGGACCTATACCAAAGATCAGCTTGATCGGTGATGTATAACAGTTATATTTTTACTTAAAAGAAGGCTCAAATTCAACTATCAAAAATCTTGTTATTAAATTACTAAATCCAACGGTTATAAATCACTAATTATACTGATTTTTGATATTTAGGTTCATCAAGAGGTGGACAAAATATACATTACATAAGTGGGCCCTAAAGAGTACTCCACATAGCGTTTTGGTGGGGGGCCATCAAACACAGGCTAGATCATCTCTAACAGTTGGATTTGAGCCACGTTTCATTATAGACATTGTGTTTGGTAAAACTTAATTTCAGCACTGAAAGCTTGAAGTGCAATGTTCTTGAAAGCTTAATTACTTATGTCTGAATTAAAATGTTTGGTAATTAAAGGTCTTATGTCTGAAAATTAAGCCAAGGGCATTGGGTATTTTAAAATGTTTATGAGTACATTTTTGTATGTTTTTTTTAAAGAGAAAATTTTCATAAAAGAGTATTCTCGATATTAAAAGGGAATCTTAAAATCTTTTTTAAAGATGCTATCACTTACCGCATCAAGTGAAGGGAGGATGACTTATAAAAATGTCACTAAAATTCAGACATTCTGATTTTAGGATTGAAATCGAGTCAGTTACCAAACAGTCTAAATGGGCCATTAAAGTCTGAATGACTTAATTTTAGGTCTGAAATTAAGTTTTACCTCACCAATCAGGCTGATTACCTCACATATCTATTTTACTTATTTACGAGAGAAAGCTCTTCTTGCGTTACAACCCAAATTCCAATATTTTGATAATATCCCTATTTTTACTTCTTTTGTTTTCTTTAAATTAATAACTTAGTAGGGGTTCTTTGGTCTTTTCATTTCAAAGAGAACGCCACCCCTATAAGCAAATACAGTCTTCGAAGACTATTTAAAAAAAATATATGCTATAACGGGCCATAGTGTGAGCCACATGGAATACTCTTAGATGACACTGATTATATGGATGTTTGGTTCATCTCTAGGTAGACCCTACATACCAAAATCAACCTGATTAGTGATTTCTAACCTTTGTATTTGAGTATTCAAATAAGGCTCGAAATCCACCATTAAAAATAAATCATGAATACGACTCTATTCCAATGGTTATAAATTGCTAATCAGGCCGATTTTTTGTCTACAGGTCTAGCTAGGGATGTTTTAAATATTCGTACGATCATAAATCTTTAAGAGTATGTCACATGGCCTTTTTGGGTTCAGTTTGACGCCCATATAAAATAATGTCAAACACCAAAACTTTTTTCTCTCTTTCAACCGTAGCTTTCACTATTATTACATTATAGAACTATTACATAATGATGATGGGCCATAGTGCGAGCGACATGGCACACTATTAGAGACTACTGGCCATATGGGTGTGTGGCTCATCCCTAAGTAGACTTATGCAATAAAAATCAGCTTGATTAATGATTTTTAACCTTTGGATCATAATATTCGAAATCCACAGTTAAAAATAAACCATAAAAAAGATTCTATTCCAACGGATAAAGCTACTAATTGGGATGAATTTTTGTATGTAGGTCCACCTAGGGATGGGCCAAACATCCATACGGTTGTGGTTTGTAAGCGTGTGCCACTTGGCATCAACATGTCACCAATTATTTGGTGTTAAAATTAAATGTTTGCAAAAAGATAGTTAATTAGAAGTCCATGTACAAAACCCCTTTGTTAAAAGAGCAATGATCAAATGGCCGTAGGTCCATAGAAGTGCATGTTTGCCATTGGCCAAAAATGTACCTCAAGTTGTTCCAAGGTTAAAGATCAACCCATGAAAACCACTCCAATCAAATGCTTAGAAATCACTAATTAGGCTAATGATTTGAATGTAGAACCACTTAGGGATGAGCCAAACATCCGCACCAACAGTGGTCTCTAATAATGCGCAACTTCTTTCAAATAATGCTCAAAATCCACAGTTAAAAACAAACCAAGAAAACCACTCTAGCACGGAAGGATAGGAAATTACTACTCAGGATGAATTTCTACGTGTAGGTGTATGGATATACCATGTGTAAGGTGCTACGACGTGTAAATATGACTAGAAGAGGATTGAGGGAGTCCATTTTTGGTCACTTGTGACATGTACCCCTCGCAACTATTGACAAGACTGTTTCCTAAAATTTAAATTAATAATTTGAAATGCAGTTGTCATGGGTACTTGTCAAGTGCAGAGGGTTGAGTGATTGAGATGAGTTACTAAATTGATTTAAAAGATAAGAAACTATTCTTAATTAGAGTCCCATCAAATAATATCTACATTTATGGCTTCCAAGTATTTGTATTGTCTCCGTTGCTTATTATCCAACGAGTAGAACTTTGCTGAAGACCGGCACCAATTTATGAGCCACGTGACTCAATATTAAATCATGCTGACTGTATAGATGTTTGGCCAATCTCTATGTGGATGTACAAGTCAGAAATCAGCTTCATTAGTGATTTCAAACCTTTGGATCTTTGTACCCAAATTATGGTCAATAATGCTCAAATTCCATGGTTAAAAATCAACCCATGAAAATGACTCCAATCCAACGCTTAGAAATCATTGATCGGGTTAATTTTTGGTTTGGATGAACATCTAGGGTTGGGCCAAACCATGGTTTAAAAAATGGCTGTTACAATGAAAATAAGCCATTTCAACGGATTCGGACCTCCCCCGTTACGTTATGTACCATTATTATTATGCTTTAAAAATAACAGCCCGTTATTTTCTGTTATTTTTTCGCTACAACGAAAATAACAACCATTATTTTCTGGGTAATTTTGTGAAAAAAATCAGCGTTACTTTCGATATTTTCCATTTTTGAAATTTGAAATTCAAATAAATTTCAAAAATTGAATTTCAGCGCCACTTTTTCATTTTTTTCCCATTATTCCTGTTATTTTCCATTTTTGATCCTGAGCTTTACAATTCATTATCGGAAAAAATGGTAACGCCCGCAGTCCGTTATACCGTTGTAATGGCCCCTTTTAAACCTTGGGCCAAACAGCAATACGGTCAGAAACCTCTAAGAATATGCCATGTGGCTCATATTGTGATCGGTCAGCAACTTTCCTGACGGGTGCCTGTCAGCAAAGTTCTACTCTCCAGCGTACTACTTATCAAGAGATTATTTTCCACGCAGGCTAAAATCTATTTACGAAGCTATTTTTAGAAATTCTCCTAAGTAAATCAAATACCAAGCACCACGAAAGTAGAACTTTCTGAACTACTTCTTTAATTATTTTTGTTACTGAATTCCACGTACGCATGGATATTCCCCCTATCTACTTAGGGATCAGTAAATAATGTTTTAAGCTGCTGTCGGGTGTTCTTAGGATAATAATATTTTCTTTAATTTAGGTGGGCTAATTTTAACCTTTAGTGGCCGTACACGTGTCAGTTACCAGTCGAAGCGTCACCTCGTCACGTGATTAAAAAAAGTGTCCGCATACGGTATCATCGCTTCCCAAATCACGTGGCCAACTCAGGGGGTTGCCGTGGTGGACCCGTTGAAAATTAGGTTTGAGACCAGATATATATTAAAATAAGCGGTTTTGCGGTGGTAAGAGGTTTTTATTGGGTCAGAGAGTGGTTTTGGGTGGGAAAAGTGGTATTGGGAGGGCTAGGCATGTGATGCCCGATCTTGCATATGTCTACCTCATAATGACTTGGTGGGCCCATTGTGAATTGATGTGGCGTACGCATGTGATCGATTAGCGGCTGCAGCTCACGTGCGCCCATCCCCTGCCGTTCATCTGACACAAGCCTCCAAGAAAGCCGTCTCGCGTGCGGTGGGGACCACCGGACCACCGCCCCAGGTTCTTTTGTTGTGCTTCCGTAAACGGAGCGCGGTGTTACGATCGTCAACGTTAGTTCACGGCCGTAATGAGCGCGGGGATTAAGTGTCGAAAACTCGCCTTCTGTTTTGAGTTGGGCGGCGCGTTTGTTTTCAGATGAGCAAAACTTTGATGACAGAGCGCTGTCATCGAACCGGATCATTATGACCCGCACCATTTCAGCCTTTAAATATAACGTGAAGGGTCGGGCTCCGTTGACAGATCTAAAATGACAGGGAGACAATGTAAGCCACGTGGCACACTGTTACAGGACTCTGACCGTATGGATGTTTGTCCTATCCCATGGTGGTCTTACAAACCAAAAATCGGCCTTGATTAGTGATTTATAGGCTTTGGATTGGACTTACTTATTTCATGGGCTGATCTCAACTGTGGGAATTTGAGCAGTATTTGAGGTACAAAGATGCAACACTTATAAATCACTAATCAGGCTGATTTTTGGTTGTTAAGTCCACCATGGGATAGGACAAACATCCGTACGGTCAGAGTCCTGTAAAACTGTGCCACTTGGCTTATAGTGTGTCCCTGTCATTTTATATCTGTCAACATAGCCCGACCCTAATGTGAATATTAGCCATAATATAAATGATCAAGAAATGGTGACCGTCAAAATGGATCGGCCACCTCAGGTATGGATTGTCGGGCACGTGCAGGGATCGAATCATCAGCTGCGTTCCTGCACTTGAGTCCTCACATATCTTAGTTACGGTCCTTTTGATTGTTTGTAAAGGAATGGGACTTTTTTGGACATATGTGTAGAATGGGGAGTCACTATCCTCCTGTCTCGTTCGCGAGTAAAACTTCCATGACCGTCGAAGGTCACGAAAGCCGCTGACCGCCCACTATATGATTCATGTGGCACACTTTTAGAGGACACTTGACCAATTCCTAAGTGGACCTACAAAACAAAAATTAGCCGTAATTCCAAACATTTGGATATTTATGGCCTGTTTGGTACGTGAGAAAAAGAGTTCCGACAGCGAATATTTAGCCAGGCGAATATTATCTCGGCTAAATATTTGCTCATAGCAATATTTAACAATGTTTGGTACGTGTACGAGCTAGCTCACTTCAGCTTACTTCATTTTCTTTCAATTTGAGTGGGTCCCACATATCAAAGTAAGTCAAAAATAGGTTGGGTCAGTGCGGGAACCACATATTATGTCAAAGAATAAAAAAAAAATTCATTTTTATCTTTTTTATATATTAAAAAATTAATTTTTATTGAAAATAGTGATTTTCCGGCGAGAAAATAAAATTTTCTCACCAAGGCATAATCGGCGTGAAAATATTTTCACAGGGGGGGGTGATCAAATGTTTTCCCGCCGCAGAGAGCAAATATGTGGGCCCGGCTAAATATTCGCCAAGGGCGGGTGGCTGCCAAACACAGCCGGACGAATATTTGCGCTGCTAAATATTTTATTTGCCCGCCGCGGTGCGTTACCAAACAGGCCCTTCGCAAATAATGCTCAAATTCGGTTAAATTCAACCCATGAAAATGACTCCAATCCAACGATTAGAAATCACTAACCAGCTTGATTTTTAGTTTTGTAGGTCCATCCAGGAATAAAAAAAACAGAAGAAAGAAGGTCCACCTAGGGAGTAGACAAACATCCATACGGTCAGTATACTATAAGAACATGCCACGTGGTTCATATTGTGGGGTCAGCGGCTTCCATGACCGACGGTCGTGGAAGTTTTGTCGTACGTGAAAGCACGTGCTCTGAGGGGCGTGGTGGTGTGTTTCATTCTCGTGACGTGTCGTGTGTCGAGTGGAGCCACCCGACAGCCCATTAAAGGCCGAGAAAGTAGGTGGGGCATGTGCTCTCCAGAGTCCCATACGAAACGACCTGTCCTATACGGATCTCCCTCACGTGTTAGTTCTCGTGCCCCACCTGGACCAAAGTGGAGAAACGAGGCCGCACATATTGACTGACATTTGTGGGTTTCAAAAGTGGACACCTCTCCTATATTTTCATGGGTCGGGCTCCGTTGACAGGTGAAAAAATGACAGGATTATGTACAGAGACACAATATAAGCCACGTGGCATATTCTTAGAGGAATCTGACCGTATGGATATTTGTCCAACGAGTAAAACTTACCTGACCACGGTGGTGTGGTTTCCTACCAAACCATAGGCAAGGTGCTTGCCGCGTGGATTTTGTACGGTAGCAAATCACATCGGCACGAGCCACAAACTCATCCTCTCCTCCTCTGGTTAACGTACTCAGGTTTGGTGAGAGTAAACGAAAAAAGAGAAAAAAATAAAAATAAAAAAAAGTAAAGCAACATGAAGAAGACACATGGCAATTTTTTATAAGATACTAACTTTAGAAGTTTGACCCATGGTTTTAAAAACGGCAGTTTAAACGGTAACGCCCAAGCCCGTTTCCATTAAAACCGTTTAAACACGTTTTATCAGTTTTAAAAAAAACCGCCGTTTTCTTGTTTTAACAACAGTTAAAATCGTTTAAACGGCCGTTTAATTTTAAAATTTTTTGTGAAAAAAACAGCCGTTAAATCCGTTTAATTCCGTTAAAATCCGTTAAATTTCATTTTTTTAATTTTCAAATTTCAAAATTTGAATTTCAGCGCCACTTTTTCCGTTAAAATCAGTTTAAAATCAGTTTAATTCCATTTCAGCGCCACTTTGACCGTTTCAATCCGTTTTAACGGCCGTTTAAATGGTAACACCCCTAGTCCGTTTAACCGTTAAAATGGCCTCCTTTAAACCTTGGTTTGACCCATGGTTTTTAAAACGGCCGTTTAAATGGAAACGCCCCAAGCACGTTTCCGTTAAAACTGTTTAAACACGTTTTAACGTATTTGAATTTAACGGCCATTTTTTTGTTTTAACGGCCGTTAAAATTGTTTAAACACCCGTTAAATTCTGAAATTTGTTGTGAAAAAAATGTCTGTTAAATCCGTTAAATTTCATGTTTTTTTAATTTTCAAATTTCAAATTTCAAAATTTGAATTTCAGCGCCATTTTTTTCGTTGAAATCCATTAAAATTGTTAAAACCCGTTAAATTCCATTTTTTGCCCCTGGCCGTTTCAATCCATTTTAACGGCCATTTAAATAGTTTAAACGGTGACGCCCCCAGTCCGTTTAACCGTTAAAACGGCCTCCTTTAAACTTTGGGTAAAACCAAGGTTTAAAGGATGCCGTTTTAACGGTATAACGCACTGGGGGGCATTACTGTTAAAACAGATTGTAACAACTAGGGCCAACAAAAGAATAAAAGGGAAAAATAGAATTTAACGAATTTTAACAGAAAAAACGGAAAAAATGGTGCTGAAAGTCAATTTTTGAAATTTGAAATTGAAAATTTCAAAAAATGAAAAAATGGATTTTAACGGCCATTTTTTTTCCACAAAAATTTTCAAAATTTAATGGCTGTTAAAACGATTCTAACGGCGGTTAAAGTGAGAAAAAAAACGGCCATTAAATTCAAAACGGATTTTAACGATTTTACGGTAATGGGCTTGGGGTGTTACCTTTTAAACGGCTGTTTTTAAAACCATGACTTTGACCCTAGCTAGTAAATTTGCGTATTATACATGTTTAATACACGATTTGTTTTTTTTTTTTTTGAAGGAACATTTAATATTACCGTATAAAATAAAAAATCAGAAAAAATCACGAATTTTAAGATTATACTAATAAAACATGTATTATTCATGTTTAATACATGGATTGCGTGTTTTTTAAATAAAAACATGTTAAATGGCCGCATAAAATGAAAAAATAGATAAAATTCATCCTTTTTAAGGCTAAACAAATATAAATTTCAACAATGACCGAATTTTTGACCAGATGTTTTTATCCCGAAACTGAATTAAACTCGAATTTTTCTCGTTTCGAATCTTTACTGAATTGCTAACTGGTAAGTTAAAAACTGTTAAACCCCGTTTTGACGCTTAGAACTTAATGGCCTTTTTTCGTTTTAACGGCTGTTATAAAATTTTGTGAAAAAAAAGGTCATTATTTCCGTTAAATTTCATTTTTTCGTTTTTTCAAAATTTCTAATTTTAAAAACCAGCACCATTTTTCTGTTGAATTCGTTAAAATTTTTTTTTTTTCATTTTTGCCCATCCCCTACAATCCGTTTTAATGGTAACGCCCCAGTCTATTATACCGTTAAACATTCTCCTTTAAACCTTGGTTTGGCCAATCCCTAGGTGGAGTAAAACTTCGGCCACAATGCACAATACGAGCCATGTGGCACACTCTTGGTGGACTCTGACCGTATGGATGTTTTGCCAATTAGTAGGTGGACCTACAAACCAGAAATAAACCTGATCAGTGATTTCTAAGCGTTGGATTTAAGTTATTTTCATGGGTTGATTTTTACAGTATGAATTTTGAGCATTATTTGGGTGCAAAGATCCATCGGTTGTAAAAGGTAACTGAGTTACTTTACCTTTTTTTACTTTTTTAGGAGAGAAAAGGAAATTACTCTTTTGCTCTCACCAAATGTGCAGGTTTACCAGAGGAGGAGAGGATGAGTTTATGGCTCGTGCGGATGCGACTTGCTACCGTACGTAAGCCACGGGGCAAGCACCTTGCCTATGGTTTGGTAGGATACCACACCACCCTGGTCAGGCAAGTTTTACTCTTGTCCAATCCCATGGAGGACCTACAAACCAAAAATCAGCCTGATTAGTGATTTATAGACGTTGGATCTTTGTACCTCAAATACTGCTCAAATTCTTACAGTTGAGATTAACCCATGAAAATAAGTCCAATCCAACGCCTATAAAACACTAATCAGGATGATTTTTGGTCTGTAGGCCCACTTAGGGATTAGCCAAACATCCATACGGTCAGAGTCCTCTAAGAGTGTGCCACGTTGCTCATAATGTGCCATGTGACCGGAGCCTGTAATTTTAGGGTGGTAACTCGAGCCTGAGCCTGAGCGTTTTTGTATCTTCAAGAAAGATTCTGTAAGCATTTCCTAATTTGCCATGTCATGGTTCGAGGGATTGTCTCACTATCAATCAGGTAATCAACTAGGATCGGTAGGGACTGATCCATATGGGATTCAAATCGTCTGGAGTGAGACAACTCGAGATCGCATTGGATCGGGCTGTTGTGGATTGAGATGTGCACCAACTAATCCGACCCCTAATACCGAGGTAGAAACTCAAGTTTATTTAATAGCTTTTGATAATTACATAGACATACTCAAAGTTCTTATACAGAGCATTACAAGAGTCCATTAGGAAGAAAATCCTATAATTTCTCAATCAAATCTCATCCTAATATATTATCTTAATCTTGTGATAAGATACACCAATATTAATATGGTGTATCTAACACAACTTATTATGATATATAGTCTCTATCATCCCCCCTCAAAACTCATGGGGATTGGAGATCGACGATCATCGTGAGGTTCTCTAGCTGACTGATCTGGTTGTTTAGTTGGGCTGAACCAGCGAGACCCTCATCAAAGAAATTATTTACCCGTTCCGCTTGGATAGAATCCTTGAGAAAGAGTTAGCCTCATGGAGAGCAACTGACTGTCGCCACTAGAAACGGTAACATTCCCCTTGTAGACAAGAGGATACGTTCTTCACTCCACAAGAAACATCCTTTGTGGGCATATCCCTTATAGGTGTGCCCTCCATATCACCAAGCCTCAGAACCGTCATCTAGTCTATTTAAAACAATAGACTCATTGATCCAGCACGCCGACTTGGTTTGAAAAGCCAGCTTTTTATAGCGATTTCAACTGACCTTCCCCTCCTAGGCGAGAAAAATTTTGAAGCGGTGCCAATGATTGTGCGCCACAAATACCCATGGTTTAGGCTTTAGTTTTAGAAGACTTTTAAAAAAAGTTACCATAGGTATATGTGGCGTGCAATCATTGGCGCATGATCCCCACTTCAAAAATCCCAATCCTTCAAAAAAATTCTCCTTCTAGCCTTGGCGCCAACCCACTTGCTCATGGCAACTTTAATTTGAAAGCTGCCAAGTGTTATTGTGCTCGGGCCCACTCCACCATCGACCACAGGAAATGGTAAATAATGTGGGTTGTACATGTACTTCACTATAAACTTTTGTGTTTGGAATTGCGGTAACCTGGGCTCATAGCTTATTGCTATAAACAACGGGTTTAGGGACGATTTTGTCATTTATGCGAGCAACTCTAACCAGGCTCTATATCTTCATATTTGAAGCTGCTTTTGCAAAATCCAACTCTAACTGGGTTCTATATTTAGCTTCAAATCTGAAGCCGGGCTCTATATCTCCTAGTTGTACTTTTTTACTTTTCTAAATTTCTATTTTTATCCATTTTGTGTCCTATTGTAAAACTTTTATACCTTTTATATCTACTTTTTATCAACAAATTTTAAATACCTTTTATGTCATATTAAATAATTTTAAAAACCTTTCGTGTCCCTACAAATACTTTTTTGAAGCTAAGGCTGGTTGGAATTCAACACTTTTCAGAAAGGGTTTTACTTTAAAGTTTGAAGTAGATGCTTTTTTTAAGCCAGAATGTGAAGACGCTGGTTGGAGATGCTATAAATGGTATTAAAGACTAGCAGTGGTAGTTTTGGTATTCAGAAAAGTTAAACAAGACGCATTTATCATTGAAAAGTTATTTTAAGCTTACAAGGGATTGTTTCGTCATTTAGAAAAGTTATTAAAGGTTAGAAGGGCAATTCTATTACTTATAAACAAGTTTAAAAACTGCTGTCCTTGTAAACTATAAGCAAAACCAAATTTTCAGCTACTTTTGCATTTACACAAATACCTGCAAAAACATATCGTTTCAAATTGCTAAAACCCATCCCAATCAGCTAATCTTGGTGTTCTTATCTATGATGGTCAGATACTTCCACATGAGCGTCATACTCCATATCATGCCGTGGATACTTCTATGCCACCAATTTCTCATTCTCTATTAGAAATAATTCATTATAACAGATTTTTTTTGTAAATTGAAAATTTAGAATGTCATTATATTTTGCACAATGTGACTAGCTTGAAAAATTTTTAAATTAAAACATGGTATGAACATATTTTGCCGTACCAGTGTCCAAATCCTGACATCTTAGGATTTTACTGTAGATAAAGTTTGAAAGATAATATGGGTATCAGAAGCTTGTTGGTCACTGAAAGAACCGATACGTGTCTTTTGATTTGGTATGTGTATGGAACGTATCAGACGGTTTTTGAGCCGTACAAACTGGGGTGGACTCCAACAAAATAGAACTGTATATGGTTTGAAATTGTACCTCATTTAGATCGATGGACAAAATAGACCCACCTGCCCATCTTCAGATGAAAGGCCAAGACCCCAACTAAGACTAAAGAGAATCCAAAAGCAGTCAGTGAAAGGATGTCAAACACGAAGATATCGCTTCTTTCTGCTCTTGATTATGCTACAATAGTTGGAACAGAGTCAGAATGCCTAGGAAATGCTATATGTTTAGTACTGAAAGATGAGAAAAATTGAAATCTCAAGTTTTCCATTAAAAACATGTAAGAGTACATCAAAAATGGGTTGTGATACATTAAAATGACACTTCTGTCAAGATAGGACTTGCCTAAATTACAAACACAACACCAATTAAGAGAGACTTCTTATCAGTTACTGACTGAGTTGAGCTGACAGGCAAAATTAGTGAGCCAGAGTAACCAAGTTGTTGAACAACTGTAAGAAACCTTCCCTTGAGCAGTTGAAATCGAGAACCCAGACTTTTTCCAACCTTCCCAGGCAAACAAGACCAATAGTGACAGAGTGCTCAGAGATCATGTCAGGAACTTAATGTAGCTTCTCCTTATCTTTCTCCATTCTCAAGCTCTTCTTGGTCCTCCATTTGGACTTCTTCTTTGTTATTTGTTTCTCTCCCACCAACTTCATTACTACTATGCTGAAAGAACAGTCCTGACATGGGATCGTCCTCATCAAGGTCGTCCTCATTTTCCTTATCCTTTGGTGACTGAGAGATTGCATAATTGTCCATCCAAGCAGGGCAGCGGTATTTGACTCCAACAGAAACCTCTATTTGTGAGTGAGTTGGACTTGAAGCATGAGCAGATGCTTCGGAAGGGTCATGCTTTAAGCATGAGCATTCTGGGACCGGATGTGAGAGAAATGATAGTGGTTTTGAGGTTTTGGACGCTTCAGTTAGTCCGTCAAGTAAGGATCTGCTGAGGTGCTTGCGTATTGATGTCAACCAGGTACGATTTGCTTGATATAAGTGGTCACGGATTTCCTCCAAAAGCTTAATAATTTCTTTTCTGTGTTGAGAGCAGCAGATGAATAGATATAAGTAGCTGTGCGGCTAGCAATTTGAAAGAGCGGAGGCATAGATGGATAAGGGAATTAACTGGTAAGCTAACCCAATTCAAACAGATAGCCTTTCTATTATGGCCCTTTCTTTTGCAGCAGTGAGTCATGGATTCACTCCTAGCCTACTACCAAAAGAAAGATTACTGCTACCACCAATGAAGAGTGCATTTGAGAAACATGTAGACCAAGATGTGGATATATCCGAATGACAGGATGGTCATACCAGGAGATCAAGCTACCCAAAAATCACCTGATCACATGACCCTAAAACCATCACATACCATCCAATTAATATAATTCTTTTGGATGGTAAAACGAGGTCAATAGTTCAAAAAAAAAAAAATCTACTTCACAGGGTCCTCAAATCCAGTAAGTGTGAATTTTGGGTATGTTGATCTCTTTCATCCACAACTTGGACACTCTAGATTGAACCCATGCTTGCAATGTCACAGCAAGAATTTTGAAGGAAGCTACAAAGTGAGATAGTCTACCATTAATTTTTTAAGTGTTTTGCCATTTTGTTCTGTTCATAGTTCATGCATCCCCTTCGTTGTTGAGAATTTGTAAACTGAAAATAGCAAAGGCATGGACAGAAATATGTACCTGTCAGGTCTGTATGTTTTAGATGCAGATGTCTGATAAAGCCTGTGGCCCATCACCAAGCTTGCAAAATTTGGACGTCCCTTGCCATCACGATCAAATCCGGGAATGAAGACGTCAGCTTCATTGCAAATCACATAGTCAATCGCTTCCCATAGTAGTTTATGAGCATTGGTTCTCAACTCTGTAACCGTACTCTCAGGCTCATTATCATTCTCAGCTACCCAACCCCACCAGCCCTCAATGTTGTATGGGTATTTAGGCCTGGCAGGGGGTGGTGGAAGTGGACGAGGGCGTGGACCTGAAGTTTTCCATGCTTCAAGTTTCATTTCTTCTTCAACAGGTGGGGGCTGTTGAGAAGTTCCAACCACGTGACCCTCATAGCCATAGATTCTAGTGAGCTCTCTGACAGTGCTCAGAGACAACCTATCAACAACATTTTCAAACATGGCACGAAGCGGAATCAATGTCCTCTGGCCACCAAATACTTCTCCCCCAGAGACATATATTATTGTGTCTGATGAGTATCCAAATGCACGAAGGAGAATACCAACCTGTAGGGAAAGAAAAAAATGTATAAAAAAATTATTGTTTTGATATTAAGAAACATATGATGCTCCCTATTAGCAAATTGATACTCACCACACCATACCATAAACACGGCCCACCAACTCATCAACCTGTACTTTTCACTAAAACAACCTCCCCTGGGATGGGGCATAGTCCCAAAAAATCAGAAATACACCTGTTTTCTTTGCAGCTACCCTCATTTTATTCCTAGCAGACCAAGTCACAGCATTAGATCAAAGGGAAGATTGTCCGGGCAATCTGATCTTTGGACTATGCCCTATCCAAGAGATTCCCACCAATAGAACAGATTGGATGAGTCAATGGGCCATGTGTGACATAGGGAGTGTAGGGCATATCAGATATTCTGTCAATATCATCAGATTAATCAATGAATGTGTGACATCAACTGTTAGAATCCTTATGTTATGTACTATCTTACCTCTTCTGGCATCAGCGGACATGAGCCATTAAGACGCTGCTCCACAGAATCCACTAAAAGCTTCCCCTTGACAATCCCACGTTTTATCATCCATGATCTTCTATGCTGAATGAGTTCGGCATGTACATCCTTCGAAAGAGTTTGGAGACATAATGCACAGAATCATATACAGATTTTTTTTTTCTTTTGATATGTCAGAATCATATACAGATAAGCTTTGGAAATGGGGGAGATGCAACTTAAACTATCCATCATTTCTCGAGGGCTTGAGATTGTACCTGGAAGAGTTCTGAGCAACCATGATATGCTAGAGCATCTCTAGTCATCCCAGGATCAAAGGCTATAAATGGTCGTCCAGAAGCCTGTAACCTGAAAGATGATGCCAAGTAAGATAAAATTTGAAGGGGTAATGGAGACCAAACATACCTATGAGCAGGGTATTAAATTTCTTTTATTTTGCGAAATATTTCCATTCCCACAAGGGTCGACAGGAAAGATGCCGTAAGGTCAAAATTTAAATTATTTCGCGAAATGAACAGCAAATGTTGATGAATACTAACATTTCGACCCAACCATGTTGTAAAGCTGTATTATTTCAATCAAACATTTTGATCTAAACACATTAAACCCTTCTCAATTTAATTTTTTATGCGAAACTTTCAATCCTCAATCTATCTTAGACCAAAAAGGACAATTCCACTTTGATTATTGGTTCAAAATAACGTATATCAATCGATGGAGAGGATTAATGTGTTGCAGTTACTGGTTAGAACTAGAATTTAGATGTGTAAATGCATCATATCTATGGATCTATGACGCATTTACACCGCATTTGTGCACACGTACATTTAAGGATATTTTAGGTGAAATTTTGGGAAAATCCCAATTTCCTTTTTTACCCTAAATGTCCATGGATGTGTATGAATGAATTGTATGTTGTATAACTTGGCCTGATCTACAAATTAGTCGAATTAATTCTTTTTCCTAATAAATGAAAATTCTAATGCATTTAGTGCACGCATATACGATGCACTTTTTTTAATTATTTATGAATAGAGTTTAATGTATTAATATTTTATATATTAAAATAAAGTTCTATTTTTTACCTTCCTAGATATAGTTTGATATAATGCACTTGATGTGATATGATTTAACGGTTATAATCATTTCTATATGTAATTATAGATGTTTTTCACTATATATTTATCCAAAAAAAAAAAAAAAAGATGTTTTTCACTGTCAGTCTCTCAAACCCCTACATCAGCATGTTACAGAATGCTATTATCATCCATTCCACACTCAATATGGTTATATATTATAGTTTGATGGCTTATGAGTATGTTTTTATGCTTGTTCTATTATTTCCTAAATTTTCCACAAAAATTCCATCATTTCCACGAAAAATGTATTATTTCCACAATGCTCGAAATATTTCCACTTTCAGGCTAGTCGAAATAAGCCTTAAAACCAAAATTTAATACCTTGCCTATGAGTTATGCAGCTCCTAACCTATTTAAAATCGTAGTGGCAAGTTCCTGGACTTCCTGTCGAAATTGAAGAGCATGAAAAGCAACCCTACATCTCAGCCTTTGGTACTCCTCAAGATGGGGTGGAAGAATGGCCTGAGTCAAATTCAAGAAAGATGAAGAAAATAAATTACAATTAAGCCCGATAAACTAATTAAACCAAGAAAACTATGCCAAGGCAACAAGATTCATGACAATTTCCAGCATGCAAGATCACATACATGATACAACAAACAGAGACAAAAATATGAGAGGCAAAGATAAAAAGATAACACAGCATTGTGGTTTTCTTGGTAGTGTTGCCGATTCTTTTAAGATTGGTGCTCTAAATGTGTTCTTGGAGCTGTAGTCCATTCAATCCAGAGCAGCATAACCAATTGTGAAGGGTTTACACAACAACAAAAAAAATTGTTAAGGATAGGGGGGGGGGGGTTGGTTGATCTAGCCTTTATATTCATTCTTAAAAGGACTCTAGAGTTATCTAGGTCCAAATTAGCTGCATCCAATGATTTGAAGTATGGATCCTTCTCTGTTTTACTGCCTCGGGAGAATTTCAGAACCCACCAAAGACCGTTGTTGAAAATATCGTTTCATCTCATTCCGTCTTGGCTGAAATGTCTCGTTCCGGTAAGGTACCGAGACGATACATAGGGGAATGGATCGTCTCGTGCCAACAACTTAATTTAAGTAATAAAATTGGTTTAAAACCTTACTTTCATTGTATATCTACCTTTATAATCCTTTTAAATGTTAAAAAAAAAAAGTTTGTCACTTAATTAAGAATTAAAAAATGGTTTGACCTTATTGAGACATATAGTGTTCTTCTCCATTGTCTCATTCTGTCTCGGTCGATACGTCTCGTTCTGCCAGCTTACTGAGACAATGAATCGGAATGAGATTTTAAACCTTGCCTAGTAAAGACCTGCTAGCATGGTGGATTCAAACCTTTAGTGCTTAAGTCATTGTTGTAGTTAGTAACACAAGCATGAACATAGAGAGAGAGATGGGGAGGGGGGTCTCAAAACCCAATTCCAAATTTTCAATACCTTCAGCTCACACAAAGATTACAAAGCCTCAAAGCTATAAGGCAAGAGCACGAGAAGGTTTAGCGAGCTGGAGAAATCTCCAAGTAACCTAGTTGAAGTAAAATGAGTAGATTAAGGGCCCTAAAAACAGAAAAAAATACAGGATCCTTCTTTCATCCTAAGTCTCCCTTATTTATAAAGTTTATCAAGAGAGAGAATTACATAGTCTTCATGAGTTGGCCCGTCACGCAGAGTTTAGGCTTGAATCTTTGATTGCGATCATCCAATAACCAAAAAACTGAATTCAATTGTGGGAAACACATTTCACACAATCGAAATCCATCAAATTGCTTAAACTCATCTTACATTATATCTGAACTGAATTGGATAAAACTACCAAAACTTGTCAAAATCTGAGAAAATGGCTCTAGAGATCAAACCAATCATCACCTGCTCAAACCAATGGAATTCGATTTGGGGAATAACACAATTCCCATGATCAAAGTGCCTCAAAACTATCCAAATTCTTTAGGATGGCAACATCTGTATCTTGAAATACACTCAATGGAAATCCATTCCAACCAATTTCGACTGTGCAGTTGGACATTTTACACAATCGAAATCCATCTAATCACTCGAATTCATCCCAAATCATCATATCTTGAAACAGGCTTGTAATTGGCTTAAAACTGATGGAAACACTCATACCTTCATATCTGCTCCATAGAAATGCAATTTAACCACATTCGATTGTGCATTATAATATTTTGCACAATCGAATTGCATTAGAGCACAAAGATTCATCATTGATCATCATCTGGAAACTCAACACCTTGAACTACTTGAAACTAGGGGTGGACCCACATATCTTTAAATCTGCCCAATAAAAATGAAATGCAACCACATTCAGTTGTCTGTTACAACATTCTACACTTAAATTGCATTAGATCCCCCTGAATTATCTCAAGATTTTTCCCAACTGAAACAACTTTGAATCTTGAACTTGTGCTAATTCCTCAAGATTCGTGCACCAAAAGTTGACTTTGACTAAATTCAATTGCAAAAGTTGACCCTGATGCACATTTCAATGGCCTTAATTTTGATTAGAGATGGCCAGAAGATGCTTCCCCATTGAAAAGTCTCATAACTCTGCCAAACTCAATTCTGATTGTCTCTGCTTCAGACCAAATTTGCGTCTGTTGGATGTGACATCTGAGATAACCGAATTTCCTCTATAACACACAGAAGTTTCAGTGAAGGCAAAAGTCACATCATGCTAACAACCCAAAGAAAACAGCAGCTTACTAAAGATGCAATGGCATTGGTTTTCTATATAGACTAGAGAGCTTCAAGATGAAGAAAGGAAAGGCGACAAAAGGCCAGATTTTCCACTAAACAAACTCCCATTTAAAAAGAAAAAAAAAACAGTATACATCTTTCCACATGGAACATTCAACTTATTTTAAGGAAACCTTTTTCATGTCTATTCTAGCTCTGCTAGCCCATTTAAACCCATCAACTCTATCTGAAGTAGAAAAATAATAATGAATTATGAATTCATATTTCGCAAGAACATAGCCACTAAACCACAACGTCCCAATTCCCATATAACTTGACAACAGGAAAAGTTTATGGCCCAGCATAGTCATAGCCACTAAAGATGCTTTAAGTGTTCAAAAGGGGGAAAAACAATTTTTTGAAGTTTTCTAATATGATTGAGTGGCCAACACAAGCACGGTGGCTGACAAACTATATTAAGTGGCAATAGTTGAAGTTTGTGGAAGAAAAAAGAAGAACAAAGATGGAGAGAAGAAGAAAGAAAGAAAAATAGAGGAATTACGGATTGGACCAACAATTTTCCTCCAACACCAAACAAAACACACACACACACACACACTCTTTTATTCCTCACATAAGTGTAAAAATAGGACTAAATTCCCCTTCGGAAATGTTGTCAAATTTTTCGGATCGTAAAATTGTAAGGAGTAGGATTCAAATTGTTGGATCATAAGATTTGTAAAGATTTTTCTTATGAGTTAAAAAATGTGAAATAATATCTAAAAAAATTAAAAAAGAAAGTAAAATATGCCTAACTACTCCATAACCTATCATATACGGACAAAGTTTTGTACAAACACTTACAAATGATGACAAAATATTTTAGTTGGCAATCTCGTTATGCAATATAGAGACTATGTTCTAAACCTTTAGTTATACAAATATAAGATATTTCATCATCAATTCATCCTCAAATTAAACAATCTACCTATCATCCACATCTCTCATCAACAGTCTCAATTCTCAATTTTTCAAATTGCAGGCATGCACATGCATTTCTTGTTATCACTCATCGTGTTAATGGTGTTTCATGCGGAAACTGCTACCATTAAAATCTTTCCTACAATATTGCATTACAAAATTGCTTACTTGAGAAAACTAAGTTTATGCTTCTAGCTTGAATGTATAATTAACTTAATACCTTGAAAAGGAGAAAAGATTGAAAAAATAGACAGATGATCCTCTTATCTATTGAATACTTGTGCAAAAAATCTTGTTCATTTTCTTGTCCCTAACCCTAATCACTTATGCATTTTTTGTTATATATTATTTTTTAAACTTTAAGGGCCTTTTTAAGTTGAAATATTAAAGAGAAAAAATTAAAAGTCAAAAAACTAAAAAATAACCCATGGTCTATGTAACATCAACACGACAGTTTTTAGGTTTTTTGTTGTGTCAACACTGCACAACATGCATTAGGAAACGGATGGCCATGTCCTCCAAAAATTTGGTTTTGATCATAATTATTTTGAAAAAAAAAAAGGCTGACGAATGGGAAGAAATAGCAAAAAACCATTTTGCAGGAAAAAAAAAAACATCGACTTCCATTGAGAAAAATATAAAATAGATGGGAATAGAAGAAAAACCAAAAATAGAAAACTTACCTTTATCCTTTTTCTTTGCATACAAGAAAGGAAATAAATGTTTCTTCTTTTTGCTCTCCCCAGAGACCAAAAAACTTTGGATTCATCACTTTTAAGTTCCAAGTTACATTAACCACATTTTATGGGTTCTAAACATTCGCTTGCCAACCTATAACTCAAAGGGAGTGGATCCCGCCATGTTTATCTTGTCAATGTAAAACAGTCAAACGTACTATCTTTTTTTGGGGTTACTCTTACTTCACCTCTTTGGTCAAAGAAAGAGCTACCCTTCTATTTTTTAGTGGACCCGCTTGCCTTTAGAGAGGAGGGGGAGGAAGAGAGGTTGAATTTATTTTTGGAAAGAGAGTTTAGATTAGACTTTCCAAGTAATTAATAAAGGAGCTGGTCAAGGACTGGTCCAGCAGCAGTTTCCTTGCATACCATGTATGCAAAAGAAGTACTTTTTGGTAGTTTTTTCTTTGCACGCATGTAACCAGCACCCCATGATGTGGCAGTCATGAGTGACCTTTCTATTTCTTTATTTATTTTTATCACTTCTAGTCTTCAATTATTTGCTTTAAATAATATAAAAATATAATATTTTAATATAATGTACAGATGTATCTGCGTATTGGGTTTTTTCGAAGCTGCTGTTTTGGACACCGACACACATGCCCATGTCCTGGTAAAATAGTCCATGGTTCTTAGTGGAATTATGTTAAGGTGATCTTATATGTGTAGAAAGACATAGCAAGAAGCACGTTATAAATTTGTTTTATTAATAAAAATACACATTGATTTTCTTTTCTCTAGTGTTCAACGAATAGAAGAAACCAAGAGTCCAAACATGGGGGTCATTGTTTTCACCTGAAAATGTGCCACATGTTTTTATTCAAATTGTAAAATTTGAAAGAATTTTATTCGGATTGTGAAACAGTACTCAAATCGTAAGATTCACATAGGATCATAGAATCTTTATCGAAAGGGATTCAGATGTAAGATTCAAACCGTTTGGTTTAATATTTGATTTGAACCGTAGGATTCAAATCGTAAATCCTGGTCAATGTTCAACCCCTTCATCCCTCACCGATGCTGTATAAAATTAGATTGATTGCCTTCCCTCGGCAGATTTCATAACATCGTCGTACTCCTCCGAACAAAAGATTGTAGTTCAGCAGCAACCTTTTGGGGTTTTGGGGGTACATACAAGGGCGTGCATCTTTTTAAAGAAAGAGCGGGGTTGTCGAAGAACTCTAGGGACTCTGCTACCAAAGGAGCTTCGGTGCTTCCTCTGCAGCGGTGCTTTGGTGGGTAAAGAGCCAGGCCCATACCGTTACAAAAAAAAAAACATACCAAAGCCAAATGCACCCAACGCTTGTTCCCCTTCTCTTTCTCAGCAGCCTACGCTTATTGTTTTCACATCTGCTCATTGCATCAAAGTGCTGAACATGCTATCTCTTTTGAAAAACTTCTACTCTCAGTTTACATCTTGGCTTCGTCCTCAAGCTTCGCCCCCTCCCTTGCTCCTACAATCCCAATGCCGATTCAAGGAAAGCTACACTTTACATCCAAGCAAGGAATGCTGTAACTGGGGTGGTTGAACCCTCATAGCTATCAGGCGCCCACATATATAGAGTCAAAAGAGATATGGAGTCCGAAGGGGAGGAGGGTTTTCTTCGGGGCTCGAGAGATGTAGGATATTAATAACACTGTGGGGCCATCGGTACTTGATACTGTAAAATATAACCATAAGTAGGAAATGCCACATATATCCATACTATTGACCATTTCACCATCCAACAAAATCTCCCTCCCTCCTCAAGCTAGTGTACGGATCTCTACAATACACAGCTTGCTGCAATTCTCTTGCAACCTACTACTTAGACATGCATTCACAAAAATATCATTCCTATGATATTTGAATATAGTCATACAGATCTTGAACAATAAGCCTCAATCCTTCCCCAATCACAACGAAATCCAGTTCTTTGCGTCCAAAAAATTTGAAACGGATCAACATCCTTGAACCTTATAAGTTGAAGTGCCTCTTATCTTTGATCAAATTGAAAAAGTCCAGATCAAAAACTTAAAATTTCAGCTTATAGACTTGAAAATACGTCTTGAATGCACCTTGCAACTAGCTAAAAATATCCTTGATCCATTTTAAAAGGAGATCTATTAGAAGCCACTCTTTCACCATGTCATCAGGGCATATGAAATATGTTATTTAGAGAGAAATATACACATTTGATCCCCTGCTTTGATCCCAAATTGAAGTTTGTGGAAGACGAAAGAAAGAAAGAATATAAGAGAAGTGTTGGACACATGGGTAGTCATCATCTCCCCACTCCCCCTCTTATTTCTCAATTATGTGGAAAGTTAAGTGGGCTAGAGTACTCCTCAGTCCTCACTAAACGATGGCATAAAACATAAATACGAACAAATAGGAAAAGGACAGGTCACTACTAATAAAAACTAAGTAAAAAACATGAATGCGACAACAGCCGTGCAACCAACCACTACCGAGCCAAAACAACCATATGATCAGCATACTTCTACAAACTAGTTAAACTCAGTGTTTTGGAGAGTCAGACTCATTATAACAATAACCATATGATCAAGCCATAATATATATAAACATTATAACAGTATTTATTACATCATTATGAGTTTCAATAACATTAAAGCATATGTATTAAAATTAATGTTCAATACATACTCATGTGCGAAGTGTCAGGCAAGGTCCCCAAAAGTCTAACTTGGGGACTTAAATGTCTAGACTCCCAATGGAAGAGTCCTGATAACAGTGGTGGTAACACTGGTTAAACTACATTTACTACTTTATGGCATTATCTATATTATTTCAAGGAATTTGAAGGGGAAACCCCAAACAAGACATACATTGAGGAAGGATCATTAAAAGCTTGAGTTAGGGATTCAGAAGCTAGTGAAGCTGAACCAACTTTCAAAGTCCAAACCATGATGATTTATCCTAATTTTTTTTTTTGGGTGAAGACGGGTTTTGAACCCAGGCTTGCAGTATCAACACCCTCAGACTTTAATAACTTTGCAAGCTGGCATCTTCAAGGAAGTCTCAATCATATGCTAACTAGATGCAGATCTCATGAGGAAGTGACAGCTATTTCTTTCTTGTCTTCATGGAATTAAAACCAAATCAATAAAACCTAGTCTATCTCAAGTTTTAAACTCTACGATGACTAAAGCAAGGAAGATCTTCAATCCAAATTTTTAGTCCAGAAAACATTAATACTCAGTACCTGCAAGCATCCACCATCCGAAACAACTAGTTCAACCACTGAATGCTGCTTTAGTACTGGGAGAACATGGTGAAGATAAAAATATGGAGAAGTTGAATGAGGCACTCTAAACAAAGGTATCTCCTTCTTCCTCCTTGCCCATTTGAGATTTTTAGGTAGAGTTTTTACAACTATGACATCCTTTGTTAATGCTACTACGAATTGATCCTCGTTGTAAAGGTAAGCGAAACTCTTGAAATCAGAGCTGCACAAAACACATGAGATAGAAAAGGCTAAAAGACTAATTAATTCCATCAATTTGAGTCATGCATAAACTTTAAAATCAGTGGAAGTTATAAAATCATTAGAAATCAGAGATACCTGATTCCTTTGCTGCTTGTGGTTGATTGGAGCTCAGGAATAACTAAGGTAGCATTGAGAAGCCGAGCAACAACAACCGCATCACAAATCTGAAAAATCAAGAACATAAAGCTCCTTTCAGTAAAAATGATAGAGAGAAGTCTTAAAGCAAGCAATAAGTGGTTTAAACATGACATCCTTACTGAATTCCTTATCTCGTGGAAACCTCCTTGTATACGGACGAAGATAAAGCCATTGCTTCGCAAACCAGGAGCTGTTATAAGTATTTAAGTTATAAAGACAGTAAGCATAGTAATCAATGAAAAAGAAACACAATATACATGAAATAGCTTAAACGAAAACTAGAGGATAGCCATGAGAGCAAACAATGCTTGAATCTTTCTTTTACAAGAGTGTCTGATATAGTGTCAGGATTTAGTGAGAAAAAGTAGCCGTAAACTTCTTCTCTTCTCCGCTAACTTTTTGCATCTTTTTTGGCATAGAATAAAGCACATATCCAGAGGTACTTGAACAAAGTAGGAGCAAGTGCGGAGAATGGGAGTAAGGAAGCGGGTGTTTTAAGGAAGCCTCTGGGTTTGGCATGCCTAGGAAGCATCCTTAAATATGGGTCGCGTTATTTTGACATGCCTTTGTGGGGCCCAAATGGGGGCGAGTTAAGGGCTGATTTTTTGTGAAGATGATCTCCTCATCATGTAGATTACCCTCACAAACAATGTTATTAAATCCTACGATTTACGATTTGAATCCTACGATTAAAATCAAATCTTAACCCAAACGATTTGAATCTTATGTATAAATCCATTTAGGAAAAAATCATATATTTTCTATATGAATCTTACTATTCAAGTATGATTCACGAATTGAATCTTACTATTTAAATAAAAACACGGGGCACATGTTCAGGTGAAAGAATGACTTCTCTGTTTGTATTTTGACTTTTCCTAATTATAAAAAACTACAAAAAAGACATTCAGGATATTTTTACTAATTAAACAAATTTATAGCATGTTTATTGCTATGCCTTTCCACACAAACATAAGATTATCAACATACAGTTATTGTGGGAAACAGTTTTATGGTGGTGTTTTCCGCATGAAACACCACCTAACACGTGATGACAAGAAGTGCATGTATGTGCCCGCAATTTGAAAGATTGAGAGTTGAGAATGTTGATTAAAGATGGAAACTTGTTCATTAACAAGAATAGATACAACCTTAAGAGTAACAGTATAGGTTGTATCCATGCCTATGGAATCGTCTATACAATAACATCACATGCATGTTAAAACTGAAATCAAAACTCATACTTGCTGCCATGGAGATCACAACTATTTGATGCAGAGAAGAACTTGAAATCAGGCCAGTCCACTAATAGAAGCTAAAACAAGTTGAGGCTGGAGTCGTCACCTTTTCTTCTCTCTATAGGCTGATGGGGAGGAGTTTCTAATAGAGGTGAAAAGTGTGAGACGTCCCCTTTTTTATAGAATTATATATTTTCTCTAAATCCTATGCCCATCAATAGGAATTATAGTTTTGGACGGACTGCACATCTAATTTCTTGTGTACCAAGATCTCTTACTAAACATGTCCAAGCAGTTACCTTATTCGTCACTTACCCAAAAAAAGTAACTTAAAACCTTTAATTTTCACTTAACGTTTTGGGTACTTGCATACAGGTTTAGAAACCGACCCAGATTCAACACTAAACCACACAAAAATCAATGTTTTTTTACCGATTAAAGAAATTTATAACATGTTTACTACTCTCTTTCCACACAAACATAAGATCATGACAATACAATTATTTTAGGAAAGAGTTTCACAGTAATGTTGTCCGCATGAAACACCGCCTAACATGTGATGACAAGAAATGCATGTCTGTGCATGCATTTTAAAAGATTGAGAGTTGAGACTGTTGATTAGAGAAAGAAACTAGTTTATTTTGACACGAAATTAAAGATATATAGTTTTGATTTTTCTTTTCTTTGAAAAGATCTATAGTTCAAATAACTATGAGTTTAGTATGTCTCTATAATGCATATCAGGAATGCCATGTTATATGTTTTGTCGTTATTTGACACTGTTTGTACAAAACCCTGTCAATATATCATTAGTTATAGAGTAGTTAGGCATCCATATATTTTGGTAACTCATAAAGAAAAATCTTTATAAATCTTAAGATCCAAAGATTTGGATCCAGATTCGATTCGGACTCTACTCCTTACTATTTTACGATCTGATTCGATTTTTTAACAACATTGCTCACAAAAAAAGGCCGTTCCGAAACTTTTTACCCTATCAAAAGTGAATGCAAAGTTTACGGTGAAATGGACGATCAAATGTTTTTAACATGTATCAATTTTCATAGGGCTAGAATGCCGAAATTGGCTGATTTTGGCAGGAATCATCTCCCTGGTGAGGAGACTATTCTCACCAAAAATCAGCCCTTGACTCATCTCCATGTTGGCTTCACATAGGCATGTCAAATGGCATCTCAAGATGAGACGTGTCAAAATAACCTGACTATATATAGAGAGAGAGAGAGAATTAAATTGTTTTAAAAGGTTATGCATATGCATATTTTCTGTTACAGGTCCAAATAATTACTTGATATATTAATTGATCAAAAGAAAAATAATAAATTCTATCTGAAGTTTATAATGTTATTTTGTGGTAGAATACATCATCCTCATAACAACTTCTTCACAACATAAGATCATTATTGAGCTTTGTTTCTAAAGTTTCCCAACTTACTGTTTAGTGAATCTAAGAGTCCATCTCAAACAAGTTAGAATTTCTGTCAACTTAGAACCACGAAAACGAAGCATTCCCATGTCGGAAATGTAGAAGCACAAATCTAGAGTGGGAGTTTTGCGCTACATAGGAGTTTCTTAGCAACTAAGGTCCAGAGTTTCACCACTCTTATCAGCATTACTTCTCAAAGTTAGCTTTGTATCCTTGTGAATTGTCATCTCTTTTACTACAAGGAGGTAATCAATATGAAAAATGGTAATTGACATCAACTAAGGAAGTGGGACTGGTCAACATGACAAGTGAGATCTTAACTTAGCTGTCCAACATGTGAGACATTGATCACTAGAACCCATGTTCTAGTTCTAGGGGAAAAGGGAATGAACTAGAAAGGGATCTCTAGCTCTCTAAATAAGGAATTCAGGTTCGACGAATTTGAGAACTCCAATCAGAATCAATAAAATAACAATCACGAGAAGAAAGAGATCAGTCAAATAAACCAATCCAAGAAATCATCTCTCAGATTGTGTTCATGAATTACCCTCGAAGATCCTCACTCAAGCAAAGCTTCTTCTTTGTAATTTTCAAAGAAGAAATGCTCCGACATTATCCACAAGTATATGCTTTACTTTTTAAACATGCGTCTCCTTACTGTCTCACATGTTTGATTACATTGAGCATTATGCTCTTAAATCTCTATTAGAAGGCAAAGAAACAACAATGTTTGTGCAGTTGAAATTCCTCCCAAGTACTTTTATTTTTTTGGGTACGCAACATGGTTAGGCATGACCAGACAGCAAGGCTGGCTACTGCCCGCAGGAAACGACTTGGGATGTCAACCACACTTGGACATCAACCCTGGGGGGATTGCAACCTATGACCTACCCATATAAAGGGGCATTCCACTAACCAAAGATTCAAAATCGTGGAACATCTAAACTTCAAATCTAACAAAACTTGAGCATGGTAAGAAAAGTCATATTTTTCCTCTGTAAAGACCAGAAGAAGCCCTTGCAAGTTGCAAACCAACACAAATACTGCAATAACCACTACGCATGCTCATGAGATCTAACCTTCATAGTTTCCTCTGGAATTTGCATGTGGGTGTAGAGATTCAAGACTCCTTACAGGACCCCATAATCTTCTATACGTCGGGCTCTGCATAACAGAAGGAGCAGAACAATAAAAATCCAGAAAAATTAGGTGAAAAAAGAGCAGAAAATGAGACTAAAAAACCCACAAAATTAGGCCCAAAGAAAGATAAAATCCAAGTGGGTATCTCTCATAATTGTCCAAAATGAAGTAGAATCAACAAGAAAAACAGTGAAACTCTGGGCAAAAAAACCCAAAAACCAGAAATTTGAGCGAAAAAAAAATACCCAAAATCCAAAAAGAAGTATAGAGAGAAATAGGTAAAAGCAGGTAACGAAGAAAGCTCCACAACCCAACAATAAAAACAGATCGAGACTCTAAGAAAAGATGAAATCTTGGTGGGTTTTTTTGGAGTTACAGTTCTAGAAAGATCTCCATTCCCAAAGATGGGTCTCCAAGAGAAGATTGTAATGGAAGTCTGGTAACCATCAATGCTCATCCCACTATATCCAGCAAGAAGAAAATGAGTGAACAGAGAGAAAGTAGAGAGAACAAGCCCAACAAGAGCAACCCATTTCATCTTAGACTTGAAAAACATCTTTCCTCATCATTCATGGAAACCCAAATTCAAAGATCAAGGAAAGCTGAGTAACTGATGGTTAAAATCTGTCTCCATTTCTCTCCATTGACAGCTTAAAGCTTTTTTTTTTTTTTTTTTTTTGTAATCGACAGCTTAATAAAGCTTCAAAGGAGAGAAGATGAAGACTTGGTGAGAAAAAGTAGGAACAATACTTGTCCAGTGTTTAATGTTTTCAAGTAGGGAATTGCTAATTCCAGAGCTCATTTTTACTTCTTCCAGAGCTCCTTTTGCTCAGGGTCGGGCTACAGTTACCGCCCTAAAATGACAGATTCCCGTTAGGACACAATATGAGACACGTGGCACACTCTTAGAGGACTATGACCATATGGATGTCTGGCCAATCCCTAGGTGGACCTACAAACCAAAATTCAGCCTGATTAGTGATTTCTAAACGTTTGATCTTTATATCTCACATACTGCTCAAATTCCCACAGTTGAGATCAACCCATGAAAATAAGTCCATTCCAATGCCTATAAATCACTAATCAGGCTGATTTTTGGTTTGTAGGTCCACTTAGGGATTGGACAAACATCCATACGGTCATAGTCCTCTAAGAGTATGCCACGTGGCTCATATTGTGTCCTGTAATGGGAGCCTGTCATTTTAGGGGCGATAACTGGAGCCTCTTTTAAACCCCAAATCTTTGGAGCTCTGGAAAAAGCAAAATGTGCTCTGAAAATAACAGCTTCCTTTTCACACGAGTTCAGTCTTTAATCACGTGACAAGGAAAGAAACTTGTCAAGGCTATCCACATTGCTGGGATTTGTTGGTGGACCCTTTGTGAGGCAAAATTTTGAAATAGAATCTAATTGAGATATAGGGAGTGAAAAAAAGGAATGGTTTGGGGATGTCTCTCAAGTCTCAACAAGCCCCAGTTTGATGTCTGATGAGGACTTCAAAATTTGAAGTCTCCCTCCCAAAATGTCACGTGGAGTAGTCTTTAGGGCCCACCGGCCTTATGGATGTTTGGTCCACCTCTTGATGGATCTACACATCAAAAATCAGTTTAATTGGTGATTTCTACTTCTAACAGTTGGATTTAGCATTTTATCGTGATTTTTGGCTGCTGGATTTGAACAGTTCTTTTAAATGCTAAAATATAACCGTTAGAAATTATCATCAAGCTGGGTTTTAGTATGCAAGAGGTGTATCAAACATCTATAAAATCAGTGGGCCATAAATTGAGCTCCATGTGGCATTTTTGGGAGAGTGAGACTTCAAATTTTGAAGTCTGACGACAGCAAATATTTTCTTGGGAGGAGTCCTCCTCATTTGACAAGAACGCATCTTAAATAAAAAATCGGAGTATAGACTATAAAGTATACAAACATTATCTGCACCGTCGGATGCACCTTGAAAACCATGTCATTTCAGTGATTTGAAGAAGTGTTATTTTCGAACTTTCAAAACACGTTTTCAAGGTGCATCCAATTCATAGTGCAGACTAGTTTTATTCTGAGTAAAACTATGATGATAGGGTGCAATATGAGACATGTGGCACACTCTTATAGGACTCTCTGATCGTATGGATGTTTGGTCAATCTCTAGGTGGACCTACAAACCAACAATCAGCCCGATTAGTGATTTCTAGGCATTGGATTAGAATTATTTTCACGGGTTGATTTTAACCATGGGATTTTGAGCACTATTGACCATTATTTAAAGTACAAAGATCCAAAGGTTTGAAATCACTAATCAAGCTGATTTTTGGTTTTTAGGTCCACCTAGGGATTGAAAAACATCCATACGGTCAGAGTTCTCTAAGAATGTGCCACGTGGCTCATATTGCACCCTGTAATCAAAGTTTCACTCTTTTATTATATTTCACTCTTTTATTATATAGTGACCAGTGGGAGGGTCTTGGGGACAACTATATTGCTTTAATTGAGAAATAAATGAGAATGGAATTGAAGTGGGGGTGGTTGGAATTACTCTCAAATTAGTGTTTTAGCCCGTGATTAGGGGCACTCTTGCAAAGAATAAAAAAATATGTAATAAAAACAATAAATCAAGGACTGGGCCCACTATCCAATGGGGTCCCACGTACCCCACCTATGAATATCCAAAGTCAAAATAATCAACATGATTGGATGATCTAAACCATTGAATTTATATAGTTTTGTTGATTGTATTGAAGATTGTGTCTAAGTGGGAGGGAACCACGTACCCCACTTTTCCTATCTTCCATTCTTACAGCAGCAAACCCCAGTTTTCATTGTGAGAAAATATTTATGTTTAAACTCTGGCCTTGTAATTCCTATGTGCTAGCTCCACAGTTCTCTGGCCTTGGTGTTCTCTAGCCTTTGGATCTGTGTACCTAAAAAATTCTCAAATCAATGGCTAGAATCACCCGTGACATATGCTTAAATCCAAGGTCATAAATGTCCAATCATCCATGAGTCAGTGGCCTCGAAGGAGTGTCACATGGTATTTTGAGAAGAGAAACATGCCTGCAATTTTAACATCAAAAACTTCCCCGTGCTCTCCTCCGTCCTCTCTTATAAAATCCACGGCTTTCTCTTCTCCAACTAAGAAATCAGAGAGCGACAGAGAGGTAGAGTTGATCTATGTGAGAGAAGTCCGTTTTTGTTGACCATATCTTGCAATCACATGCAGCCTCCAATAGGCAATAAACTCTTGCAATTCACATTCTGATACCTTGTAGATCTTCACCAACTCAGCCATGGGGAGATGGTTTTTTCCAAGCTGACTAGTTTGCGAGTCCTGTCTTCATTGCGACCAAGATTTCCAGTTGGACCTTGTGGGTAAAGCTTGGCCCGCCTCATACCCAGTTTGTTAATACTTGTACCCTTAAATGACTAGAGGAAAAGTTTTAGATGCAGAAGTCGACTTTGGATGCAGTCGATGCAGAGGGGTCTTGTGGCCCTACATGGCTCATTGTTTGGGGCCCACTAACCGCATGGATGTTTACCCCACCCCTTGGTGGATATGCATATCAAAAATCAGTGTCGTTGATTTTCTCTACCTACAGATTATAGCACTAGGCCCAAAAAAAATGAGCCATGTGGGGCCACGATACCCCTCTGGATCGACTGTATCCAAAGTCCTCTACATCTAAAATTTTTCCCACTTTAGAGGCCCATGTAAATAGTTTTTTTTTTTTTTGAAAGGTAAAAGATAAAATTTATTAGCACTTGGAGGTTGAGAAAGCCTGCCAAGGCAAAGAAGAACTACAAGGAGGAACAAACCCCGTAATCCTAATCCTCCCGATCAATCTCTCACAATCAAAGATGCCCAACTAAATACCAAGTTCTCAAATCTAACACTCTTCCCCTCCTCATAAAGTCTAACCCACATATATATAAGACCCCTTATCTCCATAGAGAGAGCTTCAATAGATGATGACCTTTTACACTCGAAGACCCTACTGTTTCGTTCTCTCCAAATACCCCAAATGATAGCTAATGGGACAAGGATCCATAGCTTTTTCCCGTGGCCCCCAAAAGCCTTGCAACGCCAGGAAAGAAGTAGGTCTCTAAATGACAAGGGAACTCCTACCTAAAGCCGAATTCTCTACTTAGATCAAATTGCCCAAGCCACTCTGCAATGAAGAAACAAATGGTCACAAGACTCCCCACTCTCCAAACACATGGGGCAATAATCGATCACCCCAATGCCTCTCCTCCATAATAAGTCCATGGTATGGACTCTGCCTCTGACTACACACCAAGCAAAGAAACGAACCTTGGAAGGGGCTCTGTTACTCCACACTCTAGCTGTTGGGAAAGCTTCGGACTCACCATCATCCAAAGCCTCGTAGAAAGATCGCACAGAGAATATACCTTTGCTATCTTGCTTCCACCATCTGACATCTTCCACTTGGCTAAGAAATGGTGCATCCTTGACTCTCAGAAGGAGGTTAGCCACACTTGACGTTTCCTCTTCATTGAGGTTCCTTTGGAATCCGAAATCCCAAGCCAAAAAAATATCACCTGCAGCTTGCATCTCACTAACAGTGGCCAATTTTTTTCTAGAAATAGAATAAAGGTCGTGAAACTCCGACTCTAACCTAGAATCAGAGCACCAAATGTCTTTCCATAACAAAACTTAAATGCCTTTCCCTACTTTAAAAACAACCCCTTCCTCGAACTTTTGCAACCCTCTCATAATCCCTCTCCAAACCCCACAGCCATAAGAATCTCTAGGCATCCTACAAACCCAACCCAGGGGCAGAGTGTATCTCAGAGTATAGGCCAATTAGCCTTGTTGCAAGCGTTTGCAAAATCTTAGCTTAGGTTCTAGCTCTTAGAATCCGTAGTGTTATTAGCTCTGTTGTCTCTCCCGAGCAGGGAGCTTTCGTTCCAGGTAGGCAGATCCTGGACAGTGTCTTGATTGCAAATGAGTGTGTCAATCTGAGAACCAAAAAATGCAAGCCTGGATATGTGTATAAATTGGATATGGAAAAGGCCTTTGATCATGTGAATTGGGCTTTTTTGGATTACGTTTTAGATAGGATGGGCTTCGGTGGAAAATGGAGGGGATGGATTCGTAAGTGCCCATGTAAATAGTTTGCTACTTGATTCTTGAATCTCTATATGAGCATATTTTTTTAGGGTATTTTTGTTTGTACCCTTATGAAATTGGTGATATTTGTGTTTTCTCCCAATTTTTTTCATTTTCTAGGTCTTTCCACTTTGACCTTTTTTTTAACCATCATTGACCACAAACCTATCATGACAACTATTGTTCTTCCATTAATAATACTAGGGAAAGCCACATGCGACGTACGTGCACATGTGGCAATACCTTACACGTAGTACACTTGTAGAGATCACTCGTTGTATCGATATTTGGCCCATCCCTAGATGAACCTACATGCAAAAAATCAGCCTATTAATGATTTTTATAGATTTGATTGGAGTCGTTTTCACGGATTGATTTTTAACCGTAGATTTTGAGTATTATATGGGTATTTAGATCCAAAGGTTTGAGATCACTAAACAGGCTTATATAGGTCAACCTAGGGATAGGACAAACATTCATGCGGTCAATGGTCCTTAAGAGTGTGTCATGTGGACGTGTTGGACATCCTAAACTGTGTAGGGCCTACTCCAACCCAAGTTTGTATTTTCTTAAGAATAGAGGCATTTAACGAGGGAAGGTTTTGCCTTCGAAAGTAAAGAGGCTTTTAATTGTATCACATGTGTGGCACTACCAGTTGTTGCTTTATCCGAGGACTAGAATACCTTCATTTTTTAAAATTACTTAAATACTATGTCATCCTTTTCAAATCATCTTATCTGCCATTAACGATAGTCATACTATCATTTAACTCCAACATTAATGAAATGGGTAAGATAATTTGAAAATGGCAATGGAGTATTTAAGTAATCTATATAACAAAACAGGGAAGTTGTCTCCTCACTTATACCCCCTCTTATATGTTTCAACAAAGAAGGGCCAAGATCTTATCTCCAAAATAAACAGTGGATCTCAACCACTCACACTTGATTTTGGCAAATGCTTTGACGAGGATTGCCGTGGGCACATGCCACCCACTATCTATATAATAAGTGAAAGTGGTTGTCTTACACCCCCTCTTACCTTATATGGCTTTAATAATGAGTGGCTGAGATCCACTATGCTTCATATTGATGGCTGAGATTAACTCCCACCTGATTTTGACAAAAAACTTTGTCGGAAAGTGCCGCGGGCACGGGCCACCCACGTATATAACAAGACAACTCAGTTGTATTCTCTTATCTTATCCATCCATCTAATGTGGATGGTTAGATAAAGAGTGGTACGTTGAGATCAAATCCATCGATGTAATGTGAATGGTTAGATTTCAGCCACTCAATCCGCCTCATTTGACCTCAATTTATTCAAAATTTGAATTTCAACACTGTTAGTTCTGTTATTTTCCCATTTCTCCCTCTGTGCTTTACAATCTGTTATAATGAAAAAAAGATGGTAACGCCTCAGTCTGCTACCGTTTGAGTGCCAAAGGCACCCAATTTTTGCAAAAGCTTTTATCAGAGAGTGCCGTGGGCATGGGCCATTTACTAGTTTTAAACAAACGAGGGTATTTTGGTCGATTGTGGTCAAAGACTGTCAAAAAAAGGTCAAAAGGGAAAGACCTAAAAAATGAAAAAATTGGGGGCTAACGCAATTATTGCCAATTTCGTAGGTACAACAAAAATACCCTATTTTTATAGTTATTTTAATTTTTGCATTTTTCTTGAAATTTTGGGATCTCCTAAGTTGAACTGGTTATAGAAAATAGGGAGATCAAATGAACATCTATCGTCCGTTCTGCCAACCCGAATCGGGCTCGAAGTGCTCAACCCAACCCATCCTGTCGAGCTCATCGGGTCAGGTGTGTACTGAGAACCAAATTGGAGGATGCGAACTAGGTTTCGTTTTAGGATTTGAGGTATCAACTTTTCAAAGTTTCTGGTTCTCTCTTCTTCTTTGCAACTATGTTGGAGAGAGAGAGAGAGGGTTCCCTAAAGCCAAGTCCGACCCAAGCAAGAAATAACTCCACTTAGCTTGAAATTTGCGTGCAATTTTAGCTTTGTTACCAAACATCACTTGAAATAACCATATATAAGTAGTTTATAAGCACGCTATCATGCAACAACAAGGATCTCGCATGTAGACCCCATTGAGTTGCCGGTCCCGCCCCTATATTGCAACACATGTATGGCTATGCAATTTTTAGATTATTATTTTTTTTTTTCTGCACAGCTGGTGCACAGAAGTCTGCACATATGGAGCTATTTCTTATGCTTGGAAGCTGATGTGGCAAGCTTGAAGGACTTTTTCACCACCTCATCTTCTCTCCATATGGCAGTTTTCAGGGAAACAACCTCCATTCCACCACATGTAGGAGTGTTAATGGGCTACACTGGCCCGGCTGGCCAGATGACCTTTTAGCCTCGCCCCACAATATGTTGGGCTTGGTCTTCATTTATCGGCATTGTAGATTGGGCTTGGACTTAATTGTAGGTTTGCCAGATAAATGAGTTTGGCTTGGGCATAACTTTTCAACAGAGTAAAACTTAGCCCCAGCCCAAATATAAGGCTAAGCGTGTTTTACCTGTTCTCAGGCTGGCTGGATAGATCAGGATGGACTTTAGCCTTATACTTTAGGCCGGGCTTGGGCAGAGTTGGGTCTGGAACCACCGTCCCATTAACATGCCTAAGCACGTGGCAAAAAGAAACTTGTCTTTTATCTTTCCCGAGTAGAACTTATGACGGACGACAGTATGAACCAAGCTTTAAAAGGGCCGTAATAACGATATAACGGACTGGGGGTGATACTGCTTTTTCCGTTATAACAAAAATAATGCTTAGGGGGCAAAAACAGATAATAATGGAAAAAATGGCGCCGGAATTCAAATTTTGAATTTTGAAATTTGAGTTTTAGATTTTCAAAAAATGGAAAATAACGGAAATAATGATCTTTTTTCCTCAAATTTTTCCAGAAATTAACGGTCATTATATTTGTTATAATGGAAAAATAATGGCCGTTATTTTCTGGGCGTTTTAACGGTACGTAATGTAACGGTTAAAGGCATTGTTCTTGATGTTGCAAGAAAAGACTGCATGTGCAGAGAAGTAGTCTGCACTGCTTGCGTTATATAAGTTAGGGTATTTTAGTACCACCCCCGAATTTTGAAAGTAATTTGTTGTACTCCCTTATACTTTCAAACTTTAGGATTAGCCCCTTGACCTAGTCTAACTATCATTTGACTAATGTTAAAATGTGACATGCATGATGCGGTTGTTCAAGTCTGTTTTAACTGAAGTCAACCATTGTTAAACTAGGTCAAGGGGGGTAATTTTAAAGTTTGAAAGTATAAAGGGTGTTACAAATTACTTTCAAATTTCAGGGGGGTGTTACTGAAATATCCTATAATGTATTAGGTATGTTTTTCTTTGATCAACTTGTGAGACACTGAATTAAAGTGGGCTCGTGAGATGCAACAACAAGGATCATGCAATGAATGTCGTGCAGGCTCTGCTCTCTTGGGGCTTGACCAAAAGACGATCTTAGACATCCAAGAAAAATTACAAATGGTTGGATAGTAAGATCATCCAATTGGGCTGGTTTTGGTCTAGGAAATTTTCTATGCGTGTCCCAATCATTTTGTAGTCTGGATTAATAATAATCTTTACTCATATAAGTCATAAAGGTAACTCGATGAGGCCCACTTGTTCACAATTTGGCACTATCTTGAGTTGTATGTTGGGGATGTTTGGGAACATTAAAAAAAAAAAAGTAACTTCTTGACTTAATTAAGTCAAGATCTTTTTCTGTCGAAGGGTATCCACACCTTTTTGAAAAGATATTTTGGAGTGTTTTTATTTTTGGGCTATTTCGCTTTATCCCCTTACTTTATTGATGCAATTTGCATCGCACCCAATGTTTTTAAAATGCGTCCCACCCTTTGACCATGGTCAATGTTGTTGACCACAGACGGTCGTTAATAATCTCTCAATGGACATCTCAATATTTTTTAAATGACTATAATGACCCTGGGTGAGATGCAGATATTTTTTACATACCCCCCCTCTTATGTTTAAAACTTGACATGCTCCCCATGATTTGAAAAAGCTGACAGACCCCCCTATGACTCGGTCCACTGTCATTTGACTAGTGTTGACCCGAGTTGACTACCAAAGTTTGTATTAATGGACAAAAGTGCACTTGTCTTCAACCTTAGAACAAGGGTTTGGGTTTGGGCCAAAACCCAAACCCTAAATCAAACATGAAAAGAGGAGATTAAAAATAAAAATAAAAACCATTGTTGGTAAACCTGAGATTTTTTGTTTCTTTTTTATGAATTAAGCAAAGATTGAAAATAAAAAAAAACCATAAAAATAGATCAAACTCATGAGGGAATGTGCTTTCTTTTTAAAATTGAGAGAACCCATCTTTCTAAAATCCATGTATCAAAAGCTTAAAATCTAAATTGTTGTTATTCTTGTATTTCATTTTTATTAATGAAATTTTTAGAAATATAATTATATGCTTTATTTATTTATTTTTTCAAAACCTTGAGTTTTAAATTGTTGTCGGAGTAGTGGTCGGTCAGCCATGAGACTCCGGTGGGTTGGTCGCCGGTGATGAGCGGCCAACCCATTGGAGTCTCTTGGCTGGTCGTCGTCCATAGCCGTTCAATTTGGGGTTTAGGTTTTAGCCCAAACCCTTGTTCTAAAGGTGAAGACAAGGGAGTTTCTGTCATTTAATAAAAAATTGGGTAGTCAACTCAAGTCAACATTGGTCAAATGACAGTGGACCGAGTCATAGGGGGGTATGTCAGCTTTTTCAAATTGTGGTGGGGTGTGTCAAATTTTCAAAATAACATGGTGGGGTATGTCAAAAATTCTCTTTTAGTTTTTAGGATTGTGAGCTCAAAACCTTTTTTCATTTACTTTTGGCCCAACCAAAGGTGGACCTACAGACCAAAAATTAATTTGATTGTTAATTTTTAAGCATTGGATTAGAGTCGTTTTCCTGGGTTGATTTTATCCATAGAATTTTAGCATTATTTGGGGTAAAAAGATCCAATGGTTAAAAATCACTAATCAAGCTGATATTTGGTATGTAGCTCCACCTAGTGATGGGCCTAACATCCGTACGTTTAGTGACCTCTAAGAGTGTGCCACGTGGCTCATATTGTGGTACTCCATATTCCAATTTTTTTTTAATCGTCTATGATAGTTTCATTATTTGCAATGGACATCATCTTATTGTATACTTGATGGTGATGTGTAGTGGGCATCATCATCTCACAAAGCATTGGATGCATTTTCATTCATCCCATCTTGCAAGGCATTTAGTATAACTGAGAACATACAATTGTTGGAGATAACATTTTTTAAGAAAAAGAAATAAAATCAACACAGGAAAATACTCTAATTTAATGCTTAAAAATTAATAATCAGATTAATTTTTGGTTGTACGTCCACTTATGGTTGGGCCAAAATGTCCCACTTTATTGATGCAATTTGCATCACACCCAATGTTTTTAAAATATTTGTGTCTCACCCAAGGTCATTATAGTCATTTAAAAAATATTGGGATGTCTATTTAGAGACTGTTAATGACCATCTATGGTCACGATCAACTACGTTTTTTTTTTTTTTTTTTTTTTTTTGTAGAAATGGGAGGGCCCCACGAATTGGCAGGTGAAACCTGTACGGACCCGATCAAGCCTGTAAAGGGGATTTCTACTCTTGGCACACTGCTCAAAGGAGGAAATCTACCTGTGTGGGTTTGACCCCACGACCTCTCGAAAGAGGAGGGTACACACCAACCATTTGAGCTGCCATGTTAATCATGGTGAGACGTAAATACTTTAAAAACATTGGGTGAGAAGCAAATTGCATCAAAAAAGTAAAGGGATAAAGCAAAAAAGCCCTTTATTTTTTGACTTCTAATAGCTAAAGATTTACTACATACAAAAGCTAGCAAATTTGGCTTTGGACTTTTTAAGAACTTCTTCGTGCTTTGTTTCCATCTAAGTACATGTTGAATTGAAAACTTACGTAAAACTTTTATAAGAACATATTGCCCTCTAATCCTTCAAGATAAATTATAAATGACTACTTTAACTATTTTTAATGACAAAACTATCTCTCTAAGCTTTTAGTACAAATTATAAATGACCACTTCATCCTTCCATATTAAATAAGATATTTTTTGTCATTCCAAACACACTTTCACTTTTAATAAGTGACTTCTATTGCAAATAGAAGTGCTTCTCTCGTTCCCAAATGGGCCCTTATGAGCATCTTAGACATTTAAAGATTTAAAAAGAAAAAGAAATAGATTTTGGAATCATGTTAGTGGGTGCAACTTGGGTGGATTGTGTTAGGTAGGGAATCAACTTGAGTCCAGTTTGAGCTTTAGAGTCCACTTGAGCTCTAAAGCACGAGTCCAACTATCGATGAGCAATCTATATATCTATACTATAGTAGAGAAGTGGGCAGTGTTCCTCTCTCTCTTCCACATCAAGTTGACGTGGCACTCTTCTCATGCAGAGTGCCATGTCATCGACACCGAATTTTCTATCATCTATTCTTCCTTCCTGCATTAATACAATTAATGACCATATGAAAATTGAATTGGTTACATTAAGTGTATATTATTCCAAAACCGTTACATACTAACCAAAACATCTATCTCCTCTTTTAAAACGTCTATTTTATTTCTTAAAACGTCTTTCATTCTTAAAATGTTTTTTTATTTTCTTAAAACTTTCTAAAACTCTCCTTAAAACGTCTCCACGCTTTCCTAAAACGTCGATATATTTTTTTTTTACCTAAAATTTCCCAAAATGTCTCTGCTTTTCTTATAAAATCTCTCACTCCATTGTCTAATGGCTAAAACGTCTCCTAGCAAAAGACACAGGAGCAAAAAATTTCTCTACATTGATGCGGGCTAATCAACTTATTGACCATGTATTTTTTTTGTCTCATTGTATATTTTCTCTTTTTTAGATTATTTTTTCATTATTTTTTTTCTTTTTCTATTTAATTAGACAAAAATTGTATATGAACGGAGAAAACATCAGTGATCTTTACAAAACTCTCCACAAAAATTGCAGGCATGTCTCCTCCACTTCTCATTTGAATTTCTATTTTTATTTTTATTTTTTTATCTATATTTTTTTTTCAGATTAATGAGAGCCTATTTAGATCAATTTTTTTTCATCTACCTAAAATAAATAAATATCTAATTCTATATGTATATAACAGATTGAAGATAGTCTGATGAATCGACGTAAATCTATTATTCTTAACAGCAATTGTCGAGTTCTTTAGCACCCGCTTGGACTGATAGAGCATGGTATGCAATAAATGAAGATAGAATAATGTGATCGGCTGATCCTTTGTAGCATGATCACTTATCAGAATTTCAGAAGTGCAGGTGAATATATTTTTTGAAGACCTGGACCTTTGAGAAGTCGCACATCAAGCCAAAAAAAAAAAAAATTGAGACAATTTTTACTCTCGACTACAAGGAGCACTCTTAAGAACGAATGGACGTATGAATATGGATAAAAAAAAGATAATTATTATTATTATTATTTAAATCAATTTGATGTATATGGCCGTATTAGTTAAGAATTATAATGTAAAATTGTAAACTAATAAGGATGTCTTACTTATTGTATATTATTGTAGTTTTTTTTTTTTTTTTTTATCTTAAAGATCTTATTTATGAAGTCGCCCATAACACATTTTAGTCTTATGTAATTATATTACCATTTTAAAGGACGTGGTAACATAATTATTCTAGATATTTTTTGGAGATTTTTTTACTAAATATATTTAGAGCATAGTGTTAAATTTGTAGGTATTTTTTATATGCAAGGGGTCCAATTATATTTTCTTTTAATTTTTATATAGTTATATGAAAGTTTTTATTTATTATTTTTTTTATAAATTTCTTTGTTTATAAAGAAATTCATTTTATTCATTTTAATTTCTTACCCCGTGCTTTAGCACCAATAACACTAGTCTCTAAAAAAAGGTTGCAAGTATTTATGTCAATATTGCCCAATCAAAGATCATCAATGACCATGAGACTAATGAGGGTTTTAAGTTTGTGATGTTCCCTAACAAGTAATTGATGAGGGACCTTATTGTTGAAGGGATGAACTAACACAATCTTGAAGGATGGAGCATCACCATCAACAAGGTTTAATCTTGGCAAAACGGTGGTGAACGCCATGATGGCTCTGGTGATGGCCACGATTGTAGCTATGGAGATGGTGGATCTCGCTATGCTAGGGAAGATGGTGCTCGAATTAAAGGAATTAGGGTTTGATAATATGGTTAGGGATGATGTGGAAGTTTTGAATTCATGGTGTTTATAATTGAAAGAAACCCTAAACATAGAAATAAAAAAAAAAAAAAGTATAAGAAAAAGCATCTCATATCGAAGGAAAGAATGGACGTGAAATTAGGTTTTAAATTAATGCTATCAGATAAAGAAAGCAGACGTAGAAAGAAAGGACTTAGGATTAGGTTATGAATTAATGGAAAAAAAAAAGGTTATGGATCAATGGCGTATATAATAGAAACAAACATGAGAAGAGAAAGTATTTTTGCATAAATAGAAATAAAGAAATTGTCAAATAAAAACCCATTCAAGTTATTAAAAATAGATTATAAAGCGAGAACTTGGGGCACACCCACACAAAACTGAAAAAGAAAACTAAAAATCCCTTCAATATCACATAATTACTTCCCATGCCATTTTCATTAAATACCGCTTTACATTTAGATTGTCCGGCACGCCCATGTCCCTCATCAATGATGATGAGGGACAATGGTATAATACACATGGCACAATCTTAGAGATCAGTTGGATTAGTGACTTCAAACCTTTGGATTTGAGTACCCCAAATAATTCTTAGAATCTATGAAAACTACTCCAATCAAATCCTTAAAAACTACTAATCAGGCTGATTTTTTGCATATAGGGATGGGCCAAACATCGATATAGTCAACGATCTCTATGAGTGTGCCATGTGTAAGGTGCTTCCATGTTGAAGGTGCACGTGCACGTGGCGTTCTCTTAGTTATTTTAAAAGCCAAAACTTGGGTGTTAATTGAAAAATAGTCTTATTGAACTATTTAATTACTTTTCATGCCATTATATTTTCAATACAACTCCTTCCTAAATACTTAATTACTTTCCATGTCATTATTCCAAAATAATATCTTAATAATAATTTAATTAATTTCTGATATTTCTTTCATATTTTCAAAATAACCCCTTAACGACTACATATCTATTATACATGGACAACTTCATTTTGCTTTTCTAATTGTGTCTTGGCTTGCTAAAATTTACAGATTTGCCCCTCTAAACTGATCTTCCAAACTGCCGGTTGGGTTAAGACTTTCTTACTTTGCCACTTTTTCCAAAAAGGCCCCTACAATCACTTATGTGTGGCCACTAGAACGTATATTAAAGCTTGGGCTTGGGTATGTCGATAACCCAAGGCTTCAGCTCGAGCCCAACTCGAAGCTTCAAAAATCTAGGCTGGAGCCCAACATGAGTTTTAGAAATACAAACCCAAGCGCGGTCCAAAGTTAGGTTGGGCCGTCCAAGTTGCACCTGTATACTATAAATTTTATTGTGAGTGAAACGATCTTTAACTGATATTTAACTGATCTAACTGATCTTTAACTGTTATAACGGCAGATAAGGATCAAATCCAAAGGACGTTAGCCGATCAATTAAAACAGTGGGCACGTTAACGGTGGATAAAACTTTTGGATATATGATCAGACACCCTATTGTCGTGGGTTGGACATACAGAATTCTGTTTTTATAGATTTTTCTCAAAATAGGACCCGAGGACACGGAAATATCGGATTCTGACACAGGAAAAAAATGTAACAGATTCAATGGTACCTGTGCATCTGATCAAATTGCTGTACAAAACAAAATAAATGGGAGAAAAACTAGGGGCCTCCACTGGTTTCCATTAAATAAAGGGTGCAAAACAAGAAGACAGGATGCAGATAACACCGACAGCCTCTGTGACTGCACTTAAGTCTTAACTACTGTATGATCTACAGTACAGGAACAAACTCAAGAAACTGTTTGACGAAGGAAAAGATGTAACAAGTTTTACCTGACGCTTTTTTGCATCAGGTACCGCGGTTGTTTTTACTCACCTCTTCCCTCGGGGCCCACGGACTGCATGGATGTTTAACTCATCCCTTAATGGATATTCATGCCAAAAATCACCCTGATTAGTATCTCTAGCTATTAGATTTTAGTACTTTTTTAGGAGTGATTATTGCCGTTGTATCCAACAAATTATTTGAGTACTAAAACCAACGGTTAAAATTCATCAAACAGCTGGTTTTGGTATTTCTAGTGTCTACCAAGCGGTGGGTTATACATCCATGCGGTCAGTAGGCCCAAATGGCAGCGGTGAGTAAAAACAACGCGCTACCTGACGCCAAAAAGCGTCAGGTATAGCATGTAACATCACGACCCATTTGAGAATGGATTTTTCCGAGTTTTTTTGTTTTTATTTCTTCCAATCAACAATTTTCTTTGTTTTACGAAAATGCCCCTCTAACAAAACTCTTTACTTAAGTGAAAAGGGCATTTATGTCAAATATGAAAATGTACCGTAAGAAGTAAAAACTCATCGGAAAAAGCAACTGGTGGGCCATTCTCTCGTGTGCCGCCCTGCACGTACACGTTCTTAAATGCAAACAAACAATCTTAAAATTTTACTCCAATATTACTGAAATGTCCTTACTATGAGTGATTCTTTAGGCCATGTTTGGATATCTGATATTTTCATCGCCTGGCCCAGAAGAACCAGGTTAATATTGGGACTACTTCTCACTGGACCAACTTTACTCCTTTTTGAAGGGCAAAATCTAAAAAGAAAATAGAAAGAAAGAAGAAGAAGTAGGACCCATTAATTGGACCCACATCCTTACCAAACACATGCCAGAAGGAGTGAAGGACTATTAGAATTGACCACAGAAGGTCCCATTTTTTATGGTTTGAAAGCAGGTCAATATTAGGAAAGTGGGTCCCAAAAAAAGTGGGCCCCACACCGTTACCAAACACTGCCAGAAATACCAGACTTAATATTGACTACAGCTGCCCATTATTTAGGTTTCCAAACAGGGCCTATGCAGTTAGACGACGTGGCATTTAGTAAAATATTATACAAAAAGCACATCAAATCTTGCGTTGGTCAAAAAATTAAGTACAATAGTGGTCTTAATTATTAGTTAAAGATATATTTTAATTACGTTTGGTTTCTACATTTTTTTTTACCAAAACAGATTATATTGGTGTTTTCTTAATGGGTCGGGATCCGGGGGACACCCATTTCGGCGTACCCACATAGAAGATGAATCAATGGCTGATTTTTGGTGGGGATGATCTCTATGGTGAGGAGATCATCCCCACAAAAATTCAAATCATTGAGATATTCATAGACTTGTTTAGAAGCTAAAGAATTATGGACAGTCGATTTTTACCATGTAACTCGAAAGCCACATCTGATGGGTGGTTAGAAATTTCAGAATGGAGATTTTTGGTTGGGGTGATCTATATCGCGAGGAGGTCATCCCCACCAAAAATCAGCCATTGATTCGTCTTCTATGTGGGTACGCAAAAATGGGTGTCCCCCGAGTGAGACCGTTTCTTAATATAAATTATTAATAATTTTTTTGGCACCAATTTATTATTTAGAAAAAATATAATGAACATAAATATTATTTAGCATAATAAACAATCTAATCCAAAGTCACTTGCAATATATGTTATGATCAATTAATTTATATTTTAGTATCTAATTATTCTACGATATCAAGTAGAATATCGTATAACGGAAAGAGTCAAGCTCGACGATGAATGCTACATTGACTGTAACGCTTCTGTGTTTAAATACTAAAAAAAAAAAAACTAATGATAATCGCGATATCATATAAAATAATTGAATCGAACGTGTACGAGGGGATCTTTTCATGTGACGAAAAATGTTTGAATTTATAGACCTAACTCTATCTACCGATATTATAATAACATTTACGCGTAATTCTAATTGGATACGATTGTTTTAGTAGTTAACTGTCATCTCCGCACTGTTGTTATGTATTCCTAATTACAGGTTCATTCCATTTTGAAAGGTTTGTAGTTGTTTTCGTGATCCCGGCCTTTGCCTAATATCCAAGGGAAGAAACGTAAAAATAAAAATAATAAAAAGATAATAGAGATATTTTTTGTTCGCTATTATCCGTTATTTTGAAGTATTACTGTGCAAGTTACTGATAAACATCATTATCATCATCATAAGCCTTTTCGCCCACTAACCCACTTGCCTAACCTAAAGAAAAACGTGCCTTGTGCTATGCTCAGTGGCCGGCGAGTTGCCCCCTCAACTTTCAAAATCAACAGTGACGCCTTGGCTCCCCTATCCCCCTCCCTTCAACAAGCAGTGGCGGAGACAAGGGGTAGTTGCCACCCCACGACCAGAAGCCAAAGCCCGACCTGCTCCGCCACTGGCCATGCTTGATGAAAAGGGTGTCATGCAAATTAAAAACTGCCCATCAATACATGTGGAAGTGGGGTCATCTGTTTTTGACAAGAGAATATTTCAAAAAGGAAAAAGATGTAACAAGGAATGCCTGAAACTGTTCATTTGCGGAAGTGGCAATTTTGGTAGTCACTGCTGCCATCTGGGCCCACTGACCGCTTGGATGTTTATCCCACCCCTTGGTGCATATACATACCAAACATCACCTTGATTGGTAATTTATAACCATTAGATTTTAATACTTTTTAGCACCATTTAAGATGTTCTTATAGCCGTTGAATACAACCATTTTTTGAGTACTACAACCAACGGCTAAAAATCATTAAACAAGCTGTATTTTTGTACGAATGTCTATTAAAGGGTGGGCTAAACATCCATGAGGTCAGTGGGCCCAGATGGCAGTGGTGACTACCAAAAATGCCGCTTCCGCAAATGAAAAGATCTCAGGTATACTGGTTACATCACGACCCTTTCAAAAATTGTTGTGGGCACCTCACCATGAGATAATGGACAGCCCTTGATTTGCGTGAAGTCCTTTGGGTCGAGCACCGCGTGATGCAAAATTTAGATGAATTAATCACCAATAGATTGAGAGAAACTAATTGGATATGAGTAATTTATAGGTTTTTATTTTTATTTTTTTGGAGTAATTTATAGTTGCTAACCACTAAAAACAACGGTTTTAAAAAGAGGTTATTATAACGAAAATAACGTCCGTTATAACGGAAACGCCCCGACTTTATTATGTGTTTTCTTGTTATAACGTCCCCAAAACTGAAAAAATGGGATATTCGTTTCTATTATAACATGGTTATTTTAAAGAAAAAAAAAACCATTTTTACTATTATTTAGTTTTTTTTAAACAATATTAAAATTATAATTTTCTGACTTATTCAGACGTTACTGATGTTATGACCCCGTTGTAACGGTCATAATGAGAACATTATGAGACCGTTAAAATGTTATAACGGTCATTTATAACCTTGCTAAATACACAATAAAAGTACATTTATTTTTAAATAACAATTTTTTTTTTTTAAATTAGGAATTGATATAAGTTTGAAACATTTGAATGTCTTAAATTAATTTGTTTTGGATTACAAATATTTACTTATTCGTTACTTAAATATATCCCCTCTTACTCCTTGAGAGTGCTGCAATCTTCTCGACCTTATCCACTGCGATCTTCTCGAGGCCATTGACCGTTGGATTGAAGAGATCCACAGATCATGAGGCAACAACACTACTTTTATTTGCTATTAATGGATGATAGTGTGAGCCATGTGGCACATTCTGAGTAACTTAAATATGTTCGAAATCCATAGTTAAAAATAAACTATGGAAAAGACTCTAGTCCAAGGGATGGAAATTGCTAATCAGGTTTAATTTTGATATGTAAGTCCAGACGGGCCAAATCAGGTTCAATGGTCTCTAATAGTGTGCATTCATGGCTCATACTGTGGTCCGTCGTCAACGTTGACAAGGCCCTACAATCACTCACATGCAACACACGGTGCCACCCCTAGCAGTTTTTAATACAAAAGGTGTCGTTTGGGAGGCAGGTTTTCTTGTCTTTTTGCGAGGTTGCATCCAGAAAAATCCATTAAGGGTTGCTTGCTACCATACCTCTAATATCGTTTGTCATTTATCATTTCTTGATAAATGTATCTGGAAAGGGTCGGCTCGGGGGACACCCATTTTGGCGTACCCACATAGAAGATGAATCAATGGCTGAATTTTGGTGGGGATGATCACTATGGTGAGGAAATCATCCTCACAAAAATTCAAATCATTCTAATATTCATAGACTGGTTTAGAAGCTGAAGAATTATGGACTGTTGTTTTTTATCGTGCAACTTGGAAACCACATTTGATGGAGTTAGAAATTTCAGAATGGGCTGATTTTTTGTTAGGGCGATCTCTATGGTGAGGAGATCATCCCCACCAAAAATCAGCCATTGATTCATCTTCTATGTGGGTACGCCAAAATGGGGCGTCAAAAATGGTCCCCCCCCCAAAAAAAAAAATAAAAAATGACGAAAATACCTATTTAGTTTATTAAGAACTTGTGGAGGACGCACATGCTATGCACTTGATGACCTCGTAAAAATAGTGGTTTAAATTAGCTTCTTAAATATAAAATTGTTATTACGGTCGAGGATCGGAGGGCACCAATCCCAATTCGGATCGTTCAAATATCGTTCAGATTGGTGGCTTCCGTTCCCAATCCAGAACGGGATCAGCTGAGACTTCGAACCATGATTGAATTAAACCACAAACCTATGGATATTTGTCCCACTTTTTTTTGGGTGAAATTAACCATCCAAGATAAGCTTATTGATGATTTCTAATCGTTGGATTTGAGAATTATAATGGGGTTAGATTTGAGTTTATTTCTGGGTGCTATAATCTAACTGCTGAAAATCACCAATCAAGCTGAGTTTTGGTGTATGTCCCGCAAGAGATGGGCCAAACATCTATGCGGTCAGTAGGCCCCAAAAACTGCTCTACGTTGAAGTCACCAGGGGACAACAATTTTTTTTTTCTCATCTAAATACTAGGTAACTACTTTACTCACATACTCATGTTCAATTTTAAAAGGTTATTTTAGTAAGAACCCCCTGAAATTTGAAAGTAATTTGTAATACCCCCTTATACTTTCAAACATTAGGAATACCCCTTGACCTAATTTTACAGTTGTTGACTTAAAATGGACTTGAATCACACGTCGTTATCATTGTAATTACAATATTATGGTCCTTTCACAGGCGCATGATGCATGCCACATTTTAACGTTAGTCAAATTATGGTTAAACTAGGTCAAGGGGGGTAATTCTAAAGTTTATAAGTATAATGGGGTATTACAAATTACTTTCAAATTTGAGGGGGTGTTAATAAAAAAAAAACCCTTTTTACTGTAATTGAGGTATTTTTTGAAAAATAAAATTAATGTTTTATTAATATTTTGACCATTTTTTATTATTGATGTTACCTGTTATAATAATAATTATTTAAAACCTTGCGACCTCGTCCAAACTGTTGGATGGTCTTTGGGATTGGTGTAGTGTGAATCCTGAGTATGACGGTCACATAGGATGATAGTAATCTGCTCTCTCTTGTAAAAGAGAAGACCTGGCAAGATTCAAGAAATTGTGCATGAACCTTAGAGTATTCATGATGCATACATAGCATAGCATTTAGATGCATGTTCTGAAAAAAATACTCTGTATCTTCTTGTCGTTTTGCTAATATACACTCTGTATGTGTTTAGTCTAAACACTTTTCCCATATAGAATCCATTAATATATTGGTCGCGCTCCGTTGACTGCTATAAAATGACAAGCAAAATGACAGGGACACAATATAAGACACGTGGCATACTGTTACAGGACTCTGACCGTATGGATGTTTGTCCTATCCCATGTTGGTTTACGAACCAAAAATCAGCCTGATTAGTGATTTATAAGTGTTGCATCTTTGTACCTCAAATACTGTTCAAATTCCCACAGTTGAGATCCGCCCATAAAAATAAGTCCAATCCAAACCCTATAAATTACTAATCAGGCTGATTTCTGGTTTGTAGGTCCATCATGGGATAGGACAAACATCCATACGGTCAGAGTCCTGTAACAGTGTGTCACGTGGCTTATATTGTGCCCCTGTCATTTTTTCTGTCATTTTAGATCTGTCAACGGAGCCCGACCCTTAATATATGGGCTAGACCTGCGTACGTGTACGGGGAACCCCGTACTACACATAACTGGTGAGGTTGATATTTGGCATGTAGTCCACCTAGGGATGGGCAAACATCCATACGGTCAGTGATCTTTAAGACTATGCCACGTGGCTGGACGTCGTCATGGGAGATTTACTCTGATATTATCCAATTGGTTGGGACCACCTAAAGCACTCCACGCTTCATTATTATTGCAATCAGATGGTCTTAATCATCTTACCAATCAAATTCTGCCAACTGTCAAACAAAAGATGAATTTGGTTCACCACATCATTCACCTGGATTGCTTTTTAGCTTCAAAATCTCCTTAGATGGAGCCCACCTAGACCGAAGTCCACAACCCAAAGTACGAGCCACGTGGCACACTATCAGAGGGCGCTGGCCATATTGATGTTTGGCCAGTCCCTTGGTGGACCTGCAAACAAAAATCAGCCTGATTAGTTATTTACAACCTTTGGATCTTTGCACCCAAACAACGCTCAATAATGCTCAAATTCCTACGGTTAACATCAACCCATTAAAATAACTTCAATACAACACTTAGAAATTACTAATCAGGCTTATTTTTGGTTTGCAGGTCCACCAAGGGACTGGCCAAACATCCATACGGTCGGATCCCTCTAATAGCGTGCCACGTGGCTCGTATATTGGGTTGTGACCGAAGTTTTCTTGTGTTAAAGTTTAAAGTTTGAAACTTATATACGGTAGAGCATACGTAATATTTATTTATTTTTTAATTGGAATTTGTGTAAGGGTAGTTTCGTCCTAAATGTTTTCATGAATTTCGAGATTAATTTTGACATTTAAATGGGATCCACGGATGAGAGTTTTGGTGAAAATTTTTGTCCAAAGATATAGGTCCGCGGATCCCGCCCGACCCTATAAAAAATGGACAAATTTAGTATGCAACCATTTGATCGGCAAGCTATAAAAAATGGGTAGGTTCAGTTTAGCAAGCTGCTTGTAAAAAGATTTGATCGGCACGGAAACCGTTAGCTGCGACTCCCCCGATTTCTCTTAATCGCAGCAAGTCTTACCTTGGACGGTGACATCACTACGTTCTTATCTCCCAATCACTTATGTCCACGTCACAGCCTACTCGGCCATCCGTACAAACTCAAATTAAATAATCGAACGGTTGAGATCACATCTTTGCTTTTCATCCAACGTTCCTCGTTGCAGGTTCTAGAGTCTTCGTTTTGAAGAGAGAGAGAGAGAGAGAGAGAGAGAGAGTACAGTCGTCTAATCACGGTTAGTTTTATAACCCCTTGGTTGTCGACCTTTTACTTGAGATGAGTTAAGAAGATTCGTACCGAGCGAGAGCGAGAGAAGGGAGAGAACATTTTGGGTTGGTCGAAGGTCGAAGCGGTTTCAGAGGCAGTCCGATCTCCGATGGGATCTTAGCCGTTGAATCTTCCTAATCTTGGATCCTAGCCGTTGATCTGTGATCGTCGTCCTCCTGCAAACAACAGGGACGGCTTGCTGTTTTTTCCCCCTTCGAGCTCCGTGTGTTCTTTCCAGATCTCGCAATCTTGTAAGTTGATTTCTTCGCTTTCTTAAATTATTCCGAACTGCGTTTTGAATTGGATTTTCAAAGAGCTAAATATCGTAGTTCAATTTGTTTCTTGGAATTTTGATTCGTAATTCCTATCGAACTTGTTTCGAATCGTTGTATTCTTTCAAGGCGGTTCGATTTGTCTATTAAATCTTCGAAGATTTGGTGCCGGATTCAATGTTGAGGTTTTCTTCTCGGTTGGCCTAATCTTAGGGTTCTCGATTACATTTGCCCGGATTTATCTCTGGCTGCAGTTGAAATCACTGAAACTCCATTTTTTTAGGTTAGAAGTTGAAGTAATGGCAGATTATGGTAGAATGAAGAGATTTTCTCTGTTTTTGCGCTTATTTTATTAAATGTTGAAAGTTTAGTTCTCCCAACAGAAATAGCCGTTAGATTTGAAGGAATTACTTTTGATTTCTGTGGATGAACAATTTAAGCTGTTTTCTTTTTTGATTCTTTCTATTTTCTTTCCTAATTGTCTCTGTAGATCTGAATGATGAACAAAAAATGCTTGAAAAATGCTCAGAAGACTAGATTCTGTATTTGCTAGATTTAGAGAAAGTTGAAGTTTGATTTGTTATATGGTATCTCTTAAGAAAAATCTTTGTTGGTCTGAATTTGAATCTTTTCTTTATGATCTGATCTTTCTCTCGGACATTCTTCTTTTTTCTTTCTCTGTTACCGTCAAAAAATATGGACTTTGTGATTGTTTTGATTAATTTTATGCAGAATGTCTCACTTTCTGTGAAATATCTGTACCTACCATTTCTCCTTTATTCCGCTTTATTTCGCTTGCAACAGAAGAAATAAAATATTGTTTTAGCTTTTCTCAAGTTGCCCTTTAATAAAGGAGGTTATTTATATTCTTGCTAATGGAGAAAAAAAGGGAACTTGTGTTTATATTTCAATATTTCCATGATTTCCAGATAGAAACTTCCTTGTCTTCAGTTTCTTGTGTTCGACAGCTTGATCAAGGAAAGTCATTTCTTAATCTTTATCTCTAATTGGATCTTTTACAGGTTTTGGTCATCAGATGGCTTCCCCGATGTAGTGATTCCTATATCTGTTTCTGTCTCCAGACTGTCATTCTTTCTGATGTGACGATCGCAGAGGCATTTTAAATTCTAACCGGTTGATTAATGATTGTTTTGGAAACACAAATCTCTCTCTTTCACATAGTGTCGGCGTTCGAGTTTGGCGCCCGCTTGAGAGAGCAGAAGAAACTCTCCTCCACCACGTCTGCCACTGGCATCGAAAACCACTGGTTTTCGTCTTCCTTCCATGTCTCCAAACTTGGACAGCCCTGTTCAGACACAGATGGCAGTTGCACTCTTGAATGGCCCCATCAGCAGTGAATACCATGGGAACAAGAGATTGGAGGGAAGACCTGCTGGGAGTAGGAGGGTTTTTGTGCAAACTGACACCGGCTGTGTTTTGGGGATAGATTTAGATCGGCGCGACAATGCCCATACTGTCAAAAGGAGGTTGCAGTTAGCCCTCAATGTCCCGACTGAGGAAAGTTCATTGACATTTGGGGATATTGTGTTGAAGAACGATCTTAGTGCCGTTCGAAACGATTCCCCACTTCTTCTCACAAGGAACTTGCTGCATAGAAGCTCATCGACTCCTTGCCTCTCACCTACTGGGAAGGATCTTCAGCAGAGAGATCAAGGTGGTCTGATTGAAATATTAGGGCGCTCGAATCGCTTTGCTAGAACAAAACAACTAGTGAAGGAAATTGTGAAGGCCATTAAGCATGGTGTTGATCCGATCCCTGTTCATAGCGGGCTCGGTGGCGCTTACTATTTCAGAAACACCAGAGGTGAGAGTGTTGCAATTGTGAAGCCGACAGATGAAGAACCATTTGCGCCAAACAATCCAAAAGGTTTTGTTGGAAAAGCTCTTGGACAGCCAGGCCTGAAACGGTCGGTGAGGGTTGGTGAGACAGGGTTCAGAGAAGTCGCAGCTTACCTTCTTGACAATGAGCACTTTGCCAATGTGCCCCCCACCGCCCTTGTCAAGATCACACACTCAATTTTCAACATTAATGAAGGGGTGAATAACAAACCTCATGAGAGGAAACAGGTTAGCAAGATTGCGTCGTTCCAGCAGTTCATTCCACACGACTACGATGCCAGTGATCATGGGACCTCAAGCTTCCCTGTTGCTGCTGTGCATAGGATAGGGATATTGGATGTTAGGATCTTCAACACGGACAGGCACGCCGGAAACCTTCTGGTTAGGAAGCTTGACGGGATTGGGATGTTTGGTCAGGTGGAGCTCATTCCAATTGATCATGGTCTTTGCCTGCCAGAGAGCTTGGAGGATCCATACTTTGAGTGGATCCATTGGCCGCAAGCATCTATTCCGTTCTCAGAGGACGAGCTTGAGTACATAGCAAGTCTTGATCCATGTAGAGATTCTGAGATGCTTCGGTTGGAGCTGCCCATGATTCGAGAGGCTTGCCTCCGAGTGTTGGTTCTGTGCACTGTTTTCCTCAAGGAGGCAGCTGCCTATGGTCTCTGCCTCGCTGAGATTGGTGAGATGATGAGTAGGGAATTTAGGAGTCGTGAAGAGGAGCCGAGTGAGCTTGAGGTCATATGCATCGAGGCTAGGAGGTTGATTGTGGGGAGGGAGGCATCCTCTCCTGAAGCCGAAGCAGGAGAAGTAGAGGACTTTCTGTTTGACTTAGACTGTGGGGAAGTAGAAGCTGACTTCATCCCTAAGATGGCTGATGACTTCATGACTAAAGAGACATTCCACTTCGGTTTCAGAGGTGGAAATGGCCGAAACCCGCTCTCCAAACTAGAGGAGAGCATTGAGGAGGAGGAAGAGAGTGAATGTGAAGAAGTGCCGACAAGGGATGAAGTATTTGCAGGTCTGACATTTCGTAATCAAGTTCCAAAAGTTTCAAAGCTTTCCATGTCACTGAAAAATTCAAGTCTGGGTGAGAAGAACCAGCGATTCCAAGGTGTGAAAGTGGAAAGCAATCATCTGGCAGGCACGTCATCGGGGAACAGGAGTGCAAATGAGCAATTGCCTGGGAGCGCGAGCTTTGTAAAGCTGGCGGACATGAACGAGGAGGAGTGGGCACTGTTCCTCGAGAAGTTCCAGGAGCTGCTGCCCCCTGCATTTGACAGCAGGAAATTCATGGGTGTTGGACAGAGGCAGAGGCAGAGGCTTGGGACTTCATGTCAGTTTTGAGGCAGTTATATGTTTGTTGATGTAAAGAATGAAGAAGAAAAATAAGACAGTGTAAGTTCTGGGGAGGTGAGAAGGCCTGCTGGTAGGTTGGTCTCATGTTTTCTCCCTAGAAGAAGGTATGTAGTTGCAGTAGTGGTATTGTGGTAGTGTAGCAGTAGGTGTTGTAAATATTCTTTAAAATTTGGAGGATGAGAATATGAGTAATCAGCTATGTGAAGGAGGTTGTAACGATTGCTTTTTTTTTTGCCCTTTAAATCTTCCTCTGCTTAACCAGTAGAATAAAATACTGAAAAGAAAAAAAAAAAAAATTGATGTACATTGTAATGTTTATAAGTTGAATGATTTACGAATGTTTCAGGTTTGTTTTGGATTAATTCTGTAGCTTTATTGGACCGAGCGATATGTTTTCAATGGGTTTTTCTTTTCTTAATTACCTGGTGGATGCCCTGAAGTTGATGAGCAGTGTACAGTTTGTGCCAATTAATTTCAGTTTGTTTTATGTTTTTATTTTTATTTTATACATGCTTAATGTGCGTCTATTGATGGAAGTTGTGAGCATTATGCTCATGCAGAGCTTCCATGCCAAGGTGATACTTGCATGGACCTTGACTGTCAACTACAGATTGGTTGAAATTGAAACCAAATAAGTTGGATTGGTATTTATCTGGTAGCGATCCGATAAGAAATCCAATCGGATAAATTCATTCTGGACCGATCCGATATGATATGCTATACACTTCAGTTGATTAGTTTCAAAGCACACGATGATCTGCTATTTTTTTTATAGACTCTACGGTAGGGTATATATATATATATATATATAATACAGATTATATAATAGTGTATATGTTGGGTCAGTATCGGATAGGAACAAAGTCGATCTGATAAGAGATTGGATCAACAGCCTTTGATTTGGCCGGTACTAATCCGATAAGTCAAAATAAGGTTATGGACCTGATTTTTTTGGATCAGATGGGATTGAATCTCCGGGTCGATCTGATCCATTGCCATTTAGAGAATATATATAATCTCTGGTATAATGAAGTACCCCCAATAAAGTTTTATTTCAACACAAACTGTGCGGATAAAAAACACTATTGAAATTGACAGGTTGGGGCTTTACACTAAGACCCCCTGCTAGGGGGCGTATTAATGCTCCCCTACAAATCCCCAGTCAATTCAGTGGGAAGCTGAAACCATGTAAAGCTGTGGTTTAATTAATGGTAAAATTCATGTAAAACAATGCTCCTTGCAAAATACAAGACACCTTTCTTATTTAATATTAATGCTAAAATACATTATAACGCACTTAATACTATAGTTTTTTTTTGAAAAATAAATTCAATAATAATAATAAGATTTAATAATTCTATTTATCGGGCATTATAATTTTTCATTTTTATTTTTACAAATTTTATTGAAGAGCAAATAGAAGAAACATAACATAAAAAGAAAGAACAAGGAAAAGAGGGAGGGAAACTACACCGCTATATTCTTTATACAGCTTAGACCATTGAAACAAGTTGGCTTTTACGTAAGCCTTCAAACGCCCACTGATTCATCTCTTTCTAAATAACTCATACCACTCCAAAAGGAAGAACAGATCATAGACTCCAACACAGAGAAAGAAAGCACAAGATGTCTAACTGCCAAATGTATATCTGGCTGACTTGGCATCCTTCATGACATCCCAAAGAGAGAGAAAAGTGCACCAAATTTCTATAGGAATATTGCAGTGAAGAAGGAGATGATTATGAAACTCCCCATTCTCTTTGCCCATAGAACACAAATCCACAATGATTCTCCCACACTAGATCAAATTATCAACTGTCAATATCTTTTTAAGAGCAGCACTAATGGGACTTTACAACTCCACACCGTCCCATCAGTAAAGGGGCATCTTGTTAATAGGCCACCTTAACTCTAAGACAGGTGGCACTTAATTATAAGTGGCAGGATGCTGGTTCAAAACGTTACGTACACAATCCTTGAATCAATACATTCATTCACTATAAGCATGCTCTCAAAGATCTGCCTTCCTTTAAAGGTAATGTTACACTTCCGTTACGGTTCCCTAGATAACATTGCCAGCTATTAACTTGACATACCCCTCCTCTCTTGTCAGCTTTGTTGAATGGATACAGATACGAGTTGTTGGAAACCCTAGAAAATAGGATTTGGGGACTCAGCTGAATATTTAATTATTAATTTATTTTTATTTTACAACAATGAGTCCGTGGTAAAATATTGGGATTCTTTTAGTAGGATTTTTACAAAATCTTAGAAGCAAAGCCTTATTCTCTCTCTCCCACGGAGTTCAAATCCCAAATTTTCTTATATTGAATATTTATTTTCTTAAAAAAAATTCAATTAAAAAAAAAAGAAGAAGTCCCATTCGATTGTCTGAATCCGTATCCACACGTAGGGACGTGCAACTCGCCTGGGACTATGCTGTGTGAACAAAGTTACTACATATAAGCTAAGTAAAGCAAGAAGGAAACGTTTTATAAAAATAAAACAAGAGGGAGAAGGCAACATTGTGTTAAAGAGAAGGAGATCTTTCTGAAATAAGTTTTGTTGGCGAGAGTTTCTGTTTCTGTTGGTATTCGTAGGCTATGCTTTTTCATTGTTTTGCTTACTTTTATCCTTGGTTTCTTACGGGGGATTTCAATCGCTGAGGTCCTTGTTGGTCGATCTTTCTTTAAAAACAAAGATTGCTCTCTCTTTCTCTCTCCCTCTCTATCTCAATCTCAACGTCTGGGTAGGTCATCTGATTTGTTGTGTCTGAATTATTTATTTCTAAACTGCACGGCAGCTTTAGTTTAATGAGATTCATCTTATCTTAAGACTTAATTATTGATATTAAGTCTTCATTATGTAGTGGCAAGTGGCAACATGTCATGCAGGCTTGCTTATAATAAGTACTTTTAAGTGGGTGCTGGTACCGTACTAATCTCCTGATAAGTACCAACTACTAACCAAGAAAGATAGTAACTAAGCAAGCATTAAAGAAAGTACACGTGATAGGTGGGTCCCACTTCCATTTGGTACAAATCAAGGTTGATCTTTCAACTCTTTGGAATGGTCCAATAGTAGGTTTCTCTTTGATTTTGCTGAGGCAGCATCATCGCACTTTACTGCAGTTTTGTACCGTTATCTTAATAAATGGGGTGGAGGACATTTTTATTTTTATTATTATTATTACTAGCGTGGCGATGCACGTGCACCTTACACATGGATGCACCTTACACGTGGAACACCCGTAGAGATCACTGACCGTATCGATGTTTGGCCCATCTCTAGTTGGGCATATATGCAAAACATCAGCCTGATTAGTGGCTTTTAAGGATTAGATTGGAGTCGTTTTCATGGGCTGATTTTTAACCATAGATTTCAAGTATTATTCGGTGTACTCAAATCCAAAGGTTGAAATCGCTAATCAGACTGATATTTGGTATATAGATCCACCTAGGAATGGGACAAACATCCATAAGGTCAGTGGTCTCTAAGAGTATGCCATGTGGCTTGTACTATTCGTGGGTGCACCAGACAACCTGAAGACATTTGATGATGGAAGGTTTTACCTTTGAAAGTAGAGACGGCTCTAATTGTGTCACATGCGTGCCAACCGCAGTTGTTGATTTATAATAATATAGGGGAACGCCACGTGACACGCACGTGCACCTTACATATAGAAGCACCTTACATGTGATATACAGAGATCATTGACTGTATCGATGTTAAACCCATCCCTAGGTGGATCTATATGCAAAAAATCAACTTTATTAGTGGTTTTTAAAGGACTTGATTGGTTTTTAACAATTGATAACCATAGACTTTAAGATTTATTTAGTACTCAGATTCAAAGGTTTGAAATCACTAATCAGACTGATATTTGGTAGGTCCGCATAGGGATGGAACAAACTTCCATAAGGTCAGTGGTCTCTAAGAGTGTGCCACGTGTCTTATACTATTGTCCGTCATCATCATTGATGAGGGACGTGGACGTAATTGTAAATGGTCATTTAATGATGGAAGGTTTTAAAATGGCGTGGGATGTAATTATTGGACTGGGAAGGGTTGTTTTTTTTTTTTTTTTTGCTTTTGTGTTGGCGTGTGTCGTGTGGGCGCCCCCGGTTTTCGCTTTATAATAGTAACTAGTAATCAACACCCGTGCTAAAGCACGGGCATAAATAACAATGTCTTATTTTGTTAAGCAGGGAAATATAAAAATAAAAAATAATATAAATTAAATCAATATAGGAATTCTTGTGAGAATAGTTATATTGGTTAGTTTTTCGTGATGTAGGCATCTAGAGTGAATCATGTTTTATTCTAAGCACACGTCAACGGCTTCCTCATTTAACGATTGTTCGCTCTCCAAATAAATCGAATAGCTCCATGCAAACTCGGCCTTCGACTGAATCAATGGCTCCGATCGATCATCCTCTTCATTTCCATTTGAAGATGGAGTGATCTCCTTCTTCCAAATAACTATAGTACGCTCTCCTCTTCTAAAATAGATCTTGAATATTGTGTATGCATGTAGCCAAAACTTTTCATCATCACTTCCCCTATTTTTACAAACACTGTTATCAAACGGGTGAGAACTGAGATATACATGTGCGAGCGAAGTGTTGAAAAAAATGCCTAGAAGCATTTCAGAACAAATTAAAAAACAAAGCACGTAAGCACACGACGAGCATGCTCAAGCGACGCATGCACCATTTTCACGCTTTTGGTCCGACCTCACTTCTCATTGAGAAAAAAATATGAATAAAGAAGAGGAAAAAGAAGAAGAAAAGTATGCATATATGTTGCTAGCTGCTTCTTGTAGTGGGAGATCTCTCACACCTTTTTTCATCAGGATTTCGAATGGCTACCATAATATTTGTCTTTTTGCAGTCGTGTTGAGCCTCTGATAGGGGATCATTGCAGAGATTGGTTATTATGATTTTAACAAATCAAATGTTTTAAGTCTCAAGAGCTTGAATAAACTTGAAAAAATATAACCATATTAGAATATATTTTTTTCCTAAAAAATTATATATAATCAATATATTCAATTGAAAAAAAAATTCTATATGTTTTTTAATGAAAGAGAGAAAGAAAAAATTGACGGAAACCATTTGAGTTGCCTAAAAAATGGAATTCATCTCTAATATTCCCCACTACAATCGATCGACAAAAACGGAAAGAGGGAGAGATTTTAATATTTTAAGATAGAGAAAAAGGCACGAGGATTTTCTTATGCAGATTATCTTTGCATATGAAAATCTTAATTATATTTCTTAATGATGCAGTTATGGAAAACAACCAAAATAGAATTCTAAAAATCAGAATACCTTTGGGTATGGAAACGTTTAGATTTTGTAATTCATCGGTTATGGAAACAAACCACAATGGCTTTCTTAATGCATTGGTTAGGAAGAGAGAACGGTTGTAATTAATGCATTGGTTTTGGAAACAAACCAAAATGTATTTATTAATGCATCGGTTGTGGAAATAAACTACATTGATTTTCTTAATGCATCGTTTAGGAAGAGAGAACGGTTGTAATTAATGCATTGGTTTTGAAAAGAAACTAAAATGGATTTCTTAATGCATGGTTGGAAATTTAGTAATTAATGAATGAAATAAGGGGATGGAGAGTCGTAGGATTAGAAAGAGAGAGGACGTTTTGAAATTAATTGGAGATGAGAGAGAATTTAAAAATTAATGAAGAAATTAAAGAGATGGAGAGGGAAAGAGAGATATTTTGTACAGAGGTATTTTTTGGATAAACTAAAAAGTTGGAGAAAGCACCACCTCAGTAGGGTCGAGGTTTAGTATAGATAATAGATAGATTATGCCAGTTTAGTACTACCCCTAGGAAATTAAGCAAATTACTATGACCCCCTGTAGTTTTTGTGAAATTATAATAAGCCCTTAGATTGTTGGTCAACTTTGTTGACTCATTTTTTATTTTTTGAAAGGTAGTCAACTTCGTTGTTGACTAACGAAGTTACATGATAGTGAAACCCGTCAATCAACCATTAACTCCCCACTGATAATACCCCATAAAAAAAAACATGCAATCTTTGCCGTTCGTACCATGGTTTTAAAAACGGCCGTTTAAACGGTAACGCCCCAAGCCTATTTCTGTTAAAATCGTTTAAACACGTTTTATCGATTTTGAATAAAATGGCCATTTTTTATTTTAATGGCCGTTAAAATCGTTTAAACGGCCGTTAAATTCTGAAAAATTTTGTGGAAAAAATGGCCGTTAAATCCGTTTAATTCCGTCAAAATCCGTTTAATTTCCATTAAAATCAGTTAAATTCCATTTTTTTTTAAAATTTTCAAATTTCAAAATTTGAATTTCAGCGCCATTTTTTCAGTTTTTTCCGTTAAAATAATTAAAACCGTTAAAATCTGTTTAATTCCGTTAAATTCTATGTTTTCCCATTTTTTCTAATTTTGCCCCTAGCCGTTTCAATCCGTTTAAACGGTATAAACAGTAACGCCCCCAGTCTGTTTAACCATTAAAACGGACTCCTTTAAACCTTGGTTCATACCTCCAACCGGCGGCAGAGCTAGGATTTTGTTCAAGGAGGGGGCACAATCCTTGTATTATACGGTGGGTGCGCTAGATTTTAGAGGATTAAATAAATCTGAAAGAGGTGTGTGTGTGTGTGTGTTTTTTTTGCTGCTAAGCACTTAGCTTCAAAGTCTCTGCTAGGTAGCTCCATTCTACATGTACATCGGACAACTTTGTGTTTAAATTTATGAATCTTGATTTCAAAATTTTGAAATTTCAATTATTTTTTTTACGAAAACAGGGTCGTCGAGGGTACGTGTTGAGTGGAGAGCCGCTTAGTCCCTGCTTGGTTCAATGCAAATCGGATGCAATGCACTCACTTGCCACAGTTTTGGGATTACAAGTGATTGGTTGGGGCGTGCTATGTTCAAGTGTGGTTACCAAGCCCTTACAAACTCTTTAAGAAAATGGATGCAAGCATTCGCACCCCAAAAACTATGATAAGTGACTCCAATGCAACTCACCGCATTTGCACCAGAGTGCAAAATGCATCCCAGTGCAGCGAACCAAGCAGGGCCTTAGTAGAAAAAATTTACCTGGGTCTAACTAATTTGTCTTATTTCTCAAGATTGCCCTTTTTTTTTTTTTTTTGAATGCTGAACGGAAATGTCAATTTTGATTAAACGTTTTAAAGGTTTATGGTAACAAGCCACAAGATGAGATTCCCACTAAGGATAAGATTATTCATTGTTTGGCTGCCACATAGAATCACTCATAAAGTTATTCTTTTGAATAATCTAGCCCACAAATAGGCGAAATTCTTGTGGAATGTAATTCCACTTAAAACTTAAGATCACCTTATAGGCTGTAAAACTTTATTCTGAGGGTGAGGTTTGCCTCTGATAGATTCAATTTTCAATCTAGAATACATTTTCAATCTGATTTTAACAAATTCTTTGTCGAGGAGTGCCAATGGCACGGGGCACCCAGCACCCACTAGTTATAAAGACAAAACCGATTTTTGTAGGTGTTCCCATTGAATATGTCCTTTATGTCCTAACCTTTACAAATCTTGGGCAACAAAAGGGCCAAGAGAAACGACCCGGGTTCCGATTACTACGATAAAACTTAGAAAGTATATAGCTAGGGTTGGTGGTGGGGGTCCCTTTCAATGATGGGGTCTCTGCAGTCTGTTCTATCTTCGTTAACAAACAAAGACAGCCCTCTCCCTAAACCTCTCGTAATTATCTTCAAACTCATAAAATAGATATACGCAGGTTGGCGAGGATCCTCATCCATTGTTTTTCTTTCTCTACAGCTGACAATGACTTCCTCTTGGTTGTGCAGTAATAGTTGAATTGCGTGATTTGACTGGAACTTTCAAGGATATTAAGAACACAAAGGAATATTGATTTTGATTGGAATACGTGCGTGGCAGTCCAATCTCTGATGGGATTTGTTTTTATTTTATTTTATAGCCACTTGTCCCTAACGTGGGGTCCTTGGTCTGTATGTTCATATGTGCAGTTCAAGATAAAATGATGCTTCTATACTCTATAGAGAGCAAAGACAGACACATGGGGACTCAAGACTTGTCTTGTGACTGTCATCGAAGCTCCTGACTACCAATGAGTTCTCCGCACCTACCAGAGTATTTTTTTTTTTTTTTTAACTTACCCATGTGAGTACTTTTTAAGCTTTCTTTTTTAAGCACATGGGTATGTGGCAAAACACTCAGGGTACATGCTGAGAAATCATTGGTAGTCACGGGCTTCGATGACAGCCCCCTGTCATCTCATCAAAGTTTTATCTTAGTGTGTTGTAGTTGTATTGATATGATGTCTTGGAGCTTTTTTGTTCTTCTTGCTGGTGGGGATAATTGAGAAAATGGGGTGTGTTCCTTTAAGACCAAATCTGATCTTGGAAATAAACAGTTTGATGATCAGGATCTGTGATCAACAAACCTACACACTTAAAAAATGGAAGGAAAAATAAATGAAAAAGCTGCAAAACCTGCAAAAAATATATGAATTGTGGGATGGAAGGAAGGGACCTTAGCATGAAAGTGAGTGAAGAAATGTACTCAGACAACTGAAAGAATACAGAAGACAGAACATGGGTGTGGGAAATGTGAACTGTGACAGGTTCTTGCTTTCCAATACCTCACATACATTCATTATCTACTTGAGTGGAGCCCACCATTTGATCATCACCATCTGATATTTGTGAGGAAATTGATTTTTTTTTTTCCCTTAATTTATGTTCATTGTATGTTAGAGCATGAGCCATAATGCAGTATTATAGAGCTCTCGTGGCTATTTCTCCTGGTCGTTAATCGATCTGTCGTCGGCATGATCTTCACTGTTTTGATTTGGTTTGCATCAGAGAAGGCTTATGATGTTGTATGGCAACATGTCATGCATGTTGAAGCTGATGAAATTAGTAGAAGAAAACTAAGAAAAAGAGATGTAGCTGTGGGTACTAAAGCTGTTGTCATCTCTTCATAATAAGTATCAAACCATAAAGATACTGACAAGCAAGAAATGAAGCATTTGTGAAGCAAGAATTAATAAAAGAGAGATTAACCAGTGTTAATGGAAATGCAAATGAGACAGATTCTTGCCTTGCATGTGGGACCCACATAATGGTCGGGTGGACCTTTATCGATAGTGGAGCCCACGGTCGATCGACGTCAAGTAACTAGACCATTCTCCTTGTATGCATCTATGGAAAATGGCTTGTTAACCTCTCTCTCTCTCTCTCTCTCTCTCTCTCTCTCTCTCTCTCTCTCTCTCTATATATATATATATATATCTTTGGTAGCTTATGAATTGAAGAATCGCTTGGACAGAGAATTATAGCTCTAATAGCAAGAGTGGGCCCCACACCAGTGGAAAAAATACCTCCACACCTTTTGGGCTTCATGGGCCATTTGGATGATGGTTAAGTCACCATACACAAGGCCCATGTGGTTTTGGGCTTGGGTTATACATTGAGCTGCAAATTTTATATCTATAATATTGGATTGGTTCTAAATCAACTTTGATCTGGTCCAAACCTAATCCATAGACAGCCCAGCAGTACTCGCAATGAACACCTAGGCTGTCATTGGGATGATTAACCCAATGGGCTTCTTATAATATTGAATTTGGGTTTGACACAAAGGTATTATGGGCTTCGTCAAAGCTCAACTTTATTGAACTACATGTAAATTGGCCCTGACCACTGTAAATATAGATTGTTTTGGGCCTCATAGAAAAGGCCCAATGGGTTTTGACTTATATTGTTCTGCTGACCAATGATTCAATGAAGTTTGAGTATACCCTTAATCGGCTGGGGTCTATAAATTACAAGTGGTCGATTTCTAAATGCGAACTAACCAACTTTGAAAGCCTAGCCCACTATTTCATAAATGATTCTAAACCTGAGCTGGGCTGTAGAAACTTTGCAGGGTAAGTTTAGGCTCAAATATAATCAAAGCCCATCACAAGCTTGGGCCTTGATAGGGTATTGTGGGCCGAGTAGGTTGATTTGAAAAGAATCAGAAACTGCGACCCGTCTCTTTGGATCCACCTGTATATACTGGAGATCAAAGAAAAGAAAATCATGATTGGATGACCACAGCAATCCCATTCAAGTACCTACTTTTCAATTGTTTACTATATTTTTTTTGTTGACCATCTAGAAACAAAATGCAATAATTGAATGGTTGAGACCAATTTGATCACATTGATCTTTATCTGATTCAAGTAACTACTTTTCAATTGTACGTCTAATTTTTTTTTTGTCGACCATCTAGAAAAAAAAATGCAATAATTGAACGGTTGAGACCAAGGTTTAAAAGGGGCCGTTATAACGGTATAGCGGACTGGGGGCATTACCGTTTTTCCGTTATAATGAATTGTAACGCTCAGGGGCAAAGATGGAAAATAAAAGAAAAATGGCGCTGGAATTCAAATTTTCAAAAATGGAAAATAACTGAAATAACAGCCGTTTTTTTCACAAATTTTCCCAGAAAATAAAGGCCGTTGTAACAAAAATAACGGCCATTATTTTCTGGGCGTATTAACAGTACATAACATAACGGGGGAGGTCCGAATCCGTTATAACGATATTTTCATTATAACGGCCGTTTTTAAAACATGGTTGAGACTATTTGATCACATTTACTTTTTTTACTTAGAAGATGTAAAATGTGACACCTATATAAGGAGAAGTTCTATGATACAGAAGTCTCTCAAAGTGCCATGTGGCACACTATTTCAGGCCCACACCTTGGTAGACCTACAAACCAAAAATCAGCTGACTGGTTATTTACAGCCATTGGATTGAGTATATTTTCATCATGAACTTCATGAACAGGTTATAGGTTGGTCATCCCAAGCCCATGACGAAAAGTGCTCAAATCCAACGGATAGAAATCACCAATCAGGCTGCTTCGTGGCGTGCAGGTCTACCAAGGTGTGGGCTACTATTCATGGGCTCAGTGGGCCCGAAAGTGATACATAGTTGTATATCTAGATTTATTAAAGGGCCGTCCTAATTAATCCATCGCGTATGCATGCGCCATGATAGCTACTGCAAGATCCGAATTCCTTCACAATCTGCATTCATGCAAATCACATTAGTAACTCAAACATGATTTCTCAATCGAAATTGTAAAAAAAAAAATCTCCGTTCAGCTGCGTGAAGAGAATAGATTTCAGCTGCGCAAAGGGACATGTTTATATTTCTTTTAATTTTTTTAGGGATTTTTTGCTTTACTCCCTTACTTTATTGATGCAATTTGCATCTCACCCTTTGACCATGGTCAATGTCACTGACCATAAACGCCCAATAACGTTCTCCCGATGGACCATAAGAACAATTAAAATGAGCTTCTTTAAACGGAGGATATGCGATCATTCAAAGAAGGGTAGTACTAATTTCATAATAGGACGAATAAAATGGCAAAGAAATTGTCCCGTATTTCTCAAATCAAAGAAAACATTAAATATTTTCCTCTCAATTTTGTACCCCCAATCCCAAACGCACGAAATCTATGCCGACATTTCTTTACTATGTTGGTGCATTACTTGCTAGTATCCGTTTTTCGATCATCCGAAGTAAACTGAAAATTCTTATTGAAAAAATGCAGATGACGACATACGACGTTTTCCACGTGTTACATTTTTTTTTTTTTTTATATTAATGACCCCACACTTGATTTTTACTATTTTATTCAGAAACTTAAAAAATGTAACAATTATTTTTGTATTATATCTTATGGAAAAAATTTTATAATTTTTTTTTTTGAATTCTAGCGAGAGAACCTATCTGTGGTGTTTTTGTGAAGCATATGAATCAAAATGGGATTCTAGGGTTTAGGGTTTAGGGTTTAGGGTTTAGGGTTTAATGGTGTTTTTAGTAAGTACAAGCTTATGACAGGAGAGTATTTCATGCTTACTATTTTAGATACTTATGTGATTATATTTATTTAGAAACCTATTAAAACCTTCACAGTTCATCTTTCCTATTATATCCCACGCTTATCTTTTAGAAGTTAATCGCTGAACTTATTTCACCAACTCAGGATTTGATTTATTTAGAAACCCTAAAACGATTTTCACAGTCCATGCATCTTTCCTATAAAACCCCATCAATCGGTTTGTTTCTACAGTACACACACCAAGAGTTTTTTTAAGGAAAGATGGCTAAGTTCTTCTCTGCTGCGTCCCTTCTCTCTGTCTCTCTTCTTCTTCTTCTTCGTGTCTTGTTGGTGCAGTGCCAAAGTCTGCTTGCACCGGCGTTATATGTGTTTGGAGATTCTCTGGTTGACAGTGGCAACAACAATTATCTTCAGACGCTAGCGAAAGCGAATTTCAAACCCTATGGCATAGATTTTCCTAGCGGACCCACTGGCAGATTCACCAATGGCAACACATTGGCAGATTTCTTATGTAAGCTGAAATAAATTCTCGTTTTTATGTTCTTACAAAAGCTTTATTTCAAGCATGCATGGTTTTAAAAACGGTTGTTATTTTCGTTATAAAGGCCGTTATTTTTCTGTTATAACGAAAATAATTACTGTTATTTTCTGAAAAAAAAATTAAAAAAAGACTGTTATTTCCGTTATGTTTTGTTATTTTTCAGCTATTTTCCATTTTCCGTTATAAATTTTATCAAAATTTTGAACTTTAGCGTGTTTTTCATTATGCCCGTTATTTCCATTATTTTTTTGTCCCGTTTTTTGGTATGCGTTACAATCCGTTATAACGGAAAATAGTAACGCCCCCAGTCTGTTATACTGTTATTATGGCTGTTGATGTTGTTTTTCATGATTTTGGTTGCAGCTCAATCACTGGGGCTGCCTTATGCGCGTCCATACCTGGGTCTTTCAAGCGGTGACAAGAGCACAATCACAACAGGTGTGAATTATGCGTCCGGCTCAGCGGGCATTCTTCGAGAAACCGGAACTGCAATAGTAAGAAATCGTACCAACTTTAACACATAATCTTAGTTTGATCATCGAAACTTTATATAATTCGTGAATTTATAAACTATGGCCGCCATTACCAACCTGTACAGCTTTGCCAAGATCATAAGCATAATCTTATGAATTGGGTTTTTGCAGGGGAAGAACTTGTGCATGGAGGATCAGGTCAATTACTTTGGACAGACTGTAAAAGACGACTTGCCGAAGATCTATAAAACCCCAGCTGATCTCTCCCGATATTTGTCGAAATCCATATTTGTGATTTCAATAGGTAGCAATGACTATATCAACAACTATCTCCAACCAGCAAATTACAGTAGTAGCAAGATGTACAATCCTCAGCAATTTGCTGACCTCCTCTTAAATTCACTCCAACAACGTTTGACGGTAAGATTCACTCTCATCAACCCTTAATTTCCACATTTTCTTTATTATTTCTCTTCCTAATTAAAGTATATTAGTACCATGGTTTAAAAATGTCCGTTATAACGAAAATAACGTCCCATGTAACATATTCAGACCTCCCCCATTACGTTATGTACCGTTTTAACACTCAGAAAATATCGATCATTATTTTCTGCTAATTCTCCGTTATAACAAAAATAATGACCGTTATTTTCTAAAAAAAAATTGTTTCGTTATAAATTTTTCTGAATTTTGAATTTTAACGCCCTTTTTTCCCGCTTTTTCTGTTATTTTCTATTTTTGTCCATGTGCGTTACAATCTCGTTATTTTCCTGTTCTAACGCTCGGAAAATAACAATCATTATTTTCTGCTAATTCTCCGTTATAACAAAAATAATGACCTTATTTTCTGAAAAAAATTGTTAAAAAAGTCCATTATTTCTGTTATAAATTTTTCTGAATTTTGAATTTTAGCACCCTTTTCCCCCAATTTTTCATTTATTTTCCTGTTATTTTCTATGTTTGCCCCTGTGCGTTATAATTTGTCAAACAAATTCAAATTTTGAATTCTGAATTTTCGCACCCTTTTTTCCCACTTTTTCTGTTATTTTCTATTTTCCCACTTTTTCTGTTATTTTCCTGTTATTTTCAAATTTCTCGTTATTTAAAAGCCTGTTATAACGGTAACGCTCCAAGAAACTTGTAACGGCTTGGCTTTTGCTTGAACCAACCTTACCGACCAAGAAAAATAATGGTTAAACAATATTACATTATATAGTTGCACGGTTGCACCTACTTAATATTACATTATTAATTTAGATGTGCCGGTTATTATAATTTTTGCTTAGTAACACGAATTAATTCGAGGACAAATCCGTTTTATTATTCTCACCTTATTGTGGTTCTATATACGCAGGATTTATACAAATTAGGAGCCAGGAAGTTCGTAGTGTTCGGTCTCGGCCCTATCGGTTGTATGCCGGCTATGGTAAACAGCGTTACTCCTAGACCCACGACTCCATGTGTAGAACAAGTAAACGCCTTGATAACCCTTTTCAATACTGGGCTTCCTGGTAAGACACAACAACTGAGCTCTAGTCTCCAAGGCTCGACCTTCGTCCGCGGAGACGTTTACACGCTTAGCCATGACATGAACCAAAACCCAGCAAAATACGGTGAGATATGTATCGTGACGATTTCATATATATTTATAAAATCATTTCTATTTTGAGAGATTAATTAATTAAATTATAAATAAATTTCTACAGGTTTTAATGCTGTTAATAGTCCGTGTTGCTTTACGGGAGCGAATGGGACTTCGACATGCATTCCAAATCAAACACCATGTCAAGACAGGACTAGACATCTCTACTGGGATGCGTTTCACCCGATACAACAAGTGAACATGATTTTTGCGACTGGTTGCTTCAGTGGTTTATCCACGTGTATGCCGATTAATATTCGACAACTTGCACTGAAGCAATAATCGATCAGCTGTGCTTCTATGCACGCTTAATTTTGCATTAAAGCTTTTAATTTGCATTAGATCATGAATAATTGTACCCAATTTTCACTCATTTTTAAGGTGAAACATGCAAGAAATTTGAACAATTTAGTAAATTTCCAAATTTTCCTTTCATCTTGCTTGCTACTTGCTATCTTGCACCTATGCGTACTAGCTAGTATTTCTCAAGGTGATATATCTATATATCTTTATGTCATAAGGGATATATCTTGAAGAATGCATGTCTCTCATTTGACCATTGTTGACCCGAATTGACTACTAAATTCTGGTTTAAGGGACCAAAAAACCCTTTGTCTTCAACCTTAAAATAAGGGTTTGGGCCAAAACCCAAATCTCAAATCAAACGGCTATGATTTTTGATTAGTTCTATAATTATTGTGTATGTTGAACATATCAGATTTTTTGGTGGGTAAGCAAGTGGTTGATTAAAAATGATTTCATGGAAGAACTATAGAGGGAAGGGTCTGGAAGAAAAGGAGAGGAAGAAAGCAGAGCTTTATAAGATTAAATAGAACTTTATAGAATTGATCTCATACGAGAGTATAAGAGACTTCAGAATTCATAGAAGAGTTGATTTTGGCTTCATCTAATGAAGAAAAATAACTGTCCAATGGCAAAGCTCTTGAAATCAAGGGATCCGTTGCCTCTTGGTAACAAAGTTTCTCGGTTCTCTTTGGTTATTTCAGTTATAGGATTGATTTTTGCTGGATAATTTCTATCTTGAATCTTGATTTCATAACGCATCTTGATTGTTGTGGTACATTTCTGAGGAAGTCTCCCAACTATGTTACAGAGCGTTTGGGTTTTGGCCCAAACCCTAGTCTTAAGGTTGAAGACAATGGCATTTTTGTCCTTTAATCAAAACCTTAACTTGTTAGTCAACTCAGGTCAACACTTGTCAAATAACATTGGATCAAGTCACAAGGGTTACGTGAGCTTTTTCAAAAATGTGTGGGTGGGTGGGTGAAGGGTGGGGATTTCAAACATAACACAGGAGATATGTCAAAAATTCCTGTTTTTTTATGTTCGATGCAGCACTCAGGCATCGAATTTTTTTTATTAATTTGGATCAAAATCCAAATCTAACAAGAGTCCGTCTAGAGCTACACCCATTTCTTACATCCAGTTCTTACAACCAGATGTAGGGCCCAAATAGAGATCATGTTGTACAATCCAACCGCACAATAAGCTGTTATTCGCTTGATGATCATCATCACCAAAAATCAGTTCATTTCGACATAGCCAACCATATAAAAGATGGACCCAAAATAATGTCTTAATTGGATGGTCTGGATTTTTCAAATTAAAGTCTGTTTTTCTTGAGGTTAGGAATATTGAATTTTCCTGATTTTTTGTGAGGAGGGTAACCATAGCATGAAAAACTCATTGTGCGGTTAGATTATCCAACATGATCTCCATGGGGGGCCCACCCCAGGTGTAAGAACTGGATGTAAGAAATGGGTGTAGCTCTAGACGGACTCATCTAACAAACCATAAACAGCAATTTTCCGTGATTAAGAAAATTAGGGCCATGCCTTTTGGATGGCCAAATCTAACAAACCTCATAACAGACATTACACGTGCATCACTACAAACTAAGTTAGTCCCTGTTTTTTAGACACCTGGCCTTATTTCTTGAACTTTGAATGTGAACTTCTAACAAATATAACCAACCATTGGTGGTGTTCTAATTAATTGAACTCAATCTTATCATGGTGATTAACTGAAATCATTCATTCTTCCGTCCAAAACTCCTTCAACTGGTTTTGACAAGAATAAGAAATCATGGTTTAAATAAACAATCTGACGGATGTTACAAAGCCTGTCATAACGGTAACAATCCAAGACCGTTATGTTTGCTAAAACCAGTTATAAAAGTCTTTATGTTATAATGGCCCTTATCTATTACTATATAACTTTGCCGTTACTGATGCTATTTTTACAAAAATAAAAAATAAAAAGTAATATTCCAATTATTATTTTTTTCGTGAGATTAACCTTTTTTACTATTATTTGACCTGTTATAACGGATATAACGAGAATGTTAAGTGTCCGTTAACGAAGAAAATATCACTAGCTAACACCACTTTGATACGCAGTTTTTGGCTGTGTTGGAGTCTGAAATGGATATGAGGTGTTTGACTCCACAAACCCAAAAAATACGATTTGGGACTTGGCTGAATATTTAATTATTAATTTATTTTTATTTTAAAACGATGAACCTACGGCGAAATAACATATTTTCTTGATAGATTTTGGTAGGGATTTTATCAAATCATAGATCCCACCCCACGTACCCATTAGATTCCACCCCTTTTGGTTGGGCAGGGATCCAATTGTTGTACAATAGAAGTAATTGGGTTGGGTTGGGTTGGGTTGGGTCGGGATATTTCGGTACCCCGTACCCGAATTGTACCTGACCTGTTGACACCCCCAATTTATTCTGTTATGAGTTAAAAGATTAATTAAGTTAGGTTAGAGTTAAGGCACGCCTGAGGCTCACGGTGAGATCGAATGCTAAGTTATCCACGCTGAACATCTGTGTGTTCACTGTTCCCAAGGTCTCAGTGTACAGATGTGCGGTGCAGATTATCCATGTTGCTTGAACGCATGTTGCACCTTAGGCGCACGCTATAACAACTCTTTCTTTTCTTACGTACCAAAGTTGGGTTCGGTGGAAATCCATATTTAACAAGGGAAATTAATTTTTCAGAGAGCTTTACCTCTTGAAGAACATTTTCTAATTCGACAGAAGTACATAACTGAGCCTACCTGTCTTCCAAAATCAAATGTGAAGTGAGAAAGGCATTTCCTTAAAATATGAAAAATGTTGACGGAAAGAGGTAAAAAAAATGTTTAAAAAAGGAGCCGTTATAATGGTTATAACAGACTGGCGTTATCATTTTTTTTCATTATAACATATTTTAACACTTTGGGGTAAAAACAGAAAATATTAAATAACAATTTACCCCAAAAAGTCGACAGTGAAACAACTATGTATACTAACATGTCGTTGGGTTGTCGAGCCAACACAACGTATGCGTGGAAACACAACATCTGCTAATACGCCCTCTCAGCGAGAATACACTATGCTGGAGACTTGAACCCATAACCTCTCAGGCCGTAAGGCTCTGATATTAAATAACCATTTACCCTAAAAGATCGACTTATTAAGGAAATGTGAAACAACTATGTATACCAATAGGTCATTGGGCCAACACAATACATGCACAGGAACACACTATCCGCTAACAGAAAATAATGGAAAAACAGCGCTAAAATTCAGAATTCGAATTTCAAATTTTTAATAAAATTTATAACGGAAATAATGGGCTTTTTTTTCCACAAATTTTCTCAGAAAATAACAGCTTATATAACGAACATAACGGCTGTTATTTTCTGAGCGTTAAAAAGTACATAACGCAACAAGGGAGGTCCGAATCCGTTATAACGGCCGTTTTTTAAACCATGGTAAAAAGTTGTCTACAAAAATCATTTCCCTCTAAAAAAATCTTATCATAGGAATTACACATGGGATTTCAACAATCTAAGCAAACTCGGCCCATGTTTGATTTTCTAACAAATAGAACCAACAATTGAACTCAAAACATATAAAGGTGATTAACTGAACTCCTTCATTCTTTCGTCCTGTGAACTCCTTCATCTGGTTTTAACAAGAATTTAAGAAAATATGACAAAGACTTCCATAATTCTCTTCTCTTTGAGTCTTCTCCTTCATCTATTCTTGGCGAAATCCGAAAATCCGCTCGCACCGGCTCTGTATGTGTTTGGAGACTCTCTGTTCGACAATGGCAACAATAATTTCCTACCAACAATTATCAAAGCGAATTTCCCGCCTTACGGCGTAGACTTCGTCGATGGGGCGACTGGTAGATTCACCAATGGCAAAACAGTTGCAGACTTCACAGGTAAGGAGAATTTATAATCAAATAAATAAAACAATTTTATTTCTCGTCTTACAGAATTTATTACAAGAAATAAAACCAAATTTGAAAAATATAATTTCTAATTAAAAAAAATTGGAAAAAGATTCATTACTATCTTTAACTTTTTTTTTTTTTTTTTTTTTTGATACAGCTGAAATGTTGGGGCTACCCTATCCTCCTCCATATCTGAGTCTAAAGAGCTTGGAAACACTAACGGGCGTGAATTATGCATCTGCATCATGCGGCATTCTCCCCGAAACCGGACGCATTTATGTAAGGATTCATATTGTTTTTGGTGAAATTTGGGTCTAAAACGTGTTTGATCCATATTTCACCGATAACACATTTTGTGCATGGGGTGTAACAATAACCTCACGCCGCTCTTATTTTGTGTGTGTGTGTGTGTTTTTAAGAACTAATTTTCAGTTAAACTCAGTATATACTTGTAAACCAGCGGAACAAGTATATACTATGATGATAGATGCGATTTTCATGAATCTACCCCATACGATGATCCTAACGCCTGATATCGACACTTTTCTGAATCAATCACCATGATTTTTATGTCCAACTTCAAGAATGAAGAGATCCAATAGTTAAGATCATTTGGTTTATATCTCTAGGTGGACCTTTTGAATGGGCTTTTTTTATTTTATTTTATTTTTTAATGGTAAGTTGATCAGTAGATAGCGTGAAGGTGGTTTTGAACCCAGGTCGTGGTTTCAACATTCACAAAAGATTATATTTATGATCTATATGGCTTTGATTTTAAATATCGTTTACTTTGTTAAACAACCATTTACTCCGAGATATCGACCTGTTGGGGAAATGAGAATTAACTATGTATATAAATGGGTTGTTGGGTCAACACAAAATGTGTGGGGGAAATACACCATCTGCTAACACGCTCTCTCAGTGGGAATATACTCGGGAGTCATGTTCTCGGCTGTAGATTTCATGAATCCAATGGTGACTAAACTTTTGCTAAAAGTGAATGTCAACTCAGTACTCTCAGAATCCTCAGCCGAGAACACCTCCTGAGAGGGGTCAGAAAAAGGGGTTCCCCTGAGCTCGACCCTCGTCATTTATGCCTTATCCCAAATGTTTATGGTTAGCAACGTGATTCGTATTTCGCCATTCGACTCTATTTAGCCTTATGTCTTATGTCATTTTTATTATGGGACTAAAATTTAAGTTTCTTTTGAGTTGGTGCATGCAGGGTAAGTGCTTGCACTTGGATCAACAGATCGATTACTTCCAAAAAACTGTTGAAAGAGAGTTGCCAATACACTTCGGAAGCGAAAAAAATATTTCCGAGTACTTGTCAAAGTCCGTTTTCGTAGTTACTTTTGGCAGCAATGACTACATCCAGAACTATATTCTTTTTAATAAAAGCAAACATTGCTCTCCTCAAGCATTTACTCAACTCCTTACTGATGGACTTTCTAAGGGTTTTCAGGTATTTAACTCACCACCTTTCTTGCCAATTTTTTTTCTTTTTCTTTCAGCTGTTCCATTATTAGCTCCTTAGGGTTGAGTGCGGGTGGCCAGGACTGCACTCCAAAAAGTATAGTAAGAGGTTCTGAGTTCAACTCTCCTCGGGGCCACCCTGGAAAATAAGTGGCTAGCTCAGTCCACATTAACTCTCCTAGTACACTTCGACACGTGTGGAAGGGTGACTAACGAGACTTGGTGGACTAATCGGTGCTCTCGGGAGTCGTCTTCTTAGAATCCAAGGATTCACTTTTTGCCAGTGTGGCTCAACCATCGTTGAGTTCGTGAATCCAACAACCAAGAACAAGACTCCCTAGAGGGGTCAGAAGAAGAGAGTTCATGGAGCCTTATCCATATTATTATTATTGTTATTGTTTTCCTTGTAATTTCTTGTTTTTTGGTGAAATATCTTTTAGAGGCTATATAAATTGGGGGCCAGAAGATCTTAATGTATGAGGTCGGGGCAATCGGATGTTTACCGTTGTATACAATGAGATCACCGAAAGGACAATGTGTTGAAGATCACAATCAGCTTGCAACATATTTCAATGACCAGCTTGCTGCAATGCTAAAACGACTAACATCCGATCTCCATGGCTCGACTTTTGTCATCGGAAAGATTTACGACTTAGCAACGATATGTTCCAAAATTCTACTAAATACGGTATGATTTGGAAATGATCACCGACACCGCTTGCGCCACTTGAGACCTCAATTTCAATAATTTGATCAAGTTTTATGTATCTATTTTCTGCAGGGTTAACAAATACAGGAAACGCGTGTTGTATTTCACCAACTTTGTTATGCACTCCAGCTCTACCACCATGCTTAAATGTAGACGATCACTACTTTTGGGATTCTTTTCATCCCACCCAGGCTGCATATTCTATCATGGCAAAAGGTTGCTTCAATGGGTCGTCACCGTGCTCTCCGACCAATATTCAACAGCTCCTGCATACTTGAACACCCATGAAATTCGCTTACTTATGTTTTAATTAGCAAGTGAATAAAAGGGGACAGTACGCTGTTTTTAGTAAATCTCTTACAAATTGTCTCGTTGCATTTTTTTTTTTTTTTTAATTTGGTAGGCGACTCGGTTTTGGCTAGACCATATGTTAAGTGGCAGAGTGGGTATAAGAACCCGTGATCGAGCGGATGGGATTGAACGTGTGACCTCTCCATATAGGGCATGCCTCTAACCACCCTAGCAAGAGGGGCGTTGGCCTTGTTGCATTTACGTCGAAAGTGCACGTTGCGCCCGTTCCGTAGTAGTAAGATCAAATTTTGGGGTGATTTATGGGCCGGAAATCCAAAACAGTACGTTATATTGATCATGATACACTAACAGAACACATCAAGCAGTGTAAATTACTCAAAACTACTACATATCTTCAACTGTTCACACAACTCCTTCACTAACGCGTCCAAATCCTTAAAGAGCCTTCATTGCAGCCAAAGCCTCATTGTGCAGTTACATGGCTCGAATCCTCTCTGATCGAGTCCAACCTAATGACTCGGTTATTACCTGAGACAACTCAGCCGAACCGGTAACAGCATTCACACCCTCCCAGATCCTTACCGCAACACTCGTTCAGCCCACAACCTCTCAGTCACGAATTGATCATCCTCCATTGGCCAAGCAAGGACCAACACGCCTGCAACAATCCCTTCAAGCACCCAGTTCCACCCGAAGTGAGTCAAGAACCCACCACTAGCTAGGTGACTCAGTATCGAAACCTTCAAACCTTTGGGGCCCAGCCCCTGATCAATAGACCCCTCCCAGCCCCCGATCTTCAAAAGCATCAGGGAGCACTCCATAATCATCCACATCTGTCCCGATGTTGCACTTTTTAACAGTCCAAAGAAATCAGGTCCCACTTCCCTCAACCAAGGCCTCCATCTGCTGCAGCAACACCTGACATCCGAAGTACACGTGCACCACTGACCCATCCGGGCACCATCAAATCACGTCAACACATCAGCAGCTGAAAGCGAGCGACCCACCTCGCTCCATGGGCCAAACATCCATACGGTCAATGGTCTCTAAGGCTGTGTTTGGTAGCGCATCTTCAACCGAAGACGTGCGTCTTAAAGGTCCACATCTTCAAGGTGCGTACCTTTAAAGGTCAAGACCGACGTTTGGTTCTACACGAGCATGTGAGACCCACATAAGAACAAATGTTGATAGATCACGCGGATCCAACATAAGAACACAGATCGATAGTTTGTGTGGGCCACATAAGGTTCACTTTCACGCGTCTTCAAGGTCCACATTGTCTTCGAAGGTGTGTGCCTTGGTGTGACCCAAACGCTTGTCATCAATCAGGATGCACACCTTCAGCCAAGATGCACGTCGAAGGTGCACTACCAAACACAGCCTAAAAGTCTGCCATGTCACGTCGCTCATACTGTGGTCCGTCGTCAACATCTGTCATCAAAGTTCTACTCGGCCTTGTACACTCCAATGGTAGTAGAGGCCCTGATGCCCAAATATACACGTGTCCGATTTCTTCCCTCACGTTATCTAAAATCTAAGTATATGAGTTCCAACCCATCGAACGTATTGAAAACGCAACCCCAACCCCAACTCAAGGGAAATTTTTTTTTGATGCAGAGGTCTCCCAATGCAGCGGACTCTCGTGGCCCTACATAGCTCAATTTACTGAGCCCACTGACCACATAAATGTTGAGCCCACTCATTGGTGGATATACACTAAAAATCAGCTTGATTGATGATTCCTAGCCGTTGTATTAAGTACCCCGAATAATGCTTGAATCCCAAAGGCTAGAATTAATCCTAAACAAGTGCTAAAATATATTGTTAGAGAGAACCAATCAGGCTGATCTTTGGTATATATCTAACAAGGGGTGGGCTACAATCCATGGAGTTAGTGGGCCCAAAAAAATGTTCTATATAGGGCCATGCATCGACTGCATCCAAAGTAGTGCTACAACTTGGGTGGGTTGGGGGTCAACCTGAGCCCAACCTGACCTTTAAAACATCCAGCCCGAGCCCGAGCCCAACCCAAAATAACTTAAAAGCTGTAGACATCGATGTTGATCTCTACTATTTAAATATTTTCTTATACAGAAATAACTTAGATCTCTCTACTGTCCTCAACTTGATTGCGGGTAACAATATGGTGGTCTAAGAATTAGGATTTCCAAAATAATATGTTGGGAGATTTTGTTCATGGATGCAGTTTGAGTTAGAGGAGAGATTAGGAATTGAAAGAGATGTTGATTTGATTCGAGAATTCAAGGAATAAGAAACAGGAAAAGGTCATGTTTTTGATTGGAAATAAGTTGAGTAGGCTGCAGAGGTTGATTACATAGGATGTAGATCATAAGATGCAGAGATTAAGAGTATTCGGTGTAAATGGCTCCACTGTTTTCAGAGAGGCTTCTTTTGGTTTGCTTCCTGGGATGGTAGTAGCTGGAAGAGTGGAGGTAATAGGACTGCAGCGGCAGCAAAAGCAGAGAGAGGGAGGATGGGGCTGGTGGTGGCTGTTGCCTTGCGCGCGTGCGCATGTGTGTGTGAGAGAGAGAGAGAGAGTACAAACCAGAACTAGGTAGACTTCGTCTTTTAGGGGGGTGGCACTTAGGCGCTTCAATGCTTGCTAGCATTCTTCGGAATGATAACACGGTGCTGAAATCCCTGCAACGCTGAAAAAAAAGCATTGGGAACCTACCACCTGATTCAATGTAAACCAACATCATCATGGTGATAAGGTATCTATATGAAGACCGAAATTCTAATATGACTGTTTCTCAACTAACTCTGCAACACCATATGTGCTTCAGGAAGGGCCAGTTATCTGTTCACACCCCAAAGCAAGTAACAAGTGGCTACTCATGAAATGGAGGACAACACTTGTTATGTCTGCCTTCACTAAGCTTCCATCACCTTCAACTTATAAAAGGTTGCAAACCCATAATAAAATCATTTAATGATAGAGGATCTCACCCATTAACTACCTGTTTGGGGTTTCAATATTATCTCCATAAGGGATTCCTTGGAATCAGAAAACATATACCATAATACCAGAACAATAATGAGCATTTAACATCAGATCATTTAGTCGAAGATCAAAGGTGAGTATGAGTGTTAATGCTGAAAAGCACCTGGCAGATCTGCGATCATGTAACTGCATGATCACAACGAAATGATTTGCTTACCCATGCAGCAGAAAGGTGAGATTGATACATGTGATCAGGGTTGATAATACTATCATATATCTCCAACGAATCAATGCTCCAGTAATATTCAGCAAACAAGAAGGTACAATCTTAGGCAAGATGGCAGCTGTAGAAAGTAAGACTAGCAGTTCTATATAAATATGTAAGTTGGTATAGGTACTTGCAGTATGGAACCTCAGAAGACCAGATATGCTGTACAGACACCCCAACACAGTTGATTTGGTGGAACAAGCTACCTCATCATGGCAAGACTAGGGTTCAAACACAGTTGAACCCGCATTAATGGGATTTGAACCGTGATGGCATCATCAGCCACACAATGAGCTGCTATAGGGTGCATGGTTCAGATACCACTGAATCCACAACATCAACAATTTTTTTAAACTTCAAAACTACAAGGTAGATCTTGATCTTTTGCCATCTTCCAAGATCAATCCTAGCTGTTGATGGTATTGGGTTGATGGTATTGGTAAGAAGATGAATTCTAAAATAAACAAATTATTGTGTTTCTATTGGTAAGGAAAGTTGCCGGTAAGACCACCGAAGCGTACCCCCGGTCAGGAAGTTCCAAACGCATGACCACGCCGTGTTTAAGATAACATCACTTCTACTAACAGAATGTGAGAATGCAATGTTGTATACATCTGCATGACACACCCGATAGTCAATGAAGATAGATGCAACAACCAATATACTATGTTCATCCAGCAAAATTAGATAAAAAAAAGGGCCCAGTTATTTGGTAGCATGGCTATTATGTCTTGATTCATAATATTTTTATTTATTCTTATAAGTATGCAGCTTGAACATTCTGGAAGAACCATATACTTTGTAGCTTGAATGCCCGTGTTGGCCAGAACACAGGGTATTGGACACTGCGAACTTCGAGAGCCTGATAAGGTCATTATGAAAATATGAGAGAATGAGGAGGTAGAAAATAAAGAAGGGACACATCTAAATTTCTATTACTTTTATTTAAATGGTCAAATAAATTGAATACCATAATATCCCAATGCCTAATAAGGTTAACTATTATTGAGAAGGAAACGATCTCCCCAGTCAAGGTTACTAAAATACCATACATGACCAATAGCCCAATGCCTGATAAGGTTAACTAATATTGAGAAGGAAACGATCACCTCAGTCAACTTAAGGTTAATAAAATACCATACATGACCAGTTATTTGTTCCACATCCCCTCGGTCAGTGGATGTTGACCAACACAAGCTCAAATATACCCACAAATTCGACAGGGGAGATCATGCACCATGGAACGGATGCAACTTGGATGGGCCCAACCCAACCTTGGGATGGGATTGGGTTGGCATTTCCTTGCCTTCGGTTGGGCTCGGGCCCAACTCGAAGTCAGGTTGGGCTTGGGTTGAGAATTCTCGTAAGCTCGAACCAACAGTGCTCGACTTCAATACATTTATAACCTCTCATTAGTGCCACATCAATTGGTGTCCACATGGAATTCTATTGAAATTACCCTTTTGTACTCTACTTATCTATATAACAAAACAGGGAAGTTGTCTCCCCCTTATACCCCCTCTTATCTATTTAGACAAAGAAGGGCTGAGATCTTATCCCCCAAATAGATGGTGGATCTCAGCCATTCACACCCAATTTTGACAAACACTTTCTTGGAGAGTGCCGTGGGCACTGGCCACCCACTATCTATATAACAAGTGACAGTGGTTGTCTTAAACCCCTCTTATCTTATATGGCTTCAATAATAAGTGGCTGAGATTCACTATGCTTCATATCGATGTCTGAGATTAACTCCCACCCGATTTTGACAAACACTTTGTCGGAAATTACCGCGGGCACGGGCCACCCACGCATATAACAAGACAACTCAGTTGTATTCTCTTATCTTATCCATCCATCTAATGCGGACGGTTAGATAAAGAGTGGTTGAGATCAAATCCATCGATCTCATGCGGATGGTTAGATTTCAGCCACTCAATCCGCCTCATTTGACCTCAATTTATTCAAAATTTGAATTTCAACACCGTTATTTTTTGTTATTTCTGTTATTTTACTATTTCTCCCTCTGTGCGTTACAATTCGTTATAACAGCCATTGTAATGGAAAAAACAATAACGCCCCAGTCCGTTATACCGTTTGAGTGCCGAAGGCACCCAATTTTTACAAACGCTTTTGTCGGAGAGTGCCGTGGGCATGGGCCATTTACTATTCTATATAACAAAACACATTGGTCGTCTCCCTACTTATACCTCCTCTAATCCTCCTCCAAATGGACGGTGGATCTCCGCCTACCTAATTTTGGCAAATTCTTTGTCGAGGAGTGCCGATGGCACGGGGCACCCACTAGTCTTTTACAAATCAAAGAATTTAATAACCATTTAGAAACTAATCCTGAAATGGAAATATCTTTCCTTTGCTATAACAATTGCAATTCTAAAATAACTCTCCTAATAAATGATTATTACTTAAAACTCCATGTAAAACATTTCTCCCCCTTCTCCCCCTTCTCTTCCTCATATAATTAAAACTCTTACTAAAACTCTAAAGTCTAAACTACTAATAAAATTCTCTTATTGGATCTTCTATTGCTAAATCTCAGCCCTAACATTTCTCCCCTTCCTAATACAAAAAACATAAGCTAAGAACTTTTTCTAGTATGTCCATTCATCTTCCTCCTATCACCAGCATACTTCTCTCCCTCTCTAATGGTCTTCCCTCTATATGCTGGTCATCATCTTCATCTTCTTGCATAAAAAACACTATTAAGCTCAGAGATCTCACATGGACCACCACATCCATGGCACAGCTTTGGAAACTTAAGGTGGTCTTTAAATTTATGTTTCCATTGCTTCATATAGAATGACATCAGTCTGGTAATTGGATCACAAGGATACCGATGACACACCAAAGGCCCAAAAACAAGTATCTTCAACGGATAAAACCTGACCTAAGTGTTCTAAATCTCAGGTTGGGCTTGCGTTGACCCTGACTCGACCCAACCTCACTAAGTTGCACCCCTACTTCATGGTGAACATGAAAACATAAGGATATCTACCAATACATACATTCAACTTGGACACATTATTCAATAATATTTTAATAATTGATTAATATATTAGTATATATAATATACATTGCTCTCAGTAAGCATAAAATATAGACAATTAATTTAAATAAACAGAAATGCACTGGAACCAAAATGTATACTTATGAATAACTGATTGTGAAAGACAAGAGAGGTAATCTAAGGATATTCTACTAGAAGAACTAGTGCCTTATGTGGCCAACATGGCAACATGGCAGTCACTATAAAATGATTATCTTATAGCTTTGAGCAAGTGGTGGTGTCCCATATCACCCAAGAATCCCTCCCAACTTTGAAATATCTATATTAAGGTATTATATTTCGATTTTGAGGTTTATTTTGACCAGTTTGAAAATTAAAATAATCCGTTAAAATATTTTGATACAAAAATGATAGAAATATAGTGGATTTGTTTGTGAAAAATTAAGGAAATGATAAAACAAGCATAAGAACACACTAGTAAGCCATCAAACTATAATATACAACCATATGTAATGTGGAAATGAATGACACCAGTGTTTTGTAACATGCTGATGTTCAATTCTGACAGCCTAATAGTTAAAAAAGAGATGTAATTACGCATGGAAATGATTATAACCACTAAATTATATCACATTAAGTACTCTAGGGGACGTCACGTGTGATACACGTGCACCTTACACATGGCACACACTTAGAGATCACTGACCGTATGGATATTTGGCCCATCCCTAGGTGGACCTACATGCAAAAAATCAGCCTGATTAGTGATTTCTAAGCATTCGATTGGTGTCGCTTTCATGGGTTGATTTTTAACTGTAGATTTTGAGCATTATTTTGGGTACAAAGATCCAAAGGTTTAAATGACATGGGAAGTAATTAAGAAGTCATCTAGGGTATTGAAGTTTAGGCAGAAAGCTCATTACTTAGCTGAGTATGTTAAGCGACAGGTAGGTAACACTGCAACAGAGTAGAACTTTGATGATGACGTCCCCCATCAACGATGATGAGGAACCACAATATGAGACACATGGCACAATCTTAGAGACCACTGACCGTATGGATCTTTGGTCCATCCCTAGTTGCATATACGTACCAAAATTCAGCCTGATTAGTAATTTATATCCATTGGATTAGTGTCGTATTCATAATTTATTTGTAACCATGGATTTCGAGCATTATTTGAGTACTCAGATCCAAAGATTATAAATCACTAATCAGGCTGATTTTTGGTAGGTTCACCTAGATGTGGACCAAACATCCATATAATCAGTGTCCTCGTATTCCACGTGGCTCACACTGTGGTCCGTCATAAACATATTTTTTTTAAATAATCTTGGCTGACGTAAAGAGAAAGTTTTTTATTTTATTTTTTGGTAGATTGCATTTAATGAGCTTACAAGGGTGAAACGTATGTCTCTATGTCTCATAAAGATATTTTGTAAAATGTTATTTCTTGTTTTTGTTTTTGATTGTTGGTATCTGCCTTAGGAAGGTCATCTCGACCTCTTCGGCTCCTTTGTATCCTTCCCTTTCTCCTTAATAAAGTTTATACTTACCAAAAAAAAAAAAAAAGAGACCAAAGAACCCCTCCTAAGTGAATAATACAACGAAAACAAATGAAGCAAAAATAGGGGTATTTTCAGAATATTGTGAAGCCTGCGTGGATGGCAACCCCGATTTTGGCTTTATAGTAGTATAGATTATATTAAAATAACACAATGGAAGGTTAAAAATAAAACTTGTCATTTTAATGCATAAGATATTAATATATTAAACTTTAATGCATAAGATATTAATATATTAAACTTATTATCCATAAACAATTATAAAGTAAATTGTATAAGCATGCACTTAATGCATTAAAATTCCTATTTTTCAGGAAAAAATATTAATCCCACTAAGTTGTAGATTGGGCCAAATTATACGACTTATAACTCGTTCATACACAACCATGAATGTTTAGAGTAAAAAAAAAAATTAGATTCTTTCCCAAATTTCAGATTTTTCACCTCAAATATTCTTAAATGTGTGAAGAAATTCGGCGTAAATGCATTATAGATCCGTAAATCTGATGCATTTGCAACTCTAAACTCTATTTCTAAAAAAAAACTGCAACAAAATTGAGTTTTATTAAAAGAATTTGTTGTTACCTTGAAAATTTTAAAAGTTACCAAATATCAGTTTAATCTACTCCATTGATCTATATAAGGGTTTTTGAAACAAATAATCAACATGGAATGGTCATTTTTGTCTAAAGATGGATCGAGGATTGAAAGTTGCGCGGAAAAAAAAAAAAAGAATTTAGAAGTGTATGTTCAGGTCAAAATATTTCATTACATTGTGGTTAGGTCAAAATGTTACTGTTCATCGACACTTATTGTTCATTTCGCGAAATAATGCAAATTTCAACTGTATGGAATCTTTCCTGTCGACTGTTGTGAAAATGGAAATATTTTGAGAAATAAAAGAAATTCAATACCTTGATCATTTTAACAAGTAAAGTAAAGCACCCTTCCAAACGTTATTTCGTACATTGGAAGCCGGTCTTCTTTTTTTCCACCTAGATACACATTGTTTTGATGATTTCCAAATAATAATGCATATTTACTACACAACTTAAAAATAATGTCATAACTGTCCAATTGAAAATTGTGATACGAGAGAAGAGAGAAAGAGGGCAAGTCTCTCACGTTTGTCCCCTACACTTATCTACAAAAACTACCTATCCCAAAACACGTCTCATCCTAACCACTGCATGAGCCCACCTTTTTAAAACTACCCCATCGGGCCCATCCTAAATAATTCCACCCCTACCTAACAATTCTATCTAAGAACCACTTTTACTCTCAAAGAAAGAATTATATAGATTAAAAATCTCAAGTAGCGGTGAGTAATTATTCTTCATTTTGAGAACCCTATATTGATCAAGGGAATTGCTTAGATCTTTCCAAACATTTTCTGTCGGAAAATCCAACACCAACTCTAATCAAAGGTTGTGTTGTTGTGTTATTTATTTATTTATTTATTTATTTATGTATTATTATTATTATTATTATTATTATCAAAAGTATCAAATTTAATTATTTACTTTCTCTGATAAATGGGTTTTGTGGAAGAGTTAAGTAATGTAGTTCATGTGCTTAACTCATGTTGGGTCGATTAATAGCCAGCCCAAGAATTTACACCCTCCACATATATTTATATTTAATCTAAACAGTGCAGAAAAACCAAACATAGAATCACCCTCCAAGTGCAGCCTTCTTCCAAGTTAAATTGTTTAGGCCAATGATCTCCCCTAGGGGCATAAATGGAATTATAGATCATCCTAACACTACATAACACATCCACACGTCTAACATACGCACATCATGCGTGCCTCCCCACTAGTCATAACAAAAGGAAAGAATGCAAATGAATGAATGAGAGAAAAAAAGAAACAATAAATTTCATAAAGATTTAAGAACCAGAGTTCTTACCTTTCTCTGCATAATAATATGACCAACGGGAAAGAATTGATCAACTGAAGCGAACAAATAGATACACTTTCCATTTAAGATAAAATAAAGAATCTTCGATCCTCCATGAGCCTGGTCTCCAACACCAATGACTCAGAACTTTCACAGCACTAGCCCGAAGTTAAGAGTTTAACAAGTTGACTGAGCATGAGCTATTTTCTCAGCCATGATGGAGCTAACCACGTCTTTTACAAAGACATAAAAGCATTCTCTGCAGGAACTTGGCATTAGATTCGACATACGGAGTTGCTGGCTTTGATCATTATGCCTGCATATTGAGATAGGAAAGGAGCGAACACTGGATTTTGTGTGCTCTAGCCCACATGCTGCCAAGATGGTATGAGTTGCAAGCCTTGCAACTTCCTTGAATCCATCAACACCTGCAGATGCAACACCTTTTATGATGAATTGTCTTGATTCAAGTTACCATTGAATCAGATATTTTCACAAATTAAAGGTAGATTGATCCAGTCAAGAAACAAAAATTCATAGGAGTTTCTGCAACGAATTCCACATAAACCTTCTGAGTGTTAATAAGATCCCTACAATTAAAACTAAACGTAAGTCCAGTCCTTCCCTCAGTACTAGGTTAGTTCTGAAAAATCCATACTCTTAAATGGAAAAAAGAAAAGGATCAGGTACCTTCCTGTTTGCACCTGTCTCCGGTAGGAAATGCTCAGTCATGACTACAAAGCACCAGTCACTGACTAACAAACCAAAAAGGAAGCAAAAACATTTTTTTCCAAATATGATTTCCATGTTATTTGGTGAGTAAGCTGGGATAGAACTCATGACTTCATGGTTGTGGTGCAGTATGCCAACCAGTCGATTGATTTTCTCCTTTTTTCCTTCTTACGTGCTATGATAACAACAATTGAATGACCAGATAGAAAATGTCAGCATGGCCTGACAGATATAAGAACAGCCCCATCTAGTTGTTGTGGAGCATTTCTGAAAGAGATTTGGGTAACATCCAGTGCTAAATAGATGTCATTTCTGAATGCCTAATTTTCGGAATTAGACAACTTTAAAGGAACCAATGTTGACTCTTTCCTTGTAAAGAAAAGATGTATTTTGAAACGTCTTTCTCACAAACAAATCCATATAATTTTTTTTTTTTTTGTAATCAAACAAATCCATATAATAAAACATACAAGAATCACCAGTACAGCTGAAAATATATCATCTACGAAATTGGGAAGCAAAATGAAGAGTTCCATATAGACACAATGCCACATACCTAACCGCTTATCTCTGCTTTGTAACTTCAAGTTCAGCTTAACCAATGATTGGACTTCACTCTTGGCGCCATCATCTTTTCTGGCCATACCTTCAGCAGAATTCTTGTCCACCCCACCCTTTTCCTTAGGAAGCTCTGCCTTGCAACCAGAAGATGCACCAAAATCTGTTCTGCTGTAAGATGGATCAGAACCTCTGGGGGATGACCCAGTCAAAGAAACTGAGCAAGCAGACACACCTTGTCCACTAATTAAGTTTGAGACCTGCACGGATTGTTTCTCTCCATTTTCACGACATACATCCACCAGAACTGATGTCCGCACCTGCCTAGCAGATGGAAGTTCACAATATCCTGATGCACAACTACTTGGAGGCCTCTTATGGAATTTTGAAGTCTCCTCCATTGTATTTGTATCCCTTCTCAGATTTTGTTTTTCAGACTTCTGAGATTTACCCTTTTCGTGTGCTATATCAAGAGAATGATATTTATGGTTCTTTTTGGATGGAATCCCTCCCAGATCCTTTTGTTCAAACGGTTTGCTTTTTGATAGAGAAAAACTTAAGATTGTATTGGTTGCCTCCTTTGGCACATTTCTGTTACCTGACATATGATTAGAGGCCTGAAAATCAGTGTTGGTGCCCTCACGAGCCCGTTGTATTGATTTTGCAATATTCATCATCTTCCAGGCTCTATCAATATCAGGTGAGCCTTTCTTGCTCATCAGATCATGAGAAACATTGTCATTCATAGTCATTTGCTCACAACTCCTGGAAGATGATAACTGTAGTTGACTTGATTTTTCGTAAATTACTGCTCCACTGTTGTTTTTCTTATTACTTTTGCCATCGGAATCAAGTAAATTAGAAGAGAAGCCCAATGATCCACTTCGCAAGGAATTCCAATTTTCACGCAACAACTGTATATGACCCTGCACATTGCGGCAACGGCGTAAGGTTCTAGCACTAGGATCAGTCACCCTTGTTCCTGCACTGATGTCCCTGTGTGGGACAACAGTAGATGAAAATAGGTCTGAATGTGAAGAGGTTCTTCTGGGAGGTCTATCAACCTCCAGGAAATATGATTCTTGTATGATTTCGGAGATTGAGACACTTGCACCGGCAACTGTAGTCGTACCAAAGTTTCTAAAATCTTGATTGCAGCAATCACTATCAATTTGGCTATTGGTGTGGTCATCCCTCAAAACAGTACAATCACGGCAATACCAATCACCCTCAGGAACAGTAGCCCCCAAACCAACACAGTAAGTATGAGCGCCCGAGTCACAAAGATCACAAAGTAGTAGGAGATTCTCGTCCACTGAACTATGGCATTCAGTACACTGGACTTGTGAATAAGGATCAGAAGGCCCCGTTGTTCCATTTCCAAGAGGATGGTAAACCTGCAAATCAAACCATCATATGTCAAATATGAGGCATCACGGGTTAGAAAGGAATCAATGGATGCATACCCTTTATTTTTATTTTTTTCAATAAGAATACATTCACTACACAAAAAAAAAAGCATGTATGCATACATACATATATATGGGGGCTGTGATAAGTTGACTAATGCTTCTGTGACTAATCTAATGAAGAGTGGCCATGGAGCCCACCTACAGATGAGTTAAGGGTTGATTTTTGGAGAGGATCTCATCACCATTGAGATCATCCTCACAAAACATTAGCACTTTCTTAAACTTCTAACGCTATTAAATGTGGAGCTAAAGTTAACAGTAAAAATTGATGGTTCAGAACATTTCAACTTGTAATCCACTTTTCATAAGGCTAGAAATGTCGGAACTGGCTGGTTTTTTGGGAGGTTGATATCCATGCTTAAAAGAACATCCTCACCAAAATCAGCCCTTAACTCATCTGTGTGTGGGCCCCATAACCATTAGTCTTTATATTAGTCACAAAGCATTAGTCAACTTTATATATATCTAGCACACAACGTTCACTGAGGCACCTATTAGTTCCTGTTTTTTTAGTAGGCAACCTATTAGTTCATTAACTGTCTTTCCACAAAAAAAGGTTCGTTAAATTCTTCTTCACCGTACTCGCCCATTGTTAAATCAAATATTTTGGTTTCAAAAAGCTTACCGGCCATTTGTAAAAAGCCATGTTTAAATACTTAATTACTTTCCATGCCATCATTATTATTTTCAATTGTCTATTGATAAAACAAGGACACCAACACGGCAACATAAAAAAATTCGATAAGGAGACACGTCCGTACATATATTTATTAAAATATATGAATGCTTAAAATTATTAATAAAATAACAAAAAATAGAAAATAAAACAGAAAATATTTATTAATTTATTATTGTATGGAGGGTGGAACATAGCAACCCGCTTTTAGAAATCAATTTTATATTAAAAATTATTAAAACAATGAGTGACACGGCCATAAGTGTCCAGATGTGTGTCGGGAAGTGTTGACACGTGTCAGGGTGTCAAGGTGTCCAACATGGCAAAAAACCCTAAAAGTGCAGTGCCCTTGTTACATAGCTTTATAACTATGTAACAATGACACGGCAATTTTAGGGTTTTTGGCTGTGTCAACACAAATACGTGTGTCGCCACGGCCAGACACGGGAATAGATACGTACGGTCGTGTCTTAATTAAAAAAAAAAAAAATCCCCCCCCCCCCCAAATTACAGAAAAAAAATCAGAAATCCCAAATTTCAAATATTTTCGAAGTTTCGTCGAAATTTGTCTGAAATTCCGGCACGAATCTCACCGATTGCTGTAAATCCAGCATTTAGAAAAAGAAAAAGTGAAAAGAAAAACCCTACCTAGCCTCTTCACAGCCTCCTCTGTCGCCGGTTCAAGTCCCTCGTAGATAGCCGTCGCCGGTTCGCAGTCTCTCTCTTCTCTCAGACCTCTCTCTCTCTCTCTTCTCTCAGACCTCTGTCTCCCTCTCTCTGTTTATTACAAGTTATGACTCGTAATCCCCTTTTATAAGGGTTGTGATGTAACACGGTAATACCTCAACGCGTTTAGCAGTCCCCTTGGTCATGACGTAACATGGTTACCCATTTGTGTTACCGCTACCATATATATATGACTTCTCATTTTTATTATTTTTTTAAATTTTATTAGGTGCTTAGTTTATTAATTTCTGTACTCATCATTGCCCAATGGGCCCACTGACCGCATGGATGTTTGGCCCACCCCTTGATAAACCTTCATACCAAAAATCAGCTTGGCTGACGATCTTTAGTTGTTGGTTTTAGAATTCCAAAAGATGACTGAATCCAACAGTTAGAATCACACCTTAAAAAGTACTAAGATCTAATAGCTAGAGATTACCAATCAGGGTCATTTTTAGTTTGTATATCCACCAAGGGGTGGGCTAAACATCCATGCGGTCAATGGACCCATAGGGCATTGATGAGTACAAAAATTAATAAACAAAGCACCTAATAAAAATTTTAAAAAAAAATAAAAATGAGATTATATATATATATATTGTACGAACGTGTCTCCGTATCGGATTTTTTTATGTTGCCGTGTCGGACACCTCGTATTCGTGTCGGTGTCCTTGTTACATAGCTTGATAACCACTTAATTACTTATCATGCCATTATTTCCATATTTCCAAAACAGTTCCTTAACAACAACTTCATTACTCTCTATGTCATTTCTTCCATATTTCCAAAACAATCCCCTAATAACTACATATATATATACTACATGGACAACTTCAGAATTTTGATCTTCTAATTGTGCCTTGAGTTGTCACAATTTACAGATTCACCCCTCCAAACTAATCTTCCAAACTGCCCTTTGGGTTGAAACTTTCTTATTTTGCCACTTCTTCCAAAAGGCCGTACAATCACTAACATGCAACGCACGTGTGGCCCACTAGTAATATATATGGACAATGTTTTTAAGAAAATAAAAATATCAATCTAGTGATGGTTGAGGGACCATAGCATCTGGCTGAGCATGGCTTTGATGCCACAGAATATTACTTTTAGTTATCATGGTGGACAATAATTTATACTCAAAGTTCTCAATGTCTTTATAAGATATAGGGTTGGTAACTGTAGTACAGTCAAATTTTGGGAGGATTCTTCATGTGGTGAAGTTCCACTAAAAGTTGTTTCCCCTACCATGTATGGTATTTGTACAAATAAGAGTGTGTTCTTTGTAGATTGCTTTGAAAGAGTTGGAGCTGTGGTAGTTTAGAGTTCTAGGTTCTTTAGGGATCTTTATAGCTCTGAGTCCTCTTCTCTTATCGAGTTCCGGCTATTCTAGAGGCAGAGTATATTCTTATGAATGGAAAAGACGAGAATACGAAAGCAAAACCAGAATGGGATCTTCTCAATAAGCTCTTTTTATGCTCATCTTTAAACAGGACAACAAGCAGCCACATAGAGGGCTGCAACTCAGGCGGGTTGGGTCGGGTTGTGTCGGGTTGGGGGTCAACCCTGGCCCAACCCAACCTTAACGGGTGTTAACCCTAACCCAACCCAACCCAAGGTCAGGCCTAGCTTTTCCAACCCGATAGGGTTGGATGGGTTGGTCAATTTCTTAATTTTTTTTTATTGGATGAAAAGAAGGCCAAATAATTTTATATTAAAATAATTTATTGGTCAATACAATAACCGTTATGCTAATCATTAAATAATAGCTTCATTTCCAACACCTCATGAAAGAAAACACGATATTTACTATAAGAGAAACGTTCATTAACACAAATGCATGATAAAATTTACTAAAGAAATAGCCAAAAACAATCGTCAAATAAAACACGATATTTTCAATATCAACCGATCACATAAAATGCCAAAATGTAGTTTCAAGGGAATTTTGTAAACTCACACAAGGGTTGTAGTTTTTTAAGAACAAACATCCATGGGTTGTTGCATTTGCCAAAATGTAGTGTGGATGTTTGTCGGTATACTAATATATATATTTAGTTTGTATGTCGGGTTCGGGTTGGGTCAGGTTGGGCCAAGCCTCAACCCTAGCCCAACCTGATTTGATCGGGGTTACCAAAAATCCGGCCCGAGCCCAACCCAAACCTAACGTTGGGTTCAACCCGTCGGGCTCAGGTTGAGCCTGCCCAAGTTGCAGCCCTAGCCGCATATCGAAGATTGCATGGAAGGTATCCATTCCATCTAAAGTTTCTTTCTTCCCTTAGAACATGGCCCAAGTAAAATCCAAACAGCTGACAACCTAGCAAAAAAAAAGAAATTCCTCACTAAAATGTGATTCATGAGTTAGAAAGCAGAAGAGCCGATCAGTCATTTGTTTTTGCATTGCTACTTCACTCGAGGGCTCTGAATCAATTTCTTAAGCTCTTTGGAATCACTTTTTTTTTATAGGTTGAAGCGCCTCTTTTTTGTTTTAATAAAGGATTGGTGCTTTGGAGCTTTTGCAAGGAGAGGTAAAGTTTTATGGTGTTAGCTGCCCTATGCATTTTGTTGGAGTTTGTAAATTAAAATATGACTATAGAAGGATCTTTTTAAGATATAATAAGCTCGGTTTGTTAAGTATTTGTTTATATTTTTCACAAAATCTTGCGGCGGGCTGCTATTCTCAAAAAATTCCAGAGTGCCTCCTTTCCTAAATTCAAGCAATGGTGGATTAAGATCATCGTCACAGTTCTCAATTTAAAGAACTGCAAAATCAGAGTTTGCGAGCCATGGAGACGGGTAGAGTTAAACGAAACATCAATGGTTGTTCAGTTAGCAACCTCAAGAAGACTGGAACTGGTGGTGTTTTTAAGAATTGCATGGGCTAAACAAAGTATTAAATGGATCCGGTTGGATTTAAAGATTCAAACAAGACATAAGCTATCACTCTCTTAAAAGGTTTGAAGACTTTTGAGCTACTAATCATTGTAGAGGAGACTCAGCCGACGTGTTAACATGGACAGAGGGCAAGGCTGTGGGCTCGTCGCTGCTTTCCAAAACTCTTGCCACATTAGGAATACGTTGATAGATTGGATATCTTGTATAGCAACATGCTTGGGAGAGCTTTACGGACACTCTCTAACGTAAACCACTAAAATATCATGGAACTGACATTTCGGAGGAAAACTATGTGATGCATTCTGTTGCACAAGCCTTTTGACGGGGTTTGGAGACGCAAAAAGGGGTGCACCAAGTACCTTTGTAAAACAACACTTTACGTGAAAACCCCAAGTACCAAGTGCCTTCCAAGGTATTAGAAACGTAGCCAGTAATTCACAGCTCAATAATAGAGAATAACACCAAGCCATTAGAGTACATGGCCCAATGAATCCTACATGAAAGTACTTCAATTAAGACGCCATGTTCAAAAGCTAACTTTCAGCATAGCTGTCAATTTGAAGAAATACTTTATGCAAGTGGATAAAAATACTTATAAATAACAACCAAGAAAAAGCTGCAAGTTGATACCCACCTTTACTTATTTGCTATTATTTTAATATTTTCATTATTTTCATTATTTCCAATTTTTCTATTACTTAGTTGATATTCAGATTTGCTTTGTTAGGTTGATAGAGTCGTGAGCGAGTTTACTTAGATTAGCTTTCTTTGAGTTAATCTTGTTGGGTTGGGTCTAATAGAGTCTAGTTGGTTAATATAGTCCTATTTTGGTAGGTAATCTACTATGTATTGCTGATTTAGTAAGGAAGAAATTCTTGAGGTTGATCATCCTCGAAGTGGTTTACGAGCTCCCAATTCCCTTGAAGAGATCAATCTTCTTCCTTATTTCTTTTTCTATAATTTTATTTTTATTTATTTAATTGGAGCAAGGCACGTGATACAACAGGGTAGTATCAATTTGGTAGCAGGGATAGGCTATGCCTATGAAAACTCAAGGAATGGAAGCGGACGTTAAGTATGTATTGGAAAGGTCGATCACAACGACTAGGCGACGTTGATAATCAACCAACTAAAGGAAATCACCCAACATCAAACACAGATTCTGGTTGCTCTAGCTCAAGCAAGGTTTCAAACTTCGACTTCGCCTTAAACTCTGGTCAGTTAAAATTCGGAATTAATTCGAGGAAGTTCAATTCGATTTAAAAAATTTCTGTAAAAATTCGCTAACTTAGAGCAGTTTGGAGAATTTTTGTCAAAATGAGTGAAACGATATTAATCTTACTTAGGTTGCTCTAAATGGTTGTTTTTATGATACGTAATGAGATAAGTGTTTTATCATGCTTGTTTTTATCATATCCTTAAAAATCAACGTTTTACAACCGTTTTTAGCAAAAAATCTCTAAACTTATCTAAGCTTACTGTTTACTTCGAATTAAACGAATTAATTCGGCAAATTTTTGTACTAGAACAGACTAAACTTCGATAAATCAGCCGAATTTTTGTTGTTTACTTTGAATTAAGCGAATTAATTTGGCGAATTCTTTTAAATTTTGTAATACATGTACACTTTAATTCGATCATTCAAAATTCAGAATTAATTCGGCTAATTTCACCGAATTTGAAAACCATGAGCCCAAGTCCCTCTGGGACAACAATTCAACCTAGACCTACTACTCAAGTTGAGAATGTGAATTAAAATCCAGACGAAGCGATTATCCAAGCCCTGATTATAAGAATTGAATTTTCAAAGTTTGGAAAGGACGATACTACAGGCTGGATTTTAAGAGCTGACTAATTTAAAAAGATAAATGGTATTCTAGATGAACAAATGGTCTCATTATCTTCGGTACACCTCAAGGACGATGCATAGATGGAGCGGACAATTGGAGAGCTGGGTTGGCCTCAATTTATGCGGGCGTTATGTGCCTGGTTTGGATCATTCGAACATGCATACCCGAAGCACATTCCAAATTGCGTCAATTAGGAGTACGTGATTACCAGACAAGTTTCTCGTTAATCGTATAATGGGGTTGCATGGATCTTTTCTGATTAACTATTTTGAGTCATGCTTAAATGATGAAGTTCATGTAAGGGTCCGAATGTTGTGAAAAACATTAATTCAAGCCTTTATATTAGCCATGAAGCAAGAAAAGACGATATTCGTGCTATGAAAAAATCCTAAACATGTTGCAAGCTTAAGCAACAAAATTAACATGGGAAACCTCTATACTCAAGGCGCGTGCCTCAAGTGCAAGGCGCACACCTAAAACATCTTAGAAGGGTCAAGGCGAGGCACATTCAGTAAAGTGTGCGCCCCAGACCAAGCTCCAATCTCATCAGGCACGCGCCTCACTAAAATACATGTTTTTTTTTTTAAATTTGTACTTTTGGATTAAGAGTGAGGTCACAATCAAGGTCAAGAGTAAGGGCAAGGGCTTAAGTAAGGAGGCTGGAAGAAGAAGAGAGCAATTCGAAGGAGACAAAAGAAGAAGAATATATTGAGGAGGCTAACATATCCGATGATGATGGAGAAGAAGTTAATGATTATATTTAGACAATGACAACGTTAACTAGAACTAATTGTCGACTATTTGAGATTTTGGACATTTGTTATCTTTTATGTTTTATAGCTTTTTGATTACTTATTTTGTATTTAGATAATGACAATGTTAACTAGAACTACTTTTGGGTTACTTGATATTTTGGACATTTGTTATCTTTTGTGTTTTGTTATTTTATATTTATTATTATAATTTTTAATATTGCGCCTCGCTGAAGTCAGGCGCATGCCTCGCCTTGAGCCTCAAGCAGTGGCGGAGCCAGGATTTTGTTCAAGGGGGGGCAAAATCGCAAAAAATAGATCAATGGGACTAAATCGCTAAAAAGAAAAAATCAGGGAAGCAAAACAAAGGAAAAAGAGTATTTTAGGAAGAAAATAATTTTTTTTCACACAACCACCACCCACCCACCCCCCCACCCCCCCGGCCCTTCCTGGCTCTGCCACTGGCGTCAAGCACAAGGGGTCCTAGGGCATTAAGTGCGCCTTACGCCCTTAACTACCTTGTGGGAAACACTGAACATCATGGGATCACCACCCAAAACACTCACCAGACAGAAATGGCTAAAAGGAGAAAAACAAATGGGATGTGTTTTAATTGTGACGAAAAGTTTATGGGCAGAAATGCAAACTAAACTTAGAAACGATTGAGTGCTATGGTGATGACAGATTCGAAGTCAACATTATACAAAACGTGAATGGTTAAACTCTTTCAGATTTCAACGCTTAAGGACAAGGGTTTAGTTAATGGGAGAGGGAATGATGCACTTTCTCTTACTTCCATTATTTCCTAATTTTTCTACTCGTTAGTTGATATTTAAATTTGCTTTGTTGGTTTGATAGAGTCGTTAGTAAAGTCACCTAGGTGCTTTTGGTGTATTGGTTTGGGTCTTGAAAGTAGATGCCTTGTAAAGGAGGAAATTCTTGGTTTTCAGGAGGTTGATCACCCTTGAAGTGGTCTCAGAGGCTCCATACTCTCCAATAGATTGATCTTCTTTCTTATTTATTTATTTTATTTTATTTATTTGGAGCTAGGCACTCCCCCGTATGAAAATTCAACTAAAATCAAATCAAAATTTCTCATATTCAGCTACAATTATCTCTGCAAGTAGAATCAACAGAAATAGAATCGAAGAGTCGGACCTGATCGCAAATAGGGACTTTAACGACCCGTTCACGAAGAAAAACTCCATCCTTGGGTGGCCGACGAATGGTACCGAATCTCTGTTTACACATAGGGCAGCGAGATTCAACTTTCGACCACTCCATAATACAGACGAAACAGAAGTAGTGATTGCAGCTATCGATCCACCCTCGAATCGCCTTCCCGTCTTCCGAGAGGCAAATTCCACAGGTCTTGAATTCAGAATCCCTGGATTCTTCATCGTTTTCATCTTTGATTTCTTCGATTTTCTCCTTCCCTTTAGAGGTGGAGATAGGAGATTGGGTTTGGGTTAGGGTTAGGGTTTTCGGGCGTTTGCTGGGGGAAGAAGAGACCTCGACATCCAATCTTCTCGAAGCTTGCTCTGTGATAAACTCACCCTGCTCTGAAGCGTTCGCCATGGATCTCTGAATTGCTCGTCTCTATCTCTCTCCAAACGGTTTCAGACTTTGGAGTGGAAATCGATGGCGGGAGAGAACCCAGACAACTTCGCTGCTCATGCAGCTTTCTTAATCATCACGTAATGCACTTTTAGTCATTAATCTGGACCGCGAAATCTCAGGCCTGCAGGCTTATAACGTTAAGATGAACCATAACCATCCGATTGAGAGACTTACTAAAGAAAAAACATAAGTTTCATCCTTATATGTCGTCCGTTATCCAAGCTCCTCTTTTGTGCCGTACGTACCCAAAATTCCTTGAATACTTATTTTTTTTCGGTTTTGGGCATTAAAATTAGAATAAAAGTAACGGGTCGGATTTTACTGATTAAAAAAAAAGTTTGCCCCATTCAAAAATACCACATCATGGCTCAAGGTGGCAATTTGGCCCGCAGCCCGCGGTCAGCCTGAGCCCGGCCCGTTTATCAAGGCCCAAGCCCGACCCTGCCCGAAGGTGAGCCCAGCCCACCTGTTGAGCACATGTTTGAAGGCTTTTTTTTTTTTTAGTTCATCTTAACACGAGTTGGTGGAAAAAAAAATACTATAAGAAATATTTTGTTTTTTCCACGGTTTACTTTGGTATACGAGTAAATTTTAGCAAATCAAATGATTAATATATTTTGATATTAACTATAGGGTCGGGATCAGGGGGACAACCATTTTTTACAACTATTTTTGACAACCATTTGGGCGGACGTACATAGAAGATGAATCAATGGCTGATTGTTGGTGAGGACGATCTCCTCACCATATAGATCACCCCAACAAAAAATCAGCCCATTCTGAAATTTCTAACCCCATTAAATGTGGTTTTCAAGTTACACGGAAAAAATAGACAGTCCATAATTCTCCAACTTCTAAACCAGTCTACAAATAATAGAATGATTTGAATTTTTGTGAGGATGATCTCGTTACCATAGAGATCATTCCTCACCAAAACTCAGCCATTGATTCATCTTCTATGTGGGTCCGCCAAATGGTTGTAAAAAATAGTTGTGAAAAATGGTTGTCCCTTGATCCTGACCCTTAACTATATAGGTATACCTATTGAATCATACTTTTGAGGTAAAATTCACGGGCTGGCCGTGCACAAAGATTGAGAAAAAGACTTGGTTTTTTACTGTTGGATGTAATATTTTATTAACATTATTTTTTACTGTTGAATCCTGGATTTTTTTGGATGACTGATCAAGTTGATCTTTGGTATGTAGGTCCACCAAGAGGTGGTCCAACTCCAAACATCCATAAGTTTGGTTAATCCCTAGGTGGATTTAGAAACCAAAAATCAACCAAGAGGTGGTCCAATATAAGCCACATGGCACATTTTTAGAGTACACTGATTGTACGGATGTTTATCAATGCTTATGTGGATCTAGAAACTAAAAACTAACCTGATTAGTGATTTCTAAGCATTGGATTAGGGTCATTTTCATGTGACCAGCCCATAGCCCATTACCAAGCCGGGGGCCCGATCCATTACTAAGCCCGTCGGCTCGACTATGGATCAGGCCATGGGCTGGGCTTGGGTTTGGGTTTTAGACTAAGGCCTAGCCCGTGCTCGGCCCGAGTAGCCTGCGGCCTCACCAGCCTGCCTAAGACAAGCCCTGCCCGAGCCCAGCCCGGCAGGCCAAATTGCCACCCTTAATCATGGCACACTCTTTCAGGTTCACTAACTGACCCATGAATGCATGCCAAAAATCACCTTGAATTGAGATTTGAACTTTTTTTGGAGTGGTCTTTACTACTAGAAATCACCATTCAAGATAATTTTTGGTGTGTAGATCCACCAAGAGCAAATCCACACGTGGCGACAAATAGGTAATGAGAAAAGAGGAGAATGCTAGCCATGGTTCAAAGTCTCGGCCGATCCGGATCAAGATTGGAGCCCACCGATCCAATCCAAACCCGGCTCTGTCGATCACTGTTTTACAGAGGAGTCTCACTTTGTCTCAAGCGAGATAGGCCGATCATGTTCTGGACGAATCAGCCTCCGATCCTTGAGACTTTCATCCATGATGCTAACAAGTAATTCTTAAGATTTCCACAAAATAAAAAGAGAAAAATTTCTTAAGATACTTAAAAAAAAATGAAAAACATATAAATTTTAAAGTTTTTCTTCGGTGGTGCGCACAAAAATTTACTAAAAAATAAAAATTTACAAAATCGTCAATCGACATCTTATAGTTCCTCCGGCAGTAACTTTTATGAATCAATGGCTGATTGATCTCCTCACCATATAGATCACCCCAACAAAAATCAGCCCATTCTGAAATTTCAAACCCCATCAAATGTTGTTTTCAAGTTAAATGATAAAAATGGACGGTCGATAATTCCTCAACTTCTAACCAGTCTGCGAATATTGGACTGATTTGAATTTTTGTGAGGATGATCTCATCACCATAGAGATCATCCTCATCAAAAATCAGCCATTGATTCATCTATGTGTGTAATACCCTGAACTTTCGTTCTAGGGTATTATAGTAAATTCACCTAATAATGAAAATCTAAAATTTTTTCAAACTTCTATTATTATTTTTATAGTTAGATATCATGCTTAAGTATGTGTATTTAATTTGGTTTCATTCTAATAATTTTGAAAAATCTGTTATTTTTGAAACTCGCTCTTTAAGGCTAAATTTCTTACTAAAAATAATGAACTATAACTTACAGGGGACTTTTTCTTTCCCCAGCTAACAGTCCAGAACTTTTATAAAAAAATTATTTTGTAGGCCCGAGATACCAAAAATATTTCTATCTTACCCTAAAAATTTAGAACATTTCTTGAGACATAAATACCTTAGCGGGAGATTTTAGTAGATTTTAATAAAAATAGTATTTTCATAATTTTTGAACTTTCTCACGATTCTTATATTTTTTAAAAATAATATTTAATTATATTTTAATTATTTAATACGAGTGTAGGACTCGCGAATCACTTTTCGGGTCATTCCGAAGTCATGTTGACACTTTTCTGGGGCTTTGAACTTTTTTATAATTTTTGTGTATTTAGCTTATTTTATATGATTTATGTATGTAACATGTGTCAATACCTTATTGTATGGACTTTTAAATTATATAATATAGTTTAATTGAATCAATGAATGATTATTTATGTTATGATTGTTGTGTGGGCCCGTATGGCCAATCTAGATATCTTTTAAGCTTAATAATATTCTTCAATGAAGCCTAGTTGATATATACGGGTCTTGGGCCCATTTCTAACCCATTAGTAATGTAAAATATAAATTTTTTAAGGTTGAAAAAGCAATCCCTTTGATAGTTACGAATTTCACTAAAATAGAAATCATAATTATTCCCTTAACCTATTTATGAAAATCATAAAGTTTTAAAGTTTTCACAAACTAAACTCCATTAAAGAATAGAGAAATCTCCATTAAACCTTCATCCAGGCACCGATCGCACTTGAGTAAGAAAAGAGAATTGACGGGGACTCCGAATGGAAGAACATACCCCGAGTAGAGGACGATCTGACGACTTTTAAATTGAAAAAACTTTCGATAGAAATATTAAGGTAAGTGTGTTTGATCCATCCTATACTTGTTTTTCTTCAAGATTATATTTTTCTTTCATTAGATAATAGTTGATATTCATTATAAATTAATTTCAACAATAGTTACTTTATTCTTATTGGGTTGATCTTTATTTTGGGCCACCATGATGGGTTTGCCATGGTTTCTTTTGCACCTATAACGGATAATTATGTTCTTTATCATTTTCATTGTACTTTTGTGATTTAAATATTTTTATAATTATTTTTTTTAAATACCTCTATGAATTTATTTTTCAAAACGGTTTAGTTTCTATTTTTTCGATTCATATTTATTTAATTATAATTTTTCAAATATGCTGGACTTTTTCATAAAATCCAGAATTCTAAATTTTATATGGTCCACTTCACTTGGAATTTTGATCTACATTTTTAACTTAAATATTTTTCTAATTATTTTTAATAGATACCTCTATAATCTAGTTTATAAAACATTTGAGTTTGTATTTTTATGATTTGTATTCATTAAGTTATGATTTTTCAAATATGTTGGACTTTTCTGTCAAACTCAGAATTTTAGATTTTTCAGTCCACTTCACTTGGGATTTCGATCTATATTTTGAAGGGAATATTTTTATAATTATTTTTTATAAATACTTCTATGAATCTAGTTTCTAAATTAGTTGAATTTGAATTTTTCTGATATTTATTTATTTAGTTATAATTTTTATAATATGCTATACTTTTCTGCAAGACCTAGAATTTCAGATTCTATACGGTCCAGTTGATTAAGGATTTACACATATAATTTGAAACAAAATATTTTTTTTTATTTTTTTTATAAACCTATATGAATCTATTTTTCAGATCCATTGATTTTATATTTTTAAGATATGTATTTATTTAGTTATAATTTTTCTAAGCTTCTGACCTTTTTTGTATAACCCAGAATTTCAGATTCTGTGCATTCCACTTCTTTAAAAATTTCGACTTTGATTTTGAAAATAAATATTTTTAAATTTATTTTTCATAGAAACCTTAATAAATATAGTCTTCAAATCCATGGAGTTTGTATTTTTCTAATTTATATTTATTTTTATAATTTTTACAAGGAAACATATTTTTTTTATGAATTATCTATTTCTTGATTTTAGACTATTAATGGCCTTGAGAACCTTTAGTAGTTCGGTCATGACTTATTGACTATTAAACTTAGATGGTTTGATCTATACTTGTATGCATAGGGATCCTACCTATGTGTCTTGGATATCTCATAGGGTTCGACTAAGTGTCTTGAATCTCTCTTTAGGGTTCGACCTTGTGTCATGGATCCCTCATAGGGTTCGGCCATGGAGTATTGGATTCTCTTACGATTGTCACTTATATTATTCATCGATGTTGATCGTGATCTTGGTGATCGTTTACATGTTATTCATGTTGTTTAACCCTAGTTCATTCCCATATTATTATTCTTTATGATCATATGTTTATTTTATATTCTTATTTAAATGTTAAATACATATGTGGTTATGTCATATAACCCTAATACCATCTTGTTGTCATACCATAATCATCACGTCATTTCATATAAGAGGTATATAAGGAAACGGGGTTGAAGTATATTATATACGTTTATATTGATTTTATCAATTAATCAAGGTTCGGTACCCTAAGGTGAAAGGCCCCAGACGTTATTATATCCTGCAGATGAGTCGATGAGACCGCTCTCAGTGTGAGAAGGAGATGGAGACCCTATGTGGTTATGGGTACTAGTTGCATTTGCATCCCGTACTCACTTGCATTCACCCTCATATTCATGTCATCCTTATTATATGATTGAGATGAATATTTTGGTTAACAACTTGTATAGTATGATATCATACCATGCACATTGTTGTATTATTGGGCCTCGGCTCACGGTGCTACACCGATACCATTTTCAGATTTTGAATAGCTAGGTACGTGGGATGATTTTCAGACGGAAGACTCCGGTGTACTCGAGGAGATTGACGAGAATTTGGGAGTCGATCACACACTTTAGAAAGCTGTATTTGATTATTTTATAACATTATTTATTTATTTTTACGGGCATGTTGGATTTTGATTGAGAGCATGTTCTCACATCATTCTATCTACATTTAGTTGATTGATTGAATTATTTGAATTATTATTTATTTTAATTATTTACTTTCTACATCTAGACTTTTTTGTTTACTTAGTGGGTTTTCGATATACCTTAATAGTCTAATTGACCTAATTTGACTACTAGTGGACATTCATGGATCACCTTTGAGTTCGAGTACGGATCGATCCACGAATTTTTGAGTCGTATCCGGGTATCCGAATTCGAGGCGTGACAATGTGGGTACGCCAAAATGACGTTTGTCCGTTAAGAAAAACGGTCCGCATGTCCCTCTTTCATCAACGACGCCAGTTGTATAACTGGCTTCTGAATCAAGTAAGCCATGAATATGAGAAGAATCAAAGCAGCAAGTACACTTAAGCCAACTGTAATACCCTGAACTTTTATTAAAGGGTATTAATATAAATTAACTATAAAATTATAAAAATAGGCATCTTGAAATTTTTTGAACTTATTCTTTATCTACAACATGTTATAATGTCACGTAGAAATAAAATTCGAGAACTTAGTAAGAACTTTTATATCATGACATGTAGAAAATTTTATTTTAATAACACTGAAATCAATTTTCATACATGTGTACTTGTACAGTGGTAATGTAGGGACATTCTGTGTACTAGATAACCAACTAAATTAAATAAGATCATAATTTTAAATAATGGGTTCTTTTAAAAAATATTATTTTTAAATAACGAATGCCACCTTTGCATTTTTAATCAACACGTTGTCATCATTGGGGCATTTGAGATTCTTATCACATTTTGATATTTTACAAAAAAAAAAAATTTAAAAGAACTTTAAATTAAAAATATTTTAAATAATTTTTATTGTATTTTATAAATTTAATGAGTAATCGTTGATAAGTTTTGTTTTATTGCTCGTTTGCATGTTGATTGAATTTATTTATTGGGGCAGGCCTTTCGGGCCAAGTTAGAGATCTTTTAGGCCAAAAAATAATCTTATTTAAAGCCTACTTGATACCTATAGACCTTAGGCCCATTTTTGGCACATACCTATCTTAAAATAAGTCATTTAATGGGTTATAAAAATCACCAATTTTAATGTTACGAAAATTAATTAAAATAAAGTCTCTTTAAAGAATCTTTTTACAAAATAGGAAGTTTCAAATATACTTGCTAAAACTATAAAGTTTATATTTGAAAGTTTTTTCCCATGAACTATTATAAATAGGACCTCTCGCCCTCATATTAATTCACCAATTCTCTTGAGCTCTCTCTTGCTCTCTAAACTCTTTAGAGTTCTTCTTGTTCTTGGTATTGGAGGTTCTAGTTCTAAGTTCTAGAACTAGATAAGTACGAATATTCTTTTCTAGTTTGTGATTTATTTATTTTAAATTCTTGTTATATGATTTTACGAGTTTGGATCTTCGTGGCTTGTGTTTTTTATTATCTTGCTAAATGATTATATTATTCATCATCATAATGAGGCATTCTCATTGGGTATTAGACGGGAGAAGCGCATAGGCTCTGCGGCCCGGAAGTATAGTATTAGACAGGAGTGCGCATAGGTTCTGCAGCCCGAAGGTTTAACTTAGTCGGGAGTGCGCATAGGCTCTGCGGCCCGAAGGTTTGACTTAGTCGGGAGTGCGCATAGGTTCTGCGGCTCGAGGGTTTGAATTAGTCGGGAGTGCGCATAGGCTCTGTGGCCCGAAGGATTTGATTTAGCTGAGAGTGCGCATAGGCTCTACGGCCAGAAGAATCCTAAAGAATTAACAAGGGCTCGGTGCCCTAGGGTGAAAGACCCCAAACCTCTGCAGAAGAACCTATGGGTTGGACTTGTGAAAAAAAAAGTGAATGTATGAAATGAATTTTCGGGTTTATTCAATCGGATCATCATCATCATCATCATCATCATCATCATATTTTTATATATTTGATTATGTATCACATATGTTCTTAATCTATGCATGTGTTTAAATTAAATGAATTATAAACATTTGATTATCCTGTAGAATGTACTGGGCGAAAACTCACGGTTTATACCGAACAAAATTTCAGATTTCATAAAAAGAAGATGAAGATGAACCATTGACAGGGAAGATACCATGGACGAGACGGAGTTTGAGGATTAAGATTATTTTGTTATTTTTCTTAAGATTTATGGATATTGTTCAAAAATGATTTGTTCATGTTGGGATTGATTGAAATATTTTAATTTACATTTTGAGCACTATTAAAGGCATATATAACTTGTTGGATTCCGTTTTAAATTGACCATCGAATCATACGATTAAGGTAGAAAAAATCAACCGATTGAGTTTTGCCGGTCACTTTTATAAAACTGCAAATAATTGTAAAACTACTAAAGAACTATAAAACGTCATTTTTGGCCAAAGTGCATTTGTTAAAGTTGTCTCTTATGATTTTTAGAATAAAATCCTTGAAGAAAATAATTTTTCGACATACTTTAAATTTTGACCAAAAGTTGATCATTTTTCTTACAACCGCGAAAATTAATTTCAAAACTATCTTAAATGAGTATTTTGACTTAAGTGCTTTCACAAAATATGTTTGATATAAAAATTAGGTAATTATATAGATCATAATTAGTGATTTTGACAAAAATTAAAAGTTTGACTTTGATTTTGACTTTGGATATTTCAACATAATAACTTGTTTATGTTTCCGTATTATTTTGATTACTGGAGTTGAGCTGTTATCCATCAATCATGACGGTGATTCTTGTTGTCTTATTTATTTTTTGGAGCATTTTATTTTTATCACACCCTGGATCTTGGGTAAACGGGCTGATCTATAGGCATTCGAATTCGATTTGGGTGCCCGAATTCGAGATGTTACACCAACGATCGTTGTTGTATGCTTATCCATTTGTTGTCCAAAGGTAATTGAAAATTTTATGACCCATAATTTCTATGCGATGTATGCATTAGAGGGATGCATACCCTATTCTACACTTTCCTAATAGAGAGGGATGCGTACCCTATTCTACAAATTTCTAATGTTGTATGCATTAGAGTCACTTTCAATGGATTTGAGTTGTTTTTAAGCATTGTATTAATTTTCTAGGGAATTTTTTTATATGGGTCAAGTTCCAAGGACAACCATTTTAGAACCATTTTGGCGTACCCACAGAGAAGATGAATCAATGGATGATTGATCTCCTCACCATATAAATCACCCCAACAAAAATCAGCCAATTCTGAAATTTCCAACACCATCAAATGTTATTTTTACTTGGTAAAAATGGACGGTCCATAATTCTTCAACTTCTAAACCAATCTACAAATATTGAAATGATTTAAGTTTTTGTGAGGATGATCTTCTCACCATAGAGATTATCATCACTAAAAATCAGCCATGGATCACCATTTGAAATTTTGAAATTTGAATTTCAGATTTTCAAAAAATGGGAAATAACGGGAAAATGGGAAAAATAACTGAAAATAAAGGAAATAACAACCATTTTTTTCCTGAAAATTTTCCAGAAAATAACGGTCGTTATTTTCGTTATAACAAAAAAATAACGGGAAATAACGACGGTTATAACATAAATAACGGCCGTTATTTTCGGGGTGTTTTAACAGTATGTAACGTAACGGGGGAGATCCGAATCCGTTAGAACGACTGCTATTTTCATTATAACGGCCGTTTTTTAAGTCTTGGCACAACCCACTTGAAAGCCAAAAAAAATCTTACATCACATGTATTGATGTACCTTGTAACCCAGAGAGAGAGAGAAAGAGAGAGAGAGAGAGATCAAACGTTTGCTGCACACGTCACCACTGTCATCACCCCAGTCAAAATAAAAAACTTCATCTTTCGAGAATGCCCCTATTTTATTTCATTTGTTCTTTTTAAATTATTCATTTGGCATAGTGGACCATTGATTCCAGCCCAAATAAAACAATAAGACTTAGTCAATCATATAAAAGTAAGCAATCCAATTCTGAAAACTTTAGTGCTCTCCCACGCACCATCTTACTTGAAAGCCTTTGCTGGAAGCGCAGGTGTTTTCGTCTTTTAGTGTCAAAAGGCATGCGCCACCTACAGCTCATTAAATGCTCTTCTCCCACGAAAAACAAATCTTAAAATGACACTAAAATTCTTTAAATTCTAAATTATTGTTTCTTTCATTTTATTTTATTTTTAACTTTTTAAGGGTTGTTTTTTCATTACATAATTTTAACATTTCACATGTGAAGTTGAAGGTGCCAGCTTGCTCATTTGGTGAAGTTTGTGACGATGATACCATAGACTTGGGTTCAAAACCCACTTTCACCAAGTTATTGATTTCTTTAAAAAATAGGCTTATATATCAAAAAAATAAAAACACTCACATGTGAAGCATCTATTGAAATGCAATGTGACGCCTAAAGTCACTATAAAATATTTGATGGTGGTGTCCATCATCAACATTGATGATTGACCTACAATGTGAGCCATATGGCACACTATAAAAGGCTACTGACCATATGGATGTTTGGCCCATTTCTAGATGGACTTACATCATAGGCCAGCTGATTAGTGATTTCTAACCTTTGAATCGAAGTAACCCAAATGATGCTAGAAATCAATAGTTAAAAATAAGTCATGAAAAGTACTCTAATCCAACGGATATAAATTACTGATCAGGATGCAGTTTGGTACGTAGGTCCAACTAGGGGTAGACAAAGCATCTATATGGTCAGTGGTCTCTAAGAGTGTGCTACGTGGCTCATAATATGGTCCAACATCAATTGTGTCAAAATTCAAAACTCAATGTTTGCAATAATAATAATAAAAATAATAAAATATTCTACGTATATGCCCTATTATGTGAAAGAGTACTGATCACATGATCCAAAGTCCATGACTTGCACGGTGATGTTGTTTTTTCATTGGCCAAATAATGCTCAAAATCCATGATTAAAACAAACCATGAAAAAGACTCTAATACAATGGATATAATATTACTAATCAGGATGAATTTTTGTATGTAGGTCCACCGAAGGATGAGCAAACCTCTACACAGTCAGTAGTCTCTAAGGGTGCGCCACGTGTAACGTGCACGTGCATTGCACCTGGCGCCCCACTAGTTGATTTTAATTAGGGAAGATAACAATGATGGGAAGGGACCATTTCAAAACCTACACGCAAAGAATTAAAGTCTGGAATTGCAACATAATTGGTCTAACTTGGCCTAACAAAAAAAACACGGAAAATTTCTTAAACAAAAATATATTTAAAAAAACTAAAAACAACTTTTTGACATTTACAAAAAAGTAACTAAACACCCTTTGAAAAGGCGTCTCTCCCTACAAAATTAAAGCTGAAAAAAAGCTGACAAATGCCCTTTGAAAGGGTGTCTATCCTTGAGAGATGCCTTTTAAAAGGACGTTTGCCCATAGAGGAGTAAAACTTCTATTACAATACTGAGCCACATGGCACAGTCTTAGTGTACGCTGACCGTATGGATGTTTGGCCAATCACTAGGTGGACCTACACACCAAAAATGAACATGATCAGTAGTTTATATGTGTTGGATTGAAGTTATTTTCTTAGGTTAATTTGAACCGTAGGAATTTGAGAAATATTTGAGTGCAAAGATCCAGAGGTTGTAAATTACCAATCAGACTGATTTTTTGGTTTGCAAGTCCACCGAGGGACTGGCCAAACATCCATACGGTCAGCGTACACTAAGAGTGTGGTACGTAGCTCGTATTGTGATAGAAGTTTTACTCCTCTACGGGCAAACACCTTTTTAAAGGGGGTCTGTTAGCCTTTTTCAACTTTAATTTTGGTCAGGGAGAGACATTTAGTTACTTTTTATTTGTAAATGTTAGAAAGTTTTGTTTTTGTTTTTGTAAGTACATTTAAAATATTTTTTCGTTAAGAAATTTTCCGAAACATAAAAAATGGTATGTTGAAAACTAATTAAACTATCAGCTACTTAACATCCATATCTGCATGACTGCGCTCTCCAACCACTAGTGTTTATTTTAATTTCTCAAATTTTCTTTGTCAACTTTTGATGTTCTCCCCCACCAGAAATGACTTAACGTGGCACACTCAGCGCAGAGAAACTTCTTTGTCAACGTTTAATGTTCTCCCCCGAAATGACACGTGGCATACCCTTTCAAGCCCACTGGCCCGATGAATGTTTGTCTCACTCCCCAATATACCTACTAACAAAAAAATCAGCCTTATCAGTGATTTTAGCCAAGGTTTAAAGGAGTCCGTTTTAACGGTTTAACGTACTGGGGGCGTTACCGTTTAAACCGTTTAAACGGATTGAAAAGGCTAGGGGCAAAACTGGAAAAAAAATGAATTTTAACGATTTAACAGAAAAAATGGCGCTGAAATTCAAATTTTGAAATTTAAAAATAAAAAAAAGTAGGAATTTAACGGCCGTTTAATTTAAAGCGTCAAAACAGGTTTTAAACGATTTTAACGGAAACGGGCTTGGGGCGTTACCATTTAAACAGCCATTAAAACCGTTTAAACGGCCGTTTTTAAAACAATGATTTTAGCTATAGAATTTGAGTACTTTGAAATGTTGGAATCCAACTGTTAGAATTTGACAGATGAAAAATGATCAAAACCAACGGCCATGAATCATTAATCAAGCTACATCTTACTGTCTAGGTCCGCTACGTGGAGGTCCAAACATCTCCGGTCGAATCATGTCTTGTGTATCATTGAATCTTAGCAAAAAGATGGGATCCAATTAGGACCTAAAATGGGATGGGTCAGATTCGAGATTTGACCCGATTTGCAGGTTTATACATTTAAGATAATGGTCCAATGCAAAACGGATCCATATTTTCACATTATATACATTTTTGTGGATCTAAGGATCCGACCCATATTTCCACATAGGGTCAGATTTGGATCCTCACAAGTGGATCATGGTTCAGATTGGAATACCATGTTATGGATCCAAGTCAGACCCAGATTCTGATGTGGTTTGATGTTCAAACCAAGGTTTAAAGGAGGCCGTTTTAACGGACTGGGGGCATTACCGTTTAAACCGTTTAAACGCCGTTAAAACGGATTGAAACAGTCAGGGGCAAAAATGGAAAAAAACAGAAAAAACGGATTTTAACGATTTTAACGGAAAAAAACGGAAAAAGTGGTGCTGAAATTCAATTTTTGAAATTTGAAAATTAAAAAAAAAAAAACGGAATTTAAACGGATTTTAACAGTTTTAACGGCCGTTTTTTTCACAAAATTTTTCAAAATTAAACGGCTGTTTAAACGATTTTAACGGCCGTTAAAAGCGTTTAAACAGACGTTTAATTTTGAAAAATTTCGTGAAAAAAATGGCCGTTAAAACTGTTTAATTCCGTTAAATTTCCGTCAAATTTCGTTTTTTTTTTTTTTTTTTTTTTAATTTTCAAATTTCAAAATTTGAATTTCAACGCCACTTTTTCCGTTAAAATCGTTTAAACCCTTTAATTCTATTTTTTTTCCATTTTTGCCCCTGACCATTTAAACGGCCGTTTAAATGGTTTTAACGGCACTTAAAATCGTTTAAACAGACGTTTAATTTTGAAAAATTTTGTGAAAAAAATGGCCATTAAAACCGTTTAATTCCGTTAAATTTCCGTCAAATTCCATTTTTTTTTTTTAATTTTCAAATTTCAAAATTTGAATTTCAACGCCACTTTTTCCGTTAAAATCGTTTAAATTGTTTAATTCTGTTTTTTTTTTTTTTTTTTTCATTTTTGCCCCTGACCGTTTAAACGGCCGTTAAAACGGATTGAAACGGTCAGGGGCAAAAATAGAAAAAAGTGGAATTAAACGGAAAAGTGGTGCTGAAATTCAAATTTTGAAATTTGAAAATTAAAAAAAAAAATAGAATTTAACGGAATTAAACGGTTTTAACAGCCGTTTTTTTTACAAAATTTTTTAAAATTAAACGTCTGTTTAAACGATTTTAATGGCCGTTTAAACGATTTTAACGGCCGTTAAAACAAAAAAATGGCCGTTTTTTTCAAAACCGATAAAACGTGTTTAAACGGTTTTAACGGAAACAGGCTTGGGGCGTTACCTTTTAAACGGCCGTTAAAACAAATTTTCCGTTAAAACCATTTAAATACGTTTTGACGCTTTGAATTTAACAACCTTTTTTTCGTTTTAATGGCAGTGAAAAGCATTTTAACAGCCGTTAAATTTTGGAAATTTTTGTGAAAAAAAACGGCCATTAAAACTGTTAAAATCCGTTAAATTCATTTTTTTTCTATTAAATTCTGTTTTTTCATTTTTGAAATTTGAAAATTTGAATTTCAGCACTTTTTCCAGTTAAATTCCGTTAAAATCCATTTTTGCCTGTCCATTTGTTTCGTTTAACGGCCATTTTAACTGTAACGCTCCCAGTCCGTTATACCGTTAAAACGGCATCCTTTAAACCTTGTTTCAAAGTTCAAACTTCGAAGTCAAATTAAGATCTGCATCTACCTAGATAAGGTCGTGCATCTACCTAGATAAGGTCGTTACGTATCTCAAAACTCAAATATTCAAATAAACACTGTCAGATCACGACCACGGACAAATTTAGTCTGCAACCATTTTCATACTTAAAGTACGTAACATTGTCAGTACTGTTGGATGTCTCTTGAAAAAAGTGTTATTTAAAGGTTTTAAAAAAAATATTTTATAAATTTAAAACACATTTTTCAATGAGCATTCAATGGTGGATACAATGTTTAAATACTTTTAAGTCTGTAAACGTGCATACTAGCCTGTCCGTCGATCACATGTATCGCACCACGGTTCCTTTTTATCTTCTTCTTCGGCTTTCCAAAGAGAACCCAACCTTAGCTGAGAAGCCATGTCGAACTCCGGCAGCGCACACATCCTGGTTTTCCCTTACCCTGCGCAGGGGCACATGATTCCCCTTCTCGATCTCACCCACCAACTCGCCATCCGTGGCTTAACCATCACGATACTAGTCACCCCCAAAAATCTCCCTATTCTCAACCCTCTTCTCTCCAAGCTCCCATCCATCAAAACCTTGGTCTTACCCTTCCCAAATCACCCATCTATACCCCCTGGCGTAGAGAATATGAAGGACCTCCCACCCATTTACTTCCTCCCTATGATGCGCGCCATGGGTGAACTTTATTATCCTCTCCTCCACTGGTTCCAATCCCATACTTCACCCCCTATAGCCATCCTCTCTGATTTCTTTCTCGGGTGGACCCACCACCTTGCCTGCGAGATCGCCATCCCTCGCATTGTTTTCTGTCCATCTGGCGCGATGACTTTATCGGTCTCTCATTGCATGTGGCGTGACTTACCTAAGAGAGATGATCCCAAAGACCCCAATTGCTTGATTTCGTTCCCAAAAGTGCCAAATTCCCCGATTTACCCCTGGTGGCAGCTCTCCCCCATGTACCGTAGCTACAAGGAAGGAGACCCAGATTCGGAATTTACAAGAGAGGGCATGCTTGCCAACATAGCGAGTTGGGGAATGGTTTTTAACTCGTTCAATGAGTTGGAAGCCGTGTATTTAGATCACATTAGGAACGATTTGGGACATGAACGGGTTTGGGCGACGGGGCCTTTGCTTCCTCCTCATGATGATGACTCATCAGGGCCCACTGAGAGGGGTGGGTCCATCTCGGTCGCAGCTGGTGATGTGTTTTCATGGCTTGACACATGCCTCGATCATTCGGTGGTTTATGTTTGTTTTGGGAGCCAGGCGGTGCTGACGAATAAGCAAATGGAGGAGCTGGCGGCGGGGTTGGAGCAGAGTGGGGCCCGGTTTTTATGGTCTGTTAAGGAGGCAACAAGGGGACACGTGATAGGAGACTCCGGTATGGCTCCTTCTGGGTTTGAAGATCGGGTAGCGGGGAGGGGGCTTGTGATTAGAGGCTGGGCCCCACAAGTGTCGATATTGCAACACCGAGCCGTGGGTGCGTTCTTGACTCATTGCGGGTGGAACTCAGTCCTTGAGGCGCTAGGCGCGAGGGTATCAATGCTCGCGTGGCCAATGGGCGCTGACCAATACAACAATGCAACGCTTTTGGTTGACCAAATGGGGGTTGCAACACGAGTTTGTGAGGGGGTGGACACGGTTCCAAATGCAGCTGAGTTGGCTCAGACAGTGGCTAAATCAGTGAGTGATAACTGTTCGATGAGGGTGCGAACCATGAAGCTACGTAACGCTGCGTTGGATGCAATCAAGGAAGGTGGGAGTTCGTTCAAGGACTTGGATGGTTTAGTGAAAATTTTGTATGGACTTGGAGCCAAATGAACTGAAATATTAGGAGACGACCACCTTTTCTTTTTCCGCAACAATATCTGATACATGTTTATTATAAACAGAAGCTAAAAAAATTTCCTCTTTTTTCTAACGAGTGTCGCTTGTAGGGCTGTCAGTGGTTTGGGTTCAGATTGGATCTGGGCCCACTGACCGGATGGATGTTTATCCTCCCATTGGTAGATATTGATACAAAAAATCATCTTCTTTGATGATTTTTAGTCGTTGGTTCTAGTACTCAAAAAATTGGTTGAATTCAACGGCGAGAATCGGGCTGTTCTTTGATACCGACTTCGGTATCAAATTTTTGATGCCGAAGTCCCTCAATGTGCCACGTAGTAGACTCTTTCGGACCCACTGACTCCGTGAATATTTGGCCCACATCTTGGTGGACCCACACACCAAAAATCAGTGTGATTGGTGATTTCTAGCCGTAGGATTTGAGCACTTTTCATAATGGGCTTTATGAACAGGCCTATGAGTTGGATCCAAGCCCACGATGAAAAAGCACTCAAATCCAATGGCTAGGAATCACCAATCATACTGATTTTTGGTGTGTGGGTCCACCAAGATGTGGCCAAATATTCATGGAGTCAGTGGGCCCTAAAAAGTCTACTACGTTGCAAATCGAGGGACTTCGGCATCAAAATTTTGATACCAAAGTCGGTATCATAGATTTTTCCGCGAGAATCACGCCTTAAAAACTACTAAAATCTAATGGCTAGAGATTACCAATCACAGTGATTGTTGGTGTGTATATCCCACAAGGGTTGCGCTAAACATCCATGTTATCAGTGAGCCTAGATGGAATCGGTCAGTAACAAAAATGGTGTTTCCTCGCACCCAAAAGCGTCAGGTATACTTTCTTACATCTTTTTCGTAAAAATTGTGAGTAGAACTTTGCTGACCGCTGTGGGTCAGCACAGTTGCTCACCGTCACTATTCAGCAAAGTTACACACCGTCACTGCTCGGCAAAGTTACTGACCACCAATAATATGAACCACATGACAGAATGATGACCATATGGATGTTCGGCCAATACTTAGGTCGACCTGCAGACCAAAAATCAGCCTGATTAGGGATTTCAAACTTTTGGGATCTTTCTCCCCCAAATAATGGTCAATAAGGGCCTGTTTGGTACGTGAGAAAAAGAGTTCCAATTACTAATATTTAGCCAGATGAATATTATCTAGGCTAAATATTTGAGCATTTCAATATTTAACAATGATTGGTAACGTATTTAGCTTACTTTATTTTTTTTCCGATTTGTGTGGGTTCCACGTATTAAAGTAAGTCAAATATGGGTTAAGCGAGTGTGGGACCCACACATTAGGTCAAAGGATAAAAAAACTCATTTCTATCTTTTTGCATATTAAAAAATTTATTTTTATCAAATGTTTTCCCACCGAGGCGGGCAAATTTGTGGGCCCGGCTAAATATTCGGCGCGGGTAAGTGGTTGCCAAATACGTCCGGGCGAATATTAGCGCGCGCAAATATTTATTTTCCCGCCGTGGTGGCCTACCAGACATGCCCTTATACTCAAATTCCACGGTTAAAAATCGACCCAAGAAAATGACATGAATCCAACGCTTAAAAATCATTAATTAGGTTAATTTGTGGGTTGTATGTCCATCTAGGGTTAGGTGGCCAAACATCAATTTCAGAAATCTTTAAGAATTTGCCATGTGGCTCATATTGTGGGCAGTACGTAACTTTGTTGACTGCCACCCTTTCCGTCTCTACTTTTCTGTTATTCTCCTCTGCTGGCGTCTCTGGTTTCTTCGAAACACATCTATCCACTCTTCCAATCCCGCTCACACTACAGATATTCTCACCTTGAAAACTTCTTATTTTTCACCTACTACGATCTCCCCTTTGCCTACAATAATCGATCGATCACTCCCTTAAAAGGTTTTCTAAAAATTAATATGAATGCTGCTTGGACTCGGTCAAATTCACAAGTTGGCATGGGTTTCATTATATTATCAGAAATTCTTATTAGTAGGTGGTGTTCCCAATCGAGCACGCGATGCTAAGGAGGCAGAGACGAAGGCTATCTTGATCGCCCTTCAAGCAGTGAGCGATGCCGGTTTGGATCATCTGGTGGTGGAGGCAAATACAAAAAGGGGTTGTAGAGGCTTTCAGTTGGATTTGACGAACCTGGGTTGGTTTTCTTCTGGCACTGGTCCCAATATTTTGGACTTACTTGCATCTTTCTCTCAGATTTCTTTTTGTTTTTCATCACGTATAACTAATGGGGTGGCACATACTATAGCCCAGAGGGCAAAACTCTTCTCTCATTCTGTTAATTGGAATGTTTCACATTTGCATTATGATTTTTGTGCCACAATGGAAACGTTAAAAAGGGGTGGCCCATGCAATTGCTCGTCCAGATCGAGGATGTGTCAGCACTGAATGATTGAGGATGCAAAAGCTACTTGTCCCGCACCCAGCAAATTTTAAAATTAAGTTGTTTAAAATGTTCAACTCTCTCGATTTGCTCCGAATTCTCCTGCAAGGGTTTAATAATGTCTTCTCTTTCAAAACAATCATCATCATCATAAATGAACAATAAATTCCTTATAGAACATAACTTTCTGCAGAATACAAGACACTTATCACAACATAAGATTAATGGGAAAATTACCACAGGGCCAGGGTCTTTAAGAACAACCAAAGTTTAACGGAGGCCGTTTTAACGGTTAAACGGACTGGGGGCGTTACCTTTTAAACTGTTTAAACGGCTGTTAAAACGGATTGAAATGGTCAGGGGCAAAAATGAAATTAAACGGGTTTTAACGGTTTAAACGATTTTAATGGAAAAAATGAAAAAAAATGACGATGAAATTCAAATTTTGAAATTTTAAAAATAGAATTTAACGGAATTTAATGGAAATTAAACGGATTTTAACAGAATTAAACGGATTTAACAGCATTTTTTTTCACAAAATTTTCAGAATTAAACAGCTGTTTAAACGATTTTAACGGCCGTTAAAACAAAAAAAAATGGCCGTTTTATTCAAAATGATAAAACGTGTTTAAACGGTTCTAACGGAAACGGGCTTGGGGCGTTACCGTTTAAACGGCCATTTTTAAAACCATGAGAACAACCACCAAACGTTCCTTTGGTAAAAAAAAGGGGTGCCTTTTTTAAAGTTTGGCCAGGCACCCCCAATCAACTATTCAAAGCATGCTTTTGTCTCTTCATTATGAAAACACCTCATAGGCATGTACTTGATGTTATATATTTTGAGAGTTTTATGTAATTGAAAATCAAGTACTTGTTATTTTACAGTTTTTGAGAGTTGTGGTTTTGTAAGTGAACCTCTTTAGTCCCACATGGAAAAAGAAAAAGAAAAAGGTCACTTGATATATAAGTATTCATTATCTTATTGCTTTATAAAAGCTTGATAGTAGAGGTGATATGATACCATGTACGTGCGCACGCACACCACACTGGGCCAAGTCGGGCTCTGATTTGGACGAGCGCATTCGTATGCCCGTACCTATGGACACGAATAGCATTAACTCAATCTTATTATATAGAGAAATTAAAAATTATTAAAGAAATTTAACCAATATGATTCAAAACCAGTGAAGACACCCTATGTCGCAAATTGTTGTCTGAAAAGAATAAAAGAGATGGTGTATCTCAATTAGATTATTCAAGAAGAATTGGTAGTTTAATGTATGTTATGAACTATACTAGACCAGACATTTCATATGCAGTTAGTAGACTGAAGAGATACGCAATAAATCTAAGGCATAATCACTAGAATGCCCTTATTAGGGTGTGCATATATTTGAGATTTACTTTAGATTTTGGTTTACATTATACTGGTTATCCTTCTGTGCTTGAAGATTTCAGTGGTACTAATTGGATTTCAGATTCAGATGAATCAAAATCAACCAGTGGTTATATATTTACTTTAACAGGGGCTACAATTTCTTGGAATCGATAAAGTAAATATGCATATCGATCTAACGATGGAATCAAAGTTCATAATTCTGGATAAAACAGGAGAAGAGGTTGAGAAACTTCTTAATTGTTATATCTATTTGGCCAAAACCTGTACTTGCTATAGCATTACACTATGATAACCAAGTTGCAATAGCTAAGGAAAACAAATCATATAATGGCAAATCTCAACATATTCGTCAGAGACTTGACTCAGTTAAACAACTACTAATGGAATAATTTTCATAGACTTTATAAGGTGTAAGGAAAATCTAGCAGATCCATTTACTGAAAGCTTACCTAGAGAGATAGCTAACTTTACATCGAGGGGAGGGCCTAAAGCCTATATCAAGACTATAATGATAGAAACCCAACCAATATGAATAGGTTCAATGGGAAAACAAGTTATGGATAATCTAAAGTTACACTAAATTAGGAGTTCTGACTCCATCCCATCCCAATCTATTTTTTGGAGATGTTAAGTTATAAAATTCTTAATGAATCTATAGCTTGATTACCAAGTATACTATTGCAAGATATTCTTAACAGATTCACCTATGTGAGTGTGGAAGTGGGGCCACTTCTTATAAGAATTCAGGTTGACTCTCTAGAGTGCTCATGAAATCAAGAATTACTGATGGCCAAAAAGATCACAATCGTAAAAACTCAATAATGGAAGAATACTTGTTATGTGTAGTTTAATGTATAGGTTTACACCAACAATTGAACAGTTTCAAGACAACAAGGTCACTGTACCATTTAGTAAATCTAATAAATCTACACTAAGTAAAGGTTCAAATCCAAAAGACACCTTTACCTATACACGAATTTTCTGTTGCCTGTCCTCAAACTTTCATTTATTTTCTCTTGATTTTCTATCATGTGAGGGATTGCTATGTATTTTGAGAGTTTTATGTGATTGAAAATCAAGTACACTTGTTATTTTACAATTTTTGAGTGTTGTGGTCTTGTAAGTGGACCTCTTTAGTCCTACATGGAAAAAGAGAAAAAGGTCACTTGATATATAAGTGATCTTTGTCCCATTGCTTTGTAAAATCTTGGATGGTAGAGGTGATACGATATCACACGCGTACGCGCAAGCTACCCCATGCTGGATCGGGTTCGAATTCGAGTTTGGACGGGCGCACTAGTATGCCAGGACCTGCGGACACGAATGCCACCTCAATTTGGGGTCTCGTTGGCCTATGTACTTTTTAGTCAAAATTTATTTGAATTTTATTTTGACTCTTTAATTGATTTTGTAACCATCGATTAATAAATTTTGTAACCGACGGATCTCTTTTAACTTTACTAGCCATTTTTTATTGTTGAGTAAAAAATGCACGTGTCATTTATTGTTTTGTACTAGTGTTATTGGCCTGTGCTAAAGTACGGGGTATGAAATTAAAAGGAATTTCTTTATAAACAAAGAAATTCTTAAAAAAAAATAAAAACTTTCATAACTATATAAAAAATATCTAGAATAATTATGTTATCACATCCTTTAAAATGGTACTATAATTACGTAAGACTAAAATGTGTTCTTAGCGACTTCATAAATAAGATCTTTAAGATAAAAAAAAAACTACAATAATATACAATAAGCAAGACATCCTTATTAGTTTACAATTATTTTACATTATAATTCTTAACTAATACGGCCATATACATCAAATTGATCTTAAAAAAATTTTTTTTTTTATCCATATTCATACGTCTATTTGTTCTGAGGAGTGTTCCTCGTAGCCGAGAATAAAAATTGTCTCAATTTCTTTTTCTTTGGCTTGATGTGCGACTTCTCAAAGCTCTGGGTTTTCGAAAAATATATTTACCCACACTTCTGAATTCAGATAAGTGATCATGCTACAAAGGATCAGCTGATCACATTATTCTATCTTCATTTGTTGCCTGCCAAGCTCTATCAGTCCAAGCGGGTGCTAAAGAACTCGACAATTGCTATTAAGAATAACAGATTTGCGTCGATTCATCAGGCTATTTTCAATCTGTTATATACATATAGAATTAGATATTTATTTATTTAGGTGGATGAAAAAAAATGATATAAATAGGCTCCGATTAATCTGAATAAAAATATAGATAAAAAAATAAAAAGAAAATAGAAATTCAAAGGAGTGGAGGAGACATGCCTGCAATTTTTGTGGAAAGTTGTGTAAAGATCACTGATGTTTTCTCTATCTATGTACAATTTTTGTCTAATTAAACAGAAAAATAAAAAAAATAATGAAAAAGTAATCTAAAAAAGAGAAAAATATACAATGAGGCAAAAAAAAAATACATGGTCAATAAGTTGATTAGCCCGCATCAATGTAGAGAAATTTTTAACTCCTGCATCTTTTGTCAGGAGACGTTTCAGCCATTGAACAATGGAGGAAGATATTTTATACAGAAAGCAGAGACATTTTAGGAAGTTTTAGGTAAAAAAAAGCATAGATTGACGTTTTAGGAAAGCCTAGAGACATTTTAAGGAGAGTTTTATGAAGTTTTAAAAAAATAAAGAGACATTTTAAGAATAAAAGACATTTTAAGAAACTAAATAGACGTTTTAAGAGAGAAGATAGACGTTTTGGATAGTATGTAATAGTTTTGAAATAATATACACTTAATGTAATTAATTCAATTTTGATATAGTCATTAATTATATTAATGCAGGAAGGAAGAATATGTGATAGAAAATTCTGTGTCGATGATATGACACTCTGCATGAGGAGAGTGCCACGTCAACTTGATGTGGGGGAGAGAGAGGGACGCTACCCACTTCTCTGCTATAGTATAGATATATACCCCTTCTCTTTGTTTAACACACAAACACAAACATTCTATCTCTCTTCTCTCTAGTTTTCAACATTTTTTCTCTTTTTTAATTGAGGACAGTCCATTGCTCGAGTTCGTCAAAACTCCGATACTTATTGTGCTGCCTTATCAGAGTTGAAGCTGTTGAATCCTAGGAGGTGATCATTTATGACACCAACAACATCACCGTTAATTGTGGGGGACTAATTTCGCCTTAAGATATCATGAAATCACATGCCTCGATTAATTGCTTTGGATCGATAAGTTTTTCTTTTGCTTCATATTCCTAATTCTAAATATTATTCCTCTCTGATTTTGTAAGGTTTTCATTTATTAATTATTCGTGTTACTTGTTGCCTGATCAACTTATTGGATATAACACTTGATACCATATTATGCTGTTTTGCTTTTTACAGAAAATAAAAGAGAGGGAGAGAACGAGTTGCAACCATCTCCCTTAATTTCTTTCTTAATTTATTCTTCGGCATGCTCGTTGTGTTGCAGTTCTTCTCTGACCACCTCACCGCTCTATCTCTAGCCACCTAATAGGTGGCTACATGGAAGACTCCTTGGGTTGAACATGGAGTCTTCCTACAAATCTTGTCCTCGTAAAGCCCGAAATCCCCCCACACAACTCTCCCCTCTCTCTCTCTCTCACACACACACATACTAAACTTCTAGAACATCTCTTTCTCCCTATCTCTTTCTCTCAGCCATATGATTTGCTAGGACACAAGATTGGCAATTTACCCCACTTGCGGATTTATATATATATTGGTAACAACTCTATTTTGTTGTAACATTCTGAGGTACTTATAAATACACCATTTGACACTCTTTTGGCCCACTAACTCGTGAGTTATAGTCCACCACTCGAAGGACCTATAAATAAAAAAATCATCTTGATCGGTGATCTTTTGTCGTTGGATTAGAGCACTTTTAGGTACACTATGCAAACGGCCAAAGATCACCAATCTAGCTGATTTTCGGTATGTAAGTCCATGAAGGGTGGGCAATCATTCATGCGTCAGCGGACCAAAACAGCCAAACGTGTTTCTAATCCAAATCTTTTGGGTTTTCTCTCAACAACTGGTATAAATAGGAACAAAAATGCAACAACTAGTATAAAAAAGACCAAAAGGTCTCTTGTTCTATTTGTACTAGTTTGTATTAATTGATATAAAAAGAATACTAAAAAGTTAATTCTGGTTTTGTTTGTACCAATTTGTTGCATTTGGGTCTCCTGAACCCCATCACTTAAGTTTTCTGAGGAGAAAATTAGGTGGGTTTTCCATTTTATTTCAAGATCATCATCTGGTTCTATTCTTCATTTCAGTGATTGATTCATGAAACATCCCCATTTGATGCATTCTTGGATGTTGTTTTCATCTCGATTTGTGAACCAGGGGCCAAAAAATCGGGTGAAGCTTTTTTATTTTATTCACTTCCTCATGCGTTGTTTATGTGATTTGAGAGTGTCTTTAATGCATTCATGGAATTTTCTCATATGGGTTCTCAATTTTTAGTGATTATCTGGACTTTTGAATTAGAGTCTGAAAATTCATATTATTGCTTTTGTTTAATTGTTTTACCTCCACACGCATGGTTAATTTGATCTAAGTGTTTTTCTAGTCAATTCATTGACATTTCTCATTTGGGTTTCGAAATTTTTGTCTAGAAATCAGGTGGGTGGTTCGATTGTTCCATGCATGGTTTCAATGGTCTTAACATTTGCATTTTGGAGGTTTTTCTATCTCGTTTGTAGGTTTTATATTGGATCCAATTTTTCGATGCATCCATGGATATTTTTCATTTGGACACTCCAAATTATGATGTATTTGATCACAATACATACTTTTGTCTTGATCTTCAATCATGCAAGCTCATTATACATATTTTCTTTTTGTATTGTATTGATTTTTTTTTTACCATTTGAGTTCTTTGTTTAACATTAATTTCATCTATAGTCGGCGATCCTATTGGAATCGGATATCCAAGACTCGAGTGCCCCTTACAAGCTGATTGTAGACGGACAAAGATTTGCATTGCGTGAAAGGGTGAGAGATGCAGTCGCTAAGTCATGGGTACCCCGCCTTATTTATTTGAATTTTCTTGGTGTCAAGGCTTGACATCCAATTTTTTCGATGGGGAGGATGATAGTCAGAATACAAGGAGAAGTGTAAAGATGGAGATGGAGAAGAGAACTCTTGTTCTATTTTTTTAAAAGACAAAACAAAAGATGATGACAAACGTACGAGCAATTATGGGTCTCTTTGGAATAGGGAGAGAAAAGACTTTCAACAATGGAATTCGTGTGCCAGGCCAAATTTTCAAAAAGGCACCTCCTTGTAGCCAAATAAACAACCATTCTGTCGTCTGGGGCTGTAATTGCAAACTTACTTCCCCTGAGGTAAGTTTCCTAAAATTAATTTATAAAGGAGAGCAACATCAATAGGAGTCTAAGAATCCAACATGAAATACATGCAACCGAGTAGAAATCTCAATTGACTTTCCATTAATTACCAACTATAAGGAGTCCACCCTCCCTTCTAAAGTATTGCTTCAATCAATCACATCGATTTGGCACACTTGCAATTTGCGATATCTTGAGAATTGAAAATGAATCCGTTATAAACTTGTCCTTGAGCATCTTCCCACCTCCAAGTTCTTTCAAGAAATCCATACCCCCATCAAGGATTACAACCCCAACCCACTAGCGAGGCCAAAAGTCTTTTTACATCGAGAGGCTTGATTTAACTTCATGTAATACTTTGATTGCTTCTTTCCTTATTTGGCTGGTTGGAACAATTCTTTTACTAGTACTAGCCTTTAGGAATCCATATAATTTTCACCTTATGTCACACTTATGTCAATTCGAAGTTTGGGCTGGTGAACCTGTTTGCGTCGCGGTGTTGTTTGAAGTCATTCACGTATCCATGTGTTGGTACGCGCTGGAATCGTTGCGGCCTGGCTTGTTTCTGGCCATTGGGTGTTGAACAACTTGTTGGGCATTTAGATTTGTATTGCGTTTGTGAGTCATGCCCGCCTTCGTAACATCAGAATATGTACGCTGCTCCTCGTTTGATTGGCTGTGTACGATATATTATGGATTTTCTTATCAAAGAAGCTCTATGGAGCCAATGTTATGGTCTCGGACCTCTCAGTCGCTACACAACAAGCGTCTAATCTTTCTCTCTTTTGGTTGTGTTCCGCGCTCAGTTAATACGGTTGCTCATATATACTGTGGCATCTAAGACACCCGACTATTTAACTCCCTTTGTTTGGGCTTCCAACTTTCCTAAATGGCTTTCTGTGGCCCTGGGGAAAGATGGATCCTCTCGTCCCTTGTTGTTTGTTTGTTTCTTTGTTTCTGTGGCCCTGAGGGGTGATGTGTGCTTTTACACCAAAAAAAGACCGAAGACCCCCTTCTCCGTGAATAGTTTAGAGAACACCAAAGAAGCAAACCTATCAAAAAAAAAAACCCAAAGAAGCAAAACAGGGGTAGTTTTGGGATATTTGGATTGCACACGCAAGAAAGGCCTTCCTCCATTAATAAGTAGAATAGATGATCTGTACTTACAAAAAAAAAAGTAGTGCCCATTTATATTATAACATAGTACCCACGCTTAGAATAGACAAAAACTCTAGCAACAGACCACGACGCGAAGGATTCTACTCCTAGACCACTCAAATCATTTTTCTAACACATAAATGTCCATTTCCTTGCCCCCATCATTTATGTTCATTTGGCACACAATTTTTTTACCAAACCATCCAAGTCCATGAACGAGCTCCCACCATCCCTGACTGCATCCACGCGGCCTTATGCAGCTCCACGGTTCGGACCCTCATCGAACAGTTTTCACTCACTGATTTAGCCACTGCCTCAGCCAACTCAGCTGCATTTGGAACCGTGTCCACCCCCTCGCAAACTCGGGTTGCAACCCCCACTTGGTCAACCAAGAGCATTGCATTAGTGTATTGGTCAGCCCCCATCGGCCAAGAGAGCATCGGTACCCCTGCGACGAGCGCCTCAAGTACTGAGTTCCACCCGCAATGTGTCAAGAATGCACCCACGGCTCGGTGTTGCAGTATCGACACTTGTGGGGCCCAGCCTCTAATCACAAGCCCCCTTCCCGCTACCCGATCTTCAAACCCCGAAGGAACCATACCGGAGTCTCCTACCACGTGTCCCCTTGTTGCCTCCTTAACAGACCATAAAAATCGGGCCCCACTCTGCTCCAACCCCACCGCCAGCTCCTCCATTTGCTTATTCGTCAGCACCGCCTGACTCCCAAAACAAACATAAACCACCGAATAATCGACGCATGTGTCAAGCCATGACAACACATCACTAGCTGCAACTGAGCTGGACCCACCCCTATCAGTGGGCCTCGATGAGTCATCATTATGAGGAGGAAGTAGAGGCCCCACGACCCAAACCCGTTCATGTCCCAAATCCTTCCTCAAGTGATCTAAGTACACTGCTTCCAACTCATTGAACGAGTTAAAAACCATTCCCCAACTCGATATGTTGGCGAGCATGCCATGTCTTGTAAATTCCGAATCTGGGTCTCCTTCCTTGTAGCTACGGTAGATGGGGGAGAGCTGCCACCATGGATAAGTCGGGGAATTTGGAACTTTTGGAAACGAAATCAAGGCATTGGGGTCGTTAGGATCATCTCTCTTAGGTAAGTCACGCCACATGAAATGAGAGACCGATAAAGTCATCGCACCAGATGGACAGAAAACAATGCGAGGGATGCCGATCTCGCAGGCGAGGTGGTGGGTCCACCCGAGAAAGAAATCAGAGAGGATGGCTATTGGGGGTGAAGGATGGGATTGGAACCAGTGGAGGAGAGGATAATAAAGTTCACCCATGGCGCGCATCATAGGGACGAAGTAAATGGGTGGGAGGTCCTTCATATTCTCTACGCCGGGGGGTATAGATGGGTGATTTGGGAAGGGTAAGAGCAAGGTTTTGATGGATGGGAGCTTGGAGAGAAGAGGGTTGAGAATGGGACGGTTTTTGGGGGTGACGAGTATGGTGATAGTTAAGCTACGGGTAGCGAGCTGGTGGGTGAGATCGAGAAGGGGTATCATGTGCCCCTGCGCAGGGAAAGGGAAAACCAGGATGTGTGCGCTGCTGGTGTCCGGCATATCTTCTCAGATGGCTGGGGTTCCGTTTGGAATGCGGAGGAAGAAAAAAGGTTCTGCTGTGAGATATATTTTCTGTCCCATCGATAAAACAAAGTTTCTACTTTCTACGCCTTTATCGAGGTTATGTTCGATGCTACGAGCCTATGACGAGTAAAACTTCTGTCAGAGCAGTCTCACAGATGTTTCTGTCACAATGAAAATCACAGGCCACGTGGTACATTCTTAGTGGACACTGACCGTTTGGATGTTTGGCCAGTCCCTTAGTGGATCTCTAAACCTAAAATAAGCCCGATTGGTGATTTCTAAGAGATTCAATTGAAGTTATTTTCATTGGTTGATTTTAACGGTACGAATTCGAGCAGTATTGAGAGTTATTTGGATCAAAGATCCAAAGGTTATAAATGACTAATCAGGCGGATTTTTAATTTAGAGGTCAACTGAGCGACTGGCCAAACATCCATACGGTCATCTTCCACTAATAGTGTGCCACATGGCATGCTATTTTCATTGTGACCGAAGGACTCAAATCTAGTATGCGACTGTTCCATACTTAAAAGTATGCAAACTGTGTATCCACCATTGAATACTCCTTGAAAATTGTGTTTTTAATTTATAAAATATTTATTTTTAAAACATTGAAATAGCACATTTTCCAAGGGACATCCAACCGTACCGACACTGTTTGCATACTTTTACGCTGCCATCTGGGCCTCCTGACCGCGTGGATGTTTAGCTAATCCCTTGGTGGATATGCACACCAACAATCACCATGATTGGTAATCTCTAGCCATTAAATTTTAGTACTTTCTAAGGAGTAACCATATCCGTTTGATTAAACCTTTTTTGATGTACTAAAATCCATGCGGTCAGTGCGTAGATGGAAGAGGTGAGTAACAAAATAACGCTACTTGACGTTCAAAAGGGCCAGGTCCCTTGTTACATCACGATCCAAATGAAAAAGCAAAAAGATAAGATTTTTTGGGAGAGCTATAGCTGAGATGAGCAGTTTTGATCGACATTTTAGTTATGATAAAATATGTAACAAGGTATGCCGGAAACTTTTTCAAATGCGGAAGCATGATTTTTGTTACTCACCGCTGTCATCTGGGTCCACTGACCGCATGGATGTTTGTCCCATCCCTTGTTGTATATACATACCAAAAGTCACCTTGATTGGTAATCCCTAACCATTAGATTTAGTACTTTTTACGGTGCTCTTATAGCCGTTGAATTCAACCTTTATTTGAGTACTAAAACCAACTGCTGAAAATCATCAAACAAGCTGATTGGATTTTGTATGAATGGCTACTAAGGGGTGGACTAAACATCCATGCGGTCAGTGGGCCCTTTAGAACCACCTTCTAGCTTCGCATGAGCTAACACCCCCAAACTTTGAAGTAGCTAATACTTAATTTTCTTTTTTCCATAGCTCGCAAGGAGTAACATCGGGTTTCTTATGAGGTGCTTGATTCAGTACATGACATGATGTCATTAGTGCTTCACTTCATAAGGTATTGTCAATCCTAAATTGGTAAGCATGGTATTTACCATTTCTACCCAAGTTTGATTTTTTTTTTTGCTACACCATTTTGTTGAGGAGTCTTGAGAGTTGAACTTTCTCTTGCTATTCTACATTTCTGACAAAATTTCTCAAGTTCTGAAATAGTATACTTACTTCCTCTGTTTTACCTAAAGATCTTAATCTTCTAACCAAGATGAGTTTCCACTTCTACTTTATAAGCTTCAAATTTCTCAAATGACCTCGTCTTTGTATCTCAGAAGATACACATAAGTGTACCGAGATGAGTCATCTATAAAAGCGACAAAATATTTCTTCCCATCTATACTATATTCGATCGTGTCATAGAGATTTGAATGAATAAGATCGAATATCTTTGTGTTTCGCTCAACTGACTTAAAGGGTTTCTTAGTGATTCTACATTTACTGTATATAATGCATCTATCACACTCTTTTATCAGTCCTTGATTAATCATACAATTTATAGACTGGTAATTAGTGTGACCTAGTTGACCATTCCATAAATCGCGAGACTCAATGATATAAGCAGAAACATTTATTTCATTAGTAACATTGAGTTTGAACATTCCATTAGATATGTATTCCTTGTTAAAGAAAATACTATTTTTGGACAGAATAACCTTGTCAAATTCAATGACTATCTTGAATCCATACTTCCTGAAAAGAGGACTTGAAACAAGACTTTCTGATGTTTGGCACGTGGAGAACTTCTTTTAGCATGATTATCTTCCCTAAAGTGAATTACAATTCAACACTCCTTTTACTAATTATAACCTTTGATGTAGAAGAGTTTCTCATGTACATTGGCATTTCTTCCCCGCGCTAGTTGATAGGTCTTGAATGCATTTGTCATCTACAATGTGATGGATAGGTCCTGTGTTGATCCACCATTCAGCCCTATTGCTCACCATGTTCACTTCAAAAACCATCGCCACAAATTTATCTTTGTTGTCAATATTACTTTTACAATCCCCACAATACTCGAAAAAGTGATCGTTCTTACCACAAACGTAGGATTCTTTGTTCTTCATATTCTCCCTTTTGAATTTATTGTCCTATTGGTATCAAGTTTACTCTTATATCGTTCTTCTTCTTGTCGAAATTCTTTTTAAACTTTTCTTCAATCACGTGGGCCTTGATTGGCCCATCATTGGCATCTTTCTTCTCATGAAAATGTGACTCATTTTCAATCCGAAGATGTAACATCAACTGCTAGAGTGTGAGGATTTCTTTCTTATGCTTCAGTTTGTTCTTGTACTGTTTCCATGGAGGAAATTTTGTGATGCATGATAGCTCCAACATGAAAAGTTTCATCGAGTTTCATGTTGATGTTAGATATTTCATCAACAATCAATTGAAAATCTTGAACTTAACATCCATTTTTAATCAACCATCTTGAAATCAAGATAATTGTTTAGAAGAAACTTTTTAGTTCATGTTCTTCGGCAATATAAATGCTAGTGAGCATATTTCTCAAAGTTCTTAATTTGTCTATTTTGATCTTTTTTAAAAACTACTCAAAAAGATTGTTAAACCACCCATTGATAATATATTTACAACACATTTAATCACTTTCTTCCCACTTGGCGATTTTATCATTAATTGCAATTTTGTTCTTCAGTTATCATACCCAAGATTGACTTCTCAGGACATATTTCAAAGAGAATGTATGCAATTTTAAGATGTCTAACGAAAAATTTTATTTTTTGTTGCTATCGTTGAAAATTATTCTCGTCAAAACGGTCAAAACCAAGAAGAACAACACCAAAAGAAGAGGATGCAGCCGTAGAAACAAAATTATCTTCAAATTGTTAGAACTATATATATAAATATATTTGGCTGTAATTCACTTATATATATTATGTATAATTAATCAAATAAGATATAACTGAGTCCAACTTAGAGTCGCATGATTGCTTCTTGAAGATAGTTGGAACCAAACACAAAGATGCAAGGGACTACAGGCAACACTCTCTCTAGGATTCAACAAGCTAGACTTAATCTAATTCTCAACACGATTAGACGCCCTTTAAAGGTCGATGTAGGAATTTCTTTTACAGATTGCCCAATACAAGAAATAAATCAAGTTTAAACCATTCGATCAGAATCACGTTTAAATTGATAAAAATCTCATTTCAAATAGGAAAAAATTGATAATAATAAATAAAAATTAAATAGGTCCCCTGAACTATGAAAAAGTCTCTAAGCTTCCTTATGTTGGGAGAAGTTTGGAATCACTCTTGTTGCTTCTGATGTACGCTCCAAGTGTTGAGTCATTTTAGCTTCTTGGTGGTCTTATATATACTACCTATGGGTGGCTTATTAGATGCATTTCCATTTAAATGGACCTTTAATTTAGGGTTAACAACTAATTCCATTACGTTTCTTATGTAACTATCACTTGAGGAAAACAAGATTCACGAGGAAAATATCGAAAGTCCATCTTGTTTGTAAAGATTCTTTTAAGTTCAATTTAATAAAATTCTTTTGAAATACTAATTCAACACATGCTAGATTGTGGAGAGAAACTATAGAAGTACCAACTTCAGGAATTGATAGGTCCAAAGAGAATTATTCAGTCATTTTATCTTCTAATAGTTGTGGGAGTGCGTTCCAGCCATCGCGATAATTTTTTCAATAGTTCATTTAAATTTTTCTGCTGGCCGGTCATGGTAATTTTTCTAATCACCGTGAAAATTTTTCTAGTGGTTGTGGTAATTTCTCTAGGCACTACCATAAAATATAATCCATTCATGAGGATTAAAATTATATACCTCAAAGATTTTAGTACGTGATAATTCGTATATAGGTAAGTGTATGATATTAAATAAATACTAGCCATAACGCAATAGAAAATAAAAGTCCAGCCAACATATATAGTGAAGTTCATTTCAGGTCTGCTTGGTTAAACGAAATCTAGGAGAAGAACAATATTAGCTCTTTGTCAGCTACTTAGAGCCGAAATGGAGTTGGCCATATCAGCAGGCCCTGCCGACATGGAATATTTAGTACTTGTAGCCCAGCTGACATGGCCAATTCCATGTTGATCGGTGCTGACATGATGAGTTTTTGATGGCTTTCCCAAGGCTAGTTTGACATCTGTCTTGCTCATGAGCTCATAGCTTGATTTTACTACTGTCTATCTATTCTCATCGGTTTCACAACTCACTATGTTCACAACCTTTTTCGATCTCCTCGCTTTTCTTCTAGTTTTGGTATGCACTGGAATACTTCCTAACATCAAAGTATGTGCGTTGCTCCTTATTTGCTTGGTTGTGTATGGAGCCAATGTTATGGTCTCGGTTGCTACACGACAAGTGTCTAATCCTATTCTCAGGGCTGCAATTGATAACGAATTAACTGGAGCTACCGGTGAAGATTGTCTTCCAAAGAAATTTGATGGGTGGAGCCGGAAGCAATGCATCGGATTTCATGATGCTTTCTTTGCCAATGGGATTTCATGATGCTTGGTCTTTTGAATGATTTAAAAATATTTATACGAAAGGGGGTTTCGGTACTGCTCAACGATGAGAAAGAGAGGAAAAGGGGTTTTGGGTACGTGCACAAATCAAAGAGGGGTGCAATTATCGATTTCTTATATTTGGAGTAGGTGCACTCACAAAAAAGGAATGCAACCAGAACCACATGCATTTATTTTATATATAGAGCACATAGTAACACTTGATATATAACACCATGTGGAGGATTCTACTCCTAGACCACTTGTTGATCCTCGGATTCAAACCAGACGAATCCTCCAAATATCATTTTCTATCACTCATATCATTTTTCTAACGCATAAATGTCCATTTCCTTTGCCCCATCATTTATGTTCATTTGGCTCCAACTCCACACAAAACTTTTACCAAATCATCCAAGTCCATGAACAAGCTCCCACCTTCTCTGATTGCAACCAACGCGGCCTTACGCAGCTCCATGGTCCGGACCCTCATCGAACAGTTTTCACTCACTGATTTAGCTACTGCCTGACCCAACTCAGCTGCACTTGGAACCGTGTTCACCCCCTCGCAAACTCGGGTTGCAACTCCCATTTCGTCAACCAAGAGCGTTGCATCAATGTATTGGTCAGCCCCCATCGGCCACGCGAGCATCGGTACCCCCGCGATGAGCGCCTCAAGTATTGAGTTCCACCCGCAATGAGTCAAGAATGCACCCACGGCTCTGTGTTGCAATATGGACACTTGTGGGGCCCAGCCTCTAATCACAAGACCCCTCCCCGCCATACAAACCTGGCTCTACTCTGCTCCAACCCGGCTGCCAGCTCCTCCATTTGCTTATTCGTCAGCACAGCTTGACTCCCAAAACAAACGTAGACCACTGAATGATCGGTACATGTGTCAAGCCATGACAACACATCACCAGCTGCAACCGAGATGGACCCACCCCTCTCAATGGGCCCCGATGAGTCATCGTCGAGAGGGGGTAGCAAAGGCCCCACGGCCCAAACCCGTTCATGTCCCAAATCCTTCCTAATGTGATCTAAAGACACGGCTTCCAACTCATTGAACGAGTTAAAGACCATTCCCCAACTCGCTATGTTGGCGAGCATGCAATCCCTTGAAAATTCCGAATCTGGGTCTCCTTCCTTATAGCTACGGTACATGTGGGGGAGCTGCCACCAGGGGTAAGTCGGGGAATTTGGAACTTTTGGGAACGAAATCAAGCCATTGGGTCGTTAGGATCATCTCTCTTAGGAAAGTCGCGCCACGTGCAATGACAGACCGATAAAGCCATCGCACCAGATGGACAAAAAACAATGCGAGAGATGCCAATCTCGCAGGCGAGGTGGTGGGTCCACCCGAGAAAGAAATCAGAGAGGGTTGCTATAGGGGGTGAAGGATGGGTTTGGAACCAATGGAGGAGAGGATAATAAAGTTCACCCATGGCGCGCATCATAGGGAAGAAGTAACTAGTTGGGAGGTCCTTGACATTCTCTACGCCGGGGGGTATATATGGGTGATTTGGGAAGGGTAAGACTAAGATTTGGATAGATGGGAGGTTGGAGAGAAGAGGGTTGAGAATAGGGAGGTTTTTGGGGGTGACTAGTATGGTGATGGTTAACCCACGGATAGCGAGTTGGTGGGTGAGATCAAGAAGGGGTATCATGTGCCCCTGCGCAGGGTATGGGAAAACCAGAATGTGTGCGCTGCTGGTGGTGTTCGGCATGTCTTCTCAGGTTGTTGAGGTTCCCTTTGGAATGTTGTGAGAAGTTTTTGGTCCCATCGATCAAGATTCAAAACCAAGTTCCACGCCTTACTGTCGAGGTTGTGTTGGAGTCTACGACTCTGAGTGCCCTCTAAACGTGCCACGTAGTACACTTTTCGACCATCTAACATAATTTTTCGGAAAAAGACGTAATAAGGTAGACCGGACACATCTTGGCGTCAGGCCTCCTGATTGCATGGATGTTTAGCTAACCCCTTGGTGGATATGCACACAAACAATCACCCAGCCATTAGATTTTAGTACATTCTAAGGAGAAATTATATACGTTGGATTAAAAAAAAAATTATGTACTAGCATCCATGCGTCCAGTGGCCGAGTAACAAAAAAATATGTTTTGTCATGTGTTTTTTTTTTACCATTAACCAGGCAAAAAATCAGCTATATTACTGATTTTTAACCGTTTATTTGTAGTTTTTACATGTGTTAATTTTTAACCATTGATCTAAGTGGGCCTACATGCAATAAATCAGCTTTATTAATGATTTCTAACCGTTGATCCCTAGTTTTGTCATGTGTTTATTGTTAACCATTGAATCAGCCCGATTTGTATATTCTAACCATTGATTTCTAATTTTTTTCATATATTTATTTTCAGCCATTGACCTCGGTGGACCTACAGGCCAAAAATCAGCATGGTCATTGATTTCTAACCGTTTATTTGGAGTTTTTCTTTTCATTTGTTTATTTTTAACCGTGTGATTTGAGCATTATTTGGGTTATAAAGATCCAAAGGTTAGAAATCAGCATTATTTGTGATGTGAAAGGCTGATTTCGTTTTGGGGGAGAAGATAAAACAGTGGAGGAGGGTCGGACGGGAAATAATTTTTGTTTTAAAAAAATTTACCTTGGTAAACAGTGCTGGTTTGTTCATCCGTGCGGAGTGTGTACCACGTGGCTCATAAAAGTCTTTGAAGTTTCAATTAGTTCCAGATTGAACTGTCCGTCCCTAAATTTCTTGTTAAATCTTCCGTGAAAACATTGACCCGGCCCTAATCAAGGGTTTATATAGAAAATAAACACATCTAAAGCATGGTTTTAAAAATGGCCGTTTAAACCAAAACGGCCGTTTAAACGGTAACGCCGCAAGCCCGTTTCCGTTTGAACCGTTTAAACCCGTTTTATCGGTTTTGAAAAAAACGGCCGTTAAAATTGTTTAAACAGCCATTTAATTTTGAAAAATTTTGTGAAAAAAATGCCGTTAAAACCTTTTAAATCCGTTAAATTCTGTTTATTTATTTTTATTTTTTTTTCAAATTTTAAAATTTAAATTTCAGCGCCACTTTTTCTGTTTTTTTCCGTTAAAATCCGTTTAATTCCGTTTTTTTTCATTTTTGCCCCTGACCGTTTCAATCCGTTTTAACAGCCGTTTAAATGGTTTAAACGGTAACGCCCCCAGTCCGTTTAACCGTTAAAACGGCCTCCTTTAAAAAGATAGAAAAAAATTTAGCATTGCTCATCCCTTTTGCAGAGAAAAATTTCGCTGGTCATGTTTTCTTTGAAATTTGACATACCGCCCACAATTTGAAAAAGCTGACTTATCCCCTATAACTTGGTCCACTGTCTAATGACCACCATTGACTAACTAAATAATTTTTAACCACCCTTAACCAACTAACCAAGGGTTTAACATGGGTTGGGTTTAGGACTTGAGGTACATTTCAGATATTTTGGGAGGGGAACCTTCCCGGGACCAGCGAATCTTTCTTCCTTTAAGCAGACCACTAGAGATGCTCTAAGCCCATAAGCCATTAATATTAATATGAGAATTTTTGGCATACCCCCCATGTTTTCTTTGAAATTTGACATACCCCCACAATTTGAAAAAGCTGACTTACCCCCTATGACTTGGTCCACTGTCTAATGACCGCCGTTGACTCGTATTGACTAACTAAATAATTTTCAAAAGCCTAAAATGCCCCTCCCTTCCTTCAACTTTCCATCACAACAGTTGGGGTTTTGGTTGAAACCCTAACCCAAAATCAAATGGCTGTACGGTGGTCGGCTCGCCAGAGTGGTGGCCGGCCACCACTCTGGGAGCAAATTTTTAATTGTTTTGTGCCCACTTTGTCAAGTAGATGTTGCAGTTTGTCTCTTCATGTTAATTGCAAATTAGAACAATTAGATATTATATGGCCTTCTGTGAAAATCTTTGTACGAAGAAGACTTCTCGAGTCTTTTGAGTTACCTACGACTAGTCTTATGCAAGCCATATTTGCTTAATCAATGTAAATACTTTCGTCGAGATGGACTATAAATTTACTCTGCACCCTCAAGGCTTCTTGGGAATCCTTGCCACCAATCTTAGTTGTCTTTGCCTCAGAAACTTACCCTGATGTATGATCCTCAAGTGCTTCCTGTGCCTCAGGTGCACCATTTAACTGTTCTTCGTCATTTAGTTTCCCACCAAATATTTGATTCCTAATACCAAAATAGGTATAATGGGCTTGACCTAACTTTATTTTATCAAAAGCCCAGTCCAAATCAGGCCTAATTATTTAGAGGACTTTACAAACAAGCCAAGCACACCCCACTGGGCCTATTACTAAAGCCTAAGTCCAACAGCAAAAGAGGAATGATAGCAAGTAGTTGCATATTTGAATTAAAGGTGTGGTTTTCGAGGCAATCTTCTGAAGGGGTTGCTTGCTACTATTCGTCAACTGAAAATTGATGTAAAACGGGTCACTGAGCAGTTTCTTAAATGTCAAGATCAGAGGAAATCAAGCCGAAAGAGTAGTTTCATTTCCTTACCCCATCATTTCTGTTCATTTGGCTCCAAGTCCACACAAAACTTTCACCAAATCATCCAAGTTCTTGAACGAACTCCCACCTCCCTTGATTGCATCCAACGCGGCGTTACTCATCTCCATGGTTCGGGCCCTCATCGAACACTTATCACTCACTGATTTAGCCACTGTCTGAGCCAACTCAGCTGCACTTGGAACCGTGTCCGCCCCCTCGCAAACTCGGGTTGCAACCCCCATTTGGTCAACCAACAGCGTTGCATCAATGTATTGGTCAGCCCCCATCGGCCACGCGAGCATCGGTACCCCCGCTACGAGCGCCTCAAGTACCGAGTTCCACCCGCAGTGAGTCAAGAATGCACCCACGGCTCGGTGTTGCAATATGGACACTTGTGGGACCCAGCCTCTAATCACAAGACCCCTCCCTGCTACCCGATCTTCAAACCCGGAAGGAACCGTACCGTACGCTCCTACCACGTGTCCCTTTGTTGCCTCCTTAACAGACCATACAAACCGGGCCCCACTCTGCTCCAACCCGGCCGCCAGCTCCTCCATTTGCTTATTCGTCAGCACGGCTTGACTCCCAAAACAAACATAAACCACGGAATGATCGATGCATGCGTCAAGCCATGACAACACATCACCAGCTGCAACCGAGATGGACCCACCCCTTTCAGTGGGCCCCGATGAGTCATAATTATGAGGAGGAAGTATAGGCCCCACGGCCCAAACCCGTTCATGTCCCAAATCTTTCCTAATCTGATTTAAATACACGGCTTCCAACTCATTGAACGAGTTAAAAACCATTCCCCAACTCGCCATGTTGGCGAGCATGCCATCTCTCGTAAATTCCGAATCTGGGTCTCCTTCCTTGTAGCTACGGTAGCCAGGGGAGAGCTGCCACCAGGGGTAAGTCGGGGAATTTGGAACTTTGGGAAACGAAATCAAGACATTAGGGTCGGTGGGATCATCTCTCTTAGGTAAGTCACGCCACATGCAATGAACAAGCGCTAAAGTCATCGCACCAGATGGACAGAAAACAATGCGAGGGATGCCGATCTCACAGGCGAGGTGGTGGGTCCACCCGAGAAAGAAATCAGAGAGGATGGCTGTAGGTGGTGAAGGATGGGATTGGAACCAATGGAGGACAGGATAATAAAGTTCACCCATGGCGCGCATCATAGGGCGGAAGGAAATGGCCGGGAGGTCCTTCATATTCTCTACGCCGGGGGGTATAGATGGGTGAGTTGGGAAGGGTAAGACCAAAGTTTTGATGGATGGAAGCTTGGAGAGAAGAGGGTTGAGAATAGGGAGGTTTTTGGGGGTGACTAGTATGGTGATGGTTAAGCCACGGATAGCGAGTTGGTGGGTGAGATCGAGAAGAGGTATCATGTGCCCCTGTGCAGGGTAAGGGAAAACCAGGATGTGTGCGCTGCCGGAGTTCGACATGGCTTCTCAGCTGGGGTTGAGTTCTCTTTGGGATACGTGTAGCCAACGATATATCGCGCTTTCTTGTTCAGCAAGGGCAGGTAATTTTCTGGTCGTTGGCCTATCGAGAGAAAAAAATGTGACTTTGTCTGATTGTGTTGTCGTTATTTAGGATAAGTTTTCATGAGGTGATGACGAGTGGCCCTAGTAAGATACGTGTAGCCAACTAGTTGTGTGCTTTTGTTGGTCGACACTGGCATGGCATGTAGCTTTTTTTGTCGTAAGCCTTGGTAAAGAAAATTTTTACGCCTCTGGAGGGAAATGGGAATTGTGATCACACGCGTGTTGTGGGAAAAGTTTTGGAAGAGGTGATGATCGAGTTCCCCTGGTGAGGCGACACGTGTGGCCAATGACTGCTTTTCTTTGTGAACGATAACATGAAATTTTTTTCAGCCTTATTGATGATGATCTCTACCTATTCAATCTGAGTATCTGAATAATTGTTTAAATCCAATGATTAGAAATCACCCCATGAAGGACGTTCTAATCTAACAGCTAGAGATCACTATAGGTCCATCGAGATTCATGGATCAGTGGACAGATGATCATAACTGTACATCTATTGCATTCTTTGGGATCAGCACTAAAATCTAGATCGGATGGTCACCATTGATGGTGAAAATAGATCAACAAACATGTGCTTCGTTGATTTCTGGTACTTTTTTTACCACTTTGCTAATGGTAAAATAGTACCAATTTTTTAAAAGATACAAACTATGCTCAAATTGAAATAAATCTTTGATGAAAGAAGCTCACCGGCAGACATCTGTATATGGCTATGTGGCATACTCTTAGAGACCACTGACCGTATGGATGTTTGGTCCATCCCTAGATGGACCTACAGACCAAGAAATTATCCTGATCGATGATTTTTAACCATCGGATTTATATCTCTTTGGGTTGATTTTTAACCGTGGAATTTGAACGTTATTTGGGCCCGGGTACACTACAAGAAAACAGGGTAATAGTGGCGGCTGCAGCGGTAAAGCCTTTAGCGGCGGCCAGTACAAAACAGTCGCTATATGTCCTATTAGCGGCGGTCAGTATCAGTAAAAGATCGTTGCTATAAGTCATTTTTTCCCTCCATTTTTTCTACAAAGCCTTTAGCGGCGGTTCCTCTATAGCGGTAGCTTTTTATTGACCACCACAAAAAGTCTGCCGCTAAAAACCGAATTTCTTGTAGTGTACCTTGATCCAATCAGGCTATATTTTGGTCTATAGGTCCACCTTAAATATCTATACGGCCTGTGACCTCTAAGAGTGCGCCACGTGGCCACACGGACATCCATGAGTGTTGGGATTGTGGTGCGTCCGTGTTCTGGGAAAAATTTTCGATTAGGCGCGCGATGAGTGCCCTTGGTGAGATACGAGTAGCCAACAAATGCTTTACCTGGTCAACAATGGCATGCAATTTTTGGTCGCAGGCCTTCGATTGGGACTGTGTAGGCGTGTGTTCTGCGAAAATAAAAAAATTCAATGAGGCAATGAGCGCCCTTGGTAAGATACGTGTAGCCAACAACAATGCTTTCCTTAGTCGCCAATGGCGTGTAGTTTTTTGGACGTAAACCTTTGTGCTCACGTGTTTTGAGAAAAAATTTCGATGAGGTGATGAGTGCCAGCCCTTGTGAGATACATGTAGCTAACGACAGTTCTTTTCTTGGTCATCAATGGTGTAGAGGGTGAATCCGGGATAACCGTTCGATTCTTGATCCATGGTCCACAAAGAATCACGAGTAACATTCAGAAAAATATAAATAATAAACTAAAATAAAAAAAAGAAAATGCAAAGAGACACTAGGCTTACATGGTTCATCACCGGTCTTGGGTTGGCGTCTACGTCCTCAGAGAAGCCGAACCAACGGCAACGTCGGCAAGTATCTACAATGAGAAGGGCATAGAACAGAGCACAATTCGGGGCATCGTAGATTTTCTCATATTTTAGGCATTTGAAAGATGGTCATAATGTTTTAGGTATTTTAGTAGCACCCCCTGAAATTGTATTGTAATTGCAATAATAATATGGTCCTTTCATAGGTGCATTAACAGGCGCATGTTGCACGTCACATTTTAATGCTAGCCAAATGATGTCAAGGGGGGTAATCCTAAAGTTTGAAAGTATAAGGAAGTATTACAAAGTACTTTCAAATTTCATGGGGGTGTTACTAAAATACCTTAATGCTTTTGGTAAGTGTATAATAATTACATTAGGGGGACGCCATGTGCTTCTTAAGTAACACTAGGGGGACGACACATGCGTTGCACTTGCACCTTACGCATGGCAGCTCCTTACACGTGGCACACTCTTAGAGATAACTGACCATATAGATGTTTTGGCCCATCCCCAGGTGGCTTACGTACCAAAATTCATCTTGATTAGTAATTTTTATCCATTAATGGATTAGTCTTTTTCATGGTTTATTTTTATCCGTGGATTTTGAGCATTATTTGGAAGAAGTGGCACACTATTAGAGACTATATACAGTATGGATGTTTGGCCCATCCCTAGGTGGACCTACAAGCACAAAATTAGCCTGATTAGTGATTTCTAAGCATTCAATTAGAGTCATTCTCATGGGTTAATTTTTAACTATGGAATTTGAGCATCACTATTTAACATGCAAGTTGAGGTACAATTTTTACCAATAACAAAATGGCACTACCATGAACCATGGAACTTGGACCATGTAATTATTACTCTTTTAATAATAAGGTAAGTACGTGAACTTTTAATCAAAGAAGCACACTCTTAGAGACCACTGACCATATAGATGTTTGGGTTGGCCCATGGCTTAAAAAATGGCTGTTTATAACGAAAATAACGGCCGTTGTAACGGATTCGGACCTGCCCCGTTATGTTATGTAACGTTAAAATGCCCAAAAAATAACAGCCGTTATTTTTGTTATAACGACCGACATTTTCCGTTATAATGAAAATAATAATCGTTTTTTTCTGAAAAATTTTGTGAAAAAAATAAAACGATGATGAGGGATGATAGTGTGAGCCACGTGGCACATCCTTAGAGACTACTGACCGTATGGATGTTTGGCCCATACCTAGATAGACCTACATACCAAATTAAAATCATCCTAACTAGTGGTTCCTAACCTTTGGATCTGAGTACCCCAAATAATGCTCAAAATGGACAATTAAAAATAAACCATGGTCAGTGGTCTCTAACAGTGCACGATATGGCTCATACTGTGGTCTTTCATCAACGTTGATGAAGCCCCTATAAACACTCACGTCTAACGCACGTGCCGCCCCCTAATCTTCTATACTATTATAAAGCAACAACTGGTAGTGCCACCCACCCATGTGACACAATTAAAGGCCTCTCTACTCTCAAAAGGTAAAGCTTTCCCTCATTAAATGCCTCTATTCTAAAGAAAAAAACCTGAGTTGGAGTAGGCCTACATAGTTTAACGATGATGAGGGATAATAGCATAAGCCCCATGGCACATGTTTAGGGACTACTGATCGCATGGGTGCTTTTTCCATCCCTAGGTGGACCTATATAAGCTTGTTTAGTGATTTCAAACCTTTGGATCTGAATACCCATATAATTCTCAAAATCTATGGTTAAAAATCAACTTGTGAAAACGACTCTAATCATATCCTTAAAAATCATTAATAGGCTGATTTTTTGCATGTAGGTCCATCTAGGGATGGGCCAAATATCGATACGGTGAGTGATCACTATGAGTGTGCTATGTGTAAGGTGCTGCCACATGTATGGTGCACGCCACGTGCCCTAGTAATAATAATAATCCTCTTTCACTCTATCTTCAACATTAGATCTGGTCCTTTTAACCTGTGTTTGGTAACCATGTCTGAGTGTGGGTGGGTGGGTGGGTGGGTGGGTGTGGGGTGGGGAGGGCATTTTTTTGGGTCCCTTTTTATGGAAATTTTTTTGATGAGGACTTTGGATGCAGTCAATGCAGAGGTCTTGGGGCCCTACATGGCTCATTTTTTTGGGCCCACTAAACATCCTCACCCCTTGGTGGATATGCATACCAAAAATCAGCTTCGTTGATAATTTCTAGCCGTTGGATTGAGGATATATGAAAAAAAAATGCTTTAATCCAATGGCTACAAGCAATCCTAAAAAAGTGTTAAAATCTATGGCTAGATAAAATCAATGACTGATTTTTCATATATATCCACCAAGTGGTGGGCTAAACATCCCCCGTCCTTGGCATTTAAGGTTGTATTTGGTAGCGCGTCTTCAACGGAAGATGTACGCCTTGAAGGTCCACGACTTTTAGGCCCGTACCTTTAAAGGTCAAGACCGACGTTTGGTTCTACACGACCATGTGAGACCCACATAAAAACAAATGTTGATAGATCATGCTGGCCCAACATAAGAACAAAGATCAATAGTTCGTGTGGGCCAAACATAATAACTAGAGTTGATAAGTCATGTGAGCCCCACATAAGAACGGAAGTTAATGGATCATATGTGGGTCTCGAAGCATTGATAGATCATGTGCTATATGTCAAATGGGCCCATACATCATAAATGAGACACACTTTAGGTGGGCTAAGCCCATTGGGGGTAGAGGGTGAACCTTAGAATGTTCACTTTCGTGGGTCTTCAAGGTTCATTGTGTCTTTGAAGGTGCACACCTTGGTGTGACCTAAACACTTGTCATCAATCAAGATGAACGTTGAAGGTGCGCTACCGGACACAACCTACAATTTTTCCCAAAGTTGGCTTTCTTGAAAGTAGTTGTAATATCGAACTGATTCAACCGAACTAGAATTGAGCTAGGCCCTGAAAACATGATATTTCCAATCCCATGGATGGATCACAAGCCCATTTTGTTCAAATGATCAAATCCAACGACTAAAAATCACCAAGAGGGTCGGGCCAACATGCATGGGGTAAGTGGGTCCAAAAGAATGCACCACGTGGCATTTTGGAAGGGACGTATCAATTTATTTACGTAACCCTACTCGTATCAAAGCTTTTTTTTTGTTTGTTTTTTTAAGATAAAGATGGTTAACTGTTTTCACATCTGCATTGTGATTTTGGTGCCACAAGGCCCACAACACGTTAAAAAGAGGATGCAAGATCTTCGTGTCGCGCACCGGCAACTTAATTTCAAAACCAGTTCAGACCAAACACATACAAAGAATTAGACGAGGACCGACATTGCCTGACCCAATTTTGTAGGTTTCCAAAGTCAGTTATTTGACCAGAATCAACAAAAAGCGGGACCCTCAAAAGTGGGCTTCACACGGTTACCAAACACATAGAGTGGGATAGCATTTTATCAAAGCTAAAACCACGCCCAGACCTGGAAAACGACGCAACACAATGTAGAGAGTAGAGACCACAAACACCAAAGCAATGCCGTCGGCCACACGTATCTCACCATGCTTCCTTTTTCTTCTTCAGCATTCCAAAGAGAACCCAACCCACCTGATCAGCCATGCCGAATTCCGGCACCGCCCACATCTTGGTTTTCCTTACCCTGCGCAGGGGCATATGATACCCCTTCTCGATCTCACCCATCAACTCGCTATCCGTGGGTTAACCATCACCATACTAGTCACCCCCAAAAACCTCCCTATTCTCAACCCTCTTCTCTCCAAGCTCCCATCCATCGAGACCTTGGTCTTACCATTCCCAAATCACCCATCTATACCCCCCGGCGTAGAGAATGTCAAGGACCTCCCAGTCGGTGCCTTCCGCCATATGATGCGCGCCATGAGTGAACTTTATTATCCTCTCCTCCACTGGTTCCAAACCCATCCTTCACCCCCTATAGCCATCCTCTCTGATTTCTTTCTCGGGTGGACCTACCACCTCGCCTGCGAGATCGGCATCCCTCGCATTGTTTTCTGTCCATCTGGTGCGATGACTTTATCGGTTGCTCATTGCATGTGGCGCGACTTACCTAAGAGAGATGATCCCAATGACCCTAACGTCTTGATTTCATTTCCAAAAGTTCCCAATTCCCCGACTTACCCGTGGTGGCAGATCTCCCCCATCTACCGTCGGTATAAGGAAGGAGACCCAGATTCGGAATTTACAAGAGATGGCATGCTCGCCAACATAGCGAGTTGGGGAATGGTTTTTAACTCGTTCAATGAGTTGGAAACCGTGTATTTAGATCACACGAGGAAGGATTTGGGACATGAACGAGTTTGGGCCGTGGGGCCTTTACTTCCTCCTCATGATGACGACTCATCGGGGCCCACTGAGAGGGGTGGGTCCAGCTCAGTTGCAGCTAGTGATGTGTTGTCGTGGCTTGACACATGTACCGATCATTCCGTGGTTTACGTTTGTTTTGGGAGTCAAGCCGTACTGACGAATAAGCAAATGGAGGAGCTGGCGGCCGGGTTGGAGCAGAGTCGAGCACGGTTTGTATGGTCTGTTAAGGAGGCAACTACGGGATACGTGGTGGGGGAATACGGTATGATTCCTTCCGGGATTGAAGATCGGGTAGCAGGGAGGGGTCTTGTGATTAGAGGCTGGGCCCCACAAGTGTCCATATTGCAACACCGAGCCGTGGGTGCGTTCTTGACTCACTGCGGGTGGAACTCAGTACTTGAGGGAATCGTCGCGGGTGTACAGATGCTCGCGTGGCCGATGGGGGCTGACCAATACACTAATGCAATGCTCTTAGTTGACCAAATGGGAGTTGCAACCCGAGTTTGCGAGGGGGCAGACACGGTTCCAAATGCAGATGAATTGGCTCAGGCGGTGACTAAATCAATGAGTGATAATTGTTCGATGAGGGTCCGAACCATGGAGCTGCGTAAGACCGCCTTGGATGCAATCACAGAAGGTGGAAGTTCGTTCAAGGACTTGGATGATTTGGTGAAAGTTTTGTGTGCACTCGGAGCCAAATGAGCAGAAATGATGGGGCAAGGAAATGGACATTTATGTGTTAGAAAAAAGATAACAGGGAAGATCGAACATCGTCCCTAGTACTTGGATTGGTGTGACGTGCATCTGAGGATCATCCAGAGGCTAGGTCTAGACCTAGAAGATGGTTGAATAGGGATGATACCAATAGTAACTAGTGTTTTTGCCTATGCCCAGCCCGAGGATCTTTTTGATCTACAATAAAAACATGTAACAAAAATAATAGTATTGTACACGTGATTTCTATGAGTTGGATTTGTGTCTTTTTTATGGGTTCATTGTCAACCGCGGTGCTCAAATCCAAAAACATGGAGGTTTATTTATAAAAGAAGGAAATTTTTGACATACCCCCCCATGTTATCTTTAAAATTTGACATACCCCCCACAATTTGAAAAAGCTGACATACCCCCCTATGACTCAGTCCACTGTCATTTGATCCGAGTTGACTACCAAATTTTATATTAAATGGCAAAAATGCCCTTGTCTTCAACCTTAGAACAAGGGTTTGGGCCAAAACCCAAACCCCAAATCAAATGGCTGTGGTGGACGGCCGGCCAAGAGATTTCAATGGGTTGGCCGCCCATCATCGACGACCAACCCACCGGAGTCTCATGGCCGGCTGGCCACTACTTCGGCAATAATTTAAAACCCAAGGTTAAATAAATAAAAAAATACAAAGCACACAATTTTAGTTTTAAATTTTTCATTAATAAAAATGAAAAATAAGACAAAAGCAATTTATATTTTAAGCTTTTGAGATGTGGATTTTGGAAAGATGGGTTCTCCCAATTTTAAAATTTTATTCTACAATAAAAAAGTCCCATTCATTCATGAGTTTTATTTTTTGGTTTTTTGGTTTTTTTTCTTCTCAATATTTGTTTAATTCATCACAAAACCAAAAAAAAATCTCAAGTTTACCAACATGGGTTTTAATTTTTATTTTTAATCTCCTCTTTTCATGCTTGATTTGGGGTATGGGTTTTGGCCTAAACCCAAACCCTTGATCTAATGTTGAAGACAAGGGCACGTTCGTCTTTTAATACAAAATTAGGTAGTCAACTCCGGTCAACACTGGTCAAATGACAGTGGACCGAGTCATAGGGGGGTATGTCAGCTTTTTCAAATTGTGGGGGGTATGTCAAATTTTAAAGATAACATAGGAGGGTATGTCAAAAATTCCCATAAAAGAATTACATATATTTTGGAGAGAGAAACATGGGTGTTTGTTTTTAAAGTCCAAAGTTTGGGGCACCACATTCATTATTAGTTGCCTACAAAAAAAAAATGCTATACAAGTCACGTGACGCACTCTTAGTGGACGCTGACCGTATGGATGTTTGGTCAATCACTAGGTGGAACTACAAACCAAAAATAAACCTGATCAATTATTTTCACGGGTTGATTTTAACAGTAGGAATTTGAACATTATTGAGTGTTATTTGGGTGCAAAGATCCAAAGGTTTTAAATTACTAATCAGGCTGATTTTTTGTTTGCAGGTCCACCGAGGGACTGGCCAAACATCCATACGGTCATCACCCTCTAAGAGTATGCCATGTGGCTCGTATTGTGGGTTGTGATCGGCTGAACGAAGGTTTACTCGCTCTAACCCACCTTAAACTCAAGCCGGGCTACTGTTTTAACATGACTGAGATAGGTATTGAGTTTGCAACGTATAAAGGGAGGGTTGGAGGAAACCTAGCGTAGAAAAATCCTCTTCACTCTATCTTCCACACTAGTTCTGGTCCTTTTGACCTGTGTTTGCAATTGGTAACCGTGTGGTTTGGGCTCGTTTTTTTTCACAAATTTTCTCTTTAAAATAGGGCCAAACCAAATTCCACTCTAAGTCTAAGCATTCATTTCATCATGGGCTCCATAAAAAATTAAGCACATGGATGGATTCCAAGCCCATTATGAAAATGATCAAATCCAATGTCTAGAAATCACCAATCAAGGTGATTTTGGTGTGTCACCAGGTTGGTGGGCCCAAAAGAATGCGCCACATGGCATTTTGGAGGGAGACGAATCAAAATAATTACATAACCCTTATATTAAAGTTTGTTTATTTTTTCTTTTGGGAATTCTTTACATCCCCCACCCCCCACAGACACACAATGTTATCTTCAAAATTTGACATGCCCCTTACAATTTGAAAATGCTGACTTAACCCACATGATTCGGTGCACCGTCTAACCTAAAGAGCAAAAATTCTCCTTCCTTCAACCTTAGAACAACTAAGATTACGTGGGTTTGGGTCAAAAGCCTAACCCCAAATCAAACGGTTGTGATGGACGGCTGATCATGAAGCTCCGGTAGGTTGGCCATTTTATCACCACTGACTAACTTATTGGAGTCTCATGGTCAACCAACCACTACTCTGGGGAGTAATTTTAATTATAAAATCTTATTTTTTTTATTTTTTTAAGAAGATTGAATTTTTAAATTGTTCGGCAAAGTAGTGATTGGCCAGCCATGAGACTCCGGTAAGCTGTCACAAGTAACCAGCCTACTAGAGTCTCGTGGCTGGCCAACCACCACTCTAACAATCAATTTTAAGTCCAATATCTTGTCTTTTATATTTTTTTTAGGAACGTTAGATTTTAAAATTATTTGTCAGAGTGGTAATCTCAATCGAGCACGAGACTCCAATAAATGGTCGTCATTGATTGGCGGTCAACCCGCTGAAATCTCGTGGCTAATAGTCTACTATAACCGTTTGATTTGGGGTTAGAGTTTTGGCTCAAATCACATGTTCTCACTTGTTCTAAGGTTAAATAAAGGGGTATTTTTGTCTTTTAAAAAATTATTATTCAATATAAGTCTACAATGGTCATAGATGATGGATCAAGTCACGGGGGTAAATTAACGTCGTTTTAACGATTTTAAAGGCCGTTAAAATGTAAAGTCCCAAGCCCATTACATTAAGAACCGTTTTGACGCTTACCAAATAACAGCCATTTTTTTTTCATGGTAACGGCCGTTATTTTCTGAAAATAATTGTGGAAAAAAAGGCCATTATTTCTGTTTTTGAAATTTTGAAATTCATATTTTAAATTTTCAGCGTCATTTTTTCGCATTTTTTCCCTTAAATTTCACCTCTTTCTTTTCGTTTTTACCCCTATCAGTTACAATTTGTTTTAACGGCCGTTTTAACAGTTTTAACGGACCATTAAAACTACTCTTTTAAACCTTGTGTGAAATTTCAAAGAGAACATGATGGGGCCCATGGGGGTTATGTCAAAAATCCCTCCTTTTTCTTAAGATAACATGGTTAACTGTTTCCCATTGGCATTGTGATTTTGGTGCCACATGGACCACAATATGTCAAAAAGAGGTGGCCAACACAATTGCACGGTCCAGATCGAGAATGCTAAACAGTGCAGTGTGCGATGGAGGATGCAAAAGCTTCGTGTCCACGCACCCGGCAACTTTCAAAATTTAGTCGTTTAACCTTTAACGTTACAATTCTCATTCCCGCCGAATCCTCCTCTAAGGTATAATAATGTCTTCTCTTTCAAACCACTACTCTTCGCTATTAAAACTCTGCTGCGAAGCCCACAACCAAAGCCAAGTAAAGAAGCTCCATTGCCTTATAATCAAAACCCTGAGACACCCAGATACATTTCTATCTAACAATCTCATCAATGTCTACTCTAGATTCAACAATTTAACTTATGCACGCCTAACGTTCGATCAAATTCCTCAGCCAAACCTCTTCTCATGGAACACCATTCTCTCCGCTTATTCCAAATCATGCCGGCTTTTCGAAATGCAAGAAATCTTTGACCGAATGCCATATCGAGATGGTGTTTCTTGGAATTCTGTTATTTCGGGATATGCAAATTACGGGTTGCGAGATGATTCGGTGAAGATCTATAGATTGATGTTGAAAGATGGACCCACGAATTTGAGTCGAATTACATTCTCGACAATGCTGATCTTGTCGGCGAATCGGTCTTCTATTGCTTTGGGTAGGCAGATTCATGGACAAATATTGAAATTTGGGTTTGAATCATACGTTTTCGTGGGTAGTCCTTTGGTGGACATGTACTCGAAAGCTGGACTAATTTATGAGGCAAAGCGGGTTTTCGAGGAAATGTGGGAGAGAAATTTGGTTATGTACAATACCATGATCACTGGGTTTTTAAGGTGTGGGATGGTTGAAGATTCGAAGGATTTGTTCTGTGAAATGCCCGAAAGAGATTCGATTTCCTGGACAACCATGGTAACTGGGCTTACCCAAAATGGGTTGGAGAGAGAAGCAGTGGATGTGTTTAGAGAGATGCGACTGGAAGGTTTGGTTATTGATCAGTTTACTTTTGGAAGCGTCTTGACTGCATGTGGGGGTCTTTCGGAGTTGGAACAAGGCAAGCAGATCCATGCTTATATAATTAGGACTGATTATAAGGATAACGTCTTTGTAGGTAGTGCTCTTGTTGACATGTATTCGAAGTGTGGAAGCATAAAATATGCAGAAAGAGTTTTCAAGCGAATGGCCCATAGGAATATTGTATCGTGGACAGCAATGCTTGTGGGTTACGGTCAGAATGGGTATAGCGAAGAAGCTGTGAGGGTTTTCTGTGAGATGCAGAGATATGGGGTTGGGCCTGATGATTTTACTGTAGGCAGTGTCATTAGCTCGTGTGCTAATCTCGCAAGCATAGAAGAGGGTGCACAGTTTCATGGTCAGGCCCTAGTTTCGGGGTTGATTTTGTTCATTACTGTTTCCAATGCACTTATTACCTTGTACGCTAAATGTGGAAGCATTGAAGACTCTCATCAGTTGTTCAATGAAATGCATACAAAGGATGAAGTCTCTTGGACTGCATTAGTTTCGGGATATGCCCAGTTTGGAAGAGCCAACCAGACGATTGACTTGTTCGAAAGAATGCTAGGCAATGGCCTGAAACCTGATGGAGTTACATTTATTGGGGTTCTTTCAGCTTGCAGTAGAGCGGGACTGGTGGAGAAAGGATATCAATATTTCAATTCCATGGTACAAGAGCACAGAGTTACACCAATTCCAGATCACTACACTTGCATGATCGATCTTCTCAGTCGTGCGGGAAGGTTAGAAGAAGCGAAAGATTTTATAAAGCAAATGCCTTGTCGCCCTGATGCTATCGGATGGGCAACCTTGCTTAGTTCATGTCGACTTCATGGTAACATGGAAATTGGGCAATGGGCAGCTGATTCTCTGCTCGAATTAGAGCCACAGAACCCTGCAAGCTATATCTTGCTCTCAAGCATCTATGCTGCTAAAGGAAAATGGGACGATGTGGCTCGTTTAAGAAGAGGCATGAGAGAAAAGGGAGTGAGGAAGGAACCTGGCTGTAGTTGGATCAAGTATAAGAACAAGGTCCACATTTTCTCAGCTGATGACCGATCAAACCCATATTCAGATCAGATATATGCTGAGCTGGATAAGCTAAACCGTAAAATGATCAATGAAGGCTACATACCCGATATGAGTTATGTTCTTCATGATGTAGAGGAGGCAGAGAAGATAAAGATGCTTAGCCACCACAGCGAGAAGCTCGCAATTGCTTTTGGGTTGATTTTTATACCTCCTGGCCTGCCCATACGAGTCGTTAAGAATCTCAGGGTCTGTGGGGATTGTCATAATGCAACCAAGTTCATTTCTAAGATTGCCCAGCGAGAGATACTCGTAAGAGATGCCGTCCGGTTCCATCTGTTTAGAGATGGAACCTGTTCATGTGGAGACTTCTGGTGATGGGGTTCTGTTCTGCTAGTGGCCAAAGCTGTCATTGAGGACATCAAAACCTTAAATCCTCAGTTGAGGGGCTTAAACCTAGGATTGCATTTGCATCACTATAGATATCTAGTCACTTCACCCGTAAGAGTGATTGGTTTTCCATGTGATAGCACTCGAGGGCCGTTTTGCCTGTGCAACAGTTGAGCATGGGTGATTTGTTCAAGGTTAAAACAAGATAGAAATTTTGACATCAAGAAATTCGTTTCAGCTAAAAACTGTTGGGGATGGTTGAACAAAGACAAACGGGTCAAAAGCAGAAGAAAGTTATGGACAAAATCATCTGAATTATTGCAAAGAGGAATGGCGTTCACCATATAGCTGAGTTGAACTGCTCATTGGTTAACCTGGAGACAGGGTTGTTATTGCTAAACATGAACAGTTTGTTGGATCAAGCTTGGGTAAACTCTTGTATGATGAGGTGGGTGTACTAGTTTTTGGGTTCTCAATTGGCTCTAACTAGTCAAGACACCAATTTACATGATAGAGCTAAAAGTGGCTCTTGGGGTTCATATGTAACGCAATAAAGCTTTCTCAATGTATGCGAGTCACTTCTGGTGTGGATCACTGCTGACAGATATAGTATGGAGCAAGAGACAAAGTTGCTCTGTGAAGACCCTATTGTGGTTGACCATATTCAGGAACACTGAGGAAATCAAAAAAATGGGAATTACTCACACACAAAGACAGGCAGGAATAAAGACTTTCATCTTAGATGGGTTACACTGCATGTGACAATGTTACAGAAACAGGTTGCTCCCATGACACTTTTATTCATTTGCTTGAAGAGGATTGAAGGAGCACATTTCCTTTACTGTAATGTTATTTAGGGTCTCTATAACCTGAAGCTTACCAATCAAAAGAGAAAAGTTGATATTTCCCATATATTCATCTTGCATAATTAAGTTACCTATTATCTTACTTTCTCTTTTAGGGGACCCAGACCCTTGATGCAATTCTGTTTAAAACTTAGAATCTGTATCGTAATGCAGAAAGAACTACAAATGAGATCAACTGGTCAAGTGTCTGTTGATTAGAACGATGGATGCATACTTTAACTCAGATCTGATATTTAACACAATGGTACCTAGAACCCCCATCAAAATACAAGTCAAACAAGGACACCCAAACCACCTTTAAGTAAAAAAGAATTATAGAAATAAAACAAATATACCCTGCTGGACTTATTAATGTATTCTGAAAGTAACAGACATAATAGACTGCACTCAAACTGTATTCAGCTTTCCTGTGATTTTTCGATTAACTTCTCTTCACCTTGCTGCTGTTTCTGCACAATAGAAGATAAAGATTAACTTAAAGAGGAGAGCAGCATCAATACAAGTTCTGAAAAGCCAACAAGAAATACCTGTAACCTAGTACAAATCTCAATCACTTCAGCAAGTGGTGCCCAGTCACCAAAATTCCTCTCAATAAACTGGTAAGCTATGCCACTCTTTCCACTACCAACTATATAGAGTCCACCCTTGATTTCACCCTCCCCTTTGAAATTTTGCTCCACTCCCATAGCTTTTGCACGCTTGTAATTTGCAATAGCTCGGGGATTGAAAACAAATCCCGATATAAACTTGTCCTTGAGCAGCTTCCCACCTCCAAGAGCTTTGAAGAAATCCATACCCCTGTCAAGGATTACAACACCACCCCAGTAGCGAGGCCAAAAGTCTTTTACCTGAAATCATTAAAATAACAAATCAAACCAAGAGGAGTCGGTTGAAAGAGCAAGAACTTGAAGCAAGTTTGATAAGTACTTCAGAGTCTATTTGTTCGTGAAGAACTGCAATGAGTTGAATCCCAAGAGCATCGAATATGGGTTTCCTTGAATAGAGTTGGTGAGCTTCAGCTCTACACATGATGCACCTGTAAACCCCATTTATGAAAAAAGAAAGTAAGCAACCAAAAATACAGCCACTTCTGTAATACTTTTGACTGCCAATTTCCTTATTTGGATGCTTGGTATAATTCTCTTACGAGTACTAGCCTTCAGGAATCCATACTTTTCCAATCCAAGCCTTAATGAATCCTTTTAGAACCCATTTTGATGGATGATCAATATTAATCTCAAATAAATGATAATCGCAAAATGCTTACATTGTTAAATTAAACCATCGGATTCTATGAGATGAGACATAACCATTAGTTTTCAAAGTCTCTTATCTTTCAAACAAAAGTAGTTTCATCAAAATCTAATGTCTCATTGGGGAGATTGAAATAATTTCTAATTTGTCGTTTAAAAACAATAGGTTTATGTCAGATGAAAATTGGGTTTTCACAACATGTAGAACTACATATCACATGGCTGTAGTCCAATCAAATTTGGACTTAATTTGATTTTGTAACTGAAAATAACAAAAATGCTCCTAGTAAAAAGAACACATCTTTCTATAAAAACAAAATCTAGATTTATAAGCTACAATGTGCATTGGAAAGAGGATTTCAGTACCTTTCAAATGAGTACTCATAGTTCTATTTTTATTTTAATCATGGAATCAAACCTAATTTTAATAAGTTAACCTTATACATTTAACTGTTCCTAATGCTTCATTTACTTTTTCTGAGAATTTAGGTTTAACCTATACCATTTGATCGAAAATTTAATAATTTAAATTCTGGATTGGTTTCTAGTTCAATCTGTTTTTCTTAGGTTTTTCTTTTTAATATTAATCTGTTTTCAAAATTTCTAGTTCACTTTATAGTTTGATATATTTCTTCTATTTAGTTCAGAATACTTATTTTTCGCTTTCCTAGTCCGTAAAGTCTAGATTACCAAAATATATAAACTTTAGTTACAGAACTTAGCCTTAGATAATTCCCTAATTTAGAAGTAGAAACCAACTACGGTTGGGCGAGTGTGAGTGCCTAACACATTCCCATATCATAATCAGATATCCTTCCCTATTTTTGGCAAAATAGATTACTGTTTGGAATTGGAGTAATAACAAAAAAAATTCCCTAAGAATGCCGCTTTTAGGTAGAAATGCCTCAAATTCTTTTGGGTGGTCGAAAAAAACATGGCGAGTGGAATATACATGTATGTGCACATGTGTTGTGTAAATATAATGCAAAACTCAATAACAAAGTGAAAATTTTCAGGCAGAATTTCAATAAAAGCGGTGAAACGTCACCTAAACTATTTCACCTTTCTGAAATTGCTTTATTTTCATGATATATATTAATTTTTCTAGCTATTGTCGCTACTTTACTTTATAACTATGTATTTTGCTTACTGTAATGCACTTGTATGAACATATCGGTGCATGAGGCCTCCCCGAGTCGTCAGGTCTGAGTTATATAGATATATAAACATCCATAAAGGTGCCTTCAATAAACAAGAGTAGGTGCAGTTATCAAGGATCGAAATTTACCCAGGACGTCGAACACAGACCAGTATGGCTGGTTTATCACGCCATAATTCCGAAGCCTTCATTGGAGGTGTCTTTGTTTTCACCAGGCGCTCCATCCCAATCTTATACTCTGGAGTTAGTTTCTGAACTGAGATGTTCTCAATAGCTGAGTAAGGAGCAACATTATCAACTATAGGAGGAGGTTGTACACAACCACATGCTCTAGGCTCTGCGGGCTCTGCAGCAACAATCCCCTTAAAGACATGTCCAGATTTGATCTTAATGTCAGAGATAGATTGATCAAGTGATCCATCATCATTTGTGCTGCCCCTCACAGGGGATCTTATTACACTTTGCATCTTTTTGGAGTTTACAGAGCTGAGCTCACTTCCACTCCTGGAAGTTGTGGTGGTTCTTTTCCTTGCAGGAAGAACATACGAGGGGGGCATCGAAATCCCACATGCACTTGTTCTATCAGTAAAACGGGCAATGTGGCCTCTCTTCATTCCAAACTGAGAAGAAAGAGCCAAAGTACTTAGGCTAAGAAGCTCAGGCAGAGATTTCCCAGAGGCCTCTAGCTTATCCCCATATTGCATCAGGCCACGATCGTGCAGGTACGACCTTATTTCCAGTGCATCCTAAAGTAAAATCAACCAGGGGCAACGAGGACATGGTCAGTCATGATGATTCATATTTATAAGAACATAATCCACTTCACTTCCACAAATTCCTGAACCTAGAACAAGGAAAAGAAGCACAACCATATAAGATCCACGAGAACGATGTCCAACAAGCACATATTACACTGAAATAAAAATTCTAATTCTAAGAAGCAGACAGTGAGAACTATGCCATCAACGCGAGGACTCGGAATAAATTTATGATGTTCAGGAGAGATCCCCACAGAAGAAGAATAAAAACTTAGTTGAGTCAAGAAGTTTGCAGTCTAGGAAACGGATAACAGAAACTGACTCATCAGGAAAGACCATTATCTTTAGCCACCCAAATTCAGAAAGAATAAAAGATAATAATCAACTTCATTATTCAGGAGGTTCCATAGAATTCTTGAAAAGACAGACAGAAACAAAGAAACAAAAATAAGATTGATCATTCTTAAAAGTTTTTTCTAAGGAGTGGATTATAGACATCATTTCAAAAGGCGATAATCGTTCCATCAATAAACACTTCGTAAATGTTCCCATTCCAAGAGGTGAACATAAGAAACCATTTTATCAAGGAATTCAAGCTTTCTCGCATACACAAGTCTCTAAAAGAAATGAACATCTAACCAACCTTTTGTTGTTGGGTCATGTTTACTGCTTCCATATCCTCCGAATTCATCATCTTCAACGTCGGTACATCATCCCAACCTTCTTCTAACAGCTTTGGAGCCAGTTCTTTCAGAGATCCATTTCCCAAAAACTCCTCTATCACAAAAGAAGCCATCTTTTTTTTTCCAAACCAGACACAATTCAATCCAGCCTCAAGGACTAAATATAAAGAGTCCAAACGGGTAAGCCTTGTTGCAAAATGAATCCCAGATAAACAAACCGGCCGGATATTTTAGGTCCAACCAATCAGGCAACAAAATGACCCAGAATTAATTAGAAAATGTAACTTGGGAAGCAAAATACTTCTAATGTCGACGGTGTCAAAGAGTAACAGTGATTATAATCCTATCTCAATGTATTTCTTTATTTCTAGGTGTCCTATCTCCATGTTGAAAATATCAATCCTTATATTAAACTAATTCAACCAAAAACACTAAAATCAACAACTCCCATGCCTCATCCTTATATTAAACTAATCAATCAAAAACACTAAAATCAATAATGGCAGCAGACCAATCAAATTCTACCCAAGTGTAAAAGGTTTAAGAAGAAAGTTACTCAATTCGAATTGAGAAAACTAAGAATTCAGATTATGCTTACAAAGTCCTTACTAATAAGAAAATTATCATTAAAGTTGTAGTTACCAAAGTTTTATAAATTAAATAAATTTCATGTATTTATTGAAGTAAAAAAAAAAAAATACTAAATGGAAACGTTGGAGACAAAAGACAACAGCTAGAAACAAGGATTTAACTTGAAACAAAGCTTAGAGACGGTCGAAAGGTGCAAACAAAGATTAAAGAAAACAGTTTTGATTAGTGAAAGCTAACGGTTTAATTTGAAAAAAAAAAAAAAAGATGGAGGACAGATAGAAAATCAAAAAGGGTGATTAAAAAATTGTTTATAGGTGTGTTTGAGGTCTTGTTCGGGAAGGTCGTGTCTTCATTGCCGCCCAAAAAGCTTTAAAAATGAAAACAGTGGAACTGGTACGCTTAATAGAATAATGTTCCTCGAAAAGCTTGAATATCGAATAATTCCCATTGATTCGGTTATTGGCCGTCCTTGACTATTATAAAGACGGGCCCACAATTCCATCAATCAAGACCATTCAGTTAGTGGGGTGCCAATCGAGCCCACAAGCCATCCAGCTTTTAGTTCTTGATCGGACTATTAAGAAGATCCTTTTATCAGTCACTCAGTCCCAAATTAGTTTGATTGTAACCACCAACCCAATGGCTACAATCATCCATTTTAGTTGACTTATGGTATTCCGAGATCCCCTTGTTGGGACTTGGGATCCTTTTACGGTTGACATCACAGTTGTACACGTGGCACGTGTACAAGGCAGCACAGGTCCCACCAAAGAGACCCTCTATGCATAGATATTGACTTAATCAGACGAGTATAACAGTCTTACTATCAATGGAATAGTTACAATCATCTGAAGAAGCCATCCCACTTGCTTTCATCCTACATAACATGCTAATGGGTCCCACATTTCATTATTCTCCAATCACAAGATTACAGAAGAATACTATTACTATGACCAATAATTCTTTCAGTATGCTCTCACAATACCAAAACATTTCCCATGAGAGAGAGAGAGAGAGAGAGAGAGAGACACTATAAGAACTTAGTAGAGGAGGTGGGCATCTTATTCAAATGCCTCAAGATCTTCTCAGCTATCTGCCTTGTCTTCCCATCCCCATGATGAAAAGCAGTCACCAATGTAGAAGAAAACAACCTGTCCTGTGATATATCAGAAGCAGACTGGTCTCCACCTTTCATCAAGAACATCTCAATCACCCAAAATGATTTCTGCCATAGACCCTCTTGTTTGTGCTCTCTCAACACATTCAAAACATGCTGTATAGCATTCAACCCAGTCAATACACTCAGACTCTTGTCCACATCAACCTTGTCATCCAACAAAGTACAAATAGTTGATAGTGCAGCCTCAACCACCACAACATTCTCATGCTCCAAACAAACCAACAACCTCTCTACAGCCTTTGCATCAAGTAAACAAAAGGTGGATTGTGAAGAGCAAATCCCTCTGTGAACTGGGCACACCTGTAATCTTCTCTGCTTAGATGACCCAAAAGATAGAAACCTAGGTAAGTAAAACAACTTCATGAACTTGGGTCTCTTGATTTGTGGTGGTTTTGATAGATTTATTGATTCTGCTGAAAGATTCTCCAACCCAATTGCTGATAATCTCTGAACTTCATCACTTGCTATTCTGATGAGCAGTCCTGTGAATACTGCTGTGAGGTTGTGATTTCTTGCTAGTAGTAGTATTTGTGGTTCATGTAGTGTAGTAGTGAATCTGACAAGAATACCCACTAGACCTTCTAGGTAAGAAGTTGCAAACTTGCTTGTTCTTGTTCCACTTCTTTGGATCTCTTTGATTGTATGTATGATTGTGGTAACTGTGTCTTTGTGAAGGAGGGCTAGATTGAGTGGTAAGTGCTTGTGGGGAAGATTCGATAGGAAGTTAGCTGAAACTGCGTGTTTTTCGGTTATTTGGCTTGTTTCAATTGGATTCTTAATTAGGTTCTCAGGTTGGCCTCTGGTCTTGCATAGTCTGTCTGCTAGTGTGTGGCCCATGTAGGGTGTGAGTTTGAGGAGTAGTTTAATGGATGCAATTCCGAGTCCCTCATGTGGGGAGTTGATGAGTTCGATGAGGGTGTAGCTCGCTTCTGTCTCTTTGACCATGGAAACAATGGTGGCCGTTGATTTGGGGGATTTTGTTAGGCAGAGGAGGATTTTTATGAGGTTGATGTTGAGTTCATCCGGGGTTGAGTTCTTAAGCATGTGGATGAGGTTGTAGATAATGTAGTCTGATGTCATTGTGTGTCCATGGGTGTTTACTTGGAGGGTCTCAAGAGCAATCCCAGAGTCGAGTATGTTCGCCAGGATTGCAGCGGATTCTTCCTTGGAGTTCATGGGTTCATTGTACATTCTCCGTGTGAAGATCTCTTCAATCATGATTGGCACAATGCTGGCTTCTACAAGTGTTCTGCTGTTTGGGTGGTAAGATGAGATTTGGACAAGAGCTTTGAATGCTGCCTTCCTTGTTAGAGTGTTCTCACTGTGCACCATTTTGATCAGAGTAGGAGAAGCTTTCTCAGCCACATAGGTTTTAGTTTCATGCCCAAGAACGATTTGTCCAAGGTAGCTCCCCATCTCCATCTGCATCTCCTCTGATCCTGTTTCAATTATTTTTGAGAAGATAATACTGGTTAAAGGATGTATATGAGTATCAATAAACTATAAGGTTACATATTTGAGCTGGATTGGAGCCACACACAGTCTCGTCATGGGATAAAACGGTCCACATTTTCAATTTCTTACTTTGTTGTACCCACCTTTGATTTACTACAATCTATGGGTTCTGATCTATGTTGCATGCATTCTTCTAAATGGGCATGATTTTACATATATAATAGGGGATTTGAGTCTACCCAACAAAAAACTTTTTATATGAAAGTGCCAACATTATATTTTTATATGTTTGTTTAGCTGGAGTCAAATGGCGAAATACGATTCACATTGCCAAACCCAAATAGTTGGGATAAGGCATAGATTACGATGATGATGATGAGGTAGATATATTATGTGAACCATCGTGTGTGTGTGTGTGTGTGTGTGTGTGTGTCCTGAAATTCAAAATCCCAAAGAAAAATAACAACACAAAGAACCAGAAGAGAATAGAAGGATATATTATGTTTATTAGTAAGTAACAAAAATAAGGATGAACTTATCAGTTTGTAAATCGAGGCATGAGTGATGCTTGCTGTCCTAAAGGTGATATTCGCCCCCTGATGTTACTGTAGATGCTGACAGGCTATTGACGATCAACTCCCAGGATTATTGTGGACATAAGTAGAAAAGTAAATGATACCGATTATTGTGCGAGTGCGAGAATGGTACTAGGGCTTACCTTCAATAAGATGGTTTAGAAGGGGTTCCAAGAGGCCATTTTCTGCCATGCACTTAATATTTTCTGGAGAACTCTCCAAGTTCTTTAGGATTTTATCTGCTTTCTCGGCAGCAAAAGCGTCAAAGGACTGGTTGTATTTCATCATGATCAGCATCAGAATCCCCCCAGTAACTGATCCAATCTTCTCGCACAGTGATTCAGATATCGAAAGCTCTAGCAAGAATGACAAAGATGCATGCCTCTCTGGAAGGTGATTAGTCGACAACATCTTGATAGTCGTTGTAATGGCTTTTGTCTTAGCAATCATCTCCTGCACACATATACCCATGACACTATAACATATCTAGAAGAAACGATTTTCCAATCCAAAATTGCTCCTTTATTTTCATTAATCACTTAAGAGTTCCATGTAATTATATAATACCATATTGGTTGATATATTATAAAAGAATGAGAAAAATATCTTGATAAATGGAGAGACACTAAAACTATAAAACTAAGATCAGAGCAAAGGAATTCATTGATAATTTAAGCCATTAGGATTTTATACTTATAGCCAGCCATGTCAGAGAGTGTCAAGAATGAAAAAACTTATTGAAAAATGAGAGTTCAGAAGAGATAGAAGTAAACCTTGCCCTCATCATCCTCCTCCACCAATAACCGCAATGTTTCCAGAGTTGCACACCTCACATTCCTGTCTTTGTATTCCAGAAACTGAGTGAGTAATGGTATCATTCCAATGTTATACACCTGTACCTTGTTGTATTGTTTCCTCTGGCAGAGATGTTGCAAGTCTTTTAGCGCTTCAAGTATCTTACTGTCTGAGCTGGCTAACAACAAAGCAGCTCGGGCAACTTTGATTCTTGTTGTTTCATTTCTCTCTGTCCACTCTTCTATTGTAGTCTTTAAAGCTATGTTGGTAGTCAGTATTCTACTCTCCAGCTTCTTCCCTGTGGTCGGACAGATGACATCCTCTAAACTGGCTCCATAGTTTTTGAACCACTCTGTTATGGCCCTCCTCTCATAGGTCACACCACTTGCTATGGTGACTGGGTCGTCCATTATCTTTCCAGTTAATGGGCAGTAGAATGTCTTGTATAGGGGCTCCATGTACTCAACCATCTGTGGTAATGTCTTCAACGATATGGGGCTATTGCTTCTATGTTTCACTTTCTCTTTGTTGCTCATACCTCTGAGATAATCAATCGGTTGTCGCATATCTAATGACGGAAAATTCTCTGTGGATACTTCTACATGGATGGAGTAAAGGTCAGTTTCTGTCAAAGCTGATTCTCCCTGTGGTAAATCCTCTGAAGATAGGATCTGTAATTTTGTCTCTTTGGGCTCCAAGACTTCAATTTGACTAATCTCAAAGTGAGCGCTTTGCATCTCCCTCGAAAGAGACTGGACTGCAACTTCTGCATACTCTTGGTCCCTGAATGTCGAGGATGGTATTAAGCTCAGGCCTTCCCCTATGTTTCTTATCACACCTTCTAGTTGTTCTATGATGCTTCTGACTTCAGGGTCTGGAATGGAATGAGCCCTAGTACGACATTTCCCCACGAGATACTTGGCAAGATTGATACTTTCGGATAGAGATTGTAGAATCTCTGTTGCATTTGGTGGGGTATTTTTGGACGCTTGCAACTCCATTATGGCTGGCGAAGTACGTTCTAAATAGCATCCGATTTCCATGAAGTTCTCCTGTTCTATATCTATGCATACCACTGAGCCTGTGATCTCTGAAATAGATGCCAATAGGGACCGGGAAAGAATTACTGTCGGGTTTGGATCATCCACCAGCTGAAGAAGAGAATGGGACAGGTTATTTCAGTTATAAAATCAAATTATTCCTAAGTTTGATGGTGCACCTGTAGCTGCAATTGGTAAAATGTGATATGCATGGAGGATTCTACAGTATGGACATTCTACCAACAGTCCAACAGTACATGTAAAACACAGGCATAGGGGTGGGATCACCATTTGATTTTCCAACCAGATTAGATGATCATCGTATCTACGACTTTTCATTGATTGTTTGCCTTTCTATTTTTTTCTCTCTGTCCATTCAAAAGAATATGATGGATCTGATTGTTAAAGTCATCCAATTGGGTCAGATTTTAACCTAGAAATCTTAGGTGGAACTTTCAAATGGTAGGTTCCATCCCCCTGTTTGTTCACAGTATGTACCACCATCATCTGTACTGTAGACAACCCTTATGGTCCATCCATGGGTGCGTTAGATTTGCATATTGATGGTTACAATATTAGAGCCTGAATTTCCCATTAAATAGTGATGTCAAAGAGATTAGCATCTGCCAACCCCAAATAGTTGGGATAAGACACATGATGATGATGATGATGATGATGATGATGATGAAGAAAGAGATTAGTGTCTGTCTTCTTGTAATATCTGATAAATCCATTTAAATCAATTAACTGATATTGTTTCTCTTGTTAGGTTTCACTGGTGCTGGTAGTTAAAAGTATGAAGAACGAAATTGGTCAAATAGGATCAGATTTTTGTTATGGATTTTGGATCATCATTAAGGAAGCTTGACTGAAGCATATTGTTCCGTGATCAGAGCCACCAATCATTCTTGGAGCTTAATCTTTTGGTCTATCCCCGTTACCGATTAAGGCGACTAAAATTCAGTTTTGCCCTAACTCTTGCAAATCAATTTGTAAGATAGTTTATTTTACTGCCCCTACCATTTCACTGAGAGATGAAACTGTCTCTTGGCATCTATAGTTTGAACTGAAATGATTGAGAGTAACCTTGCTTTCTATTGGATTTATGTTTTAGCCAAATTACTAACATGGGTTATGAGCTTATACCCTTTATCTTTGAGAAAACCCTTAAGCAAATTACTCCTGAAAAAACATGATTTAAGTTTCATTGATGAGGTTATAGAAACATGAAAATTGAAAGCAGAAAACCAGGAAACACTTACCGACATCCGATCCGAGCTGCTGCCTGAATTTTCTGTTGTGTTATGAGATCCTGAGCTCTCCTTACCCATGTCAAACCAGATTTGTTTTAGGAAATATGGATCAAGAAGAGATGGCAATATCCCAATGAACCAGTCAGGTACTTTAATAATGTCTTTTTTTTTTAAATTTTGTTTCCCCTGAAATTGAGTGACGTTTTTCATATAAAAAACTATGTTTACTGTTGCAGAAGTCAAAATTAGCAGATTTGCCAAGGAAATATGCCTCAAGAAGAGATGAAATGCCATTGAACCAGAGGTCGGGATCGCGGAACAGAACTTATCACCCGACTTTTCACCTCAACGGCACAACCCTCGATTTTCAAAAATCGGACGGCTATTTCAACTTTATACTTTTCCATTACGACGAGCCAAGCCAGTTATTAGACCCTACTAAAGCCGACAAGAGAAAACAAAGGGTCGTTTGAAAAAGATGGGTTAGACTTATAAGCATTAATTATCTACCCACGTGTCGTCTTATTAGACTTCCTCTCTTTAGTACGTTCTCTTTGCGAATATAAAGTGGACCTACAAACCAAATATCAGTTTGATCAATGATTTCAAACCATCGGATCTTTGCACCTCTAAGAGCAACTCCAACCATGGTCTCTATTTTAGAGATCCAAAATATAATTTTATATGAAAAAGTGTATTTGGAGCTCATTGGTTCTCACAATGGCTCCAACCAACATATCTCTATAACACTATTCACCTATCTCTATAACACTATTTGTAATCATTTTTCTCCCAAAACTTTACAAAAGTTCAATAAATTCCCTCCAAAATTTATTTTTTACTCAAAAATTCAAAATTCAAAACTCAAAATTCAATTTTTCTTCAAAATTCAAAATTCCCTTCAAATTTTAAATTTCAAATTTCCCTCAAAAATTCAAATTTTCTTAAAAAATTCAAAATTCAGTTCGGATCCGGATCACGATTATATGATCCGATATCTTCAGTTCGGATCCGGATCAACATATTTTTTTATCGGATCGGGTCTGAATTAGTAAGGGTATCAATGGGTCGGTTCCAGATCTGGTTTTTATTGGTTTCGGTTCTTAACGGCTCTGGTTCTCAAAATGATGGACCCAGAACCGGAACCGATTATTTGGTTTCTGTCGATTATGGTTTCGAGTATATCGGTTCCAATCTCGATAATATGAGAATTTTAACACTATACCTCTACATTGATTCCGGTTCCTATCGATTTGGTTTTGATTCTTATCGATTCGCTTCTGAGTCCTATCGGTTTTGGTTTCATATTAAACTACTAAGAACCGTAATCATTATTTTTTATTCGGTTTCGGTTCCGATTCTTTTTTAATCGGTTCCCAAAAATGTGGAACCGGAATTGGTGTTTTTGGTTCCAGTTAAACGAGTAAAATTGACACCCCTAATCCCTAATTAATATATAATAAAAATTATTTTTTTTAAATATACATTAAATATATTAAATATTAGTCTCATTTTAAAGGTATTGACGATACCTTTTCAATGATACTAATTTTAAAAAAAATAAATTTATATATTAAAAGTTATATACATTTTATTAAAATATAGTTGAAATTGTAAAAAGATATATTCGGGATAATATTGTACATGAGTACAATCAAAAGGGTAGTGTGGACATTTATAGAATATGAATAGTAATAGAGATTTTTTTTAGAGACCCTGGTGTGGGTCTCTATATCCCATTTTAGAGACCTCAAATGGAGTACGGTTGGAGCATCTCCCCTCTCTCCAAATTGGAGATTTGGCGTTCGGTTGGAGATGCTCTTAATGCTCAAATATCCACAGTTAAAATCAACCCATAAAAATAATTCCAATCCAACGCCTAGAAATCATTAATTGGGCTTATTTTTGGTTTGTTGGTCCACATAGGGATTGGCCAAACATCCAAATGGTTAGTCCTATAAGAATGTGCCACGTGGCCCATATCAAAGTTTACCTGTCTTATTTCAAATCTTCTCTGCAACTTCTATTCTTAAAGCTGCAACTCTTTTGGGGTTTCTCCTATCTGTTAAAGTTGCAACTTCTCGTATTCTCCTTAAAGCTGCAACTCTTCTGGGGTTTCTCCTCCTCGAAGCCGCAACATCAAGGGTTTTCTTTGATTTGAGGGCGTCCATGGAGTATCTAAGGTGAGGTTTTGTAAGGTGCAGTGATCTGCAGATTGTTTTTAAGCATTGTCGGGAAATGCATTGTCGTTCTCTGCTTGAATGTACTTCCAACAGATAATGTGCAATGTTCTTCGTGTTAAATACCAGCATATTGTTCCCAGCATTGTCAAGTACAAGCAAATGGACACAGATCTGGGAGCAACCCAAACAATTATCCTATCCATGAAAGTATATCAACAGATCTCTTGTGAAATATATTTCAAGCATTATTTTGGCCACTTATTAATTCTTGATATGTTGTTGCTGATTCAAAAGTAAAGCGAGTTGCTGAACACAGACATGAACATGGAGGTGTACATTGGCATGCAATATTGCCATCTGAAATCATTTTGGCAGGTCGAGTTCACTTCTAGTGAAATCAATAGAGCAAGGGAGGCACTCCAAGTGGTCCATGAAGCCGATGGAAGCTTTGCTATTTCTCACAGCTGCAGCTTACATTTCATATACTGAGTTACAGTTCATTTGTCGTATGAAAAGATATATTTATAGCTCATGGCCGTATTTATCATTTTCTTTGTAGGAGCTTTCTCATAATTATGCAAAATGCCTTGGGAAAGCAAATTGGAGTTACATATTTACTCAATTGTACTGATTTTTTGTCTTTAGTAGTCTCAATTGTACTGGGGCTTCTGCTTCGCAAGTATGATTGAAGCTTTCTTTCATTTAAACTAATGATTTCTAAAAGAAGAACTTAATTTATTCAGTTTATTCAGTTGATGTAATTCATCATTCGGAACATTAACTCCCCAGGGGGAGTTTGATTAAAAAAAACATACACTGATTATAAGAGACTGCTGCCCGAGCCAAAAAGATCAGCCTATTTGTTACATTCTCTATAGTAGTGTCTAATTTGGATAGTCCAAATGAGGGATAGAAGCTGAAGGATTATTTGCAACAAAGATGAGTGCAATGACACTGTATTTTTTAGAGCTTGGAAGATCTCCATAGAGCCTATTTCAAGTACAAGGGAGGGCCGCAACCATTGCTCCAAGCTAATTGAAGTCCCTGTAAAGTGTAAACACACGAGATTCAGCTGTTGGTTTGACTACTAAAACCAAACAATAAAAACCATCAAACAAGCTTCAAAGGGAAGAAAGAGTTGCAGAACCCAAACCCAAACCCAAACGGCTAAGAATCATCAAACCAAAAAAGTTGTAGGAGAGGACAGGGAGAGAGGGGAGTTGTCATACCTGTGATAGAAGATGCCGGAACGTCGAAACGGCCAAACCCTCGAGCGGTCCTTCGACGGTGGGCGATGATCCTTCGTAGAGAGAAAAAAAGAGAGCTGCAGACCTAGCTCAAAGGAAGAGAGAATGGGAAAGGGCGTGCTACAGGGGGGGATTTGAGAGACATCTCTTCTAAGAGGAGAGAAGATTTGAGAAAGATCTCTATTTCGCAAGAGAGAACGTACTACAGAGAGGAAGTCTAATAAGACGACACATGGATCGCTTATTTAATGCTTCTCAGTCTCACCCATCTTTTCCAAACGACGGTTTGTTTGCTCTTATCGGCTTTAGTCGGCTCTAACCGGCTTAGCTCCTCCAAAATCGTTAAGTATAAAGTTGAAATAGCCGTCCGATTTTTGAAAATCGAGGTTTGGCCGTTGAGGTGAAAAGTCGGGTGGTAAGTTCTGTCCCCCCATCCCGACCCTTGAACCAGTTGGGTAGCTTCATAAATGTCTCTTATTTTTATTTTATTCCTACTGAAAGTTGTATCTTGAAATATACAGGTATGCATGCACTGTTGCAAAAGTCAAACTCTCTCTCTCTCTCTCTCTCTCTCTGCAGGCAAATTTTGCTTCTTCCAGAGGACTAACGTTATATAACTGTAGTGGATGTAGCAATATCTGCTCTGGAAAAAGCGATATGGGACTGAAAAACATTGGGCCTTGTAAGAAGTAAAATTGCTCTGGAAATAGTAGTTCCCCATATGTATTTTGGTTCAGGATTTTTTTTTGAACCAGCCACTTTTGTATTCAGTCGATCAGTAGCCCTACTTAACGCGTTTTTCTGGGCCCATTAACCGCATGGATGTTTAATCCACCCCTTGGTTGATATACACACAAAAAATCAGCTTGATTGATGATTTCTAACCGTTCATAGTACCAAAAAACGTGTTTGAATCCGACGACTAGAATCACTTCTAAAAACAATGCTAAAACCTAATGGCTAGAGATAACCAATCAGGGTGATTTTGGGTGTGTATGTCTACCTAGGGGTAGGCTAAACATCAATGCAGTCAGTGGGCCCAAAAACATGCCATACAATAAGGATACGTAGGTCAAAACCCCGCTGGGACAAAATATCTTCTATTTGACACGCCTATGTAGAGCCCACATGGAGATAAGATCAGGGCTGAATATTGGTGACGATGATCTCCTCACCGTAACAGCTCTCTCGTTGTCACATATGTCATGACGAGACATGAAGTGGGTTGAATAAAGGAAAAAATGTAACAAGGTATGCCTGAAACTTTTTCAAGGGAAACACGATTTTTGTTATTCACCGCTGTCATTTGGGCCCACAGACCGCATGGATGTTTATCCCACCCCTTGGTGGATGTACACACCAAAAATCACCATGATTGGTAATAACTAACCATTAGATTTTAGTACTTTTTAAGGCGTGCTTATAGCCGTTGAATTCAACCATTGATTTGAGTGCTAAAACCAACGACTAAAAATCATCAAACAAGCTGATTTTGGGTATGAATGTCTACTAAGGGGTGGGCTAGACATCCATGCGGTCAGTGGGCCTAGATGGAAGCAGTGAGTAACAAAAATGAGATTCCGCATTTAAAAACATCTCCGGTATACCTTGTTACATCACGACCCTTGAATAAAATGTCTGCAAAGACGACTTATGATCCGGGCACACTCTTTGAGAACACTGACAGTATGGATGTTTAGCCCATCCCTAGGTGGACCTACAAACCAAAAATCAATTCGATTGGAGATTTCTAGCCGTTGGATTTGAGACCTTGTCATTGGTTGTTTTTAAATAGTGGGATTCAAGCATTATTTGGGGAAGTCAGATCCAACAGCTAGAAATAGTCAATTTGGCTGATTTTTGGTTTGTAGGTCCCACCTACAGACGGATGAACAAACATCCATACGGTCAATGGTCTCTAAGAATGTTTATCGAGTGCAAGCGTCTTCTTCAATGGTAGAGAGCTCACTAGGGGTGTCAATTTTACCCGATATAACTGGAACCGAATAGGAACCGGAACCGAAAACACCGGTTCCGGTACCACATTTTTGGGAACCGATTAAAAAGAACCGGAACCGGAACCGAACCGGAAACTAATGGTTACGGTTCCGGTACTCTAATATGGAACCGAAACCAATAAGAACCGGAACCGAACCGATAAGAACCGGAACCAATATATAAATATAGTGTAAAAATTCTCATATTACCAAGATTGGACCCGTTATACCCGAAATCGGAACCGGAACCGACAAAAACTACATAATCGGTTCTGGTTCTGGTACCATCACTTTGAGAACCGGAACCGATAAGTACCCGAACCGATAAGAACCGAAACCGTTTGTTCAGGTTCTGGTCACCTTAGGAACCGAACCGGAACCGACCCGTTGACACCCCTAGAGCTCACGAGGATATTAGGTGAAAAGTAGAAACTAGTGGATATCTAAGTTTAACAACCGTTGATTAGGTAGATCCTAGTTTGACTTTTGAGTTCCTTGTCTAGAAAGATCTGGGACTGATAAAGCTTGTCGGTAGTTGGAATAATCTCATCCATAGTTTAAAACAGGGTTAAAAGGGGCTGTTATAACGGTATAACGGACTGGGGGTGTTACCGTTTTTCCCGTCATAACGACCGTTATAAAGAAAATAAAGGAAATAACGGCCGTTATTTTCTGGGCATTTTAACGGTACGTTACGTAACAGAGGAGGTCCAAATCCGTTATTACGGCCTTTTTTAAACATTGGTTTAAAACACGGCCCCTACAACGGTAAAGCCCTGACCTCATGTTTTTCCCGTTATAATGCCCATGACCGAAAAACAGATTATCCGTTGTACTGGAAATAATGACCGTTATTTTGAGGAAAAAAGTTAATCTTTTAAAAAGTAATAAAATAATAATATTCTGACATTTTTTAACTCAGACATGACCCTGTTATAAGGGCCGTTATAATGAACATAACGGTAATGTTAAGGGGGGCTGTCGCTTAGTTAAAAGTTGTTACATTCAGTAGTACTAGATGGAAAATTCAAAAATTACTTAAATGATAGGCAAAATGACAGGGACACAATATTAGCCAAGTGGTATACTGTTACAGGACTCTGACCGTACGGATGTTTGTCCTATCCCATGGTGGACCTACAAACCAAAAATCAGCCCGTTAGAGATTTATAAGTCTTGCATCTCTGGAGTAAAACTTCTGTCACAATCGGATTGCAAATCACACAATCACAACCAATGAGTCAAAAGCACATGGGTACGTTGTCACAATCGGATTGCAAATCACACAATCACAACCAATGAGTCAAAAGCACATGGGTACGTTGCAAAAGCACTTGTGTACGTGCCGAGAACTCATTGGCATGTGATTGTGTGATTTACAATTTGTTGTGATAGAAGTTTTACTCGCATCTTTGTACCTCAAATACTGCTCAAATTCCCACAGTTGAGATCAGCCCATGAAAATAAGTCCAATCCAAAGCCTATAAATCACAAATCAGGCTGATTTTTGGTTTGTAGGTCTACCATGGGATAGGACAAACATCCATACGGTCAGAGTCCTATAACAGTGTGCCACGTGGCTTCTATTGTGTCCCTGTCATTTAAGATTTGTCAATGGAGCCCGACCCATGAATAAAATAGATGATAACCTATGCTTTAGTGGCCCATCTCAATCAATAAAGCTTATGACAATTTAAGTTTTAAAATTAAATTTATTTTATAACAGTTGTGACGGGTTCTTTATGACAAGTTATTTAATTGCGAGATTTAAGCATTATTTGGAGTATTTTTTTTAGAGAATCTTTTTAAAGATTATATTACTTATTGCATTCAGCGAAAATGTCTTACCGCATTAAATGGGATAATGTGACTTTAAAAAAATCATTGAATTTCATATGGTTACCAAACAATCTAAATATCCCAATTTCAAACTTAAGTTCTTGAAATTAAGTTTCACCAAATGTAACGCAGCGTGAAACAATATCGAGATATGACAAACATCAATGTCTCGAGGTTTGGAATCCACCAAACATAGAAGAACTCTCAATGGAGCTAAGGGCCTGTTTGGCAATGCTAAAATAAGTTGCTTTTTCGCTCCCAAAAGCAAAAAAGTTGAAAAGTTTGTTCGGATATCCATTTTGGAATTACTTCTCAAAGTCAAAAACTTGCTTTGTGTGGAAGCAAAAAATTTTTGATTGGAAGCAAAAGTCAATCTTTTCAAGTGCCAATTTTACCCTTGTAAACGTCACATTATGAAGTGTAGATAAAAAACATCTTATGAAGGAGAAAAAGTAGGGATGGTTTGTTGAGGAGTAGGTCAATTGATAATCTCTTTTTTAAAAAAATAATTACCCATAAAATGACTCACTCGGTGCGTCGTTTATTATTGACCATTTATAATTAAAAAATTTTGAAAAAATCAACATATGTGATATTAGTTTATAATCTTTATTAATGGTTTATTAGAATATAATATCTATATAAAATTATAAGAAAATAACTTTTTGACTTAATTTATGCCAAACTAACTTTTTCACTTTTTGACTTATAAGTCGGTGTTTCACCAAACAAACTTTTTTACTTCCAAATGACAACTTTTAAATTCAGCAACTTAATTTAGAAGCTACTTTTTGCTTCCATTGGTTTGCCAAGCGGGCCCTAAATCACGAATATTATTGAATAAAAATTATCTTTGCCTTTCGGCTTACAACCTATTTAATGGAAAACGAAAATAAGCAAAAGAGAAAAATTACTAAAAACTACAAAATCTAGCTAAGCATGGAAACTGATAATACTAACGCCTAGAAACATGTTAAAATCGACGGTGAGTGATTCTAACTTCTATAACCAAAGTTATTATTAAAACAAAAACTTCCTAAAATAGCAAAACTACCGTTTTCACCCCATAGACGATGAAATTTGGCCAGAAAGCAACATACATCACGTCGTACTTGTTGAATTCTGGTGTCTTGAATTTGGGTGGCAACTTCATGTCCGGGAAAAAGCACAGATCAGAAAAACTGGTGCTGCCGTATGAATCAATTCCCTGCAAGCTTCTAACTTGTTCTTCCAAACTTTCCAATTTGTTGGTGACTTTTGCTTCTTTAGACTATTTCTTATCATGTCGTTTCCTTTTAAGAGCTCCTGCCTCGTGTGGTTTTGACACTGTTGACAATTCCGCTAATACCTATTACATCGTTTTTTCATCAAGAAGTTTGTTGATCCCAATTTTGTCCCTTTAGTACTGTTTGAGCTTTTGACGATCCAAAAGCTGCACGAAAGGATCCGCTACTTGTTCTACATCAAAACACCATCATATACAAAAGTTAAAAATCGCTAATCATCCTGATTTTTGGTATGTAGATCTAGGGATGGACCAAAAATCCGTGCTGTCAGTGGTAGCTCATACTATGGTCCGTCGTTAAAGATTTATTCCCTGTTGTATGTTTTTTGAGTTCAACAAGGAAAAAAAAAATTTTGGGTCCCCATCGTCATCAAGGCCCAGCCTACCAATTTCCTAATGATTCCTCCATGCCCATTTCTCCATCTTTTAGGAAGCCATTTGTTATTATTTATCGGCCATTACCATTTTGGTTCCAGCGAAAACCAGTCTTTCAAAACACACTAGACTCGCCTTGAAAGCCCATTGGGTAAAGTTGTTGCCAATTAAGGATTAGAAGAGTCGTTGCTACAGAACGGTTCTCAGGATGTTAATGGGCCATGTTCTACCCAAGCTAAGCGGAGGCTCGGCATGGCTCTTGTTGGGTCTGAAATTTTAAGCCCAAAATCGGCCAAATAGGTATATATGGGCTTGACCTAAGTTTATTTTACTAACAGCCCAGTCAAAGCCTTACCTAATTATTTAGAGGACTTTACAAACAAGCCCAAGCATACCCTATTGGGCCCACAGTCATAACTCCAACCTTATAGCAGGCCAAGCCTAACACCCATCAGTTCAACCCGACCCATTAACACCCTGGACAGTAACGCTCAGAAGAACCTATTCCCCACCTGTGTGACATTTATGGCAGTGATGGCACGCTGACCATATGGACGTTTGGCCATCCCTAGGTGGACCCACATACCAAAAATTAGCCTGATTAGTAATTTCAAACCTTTGGATATTTTGTACCACAAATAATGCTCAAATTCCACTGTTAAAAATCAACCCATGAAAACGACTCCAATCCAACGCTTGAAAATCACCAAGCAAGCTAATTTTTGGGCTGTCCACTTAGGATTGGGACAAACATCCATACAGTCAGCTATATCTAGTAGTATGCCACGTGGCTCATACTATGGTCCATTGATGACGGACGTCCGTAAGCAAAGTTCTACTCCAACAAGAATTCACTTGCCAACTACTAACGGGAAGTATGTGCGATGCATGTGACTGTAAGAATGATGTTGGTGTTGTTTTTGCCTTTTTCATTTATATATAAGAGTGGTTTTGGAGAGAAATAGGCGATGGTGACAGTTTGGAATAGGTAACAAAGCGACTTTGCCACCTATCAGAAAATTTGCCTTGTCGGCTATCAGAGCCAACATGTGGTGGACGAGTTCGGCTGGGGCCAGCCGATATATATATGAATCACCCTTATATTAAGGGTGACCAAAATTATTATAGTATAAATAGATAGATATAAAGAGTGGGAAGAGCATTTAAAGGTATGTTGTGTGTGATTCCGCCCTTCAAAAACCAAAGAACAAGGACATTTCCATGCCGTGTACTGCACGAAACGAACTCCCAAGTGTCGTTATCAAGACCGTGAATAGGGGATTGAAACCAATGGTTGAGGCAATGGGACAAGTGAGGTTGGCAAAGTTGTGAAGTCGAACAGACGTGAACGATCTGTGAATATACCGTGAGAGTTTCCTCATGAGTTCGCAATTGATGTGAATACCATTACCAACCTGCCAACGATGTTGGTATTGGATTTTGGTCCTCATGACTGGCCTAAATATCCATTTCTAGCTTTAGATTGACTCCTCTCTTTTGAGTTTTCTTCCCCCACCAGAAATCATGTTGATTTGCGTCTATTTAGGTACAGAAAACATGACATTTGGTAGGTTGAGATGGCCGATGCGACTGTCTTTATCATAGTCGTCCGCTTGGTTAGGGAAAATTTTTGGATCCAGAGGGGCTCTCGTAGCCCTACACAGTTGTTCCGGGGGGCAAGTGACCGTCAAAGCGAAGTTAACGACATGCAGTCGACGCCTCTGACTACGGTCAATAGGAGGCACGTGGCACATTCTTAAGAGGATACTAACCGTATAGATGTTTGGCCAATCACTAGCTAGGTGGATCTACAAGCCAAAAATATACTTGATCACTGATTTCTAAGTGTTGGATTGAAGTTATTTTCATGGGTTAATTTTAACCATAGGAATTTGAGCATTATTTGGGTAAGAAATCCAAAGGTTTTAAGTCACGAATCAGGCTGATTTCTGGTTTCTAGGTCTGCCCAGTGATTGGCCAAGCATCCATACGGTCAGTGTCCTCTTAAGAATGTGTCAAGTGGCTCATATTGGCCGCAATCAGCAGCATCGCTCACTCTCAACAACTGTCATCGAAGGTTTACTCATCGAAGTGTGGCAGATGGGCCCACTGACCGCATGGATGTTTAGCCCTTCCTTTCGTACAGACTCATACCCTGAAATCGGCTTGTTTGATGAGTTTTAGCCGTTGGATTTACTACCCAATCTTTTTGAATCCAACAGCTAGAATCACGCTTTAAAAAAGTACTAAAATCTAATGGCTAGAGATTGAATATCATAGTGATTTTGGGTGTGCATATCCACCAAGAGGTGGGCTAAACATCCATGCGGTCAATGGGCAGAGCAGGTCTGAATTAAGGGGAGGCAACACGGTCTATAGTTACCCATCCAACAATTTTTTCCTCTTTGGAAAATTTTTTTTATCAATTTTTAAAAGTTGAGGGTCGGCTCCACCACTGGCCCTACATAGATCCTTTTTTTGGGCCCACTAACAGCATGGATATTTAGCCCACCCCTTGGTGGATATACATACCAAAAATCAGTGATTGGTTTGATTCTAACCGTTGGATTCAAGCATTTTTTTGCATAATCTAGAAATTATCAATCAAGCTGATTTTTTTTGTATGTATATCTACCAAGAGGTGAGCTAAACATCTATGCGATTAGCGGGCCCAAAAAAAGGAGGTATGTGAGGTCACAACAACTTACAAGAGCCCGACTGCATCTAAATTTTTGCACTGGTTAGAATAGGGAGCGGTGGAGGGGGAAAAACACCTCCAAGAGACTCCCTAACCCGGAAAGACTTTGGATGCAGTCGAGGCAGAGGGGTCTCTTGGCCCTACATGGCTCATTTTTTGGGGCCCCCTAACCGCATAGATGTTTAGCTCACCCCTTGGCGGACATGCATACCAAAAATCAGCTTGGTTGATAATTTCTAGCCGTTGGATTTAGTGCCCAAAAATATGCAAAAAAAAAAAATAATGCTTGAATCCAACCATTACACTCAATCCTAAAAAGGTACTATAATTTTTGGCTAGAGAAAATCAATGACCCCCCCACTTTGGGGACTCCCTAACCCACTCCCGACATTTAGGGAACCGGGCTCCCTAAAATCCAGTTGGATCTCCCTTTTTCAAAAATCAGCCTGATTAGTGATTTCTAAGCATTGGATTGGAGTCATTCTCATGAGTTGATTTCAACCCTGAGAATTTGAGGTACAATGATCCAAAGGTTTGAAATCACTAATCAGACTGATTTTTTATATGTAGGCCCATCTAGGGATTGGTCGAACATCAACGCGGTCAGCATCCTCTAAAAAAATGCCACTTGTCTCATATTGTGGGCGGTCAGTGAAGTTTTACTCCCAAGGAGTGTAGAGAGCCTGTTGGAGATCCAATGGCTCAATACTCTAAAATAACTTAGGGAGCTAGCCCTCTTGGAGATGCTCTTACACTCTACTGTCAATCCCAGTGAGATAATTGAAAGAAAAGATGAGTTTTATCACGGCCCATAGTAGAGGTGTACCAAGATATTTTTCGTCGAGGCTCGTTCTTTTCACACCCAAAATCCGCACGATGATTTTGGGCCCTCGGGGCCCATTGAACATGAGTGAAAAAGATGGCCCCATTGTTTTGTGAAAGTCCTCGCTTTCATTATGTCCACCCTATAATAGGCCTTTGACATGTCCAATTTTCTGCACTTAATTTTCAAAGGCTGTGATAATATTGTTTGAAATTTGTTTCTTAGACACAAACGGAATATGGAACGACGAATTGAGTTTGGACGGGAAACCTCACATCTGATTAGATTAGCAACAAGTTTCACGATGATTTTATAAAGAAAATTTGTCTAGGCCGGCGTAAAATAATTAGCCGTTTGTGGGACCTCAGTTTTCGAAATAAGGACAATATTTGTATGATTCAGCTGCTTCAGAACATGACTGTTTCATGAGAGCATCAACTTTGTTTCCACTCCTCACAAAGTGTTTGGGTGTGTGGAATGGGTCGGATTTTAGTAGAACCATATTCAAATTCGACTTTTGAACAAGCCGATATCCAACTTGGGTCCATATCTCATGAACCGAATCTCATCCTTGATCTGTATATGAGGTCGTTCCATTCATGGTTTAAAATAACGGCATCGTTTAACGGTAACGCCCCAGGCCCGTTACATTAAGAACCATTTTGATGCTTGGAAAATAATTACAGCCGTTATTTGCTGAAATTTGTTGTGGAAAACACAACCGTTATTTTCTGTTTTTGACCATTTTTCGGTTTTTTTTTTTCCAGTTTTGCCCATGTCCATTACAATTTGTTTTTAACAGTAATGCCCCCAGTCCGTTATACCATTAAAACGGCCTCTTTTAAACCTTGGTTCCATATTTGACCCACATGTAGATATATGCGCAGATTAGATTCACTTTAAAAAAAATTGTTTTATAATAAGGGTTCAAGCCCAAATACCATATCCAACAGATCCGAACGATGAAATATAGGGTCGGGCTCAGGTGCCCCCCTTATTTCTGACCCCTTTCGGGAGTCATGTTCTCGGCCATGGATTCTGAGAGAATCCAACATTGGTTGATAGTGCTGAGCTGGCATCAATTTTTCACTTTTGCAGCGCTATTAACGATCGTTGGATTCATGGAATCCACAACCGAGAACACGACTCCCGATAGGGGTCAGAAAAAAGGGGACTTGAACCTGATCCATATCTGAACCCAACTTATGAACCCGACTCATCTAGATCAATTTCTGACCTGTTTTATGTGGATCATGTTATAAGGATCTGAACCCACAAAATAAGGGTTTAAATCGGGTCAGATCCACCCCCATTTCAGACCTTGTTAAGAACCATATTTACTTGATCATCACGTGAAATGCACTAGCTAGTGGGTCCTCCACCAAGATAAGTTGGCCGGTGCCACGGGAGCAAAATCACCTCAAACCACAAAAACTCGTGGTGAAGATTCACTTACAAGCTCACCTACCGCCTCATACAGGGACGCTTTGTAGTTTAGCCACATAAACTAATCTTTCCCATCGAAGATACTTTTAGTCTATGACACATCATCCACAATAGACGTGTCACAACCAGGACCATGTCTTTAAAAAATAATATATTTGTCATAATTGTGTAGCTTAATTTAATACTAATCTTTCTCTTTCATCGGTTCTGGTTATTAGCATTCCTATTAATGCTTACTGTACAGTCTGTACGTGGGGCTGGCAGGAAGATCCATGTTGCCGCCTGGTACGCGTTTCTAGTTTTAAATTCCAGAAAATTTTGATTAAGAAGCACGAGCTTGGGTTTATTATAAGGGTCGGGCTCAAGGGACCCCCATGTCTGACCCCCTTTTTTGACCCCCATCTTGGCGTACCCACGTAGAAGATGAATCAATGGCTGATTTTTGGTGGGGATGATAACCTCACCATATAGATCACTCCAACAAAAAAATCAGCCCATTCTGAAATTTCTAACCCCATCAAATGTGATTTTAAATTTAAACGATAAAAATCGACGGTCCATAATGTTTCAGCTTCTACACCAGTCTATGAATATCAGAATGATTTGAATTTCATCCTCACTAAAAATCAGCCATTGATTCACCTTCTATGTGGGTACGCCAAGATGGGGGTCAGAAATGGGGGTACCTTGAGCCCGACCCTTAATGTATGCCGATTACATTTTTGTTTTTCCACGTGTACCCTCATCCATGGATAGATTCAAGGAGGATGTTATGTTATGGTCGGCTAAGCTTGATGAGTTTTTCTACGTGCGCTCATTCTCTGTGTTGCTGAATAGGTCCTTAGGGTCTTCGTCAGCGCTTTTGAATTTATCTTGGAATTACATTTTCGATGGTCAATATTTGAAGGATAAAGATCTCGTCAAAAGTAGCCGGTTCTTTGTATGATGTGATGACCTGGAAAAGATTCTCACTATAGATAATCTTATTAAAAGGAAAATGGTGATGGTGAACTACTGGGTTATATGTAAGGAAGGGAATTTGTTAACCATCGATCTCTTGTTAAATGTAGGGTAACTAGAGAAGTGTGGAGCATTTTCTTTGTTTTCTTTGGTATTTGTTGGGTCTTCCTAGCATTTGTTATCTAAAGTATTAACCGTTGATCTTATTTATGCTTCTCTCCTTGCAAACATAGACTTTGGTGCTTTTATCCTTTGGTAGTATGGTGGGGTTCTTGAAAGGAAAGAAATAGAAGGAAGTGTCTACCTTTGATATCGTCGTAACCATCAAAGCTTTCCTCTTTTTCTGATCAAGGATGTTTAAGGAATGTAATGAGTTGGCCTTTGAGGGCCTGGTCTTTAGATGAGAGTCGATCATGCTTAAGGATAATTAAGGGTTCTCTTGTTTAGTGGAGGTTTTCTCTTGGTAACACAACAAATGTTTGCGTGCATTTTAGTGTATTTGGTGGCACAACATCCAACAAATATTTGCACCAGACCCAATCAATTTTTGCCAAAATGTGGTCTAAATTTTGTACCCAACATCTCTTCCCTCCCCAACCATATCAATATTTTCCCAACAAATGTTTGTCATTGCAAATATTTGATTATCTTGCCTACAAACAATGTCCTGCAAATTGCAGATGCAGACAGGATATCAAGCAAAATTTGAAAAGTATAGAACTTCTCTTTCATTTATTAAATCTTGTCTTGATTCAACTCTTTATATATATACCATTAGTTTTGGATATGTTTGGGTTATTCGGTTTATTATCCGATCGGTATTGAATTGGCATATTTTTATTATATCAATAACGAATTAGCATTGCTCCGCACCACACCAGGGCCTTCTTGATACAAGTTGAGGTCTAAGGCGAAAAATCTATATAAGGACTTTTAATATTTAACATATTAATATATACAGTATTAATTAAAAAAATAAACTCTCTATATTATTGGAAATTTTTATATAAAAACTACTCTTGACTATCAAAAACTATTTTTATACCATTTCCCCTCATCAATGAACTGTGGAGGGCGTACTCCAATCCATGTTTTGCCTATAGAATAGAAGCATTTATTGAGGAAAGGTTTTGCCTTTGAAAGTAGAGAGGCTTTTAATTGTGTCACATGAGTGGCACTACCAATTGTTGCTTTATAATAGTACTACGGGAACGCCACGTGCACGTGCACCTTACACATGACAGCATCTTACATGTAGCACACTCATAGAGATCACTCACCGTAGCCCATCCCTAGATGGACCTACATGCAAAAAATCAACTTATTAATGATTTTTAAGGATATGATTAGAGTCGTTTTCACGGGTTGATTTTTAACTGTAGATTTTGAGCATTATATGGGTATTCAGATCCAAAGGTTTGAAATCACTAAACAGGCTTACATAGGTCCACCTAGGGATGGGAGAAACATCTATGCGGTCAGTAGTCCCTAAAGGTGTGCTACATGGCTTATACTATTGTCCCTCATCATCATTGATGAGGGATGTGGGCATGCTGGACATCTTGACTGTGCAGGGTGCGTACTTCAACTCAGGTTTTTTCTTTAGAACGGAGACATTTAATAAGGGAACGGGGGAAGGTTTTACCTTTCGAAAGTAGAGAGGCCCTTAGTTGTGTCACATGAGTGGGTGGCACTACCGGTGGTTGCTTTATAATAGTACTAGGGGAACGTCACGTGCGATGTACGTGCACCTTACATGTGGCAGCACCTAACACATAGCACACTCGTAGAGATCACTGACAGTATCGATGTTTGGCCCGTCTCTAGGTGGGCCTATATGCAAAAAATCAGCCTGATTAGTGGTTTTCAAGGATTTGATTGGAGTCGTTTTCATGGGTTGATTTTTATTATATGCGGTACTCAGATCCAAAGGTTTGAAATCACTAATCAGACTGACATTTGGTATATAGATCCACCTAGAAATGGGACAAACATCCAAGAAGTCAGTGACCTCTAAGTGGGCGTGCCAGACAACTTGAAGGAGAATGGACATTTTAATGAGGGAAGGTTTTACTTTCCAAAGTAGTGAGGTCTCTAATTGTGTCACATGTGCGGCAACTCCGGGGTTGTTGCTTTTTAATAGTATAGATAGATAGACAACGAAATTAGCATGGTCCGCCACTCAAAACCAATCCATTTATCTATCTGTCCCGTAAACAGTACGATCCAAATATGGAAGTCGTGTTGCAGTGTTACCATCATCCCTAGTTGTCGTACTCTTTCGGTTCGGACCACCCGTGGTCCTTATTCCTTAAGATTCACCCCACACAAATCTCGATAACCATTCAACAGTCAGGACCTAATTTTAAAAAAATGAGTTTGGTCGGGTTGAGTAACTGGGTTAACCCGATCCATTGTTCTTTATACAGGAGTAACAGGACAGGCCTTATTACGTCCAATTCTCATGGACCCAATGGCTCTAAAAGATTTTATGACTAAAGGGCAATAATGTAACTTTAGTAAATAAAAGACCTCGTACCTAAACTATCCCCGAGAATCTTCCATTTATTTATACAAAGACCATCAGAGCCTTGAGCTTGAATGCAAAGACAACACTACGAATATTAGTCTTACGCGGCGACTGCTTCGTACCAAAACCTTCTTCTCCTTCTCCTCTTTCCTCTCAGATTTCTCTGTCCAAATTCCAAAGACGAAAATCACCCGAAAGTTCAGCTTCTTTTCTAGGGTTTTAGCCGATCTGATAACGACAAACCTTCGATTGAGACGTCGTTAATGACTCGAATCGGGGTTGATTATTGACAAACGACGAAATCGACGTCTTTTCGGACTTTCAAGAGGTGATGTGTGGGTCAAACCGGAGATAAGGACGGTGGAACAAGTGACCCATACGCGAAGTATTTTCAGGTCTTTATAGTTTATACGTCGAAGGGAAAGAAAAGAGCCTTAGAGGAAGGGAGATTTGAAGAGATTTTCTTTTTTTTTTTCTTGGTTCTCGGTTTCAGATTTTAGGTGTCTGGTGGGTTTTTTTTAGTAAAGGAGTTGGAATTTAGCTGTTTTGCTTGAAGAATTTAGTTGTTTTGTGGGGATCTTTTTGTTTTTGCGTTTGGAAATTTTTGATTCTTTTGGGGATTTAAAAAAAAAAATTTGTTCTGAAGTCTTGGAATTGTTGGAACCAGTAAGATCTCTGTTGTTTGATGGTTTGGAAGAAGTAATTCTTTGATTTTGAGCACTTTTGGGCTTTTAGTTCGAATTTCTTCTTTATCTTCGAAAACCTAGTAGCCCTGTTTGTTAACCGATTTAGTGAAATTCAAGTGAAGTTTAGAAGTCGAACTCTTGCTGTCACCAGGTTTCAATTCAAAATTATATTGAGTTCAAACGCTTGTAATCTGGTTCCGATCACTTGTTCTTCAGAGATTTCAGAATCTTAAAGTTTGAAGCTAAGCTCGAGCTTCGGATTCTTTATTGGTCTAGAATTCAGATCTTTCGATTTTGAAGCTAGTTTAAAGTTCTCTGTTCATATAAAGCTCTGTAAATTCAATCTCAGGTTGAATACTTAAAACATTAAAAGATGACTATTGGTAGCCTTGCGCCGGTGAAGGAGAAGAGGAGTTCGCGAAAAAGCAAACAGATTGTGGACGAGAAAGCCCCTTTGTTGCCGAGGAAGCGAGATGAACATGCTGGGTTTGATGAGTTTAATGGAGCTTCCTTTTCTGGGGCCGTGTTTAACCTATCAACGACCATTGTTGGTGCCGGAATCATGGCTTTGCCTGCTACAATGAAGGTTTTGGGGCTCGTCCCTGGGATTGCTATGATAATCTTCATGGCGTTCCTGGGGGAGGCTTCAATTGAGATGTTGCTCAGATTTAGCAGGGCTGGGAAATCAGTTTCTTATGGAGGGGTTATGGGAGATGCCTTTGGAAGGTTTGGGAGGATGTTGTTGCAGATCTGTGTTGTTATAAACAACATCGGAGTGCTTATTGTGTACATGATTATCATTGGTATTATTTCGATCCACCCCATCTGTTTGATTTTCACTTTTCCTGGTCTAAACTTCAACTTTGTTCATTTTGATGCTTCTAGTAGTAGAAGATGATGGATTTGGTAATTATAAAAAAAAAATGATGGATTTTGTCATAGTTTTGCTTACAAATAATTGTTGTTATTCCTACCTCCCCCTAAATCATTCAGGGATGCTTTTTGATGTTGTTGTGTGGATAAGCCTAACAAATCTAGTAATTTTTGTAACTTGTGTGTGATAAGGTGATGTGCTTTCTGGAACGTCTTCGAGTGGAGTTCACCACTCTGGTATTTTGGAAGGATGGTTTGGAGAACAATGGTGGAATGGGCGTTTCTCTGTGCTGCTTGTCACAACTATTGCTGTGTTTGCTCCATTGGCATGCTTTAAGCGTGTGGGTAAGTGTGATCTCTGTTAATTATGTAGGATTACCAACTATATACTTAATTGGAAAGCGTCACTCTTTGCAGTTGCTAGATCTTATTAATTTGCTAATGGGTTATACCATAACATTCTTAGTACTCAATCCCTGATTCGTAACTGAAATTTAGCAGGTTTAATTTTGTTGTAGTTCAGACTACCTCTTAGGGTCAAATTACCATGGTCTTATTAATATCCTGGCTGCTAACCTGAAATACCTGATCTATTTTCTCGTTGCTGACATGATATATAATGCCAGATTTTGGTAGAAACAGATCAGTGAAACATTTCAGTTTCATTCTTTTCCCATGTTTTACAGTATCTCATTAGGTTCAAGCATTATATTTTCCCCTCATATCAGTTTTTTACTAAATAATCTGCTGACTTTATGTTTGATATGCTACCTTATTCCAGATCTTAGCAAATTAAAATCCGATGGTGTTTCGCTCAGTTACAAACTCTTACACCTTTTCTGTTGCCTTTTTGGCTGCTACAAACTTAACAACTGGTCTTTATTCTTTAATTTTGGCGACTAGATTCCTGAACCTGATATTTGGTTTAAGATGATGTTTATCTGCCCTATAGTGTTTCACTTTTTGGCGCAGAGGATTTCATACATCCTTTTCTATTTGCAGATTCATTAAGATACACATCTGCCTTATCAGTTGCGCTGGCAGTTGTGTTTGTTGTTATTACTGCGGGAATCACGATTTTCAAGTTGATAAATGGAAGCATAGCAATGCCCAGATTGCTTCCGAATGTTGCTGATATAACAGAATTCTGGAAACTCTTCACGGTGGTCCCCATTCTCGTCACGGCATACATTTGCCACTATAACGGTATGCAAGCTGAAAATTTACAATCATCTCTTTAATATGAGCACAGTGCACACTAATTATTAGCGATGGAATGTTTGCAACATTTTTGTAAAAGTAGGGTCACCATAGGAATTTCTTGGTATTTATGTGAGAAAAGGAAAAGGTCAGATTAATCAGAAGAATGTTAGGATTATATTTGGTTGGAGGTTGTGATTTTCAAAAGCTCCGCATGCGTGGGTCCAAGCAAGTCATCTTGAGTGGTTTGACTCAATTATAGTTTTTCTTTTAATTTTCAAATGGATGTGTGACAGAAAATAAGTGCCCATTCTGAGAACTTATACAACTTTTGCAGTGCACACAATAGAAAATGAGCTTGAGGACTCTTCGCAGATACAATTGATTGTGCGAACCTCCCTTGCACTATGCTCAACTGTGTACATAACAACAAGCTTCTTTGGGTTCCTCCTATTTGGTGACTCAACACTTGATGATGTGCTTGCCAACTTTGACACTAACCTCGGCATCCCATACAGCTCGCTGCTCAATGATGCTGTCCGTGTTAGCTATGCTTTCCACCTAATGCTTGTCTTCCCCATCATCTTCTTTGCGTTACGGCTCAATTTGGATGGCCTCCTCTTTCCCTCGGCGGGGCCTTTGGCTTTAGACAACCGGAGGTTTGCATTTATCAGCATTGGTCTCATTGGTATCGTCTTCCTTGGTGCAAATTTTATACCCAGCATCTGGGATGCTTTCCAGTTCACTGGAGCAACTGCTGCAGTTTGCATTGGGTTCATTTTTCCTGCTGCCATCAGTCTCAGGTGAGGTTCCCTATTTCATGCTTGTAATTTGTAGGAAGAGTAATTATAGATTTGGGTGTGGAATTGCAATGTTGTAGTTTTGAGAAAAATTCACAATTTGCCCCTGGTAGCCATGATTGCTTATGTCATGGGACCTGTTGGTTGCTAAACCCTTCTCTGAAATATGCGAGGCTGATTTCCTAGCTTTTGGTTTCTGTATAAGGAAATTTAGGTGCCCATTGAACCAAACAATGGGACGGATTGCAAATGGCATAGCTGGTACATGTGGGGCATAAAACATTCTTACAGTTTATCTGATTGACTTATATTTTACATTCTATACTGTATACAAATATATGTCGAGAGGTACTTCCAGTTTGGGGTTTTCCCCTAGTAGTTATAACTCCATACGTAACTACAATCCCGTCTCGCCCAAGAAACACATAAATATGAGAAGTATTTTGAAGCATTCGTCTCTATATAGCAAACATGCTCTTGGGATTGGCCCTTCCCCTAGTAGTGATTATGGTTCCACGTATCATTGCAACTGTGAGGTGAAATGTTCATCTCTGTAATGTACATCACTTGAGGCCTTTGGTCTTTAATGGTTGTGAGTCCATGTGTTGCAACTTGCCACAGCTATGTTTAAGTATCTTTGTAGTGTGTGTTTATAAGGTCGGCCTTCGCTCTAGTTGTTAATGAGTCTATGCCTGTTGTCCTCGGTGTGAGTTGCTGTGTGCCTGCATGAAGACACACGAGTTCAAATTTGCTCTCTGGTTCTCGAAATTTGTGGACGCGCTTGAATTATTTTATTACAAAAATCAGTCCTAAGGCATCTATTTGATAAAGATTTGTTAACTACTAGCTGCTAATTTCACTTTTTATTTCTTTTCCTGGTTGTTTCAGGGACCCTCATGGCATCGCAACAAAGAAGGACAAGATCTTATCTGTTTTCATGATTGCTGTTGCTGTGTTTTCGAACATGATTGCTATATACAGTGATGCATATGCCCTGTTCAAGAAGAACACCTCCCCGCGAGCATAAGTTCTCTTGGTATTAATCTTCTTCAGCGGAGCAGAACAGAAGAGAAGCTGCCTAAGACCCAAAATGGCAGGATCATTTTGAAGTTAAATAGAAAATCAGGGTTTTCTATGATGGTTTGCTGAGTTTAATAAGAGGAACACTCAATATGTAGGTTGAGTTGCTCTGCAAGTGTAAAGAAGTGTCTCTAGCTTCTCTATCCCCGATCATCATGGGGCATTGATGTACTGCTGTGTGCTTCTTGTGTAATAGTTGTGTGGATTTGGATGAAGTTATAGAAGTTTAAAAAAAAAAAGTCTTGTTTGTAAAAACTCTATGGGACGGACCAGGCCCTAAAACCCGAGATTTCAGGTGTTTTCTTTTTCTATATCTGAAGTTTAGAAGGGAGTTTTTGACAAAGAAGAAACAGTGACAAAAGATAAGATCGAGAAAATTTTAGTTTTAAATCATAAATTGTGATGTGAAATTGTTTAATTATGGGTTTGAGATTTGGGATTTTATTTTAATGGGTTGATAGAATAAAATCTGGATTTTTTTTGTTTTAGAGGGAAATAATATCTGTTCTATGATTGAAAGGCGTGAAGAGGGAACCAAGAAGATTGAGTTTGACTTCTAGCAGAGGAAGCAAAAACTTGATTTTGGGCGTTAGACAAGCCAAGAAGTTGAATAGGGTTCGTGAGCTTTGATGAATCAACCAAAGGTGAAAATGGCATAAGTTCATTGCTTCATGCAACAACATTTCAAATCCTGCCAAGGTTTTTTTAAGAATGGTTGCTCTACAGGCACCCACTTGGGACCAAAATGCCCTCCCTTTCAGTTTGGGCGCCCCACCCATTTTCCTTCTCTCTCTCTATCTCTCTCTCCCCCTGCAAGAGAGAAAAATCGAAGGAGAAGGAGCGGGGTGCCCAAACTGAGAGAGTGAGAGGGAGGGTATTTTGATCTATTGTGGGTGCCAGTCGAATGGCATGGGCGCCCGTAGAGCGACCTTTCAAGAATGCAGAGTTGTTAACAGCCACGAGGCCAGTAGGAAAAGAAATGGTGTGCCTTTTGGAGAAGAAAATGATGATGGAGAAGCGTTTTTAAGACGAATTCTAAGAAGTTAAACGATAAAAGGAGAATAGTACGAAAGACTTTTGAGTACTCATCGCTGTCATCTGGGCCCACTGACCGCATGTGTGTTCATCCCATGATTCCCACCCCTTAGCAAAAAGTCTTATAAGTTGATTGCAGCGAGTGAAGGGGAGGGGGTGGGGTGCTTTTTACAAGAATAACCTCCGGCCGGTCAATACACACCAAAAATCACCTTGATTGGTAATCTCTCTCTAACCACTGGATTTTAGTACTTTTAAAGCGTTCTTGTAGCCCTTGAATTCAACCATTTTTTTTTATACTAAAACCAACGGCTGAAAATTATCAAACAAGCTGATTTTTGGTATGAATGTCTACTAAGGATGGGCTAAACATCCATGCAGTCAGTGGACCCATATGGCGGTGGTGAAAAACACGCTTTCCACATTTGAAAAGATCTTAGGTATACTTTGTTACATCATGACCCTTAAGTAAAACTTTTGTCACAAGATGTTGTGACCGGAGTAAATCTTTGATGACAGGCCCCGCCATCAAAGTTTTAGTCTTGTGACGGAAGTCGGTCACAACACACAATACGAGCCACATGGCATATTATTAGAGGACACTGACCATATGGAGGTTTGGCCGGTCCATCGACCAAAAATCAGCCTGATTAGTGATTTACAACCATTGGACCTTTGCACCCAAATAACACTTGATAATGCTCAAATTCCTACTGTTAAAATCAACTCATGAAAATAACTTCAATCCAATGCTTAAAAATCACTAATCAGGCTGATTTTTTTGTTTGTAGGTCCACCGAGGGACTGGCCAAACATCTATACGATCAGTGCCCTCTAATAATGTGCCATGTGGCTCGTATTCTTGTGACAGAAGTTTTGATCGGTCTTTTATAGGGTTCTTTATTTTTCACTTTTAAGTTTTCAACATGATTAGTGATTTATAGGCGTTGGATTGGAGTTATTTTCTTGGGTTGATTTTAACCGTGGGAATTTGAGCATTATTGACCATTATTTGGGATGAAGTCGCTAATCAGGCTGATTTTTGGGTTGTACGTCGACTTAGGATTGGCCGAACATCCATACGATTGACTTCCTCTAAGTGTGTAGCACGTGACTCATATTGTGGGCTGTGATCGGCCTCGATGACAGTCCTCTGTCATGAAAGTTTTACTCCAAAAGTTACAAACTTCTTCTTCGCAAACTCTTGGGGCACATTTTATTGAATTTCTACCAGCGTGAGAAGCTCGGAGGAATCATGGCTGAAAAGGAAGAACCAGAGCGAGACGAACTCGCCGACTCACTGAACGATCTCTTCACCAGCGTCTCTACAATGATCAAAGGCGAACTACAGGTCTGTTTCGATTTCAACTCTCTTTTTTAATGGATCATTTCTTTCGGCTCAGATGCTAAATCTATTGGAGATTATTCTTTTCAAATTCCTCCATCTCATGCCATTTAATCTTTTCTTCTCCTCTCTTTGATCTAATTTGAGAAGAACTTTGTTTGTTTTTTATTAATTCAGGTACCAAAAATTTCTAGGGTTACTGTACGATTTCTGTTTTTTTTTCCCTCCAGGTTTTCATCTTGACATAATTCTAGATTTGCTTGAATTCAGTTCTGCTTTAGCTAGATTAAATTTCTGGATTCTTGCTGCAATTTTAAAAAGTGGGAGGATAAATTATAATAAAAATGTGAAATTAGGAAGAAAATAAGTAATCTGAAAAAATAAAATCTCAATCATAAATTGCATGAGCATGACTGGCTAAATGACAAAATTACTCCTTGAATGATGACAAATTTACATTAGTCAGTATTTGATCAGTTCATTGATGAGTTTGTCCCGAGTACATCAATTATGGGGTATCTCAATTGGCAAAGCTATCTGCCATTGCATTGGCTTCCCTTTAGCCGTGAACAATCCAAAACCTCTCTGAAACTAGTTGGCTATCATCCATGGGGAATCTGATGCATCGTTAGCCCAATGTACAACATTGACCCACATGATCTACCCAATTTCCCTACAAATCGTGGTAAGTGACCATAAGACATTATATAATTCTCTTTGACCGATGTCTCTAGGCTTCCGCCGAGGCACCTAGTGATGTCTGTTTCCTAGTATCGCCTGGGCATTTTGATAGACTGTTTTTCCAAAATTGAGTCCCAATCACAGGTTTTCAGGATGTCCCAGAGAGTTCAGAAGCCCCAACCTCCTAGCAAGGCAATTCGTGAGCAAACTCTGAGGCAAACACCAAACAGTACCCCTCATGCACCCAAACCAAGATTTTGTGTAGCCCAACACAGCTATGGAGTGAGCACAAAGAGCCTGAACTGTAACAATTAACTAAAACCATAGAATTTGCAAAAAGAGACAATTGTTGGCAACATGTCCCATAATAAGTCCCCTAGTGCCTGTTGTTGTTTGAGGTTGTCACCAATATGCTAAAGATTGAGAGAGAGAGAGATAATGGAGGTTAGGAAAAGAATGAGAAATTAGGGTTTAAGAGAGAATGGGGAGATTGAAGTGAATATTCAATTTCCCATAAGTAATATTTATAAGTAGGGAAACCCCTTCTACAAGTAAAGGAGAAATCGTGTGGGTCAAATGGGGGCCCACCACTTAACCCACTAACATGAAATAAAGAGATTGTGGGTTAAGGGGATGGGCCCATCACTTAACCCATAAGCAATAGAGAATAAACCCCACGTGGGGTAGTGGAACGCAGCCCACTAAGAACACCCCCACGTGGGTGTACATAGAATCCAACACTCCCCCTCAAGCTGGTGTAAAGTTATCCATCATGCCTAGCTTGGCTATCAATGTATTCAGGATTGACTTGTTGACTCCCTTAGTAAGTATATCGGCAACCTGCTCCTGAGTCCTTACATAGGGTGTACAAATCAATCCCTGCTGAAGATTCTCCTCGATGAAGTGCCTATCAACCTTGATGTGTTTAGTCCTGTCATACTGAACTGGGTTGTGAGTAATGCTAATGGCCGCTTTGTTGTCGCAATAGAGGCTTATTGGGTCTGTCACCTTGACTCCCAGTTCTGCTAACATGATCTTCAACCACAATAGCTCACACACTCCATGTGCCATGGAGCGGAACTCTGCCTCTGCACTGGATCGGGCGACAACTGGTTGTTTCTTGCTCCTCCAAGACACCGAGTTGCCTCCAACAAAGGTACAATAACCTGATGTAGACCGTCTATCAGTCACTGCACCTACCCAATCTGCATCACTGTATGCTTCCACCCTGAGGTGGCCATGAACTCCAAACAATATGCCTCGACCTGATGACCCCTTGAGATACCGAAGGACTCTGTGTGCAGCCTCAAGATGTGGTGACCGAGGTGAATGCATGAATCGGCTAATGACGCTTACTGCATAAGCAATGTCAGGCCGTGTACGAGCAAGATATATCAATCTGCCAACCAATCGCTGAAATAAGGCAAGATCACCTAGAAGTGTACCGTCTTCGGAATTCAGCTGATGGTTCTAATCAATAGGAGTATCTGCTGGTCGCGAACCCAAATACCCAATTTCGCTCAGTAAGTCTGGGACATACTATCTCTATGAAATGAAGATGCTCCTCGATGAAAGTATCTCAATGGTCCTAGATCTTTCTTTTCAAACTCAGATGACAAGAAGGCCTTGAGCCTTGTGATCTCTGTCGGGTCACTCCCTGTAATGACTATGTCATCCACATATACGATCAATGCAGTGATACTGGTCTGTAAGTGCTTCACAAACAGAGTGTGATCTGTTTAATTCTGTGTGTAGCCTACCTTTCTCACTGCACTGCTGAACCGTTCAAACCAAGGTCGAGGAGATTGCTTCACCCCATATAAAGCTTTCTTCGGTCTGTACACCCTGTCTTCACTTCCAGCAAGCTTCAACCGTGGTGGCACTTTCATGTAAACTTCCTCTGTTAGGTCCCCATGTAGAAAAGCGTTCTTTACATCCAGCTGATGTAAAGGCCATGACCTGTTTGCAGCCAAGGACAGTAGAACCCTGATTGAGTTCATCTTGGCTACAGGTGCAAATGTCTCCTGATAATCTATCTCATAGGTCTGGGTGAACCCCTTGGCAACTAGACGAGCTTTGTACCTATTAATGGAACCATCTGCCTTGTGCTTCACGGTGAAGACCCACTTGCATCCCACTGGTTTCTTCCCCCTGGGTAAAGAAACAAGATCCAATGTCTTATTTTTTTCAAGAGCCTGCATTTCGTCTATCATAGCCCATTTCCACTTTGGGTGACTCAATGCATCTGCAATGGTAGATGGCAAGGAAACAGATGAAACAGTGCTAACAAATGTCTGATAAGATGGAGACAATGACTGGTAAGAAACGAAGTGAGAGATAGGGTGCTCGATGCAAATGCGCACACCCTTACAAAGTGCAATGGGTAGATCCTCCTCCAGAGTAAGAGTCTTTGAGGACTCATGAACTAAAGCAGGGGTAGAAACAATACCTGGATCTGGATCCGAGGGTAGACTGGCAGGCACAGAATTAGTGACTTGTCCTTTCTTCCTAGATCTGGCATAAACTCGCATATCCGCCGCTGTAGTAGTAGAAGTGTCATTGTCAATAGTAGACAGATTCGACTATAGGCACAAGAGTGGAGATGGGTACAAGAACCGATATGGGGACAGGGCTCTCGTCCACAATATCACACTCCCCCTGAAGAGAGACCCTACTGTCAAAGAACAAAACGTGCTCAGCAAATGTGACGTCCTGAGATGTGAAACGTCGACGCGAACCCGGATGATAGCATTTGTATCCCTTTTGAGTGGAAGGGTACCCTAGGAAATACATCTCAAGGCCCGTGCATCAAGTTTGTCACGAGAGTGACGATAAACATGCACATAGCATACATACCCAAAGACTTTGGGAGAAACAATGAAGGTTGGACTATCGGGACGCAGGACAGACAAATGGGTCTGAAAGCCAAGAATACGAGATGGCATGCGATTGATGAGATACGCAGCCAGAAGGATAGATTCAGAACAAAAAGATTTTGGAACCTACATCCCAAAACGAAGGGCACCCTCAACCTCGAGAAGGTGACAGTTTTTTCTTTCAGCTTTTGTATTTTGTTGGGGAATCGACGGACAAGAAGTTTGATGTACAATGCCATGAGAGGCAAAGTAATCTCTAAGCCTCCCGTCTAGGTACTCACCCCCATTATCAGATCGGAGAATTTTGAGTGGGGTACTGAACTGAGTGGTGACCATCCTGTGGAAGGTCTGAAAAATGGAAGAAACCTCATCTTTCGACTTCATAAGATATACCTAGGTAGAGTCATTAAAATCATCAACAAATGTAACAAAATATCGAAATCCAAATAAAGACATCACCGGGGCAGGACCCCACACATCAGAATGCACAATATTGAAAGGAATAGTACTTTTATTTTCACTAAGAGGAAAAACAGTGCGACAATGCTTTGCGAGTTCACAAGTTTCACAACGGAACGGAACATCGCAAAGAGAAGAGAAAGCAGGAAAGACACGCTTTAAAACTGACACGGGTACATGACCAAACCGGTTATGCCAAAGTAATAATTGATCTTTATTTACTCAACTACTGCTACTAATGTTGGACTGATGTGCTGAAGAGGAAACTGAGCGATCCAGGAGGTACAAGCCACCTTCCTCACGTCCACTGCCAATCGTCCGCCTCGACTCCAGATCTTGAAACACACAGTGAGAAGGAAAAAAGGTTACACTGCAGTTAAGATTCTTGGTAAGGCTACTGACAGATAAAAGATTAGCTGTAAACTGAGGAACATGCAGTACCGAGGACAAGGTTAGTGCTGAAGAGGCATGAACATTGTCCTTCCTGGAAATAGAGGAAAGGGTGCCATCAGCTATCCTAACCTTGTCAAGACCAGAACAAATAGAATAACTGGAGAAAACTGAACACATACCAGTCATATGATCTGAGGCCCCTGAATCAATGATCCAGGAGGGACTAGAAGGGACAGTGGATACAGAGAAAGCAAATCCAGTACATGTCTGGGCATAGGTGGAGGTAGAAGTGGAGGCTTGCCCATTGAGCTGGGCCATCATACGACGAAGTCGCTCAAGATCACTGGGAGAAAAAGAGTCCATATCTCCAGTGGTAGGAGGTGCTGAGGGTGCAGGGTCCTGAGCCACAGAAAGTGTTGTAGGGGGCTCCTGTCCCGCTGAAGATCGCTGACGTGGATTTGGGCTCAGACCCGATGGGCATCCATGCACCTCCCAACAAGTGTCTTTCACATGGCCTAGACGGCTGTAGTGGTCACACTTGGGACGTCATCTGTCATCACCAGTCTTCTTCTGGAAGGATTTCTGACCCTTTTGAGATGCAGAGGCAATGGCAGATCGATCATGAGTGTCACTACCACTGCGTAGCTGCATGGCAGTGCGGCGACTATCCTCCCCCTGAATGTAGGCATAGACCTGTGCTAATGAAGTAGGGGGAGGAGATCTGCCAAGTATCTGAACACGAGCAGCCTCGAAGCTAGGATGAAGGCCGGAAAGGAACTGGATTATCCGGGCCTGCTCAACCATAGCACGAAAAGACTTCACATCCGCAGTACAAACCGGGGTGTAGTCCTGATAATGATCCATCTCTTCCCATTTGCTTCGGAGAGAAGCATAATAGGTACCAAGCTTGAGCTCCCCCTGTGGGAGACAAGCAATCTCTTGCTCTAACTCATAGAGCTTCACAAAGTTGCCAACCTGGGAATAGGTTTCGGTAACAGAATCCTAGATTTCCCTCACTGTAGGAAGGAACATGAACCCCCTGCTGATCTGGGGTTGCATTGAATGGAGAAGCCAAGACATCACCGTAAGGTTCTCCATAATCCATTTCTGGTGGGATTTGTCTGTGGCGGCATGGACTGTTTTTCCTGTGAGGTACTCACTGTAGCCACGTCCCCCGATATACATGAGTGCCGATGTCTTCCACTCAAGATAGTTGGTCCCATCAAACTTGACTATAGTGATGCATAATTGGGGGTTGTGGTCTCCATGAGAACCATGAGATGGAGTGCTAACCTCAACTGATAAAACCTCTTATGAACTCATCGCAGCGAAAGGCCTGGAAATAACCAACTGACGAACAGGTCTGTAGAACCTAAACTAAGGTTCGGGGGGTTCCTATGAGCACTTTGGGAGGTGCGGCTAGGGTAGAAGTGCTCTGGGAACCTTGGTTTCCAAAAAAGTAGAAAACCCAAAAAAAGGCAAAATCGGATCTGGGCCAAAATCCCCGGACGATTTTTCAAACCGGAGATCCGACAATCAGAAAAATCCCAAACCAAGCTCTGTAGATCCCAAATAGTCCACAGGGAGGTGCGGTTAGGGTAGAAAGCCCAAACAACGCACGAATCTCGAGGTAGAAAAAAATCAAAAATTTGAGCACGGGATCCGATTTTTTGAACCGGAGATCCGACAATCAGAAAATTCTCAAACGAGACTTTGTAGATCCCAGATAATCCACAGGGAGGTACGGTTAGGGTAGAGAGGCCAAGCAGTGCACGAATCTCAAGAAAATAAAAAACCCGAAATCTGAGCCCGGGATCCGATTTTTGGAACCGAAGATCCGATGATCCAAAAATTCTAAAATAAGTTTCTGTCGAACCTTAATGGCCCTATGAGAGGGGAGGTTTGGGTAGAGAGCCCAAAAATGACACGGATCTCGAGGAAAATCAAAACAAAAAATCTCGATTTACGTGTTTTCCGAAAAAACGGATAAAAAATCCTGCAGAACGGGGATAGAGTGGATCTCTGACAACTGATGGCAGGCAATACACCAGAAATGATAGATCTTTGGTTCCTTTGCTTCAGAAAATATCCAAGAACTTCGCAGGAGGACCCTCTGCGATTTGCTCAAAACTTGCCCGGACTTCGGATACCCACATATAAGATCTTCGTGGAAACTCTAGAAGATAATGATTTTGGTCCTAGAGTAATTATACTCTGATACCATATTGTTGTTTGAGGTTGTCACCAATATGCTAAAGATTGAGAAAGAGAGATAATGGAGGTTAGGGAGAAAAGGAGAAATTAGGGTTTGAGAGAGAATGGGGAGATTGAAGTGAACATTCAATCTCCCATAAGTAATATTTATAAGTAGGGGAAACCCTTTCTACAAGTAAACGAGAAATCGTGTGAGTCAAGTGGGGGCCCACCACTTAACCCACTAACATGAAATAAAGAGATTGTGGGTTAAGTGGATGGGCCCATCACTTAACCCATAAGCAATAGAGAATAAACCCCACGTGGGGTAGTGGAACGCAGCCCACTAAGAACACCCCCACGTGGGTGTACATAGAATCCAACAGTGCCTGCCCTGTTGGTGGAAAACCTTGTAGAATCCTCAGTTGGAAGCACCCAATAGAGAAGAAATCTTTGATATGGAAAGCTGTTACAAAAGTTTGATGGCCCTTCCCCCAAAATGCCATGTGGCACTCTTTCAGGCCCACTGACAACAAGACTGTTCTCCCCTCTTGGTGGACCTACACACCAAAAATCAGCCTGATTGGTGATTCATGGCCGTTGGATTTGGGCATTTTTCACCACAGGCTTTTAATCCACAATAGAACTGTTCATGAAGCCTAAAAAATTCTTACATCCAACAGCTAGAAATCACTAAGCATGCTGACTTTTAGTGTGTAGATCCATCAAGGGGTGGACAAACATTCATGGTGTCAGTGGGCCCCGAAAGAGTGTTCCATGTGTCATTTTTAGGGAAGTATGTATCAAGTTTTTGAGCGGACGTCATATCAAAGATCAGCTTCCCAATAAACCTGTGCGTGCAAAAGAAATGGAAAGGAAAAGCTAACAATACTGTAACTTTGACAAATGCCAATTGACATCGAGAGGTCATTAACTTGAGCAAAAAATGACTGCCCATCCTAGAGTTTTAAATTTCCATGAGACTGAAAATACCTTGCAGGTCTAGGTTTTCCCAGATTTTTCTCGGAAAAGTGACGTCTTCTGCATACAAAAGAGCTATTCCATGTCTGGAAACGGCAACTTAAATCTGTTTGTTTTCTCAGGGAACAAATAACTTGCTAGATCTTTTGGAGAAGATGAATATCAGAGTAGCAGATGAGTATAAGGGCTTCGGCGATATGGCTTCTGGGTTGAGAGTCTTCGTGGAGCTATTGAAGGCGAAAAATGGCAGCTTTGACGAATATGTTCAGCAGATTGATTCGATGGAGCAGCAATTGACGGAATTTGAAGCTGTAATTTCAATGCTCGATAAATATGTATCTTTGTTGGAATCAAAAGTCCAATCTACATCCAGGAATCCTAATCATTGTTCCTAACCATTTCTTACATGATTTTAATTTAATTGTTCATGGTTGATATGTATCTTAACATTAGGGCTCTTTCTGTTTCATTTTTTTGAGGAAATCTAAGGTACCCCATTAGGTAGACAAGCAAGGAGAGTACACCGATCATCTACAAGCCACATGGCAGAAACAGCCACCAACCTGGAAATCAAGCTGATTAACTGATTGCATTAGCGTTCCACTCTGCCGCCGTCATGCGACCTCCTTGCTATTCAACCACAGTTATGACCATAGTTGCCAACTTTTTGTACCTGGCTACAAACCATATTGAAATACACGATTCTCTGTATTTTATGATTTAGTTGGAGGGAGCGCGATCGGGGGACAACTATTTTGGTGTACCCACATAGAAGATGAATCAATGGCTGATTTTTGGTGAGGATGATGTCCTCACCATATAGATCACCCCAACAAAAAATCAGCCCATTCTGAAATTTCTAACCCCATCAAATGTGGTTTTCAAGTTACACGGTAAAAATCAATGGTCCTTAATTCTTCAACTTCTAAACCAGTCTACAGATATCGGAATTGTTTGAATTTTTGTGAGAACGATCTCCTCACCATAGATATAATAGTCAGCAAAAAATCAGCCATCGATTCATCTTCTACGTGGGTAAGCCAAATGGTTGTCAAAAATGGTTGTCCCCTGATCCTGACCCTAGTCGGAGACCGCAAGACCAGTTGGCAATGTTTGTCAATTTAACGAACTTGAGGGTCATATTAGGAGAATACCACGTCGAGGAGAGAGAAAGTGGTGAACTGCGATCCAAGCAACTATGGATCAGAGTCAAGCACGAGGAGGCCTCAAATGTTGATATCAAAGCTTGTCTTGTGAGTCAAGCACTGAAGACTTTTAGAAATAATCTAGCCTTGATGGTCTTAAGGATTCGCACTAAACAGGTCTAGAAGACCATGCTATGGTCTCGACCCTTAGGGAGGATATCTTCCTAAGGACTTGTGATAGGCAAAATGTTTTTCGGAGTATGAGATCACTAACGTGGATCCTATTTAACAATGTGGGTCGGTCTGAGTAAAACTTGCATGACCGGCGGTCAGTGACTGTCTGTTACAATATGAGCCACATGGCACATTTTTAGAGGAAGTTGACCGAATGGATGCTTGGCCAATCCATAAGTGGGCCTACAAACCATGAATCAACCTAATTAGTGATTTCTAAGCATTGGATTGAAGTCATTTTCATGGGTTGATTTTAACTGTGGGAATTTAAGGATTATTTTGGGGTACAAGATCGAAAGGTTTGAAATCACTAATCAGGCTGATTCTGGGCTTTTGTATGTCCACCTAGGGGTTGGCCAAACATCCATACGGTCATCATCCTCTAAAAATGTGCCATGTGGCTAATATTGTGAGTGGTCAGGGCTTATATGACCGTTCCGTGATCATGCAAGTTTTACTCAGTCTGTAACATCTGTTCAACTTGCAAGCGCGCCATGTGTACCACGATTTTAAAAACGGCCATTTAAACGGTAATGCCCCAAGCCCGTTTCCATTAAAACCGTTTAAACATGTTTTATCAGTTTTGAAAAAAACGGCCTTTAAAATTGTTTAAACAGCCGTTTAATTCTGAAAATTTTGTGAAATAAAACGGCCGTTAAAATCCGTTTAATTCCGTTAAATTCCATTTTTTTTTTTTTTTCAAATTTCAAAATTTGAATTTCAGCGCCATTTTTTTCCGTTAAAACCGTTAAAATCCGTTTAATTCAATTAAATTCCATTTTTTTCCATTTTTGCCCCTGGCCATTTCAATCCGTTTTAACCGCCGTTTAAACGGTAACGCCCCCAATCCGTTTAACCATCAAAACGGCCTCTTTTAAACCTTGATGTGTACCACTTTGTCTTTGGTGGATTAGAAAATTTTTGATCCAGTGATCTTGCCACCTACAGTTAAGTGCTACTTGTCTTGGGGGTTAAGGTGGCCCATTAATTGTAGTTGCTTTTTCTCCCTTGTTAGGGTATGTTTGGTTATCAGACATGGATTTTGAATTGAAAATAGAATTCTAGGATTTGTGATTTTTGAGGATTTGAATTTCAAGAATTGAATTTCTTGTGTTTGGTTGCACTACGAAATTTACTTGGAATTCCCATTGAATTATAATAAGGTAGTTACCAAAAAAATTAACGTTTTCAACATTTATCACCGAACAACCAACGACTTTTCAACATTTCCCAGTTTATTAATTTTGGCACATTTTCGGACATTATTACCCTTACTGTCAAAATAATTTTTCTAGTTCAAAAAATAAAAAAAGTACACATACATTTATTGTCAGAACAACTTTTCCCTTACCAAAAAAAGCTTCTCCTGTAAGCTTTCTTCTTCATTTTTTCTCCTATAAGCTTTCTTCATTTGTTCATACGCAGAGATCAAAGATTGTAATACGGTAAGTTTTCTTCATTTTTTTCATTTCTTTTTCATTCATTTTCTCCTTTACTCTCTTTTCTCCATTTCTACCATCCTTTTTCTCATTTTCTAAAGCTTCTCCTGTAAGCTTTCTTCTTCATTTTTTTCTTATAAGCTTTCTTCATTTGTTCATACTCAGAGATCAAAGATTGTAATACGGTAAGCTTTCTTCATTTTTTCATTTTTTTTTCATCCATTTTCTCATTTGCTCTCTTTTCTATTTTTCTATCATTCGTTTTCTCTTTTGCTCTATTTTCTCCCTTTTTATCATCCGTTTTCTCCTTTTCTAACATCTATTTTCTCTATTTCTATCTTCTCTTTTCTCCTTTTCTATCATCCATTTTCTCATTTTCCATCATCTCTTTTCACATTTTCTATCGTCTGTTTTTTCCTATTCCGTGGTTTGTTTTCTCCTACTTTGTCGTCTGTTTTCTCTTTTTCTATCATCCGTTTTCTCCTTTGCTTTCTTTTCTCCCTTTCTATCATCCGTTTTCTCATTTTTTAACATCTATTTTTTCCATTTCTATCTTCTATTTTCTCCTTTTCTATCATTCATTTTCTCCTTTTCCATCATCTCTTTTCACATTTTCTATCGTCTATTTTCTCCTATTCCGTGGTTTGTTTTCTCCTACTTTATCGTCTGTTTTCTCTTTTTCTATCATCCGTTTTTTCTTTTTCTATCATCTGTTTTCTCCTTTGCTCTCTTTTCTCCCTTTCTATCATCCGTTTTCTCATTTTTTAACATCTATTTTTTCCATTTCTATATGGGTAATTCTATTTGCACCCCACAAATTCTATAAGCACCCAACTATTTCTTCTCTTGGACGAAAATGCCCTCCTTTATAAGGGAGGGAATGAAAAAAAACACCCCATTTTCCCCTTTCTCTCATCTCTTCCCCTCTTTGGTTTGTGAGGGTTGAGAGGGCTCCATTGACGCCGGCGACCTATGCCCTCTTCCCTTGACGCCGGCGACCTCTTCCCTCTTCCCTCTCCATGCTTATACGAGAAGACACTTCAGTGGACGCCCACGTCCTTTCTCCAACGTTAAAGGGAATCATCAAATGGTTGAGGTAAGAACAACTCCAACATTGTCCTCATTCTACATCTTTCAAATGGAGATGTTCAAAGTCAAGGTTTTAAAGCAAAAAACCTTTGATTGATGATTGATGATTTCATTGGGCGAAACGTCGAAATGTCGATTTCGGTGAGGACCGAAATCCCCGAAATATAACTTTTTAATTAAAATTTTGGCCGAAATTTCGGTTTGGATCTCACCAAAATGGTTACCAAAACCGAAATGGTTATCAAAACCGAAATGGTTACCAAAATCAAAATTTAAAACCTTGTTCATACAATGGAGGCCATCCTCACAAACCTCACTTTATTCCAACATTCTTAGACTCATGTAAGTGAAGTCAAATTTTAAAAACTCACACCATCCAATGAAATCATCAATCATTATGAATACAAGCAAGGTAGGGGATAGTTTACAACTAATCCCAGGGCTGTCAATTGATAGTCGAAAATCCGAATACAAGCAAAGTGTTGATTTATTAGGAAATCAACACCTCTCTAATAAATGATCTTATGCTTATTGTGTTGAATATATTATTGTAGGAAACGACACTTGTCAGTGAAGAAGTAGAACCATTTGAAAATTTGGATTCGACGGGTCAATTTACAACTAATACGGTATGTTCAGTGCAATTAAATCTACTATTTTTTGTTAGAATGAATATTCATGTATTGCAATTTGATTTTCAGGTTTTCAACAGTCGTGATGACATGATCAAATGGGTTAGAGACATTGGGAAATCAGTTGGTTCTATTATTGTTATAAAGAGAGCAGATATTGGTATTTGCAAGAGGACTCCTAGAACTACTTTTGCTTGTGAGAGGGGTGGAAAGTACATGGATGCTAGAAAAGCAACACTAAAAGAGAAAGTTCCAGTTCGACACACTGGAACAAAAAGGTGTAGGTGTCCTTTCATACTAAAAGGTATAAAGATGCCTATAGATGATCAGTGGATGATTCAAGTGGTATGTGGCTTCTACAACCATGCACTTGCATATCAGTTTGAGGGTCATTCATTTGTTGGGAGGCTCAACAATGATGAAAAGCAAATGTTGGCAGATATGGCTAAAAGTTGTGTTAAGCCGCGGTCGATTCTTAATGTCCTGAAAGGGAGAGACCCCAATAATGCATCGACAATGAAAATAATTTACAATGCCCGGACGAGTTTTAGACGTATCGAAGCTGCAGGAAGAATTGAAATGCAACAATTGATGAAGAAGTTGGAAGAACATCAGTATGTGGAAAGGCATAAGAATTCTGATACGTTCCTAGTTACAGATTTACTCTGGGCACATCCGGACTGCATACAACTCGCCAATTGTTTCCCCATTGTGTGGCTTATGGATTGTACCTACAAAACAAATAGGTATAGGTTGCCATTGTTAGAGATTGTTGGGGTCACATCGACAAATATGACATACTTTATTGCTTTTGGTTACCTTTAGGCCGAGAAAGAAGAAAACTTTGTTTGGGCGTTGGAAAATTTGAAGTCAGTTCTCAACTCTAAAGCCCTCCCCTCAATTATTGTGACAGATAGAGAGTTGGCTCTAATGAATGCATGTAAGAGAGTATTCCCAGAAGCACGAAACTTTCTATGTCGTTTTCACATATTGAGAAATATATTATCAAGGTGCAAAAAAATGTTTGCAAGGAAAGAGACATGGGATAAATTTATCTCAAAGTGGAATGACTTAGTTTTGTTTTCTACAGAGGAGGACTACAAAGATCGGCTAGATTCATTTGAGATCGAGTTCTCACAGTACTCAAATGCTGTAAGATACGTGAAGAAAAATTGGTTGACACAATACAAACAGTGTTTTGTGGCAGCATGGACTAATCAGTACATCCACTTTGGAAATACCACGACCAACAGAGCTGAGAGTGCCCATGCCAAACTAAAGAGACATCTAATGACATCGCAAGGCAACTTTGATTCGTCGTGGGATACCATCAACTCTTTGCTGGAGTTGCAACATGTTGAGATCAATGCCACATTTGAGAGAAGCTTGAACATTGTGAAGCATAAGTATAGAGTGGCGGTCTATAAGGAGCTGACGGGTTTTGTTTCTTTAGATGCACTAGAATTAATAGTTAATGAGGCAAAGCGAGCTGAGTCATGTGGCCCAGATGATCTCCAGGCTTGTGGCTGTGTTATCCGACGCACGCATGGGTTACCATGCGCACATGAGATTGCCGTATACAAGTGCGAACACCGTCCCATTCCTTTGTCGTCTATCCATCCCCACTGGATGAAGCTTTCCAATGTACCCACAGTGACCACAGACGAGGTTCTAGAATGTGGTCCCCTAGTGCAGCAGTTCATTGAAAAATATGAAAGTTGTAGTGAGAGTGGTAGAAATGAGCTATTTAGAAAGCTGAAAGATATCGTGAACCTTGCTTCCACTTTATTACTTGAGCCGAAAGAGAAGATCAAGACTCGGGGCAGACCAAGAACGCCATCGGCAAAGAGACTTGCACAGGCAGAATCATCTACGAAGAGAGATCCTTCAGCTTTTGAGATTCTGTCAATCGAAGATAAGCAATCACAGACTCGGGCACAAAGAAAAAAACTAGCAATAAAAAAGAAGCATATTCGCACTAGATCTGGTCAAGAGAGTCCCTCCTTTGGCGAGAGTCCATTCTTGGGTGATTTGCCTCCAGGGTTGGAGGATTACATATTACAAGTCAAAGATGTTCGTAGCGATGGGAATTGTGGGTTTCGAGTAGTGGCGGCACTTATGGGTATGGGTGAAGATGAATGGCCTATGGTCAGAAGAGATATGATTGCTGAGTTGCAAGTTCATGCCAATTATTATGCCAAACTATACGGAGGCCAACAGACCGTCAATGAACTCATACAATCTTTGGATTGTTTTGAAATCTTTCCGTCGACAAAGTGTTGGATGACCTTGCCCGAAATGGGTCATATCATTGCAAGTTGTTATAATGTCGTGTTGCTTCACTTTTTGACCAGGTTGTGCTTGACATATCTGTCGTTGCTTTCACCACCCGAACCACTCATGCAGCGGAAGATAATAGCGATAGCCTTCGTTAATAACAATCATTTTGTTCAACTTTTGATGCGCGATAACTGTCCAATACCAAATGTTGCTGTCAATTGGACAAGACATGTCGACCCTATCGCTGTCGGATGGAGAGATGGATATGAGGATAGGATGCAGAAGTTCGGGAAATAGTTGGTCCAGATGTTGCAACGTCAGAGGTTCCGATCGTTGTGGATGACTGACAGTACATAGATACACAGTACATATATAGTTCTGTATATACATAGTACATAGGCTTGGGAGCCATCTTTTGTAGGCTTTTAAGCCATCTTTTTGTAGGCTTGGGAGCCATCTTTTGTAGGCTTTTAAGCCATCTTTTTGTAGGCTTGGGAGCAATCTTTTGTAGACTTTTAAGCTATCTTTTTGTAGGCTTGGGAGCCATCTTTTGTAGGCTTTTTAGCCATCATTTTGTAGGCTTGTGAGCCATCTTTTTGTAGGCTTATGGGCCATCAATAGCAAATGAAAATACTATTATCTTTTTTGGTTGTTTTAATTCCTCTCAGTACTACTTTGCTATCTTGGTTGAAAACTTACCCATTGTCTAAATTTGAAAATTAGATGGTGTTTGAGTGCAAGCCCATGCAAAAGCTACATGGTGTTTGAACATTACTGTCATGGAATTTTATTGAACAACCCACTTGAGTTGAGAGTCAAATGCAACCAACAAAACCCCACAATAGAGAAAATTTTTAGATGCAGAGGACTTTTGATGCCCTAGATACCTCATTTTTAGGGCCCACTAATCGCATGGATGTTTAGCCCACCCCTTGGTGTTTATACATAAGAAAAATCAGTCTCATTAATTTTATCTTGCCATAGATTTTAGAATTTTTTTAGGATTGATTGTAGCCGTTGTATCTAAGCATGTTTTTTTTTGCATATTTTTTGTACACTTAATCCAATGGCTAAAAATTATCAACCAAGCTGATTTTTGGTATCCATATCCACCAAAGGGTGGGGTAAACATCAATGCGGATAGTGGGCCCAAAAAACTGAGCCATGTAGGGCCACGAGACCCCTCTGCATCGACTGCATCTAAAGTCCTCTGCATCTAAATTTTTTCCCACAATAGAACCTAATAAAAGAAGATGAGTGTAGCTGTATGGGTGGAAACAATTGACCTTCAGCCTTCCTTCCACCCAAGAGTGAAGCACTCTCTTGAAGGCCGCATTTAGTTGAGTAATCATATCTATAGTGCCTGCCTTTTGAGTTTTGATGAGTCTTGTCGGTTCATTTCTTGTATGTATTAGATGGTGTTTGAGTGCAAGCCCTTGCAAAAAACCTTTCAATCTTTGTATCCCAAATAATGGTCAATAATGCTCAAATTCCCACCGTTAAAATCAACCCGTGAAAATGACTCCTCCAATGCTTAGAAATCACTAATCAGTTTGCCATCGAAAACTTAATCAGTTTACCACAGAAAGCTTAGAAATCACTAATCAGTTTAAAATGACTCCAATCCAATGCTTAGAAATCACTAATCATGTTAATAGTCCACCGAAAGCTTAGAAATCACTAATGAGGTTAAAATGACTCCAATGCAAGCATGGGTATCAAACGGCAATAGAAGCTGTGGAAACCATAGTGCCCACGGCCAGAGAAGCCGTGGTCACTTTAGTGCCCACGGTTTCTGAGGCCGTGTAGGCAAAAAAAAAAAAATTTCTTTTTGACTTCAAAATTGGGCCGTGGGTTCTATAATACCCACGGCCCAATTTTGAAGTTAGAAAGAGTTTTTTTTTTTTGCCTACACGGCCTCAGAAACCGTGGGCACTAAAGTGACCACGGCTTCTCTGGCCGTGGGCACTATGGTGTCCACGGCTTCTATTGCCGTTGGATACCCATGCTTGCATTGGAGTCATTTTAAACATCATTAGTGATTTCTAAGCTTTCGATGGACTATTAACATGATTAGTGATTTCTAAGCATTGGATTGGAGTCATTTTAAACTGATTAGAGGGCAATATGAATGTTCTACGATGTTCCATCAACACACTAAAAGGGTTATACGATATATCCGGCGTGGAAGTAGGCCAACATTTCTATTGGCAAATAAGAGGTTTCCAAATCCATGCCCAAGTACTTATTACTTCTTGGGTCGTAATTGCTATCTTATTAGGTTCAGCCACTATAGCTGTTCGGAATCCATAAACCATTCTGACCGACGGTCAGAATTTCTTCGAATATGTCCTTGAATTCATTCGAGACTTGAGCAAAACTCAGATTGGAGAAGAATATGGTCATTGGGTTCCCTTTATTGGAACTATGTTCCTATTTATTTTTGTTTCTAACTAGTCAGGGGCTCTTTTACCTCGGAGAATCATACTGTTGCTTTAGCTTTACCCACGTCAGTGGCATATTTCTATGTGGGTCTTTCCAAAAAAGGATTGGGTTATTTCGGTAAATACATTCAACCAACTCCAATACTTTTACCAATTAACATCTTAGAAGATTTCACAAAACCCTTATCACTTAGTTTTCGACTTTTCGGAAATATATTGGCTGATGAATTAGTAGTTGTTGTTCTCGTTTCTTTAGTACCTTCAGTGGTTCCTATACCTATTATGTTTCTTGGATTATTGACAAATGGTATTCAAGCTCTTATTTTTGCAACTTTAGCTGCGGCTTATATAGGCGAATCCATGGAGGGTCATCATTGACTAGCTTTCGAAATAGTCTTTTTTTTTTTTAGCTTATAGCTTATCCCACTCCAATATATGGGCGGCTCAGGCTAATGAATCCGTCCGTTTGTATTCATGCAGGATAATGATGAAATCAAGCATATAGAAGAGAAAGAGCGAAGAATTGAAAAAATGGTTCAGAACAACGAAATGGAAGAACTAGCGCCATATGGATTGATTAAGCTTTCGGTGGTAAATTGATTAATGATTTCTAAGCATTGGAGGAGTCATTTTCACGGGTTGATTTTAACAGTGGGAATTTGAGCATTATTGACCATTATTTGGGATACATAGATTGAAAGGTTTGAATTCACTAATCAGGTTGATTTAAGAATAATGACAATCATAAAAAGTCATGTAAAACGACAAGTGTTGCACAAGAGATGCTCCAACCATAGGGATATAGTCAACCATAGATACCAAATTCAAAAAAAATATAGCCAAAGTAGACAAAGTTTGTTGGAATCATCCATAGTTTTGAGTTGGATATCTTAAAAATACAAGAAAATGGATATCATCCTAACTTAAAAATACAAAAAAGGATGTCTCATCTTCTTCTTTCTCTCTCTCTCTCTCTCATATTCTTCTCCTTCTTTCAGAGTCCTTTCCTTTGGCACTACTTGAACCCTCTCCAGCATCATGACCTCGGAGAATCCCTTTGACCTGCCTTGTTCTCTCTTTCATCGTCTCAACCGTATCATGGAGTCTGCCTGGTCAAGGATCTGCAACGCTTGCTCAACTCTCTTTGGATATACCATTTCTTTATGTGGGTCATAGCCACTTCGATTATCTGGGTTCTGGACGATAACGTGGGAAATGCTTCGGAACCACGGTAGATAATCCTTTTTACATTCCAAGGATTCACGACCCGAGGTCCACGTCGCTTCGTCGTAAGGTGTGATCAGGCCATTCGTCCCAGTATTGATCCAGCACATGGTACACCACCCTATATTGAGAGGAGATGCGTCCTCGATCGGCTCGAACGGGCTTATATGGTTCTGGAGGGATTGACTGCACATGACCAAACTGTCGAAGAACCCGATTTGGGTGGTACGGTTTAACGACTTCAAAGCTTCTAAGGCATCCACAAAAGTATGCAATAAGCAGAAAGGGGTAATGATCCCTCATTTCTCGGTAGGGCTCCCATATGACCTACAATACAAATGGAAATATATCAGGTTACATGAGTAATAATTAAAATAAAATAATATATTGTAACTTACCTCACTCGCCTCCAAAGAGTCAAGTGCCTCGCGAAGCACTATCACATTGCCGGATGCAGCTCCACTTGTTGATGTAGGAAGCCAACGGCTAATTCTGGGATTGCCTACTTTGTACGTTAAATCGGGATTACCCCTTGTGAAGGGGAAGTATTCGTACACCCATGCCTACAAAACAACAGTAATGATAAAAATTGACATAATAATTCGGACTATGTAAGAAAAGTAATTTGAAAGTATACCTCTAGTAGTGTTACAGAGCCAGCAATCTGCTTGACTCCACACCTAGATGCTAATCCCAATTGTCTGTAAAGAAATGCAAGTGTAGCTGCCCCCCCATGCATATTCTTGTACTTCATCGAGGTTCTGCAATACTTGAAGGTACACCACCGGTACCTTGGACCCACTCTTGTCACAGAAGATAGAACAACCGAGCACATAGAGAAGGAATGCCCTTACTGTACAATCTATTTCCTCTTTCGTGGCGGCTTTGGTTCTGTTACGCCCTTGAAAATTATCACGTAACCAGCGCATCCTTACTATGCATCTCGTGTTAAAATTTAGCTCTGCTATGGCTTTTTCCCTTTCAACTCCAACGTTTTCACAAGCAATTTAGCAGCCTCGCCAATAGTCAAACTTAATTTCTCACACATCATCGCACGGCCATGAACGGGCATACCCATAATATGGGACACGTCATCCAATGTGATGGTCATCTCACCAAATGGGAGATGAAAGGTATTGGTCTCGGGTTGCCATCTCTCGACAAACGTCGATATTATTGCGTTGTTTACTCTTTTATATGAATAAGTGACCAAACTGACTAACCCTGAATTTTCTACTCTACTTTGAAACCAACGTCTCTCTTCTGTCCAATCCCAACCCAATAATTTTGACGTGTGTTGAATACATTTCAGTGGGGGCCATTCCTACAAATGATTAAATGTATCAGAAGTAAACATTATCAACACAAGATGAATAATAGATTCAGTATATCTTTCGATATTTACCTTGTTTTTCCATATATCATGTGCTACATGAGTTTTAAAACTTTTCAATACTGATGGATCTACCGGACCTCCGAGGTATGCTTCACCTGCTTCTTCATCTTTAGACTCTTCATCAACTTCTTCTTCTTGCTCAAAGTGCTCTTCTTGTTGATCGTCTTCTACCTCATACTGTTCTTCTTGCTCTTGATCGTCTTCTTACTCATATTCTTCTTCTTGTTGCTGATCATCTTCTTCTTCGTGCTCTTCAATTTGGGGTTGTCGTGGTGGATTACGACGTCTTCTTTCAGACGCCGTCGGTGGAAGTCGTATAGTCGGGGTGGATGTACTGCTTTCCCCCTGCTTATCAACAAGACGTCGAGATCGACGCATTATACCTACATTAATAGATTAAGACACACAAAATCAGTTTCAGACATTTCACTATTTTACTTAAAATCACCAATCCTAAATTCTAAATATGAATAAATAAATGCCCTCTTAACCTAAAATCTCACAACAACGAAGCTAAATCCTACCAAAATCCTAATTACCAAATAAATTTGACAAAAGTTATATCAAAATTTAACAAAATTATAACTTTACGAGATTGAAAAAAGAGAATCTACATTTAAAATTAACTCTTTAACCCTAAAAGCAAATAAGACTTTTCAAAATCTGGGGTATGCAAACAAGAGATGTAAATAAAATAAATTTATTAACAACAACTGATTTGTGTTGTAATAAACCTTTATTTTAGCAGTATCAAAAAGATCAAAAGAACAAATAAAGATGACTTGAACCTCTTTTGAATTGTTCCATTGTTTATTTTGCAAGTGGGAGATTATTGTGTAAGTGGGAGACGGAGACGACGACAATGGAGGAGGTGAACGGTTGCAGCGTCGACTGGCTCGTTTCTTATCGTCGGTACTTCTCACCCTAACAAACCCAATGAGAAAGGGAAGAGAAAAATGGAGAAATGGAGAAGAGGGAAGAGAGAAAGGGAGAAAGGGAGAAGAGGGAAGAGAGAAAGGAGAAAATGGGGTGCTTTTTTTCATTCCCTCCCTTATAAGGGAGGACATTTTCGTCCAAAAGAGGCATGGATTGGGTGCTTTTGGAATTTGTGGGGTGCAAATAGAATTACCCTTTATATATTCTATTTTCTTCTTTTCTATCATTCATTTTCTCATTTTCCATCATCTCTGTTCACATTTTCTATCGTCTGCTTTCTCCTACTCCGTCATCTGTTTTCTCTTTTTCTATTATCCGTTTTCTCCTTTGCTCTCTTTTCTCCCTTTCTATTATCATTTTTTCATTTTCTAACATCTATTTTCTTCATTTCTATTTTCTCTTTTCTCCTTTTCTATCATCCATTTTTCCATTTTTCATCATCTCTTTTCACATTTTCTATCGTCTGTTTTCTCCTATTCCGTCGTCTATTTTCTCCTACTTTGTCGTCTGTTTTCTCTTACTCCATCGTCTGTTTTCTCTTTTTCTATCATCCGTTTTCTCCTTTGCTCTCTTTTCTCCCTTTTCTATCATCCGTTTTCTCATTTTCTAACATCTATTTTCTCCATTTCTATCTTCTCTTTTCACATTTTCTATTGTCTGTTTTCTCCTACTCCGTCGTCTCTTTTCTCTTTTTCTATCACCTGTTTTCTCATTTTCTAAAATCTATTTTCTCCATTTCTATCTTCTCTTTTCTCTTTTTCTATCATCCATTTTCTCTTTTTCCATCATCTCTTTTCACATTTTCTATCGTCTATTTTCTCCTACTCCGTCGTTTATTTTCTCTTTTTCTATCATCCGTTTTCTCCTTTACTCTCTTTTCTCCCTTTCTATCATCCGTTTTCTCCTTTTCTAACATCTATTTTCTCATTTTCTATCATCCATTTTCTCTTTGCTAACATCTATTTTTTCCTTTTCCATCATCAATTTTCTCCTTTACTAACATCATACGAGACAATTATTAAACTTGTTAAGAATCGCAAGTTATGAAACTTGACAATTACGAATAGATGTTGTCATCTCTAATAACAAATATTGTAATAAGTAACTCTCGATCTATTAACTTGTTCTGTTCTAATACATCAATTAAAAGACAAAATCGATGATAAGAGGAAACAGATGATAGAATATGAGCAAACTGGCGATAGAAGAGAGTCAAGAAGACAGATGACAGACAAGAAGAAAATAGAAAACAGACAGAGAAAATAGAAGACATACAAGCAAGACGAAAACAGATGACACATGAGGTATATAGACAACACAAAACAGACGACAGACATAGAGAAAACAGACGACATACCTTCCTCTCCTCTTCAGCCTTCATTTTCTCTTTCTCCTCTACCCTCCTCTCTCTTCAGCCTTCCTTTCCTCTTCATCCCCTACCTTCGTCTCCTGTTCAGCCTTCATTTTCTCTTCCTCCTTCACCCTCCTCTCCTTTTTAGTCTTCCTTTTCTCCTGTGATTTCTTTTGTTTTATCATTTGTGTTTCTCCTCGTGTCTATTTTCTACTTTGATATATATCATCTGTTTTCTCCTTTCATACCAACTTTTTTATATTTTCATGTCGTTTGTTTTCTACTATTCTATCATTGGTTTCTCCTCATGTCTATTTGCTCATTTAGGTGATTATAGTGAGTTTTTTCATGGCCGTTGTTGATCTTGTATCAGAGAGAACAAATGATAGAGAATGAGAAAACATATTATAAAATAAGATAAACAAACGACAGAATATGAGGAAATAGATGATAAAATAGAAAAAATAAAAAAAAGAACATAAAAGAGTGTTATTGTCAAAAAAGGTTGATTGCTTTTTGGAGTGATCCCTAGCTATTAGATCATAATCAGACAGCTGATCTAAAAGTATTTTAGAGCCATCATTAGGAATAGGAGTAGAAAAAGCTGTAGGCGTACGGTCGTGTCAACTTTGTTTCAGTAGCCTTTTTGAAGTTACACCTAAAAGTTAAGGGCAAAATCGGTAATCATTAGTTTTTTTGGTATTTCAAACATATCAGTTGGCTGTTCAGTGATAAAAGTTGAAAACGTTAAGTTTTTTGGTAATGACCCATTATAATATTAGCTGTTTGGATATCTAACAAAATTGAATTTTCTATCTATATAACAAAACATGACGGTTGTCTCCCCCTCTTATCCGGCTTCATAAAGGATGACCGAGATCTTATCACACCAAATGGACAGTGGATCTCAGCCACTCACACCCAATTTTGACAAACGCTTTGTCGATGAGTGCCGTGGGCACGGGTCACCTACTATTTACCTACATGTAAGGAATGAAATGGGTTGAATTTACATATAGCCCAAGGGTCAGGCTCAGGAGCCCCACTTTTTATACCTCGAGAGGAGTGTTACCGTTAAAACGGATTGAAACGGCCAGGGGCAAAATTGGATTTTGATGGATTTTAATGATTTTAAAGGAAAAAGTAGTGCTGAAATTCAAAATTCAAAATTTTAAATTTTAAAATTAAATAATATTAAAAAAAAATAGAATTAACAAAAATTTAATAGTTTTCTTATACCCCTCTTATCTTATATGGCTTCAATAATGAGTGGCTGAGATCCACTATGCTTCATATCGATGGCTGAGATTAACTCCACTCGATTTTGACAAACACTTTGTCAGAAAGTGCCGCGAGCATGGGCCACCCACGCATATATCAAGACAACTCAGTTGTATTCTCTTATCTTATCCATCCATCTAATGTGGACGGTTAGATAAAGAGTGGTTGAGATCAAATCCATCGAACTAATGTGGACAGTTAGATTATTCAGCCACTCAATCTACCTCATTTGACCTCAATTTATTCAAAATTAAAATTTCAACACCGTTATTTTTTTATTATTTTTGCTATTTTCCCATTTTTTTCCTCTGTACGTTACAATCCGTTATAACAACCGTTATAATGGAAAAAACGGTAACGCGCCAGTCCGTTATACCGTTTGAGTGTTGAAGGCACCCAATTTTTGCAAATGCTTTTGTCGAAGAGTGCCGTGGGCATGGGCCATTTACTATTCTAAAACACATTGGTTGTCTCCCTACTTATACCTCCTCTAATCCTCCCCCAAATGGACGGTGGATCTCCGCCACTCACCTGATTTTGGCAAAATCTTTGTCGAGGAGTGCCGATGGCACGGGGCATCCACTAGTCTATTTAACAAAAAAGGGACGTTGTCTCCCCCTCTTATCTGGCTTTATAAAGGATGGCCGAGATCTTATCCCCCAACTGGACGGTGGATCTCAGCCACTTACACCCGATTTTGGCAAATGCTTTGTCGGGAAGTGCCGGGGGCACATGCCACCCTCTAGTCTATCTACACAAGAGAAATACCATTTCATGAACTTCATATTATAACGACTGTTTTTTTTTTTTTTTGTCATCAGTCACTTTACTATTAGCAATGTTAATTTAAAGAAAATATTTAAAAAATAATAAATTTAATTATTTTAATAATTTTTCGACCATGATTAATCCATACGTGGCACATGATGCAACAAATAGGGAACATTGATGATGGACTGGGTAATGAGCTATGTGGCACATAGGTAAAGACAATAGACTGTATTGATGTGTATTGATGTTTGTCCCATCCCTAGGTGGACCTACAAGCTAAAAATCGGACTGATAAAAAAGTTTTAACCTTTGGATCTGAGTTCCCCAAATAAGTATCTTATGATTAAAAATCAACCAATAAAAAGACACCGATTCGGAAATAGAAGTCTAAGAATTAGAAGTATCTTCTCATCTAAAACTTTTAACGGAAAATTGCAGAAAAGAAAACCAACTTTAATTCATTTACAAAAAACGAATACAAGTTTTCGCAAATCCCAAAAAAGAAAACGAAACGCTCTTTAAAAGGGCGTTTCATGACGTGGCACATGTGTTATTAAAAAAACGCCCTTTAAAAGGGCGTTTTTCAGTAATAAACGCCTTTTTGAAAAACGTTTGTCAGTGTCAGTCCGACATCTGACAACCTGACAGATGTTCGTTTGTCAGTGTCAGTCCGACATCTGACAACCTGACAGACGTTATTTTAAAGGGCGTGTGTCAGTAGAAAACGTCCTTTTAAAGGGCGTTTTTTACTGACAAACGCCCTTTTAAAGGGCGTTTTTTGATACCCCAATTTTTACGCCCATTTTGGCGTACCCAGAAGATGAATCAATGGCTGATTTTTGGTGAGGATGATCTCTACGGTGAGGAGATCATCCTCACAAAAATTCAGATCATTCCGATATTCGTAGATTGGTTTAGAAGTTGAGGAATTAGGACGTTGTTTAAAATTTCTCAAGAATAAACGCCCTTTAAAAGGGCGTTTGTCAGACGTGTCAGCCATCAGTCATTCGTTAGTCAGTCGATGACTGATTGGACTGACAGCAGACGTTTCGTTTTCTTTTTTGGGATTTGCGAAAAGTTGTATTCTTTTTTGTAAATAAATTAAAGTTTATTTTCTTTTCTGCAATTTTCTGAACTTTTAATTCCGCGAAAATCACGTAATTGAAAATATAATTCTTGGAATTCGGTTATGGGGTATAGGAAAATTTGAAAATATAATTTTTGGAATTCGGTCCTCCCAGACGAGCAGCACAAATCCAATTCCGGAATCACTCTCTTTTGTTTTCTGCCGGTGAAGCGAGAGCAACGTGCCAGTGTACGCTACCTTCGAGTCGTCTAAACTCGAACTCCAGTCTCTGAAGACAATACAGCCGTTCTCTCTCTATCTCTCTGATCCTGTAAAAAATGAAGGCTGCCATGGGTCCTCCTCCACCCAGAAACCCTAACCCCTCCAATTCCGATACAAACATATCTGTAGAAACCCAATTCAATCCCCAAAACGAGACCTCAAATCCTGCAACGATGAAGGTTCCCATGGGTCCACCCCCTCCCAAAAACCCTAAACCTCCAGAATCTGACACAAAACTTCACGAGGAAACCCAGAACAGTACCCCAGACGAATCTCAATCAAATCACAGCGACCCCCATGTTGCAGAATCGGAAGAAAAGGCCCCTGAAAACCCTAACCCTGAATCTAGCTCTAATTCTACTTCCAGAGCACTACCAAGCGTTGCAGTTCCGTACACAATTCCTTCGTGGAGCGAACCTCCTTGCCATCCTTTTTTCCTGGAAGTTCTCAAGGATGGCTTAATTGTTGACCAATTTGATGTGTAAGTACTGTACCTTTCTCTCTCTCTGTTCAATTTTCCGGACATGAAGTATTGCGTGAAACGAGGAACTTTTCTTTGTAGTGAACTTGAAGTCTTCAACCAAAATAAAGAATAAAAATTGAATCTTTAACAGACATTTTGCAGCATTGAATGAGATTGTGTAAATTTTAGATACGAGGAGACATACAGTGGAATATAAAATTCAGTGGGGAAGGTTATTTGGAATCACAATTAAACGGGATTTGTAAAGTCGTACATGGAAAAGTCTAGCTTTCATTTGGTTATCTGGTTCTAAGATGATTTATGCTTTGTAATCTGAATTTGAATGTCCATACATTGTTTAGAAAGTTAAATCTAAATGTTTGCCGGGTTGATATTTAAGACTACATATTTACTGTACTTGTTTTCTGTATACAATAACAATACAGATCTGAAAAGGGAGCTTATATGTTTGGGCGCGTGGATTTATGTGACTTTGTACTGGAGCACCCAACCATTTCTCGATTTCATGCTGGTATACTTTATTTTCTATTTTATCATGCTTTTTAATAGGTTAGATTATATGCGCTGTATACAATGTGGGATATGTGAGCTCTTTTAGCCTTAGGAGACAGTACTTGTTTCTTATTTTCTTTCTGCGTTCTTATTATTTTTTATATGCTGCATTTGAATTTCAATTTTATAATAAATTACTGCCTAGTAATGAAATGAAATGACCAAATAACCATCAACTTCTAAACATTGTAGATGCTCCTGTGATTTCATGGAATTAATGCTTGTATGAATTATTAACTCACTCTAAAACCCAATGTTGGTACCTTTTTTTTATTTTTAATAAAGGGGAATTCTCATGAAAAGAAAGGAAAGGTACAAAAGAAAAAAAAAATATATGGGGTGTGATGGACCCCGACAGAGATCGAAAATCTGGGATTATATTGGAAATTAATTGGAGCTACTGCATGTTTTTGTGTGTTGTAAGTCCCTAGCCTTGGAAGTTTTCGGCTCATCTTGCATTACATGGGCTTATAAGTTGGACTATTAAGATATGCTTCTCAGTATACATGGGCCAGAGGTTAGCATCAAGTTGAGAATCTGAGATTATTCCCATACCCTAATCCAAAAGCAATGCAGCTAAAGCAGAGATCTGCTAGTGGAACTTCGTTTCCAGTAAGCAACAATCACCTGGACAAAAGAAGAGGAAATTCTGGCCTGCCATATCTCAACTTTCACATGGCATAGAGCACCATGAAACTAGGCTTCATATATCTCCGATATTCCAACTCTTATCTGATAAAGGTGTATGGGTTACATGGTTATCAGATTTAGGCGTAGAGATGTTTGTAACTACATTAGTACTACTATCTTCCCATGATAATAGGGGATGTATCATGGCAAATAATTTTTAGTTTTATCTCACTGTGAAATGTAGAATATCCATGATAGGCAGACCGACCTGGGTCTGAAATTCATCTTCACACCCTTTATTTTTTTGATAAGGTAAAAGATCTATTAAGAAAAGAAAGATACAAGGTGCATGGGAGGTCGAGGAGACCTCCTAGAAGAACAACAAGCACACAGATCCTAACTACCCCTGTGCATAATGGACTCCCATCTGAAGACCATGTCCTCAAAGACTAAACCTTGACATTCCTCAAACGATTTAGACCAAAATAATAGGTAGGCCTTGACCGAAAGAACAATGTAATGGGTAGATGCCTCTTTGCCTTCAAAGATTCTTCTATTCCTCTCCATCTATAGCCCCCACCAAACTGCAAACGGAAGGATACTCCATAGTCTGCGACCACAAGGGGGAGCATCGCGAGGACCAACTCCCAATCGTCATGTATACTGAGGCGTGGAGGGTCCAACAAATGCCGAAAAGACTAAAAAAGAGCCCCCACACTTCCCGGGCTAGCCTACAATGGAGGAGGAGGTGATTGACGGATTCCCCGTTTGCCTTGCACATAACACAATAGTTCGCCATCACCCAATTTCCTTTAATCAAGTTGTCCATAGTTAGAATCTTCTCAAGAGAGGCGCACCACACAAAAAGGCGACTTTCGATGGCACCCTCACACCTTATATCTTGGACGCCGGGTAGCCGCCTTTCCAGGAAGGAGCCTGATAAGCTGACGAAGATCTCCAGGAAGAGTCCACCAACTCATAGAACGATCGGACAGTGAATAAACCATTAGACTTACCTGACCATTGCAACGCGTCCTCTCTAGCTTTGTCTACCACCACTCCATCCAGCTTTTGAAGGAGGGATGCCAAAGCTAGAATTTCCCAGTCGTTAAGAGCTTGTCTCAATCCCAAGTTCCAAGAAGTCCCGTCGCTATCCTCCCCTAAGATGGACAATATGGAGCTGTCTCCCCTCCCTACCTTGTACCACCAAGGAAAGAAGTCAACATCTTCTGGACACCCCTCCATCCCCCTCAACCATACGGAGAACGAACATCTCTACACTGCCAGCCCATCATCCCTGCCCCATGTCTAACCTCCACTACTTTTCTCCAAAGACTATCAGGTTCTACAGCAAAGCGCCATAACCATTTACCGAGCAAGGCCTGATTCATGATTCTAATGTTCTTTATGCCTAGACCTCCAACTTTCCTGGAGAACACACAAGACGCCAATCCACCAGCGGGTACCTAGATCTGTCTTCCCTACCAAACCAGAGGAAGCGTCGCATCATCTGCTCCACCCTATTCATCACCCTCGACGGCATAGAGAACAGAGATAGGTAATAAGTGGGAAGGTTGGAGAGGGTACTCTTGATCAGTACAAGCCTCCAGCCTTTCGATAAGTATTTAGCCTTCTAGGTGGCCAACCTACTCTAGCATCTCTCTAGGACAGGGTCCCATATAGCGCTAGACTTGTAGGCTGCTCCGAGGGGAGCCCAAGGTACATAGCCGAAAGAGAGTCAACTAAAACCCCAAGAGTAGAAGCTAGGCCCGGGAGGTCTTCAATGTCTCCCACACGATAAACTTTGCTTTTAGTAAAATTGACATGTAGCCCTGATACCGCCTCGAAGCACACCAGAAGATTTCTCAAAACCTTACACCGATCCTTGTTAGCTTCCAGAAAAATCAGAGTGTCGTCGGCCAACTGAAGATGAGATATCGTGGGGCCTGACGTCCCAAGGCTAAATCCATACAGCAACCACTGGATTAGGGATTTGGAGATTAGTCTAGTCAGTGCTTTCACCACAATGATGAAGAGAAATGGGGAGAGAGGGTCGCATTACCTCAATCCTCTCGAGCTGTTAAAGTAACCTGCCGGGGATCCGTTAACCAAGATCGAGAAAGAGGCAGGGGAGATGCATTTGTGGATCTAGCTTCTCCACATCTGTCCGAAGCCCATCCTCTCTAGGATATAGTCCAAGAAGTCCCAGCACACAAGATCATACGCCTTATGGAGGTCCATTTTGCAAACGAGGCCCGACTCTCCCGCTCTATTTCTCGCGTCAATGCATTCATTGGCCACAAGCACTCCATCCAAAATCTGTCTACCATAAACAAAAGCCCCATGAGATGGGGAGATCACCCCAGGCAACACTTCTCTGATTCTAGAAGCCAGGACTTTAGCCAACACTTTGTAGAAGCTTCCCACCAGACTGATCGGCCTGAAGTTTGAGATGTCAACTGCACCTTTCTTCTTAGGGACAAGGACTAGGAACGTGCTGTTCGACCATCGGTCCAAAATGCCTTTACTATGGAAGTCTACAATCGCAGCCATTAAATCGCCACCCACGACCTCCCAACAGTGACTGAAGGCAAGGGAGTAGCCATCTGGACCTGGCGCTTTGTCCCCTTCTAATGCTTTGATCGCTTTCCTAACCTCCTCCTCTTCCATAGGTCTTTCGAACCACACACTTTGATCTGACGAGATACGATCGAAGTCCAATCCATCCAACTCCGGTCTAATCCTGGAGGTTTCTGTATGTAGCTTAGAGTAAAAATCCACTACCCCTCCTTTAATAGCCTCCTCATCCTCCAAGCTTATCCCATTGATCTCCAGCTTGGCAATGTGGTCGGTTCTTCTTCGGGTGTTAGCGATGCGATGGAAGAATTTGGTATTTCCATCCCCTTCAACCATCTTACTCTAGATTTCTGGCGCCAAGAAACCTCCTCCATCTTTGCTAAGGACTGATATTTAGCATGCAACTCTACCCTCTTGCCAAATTCTTCCTCGGTCAACTCCTCTTCTTCCTTCCTGTCCAGGTCATTGGTCTTGGCTAGGGCGTCTTTCAGCTTGATGTCAATACGCCTTACCACTTCTCTGTTCCACAGCCTAATGTTTTTTTTGAGGGCTTGCAGTTTCTTACGTAAGACAACCCCAGGCCTATCCCGGAAAGAGAAAGCAGACCACCAAGCTCTTACCCGCTCTAGGAAATCTGGCTCCATAAGCCACATATTTTCAAATTTGAAAGGCTTGGGCCTAGACGAAAAACCACCGGAGTCTAATAAGACCGGGGAATGGTCAGAAGTGGGTCTAGGCCTTAGGGAGCACTCTCTGGATCGTCAAAGGAAAATGTTCTTCCCATAATCCGGATACCAGAAACCGATCCAGTCTGCTAAGAATCGGGAGACATTGTTTGTTAGTCCACGTGAAGAGACCTCCGTTCAGCGGGAGATCCGTCAAGCCAAAGTTGCTCACGAAGTCACTGAACTCCTCCATACTCCTATTCATGTTGCACCCCCCTTTCTTTTCACCAGAAAATCTGATAACATTGAAATCTCCTCCGATGCACCAGGGAAGGTCCCAGAATCCAGCGATGTCTCCTAGTTCTTCCCAGCATTGGGTTCTTGACCCTTTGTCCGAAGGACCGTAAACACTTGTGAGAATCCATTTGAAGCCATCAACCGAACGACAGGCCACCGAGACGGAAAATGCTCCAATAAGGTCTTCAGTAACATCCACGACGGCTGAGTCCCACATAATCAATATTCCACCTGAGGAATCAATGCCGGAAGCGCACACCATCTTCACACGCTTGCCTTCTTTTGGTGCAAAAATCTAGGCATAGTCCTCAAGTGCCTCAGGATTCATGCACCCACAACCAAGAGTAGATATCGACATAAAATGCAGAAAACTAAAGAAGGATGGAGAGAAAAAGAGACGTAGAGATTTTTTACATGGTTTGTCCCAAGGTCGGCGACTACGTCCAAGGACTCAACAAGCTGATTCCACTATAATATCTTCTAGTACATGTGTGTTTTTTCCCCCGTATGATGTTTTTTTCTCTTTAGGTCATCTTCTCTTCGACTGAGCTCGCTTCCGTCCCGTCTTATAGGCTACGAGGGGTCCGATTTATGTAGGTTACAACAGTAGAGTCCTAGTTAATTAGAGGTCTACAAAGATAGGATGTTGTTTGTGAGATGATAAGTCTGATGATGACTGGTCGTGTCCTTCAAGTTGTCTTCATGTTCACTAGTAGTTTTTCTGGTCTGATTGGGATCTTGGACGAATTTGTGATCGACTTTGCTTCTTTTTTTTTGGATATGCATTGATTTGTCTCCTTCTCCTGGTAGGAGTGTGTTTTTGAATCCTTTTCCAAGTTTGTCAAGGAAAATCAGGTTGAACTATTGAAATCCAGTACGATTCTCATCAATTCGTGTGGGTAAGGTTTTCGAACGTTAGCATGACTCTCCTTGTTCAAAATGAACTTCATCTAAGGGAAAAGACGGCTATGTCTTCTACTTAGCAGGTCGGTTGCTTGGTTCAGCTATGTTGAGATGAAAGATTGGTTCGTCTTTAAAAAAGCCTGTCTAACTGTTGAGTTTGTCTGACCGTCAGGCCTTTCTGCCTAGGCCGAATTTGCTTATCTCAGTTGTGTCTGTCTGTTAGTCATGTCAGGTCACATCGGCTCGGTTGGTTGGTCAAGTTAGTAGTCGGGTCGGTTGGTTAGGTGGCAGGTTGACAAGGCAGGTCAGTTGGCAAGTCTGCTAAGTCAGCTGCGGGTCCGCCAGGTCGACTGTCAGGTCGGCTTTGGGCCAACCAAGTAGATAGTTAGGTTTGTTACCGACTCTGCTAGGTCAACTTCCAAGTCGGCTTTGGGTCGGCCATGCGTCAGTTTGGCTTGGTTGATTGGTTGGAAGGCCATCTAGTCAGGGTCGACATGCAAGTTTGCCAGGTCGGCTTTGAGTCGAGGTTGGCCCACAAGTCTGTCATGTCGGCCCGGGTGGGCTAGGTTGATAGTCAAGTTTGCTCTTTTGGCGTTTTCCTTTCAATAAAATCTATAATTATCAAAAAAAATCTGCTGGTAAGTTTGCCAGGTCGGCTCCAGTTGGTCAGGTTGGCAGATAGGTTGCTGGAAAGTGTACCAAGTCGGCTCTGGGTCGGCGAAGTAGGCAGATAGGTTTGCTGGCAAGTTAATGAGGCTGGCTCTTGGTCGGCCAAGTTGGTAGACAGCTTGACTAATAGATCCCTTAAGTCCGACTGTGCTTAAGAAGGTTTCTCTATATTTTCCCTTATTTTTTCAATTATAATAATTTGATTTAAATTTGGTGGGACGGTCAATGTGGATGCAAGTGCAAAAATATGCTCTCACAATTGCCCCTCTAGGTAGGTCGGCTGATTTTAAGATAGCCTTCCAAGAAGATATAGATCTCCTAGCTCATTCACATGGTAGCTTCTGTCCATGTTGCCAAGTGTTACTATTGGTTCTTGGCTATAAGAGCGAAAGTAAACAAGTTAACGAAGGAGGCTTCTAACTTAAAGTCTGCTCAGAAGAGGATTAAACTGAAGACGGTTAAGTTGGAAAAAAAAACAAGAGGCTGAAGGTCGAGTTGAGCACTAAGAGTAAGATGATCTCCTTCACTTCTGAGTAGCTCGATGATGCTATCAAGGAAAGTGCTGAAAAAATGGGAAGATGAACTTCACGAAAAGATGTTAAGAGGCAAAGACTCAGATGGAGGGTCAGTCCATTGCTGCTTTGAATAAGAAGAACGAAGAGATACTAACGATCGAGTGTCTAAAGAAGTCTCAGCTTCTAGTACCCCTGGGATGTCTCATTCTTGTGCTCTTTTAGTTCATTTGACTTCAGTCTATTAGAGTGCTGGGTCGCCTTTAGAGCAACCCATGTCTTCTCATATTGATTTTGGTAAGGCGCAGGAGGGTACCTCTGCTTCTGAAGTAGCTGTTGAGGAGGATGTGGCTGGGAAGGTGACTGCTGAGGAGGGAGTTGAGGAGCTTGGTGGCAATACTGCTTGATTCCTCCCATATTTTCTACTTTCAATATTGTTTATGACTTTATGTACTCCTTGGGGCCATTTTCTGTTATACTTTCGCCTTGGTAGGGGTTTTTTAAAACCTCCCACTACTTTGACTTGATGCTTTGTGCTGATAGGGTCTTTTGAGCGCCCTTTCTTGTTTTTTCTACCAAGAGTTGTTTTTCTTTGGCGTATATGACATTTCCATTCCTTAGCACTGTGAATTGATCTCGCAAGTTTGTGGGAAGTCTGACCGTTCAACCTTTTTAATGCTTTCAAAGTTGTATGGACTGGGCCATTGCCTTTTAACCATCAACTTATAGAATGTCTTGTACGTCGTAGGTCTGCACTTGTTAGTGCATTAGGTCTTGCGTGTAGATTGGTGCAAAAAATCAAAATTCTGGCTTAGGAAATTCTTAGGGTTTTTAGGCCCTTTCAATGCTTCCAAAGTTGTATGGACCAGGCTGTCACCTCTCAGACCATCAACTTCTAGAATGTCTAGTATGCCGCAAGTTTGTGCCCATCAATGCGTTAGGCCTTGCATGTAGATTGGTGCGAACAGTGGTGGAGCCAGGAAGGGGCCAGTGCAAGTGCAAAAATTTGCTCTCACATCTTCCCCAAAAATTTGGTGACACATGGGTATGGATGCAAGTGCAAAAATATGCTCTCACATCTACCCCGAAAAAATTCCCTTTGCAAGCAAGGGAGGGGATTCAGTAACATTAAATCAAGTAAAATACTAGAAGCACAATAATAGCCGTGCTGAGCTTACATCCCAGAACTACAGGTGAAAAATGGTTTTCTGGTTAAATAGAGGTCATTGTAATACACCTCCTTATGGAGTTTTATCTTTGTCCTCTTTTGTTGGTACTAGCTATCATGGTTTATAGCAGGTATAAATTTGGATGGCTTGGACAAAGTAATTAATCTAGTTGATGGTTGATAGCGGATAGAATATGCTATATGATGCTTGGACATTTTGTTTTAAATAATGCTGAAGGTAAGTAGTAATCTGGGTACAAAAGGAAGATAAAATGTCCAATGCTTAATTAGTCTCGCTCCACACATTGTGGATGTCAGTGGAGTTAACCAATTATAGAAGCACTTTAGCCACCATGAGGGTTGACCTTGCATTCCATGACAAAAGCAAGCAAGAGGAGCCACTATAATCTTGAAGAATCAACCATATCCAACATGGTGTCTCTCAACAAGCTATCAGAATTTAAAGAGCCACGTGTATTTGGTTGGGGATCCCAAAACCACCAGACTTGTATAGGAAAAAGAAAGTTGGGCAATATTCTCCATCCTTCTATAAATTCTTGTTAGAAGTTGAGTCTTCTGTATAGGTGAGGTACGGGCAAATCTGAGGCAAGTATCTTTACTTATGGCACTGGATCTCTTCAGGGTCAATACAATTTACAATTTAATTTTTGAGTGGGTCTTATTGGGCTGAAAAGTGCGTTTAATAGTGTTTATATTGGATACTGCAAACAGGTGCATGATTGAGGTAAAGAAGAATTTGATTAATATTATAACTTCACTTAATTGGACTACATTCATGGGAACATCTGCTTTTTTAAAGCATCTTAACAATATGAAATTATTTACCGATCAAGAAAAAATGTGAAATGATGAAGATCATGCTGTATGACTATTTTCTTTTCTCTTTGTCAGTTCTCCAGTTCAAACAAAGTGGAGATGCGTACCTTTATGATTTAGGCAGTACACATGGCACTTCTGTTAACAAGACACAGGTATTCTTTGCAGCTTGTGTTTTTTTTCTTCTTTTTTTTTTTGTGCGCTTTGTAATTCCATTAGCATAAGCTTAAATGCATCACAAATTGTTATCGTTGGCATAATTTCCTAACATTTTGCTTAGCTATAACCCCATAACTTGAAAATGTGACTTTGTCATTGAAAATTGAAATCCTGAACCTACTGGATAGAGTAAGGTCCTGTTTGGAAAATGAACTACAATCCAGCAAACATACCTTCGGAATGGAACATTTAAGCTAGGAAGTTAGTGTCATTTCTAACTATTATCGTTCCTTGTAAAAGATTGTGAAGAAGTCAGTTCATACACATTCATTTGTGCTTCTCTTATATTATTACTACTAATTAGAAAGTGGGAGATTTCTTCTCTGGATCTTATTTATTTTCTAATATGTTTAGCCTCTCTCTTTTTTCTTTTTTTTTCTTTTTCTTTTTTTAGAACTTGGAACGAAGAGTTTGTTTTAGGTGCCATATTGAATAGTTGGAGCAATTTTTTCCTTTAGTATATTTTTTGGAAATGTTTGAATCATGTTTGCTATGCAGAGCCATTAACTTGAAATGTTGGGTGCAAGCGTAGGAGAGGGGATGGGGAAGTGGGTTCAAAAACTTACTCAGGTTGCTTAGGAAGCATTCTTTTTAAATGAAATAAAATATACATTGACAAAGGTGCTCCTCCCACTTGGCCATGAGGGGATTTGTTATTAAAAATTTTGTTTTTGAAAATCTCTCACAGAAATTAGAATTACTACTGAATTATTTATTTAGTATTAAAAAGACAAAATTTGAAGTAGTAATTTTTTTTTTCCTGATAGGTATAAGCAGTTTTGAGTAGGGAATATATCTATCTCACATCCCTTGTCCCGACTTGGCATATGTAGTTAAAATTGTCAGGCAATCAACTTAGACTCCGTAACTACAAAATCTTAAGCCGACATATACGATCTTGAGATATTTAAAGGTGTATCCTAGTTATGGAATATTTACTTGCCAATGGGCATCTCCAGATTTCAACCTACCATAATGCTGGCCAGGATCTTCAGTTGATAGATGTTCTATATTCAGTTAATGTACCATTGTATATAGTAACTTGATGGCTTGAAAAAGCTCGCACAAACGAGGACAACTTTTGATTGCGTTAAAGCTAGTGTTGAAGGGATCATGATAGTGGTAGTTGATGATAAGAAATGCAGGAGTTTCCATGTGGAAGTGGGACTGACACCTTTTTCGGGAAAACTATTGCTAAGCCTATAATTGATACAACAAACAAGAAGTATAGTTTCACTGGCAAACCAAAGGAAGAACTGTTGAATATGCATTGACAGTCAGTGGCGGAGCCACATAGGGGCCAGGGGGCACGTGCCCCCCCTCAACTTTTGTTAATGCACCGCTGCCATCTGGTCGCTTTGACCGCATGGATGTTTAGCCCACCCCTTGATGGATATGCATACCAAGTATCACTATGATTGGTAATCTCTAGCCATTAGATTTTAGTACTTTTTAAAGCGTGATTCTATCCGTTGGATTCACCCAATTTTGTGAGTACTAAAACCAATGGCTAAATATTATCAAACAAGCTGATATTTTGTATCCGTGTCTACCAAGGGATGGGCTAAGCATCCATGCGGTCAGTGGGCCCAAGTGGCAGTGGTAGAGTTACAAATATAGTGCTAGCTCAAAGTTTGAGCTAAAACTAGTTACATCGTGACCTTTCAATTGCAAAACCCTTCAGTCTTTGCCCTAGAGCCTCGCACAAGATTAAAACTTTGATGACAGCGGCTGTAGCCCACAATATGATCCACGTAGCACATTGTTAGAGGACTCTAACCGTATGGATGTTTTTCCAATCCCTAGATGGACCTACAAACCAAAAATCAGTTTGATTAGTGATTTCAAACCTTTTGATCTTTGTACTCAAATAATGGTCAGTATGCGCAAATTCTAATGGTCAATATCAACCTACGAAAATGACTCCAATCAAACGTCTAGAAATCATTAATCATATTGATTTTTGGTTTGTAGGTTCACCTAAGGATTGGCCAAACATCCATAAGGTCAGCATCCTCTAATAATGTGCCACGTGCCTCAAATAGTGGGCTGTCATGGGCTTTGATGATAGCACACTGTCATCAAAGTTTTACTCCCCCTCCCCCCTATACCACTGATCTTTGGTCTACTAGCCTTTATCCGGTTACTCTTATGTAGCTCTGGTGCCCCCCCTTGAACAAAATCTTGGCTCCGCCGCTGTTGACAGTTGACACCAACAATGGAGCCCTTAAGCCACAGGTAGTACGCTGGTTCATGCCTATAGTCATACAATAGTCAGGCAAATGAATGGTCGCAACCTTAGCAATTATATAGGTTTTTGGTACCAATATCTACTATGCTGTCTAGTTGGATGGTTGTGAGAATTATTGTGCATTTGGTGGACGTGGTATATTGTAACTTGTCTGTATGCTTTGGCCAGTGAATGCTGGGTATATTGATCAAGGATGAATAGAGTACCGTCATAAAAATTGAGAGCTGATAAATTCACTGGCCAAAGCATGTTGCTTTTCATTTGGAAAGTTTGGCTTGGAACTTTATAATATTTCACATCTTAATTTATCACCTATTTACTTCACACAAACCATATGATGTTTCTACATATGTTGTGCCATTAATTTTTGTGATGTAGAACTATCCAAATTTTTTTCTGTGATGTAGAAATTGTTTTTGGTTTGCTTTGTTTACATGACTATGAGATATCATTTTTCTAATGCTACCTTCATTCCCGTTTAACTAGGTGAAGAAAAAGGTGTACACGGAATTGCATGTTGGTGATGTGATACGATTTGGCCAGTGAGTAAATACTTATAGTTATTGTCTGCCTTGACTATATTGGCCTCTCAAGTTCTTTCTTTCTTGGATTATGGAGTAGTCATGTTGTATTCTCATGCATGCAACTCTTCTTGTTGTTCCTAGTTTTGAATATATGGTATTATACTTGGATACCAGCAAGTGAATTTTTAAAAAGAAATTGTTCATATGTCATATAACTTATTTTATCTCATGGACATATACCTCGATAGAAAGGAAGAAAAGTAAAAAGGATTTATTACAGACGCTCTAGGTTGCGTAATGCATATGTTACATTCATCGTATTTCTTACTAATCATTCAATTCATTTGAATTGTAACAGATCCTCACGATTGTATATATTCCAAGGACCATCTGAGTTGATGCCACCGGTAAGACTGCAGCATCACTATACTTTACAAATTTTTAAAAAGAAAAAAAGAGATTTGGTACTCATGGGTTTAACTGAACAAATAATTTTGTTCTAGAATATATTTACTATCACGATGACAGTTCATGTATGCTGTCCTTCCTTGACAATGTTTCTGCATATGCTTGTGTTCTGTTCATTCCTCAGCTTCATTCTAGATCATTCTCCATGCTCCCCACACCACCACCAACATGCGCTCGCACATAAACACAAATAGAAAGAAAAAGGACATAATATTCTAACTTTGAACAGAAAGGGGAGAACCAGTTTTGCATTTTTTTTTCCAAATTCTTTCATTTCATACTTTTAATTCAAGGGTTTAGAAGTCATGTTTGTTATCAGATACATATTTTTCTACGTATTTTTTATGTAATAGTGGTAGAATTGTAAATACTCCTCTTGAGGGGTATATTTGTCTTTTGTAAAGTTCTTCATATATAATATATTTTGTAGTCATGTGACCTAATCACATGACATCCTTCTCTCTTCTCTCTTTGATCCCTAAACCTAACTCTAACCCTAATCTATCAATTCAACTATGTTTAGGTGGACCTAAAGTAGTCATCTGGACTGGATACTAAGCCTTCAATATCGTGAGTGGTGCCCCTCACCCCTTGTTCAATGAAGGATTGGCTAATCCTTGTTTGAGGATTTTTGGGAGATCACAAAGTTACCATACACTAGTGTTTTTTTAGTCCAACTTTTTGTTCTGTGATTTTAAGATTATGTCATGTAGCTGTGAGTGAGTAGGTTTCCCTTGGCTTTCTTCTCAACACAGATTTGGTGATTTTCAAATTTCGCATAGAAATACATTAAATTAACTCTTAATTATCATGGAATTGACCTATGTTGGGGTATGGTGCAGTGTAGTCAAAGCGTCACCTAGGCATCACCTAGGTGAATGCTTTGCCTATTTAGGACCCCATAGCACCTAAAACAGGCCCTAGACAGGCACCAGTACAAAAGTGATCTTCTAAGCTCTAGGCATCTAAGTGGTCGCTTAGGTTAGACATATAAAATCAATGTTACAGGTGTTTAACACATTAAGAAAACAGAAAAGTATATATTATTGTTATTGTTTTTATTATCTCCTGTTTCTCTCTATTTTTTTAGTAGATGTACTATGTCTGTGATGACTATGGACACCGATCTTATGATTTGAGTGCCTTTTCGATTTGCTTAATTTTTTTCTGATTTGAAATCTACTAAATAAAATTATACAAAATCAGTTTGATTCGGTCATCTAAATGAGTGTCTAAAGCCAATACATTTTTTGTGTTCTATTTTATATAAGTCAATACATAAATAATTATCATTTTTTGTAATATACTTTATATTTCTTTAATTTTATAAAATAAATAAAGAAATTATTGCCTTGGTTTTGCTAAAGCTTCATGCCCAAGGGATCCTTGTCGTCTAATGCTATTGACAACATTGGTATGGTGTACTATGCTATTGACAACATTGGTATGGTGTACTAGTTGAAGCAAGATAAACTTATTTCTGGCAGTTTGTCAAGTTGTGAGAATTGTTTTCACAACGATACATTGTCTTGTAAGGTTACTTATCAAATTTATCACTTCTAAAGAAGCTTTGCCCTTTGGACAATCTTTCATAGAACGTCAATTATCCAAACTCATCTATTATGGACTTTCTTTCCCATATTATATTTGAAAGAGTAACAGATCTGTACTTATTTAGAAAGAAAAATTGTTTTGTTGATGGTAATTACAGATCTCTCTCCTAGTCTCCTGTAAAATAGTGAAATTCGGGGCAGGTTTATGGTGCAATACTGTTTCTTCATTTATATAATATCTTTCTAATTTGCTTGTTTGTTTGATTAAACTAATTTTATTGCTGTAGTTGATCGTTAGTGGTTTTTATGTTGTAGGAAAGTGACTTGAAGAAGATTAGAAGTTCTAAGATTCGGGAGGAAATGCAAGATCGTGAAGAATCCCTTTTACGAGCAAAACTGGAAGCATCTCTAGCTGATGGTATCTCATGGGGTATGGCTGAGGATGCAATTGAAGAAGCTGAGGTTTGTGGGATTTTCTTATCAGTTACTTCATAGGACAATCATTTTTGATGATGTGATTTTTCATATCTTTTTCAACAATTTATTTTTTATTTTTTTAATTTCAATAATGTAATTGTCCACATTAGAAAGTTGGTGAGAGGGTGGATCATCATTTTTTATCACATACTAATTGTGTGGCAGACTGCCCAGAAGTAGTGTATATAGAGAATTTTTGTACGTGAATTCGCTTCCTTAAATCTCTTGATTTTTACATATATAATACAAGTCTTCTATGTACTGATAATAATAATAATAAAAACAATCAATAAAATGCTACTGTTTGCTGATCCATTGAGTACAACCATTTGATTACAAAAAAAAAAAAAAATTGAGTACAACCATTTGCTGACTGCATCCTGATAGTTCTGCAAGAAGTGTTGGAAGGTTTGGTTTATCATTTTTTGTTGCCCTGATCTTGATTGCCATTATTGTTTGCAAAATCAGAATAGTAGATAGCTAGTTTAATGAATGCAGAGTCTCTTTTGTTTGCATTCATTGATATCTTTTGTTTAAAAAATACCCTTTAATTTTTTTCTAGAGTTAAATCAGTTGATTGAATTCTTCTAGGATACATGTCTATTTTAATTTTGATTATTAGCTTTTTCTTTCTTTGTTCTCTCTTCTATTAGACTTTATCTTCTTCTGTTCTGATTTTTTTTTTTTTGGGCGAATGAATTTGATGTAGATAATTCTGTTTATCTATTTTCCCAACTGACTGAGTTGATTTTGAACTCCTAGGAGGAGGCAGATGAAGTAACTTGGCAAACCTACAAAGGGCAGCTTACAGAAAAGCAGGAAAAAACCCGTGACAAAGTTATTAAAAGAACTGAGAAGGCAAGGGCCTATTTATTTCCAAGAATTATTTTATCAATTGAATCATCTAGTTCAATCAAGATATAATGTATCATTTAAGGGTGGAACCTGTAATTCTGTTTTCCAGATTCAGTTATAGTGCATCTTCTTGTCTTGTGAATATTTCACTTTTGCCATTATGATTTATCATTACATACCTAATTGTTTTGCACCATTTTGTTGGCCTCTCAAAATGCTACCATCAATTCCTTTTAGATGTGAACTTGCTGACTGGTCAGAAATAATAAATTTATTTATATAATGTAATATGTTGCATTATCTTTGCTATTAAAAGGGAAACTTTGATGGGTAAAAAATTATCCACACTTTGCCACTTTTTTCCATTAGATGCCCTCTCAACTCTTCTTTGGACATCTTAATTATTATAAAGGCAAGAAAAGTTGTTCACATTTGCCACTTTTTTCAAAAATGCCCAACTCTCCCAACTTGGACACAGATTGTGAAACAGATGATCTCAATGAATGCAACATACATTCAGTTGATCGACGTATTAAGGCGCATATCTTCACAATGGCTGTTTCACAACTTTTTAGATAAGTGTGTCTCCCCCTAATGCAGCTACTCGATGTTCGAATGCTAAGCAAATTCTTAGGGCCTGGCATTTCTATACCGGCATGTGAAAGGGATGAATAACCCAATGGCAAAAGTCTATTACGTGAATAGAGGGGCACCACACACATTAGTGGCCATAAGGGGAAGAAGCACACATGTGCTTCTCATTGTCCAGGCAAACTACTCGGGGCTCACCTCATGCTCCCCGACTCTAAGGGAGAGAATGAAAGGGTTTGGGGACCTTTATCGCAAAAGTGGAGATGGTCCTCGAGAGACAAATGGATTGCATTGGACCGGATCCAGCTGGTGGAGGATACCTGGGGTGATAAGCTTGGTTCGAGGAATGAGATTTCTTGTTCGTACCTCCATTCATCCTTTCCTAAAAGTAAGGATTGCACGATACTGCTGCTTCTCCATTATGCCCCCGGATTCCGCCCCCTCAAGTCCCAGTCTCGGGGTCGGTAGGAGTGCTGTAGAATGAGAATCGTCTCCCTGATATAAGAAATGATCTCAAGGAGCATAAGTTCCATCAGGACTAGATGCTGCAGATTAACATGATTATAAGACTTGTACCCCTTTCAAGCTATGATGATTAGATACTTCAACATGTCAAGCGTACATGTATCAACACGATAAATACCAACAGTGGTGTGGATACTACATGGTTATTTTTACGATACCATTTTCTCATTTCCTATTGTTCTATGTGGTATTTTCTTAATCCCTTATAATTTCTTTCCTTGTTTTGTTACTAGAAAAATATCAATAGTATATGGTGACAAATTTTACTGTAAGAAACTTTTTTAATATTTCATTACTTACATTACATTTGGCATGATGTAAATATTAGAAAATGGTATTTCGCTTAAAAATTTTAAAAAGTTAAAGCCTGGTATACACACCCGTATTTGTGTCACTCTTCTGTATTTTGGCAATGAAGAGTCATATCCTCATTTAGCACACTAGTGTTGATATCCGTGTCCCTATCTGGGCATCTTAGCTTTCAAGAGCTAGAATATTTGTTTCTGGTTGTAACACTGGATGTTTTTCACATAACTTTGGTCATGACTACTTACTCAATGATGATGATCTCTTGCTAGTGGTAATGTTGGAATGGTTTTCTAAAACAACTATTTTGTTGACTTAAAGATTGCAAATATGAAGAAAGAGATCGATGCCATTCGAGCAAAGGACATTGCTCAAGGTGGATTAACACAAGGCCAACAAACTCAGATTGCTCGGAATGAACAAAGAATGTCGCAGGTCAGCTTTCTCTGCAAAAAGTTCTCTTCCATTGTTCTTAAATCCTTTTGAAATGGTTAAGTTCATTACATTTTGCACATGATGTTTAGATTATGGAGGAACTTGAGAGCTTGGAAGAGACCTTGAACGAAAGTATCCAAGAAAGCTTAGGTGCACGTGGTGGAAAATTCTGCAGTAAGAAGGGAGCTATAGAGGATGAAAATGAAGTCCTGAGGTAACCAATTTTACTTGCCAAACCTGTTCCTTAACAATTGTGTCGTCAGAATTGTTGTGACTGATCTGGATTTATCATGATGAGTGTTTAATTTGTGATTGGACCTTACTGAAGAAAATATGAAATCTGTGTGAACTTGACATGTGGATCAATTGCCGGTATGTGAGAAGGTCGAATGTTAAAACATTTTACAATTTTTTATTTATTTTTGTTAGACATTTTACAATTTAAAGCATTATATTACTGAAAGAAAACTTATGTTTTGTACAATTGGTCATAACTCATAAATGATTTCTGTTACCTAAACTAGTAGACAAGCCTCATTTGCATGTTACAAATAATAATCTAAGATCAGAAACTATTATTGGTTTACTTAATATACATACTAATGACTTGCACATTGTCCAGTGATGATGATGATGAGTTCTATGACCGGACAAAGCAGAAGCCTGCCATTGAAAAAGCCGGTGACCACCAATCAATTGAAACAGCTGATAGTCTTCTTGATAAGAAAGAGGCCATCATCAAAGAAATGGAAGGCAAGACAAAGTTACTTTTGAATGAGAAGACTAGATTGGCACAAGAGATTGAGAGCACCCCTGAAGCTGGAGATTCCCTCGATGCGTACATGACAGGGCTTTCATCCCAACTAGGTAACTCTCCTTGCGTGCAGATTCACTAGATAATTTATATTATAAAATATTATACCCCAGGGAATGAACCCTGGTAATCTATTTTTTGTTAGATGAGTAACCCTGGTTTTTCGATCACAATGTGTATTATTCATCTAACAGAAAAAAAAAGATTACCAGGGTTTATTCCCTGGGGTATAATTATATATGTATATGGGTCAGGATCGGGGGACAACATTTTCATACAACATTTTTGATAACGAAAACTTGGTGTGGCCGAATATATAGATTATTGTTTTGGAATGGGATGATTTTTGGCGAGGATGGTCTCTATGGTTAGGAGATCATCCTCATAAAAATTCAAATCATTCCGATATTTGTAGACCGGTTTACAAGTTGAAGAATTATGGACCGTCTACTTTTATCGTTAACTTGAAAACCATATTTGAGGGTGTCAGAAATTTCAGAATGTACTGATTTTTTGTAGGGGTGATCTATATGGTGAGGAGATCATCATCACCAAAAATCAGCTATTGATTCATCTTCTATGTGGGTATGCCAAAATGGTTGTCAAAAGTGTTGTATGAAAATGTTGTCCCCCGATCCTAACCCATATATATATATATATATATATATAGAGAGAGAGAGAGAGAGAGAGAGAGAGAGAGAGAGAGGATAAACATCCAGCAGCGGGGTTCATATGGAGATCATATTGGATAATCCAACCATATATTGAGCTTTTCTCACCATTATCATCATCCTACCAGCCGTCTCTTCTAAGAAAATATATATATAAAAAAATTGTTCATTTTGACATTAATAACCATATAACAACTTGACCTAAAATAATGGTTTATGTGGATGGTCTGGATTTTCCAAATTCGTTTAAATCTTACATGAGGCAAGGAATGTCAGAATTGGCTATTTTTGTAAGGATGGTCTCCACACCACAGACAGCTTACTGTGCGATTAGATTGTCCAACATGTTCTTCATGTGGGCTCCACTGCTAGATGTAAGAAGTGGATGTAAGAAATGGAGGTCATTGGCATGTCTTCGTGGAGTTCACATGGAGATGAGTTAAGGGCTGATTTTTAATGAGGACAATCTTCTCACCATGGAGATCACTGATTCTAAAATTTCTAACCCTATTAAAAATGGACAAAGTTAAAACGGTGTTTTGAATGTTTCAGATTTTTCATCTAGTAACCCACTTTTCAAAGGGCTAGAAATGTCGGTTTGACCTGATATTTTGTGAGGATGACCTCACCAAAAATCAGTTCTGAACTCCATGTGGGGCCCCGCAAAGCCATGTCAAATTAACCCGATCTATATATATACACGTGTGTGTGTGTACATCACATTTTTCTATATATTCTACATGTATATATAAACTACATGTATGTATTCTGGGTTAACATTTATAATTTTTAATATTCTAATTTATTACATGGATGTGTTAAGATATCAGATTCTTTGGGATTTTCATGCCTGACCTTATTTCCATTTCCAACACATACACGGCTCTATCCATGTGCACGCTCACAAATGTGTGCATGTATATGTTTTCAGAACTCCATTATGTTTCTTTTTCTTCTTGTTTTACCTCTCGAGCTATTTGGTTTTTCAGTCAAATACTAAAGAATCAATTATTTAGACTATTTTTATGCTGACTTCTCTCATTTATCAGTGCTTGATACGACTACGCAACTGCAGAAGGAACTGTCCACTCTACAGTCTGAGTTGGACAGGATCCTGTACTTGCTGAAAATTGCCGACCCAACAGGAGAAGCTGCTAAGAGAAGAATGGTACAGCCATCTAAATCTAGTCAACCAGACATCTCCACTTCTGGCATCACGAAGCGACTGCCAAAGGAACAAAAGAAAAGCAGTGTGTCAGAAAATCCTACAGATGGTGCCATCCAAGAGGGAACTCCTAATGCTACCACACAAGCAACCAAGCCTCCAGAAGCTGATACGAATGTTACTGAAACAAAAGAAAGCAAAACTCCTGTATACACTGTCACAAAGCCTCGATGGCTTGGGGATACAAAGGACATGGAATTGAAAGAGATCCAACAGAAAGAAGCTCCATTAGATTCACACGAGTCTGATCAATTTGTTGATTATAAAGACAGGAAGGAGGCTCTGGGCTTTGTGGATAATGCACAAGTGGAAGTGGAGTTGGGGATTGAAAGTGCAGCCCCTGGTCTAATAATAAGGAAGCGGAAGCAGATTGAGAAACCGGGACGAAGTAATGATAAAGCTCCTGAACCATTGACATCTTCATTGGCTGAAACCGCCACCACAGCTTCAGATGCTGTGGCACTGTTGTTGAAGCACAAACGAGGGTATTTTGCATCAGATGAAGAGGAAAGAAATGAAAGCCAAGACATCAGTGAGGGGGTTCAATCTAGAAAGGAGAATACAAAGTCCAGAAGAGTTCTTGGTCCTGAGAGACCTGCCTTTCTCGACAGTAATCCAGATTACGAGTCATGGGTCCCCCCCGAAGGTAAACTGAACCACTCATACATAGTTTACAGAATTATGAAATCCTGTTTAACTTCTTGGTATCTCCATTTTCAATATAGACTGATGCTATCGAATCCATGCAGGACAATTGGGTGATGGACGGACCTCGTTGAATGACCGTTATGGTTACTGATACACAATTCCCTCATAGCTGCTGTTTCTGGTTTGGTCTAACATAAAAAGTTCTTAATGAAACACGGGTCCATAGGCGCATTTTATGTTTACATAATGCACTCTTGATCCAGTTCCTTTGCAAGGTTCAGCACCAGGGATACGACCATTATGGGCTTCAGTGCTTCCATTGATCACATTGACCAAAGGTGTTTAGTACGGATACCACTGGTTTTCAGTGCTTCGATTGATCACATTAAAGGTGTTGTGGAAAGAGTAGCATGACTTGGCAGGCATCGTAGGTCTCATTGAGCCTTGGAAAGAAGCTGTAGCTGTAGAGAAACAACTGGGGTTAAGTTGTAAACTTGTTATACTTTGCAAAGATCAACTGCTGGCAGGAAACTTGCAAGTAGTAGCATCTGTTGGGGAATTTGAAGTACTTCCCTTTCATGGGATGTTTTTTGCCACTGAATATTGATATTTACTGAGATCAGAAGGAAGAGTATGATGAATACAACTAGATGATATTCTTGTAAAATTCAGATTCTCCATCAGTAAGACTCATCTAGAATACTTGAAAGAGACAAAATTAGCTTAACTGGATATCTTAACCCCAAGAATTTTGCTAGTCCAAGAGATCTACTTGGAATACTGATTGGACAATCCAGATTGAGAATTAAGCATCGCTTGTGTACGGGTAAGGTGCTAAATGAGGTAGGGAGTGTCGAGTTGAGTAATTTTGCCAAAAATAAACATGAAGCGAAAATGATTTGACACAAACCTGCATCAAATGATGGTCCTTGAGCACAATATCATGACACGTCCCATGAAGAGTGGATTGCCTCAGAAATCAGCATAATCATATAATGTTTAACCATCTGATCAATCTGTAGATCTATTTTCTGGAGCTTACCAGCATTTTTCACCATCCACAAATTGAATGGTTCTATCATATTGATTTTTGTTCTTTAGATCTCTTGGGTGGGACGCGATGAATGTTGTGGTCCCCATACTCTGATGCCGCCCACCTATATGGATTTTGCCCTTATCATGGGACCTGCTTAAATTTTCAACCCAATTCTAACAGCCAACCAAACACCCTTAAATTGCAGCAGTTCCGAAGCAAATTACACTACCCAAACACGCCCTTGGCCTTGATTTTGGTAGTGCTTGCCTGCTTGTAAAACAAACGTACAAGATTAATGAAAGTAAACACATGATCTGAAAATAAATATTCTATCATAATTTGATGGTCAAGTTAGTGAGTCCCAGGCCTACTGCTCCAATAACACAGGACATTGATGTCCATACCATGGTTTAAATAAACGGTGTTTAAACAGTTTTAACGGCCGTTAAAACGGTAACACCCCAAGCCCGTTACGTTAAAAACCGTTTTTACACTTAAATGGCCTAAAATCATTTTAACAGAAATTTTGTGGAAAGAAACGGCCGTTAAATCCGGTACTTTCCCATTAACCATTTTTTTCTTTTTGAAAATTTCAAATTTCAGCGCCATTTTTTTCCATTAAATTCGTTAAATTCCATTTTTTTTTCCATTTTTGCCCATGGCCATTTCAATCCACGCCCCCAGTCCGTTACACCGTTAAAATGGCCTCCTTTAAACCTTGGTCAATACCTACCATTATAGGAAAGCGACAGTAAAAAAGTGGAAATGTTTTTTTATCTCAGCTTTTGCTTTTGCTTTATTTTCAAACTAGATTGATAATGGATGGCATATTGAAGGGCTTGGGAATTTGAAAAATGTATAACTTTATTAAAAATGTAGTACACACTACACACACACCCCTAATTTTTGGTCCCGAATATACCTCTTTAATATTTTTTTTATTATTGCCCATCTTTTATTACCAAATTTCTGATCGTTTTCTGGGGTATTGAAACCAAACTATTCCCAAACTTTTACCATATGCCAACATGGAATGGATCTCACATAAAACATCCTGTACCCATGAACAAAATTTCCTTGCTAAGTTACATAAATAAAAATTAGCTCAACAGAAAAAGAAGACCTACAAAAATGACAAAATTTACACCAGAATTGATGATTCTTATGTACAACACTTCTGCTGCCAATAAAGAATATCCAAATGCCTATGTGAGCCCAAAAACATGCTGTTCTCTTTGCATCGCTCATGTAAGAGTTGCAGTTCCTCAAAATGAATATGGAATAAATAAAGAAATAGCCATTGGAATAGGAATCTATAACTCCAATAATATTTGCTGAGGCTACATAGCCTCATAGACTTCTTCCAACTTTGGTTTATTCTTGGGCCGGCCGCATCGCTTTGCATCTTTACTTAACAAAAGCTTCAATGCTTTTTCTAGAGTGATGTCCTTAGGTTTCAAGTTCTGCACTCAACAGTTTAAAACAATCCAAACACATCAAAATGAGCAATACAAGTGCTTCAATAGATTGATAATAATAATAATAATAATAATAACAATAAATAAGTAAATAAATAAGCACATCGAGTCTTTTGCATTGCCTTTAACCACCATAGAAACCTAGGATCAGCCTAAGATGAAGTCTACTAGTAGTCTAGACATGTGCGAGAACATGGTAATATCATTCCTCTTAGTTGACAAGAACTTGACTCGGGATGATTGGAAATATGCACTTCACAGGTATTGATCTTCATTCAACCTCCTCAATTACCATTCCATCATACAAATACTTTGGAGAGTCTTGCCCTATCATCACATTCAAATTGTTGGGTTCAAATAGTCCTCATCAGTAGAATACTAGAATGTCCGCAACTTCTTCCCGAGCATAGGACTATTATCAGTAGTCCTCATCTGATTTCGATTCCGTTATTTCCTAAGATTTCTTGCAACAAAACAGACCAAATACATACGATGATACAAAAGTTCACTCCAATTTGAGGTAAGAGCTTGTCAATCTCAATTTTCCCCGTTTTCCTAACATATTCATTCAAAATCTTAATTTATCTCATTATCTTGGTTTGTTTTCTTTCTAATTTTTCATGGTGGTAGTTAGGTAACAGTGAGAGAGGTAGCAGACAAGTGGAGGAAGTAATAGGAGGGACCCTGTTGGAGTTTATGTAATACACCCACGTGGGTGTCTCAAGTGGGCTGCATCCCACTTCCCATGTGGGGCCTTTTTTTGGGTTTTTCACTATTCACATGAATAGTGTCACGTGAATAGTGTTCTCTTTTGTAGGGTTTCTCCCCATCATATATATACAGTGTGAGAGAGAACAATTCATTCTCTCCTCTTCCCACAACTTCTCTCTCTAACTCTAATCTCCTTCTCCACCTTCTGCCTCCATTACACTTTTTCTCTCTTCTATCTACAACCTTTATCTACTGGTTACAACCTTATTCACAACATGGTATCAGAGCATGGTAGCTCTAGGGCTTGTGTCTGTCCCCTAGAGACTCCATTCCAATCTAAGACGGTTATGTGAGTATTCGGAGCCGAGAACTTTTGAGGAAATCGCAGAGATCATTCCTGCGCTATCTAGAGATTAATCCCGAGGCAAAATACTAGAGGCTCTTATTTCTTGGTTAGTTTTTTCCCTCAGCCGCATCAGAGATCCAGTTTGTCTTCTTCTCAAGCTTCTCCAGCGTTTTTTTCGGCCAACACATTTTTTGAGGATTTTTGAATTTTTTATTTTCTTGAGATCCGCACCACGGTAGGGTTTTCTACCCTAGCTGCCCCCCTCCAGTATTCACCCAGGGACTGTCAAAAAGTCGCATCGCATTTTTCCGACTGTCGGATCATCAGTTTCCAAAAATCGGCCCGATTTTCAGATATTTTGGTTTTGGATTTTTGTGATATTTGCGCAACAGCAGGCCCTTCTGACCTTGCCGCCCTCTTCAGTACTGCTCGTGGAACAGTTCGAAACTTGATTCGACGAATTTTGACTATCGGAACCCTAGTTTCCAAAAATCACCCGGCTATGTTTTGAGTTTTGATTTTCTTTCAAAATCAGACCTCTCTAAGCCCTCCTGTCCTAGGCGCACCACTCATTGGGCCTTTAAGGATCCTCTAGACCCCGCTTCAGTTTTAGGGGAGCCTCCGGTACACTACATGCTATTTTTGGTAGTCCTACTCCAATGAGTTCCCCCGAGGCCACATCTGTGATTTCGGGCTCTTCCTTTGAGGATTGTCCTGTGACTCATGGTTCTCATGGAGATCACAACCCTCAGCTCTGCATCACTACTGTGAAGCTCGATGGCACCAACTTCCTAGAATGGAAGACTTCCGCTCTCATGTACATTGGGGGCCGACTACAGTGAATATCTGACAGGTGCTACTAAAGAACCAGATCTGAAGGACAAATCTCATCGGATTTGGGTTATGGAGAACCCGACTGTCATGTCCTGGCTTCTTCACTCGATGCAAACCCAGATCAGCAAAGGATTTATGTTCCTACCAACGGCCAAAGATGTTTGGGATGCCATATCTCAGACATACTCCCAGGTGGGCACTTTTGCCAAGCTCTATGAAGTAGAACAAGAGATATCTTGTCTTCGTCAGGGGGAGATGAGCTTGATACATATTATGCTTCCCTTCGAAGCAAATGGGAAGAGATCGATTACTACCAGAGTTACTCCCCCAAGTGCGTAGATGACGTCAAGTCCTTCAAGGCAATGGTTGAACGTTCCCGGATCTTCCACTTTCTCTCCGGCCTTTATCAGAGCTTTGAGGGAGCTCGTGTTCAGATCCTTGGTAGGGATCCTAGTCCTACCTCTTTAGCACAGGTCTATGGTTACATTCAGGGGAGGACGGCCGCCGCTCTGCCATGCAACTCCACAGTGGGAGTGATACTCAGGACTGCTCTGCCCTGGCTGCTACCAATCAGAAGGGCCAGACATCCAGTCCGAAGGAGTCTAGGGATTGACCTAGACCCAAGTGTGATCACCGCGGTCGCATGGGCCATATCCATGCCACTTGCTGGAAGCTTCATGGACGTCCCCCAGGACAGGCCCCGACTTCCCGTCAGCGTCAATCAGTAAAACAGGGACCTCACTCAACGCAGTCACGCAGGACACCGCATCACCAGTGTCTACCTCCTCTGGGGACACAGACTCGTTCTCTCCTGCAGATCCTGAGCGACTTCGTCGCATGATGGCCCAACTCAATGGCCAGGCCTCCACTTCCACTTCTACATTTGTTCACACAAGTAGTAGGACTGCGTTTTCCGCATTTACTGTACCTTCCAGCCTTCTTGGATCATTGACTCAGGGGCATCTGATCACATGACTGGTATGTCCTCTGTTTTCTCTAGTTATGGTATTTGCTCTGGTTGTGACAAAGTTCGGATAGCTGATGGCACCTATTCCTCTATCTCTGGAAAAGGGGATGTTCATGCCACACCAACTCTCTATCTTCTGTTTTGCATGTTCCGCAATTCACCGCTAATTTACTATCCGTCAGTAGTCTTACCAAAAGTCTTAACTGCAGTGTAACGTTTTTTCCTTCTCACTGTGTGTTTCAGGATCTGGAGTCGAGGCGGACGTTTGGCAGTGGACGTGAGGACGGTGGCTTATACATCCTAGATTCTTTGGTTTCTGCATCTGCACACCAGTCTAGCATTAGTAGTAGTAGAGTCAATAAAGACCAGTTAATGCTTTGGCATAACCGGCTAGGCAATGTACCCGTGTTAGTCTTAAAGTGCGTCTTTCCTGCTTTCTCTTCTGCTTCTGCAGTTCCCTTTCATTGTGAAACATGTGAACTGGCCAAACATTGTCGTTCTGTTTTTCCCATTAGTGAGAATAAAAGTATCTCTTTTTTCTATTGTGCATTCTGATGTGGGGGGTGTTAAAACAACCATTTACCCCAAAAGATCGACCTATTGGGGAAAGGCGAAACGACTATGTATATCAACGGGTCGTCGGGCCAACACAATACGTGCGCGGGAACAAATCATCCGCTAACACTCCCCCTCAGTGGGAATACACTTCACTGGAGACTTGAACCCGCGACCTCCCAGGTCATAAGGCTCTAATACCATGTTAAACAACCATTTACCCCAAAAGATCGACCTCCCAGACATTAAGGCTCTGATACCATTGTTAAATAACCATCTACCCCAAAAGATCAATCTGTTAGGGAAAGGCGAAACAACTATGTATACCAATGGGTCATCGGGCCAATACAATACGTGCACTGGAAGACATCATCCGCTAACACTCCCCCTCAGCGGGAATACACTCCGCTGGAGACTTGAACCCACAACCTCTCAGGCCATAAGGCTCTGATACCATGTTAAACACCATTTACCCCAAAAGATCGACCTGTTGGGGAAAGGCGAAACAACTATGTATATCAACGGGTCGTCGGGCCAACACAATACGTGCACGGGAACAAATCATCCGCTAACATGCGGCCCTGCGCCCGTGACTTCTTTGTTTGGATATCGATACTTTGTTACCTTTGTAGATGACTTTAGTGGTTGTACCTGGGTGTACCTTATGCGAACCAAAGATGTTGTATTCTCCATTTTCCAAGAGTTCCATAAGATGGTTACCACTCAGTTCATTACTACTCTTAAGATTCTTCGCTCTGACAATGGGGGGGAATACCTAGATGGGGGTCTAAAATCCTACTTTGCTTCACATGGCATTGTTCATCAGACCTCATGCCCTTTAATACCTCAATAGAATGGGACTGCTGAGAAAAAAAATCGTCATCTTCTTGAAGTTGAGCGTACTCTCCTGTTAGGCATGCAAGTTCCTAAACACTATTGGTCCGAGTCTGTCTTACTTGCTGCTTACCTCATCAATCGTATGCCCTCTTAGGTTCTCGGATTTCAGACTCCCCTATCTCTCCTAGTTCCTGACCGCCCAGCTTTCGTTGTTCCTCCAAAGGTCTTTGGGTGTGTTTGTTATGTCCATATTCATCGTTCCTCGAGGGACAAGTTAGATTCGCAGGCCTTGAAAGCGTTTTCTTGGGGTACCCCTCTAATAAAAAAGGGTACAAAAGTTATCATCCTGCTACCCGTCGTCACTTCATCTCTATGGATGTCACCTTCGCTGAGTCCATCCCCTTCTTTGGTGAGCATACCTCTCTTCAGGGGGAGCATGATGTTGCAGAAGAGTGTCCCCAACCCTCTACCTGTCTTTATTCCTATGCCAAGACCTCAGTCTAGTGACAAGGACACTTCCACTACTACAGCTAATGTGCGTGTATATGTCAGAACCAAGAAGAAAGGACAAGCCACTGTCCCTGCGCCTACATCTGCAAGTCTCCCCTCAGATCCAATTCCAGGTATTGCTTCTGTCCCTGCCTCAGTTCCTATTTCTGTTCTTGAGCCACATGCATCTCCTACTTCTGATGATCATACGCGCACTGATATTGACCTCCCTATTGCACTTCGGAAGGGTGTACGTACTTGTACGGAACACTCTATCTCACATTTTGTCTCATATCAGTCTCTGTCTCCGTCATATCAGAATTGTCAGTATTGCCTCATCTGTTTCTTTGCCTTCTAGTGTTGCAGACGCACTTAGTCACCCAAAGTGGAAAGAAGCTATGATGGATGAAATGCAGGCTCTTGAGAAGAACAAAACATGGGAACTTGTTCAACTACCCATAGGAAAGAAACCTGTGGGGTGTAAATGGGTCTTTACAGTGAAACATAAAGCTGACGGGTCAGTCGAACGATACAAGGCACGACTCGTAGCCAAGGGATTCACTCAGACATATGGGATAGACTATCAGGAGACTTTTGCACCTGTGGCCAAGATGAACTCAGTCAGAGTTCTTCTATCCTTAGCTGCCAACTTGTCCTGGCCATTGCATCAACTAGATGTGAAAAATGCCTTTCTGCATGGAGATCTGACAGAAGAGGTGTACATGAAACAACCACCTGGGTTGACACTTGCTGGAAGTGACGACAAGGTGTACAAGTTAAGGAAAGCCCTGTATGGGCTAAAGCAATCTCCAAGGACATGGTTCGAGCGATTTAGCAGTGCGATCAGACGAGTGGGCTACAAGCAGAGTTAGGCCGATCACACGTTTTGTGAAGCACCAGCAGACTAGTACCACAGCACTAATCGTCTATGCTGATGACATTGTCATCAAGGAGATAAAGCAGCTGAAGACCTTGTCCTCAGAGTTTGAGACAACGGATTTGGGGCCACTGAAATACTTCTTGGGAATTGAAGTTGCTCAGTCTTAGAAGGGCATCTTCATCTCTCAACGAAAGTATGTATTGGACCTTCTGGATGAGACTGGGTATTTGGGAGCTCGACCAGCAAAGACTCCAATTGATCAGAACCATCGGCTGAATTCTGAGGAGGGTGACACCTTTGAGGATGTCGCTATGTTTCAGCGATTGGTTGGCAGGCTGATCTACTTGGCACACACCCTGTCCGAATATTGCTTACGCAGTTACGCTGTTAGTGTTATCAGTCAATTTATGCATGTATCATGGTCATCACATCTTGAGGCAGTTCACCGAGTTCTTCAGTACCTCAAGGGCGCTCCAGGTCATGGAATACTGTTCGGGCGGCATGGACACTTTAGAGTATACTGACGCAGATTGGGCTAGGTTCAGTTACTGATCGTCGGTCTACGTCAAGATACTGTACCCTTGTTGGAGGAAATCTTGTCTCTTGGCGAAGCAAGAAGCAGCCAGTTGTAGCTCGATCCAGTGCAGAGGCAGAAGTTCGCTCTATGACACATGGTATGTGCGAACTCCTTTGGTTGAGGACCATGCTTGAGGAACTGGGACTCCAGGTGACAGAGCCGATGAGCTTCTACTGTGACAACAAAGCTGCCATCAGCATTGCTCACAACCTAGTCCAGCATGATAGGACCAAGCATATTGAAGTTGATCGTCACTTCATCAAAGAGAAACTTCGACAAGGATTGATTTGTACTCCGTATGTGATAACACAGGAATAGGTTGCCGACATACTCACAAATGGGGTGAACAACTCTATTCTTCATACCTTGACTAACGAGTTGGGCATGATGGATATCTTCGCACCAGCTTGAGGGGGAGTGTTGGAGTTTATGTAATACACCCACGTAGGTGTCTCAAGTGGGCTGCGTCCTACTTCCCACGTGGGGCCTTTTTTGGGTTTTTCACTATTCACGTGAATAGTGTCACGTGAATATTGTTCTCTTTTGTAGGGTTTCTCCCCATCATATATATATACAGTGTGTGAAAGAGAATGAATTAACAATTCATTCTCTCCTCTTCCCACAACTTCTCTCTTTAACCCTAATCTCCTACACCTTCCACCTCCATTACACTTTTTCCCTCTTCTATCTACAACCTTTATCTACTAGTTACAACCTTATTTACAACAGACCCAACATAGCAACAGGGCGTTGAAGGTGGACCTAATACAGAGTCGGGGAAGTCTTATGTTTACATTAAAATCCAATTATTGTAAGGGTTATAAAAGGAGGTGTGAAAAGAATGAAAGATCATCTTGTAGAAATCTGAAAAAATGTTTCGCCATGTACAAGGGTACCCTTAGTTGTTAGAAAAGAAATGAAAGATTATTTGACAAAAAAAGAGTAGAGATGAGGCATCATGCTACACAAAATTTTGAAAACGTGGCTAATTTGGGTGCTTATTTTGGTGCCCTGTTGGAAGATGTGGGATATGCATTACGAGTCCGGGAGCCTCTAATGGTGGTGGCTGTGGAACCATGGAGTTGTTTCATCCAGGCATTAGGGGACCAATGGATAGATACATTGTTGTGGATGATAGCCCAATGGGGTAAATATTCAACACAAAAAATCCCATTAGGTGTAAATGAGTCTACTTCGTTCAAGAACATATTTTGCAGGCACAAACATATCCCCCTAACAATAGAGTATAGGAATCAGGTTTGAATGAATATTGGGAGATTTTTCTTTGAGAATGGGCTTGCGTTTATATATGCTATGGGCCCTTTTTTCGTTAATAAGGTTCATTCAATTAGTGAACGTGGAGTGGATTGAAGCAAGACCATGCATGGAATGAAGACATGGATCGTAAAAGAAGAGGTTAGAACTGTAGACAAGATGATGGAGGATTTTGAAAGGACATGGCCTAAGACGGGGGTTACTATTGTGCTCGACGGTTGGGAGGACATCAGTGGACGAACATTTATAAATTTTCTCGTGAACAATAAAAGGGATTGTATTCTTGAGGTTGGTTGATGCATCCAATACAACTAAGGATGCAAATTTGTTGTTTGGACTTTTAGATGATATAGTTAAAGAAGTTGGGGAGAAACCTGTGGTTCAAAGTTGTGACGGATAATATGGCTAACTACAAGCTAAATGGACAAAATTTAATGGAGAAGAGAAAGAGGTTGTATAGGACTCCTTGCGTAGCTCATTGCATCAATCTAATGCTTGAACAAATTGGAGAGCACATTTGTCTGCCTTAAAGAATGAAAGGAGAGTTAGTAATTTCATTTATGAACATGCATAGGCACTGGCTTTGATGAGGAGCTTCACTGAAAGAGAGCTAATTTGCCCGGCCCTCACACGAATTGCCACGACATTCTTAACACTGCAGAACGATGCAATGTACGCAGCCTCTTGAGGAAATCTTTGCATCTAAAGAATGGGCATATAGTGCATGGTCAAAGAAGAATTGAATAAATCTATTATCTTGGAAGACAAGTGTTTTTGGTCTCACATGGCACTTGCATTGAAGACGACAAAGCCCTTGGTTAATGTACCAAGGAGAGTCGATTTTGAAAAGGAGCCATCCATGGGTTTCATTTACGGGGCTATGGACACAGCCAAAGAGGAGAAAGCATGGGTGGGGATGAAGTAAATTATAGAGAGATTTACTTATAAATAAAACATATAGAGAGATTGGGAATATCATTGATGGAGAATGGGATTTTCAGTTGCATCGCCACTTACATGCCACGGCATATTTTCTTAACCCTCAATGTCATTAAAAACCTGACTTTTCAACCCACCCTGAGTTTAGGTTTGGTTTGTATAGCTGCATGGAAAAGCTTATTCAGATCCAAAGGAGAGGGAGGATGTTGATCTACATATTAACGAATTTCAAGGCATGAAGGGTTTCTTTATGCTCCAACAAGCTATAGCTACAAGAAAGAAGCATATTCCTAGTAAGTTTAAATTTTGTTTGTGATTCTTGTGAGTTGAAATAGTTGGGAGTTGAGACATATGTTATATATTTCTATTGACTTGTGGAATTTTATTATAGATTAAGGGTGGCTTGCTTATGGAGATTGCACTCTTGCATTGGTCAAGTTTGTAGTGACAATTTTGAGTCTTGCAGTTCCTCGGGATGTGAGCAAAACTGGAGTGCCTTTAATCAGGTTATTAGTCCCTAGATCTTCAAGTAAATTAAATGTTTAAATATTAATTTTATAAATATTTTATTAATTATCTATAAGTTTTAATAAGTAAATACTTAAAAGAGGAACCGATTGGAACAAGCCCGATTGAATGCTTTAGTGTACATCATGTAAAACAAAAGTTTGAAGGATAGACAACTCAAGCTAAAGGCAAGACTGATGAGGAAGACCCATTACATGTGGACATGGTTGAATCTGATAATGAATTAATTGTTGACAAGTCTCGACTCTGAAGAAGAGGGAGGTGTAGAGGAGCCATCATCATGGCATAATGACATTGATGAGCTCAATGTCAATGCCATTGAGATGGTGAACTCGGAGAATATAAGAACCACTTCAACTAGTAGGGGGAAAAAGTCGACTGCCAAACAACATAGGGCAGAGGGTGAGTGGTAGTCTGGTTGAAAAGTAAAAATAATTGGATTAAATAAAATGTTTTATAGTCTGGTTGAAAACTACAAATAATTGGACTAAATAAAAGTTTTATTGTTTAACTTTATTCTTTTTCATAACTAGATAAAAGAAAGGCACCGATTCAATTAGTGGATGAAGAAGGCAGTTGGGATGATATGAAGACAATAGGGAAATCCAATACCAAGATGACTCTTTAGATGATCCTATGATGCAGGAGCATTCTATTTGATAGCTCGCAACTACACCGAATCAGTGCACATCCAAGCAAGTGGACCCCAAGAGGATTTATTTTAGTCTAATTAGGACTTTACAATTAAAGTAAGTTTTTGTTTCGAATTAGGATTTTGAGATTGATTATAGTAGAATTATAGTTGGAGTTTCTTATCTTAGTTTGATTAGAATTAGGAAAGTTAATTTAGAAGTATGAAGTGTGGTGCAAAGGATGCGAAGACAAGCTAACTTGGTGCGAAGCCAGGAATTCTATCCAATCGCAGAACGGTCTCCCATCCTACATCAAATTTGGTATCAAAGCCAAATTTCCTATCATCACTGCCATCTACATAACTTCTCCTCTTGCTGTCGACAATATCCGCAATCATCACCATCTTCATCAACCCCTTTTAGCCACAATCAATGCCGCCACCCGATCTGTTTAACGCCTTCAACTACCATCGACCGTGACCATGTTATCCCAAGACTTCATCCCCATCACGTTGCCATCACGCCTCATTGCAGCCTACTGCATGTGCAATCAAACTGTCCTCCACCATCATCGTCTTTTAAGGGGTTCGCTTCGGCGGTATTCGGCATTAGCGAGAGTCTACTGCCTCCACATCTTCTGCCAAAGAAAAGACGTGTTCGGTTGAGGAGATTAGGAAGGCTTGAAGGAAATTATTTTTAAGGTTCACCTAGACGAGAACAAGACCCTTGGTTTAGAAGTGGCGTTCAAAAATAAAGTCTGCAAGGCTTTCAAGTGCGTGAGCGACGAAGAACAAGGAGAAAGCACACTATTGCCGTTCGTTCCAGTTGTTTCCTCATATTTTTGTCGCGAGACTTCCATGCATACTCGTGTAAGTCTGTCCAGTTCTTTGCTGTTGAAGGCCGTGCATCCATCAAGCCCTTTAGTACGTCAGGGTTTTTCTTAAACCCCATCTCTTCACAGTCGAAGGAAGAAGATGGCCTTTATTTTCCTTTTTGGGCTTTCAAGGACAAATTCATCGAGTACAATCTTTTTAATTGTTGTGGGCTTAAGTTAACTCAGCCCATATCTATTGAGGTTCCATTAAGTTTCAAATCCAAGTCCATCCATTAGGTCCATCAAAACAAACCCATTAAGTGGGCCCAAGTCATAACAATCTACACAGTCGTGTGTCTCATCTCATGGGTGTTTGTGTTCTTGAAGGGTCCGGAAACCAAGAACATGGCTCTTGAAGTCAATTACAAGTTTTCTTTCTACAGTAAGCAAGCTGCCAAGACCAACTAACCTGATTGTTATGAGTTTGGAAGTGCAAGTACAAATATATTTGGAAGAGTTTGAAGAAATTCGTTTTCTTTTTGAGAGTGGTTTCCAAAAGAATTTGCATGGTTGGATGCCTTGCAAGGAAGAGCGAATATTCCGTCGACGATCAACAACTACTCCAAGTATTTCCAAGATGGTGATTGATTGAAGACTTGGTGATACTTCTCATGCAGAAAGGGGTTTAATGTCGAAGCCAATGGAGTGATTCCTAACTATCTAAAGGTCCATATCAAATTTTGTTCTTGTCTTCTACATCCGAATTCGAGGTCAAATTCTTTTCAACCAAGAGGGTTTGATGCAGGAGTATTCTATTTGATAGTCTGCAGGTATACCTAATCAGTACACATCCAAGCAAGTGGATCCCACGAGGATTTATTTTAGTCTAATTAGGACTTTACAATTAAAGTTAGATTTTACTTCTAATTGGGATTTTGAGATTGATTATAATAGAATCGTAGGAGTCTCTTATTTCAGTTTGATTAGAATGTAGAATTAGGAAAATTAATTTAGAGAGTTTTATAAATAGTGATGTAACCTTTAATTTTGGATATGTCTGAAGAAATAGAAAATCGCTTTTGAGAAATCCCTCTTGGGTGCAAAGCCACCCTCCCTTGGTATACGAAACCAAGCTACCTTGGTGAGCATCCAAGAATTCTATCCAATCGCAAAACGGTCTCCCGTCCGGCATCATCCTACAAGCGATGAGGATGAGGGAGATGATGAGTGAAGACTGAAGACTGAAGACTTGTAAATCTTAGAATTTTAATAATTTTCATCTCTAGTCTTCAGATTATGATTGTATGGAAGCATGAAACTTTGGAAGTATGAAGTATGGCTGTTTGCTTGTATAAATTATAGAACTATGGATTTGGTTGTTGAGTTGTTGCTACTTGCTTCTTAAACGATCCAAGATTGGTTTGATATTTAGTTGTTCACTTGTTTGCTAAATTATCTTCAGTGTATGAATTGAGAAATAGTTTATGATTATGATTATGATTATGATTATCTTATTTTGCTCGTAATTGTTACCCGCTAAGGTAAATCATTAAAAACAAGAGCTATCAAGGTTTTTTTTTATTTCTATAGTTACCACATTTTTTAAAAAATTTCCTATAATTTTTATGGGATTTTAGAGCATTTTAAAAAAAAATTGAGGCTTATGCCTTGCCTCACGAAGGCATACCGACTCATATACGCCTTTTGCTTTTTAGAACACTGGCCGTGATGTCAAATTCTCCCTAATGAATAGACAATCTACTTCAATATGTTTGGTCCTATTTTCTTACACTAGGTAGGATACGATGTGAATTGCTACCTCATTATCAGAATGAGTTCCTCAGGTAAGCTAATCTTGAAACCAAACTCCTCCATAAAATTACCTTAACCACAATAATTCATAGATGCCATCAACATAGCTCAATATTTTTTTTTGATCGACTATAGCTCAATATTCTTCCCTATGCAACCAAAGTGTGGGAATGGATGTCGGGTATAAATATGGGTCCAAGAGGCAAACTTACTCAACTCCCAAACCTTTAGATACAGTGGCACTATATACTTATAATTTAATATTTATATCATTTGTGTCCAATAAAATTTATTTTTTAATTATTATTTCAATATAAAATATATGGGTACAGCAGAGCCATATCCTACACATATCCCATGCCCATACCCATGTCATGTCGTGTTAACACGGTACCCTGGTTTTTTTTTTTCAAGGTCTAGATAATATAAGTTCTGCCTTTGCATTGGATCTTGTCAACACAATTTGTTTCCAATTCTTCCATGTAACAAGATTACCTTTGAAGTAGAGCACCAATCAGTAGAAGAACTAGCCAATTAGTGCCAATATAAACAAAGGGCCAAAACTCAAATCTACAATAAGGCCTATATACAAATTTCAAGGTTTGAGAGACAGACACCTCAAAAATCGAAAAAAAGAGAGGAAACAGCTCCTCATAAACCCTAAGGATTGGTACATTGGATCAATACAGCCATCCTTTTAGTGAAGGAAGGGTATTTGAGTTCCTTAAAAGTGTTTAAAGATAATCGTCCAATGGTACACGTCTGCCCTAATTCTCAATCACTAACTCCGACGAAGATAAGTCCTCTTCAGATACCTAAGCATTCAATAGGCCACATCTAGTTATGCATATTGTGCTGCATAGATGAATCGATTAATCAAACTTACTATGGCCTCACAAAAGTAAGATAAGTCCTTTAAGCCTCTAATAAGCAGTCATGTCTGTGGAAAGATTAATATCATTGACACCAATCTAATGCTTCTGTTCACAACTACAGAACAAATGCATCAAGCTCTTCTTCAGCCTCCTTCAAGTAAAGATGTCAACCAGTCGGTTCCGGTTCGATTCCTAAGATACCTAGAACCAGAACCAATATATAGTCGGTTCTTATCGGTGCCGATTCCTATTGATTCCGGCTCTCAAAATGATGGATTCGGAACCGGAACCAGAACCGGAACCGATTGTTTGGTTCCGATTTTGGGTATATTGGTTCAAATCTTGATATTATGACAATTTTAACACTATATTTATACATTTTACATTATATTTATATATCAGTTACAATTCCTATCGGTTCGGTTCCAATATCATACTACCCAGAACCGGAACTGTTATTATCGGTTCAGTTCAAGTTCCGATTCTTATTTAGTCGGTTCCCAAAATTGTGGAACAGGAACCAGGGTTTCCATTCCAGTTAAATGGGTACTTGACACCCCTAGCTTCAAGAGATCAAGGATCCTTTTAGATTTGAAGGCATTCTTTTTAAGAAGTAATCTCTACCAAATAACATATCCTACGGTTCCTAGGTCTAGGATATCAAAGATCCTACAATACACTCCTTTATCTCACGTAGAGTTAAAGTATCACTGTTTGTAATCGTTATACTATCAACATATACAATTAGGATAGCCACCTGTTATAGCACTTTTGTGGCTCGACTCGACAAGTTACTTGACGAGCTGCGCCACAAAAGTGCTATAACACCACCATGTTGCCTCTCCTCGCCAGGAGGGAAAAAAGAAAAGCATGATGAACTACATCTCCAGTAGCCGATACTCTGCATGCTCTACTAAGTCAATCAAACCATTCTTTGGTAGACTAAACCATATAAAACATTTCAAGTCTTAAAAACTTCCCAAGCTCCTACTTAGAGGTAAGGCTATGTAAAGCTCTTCTTAAGGATAGCTGTGAAGAAAGGTGCCCTTCACATCAAAATGATACAGTGGCTACTAAAGATTTAGTACCATCATTTTGAATTTATGAAAAAAATTCTGATTTATGCAGAGTATGCACAAGAGATAGGATTGGATGATACCCCAAAATAATGAGCCATGGATCACTACAGACGATGGAGGGGATTAAAGCAAAAAAATCTCAATATCGGCAAAATATTAGTGAAAAACACCACCGTTGAATGGAAAAATGCTAACAGAAAACACATACCTTAGGTACCGGAGCAATTGTACGCCGATGTCTGATTGAAAACCCAAATTTTGCAAGTTTTAAATATACTGGTTGGCTATCCTCCGGGTGGTTCCCCTAACAGGCAATACAATAAAAAGGACAAATTTAACCACAAGAATTACTGAACAGAACAAAGAATGAGTCACCCAGAAACTATGGGAAAGAATTAATTAGGAAAGGGGCATACCAACATTACAGGATAGCGGAGTAACTCAAGGGCTTGCTCTAAGGTGATAGATTCCACATCCTTGATCTGAAACAGAGATTTGTATCAGCTTCCATCCACAATATATGGATTGAATAGTATTTGAAGACATGGAACTAAGCAAAAACGAAACATGATAAAATAACTATTCAGTTATTTTTAATGCATTTCCTCCTTTCATATGGCCTAGTTGTATCTAATGAGGATGTCCTTCTTTTAGAATAGATAACATGATTGCCCAGTCATGGGAACTGCAATGCCAAAAAATTGAGTTTTCGACCAAGATAAGACTTGCACTAGCAGTTGCAGCTAGGCATTTTAATGTTTACATCCCCCTACAGATGTTCAAGCTAAATTATACCATGAACTGCTGCCATACATCCTGTATATAGCAAATGACAAAAAATAATAATTATAACGACAACTTCACATGTTAAACCAACTAACAAATTGGGGGTTTCTAGAAAGATAGATTATAGCATGCACCAGAGGCCAAGGGAATTCAAACCGCACATCTGTGCAAGGCGTGGTGTTCCCAAGGTGTATTCGCCTTAGGAATATTGTGTGTTGAAAGATGTGCAATGCAGATTCCTTTGGCACATGGTGCACCCCAGGCGTGTGCACTAACAACTCTTCTGAAAAACTAATAACAATATTGCTCAATCTGCATGAATCCATGTACTAACCTTTACCAAACTTTCTAAGCTTTCTAAAAAAAAGTGTTTTCCAATTTCTAGAATGAATGAAAAACAAACTCAGTTCTGCTTATTGAGGAGAACTCTCTAGTTCACACCAGAAGGAAATAAAAATAGAGATGGATAACATGTTTAGCACTCTGCAGGTTGGCACCACACCAAATGATAGTCGGAAACGAGAAAATCGAGCCCCAAATGTAAACAAATGCACTATGGATGCTGAAGAAGTCAATATACCTGGGAAACAGAAGCTCTTTTTGGCAAGTATCCTTTTCTATCTTCACCGAGCTGAACATAGAACCCATAAGGACCATTCTTCAAAAGAATCTGAAAGAAAAAATGAACTTAGTGTAGCTCCATAGACAAAAACCAACAAAAAACCTTTAAAGCACCCCCACAGAAAGCTCAAGAAGTTAGCAAGTCTGCAGTTCTCAAAGAACTAATGCCAAATTCAAGATGAGACAAAAACCTTCTCAGTAGAACCAGGATTAAGACCTAGCAATTTTGGCTCAGCAAACATGTCTTTTTTCTGAGTGACCCCTTCTTCATCTTCGCCATATATTGTTTTAGCAATGTACCTGTATCCACCATTACAAATGGTTCAGCCATGCATAGGAAGGAGAAAAGGAGTGGACAGTCTCATTACAAGGATGTATCCAGTCACAACCCAGATTACTTGTCAAAACGCACATGAATCAAAAACTAGTTGATTAAGTGTAACATTACCTCTAAATTGCATAAAATAATGAAAAGAAAGCTATGAATATTGTTAGTTTCTTTATGATTGGAAAATTCCATGTATTAGTTAATTTAGTAAATCAAAAGTGGAAGCACTAATGTAAGATAGTACGAAGATATCGATGCAGGACATCTAACCAATACTCCCAAAAGCCGCGATTGATGGGGGCGTGAGATTAAATTCCTTTATCTCGTAGCCTAGATCTAGGCCCTCGGTCATTCCCTCCTTCGTGGGTCCCATTTCACACGGGCCATCCCTCCCCGAGTGTGCCCCATTTACGCAGGCTACCCCACTCGAACCCGGTGTGAAAATGCCCCTGCATTAATCACCCCCGATGAGGAGTCTCGAACACAAGACCTCCCACTCTGATACCAAATTTGAGGTAGGACAAGATGTTGTTCTGCGATTTTTGGGTGATAATGAAAAGGGAAGGTTACTATTCACGTGACACTATTCACAGTGTTGTATGATTTGAGTTTTCTAAGTCAAACTTGATCCAAAAAGAAAATAGAGATGGAGAAAGAGAAGAGAATAAGAGAGAAAAAGATAGAGATAGAAATATACCTTCGGCTTCGTACCAAGAGAGGATGGTTTCACACCAAGTTTCCCTTCACATGAGATTTCTCCAAAGAGATTTTCTATTTCTTCATTCATCATTTTTTCATTTTTCTTGGATGGAAAAACTCCTTGTTCAATGGCTTTAAATTCTTCGTTTACTTTCTTCTAGACTTGCTTTGAAACCTCTTTAGGGTTTTTCTTTTTGCGGTGAAACCTTCCAATAACTCGCCGAAAAGAAGTGGGAAAGCCGATGGTGGTGGTGACAACTTCTAAGACGGTTGCGGATTGGAATTTTGACGAGATCTTCTTCTTATTAAAGTCCTCGAGGGCCTTCTTATGGGCATCAATCGACTTGTTCAGGTTGCTCTCAAAACGATTTATCATATTGTTTAGTTTAACTAAGGCATCTGCCAAAGATCGCGAACCCATCTGAGGCATCTTTCCGAAACACACTCAGGAATTTTGAACTTGCTCTGATACCACTTTGATGCATGACATCTAACCAATACTCCCAAAAGTCGCGATCGATGGGGGTGTGAGATTAAATTCCTTTATCCCATAGATCTAGGCCCTCGGTCGAACCCTCCTTCGTGGGTCCCATTTCACACGGGCCATCCCACCCCGAGTGTGCCCCATTTACACAGACTGCCCCCCCCACTCGAGCCCGGTGTGAAAATGCCCTTGCATTAGATATCAAAGAAGCACTCCTCTAAATGAAGTGGGAACTGAACACCAAATACATTAAACAACTTCAATTAACAGAAAGAAACTCTATTTGAAATAGCCTCACCTACCATGGATATGAAATACCATGAAAGAACCGGGTCCAACATATAAGGATAATGGTTCACATTTGCTTCCTCTATAAAATTGGTGGTGAAAACAGTTGATCATCTACTTCTCCACTGTGCCTTCACATCCCAGGTCTGGCAATGATTTTTCTAGGCCTTTGGAGTATGGTGGATCATGTGTACAAATATGATTGAGCTCACTTAAGGATGGAACAATAACCTATTTTATGTTTGGGGCACATATTCAGCAGACTTATACTCTTTGCAATTTGTCGGTATGTTGGAAAGAAAGAGACAACAAGATTTTCAGAAAGAAATACATATCTGAAGATCAAGTTATAAAAAGGTCAAATCATAGCTGTGTTTTTTTTGGACCTCGATCCTTAAAAGAGTTTAAATGAGTTTCCTATGATATCCACACCGATATTCTTATTTGGTTTCGCAATCTACAATGAAGTAAACAACCTAGAGTATATAAGTTTACATCAAGCACTATGATAATGATAGCAATTAGTTCATTGTGAAGAATCACCATAGACAAGTTACGACTAGATGACTTGCATAAAAGTAACCACACTTTTAACAGGTGTATCAAACTCACTTGCATTTTGGGTGTTGATCACAGCCTATAAAATAGCCTGCACCAAACCTACTGACTTTGAAGTTCAAAGTGCCTGTCGAACAACTGCAACAAGTTTAAAGTTACGGTTATAACAAGAATAGTAAAATTTGAAAAAGATGGTTATAATACTACACATAATAGGAATCCATATACAGTTAACCAAATATTATATGCTGCCACCAAATCAAAGACCAACAACCTCAATATGAAGACTTGTTAGAAAGATCTTAAGTAGAAGTCAAAGGACATCAAATTTCAAAAAATTTAGCCTTGAAACAATGTAGGAACAGAACTATTGAATGAATTTTCCAGTGCTAGCATGAAACTATGCAATGAAAAAACTCAAATTCTCACACTAGATGCATTACAATATGTTTAGTCAGCATCTATGTAACAAATTCATGGCATTTTAGGGTTTTTTTTCCGCATAGACACGTATCGATAAGGATACGCGTGTGGAGATGTCCCGATACACATCCAGACACATATAGCAGCGTCAACCTATATTTAATGATTTTTTTTTATGAAAAATGACCTCTAAAAAATGACTGGTGTATTCTATCCTCCATACACTACTACTTTATTAGGTTGTTAAACACAACTAGAGTTATTTGATAGTCTTCCCTCGTACAAATTTATTTATATTTGTTAAGCTATTGGATAGTTCTACGGAGTATGGAAATTTCTCTTTTACTTTTCATATATTTCATTTTTTTTAAATCTTCTAACTTATAAACTAAAATATTGTAAATAATACATGTCAATACTACTTTATTAAGTTGTTAAACACAACTAGAGTTATTTGATAGTCTTCCCTCGTACAAATTTATTTATATTTGTTAAGCTATTGGATAGTTCTACGGAGTACGGAAATTTCTCTTTTACTTTTCATATATTTCTTTTTTTTTTAAACCTTCTAACTTATACACTAAAATATTGTAAATAATACATGTCAGTGGATGCATCTGTATTTCAGGCTTCTCAATGGTGTCATATCAGACACCTCGTATCTGTGTCAAACATAGGTCAGCACCCTATTCTCAATGAAATCTTGTTATACAAGATACACATTGTTCCCAAGCAATCTAACACCCCCCCCCCCCCCCCCCCACACACACACACACAATTTGAAAAAACTTACACACCACCTATGACCTGGTCCACCGTCCATGACTGTCATTGACTAGCAAATTTTTTTAAAGGACAAAACTGTCCCTTTCTTGAACCTTAGAACAAGCAACAACAATTGGGTTTGGGCCAAAATCCTAACACAAATTCAAAAAGGATGTGGTAGACGGTCGTCCACGAGATTCCAGTGGGTTGGCCGCCCATCACCGACGACCAACCTACTAGTCTCATGGCCGGCCGACCACCACTCTGGCAAGCAAATCATAGAAAAAATGCTCTAACAGCATGAGCTGAAAAAATAAAGGCTGCCCAAATACAGTTTAAATATATCTTTTAGAAGTTCAACTTCAGTTTTCCTCTTTGCATACATGAACTTCAGCATCCCTTTGCAAGAGGCACACTCTATATTTGTCGTTCATTTAGATTTGGACTCTCCTATTTGAATACATTTAAATTCCTTCAAGATAGTTGCTGATAAAGTCTTTTTGTAAACATAGTGGTATCGGATGAAAAGAAGAAACTAGTAGCCTATCATTGTATATAATCTTGGCCAGTCTTTCCTGCATGTTTTTTTCCTGCCTTCAACCAAGATTTGTTTTGAGTGTTTAACTGTGTACATACGTCGGAGTTGTGCAGTGGCTGCGCATGCTCTGGTTGGTGCACTCATGCCTGAATTTGATACTGTCACCAAAATCTCCATCATGGCCAAACTGGTTGGCTGGCCTTTTTTGCTCCAAGTGGAGTATGGAAATGCTTTCTTTTACTTTTCATATTTCTTTTTTTTATACCATATATTTCTTTTTTTAACCCTTCTAACTTATATATAATTAAAATATTGTAAATAATACATGTCAATGAATGCATCTGAATTTCAGGCTTCTCAATGGTGTCATGTCAGGCACCTCCTATATGTGTCAAACATAGGTCAGCACGCTATTCTTAATGAAATCTTGTTATAAAACATACACATTGTTTCCCAAGCAATCTAACCCATCCAAACACCTTCATGTAAAACATGGACACTATTATTGTATAACAGGCTTCCGGAGTTGCTTTTTACCTTGATGTGTTAAATCATTTTTTATTCACTTTTTTAAGTTGTTAAACACAGCTATAGTTGTTTGACAGCCTTCCCTCTTATATATTTTGGGAATTTTTGACATCCCCCCGTGTTATTATTCAAATTTGACATAACCCCCACAATTTAAAAAAGCTGACATACCCCCCTATGACCTGGTCCACCGTCCATGACAGCCATTGACTAACATTTTTTTTTAAAGGGTCCCTTTTTTCAACCTTAGAACAAGCAAGAACAATGGGGTTTGGACCAAAACGCTAACCCCAAATCAAACGGTTGTGGTGGACAGTTAGCCACGAGATTCTAGTGCGTTGGCCGTCCATCACTGTTGACCAACCTACCAAAGTCTTGTGGCTAGCCGACCACCACTCCGACAAGCAAATCACAGAAAAATGATATAATAGCATGAGCTGAAAAAATAAAGTCTGCCAAAAGAACAATGGGGTTTGGGCCAAAACCCTAACCCCAAATCAAACGGTTGTGGTGGACAGTCGGCCACGAGATTCCACTGGGTTGGCTGCCCATCACTAGCGACCAACTTACCGAAGTCTCATGGCCGGTCAACCACCACTCCGACAAGCAAATCACGGAAAGAAATGCTATAATAGGCAGGGCATGCTCTGGTTGGTGCACTCATGCATGAATTTGATATTGTCGCCAAGATCTCCATCATCCCTCATGGCCAAGCTGGTGGGCTGACCTTTTTCGCTCCAAGTGAAGGGAGGCTTGACTCTGGGCTATACAGCAGAAGCTACCTGGAGAATCAAATGGATGTCCTCTTGGTGGGGTAGAAGGTTTTTCTTGCAACCATGTTCCCTTCAAAGCCTAGCAAAAATTTGGATTTATGGAGACACTTCAAAACCTTCATTACACTAGAATAAGCTCTAGAAAACATTGATATTATATGCTTTGGTGCCTTAAGTTCCCAACTTGTTTTGGTCAATCGATGGTCATCTCAAAATGAGTCAATAGTCCAAAACTCAAGAAGTATCTATCAAATGATCCTATGTCCAATATGTGGAGTTTTATTCCTTTTCTTTTTGCAACCACAGTTAAGATCCTCCCATTGATATTTTGGCTAATCATCAAAACCACTCATTGAATGGTTTGGATCAATGTAGTTGTGAGATATGTATGGTATTCTATGCTTGATTCAAATTGTCCACAGCAGACACTCAGACCCAGCTAGAACTAAAACTCTCCTTACTACTCACTGTCACCATGTTGAGTGGCTGAAGAGGTGATATTTGGGAAAGGGAATGTGACTATTGACATATCGAGTGACTTCATGCATCATCCATTATAGCAAAAAAATATAGAGAAAACTGTCATCGCTGTATCTTGGTGGTTCTTCTCGGTGGTTTCAAGGATTTCCAAGTTCCAACCTCTATTGCTTACTTTTTTACTATAACAGACTACTGAAGAATTTTCCTTCTCAAAAATGATTTATTTTATGTTATTTTAAAAACATGAGTTTTTAAATTGCTCGCTGGAATGGTGGTTGGCCAGCCATGAGATTGTGGTAGGTTGGTCACCGGTGATGGGCAGCCAACCCACTGGAATCTCATGGCCGGCCATCCACCACGGCCGTTTGATTAGGCTTAGAGTTTTGATCCAAACCCCATTGTTCTTCTTGTTCCAAGGTTGAAGAAAGGAGCATTTTTGTCCTTTAACAAATTTTCTTAGTCAATGACGATCATGGACAATGGACCAGGTCATAGCAGGGTATGTCAGTTTTTTCAAACTGTGGGGGGGTACGTCAAATTTCAAAGATAACATGGGGGGTATGTCAAAAATTCCCATATATTTATTATGTCATTGACTCATTGGATAGCTCCATAGAATATGGAAATGATTTCTTTTACTTTTAAAGTTTTAATATATTTCTTTCAATATTACAATACATGTCTACGGATGTGTCTGCGTTTTGGTTTTCTTAAAAGCACCATGTCGTACAGTTATAGCTTGACTAATACCCCTTCCATAGGTCAGTCATGGTTCAAAGTACACGGTATCGTTCATGGGCAATACCGAAGCGTAACGGAAGTATCGTTCGGGTTCGGACGAAACCAACCGAAACGTATGTAGTTTCTTCTTATAGCGAAACTGAAACGAAACAGATGAAACGTTTCAGTTTCGGCCAAAACTATGAGCCATGAAGTCAGTCCATAACTAACAATGCATTTCGAGTGCCTGAGAATTTTTTAACAGCTCCTAAGTAATGTGCTTAGCCTGCTTCCTACAACGTAGGACCCCAGAAAGTGTTGAAATAGAAAATGAATAACAGAAACAGCATCAAAATGGATCACTTATAAGTTTTCAATGTTACGTTCTAAGCTATTTGCATATCCATAGAATGCATTATAGTTCATCCAGCTAACCAAGTCCATGTTTAAACTTTCCATTGCTTACTGATTAGCTAAAAGCTGAGATCAAGCCCATGACAGCCCACTTATAAAGCACCCAAAAAATGCTCAAGCAACAGTCAGTTTTAAATTTATCACCTCACAAAAGCTTCCTATATTGTTATTAACATGTCACATATTCTACTACCACTACCAGATCCATTACCTATTGATCACTCATCAGCCATCACTTAAGAATCCAATTTTTCAATCTAACAAAAAAAAGAAGGCTATCACAGCACAAATACCTAGGGCACGTCCTGCTTTTATCAGGAAGAGAAGCAAACAGGAAATCGCCAAAGGTTTCCTCCAACATTTTCTCTACCTACAAAAAAAATACATAAATGAACATAAAATCTAAAATAAACACTTCCCACTTTTAAGGGACCAAATATTATAGTCTTACTTCAACAAAAAACCCATTAATACCTGTCGAACATCAACATTACCAGCACGGTCGCAATACATGCTAAATCGTGCCCAATAATCTTTCAGGAGCCCTTTCCACTCAGTAATCCCAGCAGATACATTATCCAGCTAGTGAAAGAGTCAACAAGCAAAAGACAGAAAGATGTCACTGACCAAAACAATAAAGATAATGACTAGGTCAAATCATTGAAAGCCCAACCATGCATTAGCTATAAAAAATATTCCCATAGTTGAAACTTTCACTACCAAAGTACAGCAGGAAAGTTACAATGTGAACAGAAAAATAAATAACAGCAGATACACTAAATCGTTTTTATCAGACTAACCACAATACACACCAACGATCAGGATACGTAGCATGCAGGCACCAAGTAACGCAAAAGATGTTACAAAAAATGCCACCTAATGAACGCCCAAAGCATCAGGCATGTGCTGTACAGATTCTTAAGCTTCACAAGAGAGAGGCGAAGCCTTTCATCATTAGAGGACTACTAATGATGGAAATGCCATCAGGCACACGACAGCAAAGATATAGCCCAAAAGGCAGAAGTTTACACACAGTAACCAAAGCAAAACCCAGAAATGCTTTTCCTTCAAATAAAAAAGGGAATAGAATGAATGTAGAGAAAATGGCTTTTAACCACAACATATCGCTACCTCCTTCAAGTATAAATCTCAAGCTAGTGCAACCACAGGAAGTCTCGACTCTTGAGAACCTTCCTATTGTTTTCTACCACATCCGGCCCACATCCAAGAGAGGAACTTCCAACTCTAACCCTTGTATGTGTGTGACACATAGTTATAGAGGACAGCCCCTACAGCCGGGCAACAATCCAACCACGTCGGGACTGCCTCACTTGAGCTAATTTGCCACATGACTTGAGGTTTCCATACCCAAACACAAGTACTCGTGTGAGCAGGGTGACAATGTGATCTCATGCACTATTTACCCATCAGCCAGTCCCTTTGGGGACAAGTATTTTGGCCACGTAATCTAAAGTAAATATAATGATATATACTCTAACAAAGGACAATGTGGGAGCATTCTACTTGATGGTCTGCAACTACACCGGATAATTAATTTTATTTTAATTAGGATTGTTATTTTTTATTAGAGTTGTAATCAGTTTTGGATACTTTAGTTTGATTAAGATTAGGAAAGTTAGAGTTTTATAAATAAGGATGTAATCTTTAATTTTATAATAATGAACGAAGAGATTATTTTTTTGGAGATTCCAAATTTCTGGGTGAGATGCATGGGAGGGAAGAGCGATTCTTCCCGAAGGAGAGATTCCTTCAAAATCCGGTGGAGTGATTTCACCGAAATTCTATCCCATCGCAGAACGGTCTCTCTTCCTGCATCAAATTTGGCATCAAAGCCGAAAAATCCTACCATCGCCGCCACCAAACTGTTGCCCCTTCAACCACCCTCTCACACGAGTATTGTTCACGGGTACCATTCACGAGAAGATGACAAAGAAGAAAAAAGAAGACATTGAGAAAGAAAAAAAGAAAGAGGGTTTCTCGTTCAAAACCACCACCGCCACCATTGAAGATCTCATTTTCACCGCCGTCGGTGTGGCCAAATTCCACCATAGTCTTCATCGACGATGCCCCGCCGATCTTTGGTAAGCCGTTGAGCCTTTTACTCCTCTAGCCGTGCCCCCCCAATCTTGAGATTTTGAGTTGGGTTTCTCAAGCCCTAACTCTTTGTGCTGCTGGAGATTGAAGACAACCTTTCTTCCATCCTTCAATCGAGCCCCATCTTAATCCTTTAAGTGGGCTTAAGTGAGTTACATTCACCAAGCCCACAAACTAGCCCCCTAAACCCATTACCCAAGCCCAAGTTTTAAGACCCATAAGACCAGCCCATAGAAAAGAACCAACCCATACCTAGGTCCAACCCCAAACCCAACCAACCATAACCTAACCCATGACCTAGTCCCAAAAAAACCTAAACGTGTTTCCAAGATTTTTGAGGAGCTGGATAATATTGATCAAGAGAAAGTGAAGATTAGGCTTACAAGGCTGTGAAGAAAAGACAGGGATGTATGATAGTATGAGGACAAGTTTAGCAATGAGGATGGTTCTCGTAATAAAATGTTTCCATAGTATGATGATCCAGTTGAAAAAGAGCTGCATGTCCAAATATATTTGGAAGAGTATAAAGAAATTCATTTTTTTCTTTAGGAGTGATTTCCAAAAAAGTTGCATGGTGAGATTCCTTGCAAGGAAGAGTGATTCTTTCGTCGAAGATCAACAACTACTCCAAGTATTTCCAAGATGACGATCGAAGGAAAGACCCGATGATATTGTTCCTGTGAAGGGAGTTTGGTGTGAAGCCAAGGGAATGATTCCCATTTGCGAGAGCATTCTACTTGATAGTCCGCAGTTACACCAGATCAATTAGTTTTTTTTTAATTAGGAATGTTATTTTTTTTATTAGTCATAATCAGTTTCAGATATTTTTTGATTGTGCTTTAGTTTCATTAGGATCAGAGAGTTCTATAAATAGGAATGTGATCTTTAATTTTATAATAATGAATGAAGAGATGTTTTTTAGAGATTCAAATTTTTCTGGGTGAGATGCCTGGGAGGGAAGAGTGATTCTACCCGAAGGAGCGATTCCTTCAAAATTTGGCGAATTTTGTCCGATCGCAGAATGGTCTCTCATTCTGCATCAATAGGACTATTGGCTTATATTCTGTAAGGTCATTTTCTTCGTAGCCATGGTGGGCAATCCAGTTGATCAGGCAGTAAGTGACATTGTGAGGGATGAACTTGCTCCACAAGTTTCAAGGCAATATTCATCTGAGAATCAAAACCAGATAACTTTTCCCATTTAAGAATCTAAAATAAACAGAGATACCTTTTTAAGACAAAAAATGTCAACAAGTGGGTCACAAACATGGACATTTTAGCTAGAACAAGCCCAAGCCATTGAGAACTCTCTTGCCCGACCTTTTGTAATTTCTTTTATAAAGTACAAATCATATTGTTATTTATAAAACACATGCGTGCGTGCACGTACACACAAACCACGTCCAAGCCAAGCTTAGTTTTGAGACTTATCTTACAGGTTGAGCTCATGTAGGCCCTAACCAGACCCAAACCAACTTGTTGACAGCCTAGTCAGACATATTAGCAAAATACTCACTAATACAGAGATAAGGATAAAACCTTAATTTCATGCCTGAACTTTCCTAATTTCTTTTATACATATAATACAAATCATATTGTTAGTTATCAAACACGCACAAAACGCACACAAAGCACGTCCTAGCCAAGCTTAGCTCTAAAATTCATCTTACAAGTCGAGCTCAAGTAAACACAAGCCAAACTTGTTGATACTCTAGTGACCTAGTTAGACATTATCCAAATACCCACTAATACAAAGATAAGGATAAAACCTTGATCCAAATTCTTGTAAAATATTTTAATATTGTTTCCCTTTATTTAGATGTGTCACATGTTATATGAATTGTAATTTTTTAATATACATCCCTAGAGATGATTCCAGAGTCATTGTTTCTCACATGTATCCATGTCTAACATTGACATATGTCCATGCCAAGGTTTAAATTTTGACAAAAGACTCGCCCAGAATTTCGGTTTCGGTCGACCGAAATTGAAATCCCAAATTTTTTGGCCTTCTTTAATATTTCAATATCAAATTCTCTATTAAGGTCTTCTTTCCATTATTGATGGCAAAAATTAAGATTCCTATATCTTATAAGAAATTATAGAAAGAGAAAGAGATAAGAATTTATTTCTATAAACAAAGAAGATTAATTTTATCATTTATAATTTCTCCATAATTCCATTTAAAATTCGAAATTTAACCTGAAATTTTGATTTCGACCTAGACCGAACCTAGGTTGAAATTGAAATTTAAGTCCTTGGTCCATGCCTAAGTTACTTAGCTTTGTCCCCTCATCTTATTAATTTTATCATTTTATAATTTCTCCATGATTTCATTGAAAATTCGAGATTTAACCCGAATTTCGATTTCGACCTTGACCGAAACCTTGGTAGAAATTGAAATTTAAGTCCTTGGTCCATGCCTAAGTTACTTAGCTTTGTCCCCACATCGTGCCTACTGTTTCATTAAACATTGTTTTCATCCAAGTGCATAAAAGGTTTTTTGCTACTTTCAACACCTAAGCTTCATCAATCCAAAACAACATAATTTTCGCCTCATCAGGTGATGTGTAGAGTAGGATCAACTGGCTGCCACTTAAGAGAAACCAGAAACAGGCAACAATAATAAATACATCATGATAATAACAACCAATGCTAGAATGGATTGAAGATTTTAATGTGATAACCTAAGAAAACTATAAATAAAAAAATAATAAAGATAATTACCTCAGTCTCCATATCAGCAGTGAAACTATAATCCGTCACCTCGGAGAAATGGTGGGAGAGAAAAGCTGACACCTGAATATCACAATAAACCAGTTCAAAGAGGCTCCAACAATTTGGGCAATACATATATGAGCAACCATGAACAAGTAGAATAGAAATTTGAAAGTTCCAAGGGTGACTTGATTAACAATGGTAGCATAGACCAAGAGGAGAGCATGAAGAATGAACGGTTAGGAACATGGCTGGAGAAACCATGAAGTAAAGTAGCCAATAGCAATACTAATATAAAAGTCCAGAAATGACTACAAATCAAAAGTAGAAAAAAGAAAAAGAAACACATTAGATAACTCCTAGTTTTTGAAATACTGAAACCACCTAGGACCTCTAAGCAAAGCCATTGATTATATATCTATTTTAAACATAAGCTTCACATTACATACAAGAGCTAATTGAGATGTGAATGTTCAGAGTAATTGGATGGCAAGACTAGGGAAGACAATAAGAAATGAATGCATCTGAGGGGACCTAGGAGCCCCCATAGGTGACAAAATAAAGGAGAATCAATTGAGTAGCTTGGTCATCACCAACGATGAAATTGATGGTGTTATCATATACGTATTTCCATGTATTAGGGGTAGTTCTGTAAATACTCCCTTTGAAGGGTATATTTGTCTTTTGTAATGTTATCCGTATATAATATATTTTGGTGGAGTCATGTGACCTAAGCACATAACATCATTCTCTCTCTGACTCTCTAAACCTAACCCTAACCCATAATCACCATTACAACTTGGTATCAAAGCTAGCAATCAAGATCAACAGCCGGAGTAGTGCTGTTGCTTCACCGTACCGTACGGCTGACGTCATAGGTCGTACGGGCACGAATCTCGAGGTTGTCAGAAAACCTCCTCTCCTGATAGATCTTGATTTTTTGGGAATTTTTTAGAGCCTTCTTGATGGTTTTTTGACTTCTTCGAAAAATTGTGTTAATTCATTTTTCGAACCAGCCACAAATCCATTAGATTGGGGGTTTTATGTTGGAGTTTGTTGTTCGTGTTTGATCCCCTACAACCCTAGGAACCTCCTGAATCTATCCATGTGTGTTTCCATGGAGTTTTGAGTGATTGGTGAGGATTATACTCTCCTCTAATTACCGTCGGCGACTTTTTGGGGTTTATTGGGCTCTTTAATCAATATCTCACCCACTCATCTGCGATTCTAAAACCTCTTTCTGGCTTTTTGAGTATGGGAGGTTTTCTACCCCACTAGGTATGACCGGTCTCTTTTAAGCTTTTTTGGGCTATCGGTTGGGTCTTCAAGCCCCCTATTGGTTTCGGTTGGCCTATGGGAGTATCCCATCTTGGTTCCAGGACTCCCTTCATGGTTTATATTGGATCTATGGTGTTTCGATCCATATATGTGCTGCTGCCATGGATCTTCAGTGTGAATAGCCTCTAGTCAAGCCACTTCTGAGGCATTCTGGAGGTCAGATTGGGTGTTTATTGATCAGCGGCGGTTATTGAATGCCTTTTTTTGTACTTGGATACCTCCAGTGTGGGCATTGTAGGTGTTTTGCAATATCTCCCTGCTTGTTGATTAGCTATGGATACTCCACCGCCTATCCTAGGTAATCCCTCAGGGTCCAAGATTAGCACGGAAGCTACCTCCAGAGGAGTTGGACGGCCTATGGTGCAACAGGTGATCTATTAGATTTACGTCCGTGAAACTCAATGGGACGAATTATTTGTAGTGGGCTAGAGCTGCACGGTTGTTCATTGGAGGCCGTGGGAAGATGGGACATTGCACAGGTCGCACTACTGAGCTGGGTGAGGATGATCCCATGTTTGAGAAATGGGAAACCGAGAACCTCATAGTCCAGTCTTGGCGTACAACCCAAGATGTATGGGAAACTACTAAAAATGACCTACTCCCAGCAGCAGAACACTGGTAGAGCTTACCAGTTGAAACAGAGTATTTCCCGCATTCGCCAGGGTGACAAGTCCCTCTCTTTTCAGTACCTGAAACTCCTATTTCCTGCTTTATTTGTTTCTGTTTTGTTGTCTGACTTGCACTGTGAGACTAGTGAGCTATCAAAACACTGTCAATCTACTTGTCCTTCCGGAGGTAATCGAAGTTTTATTTCCTTTGATATTGTGTATTCTGATGTGTGGGGGTCCTGCCCCTGTTCATTCTATCTTTTGCTTCCGCTATTTTGTTACTTTTGTTGATGACCATACTAGGTGCACATGGGTATATCTTATAAAAACCAAAGACGAGGTTCATCCCATCTTTAAAGGTTTTCATAAGATGTCCAAACCCAGTATGGTGCTTCCATCAAGGTCCTTCGTTCTGACCAAGGTGGAGAATATATTGCGATTTCTCACCAAAATTCCTGCAGCTACACCCCTCAACAAAATGTAGCTGAAAGGAAAATGCGTCATCTAACTGAGGTATCTCGATCTCTTTTGATTGACTCCCATGTCCCCAAATCCTATTGGTCTGATGATGTATTGACTGCTGCCTATTTGACTAACAAAATGTTATCTCATGTGCTCAACTTCAAATCCCCTCTTCAAGTCCTTGCTCCCAGCTCTTCCTTATTTTCGATTCCTCCTCGTATCTTTAGGTGTATATGCTATGTACACATCCTGGGTGGTCATCGTACCAAACTGGATCCCAAAGCGTTTAAGTGTGTCTTTCTTGGTTACTCTTCTACCCGTAAAAGGTATGTGTTACCATCCTTCAACCGGGAAGAAGTTTGTGTTTATGGATGTCACCTTTCGTGAGGAACTACCATTTTTCTCCTCTGCCTCTCTTCAGGGAGAGAGTAGTAAAGAGAGGTGGAATGTTCCTCTTCCTGCTATATTCATATCTCCTCCTCTAGAGTTTGAGAGACCTCCACCTACTCAACCTACTAGTGCGACTCATAGTGCCCCTCGAGCTCAAAAGGAGCTTAGAGTCTATAACAGAAAGGAGAAAGCCACAGCTGATCCAGTACCAGTGGTACCATCCTTGGATCCATGTAATCCTTCCTCTATCTCTATACATGTCATTTCTTCTTCTACTAATGCTTCTGATATTCCCATTGCTTTAAGAAAAGGCACCAGGAGTTGTACTCAACATCCTTTGAGCAACTTTGTCTCCTATGATGCCTTCTCCCTCGTACAAAACCTTTGTTACATCTGTTTCCACTATTTATATTCTTTCTTCCATGGCAGAAGGGTTGGTACAACCTAGATGGAAAGCTGCTATGGTAGAAGAAAAGAGAGCCCTGGACAAGAATAAAACATGGAAGCTCGTTGACTTGCCAAGAGGCAAGAAGCCTGTTGGTTGCAGATGGATGTTCACCATCAAGTACAAGGCAAATGGGTCAATTGAGAATTATAAGGCGAGATTAGTAGCCAAGGGGTACACTCAGACCTATGGGATCGACTATGTGGAGACCTTTGCGCCTGTGGCAAAGATAAACTCCATCAGGGTATTGTTGTCCTTGGCAACAAACAAAGCATGGCCTTTGCATCAGTTGGATGTGAAGAATGCATTTCTTCATGGTGACCTACATGAAGAAGTATACATGGTGCCTCCTCCTGGATTCACCCCACCAGAAGACGGTAACAAGGTGTGTCGATTGAAGAAAACCCTCTATGGGCTTAAGCAATCTCCGAGAGCATGATTCGAGAGATTCACCCTAGTAGTGAAGAAGTTAGGTGACACTCAAAGTCAAGCCGATCACACACTATTTGTGAAGCACCACTGCCCTCATCATCTATTGTGATGACATCATTCTTATAAAGGATGATACAAAAGAGGTGGCTAAGCTGAAGCATCAGTTAGTTGAGGAGTTTGATACCAAGGATCAAAGACCTCTCAAGTACTTCCTAGGTATCAAAGTTGTAAGGACCAGCCAGAGGATCTTCATCTCTCAAAGGAAGTATGTCTTAGATCTGTTAAGGGATTTGGGCAAGTTGGGAGCCAAGTCAGTGAAAACTACTTAGAGCAAAATCACCTGTTAGCAGATGCCAGTGGCGAGCTACTACAAGATGTAGTGAGCTTTCAGAGACTAGTTGGGAGATTGATCTATCTCTCCCTGACTAGACCAGACATTACCTATGCAGTGAGTGTTATTAGTCAGTACATGCACTCACCCAGAGACATCCATTTGGAGGCAACTCACATGATCTTGAGGTACTTCAAGTCGGCCCCTGGTAGAGATCTTATGTTCGAAAAGAATGACCACATGCGAGTAGAGGCGTACACCGATGCAGACTGGGCAGGTGCCAAAGATAACAGGAGATCTACCCTCAAGGTATTGCACTTTTTTAGGGGGCAATCTAGTTACTTGGAGGAGCAAGAAGCAACCCGTTGTTGCCAGATCCAATACAGAGGCAGAATTCAAGACAAGGTCCGTGGTTGTTGAACTTGGTTTTCTGGTCTCAAGGTCTGTAAGCTTGTACTGTAACAACAAGGCCGTTATCAGCATTGCTCACAATCCAGTTCAGCATGATCGAGCCAAGCACATTGAGGAGGGCCGCCACTTCATTATGGAGAAGATTGTATCTGGGGAAGTGTGTACCCCTTTTGTGAAGACTGATGAACAAGTTATCGATGTCTTCACAAAGGGAGTTCCCAGTTGGCAACTTCACAAGTGTCTCTGCATGTTGGGCATGAGAGATATCTATGCACCAACTTGAGGAGTTATCATATACGTATTTCCATGTATTATGGGTAGTTCTGTAAATACTCCCTTTAACGGGTATATTTGTCTTTTGTAATTGTTGCAAAACAGAATATATTGGAATAAGATAATAGATTACATGACTGGGGTCCCTTTATATAAAAAGGAACAAAGAGAGAAATTACATAATTGTCCGATGTGGGACTAAAGGTCCTAACACTAATACTAACACTTATATATTCCAACACTCCCCCTCAAGCTGGACATATACTATAAGGTACCCATAATGCATTACTAACATTCTTAACATCTTCAATATCCTCAACAGTAATGTTCTCCATATAATATATTTTGGTGGTCATAAGCACATGACATCCTTCTCTCTCTTCTCTTTCTTCTCTCTTCGACTCTCTAAACCTAACCCTACCCCTAATCACCATTACAACTGATGGCACCAATAAAAATGAGAATGAGCGCTCTAATGTAGGTTGAAAGCCCAAAAGAACATGGAGAAATCTGAAAATGATGTTGGAATATATAATAGTGTTAGTATTAATGTTAGTATCAGTGTTAGGACCTTTAGTCCCACATAAGACAATTATGTAATTTCTCTCTTTGTCCTTTATGTAAAGGGACCCTAGTCATGTAATCTATTATCTTATTCCAATATATTCTGTTTTACAACATGGTATTAAAGCCTAATATTTGATCCTCCCATCGCCTTTCTTAAAAGAAGTTGCCTTCCGAAGGACGACTGCCCACCGGTTGTCCGCCGAGCCTAAATCTTGTTGTCGGTTTGTGGTGAGAAAGATCTCTCTTCTTCCTCCACTTTTTTTATTTTTGCTTCTTCCTCTCTAAGAGGATTTGATGTTCTTGTGACTTTGTTGCTGCTCCATTAACACCATGGAGAGAGTTTGAGGAGTAAAAATGGCTATGGGGACATTGTTGCTGCCACCAGCCATTGCCCCCATTGCCATCGTTGTGTTGCTGCTCCATCCATCGCCAATCGTTGTTCTATGGAGCGATTATGTGTTGTTGCTATTGGTGGTTGAATTGGACCCTTATTCTTCTTGTGGTTATTGTGATGTTGTTGTGGTTGTGCTTCAGTTTTTAGTATCCTCCTAGTTTCTTTGTGTTGCTGCACTATTTCGAGGGGTTGTTGCTGCACTTTTTGGTTGCTGGAATCATCTTGTTTTGGTGTTGTTTGAAGTTGTTCTCTGCGGCTGCCCACCAAGTGTTTAATGTGTGCTCCCTTAGTAGTGTTGTCTCTTGGAAGAGACACATGGTGTAGTACATTTTGTCTTCGTTATGAGTTCTCTTCCGGCTGTAGTTTCTCTTTGTAATTATGTGTCTTGAGTTTTTCTTGGTTTGTCTACGTGTTGGTTCATCTCACGCACCGTTTGATCATTTGTCTCACCAAAACCCAAGTCTTGTTTGTTAGCCCAGCTTGCTCAGTTCTTTTCGTATAAGTGTAGTAAGTTGTTGCTCATCTTTATCCCAAACCCTTTGGTGTATACCTCTAAGAGCTTTAGTACGATCTATGTGACATTGTTGTGCCCGGACTATGTAGTTCTGAGGCTTTGTTGTGTTGTGCCCAGCCGGTGTAGTGCTAAGGCTTTGTTGTGTCCTAGTACCATAGATACTAGAGGCTGCCCTAGTCTTGTGTAATAATAGAGGCATTGTGTTGTTGGCGTTCTAGTAGAATGTTCTTAGTTCACAGTTGTGATATGTTCCTAGATCGTGGTTGAAGTTCTTACGATGTTGTATGTGTTGGTTTGTCATTGATGTTTCGTGGTTGGAGCTTCTACCTTATCTACAATGAGATGAGCGCTCTAATGCAGGTTGAAAGCCTTAAAGAACATGGAGAAATCTGAAAATGACGTAGATTAATGCAGGTGAAAAGGATTAGAAGATACATCATACACGATTTGATATTCCAGATAGAATGTAATAGCACATGGTTTTAACAATGTGCCATTATAACTTTATAACTTTCAATAATGACATTATAACAGTATTGTGTGACACCTTACTATGTTATATAGGGCTGCAACTCGGGCGGGTTGGGTCAGGTTGCAGGTCAACCCTAGCCCAACCCGATGTTCAATACCCCCAACCCGAGCCCGAACCCAACCCGAGGTCGGGCCTGAGAATCCCAGCCCGATCGAGTTGATCAGGTTGGGAGCCTCCTCTCTCATTTTACCTTCAAAAAATAAAAAAAAAACAGATTTGATATTCCATGAGCTGCAGGCGCAAGGCGGTGGTAGCAGGCACGCAAGTGTAGGGCAACGATTTTCGACGGTTCATCCTTGGGTGGCCGACGAATGGTATTGAATCTCCATTTGATTAATTGATTTCTTTGATTTCTCCTTCCCTTTAGAGGTGGAGATCGGAGATTGGGTTAGGATTTTTGAGCGTTTGTTGGGGGAAGAATAGATCTCGAAATCCATTCTTCTCTAAGCTTGCTCTGTGATAAAACTATTTCTACTCTTAAAGTGTTCACCATGGATCTATGAAGTGCTCGTCTCTATCTCTCTAAATGTCATAGAGAAGAGGGTGGGGGGAGAGAGGGAGGGAAAGAATGAGAGTAAGGATGATTAGGGTTTGTGTTTTACTTATGGAGAAAAAGAACCGGGCTAGGGTTGGGCTTGACCTCAGCCCGAGCCCAACCCGATTTTGATCGAGTTTTTAAATCCCAGGCCCGAGCCGGAGTACTGAAGGATCCAGCCCAACCCAAGCCCAACGTCGGGTTGAGCCCGCCCAAGTTGCAGCCCTAGTTATATATGAAAATAATACCCCTAACACAATTGCCATTATTCCCATTATAATGGCAGTTGCCTAATTAAAATTTTCTCAAAATAAAGTACTTAGTACATCAAATTTAATAATAAAATATTGTATAACCTTATAAATGATTATAAAACGCACCTATAGTCATAATCTATGATACCCAAATACTTCAACATGATTGTTGTACCCGTATTGTATCGTGTCAATACCAATACTGGAAGTGGAAACTTCTATGCTATCAATTTTTCATTTTCTATTGTGCTATTGTGTATTTTCTTAACTCCTAACAGTTACCTTATTCTTATGTCAATAGGAAGATATAAATAATGTATTATAACAAGTTTTAATGTAGGAAAAAAACTTTGAAAATTAAAAAATTTCATTATATTTGGCATGATGTGAATATTAAATAAAGATACTTAGCTTGAACTAAAATTAAAGCATGGTATGAACATATTGGATTGGATACCCGTATCCATATCCATGTCCTGAATTTGGGATACAAAGAGTCGTATCCCCGTTTCTCGTACCAATGTCCGTATCCGTATCAGTGCATAGTCATAATGGAGATTATAACTATTATCAAGGTTTAAAATATGGTCTCATTCAGCCACTCGGTAAGCTAACGGTACAAGACGTCTCGACTGAGACGGAATGATACATTAGAAAAAACAATATATCTCGATACAGTTATACATTACACTAAATGATTTTTAATTCTTAATTAAACTAATAATATGTGGTTTGTTTTCATGTATTATAAAAGATAAACTATAAAACAAGGTTTAAATTACTTAAGTTAGTGTCTTGGTATGAGACGACACATACCCCAATATATTGTCTCGAATACATTACCATAATGAGACGTCTCAGTCAAGACAGAATGAAACTTTAAACCATGACCATTATAACGGTACAATCATCAATGACCGTCCCCTTATCTCTACTATTTTCTTGACTTTAAACCCTGGAACGACATGATAGGATTAGTGCACCCCCAATGACTAGGATAAGGCTACGATGATGATGATGATGATGATTAAGTACATATTGGTATAACCACAGCTACAATAGCAATAAAGTGCTAAAATATTGTTTGATTGAAGTGAGACGTTTTCATTGTCCCATGAGATACTATAAGAAAAAGTTGCTCCAAGAAATGTATTCAAAACAATGGCAGAACATACCATTCGACCACGAAATTCTGGATGGAGCACTCGACTCTTTACAGTCACATAGTTTCTATCCTGATGCCACGAGAAAACCAGATGTTAATACTTTCTTCTAGAAAATCAATACCACCAAAACCATAGTCCTCCACAAATCAAATCAACAAGAACGAATACATCAAATCAATAAAATCTATCCCAAAGAGAGGAAAAAAAATGTCATCTTAGATTAACCTATAGTGATATGAAATATCCACCCCCAGTCTATCAATGGAGTAAGAATTACTTGTGAAATGCCTCTGGTGTGTCAAATAGTATGTAAAGAAGGACAAGGCAAATGGCATCATTTAGGTTATCAACCATTATATATTTCTTGTCAAAGATTGCCGATAAGGTTAGATCAATAATTCAACATTTTAGTTCTATTAGTATCTAGATGTTGATGTATATAAACAATAGCTTTCTCTATGTAATCGGATTCAAATCCTGAAGAGAAGCTCAATGCTAGCAGCACTTGGTACACATAATACATAGCTCCCACCTGATGCACCATAGATTCAAATCCTTCACTCAAGTTTAAAAGCAGAGTGGCTTGACACAGTGGTCTCTTATAGAAAACACAGATGCTAATGCCCATAGTCCCAAACATGCCGGCATAGATAAGCAGGAAACAAACAGAAAGAAAATGATGACACCACACTTTCTTCTATTATTGTCCATCTTGGATTTTTCTATCCACTTAATAAACAAAAATGAATTCATGGTATTGATAATGGATGACATAATATAACAATTTCCTTTTTCTTTTTATTTTTCGATAAATGATAAGATTACATTGAGAAAAAAGAGAATATATGGGTAGGATAAAGGCATGTCCTATATACAAAGAGTTTATGTATTCATAACGTTTTGCAATGGAGTACACAAGCAAATTCACATCCCATAGCATATGACAGAAGATCATAGGCCACCCTTTCACCAACTCCCTAAAATGGTTGATACGTACCAATCTCCAAGAACCTCACTCATCACCTTTTGACCACAGAATGACATTGGTCTACCTCAAGTGGACTGAAGAAATGATGTTTAAAAACATCAACACCCTGATGCAGGGCCTTGATCTTCACTTCATTAGAGTTTGCAAAAACTTTATAGGTACCAAATATACCCCAATGAATTCCCCACGGTCATTCTTGGAAAAATACAATACCAGCCGTACAAGGGGATTCATGAGTTTAATTGATCCCCTCTTAGGTTTCTTCCATAGAGAGCACACCTTGTTTGTAGCTATACCACCACAAACAATGTTATCCCAATGGCTTTGAAGATATGCTGAACTACTCAAAATCTTTCAGTATGTTGTCTTGAAATTGTCATAATGGTTTTTGGTCCTCTCCATTAAATAATACGCACCTGATAATGGATTCATATGATGGCCAATATCATTACTTTACCCCATTACAACATTTTAGTATTTTTTTATGTTATTTATTTCTCTAATATAAATTATATAAAAATTATATTTAATAATTAAGCATTTAAAAATAAATCAGGTGAAATCACAAAATTTCTTAATGATATTCTCATCTTTCAGTCTTTCATTTGAAGTTGGAGGAAGATGAAACATTGCATTGTCTTCCAACCTTTATTCTAGTTAACTACCTGCAACTGCAGGCATATTGTACCTTTGACCAAACCAGCATACAAAGCTAATTCTTGTCATAGGCTTATAGTGCGTGCCCGAAGAATCATGAGGCAGGTGCGTACATAGGCATCTGACACACATCTATTTCGACCACACATATAAACTTAATTTCTCAGTTCTTATTCTATACCCTACAGACTAAAATGTATGTCACAAGGAAAACTTGATAGCAAACAATACCAACGACCTTTAGTCAATTTTTCCTGGGTTTCTGCAGTAAAGAGCAGAAAATTCAAAATTTTACTTTCTTTCCATAGCAGTAACTTCAATATTTAACCTTCTTTGAGTTTTAATGGCACCAGTTATAACATCGATTATTTCTCTAATTATTTCCATTCAATCGCAGAGACAAGAGTCAAGACACAAAAAATAAATGATAACACCACTTGGAAACTTTCACATTTGACAGCACCAGATAGAATTTCTTGACCCAGATGCTGGCTGAGTACAGTAACAGCCACAAGTAGATTAATGCATTATCTGATATTAACAGTGATTTATAAAACAACACAAACAATTAACATAACTTGAACACTTTGAGAATACCTGTAAAACTTTTATGGTGCTTGCATATGTTGAAGGTCTTCCAATCCCAAGTTCTTCCAACTTTTTAACCTGAGCACACAAGGAGGAAGGTAAAAAGTGCCCCAAGAGTAAAGGCATACAACAATATAAAGATCAAGCAAATTTAAAGTTTGACCTGTGAGTAATATAACTCCAAGTCTCCAACTAAAGATTAAAAAATTACTGAAAGTGACAGTAATCTCGATGCAAAACATGAAAAAGGCAACGCACCAATGACCCTTCAGAGTAGCGTGAAGGAGGCTGAGTAAAGTGCTGCTTGAGTTCAACTTTACCAAGATACAATGGATCCCCTGCCTAGAAAACAAGTAAATTGACGAAGCTAAGTAACAACTACACTCTAGCATAAGTCTGAGAAAAGAAAAGAACCATGTACATGTGAGCTAAGCTATGTAACAAGGACACTCCATTTTACAATAATTTGCCATGTCAGACACATGCCGACCAACTTAAAAAAAAATCTCAATATATTTAAATATTTTATTGTCAGCAATTATTCATATATTAGTTATATGATCTTAACATATATCAGCTTATTAAATACATTCTTCTTATAATAATGCATTCTTAACATGAACAAAATTATATTAACATTCTTTCTATACGAAATAAACTGTATCAATTGTCTGTGTATGGGTTTGTGGGGGTCAAAGTGTCTGCACTTCATATTGGTGCCGGACACGTTTCTCTATTACATAGTGTAAATCGTAAAGCAGGAGCACTTCGATAACGCTAATTCAACTAAGAAAAGTAAAAACTTCCTAAAAGTTGAGCATAGATAATGTAAAAGCTTTGTCCATATAATTGAAAGCTAGTATGGATGTTGAATATCCCCCAATAACACACTTCATTTTAAGGCCCAATATAAAAGCAGTAGCAAAAACAGTAGTTAGGTTTTCTACCAGCATGACCTTCTTAATAAATTCAGCTTAACCAACAGATCATGAAGATTCAGAGAAGTAGAAATGTAACCAATTTGATATGAAAAATACTAGTTACAATGTAATATGAACATGATCAATACCTTCAGTGTACAAAGAACCTTAAATGTCTGCTCGTGAGCATTCCCTTCCTTCTCGTTACATCCAATGGCTGCAGCTTCTGCATCCTAGAAATGTTGCAGAACATAAAAGTTGGATAACTTTTTAAGGAATAGGCATGATAACATGCAAAGTTGATAACAAACTCCTAATACACAAATTATCCATGATGAAAAACAAACATAGTATTTACAGATTCCACATAGAAAGTTGAAGGGCATAGAACTGGATAACCTACCACCAGTAAGCATGGTAATTATCTAGCAACAGAGAAATATTACAATCATGCAGCAAAAATAATTATTATTTAGCATCAATTAAAGATTATAATCACCTAGAGAAAATGGTAATTATCTCGCAATGGTGAAAGATTATATTCTTCTAAATAAAGTTTGAAGTTCATTTAATTCAAAAAAATTCGGAACATAAGAACTAGAAAGTATATACCTTATAAACAGCTTGATATCCAAGAAACTCGACTCTTGAACAAGTAGATCGAAGAACAAAGGACCCTCCAGTAGCCCCAATATCAGTTTGTATCTAGTTCAATTGAGATAACATCAGGCGATATACAAAATTAATCATTAAATGAGATACCAAGCACCATAAGCAGAGAGTTTATAAATGTAAATAATAGAAAAACCCTATGTGTTTCAATGCAAGAAATAAATAGAGAAGGCTACCAAGAAAAGTAATGAAGGAGTAGACACCCCATTTTTGCACTCCAATGGCTTGAGTTGATTTAATCTAATCATCTGGACCTTGATAGTACCATCCCTCTTAGTCACCATACCCCTTAGGAACCCATACTTCACGAACCCAAGCCATTTAAGATACCCTTTAGAACCCATTCAAAGCGAAGGCAGAGATTTGACTTGAAAATGGCAGGAATTCCCAAAATGATTTGATCCTCAATCTGATTGATAGATTTCAAAGAGACCAAAACCATAGGTTTTCTAACTCAACAAACTTTCAAATGATGTTAGTTACATCTCCATTAAACTTCTGACTTCAAGAACGAATTGTTTTCCAATCAATCTTTCGAAAAACCTGGATTTACAATATCTCACATGAGATAATGGCTTTAAAATCTCAGATGACAATGAAACTTGTACCACTAGAAAGTACTCGACAAGACCTTTCAAACGGTACCAACTTCATTCAATTTGGACTAGGGAATATTTTCCTAGTGAAAAAGCCTGAAATACACCTGAATAGGACTCGACCCGAAATTCCGCGCATCAAAAGTGATTTCCGACCACAAAGATGAATTTCTTTCGAAAAATGTTTTCAAATGGTACCCATAAGTCTGTATTTGATCAAAATCAAAAAATATTTAAAATTTCTCCTAATCTTCAAATCAACTTTTAGAAGTTTCTAGGGATTTTTCAGACTTTTTCAAAAAAAAACTTAGGGCTTAAAAGACATTTCCAGTGGTTCTAGAACAACAAGATACATCCCAAAGTCGCATTCCATTCCATAACTAACTGATGGGAGTGAAATTAATTCACTCTTATCAATCTGGGCCAAATCAGCTACGTTATAGCCAATTCCAACTTAGAAGGCTTATCTTTGCACTAATCTGAGATCTAATCTGAGGGGCAGCATAGTTCCCACCTTTTTGACTCAAATCTTAACCTTTGAACACGGTGCAAACCCATTAGAACTCTCATCTTTGCCATTAAACAAAACACCTAAAGCCATTCAAATCAATCCTAGCCCTTGAGCTACCCTAGCAAAAAACTATAAATACCCCCTCCCACATTCCTTTTAAGGATCCAAAAATTCTCAAGAGTACTCGAGAAGAGCTCAAGCATTCTCTAGAGGACAAGTTGAGCTAAAGAGTGAGCAAAGATCCGAGCCATGGTCCGACATCCTGGCGAGTAGTGGTTGACTTGGGTGTATCCCAAGGCTACACAGATATAACCCCTCTATCTCTCCTTTTATTTTTTAGCAATAGTATAGCACGCGTATGGTATAGTAGAATAGTTCTTTTAATGCTTCAGTAGATAATAGACCTTAAGTCTATATACTAAAATTACAATATATAAACCCTAGATTGGAGTGGTATCCTAGTCTGTTCCCTAAATTCTTAAGTAAAGACTAATTTGAATGAGCGGTCGTAGGTGCCTAATATCTTCCTACACCGTAACCAGATCCCTGGACCAATGATTTAGAACTAATATGCTTTTCCAATAGGCGAGTCAATAAAACTAGAATAATGATTCCGAAAATGATAATAATCGGGTTCTCGAATCCCAATTCATCAATCCGGATCCGGATGGCAACTCCAAAAATATTTTAACCCAAAGGAGGCTATCCCACTAATGCTAATTGAATCAAACGACCGCGGTAAATAATAATTAAAGAAAAAAAAACCATAGCACGTAGGATGGAGAATGGGGAAATGTCAGCAATTTCACATTTTGACTGCATGCAAAAATAAAAAATCCTTCACATGCACCATTGATGAAATTACTTGATGAAGAATTCCACAATAAAAAAATGGAAATATAATTGTTTTTCCTAAGAACAAATTTTAAGTGTCCGACTATGAGCAACAAGTTAATTGGACAAATTTGTCCTTGCTATAAAAAAATGGCACACAAGTACATTAAATGGATTAACTAAGAATACAATTGGACATCTAACCATCACAAAGTAGCACGGATCCTTCTAAACAGGTGTAGCACCATGTTAGAAGATGGTTTGAAGTATTGTTTGGTCTCAGAATGTCTCGGCTGATATGTCTCATTTCAGCAATATCATACATCGGGTTTATGTATCATCTCGTACCAAAAAATTAATTTAACTAACGCTACTACTCGCAACCCTAAAGTTGAGCTGAGATTGATCTATACTTGTGGTGAGAAAATGAGCTTTTTGCTATAAAGTTAGTGTTTTGTGGTTATGGGAAGGTCTCCAAAATTGAACGTAAGATTTTTTGTGGCAGATCAGGCGCACCTCAATGGCCCTGAAAGGGGCCTTATTGGGTGGAACATATACAGTGGAATGGGACATCTCAGAGAATTTCCTTGTCCAGTCGTCTTTGTCCTTCAATTCTTGAGAGGGTAAGGGAACCCAAAAAATATGTGCTCCTATGCGATATGGCCTTTTAGCTATAAGCTGTATCTTGCTGCTTATGGGAAAAGGAGTTGTTGGTTAGACAATCTTCTGGGGTATAGGTCAGAAGCTAAAATGTTTAACTGATTACAATCAGCAAAGATGTTTAACAGATAAAAATCAGCAGGTTTTTCTCCCTTATTCATCTAATTAATGGAGGCTAGGGTTAGGATTTAATGTAGACAAGGAACCAGAATTGAAGGTAAAGGATATGGCTAAGGTTAGAAATTTAATCTAGAACTGAAATAATGGAGACCAGATATCAAACATGTGCTGGTCGAAATTTCAGGAAGCCGGGTTTTATGAATTCGAATGGTGTTACTGTCCTAGGGATCGATTGAATGGGATTTGGGGTTGATCATCCAGCTGGACGAATTGGATTGAAACTGCTGGAATTTGAAGAAACACAGAAAATTAAGAGAAATCGACAAAGAAAAGAAAGAGATTTCACCATAACTTGATCAAATCATGTTAGAATTGTGTAATCTTGAACTTGTTGAAACGCTAATTGAATAAGCTTTCTTTTGAAACCAAAATTGAGGAGAATTGAATATACCTTCTTTAAGAACCAAAATTAAGGGATCCAGATTCTTTTTGGCACATGGAAATATGGCCTCAAATGTAGTGACAAGATCAGATTGCATAAGTGCAGGATATTTAAGTTGAATGTTGTGGCCACTCATATTTGCATTACTGAAATCAGAAAAATAATGCCATACTTCTCAACCAACATGAGAAATAGTGAAACCATCACTATTTTAGTGTCTCCAATACTTCTTTCTCTAAATTCCACCTCCATTGGAAACATGTCTACTGATCTGTGGTTTTGCCGATATCTTTTGAGTCACTGACTAAAGTGATTCTTCAAATGTTTGTTGCTCCATAACTTAAGTGAGCAACACAAAGTAAAACAAATCATCCTTGCCAGCCCAACATTAGGAAAATGTACATCTAAGACAAGTCTCATTCCTTCAAGATAGGAATCCTTACACCAGTAAACAATTCATGGCATTAGTTGAAGCATACTAACACAATGCAAAGATAATAATGAATGATGCAGCCAGAAATACAAGGATCAAGTTGCTAACCCCATGCATTCACATAGGTCGGTATCTTTAGTTTGAGTGGCATTCTTATTTATCCAAAAAAAAATGTCAAGATATATACTCCTACGCTCGAGAAAGCGGTCACAAGCTATTGCCCACCTAAACCATTAGTTGCCTAACAACAACAACAACAATGATGATGATGATGATGATGATAAGAGTCGCCTCCACACTACAGAGAAGGAGTTTGCATTGCTCCACATGCTTTGAAGAAGGGATGTGAAATTGTGAACTAATAAAAGGCCCGATATGTTTGAGTAGTGTATTTCAGTTTTCCTCATTCAAGTGAGCAGATCATTTTTCCCTTAATAACAATTACAATTTATTATAGCACACACCTGATCAATAATGCTGGGTTCCATTTGGCAAGCCATTGTTCGAGACCATATAAGAGTGTATAACTTCAAGGAATCTTCATCAAGTACTCCTGCTAGCATTGCTGAAAGACAGTAAAGTGAAATACTCTTAAGGCTAACTGGCCCCAGGTCTCCAATAGAAAGCTAAAACGAAAAGGTCCAACAACAGTATAAATGAAAAAAAAAATAGATTAATTATATAAATGTAACATAGTAATATTTACTTAATTATTATTACATGGTAACCTCCGTATGCTGGTGGGTCTAATAGCTTCATGTGCTTCTTGAGCATTTTTGACCTTCTTAAAGTACTTACGAGTGCTCTCTGATGCAAAATCATGCCCATACCTGCATAATGAAAGCAATTATTGACAAGTAAACATAGAAACCAAAACAAATTCTTAGTTTCTAGGCAAGAATTGCACAACTAAAGACATTTGATACAAGCATAAGTTGGTGGAAGGAAAGCTTCTCCTTAATACAGCTTGCATTTTTACGTAGAAACCCTTACTAGCACAAAGGCAAAACTAAAAACATTGCTAACAGGTCCCAAAACAATCTTGTCCCAACTGAAAGCAAAATTTTCGAAACAAAAGCCTTTGGAAATAATAAGAATTTAGAACCAATGGTAGATAATAGCTCTAATCTCATGACCAGCAATCAACCACCTATGCCTTGTCATTATTCCTCTCCTTCTAGATAACCCAACAAGTAGCAAAAGGGAGGAGCATCCAACGAATGCTCTCACGAGGCTCAAAGGCGTCCAAATACCATGCGAAAGGTCTTTCACACACCAAGGAACAACCAACAAATGCTAAATAGCCTAAAAAACGGACTCAATATTCACTATTGTTGATTGTTGTTACTTTCATTTTACCTTCACAAAAGTGGTTGTTTGGTGGGCATAGTTGAAAATCTTGTTTCGTCTCATTCCATCTCGACTGAGACGTCTTGTTCTGGTAACATAATAAAACGATACATAAGGCATTGTATCATCCCATGCCAAAAACTTGATTCCAGTACTAAAATTGGTTTAATACCTTATTTTCATTATATATATACTTCTATATAACACATATACATGCTAAAAACAAATTTGTAACCTAATTAAGCATTGAAAAATGGTTAAAATTATTTTTTTTCCATTATCTAGTTTTGTCTCAGTCGATACACCTTGTTCCATCAACTTACCACGAAATGAGACGGAACGATATTTTAAACCTTGTGGGTGGGCTATAGTAGTCCAATTGCATCATGTCCTTGATGTGGATAACACCATTTTTTGTAAGGCCTCCTTGGAGTGAGTTGAACCTATTGCAACATGGATGAGCCAACTTCTCAATGGAAGAAGAAGAAGATGACGACGACGAGAACCGCCGGAGAAGAAGAAGACAACGACAAGAACTGCCAGAAAAGAATAAGAAGAAGAAGAAGAACTCACCTGCATTGCTAGCCAGAGTCGTCACTACGCCAAAGCTGCCGCCGGCATCGCCGCTACCACTGCGCCAACCCATGAGACGGATTAGGGTTTCAAAAAACCCTTTTGGTGTTGAGGTCGAAGACCTCTTCTCAAAATGAACCCTTCCCCCTTTTTATTTCATTCAGGCCATATAAAGGGGTGGGATTGGGTCTATTTAGTGGCCATTCCGGGCTGGGCCTATTACATTTAGTGGCCCATTCTGGTAAATGTTTGAAAAAGAAAATAGAAAAATGAAAAGTTATTTATATACCTTTGTATATACATACGTATCTTATATAATATTATATACGGATGTACGGATGTGTCTCCGCATCGAATTTTTTTAGGCTGGCGTGTCAGACACCTCGTATCCGTGTCTGACACCGATTACATAGGAATTAGTTAATGAGTAAGAAAAAATCCCAAATTTTCAATGAAAATATGGAGATCTTCTCTTTAATACAGATATGATCGAAACTGTGAAGCACACAGTGTACACTTTCTCCACAAAAACCACACCAACTCTCTACTCAACCAATATGGAACATCCCATCCCTACACCACTAGTCCTCAACTGACATGGCCCATAGTTACAGTTCGCAACGAAGCCGTATCTCAAATGGTTGACCATGCAGTGCAGGTTTGATCCCAACTTACCCACCAAGAAAAAGGAAATTTTACAAATCCCACAGGTTACTGCTCAGTCTTCTTACCTCTCACCACAAGTCCACACTCATCCACTTATGGAGTAAAAAACTGATTTTGCAAATTGGTTTAACAAATAGCATTATTAAGTTGGGTAGATTTCAAAACAATTAGTAGATCTCCTGATCAATCTCTAAAAATCTATGCATGTATACATTGTACGACAAGTGCATATAGTGAGGTCCTACTCAGCCAAATAAATCTGATGGGTAAGAGATCTGATCTATGTTATAGTCAACTCCTGATCACATTTTTTCTTTATTGTATAGGATTCCCCAACCACAACAATGACCCAGACAATCATACATAGCCATGACAAGGCTTATCAAAGAAGCAATTAGTGGACATTAACCTCAAAAAGAATGTAGGGTAGAAATGGGGATTAGAGTTAGCTAGAAAATTGTTACCTCATACGGAAGCGAGAACGGGGAGAAGGTGATTGAGGATGGGAACACACACACTCACACACACACACACAGAGCGTCAGGATAAAGATATATCCATTTCATACCCCTTATTCTTATATCTGATGGTGGGCCCATATGGATATCAAGTTGGACAATCCAACCATACGTTGAATTGTCCTTCCCATAATGATTATCTCAAAAATTAGTCCTTTCTAAAATTACTAACCATATAAAAAGTTGACCTAAAGTAACAGTTTAAATGGATGGTCTAGATTTTGAATTCCAATCAACCTTCATGAGATTCGAAATGCGAGAATGGTCTCCACGTTATGGACTATTCACTGTCAAGTTGGATTGTCCAACTTGATCTTCATGTGGGCCCCACCACTACACACACAGAGTTGGGATAAATCTACACCTGATTCCTACACCCATGGTGGGGCGCACATGGAGAATTGTTTTTTGATAAGTAGAGCACATGGAGATCATGCTGGACAATCCAACCATACATGAGATTTCCTCACCATGACAATCGTTATCACCAAAAATCAATCATTTCCAACACTACTAACCATGCCGAAAGTTAACCAAAAGTAGCAATTTAATTGAATAGTGGATTTATCAAATTCAAGTCAACTTTTGATAAGGTTAAGAATGTGAAAAGGAACTGGTTTTTATGAGGATGGCCACCATGGTATGGACAACTCAATGTGCGGTTGGATTGTCCAACATGATCTCCATGTGGGCCCCACCACGGGTGTAGGAATTGGGTGTATACACACACACGGATATTAGAGAACATTCTCACTTCCACCTTATATATATATAGTACACACACACATAGGTATAAGAGAACCATTCTGGCTTCCACCTAAAACTTATCTAACAAAGATATGGACGTGTGTCGGTGTCCAACACTGATGAGAGAGCATTCTCTTGGATAGTTTTTTAGGTAGTTTTATATATTTTTTTAGAGTTTTGGGTGTCTAAGCAAAATAGCCAAAGTTGTGGGGCTCATTGTAATTTTGCTTAGTTGGTTAAGTTGTATTTTATTTGGGCCATTGGATTTTATTAGTTTATTTGGATGGTTGGGATTAGATTACGTTCAGTGAGTTAGTATATGAACAATCTTTATGCAATTTGGTGTTGGATTTACTCGTAATTTCAAAATCCAGCACAAATGACATAATTCAGGCTATTTGGCATCATTCAAAAATTCAACGAATTGAGAACCATTGTTCTTCAGCGCAATCTACAAATTATTGCTATTATATTTGCTTAATTTTGTGAGGATCATGATCAATTCTGGCTGTCCAGTGAAGGTCTACAAAGCAAATATAGTAGAGAAGATAGGGGCAGTTCGTACGCCGTTGGTATGGCAAGCCTTGGAGAAGTGGTCTTTTTTGCAAACCCTTTCTCCCTGAAGACAGGGGGTTTAGAACTGAAAGGTCTTTTGACCATCAGGGTTCTCTTCCCAGTTCGGTTGCTGCTATAGTACCTGGTAGGAGTTTCAAGGAAGCGGCAAGTCTTACGGTCCTTCCTTCTAGAGGAGGTTGCACTATTCCTGCTAGAGAGTCCAGTGTTTTCATAGCGCCGATCTCTTGGGAGTTTTGGATAGAATTAAGTTCCTTAAATCTTCTTTGGTTGGACGTTTTGACAAGTATCCTAGTAGTCTCTCGATAGTACAGCATTGAGTGGATAGGCATTGGAGAGTTCCTGCAGGGGGTGAAGGTGAGGTTCATATGTAACAACCTGATTTTATTCATGTTTCTGTCGGAAAAGGAGGAAGGTCGTGTACTTAAGGAAGGTAAGAGATTCTTGGGAGAGGCCTTTCTCTTCCTGGATGTCTGGAGTATTATTGATGGGCGTTCTATTGTGGGGGGGGAGGAAGAGACTACGTGGGTAAGGGTGTACGAACTTCCACTTCATCTGTGGAGCCCCTCAATCTTTAAGGTGATCGGTGATCTGTGGGGGGGTTTTGTGGAGGCTGACAGTGCAACAGTGGAGATGTCTTGTGTTGAATGGGTGAGGCTGAAGGTGAGTAAAGGGGGAGTTCTGCTGGACACTGTAAACTTCTTGTTCGGTGAGGCGGTCACGGTGGTGAAGATCTGGCCCAAATGCACTTCGGGTTTCTTTGAGGCACCAAGAGATATTGATGTGCCGCTAGAGATGGTGGCAAGGAGGGCTTGCTTGACCTAGTTACCCGAGCGAGAGTGGACGGTGCTGCTAAAGGTGGTGGCGGCGGTTCAGTGGCAGAGCTCCGACGTCCTAAGGCTGGGGACGATGAGGAGGCCAGGACCTGTCAAGGGTGGTACCATCTCGGCGACGCTCGTAACCACGTGGAGGCAAGTAACGTGGTCGCTGCTGCAGGGGGAGGCAAACGCAGATGTCAACATCCTGTGTACGATCCTATGGAGAACCCTCGTCATAGAGAGGGTAGTCAGCTTTATGATGACAAGCAGTATGGGCAGAACCACGTGGCGGCTCCTAGCCACTCGCATAACGGTTGGGAGCTTTTCGAGGTGGGTGGAATCGATGGATGATTTGACGAGATTCGATGAACCCAAGGAGAATGGGTGGATGGGCCATGTTGCTTCGTTTCGAAATCCCGTGGACTGTGGACGTCCACATGTCAATCGGAAGATGTAGCCGGTGGTAGATCCCTTCATAGTTGGTGGTGTGTTACACCGAAACTATCCCCTTCCACCACCTACTTTGAATAGGCATATTGGGTCCAACTTAGGTGTTGAGTCCCGTAGGGATGTAGACATGGTTAGGGGTGGGGCCCACGGCTCATTCAACCAATGTAGTTAAAGGTGCAAGGCGCACTTAAGGAGTTAGGACCTCTAGCGCCTGAGGCGCAAGCAATGCACGCGCTTGGCTGAAGCGAGGTGCAATATTAAAATTATAATAATAAATAAAATAAATATAAAAAATTAATAAAATAACATCATAAAATAACAAAACAGATAATCATTAGGCCATAAAACATAAAATATAACAAATGTCCAAAATCTCAATTAACCCAAAAGCATTTCTAGTAAACATCGTCATTATCTAAATACAAAACAAGTAATCAAAAAGACATAAAACATAAACATAACATAAAACATAGCAAATGTCCAAAATTTCAAATAGCGCACAATTAGTTCTAGTTAACATCGTTATCATCTAAATTATGATCATTAACTTCATCCCCATCATCATCGGATGTGTTAGCCTCCTCAATATATTCTTCTTCTTCTGTCTCCTCCGAATTGGCCTCTTCCTCTTCCGGCTCCCTAACTGAAGCCCTTGCCCTTACTCTTGAACTTGATTGTGATCTAGTATTTGATGTTGATTCACCAACTCTAGCAGCTCTCGCAACAACACTCCATCTCAAGCTATCATCCTCAAACACCAATTCACCTTCTATTTCTCCACCTTCTATTTCAATCTCCCCAAGTAGTCCTTCATTGCTTTCATCAATGTCTTTCAATGAGGTCAGTTCAATTGTATCTCTCCTACCATACCGTTGCTTAAATTAATAGGTCAAAGTACAAATTTTTACAAAAAATACATGTACTTTAGTGAGGCGCACGCCTAATGCGCCTGGAGCCTAGTTTGAGGCCCGCGCCTTAAGCATAAGGCGTGTGCCTTACTAACTGCGTCGTGCTTTTGGTGCACCTTGACTACAAAGCATTCAACCGGATGACCTCGTTGCTCAATGCAGACGTGGGAGGTCCATCCATGCAAATATCCGAGGAAGAGTTGCCCATTTGTAAGAAAGGTAAGGGCGTTCAACGAGAGACCACTGCACCGTATACCAAAGATTCCTTTTCCAGTCGGTCCTTTACGGTCCGAAAGCCATCTCTTTTAAAAGGCATGTCCTCCTCAGCACCCAGAACCAACTTATTGTCTGAGGCTGTTTTTACTCAGGCTTCAGAACTAGTGAAGGAGAGCGTCAAGCTGTGTGGGATACTTGAATGCGGCACTGAGGATGAGGGAGAAGCGGGTTCAGTGCTAGGGATGCCAACTACTGGGATCGTGGCAGAGGGAATAGATGATTCTTCCATATGGGTTCCAGATTCTATTGGTAGGGAGGAGCTCATAGTTTTAGTCAGGGGAGCTTCAAGTCAGTGGCAGCGAGGAACACGTCACAGAAGACGATGTTGAAGATGGAAGTAAGTGTATCTACCTTTCCCTAGCAGATCATGTTAAGTGGATTTTGTTGTGAATTCTGTTGGCGAGGAGGAGATCATGGTTTTAGAGGTGGGGGAGCTTCTGGTCTGCGGTGGCAGGGATCAGGTCATAGAAGACGATGTTGATGGTTGAAGTAAGGGTGTTGCCCTTTCCTCAGCAGAACCTCTCGGTTCTAAAGTGGATTTTGTTGAGGATTCACTAGCTGAGGAGCCTTTGGGTAGAGGTCCTGAAGGTGATTCATGTCTTCGAGTTCCTAGTGGTGAGGATAATTCGAGATTCGCATCAGAGTAGTTGGAGAAGGGATTCGTTGAGGTTCCTGATGAAATTAGTCCTACCTTTGTTATGCTAGCAGTGCAGAGACAATACTCGAGGAGAGCCTCCGAGGAATCTAAGAGACTTACCCGGACGGAAGGAAGGGTAGAGTTTCGGCAGCCAGGAGTTGGACCGAGTGTGGATGGGTATGCCCATGTTCCCCTATGCATCTCCGGAGATGGTACAACAGAAGATGACGATAGTGCTGAAGATGACCTAGTGGGTATGTCAAAGCCTTCAGAGTGGGTGTTGAAGAAGGTTGTAGACTTTGGCAAGTTTCTGGGGTTGTCCTTCGGTGGTCATGAACAAGAGGTGATTGAGTTTTTCAGAGCTATCGAATTGGAGCATTCGAGTTTGGAACCCAACTACGAAGGTGTTTTTAAGGGCGAGGACTCTGACTCAGGTGGGGAGGAGGACTCTGGCCTCATCAATCTTCAACCAACTTTATGTTATCCATGCATCATGTCGTAAAGAAGTTGTATGTTGCAGGATGACCTATGTGATATAAGATTAATGTTTTAATGCTCTCCAGACAAACAAATTTCTTCCCAGTCTAGGTACATGACTAGCATAACATTTCTGGTTCACTACAACCTCCTCATTATTTTATGAAAATATAAATATGAAAGAAATTGGTGAAAATATAGATCACAAAAGAAATTGAGAAATGGTATGTCGTTCATTTCAAGTCTTCATGTGCGCATATGTACCATATAATGTATTACGGTTACAAAAAACAAAATGTAACCAACACTAAAAACTATCCTAGACAATGATTGTATTACATAATTGTCATTGTGATAAGACACATAAATCCATGGTTCAAAGGATCAGTCAAAACCGAATTGGATTTGGATCAGCGTGAATAGAGGATAATTCAAACTCAGTCCAACTCACTTCAATTCGGTTATAACTCGGACACGAAACCCAATGTGAATTGGGATCATTCAAACTCAGTCCAACTAAGTTCAACTTAGTCATAACTCAGACAATTTATTGGTTAAATCATTTCAACTAAGCCATGACTCTGTTCTTCAGAAGAAAAAAAAAAGCCTAGATCTTTCAGAATGTCCGTCCGATCTGGCTCAGTCTCAGCGTCGGACAATCCCAAGACTTCGAACCATGCATAAACTGTAAAGATGTATCCAATTAAATTTCCCTATTTATAAAGTACTGGTCAAGCAAAATGTTCACTCCAAGAAATGCAATACGCAGAAAGATGCCCACTCCAGCACATATGTGTGCATATACACAATAAAAGCAGCAAACAGAATTACGTGTAGGCACTTATGTACTCATAAGATAAAATGCTACACTCACCTTTCTATGACCAAGGAATGTATGTCCTTCACAGCCACATCAGAAACCTTACAGGAAATAGAAACAAAAGATGAAGTATTAGAAGTTAACAAAAGGATTATCATCTCCTAACATTACCCATGCTAGACAAGAAATAAAGCACTTTAAAGAAATCACTGCTAAAATATTGTCAAGCATTATCTATTCACAACAACCAGATTTTATGTATCGAAGTAAATTGATATTCTTACCAAAGTAGCAAAATCATCAAAGCAAGCATGACACGGAAAGCAAACAAGGTAATCCTGACAGCGTTTTAAGTAGCCAAAAATTCAATAGGAAACTTTGAGTAACTTATACAAGGAGTGGTAATTGACCAGTTTATCCAAAGCTAATATACACTCAATAAATAGCCATTTATACGAACCCACTATTCACATGTAACAGAACACTATGTACACAGATTTTCCCCTGGACCACAACCACATGTACACTAGTATTCAACAACTGTACATATAGGGACATATGCATACACACGGATACACCAAATAAATCTTATATAAACAACTCCAAACTTCAAGAACTACACCACCTGGATTTCTTTGGTATGGTGGTGTATATAAGTAACTTCGAGTTACTTATTCAAAGGAGTGGTAATTGACCATTTATCCAAAAACTGATATCACCTTGATTTCTGACCATCAACTAAAGGAATAAACATTAAAGGATTAAAAGGTACTATGCAATAACCTAGTATGAGGGTTGCCATCACGATCCACAGAGTTAAACCCACAATATAAACAAACTTTAATTCCATCTCCAGATTGGCCAAAAGATCTGCCGAAGAGTTTGACCCCGATGCGCAAGCAAAACTGCATTATGACAGAATTGAGGAGAAAGAGTTATTTGAAAACTTAATGGAACCTCAGTGTATTTGGGCACCTCTTGTTTATAAATCTAAAGCCTGACCTAAGTTCATTATATGTTCTCAGCTCAGGTTATTCGAAATTGAAGAGGAAAAGTGACACAGGACAACGGCTCGTTCTGCGATTTCTAGAAAAATGGGAGGGGGTGATAGAGAGAGGGAGGGATAGAAAAGAGAGACAGAGAGGGGGGGAGGGGGAGGGGGAGGGCGCTTGGCCTCACACCAAACTCATCAAGGGGAAATCATGCACAAAAGCATGTAAATCTTTTTCAAGAATCATAATAATTTATTATTCATTGCCTAAAACCAAAGGATTACATCCTATTTATAAAACTCCCAATTGGACTTTACTAATTCTAGTCCAATTGAATTTTCCTAATTCTAATCAAACTAAAATAAGAAATTTTTAATACAAGGCTATTTATTGCAATCAATCCCAAAATCCCTATTGGAAACAATATCTAATTGTAAAATCCTAATAAATCTTTGTGGGGTCCACTTGCTTGATTGGGCACAGATTCAGTGTAACAACGGCCCATTATGGTAAAATGCTCCCGCATCAAACCCTCTTGGTTGAAAAGAATTCGAGCTTGAATTCAGATCAGGAGACTAAAAGGAGGGTTTAGGGCTGATGAAACCCCGACCCATCTCCATGCATGGGGCGGCGGCAATTGACGGCGATGGAGATGGCGGTGATCATAACGCAGGTATGCTTCCTTTTTTTTCGTCTTCTCCATCTCTTTTTTCCGTTTCTTTCTTTTGGCTGTAGGAGTAGTGACAGAGCTAGTGAAGTCGGTGGCGGTGGTGGCAGTAGCGGCATCAAGCTCCGGCGACGGCGATGCAGGCACGCCGTCGTCTTCTTCTCCTTCCTCGTTTTCTTCTCTTCCTTTTTCTTCTTTTTCTCTTTCTCATTGAATGAGTAAGCCACATCCTTGACAGCTTTAGTGTTGATCGAAGTCGCAACTTCTCCAAGCTTTTCATTCACAATAAGTGTCTACAAGCAAAGTTGACTTCTGCTCCATAACTATGATCTTTTCTTCGGCAATTTCACAAAGAGAAAATACGGTGAAACAACTCTCTTCTGAAGACAACACCTGGTCCTCAACTCTCAAAAGGTGGTCAAGTTTGAATGGTGATCGGATCCAGATGACTTTCGACTTTGGAGAAGTGATCAAAGGCTTCCAGGGTAATGGGATCCAAGTGATCTTCAGTAATGGCAGTTGCTATTGATGGAGGAATTTCTGGTCCCAGAAAATCCAGATCTCCATCTAGACACTGCAGAAGCATTTCCGATAGAGATTTTATGCGTTTGATAGTTTTAGCAACAATTTTTCTAGCATGATGAAAAATTGCATCTGCTTCTCTAAAAGACTTTGGGTAAAATCTTTTTATCCTCCACATCAGCTTCTACAGCATAAGGGGTTTTTCGGTAGTACGCTTGTACTCAAAACCTCGCAATAACTCGTGGGAAAGTCAGCGGTGGTGGTGGTGACGATCGAAGACGGTTGCAGCGGCGGGTCTTTTTCTTTTTAAAGGCCTCGAAGGCCTTCTTATGGGTATTGATCGTCGCATCTAGTTTGAGATTCATATGTTTTACATGGTCGACTAGTTTAGTTAACTAGGCTGCCAATGAACTAATCTGAGAAATCTTTCCGAAACACAATCAGGAATTTCGAACTTGCTTTGATACCAAAATTGACGCACGACAATGGCTCGTTCTGCGATTTCTGGAAAACTGGGAGGGATAATAGAGAGAGGGAGGGATGGAAAGAGAGAGAAGGGGATAGAGAAATTAATGGTGGGAATCGCTCCCTTGGCCTCACACCAAACCCATCAAGTGGAAGGATTAACGACAGCCCAAGGAGAAATCTGGTTTAGTAGGAGCAGAAAGCAAAGACGAAGATAATATGGAAACACAGTCAAGGGAGAGACAAAAGAATCAAAAGGTATTAGAACCCGATACATAATTCAGGGGGGGTAGATGTTATAGCATGTGGATCAGTACAATGACAGTGAGTGAGCACGATACTCTATTGAGGTTCAAACACAACATAATGAAGTTGGGTTTGTCTCTCGGAATTTCAACAGATGGACACGAGGCAGAAGCTCTACAATTGATGTTTTCTATTGTAGGCATATCTAGGGAGACAACTATTCATTCTAGTAAGTCACGTTTGGCAATGGTGGCATGCAATGAGAAGCAACATCGAATGGAAGAACTAAGTGCAGAGGTTGTTCCACTGAGCTCTAATAAAGATATGATGAAGTTGGGAGAGGTTTTATCCAAGCCATGGAGAGTACTAAATTCAGAGGATATATTGTATGCAGGGTATGATAAGTCAGAAGGTGCCTTAATGAAGAATGATATAGATGGCCTCTCAGAAGCAGGAAATGTTTATGAAGCAGAGAAAGGGATGCAGGAGCATGTCCAGAACTTGGTAGCTAGGGCTAAGCCGACTAGAATGTCTAAAGAGATACAGAGGTTGGTATGTCCTTTCAATTCATGGGATATTTTGGTATATGGTAGTCGTAAAAGAGGGAAGAAAGTCAATAGTGACAAATGAAGATAAAAATATTATCATGGAACGTTCATGGTCTGGCAAGTAAGGACAGGAGGGGGGTGGTGGTAAAAAGCATGACAAAAATATGGGGGCAAACGTGGAGATGAATCAGGAGACAAAGTTGGAGAAGATTGAGGAATCAATAATCAGGGAGTTGTGCGGATTCTCCGATTATGGCTGGCAAGATCTACCAGCGATTCGTACTTCGGGAGGAATAGTGATTATATGGGATCGTAAAGTATTAGAGGTGGATGAAGTCTCAGTTGGTGCGTTTTCAGTGTCCATTCGTTGTTGTTGTGGGGGGGAGAAGATGTTCTGGATTTTATCGGGAGTGTACGTGTTGGATTCTATGTACACCCCCGTGGGGGTGTTCTTAGTGGGCTGCGTTCCACTACCCCACGTGGGGTTTATTCTCTATTGCTTATGGGTTAAGTGATGGGCCCATCCACTTAACCCACAATCTCTTTATTTCATGTTAGTGGGTTAAGTGGTGGGCCCCCACTTGACCCATACAATTTATCCTTTACTTGTAGAAGGGGTTTCCCCTACTTATAAATATTAATTATGGTAGATTGAATATTCACTTCAATCTCCCCATTAATTCAATCTCCCCATTCTCTCTCAAACCCTAATCTCTCATTCTCTCCCTAACCTCCATTATCTCTCTCTCTCAATCTTTCGCATATTGGTGACAACCTCAAACAACAACATGGTATCAAAGCATGGTTACTCTAGGGCCAAAATCATTATCCCCTAGAGTTTCCACGAAGATCTTATTTGTGGGCATCAGAAGTCCAGGCAAGTTTTGAGCAAATCGCAGAGGATCCTCCTGCAAAGTTCTTGGATCTTATCTGAAACAAAGGAACCAGAGATCTATCATTCCTGGTGTATTGCCTGCTATCAGAGATCTACTCTATCCCCGTTCTTCAGGATTGTTTATCAGTTTTTTTGGAGAACACGTATATCAAGGTTTTTAGTTATGATTTTCCTCGAGATTCATGTCATTTTTGGGCTCTCTACCCAAACCGCCCTCTCATAGGGCTAGTAAGGTTCGACAGAAACGTATTTCAGAATTTTTGGATCATTGGATCTCCGGTTCCAAAAATCGGATCCCCGGCTCAGATTTCGGGTTTTTTATTTTCTTGAGATTCGTGCACTGCTTGGACTCTCTACCCTAGCCGCACCTCCCTGCGGATTATCTGGGATCTACAGAGTCTCGTTTGAGAATTTTCTTATCGTCGGATCTTCGGATCGAAAAATCGGATCCCCGGCTCAGTTTTTGGGTTTTTTTCTACTTCGAGATTCGCGCGTTGTTTGGACTTTCTACTCTTAACCGCACCTCCCTGTGGACTATCTAGGATCTACAGAGCTTGGTTTGGGATTTTTCTGATTGTTGGATCTCCGGTTTGAAAAATCGCCTGGGTTTTTTTGCCCGGATCCGGTTTTTCCTTTTTTGGGTTTTCTACTTTTTTGGAAACCAAGGTTCCCAGGGCACTTCTACCCTAGCCGCACCTCCCAAAGTGCTCCTAGGAACCCCCCGAACCTTGGTTTAGGTTCTGCAAACCTTCCGTTCGTCAGTTGGTTATTTCCTTGCCTTCCACTGCGATGAGTTCATCAGAGGTTTCATCAGTTGAGGATAGCACTCCGTCTTATGGTTCTCATGGAGACCACAACCCCCAATTATGCATCACTACGGTCAAGTTTGGTGGGACCAACTATCTTGAGTGGAAGACATCGGCACTCATGTACATCGAGGGACGTGGCTACAGTGAGTACCTCACAAGAAAGACAGTCCAGCCTGCCGCCACAGACAAATCCCACCAAAAATGGGTTATGGAGAACCTTACGGTGATATCTTGGCTTCTCCATTCGATGCAACCCCAGATCAGCAGGGGGTTCATGTTCCTTCCTACAGCGAGGGAAATCTGGGATTCTGTTACCAAAACCTATTCCCAGGTTGGCAACTTTGCGAATCTCTATGAGTTAGAGTAAGAGATTGCTTGTCTCCGACAGGGGGAGCTCAAGCTTAGTACCTATTATGCTTCTCTCCGAAGCAAATGGGAAGAGATGGATCATTATCAGGACTACACCCTGGTTTGTGCTGCGGATGTGATGTCTTTCCGTGCTATGGTTGAGCAGTCCCAGATATTCCAGTTCCTTTCCGGCCTTCATCCTAACTTCGAGGCAGCCCGTGTTCAGATACTTTGCAGATCTCCTCCCCCTACTTCATTGGCACAGGTCTATGCCTACATTCAAGGGGAGGATAGTCGCAGCAATGCCATGCAGCTATGCAGTGGCAATGACACTCATGATCGATATTTCCTTGCCTCTGCGTCTCAGAAGGGTCAGAAATCCTTCCAGAAGAAGACCGGTGATGACAGACGATGTCCCAAGTGTGATCACTGCAGCCGTCTAGGCGATGTAAACGACACTTGTTGGGAGCTGCATGGACGCCCACCGGGTCTAGGCCCAAATCCACGTCAGCGATCTTCAGCGAAACAGGAGCCTCCTACAGCACTTTCTGTGGCTCAGGACACTGCACCCTCAGCACCTCCTACCACTGGGGATATGGATTCCTTTTCTCCCAGAGATCTTGAGCGACTTCGTCGTATGATGGCCCAGCTCAATGGGCAAGCCTCCACTTCTACCTTCACCTATGCCCAGATAGGTACTGAATCTGCTCTCTCTGTATCCACTGTTCCTTCTAATCCCTCCTGGATCATCGATTCAGGGGCCTCAGATCATATGACTGGTATGTCTTCAGTTTTCTCCAGTTATTCTATTTGTTCTGGTCTTGACAAGGTTAGGATAGTTGATGGCAACCTTTCCTCTATTTCCGGGAAGGGCAATGTTCATGCCTCTTCAGCACTAACCTTGTCTTCGGTACTGCATGTTCCTCAGTTTACAGCTAAACTTTTATCTGTCAGTAGCCTTACCAAGAATCTTAATTGCAATGTAACATTTTTTCCTTCTCACTGTGTGTTTCAGGATCTGGTGTCGAGGCGGACGATTGGCAGTGGACGTGAGGAAGGTGGCTTGTACCTCCTGGATCGCTCAGTTTCCTCTTCAGCACATCAGTCCAGCATCAGTAGCAGTAGTCGAGTCAATAAAGACATTGCTTTGGCATAACCGGCTTGGTCATGTACCCGTGTCGGTTTTAAAGCGTGTCTTTCCTGCTTTCTCTTCTCTTTGTGATGTTCCGTTCCACTGTGAAACTTGTGAAATCGCAAAGCATTGTCGCACTGTTTTTCCTCTCAGTGAAAATAAAAGTACTATTCCTTTCAATATTGTGCATTCTACTGTGTGGGGTCCTGCCCCGGTGATGTCTTTATTTGGATTCCGATATTTTGTTACATTTGTTGATGATTTCAGTGGCTCTACCTGGGTATATCTTATGAAGTCGAAAGATGAGGTCTCTTCCATTTTTTAGACCTTCCACAAGATGGTCACCACTCAGTTCAGTACCCCACTCAAAATTCTCCGATCTGATAATGGGGGTGAATACCTAGACGGGAGCCTTAGAGATTACTTTGCCTCTTATGGCATTGTACATCAAACTTCTTGTCCGTCGACTCCCCAACAAAATGGGAAAGCTAAAAGAAAAAACTGTCACCTTCTCGAGGTTGAGCGTGCCCTTCGTCTTGGGATGCAGGTTCCAAAATCTTTTTGGTCTGAATCCATCCTTCTGGCTGCGTATCTCATCAATCGCATGCCATCTCGTATTCTTGGCTTTCAGACCCCTTTGTCTATCCTACGTCCCGATAGTCCAGCCTTCATTGTTCCTCCCAAAGTCATTGGGTGTGTATGCTATGTGCATGTTCATCGTCACTCTCGTGACAAACTTGACGCACGGGCCTTGAGATGTATTTTCCTGAGGTACCCTTCCACTCAGAAGTGATACAAATGCTATCATCCGGGTTCGCGACGACGTTTCACATCTCCGGACGTCACCTTTGCTAAGCACGTTCCGTTCTTTGGCAGCAGGGTCTCTCTTCAGAGGGAGTGTGATATTGTGGATGAGAGCCCTGTCCCCATGACGGTTCTTGTACCCATCTCCACTCCTGTGCCTATGGTCGAATCTGTGTCTACTATTGACAAGGACACTTCTACTACTACAGCGGCAGATATGCGAGTTTATGCCAGATCCAGGAAGAAATGACAAGTCACTGATTCTGTGCCTGCCAGTCTACACTCAGATCCAGATCCAGGTATTGTTTCTACCCATGCTTTAGTTCATGAGTCCTCAGAGACTCCTACTCCAGAGGGGGATCTACCTATTGCACTTCGTAAGGGTGTGCGCACTTGCACTGAGCACCCTATCTCTCACTTTGTTTCTTACCAGTCATTGTCTCCATCTTATCAGACATTTGTTAGCATTGTTTCGTCTGTTCCTTGCCATCTACCATTGCAGATGCACTTAGTCACCCAAAGTGGAAATGGGCTATGATAGACGAAATGCAAGCTCTTGAAAAAAACAAGACATGGGATCTTGTTTCTTTACCCAGGGGGGAGAAACCAGTGGGGTGCAAGTGGGTCTTCACATTGAAGCACAAGGCAGATGGTTCCATTGATAGGTACAATGCTCGGCTAGTTGCCAAGGGGTTCACCTAGTTCTATGGGATAGATTACCAGGAGACATTTGCACCTGTAGCCAAGATGAACTCAATCAGGGTTCTACTGTCCTTGGCTGCAAACAGTCATGGCATTTACATCAGCTTGGATGTAAAGAACGCTTTTCTACATGGGGACCTAACAGATGAAGTTTACATGAAAGTACCACCAGGGTTGAAGCTTGCTGGAAGTGAAGACAAGGTGTGCAGACTGAAGAAAGCTTTATATGGGTTGATGCAATCTCCTCGAGCTTGGTTTGAACGATTCAGCAGTGCAGTGAGAAAGGTAGGCTACACACAGAGTCAGGCAGATCACACTCTGTTTATGAAGCATCTACAGACCAGTATCACTGCATTTATCGTATATGTGGATGACATAGTCATTACGGGGAGTGACCCGACAAAGATCTCAAAGCTCAAGGCTTTCTTGTCGTCTGAGTTTGAGACGAAAGATCTAGGACCATTGAGATACTTTCTAGGGATTGAGGTTGCCAGGTCATCGAGGGGCATCTTCATTTCACAGAGAAAATATGTCATAGACTTACTGAGCGAGACTGGGTATTTGGGTTCGCGACCAACAGATACTCCTATTGATCAGATCCATCAGTTGAATTCCGAGGACGGTACACTTCTAGGTGATCCTGCCTTATTTCAGCGATTGGTTGGCAGATTGATATATCTTGCCCATACACGGCCAGACATTGCTTATGCAGTAAGCGTCATTAGCCGATTCATGCATTCACCTCGATCACCACATCTTGAGGCTGCACACAGAGTCCTTCGGTATCTCAAGGAGTCACCAGGTCAAGGCATATTGTTTGGAGTTCATGGCCACCTCAGGGTGGAAGCATGGTTTAAAATTTCGGAATGTTTCGTAATGTTTCGTACGTTTCGTATGTTTCGTTTCGTTTCGGAATGTTTCGGTTTGACAAACCGAGACAATCCAAAAAAATAAAAAAATATAATTTAATGATTTTGAATAATGTTTCGTAATGTTTCATAATATTTCGTAATGTTTCGGAAATTTCGTTTTTTCAATGTTTCGTGAATGTTTCGTTTCGTTTCGGAGTTTGTCTTGGTTTTTCACTTGACCGAGACATTCCTCCGAAACGAAATTTTAAACCTTGGGTGGAAGCATACATTGATGCAGATTGGGCAGGTGCAGTGACCGATAGACGGTCTACATCAAGTTATTGAACCTTTGTTGGACGCAACTTGGTGTCTTGGAGGAGCAAGAAACAACCAATTGTCGCCCAATCCAATGCAGAGGCAGAGTTCCGCTCCATGGCACATGGAGTGTGTGAGCTCTTGTGGTTGAAGATCATGTTAGCAGAACTGGGAGTCAAGGTGACAGACCCAATGAGCCTCTATTGCGACAACAAAGCGGCCATTAGCATTGCTCACAACCCAGTTCAGCATGACAGGACTAAACACATCGAGGTTGATAGGCACTTTATCAATGAGAAACTTCAGCATGATTGATTTGTACACCCTATGTAAGGACTCAGGAGCAGGTTGCCTATATACTTACTAAGGGAGTCAACAAGTCAATCCTTAATACATTGATAGTCAAGTTGGGCATGATGGATATCTTCGCACCAGCTCGAGGGGGAGTGTTGGATTCTATGTACACCCACGTGGGGGTGTTCTTAGTGGGCTGCGTTCCACTACCCCACGTGGGGTTTATTCTCTATTGCTTATGGGTTAAGTGATGGGCCCATCCACTTAACCCACAATCTCTTTATTTCATGTTAATGGGTTAAGTGGTGGGCCCCCACTTGACCCACACGATTTATCCTTTACTTGTAGAAGGGGTTTCCCCTACTGATAAATATTACTTATGGGAGATTGAATATTCACTTCAATCTCCCCATTCTCTCTCAAACCCTAATCTCTCATTCTCTCCCTAACCTCCATTATCTCTCTCTCTCAATCTTTCACATATTGGTGACAACCTCAAACAACAACAGTACGGACCGACTGTGAGCAACCTTCGGAATCAGTTCTGGGAAGAGATGTATGATGTAGCAAGTTTATGGGATGATCCGTGGTGTATCATAGGCGACTTCAACGTTATTCGTCTTGTACATGAGAAGAATGTTGGGGGTAGAGTGACAAAAAGCATGCGGATTTTGGAAACTTTATTAATAGACATTGTCTCATGCATCTACATATGGAAGGGGGTACATTCACTTGGTCTAACAATCAAGATAACCCCACTATATGCAGACTGGATAGGTTTCTTGTATCTCCAAAGTGGGAAGAACATTTCCTAGGGGTGTCTTTGTTGGCAATACCTAGACCTATTTCGGACCACTCCTCTATTGCTTGACTGCGGGTCTCATTCAACCCCCTTTCGCTTTGAAAATGTAACTGCTAGACACTAAGTTTAAGGGAAGGGTGGAGTGGTGGAAGTCCTCCTTCAATGGAAGGGCGGGGGTAGTGTTCAGATGCAAGTTGAAAGTGCTCAAAGAAAGAATCAAGCACTGGAATTGGGAAGAGTTATGCAGAATTGATCAGAAAAAGGGCCTAATCCTTGAGGAGATCTCTACGATTGATAGGAGGGAGGAGACAGGAACCTTGACAATAGAAGAAAGAATGAGAGTGAATTTGAGAGTAGACTTCCAACACGCAGTAAAAATGAAGGAAGTTAGTTGGAAATAAAAATCCAGAATCAGATGGTTAAACGAAGGAGATAACAACACCAATTTTTTTCATAAGACTGCTAGTGCTAATAGAAGATATAAGCATTTAACATGTCTTAAAATCCGAGGAAATTGGTTAGAGGATGAGGAGAGCATCAGAAATGGGGTACTGGGGTTTTACTCAGATCTTTATGCCGAATCAGCCACGTATAGACCTTCTTTGGACGGACTTCATTTTAATTAGATTAGTTCTGAGGAAAAGGAAAGTTTAGAAAGGCCTTTTGATGAGGAAGAGGTATTAAGATCCATTGCAGATTTGGCAGGAGACAAAGCCCCAGGACCGGACGGATTCACTTTAGCGTTCTTCAAGCAAAGTTGGGATATTGTGGGGGCAGATTTTATGAAGGTAGTTCAAGAATTTTGGGAGGGGTATCTGGACAATATTTCTAATTGTACTTTTATAGCCATGATTCCTAAGAAACTGGGGGCGGATGATATAGCTGGTTATAGACCCATCAGTTTGGTGGGTTGTATGTATAAGATCGTAGCTAAGATGCTAGCCACAAGGATCCGTTTGGTGCTATTCTCAGTTATATCACCGACTCAAGGGGCTTTTGTGACGAGACGTCATATCTTGGATGGGGTCGTTATAGCAAACGAGTGTATTGATTCCAAAATCAAAACAGGGGAGCCTGGGATTGTCTAGAAGATTGATATGGTGAAGACTTATGACCATGTGGATTGGAGATTTCTGGATTATATGCTTCACAGGATGGGTTTCGACGTGAAATGGAGAATGTGGATTAGGAAATGCATCTCAATTGCAGCCTTTTCAATATTAGTGAACGGCTCTCCTGCAGAATACTTTAAAAGCTCTAGGGGCTTGAAACAGGGGGGATCCGCTCTCCCCTTTCCTATTTATAGTGGTAGTGGAAGCTTTGGGGGAAATGGTCTCTAGAGCCGTGAGTATTGGAGAGTTGGAGGGCTTTGCGCCTGCCCAGGAGCTCCTACAGTTTCTCATCTTCAGTTCGTGGACAATACTTTAGTCTTCCTTGGAACTTCAATTGCTCAAGTTAGATTTCTCAGAGGCCTTCTGGTTTGTTTTGAGGCGGCATCAAGATTGCGGGTTAATATGGCCAAGAGTAAGGTATACAGTGTGGGGGCAGTGGGGAATATTTCGAATCTAGCAAATATTTTGGGTTGTAGCATTGACAGTTTGCCAGTCACATACTAGAGTCCTCCTCTAGGTGCTTCTTACAAATCCAAGGCTTTGTGGGATCTAGTTATAGAGCGTTTTGCGAAGAGAATAACACTATGGAAGACGAAATATCTTTCAAAATGGGGAAAGTTGGTACTAATAAAAAGTATTATTTCTAGTTTGCCCATCTATTATATGTCTTTATTCACGATCCCGAGCAGCGTGGTAATTACTTTAGAAAGATACATGAGGGATTCCTGTGGCATGACAGGGAAGGAAATCACAAAGATCAACTGGTGGATTGGAAAACAATATGTAGGCCTAAGGAAAAAGAGGGTCTAGAGATTAAGAATATTAAAGTGATGAATCTAGCTTTATTAGGAAAATGGCTATGGAGGTTTGATTTGGAGATAGACAGTCTATGGAGGAGTAATAGCGTGTAAATATGGAGTGCTCCTCTCTGGGTGGGTCAGTGGTGATGCTCAGTGCTCGTACGGTTTAGTGTGTGGAAGGGGATACTAAAGGTTTCTGTAAGCCTCTCCAGAGGAGTTCGGTTTGTAGCAGCAACTGGAAACAGAATAAGATTCTGGGAGGATATTTGGTGTGGGGACACATCCTTCAAAATCGAATTTCCGAATCTATTCTCCCTTTCCGTGAGGAAGTCTTAGACAATCTAAGATTGCGTCCAAGGAGGGGAGCCATTGGGGTGGAACCTTAGCTTCAGGAGGAACCTTAACGATTAGGAGATTGAGCCTCTTTCTAGATGAATATCTAGACTACACGAAGTAGAACTCACAACATCAATTCAAGATAAGAGGAAATGGATTTGGTCCAAGGAAGGCACATTCTCGGTCGCTCTTTTTACGAGGGGTTAGACGATTCTACAGGTTTTAAATACCCACGTTTGGTATGGAGATCTCATATCCCTACTAAGATCGTGTTCTTTACTTGGCTTGCGTCATTGGAGAAGATACTGACAATGGATCATTTGAGATCTAGAAAGATCATCATCGACTTTTGTGCAATGTGCAAACATCGGGGAGACTGTCAAGCATCTATTATTACAGTGCGATGCAGCTAGGGAGGTGTGGTCTTCCTTCCTTACGGAGTTCGAGATGAGTTGGGTGATGCCGGGATCAGTCATGGATCTTCTGTTCGGTTGGCAATCTAATGCATTTTCTTCTAGAGGAAAGATTCTTTGGAGAATGCTTCCTTTTGCAATCACTTAGGGTCTCTGGAGGGAGAGAAATCAGAGAACATTCGAAGGAAAGCGTCAAGACAAGCAAGCAATCATCTTTAATATCAAGGGATTGATGTTTTTGTGGTCGAAGTTGCACCGGAAATGTAGAGGGCTCTTCTTTGAAGATTTTGTCTTTAGATGGGATACAATATGCTCCAATGAGGAATGATCTTGATTACATTTTATGTTTTGTCTTTGATTTTAGTTTGTAATCGATCTTTAGTAGGTCACCTAGACCTTTAATGCTGTAATTTGTTAGCTTTTTGCAATATCTATACATTCTTATACTTATCAAAAAAAAAACATGGGAAAACGCCACGGTAAGATCCCAGCTCAACTCAAGGACAGAATCTGCAGTAGTTTCTAGGCTTCATGGACCATCCACTTTCTTCAATGCAAACCTGATGATGTTGGAGGAACCTCATTCAGCTGTCAAAGGCCCGAAAAATAAGCTCTTTAAAATAATTAGACCTTCAATAGGGTTCCTTGCTTAGTTTTTGTTGGTGCCATACCGAAGAAAACCTTTAACACCTTGCCATCAAAATACCTCCAACACTCACTGGAATGGAATTGCCCATTGAACTTTTGTAGAAATGAACCTGATCAATCAATTTTCCAGTTTATACCACAAATGGGGAAAATTTGCTCCACTTTACCACTAGAAAAAATAGGCTCCCAACTTTTTTCAAAAACATTATTTTGGATATAGAAACTCCATCATGGAGACCTGTTTCACCATAGTTTTTAAGGGTCTTGGTAAACCATGTTCATAGGATAGCTCTTCCCTTCAAAGATCCTAACATTGCTTTCTTCCCAAACTCCGAAACAATTAGGGGGAAGCCTCAGCTTTTGTTTTTTCTTGGGAGTTTTTTTCCCCTTCTTAATGAAATATCCACACTTATCAAAAAAAAAAAAGTTAGGAAGAATCTTCCAAGGGGTTTACCCTATCCCAAAAGGGTCCAGAAGACCAACTGCCAAACAACTGAAAAAATCAACCACGTAGCACATTCACAAGATGTGAAGTGGGGCCTCGATATATAATCGTCAACTATAGGTGGGCCCGAGCTTTCTCAAGTAATAGCAACCAGCAAGGGCATTGTAGAACCACAGCTAAAAAACTATAGAAAGAGAAGTGGCCTCTGTGGTTCCCCATTCCACAATCTTTTGTTCCCTCGTTGCAAGAAGACAAAGAAATACTTGAAATGATCGAGGAAAGATAAACAAGTCTCACTTTTTTCATCTTTTAAATTTCTCCGAAAAACTGGACATTGAATTCCTTACAATTCAAACTTTTGATACGGTATCTAACTAATGTCCATTTTCTAGGGAGAAACATAAACAACCCAAGTTAAGGAACTCCCCCTCCATACACAGAAGTGATTGAGCACTCCCTCTACTTTTTCAATGTATATCTCATATGCATGTGCACAACTTGGCATATATTGCAACAAAGCGCAAGCTCTTCGAAAACTTGGTGGCTCACGCCTGATGTGTAATTGTTTGGGCAAGTTAGTCATCTTTATTTCTTGTCACCTGTTCAGGAAAAATGATAAAACAAGTAGAAAATAAAAGAGACCAGATTACTCAAGATCATGACTGTGGCAAGTTTATTAACAGGCAACCAAAAGCATCAAGAAAACCTTGAAAAGAAATTAGTCATCAACTACAGCTCACCAGAAAAGAAAACGATGGAAGAAACCTAAATGTAAAGCTAAACCTTCACAGGAATGAAGAATCATACAATCTGCAGTCAATTGGAATCAATGGATATGCGACTATTTACAACTCCCAAACAACATTAGCATAATACTAGAAGATTTAAATCACCGGTCAATTAAAGGAAGACTTCATGCAGTGGAACTGATACCTACGTGCAAACCATCTGTTCGCATGTATGTTATCAACCCTGTTGCCTCATCATCTGATAGTTTAACTCCCTCATACAACTTCTGAGACAGCTGCATTTACATAAGAATATAGATACCATGAAAAGAGGCAATGAGAAGTTCCAGAATAAAGTTCAAATCAAAGTTATAACAGGAAAAGTTTGGCCTTAAACCACATATAAAGTTATACAGATACGCTCATGCAGGAATTGCATTAAAACCAAGCAGAAGAAAGATCAAACAAGGAACGGAACTAATAAAAGAAAAAAGGTGAAACTAACTGGTCCAATTAGTTCTTCTCAATACATAAGAATGCTGATCTGAATCTTAGAGTGTAGGCACAAAACAATCGATCAGTTGAATTCCACAAACTTGAGAGAGTAACAAATGTCAAAATAAAACCATTCGGTGGAGGAAGTCTTCTTTATATCTTCTTTAATTGAAAAACCAATAATGAATTCTCTAATTGTGAATACTGGGATAATATCCATCATAATACCGCCATAACCATTGCTATGACTCATGTCATAACGACACCAAAACATGTGTCTTTGTCAGTAAAAGACCTGGAGTCAGATATGTAGCACAAACTCATCAAAGACAGGGAAACTGCACGACGACTTTCCTAAAGCTCAACCCAAACCCTTCTTCTACTGTTCAAGATATGTCGTGTGAGTTTTGTTGTCGGGACCTACTTGTAATATCTTATATTCTGCAGGGATGTCTTTGTAATATTTAAACTTCACTTAATATATATATATATATATTAGGTAGAATCGTGTAGGCTATTCTAAGCTCTGCATGATTTCTCCTCTTCCCCCATTCTTCTTCTCTTCTCTTCTCTTCCATCTCTCTAACCCTAATCTCTTATTCTGGTTACGATCCAAGATTACAACATGGTATCAGAGCATGGTTATGTAACTATGACTCAATCCTAGAGGTCTGAAGAACCCTAGGAATTGTGGAATCCGTTGCGAAGGACTTGCCAAAGAAGGAGATCATCTCCCATGGATAGCCGCATGCTTCAGAAGAGTCTGAAACCCTAGTCGCCCACTCCAAAAGGTTGGAGAAGTGCTCCCAAGCCTAGCCACCACTCCAGAAGCCTGGAGAAGAGCTACTAGGTATAGCTGCCCACTCCAGAAGGCTGGAGAAAAGCCACCAGGCCTAGCCGCCCACTCCAGAAGGCTGGAGAAGAGCCACCCGGCCTAGCTGCCCCTTCCAGAAGGTCGGAGAAGACCCTCTCAGAGGAGCCCATAACCTCTCCCAGGTGTAGCCTCACCTATCTAGGAACCTTTTTAGATCTCCGGAACTGTTCACAAGTTTCCCGTGGGTAGGTTTTTCTCCAATAGAAAATCGTTAAAGGAGTTGTTCAAAAAAAGGTCTGAATCCGGCGAGCAACACAAGCAGGAGGCTTTAAAAATAAAAAGAGGGTGTTTTGCACCTCTCTAGCAGTAGTTCGGGTGACTTCTTATCAGTCCAAGTTGCTCTATTCCTAAGAAAGGTCTTCTCTACTATCATGAGTACATCTGATGAGTCATCTTCTGCCAAGTCAGAAATTATTGTTGCCCCACCTAGTCTAGGAAGTCATGGTGATCACGGCCCGGGCCTACAGATCACTATGGTGAAACTCGACGGGACCAACTACCTTGCATGGTCTCAATCTGCCAAGATGTACATCACCGGACAAGGCAAAGCTGGCTATATCACTAGACGCTTCACTACATCTAATTCCTCCGAGGCCACGTTTGAAAAGTGGGAAGCTGAAAACTCGATGGTCATGTCAAGGCTGCTTCACTCCATGCATCCATCGATCAGCACAGGCTTCCTCTTTCTCCCGTCTACAAATGATATATGGGACGCTGCATCTCAGACCTACTCCCAGGCTGGGAATTTTGCTCGAATGTATGAGCTTCAGCAAGAAGTAGCACATCTGAAGCAAGGAGATCTTCCTTTGGGATCTTACTACGCTGCGTTACGCAGCAAGTGGGAAGAGGTAGATCATTACCACTCGATGGTCATGTCAAGGCTGCTTCACTCCATGCATCCATCGATCAGCACAGGCTTCCTCTTTCTCCCGACTACAAATGATATATGGGACGCTGCATCTCAGACCTACTCCCAGGCTGGGAATTTTGCTCGAATGTATGAGCTTCAGCAAGAAGTAGCACATCTGAAGCAAGGAGATCTTCCTTTGGGATCTTACTACGCTGCGTTACGCGGCAAGTGGGAAGAGGTAGATCATTACCAGACCTACACCCCTGTATGTACCACGGATGCAACAAAGTTCCGGAAGATGATTGTGCGCACTCACATATTCGAGTTCTTTGGTGGCTTGAACCAGAGCTATGAGCAGGTTCGAGCTAACATCTTGGGCAAAGATCCACCGTCGTCGACCCTCGCACAGGTCTATTCCTACATCCAGAGTGAGGACAACAAGAGGAGAGCCATGAACTCTAAGACAGATGTTGATGTTCCCTTATCTGAGAAGTCTGCCTTGGCCACTCAGAAATGGAACAAACCCGCATCCAAGAAGGATGGAGATCTTGATGATCCCGGTAGACTCAGATGTGATCACTATGGCAAGGGCCGCCACACTCGGGAGACCTGCTAGAGTCTTCATGGTTGTCCCGCACAGTTCTCTGGTGGGAAGCAAGGCTCTTCCAAAAAGCCCTCTGGTAGCAAACAGGGAACCTCAGCCGCTCATGCCACCAGTCAGGATTCCTCTGATGTGACCCCTTCCTCTAGGCAATCCAGCACCATCTCTAGCATGGACCTCGACAGGCTTCGACAACTCCTCACTCATCTAGATGGTCCTTCCCCACCTACATCATCTTTTGCTCAGACAGGTACATCCTATTCAGCCCACCATGTGTCTACGGCACCCGTTGGTCCATCCTGGATCATTGATTCGGGTGCCTCTAATCATATGAATGGTATGCCATCTCTTTTCTCCATCTATCGTATCTACTCGGGTAAGGACAAGGTACGCGTGGCAGATGGCACATTCTCCTCTATCTCAGGGAACAGCACTATCTCTGCCACACTTACCTTGTCTTTATCCTATGTGCTTCATGTTCCTAAATTCACCACTAACATGCTTTCTGTTAGCCATCTTATTAAGAGCCTAAATTGCAGTGTTACCTTCTTTCCAACTCACTATGCTTTTCAAGACTTAGAGACGAGATGAATGATTGCAAGTGGTCGTGAGGATGGTGGATTGTACCTGCTCGATAGCCAGCCGACTTCATATGATGTTGCACATCAGTCCAGTGCCAGTGTCAATGGTTCTAGCGTCAATAAAGACCTGTTAATGTGATGGCATAACAGGCTAAGTCATTTACCACTTTTCGTCAAGAAGAGTCGATTACCTCGATTTGCGTTTGTTCCACTTTTTGAGTTCAACTGTGAAACTTGTGTACTTGCAAAACAATGTCAGGTGTCTTTTTCCATCCAGTAATAATAAAATTATGTTTCCTTTACAGCTTATGCACTCTGATGTTTAGGGACCCAATCCCACCACTTCTATCTTTGGCTTCCGCTACTTTGTAATTTTTGTGGATGACTACAGTCGCTACACTTAGATCTACCTTATGAGATCAAAAAATGAGGTGCATACTATCTTTCAAACCTTCCATAAAATGGTGCGCAATCAATCGGGCACCACATCAAAAGTCTTGCGCACTAACAATGGGGGGGAACACAGGTACAGTGGCCTTGCCTCCTACCTTGAGGAGCATGACATCCTTCATTAGACTTCATGTGCGAATACACCTCAACAGAATGGGACCGTTGAGCGAAAGCATCGCCATGTCTTGGAGGTTGCTCAAACACTTCTTCTTGGTACTAGAGTTGGGCTAACGCTGTGTTGACGGCATCTTACTTGATCAATCGGATGCCATCACGTGTCTTGGGGTCGAAGTCTTCCCTTTCACTCTTGTTTCCTTCATGTCTTGTGTTCTCCATCCCGCCTAAGGTCTTTGGTTGTATTTGCTATGTTCACTCCCATCACAGGAATGACAAGTTAGATCCGAAAGCCGTTCGATGTGTTTTTCTTGGCTATCGTCTATTCAGAAGGGATATCAGTGTTTCCATCCCTTAACCCATCGTCAATTTGTTTCTCTAGATGTCACCTTCTTCGAGAGTATTCCCTTCTTCTCTGTTGATCAAACTTCTCTTCAGGGGGAGCTTGGGAGTCTTGACGAGAGTCCGATATCTCCGTAGGGGGAGATTCCTCAACCAGTACCCCTTGATTTGCCTCCTGGTGAGTCTCATGTACCCATGTCCTCATTTCCTACTGACACTATGCCACAGGACCCATAGCTGAAGACATATGTCAGACGACGTCCAAAAGAGAAACAGTCCACCATCCATGCTCACTGCCAAGAAATCCAACTCGATCCAGGTAATCGTGTCCTCAGTGACCCCCATGTGATATTTATGTTGCTCCTTCAGCTATCCTTCCCATAAGTATTGATGTACCTATTGCTCATCGGAAGGGTGTTCGGAATTGTGTTACCAAGCACCCTATCTCTCACTTTGTTTCCTACCAGCATCTCTCCCCATCCTCCAGAGCATTTGCTACTTCCCTATCCAATGTTGCTCTGCCATCCAGTGTCTCAGAGGCTCTCAGCCAACCACAGTAGAAAGCAGCTATGCTAGAAGAGATAACGGCTCAGGTAAAGAAGGGCACTTGGGATCTGGTTCCATTGCCTAGAGGAAAGAAACATGTGGGGTGCAAATGGGTATATACAGTGAAATATAAACAGATGGAAGCATCGACAGGTACAAGGCTCGTCTCGTTGCAAAAGGGTACATGCAAACATATAGGATTGACTACAAGGAGACGTTTGCTCCTATGGCCAAGATGAACTCAGTTCGAGTTCTGTTATCTCTTGCGGCAAATTTGTCTTAGGCCCTCCACCAGTTGGATGTCAAGAATGCCTTCCTCCATAGTGATGTAGAGGTAGAAGTCTACATGACAGGTCCTCCAGGGTTCAGTCCGACTGGGGTAAAGAACTTGTGTGCAGACTGAAGAAAGCTTTATATGGGCTTAAACATTCACCCAGGGCTTAGTTCAAGAGGTTCAGTTCAGCAATCAAGAAGATTGGCTACTCGCAGAGTCAGGCGGACCACACTCTCTTCATTAAGAGAAGTCAATGCCGTCTTACTTCTCTTATTGTGTATGTGGATGGTATCGTGGTCATGGAAGATTATCCAGATGAGGTTTGCAGACTAAAGAAATACCTCGGAGGAGTTCGAAATCAAGGATTTGGGAACCTTGAGAACTTTCTGGGCATTGAAGTTGCTGGGTCAAAGCAAGGTGTGTTCATCTCATAGAGAAAGTATATTCTGGATCTCCTTCGCGAGTCAGGAAACTTGGGAGATAAACCAGCCGATACGCCCATTGAGCAGCAACACCGGCTGAATCCTGTTGATGGGGATCCCATTGCTAATACAGGCCAGTTCCAGAAACTTGTTGGGCACCTCATCTATCTCTCACTGACACGACCAGATATTACATACACAATCAGTTCATGCATGCTCCTCGCTCTCCACATCTTGAGGCAGCACACCGAGTGTTACGCTATTCCAAGGGTTCTCCAGGAAAATGACTCATGTTTAGTGAGAATGGACACCTGCGAGTTGAAGCTTACACAGATGTTGACTAGGCAGGTTCAGTCTCAGACATGCATTCCATATCGGGGTACTGCACTTATGTGGGAGGTAATCTGGTGTCTTGGTGCAACAAGAAGCAACCAATTGTCTCCCCGCTCCAACGCTAAAGCAGAGTATCGTTCTATGGCTCATGGTGTGTATGAGCTTTTATGGTTGAAGATTATGCTCGGTGAACTCGGATATCATGTCAAAGGGTCTATGCAACTGTATTGTGAGTTTGTGACAATAAAGCAGCCATCAGTATTGCTCGCAATCCAATCCAACATAACAGGACAAATCACATTGAGGTAGACCGTCACTTCATCAAAGAGAAGCTCGGCCAAGGACTTATTTGCACACCGTATGTCCATACTGCTGATCACGTTGCTGATGTATTAACTAAAGGTGTCACTAAAGGGATCTTCGAGCACCTGTTATCCAAGCTGGGAATGATAGATATCTTCGCACCAGCTTGAGGGGGGAGTGTTGTCAGGGACCTACTTGTAATATCTTGTATTCTGCAGGAAAGTCTTTGTAATATGTAAACTTCACTTAATATTATATATTAGGTGGAATCGTGTAGGCTATTCTAAGCTCTACACAATTTTTCCTCTCCCCCCATTCTTCTTCTCTTCTCCTCTCTTCCATCTCTCTAACCCTAATCCCTTATTCTGGTTACAATCCAAGATTACAAGAAGTTTGTGTGCATAGTGTCCATATCCATTGACAGCATATCTATTTACCCAGAAGGACCCAACCATGCATATCTATTACTACCATTTAACACAGCAACTATTTCAATTCAAAATACAATATACAAGTCCCAACTCTAATCTAAGAACTATCCACTACCACCTTTGATTCTTCGTGCCAAAACTGCTTGACATTAAACGGAACAATAGCAATGTGCATGCAACATAAATGCACCAGTTTCAGGTCTCTCTATAAACCAATACTATTTAGTATATAAGATACACTAGCTACAAAAGGAACCATTCTAATGTGTATGATAAATGTATGACAAGAGCTTGTCTAGTGCTGACGTCATTATCCATGAGCTGGTAAGAACAACCAAAAATCCATCCGCAAATAGATAACTTGAAATGATGAAATGACAAAGTAATATGCAAAACAAAGAAATCAGAACCCTGAGAACATCTCTAACCTTCATTGTATATGAGGCAGTAAAATGTAACTTATTTGCTGCATCCTGCTGAAGGGTTGATGTTATATACGGTGTGGGAGGATTTTTACGTGCTTTGCTTCTTTTAGAGCCCACCACTACAATACTGGATGAAGTAATCTTCTGTTCAATGCTCTTTGCCTCTGCATGAGAACTGATTGAGAGCTGCTCTAACTTTTTGGAATTAAAATGGGTCAAGTGCGAAAGGAGAGGAAAGGCTTTGTCTAAGGAGCCTAGTTCCTTTTTGTTAAACTCAACTTCGACCGTCCAATACTCCTGTGGTTTACATTCATCAATTTCCATTTCTCTATCACAAATGAGAGCCAAAGCTGCAGATTGGACTCGTCCAGCAGACTGGCAACCAGGTAATTTCCTCCATAAAAGCGGTGAAATACTGAATCCAATCAAATAATCAAGAGCACGCCGTGCAAGATAAGCATGAACCAAGTTCGTGTTAATGTCTCTTGGAGACTGCAGAGCACTTTTGATGGATGACTCAGTTATTTCATGAAAGACAACCCTTGTTACAGTAATGTTTTCATGTAAGGCATCCTGCTGTTGCAACATCTCATTAATGTGCCAAGCAATAGCCTCTCCCTCGCGATCAGGATCAGATGCAAGGATAAGATTTTTCGCTCTGAGAAGTGGAATAAACCAAAATAAAATGAGAACCATCAGAAACACATTTGAAACCCAAAATCCCCGAAAAAAAATTAAAAAGAAAAAGAAAGAAAGATAATGAGAGCTACTACGAGTAAGAGTGTACTTCAAACGTCAGTACGGATCCAGGGCAGACCAACAGTACAAAGAACGAAACATCCCTGATTAGAGGGGGAAAAAACAAAGCAGTATGATAAACATTGTTATCGATCCATTAGTTGTGAAGGAGGAGAAGGTGAACCATACCCATTTAGTGCAACTTTAATACTCTTAAGATGAGTCCAGGCAGCAGATGGAACCTCCCATACCATACTGAAGTCATCATCAGGCCGCACAGATCCTGATCTGCCAGCCAAGTCTCTCACATGACCATAACTAGGCAGGACTTCAAATATATCCCCAAGGTATCCCTGAATAACCTTTGCTTTCGTGAGAGATTCCACCACCACAACAGATTTCCCAGTGGGAGGATATAATGGCCTCAATGTACTTCCTGGAAGCTTTTTGTTTCCCTCAACAAGCACTACACTGTTGCTTTGCTTTGTGGGGGCCTTATCTGATTTCATAAGAACTGTAACCTTTTTCTGAGGTTTCCTCTTTCTAGTAGAGTTCTCAGTTATCTTCTTGGACTGGGGATGCGTTAAAGCAGGATTATCAATCGTTGGCGAGGATGTCTCCCCCACTGGAAGAATCTATAAAAAATGCAACATTAGTTAAAATTGTGATATCAGATGAGGCACTAAACCTTAGTCTTCAACAAATAATCTCCTACTTACTTCTGAAGCCTGAGAGGATGGAACAGCTTTGATGACATTAGATTTCTTTGCTCGAGAAGCCTTTTTAGAACCTTTAACCTTGGCTGCACCAGAAGGGGCAGTGGTGTCAGAAAGTTGTTCTTCATGTTTGTTATTTCCCAACGGCTGCTTCTTTTTCCCTTGAGCTTTGGTATCTGGGTTACTGCTGGATGATCCTGACTTCACATCCTTCTTCAAATCTCCACCCACCTGCTCTATGGGCTTCGACACATCCACGGATTTAGCGACTGATTTTCTCTTGTTAGAAGCGCTCTTCTTGACAGACTGGCCAGAAACTGAGCCCTGCAGCCCTCCTTCAAAACTGCTACTACGAACAGCCAACGACTTTGCCTGCTTCCGAAATCTATGAAACCCCTTGAAGGAAGAACTACTACCTGCACTCTTTCCACCTCTAACAGCCACATTATCATTTATATTGATCAATTTTTTTGGAACCTGGGAATTTTGTATAGCCTTAGCGGAAAAAAACCTCCTACCAAAACATTCATAAGAAGATGAATTCGATCTAACACTATTTTCTAAACATTTAGAAGTAAAAGCACACCCGTGCCTGTAGCCATCGGCAATGCTTCTGAATAGCCGAGAATCTCGTTCAACCTTGAATCTGAGATCTCTTAATTGATCTGTAGTGATCCTGCAAGTCTCCCTTGCTTTTCTAAATTTAAGTTGAGAACATTTTCCATTTTTACTACAAACACCAAATAGTGGATATGGTAAGCAAGTGCCTGGATAATTCTGTAGCGCCCTGCATTGTGACTGTCACGCCAATCCCAGCAATAATAAAATAACTGTTAGATATATATGTAACCACATAAAAAAGAAAAAAAAATATGTAATACTGTTTTAAACAGGTTTCACAATACTATGACATGTGAGGTTAAGATGCAAAGATCACAAAATTCTCGTCAAATGGTTTTGTCCCGGCATACACAGTAGAAATTAAACTACCAAACAAAAACAATTATATCTAAAGAGGCACCAACCCAGAAAATCAAATCCAATTCAACATTGATAAAATCCATCAATTCCAAAAATCAGTTAAATCAATGCCATTGTGGATTTTAATTAAACAGAAATGTTTCACAGCTACAAATGAAAGAAAGTCATAAGCCATTCCCATAATTCGTATCGCCATTTGAATGTATCGCAAGCGCAATGAACGGTAGTGATTCTCAACTCTTTTTTGGAGAGTAAGCTGGGAGATCCAATTAGAATATCGAGGAGGAATACACAGAAAAATTGAAGAGTTATTTAAATCCTCTATGTGAAGCTAAATTCAAAAGGCTTCAAAATTAATTATGTAAATCCTCTGGTCAAATGGTTTTGTCTTTTATTTCTTACTCTCTATTTGAAGCTAAGTTTGAAAAACTTCAGCACTAATTGCTGAAAAAACAATAACAATGCTACTAATAATAACAGAAAAAGCAGAAAACTTAGAAACAACACGAAATAACAGAAGAAAAAAGGAGAAAACTTGGAGAACTCGTTACCATGGTGGGAAACAGGGAAGAGGTCGAGAAGTTTCCGTATAAGGAACCAGAGGCAAACAACCTATGCAGTTGAAGAGCCATTAAAGGTTTCTGCAAATCGATTCAAAGGCAGAAGCCATTAAAGTACAGTGGTTTATCTGGGACTTTCTACACAACATTTGGAGGACATGTTTGCTGTGAGAGAGAGAGAGAGAGAGAGAGCGCGTCTCGTAGAGATAAACTACACTGTTACACCAAGGGAACCGCCAAAAATCTCGTATTAGGGCATTCGGCATTTTGAGTACTTTGCTCCCTCACTGGGAGATCAAACATATAGCTCAGAGATCGCCACGTACTCTCTTCGTGGCTCAGAGAGCCAAAAAAACACACAATGTAGAATAGCAATTTTTGTTACTCACCGCTACCCTCATGGATGTTTGGCCCACCCCTTGCTAGACATAAAAGAAATCAGCTTGTTTGATGATTTATAGCCGTTGGATTTAGTACCCAAAAAATGGTTGAATCCAACAGCTAGGATCACACTTTAAATATCAATCAAAGTGATTTTTAGTATGTATATCCATCAAGGGGTGGGGGGCTAACATCCATGCAGTCACTAGACCTAGAGGGCAACAATGAGTAACAAAAATCGCTATACCCGCCTTTACATTATAGGCTTAAGATTTATGGGAAAATTACTTTTAAGTCCATATTTACAAAAATACGGACCCATTTAGTCCCCTGTACAATACTATGGACACTTTGGTTTAATTGTCTGCCCATTAAGGCATTTCTTTTGAAATGCCCATACACCCTCCAGCTAATATCAGTTTAAATTGATAGATTCATTTGATTTGAGGTTTGAGTCGTTTGACTGACGACACAGTACCAAACGTCAATTTTGTCCAGCTCCTTCCCTCCATTTTCTTGTTCTTCCACAGCTTTGTTCATCCATTTTCTTGCTTCACAACTCTTTCTCTCCATTTTCTTCTTGTATAGCTCTTTGCAACTCTTTTATACTCCATTCAAGGTGAAGAAAGATACAAGTTTAAAAGATTTCCTTTCAGTCATCTATTTTATAGCATCCCGGTTATCCTCTACAGTTATTTGCAACTTGTCTATGTGTCATTGAAGGTGAATAAAGAATGCGACGCTGGTTTCAAGGGTTAGTTAAGAAATAAGAATGTGAAGATGGAACAAGGAAGAAACTAAAGAAAATGGTTACTACTTTAATTTTCGTTAAGCAAGAATCTTCAAGGAAAAAGCTGAAGAAGATGGTTATCACTTTCATTTTCGTTAAGCAAAAATTGTCTCTCAAGTTTTGTTGACTTCTCGATTTATAGTTGTTGATGTACGAGACGCCCATAGCCTTCTATGTGAGTTCTTACTTCAATGTCATTCACAAACATATGTATGAATAAGTGCCATGTTAACCAAAATTAGTTGAACCAGAACTATTGTCACCAAACTGATTGAATCAGTACTTGGTTGAACGACCATTTATTGCAAAATAGGTTGTAACAGTACCATTTTCACAAATTGGTTTTACTAGTGGTTGAAATAGTTATATAAGTACCATTTGCACTCATCTGGTTGAACCAGTACCATTGTAACTAAAATTGGTTATATCAGAACCATTTTCAGCAAATTTTACAGTAACCTGATTACAAGTGGTTAAAATAGTTACAATCTACCACTTTCACTAAATTGGTTTTACCAGTACCATTTTAGAAAAAATTGGTTGAACTAGTACCATTTTCCCAAAAAATGGTTACAGTATTACCATTTTCATTAAATTGGTTTCACATGTACTATTTACTAGTCGTTGAATTGGTTACAGTAGAACCACATTCACTAAACTAGTCGAACCAGTACCATTTTCACTCAACTATTTTAAAAAATAGATGACTAATATTAGTTTGTTTGCGGTGCAATAATGTCATCAATAAATCAAAAAGAAATATTATATTTTTTTCACATTGGAGGGTTTCGTTCTCAAATGCCCGATGGTTCGATAAATTACATGGGTGGTACAAGTGGTGGTATTTGTCTTGTTGAGGGAATGACGTTTCAGGTTTTTTTTACAACTGTGTGCAAGAAATTGAACATTGACTCAACTCATATAGTCCTTAAGTTTATTACTAAGTGTCACAATACTATTCTGATTACTTGTTCTGATGATATGGACCTGGAGAATTTGATTAAATTCAACGACTCAACCGTGGATATGTATGCACTTCGAGACGATGAGAATCTGGAGGTTGTCCAATAGTATACAAGGTAAATAATTAGTACCATCATTTACGATTAGTGAAATTATTAATTATTAAGTGGTTTGTAATACTAGTTACCATATGTCATTTCGTGTATGTGTAGTGCAAACGTAGCCATATCAAGACTCCAACAAATTTCTAGTCAGTCTTCAACCAGTGAAAGTGAACAACGTATGAGCAGAAGTGAACAACTCGTGAGTAACTTATGGGAGGATAACATTACTTCAGTGGGACAAATTTTTCCTAACGTCGCTCAATTGAGATTAGAGGTGAATAAGTATTCATTGGCACATCGCTTCGCATATATCTTCATCAAGAATAATAAAGAACGAGTGAAGGTGAAGTGTAGCGTGGATGCATGTAATTGGAAGATATTTGCTAATTCCATACGTGTGACAGATCAGTTCATGATTTACAAGTATGACAACATCCACTCTCACACAGTGGAGGATACTGTGAACGCAAAGTTGCGAACTTCAAAAAAATTGATAGCAAGTGTAGTTGAAGAGAAAGTCTGAGACACCCCTGGATACAAGCCTAAAGAGATAGTTCGGGACTTTTTTCTAGGATATGGCCTTCCTGTGTTTTACAAGCAAGTTTGGCGGGGTAAAGAGGCAGTGAAAGAAGAAATACATGGGGCGGCGATAGATTCATACAAGCGGCTCCCATGGTTTTGTCAAAGGATAATGGAGTCCAACCCTGGAAGTGTGGCACTCACGACTGTGACGGAAGACTGTCAGTTCAAACAATTGTTTGTTGCATTTCACGCGTCGCTACATGGATTCAGAGTGGGTTGTCGACCCATACAATTTATAGATGGAACATTTCTTAAATCTATGCACAAATGAACTTTGCTTGCTGCGACAGGGACTGATGCTGGTAATGATATTTTTCTCATCGCATTTGCAGTTGTTGGATCAGAGACATACGAAGATTGGAAGTGGTTGCTAACCAATATGAAGGAATCCCTTGAGTATAACAACGACATTATATTCGTGTCTGATAGGAATCCCAATATCTTTCGGGATGTGGATGAGGTGTATAGACATGTGTTACACTTGCGCTGTTATTGTCATTTGTCTGAGAACTTCTTAAGTTTTTTGAAGGGGTATAGGTTGTCTACAAAAGTGAAGACATTCTTGAAAGATGCTCTTTGGCGAGTCACATACTCAAAGTTGGAAGTGAAGTACAAGAAAGCATTGGAGGATCTTTAGAGAGTTTTACCTGAAGCATATGAATGGGTGTTAGCGCAAGCTCCGGAGTACTGGGCCAACATGAAATTTCCTAGAAGACGTTACGACATGTTAACGTCAAATCATGCGGAATCCTACAACAAGTGAGTTTTAGATGCACGGGACAAGTCAATAATGGGGTTAGTAGTGCACAAATCATGGAGCTAATGCACAATCGTTGAACAGAGGTGTGGAAAACTGGAGTTGGTAATTTTGTTGAATTGAAATTACAAGAAAATTTAAGTCAAGGTACTCGATGCGATGCACGACAATCATCTGCATTTGAGTATGAAGTTCGTCGGGGGCTGGTTTATCACTCATTAAACTTGCAAACAAAAAGTTGCACGTGTAATTATTGGACTCCTATCGGCTTACCCTGCATGCATGCATGTGCAGCATTGAATTCTATTCATTCGGAAGTGTACACATACGTAAATGAGTGCTATCATAAGGAAACACAAGATTGGATCTATGAAGAACCGGTGAAACCAATATACACGTATGACATGTCTTCATTGAATATGGATGGTGTCATAAGTGGTGATGATGATCAGATCGATTTATCCAATTTGCTTCATCCAAGAACAAAGAGTCCGTCTGGGAGACCTAAGAAGAATAGAAATTGAGTCACAAGATCTACAGAAGAGGCCTATCCATTGCAGTCGATGCTTGGAGTCAGGCCATAACCGCTCTACTTGTAGAAACCCTATATAGCCAGTCATGTGCATAGGTCTTCTCTGAATGCAAACCCTATATAGTCAGTCACGATGCTTAGTTTTCTAACATTTTGTAGATTTATGCAGTACATATTCTGAAACTAACATGTCATAATTATTTTCCTCTACAGGATAACCGTAAGTTGGCAATCATTCTGCATGGCCGAGGCAACCGACAACCTATGTCTTGACCAATATACTTTAGTGAACTGCCCATATGGAGAAGGTCCTTGCAAAGTCTTCATTTCTAGGACAAGCAAAAACCCCGGACACCGATTTTACCGGTATCCTAATTGGGTGAGTTTCATTTAGTGACATATTTCTGTATGTTGAATTCGTTTAAGTAAATAGTGACATATTTCAGTTACACTTACCTGAAACATATTTTTAATGTCCGCACAGCCAAAAAAGAAGCTCAATTAGACGGTCGTGTGAATTCTTTCTTTGGGTTGATGAATACTTGCCATGTCCGTGTGGTGAAGGCCCATGCAAAATTTCGTTTGTTAAGCAAGGACAGAACGCTGGAAGAAAGTATTGTCTGTCCAAAATCGATTGTTAAACAGGTTATCTCTAAGTTCTCATGTAAATAAAGTTAATTATTTTGTTATATATACACAATATTGACATGCTATATACTCTACAGAGATATCGACATGGGGCTGCGGCTTCTTCCGTTGGGTTGATGATGACCACTCAGATGGACAAACTAACTAATAAACCTGAAATTATTTCAGCTACATTTGACATTTGCGAGACTAGCACCGATAAGGTTGAAGTCCATACAACAATTGATGAATCAAGGATCAAAGATGTTGTGGCTAGTACGCTTATGGCTGAGTTGGACGTAGCACGACAATCTGCTGATAGGTGTTGCGACTTACTTATCAATTTGGCAAATATGTACCTACGCGACGACTAATGCTATCTGATGTGTTGTCTATTGCACGTGTGGCTCAAACTCTCTTATACTTAAATTAAGTTGTTGTGTCTACATGATACTTTATGTCAAATTAGTTAAGTTTGGTACGTATTTTTGTGAACATTGTAAATGTTGTTTTGGAGATGTGACATCAAATAGGGCCTGTAAATAATATGATCACCTCATTCTGATATTCCAAACCTTAGACAATGTGGATTTCAAGTGAATAGTAATGAATACCAACTAATTCACTTTGATGAATACATACCAACCAATGAATATAATCACCTCATTCTGATATTTTGAGGATGATCTCTTTATCATAATGAATACCAACCAATTCACTATGACAGGGAGGTAAACTTTTTCACTAAACTGGTTGAACTAATACCATTTTCACCAAACTGGTTGAACTAGCACCATTTTCACAAAACAGGAAGAACCAATACCATTTTAATTGACTGGTTGAGTACTGATTGTACTTATAGGATACGTCAATCTTATAATGCAAACCAATTCAAGTTCAAACAATAATACGTCAATGTTAAAGAAGTAACCCATGCCACTAGATTTTTTAATCACAACTCCGTAGCAAAATGTAAGGTTTTTTAACTACTTTTCATCAGTCTAAATTTATGGATGCATCTTTTGAACTTCTTAAAAGTATTGCATTTCTACGATATTGTATTCGTTCACTTCTTCTTTGGGGGAGTTGAAGGGCTTGTTGACGAGGTATTTTCTTCTTTGGTGCTTCTTCTCGAGGGTGGTTTGGCCGCGTCCTAGTGTTTCTCCTGGTACGTACGGGGCCCACAGTTTGTTGAGAGGTCTCACCAACTTCTGTAGTTTGCCCCACTAGAGCCTCCACTTCTCCACCTATTCAGTCATAAAATCACATGTATTTCATTCATTACCAAGAAAGTTACTAGAAAGTAACGTACTTGACTGAGGTGGGATACGATCCCAACATATACGTGCTCCTGCTACAGTTCGAGAGACTCCATTTGGCTGCCCAATAGGTCGACTGCGACTTGGTCGACTTCAACGTCGACCTCTTGCTATTTTTTTGTCAAAACAAGTACTAGTATCATTATACGAATTTGGTCTAATAGCCGGTCCATAATTCTTGAACTTGTAAACTAGGTTATAAATATCACAATGTCTTGAAAAATAATATACATGCTCTTGTAGGCGCAGATGACTCTCACAATCATTTGGAGCGCTTTTTCTTAATTGCTCATATATCGAGTGGAGTTCTGTATTTGTGGGTAGGAGAAGGGCATCGATAATATAAGGTTGCACTAATTCAGCTAATCGAGAGCCAAGCTGTGTCTACATTTTAGCAATTACATAAGACTACTTTAATTTGGAACTGAATAACAAAAAAGAAATTTACAACAAACAAAATAACTTACATCCTCTCGTGACTGTATAAGCTCAGAAGCAGAGATTGGACGGACTCTAAGGATACTAACTGTTGAATATCATCTTGCGTACTCAGGAAAGATGGCACCAGGATGGACTTCAAGAATTCCCTTCACTACATGCAAATTGTTGCAAAATTCCATCCACATACGTACATGTTCCTCCATCTGCTTTGTGTAATCAATATTTTGGGAGAGACGAGAAATCCTAACATAACGTGGTGGTGAGGGAGGTATGCCCTGCTCAAGACCAAACTGTTTCATGTACCTTTCTGGCAATTACATCTCAACTGTATTGAAGTGAATCAGCCAAGTATGTGTACGGTCGGCAATTGCTCCAATCTCGTGCATGATAAGAGCATGAGACAGTACATCATAGGGCAACTAGTCAACATGTTCAATACCATCAAAGATAATTATAATATAATAATCAAGTATAATAGATAACAAATTACATTCAAGTACGAGTGTGACTTACATTACTATCATCCATGTCATCTAGCATCGCCCGCAAATGCACATAGTTGTGGTGGTTGTCGTCATCTCGCATTCTCTCCATCCACTTGCACGCCAATGGAAATACCAGATGTCGCCTCTTTTGCAGGGGACGACCAATAGAGATTTTCTCAAATGCCCAACACTAGATGCGTTGCAAATTACTTAGTTAGTCAACCTGGCACATTATCATATATTGCATAAATTTAACAATTAAATATCATTTACTAACTATGAGCAATGTCATCGAGCCTCCGAGATTCTTTATTGCCCTCTTTCCTGACCCCAACACCCCTTTCGTGAGAGACTTGTATAAGTATGTTAGGGCCGCTACTCCCCAAGCATACTCTCTACATGCCGCTGAATCAGCGATCGAGGGCAAGTACATAACATTCACTAGATATGAACCAGGCTCAGAAAATATTATCGCGCCTAGTAGGTATAGAGTGTAGGCTCGAGTACAAAACTGTATCTCTTGGGGACCTGCCCCAATTGGCACCTCAGCGAACTCGTCTCTTAGCCAGGTCAACTTCACACAAGATTCCCTTACACTATCCTCCTCTTTAGTCAGGGCACGTCCCAGATACAATTTTAACACTCATACGCATTTCCGGTTGTGCTCTCAACAACCGCTTTTCCTATGGGACTTAATCCGAGGATGAGCGCCACATCCTCCAATGTGATAGTCATCTCGAAGTGGCGCATGTGGAAGTTGTTCATTTTTGGGCGCCAACGATCAAATAATACTGACCACAAATGGAAGTCTATCTGGAGATGGCCTATCTTTCATAGATTTTCAAATTCATCCATCTTGACCATTTCCTTTTGTTGCCGATTCAGGCTCCACTGGCCTATCGCTTTACTTTGGTCATTGGATCGGATGTGAGGTCTTCCTTGTAATATATTAACAATAAAAGTAGATGATATTAACAATAAATGTTTACCAAAATAAGAATTAATAATAAAAGATTACCATTACTTACCATCCCGGATCATATCTTTTCTGTAATATGGTCTTTTTGGTTATAAAGGAGCGTAGAGTCCATTGGTCGCAGTTCAGAAGTTCATTCTCCTTCCATTGATCTTCTGTTTATAAAATTATAAAAGTTGTTACAACCAAAATAGACAAACTATCATTTTCAAAAATTAGATTTATCAAATAAAAGGCAGGACTTCTTACCAAAGTCTATTCGAGATAAGAAGTCCTACATTTTATTTGGGGTCACATTGGGGCCTCTAAGACTTCATGAAACATATTGACTCAAAAATCAAAACTTGAAATAAATTAAATTCCGAGTACAACTTTGATCTAAATCAATCGACTAATAAGTAAGAAGGCAATGGCAAACTGTTCACAAAACAAGGTATATATACTACCATTTTAACAAATCAGACTTACCAAATAAAAGGCAGGACTTCTTACCCAGCCTTTTATTTATGACCACAATAGGATTGTGGAAAATCGCTAAGGTGTATGGTTTAACCAATTTTTCTTAGAAGGTTATTGGTTTGGTGAAAATGGTACTGGTTCAACTAATTTAGTGAAAATGATTTTATAGTAATCAATTCAACCACTTGTAAACCAAGTTAGTTAATTTTTTTGAGAACATGGTACTAGTACAACCAATTATGGCTAAAATGATACATGTTAAACTATTTTTTTTGCCTACAATGGTTTTACTGTAAAAGTGCAACCAGTTGTAAACTAGGTTAGTTGTGAACATGGTACTGAAACAACCAATTATGCCTCAAATGATACATGATAAATTACTTTTAATTAAAATGTTCAAGAAGAAAGAAAATGGTTTTCCAAATTTGGTTTCAACGTTTTCACTGACTTTCAAAATAAAATGAATAAATAATGAACTTCATTCAAAATGAAATGGAACAAAAGCAATCAGAGACCCACTCAAATTAAATCTTGATAAAAAATTGAGTGAATGCAAAACCCCCATCTAAATCTAAACCCCCAACGTGAACGCAAAACTCCCATCTAAATCTTAAACCCCCATCTAAACCATAAACCCCCAAACATTCTTCAAAGCCTACTTACCTTAATCGATCACTTGCTTCAATTTATTCTCCAACCAAACAATCTTTGATTATATCCTTCAACCTCCGACCAAACAATGAGATAGAGCGGGATTTTCCTCTGATTCTTATATTCTTCTGTTTCTAGAGGGTTCTTCCAATTCATCTGTGTCCCCTTCCTCTTTTTAAAAATTTCTTCAGATGAACTTCAAATTTTTTTAGATTTCATGCATTTACAGCGTCGTCGACGAGGTGCTGATGGACCATCATGTCGTTCAGAATTTTCAACAACGTCAAATGGTTCAGAAGGGTAGAATCGGTATAAACTTTTCGATTCGTACAACGTATGTGAAGAAAGAGACGCATGTGTCCACCAAGCCATCAAGCACGACTAAATCGGGCGAAATTTTTTTCTATGGTCAGATACGACCAACGCACTCGTAACTACAGCTTTCATGGTAATTCTTGCAAGATTTTTTATTTTTATTTTATTTTTATTTTTTTATCGATCTTTTTAAAAATGGAAATTGTAATTAACGTTTTCACTTTTTAGTACAAAAAAAATCAAAAGACGATTGAAATACTAAAAAATTACCGATTATTGAGTTTGCCATTAACTTTTGGGCATGCTATGAAAAAGGTGACTGAAACAAAGTTGATGCGACTGTACGCCTACACCTTTTTCCATGCCAATTCTCAATAATGGCTATGAAGCACTATTTTGGATCAACCATCTGATTATCATTTAACGGCTGAGGATTACTCAAAAAGGCAATCAACCTTTTTTGACGCCTATTCCCAATGACACCTTTCATGCCTCTACACTCAAGCAATCGCCTGATTCTGATCAACGGTTGGGGATCACTCCACGAAAAAGCAACTACACGTCTTCTCAGTAGTAGCATTTATGTTCTCCTTTTCAATCATCTATTTTTCCAATTTTATCATTTGTTTCCTCCTACTCTGTCATCTGTTTATCCTATTTTGTATGTTTTCTCATTCTCTATTATTTGTTCTCATTGATACATGATCAACAATTGCCATGAAGAAACTCACTATAACCACATGACTTACTGAAACACCACACTGGTGATATAGACTTTGTTGAATTCAACAACTTTTATTGAGGACAGATCGTTTGTGAGTCATTTGTGAACTCGATGAATGAGTTAAAAATGATGTAGAAGAAAAGGGTGAGAAGAAATGTATATCATTCATAGTTGTGTTACAATTTTGATGATATGGGCTTTCCTCTTTCACTGGGAGCTAGGCAAATAAGTAGTCAATTTCCTGTACTACTTGGATGAAAGCTCCCCTTTCAAAAATCTAAAAGATCAATTCGATCAAAAAGAATTTTAGAAAAAATGAAATATTCTCCTTTGGATGACAAAATGCCTAACAATGAGAAGAATCGTCTCGCCATTGTAGAGGCAATCACGAAAGTTGCGACAACCACCACCTTGCATGTAAGTAACCAGACAAAAAAAATATATATAATTGTCATTTATTTTCTCATTTTCTGTCATCTATTTTCTCATATTCTATCTTATGTTTTCTTCTTTTCCATCATTTGTTTTCTCATTGATAGACGATCAACAATGGCAACTCATTATAACAACCTGAATTACTGAAAATCACACCGGTGATATAGACTTAGATGAGTTCAACAACTTTCCATGAGGACTTGTCGTTTATGAGTCGTTGATGAACTCGGGAAATGAGTTAAAAAATGAGGTAAAGGAAAAGGGTGAGAAGATATAAGTAGTCAATTTCCTAGACTACTTGGATGGAAGCGCCCCTTCAAAATGTATATAGATCAATTCAATTGAAGAAATTTTAGGAAAATGAAATTTTCTCACTTAGATGCAAATTGACTGACAATGAGAAGAATAGTCATGTTATTGTAGAGGCAATCACAGAAGTTCCAATAACCACCACCCTGCATGTAAGTAACCAAACAAAAAAATTATAATTGTTATTTATTTTATCTGTTTTCTGTCATTTGTTTTCTCATTTTTTGTCAATTATTTTCTCCTTTGCTAGTCATCTGTACGTATTGGGCCATCTATTTTGCGCATGTCTGTCACCTGTTTACATGTATTTGTTATCTCTTTTTACAGTCAAATAATGTAGTTATTGGGAATCTTGATAAAATTATTCATCTTTTAAAGTTTTTAGTAGGTTTTTATTTACGTTTCCATTGCTAGAAAACCAATGAAACATTGTACTTTTACTTCCAAAACACATCTTGCCTTGGTTTTTGTGTGTTGTGTGTGCAGTGATTCTACGTTGGCTATATTATATCAACTCATATTGAATCGATGATAGTTGTGGTTATAATAGATGACAGCAAGATCCATATGAACTAATGGCAATTGCGGTTATACTTTTTGCATCTGGTTCTTTTACAATAACTAGCCAGATTATGAGCTTTTAACTTAATATACACATCATTCGTATATAAATACAAGTATGTGTGTCCAAGTATTGTTATCGTTACATTAAAACATTAGGATCCACCCCTCTTTAGAGTACTTATTTTCTTCTTGAAAATATAGGGGGTTACTCTTTTCCTCATGCTCAAATTTCCTTTTTGTTGGATTTGGCAAGCAACCTTCTTCTTACTTAGAGAAAACTTCCTTTTAAGCGTACTTGGTGAGCTTTCCTACCTGTGAGGCCCTCCAGGAGTCTTTCTTATACCACACATTTCTAGCTTTTGCTCCACCGTTTCTCATTTTGTCTTGCATGTAAAGGATTTAGATTTATTTTGCCATGGGTCTTTTTCAATTCACTCTTTTCTATTTTTGCATTACATTTATACCTTCCACTCAAATTGTGCCATTTATATCATCAAGGCTGTTGTTATGACCTTGTACACATCATCACCCAACACATTCTTTGGACTCGGCATGTGTCATCAACTCTAGGAGTTTTTTTCATTCCGTCCATTTCCAATTTTCTATACCACATTTGTATTCACGACATACTTCTTTATTTTCTATTATCTCATCGTAGAGGCATATCAGATCTAAGCTTGTATATGAATCTATCTATATCTACTAGACAAACCAATATAAATAAGATGGCAAGCTTTTATCCAAAAAAAAAAAGTGATGAAAAACAGGTGACACGAGTGTAGAAAACAAATACTAGACATATTCAACTGAGATGACAAATAATTTTAAAATTCTTTTCAACTCTAAAGAGGTGTTTATAATCGGTAAAAACCTTCTAATTTATATGAGTAGATAAAAGCCCATCAAGCAAGGATAAATTTTTACAAAAAAAAAGGCTTTGAAAATACAGACGACAAGAGTGTCAAAATAAACTACAAGAGTGTAAAAATATATAACGAATAATTTTAAAAATGTCTTCAACTCTAAAGAGATCTATCTACATGCGACATTAACACAACATTTAAGATGAACTTAAGAGTGGAATCTAAGAGATTATTAATAACATATAAAACATTAAATACAAGAAATGAGAAGTTTCAGTGAAGATATAGATAAAAGAGAAAGAAATAAAAAATGTTGGAGAAAAAAAAAGGATTTGTAAAGGAAAAAAGATGGACTAAGTTCTTATATTAAGGAACGACTTCTTACTGTATTTCAATCTTCGCGTATGAGAATTGGAAAACTTCGGCGAAGACGAAGAAGATGATGAAAAGAAAAGATTAGAGAAACAAAGAAAAAATATTGGAGAAGAAGATGTGGAGTTGCAGAGAAAGAAAGATGGAGAAGAAAGCTTATAGGAGAAAAAAATGATGAAGAAAACTTACAAAAAAAACTTTTGTGAGAAGAAGAGAAGAAAGAAAAAGAATGCATGATTTGTTGTTAATTGATCTGATTGATTATGTGTACTTTTTTACTTTTTGTATGAAAATTGTAAGTTTTATCTTGTTTTGACGATAAGGATAATAATGTTCGAAAATGTGCACAAATTAACAATCTGGGAATGGTTGAAAAGTTTTTGACTTTTCGGTAATAAAAAGTGAAAACTTTAATTATTTTGGTAATTTCCCTTCTAAAATTGATTTTTACATAAATGTCATAAAACATTTTTCTGTATCAATACTTTCTAGAGTCGGGCTCCGTTGAAAGTTCTAAAATGACAGGGACACAATATAAGCCAGGTGGCACACTATTATAGGACTCTGATTGTATGGATGTTTGTCCTATCCCATGGTAGACCTACAAACCAAAAATCAGCCTGATTAGTGATTTATAAGTGTTGCATCTTTGTACCTCAAATACTGCTCAAATTCCCACGGTTGAGATCATCCCATGAACATAAGTCCAATCCAAAGCCTATAAATGACTAATCGGGCTGATTTTTGGTTTGTAGGTCCACCATGGGAGAGGACAAACATACATACGGTCAGAGTTCTATAACAATGTGCCACGTGGCTTTTATTGTGTCCCTGTCATTTTGTCTATCATTTTAAATCTGTCAACGGTGCCCAACCCTACTTTCTATCATACAAACTTTTTTTTTCTGTAGAACTTTTTGTTGATCACCATATAGAGCATAAAATGAAAAAAAAAATATTATCCATGTATCTTCTTGTGGCATTTTGGGTCCATTAAAAATTTGCCACGTGCATGCCAAAAAAGTATAGTTGACTCAGATTTATTGAAAACTTGAGTCAAGTTATTTGTTGACTTTGTGATGCGCACATGGCACATTTTATTTGACCCAGAATGGCACAATGAGGAGATCAACTTCAAACAAAAAAAAAACGATTTAAATTAGATTAGATAAGTTTCTTGCTTTAGGGTTTAGATTTAAATTACATTAGTTAAGTTTTTTGCTTTAGGGTTCAGGGGTTGCAAAGCGGACGCCCAAGAATGCCTTTGCTCAAGGTTGCTTAGAAAATGATGCATTTGTGTGAATACCTCAAAGCTGTTTAAGGTGCTAGAAGAGGCAGTGCACGTGTGATAGTGGGGGCTTTTTGGAAGAAGGGCAAAATAGAAGAGGTCCTACTGTACTAGAACCGGAATCAAATTTGTCAGTTCTTATTGGTTTTGGTTCTTATCAGTTCCATTTCTCAAAAAGATGGATCCGGAATCGGAACCAATTGTTTAGTTCCGGTCGGCTTCAATACCAGGTATATCAGTTCCAATCTTGATAATATGGCAATTTTAACACTATTTATATATTTAACATTATATTTATATATCGGTTTCAGTTCAATTCCAATTCCAATTCTGGTTCCTATCAGTTCGGTTCCTATATCAAACTACCCAAAATTGGAACCGTTATTATCGTTCTGGTTCTTTTTAGTTGGTTTCAAAAAATGTAGAAGCAAAACTGGAATTTCGGTTCGAATTTCGGTAAAACGGGTACAAATTGACACCCCTAGTATAGGAACAACACTTATAAACTAGGTTCTCTCAACCGGAAGCCATGCTGGGGTGTTTCAATTGCTATCCTTGATCTCTAGATTTGACAAAATGATAATTGGCATTGTCATTTTGGGGGAGGTTGCATCTAGCGACTGTTTCCTGGAATGATGTGTAAAAAAAGGCTATGATACACCCTTTCGGGCCCACTGAGCTTTTGAATGTTTGGTCCACCTCTTAGTGGAATTACATACCAAAAATCAACCTAGTTGGTGATTTCTAGCCATGTGATTCGAGCATGTTTTCATCATGGGCATGGAACACAGGTCTGTTCATAAACGTCCGATGAAAAAGTGCTCAAATCCAACAGTTAGAAATCATCAATCAGACTGATTTTTGGTGTATAGATCTACCAAGGTGGGGGCCAAATGTTCATGGTTCAGTGGACCCAAAAGAATGTACCACCTAGCATTTTAAGTCATTTCCATATCAAACTTGAGAAGCAAAATTCTGTATCATAGAACAAGTTGATGTTGTGTAAGATATGCACTTTTGCAATTGATGGAGCAATGCTCGACCTCGATAAGATGGAGAGAGCAAGCTCACCTCGTTGGTAACAATGGAGGACAGCAAGTCCTCAAGTCTTGATGGGGAGGAGCTCCAAGCTCTCTCAATCTTTTTCTTCTTTGTTTTCTCTTCAAACAAAAACTATCCCCAATTCCTAACAAGTTAGGTTTTATTCTAAAATTCTACTCTGAGAACTAATTCTAGCAATAGAATTGTCTTACAAAATCTCCCCCCCTCCCCCTCCACATAGAAGATGAATCGATCCGTATCCCCCCATCAGCCCATTCTGAAATTTCTAACCCCATCAAATGTGGGTTTCAAGTTACATGGTAAAAATCGACAGTCCATAATTCTTCAACTTCTAAACCAGTCTACGAATATCGGAATGATTTGAATTTTTACGAGGATGATCTCCTCACCATAGAGATCATCCTCACCAAAACATCTTCTATGTGGGTATGCCAAATGGTTGTCCCCTCGATCCCGACCCTTTCCATAAAGATCAAAATATCCTTAAAACCATTTCCAAATACTACCAGTATTAATGCATTGGATCCCATCAAACCTCTGCAGTTAACTGTTCTTGGACGAGAGTAGTACTAGATGGATGACCTCTTTGGTAATCCTCGTGTTGCACCCCTCGAAACCATTTTTACTTATAAATGATCGACAATGGCCAAATTTAAGTCATCAGTGGCCCACACGACAATAGCTTTAATACTTTGAAGGTCCCTATGTGCTTATTTAGCTTTTCCCTGTGGTTTTCTAACCAGGTTATTGGTGTTTTCTCATCATCACAATTGCATTACCATATGGAGAGATTAGATTAAGAAATCTTCAAGATGGAGCTGCTTTGTGAACTAGGCATTAAATATTTTCACTGTTCATGCTCTTGTATTGATCTACAGGGGTCAGAAATGGCAGACCCAGCTAAGCTATACTGTTTTCAGTTTTAATCTTTTGTTGTTTTTTTCTTCATTCCCACTTCAGTCTTGATTTTCAAAACAACCTTTTTTCTTTAGTTTGGTCTAGTGTTTTTCCTTCTCTTATGACCCATAGATCTTCAAAATATTTGCAAACAAACTAGTTTCCCAGTTGGGTTCTTAGTTGTTTCTCTTTTCTCTTCATGGACGGTCAGGATAAACTAGTTTTTATTTTATTGAAAATTGCGTACTACCTGGAGTTGGAGATGATTTTTTTTCCTAGGATAATACAAGGGTAAAATAATTTTTTTTTATAAATCCAAACTGATATATTAGAAAGATCTCAAAGCAATAACAAGGAAATGGTGTAAACTGCCAAAAAAAAAAAAAAAGAACAAAGAAACCGGAGCACCGAACTCTCCAAAATTACATCAAAACTGAAAATCATATCCCCAAAGAAAGTACCTATCAGCTCAGGGAAGATGCTACATCTTGGTCATCAATTCCAAAAATCCAACTGTGGTTTTGATTTGACAAAAATTTTCACCCCACATCTTAGGTGTCGATTCCGAAAATCCAACGGTGGTTGACAGTGCTGATCTGGCATTAACTTTTGTCAAATCAAAACTACCGTTGGATTCTTGGGCTCGACGCCCAAGATGTCAGGTGGAATTTTCTGTAAAAAATTTACGTCCACAGATCTTGACGCTTTGAAAATATGGATGAAATAAGAGGTGAAGAAATCAAGTAAAAACAAAGGGGCAGTTTTTGAATTTTGGAAATTTAATACACTGACGTGTTTTTAATACATAGGTCAGTAGGTACAGAAGAGTGCTACTTGGCACATTTTAAAGCACCCCACAACAACAGGAGAGAACTGCAGCAAAAAACAAAAAAAAAAACCAAATTCATCCTTTCTTGCATTTTTTTCTCTATTAAGGCAACCCCTTGTTGGGCTGGCCTAACAAGTACACTAATGAACTTTTGCTATTCCTTTTGTACCGAGATTACAACTTTTTGGGATCCACCTGAGATGAATCAACATCCACCACAAGCTGATCCATCATTGACACTCACCAGATCCGTCTTGCCAGTCTTTTTCCATCAGCTTCTTTCACCAGTTTCCCGAGCATGGGTCTCAGAGATCCACCAGATCCATGTTGTGACGAGGAAAGATCTACCTTGGGGTGGATGGACTACATCCACTTCAGAAGCACGATGGATCTCGTAATGGCTACTTTTTAAATTACCCATTAAATGAAAGCTCTTGATCTGAAACAACAGTCCGATTACGAACCTGTGCCTAATGTACATTGTCCGAATATGATTAGCTGAGCAACATGTGGGGCACTCATATCATGAATGGATGCATGATGCAAAGTGGGCTTCCTTTTCTCTGTTTAAATGAATATCTAAAACAGAGAATCAATAATTTCACTTTATAACAGCACAAATTGACACACTAGAAAGAAGAATCATTTGGGAAGAAACCTGTACATTATTAAAGACTCGAGTCTTTTAAGATCCCTACTACCAGTCAGCCTATTTTAAAGTCTACTACAAGTTCAAGTTATTCCTGCTGAAATTCTGAAACAATATTATTGACTCTTTTTCAAAAGCATTCTCTATCATTTGTCAGCATACACTAAATTTGATAATGGGCAATATCGCAATAACTTTGCCCTACATATGAACATTCAACTATTTCTAACAGTTTGTATGGTCATTCTAATACCACCCCATTCCCATTGCACCAAACTTCTTTGCTGGCCCTCAAAAGCCCATTGTGGCTGCAAAAAAGTTGCTTTCAAGTTTTCTGTATCTCTGTTTTGCAATTGATGCTAGTAAACTAAATAAATTTATGTAGATGAGTTCATAACAGACTCAGAAGTTTTTGATTTGCAACACAATCCATATAAAAGCAAGAACTTTAATAAAGATTATACCCTCTTAATAGGCACACCTGCATTCGTATTGAGATACTAAATCTGCCTGGTTAAATTAATTTCCTATTATTTCTCAGAAAAAACAGAAGAGAGAAAGACATTTTCTATTACTCGACATCCCAGTTGATCAATCAAATAAGAAAAAGGATGACCAAAATAAAGCCTGATTTCAAGCACTGACCTTTGTTTTCTTCAGACCCCAGAAGCTGTGTGCTTTGAAACAATCAATATTGCATGACCTGACCACTCTCATCATATCTCCATAGCTGCCATTATTCGATTCCAACAGTAAACAAAACAAAATATTTATATTTATATATACATTGTGTCACACTGACCAATGGATTAAAGAAAGAAAAACAGAAAACAGAAAGATACTCTTAGCCAGTCTAAGTTTTATCTGACCGATCAATGCTGTTCCTTGCTCTCTCTGGCTGGTCCATGCTGTTCCTACCCTTTGCTCTCTCGGGATGGTCCATGCTGTTCCTAGTGTTCTCAGGGCAATCCACGCTCGTTCTTGATTTATCTACTATCCCATCCGTGCTGGCTCTTGACTTCTCTCTATGGTCTGTGCTTGGCCTGGGCTTCTCTCTTTGGTCCATACTCGGCCTAGACTTCTCTCTCTGGTCCATGCTCGGTCTGGACTTCTCTCTGTGGGTTGTGCTGTTGTGAGGAGACTCTGCCTGATCTGCAGCCTGCCCAGATCCATTTTTGAGGTGTGGTGCTATTTCGATGGCTGACATGAACTTCTTGAGATGCCTTAGGTATTCTGGGTAGAGTTCCAAGTTACAGTGGTTCCCTCCTTTAAGCCACAGAGGTTCATACTTCTCTTTGCAGAGCTCCCAAAGGTTCTTACCATGGGAGCAGTCCACAACTTCGTCTGCCGTTCCCTGCAAGCACCAGAAACACAGTCAAATAGCTAGACAAGTGATCTCACTTTACCTGACTCAGCAGTAAATTGCACAACAAATGTAAAGTTCCAGGTTTTCGACACTATAGCAATAGGTCCTCTTCATGAGGAGAAAAGTCACATCAAGTTTCAAGGAAAACAGGCATGCACCCTACTAGGGTGTAAATGAACAGGGCCTGGATCTCGCTTTTGCTAAATTTTGAATAGGCCTGATCGATAAAAACCTCTCATGAGCCAGACCGTTTACACCCCAACACCCTACCAACCTGGAATGAATTGGCTGGTGTTCACCATATTTCCTAAAGAGTATTATCATATTGTTATGCCCATTTACAAACTCACTAAACAAGTTAAGTTGTGTGCATTAAAAGTGGGCATAAATCTCACTGTGAATTAAAATTCAGACTCATAGTAGACTGCAGGAGTAGACATATGTCTCTGTATGTCCATCACCCCATGACTTATATGCATTAACCTGGACAGTTCAACCAAGGGAGACCTTTAGTTGGAGGCAATCCAAGATGCATATCAACTGGATGGTCTTAACAGGGAATTTGAAACATTAAACTTGGAAACAATGTTTAAACTTGGTGGCGGGAGACACTTAGTTGGACACATCCAAGATGCATATCAACTGGATGATCTTAACAGGGAATTTGAAACATTAAACTTGAAAGCAATGTTTTTAAACTTGAAATGTGGCGAGATGCTTTAGCGTAAGCCAAACGAGCAGAAGCTATTAAATGATACTAATAAAAGTAAATAATAGGATCAGTTTAACAAAAAAAGGATAAATATAGGAAATTATGAAAATAAAAATGATCTTATCTGCATGATGTTTTAAACTGTTGTTATTACTCATTTGCCCTATAACATCGACTAAGGGTCAGGGTGAAAAACAACAGAAAAGGAAACTAATTGACGTTTTTAAGGTACAACCACCTGAAATTGACACCACCAGCATACGTGAGGAACACGCCTCTGACACGGCATTAAAAAGGTGCAAATAGTGTGAATCATACACCTTTTCTAAAGCCTAGATGAATGGATATATGCCTCATGAGCTTATTTGGGGAAGCCTCGCCCTAAGGCGAGCCTCAAGACGTAAGCCTCAAAAGCCTTTTAAAACACCACTTAGTGCATATAGTTGAACACACTGTCGATTAACCATGCTATTACGGTATCGACCATATCATGCTGACACTCCATATTTAGTTTCGGCAACATGTACAATGAAATCAAACCAGCACAGAAAGTATCGGAGAAGAAATACTCACATGAATTATCAATACAGGGCAATTGACCAATGGAATTTTATCAATATTCTGCACAGAGAACAAATGGGAACTCGTTAATGAATAAACACTTTCACAGAATTATCATCACTAAAATGAAGAAGCTTCAGTTATTATCCACATAACAGAAAAAGAGACCTTATATATGTCAAACCAGTATGTTCGCTTCGCTGGGTATATGACCCGTAGGCCAGAAAGGATTGGACTGTGGAGCACCACAGCTCTCAATCGAGGCAACCGGGTTGCCAAATCCAAAGTGGGTCCACTACCAACTGACTGCCCATACAAGATTATGTCTTCCTCCTTCGATCCATAAGTCTCTACAATGCATCTATAAGCCGCCTCAATGTCCGCATAAGTGTTTTGCTCGCTCGGCTATCAGTAGCGAGAAAAAGCACAAATCAATAATCTACTACCTAATTAAACTGAAAAAAGAAACTTAATTCAATAAATCTTGACAAAGTTCCATACCTTCCCGGAAGACTGCCCGTACCCAGAATAATCGTACCTGTAAAGCATAAGAACCAAAGTAATGAATTCAAGAGACCTTCAAATGAGAGAAAACAACCATAGATTGGATTTAGGAACAAGTTTTAGATTCAAAAGTCTCTTAAACTCATGTAATCTTCTATTACTAAAAAAAGAAGTATTATTTTACCATCGTAAGCTAAAATTTTCAAAAATTCAAAAATTTGAATCTGTGAAATTTGTACTAACCCCATTAAATTGACACGGAGGTGAACACTAAGCTCCGTAAAAAGCTCATACATCTGCCCTAGATCAGCAGCGTTTCCATGAGAATACAACACCGTCAGCGACGCGGACGGATTCTTTGCATACATCGCAACTATCTCGTTTCCTCTCTTCGTGCAGAGCTTCAACACATCTACGTTATCTTTCTGAGGAACGTCGGAAATCCTCAATTTTCCGGTCAATTTGTCGACGAAGAGCTTATACGAAGGCGGATTCGGTGGAAAAAAAGCCAATTTTGCAGCCACCGACGACTGTACAGCTCCCATTTCGAATAGAAAATCAAGAAAAACGCAAAAATGCGATCTTTTTAGTTTTTTATTTTTCCTATCAAATTGGAGGGTGGAAACGGCGTCGTAATCTCACTTTTTTGCATCGAATGCAACCAAAGTTCGTCGATTGCGAATTTGCAAGGAGAGAGAGAACAATGATTTGGGATTGGAGATGGGAATTTAGGCTAAGGTTAGCGTGTTGGATTTCGAGCAGATAGGTGGTAATGGACTAGGGTTATGAATTTGTAGATATTTGTTGGTTTTGGCAGGGCTTCAAGAGAGTGATCAGACAAAGACAGAGAACGAGGGATTTCCGGACTCCATAGAGGCACGTGGCACACTCGAGAACACTGACTGTACGGATGTTTGACGCGAAGCAACACACCAAAAATCAGCCAGATTGGTGATTTCTAACCGTTTGATTTAAGTGTTTTTCCTGGGTTGATTTTCAACTGGGATTTTAGCAGGGGTACTGAGATCCAACAGTTGAATTTTGGTCTGTAGGTCCACCTGGGGATGGGCCAAACCTTTCGTATGGACAGTATCCTCTAAGAGTGTGCCAAATGGGAAAACACAATCAAGAGGCTTCACCAAAAGAGAGAAAAATCTTATATTGGCACTTTGAACGTCACGTGGGGTAAACGTGAGTGTCATGTGAACGTCGTGTGGCAACCCAAGTTTTGGCTTTGAAGTAGTAATAGATAATAGACAATGGATATAATTTCAATTGAAACTTAAGTAATTAAAATTCAACTACTTTCTAACCAAATAAATAATAAGTCTACTTATTAGATGGTTGGGATTGGTAAAGATGAGCAAAAATATTAAATAAGATGATCATTGGATCGGAGGTCCCACTGAAAATGAAGTCCACATTTAATAAACTATTTTTTTGTTCTTGCAGATAGCGATATTTAATGAAGTATTGGGCAATGTTTAAAGGAGGCCGTTTTAACGGTTTAACGGACTGGGGGCCTTACCGTTTAAAAGGATTGAAACGGCCAGGGGCAAAAATGGAAAAAAAATTAAAAAACGGAAAAAATGGATTTTAACGGTTTTAACAGAAAAAATGGTGCTGAAATTCAAAATTTGAAATTTAAAGAAAAATAATAATAGAATTAAACGAAAACTTAACGGATTTTTTTTCAAAAAAAATCAGAATTTAACGGCTGTTAAAAAAAGAAAAAAAACGGCCGTTTAATTTAAAGCGTCAAAACGCGTTTAAACGGAAACGGGCTTGGGTTGTTACTATTTAAACGGCCGTAAAAACCGTTTAAACAGCCATTTTTAAAACCATAGTATTGGGTGCCTAAGTTTTATTTTTTTTATAGGAAACTAATAGTGCACTGCCTGCAACGAAGTTTTGGCTTTAAAATTGTAATAGATAGATAGAAAACTATAACCTAGGCCCTGCTTGGTTCACTGCAAATTGAGTACAATGCACAAACTTGCTACAATTTTAGGATTGAAAGTGATTAGTTGGAGGTTTTCAATGAACTGCCCTGCAAGTGGGGTTGACAAGTCCTTACAGAGCCCTTAACAAAATAGATGCAAGGAAGTGGAGCCCAAAAACTGCTGCAAAGCAAGTGCATTGTGTTAGCTCAACATTTTTTTTTTCAAAAGAAAAAATTAATAATAATAATAATAACAACCACCGTGATTATTTTTTTTTATTATTATTATCTTTTTATTTCTTTATTTTTAGTTTTATAAATTTCACATAGAAGATGAATCAATGGCTGATTTTTGGTGAGGATGATCTCTTAGGCGAAGAGATCATCCTCACAAAAATTCAAATCATTCCGATATTCATAAACTGGTTTGGAAGTCGAAGAATTATGGATTGTCTATTTTTACCGTGCAACTTGAAAACCACATTTGAGGGGGTTAGAAATTTCAGAATGTGTTGATTTTTTGTGGGGGTGATCTATATACTCACCAAAAATCAGCCATTGATTCATCTTCTAGGTGGGTACACTAAAATGGTTGTCCCTCAGATCCCGACCCTTTTTTATATAGCTGGTCGGGGTCCCCTAACCCAAGCTTTCCCCTCCAAAACAACAATAATAATAACAATGATAATAAAATAATAATAATAATAATAATTATAATCAACGTTTAAAGGGGGCCATTATAACGGTATAATGGACTTGGGGCATTATCATTTTTTCCGTTTAAGAACCTTTGTTACAAATTTTAACACTCAAGGGCAAAAAGGAAAAATAAAGGGGAAAACGGAAAAAAATGGTGCTGAATTCAAAATTCAAATTTGAATAAATTAAAATAACAGAAAATAACTGAAATAACGGCCATTTTTTAAAACAAAATTTTTCAGAAAATAACGGTCGTTATAACGGAAAAGAATGAAAAATAATGTCAATTATAACAAAAATAAAAGCCGTTATTTTTAAGTCTTTTAACTGTACAAACGTAACGGGGGAGGTCCGAATCCGTTATAACGGCCATTTTTAAACTATGATTATAATAATTATAATTAATAAGAATAATAATAATGAAATCAACAATCATAACAATAATATTACAATAGTAATTTTATTGTGCATTTTTTTTTGTAAAATTAAAAAATAAAATAATCCATTGCATTCATTTGCAATGCACTACCAACCAATCAGCTAAAATTCATTTGCATCTATTTATATGGCATGAACCAAACAGTTGTAATTGACCTACATGGCAAGTGATTGCAACACAATTCATTGTATTTGCACTAAAGTGCAAAATGGACCCAAGTGCAGTGAACCAAGCAGGGCCCTAATTCTTACTTTCAATCAAACCTTAAATAATTAAAATTCAACTACTTTTTAACCAAATAAATAAATAGTCTACTTATTAGATGGTAAATAATTAAAATTCATCTACTTTCTAACCAAATAAATAAATAGTCTACTTATTAGATGGTTGGGATTGGGAAGGATGAGCAAAACTTGTACCTCATAGGCCTAAATTATTAAACAAGACTAATTAATTCATATTTCATAACACCATTATACTAATCATCAGATTGGGAGGCGCCGAGGCGGGAGGTCCCACTGAACATGCAGTCCACAATCTCATTGATCTGGAATAATCTGCATAGTTGAAAAAATGGGCCACCGTGACATAGTTGCAATGTTATATAATGTGGATTGATTGGATCGATCATGCCACAAAATGTATAAGCACTAGACTGATCGGATGGTTAATGTGAACTTTATTGAGCTAGATGCCTAGAACACACAAAGTTATATGTTATTGTACGTCTGTTTGGTCAAGTCCGAAAAGTTAGGAGTTCCGATAAATTTGTGACCTAAGTAGGGACGTTTTGGTGCATCTCCCAATTTTTCCCTTTGTCCATCGTTTGAAGGAATCATTTCTAAGAGCATCTACGACCCTACCCTGTCCTAAACACTCAAAGTAGGGTAGAAAAGTTTGTTACTTTCGCTAAAACTTTAAAAGCTCTTTAAGGGTCACCTTAAACTCCACTACTGAGAGAAAATAGAGATGGACATTGGATGGAATTAATAAAAAGATGGAGGAGAAAGGGTGAGAGGAAATATTTTATAAGGCTTAAGCTCCGGTTACCGCCCTAGAATGACAGGCTCCGGTTACAAGACACAACATGAGCCACGTGGCACACTCGTTAGAGGACTCCGACCTTATGGATGTTTGTCCATTCCCTAAGTGGACCTACAAACCAAAAATCAGCTTGATTAATGATTTATAGGCATTGGATTGGACTTATTTTCATGGGTTGATCTCAACTGTGGGAATATGAGCAGTATTTGAAGTACCAAGACCAATGTGTAGAAATCACTAATCAGGTTGATTTTTGGTTTGCAAGTCCGCTAGGGATTGTCCAAACATCCATACGGTTAGAGTCATCTAAAAGTGTGCCACGTGGCTCATATTATGTCTTGTAACTGGAGCTTGTCATTTTAGGGTGGTAATTGGAGCCCGACCCATTTTATAATCTCACCCCAAATCACACCCTAACTTCAGTGTAGGACTCCCTAAAATAGGGTGGACCTTGGGGTAGGGTTGGCAATGGATTTTTAAGTTTTCCACCCTATTTTAGGGAAGGGAAGAGACTTTAGGGTAGGGTTGGAGATGCTATAATAAGAGTTGTGATGTAACAAGGTAAACTCGACGCCTTTTGGCGAAGTATTTTTGTTACTCACCACTGCCATCTGAGCCCACTGACTGCATGAATGCTTTGTCCACCCCGTAGTAGACATTCATACCAAAAATCAGCTTGTTTGATGATTTTTAGCCATTAGTTTTAGTAGCCATAAATTGGTTGAATCCAACATCTAGAATAATCACGCATAAAATGTACTAAATTCTAAAGGGCCATATATTACCAATTAGGGTGGTTTTTCATGTGTACATCCACCAAGGGATTAGCTTAACATCCATGTGGTCAGCGGACTCAGAGGGAAGTCGTGAGTAATGAAAATCACTATACCTAATACCTTTGGCGTTAGGTCTACCTTATTACATATTTCTCCTTCTAATGAAACGTGATCAAGTGGTAAGATGATCATGGTGCGTACAATGTTTTTTCTAAAAAAAAAAACATTATAGCGGCCCAACCCCTTATTTAGAAAATAATGCCTACAATTGAAAAAAAAGGGACTTGGCGTTTTAAAACTCAACTCGACTCGACTCAGAAGTCTATTGAGTTGAGTCAACTAGATGATTCGCAAGTTGACTTAGGCGAGTCACTAAATTAATTATTAAATATATAAGATAATAATTAATAAAATAGTTAAAAAGCATAAAAAAGATAAAAGTTGCTAAAAATATTTAGAGAAATATTTTGGCCATAATATTTCTCAGTTAGGGATTTGAAATGAGAAAAAATTTAATATAATACCTTTTACTTATTTTAGTAAATTTGTGATTTTTTAACCCGCAAGTCAACTCGACTGAGTGGGCTGAGTTTGTGAGTCGACTCGGCGAGCCATTACAGATCGAGTACTAAGTCAAGTCTACTCGAGAAAAGATTGAGATGAGAGTCAACTTGACCGAATTCCAGGTCGACTCAATAAATTTTAAATCCTTGCTTAGCATTATAATGGCTGTTATTTCTTAATGATATTATAATAATAACTCTCCAACCCTGTTACATTATTTAGGAAATAATGTCCAAAACTGAAAAAAGGGGCGTAGCATTATAACAACCATTGTAACAGAAATAACAATCGTGATTTTACTGTTATCGAGATTGTTTAAAATAAAATAAAAATATTAAATTTTTTTTGGGCACAGATATAACTGTTATGATCTGTTATAACGAACACATGATGATAATGTTAACGTTATAACGAACACATTGATAATGCTAAAGTTACTCTTGGCCAGCATTTGAGTATTTATATGTGTGAATTATATAAACTAATGTTTAGTGATTAAAGTGCGATAATTAGCTAAATTAACAGACAACCAAAGACGAGATTAACTTTTTGTTTATGTAAAGTGGATATTGGTGTTAGAATGCATTAAAGGGGAACACTCCATTATTACTCTCAATTATCTCTCTACCTACAACCCTACTCAGTGAGGCCAAAATGGTAGTCATCATTCATTTTCTTTTTGGTCGTTAGCTTGCATGGGCCATCCCCTACCTACCTCTCCTTCTTTTTCAATTATTTATCCAACTTTCCCAGTGTTTCCTTGTTGAGCTGTGATTCTATAAAGTAAGTATTTTGTCTTACAAGGTAAGTCCTTCAACCCAAGGTTTAAAGCAATGGAAAGTTGGGTGTGGGTGCCGTATTTTCCAGTAAGTCAAATATTGACACGTGTCACTGGCTTGGCACGTACGGTTGTGAAAAGATGACGCGTGTTGATAGATAGCATGCGAGAGTAAATGCGCCGGAGGCATCATCAGGAGCCATAAACTGCCCCATCGTGTCACGCAACTTCTATTAATTAGAAGTGCCACGTGTCAGGATGGAATGATCGACATATTGAGGCAATGTTAACAGAACGCATTAACGTTTCAGCCTTTAATATGTCGGGAAGCATTCAATCTTGCCCGACATATTTATTGTTAATCTCATTGACGAGATCTATTTCAATCTCATCCCGACAAAGTCATATGACTTGTTGGATGCATATATCTCGACAAGGTCAACAGACTTACTTGACAGGATCTATTTCTATCTAATCCCGACGAGGTCAGATGATGTCAATATACTTACTTGACGGGATCTATTTCAATCTCGTCCCGGCAAGGTCATATGACTTGTTGGATGCATATATCCCAACAAGGTCAACAAACTTACTTGACGAGATCTATTTCTATCTAATCCCGGTAAGGTCAGACAAGGTCAACAGACTTACTTGACGGGATCTATTTCTATCTAATCCCGGCAATGTCAGATGGACGGGATCTATTTCCATCTCATCCCGGCAAGGCCAGATAAGGTCAAATGACTTACGTGGCGGGATCTCTTACGTACGAAGTAAGTATTCTGAACACAATCAGTTTCTTAACTAATGAATATTAGCCACATAGCAGCTAGTTGAACTATCATGATTTCGACATCCCCTTGTCCAAATACCTGACACGAAGGATGCCACCTCAGTGTCACTTCAGTTATTTCAGGTATAACCGAATCAAGGAAGTCAAGATCTAACCAGAAGATTCTGTTTTATAACAGAATCCATCCGAGTCATCGTTGACTGATAACAACTAGACACGTGGAAGGTGAGTCACGCCAGTTCTAAGGGTATAAATATGAGACCCTCATAACTGAGGAAATGATCTTGTTCTCCAGATCCAGATAGCCTAAACTATGAGACATTTTACTATTTTTGTGAACCCTGTTACCATTCATAAGCTGACTTGAGCGTCGGAGTCTTGTCAACAGGTACAACCATATCTCATCTGGAGATCATCCTATCCTTCGCAGAGGAGAAATCAGTTTCATCCTGGAGCATCAGAGTCGTTCGATCATCATCAAAATCCGAATCGTCTGACCTCGAAGATTGTGTGGGTTAGATCAGATATTTTTTCCCCACATTGGGTATTAAAGCAAACAGGGGCGGAGCCAGATTTTGTTTAAGGGTGGGTAATATTGTACAAATTTTGTTCCAAGGTGGGCAAAAGGGTACTTTCAAAAAATAAAAAATTTCCTACTAAACTTTTAACTTTGAGAATGGGCAACACCGCTTGGCTCTACCACTGAAAGTGAATAAGCGAGAAGAGAAGTAATCCATAAAGGCGAATACTTTAGAATTTAAATGTTTTAAAATAAGTTGAACTAAAATAATATATAGAATGCAATTTTTGTAAGGCTGAACATAAAGATGATTGACCAATTAAAGTTGACAACTAGGAGATAGCTCATAGTGATCACTTTATTTACCTTGTATCTATTATTCATAAGGAATGAGAGATTGAAGAGGATGTTGCCCGTGGAATTAGAGTATGATGGTAAAGTAGAGATGTGCTTCCAAAGTCTGTGATCCCAATCAAAATAAGAAGAAAATTTTATAAAAGGACAATAAGACCGGTGATGCTTTATGGAGCATAATGTTGGGTAATTAGGAGATATAAATATAAAAAGGCTTTCATGCTTGACTTTTAAAAAAACTTGACATCTTCAGCACCATCTGTACCATGGTTTCAAGTTTTACCAATTTGAGTTCCGGTCCGTTTGTACCTACAACTAAACCTCTTATATACATACTAGGGGGACTCCACATGCGATGCACTCTTAGAGATCACTGTCCATATATGGCTGTTTGGCCCATCCCTATGTGGACTTGCATACCAAAAATTCATCCTGATTAGTAATTTATATCCATTGGATTCTTTTCCGTAGTTTATTTTTAACCGTGGATTTTGGGCATTATATTGAAGAAGTCGCACACTATTAGAGACCGCTGAACGTAAATGGATGTTTGGCCCATCTCTAGGTGGGCCTACATGCAAAAAATGAGCATGATTAGTGATTTCTAAGCATTCGATTGGAGTTGTTTTCATGGGTTGATTTAGAACCCCGCAATTTGAGCATCACTATTTAGCACGTAACTTGATGTACATTTTGTTGGTATTATTTGCATAAACAACATTAAAATAATAATACCACGGATCTAGGATTTGAATTGAACAAAACAATAATATGTAAATAGTGATAAACATATACTTGGATTTGTAAACTCCTCTACAATGGTTGAATGCTTGTGGATAGATAGTTCTACCCCAATTCTCTTACACTTTAGTGATTGGAGCCTTTATCTCTAGAATAGATGTGTGTGTAGGGAGGGGGAGACTACCACCTATATATAGAGAGTAAAAAATGTTTTTTCTCCCATCAAGGAGAATCGATTTCCTAGATGGATATCACCACTGAAGTTATGATATGGTGCATCACGAACCCATCATACTTGATATTAGAGTTCACATAGACCACGCATGTGAGTCCCAATATACATCGTCATTATTATTGAACAACGCACAATCCAATTAATTATGTAAAATTATACATGTGAGAGATCATATTTAATTAATAAGAAAAATAAGAATAGTAATTTTCCAACACATTTTGGCTAATGACAAAACGACACCAACATGCACATCACATTTAATTAATAAGAAAAATAAGAATAGTAATTTTCCAACACATTTTGGCTAATGACAAAACGACACCAACATGCACATCACATTTAATTAATAAAAAAAATAAGAATAGTAATTTTCCAACACATTTTGGCTAATGGCAAAACGACACCAACATGCACATCCATGGACCTTGGACCATGTAATCATTACTCTTTTGATAATGGGTATGTAAGGGAACTTTTAAATAACCTTTTTTGTGCAAACATTGAATTTTAACACGAAGTTGATGCCACATGTCACATTCTTAGAGATCGCTGACCGTATCGATGTTTGGCCCATCCCTAGGTGGACCTACATACTAAACTCATCCTGATTAGTAATTTCTATCTGTTGGATTATAATCTTTTTCGTAGTTTTTTTTAACCGTGAATTTCGAGCATTATGATCTAAAGATTAAAAATCACTAATCAGGCTGATTTTTGTTGCACAAGTGTACCTAGGGATGAGCTAAACATCCATATGGTTAGTGACCTCTAATAGTGTGGCATGTGGCTCATAGTGTGGTCTGTCATCAATGTTGATGATGGACGTTCATCATCAAATGATTTTTCATGGAAGGAGTTCACGTGAATGCATGCGTTTATAGCCAGTTGAAAAGTAAAAGCAGTGTGATGACAAAAAAGTCTTAAAAAGTAAAAAAAAATGAAAGAAGCAAGATAAGGGCATTTTTGAAATATTGGGGATTGGGGTGCGTAATGTAAGAAGGGCTTCTCTTGTTAACAAGTAGAATAGATGTTTGTGATAGAGAAAATGTTTGCTTTCCTTACGTAGACTTCTCCCGCTCCAAAAAATGTCACATGGAGCTCATTTTAGGGCCCATTGACCTTATAAATGCTTGGTCCACATATAAAATATTAGCTTGATCGATGATTTCTAGTAGTTATATATTAGCATCTAAAAATAATGCTCAAATCCAACAACTAAAAAAATACTTTTATAAAACACTAAATTCAACGGCTAGAAATCACCGATTATACTGATTTTTGATGTGTAGATCCATCAATAAGTGAACCAAACATCCAAGAGGTCAGTGGGCACCAAAGAGTATTCCAACTGACATTTTGGGAGGCCGGAGGAGACATCAAACTCGGACTCTTCTGGTCCTGTCAATTTTGATTCCAATTCTTAAAAAGTAATTCCAAAATTGGAGAGAAGTTTACTCACTACCATTGGTTAACAAAAATGCTGACCTTCACACAATATGAGCCACATGGCATATTTTTGGAGATTCCTGACTGCATGGAGTTTGGCCCAACCTTAGATGGACAAACATACCAAAATTGAGCCTGATTAGTGATTTTTAAGTTGGGTTGGCATGAGTTGATTTTTTAATCGTGGAATTTGAGCATCATGGACCATTTTTTTTTTTGATAAGTCAAAAGCTATATTGTGTAAGGAGATCGAGAAGATCTCAAAGATACAAAATAAAGGGAAGTAAGCAAAAATAAATAAGGTCAACACAGAATTTGATCCATCTTAAACACCATGTCACTAAAGAAAACGCCTCTCGACTCTTCAAAGATGCTACCCCAATTATAAAGGGTTGCCTTAATGCTCACTATAACCTCTTGAAGTGTACTTTCCTTGCCTTGGAAAATTCTCATATTCCCACATCCTCACATGATTGCTAGCGGCACCATTTTCCAAAGTAGCTTGCCTCTTGCCGTCAGATGAATTTGAGGTCAACTCTCCAAAACCGCCCCCACCTCCTCCGGGAAGACCCAACTTATATGTATATAGGCTAGAAAGAGCATCCATACCTATCTGGCGAACTCACAATGTACAAAAAGATGGTTAGTGTTCTCTCCACAAGCCTTACACATAACACAAAAGTCCACTAAAATCTACTTTCTAATGATCAAGTTTTCAACGGTAAGAATCTTGTTTAAAGTGGTGAGCCAAGCGAAGAAGCGAATCTTTGACGAGACTTTTGTTTTCCAAAGTTTAAAACACGAAGAGTTGTTAGGTGATGAGGTTGATGAAATTTCAATGCTTCGTAAAACGTATGGACCGTGAAGTTACCCGTTTTAGAATGAGTCCATACTAGATGGTCCTCCTCCGAACTAGTGACAATGTACGAATTTAAGTAGTCTAGCAACTAGCCAATTTGTTCTTTCTCCTACTCAAAAGGATTCCTTCAGAGATCTAAATCCCATTTAGTTCTTGACGGAGAAGTGGTCCAAAAATGATCAACCATTTGACCTTTACGCTGAGAGAGGTAGAACACCCTTGGAAAGGTTTCCTTGAGATAGAGGTCCCCCACCCACGTATCCTCCCAGAACCTAATTTTGGAACCATCACCTAGGGCTAGTCTAGATCCTTCTAACCCCTTATCCTTCGATTTCAAATACCTTTCTATACTCCACAACCGTGCGAAAGTCTATACGGTTTATTTTCATGGGTTGATTTTAACCGTGGGATTGAGCATTATTTGAGGTATAAAGATCCAAAGGTTTGAAATCACTAGCCAGGCTGATTTTTGGTTTGTAGGTCCACCTAGGGATTCGCCCAACATCCATACTGGTGGCGTCCTCTAAGAATATGGCACGTGGTTCATATTGTTGTCTGTGAACAATTTTGTTGACCGGTGGCGGCAAAGTCCTACTCAAAATTTGGCTAACCAAGATTGAGTAAAACTTTGATGACACCGCGATATGAGCCACATGACACACTCTTAGAGGACTCTGACTGTATGGATGTTTGGTCAATCCCTAGGTGGACCTACAAACCAAAAATCAGCTTGATTAGTGATTTCAATCCTTTGGATCTTTGGATCTTTGTATCTCAAATAATGGTTAATAATGCTCAAATTCCCATGGTTAAAATGAACCCATGAAAATAAATCCAGTCCAATGCCTAGAAATCACTAATCAAGCTGATGTTTGGTTTGTAGGTCCACCTAGGGATTGGCCAAACGTCTGTATGGTCAGAGTCTTCTACGAGTGTGCCACATGGCTCATATTGCGCGCTGTCATCAAAGTTTTACTCACCAAGATCAAGTAATGTGAGATATCAATTAATTGAGTAACCATTGACACCTTTGGACTTTGGAGCCAAGTGTCTGGTCCAAGGCATAAATAGACTAAGCACCTAGCTGACCATAACCCAAATGAAGATTAGGTCCTTACTCCTTACACTCTGGCTATATTTTGTAGGGACCCAAATGAAAAGAAGAGAAATACGTGACCAAGTAGTGGTGCTCACGTGTGCAATCTTTTCAACTTCAGATCTCCTGAAGGGTGCGCAGTGTTACCATCATCCCTAGTGACTATCATCCATTGTTCTCAATTAAGGCCTCCCATCTCTTTCGTAGGTTCTGCGTAAATGGGACTAAATCTGATAGAGGCGGAGGGATAAGAGCTAACGTGCGCCCATGTAAGCACATCTATGTTATTGTCACGAGTAGGACTTTGCTGACCCCCAATGGTCGGAATATTGGCCACATGGCATATTCTTAGAGATTTCTGACCATATGGATGTTTGGCCCAACGGCCCCAACCCTATCTAGACATACAAACCAAAAAAGGATCAGGCTCGGTTGACAGCCCTAAAATGACATGATTCTGTACAAGACACAATATATGCCATGTGGCACACTCTTGGAGGATTCTGACCGTATGGATGTTTGGCCAATCCCTAGGCGGACCTACAAACCAAAATGCAGCCTGATTAGTGATTTCTAGACGTTGGATTGGACTTATTTTCATGGGTTGATCTCAACTGTGAGAATTCTAGCAGTATTTGACGTACAAAGATCCAATGCCTAGAAATCACTAATCTGGCTGAATTTTGGTGTGCAGGTCCACCTAGGGATTGGCCAAACATCCATACGGCCAGAGTCCTCTAAGAGTGTGCCATGTAGCACATATTTGTGTCCTTTACAGAATCAACAGAGCCCACCCCCCCAAAAAATTAGCCAAGAAAAAAAAGTAACTTATTGACTTTTATAAGCCAAAAAGTTAGTTTTGGATGTCTTTCATATTTTAACTTTTGAAAAATTAAAAATTAACTTAAAATTGAAGCTAAATTTATTAGCTTGTAACTTCTAAGAGAAATTACTTCTAAAAAAGTAGAACGCTCCCAACGCTTTTAATTTCAATGACTGTTTTTGGAGGTAAAAAATGTGAGCATTTGGGAACAAGAAGTAAAAGCACTTCTACTTGTAGTAGAAGTTAATAGTTGATATTTTACCTCCAAAAAAGTCAGAAATTAAAAGTGTGGGAGGCCTTCTAATCATTGAGAAGTAATTCTTATTAGAAGTTAAAAGTTAAAAAATTTAGCTTTAGTTTTAAGTTAGTTTTTAACTTTTCAAAAGTTAAAATATGAAATACATACAAACTAACATTTTAACTTTTTGGCGTTTAAAAGCCAATAAGTTACTTATTTTTGTATTGCCAAACGCTCTCCACTACAAGTAGAAGTGCTTTTACTTAGCGTTCCAAATCGTTCCACATTGGATTAGAGTCGTTTTCATGGGTTGATTTTTAACCGTGGAATTAGAGCATTATTGACCATTATTTGGAGTATAAAGATCCAAAGGTTTGAAATAACTAATCAGGCTGTTTTTGGGTTTGTAGGTACCTAGGGATTGGACAAACATCCATACGGTCGGCGTCTTCTAAGAATATGTCACGTGGCTCATACTGTGGGCGGTCAGCAAAGTTCTACTCTTATTGTCACTACCTGTCATAGCTTTGGTACTATTTTTACTTAAAGTACTCCAAGTTTCTCAGCCGTTGGATCGGTGGCTGACCGGTTGCAGTGAATCAGATGTTAAAGTGCCGTCTCCATGCCATGAACCTCAATGCACACATGCCCATCAATCCTCACCGTCACTAGCAGACTTATCTTGGGTGGGCCATAGCTCCAAATACCTTTTGGTCTAGAGTAGATCTTAATCGCCAATCTGATACTTTTCACCAATAATTTTCCAACGTTGGTTAAACGTGTTTGATCAAAAGATTGACGGTCCAGATTGATGATCAAATTTGCAAACGTGTGTTGTACATGTGTAGGTGCACAGGCTCATGAACAAAATCTGTTTGTCGTCATGTACTCGAGAGAGAGAGAGAGAGTTGAGGTTACGTTTTTAATTTTTATCTCGTTTCGGTGCCAGAAATCTTCTCTAAGATCTATCGGCGTTTAACCAGAAATATAGGTTCCGAGAATCGAAGGTACCATCTCAATCAGACGCATTTTCCGTTTTTTTTTCCACTGATTTTTGTACATTAAAATTTTAATTTCCCGATCATTTCGTTCTCTGTGAAACCATACAATTGGATCTCAGAAGAAAATAGGGTTTTTGATCTCTACAGCAATGCTAGTTTTGTTGCAATCCAAATTTTAAGCCTTTAGGGTTTTTATTTTTATAGAAGAAATCAGCGATTGAACTGGAAATTTTTGGTTCTGAGAAAGATGAATTAGGTTTTGGATTTAGTAATTCAACAATCGTCGTAGTTTTAGCGTTTTTGAGGCTTAGATTTCTGAAACCATGGATGGAGTTGGAGTTTCTGAATCTGGTGCTGGAGAATTGGGGTTCCCTATAGCGAAAAATGAGGTTTTTCGCGAAGATCAAGTAGTATCAACGGGTGTAGCTGGATCTAGGAACACGAGCCCATCAAGCCGACCTGGTTCGAGGAATACTAGCCCTTCTAGCCGAACTGGATCGAGAAATACAAGCCCTTCCCGGCAGAAGGTGATCAAGACCAAGCCCCGTGGCTTTGACGAGGAGACCACTACGTCATTTGGTAAAGCTGTTCATCCTGATGTTCAAATGGAAGATAATATATGGGCCATGTTACCAGAAGACTTGTTGAATGAAATCCTAGCTAGGGTTCCTCCGTTTATGATCTTCCGGCTCCGATCGGTGTGTAAGAGGTGGAATTCGATCCTCCAAGATAGTGGTTTCCTTAAATTTCACTCACAAGTGCCATCACACGGTCCCTGCCTTCTTACATTCTGGAAAAACTCGCAGACTCCACAGTGCTCGGTATTCAGCTTGCCATTGAAAACATGGTACAAGATCCCATTCACGTTCTTACCCCAGTGGGCATTCTGGTTAGTTGGTTCTTCAGGTGGTCTTGTTTGCTTCTCTGGACTAGACGGACTGACTTTCAAAACCCTGGTCTGTAACCCTCTTACCCAAACTTGGAGGACGTTGCCTAGCATGCATTATAATCAGCAAAGGCAATTGATCATGGTTGTTGATCGGACTGACAGATCATTCAAAGTGATTGCCACGAATGATATCTACGGTGACAAGACATTGCCAACTGAGGTCTATGATTCGAAGCTCAACACCTGGTCCCTTCATCAGATAATGCCTGCTGTTAACCTTTGCTCCTCAAAGATGGCGTTTTGTGATTCCAGGCTGTATCTAGAGACCCTTTCGCCACTTGGGTTGATGATGTATCGATTGGATATGGGGTACTGGGAACACATTCCTGCTAAGTTCCCTCGCTCTTTATTGGATGGGTATCTGGTTGCAGGAACACAGAAGCGATTGTTTCTAGTTGGAAGAATAGGTCTTTATAGTACTCTTCAGAGTATGCGAATTTGGGAGTTGGATCATGTGAAGATTGTGTGGGTGGAGATAAGTAGGATGCCACCAAAGTATTTTAGAGCGTTGTTGAGGTTATCGGCAGAGAGGTTTGAGTGCTTTGGGCAGGATAACCTGATCTGCTTTACTTCGTGGAATCAAGGGAAGAGTCTTCTTTATGATGTGGATAAGAAGGTGTGGTCTTGGATTGCTGGCTGTTCCCTTCATTCATACAACAGCCAGGTCTGTTTTTACGAGCCAAGATTCGATGCTTTCATCCATTGAGGAGGGTCTTTGCTATGTGGATTGGTTCTTTATTGAGAGGTTTGTGAGGGTTCATCATCATCTTTGCTTTTCTTCTCCTTTTGTCTCACCCCTCTACTCCCCACCCTCACGTGACGTATCCATGAGTTAGGATTTCTTTGGAGTGTGAGCTGGCTGGCATACAGTCATCTTCCTCACTTTGTCTTTGAGATCCCTATAAAACTCTGTATGTATTGGAAGTACAGCCCATGAAAGCCTCCTTCTGCGGGAGTTTCTTCTTCATAATTATGTCAAATGGACCTCATTCAGCCATGGACATGGCTTGGGTGCTACTGAAGTTCAATTCTTGAACAAGGACTGGGCTTAAATGCTATACATTATGTACGAGGATGTCTGGGAAAGAAGATAAAAAACATGGGGTTTTATTCAAATCATGTATACTATCTACAAATGTTCAACACAATGTAAGTTGCCTATTTTAAGGGTTTCATGCTTCCTTTTTATCTATTTGGTGTTGTGATGATTCATTTATCTATTTGTTGCTGTCACGGTGATTCATTTGTTTAGCCAACTTTTTACAACTCTTCTCATTCGACTGGGCTTAGGACCGACAATGCAAGGCTAAAGCACGACACGAGCAGAGTTTTTATGTAGCTTAACTATCTTGTTTCATTTGTAGCTTATCTCCCTTTCTTCTTTCTTTCCTTTGATTTGCTTTTATATAATTTCACAGACACTTGTGTGATTGTCATAGGTGATCAGCTTTGTGATTGTAGTGGCTTAGGGGTTCATTCAAATTTTTATCATCATCTTTATTCAAGTGTTGACGAATTTCTTTATTGCGGGGAGTCAAATCAATAATCAGACTGACAGGAGGATCTTAACTGTATCCAACTTACAACTTGGAGGACTGAAAATTTTTTTATTGGTTTAGCTATATCAGATTGGTTGGAATATGCTCCATCCGAGTGGTGTCCACCACAGTGGGTCTGTGTATGTTGGTTCAAGGAAGTTTATCAGTGTTGTGAAACATAAATTTTCTATATTTTGCTAAAGTCATTTGGTGTCGGTTTTGGTGCCAGACGGATTCATGATTTTAGCTGTCCTGCATTGCATTTCGATACATATTGGAAGGACACACCCTTCTCTTATGGCCATGACATATTTTTTGAAGAATTTCCCATTGACATTTTATTTTGGGATAATCTATGATTTGAGTCACACAACTGTGAACATCTCCTAGGGAAAAAAATAAATCTGACTGTAGTCATCTGATCTACTGACTTTTTTCTGGACTGTAAGTAATATTGCCTGAATGTTAGAAGAAGGCAATACTTTGGACTACTACGATTATTGAATTGGTTTATGGGGCCATTGACTGGTTGGTTGCTTGCATTACCCTGCTTGCCGATCACCCACATGTGGGGTTATGCAGCTTCTAAGAGTACTTACATGGGGGGAACATTTCCTCGAAATGTGAACTAAGGGTTGAAGAAGGATCTGTTGTAGGATTAGGTTGCATTTTGAAGGAACCAACTATACCTTAACCTTCTTCTTAAGTACAAACTATACCTTGACTAGTTACTCTGCTACGGATTTTATTTTTGATGGACCTGCTGACATTACTTCATAATGTAATGAGTTGTGATAATACCCTCTTGGTTGAAAAAAATTCAACCTCTTCATTTTATTCTACATAATATAATTAGAAGTCAAAATTTGTCTTTGAATTTTACGAAATGTGGGCATGATTGTTAATCACAGGTGCTCTGTTGACTCCAATAAAGTCTCTGAGGAATATTGAAATCTTCAGAATCATCGATGAAGCTTGGTTGTCTTGTTTTTGACGAAAAATCTTCAAAAATCAATGGTAGACTTTCAATCTCAGATCTTTGCAGGTGATTGTTTGATCACAGGACTTCAACATGTACCTCTTGTAGAAGATATTTATCCTGCGTGGAAGCTTGGATAGGTTCAGCCTTCTTGGACTTTTTCGACATGAGTAGGTGTAGGTGGAAGTCCTTTAAAACTGATTCTGCGTTTATCTTTCTAAAATATATAAGCATGTATACTTGAATTGTATACAACTCTTCAATGGAGCCATTTTCCGAAGTCCAAGTTTCATAATTTAATTCTATTAATTTTCCCGATACATATTGGGAAACATATTTCTTGCAATTGGAGGGCTCAATCATATGATTAGTACATTTTTTGTTGTTGTAATTTTGCACCTCGTTTGACATTTCATGTCTAATGAAGACTCGGACTTTTTTGACCAGGTCGAGAGGTCAGCGCCGGGTCAACGGTCAAGAGTTAGGTCATGGGTCAAGTTTAGTGATTGGGTTGGGCTCTAGTTTCGGTGTGTGGGTTGTTTTCCTTTTGTGCTATGGGCAAATGTTGTACCGAGATGAATAGGCTTATAGACTGTTAATTTAATATGTTAGGTTGGGCCAAGATTTTTGGGTCTTGTTGGGGTTGGGGCTTAAATGAGATGGGCTCGATTTCACTCTTGTAAATCCCAGAAAAAAGTAGATGTAGGTTATCATCTTCAATCTCGAAAAGAAAACAGAGGTGAGGGTTTTGAGAAACCCCTACCCTCTTCCAATCCACTTGTTTGGATTATGTCCATTGATCAAAATAATTCAGACGATAAACGGAGCAAACTCTGGTATCGATGATGTTGGCCACAACATACGGCAATGGCTAGAACTCTTATGATTATGAACAACGAGGATCACAAGAAGGAATGTTTGCACAAAAATGACTTGCTGAGATGAGCAAACTATGGTAACAACGATGTCGGCCACAGCATACCGCAATGGCTAGAACTCTTATGATTATGAACAACGATGATCACAAGGAATGTAAGCACAAAATTGACTTGCTGAAACTTTTTACGTTTGCATGATTAGTCGGTTGACTTGCTGAAACTTTTTACGTTTGCATGATTAGTCGGACGGCTTGCTGGAGGACGTACATAATCTTCCAATGGAAAACCCCTTTGATTGAAAAACACAACTCAACGATCAAGGTTTGTTTGTGAAATGTGATGCAACAATGTGGTTGCAATGCTGTGTTGTTGTTCAGATAAAGCGATAGGGATTAGCAGGAGGCGAGGAGTTCTGGCAATGGGCGATTGCAATGAGACATGTGAAGGGTGTATGTTGGTGGTGTCAAGATGCAGTGGTTTCTAATGGTGATGTCTTGCAGTGGCGAGGACGTCCAATAGCATGGCAGTGGTGGTTGATGGTAGTAGCGGCAATACAATCAATGGTGATGGTCCACAACAGCATTCACGTTTTTAATGGGAATATTACGATTTGTAGCAACAAGGTTGTGTTGGACGACATTGATGGGTAAGTTCTGTTACTGAATTTTTTTTTAATCTCTCAGCGAGAACTACACGATGGTTCAAGTCAAGAATTCAAACGAACATCTGGAACTTCGCTCTGATACCATGGTATTGGAGCCTTAAGACTTGGAAGGTCGCAGTTTCTAGTCTCCAGTGGAGTGTATTCCTGCTGAGGGGGTGTGTTAGTGGAGGGTCCTTGTGTTCCTGTGCACTTGTTGTGTTAGCCCGACGACCTGTTGGTATACATAGTTGTTTCGCTTTTCTCCAATAGGTCAATCTTTTGGGGATAAATGGTTGTTTAACAGACGGTCGGGCAAATAGTGTAATGGGAAGTGGAATCCACCAGTTATTGAATGGAATCTACCACTCTAGTGAAGAATTATTCCTCACAACATGGTGTCCATCTCAATTCAAACTAATTTCATTCATTCTAAAAATAAGAGATTACATGTGTATTTATAAAATTCCCTAATTAGTGGATGCAATGCACAGCCTAAGAGATACCAATAGGAGTAGTGGTTTGTTTCTTGGTACATCTTTCTTTTTATATTTGTGCCAGCTGGCGGACGCTGATTGGATAGCAGTCGGTTGCGAATTCGCTGTAGCATCTGTTGGCTATGATGGCATTGACGGCTTGGGTCGGATGGAATGAGTCCCAGAAGATGTATTGGTCTCTGTTCAGACATGGTGGCTGCAGGGGAAGGCAGCTAACATCCCCTCCAAACCTTCCACTCCCACAGCAAGCTTTGTTTGGTACGGTAAACCCTACAGCGTCACAACATCAAAGGATATAAAGTAAGTTATCAAAACCTTGCTTGATAGGACTCTGACTCAGTCATGTCTCGGAATAAAAGGTGTTCAACTCGGACTGAACTCCGAGTTGACTCAGGCTAGGTTCTCATTATTAAAAAGCAGAATAGGGTGTACTAACCGTAGTTAGAAGGGTTGTGAATCATGTCGGAGAAGACATCATATATGTTCTGGTAGACAAAGAAAGAGCCGGGGAGGGTGGCATTGAGCGTGTTCGACATCGGGACGAGACGATCGTTGAACAAAGTGACCAAGTTGTTGACCCTCTCGACACAACCATTGTCGCCACTGACCATTGATAGCTGACTTGGTATACAACCGAGCGGTCCCATCCCAACCAGTAACATCTTCCTTGCTCCCAATCCATACAATGTCTGCAGAGAATGTGGTTAGCTTTAAATTTGTATGAAATGTAAGCTGTGGAAAAACATGGGGATTTTGGGCACTATAGATCTCGTTTCTACCTTGAAAGTTTGTGTTTGTTTCTTCACTGGTAGTAAAATGTGTAGGTAAGAATGGTGCTGAATCACATGACTGGAAATCACCAACCAGGCTGATTTTTGGTGTAGGTCGACTAAGGTGTAGGCAAATGTTTATGGTGTCAGTGGGCCCAGAAGAGTGCCACGTGACATTTTGAGGAATATTTGTATCAAAATTTTGATAAAATTCTGTATCATAATTTTTATTTTCCGTCGTAAGTGTAGTCATTAGGGTTTGTTGGAAGAAAGAATAAATCACACAAAGATGCAATCACACGAGGGCTTAGCTTTCCACTCCACTATCACCTAGGTGGTTTTGGAGTATTGTTTAGGTTCCTAACATTTGGTGTTAGAGCCAACCTTGGAACTCACTAAAGTAAAAACGAAAATAAGGATACCGGAAAAATGCTGGATACCGACTCCACTATGCTAGGCAAAAGAAAAATACAATACATAACATAACTAGGTTAGGGATCACCGGATCTGCGTTCAGCCCGCCCCCCCCTCCCAGATGACTTAAACATTAATTTTGACTAAAATACTTAATTTAAGGCAGAAGACTAATGACCATATCAATGAGGAGGAATGTGCAAGTCGAAGGACAAGACAAGAAATTTCATGTATTCATGACAGCCTAGAAGAACCATCAATGTTGCAACTACTTTTAGAAAAACGGGTTCCACATAGTTCTTGGAGGCCCATTTTTGTGGGTTTACAAACAGGCCAATAAGAATTAAAATAAAAACTGGAAAACAGTTTCCCAACTGGGAAGGGTATTTTTGTCCAATGAAATGGTAGGCATTGAAGAAAATAATTGCTTCATCTACGGAGACCCCGGTCGATAAATTTCAGACCATCATATCACTTTTAATTTTCAAGAATCTTGTGATATGGGTTGGTGGTGGCATTGTCATGCTGTTTTTTTTTTATGTTTTTGGGGTCACTCTCTTCAACTTTGGATCTGTGACCCAGGTCCAACTTTGGATGGGTCCCACCAATGAGATCTCTAGGTCAACAATCAATTGAATTAGCAGATCCAACCATCTTAACCATCCTATCTTCGTGGACTGTCGATAAGATAGAATGAATAAAGACTGTTGACCTAGGAGATCTCTACCCATTGAATGGTGGATCCTGATTTCCTTCACGTGCCCCACACATACATCTTATGTACATATTATGCCTAACTAAGTTTTTAAATATTTTCTCCAAAGAAAAAAAAATGTAACAAGCTATAAGTGACAATTTTTGGCGTCAGCTAGTGCGATTTTTGTTACTCACTGCTGCCCTCTGGGCCCACTGACCGCATGGATGTCTAGCCCACCCCTTGGTGGATATACACACAAAAAAATGACCCTGATTGGTCATTCTAGCCATTAGATTTTACTACTTTTAAGTACTGATTCTAGCCGTTAGATTTCAAACATTTTTTCGGGTACTAAAACAGAAGGCTTTAAAATCATTAAACAAGCTGGTTTTTGGCATGAAAATGAAAATGAGAAAATCTACCAAGGGGTGGATTAAATTTAAACATCCATGCAGTCAGTGGGCCCAGATGGAAGCAATGACTAACAAACAAAAACGGTTCTACCTGACGCCATTTGACGTCAGGTCTACCTTGTTACCTCACGATTCTTAACTACAGTAGAGGTTGGTGGGTTTGATCAAATGGACAGCATGTGGTGCACCAGACCCGGTCGTCAGGACCGTACATTTAATGTAGCGTCTTCTGTGAGTAAAACTTGTGTCACAAGATGTTGTGACGGAAGCCGGTCACAGCACACAATACGAGCCACGTGGCATATTATTAGAGGATGATGACCGTATGGATGTTTGGCAAGTCCCTGGATGGACCGGTACACAAAAAATCATCCTGATAAGTGATTTCTACCTGATTCGATTGAAGTTATTTTCATGGGTTGATTTTAACGGTAGGAATTTGAGTATTATTGAGCGTTATTTGGGTGCAAACTCCAAAGGTTGTAAATCACTAATCAGACTGATTTTTGGTTTGTAGGTCCACCGAGGGACTGGCAAAACATCCATACGGTCAGTGACCTCTGATAGTGTGACACGTAGCTCGTATTGAGTGCGGTGATCGGCTTCCGTCGCAACATCTTGTGACATAAGTTTTACTCGTCTTCTGGCGTAGACCGTACCACCCACAATTTATGGAACTTTGACGTATAGATGATCACATTGTTTTGAGCTTTCCAAGCCTCAGCTCTTGATCCACCGGTTTAGCTTGCGCCACCGATATGTATTTTTGTATGCTATGGCCCATCCAAGACTGCTGCCTGGTGGTCCTTGTTTTAATGAATCCATCGGCCACATTTATGATCTGATACCTGATTCTACCAACCATCATAGAGTAGGTTCCACCATTTCTTTTTCTCAAGTAAATTCCACTAATTTTTGAAAAAAACAAAATAAAAGTAAACGTTGATCATTAAAATGGCTTAACGGTAGATGACCCATTTCGTTATTTTACCAGGGAATTTTAACCGTAAAAAAACAGTATGTATAACGGCGTGTTACCATAATAAGGACCGCTATACTCGACCTTATATTGATTCACGACAAAGAAGCGTGTCGACCAATACAAGCTTGAGTACACTTATTATGGCATCATCAAACAAGAGGATTGAGTCGGAAAATTACCGTTAATTGTTGAGCGAAGATTCTGATTAGGAGATCCGCGAAAGCTTCCCCGTTCAAAATTCTGCTTGTCGTGTACATATTGGGAAGGAGATAGTTGTTGATATAGTCATTGCTACCGATATTTATGACGAAAATGGATCTTGCGAGGTACTCCGATAGCGCCGCATTGCTCTCAAACAGAGGTGGTAATTGCAACCTCACAGTTTTCTCAAACAACAAAATTTGCCCATTAAAAGATATCCTCCCCCCCTACATATAGAAATTAAGAAAAAAGAAGGTTAATTAATTATTAATTATTTATTATTTTTTCAAATAACCTAGGATAAAATAATAGATAACAGACAAAATAACCACCGTTATAACACTAAGCCCATTTTTTTGGTTATAGGCGTATTTTTTCTAAACAACGTAATGGGTTGGCCATTACCATTATAACAGTCGTTACAACGGTTTTTAAACCATCGTAAGGATCATCCAATTGGACACTTCTGATTGATAAGAATATGATTAAAAAAAGAAAAGATTGAATGTTTTTGATTCAACTTAAAAGTACGCGAGGACTAGACGACTCATATATCCCAAAGGGTCGGACTCGAGGGACCCCATTTTTTACCCCCACTTTGGCGTACCCACATAGACGATGAATCAATGGCTGATTTTTGGCGTATCCACATAGAAGATGTGGGTACGCCCAAGTGGGGGTAAAAATTGGGGGTCCCTGGCGTCCGACCCTATCCCAAATTAGAGACTATAGTTTTGTGAGTTAACGGAAAAAAGGAAAACGGTAAAGAGAGAACATCTGTCATTTGCGTTGTATGAGGAATGCTAGTAAGCAACGCATTAATGGCATTGCATGGTTGCAGCTCCCGTACAAGACCAAAAAAATGTATATTTTAATGCATGGTGTGGTTTTTGAGGTAGTCTCTGATCTTTTAGTGGGCCTGCATCTGAGCAATGCCATTAAAGCATTAAATCACTTGCTTGCTAGCATTCCTACCCTTGTCCATTGACCGTTTGATTCAATAGATCACGGTCCAAGAGGGAAAGATAAAATAGTCGTTGTCTCGTGGACCATGATCTCTTAATTCCAACGGTCAATAGCCTCAAACGCACATACATTTGTCCTGTTTCTATTCCCTTTCCATGATTCCATCGGACAAATCTATGATACAGACTTCTTATTCCCTTTCCATGAATCCATCGGACAAATCTATGATACAGACTTCTGTATATCAAAATTTTGATGCAGAAGCCCCTCAATTTGCCACGTAGTAGACTCTTTCGGACTCACTACCCCCCTGAATGTTTGACCCACACCTTGGTGGACCTACATACTAAAAATCAGCGTGATTAGATATTCATAGCCATTGGATTTGAGAACTTTTTCATCATGGGCTTAGAAACAACTCATAGGCAGGTTCATAAATCCAATGACGAAAAAGTGCTCAAATCCTATGGCTAGAAATCACCAATCAATCTGATTTTTGGTGTGTTGGTCAATCATAGTGTGGGCCAAACATTCAGGGGGCTAGTAATAGTATCTTTCTTTGTTCTAATTAGAGTTTTCTTTACGAGTGAAATGAAAAAAAAATTTCATATTTAATCTGAAAAAGATTGAGAAAAGGGGTAGCCAAAATTACATAATGCCTGCCAGTTTCATCAAGGATCCCTGCAGCTGCCGATGCGTAGTTGAGTCCCCTCAAAATATTCGTTCCTGTCGACGTCGGGCTCAGATACGGCGGTATGAGCGGTAGACCCAGTAATTGAGCTATAATTCATACATGAAACACACAAAAAAAGTGAGTATGAACATAGCCCAATTTCAAAAAATGGTAGAGGAAACCAATTTGGTCATGAAAGAGAGAGATAAAGAAGTAGAAATGAGGCACATTACCGCCATAATCGACAACGGTAAGGCCGTTACAAAACCGACCGGTGGGAAAACCGACATCGATCCCATAAGGCTTATAGTTTGCGCGTGCCAAAGTGGGTATATAGTTGTTGTTGCCATCGTCGATCAACGAATCGCCGAAAATGAACATAGCGGGTGCAAGTGGACCGGATTGTTGTGCACCTATATGAACAAACCTGAAGAGGCCCAGAAACACAAGAACCAGTGTTTGGGTAGAAGTAGTTCTTACTCTCCTTTTCTCCATTTTCTTTGGGAGCTCCTTGCAGAGAGGTTGTTTGAATGAAGAGAGATCGAAGGAAAGGGTGTTTATGTAGAGTGTAGAGATTCAGAATGAAGTCACTTCCAGCTACGAGGTGGGGTTGTTACTTGTTACTATCACTTTTACTTATTTACTATCTTCCGCTTGTGAATTTTGTACCTTACATTTCCTCTCCAGTACTATTAATGTTTTTATGTTGAGACATTGATTTGCCCGTGCACCCGACCCCCCCCCCCCCCCCTAAGAGTTGAAAGTAATTTCAACTTGACCAATCACATAATTAAAATGTCAAAATATAGTGTCAAGGGCATTTTGTAATCTCACACAAGGGTTGTAGTTTGCTAATGACAAACATCTATGGGTTGCTGCTGCTTTTTCCAAAATGTAGTGTAGATGTTTGTCGGTATACTACTACATATATGTAGTTTGTATGTCGGGTTCGGATTGGGCCGAGCCTCAACCCTAGCCCAACTTGATATGATCAGATTACCAAAAATCTGGCCCGAGCCTAACCTAAGTTCTGAAAGGGCTAACCCAACCCAATCCAACCCAATGTAACCCAACCCTAACAACGGGTTCGACCCGCCCAAGTTGCAACCCTACTGCCCATATCAAAGATCTATAAGGCTTTGTTTAAACTTCGAAGGGAATGGTTTGTGGTCCGAGTTTTACAAACCATTGTTTAAATTTAGGTTTAAAGGAGGCCGTTTTAATGGTTAAACGGACTGGGGGCATTACCGTTTAAACGGATTGAAATGGCTAGCGGCAAAAATGAAAAAAAAAAAAAAATGAAAAAACGGAGTTTAACGGAAAAAATGGCGCTGGAATTCAAATTTTGAAAATTAAAAAAAAAAAAAGGAATTTAACGGATTTAAAGGTCGTTTTTTTTTTCACAAATTTTTTCAGAATTTAACGGTTGTTTAAACGATTTTAACGGCCGTTAAATTCAAAAACGTTAAAACATGTTTAAACGGTTTTAACAGAAATGGGCTTGGGGCATTACCGTCAGAGCCGTTTCGATACAAATTGGGGCCTAAAGCGAAAACTCTAAAATGGGCCTTTTATATTTAATATATTATTACAAATCATATTAAATTAAAGGTTTAATTCTTCATAATAGTATTACATATCATACATATTGGTCGTATGTATGTTGGCCAATCACTAGGTTGACCTACAAACTAAAAATCAGCCTGATTAGTGAATTTAAAACTTTTGCATCATTGAACCGAAGCAATGCTCAATAATTTCAAATGGGTTCACTGGTGCCGTAATCTGCTGCCCCGTCATCGAAGGAGATGACAGGGTAGCAGATCTTGGCACGTACATTTTGTACGGACTGGTCACTTCGGTCTCATCACACTATCAGATAAAACTTTGATGACCGGGCCTGTCATCGAAGGAGATGACAGGGTAGCAGATCTCGTGTATTTTGTACGGACTGGTCACTTTGGTCTCACCACACACGTACCCAGGTCAGTACTCGAGTGCTTTTTGTCAAAAGACTCACCTGTGTACGTGTGTGGTGAGCACGAGGTATCCAACCGTACAAAATCCAGGTGCCGTGATCTGCTGCCCTCTCCGTGGTTATACAATAGAATGTTGGGTACGAAGTAGTGGCAGAGACAACGGAGGAGTGATTATAGCTTAGTTCAGTCTTCAGACTTCAAAGAGAATGAGTAATGATCACATGGAACAGGGTTAATGGATGTTGGTGCATAGTGGTGTCATTTTTTCGGCCTGATCAGATGGGTATAACCGTTTGATCTATAGACCTTTTTTTTACGGACCATTCCCTAAAATTTTGTCGACAATCCAATAGAATATTCAATGAATTATATAGTTACGATTATTGGACTGGCTCAATCGTGTGGAGTAAATACCCCTTTTAATGCACGTTAGAGAGATCTGGACCCACATTTCATAGCAGTCAAAACTCAGAAGTCAAGCTGATTGGATTGTGAGAAGTTTGCAATCCAAGAGAGTAGAATAGTCGGCCGTACGCGGAGAGAGCAGGGACAAATACGAATGCAATAACGTGCTGCGCCCTAGTTTGAAATCTGGAGAGGAGGATTGTGGACGTGGACCTGCAAGGTCTAGGTGCTAAACTGCAGAGGGTCTTAAATATCCATCTGCAGCTGTAATTTTATTCTGAATAGATTTCCATCACCATGAAAGCTACATGCTTGGCTTGCAGGATGTGGTATGTGGGGCCGCAAATGGATCATGTTGCCTTAATGATCCCACCCAACACCAGATCTGGATCAAGGTCTTGAGTAATTGATTGGGTATGGGGTCTGGAAATCGTGATGACCTATCGGATCGGTTCCAGACCGATCGACCTTAATCCGATCCAATAATGACCTGAGCCCGATATACACAATTTTTATTTTAATCTACCGTTTAGTGAGTTGTCTATACTCTATAGACTCTATACCAAGGTTTAAAGGAGGCCGTTTTAACGGTTAAAGGGACTGGGGGCGTTACCGTTAAACTGTTTAAATGGCCGTTAAAACAGATTGAAAAGGTCAGGGGCAAAAATGGAAAAAAAAGAAAAAATTAGAATTTAACGGAAAAAGTGGCGCTGAAATTTGAAAATTTAAAAAAAAAAATAGAATTTAACGGATTTAACGGCCATTTTTTTAAAATTAAATGGCTGTTTAAACGATTTTAACGGCCAAACCAATAAAATGTGTTTAAACGGTTTTAACGGCCATTATTTTCGTTATAACGGCCTCTTTTTATATCATGGTCTATATGGTTGAAACGATTCTCACAAAAATCAGTCCATTCTGACATTCGTAACCTCATGTGATAACTGATAAGTAACAATGGAGTGCACTAAAAAGTTGGAGCAAAAAAATGCTTATACTTTTACTCAACTGTCAAAATTTCTTCTCTACAACTTGTAACAAAATCATAGTTTAAGATAACGCCCTTTTAAATCTATTTGTTGGTTTGCCGTGTAAGTGGTATCTTTAGAAAGTTCTAGTTGAGAACTTTCTAATGATATCCATTATCTGAGTTAGGGGAACGCCACGTGAGATGCAAGTGCACCTTACGCGTGGCAGCACCTTACACGTGGCAGACATTTAGAGACCACTGACCGTATAGATGTTTTTTCCATAGCTAGGTGAACCTACGTACTTAAGAAAAGTCATCCTAATTAACAATTTCTATCAATTGGATTAGTCTTTTTCATGGTTTATTTTCAATCATAGATTTTTAGCATTACTATTTAGCACGTAGTTTGAGGTGCATTTTTGGCCAATGATAACACCATGCACGTGCCACTGACCGTATAGATATTTTGCCCATCTCTAGGTCTAGGTGACCTACCTACAAAATTCATCCTAATTAGCATGAGTTTTGACACCATTACTAATGGGCCATATTATGAGCCACGTGGCACAATCTTAGAGATCACCAACCATATGATGTTTTGCCCATCCATAGTTGGACTTACATATCAAAATTCATTATGATTCGTAATTTATAATTGAGTCTTTTTATTAATTTATTTGTAATTGTGGATTTTGATCATTATGATCTAAAGGTTAACAATCAGTAATCAAGTTTATTTTTGTTACATAAGTCCATCTAGGGATGGTCCAAACATCTATATAGTTAGTAGCCTCTGGTAAGGTGACGCGTGTCTTACATTGTGAGTCCAATGTTTCTAATCAAAGAGTTTAAGTACACTGTCAGGATACAATAATTACTTGCACAGTTGAATTAAAAAACGAAAATATTGAATGATCAAAACATCATTGTAAATTAAAAAAAATTGAAATAGCCAATTTTTATCAAAATAAAAGAACTTGGGGGCATATTAGGAATACAAATTTATTATACTTTTTTTAACATTGAATGAATTGCAAGGTGACGTGTGCTGGCAAAGTGACGTGTTTTTTGGCACCAAAAAGATCGAAAAACCCTTCTCAAGTAAATAAAATGAAAACAAACAAAATTAAAGACATTTGTGGGATATTGGGGTTTAACGGGAGGCACGCAAAATAAGTAGAATAGATATTTTAAATTTTAATTTAATTATAATTTGATATTTATATTCATGTACTACGCAAGGTTTCCTCTTATAGTAAAGGGTTCGATAATGAGCACTTGTTTTGGGCGTTTACCTTCCAGCATCCCATTCCATCATGTACAGGTGGCAGTCATTGAAACTGCAGCTGGACCTCTTTGGTCCGTCTGAGCTGAATCACAGGCGCACTTTTTTTTTTTTTTTTTTTACGGTACACAGGTGCTCCCAACTTCATACAACGTTATACGATCCGTGGGAAGCATCACGGGGCACCATCAGGCGTGTGTAATGACCAACTATTACACGCCACACGGCAAAATTTCCTACGAAGATGAAAGCATTTAGATGGTTTTTGATTTCTACCATGGTTTTTCTTTTTCAACGTCGGTAGAACCGACTTACAGTTCTACAGGGCCACCCACTAAAATATATAGTTGGAGGGCACGCCCTGCCCTCGTGTTTTAAACTCTTAAATTCTAACCTTAGTTTATTATGTTTTTATTATTGGTCGGGCTCCAGTTACCGCCCTAAAATGACAGGCTCCTGTTACAGGACACAATATGTGCCATGTGGCACACTCTTAGAGGAATCTGACCACATGGATGTTTGGCCAATCCCTAGGAGGACCTCCAAACCAAAAATCATCGTGAATAGTGATTTCTAGACGTTGGATCTTTGTACCTCAAATACTGCTCAAATTCCCACAGTTGAGCTCAACCCATGAAAATAAGTCCGATCCAAAGCCTATAAATCACTAATCAGACTGGCTTTTGGTTTCTAGGCCCACTTAGGAATTGGCCAAACATCCATACGGTCAAATTCCTCTAAGAGTGTGCCACGTAGCTCATATTGTGTCATGTAACCGGAGCCTGTAATTTTAGGGCGATAACTGGAGCCTGAGCCTGAGCCTTTTATTACTAATGATGATGGGTTAGTGATTCAACGTACTGAATCACTTGCTCATGTACCTCGTTTTATGATTTATTTATTTTCTACGTGACATTTAAGCTGGGACCGAATCTATGACTTAGATCACTGCGTCCAAACCAAGAGGTTTGAATCATAGTTAGGGAGTAAAACTTCTGTCACAATGAAAATCACAGGACACGTGGCACACTCTTAGTGGATGATGACTGTATAGATGTTTGGCCAGCCAGTCCCTCAGTTGACCTCTAAACCGAAAATCAGCCTGATTAGTGAATTCTATGTGATTCGATTGAAGTTATTTTCATGGGTTGATTTTAACGGTAAGAATTCAAGCATCATTGAGCGTTATTTGGGTGCAAAGATCAAAGGTTGTAAGTCACTAATCAGGCTGATTTTGGTATATAGGTCAACTGAGGGACTAATTAATAAGAGTGTGCCATGTGGCCTGTGATTTTCATTGTGACAGAAGCATATGTGAGAAAGCTGTGATAGAAGTTTCACTCATAGTTAGCAATTTGGAGTGGCAAAAAAATACAGTATCGCGAAAGAGTACAATTTTGGTTTGTCATTAAAAAGTACGTGCCAAAATATTTATAATTATAAAATTAGTAATTTTGTGTCTCATAAAATGATTTTTTATTTTCAAAACTGAATACTCAGGGAATAATTTGGAAAAGTTCGTGAATTATTTGAGAATAATTCAATCATTGTAAAAAATTCACGATTTTTTTTCCAAACCTACGAATAGGAAGCTGTTTGGTTAGTTTTTTATGTAATAATTTGTAGATTGGGCGAAGAATTCAAAAATTTACAATGGGCTCGACCACATTTCTAAGAGATCAGTGTTGGTATACTCGTTCGGATGAGACTGTAGCACGTCGTTCCATATGTTCAAGCCATTGATGTTAAAATATCCCCATGAATACAACACAAATTTCAAACAAGATCAATGATATCAACCATTCCTTAATTTTTTTTTTTTAATAAATTTTGAATTGGAGGTTTGTTTTACTTGTTATTTTTTTATTAAGTAAAAAGATTTTATTAGTTGTGGCTTTTAGAGGCTGAGGGAACTTACCAAAAGCCTAAAAATTACAAATTATTACAAGGAGAAATTTTTTGCATACAAATAACAACCCCATACAACCCAACCGCCTTCCCTTCTAATCCCTCCCCCTTCTAATCAGATCAGGCCATTTGAAGTCGATGTCCTCAAATGAAACGCCGGCTTTCCCTTCCTCGTACAACTTAACCCAAAAAATATAGTTCGTGTTTATATATTTTTACTTCCTTTTTCAACCACTCCATATCACATAAAGGGTTATTAGACTTCAATAATCAAGGGGGTAGCAATTCTAAATATTTTGATTATTGCAATAAACCTATAAGCTTGGCAAAGGTGAAGTTTGGAGATAGAACAATTCCTTAGCGAGGCCTATCAAAATAACCCAATCAACGACACCCTTCTGTGTGTGTGTGGGTGGGTTGGGGGTCTACATCTTTCCTTGTAATTAACTAGCTACTGGGTGGCCGGTGCCCATGGCACTCCCCAACAAAGCATTTGCCAAAATCGGGTCCACTGTCCAGTAGTGGGGGGATAAGATCTTCTTTATTGAAGCCTATAAGAGGGGGAGACAACTGAGTTCCCTTGCTATATAGGCATGTGGGCCCCACTTCAAGAAGTGGTCTTGATTAATTACTGTGACTTCACCTTTGCAGTCGCAACACCCCAAGTTATCACAAAACTTAATACAAACAAAGCTCCGTCGGCACAGTTTGGAATGAGTTGAGCTAAGGTTAGCCAGGGGTAGCCTCCACTACTATAAGAAAGTGTGCTAAAGGCAATTTGGGAACCTGTGAATCTCTTCTCACTTTTGCATCTCCCGTGAAAGTAATACAAACGCTGTGCCCTAAATATATGTTTTTATGGGAACTAGAGTTTGCTATACTATAAAAATGGAAAATAACCCAAGAAATTTTTATCCTGCCTTTTTTGATCCATGCCGTTCTGGCACTTACAGTTAAGCGCCACCTGTTCTGGTTTAAGGTGGCACTTAACTGTAGTTACCTTAACAGTGGAGAAAAACAACTACAGTTAAATGCCAACTTAACCCCCAGGACAGGTGGCACTTAATTATAAGTACCAGAACGCCATATGAGAAAGAAATACACCTTCTCGCTGCATGCATGGCAAACACCCGTATTTTACTTTCCACAATATCGTACGGCTCTACCCTGACATTTTCTAGCCAACCCAAAAAGCCACGTTCAACTTATCAAGCTTTGAACGCTGCTTTCTTGGGGTTTCCCCAAGTCCAGTGTACTAGTACACCCAAGAACCAAATATATTATGAAGATAATGGAGAAAAGGATATGTTGGAACCCTAGCTTTGACTGGGGTTTGGACTCTATAAAACCCATCTTCTGGTTTCCATCTTTCTAGCTTCTCTTTGTTATTGAAAAAACAAACATTCACAAAGGAAGGAAGGAAGGAAGAAAGGAAGACAAAGATCATGGTGCATGTTTTAAGTTTCACAAGCTTAGTACTAGGGCTTCTCTTCACTTTTTTTGCCATAAGGGACTCGACAGCACATACTCAACAAGGTAGATGCCCATCTTCTTCGTGTATATATATGCAGCAAATGAATTTTGTTAGGAAGCTTAAAGTGACTGTTTCTTACCCATTTTTGTAGCTGTGGAGACCACTACGGTAGCAAATGGAAATGGTGGACTTGCTGCGACTGGAAGGAATGCTCTGTCTGTTGATCAGGTAGGTTGACTATCTCATGATTAATTGTTCTTGTCATCAAAATTATTTGGGGAGGTTGTTCTCCTAAACCAAACATGTCAGCAGGAACTTTTCCTTGGTTTTCAAGCTGCCGCTACTACTGTTAGAAACAAAAGACTCCGTGGAAGGAAAATGATGGATAATCTTTTGATGAAGGAGGTGAATAAAGAGGAAGGGAAGGGTATAAATGCTTCAAATAAGTCATTTGGAACGTCACCAAAGAACATGAATGATCAGGTCTCTCTCTCTCTCTCTCTCTCTCTCTCTCTCTCTCTCTCTCTCTCTCGCTCGCTCTAAAATTAATTTGATCTTTTTTATCTTAATCCCAGAATAATAGCAAAATGTTGAAGCCAAAGACATTGAACTCTGCTAGTAAGGAAATTCCAGGGAGTGAACCACTTAATCTCCTAACGACCAACCAACTCAACTACCAAGACTCGAGAGCCGTTTCAGCTTGTGGCAACTTGGAATACTGTTCTTCAAGGACAAAAGAATCAGCCTTTCAATTAGAATCTCGTCACGACTCTTTTCGAAAAATTGAATCACGAAAGCTTCTGCGGGCTGCTAATGAGATTGTGAACCTGATGCATAAGGATTACAATGGAATGAGTAGGCCACGTCTCAAGCCTCCGATCAACAATCACGTGCCTGCTTTGGACAAAGACTGTGTGAAACCCTAGTTAATTAGGTTTAAGCTCATAGGTAAGCCTGTTTTTAAGGAGATCAGTAAGTCGGCGAAGGCGGGTTTTGAACCCAGGTCCATGGTATCATCACCCACAAACTTTACCAACTGAGCAAGCTAGCATCTTCTAGAAACACAATGTTGCTGACATTAAATATGCCTTTATATATTAGTCTTTGTTTTTTTAATAAAATTAGGTATATATGAAATGCGGTTAAGCATGTAACCTAACAATGTGAGCTCTAGCTCCGCTGTAGTTAAAGAAAGTGACCGTCGTTTCTTGGGGCTCCATGAGACGTAATATCCAAGAAACTGACTGTCGTTGAATCGTTCTATGATACAGAATTCTGTAGAAATCTTTGAAAATGCCACGTGACACACTCTTTGAAGCCAACTAACCCATGGATGTTTGGCCCACACCTTGGTGGACCTACACAGCAAAAATCAGTCGAGATAACTTGATTTTTGTGTGTGTTGGCGATCCAATCATTCATGGGTGGTCAATTGGCTTGATAAAGTGTGCCATTGGTGCATTTTCAAGGGCGGCCACAACTCCGCAACGAAAGGGACCTTTTTGGCGTATTGGGTATTCATGCGAAAGTTAATATTTAAGCAGAAAAAGAAATATTATTATAATAAAGAAGAGGAATGCTAGCAATCAAGCAAACAACGAAAACCGCACCTTGATGTAACATAGACTGGTGACCCAGCTGACCCGGACACGGGTTGAACCAGTGACCTAGGGTGGTCCACAAAAGGTGGGGGCGGGGGGCAAAATAAAACATTGAGATTTGCTAAGTAGGGGTAAATGAAACATGAAAAGGTTGGAAAAAGAAATAAAAAAGCTTGACCACATGAAGAAAACTGCACCCTCGATCCTTGGACCATCGGATCCTGTTCGGGTCTAATGGTTAAAGTGGGTCAAGTAGGGATAGGTTTTGATTTACCTGAAATTACAAAAATCATACAAAATACAATTACTAAACAAGTACATGGACACAATACACCAATTCGACAATTACCCATCTCCATCAGAGTCGATATTTACCCATCTCCATCATGGGTACGCACGGTAGTAGAGTGAAAGGGAGAACGAGAGAGCAGAGATGAGCCAAACCACCCACTTGAGGCTCGGTAGAAGCGAAAGCTCCACTGCCAAAAAGAAGGCGAGCACTGCGAAAACAACGCCTACTTGTTCCAACACTCTAGCTGTAGTCGGAAGCCTAAACTGGAAGAGAAGACCCAGAAAGCAAGAGGAGAAGGCCAGTAAGACGGCGAGAGCAAGGAAGTGGAAGGTCAAAGGAAGGTTGGATTGACTTTGTAAAGAGAGAGCAAGAAGAGTAATAGATGTTGGAAAGGAGAAACCAATCACCATCTTTCCCCATTCTTGATTCGAATTGGGGTTGTGTAGGGTGGGGATGGGAGGTGCTTGCATCTCGACGTCAGAAACAGACGGTGGTGGGCATGTTAACGAAAAGAGGACTTGTAGATTTTCGATAGAGAGAGATATAAAGGCCTTAATATGCTTTCCAATCTCCATAATCCTATGTGTTTCCAAAGAAGGAAGGATTCGCTTGGTTTTGGTCCTTATGGGTGTTTTTCGGATAACGGTGGGTGGAGCCGTGGAGGCTGACGAGTGACGGCAATACTGAATAGGCTCCTATATATTAGTTGCCAAGTCATCTCGTGCTTGTTCGAAGTAGCATCTTAATATAATATTATAATACCCAAAAATATGACCCTTTATTGATGAGAACAGTCATTTGGCGTTGCCTCACAGCCACCGCGGATGCAAAAGGCTAAAACACTCATTTTCATATTCATAAAGTAAAGTTGAGCCGGCATGTAAAGGGTAAAACAGTCATTTGAGTATTAATACAGTTGCTTACAAACAAAGTCGTTTTGAGCAAGGTTTAAAAATCGGCCGTTAAAAATAACGGCCATTATAACGGATTCGGACTTACCCCGTTACGTTACGCACCGTTAAAACACCCAGAAAATAACAACCTGGACAAAAATGTGAAAAAAATGGCCGTTTTTTTTCGTTTTTTAAATTTTGAAATTCAAAATTTTGAATTTCAGCGTCCTTTTTTCCAGTTATTTTTCATTTTTTCCCACTTTTAGCCCTGAGTTTTTTTTTTTTTTTTTCCGTTATAATGGAAAAAGTGGTAACGCCCCCAAACCGTTATACCTAGGTCCCTTTTAAACCTTGGTTTTGAGTATTAATACAGCGGAAAATTTCATAAAAGAAAATAAATTTAAATGTATTTGCAAAAACAAAAATAAATTTCTGACATTGGCTAAAAAAGTAACTAAAGGCGTTTCTATCTGACAAAATTAAAGGGCTGATAATTCTGCCCGACAACTGAAGGCCGACTAATTAGTCCTTTTAAAGGGCGTTTGTACCTGACAGACGCCCTTTAAAAGGACATTGGACCATTGAAGCATAGAATTACTTATGTCACAATACGAGCCATGTGGCACACTCTTAGTGGGCGCTGACCGTATGGATGTTTGGCCACTCACTAGATGGACCTACACACCAAAAATAAACATTATCAGTGATTTATAAGTGTTGGATTGAAGTTATTTTCATGGGTTGATTTTAACCGTAGGAATTTGAGCATATTTGAGTGCAAACTAATCGGGCTGATTTCCGGTTTGCAAGTCCACCTAGGGACTGGCCAAACATCCATACGGTCAGCGTCCACTAAGAGTGTGACATGTGGCTTGTATTGTGACAGAAGTTTTATGCTCTATGGGAAAACGCCCTTTTAAAGGGTGTCTGTCAGCTTTTAACTTTTGTCAGAAAGAAACGCCTTTTAAAAGGGCGTTGAGTTACTTTTTTTGTAACTGTTAGAAATTAATTTTTGTTTTTGCAAATACATTTGACCTTATTTTCTTTTATGAAATTTTTCGTTAATATAGTCGTTTTAGGAATTTTTAAATGTTAAACACAAGGTTTAAAAGGGGCTGTTATAACGGTATAACAGACTGGAGGTCTTAACATTTTTTCCGATATAACGAAAATAACGCTCAGGGGCAAAAACTGAATAATGGAAGAAACAGAAATGATGGAAAATAACAGAAAATATGGTGCAGGAATTCAAATTTTGGAAGATTTTCAAAAAATCGGAAAATAACAGAAATAACTGCCATTTTTTCCTCATAATTTTCCAGAAAATAACGGTATGTAACGTAACGGGGGAGGTCCGAATCCGTTATAATGCGCGGTTGTTATTTTCGTTATAACGGCCATTTTTTAAACCATGGTTAAACGCATTTGCACATTCTTTTTTATTTTTTATTTTTATTTTGCTTTTAACGGTTTTAAAATGTACTTTTTATTTTTAACCAAACGCCGCAAAACTGTAGGAAACAAATATAAATCAGCATATTGGCCAACCTTAGGCAGTTCAACTGTCCTGTCCCAAAATCCTAATCGCAACCTTAGGCGGTTCAAGTGCATCCCCTGTCCCAATCGCTTCTATATGGAAATTCTGAGACAGAATTATAAATTTCATTATCTTATCTTAATATACCATTATCCTTACCAAAAATATTGAAAAAAAGAAAGAAAAAGTGTGCGAATCGGGATTTTTTAATTTTATTTAGGAATAAACATCCTGTTCCTAATCATGGTTCAAAGTCTGGACTGATCCTTATATACAACAACGACCTCGAATGCCGAGACATCCCTACACTGAGTTGGATCGGGATCCACGATTAGTGATTTCTAAGCGTTGGATTGGAATTATTTTCATGGGTTGATTTTAACCCTGTCAATTTGAACATTATTCACCATTTTAACGAAATTTAACGGAGAAAGAGGGGAAATGGCGCAGAAATTCAATCTTCAAAATTTGAAATTCTAATTTTCAAAAGCCAAAATACCCCAGAATTTAACGGAAATAACCGCCGTTATTTTTCCACAAAATTTTCCAGATTTTAGCTGCCATTAAAACGAAAAAAACAGCTGTTATATATTTTCTAAGTGTCAAAATGGTTCTTAATGTAACTGGCATGGGGTGTTACCGTTTTAACAGCTGTTAAAGGGCTTGGGGCGTTACCATTTTAACCGTTAAAACGACATTATTTTAAACCAGGGTTGAAGCCAAAGACATTGAACTCTGTCAGTATGGAAATTCCAGGGACTGAACCACTTAATTTCCTAACGACCAACCAACTCAACTACCAAGACTCTCAAGCTGTTTCAGCTTGTAGCAACTTGGAATGTTCTTCAAGGACAAAAGAATCAACATCTCAATTAGAATCTCACGACTCTTTTAAAAAAATTGAATCAGGAAAGCTTCTGCATGCAGCTAATGAGATTGTGAACCTGATACATAAGGATTACAATGGAATGAGTAGGCCACGTGGCAAACCTCCGATCAACAATCATGAGCCTTTGGACGAAGACTGTGAAACCCTAGTTAGTTTTGAGCTCATAGTTTGGCCATATAGGTAGAGAGAGAGAGAGAGAGAGAGAGAGAGAGAGAGATTTGGGCTCCAATGTCACCCTAGAGTGTCAGTAAAGCTATATAAATTATAAATACAGAAAGAAATAACCTTAAATATTGACACAACCACCCATAATATAATTCTGTTTCTTCACGTAGACTTATCATCTTATACAAGAAACGCTTCTACCAAAAAAAAAAAAAAAGTGAGTCAACGGTCAAAATGATGAGAGATATATCAGCCCTTTGAGTAAATTAGTTGATTTTGTTAGATTTTTATACAGTGGGAAATGAATGAAAGAATATTGTCGTACATACATATGTAGAAGCCAAGAAGAAAACTCGGAGGGTTCTTCTTGTCTTGCTCTGATAGCTTGCCAAAGAAGCCAAGCAACAAGTCTTTTTTTTTTTTTTTTTTTTTTTTTTTCGGTTTTTCTTTCTTTAACGTGTGGTTTAGGGAGTAAAATTTGTGTCACAAGATGTTGTGACGGAAGCGGTCACAACACTCAATACGAGCCACGTGGCACATCAAGATCAGAGGGCGCTGATGGTATGGATGTTTGGCCAGTCCCTCGGTGGACCTACAAACCAAAACTCAGCCTGATTAGTGATTTACAACCTTTGGATTTTTGCACCCAAATAACGCTCAATAATGCTCAAATTCCTACCGTTAAAATCAACCCATGAAAATAACTTCAATCGAATCGGTTAGAAATCACTAATCAGGCTGATTTTTTGTGTACCAGTCCACCGACGGACTAGCCAAACATCCATACAATTATCGTCCTCTAATAGTATGCCATGTGGCTCGTATTGTGTGCTGTGACCGGCTTCCGCCACAACATCTTGTGACACAAGTTTTACTCTGGTTTAGGGTGTTGTGCTTTTCAGACCCTTGTTAGCAATCATCCCATTAATTCGCGATCAAGGCCTTACTTGGTATCACCCCAAATATTTGTTTGCAAAAATTTGCAACATATTTTTTGCATTTCTAGGTGCTTGGTTGCACCCTACAATTATTTACATAGGTAAATATTTTCCGTGAGTCTATATTTCTAACGATTTGAGCCGCTAATGTTTGCAGCCAAAAATTATTGGCCGCAAACATTCACTTTTCGGCTTGAACTTCCTTGAAATATAAATAATATTTGGCCCCTAGATGAAGAGTAAAATTCACTCACAGCCTGTGATGATTGCCCACAATATGTACCAGGTGGTATACGTTTAGAAGACACTGATCATATGGATGTTTGATCCAAGTTTTAAAGGGGGCCGTTATAATGGTATAACGGATTGGGGGCGTTACCATTTTTCCGTTATAATGAATTATAATGCTCAGGTCTAAAAACGAAAATAATGAGAAAATAACATAAATAATGGAAAAAATGGCATTGAAATTCAAATTTAATTTTAATTTTCAAAAATAAAAAATAATGAAAAATAACAGAAAATAACAAAAAATAACGAAAATAAAGGACGTTTTTCACAAAAAAATCCAAAAAATAATGGTCGTTATTTTCATTAAAATAAAAAATAATGGCCATTATTTTTAAAATGTTTTAACGGTTTATAACGTAATGGGGGAGGTCTGAACCCATTATAACGGCCGTTTTTTAAACCATGGTTTGGTCAATCCCTAGATGTGCCTACAAACCAAAATCAGCCTAATTAGTGATTTCAAATCTTCCCCATTTTTGACACCCATTTTAGCATACCCATATAGAAGATGAATCAATGGCTGGTTTTTGGTGTGGATGATCTCCTCACCATATTGGAGTCATTTTCATTGGTTGATTTTTAACCGTGGAATTTGGCATTATTTCGGGTACAAAGATCCAAAGGCTTGAAATTACTAATCTGGCTGATTTTTAGTTTGTAGGTCCACTTAGGGATTAGCCAAACATCCACACGGTCAGTGTCCCTCTAAAGTATTCCCAATACTCAAACCGTGGGCGGTCAACAAAGTTCTACTCGGACCAACTGATCATTGGGTTCCCGCCCAAAATCAACTTGTTTGGACCATATATCTCATGATTCTTATCCATTTGTTCCGTTGTTTGATTGGTTGTGATCATCCAATTCATTGACATTAATTGTTCGTAGGTGATCTCCATCTATTTTGGATTCATCAAATACTCAAAAAATATTTGCATTGCACCCTCTACCCAAGCGGTGGAAAGTATTTGCAAATGATTTTACGGGTTAATACCAAGCAACAGAAAATGTTTGAAGTTGTAAGCATTTACAAAGCAAATATTTGTATAGGTAAATATTTGCATCCTACAAATATTTACTGGATACCAAGCAGGGCCTAATTCGCTAATTTTATGTTTTTTTCAAGAAATTTTTTTTTCATCCGAATATTTGAATAATTTGGAAAAATTCGATTTTTTTCTAACTCAAATGAATTGAATGTGTTTTTAAGAATTTTTGAAAAATCGTTTAAAAAAAACAACGGGCCAGAACCGTTGTTTATTCCAAAAAAAACAACATACCTAAGTACAATAGATGCCGTTAACCTAGGCCATGGGCCTTTTTGATCCACCATTGACCCGTGAAGGTAAGTATATTTTTCCCCTTATATTCTAGTCCTATTTATACAACTCAAACTCCCTTAACTATCACTTATTTCCCCCTTATATTCTAGTTCCTATGTTTTATTTAGGTAAAGATAAAAAGTAATTAAAACAAAACGTGCTTATTGGTTGACTCAATCTCAAGTAGTATATTGACCCCCTTTCAACATGTACCGAATTTCTAGTAACTATAATACATTGGACTATGGTAGCTATATTATTAAATATATTGATTCTCTTTTAAAATATACTGAGTTTTTTGTTTCCAAAATTTTAAAGTAGAACGTATAAAACACATATAAACTGTATGCCGCATATTTACCGTTTAGTGAATTCTTGACCGAATATTTGATCGGATTTTTGAAACCCAAAATCGAATAAAACTCAAATTTTCCCTTATCGACTTTTTGCCGTACTACGAATTGCTCACAAGGTTTCAGACTTCAAAGAGAGAGTGAGAGAGAGGGAGAGAGAGGGGGGAGGGATGATTCAATGTAATGCACTACAGAAAAGTGATATCAGTTACCCCTCTGATCTTGGAATGTGAACAGTCTTTGTGATATGGTTCAAGGGTTAAGATGGCCTCCTTTGAGTTAGCGAATTAATGGTGTTCATGGTTGAAAATATCAGGATCGCAGACTGCATCGGTGGGTAGATCACTCGTCGCGGATCGTCTCCCTCGACATGGACATGATGTGAGGGTTGAAGAAGAAAAGTGTCTTGTGAGAGAACTCCATTTCGGCCGATCCGGATCACCCGATCCAGAACGGGATTGGCCGAGACTTCGAACCATGGTGGTGCGATTAATATATATTTTTTGAATATTGATTACTTGAGTCAACGAGGATCAATAATCCTTGCCGTTGGAACTCATGCGATTGTTTATTATGGTAGCCAGTGAAGTATTGGATGTTTTCCTCTAGCAGATGTGCTTAATGACTTAAAACTTATTAAAAGTTGAAAAAAAATAATGGAATCGTTCTTTTTGGAGGCACCACGTGACCAAAGCTATATAAATGGCATTGCGGAGTGCGTGTGGATCTTGTGGTGACATATGACCCACACATAATTAATAAGTTCTTGTTGTAAACGTAACGGTTGTAACCGATAGCTGACCGCCGCTTATGTGGCGTCAGTTACACTATCGACATTTACTTTGTAACGGTTCGGCATTTACTTTGTAACGTCCTGATCAAGGGCTATATATATGTGTGTTGATCAATAGAAATATAATCAGATTCAGATTCACAACACGTTATCAGCACGCTCTATCATCTCGTATTCCATCAAGTGTTGAGCGGTAGGCGTGAATCCGTGGTGCTCAACATCATCTATCCACACCAGGTATTTTTTTTGGATTCAACGATTAACAAGCATCCTTGATAGATGACCATTTTGTTTTTAGATCACATGCTTGTAATGTGTGGATATATACCTGTTGTGTGTTGATCAAGGGCTATATGTGGATAATTGCTCTTTCTTCGACTTTAATTATATTTGTGTAAAGAATGGAAACCCAGCAACTATGATGATTTTCACAAATTGTTTCCATTCAAAAGTCATAAGATGATTCGTTTTTAAGGACGGTGATGAATTATTCCCATATTAAATGTTTCTAAACAAAAATCTGAATTTAAGGACATTGATGAATTCTTTCCATTTTGTTTCACTTGGTTTCCTTATTAGTTGGGTTTTTTTTTTTAAATTGAATTTGTTTCTCTTTGTCCTTAATGGTAACATTAATATTTATTGGCAACTCATGGGTATTAAACGGTGTATAGGATTGTATACTCATTTATATCCTAAACACTTTCCTTATTTCTCTATTCATCATATCCAAAATAGTGAGATCTCAGAATTTTCATTAATTGCTCATGGAAGAGGTAAGAATAGAGTTAATTTGTATTTATCTTCTAATGGATGACAATTCCTAATTTGTTTAGATCTTTATATCTCCATTTAGTAGATTTTCTCAACTTTATACTCTTATTGATATGTTGGTAGTCAAATTTTGGGAACATACTGTTTAATTACCCCTCAATCCGAACCGTTCAATCAATGGGACCACGTATGCTAATAACATGTGAGAAAAAAAAAAAAAAATTCGGTAACAAAACCGGGATGGGTTGATCTTGATTCTTGACCCAACATTTTGAAGAAAACCAGTCCAAATTTAACTGACCCGTTTGACCCGGACAGGGTTGAACCGGTGACCCGTGGTGGTACACCAAGGCGTAGGCAAAAACATTCATGGGTCAGTGAGCCTCCAAGTGGTGCCATGTGGTTTTCAGAACGTATGATGATATTAATGTACACATGCTGTACAATGCTATACATGTTGGGATGTTACATGCCCCTTTCCATCATCATAACAAAAAAAAAAAAAAAAAAAAAACATATATTCCAAGAGATAGGGACCCACTATTGGCCCCACCTAGAGATCTTATATATCTTGACCACATGATATTAGACACGTGGGCACACTTGCACGATCAGGGCCCATGATGAGAACGGGTTATGTACAGACTGATGAGTTTTATCATAATGTGCGAGTAGAACTTTGATGATGACGGATTGTCATCGAGGCTGATGACAGCCCATAATATGAGCCATGTGGCATAGAGGTTTTCATGAGATACATAATTGTTGTATAAATGATTGAAAGAATGGTTCAAACTTAAAGTTGGGACTGAGCCACCGAAGCCATATGTTATGCGTATACAAAATAGTCTTGACTTCCACATTTATGATACTTGAATTGTGGTGTAAGTTTTTTTGTTTGGTATGGTAGTATAAGCGGTTAATGACCATTGGTTTATCTCTATTTTCACTTGTAACTTAGTTTCTTGAAGATAATAATCCCGTATTCCACTTCCTTGTCAAACTTTTGATGACCATTTGGAATTATATTTATTGAAAACAATTGAATTGTTGGCTTGACTATGTTTCATTAGTATTGCATTTTGTTTATGGACTAGTGGGTTGCCCGTACCCACAGTATGCCTATGGCGTGGCTGCTCTTGGACATCAACTTCATGCCTTGGGATTTATGTATGCCCAACTCGCATGGGTTTGGGGTATGTACCGAACTGGTCCTCTAACATTTAACATTGGGCTTGGCGTAAGTAATAGAGGTCAGACATAAAAGATTAGGTAAAATCCTATTGTTATTTAATTGAAATATTATGTTGCAAATGTTTGAATAAGATCCACCTCGATGCCAAGAACCTTGAATAAACAATCCAGGCAAAGGGGGACGAATGATGAAATGAATTACATCAACTACTCTACCTTGAAGGTAGATAAGACTCATTTAAGAGGAGTGCAAAGTACCAACCATTTGTCTTGAACTTATTATCTTTTATTGTCTTAGCTATTGTTGGCATTTTATTATGTTACCACTTTATTTGGACCGGTCTTCCCGCCGTTAGGGGGAGGAAAGCTCTTGGTAGAACGGCGAGAACTTACTTGGAATGCTCCAATAAGGATTGACGTCCATGTATGGCAATCAACAAAAGAAAGAAAATTAATGTCCCTGTCGGACAATTAAGAAGGATTACCATCCTTATAGGACAATTTGTTGACATAACAACGAATTAATCATCAATGGTACGCTTGAAGCGTGGTCGACCCTTTGGTGCAATATATGCGATTCTCAGGACGTTGAGGACACATGAACGAATACATATAACTCCAGCAGAAGTCGGAGCTCTTGAAGAGGCCACACCTATAGAATAGAAGAAATATAACCCCAGCAGAAGTCGGCGCTCCTGAAGAGGCCACACCTACAAGAAAGGATAAAACCTACAGAATAGGAGAAATATAACTTCTACAGAAGTCAACACTCTTGAAGAGAACACATTTATAAATAGAAAAAAGCTAACAGATCGATCTACCATCTCCGAACAGACAACCCCCGAAGAGGTACAGGTACCTGTAAATGAAGATATCTCAATAAATTATGTCTGTACGAGAGCAAAGTAGGATCGTGAGAAAATTATTACCGATAATATATTTTCCAGTGGCTTTTACCATCATAAAGAATGATGAGGGTCTTGATCCACGCATTGTCAAAGAATGTTGACATAAAAATAATTGGCCAAAATGAACAAAAGTAATCTAAATAGAGTGAGATTCGCTAGTAAACCCAAAGCTGTAAAAGGACTTGTAGTCCTAACACCCGAAGTTGTAAAAAGGACCAGTAGTCCTAACACTTAAAGTTATAAAAAGGACATGTAGTCCTAACACCCAAAGTTGTAAAAAGGGACATGTAGTTTTAACATCCGAAGCTGTAAAAAGGGCCTGTAGTCCTAACACCTGAAATTATAAAATGACTTATATATTGCCTACAGTAAATAGCTTGTATGCAATCAAACTACTATGATCCTTTTATAAATTAAACATTCCGATATACCTATGCATTTTGATTAAGAAATCAGAAACTAGATTTGCTATCATCGTTGTATTGTATGAACTCTTGAAGAGCTCACAAAAATCTCTGTATACCTGAATAAGGATCTTAGAAAAATATAATTTTTATTTTGGCTTACAAATCGAACATCTCCCTAGTAGGATCCTTGTTCATCAATCCATACACTGAAAAGTCCTGAAGCACTTCAATATGAATAATGTTTGTATCATGCAGATGAAAAGTAGATATATCAAGAGTGAAATAACCAAGTATATTTCACCAAAATTCTTTTACACTCACACGTTCTAGTAGAGCTGTAACATTGACATCCAATAGATACATTCCAATAATAATCTTGCAGATCTATTCATCAAGACGCTACCAATGTCAACATTCAAGAAATTTGGTTTTCGACATCGCTATGCATCAGCTCCAAGACTTTTTCAGTTGACATGCTCAAATCAGGGGGAGCATCAATGAAAGAAAATGATCATATCCTAGAAGGACCTTTGCGCATTGTACTCTTTTTCCTTCACCTAGATTTTTTCCCACAGGGTTTTTTCTAGGTAAGGTTTTAATGAGGCAGTATCAAGCGCGTCCATTACCACCACCCTGATTCGCCGATACACTGTACTCTTTTTTCCTTCGATCAGGTTTTATCTCACAGGGTTTTTCTGACAAGGTTTTAACGAGACAGTTTTCATAAAGCAGCGGGCATCCAAGGGGGAGTGTTGTAAACGTAACGGTTGTAACCGATGGCTGACCGCCGCTTATGTGGCGTCAGTTACACTATCGACATTTACTTTGTAACGGTTCGGCATTTACTTTGTAACGTCCTGATCAAGGGCTATATATATGTGTGTTGATCAATAGAAATATAATCAGATTCAGATTCACAACAGTTCTTGAATTATTAGCGAATAATTCGCGAATTATTTAGTTCAGGGTGGCGTTATTTGTACACGCCTTTTTTTGAGTGACACCCACCTCTTGGTATGTGCAAATAAGTTACCCAAAAAAAAAAATTAAAAAAAAAAAAATAAAAAAAAAACCCCACCACCGAGAGAGAAGAAGAAGAGGTGTGCAAATAAGCTCCAAGCGGCCTCTTCTTGTTGTTCGCGTGCTTGGCCGTCGACTTCGAGAATCCAATGGTGGTTGTTAGCGCAGAGCTGGAATTACTTTTTTCACTTTTGGGGGCCCTGACAACCACTGTTTGATTTGTGAAATCCGCGGCTAAGCGCACAAACACCGAACACTAAGAGGGGTCAGAAAAAGGGGGTCCTTGGAGCCATATCCCTAACTTAAACAGGCAAGCTCAAATGTTACTGTACATTAAATATGCCTTCATAAGTCTTTAATTTTATAAAATTAGGTATATAGTTTTGTGATGTGTTATATATTATCTTCGTAAGTTGATTCAACTGCTTTCTTATTAGTAGAGAAGGCTCTTCTTACACACGTTAAACCATAATATCTCAAAAAATAACCTTATTTTTGCTTCTTTTCTTTTCATTAATTTATTGCTTAGTAGGGGTTCTTCAGTCTTTTGGTGTCAAAGCACATGTCATCCTGGAAGCACACATCAACCTTGCCAAAAATAAAATAAAAAACTTCATCTTCTAAAATGCCTATGTTTTGTTTTAATTTTTCTTCTTAATTTTGTACTTGATATGGGTATCTTGGTCTTTTAGTGTTAAAAGGCATACATCATCTTCAACTCATTCAATGCTCTTCTCTTATTAAAAAAGAAAAATATTTATTTTTAATTTGACTTTCAAATTCTTTCAATTTATAAACATTGTTTCATCTATTTTTTTTATTTTTTTCATTTTATATTGAAGGTACTTATTGAACATCAACGTGACACCTGAACTCTATTCGTAATAATTTAACGATGGTGTCCATTATCAAAGTTGATGACAGACCCACAGTTTGAACCACGTGATACACTATTAGAGGTTACTGACCGTATGGATGTTTGGCCCATCACTAGATGTACCCAATTAACAAAAATAGAATGATTAGTGATTTTTTACCATTGACTCTGAGTACCCCAAATACTACTAGAAATCTACAGTTAAAAAGAAACCATGAAAAAAAAAATCTAATCCAACAGATCGAGAGAAATTACTAATCAAGATGAATTTTGGTATGTAAGTCCAATTAGGGATGGACCACACATCTATATGGCTAGTGGTTCTCTTAGCGTATGCCAGGTGTAAGGTCTGGTCTACAGTGCAAGGCCGGGCCGGGCCAAATTACAGGGTGTAGGCCTTGGCCCGGCCCAAGGCTTGTAGGGGGTCGGGCCTTGGGCCGGTCATCAGTCATGTTTAGGCCCGGTCAATTTTTTAAAATAATGAAGAAAATAAAAAAAATAGACTGTCTGGGTCATTTTCGGGCCTGGTCGGGTTTGTTTGGGGTCGGTTTGGGCTTCAAGGGGCCCAAGGACCTAATGGTCTGGCCCAGGCCCTAGAAACAATTGATCAACTATGACTAAGCTGGATGATGATGAGTTGTAGTAGTAATCTTATCAAGACCGTTATTAGTTAGCAGAACCATTTTGCTTGATAAGTTTAATTAGAAGAACCAACGGTGGGCTATAAAATGAAACTAAAAATTGAGAAGAGGCCTGAATTGAGTAGGGCCGTTAAGACTTGAGAGTGGACCCGACCACAACCTGATTAATAATTGTATCCTATTTGTCCCTCTTTGACCCAACCCATTATATCGATCATGGAAAAAGATTTGGGTTGTAAGGCCACCTGTCGTTGAGCCGTTCTATGATACAGAATTCTGTAGAAATCTTTGAAAATGCTACACGATACTCTTTGAGGCCCACTAACCCATTGGATGTTTGCCCAATACTTGGTGGACCTACACCAGCAACCATGGATTTTGATTCACCTCTAGGCGGCCCTACATATCAAAATCAGCTTCATTAGCAATTTCTACCTTGGGATTTGAGTCAATTTTTGGATTAGTGGGCCCCAAATAGTGTGGGGAAGACTTCAAAGTTTGAAGCCTTATGGATAGGAAATCGTTTTCTTATGACAAATTTGAGATTCTACAATCCCCCCACCAAACTCACAACCCGACAAACTTCCATTTTATTTATTTATATAGCCTATAATTTTGAAGTTTCTGCTTTTCCAATTGCCGTGTGCATGTTACAATCTTTGAGACCGACTAAACCATGAATTTTGATTCATCTCTAGGTGGCCCTACATATCAAAATCAGCTTCATTAGCAATTTCTACCCTGGGATTTGAGTCAATTTTTGGATTAGTGGGCCCCAAATAGTGTGGGGAAGACTTCAAAGTTTGAAGCCTTATGGATAGGAAATCATTTTCCGTTAACAAATTTGAGATTCTACAACCCCCCCTCAAACTAGGTGGCCCTACATATCAAAATCAGCTTCATTAGCAATTTCTACTTGGGATTTGAGTCAATTTTTGGATTAGTAGTCCCAAAGAGTGTGGGGAAGACTTCAAAGTTTGAAGCCTTATGGATAGGAAATCGTTTCCCGTTAATAAATTCCCCAACCCCCCACTCACCACCCCTCAAACTCACAACCCGACAAACTTCTATTTTATTCATTTATATAGCCTATAAGTTCAAAGTTTCTGCTTTCCCAATTGCCACGTGCATGTTACGATCTTTGAGACCAACTAAACCATGGATTTTGATTCATCTCTAGGTGGCCCTACATATCAAAATCAGCTTCATTAGCAATTTCTACCTGGGATTTGAGTCAATTTTTGGATTAGTAAGCCCCAAAGAGTGTGGGGAAGACTTCAGTCTTCAAAGTTTGAAGCCTTATGGATAGGAAATCGTTTCCCGTTAATAAATTTGAGATTCTCCAACCCCCCAACCCCCCCCCCCCACCCCCCAACTCCCAACCCGATAAACTTCTATTTTATGTGGCCCTACATATCAAAATCGGCTTCATTAGCAATTTCTACCTTGGGATTTGAGTCAATTTTTGGATTAGTGGGCCCCAAAGAGTGTGGGGAAGACTTCAAAGTTTGAAGCCTTATGTATAGGAAATCGTTTCCGTTAACAAATTCAGATTCAACCCCACCCACAGTAAACCTTCGATCACAGCACACAATACGAGAGAGCGCTGACCGTATGGATGTTTGGCCAGTCTCTCGGTGGACCTACAAACCAAAAATCATCTTGATTAGTGATTTACAACCGTTAGATCTTTGCTCCCAAAAAAGCTCAATAATGCTTAAATTTCTACGGTTAAAATCAACCCATGAAAATAACTTCAATCCAATGTTTAGAAATGATTGATCAGGTTTAATTTTGGTTTGTAGGTCCACCAAGTGATTAGACAAACATTCATACGGTGAACGCTCTCTAATGCTTGTCACGGCCAATAACCTCACACGTGCTCTATATCTCTCTCTCTCTCTCTCTCTCAAAACTCTATTTCTCAACTCACACGTGCTCTATCTCTTTCTCCCAAAAACTCTATTTCTCCACTCACCCGTGCTGTATATCTCTCTCTCTCAAAAACTCTATTTCTCAACTCTCTCTCCCCTCTCAATGAGCTGAGTCTATAGAGAGATTCCGTGGGTGGGATTCGAGCTGTAATTTAAATTTTAAGCTCATCTCTACCTAGAAATACACCCTCTACTTCACTTTTGTGCTTCATTCCTTCACACTTCTTACTCACGCACGTTCATGAACAAAACAAACCAGTGACCACGGTTTCAATCTTTTGCTTCTTTGCTTCTCTCTTCAATTCTCTCTATATAAAGGATGACGGAGATCCCTAATGGCCAAAACCAAGCAAATAAGATTATGGAGGTTGTAAACAATATTAAGGCCTCTGTATCTCTCTCTATCGACAATCTACAAGTCCTCTTTTCGTTAACAGGCCCACCGTCTGTTTCCGACATCGAGATGCAAGCGCCACTACCCATCGCCACCGTACACAACCCCAAATCGAATCAAGAGTGGGGAAAGATGATCCTTGGTTTCTCCTTTCCAACATCTATTGCTCTTCTTGCTATCTCTTTACAATTTCAATCGAAACTTCCCTTGATCTTCCACTTCCTTGCTCTCGCCGTCTTACTCGCCTTCTCCTCTTGCTTTGTTGGGTTTCAGCTCCAGTTTAGACGTCCGACTACAGCTAAAGTGTTGGAACAAGTGGGCGTTGTTTTCGCAGTGCTCGCTTTCTTTTTGGCCATGGAGATTTTGCTTCTACCGAGCCTCAAGTGGATGGGTTGGCTCATCTCTGCTCTCTCCTTCTTCCTTTCACTCTACTACGGTGCCTTCCCATGATGTCTATTCTATACATTCTAATAGCCACCATTACTTTTTGGGTTGGGGCTTAGGAGCCCCCTTTTTCTGCCCCCTTTCGGGAGTCGTGTTCTCGACCGTGGATTCGGAGAATCAACGGTTTTTAATATCGCTGAACTGGCATCAATTTTTGCAGCGCCAGCTCAGCCCTACCAACCACCGTTGATTATCCGAATCCACTGTCGAGAAAACAACTCCCGATAGGGGGCGAAAAACGGGGCTCTTGAGCCTGGAGATGGGTAAAAGTCCGACTGTTTATTTTTTTTTTTGTGTTTTTGTTGTTGTAATCAAAGATTCAAATATGTCCGAGATGGAGATGGAATGTGTCCGAGATGGAGATGGGTAAGTGTCCGATTTGGCTGCAGATGGTAAATGTCGGAGTGGTGTATTGTGTCCATGTACTTGTTTAGTATTTGTATTTGTAATTTGGCACATGTATTATCAAAACCTATCCCTACTTAGCCGACCGTAACTATTAGACCGTGATAAGATCCGATGGTCCAACGATCGAGGGCTCAGTTTTCTTCATGTGCTCAATCTTTTTTATGGACCAGGCTGTAGGGACTCGCCCTTTTTTTATAATAAAAAGGGTGATACCTTTTTCGCACTCGCATCTTCACTCGTGCTCTCAGCCGTGGATTACGAGAATCCAATGGTGACTGTTCCAAATGGGGTGGGCGAAACATACATTCGGTTCGGTGGGTCCCAAATGGCAGCCGCGACTAACAAAAATGGTGCTAGCTAGCTTACGCTTTTTGATTAAGCAACAGCTTGTTACATCAGTGTTAGAATTTCGAAACATGATGTGCCTAATAAATGCGTTGTCCGATTGCTAGCACACCGCCACCACCAAGATCATCTTATTATTGATCCAACAATTTGGTGGTCCATTTTGTGAAAATAACATTGACGGGTTATCCTTAATGGTTTGATAACGTGATTAATTTTTATGGATCTTTGCATGTAAGTTTCCAAACCATTCTATCCGTGTGATTAAATGAATGGTAAAGATTATTATCCTATCAGGTTGCCTACTGTTTGGAAGGTCTATATTGATGGGCTTGTGTGATTAATCTGACGTGTTTCAAATTGAAACAATACGTGCAATTTTTTTTTTTTGTTAAAAAGTAAACAAATGAAAGTATGGTTAGTTGCCTCACCCATTTGGTTGAGGAGATGCCTCAACCCCCTATTATGTTGTAACATGGGGAGGGGAGGGGAGGGAGGTGAGTAAGTTATATGTACATACCTTTAATGAAAAAAAACCCCCTTCCAACCCTTTCTTTCCTTCTTTCCATTGTTCCTCCCTTAAAATCTCTCTTTCCTTCAACCCTCTGTTCGATCTCCCTTCCGCCTACTCTAAAAGCTATCTTTCTTTCCTTAAAACCTCTCTTTCCTTCAACCATCTGTTCGATCTCCCTTCCGCCTACTCTAAAAGCTATCGCTTTTAAAGCCTCCCTACCAAGACCCTTGTTAGCCATCCCACGTTTAATCCGTAAATTTATTTGTCCGAATCTTTCAATAATTTAAAAAAGTTTAGAAAATTTCAAGCCCAAACGAATAAATCGCGTTTTCACAATTTCTTTTTAAGAATTAGGTTGAAAAAACAACGCACCAGGGCAATCTATCACTTGCGCAGATCTTATGCAAGCGCCCATCCCAAGTGCAACGGAAGCCACTAACCTAGGCCATGGGCTTTGTTGATCACCCATTGACTTCTCATCTAATCCTATTTATACAATTCAAACTTCCTTAGCTCTCAATTATTTCTCCAATGTCAAGGGAACTGAAGTAGAAAAAACAAAAACCGCTTGAACCTACATATATGTGTCCATATTTGATTTCGCCAAAGATAAAAAATAATTGGAACAAAATGTACTTATTGGTTGGCTCAACTCAAGTAGTCCACGCATAAGGAATATTAGAGGCCACCAAAATGGAGTCTAGCATCAAATAACTAAAACAACTGACCGATCTCAAAATGCTACCATGGTCACGATGATCCTATGATGTTGAGTTTTCAACCTAGGAGATGTTCGTGCATGGGACCAAATATCTTGATATGACCTACTGAATGGTGGGATACTGGCCCCTCTTGTGCTTCATATGAGGTCACACACACTTTGTTGGGATCCCAACTTTAACATATTTGAATTGGATCATCGTAGCCGTAATATTTGAGGACCAATCACTACAAGAAATTTGGCTTATAGTGACGGACTTTTAGCGCAGCGAGGAAAAACCGTCTCTAAATAAGCAAATAGCTAGCGACGGTAAAATGCCCAACCGTCGATACATAGATTTAGCGCAAAAAAATACAGTATATATAGCGACGGCCAGATAGAATCCGTCGCTAAAACTATATATAGCGACGGCCAGATCCTGACCCTTGTTATAAGACACATTTACAGACGGTTTTGGCTGTTCCTATATATAGTTTTAGCAAGGGTCAAGTGGTGGCCGTAGCTATAAGTCGGGTTATAAAAAAAAAAAAAATTGGAAACCCCCTTCGCCGCCCTCTCCTCCTCCCTTCACCCCCCTTTGCCCTCTCCTCCACCAGAGTGCTTCGAACACACACGTTCGCCTTCGCCACTCGTCCATCGTTCGTTTGTTGCTGTCGCCGCCCTCCGTTCATCTTCCGCCATTCGTCGAAGCTGCAGGTATATTATGGTTTTTTAATTTTTTTCGTATCTCTCCTTCCCCATATGGCCGAATGGTTGTTTTTACCACTCCTTAGTGGATATATATAGTAAAAATCACCCTGATTCATAAACTCTAACCCCTGTTAGTTTTGAAACCCTCTTTTGAGGGTTAAGGATAAAACCCTTGAAAACGATTACAATCCAACGCTTAGAAATCTCTGATCAAGCTAATGTTTGGTCTGTTTTCTCCAAATTTTTGGTATGTAATCTAATTTGTGGTCTGTAAGTCTACTTTCCTGAAATTTTAAACCCTCCGATCAAGCTGATTAGTGATTTCTGAGAGTTGGATTGGAGTTGTTTCCATCGGCATAGTCCGTGGAAACAGGTATAAAATGACAGGGACACAATATAAGCCATGTGGCACACTGTTACAGGACTCTGACCGTACGGATGTTTGCCCTATCCCATGATGGACTTAGAGCATCTCCAACGCTAGAATGCCAAAAGGCCCTCTCAATTCTATATTTTGAGACAGCTGTACAGTGCCATTTTGCTTATTTTGGTACGGCATGCCCAATGGTGCAATGCTATTTTTGGATTGGAGTCATTTTCATGCGTTGATTTTAACATGAGAATTTGAGCAATAATTGGGGTTCAAGATTGAAAGGTTTGAAACCACTAATCAGGCAGACTTTTGGTTTGTAGGTCTACCTAGGGATTGGCCAAACATCCATACGGTCAGCATCCTCTAAAAAAGTGACATGTGGACTGCTTATCAACCAATCATATGCTGATTTTAGCCATGGTATATTGAGCATTATTTGGGGTACAAGATCCAAAGGTGTAAATAGTCCAAAGAGTCAAAACCAAAAAAGCTGCCATATGCTAAATTATAGCATATGCCATATCCTGTGCCAAATATAGCACAGGATATAGCATATGATATAATTTAGCATTGAGATAACACAGCATTGGAGCACCTGTTTTTGACCCACCGTGCTAAATTTTAGGATAGCACGGTGGAATAGCACAGCGTTGGAGATGCTCTTACAAACCACAAATCAGCTTGATTAGTGATTTATAAGTGTTGCATCTTTGTACCTCAAATACTGCTCAAATTCCCACGGTTGAGATCAGCCCATGAAAATAAGTCCAATCCCATGGTGGACTTACAAACCACAAATAAGCTTGATTAGTGATTTATAAGTGTTGCATCTGTGTACTTCAAATTCCCACAGTTGAGATCAGCCCATGAAAATAAGTCCAATCCCATGGTGGACGTACAAACCACAAATCAGCCCGATTAGTGATTTAATAAGTGTTGCATCTTTGTACCTCAAATACTGCTCAAATTCCCATAGTTGAGATCAGCCCATGAAAATGAGTCCAATCCAAAGCCTATAAATCACTAATCGGGCTGATTTTTGGTTTGTAGGTCCACCATGGGATAGGACAAACATCCATATGGTCCGAGTCCTGTAACAGTGTGCCACGTGGCTTATATTGTGTCCCTGTCATTTTAGATCTGTCAACGGAGCTCGACCCATGCCTTCAATGGCTGACTGATTGCACCTGAGAACACATTTTTGACACCCATTTTGGTGTACCCATATAGAAGATGAATCAATGGCTGATTTTTGGTGAATCAATGGCTGATTTTAGTGGATACTAACCGTAAGGATGTGTGATAGTCAAGTAAAGCTCAACACTATTTATCAGCACCTTTTCCAAGGAAGCTTGCATGTTCACAAGTATTTACAAAATGTTAGAACTCATAATTAATAACAAAGAACTGCTTGCATTAAGGTTCATCATTATGGAATACAAAATATATGTGCTCGTTCTTGTCTCAAGCAATTTAATTAAGGGTGCGCAAAGTCCAACAGTAGATCTGAAAGATAAACCGAGTGGCCGTCTGACGAATTTTTGCCATATACTGACGGTCAGCGGCCGTCGCTGAAAGTCTTTTTTCCTGTAGTGAATATTTAGGTAATTTAGAAACTTTGATGGTAAAAAGGAATGTCACCTTATCTTCTCATTGGCTCTGGATATTGATTAGTACTTGCATAGTATTATGAGCACAATTACCACGAGGATCATATGTCAACGATGTAGCACACGTACTCACTAATTCATATCTTGTCTAATTAAAACGAGAGGGAAGGGGGAGTATTGAAGTAAATTATGCAAGTTTTAATATTGTTATATATTCTAGAGCCATAACTCATATGATTGAAAGATTACTAACTTGAAAATCATTGGATTATGGTAACTATATCACTAAATATATTGTCTCCCTTTTTCGAAGTGTATCGAATTTTTTGAGGTGAGGCATATAAAACGTATGCGCATATTTTCCGTTTAACAAATTTTTGTCCGAATTTTTTACTGAATTTTTGAAACTCAAAAACGAAGAAAACTCGAATTTTTGCCATATTCCGAATTGCTAACAAGGACCAAAACCATTCTCTCCATCTCTCTCATTTCCCCTCTTATTTAATAGTGTGGTGATGTTGGACGTCCTTCAAATTCTGGACCATTTGATTCAAACATAAAGATGATGAAAAGCTACGAAAAGAAATTAAAAAGCTTGACCACATGTCCACATGCATTAAGAGAACTGCCCAGTCGAGCCTTGGTCCATGGGATCCTTTTTCCTGTCTAATGGTTACAGTCGTCAACTGGGGATAGCTTTTGATTTAGGAGCCAAAACACTGAAATTACAAAAAAAAGAAAGAAAAAAAAGTACAAGCCATAACACTGTACACCACTTCGACATCTACAGTACTTGATGTCCATTACACCTGATTTCAGAAGAAGATAACTACTACTGCCTTTTAGAATGTTGAGACATCATGGGTATAGTAGATCAGTGAAAAGGAGAAGGAGAGAGCACAGAGGAGCCAAGCAACCCACTTGAGGCTCGGCAGAAGCGAAACTCCATGGCCAAAAAGAATGCGAGCGCTGCGAAAACAACGCCCATATGTTCTAGCACTTTGGCTATAGTCGGAAATCTCAACTGGAGCAAAAACCCAATCAAGCACGACGAGAATGCTAGTAATACCGCAAGAGTAAGGAAGTGGAAGGTTAAAGGACAATGCGAATATTGAATTTGAGAAGAGAGAGCTAGAAGAGCAATAGATGTTGGAAATGAGAAACTCAGGACCATCTTTCCCCACTCTTGATTCTCTCTGGTAGTAGAAGCCACTCCAAGATTCGAATTGGGGTTGTGTTGGGTGGCGATGGGTGGCGCTTGCGTCTCCATGTCTGAAACAGAAGGACGTGGTGACGATAGGCCTGTTCGAATTGAGAGTGACATAAAGGCCTTAACGTGCTTTGCTATCTCCATCATCCTGTTGCAAATTAAGATGAAGGATTGACTTGGTTTTGGTCCATTTGGATCTTTTCGTGTCTCAGTGGTGGATGGAAAGAAGGGATACAGGTTCTGCATTTATACTCAAGTCACGCCTGCTTTAGAAGAGAGCCATTGACTGACCACCGCCACTGCCTACCACCGCCCATGCAAAAAAAAGAAACACGTCTAAGACTCTAAGCTTTCTCCGTTACTGCCTACCACCGCCCCTGCCACACAAAAAAAAGAATTTCTTAAACCAAAAAAAATGTTTAAACTATTTATAAAAGGGTCGGGCTCCGTTGATGCCGTTGACACTTGACAGCCCTAAAATGACAGGGTTCTGTACAGGACACAATTACGTGCCACATGGCACACTCTTAAGAGGACTCTGACCGTATGGATGTTTGGCCAATCCCTAGGTGGACCTACAAACCAAAATGCAGCCTGACTAGTGATTTCTAGGCGTTGGATCTTTGTACCTCAAATACTGCTATAATTCCCACAGTTGAGATCAACCCATGAAAACAAGTCCAATCCAACGTATATAAATCACTAATCAGGCGAAATATTGGTTTGTATGTTCACCTAGGGGTTGGCCAAACATCCATACGGTCAGTGTCCTCCAAGAATGTGACACGTGGCATATATTGTGTCTTATACAGAATCCTGTCATTTTAGGGCTGTCAACGGAGCCTGACCCTTTCTAGAAACAGAAAAAGACTTGAAAATTTACAAAAAAAAAAAAAAAAAGTAACTACTCCCTTTCAACATTCGCTGGCCCTCTCCCCACCCAAAATGTCTGACAAGTACCCCAGTCCCTTAACTCAACCCTGGTTAAGCCCTTGGTTAGTGGTCAAAAAGGGGTACTTGTAAGACATTTTGGGAGGGGGACATCAAAGTTTGAAGTCCCCCAGGGCCAGCGAAAACTTTCCCACTCCCTTTGAAAGGGTGTATTTCCCTGACAGATGCCTTTTAAAAGGGCGTTTGCCCATTGACCGAGTAAAACTTCTTCCACAATACAATGTGAGCCACGTGGCAAACTCTTAGTGGACGCTGAACGTATGGATGTTTGGCCAATCACAAGGTGGACCTACACACCAAAATAAACATGATCAGTGGTTTCTAAGCGTTGGATTATTTTCATGGGTTGATTTTAACTGTAGGAATTTGAGCATTATTTGAGGGCAAAGATCCAAATAGGTTGTAAATCACTAATCAGGCTGATTTTTGGTTTGCAGGTCCACCGAAGGACTGGCCAAACATCCATACAGTCAACGTTCACTAAGAGTGTGCCACATGGCTCGTATTGTATTGTGGAAGAAGTTTTACTCGTCAATGGGCAAACGCCCTTTCAGCCTTAATTTTTGTCAGGCGTCTAGTGCTTTTTTTTTTGTAAATTTTCAAAAGTCTTATGTTTTTATTCCCCAAAAAAAAAAAAAAAAAAAAACCACCTCCACGTTTTCTTGGCCATGGTTATTTTTTGAGCTTTTAGTGAAAAAAAAAAAACACAAATAGTGAACCTAATGAAAATTATTGTTTAAAAAACAATAAGCCAAATCATGCTTATTTACTGTTTTGGGACCATATTGCCCCTCGATATAGCTCGAGACCTTGTTTAGGAGTGTCAACCCGGCACACTTAAAAGGGGGCTCGGCCCAACTCGACTCTTTGAAAGCGCTAAAATAGACCCGGGACCCATCAGCTTGGCTGGGTTCGCCAGAGAATATGAGAAAAACTACAGTTGTGGTGCCAATCACTAGTACCAGCACAGAGATCTGATCCACCACTACTTCGCTCGTGCTTTCGCGGTGGCAAAATCTGTGGAATTTCACGCGATCAACCCTCCACACCTATCACAACAATTATGTAAATCACTTGCTGTTCTCTGTTGTAGTATCACTATCATGTCACTACATGCCCAACGCCAGCATTGCGACATTGCTGTCGCAACCCACAACCACCAGTTATATACATTCAACGACCCCAAGTGATTGGCTGTCATGTAAACCCAATACTAATCAAACAAAAATATTTCCTTTTTATTTACAGCCTTACAGCTCTCTAATGAACTACTTGCCTAGAGATGCTTATGCTTGCACTGAAAATTACAGGATTCATGGTGTTGGAATCTGTCAGCCCATTTCAATTGGCAGCTCAAGAGCTTGCAAATCAGGCCTTGGAACTGAAATTAGAAGTTTTTCACCTTATAAGGAGTGGACATCCTACCAGAGAAATTTGAATTTTTTTTTTGTTTTTCAGGTGTGGTTTGCTTGTACTCCAGCCATATTGGATTTACACCAGAATGCAATATATCCCTACTGTGAACTGTTTTCTTCTCCTTTTTGTCAATCCTTAGCTAAGATTATAGGATGCCCACCGATCTACTCGGTCTTGGGTTCTCTCGCCCACATTGACCGAGTTGGATCGGACCGATTCAGATTGGGATCGGTGGGCACCGATCCCGAGATTTTCATCCTTGGTCAATACTGCTTTACCTCTTGTGTTGCAATATGATGTCAACATTTTGGCACCATTAGAGTTGTTTTGCTAGAGTTTGAAACCTAGGTGATTGATGTGCCCTCTCTTAACATATTTTTAATAGAGCAAGGGATGTTGGGGTCTTCTGATTAAAGAGAAAGAACTTTTTTATGTTCTGTTTAGGGTTGGTAGAGGATTTGTTCAAACATAGGTAGATGGTGGATTTGTGTGGTCCTACATAAGTGGGAATCTGCTTCTATTATATAATTCTAGTAGATTTGTGGATTTGTGTGGTCCTTGAGAGAGAATCTGTTATATTATATAACTTCAAGCTGCTCCTCTCTCTGTATCCCTCTCATAAATCAAGAGAAAGAAATAAATCCACTTGGGGATCTTTATTTATTTCTCTAGGCTGCTCCTTTCTCTCTCACAAATCAAAAAGAAAGAAATATATCCACTTGGAGATCTTTATTTATTTCTCTGGCAACTACAGGGAGTAAGACCAGTCAATTTCATTCTTAGCTTTTAAGAACGCCAAAATATTGCCCATTTCCATGCCTAATAAACCAGAGATATCACAAGTTTTTGTACAAGCTTTACCAGAGAGGAGTTTACAAAGACTACCACTTGGAGAACCAAAAAAAATAAAATATCATTTAATTTGTTAATATATGATGAAACTTACAACTTCATTTCCAAAGACTTAACTCAGCTGATCTCTCTCAATCCTATCCCAAGATTCACAGCAGATCCAGCAAGAAAACAAACCCAATTGAGCTTCTCCCCTAACAACTCTCTCACAAGATTTAGAAGATTCATATACAGCTCTCATCCCTCTCCTTTTGAGGCATAACAACTCTATCTCCATACACAATGGACTTCCCTGTTCCATATATAGTAACGAATACTCGGAAAGAAACAATTGTGGCTGTATAATAATACCTAAGAACCCTTGGGGTGGGTTGGCTATACAACAACAACAACAAACAAACAACCTCACCATTGGCTCCATAGTCATAAAACCCTGAGTAATAGAGGATCTTCTTCCAATAGAAGGCGAAAATATATCTTTGTCAGCATTTAGGATCAATAGAGGAAGCTCTTATGAGCTTTGTCATCTCCATAAAATAGTAGGAATGCAAACGTACAGGAGACAGGTTGGTCTGGGTCATATTAGAAGAAAGGGTGATAATCAGAGCTCAACTTTCATGTGGCCTGGTGGTAGAGAACCTGCAACCCCAAAATGAGAACTTTGAAGTTAACATCAGAACACTCAGGGCTGCATCAGAGAAGAGGATTCTACAGGAAATCCATGAAGGTTTTACTATTTAATTCTTGACCGTTGAAAGGGACATTGGCGCCAAAGCTCATCTGAATAACATTGTGAAGTTCATCATCCCACACATTGGGTATCTGTAGATAATTCAATAAGATGAGGAAAAATTAAAAAACTTGTAGAAACTTATGTCACACTTAGTATAAGAAAATAATAAAAAGATGAAGACAGTACACCAGGCTCGGTATTTTCAGTCAAATAAGGATTTTTTTTAGTTTTCTGGGAAGGTCACTAGATATGATTAGATGGCTATTGAGGAAAAGGTTTCAGCTCATGGATATTTGCTTGCCTCACTGACTACATTAGTGTTAAGTACTATCTTTAGGTTGTCTTGTTTAGACACATTACAAGACGGATGACGACATTCTAAACGTGCATCAAAGATCACCACACTCTTAAAGTAGCTTAGTTTTCATGCTTAATTCTTGTCTATTAAAAATCAGTTATCCAAAAAGAAAGCACTCGAGCAGCAACATTGTGCATGCTAAGCAACACTGTCAGATAAGAATTCTGCTAGAGAAGTTTCAAATAAAGAGCCAAAAAAAGAAGATAAGTTTTAAGGGTGAACAAGTTTGGTTATGGAGGGAATGAAACCTGAGTAGGCTCCTTATATCCAACATTCATGGCCGTTAGTTGAGAATTAATGGATCTCCGAAGTGTGTCCGAGGGGTTTCCCATGCCAGGAATTCCTGCTTGGATCAAGCCCTGTTGGGATGGATGCAGCTGAGGATGAGCCATACTTATATCTGGTGAGAACCCTATTGTAGATGAGGGGCCACCTCGCGACTGAAGGATCTGTGATGAAGAAAGTAGCAAATAGTTTAGGTGGGTTGGAAATGACACAAAATCAATATCTGTATGCATGTATGCATTACAGTGTGTAGCTTTCACTTACATCTTTTGCGAGGAGCCCTTCTATGTTGAATTCAAGCCGTGGATTCACAGTTGCGAGCTTCATTGATAAAAACTGAAACAAGAGAAGAAAACATTTCATATTTCTCGCCAACAGCTCGTCAAAGGTAAAAAGATCACAAATTGTAAGATGTACAAGATCCTATGTGACGGATGTAGGAAATGTGTCTCTGTTGGGACATAGTACACAATGAAAAACTCTGACAATGTTGAAATGTGTCTTTGTTGGGACATAGTAACAATGAAAAACCCTGACAAGGTTACCAAAGACCTGGGTTCGGTCCCATTTTTATCTTGTGTGTGTGTGTGAACAAGGTTGAAATTTCTTGACAGAATTAAACTGTGTATAGCGGGTTGTACCCACAGACCTGGGATCGAGTCTTTGGAGGGTAATTCCCAAAGACCTGGGTTCGGTCCCATTCTTACCTTCAAACTGGACAAGGTAAGAAGTCTTTGCAGTTATCTGATGATATTACCAGATTACAAATATCATCAATCTTAACAAACAAAGAAGAGCGTTCAAGACATGACTCGCATGGAAACCACAGCTGGACCAATCCTCAATGGTTCAGCCTCACTAAAGATTAATTCTTCCTGTTTACAAAACTATGGCACCAATATGTGTTGGATACACAAGCCACAAACCAGTCTCCATCTCATGTGTCTGACTAAGCAACTTATAAGATAATTAAAGTCATTGCTAACACATAGAAATAGAATCAGGGCTGATTGTTGGAACTATATTAAAAAAATTCTTACAATATAAGAAGTAAAGAAAAATTCAGAGATTTATGATTCTTACTACCATACCTCAACCTGCCGTTGCAGTGATTGTACATAGTTAATGATCTCATCAAGCATGACAGCCTTGCCTGTGACCTGCGAAACCCGGAAACTCCTATAAACTAAATCACAATTACCAAACTGTACCAAGGTTTTAAATTGCGGTTTCGGTAACAATTTCGGTGAGGTCAAAAACCGAAATTTCGGGCGAAATTTTCAGATTTCGGTGTAAAAAGCTATATTTCGGGGATTTCAGTACTCACCGAAGCCGAAATTTCAACATTTCGGTCGAAATTTAAAACCTTGAACTGAACCCTGGCGAAATAATCAACCTACTCACACTCCCTAAAGCATTAGATCCAGAAAACTACCTTGCTGCAACCAGGTACAAGGTCCTGAAGAAACTTCATCCTTTCACTGATCTTTTCCCTTCTTACCTTCATCCAGATCAGTCAACATTAACCCAAGGCCCTTTAAAGAGCTAATGATTTCCATAGAAACTGAAACTTCCGATACAAAAATCTTACTCTTTCTGCAAGACTGTGGCTGTTTGTAGCCTGGCCCCTTCGCGCTCTAACATGAATATAATCTTCCTTGGGGGCATCCGAAGCTTGAGAGCCATCTTTACCATGCTTTCCAGTAGCCTTAGTGGTGGCTGAAGTTGGGTTTTGATCACCGTTCTGTTTAGGTTCAGTGTTATCCTTTGCAGCTTCACCAGGAAGTTGTGAGGCTCCTCTAGCCTGGTCAAGCTCAGTATCCTACAATGAAAAATATTTAACCTTGTTAGGATCATTTGATAAGAAGAAAGTACTCTATAACATTTAAGCAAACAATTTAGAAGCATTATTTCTACCTGACCAGCCCTTTTTCTTTTCTTTGTACCAAGTCCTTTGACCGGAGAAGGTTCCCCGCCAACACTATCCAACATAGAAGGATCCTCTTGGCCACCAACACCACTAAACTCACCTTCATCAGACTCATTGCTAGACACACCAATTTCGTGTTTTGCTTCATCTGGAGGTCTTACGAAGCTTCGCATTTCTCTCTCATTCTTGATTGGACTCCCTTCGGTGGGCCCATGCTCGGCAGATAGAGACACATCTTTGGCAATTTCAGCCATGTTCAGCTCATTCTTCTGAGAATGGGCTCCCAGTGTAGGTTTCAAACCATTAGGCAACAGAACCTCTGGGGGGCTTTGCATCGCTCCGCTCTTAGAATAAGGATTCAGAGATTCTGATATGCTAAAAGGGTTAATCATATCACTAAAATTCCCACCATTGAAGCATGAGAACCTGGCAGCTCGTTCAATGAAGGCAGAATCAGCTGGGAACTGTGATAGGCTCTGGGGGAGGATCCCGGCACCGGTTTGTAAGAAAACAGCCCCTTTCGACATCGGATTTGGGGGATTCCAACCCATATCCAGCGTTGTATCAATACTTGTTCTCAAAGAGCCAGGAACCCCTTTCTTAATGGCTTCTGTGTTGGAGGCACTCGTACTGGTCTGAACATTATTGTCACAGAAACCCATGTTTTGTGAATTGGGGTGTTCCCAAAGGGTTGGGCAAAATGAGTCCCCCATTGAAACAGAGGAACAGGCAGAAGAACCCAGCAGATCCCCTTTGCAGACGGCGGTAGAATTACCTGTAGGAACTAAACCCAAAGGCTGATTCGTCAGATTGGCTCCGCCAAATCGCCAGTCTGAGGACATATTTGATGAATGGTAGTTCAAAGGATCCCCACTCCTCTTTTCCAACCCAAATTTATCCTTGTCACTCATATCCATCTCTCCTCAACAACAAAACCAGCAAAAGCAGCAAGAGGAAAGGTGTCTTTCCTTGAACACAAATTGTTTTGAACAAATAACAAGCAATCTACAACACACTTGACAAAGGGAAATAAAAAGTTTCAAAATTGGCAGAGAAGAACAACCCCAAATGCTCAAAAATGCTAAATAAAGATCAAATTTTGACCAAAACCCAAATCAAATGAAGAAATCACCAGTCTTCCAACTCACTTTAGAGCAAGAAAAACAAAAGCCCACTTCAACCAAGAGCTAAAAATAAAAAAATATACTAACACAAAGTTCACTATGGTTAGACTTACAGAGATCTTCCCACAAATGATCAATCTATCATCAAACCTTGGTATGTATCAGAGATCACACAAGTATAAATGCTACAACTTCCAAAGCTATCACTAAACTAGTACTCTTAAAGTCCAAACTTCACACGAGAAGCCCCAAAATGACACAAACCGACTTAAAATCAAGAACTGAACAGCCCAAAAAGCAGACAAGAAACAACAAAAAACATCGATTTCAGGGATAAAACCCCACCATTCAAAACTAACTGCAAAACCCAGCAACTCTGAAAGAGAGAAGACTCAATTAAAAGTGGAAAGAGAAAGATACCCACTTCAGATTCCCTGCTACTTTTGGCATTTCTGTCCTACATTGAAGCTTTTACTGGACTTTTGTTGAATTGGGGCTTTGTTCAAACTCTGTCCTGTTTCGACTCAGTTACTGCTTAAGTACTGCCATGTTTCATGGTGTCACAGAGAAACAAAGAAACCCATGAAAGAGAGAACAGATCAGAAGAGGTTCTGAACCATGAAAGAAAAGATAGAGAGAGGAAATGGGTTCTTATGTGAAGGGAAAAAGAAGTGATTAATGGCAAAGGTTCTGCATTTATACCCACGCCTGCATCAGAAAGAGAGCCATTGAATGATTAACCACCGCCACTGCCACTGTAAAATATACAAAAAAACACACCAAGCTTTCTTCACCACCTTTTATTTTTTAATTTATATTTACTTTTATCTTTTATTTTTTAATTAATTTACTAAAATTTATACCAAGCTTGAGCTAGCAACTGACATTGCCAACTCTATAAAGATTTTTTTTGCTTTCTTACATGTCCTTTAAAAACCTTGGGAGAAGAGATGAAAATCTTTTAAGGAGTTTGTTTGGTCAAAAATCTAAAGATCTTGTTCAATTTCTCAGAAACATTTCTCGTGATAAGAGAAATTGAGCAATGTTTAATGGAGTTGGGCTTGGAGCCCCATGTCATATTCTCTCTGTGATTGTTCAAGTAACCGCTTATTTTTTTTATTATTTTTTTGGCCTGATAAGCAACTAGCTTAAATAACTTGGTGGTGTTTGGTAAATTAAGTTTTCAAATCTAAAAGTTTACAATGGCTAAGGTCTGGTAGCTTAATGACTTAGAACTGAATTGTAATGCTTGGTAGAGGTCTTAAGTCTTAAAATTAAGTTAAGGGCATTTTAAGTATTTTGAAATATTTATTAGGACACTTTGGTAAGTTTTTAAAAGACAAAGCTTTAAGAAAATGACATTATGGGTATTTAAGAAAAGATAATAGAATCTCTTCAGCGAAACTACTTACCGCAATAAGTCACCCCAAGCTCACTTTTTGCTTAAGTCTTAGTTTCAGTGATTTCAAACGTAAGTGTTGAAATTAATTGTTTACCGAACGCCACTTAATCACTGAAATCACTTCATTCAGACTTAAGGCCTAAAAAATAGTTTTACCAAACGCCACCACTGTATCATCTCTATTATCCCACCCCCACCTCTTGGAAAACTGAAATGATCAAAGGATCAAGATCATACATTTGTTCTGCTCTTTGAAAAAGTATAGCAAATGGTTGAAAAAAAACGTCTAGTGCAACTAAATGGATTTTCTTGAATCAATTATTTATCTGTAAAAAAAAGTTTGATTCAAATTAATAATCTATTAAACATTGATTCACATTTCAAGTTACAATTGATGAAGAGAAGAAAAGAAAAGAAACAAAAAATAAGGTCATTTGTGGGATATTGAGGTTTATCGTGAGGCACGCAAGAAGCGACTTCGCCTTTCAAATAGTAGAATAGATATGGTTTGGGCATGTACAACAAAGACCAACAACAGTATTGGTGAGAAGGAGCACTTTTGTACAAATTGGAAGTCTTAAAAAAATTAAGCAAAAAATTAGAAATTAAAGATTTGAAGACATGTTTTATCAAAAGATATATCTCCTAGTAGGGTAGAATGACAAAATAAGATTCCCAAGTATTTGGGATAAGGTGTAGATGATAACAATGATGACTCGCATTTCATGATTATCAAAGTATCAAACAATTGTAGTGATCCATCAGAAGATACTTTCTCTTGACATTTCAAGAAGAACAAATGTAATGCAACAATAACCTTCAACCAACGGTGCTAGCTCTGTCCTCATCATCTCTTCTTAGACTCTCTCCTACATCTCTATGCTACCAAAATCGATTCCAATTCTACAACTTTGTAACTCAAACCAATTTAATTATGGCTCAGGCTCCGAGGACCCCCTTATGCTGACCCTCTCGGTGTTCACGCGCTCGGCCATGGATTTCACGAATCTAACGGTGGTTGTCAATGCCCTCAAAAGTGAAAAAGGGATGCCAATTCGGCGTTGACAACCACCATTGGATTCTTGAAATACACCGCCGAACACACGAACAACGAGAAGGGTAAAAAAAGGGGTCCCCTGAGCCAACCCTTCAAGTATGTCTCACACAATCATCTCCTTTTTCACTGAAAGTCATTTATAAGTTTGTTTTAAGGCTCAGGCTCTAAGGACTCGTCTTTTTTTTTACTCGTCCTTAAAACTCGTGTTCTCAGCTGTGGATTTCACAAATCCAACGGTGGTTTTGTTTTGGCAAAAAGTGATGCCAACTCAATGCTATCAACCACCGTTGGATTCTCGAAATCCATGCCCGAGAACACGAGTTAAAAGGCGAGTTCCCTAAGCCTGGCCCTTATTTTAAATTTGATAAAAACTCTAATCTATGGCTTTTGATTTTAGGAATGTTACATATATAGTCTATGGGATTTACTATGTTCTATAACTGATTAAAAAAACATAGATCTAGGGCTTCTTTTGACATTGTTTAAAATTTTTTAGGGTTTGAGAGAGAGAGAGAGAGAGAGAGAGAGAGAGGGGGGTCCGCAACATAGAAGAACACTACTTTACACTGCAAAAAGGCCCTCTAAGGATTTGGGGCATGTTTGGCAACATAGTGGAATAAAAAAGAAACTTAAACTAAGTTGTTGGTTTTAAAAGTAATGATCTGAAATCCAAAGTTTGTTTTGAATGAAAAAAAAAAAAAACTTATCTAGTAGTCATTTATAGTTTTTATTAAAGGTTTAGAAAGATAATTTTGTAATGAAAAATGTTTAAGTGGTCATTTATAATTTGTCTTAAAAGATTAGTGGGGCAAACATGCATTACGAAAGTTTTGCTCAAGTTTTCAATCCAACATATGCTTAAATTGAATCAAAACAATTTGCCAAAAAAATGTGGTTTCTCAAAGAGTAACTTGTTGACTTTTTTTAAACAACTTCTAAAAGGACATCCAAATGAACGTACTTGTTTCTTTTGCTATTGGAAGCAACAAAATAGCATTTTTTTAGTATTGCCAAACGCCTATGAGACTATTCTAAGGTCTGTATGTGAATCCAAGGAGACTATTCTATATTAAAGAGACCGCATATATAACTTTTTTTTTTATAGGTAAGCATGTTTTTTAAAGATATTAGTAACTCGGTGAAGGCGGGTTTTGAATCCAAGTCTATTGTATCATCACCCACAAACTTTACCAACAGAGTAAGCTGGCACCTTCCCCACAAATAGAACTACGGAGATTGAGAAGGATTTATTAGTTTATTTATTTTGAAAATTCAAATAATTTCAATAAAGTTAAAAGGAACCAATGAAAATGGTCAGTTAGTTACTTCGTCAACACGTGGTAGATTTTGCAGGGGTGAATATATATTTTGGTGAAATATTATGGCACCCATAAACTTCTTTTTATTTTATTTTCATTTTTTTTATTTTTGAGAAAGCACTTTTTTTTTTTTGTAAATAGAAAGCACTTATAAAACCATATATAATTTTAGGCTATAAAGTATAAAGCACTTATTAAATATGGACATTGAAATCAAAAAATCCTATTAATTTCTAAAATATTGTTTTGAGAATTTGACGATATATATTATGCATTTTCTCATCTTCCTTCAAGCGTATTTTGGTCAAGATGTGAGGTCGGGATTCTTTAGTTATTTTCGATACTGTACGGCTAGAAGAAAATCTGTGCTTAGATTTCGTTTTGGGGATTCTGGGACGGGCGGATTCTGAAGCCGTCTTTCAATCTAGTTAAGTTTCTTCAACCTTCAATTTCTCCTTAATATATCGTACGTTCAATTTCTCGTTGTATAAAAATCCGGATGTTACTAGTTATTACCTGTTTGCCTGCCCACATTGATGCTTCTTTAAAAGCAAAAAAGAAACGCGAGAAATTGATCATGCTCGTTAAACGATACGTGTTCAATGTGAGAAACTAAGATTTAAGAAGTAAAAAAGAAAGCCTATGCAATTAAGATTCTTAAGATTATATATCATATATCAGATATCAGAACCGTTCATTTGATTGACTTTGATTCTTAACTGTCTGATCAATGGTTCATTTTTGTGCCAGATTTAAGATCATGGTCAACTATCCACAGTAAGGATCCACTAATGTAATGGTTAATAATATAGAGTTGACCCATGACTTTTAGGCAAATTTTCGAATCTAGTGGGTATTACTAGTCTCCCTCCCTCTCTCTCTCTCTCCTCTCTCTCATGTCATTATTAGTTGGCATTGGGACTTGCACTCAGTAAGACCTAAAGGTTTAGAATAATGGAATCTCTCTTACACTTTGCTTTATTAAAACCCTAATCTTTTCTTTTCTTATAGAAAGTTGTCCCTGTAAGAGATAAAAATGATTTGTGTTGATTGGGTGGGGTTTACCAAGTATAGTTTTAGAAGAACACCTACCCCCCTCTCTCTCTCTCTCTTCTGTGTGTACAACAGATGTAAGAAAACATTTACAAAAATCTATAAGAAAGAGAGTCCAAAGGAGAGGACAATGGGCAAAACCTACTACTGGTTTAAAGAAAGAGAATTAGATTCCTGGGTACCCTTTTCTCCAATTAGATTAGGTGGATGCCAGGATCTTGGCAAATGGGGTCTTGACACGTGTATTTGTGTGCTCATTTAAAGTGGGGACAGACATGGAAAAGCTTAGGAGGGCTTGGTATAGATGTAAAAAAGATAAAATAAAATTATAATCGAGTGAGGTTGGTTGGCATGGCTCTTCTTTTGGGAAAGCTAAAACTAAGCAACCGAATCCCATCCAAAGCAACATGGGATGGGAGTTGGGGATTCGAGATCTCTTAGAGAGAGGATTTAGAATTCTTTAACCCCAATCAAGGAGCATCATTGACGAGAAATCTCTCTTTCTAGACATGTAAAGAAAGGAGCGGCTTAAGGAAAGCTAGCTTAAACTATCTTATTCTTTAGTTAGTTTTTATAGTTTAAACTAGGCCGCAGGTTCGAGTCCCCCCCCCCCCCCCCCCCCCCCCCCCCGCAAAGTGCTTAAGGAGGGTGTTGTTTGACTATGTAGCCAGCACTCCGTCTCGGTTAGACCCGTTGACCCTTTATAGACATTGTTATGCCTATTTCTATCAACTTAAGCTTTTAGAGTAAAGTGGTTGTCAACAAGACAGTTTCACATAACTTTTTAGTAAATCTCTAATACCATCTATGGACTCAACTGCTACAACCCTAAAGGTTAAGGCCCTGCTTGGTTTGCTACACTTGAGTGCATTTTGCACTGTAGTGCAAATGTAGAAACTTACGTTGTAATCAGTTATAATGCTAGTCACTTACAACTATTTGGTTTACGCCCTGTAAATAGATGCAAACGAAGTTTAGCTGATTGGTTGGTAGTGCATTGCAAAAGAATGCAATGGATTATTTTATTTCTTGATTTTATAAAAATATACACAATAAAATTATTATTGTTATCATGTTGTTTTAATTATTTTTTGGAGAATCAACTATATCAAAAATATAGAAAACTAAAATAAGAATAAAAAAATAAAAAATAAAAAGATAATAATAAAAAATAATCACAGTTATTATTATTAATATTTTTTGAAAGAAAAAATGTTGAGCTATTTGCACCCACTTGCATTAATTTTTGGGCTACGCTTGCATCCATCTATTTTGTTAAGGAGTTTGCAAGGGCTTGGAACCCACTTGCATGGCAGTTCATTTGTACGCCTCCAACCAATTACTTGCTATCCCAAAATTGTGGCAAGTGAGTGCATTGCACTCAATTTGCTGTGAACAAAGCAGGGCCTAAGACTTAAATTTTCCGCACCTCTATCACCTGGTGCTTTTGGTGTATTGGTTTGGGTCTTAACATTTGGTATCAGAGTCAACCCCACATTATGGGTTCAAGTTACGGATGGGTGACTTGAGGAAAGGGCTACTTAGGGGCTTACTCAAAAAAGAGAAAATAGAGATATCAAAAAAAATGTCTGGGGCTCGCTCACAAAAAGTAAGAAAATAGGGGTACCGGAATGAAAGCCACCGTAGATGTTGGCCTTGGAAGCGTGGTGGAATGTTACGATCCTAAAGGTTAAGACTTAAACTTCCCGCACCTCTATCACTTAAGTACTTTTGGTGTATTGTTTTGGGCCTTAAGATATGTGACGCTGGTGTATGGGACTAGACCCAACATTTCAATGGATCCCACTTGAATGATATCTTATATCAAAACTCAAGCCGATCGGATGATCACAACCATTAGATCTATACACTTTCAGATTGTTTTCCATGATTCGCCAAGCATCATCCGAAAAATTGGATAGATCAGATAATTACATAATCCAATTTGGTTGAATTTTCATTTTCATCAAATGGTAGGTCTGACCCCCCTAAAAGTTCACAACTTGTCCAGGTATTGTGTTTCGGTCCCCATGTATTGGCCTGAGGACTATATCCCGTAGTCATTGTCCTAAGGTAAATACCATTGGATCATTTTACCTTGAGAATCGTACTAGAGCCATCTGCATCAAGATTCACATTAGTCTCAAAGACCAACCACGACAGCCTTGTTGTCATCCTCAGGTGGATGCTAACATGACCCTTTTGTTTATGTGAGGTAATTAATTCTGTGAAACTCATATAATAGGGGTTAAACCTTAAATATGTGTTACATGCTAAAAACATGTGACAATTAAATATATATATTACAGATTAATTACCTTGCAAGATTCCTAAGTGTATATATATATATATGATCCAAGTGTCACAACCCTAGTTGCTAAGTTCGATAATTTTTATTTTCTTTGAAGAAACATGTAATATAGTCAAACGTTTCAATTGTTCGGAAAAAAATCTCAAATAATTATAATTTATCTTTTTTTGCCGTATTAATAAAGAAAATTTTAAATGACATGTCCAAATTGCTCTCAAACTTTTCCCAATTGTATATTTGCCATAGCCCAACTTAGCAACTAGGGTCAGATCTAGGTGAGTTAGTAAGCAAAGTTTGGGGGGGGCGGTAATGGTATAAATATAACGTCTTAGTTGATGATGTGTTCCCGCATACTTGTTGGGTTGACCCAACGACTTGTTGCTATACATAATTGTTTTGCATTTTCTCAAAAAGTTGTTCTTTTGGGGTAAATGGTATCAGATCCTTAAGGCTTAGAATGTCACAGGTTCAAGTCTCTATCAGAGTATAGTCCCGCTGAGGGGGTGTGTTAGCGAATGATGTGTTTCTGCGCACATGTTGTGTTGGCCCGGCAACCTATTGGTATACATAATTGTTTCGCATTTTCCCAATTGGTCGATCTTTTGGGTAAATGGTTGTTTAACATAACGGATTAGGGCATTAGTTTTCCCGTTATAACAAATTGTAATGCATATGGAAAAAATGGAAAAAAAATAGAAAAAATAAATGAAAATAACAGAAAAAAAATTGTGCTAAAATTCAACATTTGAATTTCAATAAAATTTGCAATGGAAATGACGAACGTTATTTTAACACTTTTTTCAAAAAATAATGGTCAAATAATGCCCGTTATTTTCTGAGCATTAAAACGGTACATAACATAATGGGGGAGGTCGAAATCTGTTATAACTTCGTTATAATGGCCGTTTTTTAAATCATGTTAATTGGTAAGTAGCAGTTTATGGTAGATGGAAGATGAGAAGATGGCTTTACAGAAGGCATTATTATCTTCGAGAGACTTATGAAATCCATGGAGACATCACGGCACAACATGATGGGATGAGAGATGATATTGAATAATTGCTCCCATACTTTTGTAACATCTTGTGTCGCTTTCTCTAAAACCTAACTCATAAATCTACTTTTCTCATAAAAGATGGCTTTTTCCTGAAAACGTGAGGATCTATCGCAACTTTTCTTAGATTTCTACAACCTCTTCATCTCAAAGTCCCATTTTTCTCTTCTTTTTTTAATTTTTGAGTGTGAAAGTTATCTACAACCCAAAAAGAAAAAAAGAAAAATGAGTGTGAAAGTTATTGTATGAGTTATATATGGGGACCCCTACCTTAAAAAAATTATATGGGGACCCCTAGTATACGACCATTGGGACAGAGAGGACCTCACATCCCTAACTCTTTGTCCCCCCTTCCTTTTTCAAATGGCAATCTCTTTCGACATCTTAAAAGAGTAAACCTAAGGGCATGTTTGATTGCACGGAAAATTTTCCCAAGAAAATACATCTGGGTGAGTACCTTAAATAACTGTTTGATTGCACCGTGAAGGCATTTTTCAATTATGTGAGAAAATAAAGGCTTATTTTCATGTGGAAATGAATTCTGGGCTTGGATGGGTAAAAGCAACAGAGAAGAAGGTAAGAGCTGTTTGCAAATGTAATGCCTATCTAACAATGATGGACCCACTGTGTGATCCATGTGGCATGCCATTAGAGGCCACTAATACCGTATGGATGTTTGGATCATCCCTAGATACAGGTAAATAACAAAAATTGGCATGATTCGTGATTTCTAACCTTTAGATCTGACTACCCCAAATAATGCTCAAAATTCACGGTTAAAAATAAACCATTGAAAAGACACTAATCCAATAGATAGAAATTACTAATCCAAATAAATTTTAGTATGTAAGTCAACCAAGAGATGGGCCAAACATCCATACGGTCAGTGGTCTGTAAGAGTGTGCCATGTGGCTCATAATATGGTCCATCATCAATGTGGATGTTTGCATATAAAAAAAAATAAAATAAAAGATCTACCCGTACATACCAATTATTAAAAGAGTAATGATCGCACATGGTCCAAGGACCATGGACATTATCATGTTGCATGGTGACATCGTTTTGTCATTGGTCTAATAATGCTCAGAATCCACAGTTAAAAATAGACCATTAAAAAGACTAATCCAATGGATAGAAATTACTAATCTAGATGAATTTTCATATGTAGGTCCACTTAGGGATGTGCCAAACATATATCTATACCGTCAGTGATCTCTAATAGTGTGCCATATGTAAGGTGCATGTGCATCACTGTGGCGTCTTCCTGGTATATTTAATTGGTGGGTATCAGAACACGACTTAAAATACACTACTTTAATCCAACTTATATATTTTGATTGAATTTGGAATAACTTATCAAAATCCTACGGGTCTCCTAATTTGCCACCTACAGCATGTTTTACAAAAGCATGTTTTACTACCAAAAAACGTAAAAAAACACCTAGTGTACGTGGCGGCGAACAAAGAAGCATAGGAGTCGGATAGCTACCTAACTTTGTATAGGATGCTAACTCTTTCGCTAAAGCGCGCAGATGTCACCATCTGTGCCGAGCAAACTGTCCAAATTAATAAATGGATATATAGAATATACTAAGGCATATAAACTAGTATGAGTGAAGTGGATGGATTATGATAGAGAGGATTAATATCTGGAGCTCTGAAGATAGACGTTTGTCTTTGCAACCCATCTAAAGAGTAAGTTTTTATAGCATCTTTCTTATCTTGAAAGACTGTTCTTTCTTATAAAGAAAGGGTCTTGTTTGGTGCAGGTTTTTCTTCTTTAAATTTCCTTTACTTGCACAGAACGTTTTGGGAGTAAAGTGATCGACTTAGAAATATCAAGCTAAGTTTCTAAATTAGAATTGTTGAGAGAATGGGACTGGATAAGTTTTGGGCACTTGACATTCCCTTACATAGTATATGGTGTATGGTCTTAGGTTGATGCATCGTTGGCGGCTTTAAAACTGAATGCCATAAAAGACTAGTCGACATTTCACTACTTCCATAGTTCCATATGCTTTGATACTTTCTCGAAAGATTTAAAGCCTAGGTCACACTCAAGTGATCTTTCCATGTGCTGCAGTACTGCCTTAGTTGAAGGTCAGTTCGCCACGTTTCGCGCTCTCGAATGTTGCACTGTCAATGTCATTCAATGCCAGCCTTAGAAAATGGGTACCCAATTGATCTCGTGTGTCGCATGTTTGTGACGAATGAGTTCTCACCATGATAATAGTTGAACGCAACAGGGAATTTGAATGGTTGTGTCTTGCTAGCTAGGGCGTTGAATGAGTTCTCACCAAGATAGCGCATCACCACTTGTTTCTGGACCTACGATGTGTGAATTATGCAACTCACCAGTCACGACTTCAAGTTGTGGTCCTAATTTCGTGATTGAGATTTACATATTAGTCAACATCGATCTACACTATTATAACGAGCCAATCCTCTATAGGGTCAGCAAAGGGTTAAAATATCTATTGAGCATCTTTATTATTTGAATTTTGAAAGACATAATATTTTCACTTTTTTCTAAGATGGTTCGCATTCTCTTTATCTCTTCAAAACAGTTCTCACTCTCCCTCTCTCTCCCGCCAAAACAAAACCATTCTCACTCTCCTACTTTCTTTCTTCCTCTCCAAAATTGTCTGTGGGTACTATTTTCAATAAAAACGCAGACAATCCGATGCTGAGCATGAGGCCCGAGAACAAAGTACCTCAGCATTAACAAATGCTCCAACATCTTAGCAAGGGGTAAGCTGAGAAAGATTTACCTCGAACAGGGCCAGCTCTACCATAAGGCAATGAAGGATGTCGCCTAAGGCTCCTTGGTGAAAGAAGGCCCCCAGCCCAAGTCCTAACCATATGGGTTTTTAGCCCATCCATTGTTGGAGACACAAACAAAAAACCAACATGATTGAATATATCTAGCCATAGATTTTAGTACCTTTCAGGACATGATTCTAGCCATATTGGACTCAAGCATGTTTTTTGGGAAGTAAATCTAATGGCTAGAAATCATCAATCAAGCTGATTTAGTGTGTTTATCCACCAATAGGTGGGCTGAACATCCACACAGTCATTGGGCCCAAAAAATGATCTATGTAGGCCCACAAGAGTCCTCTGCATTGACTGCACCGGGGTTCCTCTGCATCTAAGTTTTTTTCGTGGTTTTCGATTATCAAGAAAAGTTTTTATATAAATATTTTAATAATATAGAGTTTAATTTTTTTAATTAGTATCATATATATGAATATATTAAATATAAAAAATGTCTTGTATAGAGTTTTCGCCTTAGGCCTCAACTTGTATCGAAACAGCCCTGACCTCGGATCCCCATAAGTCAAGTAGAAGAAACCTCGAACAGAGCTGAGTAGAGGAAGACACATCATGGTTGGAAAGAACCATCCGAATCAAGTTAGCAGCAGAGCTTTGGTGGTCGACAACAAGCCAGCTAATGTACTTGGCCACTAACTATGTCAGAAAGGCATTACAAGCGGTTGTAACGGCTAGAAATCATCAATTAAGTTGATATTCGGTTTGTAGGTCCCCTAAAATATGGAACAAAAACTCATGGGTCAATGGACTCAGAAGATTATTCCATGTGGTAGTTCGGGATGCTATATCAAAAATTTATACAGAATTTTGTGTCAAAGATCAACTCAATTGGTGAAACAAAAGGGGTGGGCCAAACATCCATGCTGTCATAGGCCCAAAAAGTGAGTACACCTACGACATGAAGTCTCTGTTGCAAAGTTTACGACGTGGTTCACTTTTGCATGACTGTCATATGGCAGTAGAACTTTAGTGACTGCCCACAATATGAACCACATGGCACGACACACTCTTGAGACACTGACGGTATGGGTGTTTGGCCAATCCCTAGGTGGACCTAGAAAACATAAATAGCATATGCACTCACAAGATGACGAGTGTTGTGGGGTGACAAATCAAACTATTTCTTGAACAAGCAGGCATTTAACAAATGACAGCTAAGGTGGCAGGACCAAAGGGGTCCACCTGTTCTACTACCCCACCTTCTCTTTGTTGGATTTTTGTGTTTCAAAGTTGATTTAAAAAAGGCATACCTTAAGTGGTCCATAATGATTAAGGTTTTCAAATTGAGTTTAGTAAAAGGAAAGTTAATTATTTCTTTTAGGGACTCTTAATAAATTTGACATGAAAGACTTAGGTCAAGCAAATATAATTTTAGGAGTAAAACTAATAAATTTGACATGAAAGACTTAGGTCAAACAGATGTAATTTAACATAAAAGACTTAAGTACAAGCAGATGTAAATTGTCATGAAAGACTTAGGTCAAGCAGATGTAATTTTAGGAGTAAAAATAATAAGAAACTCTGAGAGGATTAAACTATCCAAATTTCATTACATTGAGAAAGTACTAAAGAAATTTAATCAATTCGATTCAACTTTAGTAAGAACATCATTTGACATAAACTGTAGTCTAAAGAACATAAATGAGATGGAGTATCTCAACTTGAATATTCTAAAATAATAAATAGTCTAATGTACATAATGAGTTATACTAGACCAGATATAACTTACATAGTAAGTAAGCTAAGTAGATATACTAGCAACCCAAGACATGATCACTTGGAAGCTTTTATTAGGGTATTGAGAAGGTGAACACATAACTACTTGTGTTCATCTTAGAACGTGTTGCAATATCATAGAAATCCTCAAAACAAACTTGCATAGTCCGATCCACCATGGAATCAAAATTTATTACTTTAAACAAAGTTAATGAAAAAGCCAAATGATTTAAAAACTTTTTAGTGGATATTTTAATATAGCCTAAGCTAATACTAGCCATAACTATATACTGCGATGGTCAAGTTGTGATAACAAAGGTTAAAAATAATCAATATAATGGCAAATTCAGACATATTCATCGGAGACACAACTCTGTAAAACAATTATTCTCAAATGGTATAATAACAATTGATTTTGTAATAAAAGAAAACTTGGTTGATTATATGACGAAAGGACTTACTAAAGAGATAGTTCAAATGACATCAAGGGAGATGAGAGCCTAAAAATAAGTAAAACACCTTAATAGAAATCTAACCATGTTACTGGAGATCCTAAGATCTAGGTTCAATGGGAAAACTGATTAAGAGTGTTGCATAAGAAGCACTATATTGGAGATTAACTCCTTCTCACCCCTATGGTGTAAATAGTGCTACCTATCAAAAAGGGAATGTTAAATATTAACTCTTAATGAATCTATAGCTTGGTTATTAAGTAGGATGTATTCTTTATAGATCACTGATCTAAGTGTGAAAGTGATGCCGCTTTCTATAAGAATTATGCTGATTCTTTAGAGCACTCATGAAAACTTAGATTATTAGCTCATGGCTTAAATGAGCAAAACTGTAAGAACTATACATTAATGGATATAAAAAGTTGTGTGTGTAGTTTGTTATCTTGATTTATAATATAAAGTTGAGCAGTTCAATATATAGAGTTTATTGAACAGCTAGTAAACCCGATAAGCTTACACTAAATAAGGGTTCCAGTATAAAAGTCGCATCTGCTAATGCACAATAATTTTGATTATTTAACCTCAGCTTTAAAAATTTTATTCATGTGGGAGATCGTGATTTTTAAGGTTTTAATTTATGATTTTAATTGAGATCTATGAGTTTTGAACCCAAGATCTCATTGAGACTTTAATTTAATAGCTAGTCTAAGAGAGTTATATGAGACTAGTGGGTTTGAACCCAAAACCTTTTGGTGTTTTAAAAGTTTTAATGCTTTTACTTTTTAGAGCTAAAACGTTATAAAGATTGAATAAAAAATTTTGGAGGAAAATCTTTGATTGTTTTTTGCTTTTTCACACAACACGTTTCTTATATCTAATTTAAATAAAAAACCTCTCTTACCATAAATATATGTAACCGTGTAATGATCCTCATTATTTTCATTCAATACAGCACAAGCTAATTATAGAATTTTTTAAATATTGGTTCATTGTTAAACTCTACAAATGTTATTTTTATTCATTCCAGAGTTCCCATGCTTAGCACGGGTAAAAAACACTAGTCTATGTATCTATACTAAAGTGGACACACAGAACTTGCGTTCTCTCTCCTCCACGTGTCTCTCTCCCTATCTTTTTTCATTTCCCCATATATAGCCAGAAAATTGAAATTTTCGGAAGAAGAAGATAAGTCGCAAGAACAGTGGTGGTAGCCATTTAGATTAGGAGATTCGAAAATCTCTATACCCACAAAATTTGGAGACACTATTCATCCATGCCACATGTATCTCCAGATCTGACCCAATATTTACTAAGGTCCGAAGAAAAAATAATAATAAATTCAGAGCGTTGCAATCAAATCGAAACGGTAGTAAAAATGAAAATCTCCATGAAAGCAAATATTAAAGAGAATGACCTGGTGATAATCTTTAGATGGAATGATTAGGGCAGCAATAAGAGGGTATTGAGAAGCTATTATAGTCCTTCATCTCTCGACCACCTGTGATAACTTTCAAGTTCATAAACTGTGGTTACATAGAGTGCATTTTCAAAGGACTTTTGCTCATTACTTTATTGAGCATCAAACATCTTGGAATTGATCACACAGTTTTATAAGATCATTTTTAATCAGTGCTGTTTTGGAATCGGCTAATCCAATGGATGCTCCATTAATCCTTACTAAGGGGGGTAAATTACAAATTTATGATTATGGGCTATGATTATGGGCTGGTATCTTATTACTGTACCTAGTCCATGAGCTTGCAACTCTGGCCTCGAGGCCCATACCCGGACAAGCCTGCCACCATTAACACATGGAAACACCTTTCTCTTGCTAAATTAACATTGCTATCAACGAAGGATATTGATCAGATTATCCCAACCATTTGCTAATTGTTCGTGGAAAGGACATATCCATAAACAACAAGATTATATTTTCTCTTCCTAACTCATTCACACACAAAAAAAATTCCTTTATTAACCTTCTAATTTTAAAAATCCAATTTACTTTGTTGGTCCGAGTCTTCTAATTTTTCCCCTAAAATCTCTCCCACGTACCTTATATCTTTGTCCAAAACCTCTCCCAAAATTAATTCACCGTATTCTCTCCTAACATCTCTTTTATACTATATCTTTCTCCAAATTTAAGGACTACCAAAAGTCAGCATATACAAACAAAAAAATTCAAATTTAATTAATACCAATGATGTTCTTAACCAAGGTTTAATAGAGGCCGTTATAATAGTTTAACGGACTGGGAGCATTACCGTTTTCCATTATAATAGCCTTTATAACGAAAATAACGCTCAGGGGCAAAAATAGAAAATAATGGGAAAATAATGAAAAATATGACACCCGAATTCAAATTTTGTATTTCATATTTTCAAAAAAAGGAAAATAACGGCCTTTTTTCCCTCAAAATGTTCCAAAAAAATTAACGGTCGTTATTTTCTGGGTGTTTTAACAGTGTGTAACGTAACGGGGGAGGTCCAAATCCGTTATAACGGTCGTTATTTTCATTATAACGGCCGTTTTTTAAACCATGTTCTTAACTATTGAATTAATAGTTATTATATTATTATTTTATACCTTTAAAAATAAAATATAAATATAATAAAAGATTCAAAAATTATTTTCAAACACTAAAGTTCAACCATTGACACACTATATTTTTCTTATAATTTATTTTCTTAAATCCCACATTGGTTGTTATATATATATGTGTGTGTGTGTGTGTGCGCGCGTGTGTGTGTGTTTGTGTGACTTTTGGAACCTAAGGGTGGAGCCCTAGGGCATCCCAAGTTTTGTGCCCAAGGGGAATAACTATGCAAATCAATATATTTTAAAATGCACACACACACGCGTGCGTGTGCCCGGTCAGTCGGGCCTGTGATTTTTGGTCTTTGGACTTTGGTCTTCGGACTTGGACGTGGACATGGACAACGCGTACGTCAGCCACATGGACATGTCCATGAAGGATATTGATAAGATGATCCCAACTGTTTGCTAATTGTTCATGGAAAGGACATATCCATAAACAACAAGATCATATTTTCACTTCCCAACTCATTCACACACACAAAAAATTCTTTATTAACCTTCTAGCTTTAAAAATCCAATTTACTTTGTTGGTCCAATCTTCTAATTTTTCCCCTAAAATCTAACCCACCTTATATCTTTGTCCAAAACCTCTCCCAAAATTCATCATATTCTTTCCTAAAATTTTCTCCAAATTTAGGACTCCCATAAGTCAGCATATACACAAAAAAAATATTTTCTAATTTAATTAAAACCAATGATGTTCTTAGCCAGGTTTAAAAGGGGCCGTTATAACGGTATAATGGACTGGGGGCATTACTGTTTTTCCATTATAACAATAACGCTCAATGGCAAAAGTGGAAAATAACGGAAAAATATGGCGCCAGAATTCAAATTTTGAATTTTAGATTTTCAAAAAATGAAAAATAATAGAAAAATAACGAAAAACAACTGTCGTTTTTTTTTCTGGGCATTTTAACGGTGTGTAATGTAACGGTGGAGGTCTGAATCCATTATAACGGCCATTTTTTAAACCATGTTCTTAACTATTGAATTAATAGTTATTATATTATTATTTTGTGCCTTGAAAAACTGTCTTCAAATACCAAATTTCAAGCATTAACCCACTATTTTTCTTATAATTTTATTCTTAATATTGCAATTGCACATGCTTAGCATGGGCTTTCCTTTAGAAACAACATGCTCTCTTATCCACATGGCTCTCCTTTAGATTTTTCATCTTTTCCAAAAAAAGCTCGACCCTTTGGTTAAAATTACTTCAAAACCTTTATTCATTTTGTGAGATTTTTATTTTCTTAGTCGTCTAAAGCATCAAATGCGTGAGATGGTTGATGTAGCAAAGACATAAGGAATCTCTTGCACTATGATTCTCAAGTACGAGCATCAATCATATCCTTTCATCAGTTTGGTTGTTTTATTTTTCTTTTTTCTATTTTTTTCCCATTTCCCATTTCCCATTTCTCCTAATCATAGAAATCCTCCAAAGCAAAAACCAGTCAATTCAAGCATTTCTAGTCCTATGAAAAGTGAATTACAAGTTGAAAAATTCTAAACTGAGTAGTTCACCATTAACTCTATGTCCACTTTTGATAGGGTTAGAAATTTTATAATGGGCTAATTTTTTTGTGAGAATGATCAACATGGTTAGGAGATCATCTTGACCATAAATCAGCCCTTGATTCATCTGCATGTGGCCCCCACAAATTCTTGTAAAAATTCATATCAAAGAATATGTTTAAGAATAACCTACCTCTTAAAAAATAAACAGCAAGGGCATGTGTCAAACCATAAATCCAAACTATAAGAGGAAATTTTAAGTACTAAAATACCCTTACACTGGCACATGTTCAACAAAGAAGCTGAGCCCGCCTTGTGGTACTCACACTGCTATCATTTCTTGTAGGAGAAACGTATGGACTATAGGTGAAAATGGGCTCGGCCCGAGTTCAAACTGAGCCTAGCTAGAAACCTAAACGATTAAGGTTGATACTGTAGAAGTTTAAGTTTATTGAATAACTTTTGGTCATTACATAGACCTACTCAAAACTCTTATATGAGCATTACAAGAGTCCAATAGGATTGGACTCATATAATAATCTCTCAAGCAAATCTAATCCTAATTGATAGATCATTACAAGAGTCCAATAGGAAAAAAATTCTATAATCTCTCAATCAAATCTAATCCTAATATATTATCCTAATCTTGCAATAAGATACACCAATAATGATATAGTGTATCTCACACAACTTATTATGATATATATTCTCTAACATCCAAGTCTGACCTGTGGCATTCCAAAGGATTCAAATCCAATCCTAGTTGAGCTAACTGTATTTGGTTGATCCTACTACAATTCTTATTATAAAAGGAAAATGATGGTATCGTTTAGATTGTTGGATGATCTTCAAGATTGTGGGCGCAGTCTTAAGGAACATCGACGGTCTAGAACTAGGGACAACGGCCACTAGGGATGATGGTAACACTGCCCATTATAAAGCTGAGTCCATAGTGAAAACCCTAGTTAGTAATTCTGCTTACTGTATTATACCCGAATAGTAAGTTTGTTTCGAAAAAAATGTTTTAAACGGCCATACACATTGAACTGTATTGATTAATCTCCATTTTTTTTTTCTCTAAAATCAATTAAAACACATATTTCTATTTTTTTAATAAAATTTTCCAATAATACTTCAAATTCTACATGTGCGGGAAAATGTCCATTGACGCATTCTTAGTGATCAATGACCTAACTTTCTTTTATCCGAGCGATCTCCAATCTTGGTTGACAATCAGCTTGATTGGTGATTTTTAGCCATTTGATCTTAATTTGTACCAACTGCAAAATAATGGCCCAATCCCATGGTTGAAAATCAACCCATGAAAAGATTAAAATCTGACGAATATAAAAGCATTATATTCATGAATTTTTGGTGCCGGACTCTTTATACTAAATCGTATTATTCATGAATTATATATTCTCAAACTGTTTTTTTCTCTGATTTCTGTTTATTTGACCTTTTTTTTTTACCGTACTACAAAATTTTCAAAATGGATTATATTCGTACTATTCCTGTCCCGAATATTTTCCGGTATGCGGAATTGCTAACTAGGGTCCAAACCTGTTCCATGCGTTAAGTTTTGACCCAATTCCGGTCCATGGACTTGTGGTTGCAGCCCAAACCCAGATACAAAATTGATCGCTTATTGCTAAAGTGCACCAAAGGGAGCTGGGGCACATGTACACCTAGCTCACGTTAGAGTCGGGCACTTCTAAACCCGGGCAGAAGGCAGTTTATAATCACAGCAAGGGGAATTCTCCCAATGATATATAGATCATTTTTTTTTCTTTCATCTCTTTAATGGCGGTTTCTTCCCTGTTGAGAAGTTGAGAAAACCCGCGAAATATTCTGACGGTACGAGCCCAAATTTCTCCAATTTTCATATTTTTTTCCCATAAAAAATTTCTGTAAATTTGGCATTCTTACTGCTACATTTCTTTAATTGATCATCGTCACAGCATCAGAATTCGCTTTCTTATGTTTACAATAACTTCTTGATTAAAAACTTTGAAATTTCTTTTGGTATTTGATTATCTCCGAAGTGGATCTTGAAAATTATTGATTTTTGGATCATTTCGAGCCGGTCCTGAGATTTTCCGGGTCATTCGAATGAAATCCCTATCTGGGTCTTTCAATTTTCACTGATTTATGACGCTGAATCATACAAAAAGAAATCTCGTTGTTGTAGATTCTTTGATGTAATGTAGAGAGCGTATTTATGCAGCTTCCTAATTCCTCTGATTCAAGTTATTCTTTTTCTTTCCTGAAGTTCCTTAAGTCATTTTCTATTTGTTAATCAAAAATAAAGATTCCAGGACATGTTGTTTTCAGATTTTAAAGAACAACTGGACCATGGCTATGGATGATGATGCTGTTGTCAGTGTGAGTACTGCTATTGACGATATTGGTACGGGTGATCCAGATGGTCAATCAGATAACATTTGCTTACATGAAGCGGTATCATCTAATGGAGAGGGAACGAGGGAACTAGGAAGTGCTGGAGAAGTTCTGACTAGAGTAGAACTTGATTTAGCATATTCTTCAGAGAAATTGTTAAACTTGGACATACTTTTGATGCAATTGACTGACAGAGAAAGTGATTATGAAGCTTTGGCCATAGAGAATGACGATATCTCAGCCGAATCCGTTGAGAAGGGGTTCGAATTTGATCTCTTATCTGGAATTGTAGATTCAGAGGTAAGGGAGCTGGATAATTTCATGGTTTCTCTCCAAACAGAGATTGTGGATGCTCGTCAGAAAATATCTTCTTGTGAATACATGAAAGAAGCTTTTATCGAGATGGAAGAGAAGTTGCATGACTCTGAAGAATCTTTGAAGCTGTCACAGAAGCAGGTCTTGGAGACGAGGATGCAATCTGCCAAGCTCCAGAGGACCTTATTAGCTTTTGGTGGGCAAGAAAATTGTAAGTTTTTTTTTTGAAAAGTCAAAATATATTAAAAGGAGATCGAGAAGATCTCCGGAAAACAGAGAGTACAGCCCCTTCTAGGGCAAGAACATCATCAAACTACAACAGTCAGCCTCCTAGTACCCTACCTCATCAACAAAATATCAAACCTGAAGACCATATCGCTAAAAAAAGTGCCTCTCAATCCGGTAAAAATGTTTCCCCAGCTGTGGAGAGAGGCCTTAATGCTAATAATGATGTCTTGGAAGGAGCCTTCTTCTCCTCTGAAGACCCTCCTATTCCTCTCCCACCAAATACCGCATATGACCGCATACGGGACCATCCTCCATATGATGCTACCCCTAGCTGAAAGATCAACCTTGGGCCACCCTCTCAACATAGCTCCTATCGACCCTGGCATAACCCAATGGAGACCTACCTGAGCCAAAAAGTATGACCAAATCTGTGAAGCCAAATCGCAATGTAAGAGAAGATGAGCTGTACTTTCACCACTAGCCTTACACATGACACAATAGTTTATCAAATCCATTTCATAGCAATCAAGTTGTCGCAAGTGAGTAGTTTGTTCAAGGAGGATATCCAGGCAAAGAAACGGATTTTGTATGGGACATGAGTTTTCCAGATATTTGGGCAAATAAATGGATGAAGAGTGGGGGGACGAGTTAGTACATCGCAAAAAGCTTTTCTACTTGGGGGAACTAGCATAGTCCTAACATAAAGAATAAGATATGTTTTTTTTTATAAGTTAAGATTTTACTAAAGAAAAAAAAGGAAACAAGAGCTTGGCGCTTGAGAAGACCACCACAAGAAGCTAAAAAAAAAGAACAAAAACAAGAACTAGAATAAGAGATGGCTAATCACCCCTAAACAACAATGACTCCCAACCTAAAAACGAAATCTCCAAAGAAGATACTGCTACATTCTTTGAACACTCTAGACCATTGATACAACAAAGCCTTGAGAGAAATGATGGTGCGGTTAACTCTTTTTCTTGAACACCCTAAAATTCCTCTCCCTCCACAAACCCCACATCATCACAAATGGAAGGATGCTCCATAAGCCCCTACCACAAGAATAAAAGGCAAGAATGTGCCAAGAACTAATAGTCTCTGTACGAGGCATCACCTATAGAACACCGAAGAGCAAGAGGAAGTGACCCCAAACCTCCCTAGCCACCTAGCAATGGATAAGAAGATGATTCACAGACTTCCCATTAACCTTGCACGTATAACAATAGTTGACTATATATCTACACCTCTTGATCAAGTTGTTGCAAGTCAAGATCTTCCCCTATAGCGCGCACCAAACGAAGAGGTGACCTTCGAGGGGACCTTGGATCCCCAAAGAAGAAGCGGGAAGTGAGTTCCTCAAGAAGGGGTACACAAAGCCAAGTAAAAAGACTGAACTGAAAATGAGCCATTGCAATTAGGAACCTATAAGCGAACGTTCATCCTAGAAGCATCTAAGATAGAGGAATTTACGTGTGAAGTTTCCTTGGTATTGATACGAAAAGACGTAGATGGGGGTGACTAGGTATATTTAAAAATTATGCTAAGTTGATTACTAAGATGCAAAAATTAATTCGAACAAATACGGAACAAGAATCAACTTAAGCAATAGAAAGAGAGTGACAATCAATCCACAACACAAAGATATATAGTGGTTCGGTGTCTCAACACCTACGTCCACTCTCAAAAGCTCTAACGAGCTAACACATTTTTAATTCAATCATATAAAAATACATTACACTAAAAGAATAGGGTAAAAGACCCAAGCTCGATCGCAATCGAGACTAACACGGAGTTTAGTCGCAACTATACTCAAAAAGCTCTAACAAGCTAACACTTTTTTAATTCACTTACTTAAGCATACCTTATAATGAATGAATAGGGTAAAGGGCCCAAGGCTCAATCGCAATCGAGAAAGAACGGAGTTTGGTCTCAACCAAACTCCAACTCAGCCAAAATCTTCTTGACTCGAGCAGAGTAACAGTATGTAAGAATGTAGTATACCAATTGGAGAACCTTTCTATACAAGCTCTCAACTAACAAACAAAGTTACCTCCTGATGATGATCAAAAGGAACGGATGCTTCGGTGATGAAACCAAGCCTCTAAGCACACACCAACCACAGGCTCAGACAAATCGCCAAGAGGATACTCGAATCAAAACACACCGAGGTACAAATATCTCCTCCAAAGGCTCAAGAACTCACAAGGGGGACAAGGGAGATTTTCTCACAAAGAAGGCTCTTAGAAGAGGCTCAAAGACAAACAGAAGGATTAGTGAGAAATTGTGATGAATGATCAATGAGGTAGGTTTGGAAGTGGGGAAGGATTGGATGAATTATAAGCGCATGGATCGAGGCGCAGAGGGACCAGTCAACCTCTCAAGGTCAAAGGTCAACACAAATCGAGGCCAAACAGGGTTTTGACTAAGACGGAGTTGACCTTACAGTCCATTTACTTAAGATATTTATAATGTAAATAAGGGAGTATCCCCCAAACAGATCCAATAAAAATATTTTCAAAACAAAATTCCCAAGGAATCAAAAAGTGATTTTCCAGTTCAAGAACAAAATCGGGATAACGACAGTCGTTAACAAAATTGACTTTTAAATGAAAAGTCTTTTTCCAAGACTGAAAATATGATAATATTCTTTATATAAAAAAAAAAAGCAATACTAAAACACCAAAGACCACCAAAAAAATCTTAAGCTTAAAAGCATTTTTGGTCAAAACAAAAATAAGATTTCAGCATTTATTGGCCATCCAGACTTAAGCCAAAATCCACTGACTACTAAAGTTTTAGCCTAATAAAGTCCGGAAGGTGAGAGATAGGAAATTCTTACCAAAAGACCTTGTCAAATACCACGGAGGAGCTCTTCCTCAAATCTTCAACAAATCTTGGATAGTTTTCAATGCACACTTTCTCCAGAATTCTCCAAGACAAGTACCAAATCATTTATATTCATGGAATTGACAATATGAAAAGTATAACTTTACAACGTGCCCCAACAATCGCACCACTAAATCAACGTTTCAGTCATTGATATTCCTTGTAAAACCAAAATCCCAGGATAGATAAGATCCAACCTCACTCGCAAAATCCTGAACTGTGCCCTCCTTCATGTTAGATATATTATAAGACTGGAAATTCTTCCCTAAGAGAAATATCTCCACGCTACCTATCCAGTCAAAAGCGAACTCTGTCACCCTTCCCCACCTTGACTCTCAGATGCTTTGAAAATTCCGAGGAGACATTTGAGATGCCCCTCCACATGCTACACCCACAAGAAGTCCAAACTGCATCATTATCCCAACCCATATTTGTACTCCCATATTTAGCTTCAATAACCTCTCTCCACAAGCTCCGTACCTCATCCCCAAATCTCCATAACCATTTCTCCAGTAAGGATTCATTCATAAGCTTAAAATCTTTCACCCCTAGCCCCCCTTCCCACTTTGGAAAGTTTTAGTTTCTGATTTGTTTCTCTGATGTGTTCATGTTGACAGGGAGTAACAGCAAGGATGCAGATTTTTCAGAAAATGATCAATTTTTATACACGAATGCGAAATTAAAGATGCAGACTGCCGAACAACAAAGACATATTCTGAGAATGCTGGAGAAATCTTTGGCAAGAGAGCTAGATCTAGAAAAGAAGCTAGCAGATTCAAGACACAACGAAGACGAGCTGAAACTAAAGGTACACTCTGCAGAACAAGAAGTGTTCTGCATGGAAGAAGCAGAGGAGGTTGTTTGGGGAAAGTTGTTTGAGGCAGAAAATGCTGCTGAGGTACTAAAGGGAATTTCCAAAGGACTAATGGGGCAACTCCAGATCGTCCAATTCAATCTGAATGGTTCGATTCAACGGGAGGGAGAGATGAGATCTAAGCTTGAAGACAGCATGGGACAAATGAAAACTAAAGAAAGTGCTATACAGAAGCTAGAAACCAGCACCGCAGAAATTGACAACTTCCTTCTAGTGCAGACAAACACTTTAAAAGCCAGCCTGAAGGAAGCTGAGGATAAATGTATTCTTGCCAACTCTGAGGCCTTCACTTTGAGGGAAAAGGTACATTCACTTGAAGAGCAGATGAAAGAATCTGAAATTCAACTACAAAATGCAAAGGCCTCCATGGAAGAAAGTCAGGAGCAGCATAATATCTTATGCTCTGAGCTCATTGAAATGGAAAATCTCATGGAGGATCTGAAAGCAAATATTTCTAAAGCAGAAAGTAGGGTAGAGAGTGTAGAAGCCAAATGTACATTGTTAACAGAGACTAACTTGGAGCTCAACGAAGAGCTGGGTTTTCTCAAAAGTAATGGCAGTAACACGGAGAAGGTGAACTTGCTTGAGAAGCAGCTGAGGGAATCTGATATTCAGTTACAGCATGCAAAGGCGTCTTCTGAAGCAAGTCAGGAGCAGCAGGACATGCTGTATTCTGCAATTGGGGATATGGAAAATTTAATTGAGGATCTGAAGTCAAAGGTTTCAAAAGCTGAAAGTAGGGCTGAGGGCGCAGAAGCAAAGTGCGCTTTGTTATCTGAAACTAATTTGGAACTTAATGAAGAGCTGAGTTTTCTGAGGGGTAGAATGGAATGTTTGGAGACATCTTTGCAGAATGCTGATGATGCAAAAATAGCAACTGCAAAGGACATTAGTATCCGGACTAAAGTAATTACAGATCTTGTGCTGCAACTAGCCATGGAAAGAGAACGCCTCCAGAAGCAGGTCATACCTATCACTTTTCTTGTTTCTCCAAGTTCAAGATTCAAAATCTAATACTTGTATCTTTCCCTTTTCTGTCTTCAAGTGTGTTCATGAATTGTGGCTTCTTTTCCCTTTTTATTTTTTTATGTTTAAAGTTAAAATTTTAAAAATATAAAATTTGGAAAACCAGTTGAAACAGACTTAAAATAATAAACACAGTTTATTAATTAAGTTAAAACGTAGAGTCATGGCTTGCAATCTCAGTGAACAACTCACAGGCTACCACTCTCTTTCACCTTTTTTTTCAAACTAGCAGGAAAAAGTTGAAATGGAAAATTTTCTTTTTAGGAGTTATTATGCTGTTTCAGCTACAACTCCAACACTCATTGCTTTAATGATGGAGATAGTAATTCTATTTCCTTGAAGAGTTCATTAGCTTAACGTAGGAGATGCATCAATTATAGCACTTGTTTTAGGTGTATGGATGGCCATAATGAGACCCTTGGGGTTTTGAGTCTAGTTTTGAGATGCTACAATCAGATTTATTGTAGCACTCTGTTAAGACTAAAACCAATACACCAAAAGCACCTAGGTGATAGAGGTGTGGAAAGTTTAAGTCTTAACCTGTAGGGTCGTAACACACTCTTTTCAGGTTTAGAGTCTACTGTTATTCTTGATATTCAGCACTGTTATTGGAACTGGTGGTTCATTAATTGAAGTCCAAATTTTTTGAGTTTATTCAACGTTTTTATTTATTCCACATAGTCAATGTTCTGTTTCTAGATTCCTCTGTGCATTCTTGGAGGGAAAAAAACTGATGTCACCATGTTGGTGTATAGCATAACACTTCTATGGCCCTTATCAGGAAAAAAATAAAAGACCTATTCGTGTGCCTGATTGATGGAAGGCATTAATATACTTTGGGAGTGAGGTATGGACCATCTGCCATATGGGACCTGGTGGTGGAACGGTTTGAAAATAGCCTTGCTCTTGAAAGAAAGGGTATCTGTCCTAAGGGGGTAGGCTTAACATTGATTGGCAGCACTTTGTCTCTTCTCAATTCACCCTTTATCTTAAGGAAGCATGAAAAAATCGAAAGAGACTTTTTATGGGATGGTGTAGACAATACTAACAAGTATCATTTGGTAAACATGTCTGCTCCCCAAAGGAGGTAGGGGGTTTGGGATACAACCTTTGCAATAGATGAACAAGTTGTTGTTAAGGAAGTGGATGTGATCATTTGGGTTGGAAACTAATAGTCTTTGGAGGAGAGTGATAGTCAATAAATATAGAAGCAAGAAATCAAGTTTAGGACTGTAATGAAGTTCTCCAGTTGTGGGGTTAGTATGTGGAAAGGCATGTCAAAGGTATTTGAGGATCTCTCCGAAGGCATAACATTCAATGTCAGCATGGGGAACATGACCAGATTTTGGGAGGACACATGGTGTGATGAAGAACCCTTAAGTGAATCCTGTCAAAACCTTTACGAGAGGATGGGCCAGAAAGTTATCCTTGTGGAAGATTGCATGGATAATACTGGAGATAGAGCTTCTTGGAACCTTTGTTTCAAGAGGAACCTAAACAATTGAGAGTTGGGTCAGCTTGCTACTCTCCTGGGTCAACTAGAAGAAGCTTCCATTTAGCTTAATGACGAAGATGAGAGAATTTGGAGATATTCTAGAGGGAAATTCACTTGCTGTCCCTTTTATTGGCCCTCTTGAGGAACTTTTCTTCATATTTCCCAATCAAGGCCATTTGGTACTTCCCAATCCCTTCTAAGGTATCGTACTTTTTTGTGGACAACCAGTTTCTATAAGATCCTTTTAATGGACCATTTTAGTAGTAAGAATATTATGCCAAACATGTGTTTCCTTTGGAAAAATTCTGACAAAACGGTAAATCATCTCTTGATCTATTGCCATTTCACCTCTACTGTTTAGAAATCCTTATTGAATATGGAGAGAGTCTGGTGGGTTTTTTCTAACATTTTATTGGAACTCCACAGTGATTGTTGAATCGTTTCGATGTGAGGAGGAAGACAATTTAGAGGGTGATCCCTTTCACTTTAGGGTGGTGCATTCGGAAGGAAAGGCACAAGAGCATATTTGAAGACAAGTAGCGGAAGTCTAAGCCACCATCACTCATTGGGCTATCATTTTCAAAGAGTTTTAAGGAGCAACCTTTGTGGATGTTGTAAATCTTGTGGAAAACATGGTTCTGGGCATCAACTCAAGTAGTGTAGTTAAGGCCCACTGAGACTCACATATAGCACCTCAGGTGGTCCAAGGCGAGACAACCTTATGCATGCCTTAGGCTCAAGGTGTGCACCTCAAGCAAGGTGCAAGGTGGATGAGACGTGCGCCTTACTAAGTTTTCATATTTTTTAATAAATTTGATTGTTATATAGGTTTTAAACTTTTTATTCTGTCATTTCTTGTTATTGATTAGCTATTATGTGGACTAATTTTCTGGATTATTTTTAAATGGGTTTTAGAGATTATTAGTATTGTTGTGCTGTCATTATGGGTCACTGATTATTTTATTATTATTGTTATTTTCTTAGTTATGAGTAACGGATTTGAAAGATCATTACTACGACTGTGTTATCATTATGGGTTATTGATAAACCATTATTATTTATTAGTGTTGTTGTCATTTCAGTTTTATGTCACTTCTTATTCTTTTTGCAATGCTGATTGCCTAATTGGTATGTAGTTAGTTAGTCATTCAGTGATGTTCAGTCAATGGTAGATAGTAATTATTTAATTTATTAGTACACTTTTTTTATAATAGGTAGGGCTGGCAATGGATCGGATCTAACCCGAGATCCGATCCGAAAAAACCGGGTCTGGAACTTTATTTTTCGCTATCGGATCGGTACCGGATCACAGATTGTCGATCCGATCTCTTATCGGATCGGTACCGGATCGACCTTGTGCCGATCCGATACAGACCCGATATCTATACTATATATAAAATATATATTTAATTGCATAAAGGTATTTAAATATATGCCGAATAGAATGTATATTATATACATATAGGATCGGATCGGACCCGGAACCGATCCAATCATATCGGATCGGTTCCGGAACTCAATTTTATTGATCCGATCGGGTCCGGATCAATTGGATTCCTTATCGGATCGGTACCAAATCAGTACCAATCTGACTCGAACCCGATCCATTGCCAGCCCTAATAATAGGTTCATTTGCTTTTTATTTGACTGTTAATGTTTTTCGTTAGTATGATTTTTGACTTTTTGTCTTTTAAGACTTTACTATTTAATAGTTGTTATTTTGTTATATTCAACTAATGATTATGTCTTAGACAATGACGTTGCTAACTAGGATTACTTTTGGGCTATGATGTTATTCATATTTTGAATCATTTAATTCATTATTGCAATTTACAATGCTGATTATTAGTTGTTGCTTACTTGATTAATTAATTAGTGGTTAGTACTTATAGAAGTAGCATATAATAACACATTAGAATTCATCTTTCAATTTTTTCTTATAATATATATATATATATTTATGTTTCTTATGTTTATTTTTAATATTTCTCCCCGCTTCAGTCAGGCATGTGCTTCACCTTGCACCTCAGGCACCAAGGGTCCTTGCGGCCTTAACTACCTTGAACAGTGTATTTGTTTGAGCTAAAGCCCCTTTAGCATTCCCTAGGGCCACTTGTACATTCTCCCTTCTTTAATAGAATTCTCATTACAGATCAGAAAAAAGAGATAACAGTAGTTGGACACTCTTAAGCTGGTTGTTGAAGTTAGCTTCTTGGGACAGTGCGATGTACATGGCATGTTCTTGTGCAGATGCAGTACTTAACCAACTCTGTCGTGACAGTTAATGGTTGTCAGGGTTTTATTGTGTGTTAAAAGTTCTTGACAGCGCATCTCATGTTTCTAGAAGTGGGGGCGCACTTGCTTAAAGTTAATATTCTTCAGGGATTGACGCAGGGTTAGATTGTATTAGTGTTCCTTAGGACTAGATTACTTGTTCATTCTCTCTTCTTTAATAGAATTCTTGTTACAGATCAGAAAAAAGAGACAACAGTAGTTGGACACTCTTAAGCTGGTTGGGACAGTGGGATGTACATGGCATGTTCTTGTGCAGATGCAGTACTTAACCAACTCTGTCACAACAGTTAATGGTTGTCAGGGTTTATAGTATGTTTTAAAAGTTGTTGAAAGCGCATCTCAAGCTTCTAGAAGTGGGACAGTTGCTTAAAATTATATTCTTCAGGGATTGATACAGGGTTAGGTTTTATGTCTGTAGTCTGTAGACTGTAGGTGATGATTGGGATCAGCCATATCTCAAGTACTCTCATAAGGTGGAAAACCGTCTTTGAACTGTATCCATATATTTGTTCTTAGGCACACTGTGTCATCGGGAAATTTCAGAAATGCACCAAAGAATGTGGAGAGGTACTTACTTAAATCCTACACATGGCTTCTATTACATTTAATGATTTAATCTAAAAACTTGTACTGAAAGTCTTAGATTTGTAAACTTTGTTCCTCTGTTTCTGAAGTAATGGTGATGTGGTTATTAGCACTATATTGTTGTTGCAGCATTATCATATTGATACATATATATTCATATTGATGCAACATGAAAACTAAAGGTGGTTTGGCAGTGGTAGGCTCTAGTGGGAAAACAGGATTAGTCTTTTAATTAGAAGTGACTTCGTAATTATAGAAAAAAACTACTGAGCAAAGCTGCTCCTTATTGGCCTTACCAATAGTTGCTAGCTTAAACATTTTTAAAAGGTATCAGTCATCTTGTATATTCTACTCCATGACTCTTTACCTTTTAATTTTTCTTATAAGTGTTGATTCTCAGCCCTCTTCCCAAGGGCAGAAACCACATTCTGTGCATCAAAGTATTGGAAATGAAATGCATGAAAAGTTATGCATTTCTAGAATCACATTGACCTATGTTTGTTTTCCTTCTTTTCTTGTTGAAAAAATTCCCAATAAATATGTTTTGCAATTTCATTGGAAATTCTAAGAGGTTGGATGATTCGAAACATTGGTTGCAGCAAACTAGATTTTGAATATGAAGAAGATTACAGCTGAAGTTGTATTGCACCAGGGTCTTTCCTGAACTTGTAACTGAAATATTTACTGCAGCTTCTTCTATCTAAAACATCGAATGTCTTTTATATGCAGATCTCTTCATTAATGAAAGATGATAAAATTTTGGTGAAGAAGTTCTTGAAAACAGAGAAGGATGCCTCTGTAATTATGAGCCACAACAGAAATGAAAATGACAAAGAACTCTTTCCCAAGGATGATTTGACTACTGCTAAGTGTACAAAAGCATCTGAGGAAGCAGTAACAGAGTACTCAACTACCAATTTTCAGGTAAGTATTATTGTGGATCTCTTATTTGCTTCGTGACTTAATTGCAGATCCAGAGATTGAAAATAGGGAAACAACTGGTTACCTATCTCAGGACCAAGTTTTTCAATATGCCTTTGCTAAGCAAGGTCTGACCCCCATCATTATGTGGGCAATCTTCTAGGTGACTTGGCAATTGCCTAGTTACGGAAGTAATATGACAAGAAAATACTATAAAATGGGATATCAGTGTCAAGGCATGTTGGATGTACTGATTAACAAATAATTATAACTATTCAAGCAGTTGCACAACATTTGATTCACTCAATTAGGCCAAGAACTATCTGAAAATAGCCAAAAAAAAATTTTAATAGCACAGAATGAGCACCTAGCAAAAGTTGAAAAACCAGTTAAAAACTTACTTATTACTGATCAAAAAATAAAATAAAATAAAAATAAACTGGCCCATCGTTTATGACAAAGGAGTCATTACTTGTTAAGTCATATATTATAGTGTGGATATTCATAGCTTTAAAGTGTAACCTATCATTTGTCTTGGACAAGATAAAGCATAACACTATAAAGTTATAATCAATGTTCAATTGTTCAGAACAAGCCTCAGTCCAATCTTGTCACTTTAGACTTGGTCTTTCTTTTCATCCTTTTATTGGAGTTGGTTTCACACACTAACTGGGCTACTTGGAGTTACTTTTCTTTGGCTTAAAGTTACTTGTAAGGTCCTTGTTTGAGAACATGAGCTCCATTTCAATTAGGCTTAGACCGGCCACTCATTGGTAGAGTCCCAACTCATTGATCATGGGATCATAAGCCCCTGACTTCTCATCAATTGCCAAGATTGCTCTCTTATATACTAATTTATTTCATGCAGACATAGCCATGCAACCTCTTCTGCCCACTTTTTATTGGATAAGTTCACCAGTGTTTTGAAAAAACTGGACCAGTCAAGAAAACGGAAAAGTGGCCAGGCACCGGTTCACCCATACAAAAGCCAGATCAACCTTGGAAAACTGTGACATCACATAACATTATAAATTAATTTATTAAAATAAATAATAAAAAGGGAACATTTTGAAGTTTGAACAGCTTAACCAGCCTGGGTCAAACAGTTTTCGAGTTCAACCAGCCCGTTTTGAACAGTTTTAATGATTAGGAGCAGTTTTAAAATAAAATTCCAAGTCAATGTTCACTTAGACCGGTTTTGGGACCAGATCAGTGGTTCAAGGTATAACCAGCCATTTAGGTCTGGTTTGCAAAACACTGAAATTTACAACGATATAATGGCATTTACTTTCATATCGAGTAAGAATTGAAGGATGGGAGAAGTATTCTATCGTACAGCTGAGATGCTCGGACAGACTGCAGTTGCACTTGCAATGAGATAAGACTACGTGTGAGGGCTGGTATTGTAAGTCAAGAAATTGCAACTAGAGAATACCCATATCATATGTATTCCATCACTCATCATTCAACTGCCAGTGTTAGGCCAAAGGTATCAGATGGAAAATACAATTTCAAAGTTTTTAGTTTAAACAAGTCAATTGGATTGAGAAAATAAGTAAATGAAGATAATACATTAAATATTTTAAAGTACTCATGCAGACTTTTTTCCTTTGAGATATGGGTGTAGGTTAAGATGACCAGGTGACCATAGTCAACACACACCCCTTGGCAAATAGGTGGATATCTGGTGACTGAAGCAGGTGGAAATTGGATACTTATAAATTATAACTACTTGCGCAATATACTTAAATGTGACATACAACACTGGTAATGTAATAATCTTGCATCGACCTCGTGAATGATGAATTTAGGTGGGGGAGTTCGCTGGAAATCACAGAGAGGGGTAATGGTTTTTCTAACACCATGTTTCTGGACTAGGAAGGATTGGAGTGGTGGTTGATGGCATTGGATGAACAGTCGAAAAGGAGAAAGAATGGTTCCTTAAGCAAAGGCAGAATGTTGTTCATGGAAAGAAAAACGAATAGTAGAGGCTGTTTCTTATCCATCTCGGAGATTCTCCATTTCTCTAGAAACAGAAAAATCATAGTTCCAGAGGATCGACTCAATAGCGTCTGGAATAACTTTGATTGCATCCTCAGAAGGGGCAGTTGGTTTAAAGATTAGGCACCTTGAATCAGCTGTAAACAGCCAAGCTAATATCAGCCATGACAAAGTCAGAGGGGAGATTGTAGTGATCAGAGGACAAAGATTAATCAAACTCGGTACAATGGGACAAACCATCCATACGGTCATTGGAGTCAAGCTATCACCTGTGACTCTTCCTCCTTATGTCCTAAGTGGGAGGACATTGCAATAGCAGTTGTAGAAATTCTTGTAGTGAAGGAGCCTATTTTATTTTACCCTTTTGGAGTGGGGAGGGTCCTGTTCTTCATGAACCAGTTAGAAGACTTGTATTATCTCTGTAGTTTGGGTTCTTTGTGCATAATAGACGATTTAATAACTCATCAGCTATGGTGGCCGTTAGTTAATATGTCCAAACCAGAAACTGTTATAAAAAGCTGATGGGTTGCTTTCAAGGGCATTTAATTCCATTTGAGGGTTCCAGATATCATCATAACACTAGGATATTTATGTGGAGGATGGGAGGAGACTGATTTCAAAACCACGTCGCCTGAAGGAGTGGAAGCAATTAGGATAAAGATTAAGAAAGGTAACTTGGCTAAAATCCTGCGCGTGATCCTACTCATGGATTGAGATCTTTTCTCAAGTAATAGTGGAGTTGGAGGAGCTGCTTTCGAGCAAAGATGATGAAAACAATTGGGAAAGGAAGTTTTGTCCAGAGTTGGAAGACAATGACATGTTCCAAACATCATCATAACACTAGGAAATGTATGGGGAGGATGAGAGGAGACTGATATCAAACCACGGTGTCTGAAGGAGTGGAAGCAATTATGGTAAAGATTAAGGAAGGTAACTTCAAAACCACGTCGTCTGAAGGAGTGGAAGCAATTATGGTAAAGATTAAGGAAGGTAATTTGGCTCAAATACTGCGTGTAATCCTGCTCATGGATTGAAACATCTTTTTTACTAGTAGTGGAGGTGGAGGAGTTGCTTTTGAGTAAAGATGATGAAAACAATTGGGGAAAGGATGTTAGGAATGTTTTCAAAACAAAGGTATTTTGTTTTTTGTGCTTTTTTTGATGTGTTGCATGGACACTTCCAACCAGCGGACGAATCGCGTGTCATACGTTTGGACACGGATTTAGACACCGACACGCCACAGACACTTCGATTTTTGAATAATTAAATATTCAAATAAAAAGTGAGATAATTAATAGATTTTTCCTAAATTAAGATTTCTTTATCTTAGGGATTGTAGAGAGAAAAAGATAAGATTTTGTTCCTAACTTCCTATAAATAATTATCTAACTAGGGCTGCAACTTGGGTGGGCTCAACCCGACGTTGGGCTCGGGTTGGGTTGGCTCCTTCAATACTCGAGCTCGGGCCTTATTGTGAAAAGCCTGATCAAAATCGGGTTGGGCTCAAGTTGATACTTTGAGAAATCCAACCCAACCCGAGCCCGACAATATATGTTTACACTTTACATATCTCCTCTCTCAATTCTCTCCCGAACCTTCTCTCTAACGACAAAACCTCCCCTCCCCTCTCTCTCACAAACCCTAACGCCCGTCCCCCCTCCTCTCATCTCTCTCTCTCACACAAACCCTAACCGGCCCCCTCATGAGACAATGCAAGTCCGAATATCTCCAAAGCGAGAAGAACCCAAAAGATGGAGATTCGGTAGCTTTTCTGCAACTTCTTAAAGGTTTGTTTAAATCCCTAAATTTTTGTAGGTAATGGGTTCCTTATATTTTACATTTACACTTTTGCTTACTTAGTGCTAAATCTTTGTGGATTAGGGCAAAGTAAAGAGAAATTCGATTGACTTTGTTTCTATTTTGAAGTTTAAAACTCTATCAATTAGATTTCAACCATAGAGTCAAATAATGGGTTGATTTCAACCCATGCTTTTACTTTCTTTGGGTTGATTTTCGCCTCTTCACTCTCATTTTTTTGGTTGATATTTGTTGTTGATTTGTGTCTATAAAAGCATGACTCCCTCAAATATGGCATTGATTTCTGCCTCTTTACTCTCTTTTTTTTTTTCTGGTTGTTTGATGCGGGAGCATTCTACTACGATAGTCCACGCTACTCCTAATCTATGCCAGTCAAGCAAATGGACTTACTATTTATAGTAAATCTCGTTTTTACTATTTATAGTAAATCTGGAAATTACTATTTATAGTCAATCCCATTTTTACTATTTATAGTAAATTCTGATTTTACTATTTTTAGATAAGTGGATCCCATGAAGATTTATTTTAATTTAATTAGGATTTTCAATTGAAATTAGATTTTATTTCTAATTAGAATTTTTATTATTGATTGCAATAGTTGATTTGTATTAGGAGTTTCTAATTTCAATTAGATTAGAATTTGGAAAGTTCAAGTAGGGAGTCTTATAAAAGGTGATGTACCATTTGATTTTGATAATGAAAAATTATGAATGAAGAAATAGAAATCTCTTTGAGAAATCTCTCTTGTGGTGTGAAGCCATCTTCTCTCGGTGCGAAGCCAAGCTAATTCGGTGCGCAGCCGAAGGTATCTTTCTATCCCTGTCTCTTTATCTATTTCTTCTCTTATTCTCTTCTTTTTCTCCATCTCTATTTTCTTTTTTCTTTTTTTGTCAATTTCTTACCTAAGAAAACCAAAATCATACCACAGCACTGTGAATAGTGCTGTGTGAATAGTGCTGCATGAATAGTGCCGTGAATAGTAATTCCCTCTTCATTCCTTCTCAAATCACGGAACGGTTCTCCCGTCCAACGTCAAATTTGATATCAGAGCCAGGTTCGAAACTCCTGATCGGAAAGATGTCTCATATTGGTTCGCAATCTTTGGTAGCTGCGTTAGCTAAACTAAACAATGTGATAAATCGTTTTGAGAGCGGACTAAGCGACCATATAAATCATATTGAGAGCAAACTGGAGGCAAGGGTCTCCGCCAGAGTTCCAATCAGCAATTGTGTCTTGGAAAGTCTACCACAACCACTGGCTTTTCCACCTCTTTCTGGCAAGCTATTGGAAGGTTTCACAGCAAAAAAACCTAAAGAGGTCTCAAAGCAAGTCGAGAAGAAAGTAAACGAAGAAATAAAAGCCATCGAACAAGAGGGTGTTTTTCCATCCGAGGAAAATGAAAAAAAATTGACGAGGAAAAAAAAGCCAAAACTGAGGAATTAGTCAGTCCTGAAGCTCCTGTAGTTCTATCAGACGAAAAGACAGAGGATAAATTAATCCGCCTGCTGTTATGGAGAATGAAAGTGATGATGATTCCCCTAGTTCAGACGCTCTAGCTGAAGATGGCCCAAATAATACAGAAGATTCCGATTCGAAACCAGATATTTCTGTTGTTTTAGAACCGACAGTTGAAAATAAAGCAGATGGAACAAGCAAAGATTTCTATTCAAAGAAGGCTAGAGTTGAGGAGATAGACCATGTGGTGTGAAGCCATCTTCTCTCGGTGCGAAGCCAAGATAATTCAGTGCGAAGCCGAAGGTATCTTTTTATCCCTATCTCTTTCTCTATTTCTTCTCTTATTATCTTCTTTTTCTCCATCTCTATTTTCTTTTTTCTTTTTTTGTCAATTTCTTACCTAAGAAAACCCAAATTATACCACAGCACTGTGAATAGTGCTGCGCGAATAGTGACATGAATAGTGTCACATGAATAGTGCTGTGAATAGTAATCCCCTCTTCATTCCTTCTTAAATCGCGGAACGGTTCTCCCGTCCTACATCATTGTTGCTGTGGTAAAATGATTAAACCAAAAAACTGGAAACCCGACTAACCCGATCGGGCTGGGATTCTCAGGCCTGACTTCGGGTTGGGTTCGGACTCGGGCTAGGAGCCTTGAAGGTTGGGTTGGGCTCGGGTTGACCCCAACCCGCCCGAGTTGCAGCCCTATATCTAACTTCCTATAAATAAGGAAAAATCTATTAATTATAGGATGGACCTATTTGAAGAATTAAAATATTCAGCCGAGTCCCCGAATCCTATTTTTTTGGGGTTTGCCGAGTATGACACCTCGTATCCGTGTCGGATTTTGACACATGTGTCCGCATCCATGCAACACAGCTTTTTTTGTAAAAGAGAGTATGGGAGTTTAGTCCCACATCGGATAAAGAAAAGAAAAGTATAGGCTTTATAAAGCTAAAATCAAACTTACAGATGTTTAATTAATGCATACGTGGATAGAAGTTATTGTGTGTGGTGCGAAGCACCATGCACACACATGTGTGCGAAGGGTGATTGGGTGTCTAGGGCCTTTTGGGTGCTTTTAGAGGCGCACTTAGCACTTCCCACGTACGCGTCGTCATGAGGAGTTGATGAGCTTTTAGTTAATCAACGGTTGACCTAGTTTGAAAGAAGGTTTGGTGCCAAATGTCATACCTTGGCCTTCCCATTGGTGCCAAATATCGTTCCAAGGCTTTGTGGGACCCGGTGATTGAGCAGTTTGAAAGAAGGTTTGCATCATGGAAGAAAGGGTATCTTTCAAAAGGTGGAAAAATAACTCTTAATTAAAAGCACATTGTCAAGCATACCTGTTTATTTCTTATCTCTATTTTCCATTCCGGCCTCTCGCGAAATGAATTGAGAAGTTTGAAAAGCTTATCAAATTATTTTGAGAAGTTGGAAAAATATTTCTCATGGAATGGGAAGATGATGAGAAGAAATTCCCCATATTGATTGGAATTTTTTTTGCATTCCTAAAGTGAAGGGTGGTTTCGATATAAGGTCTCTAAAACTGATGAATAAAGCTCTCTTAGGAAAGTGGTGTGAAGGTATGGGAAGGAAACCCAATTTTTGTGGATGGCAGCCGCAACTGAGGTTGGGATCGCATTGTGGTCCAATCTCCTTATGGTGCATCTGTTTGGAGAGGCCCAACCATCATCTGTATTTCTGTCGAGGCATTCGCATGAAGATGGGATTGGGTGACAAAATTAGGTTCTGGGAGCATCTTTGGTGTGGAGAATCGATTCTTGGATCCAACTAGGCAAATTTGTACGCTATGGCCATTGATAAAGGGGTTATGGTTCATAATTCTTTTGAGAGGGTGGCAGGTCATATGGTTTGGAGTCTCCCATATTTAGAAGACATTTAAATGATTGGGAATTGGACAGCTTGTCGCACCTACTGACACGCCTTGAAGAGGTCCATATCGTCGACAACTCAAAAGATAAATGTCTGTGGAAGTGGGATCCTAAAGGAAAATTTACAGCCTCCTCATTTGTGCTTGCTCTTGCAGACCCAAGAAACCAAGGAATACACAACTTCTCAGCAAAGATGCTTTGGAGTATTCTGATACCTCCAAAGATAGTATTTTTCCTATTGGCTGCTTCTTTAGACAACATTTTGTCCGTGGATCCTCTAATCAATAGGGGATGATAGGATGGTGAACCCTGATCAGCCATGCTTGGAACCTTCCCACGATGGGGGGTGGGGATGCTTGCCCCCTTGGCGGGGGTTTGGGGGCAGCGTCCCCAAAGTGAAAATTTTATTATCTTTCTTATATGAAAATGTAATCCCGATGATTAATCTTCTCCATTCGTTATAAGGTCATCCGACGGTTATTGATTTCAGGATTTACAACTATTTAAATTCTTCTTTGGGTTTTGGGTGCTGTGTGAGTGAGGAGAATTAGGGAGCCTTGGTCTAGGTTTTTTTGTTACTCTTGTAAAAACAAAGAGGAGGTCTGTTCCCTTCGATGGTGATCTCTCATTCTGAGTAGTGAACCAGTGGTAATCTCCGTGGCCATAGCCTACATCAAGTGAACCACGTATATCTCGTGTTGTGGTTTGCTTGTTTCTTGTTTTTTCTTCTTCGCTTTTTGAATCCCAAGGTTTTGTGTTCCCATAGCTGTTCATTATGCAAGAGCTGTGCTGAATCAGTCAGGCTCATCCTTCTACGTTGCTCGTTTACGGTGCGGCTCTGACACTTCTTCTACAACACTTTTTTATATATGCTGGGTCTTCCTAAGCAGTCTGCTTGAGCTTCTTAAAAGTTGGAGGGAGTCTCAGTTCCAAGGCATAGGATGCACCATATGGAGAATGATTCCATTTGCTTTTTGTTGGTATGTTCGGAGGGAGAGGAACAAGAGGATATTTAAGGGTTCTCTTATAGGGATTTCTTGTCAAAATTGAGGGCTTTTGTCAATGGAGGCAGGCTGTAGAGCTGTGTTTGTATCCCATTGCTTCGAGTTCTCATTTTGAGAACTATCTTGTTTCTTTTCTGTTATCCAGGCTTCCTTGTAATTTTTGGGGTTTCCCCTCATCTTTTTATAATTCAGTTTACTTAAAAAAATATGAAAAGAATCAGCAGATAATAATTCACAGTTTACGATCACGTCAGTCAGTGAAATCATCGTCGTCATCATAGCCCTGTCCAACTATTTAGGATCGACTGTAGGAATCCTGCAGAATGTATTATTCCCTGCTCTGATGTCAGTCTAATGGAGAAGGTAATTGCTCCACTATATATTATTCCCCCATTCTGATGTGGATCTATGGATAGAGGCAGTTGGAGCCTTGTGAGTTGAAGCTCAGGAAGCAAATGCCTGATCCTATTGGCTCCTAGCAAAATCATATCCTGCAGAATATGTTGTTCCGTGCTCTGATATGAATCTATTGGTGGAAGTACTTGCTCCAAGATGTATTATTCCCCTTCCTGATGTAGATCTACAGAGAGGCAGTTGGAGCCTTGTGAATTGAAGGTCAGGAAGCAAATGCCTGATCCTATTTTTTTTTGTGAAACCTCCACGGAGGGAGGAAAGCTTTATTTAAAAAATAGAAAAGGTACACCTAGCCAGGGGGGGATGTATGTACCTTACCCCTCAAGATGCTAATAAACATGATAATAGATGCAAGAATGCCAGGATACAATAAAATGCAACCTAAACTCGAATGTAGGGTGTGCCAATCTTATCTAGGTGAATAAAACCAGCAAGTCTGAAGGGAGGGTTATCTTTGAATTCCATGTACGATCTAGCAAGGAAACCATTAAGAATGCCTGATCCTAGTGGCTCCTGGAAAAATCATCTAATCGTTAATTTTATGCATTTATAGATGTCACAACCCTCAAGTGTAATCCCAAGATGATTTGTTTACCACTCATTAACACATTCGCCAAAAAGCGCAAGGATTTGAGGAACCATGGGGATGTTCTTGAGCTGCAGTCTCCACAAGGAAATTTATTGAGGCCAGATTGCTTTCTGGATAAGCTCAAAGTCCTAAAATTTGCTTAAAACACAAGAAAAATTTACTCCCACCCTAAAAAGATGAAAATTTTCTATCATCTATGTTTCATTTACCTTTATGTGCCAGCACGTGTGTGTTTTAAAATTTTCAGTTTGTTCAGTGCCAGGAATTAAACATTATATATATTGTTATTAAAGATTTGTTCCATTCTCTGTTGTCAGGTGGATAAGTCATCAAAAGAGGCACCTGCGAGTAAGACTGAAGTAGAATCTTCTGTTTCTGCAGAAGACGCCATTGCTAGGGTGTCCAACCTTGACACTGTAAGGACGATAGAGGCACGGCAGCTTAATTCAAAGTATTTTCTCGTGGCAATTCTCATCTTATTGATTTCAGTGTTAGCCGTATATCTTTTTCAACAAGAAAGGTGCCCATTTTGATGTTTGAGAAAGAGTTTCTCATCAGACAAACTCAGGGATTCTCTGCATTTCACATAATACACGGTACCAACCTGAGCTATAATGTCTATATACACCACTTTTGGATATATTGTTACAGCCTTTGTTGAATTTCTTGATTTCCTAAAAAAGTTCCATTGCATTTCCATGATCAAACTTTTCTTGTAAGGAAAATGCTATCCCACGGAAAACCAGACAAAAATATTTGCAGTTTGAGGCCATTTGACCATTGGATTCAAGAGATCAACAGTCCATGAGGCAACAACTGCGTGGATCTCTTGATTCCAATGGTCAATGGCCTCAACCACATATTATTGTCCGGTTATCCATGGGATAGCACGACTCTTCTTGTAATTGGAGACTGCAGTGAGGAATGACAAAATACAAAAAATAATTATGTTTTGTAATCTCTGTAGTTGTAAGATATACAACAATAGTTCCCCTTAAACTTGTCATCGTTAACATCAAATTATCGGAGCATCAGCCAATCAATTCCTCTCCTTGTGACCTAATTCGGAGGGGGCGCCTCTCCATACTTCCTAAACTTTGGCATTATGTATGCCTGCTGGATTGGAGAAAGCCCAGATAATAAATCCTAGATCATTTAGATATTGGTCCCCAAAGGAGCCTCTTTGACAGATGCTCTCACCCATGGAAATCATTCCACTCTTTTTGTCACAATCTAGAAAGGCTTTTTTCTTCTTTCCTGGCATTGTTTGTCTATACAAATCCGAAACCAAAGTCAATATATAGGCTTTGATAAGATGGCGATTTTCCTTTCTTTAGTTTTCTGCACAAAACTGGTTGAAGATTACCCATGTACAACTGCAGAACAATGGGTTATTGTGTAGAGCTTAGTTAGCAATTCGGAGTGCGATGAAAATACGGTACAGGAAATGTGCGAGTAAAACTAAAGTAAAATATTGACAACTTTTTGTCGTATAATTGGTTTTTCATATTCAAAACTGAATAATCCGGAAATAATTCGAAAAAGAAGTTCATGAATTATTCAAGAATAATTTGATCATGTTAAAAATGTGCGAATTTTTCCAAAGCTTTGAATAGGACATTGTTCGGTTCGTTTTTTAAATAGTTTGTACGGTTCGAGTAGAATTTACTAACTAGGGTGTAGAGTAGGGGTATTTTGGCACGGACAATCTGTCATTTTGGAACTGAGGGAGGTGTCTGAACTCAAGTTATGTTGATCTTCGGCATTTACTACATCACACAATTCAACTGCACAAGCACCTCCCTCAAAGAATCATGATCAGAGAGAAGGATGGGTGGCTTTATGAAGCATACCACTGATATATTTATTTACATTTGGGAAATCCCATCGATGGTGAAGAAAATATCTCAAGAATCGCAAAAATATCATCGTCCTGCTATAAGTTACTATCATCCTTCCAGTTCTTAGAACCTGCTGACAGGAAAATAGCCCGTGATTATTGAGAATTATCTAAAAATCATGATCAGATAAACTCCTTAAAAAATTGATAGAAGTACCTCCTTTTTTAGTGGATACAATTGGTTAAGGCTGATCCAACCAGTAAATCAATTGAGAGTGAAAATCAACAGGGTCGAAACATCACTCACACCCTTGCATGTCTGCAAGATCCTCATATTTGCAATATGTGCAACCCTGTGAAGCTTCACATGCTACGAGGGGTATCCAAGCTGTTCTTGGAGCTCTTCTTGCTCCTCTTCCTCATCATTTAGAATGAAGTCTATGTCTGGCACATACCCAACCCACTTCATCTCTCCAATCAGTTCTGCCAGCCTCCCATATATCTCGTCCCGTCTTGGGTGAGCTTTGTCCCCCACAAGAAATGTATGCACCTCACTCTTTACCTCAATCCAGCTGCAGCCGGGCTCCTTCTTCAGCCCATTTTGCCTCATCATCTTCCTCATCTTTGAAACTTCACCCCACATTCCCGCTTCAGCGTAAACATTAGACAAAAGAATGTAAGCAGCAGAATCTTTAGGGTCCAATTGCAGAATAGAACTGGCTGCATGTTCTGCCACCTCTACGTTACCATGGATCTTGCAAATGCTGAGGAGAGTTCTCCATATTACAGCGTCAGCTTCAAATGGCATATCACAGATGAGCTTCAAAGCCTCGTTAACCCAGCCTGACCGTCCGATTATATCCACCATACATGAATGATGCTCCAACTGGGGGTGTAACCCGTAATCATGGAGCATCGAATGGAAGTAATGTGACCCTTCTTCAAACAGACCCATATACCCACAAGCTCGAAGGACCGCTACGAAGGTTGCATGGTTTGGTTTCACATTATCAAGTTGCATCTTTTCGAATATCTTAAGCGCCTCTACACCGAGCCCATGCTGTGCGTACCCTGAGATCATGGCATTCCACGATACAACATCCCGCTTGGGCATCTTCTCGAACATTAGCCGAGAATCTTGCATGTTTCCGCACTTTGAGTACATGTCAACGAGAGTGCTGGATATGTACACATCTGATTGCAACTCTTGCTTGATAATCTGAGCATGGATTTGCTTTCCGAGTCCAATGGTTGCCAGATTAGCACAAGTATCAAGAACCGTTGCGTAGGTAAAGTTATCAGGCTTTAGGCCCATGTCCAACATTCCAGAAAAGAACTTCTGAGCTTCCTCGCTTTGTTTCTGCAGTGCAAATCCAGATATAATCGCATTCCCTGACACCATCGTTTGTTTCTTTATTCTGTCATGAAGCTTCTCTGCTTCTTCCATCATTCCACATTTACAGTACATATCAACCAGAGCACTTCCAACAAACAAGTCCAAGCCCAACCCAGACTTGATAATTCTGTCATGGATCTCCATTCCACAGTTCAGAGCTTGCCAACCAGCACACGCTTTTAGAACACTGCCATAAGTGAACTCGTCGGGTTCCATCCTGGACTGGAGCATTAAACAGAAGAGCATGAGTGTTTCCTCTTCGTGTCCATTCTGCTCATAAGCCGCAATAATTGCATTCCAAGAAACAGCGTCTCTTCTATCCATCAGATCAAACACCCTGCGGGCTTCAACCAGAGCTCCGCATTTTCCACACATGTCCAAGATCGCATTTGCCACGCAGATGTTTGACTCGAAACTACTCTTGATTGCTAAACCGTGTACTTGTACCCCTTCTATATGCCCTTGGATCACTGCACAAGCACTAAAAACACCAGATAGGCTAATCTCATCTACGCCAACACCAGACCTGTGCATAAGCCGAAATAGCTGCAAAGCTTCGAAGCCTTGATCATCCCGAGCATACCCAATAATAATAGCATTCCAGGATTGCAAATTACGAACTGGCAATGAGTTAAAAAGCCTTTGAGCATCTCTCAAACTACCACATTTTGCGTACATATCCAAAATGGCAGTCCCTACTATGACATCGGATCCATAATTGTTCTTTAGAGCATGGGCATGCATCTGAGAGCCCATTCTCAATGAAGATAAACCTGCGCACGACCTAAAAATACTAGCGTAAGTCGATTGACTCACTCCAACTCCTTGCTGCTGCATCTCCTTAAACAGTTCTAAACTGTCCACGAGCTGATCATTCTGAACACAACCTGCGATGAATGCACTCCACGAAACCCAATTCCGTTCTGGCATTTCATGGAAAACCCGATGTGAATCATTCAAGCTCTTACATTTTGCATACATATCTACAAGAGCGCTGCCCGTAACCACGTCATAATCGAAACCCATCCGAACAGTGAGACCATGAATCTGAATTCCCAAATCATAGTCCTCCAAAGCAGAACATGATTTAAGAACAATGGCAAAAGTGGTACGGTCTGGTACCATACCCATTTGTCCCATCTGTAAGAAGAGTTCGATTGGTTTCCAATTATTACCATTCTGCATGTACCCTGAAATCAAAGAATTCCATGAAATCGCATCTCTTTCGGGCATCAAGTCAAAGATGGACTGTGCCAGACCCATGGAACCAGATGCAACGTAACCAAAGATCATTGCGTTCCAAGAAACCGTGTCTCGTTGAGGCATCCGATCAAATAGTTTGCAAGCATAGTCTATGATCGAGCATTTGATGTACATATGGATCAAACAGTTGGTGACGAAGATGGTCGGGTTGAATCCGGATGTGAGCATATAGGCATGGGCTTGTTTTCCTACATCTAATGATCTCTGGTTCGAGCATTCCTGGAAGATCAGAGAGAAGGTTTTCTTCTTGTTGGGAGTTGTTTGATTCGATGAGACTGTAGAGAATGTAGAGATGGATAATTGTTTGTATGGAGGTTTTGGCGGGAAGGAGAAGAATCTGGTGAGTGGAAAGTGAGGGATGCGAGGAAGTGCCATGAGTTTTGCGAGTCATGCTTTGTTGGACTTGACGACCGTTGAGAGACGTTGGAGTTTTGCAATTCCGTTATTTGATGTGGGTTCCAGAGTCAACCATCGTACTGATTGTTGTCTCATACCAGAAGTTTTCTTACCAAACATATAAGATCACTAGAGAGCGGTTGAGTTGCATGTAACTTGTAATTTTTTTTTTTTGTTTCGGTGTCATTCTGTCCGAGGTTTGACCATCATAACGACATACCATAGCCCAAGGTTTAAAAAACGGCTGTTATAACGGATTCGGACCTACCCGGTTATGTTATGGACCGTTAAAACGCCCAGAAAATAACGGCTGTTATAACGAAAATAACGACTGTTATTTTTCCGTTATAACGAAAATAACGACCGTTATTTTCTGAAAAATTTTGTGAAAAAAAATGGCCATTATATCCGTTATTTTCCATTTTGAAGCCATTTTTTCGGTTATTTTCCATTATATTCCGTTTTTCCCATTTTGCCCTTGAGCGTTTTTTTTTTTTTGTTATAACGGAAAATATGATGACACCCCCAGTCCGTTATACCGTTATAACAGTCCCCTTTAAACCTTGCTATAACCATCGTGACTGTTATAGCGGTAGTCAACAGTGTGTGTAAGGGGGGCAGCAGGACATCGGAGCAGATAGTTATAGCTTTCGGACCAGAGGTACGTCAAATTAGCTCATAGATTTTATGAGGGGAAATTCTATTTGTACCCCAGAAATTCCAAAAGCACCCACTCATTCATTTTTTAGACGAAAATGCCCTAACTTATACGAGGGCTCGTGAAAGAAGCACCCTATTTCTACCTTCGTCTTTTCCTCTTAGGTTTGTGAGGGTTGAGAGGAACCCTCTCCCTTAATGCTGACATCGCTCAAGGGTTTCACTTCTTCCCTCTTCCCTTTCCCTTGATGTTGGCTGGTCCGTTGGGTTAGAAGGCCAATTTTTTGGGGTTTTTTTTTTCCGAAATGGCTACTCGATTCTGTGGGCTCCATAGCACCACGACTGGCCTAGTTATAGCACCCACGGTATATCAGCATCGTGGAGACCTGTGTTTTTTTTTTCTTCAAATTTTTTGTGTAGGTTCTTGAACCTCAATGGCAACTAAGAGACCTTTAAGGCTGCGTTTGGGAGTGTGATATTTAAGCTATAAGCTAGCTTATAATGGTGTCGGACTGCCATAAGCCACTTTTTGACATTTGGCAAAAAATTAATAGTGGTTCCAAATCGTGTTATGCCAAAAAAAAGGCATAATGCAATAGCCGTTTCAAAAAATGGCTTTTGCGTTGATGGACCGTAGATTTAAGTAACATTTCTTTCCCTTTTTCTCTGTTCCAACATATCAAAATTCCTAACCAGCTTCTTCCTCAACCAAAACAAGAAGAAAAAACCTAAAGAGGATCGAGCTATTCTCATTGCAGCCTTAGCTTCTCCTTGCCTTGCTCCCGTCGCCGGATCTCTCCCATCACCGTTCGTTGCCGTCTCAATCTCTCTTCACCAACCTTGGATGATTCCAGGTATGGTAGAAACTAGTAGATTGAGTCGTTTGCCATAGGATGATTCACATGGGACGTATGGATTTGGTCCCTGCTTACACACCAAAAAGGGAAAAAGCAAGATCGAAATAAGCTCATGGTGACACCCCTGCTCATTTGATTGACTGCATCACCAATTGTTGTTTATCCCCACCACCAACCTGATTTTCTAGCATTGGCCATGAGCGTTGTTCAATCCCTGTCTCCACAGCTATCTTTGGTGACCCTTTCTCTGGGGTGTTAAAAAGCCTTGCAATCGAAGCTTTTTGCAGTGATTAAAATTTTCATTTTGGTGCTGCAAGCTGAGGAAGAGATCAGCAGCTTCAGATTCTTACTAAATCAATAGCACATAGATTGAATTTATGTGTCATGAGGTTGTCATTTGTTAGAGCTTTTTATCGCTCAGCAGGTTAACCCAAGTCTTAATAAAATTTTGAGATTTTGCTTCATTATCTAGATTGTTTTTTTTAGTTTAATTTTTTTTCTTTCAGATAAGTGAGATATTTTTTTTCTCAGACACCATGGATGGATTACTAGCCTTTTGCCCACAGCCATGTTCAAACCTAAATTTGGATTAGAAGCCCTCGCAGAAGTGAAAAAAAATGGTCTTCTGCTTCCTAAGCGAGATGGGGAGAGGAGGAGGTGGCAAGAAGAATGAAAAAGGAAGGTAGGTCCGACTAGGATGAGGACCTAAAAGAGAGCTAGGGATGGGATCTACTCCATTAAAGAAAGTGCTATAAAGAGATCCTATTGCTGCTTGTATGCTCACTGTACTAGTAGATTAGTAAGAGTTCCTCTATTGATAGAAGAGAGCTTGTTGCAACAAGCAATCGGCCGGTAGCTCCAGCCAAGGTTGCTGTGGAACATTTCATCAGCGACGATTGTAATGAAAAGATAATCAAGGGTAATGGCCCAAGTCCTGAAGAAACCTACCCCTCCATTGTACTATCCCATTGATAGCTTTCGATGCTGTCACCGCTATGACATTATAACGAGCCACGTCAGTCAAATCTAAAATAAAAAAAAATGGTCTTCGCTGAAGTAAAAAAAAATGACCAAGGCCCATGTCGGCTTTGAACCAATGACGTAGCCAAGGCGAGTATTGGCATGCCTTGCCGCTTTGCCTATGTCTGCAATTTAGAGTTGACATGGCCTTTTCCATGTTCGCTCTGAAACACTGAGTGAGAGAGAGAGAGAGAGTTCCCACATTTTAGTCCAAAAAGAGAGGAGAGAGAGTGGGTGCCCAACTTAAAAGCGTGGTCCCCGTGGAAGAGTAAAACTTTGCTGACCACCCAGGATGATCGCACCCGACTGCTCATATGAGCCACATGGCACATTTTTAGAGGACACTGACCATATGGATGTTTGGTCAATCCCTAAGTGGGCCTACTAATAAAAAATTAACTTGATTAGTGATTTCTACGTGTCGGATTGGAGTTATTTTTATGGGTTGATTTTAACCGTGGAATTTGAGCATTATTGACCATTATTCGGGTACAAGGATCAAAGGTTTGAAATCACTAATCAGGCTAATTTTTAGTTTGTAGGTGCATATAGGGATGCCAAACATCCATTGGGTCATCCAAGTTTTACTCTTTACTTTCATAATTACAAATCCAATTGGGAAAAAATTGGCGGGCCCCCAGCGGGGACTTCAAACTTTGAAGTGTCCCTCCCAAAATGTTTCTAAGTCTCCCTCCCAAAATGTCTGACAAGTACCCTTGTTAAGAGTAAAAGTTCTGTCACAACGGGATTGCAAATCACACAAAACACAGCCAATGAGTTTTCGGCAGGTACACCTAAAAGCAAAGCACATGGGTACGTGCCGAGAACTCAATGGCTCTGTTTTGTGTGATTTACAATTTCGTGTGATAGAAGTTTTACTCCCTTGTTAACCACTAACCAAGGGCTTAGCGCTTAACGCGGGTTAAGGGATTGGTGTACGTGTCAGACATTTTGGGTGGGAAGTTCCTTGGGGCCATCGAATCTTTTCTGTGACCTGATTCTTGGAGTAAGCCTTCGCTCACAGCTGTGTGAGCAAAGCCGTTCACACAACACAATACGAGCCACATGGCACCCTTTTAGAGGACGATGACCGTATGGATGTTTGGCCAGTCCTTCGTTGACCTGAAAACCAAAAATCAGCCTGATTAGGTATGTCAGACCTTTGGATCTAGTACCCCAAATAATGGTCAATAATGCTCTAAATTCTATGGTTAAAAGCAATCCATGCAATGACTCCAATCCAACGCTTAGAAATCATTAATCAAACTAATTTTTGGTTTACAAGTCCACGGAGGGAGGGACTAGCCGAATAAAACTTTGATGACAGCGCTCTGTCATCAAGGCCGACGAAAGGGCCCAATATGAGCCACGTGGAACACGTTTAGAGGACTCTCACTGTATGGATGTTTGGCCAATCATTAGGTGGACCTACAAACCAAAAATCAGCCCAATTAGTGATTCTAGGCATTGGATTAGAATTGTTTTCATGGATTGATTATAACCGTGGAAAATTTGAGCATTATTGACCATTATTTGAGGTACAAAGATCCAAAGGTTTGAAATCACAAATCAAGTTGATATTTTGTTTGTAGGTCCATATAGGGATTGGAAAAACATCCATACGGTCAGAGTCCTCTAAGCGTATGCCACGTGTCTCCTATTGCACCCTGTCATCGGCCTTGATGACAGGGCCCTGTCATCAAAGTCTTACTCGGACTAGCCAAACATCCATACGGTCATCACCCTCTAATAGTTTGCCCCGTGGTCCATATTGTGATGTGTGATCGGCTTTGCTCAGACACAAGTGTGAGCGAAGGTTTTCTCCGATTCTTGCGAGTAAAACTTCTATCACACGAAATTGTAAATCACACAAAACACAGCCAATGAATTCTCGGCACGTACACAAGTGCTTTGCAACGTACCCATTGCTTTTGTTTTTAGGTGTACGTGCCGATAACTCATTGGCTGTGTTTTGTGTGATTTGCAATCCCATTGTGACAGAAGTTTTACTCGATTCTTGCAGTCCCGCGGCCACTCCCGCCCAGACTAAACCCTAACCCTATAAAACCCCTAGAGTGAAACCAACGTTTCAGAAAACGAGAGTGAGAAGCCGCCATGAAAGTTGAACTGTGAAGTTTAAGGAAGCTCGCAAGAACAACAATGGCATAAGCACCTTTTGCTCTATACCCTGGGGCCTTCAAGCTCAACATATCGTCACTTCCTCCGCGTCTGATTGCTCCATCTCCGTTAACAATCTCCTTCTGCCTTCGCCCGCCAGGATCCTCCGCCACCACACAGATCGCCTCACTGCTCTGATTCTCAGCCCTAAGTCGACATGTCCCGCTTCCGGTTCCATCGATCATTCCGTGAAGCTCTACAGTTACCTGGTATTTTCGTCCTTCTTTGCGGTCTATGGGGCCAAATGTCCAAAACTCTGCTTTTGGTTTTAATTTTGTGGGAAAAATATATGGTCGATCAGAGGTCCAACGTATTGCTCACCAGTTAATCGATCTGGATTGTTTGATCGATGAGTGACCTCTTAGATGTAGGCTTCTAGGAGGCACAGTTAATTACTCTTACGATTATTTGCAATCTGTGGTTTCATAGAATACTTTAGAGGGTGACATGGTACGATACTGGTATCGATCGAAAAATAAAATTATAGCATTTTCTTTCTGGAATGATCTGTAGTCAGTATTATAGAGCACATAAGCGTTCTCTTTAATCACCATGACTATATACACAACTTACGTACAGAGGAGTAGGGCCTACCATTTGATGGGATCCACTTGGGAGATCATATGACTGTTACCAACTGATCTATAGACTTTTAATGGACTTTTTACCATAAATTTTTCTATCCCTCCAAAAGAATGTGATAAATAGGATGGTTTAAATCATCCAGTATGGTTGATTATTTATTTATTTATTTATTGCTCAGGCAATCTCCTAGGTACCTGTCAAATGTGAATGCAACCATCTCAATGCTACACATTTCTGTTCGTTCTCTTAAAAACAAAGAGAGGTGGTTTTAACCTTCATGTAGTAGCATCAGTCTAGTGTTTGTGTCCTCTTTTTTTTTTCCTTTAATTGATCTGGTTTAATTCACTCTTTTAGTCAGGTGGAGAGTTTCAGATCAATGTAACCAGGTTCACGTTGTTGATCCACACCCTTGCTTTTAACAAATCCGGTAGCATGTTGGGAGGGCATTAATTAATAGTACTATGTTGGTAGGGTTGTCAAGGGACATAAAGGACCTGTCACTGGCGTAGGTTTTGGTCCTAGCAGTGAGTACTTGGCATCCATTTAGTCAACTGGAACTGTTGCCTACTGGAAGCTCTGTTTGGGAAAACGCTGGATACCCTTAAGGGCGTAGGATGGCAATATGACCTGAACTTCCTTCCGGGACCCAACTAATCAGACCCGATACTCTCATATCCCAGACAACATGTACACATATCTGAGTAACCCTATCTCAATCACGAATAACTTATTCCACAGCCCAGTCATATCTCTGGTACAAAAAAGAAGATAGGTGGGAACTTGAGATACAATTTCTAAATCATAATGGATGTGACAGAATTTATTTTATCTATTTTGGTCACGAAGACAGTAGTCATTCTTTTCACTATCAAGCAACAACAATTTTTATCCACCAGAAGCGAAAAACTACATTTACTTTTTTGAATATATTATCTTTTTTTTATTTAAATTTCCCTTCTTTTGTGAATATTGTGATGATTTATATTCAATTCACATGAAGGTTGGTGGCGTAAAAAAATAATCTGAATTCATTCTTGGCTATGTTGAATGGATTCTTCTAAATGAGCGAAGTACCCTTGTCAGAGTATGACACGATACGGATTCTGGTGGGACACTTCCAAATTCTATTTTGTTTTTTCTTTCCCTACTTGCAAGTTACAAATTAACATTTGCCATAGGGTTTGAGTTCTACCTTTTACAATTGAAGTTTTCTATGCATCAAGTATAACATTATATGTATATTCTCTCATCTATGAAGTATATGATACAAATGGTACATAATCCACCTTATCCTTATGATATTATACGAAACAACTCTTTTGTTTCACATCATTTGAAGTACACTCTCGAGTCCACGAATCGTTTTTTTCAAGGTTCCCAAAATGTGACACTTTGCACCTGTGTTAGACTCTGACGCCCATACCTGTATCAATGCAACATAGATTACTGGATCTCAAAATTCCCCTTCTAGGGTGCATGGCATAGATTTTGGGTCCTTTACTCCTTATTAAAATACCTTTGAGAATTAGAAGATTGTCCACAGTTGCAGCTTACTGGAGGTCTGCCTGCTAGCTGCCTGCCTCCCTCCCTCCACTGGGGCAAGCCCCACATATTTGTTGGTGCATATTTTGCTTGGAGTTATCGGTTAATTGTTACTATCCATTGGAGTTTTGTTTGTTTTTCTATGTATGCTAATTTACTCCTCCTGAGGCAGTCTTGGCAATGTGATACTTATGTAGGGATAAGGTTCTCATTTCGATCCCAGCTTACCTACAAGAAGAAAAAAGGCGGCTTTAGCACCAAAATACATGGTCTGTTCTTTATTACTTGGTTTACAGACCGTACGAGCATGGTGCCACAAAAATATTTTACTTTGTCTGCTTGCTGTTGCTTGACACATACTTGTCAAATGACAAGGACCATTGAAAAAGACATCTAGAATAGTATAGTACTCAAACGACGGAAGATTTTCAGTGTGTGTATTCTTGACTTGATTCATTTTTATACCAGTCTATTATTTAACATGTTCCAACTTTGATTAGTATTGGTATCGGTTTATCTTATTCTTTCTGTTTTTTATTTATATATTTATTCTTTTGGGGAGTGGGGGTGTAAAATATGGGGTTCGGCCAGACCCCAACTAGCTATATTAAGGGAAAAAGTTTAGTCTTTTGTGCAAACATTGTCTCACAACACGATTGCTAGGGAAGTGAGTCGGATAGCTAATTAATGTAATATTTGAAGAACAAAAAGATGCCAAAACATCAGCTGCTATAGGATGAATGATGCTGAGTGTATCATATTATTGTTATTGCTTTTGTTTCTCTCCCGATATCAGTCTTTAGTAGGTCATCTCGACCTCTAGAGCTGACCCCCTTGTAGTTTGCTTGACCTTTATCCTCTCAATACAATCTTATACTTTTCAAAAAAAATAAAATGTCAGCTGCTCTATTGCCATATGAAACACTAAACTTAAGAAGAACAGATGGATATGAGGAAAAACACAGTCAAGGATATTTGATCTTGCTATTTATTGCATTTGCCACACTAGAGGAGTCAGTTCAGATGCTAATCAATCAATGAGCCAACTTGATACCATGGTTAATGGCCTTCATTTCTAACAGAAGAAAGGAGTCTCCAATTACATCAGCAACAGCAATCAATGTTTCTCTCCAATTTTGAATATTTCCTCCAAAACCACTTGGTTTCCTTTCTTGGGCACGGCAATTTAGAAACCAAACACTAACCTCTGGCTTCAGCCAAGTGCAAAACTTTATAATCCAGGTTTTAGGAATAAGTGGGATGTCTCACTGTTCCATCACTGAGCTGTTCTTGTACTAGATGATAGTGGGTTCATTTGAGTTGATGACTTTATGTGGACTTCAAAGTTTATTGCCTTGATAATTTGTTTGACTATTCTGCTTGGGCTATGTCTGGAGTTCCTTTCAGATCAAAATTGATAAACCATGCTACAAATAGCAAGTTTACTGATGGTGCTGGTTATTCAACTATTAAAATTTGTTTTGTATGACCCATGCAATTTTAGTTTGCCATCCTCTAATCTTGTGCTGTCAAGTGATGCATTTAGATAGGATGAAAATCTAGACACTGCTAGAGCATACACACTTGAAGAAAAGGTGGCCGGTGCTTTCTCTGTCATTCCAATAGAAAATATATCAAGAGAAGAACTTGATAAAAAGGTTCTGAGTTGGTAATCTTTGTCGAAGCATTCTCCAAGTGATAAAGGTTTTGGTATGCTATTTCTGAACTAAGAAAGCTTGTACTATCCAACTTTGGGACGTGCTTGGCGGATTAGGTTCCCAGTGGAATGCAGAGAAAATTGACCATTTGAGTTTCCAACCACATAATTTGACGCTTTTCAGTACTCTTCAGACATTGTGATTCAAAGAAATCCGAAATTCCACAAGTTCAATAGGAACAGTAGTCCCCAGGTTCGTACGCCCTGCTTGGTTCGCTGCACTTGGGTGCATTTTGCACTTTCGTGCAAATACAATGAATTGTGTTCCAATCACTTGCGATGTAAGTCACTTACAATTGTTTGGTTAACGCCATGTAAATAGATGCAAATGAAGTTTAGCTGATTGGTTGGTAGTGCATTGCAAATGAATGCAATGGATTATTTTATTTCTTGATTTTACAAAAAAAAGTGCACAATAAAATTATTATTGTAATATTATTGTTATCATTGTTGATTACATTATTATTATTTTATTATTATTAATTATAATTATAGTTATAATTATTGTCATTATAATCATGGTTTAAAAAATTGTCGTTATAACCCTAGTCACAAAAATCTCCGATTTTTGACTTCACGAATCAATCGCCGATTAATCGGTAAAATCTCCGATTAATCAAAAAAAATGGCGATTAATCAGTGATTTTGCCGATTAATCGGCTGAGATCCATTTTTTTCCCTTTGATTTCGATTTTGCTGATTTTGGAATTATGAATGGTATATCATGCTTATGAGTTATGACTTATTACTATAGAATTATAGACGTGGTTTTTATAATATAAATGTGTTTTGTTAAAAACAACATTTCTAACTTGAAAAATGCCATGATATATTTTCTATTTTTGCCGATTTCTATCGATTTTTACCGAATTTATCTGAATTTTTCCGACTTGACCCCTTGCCGATTTATTGCCGAATCCCGACTTTGTGACTATGGTCATAACGGATTCGGCCGCCCTCCCCCATTATGTTATGTACCGTTAAAACACTTAAAAATAACGGCTTTTATTTTCGTTATAACTGACGTTATTTTCTATATAACAACCGTTATTTTCTGGAAAATTTTGTAAAAAAAAATGGCCGTTATTTCAGTTATTTTAATATTATTAAAATTTGAAAATTTGAATTTCAGCGCCATTTTTTTCCGTTTTCCCCGTTATTTTCCCTTTTTGCTCTTGGGCATTAAAATTCGTTACAAGGGCTCTTATAACAGAAAAAATGATAACGCCCCAAGTCCGTTATACCGTTATAACGGCCCCTTTTAAACCTTGATTATAATTATTATTGTAATTATTGTTATTATTATTATTATTATTATTATTATTATTATTATTATTATTGTTGTTGTTGTTGTTGTTGTTGTTGTTTGAGGGGAAAGCTTGAGGTTAGGGGACCTCAACCAGCTATATAAAAAAGGGTCGGGATCGGGGGACAACCAGTTTGGAGACCCACCTAAAAGATGAATCAATGGCTGATTTTTGGTGAGGATGATCTCCTCACCATATATATCACCCCCACAAAAAATCAGTACATTCCGAAATTTCTAACCCCTCAAATGTGGTTTTCAAGTTGCACGGTAAAAATAGACAGTCCATAATTCTTTGACTTCTAAACCAGTCTATGAATATGGAATGATTTGAATTTTTGTGAGGATGATCTCCTCGCCAAAGAGATCATCCTCACCAAAAATCAGCCATTGATTCATGATTCATCTTCTCTGTGTAAAATAGAAAACTAAAAAATAGAAAGATAATAATAATAAAAAATAATCACGGTAGTTGGTGTTGTTATTATTTTTATTTTTATTTTGAAAAAAAAATGTTGAGCTGAGACAATGCACTTGCTTGCAGCAGTTTTTGGGCTGCACTTACTTGCATCTATTTTGTTAAGGACTCTGCAATGGAGGAGACTCTTGCTGTTCTGCTTGTGTGTGGGGCGGATGTGATAGGACTGTGTCTAGAGATTGAGCTGGGTGCTATTTTGCAACCTTGTGGAGGGATCAACCCTTTAGTGGGGAAGGTCATTCCAGCTAGACTCATTCAGATATGTGAATATATTTGCTTATAAACTAGCGGATATTCTGTTTTCACCTGAGGATTTGTGACTCTCTGTCTCTGTAAGTGTTAGGTCGAGTTTCTTGATGTTCTCATTTTCAGTTGATCCCAAAGTATACCCACAGAAAAAGAAAAGAGGACTTTGAGCCCCAAAATATGTAGTCTGTTCTTACCGATCAAAAAAAAATATGTAGTCTGTTCTTTATTGCTTGGTTTTCAGATCTAACATGGTGTAGGTTCTCATATTTGGCGTTTCTTGTCCACGGTTTGTAAGTTTTGACTTCTGATTGAATGATTTACTTTACAAAGGAAGATATTTTGTGTAATTTCTTGTCTAAATTTTTTCATACTATAGTGCAGCATTTAGTATTTAAGATGTCTCAACTTTAATTAATATTTTTTTTATGCTGCATGCATCTTGCTGGAATATCCAAAAGATACACATGTTTCGAGGAAAACTATGGATCAATACCAAGTTTCGAAAATTAATCCATCAATAGTTAGTTATGTTAATTATCTAATGGTTCAAATCTCTTCACGTATTGGTTAAGAAAATGCTTGTCAATATCTGATGACCAAAGAAAGATGTGATAAAACAGTTTATTATTCATATATGGTTTCAGCGCGAGGTTTTATGTTTGTGATATCATTCATTTTCATCAGACTGATATCATGATAGCAAAGCAAAATGATGAGCTAATATATCTGAATTTTATGTGGAAGCACATGACATAATGGTCTTCAAAGTTCTCTGATTGCTTTGTGTATCAATTGTTGGTTGAAAAGTATATGACTTCACAATTTAGAGTTTCATGGGATGAGTAGCATTTGCTGAGTGCTTTGTATTCCTATTCTCACGTGTGTGCGCTTGTTTACTTGTTTTCATGTGTTAATTTCTTTTGAGGCCAAAACGTTTTTGTTTAAGGCAAAGCAATATGATGGGTTAATATCTCTGAATTTTATATGGAAGCACATAACATAGTGGTCTTCAAACTTCCCTGATTGTTTTATGTATCAATGGTCAAGTAATAATCATCACATCACAGTTTAGAACTTGATGAACAGAAATGGTGAATGGGGTTATGCATTTAGTGAGTGCTTAGTCATCATCATCGTCATCATTATTATAATTAATCAATTATTTATTTATTTTGTGTGTGCTTGTGTGAAAACAGTTTGGCACAAGCAAAGCAGAAATATGATCTATCATGCTGTAAATTTTATGTGGAAAACATCTTTAAGGCCCTCAAAATTCTCCGATTGCTTTGCTTTCAATGGTCAAAGGAAATATGTGATGTAGGAATTACGTATTTGATGAGTACTGAAAAATATGTGACTGCTCAGAATTTGATATGAAGATGCATGGTATGTTAGGACCATTCATCTGTTTGTGCATCTGGGCATGAAGGATATAAAAGCATAAGCTTAACTTATGAACATGACTTTTTGAATATATATTGCATGTAGAGAAATGGATAATAGAGTTCTTAACCATTCATAATTCACCAGAAGTGTGTTGCGTATATTTTCTCGGGAATTTTTGACATACCCCCCCCATGTTATCTTTAAAATTTGACATAACCCCCCACAATTTGAAAAAGCTGACATACCCCCCTATGATCCACTGTCATTTGACCCGAGTTGACTACCAAATTTTGTATTAAATGGCAAAAATGCCCTTGTCTTCAACCTTAGAACAAGGGTTTGGGCCAAAACCCAAACCCCAAATCAAACCGCTGTGGTGGATGGCCGGCCCAGAGATTCCAATGGGTTGGCCGCCCATCACCGGCGACCAACCCACCGGAGTCTCATGGCCGGCTGGCCACCACTTCGGCAATAATTTAAAACCCAAAGTTAAAAACAAAAAGACACAAAGCATACAATTTAAGTTTTAAATTTTTCATTAACAAAAATGAAAAATAAGACGAAGCAATTTATATTTTAAGCTTTTGAGATGTGGATTTTGGAAAGATGGGTTCTCCCAATTTTAAAATTTTATTCTACAATAAAATCAATAAAAAAATCCCATTCATTCATGAGTTTTATTTTTTATTTTTTTGGTTTTTTCTTCTCAATATTTGTTTAATTCATCAAAAAACCAAAAAAAAAATCTCAAGTTTACCAACATGGGTTTTAATTTTTATTTTTAATCTCCTCTTTTAATGCTTGATTTGGGGTTTGGGTTTTGGCCTAAACCCAAACCCTTGATCTAATGTTGAAGACAAGGGCACTTTCGTCCTTTAATACAAAATTAGGTAGTCAACTCGGGTCAACACTGGTCAAATGACAGTGGACCGAGTCATAGGGGGGTATGTCAGCTTTTTCAAATTGTGGGGGGGTATGTCAAATTTTAAAGATAACATGGGGGGGTATGTCAAAAATTCCCTATTTTCTCAATATAATGAGAGAATGAAGCTAGTTTAAATTGTTTGCAGGAATAATCTGAAGTTGTATGAAGGTCAGCAACTAATCTGGTTTGCAACTGAAAATATGAGTACCTGTTTTGGATTGGATATAGCATGGACCAGATGTACTAGATGTACAGTAATTAATTTATGTTGGACATGGGTACTCTATCCCTAATATAGCCGGTCTTCGAGATACAAGTTTTGTGTCGGCATCGAGTAGATAGCCAATTGTGTAGTAGCAGTAAATTGTTTAGGGTCCCCCCATATCTTATAAATTAATCATGATGGTGGGCTTGATGGCTGAGATTTTTTATGATTTCTTGTTCTCAATTTATTCCAGTATGTTTCTCCCTCGATGGTCCAGTAGTGACTGCATTGGGCTTCAAGGATGAGCTGGCCATTGTCACTCATGCTCCACACCGTCTTACTTCATGATCAGGCATCCATTTCAACTTTATCTCTCACAGTTATATGAATGATTTCAATGAATTTAAATTTTAAGTAATGGCATTATGTTTTTTATGTTATTTTCAGCCTTGCCAAGTTGATCCAAGATTAAACATAGTTGGCGTACATAGGTATTGACTTAGAAATGAGATAATAATGTAATGGTCAACCATTAATAATGTAGTTGGGAAATATATTGATTTATTGTTACAGCCGTTCCATATCTGTTTATTTTTCTACATATGCTAAGTTGCTACTACTGAGGCAGCCGGGTGATGTGATAGGTTAATTGCTAGTTTGCTACCCATCCAAAATGATTTGACACCCTTGACTGCGGAAGCTTCTCCCAGCTTCATTAAGGTCCGTAGTTTTGCGTATACACCATCTGATCTTCTATTCCCACTTGAGGATTGCAAGTCTTTCCGTATCTATAAATTTTTTGTTGCTGCTATGAGGTTCTCATTTCGATCCATCTTACCGACAAAAGCAAAAGGGGAATTTTAGCACCAAAATACATGGTCTGTTCTTCATCACTTGGTTTACAGACTGTACGAGCATGGTGCCATAAAGATTATTTTTCTTTGTCTGCTTGCTGTTGCTTGACACATATTTGTCAAATGACAAGGGCCATTGAAAAAGACATCTAGACTAGTGTAGTCCTTAAGCGGCGAAGATATTCTGTGTCTATGTTCTTGTCTTTATTCATTTTTATGCCAGTATACTATTTAACATGTTCCAACTTTGATTTTTAGTGGTATCAGTTTTTCTTTTTCTTTCTGTTTTTTATTATGTATTTATTCTTTTGGGGGTTGGGGTGTAAAATATGGGGTTAGGCCAGACCCCAACCAGCTATATTAAGAGAAAAAGGTTACAGTCTTTTGTGCAAGCATTGCCTCACATGTCCTCTACAATGACTTGACGATCGCTACGGAAGTGGGGCAGATAGCTAATTAATTTAATATTTGAAGAACAAAAAGATGCCAAAACGTCAGCTGCTTTATCGCCATATGAAACACTAAACTTAGAAAGAACAGAGAGATTTGAGGACACAGTTAAGGACATATGATCTTGATTTCGTCTGCCACACTAGAGGAGTCAGTTCAGATAGGAATCAATAAATGAGCCAGCTTGATACCATGGTTAATGGCCTTCAAGTTTTAGGAATAAGTGGGATGTCTCACTTTTGAATCACCAAGCTGTAGTTGTACTAGAGGCTGGGTTCATTTGAGTTGATGACCTTATGTTGGACTTCAAAGTTTATCACCTTGATAATTTGTTTGACAGTTCTGCTGTGGCTGTCTGGAATTCCTTGCAGCTGAAAATTGATAAATAGCAAGCTTTCTGATGATGCTGGTTATTCAACTCTTAAAAATTGTTTCGTACGAGCCAATCAATTTCAGTTTTCCATCCGCTTCTATGATATAGTCTTAAGAGGCCTGGGGATGTCTGCAGGATTCAAAATCACATCAACATAACTATTACAAAAAAGAAGCTAAGAAATCAGCTGCTCTATTAGACTCTCCCCAAATGTGGATAACATCCCAGCAAAGGGCAGTTAGTATCTCACCAATGTGATTCCTTGTAATGCGACCGATGCCAGAAAAGTGGTAATGAATGGATTCATCAGTATTGAGCATCATTCTGCCTGGAGGTGGTCTTCTCCCTTCACACCAGCGTATAGCTTTGAAACTAATCCTCCAATTCTGCATAAATTCCCCTGTAGGCCCAATCTTTTCCCGTCCAAGGCTTGTTAGTTTTGACTTTTGATTAAATGATTTCCCTTAGGAAGATAATGTGTTTTGTCTTGTCTAAATTTTTCTTTCATACTATAGTGAACTATGTTTTTTTTTTTGATCGGTAAGATAAATATATTGAAGAGGGGCTGAGACGGCCCCCAAAAAGCTGTACAACGAAAGCCTTTGCTAGAACAAGACGAAGCAACAAGGCAAACAACGGACGCCCAAGCATACAAAAGCAAAACGAAACACAGACAGTGGCTGTCGAACAATAATAAACATACTATAGTGAACTATTTATTATTTAAGATGTCACACCTTTGATTGGAATGTTTTGCATACTTCGTAGCATCTTGCTGGAATATCGAAAAGAAACACACGTTTTGAGGAATACTATGGATAACTAGTGGCTGTCGAACATTAATCAATAAGTAGTTATGTTTATTATTGAATGGTTCAACTCTGTGCTTGCTGTGGTAGGGAAATGCTTGTCCGATGACCAACGAAAAGATGTGAAAAAGCATTTTATCATATCGCAAGTTTAGGTTTTATTGTTGTGATTCATGCATTTTCATCGCAGACCAATATCATGATAGCAAAGCAAAATGATGAGCTAATATGTCTGAATTTTATGAGGAAATACATATCATAATGGTCTTCAAAGTTCTCTGATTGCTTTGTGTATCAATAGTTGGTTGAAAAATATATGCGACTTGACAATTTAGAATTTGATGGGATGAATAGGTTTATTCTTGTGTGTGCGTGCGTGTGTTCGTGTTATTTTTCTTTGGATCGGGATCAGAGGACAAACAAAAGTGAATCAACAAGTTCACGTTTGTTCTTGGCCATGAATCTCGAGAATCCAACAGTGGTTTTGCTTTTGCAAAAGTGAATGCCGGCTCAGCACTATTAACCACCCTGGATAAATAGTGGCTGTCAACATTAATCAGTAAGTAGTTATGTTTATTATTGAATTGTTCAACTCTGCATGCCTTGGTAGGGAAAATGCTTGTCCGATGACCAAAGAAAAGATGTGAAAAAGCATTTTATCATATATGCAAGTTTAGGTTTTATTTTGTGAGTCATTCATTTTCATCGCAGACCAATTTCATGATAGCAAAGCAAAATGATGAGCTGATATGTCTGAATTTTATGAGGAAATACATATCATAATGGTCTTCAAAGTTCTCTGATTGCTTTGTGTATCAATGGTTGGTTGAAAAATATATGCGACTTCACAATTTAGAATTTGATGGGATGAATAGGTTTATGCATTTGCTGAGTGCTTTGTATTATTATTATTCTTGTGTGCGCGTGCCTACGTGCATGTGTGTTCATGTTATTTTTCTTTGGACCGGGATCAGAGGACAAACAAAAGTGAACCAACAAGTTCATGTTTGTTCTCGGCCGTGAATCCTGAGAATCCCACGGTGGTTTTGCTTTTGCAAAAGTGAATGCCAGCTTGGCACTATTAACCACAATTGGATTCTTGGGATCCACGGCCAAGAACAAATGTGAACTTGTTGGTTCACTTTTTCTTTTGTTTCCATACATATTGTTTTTGCTTTAAGCAAAACAAAATGATGAGCTAATACGTAACATAATGGTCCAGAAATGATAAATGCGTTTATGCATTTGCTGAGTTGCATAAGCTTAACCTATGAACATAACATTCTGAATATATTATTGCTTGCAGTGAAATGGATAATAGAGTTCTTAACCTTGTTGCCTATATTTTCCCGAATATAATGAGAATAAAGCCAGTTTGAATTGTTTACAGGAATAATCTAATGAAGTTGTATGAAGGTCAGCAACTAATCTGGTTTGGAACCGAAAGATTTGGATCTGTTTTGGGATTGGATAAAGCATGGACCGGATGTACCAGATTCACAGTAATTAACTTAGATGTTGAACATGGGTACTCTATTCCTAATATAGCTGTCTTCGAGGCATAGGTTTTGTATTGGCATGATTTTAAAATTAGCTGAAGTTCTGGCATATATTGTTTTTTATCAATTTTTGATTTGTACAGGCTAAGTTTACCTGTAATGTTTTGGCAAATTTTACAATTTATGACCCCAGAACTTTACAATAGATTATAGGTGGAGGTTCTTAAGTGAAAGATGAGCACTCCATTAGGAATTTTGAGTCTCCAATGACTTGCAGGGGTTGAAATCAAGATTCAAATACACAGGGCTGCGTATTTTCAAGTTGTCCACCAGTAGAAATTATTTTTCTGTAATTTCATGGTTTTTCAAATATTTAAGTTCAATTGATCTTATGAATGTGTCATATATCATATCACTAAACTATATGTTGGCGAATTTTTACAGTACTTCCCCAAGTCGAATTGAACTTTGAATTAATTCTGAATTTTAAAAGAGCAAAGCTTAGAGAAAAAAATAAGTTTTGCTCCTTGTGGGTCAGCGTCGAAATGATATCCAATTGTTTAGTAGCATCAAATTGTTTAGGCCTTTAGGGTCTTCCCTTGTAAATTAATCAGGATGGTTAGCTTGGTGGATTTCTTGTTTGCAATTTGTTGCAGTATGTTTCTTAGTTTCTCTCTCGATTTACGAGTAGTAGTGACTATCAGGATTCGAGGATGAATTGGCCATTGTCACTCATGCTTCCCAGTGTGTCCCTTCAAATGATCAGGCATCTTTTTCAACCTTTTCTCCCACAGTTATATCCATAATTTCAATGAATTTAAGGGCACGTTTGGATTGCCATTCTTCAGAAATTACTTTAATTTAAAAAGGCATATTAGAAAATATATTTAAGAATTGAGTCCGTCTAGAGCTACACCCTGTTCTTACACCCGATTAATACTCCCAATCATCGCCATCTGTTACCCCAAATCAATGGTTTCTTCTTATGCTGATGTGGTACTTCATTAATTCTAAGATTCGGCTCGACTCGAGCAGTAGAGCCATATTATTTACCTTTAGGGTCTGTTTGGTACGTGAGAAAAAGAGTTTTGACGGCGAATATTTAGCCAGGCGAATATTATCTTGGCTAAATATTTGCTCATATCAATATTTAATAATGTTTGGTACGCGAATGAGCTAGCTCACTTCAGCTTACTTCATTTTCTTTCAATTTGAGTGGGTCCCACATATCAAAGTAAGTCAAAAATAAGTTGGGCGTGCGGGAACCACATATAATGTCAAAGGATTAAAATTTTTTTTTTTTCATTTTTATCTTTTTTATATATTAAAAAATTAATTTTTATTGAAAATAGTGATTTTCTGATCAGAAAATAAAACTTTCTCACCAAGGCATAATCGGCGTGAATATTTACACAGGGGGGAGAGGTGATCAAATGTTTTCCCATCGCGGAGGGTAAATATGTGGGCATGGCTAAATATTCGTCGAGGGCGAGTGGCTGCCAAACGCACCTGGATGAATATTAGCGCGGCTAAATATTTTATTTTCCCACCGCGGTGTGTTACCAAACAGGCCCTTACTGTTACTGCCAATCAACAAGAAACTTTACCTTCCTCTCTGCTTGGCTTGGAAAATGGATGTAGCTTGGCTCGACTTTGAGTACCTTGTAACTTCTACTACGAGTAGAAGTGCTTTTACTTCTGGTTCCCCCTAAGCCCTTGATTATAAATGTTCATAATTACCTCTCCATAAAGATTTGCAGCAATCCCCCTGAATGATGGTGGGCAACGCCGTAGATAACATAACCACCCTTGGGCATAACTATGCATCCATAGCTATTAGCTAACACGCCAGCAGCATCACATGACTTGACTTCACATTCAACCTGTCTTAAAGAATCAACTTAATACCCAGAGAATTAATCATCGTCAACATTATCACTTCTATATTTCAATAGAAAGCTTTTATATCACAAAAATAAAATCACATTTATATATGATCTTGTCACCAAATATTCAATATAACACCCATTATATACTTTATTACTGTACAAAAAAAAATCAACATTTAGGTTAATTAAACTCTATTGCGCTCATATTTCAGGGATTATACAATACCTATGCAACATAGAAACATCTGGTTTGCCAGTCCACTCCTAATGGAAATGTTCTTTTACTTATCTGGTTCCAATACCTAAGGGCGTGTTTGATTGCCAAGTGGGAAAATTGCATTTTCCTTGGAAAAACACAACTGTCCATTGTTAGATAGTCATTTTAAATTTGTATAACTTTCTCTACCAAGCCATTTAAATCTAGATAATTTTCCCTACTAATCCCGGAATTCATTTCCAATCCAGATAGGTGAGAATTCATTTCCACCTGAAAATACACCTTTATTTTCTCTCACGATTGAAATCTGTGTTCTCAGTTGCAATCAATCAACCATTTAAGGCAATCCCCATATGTATTTATGTATTTCTCGGAAAAATTTTCTCTGCAATCAAACACGCCTTAAGAATAATGAATGAAGTATCCACAGTTATAATGCAAATATAACTAATAACCAAAATTTTTTGATTTTTCCAAATTTATTGGACAGAGAAAAGGGTGTAGAAATTTAATTGAAATTTAAGTCTACAATACCGTTTTTCAGTAACATGAACGGAAGTTTTTTTTTTTTGGAAAACTGTTTGAGGTGGCAAAAAAGATGGAGAGCGAACCATGTAGGAAAGAGGAAGCCGAGTCTGCCAAAGGGTCGAACTATAATATAGATAATAGATATGCTTTTTTTTTTCTTCTAACTTTGTTGAGGATCTTTTAAATATTATCCCCACGATGATGCCAATGGACGTGTATATCACCGATTGGTTTTCAAGGTCAGGTAGGGGCCTGCCAAACTCCAAACTTATCTACCAAAAGGAAGAAAATAAATCCCCAGGGTGGTTTTTGGACTGTTAAGGAAACACACACATCTTAGAAATTAATAGCATCGATCACTTCCATGCAACATGCGTGGTCCTCGTTGAATCAATGTGGAATGTAAAATCCACCATGTTGACACCCAGGACATGCACCATTTTATTTGGTAGATTGCCAAGTGCCACATGTTAATTTTCCCTATAAAAGGGCCGGGGGGGGGGGGGGTTGTTCCTCGTAATAATAAGAGTATTGATAAAGACAAAAAAACAAACTTTGGTTGTATAAGATTAACGATTAGAGGCTGATTAGCATTAAACACTAATAAGAAAATTAAACTGAGGACACAAACCCAGCATAGGTTTTGTAACCGGGAGAGGATCATCCAGCTTTCGCACCCGGGATAGACAGAAGGAGACGATAATGACTAATGGATCTACTGGGTAAAATGGTTGCTTCGTCTCGTATGTATCGTAAACAGATGGTTTTCCTTCGGCTGGGGATGAGTTCTATAAAAGGGGGAGGTACGTAGTATGCATGCACTTTCGCTTCTTCAACTAAACCATCCATTTCTTATTAACTTTATTACATTTAGTTTTTAATTTCTCAACATGGAATACATGTATATCAGTTTCCTTACTACTTTGGATTGGCGTTTCCAACTTCCCACGTGTCAAAATGAATGCTTATATGAAGTCGTCTTCTGACTTTGGAAGGGGTACGTATAAAGGATTACCACCAGGGGTGCATGTGGCAATCAAACCTGACCCCCGTCTGCCTGAACCCAACCTCCAAACAACCCAATTTGCTCAGGTCAACCCGATTGACCCAACACATTGCCACCTCTAACTACTAGTTTACATCTATCTGGGAAAAGCCGACATTGCCAGCAATAATATATGCTAAGGCTTACAGACTGATTCGGCAACAGAGATAAAGAGGAAGAGTACGTAGAAGTGTTGGACTTAGGTGGTCTGAACAGTGCGTAGTGCTCACATTTGCGCAAGAATAGCGGTACATGATACTGATTTCCGATGAGAATAGGTGGTAACACAGTGAGCACTCGCCAATATCTACACACTGGGAAGTTTTCACCTTGTCCAAATTTTGTCAGAGTAGAAGTAATTCTACAAATTCGTGCTCCCATGTAGTATTTATTAAATCGGCCGGTGCCGATTCACATACCATCGACATTAGTTTTGCTTTTGTACATAATGACATCTGAATCATTAATAAGTTAAGATGATACATACATTTTGTTCAATTGAGAATCCATACAAAAAACATGCGCGCCTTGGTTTAAAATTATACGATCAAGTTCTTAGATACTTCCTCTTGATCAGTTCATAGTCGTTTCTGTGGAGAAACTGAGAATCCTTAATTCTAGAACTTGATGATTTAGGTTTCTTTAACATATTTTCAAGCTAATTAATTATATACTCTAGTACTATAATCCCAACTTTGGAAAAATAAAGAAAAAAAGCTCAGGCTAGACATGTGCTCGATCATTCACCGAAACATTCATGTCATGGAATAATAGAAACTTAGAAAAATGGCAAATGAATGATTTTACAGCCTTTATAACATTCAACTAATTAATTACTAGTTTAGGTAACACTTGTTTGCAGCAGTGTTTAATTAAAAAAGGGCAAATTCAGCATAAGGCAAGTTGTTGGGACCTCGAGAAGCATGAGGTGTATGCCTTGAGGGCTTCGCGTAATTTCCATATATAAAATGATAGTAGAACAATATATAAAATGATAATAAATTAAATAGATATATAGGAATAAGGCATGCGGGTAGAGAGGCGCCTCAACATGCGAGATGTACATACCTCACACCACTGGGCATACTCCTTTCAGGAATCAGGAAATGCCTTGAAGCATACCGCGCATTTTTAAATACTAGATGTACATACTATTACTCCCTTGACACTAATTAGTTCCTGATATTTTGTGATTAATTCTTGACTTCATTACAGTCTGAGCAATATATAGAAGACGCAGTGCTGCCATGTCAATGCCGACTGCCGAGGATTTCACTCACTCGAACGAACTTGGTAACACTCTTTTTCAACAATAATCTTGCTCAACCACATTTTCTCATGGGCATCCATGTTAGACTAAAAGGAGCAAAAACTAGGAATTATCGTCACAGTTGAGGTTCTAAAGGCTACCTTACACGAGCTCAGTGAAATTAAAAAAAGGACTATGATCTTGCACAAAATTGATTTCAAACATGTGCAATATGAATCACATGTTGTGGTGCATAAAGGGTTATGCACCTGGTCGAATGTATCACATAAGGAACACGATGATGAGCTCCGCAAGCATGCAATGATCATCCCTGTTGATAGAAGCGTCGTCGTCTTATTAATATGGATACCAAGTAGTAACACCTTGCTGTGTGATGACTTATCTTGATTGCTTAAGTATATACTATTTGAGAAGTGCCTACATTCATGATCGTCTTAGTGCTACTGTTAGAGGGCATTGAGTCGACACAAGGACACGGGAGGAATGCTCGCACCCGCGCGAGATTTGTGCCCTTCCTCCCTCTTTAATGCTGAATTCCATGTTTTTCTCCATGGATACCCTTGAATGGAAACAAGGCCTCAATGGACAAGTTTCAAGGACTTGCAATTCTGCCGATGCTGTTCACCAAGCGAGAAACGAATAAGGATATGCTATTCGACATGCTATCCTTGATTAGGGCAGAAGATGAATATAGCTAGCCATCACAATTAATCCGAATAAAAGTAATAAAACATTTTTCATTAATTGATTTCATCTAAAATTAAAAATGACCTAGATCACACTGTAACATAAAATTTTTGTATTAATTCATCCAGCACTTGTAGATTTCCATATCAATAATCAATATATAAAGTTCAAGATGTGCTGTTTATTGATTATCGTAGAAATATCGGCAAGTAAAGAGATCAATGTTTCCTCAATTGATGAAATAAACATGTATGAAACAACATATATATGGAATAGTCGTAAACACAATACATAGCAAGAACAAGTGGAAGACACATTTGACACTGAAGACTGAACTAGAAAGTCTGGAAGAAGAACAGTTGGGGAAGCCTCACGATGACTCGAACAAAATAATTCAAACTTAATTTGTTTATACCAGCAGATCTGAGTTTGATCCTTGAAATTAAAATCTTCATATCTGCAAATCACACTCGTAAATTAGGACTCCTAACATGGCAAAGAGTGTGAATGTGAAGAAAATCCACGGAACAAAGCTGAAGTCTGGTGGGAGCAAGGCTGACAACAACACTGTGAACGAGAGAATCATAGAAACAAAGGAAACAAGGTTAAAAACTCTTGCTAATATGGGCACTGATTGCCCAAATATTACCCCGATGATCGCAATGTAGAATGCGATCATGAGTATGATAAGAAACATGAGAAACGTTTTTGAATGTTGTCCAAATAAGCTTTCCGGGAGAAAGATTCCGTTTTTGGATGTATAGGAGACACCCAATAGCGCTGCTACACTAGTGAAAGCCATGAGAACGATGGCCTTGCCCCATGACCGCGTAACATCTTGTTTCATCGGGTCCGATATGTCTCGGTGGGCCTCCTCCTTCTGGGTGCTTAAGTTTGTGCCATGATTAGCAGTAGAGGCTGCACAATGTGAATTGGTCTGATGGCCCATGTGGATTTCAGTACTACACATCTCAATCTCCCCAACATGACCCTCTTCCATTAACGACTCGAGTGACTTGAAAGAACTTCCAGAATCCTGCAAACAAACATGTTCTTCATGTTCTTAGAAAAAGAGACGACATTGATGAACACAGTTGGCAGATCTCTTACCATTTGTGAATATGGAAAGCTTGGGGAGGCGCAGATCCTTTGTGAAAGGCTAGAGAATGGTTGGGAATGCAGGAAGAGAAATTATGGCGAAACACTTCAAATATGAACAATTGTTGGAAATGTGTTAGCGGATATTGCCAAGCAAGTCATCCAAAATCTGCCGTTTTAATTCGACGTCATCACCACATAATTTTGTCCTAAAGGTATATTGACGAGTGACGACTGGGTTGTCAATGGGGATGTCCTAGGTCAACCCAAACCGGCTGAAATGATTTTGGGCCGAACTCAAATCCTCATCAGGCTCACACTCATGCTCAAAAAATTTCAAAATAAGAAAGACATGGGGCATTGTATATATGCACTCAAGGGGCAAATACTCTTATCAATCTAAACTCTCCAAATTGTGGGACCCATCTAAAAGATTAATTTCCTACATCAAAATTCAGCGTCATCTTATGATCCTAACAACCCAAGCAATTGTATTTGTTTTGGACGGTCAGAAATACGAGGACAAGATCTAGGAATTCATGGAATGGAATTGTATGGCCCACGAAATTAGAGATGCCAAGAATTTTAGGAAAATGAAAAGATATATTTTTTTTGTTAAAGAACATATATAGGACCAGCAAAGTTGGAAAAAAATGTGGCACTCATGGGTTTCTCTACAAATGTTTGTAGGTAGAAAGTTGAGACTGAGGCCCTGCTTGGTTCACAGCAAATTGAGTTTAATACACTCACTTGCCACAATTTTGGGATTGCAAGTGATTGGTTGGAGGCGTGCAAATGAACTGCCGTGCAACTTACAAGTGGGTTCCAAGTTACCTAGCCCTTGCAAACTCCGTAACAAAATATATAGATGCAAGCAAATGCAGCCCAAAAGAGTGTGTGATGTGACATTTTAGAAAGGGGACTTCAAACCGGGACTCCTAATATCATCAAAGCAAAAGTAGCAGCACGTACGTACCATGCCAAGCTAGCTTCCCTACCCAGAATTCTTTTTGTCCTCCTTCCGGGTACCTAGCCTTTGGATTCTGGCATTTATTCATGGGGTCATCATTTCTAGCCGTTAGATTTAAACGGTTTTTCAGATACTCGGATCCAATGGCTAGAAATCATCTATCATGCTTATTTTTGGTGTGTAGGAACACCAGAAGGTGAGCGAAACATTCTTGAGGTAACTCGACCCCGAAGAGTGTGCCAAGTGGCATGTTTGGGAGGGGAAGGATCAAAGTTTAATACTTCCCTGTAGGAGCAAAATTTTTCTCCCCAATAGAACTTGATACTGGCTCGTTGGACTTGAAAGAAATAAAGTAAAAAATATTTTTCTCCTCCAATGTGATTAATTCTTACCATATTAAGTGGATAAAATCTAATAGAAATTCGGAAAAATCCTACGTTATTAAAGTAGAAAATTTTCTGCTAATTTGATACATTTCTTCCCCTATAAATAAAGCTCACATTTTCACCACTCCAACGTACACAAAGTAAACACAGCACCATACAGAAGTCATGGAGAAGGCTAATTCCCTCAATCTGAGTTTCTTCGTCCTCCTTTTGGTTATTGCGTCTGGTTAGTCTCTGATCTCTCTCTCTCTCTCTCTCTCTCTCAATTTCATATACGGTTTGGTAGTAGACTGGATAAGAGCCTTGCAGGTGACACAACTGATACTATGTGTAGGTCTGCCATTCTCGACCTTGCTCGGAGCGGAAGCAAGGGTGCCTACTGAAGATATCATCAGATCAGTGAATAATTGTGTCCGTGACACTGACTGCTTCTCAAACTGTCCAGGATGCTCAGCAAACTGCCTTGCTGGCCATTGTACATGTTTGTGTGACAAGGAAGAGTCCGAAGTCGTAGCATCCGTGCGGTATCAGTACCCAAATGCATGTGTTCGCAACCGTGACTGCGTGTCCCAGTGTGCCGGGTGCAAGTCGGCAAACTGCATAGCGCACAAGTGCTTTTGCGCGTGTGATAACTGAAAAGTGGTCGGAGCATCGATTTTTGTGGAACAAAGTTCATCCATCATATAGTTAGCTCTGGTCTTTGGAAGGATGTCTTCATTAATAAAAAACGAAAATGACTATTTTTTTTTTAATTTCCTACTGGATCTGGATGTGTTTCTTCTTCTAACTTCTTCTTTTTCTTGAGGACACAACAGAGAGAGACATGCAAGAATAAGACTGTAATTTTATGGACGGAACTTAGCATCAAACTCAAGGAGTACTCCAAAAAAGTCACCACGTGCACACAAAAAAGAAGACGGTAAATTTAAGAAACTTTCTTTTTTAATCAACGCTTTGACCTACAAATCATTTTTCCATAAAATATTTTGTTGATCACCATACAGATTTTTTCACATGTTGATAGAAATGCCCCTAAGAAAAGACAGATACAGTCAGTTTTATTGGAGGGGCATTTTCATCTAATGTAGGAATGTGGACCGGAAGATCAGGTAAAATTTCAGTGGAAAAATCATTGGCAAATTTTGGATATCCCGTCCATTTCTCTTGTTATCCCCCACTCAAACATATATAAAATAAAATAACATCTATATCCCATGTGTTTTCTCTTATCTTCCCCAAGTAAAAATATAAAATATCAACTTTGCCATTTTGTTTCTCTAATTAACCTGCCTTCTCCACAATTGTTACCATCAATATGTTAGGAACCACTAATATAGCCAAGGAGGATCCTAATCAATGTTTGAAAAACTTGGACTGTGCTCAAGACTTCGTTGGGAATATTGTTGAGACTGATCTTTAAACCCAACCTTGCCATGGACATGTTAACTTAGATAAATTAAGAAGTAGGTTAATGACACTTTTATGAATAATTCAAGAATTTTTAGTAATCTTGCCGGAATGATACTTTGGGGGTTTGTTTCTCATGCAGTCTCGGTTATTGTCTTTGAATTGATTGTTTGGACTTAGCAGTTCGAACAATGACGAGTACCTGCTGAACAAGAGGTGCCTCCACTCTCGATTTTGTCTAAACTTTTCTCCACTGGTGTCTATTGTGGAGAACACCGTTTCTTTACTGAAGCTATACTCCGCCCTGTCGAAGCTATTCTCAAGAATCTCAACAATGAAACCCCTGTTTTGAAAATTTTCTTTTCTTTTTTGCTCTGTTTGTATACAATATTGGGTAAGTTACCTGGATCTCATCTTTTTTTAATCTTATTTATGTTATACTAGAGGGGGCATGTGCAATGCACGCGAACGACTTAAAAAAAGGGGTGTTATGGTTGTATAAAGATTGTGGAAGATAGTTTTTCATTTCTTTAAGACCTAACAAAGAATGGAATCTCTCACTTAGGTTCCAGCACACCAAAACCTGTTAAAATTGAAACCATCCACATATCGGAGCCATGGAGGTTGAGCTGACCACCCTCAACTTAGAATGTTTAATTGGCCCATACCTATACCGGAGTATGAACCACGGGCAACACTCCTAGGTTGTCCACCCTCAGCTTTGATTGTTTGGCCCATCCCTAGGTGGACCGCAATATGAGCCTCTTAGAGACCACGGACCATATGGATGTTTGGCCCATCGTTAGGTAGACCTACATACTAAATTAAAAATCAACCTCATTAGTGATTTCTAATCTTTAGAATCACGCTGATTTTTGGTTTGTAGATCCACCTAAGGATGGGCCAAACATTGATACAGTCTAAGAGTGTGGCACGTGGCTCATACTGTGGTTTGTCATCAACGTTAATGACCATCATATCTGTTATTAAAGATTTAATTAGTACTCAAATGCAGTATTTATTTTTATTTTATATATCATTTATGACTTTGTGACATTTATATTTTTGACCAAAGTGTATCAACTCAATGGGCAATTAGAAAAAAACATAAATTCCAAGTTGAAAAAGTCAAAACTGCCCTTGTCATTTTGATGTTTGACTCATAAATGTTGACCTTCTCCTTGGTCGACTTCTTTTTTCAGTAGGGCCGTGGCTTTAACCGCTGGGCCGGTCATTTCTAGGTGGGGCTAAGCCTGCAAGCAGCAGGAAGACATAAACCGAGATACTGCACAGCTAGGGACATCCGCCTATAGAGGGTACACACTAACCATCTACTCTGTTCGGTTGGGACAGGTGTGGTGGACTTGATTCGAGCAGTTTTCCAAACCAAAAACTGATGTGATTAGTGGTTTCTTGTTACTGATTTGAGCATTTTCCAACTGCTAGAAATCACCAATCAGGCTGATTTTTGGTGTGTGGGTCCACCGAGAGGTGGCCGAACATTAATGGGTTGGTGGCCCAAATGAGTGTGCCACGTGGCATTTTGGGAAGGGGACTTCAAACTGGGACTCCTATTATCATCAATACAAAAGTAGCAGCACCATGACAACCTTTCCCACCGGAAATTTTTTGCTCCTTCCGGGTATAGGAGCAAACTTTGATCCTTTGGGCCCACTGATCTATGAACGTTTGGCCCACCTCTTGGTGGACCTACATACAAAAATCATCCTCATTGTTGATTTCTAGTCTTTGGATTCTTGCATTTTTCATGGGGTCATTTCTAGCTGGCCGGCAACAGTTTTTCAGATACTCAGATCCAATGGATATAAATCACCTAGTATGCTTATTTTTGGTGTGTAGGAACACCAGAAGGTGAGCTAAACATTCAATAGGTAACTAAACCCTGAAGAGTGTGCCAAATGGCATTTTTGGGATAGAGGGGAAGGATCAAAGTTTACTCCATCCTGGTAGGAGCGAAAAAATTCTCCCCAGTAGGACTTGTTACTGGCTCTTTGGACGAGAAAGAAATAAAGTAAAAGATATTTTTCTGCTCCAAAGTGATTAATTCTTACCATATTAAGTGGAAAAAATCTTATCCAAATTTCGCAAAATCCTACGTTATTAAAGTAGAAATTTTTCTAATTTGATGCATATCTTCCTTATAAATAAAGCTCACATTTTCACCACTCCGAAGTCCACAGAGAAACACACAGCCCAAGTCCGACACCAAACAAAATCATGGAGAAGGCTTACCTCAAGCTGAGTTTCTTGGTCTTTCTTTTGGTTATTGCATGTGGTTAGTCTCTCTCCCTCTCTCTCTCTCTCTCTCTTAATTTCATATATTCGGTTTGGTAGTAGTCTGGATAAGAGCCTTGCAGGTGACACAACTGACACTGTGTAGGTCTGCCATTCTCGACCGTGCCCAGAGCGGAAGCAAGGGTGCCTACTGAAGATATCATCCGAGTGAATTGTACCCGTGACACTCAGTGCTTCTCAAACTGTCCAGGATGCGCAGCAAACTGCCTTAATGGCCATTGTATATGTACCTGTGACAAGGAAGCGTCCGAAGTCGTAGCATCCGTGCAGTACCAGTCCCGAAATGCATGTGTCAGCAACCATGACTGCGTGCCCAAGTGTTCCGGGTGCAAGTCGGCAACCTGCATTGCGCACAAGTGCTTTTGCGCGTGTGATAACTGAATTAAAAGAGGTCGGAGCAGCGATTTTTGTGGAATAAAGTTCCTCCATCATATAGTTAGCTCTGATCTTTGGAAGGATGTCTTGATTAATAAAGGAAAATGATTTTTTTATTTCTTACTGGATGTGCTTTTCTTTTTCTCGAGGACACACTAGAGATATATACATATATGCAAGAATGAGAGAATCATGCAACAATATGAGCCACGTGCAACACTCTTAGAGACCACTGACCGTATGGATGTTTGGCCCATATATCCTTAGGTTGATCTACATACCAAAAATCAACCTTATGAATGATTTCTAACCTTTGGATTTGAGTAGCCCAAATAATGCTCAAATCCAACGGTTAAAAATATTCCTATGAAAGAGTCCATTCAATGGTTAGAAATCATTAATCATGCTGATTTTTGGTTTGTAGGTCAACTAGTAATTGGGCCAAACATCAATATGGTTAGTGGTCTCTAAGATTGTGCCACATGACTCATACTGTGGTCCATCATCAACCTTAACTGTCGTCCATCATCAAATATTTACTCAATATAATTTGGGTCTCGAGCGTTGAGAAATAATTAAACAGATGATGGGCTTTAGTTGTTCCTTTCTATATAGAGGTAATTTTTTATTGACAAGTCCAAATTATATTAATTGGTGATTGAGAAGATCTCGTAAAAAATATAAGGGACACACCAACCCCCAAATTACTAGATCCTCATGAGCGACTCCATCCTAAATACTATATCACCAAAATAAATGTCACTCAATTCCGGATATAGGTATCCCCAACTGAATAAGAGAGCCTTGATGTTAATGCGGGTTTCTTGCCAATCTTACTAGAGCTAAAAAGAAAGACCAAATTTAATAGGCAAAATCACAATGCAATAAAAGATGTGGTTAGTCTTTTAACTGTTGGAGTTCATATAACTCAATAATTGACCAATGTCAACTCTCTAGGAATAAAGTTATCAATAGTGAACAGTTTGTTCAAAGATGTAACTCATAAAAACAAACGTGTTTTCAGAAAAATCTTGAATTTTTAGATATTGGGTCAAAGAAAAGGTTGTCCATGAGACGACAGGGCCAATGAATTGTATAGAGAACTGATAAAGAAACACCTCGATTTGGAAAGAGTCTAAGTTAGATACACATCTTCAGTGCTTGCAACAAAGTGGTATCTCAACGCTTCAAGAGATCAACTAGTTCACTTTCCCATACAGAGAGATCTCTCTTGGGATGTAAGTCCCAAGAACCTTCGATCTTGACTAGATCTGTTCCAAAATGCAAAAAAGAATTCGCCCTTCCACTGTGAAAGGGAGTACAACTAAATGATAGTTGTCTTAAACTAAATATCTCCACACCAAGCAGCTTTCTCTAGACCCATCCCCTAGCAGTACCGATCTCGATCTCTGTAGAACCCACTCCTTTCCTATATAAATTAAATTAAATGCCCTTCCACACCCCACATTTGAATGACCCACTAGACTTTTTAGAGACACATGCCCCTGGATCCTCCTCGTACTTACCCATCACTCTCTGCTAAAGACTATCCAACTCCAGTCCGAACCTCCATATCCATTTTCCTAAAAAAGCCTTATTCATGAGACCGATTTTCCTAAGACCTAGACCCCCTTCCTTCTTCGATAGGCATACTTGATTCCATTTCACAAGATGGCAAAAAAAAAAAAAAGATTTCTCCATATCATTCCATAGAAAATCTCTTATAAACCTCTCTAGCCTTTTCTGTACACTAGCAAGGATGGAGAATAAAAAGATAAAGTAAATGGGATGGTTGTAAAGCGTGCTTTTAATGAGCATTGACTTCCCATCCTTTGAGAGTACCTTTTCAACCTGCTAACTTCCTACAGACTATCTCAATAACCGGATTCCAAATCACTTTGGCTTTATATGAAGTGCCTAGGGGTAGACCTAAGTAAGAGGTGAGTAGGGATTCTATGGAGAAAGCTAGAACTTTAGCCAAATCTTCTATGTCCCCAACCTCCCCAATGCTCATTACTTTGCTTTTCTTGAAGTTGATTTTTGAGACCTGAACATGCCTCGAAGCAGCATAAAAGGCATTTCAGGAATGCAAATTGTCTCTTGGATCCTGAAGTAAAAATCAAGGTATCATTAGCAAATTGATGATGGACAATTTCCACTACCCCAAAGGGTCCTACTTTAAAGCCTGAGATTTTCCCTAACTTGACACACCTCGATATCATTCTTCCTAGAGCTTCTATTACCATTATGAAAATGAATGGGAACAAAGAATCCCCGTGTCTCAAACCCCTAGAACTCTTAAATCATCGATCCCCTTGAGGTAATTCCATCAATTAAAAATGTCATTAATTAACAGGTTATTGACATTGTTGGCTGATCATAGTTTGCCGCCTTGCTCACCCTTCAACAAAATCCTGGCTCTGCCACTACTTGCCATATCGGGTTTATCAAGGTAGTCAACTCCATCTCAAGAGTACTACAAGTGGTATCGAGTGTTTAAAACCAAATACTCAATCGATTTGAGAGCTGAACGAGTCTAGTTGACACATTGACTCATGAGTTGACTAAGTCAATAAATTGAGAGCATTTTATTACTGCCATAGGTTAATTAGTAAGATTTTCGAGTAAGACAACCCTTCTTTACTGTTGATTTAGAAAGATTTTCGAGTAAGACGACCCTTCTTTACTGTTGATCAATGCCATTGACTCGCACAAAATTAAAACATAATATGGCTATTACTCCCATCAACCAACTACGAACAAAGTACACCAAAATGTAATGCATAGAAAAAAAAGTGATGTGGATCAATTTTCGATGTAGGCGTGTAGTCCCAATCAGAGCTGCCATTTGTAAATTGTAAAATGAGAACCACGTTATTTGATAGAGATTCTATCACTCTACCACATGTAAATGGCGGCCTTTGAGCCACACGCTCACATCACAAATTGCTCCACATCAATACTTTCTTCCTAAATGCACAATGAGACCAAATTAGTTTGCCTAAGTTGGACTATAGGTGCACTCAAAACAACATTTATACTACTTTTAAAGAAAATAATTGGACTTCATCATGAGTCGACTCATCGACCATTCAAAATGTGTTAGTATGATAATTTCCAAAACAACCTTGACTACTTATATTTCTATCCTTCCTATTTCATCCACATGTTCAAAATTGTCCCTTATAACATTTTTTTTTAAAACCACTATGTATATTAACAATTTATTCCTTCTATTACTATTTTTTTTTTCTTTTTAACTCTACCGCACGAGCATTGCATGTGAGTAATTGTAGGGGCCATCAAGAAAAAGTTGCAAAATAAGAAAGTTTCAACACAAATTAAAGACAGTTGAAGATTAGTTTGGAGAGACGAACTTGTAAATTGTGGCAACTCAAGGCACAATCGAAAAATCAAAATTCTAAAGTTGCCTATGTAGAATATACGTAGTTAGTAAGGGGTACATGTTCTTTAGGAAACATAGAAGAAATGGTATAGAAAGTAATTATGTTATTAAGAAATAGCTTTAAATAATGGCATGGTAAGTGCTAGTAGATATCAAGGGGTCATTGAAAATAAAAATTCTGATGTAGAAAGTATTTAAGTATTTAAACAAGGCTTTTTTTTTTTCCAATGACTAGTAAATTTTTTGAATCAAATTATTTGATTTAATAGTGGGTGAGTACAGTGAAACGAGCATTTGGGGCTATTTGGCAAATCGGTGGAAGCAAAAAGTAACTTCTAAATTAAGTAGATGAATTAAAAGTTTGTTATTTGAAAGCAAAAGTTTGTTTGGTAAAACACGTACGGACTTATAAGTCAAAAAGGCAAAAAAGCTAGTTTGGCATCAAATAATCTTCCAACCAAGAATTAGGGGCAGTGACCGTTCTTAGCATTGTTCTTGGCAAATTCGTGGACGTAACTCTTCGTTCCATTGATAAGGACAAGATTTCCATGAACGCCTATAATTAAAATTCCAGATGAATCGATAAGTTGGTTATCTCTATTTGCAATCCAGAGAACTGTTTGAGGATCTTGAATTCACGAGTCCACGAGAACAAACAAATTCGAAACCCCGGTGTGAATTTCCCACTGAAACATAGATTTCTAACACTCGCACTATAGTAATCCAAATCCACAAAACAAAAAATCAAAATTTAAATAAAAAGAAGCACGAAACCTTCAAATCAACACCTTCAGAAAAATAAAACCCATTGCAGAAACCACATCTCCAAGGAGAAATTGTGATACCGATCGATCTTACCTCCCTTGAACAATCCAAAGCTTAAGCGAAGTTCCAAAGCTTCGAACACCATTGGAGAAACCGAAGCTCAAGCAGGCGGCGAGCAGGTTTTGCCATTAGAGCTTGAGGAGGACGCACAGGTGACAAAACGTTCAATCTCAAAGGTAAAACGATAAAGTTTTATATGGCGGTAAGATATGATGAAGCTGCAACATTGACAAGGTAGGGAATGCTTTTAGTTAACCCCTCAAAATAGCAAGGGGGTTAGCGAGGCTCATGGAGATCGAATTTAGAGGTTTTTCTCTGAATTTTGGCTTGGCGAAGGAGGATGCCAACGTACTAGAGATGCTCTAAGCCTGCAAGCAGCAACGAGATAGCAACAAAGAGATACTGCACAGCTAGGACATCTGCGCACCCTGGCAAGGATTGAACCCCGCGACTTATCATATAGAGGGGTACAGATCGACCACCTACTCGACTCCGTTGGGTGTGGTGGACACTATTCGAGCATTTTTCCAAACCAAAAATTCATCTGATTAGTGGTTTCTTCTTATTGATTTGAGCGTTTTCCAACTGCTAGAAATCACCAATCAGGCTGATTTTTGGTGTGTGGGTCCACCAAGAGGTGGGCCGAACTTTAATGGGTTGGTGGCCCAAATGAGTGTGCCACGTGGAGTGTTGGTGAGGGGACTTCAAACTAGGACTCCTAATATCATCAATACAAAATTAAGTAGCAGCACCATGCCAAGCTTCCCCACCCGGGAAATTTTTGCTCCTTCCGGGTAGGAGCAAACTTTGATCCTTCCCTCTCAAAAATGCAACCTAGCAACTCTTTTGCGCCCACTAACCTATGAACGTTTGGCCCACCTCATAGTGGACCTACATACAAAAAATAAACCTCATTGTTTATTTCTAGCCTTGGGATTCTTGCATTTTTCATGGGGTCATTTCTAGCCATTAGATACTAGGATCCAACTGCTAGAAATCACCTATCGTGCTTATTTTTGGTTTGTAGGATCACCAGTAAGTGAGCTAAACATTCATGAGGTAACTGGACCCCGAAGAGTGTGCCAAGTGGCAATTTTGGGAGGGGAAAGATCGAACCTGGTAGGAGCAAAAATTTTCTCCCCAATGACTTGTTAATGGCTCTTTAATTTGGTCTTGAAAGAAATAAAGTAAAAAATATATTTCTCCTCCAATGTGTGATTAATTCTTACCATATTAAGTGGATAAAATCTAATAGAAATTCGGGAAAATCCTAGAAAATTTACTAATTTGATACATTTCTTCCCCTATAAATAAAGCTCATCGCATCTTCACCACTCCAACGTACACAAAGAAAAGACAGCCACTATATACAAGTCCGGCACCTTACAATTAGTCATGGAGAAGGCTTCCCTCAACCTGTGTTTCTTGGTCTTTCTTTTGGTTATTGCATGTGGTTAGTCTCTCTCTCTCTCTCTCTCTCTCTCTCTCTCTCTCTCTCTCTCTCAATTTCATATATTTTAATTGTTGGACTATGTGTAGGTCTGCCATTCTCGACCGTGCACAGAGCGGAAGCAAGGGCGCCTATTGAAGATATCATCAGCGAGAGTTGTACCAGTGACACTCAGTGCATCTCAAACTGTCTAGGATGCCCAGCAAAGTGCCTTAATGGCCATTGTATATGTAACTGTGACAAGGAGGAGTCCAAAGTCGAAGGATCCGTCCAGAACCAGCAGAGTAATGAATGTATCCGAAACCGTGACTGCCTGTCCCAGTGTCCCGGGTGCCAGTCGGCAAACTGCGTTCGGCACAAGTGCATATGCGGGTGTGATAACTGAAAAGAGGTCGGAGAGCATTGATTTTTAATTTGTGGAATAAAGTTCCCATATCTTGGTCTTTCGAAGGATGTCCTGAATCTTGATTAATAAAACGAAAATTATTTTTTTTTATTTCCTACTGGATGTGCTTCTTTTTTATTTTCCAGCAAGGCTCTGTGTGGTTGCCTTGATAAGTTTTCACCCATGTCTTTTACATCTTTTTCCTTAAGATAATCAAGGTATGCCTGAAACTTTATCAAATGCGAAGCACGATTTTTGTTACTCACCACTGTCATCTGGGCCCACTGACCGCATGGATGTTTATCTCATCCCTTGGTGGATGTACACACCAAAAATAACCCTCATCGGTAATCTATAACCATTATATTTTAGCATTTTTTAGCACTTTTTTTAAGGCATTCTTAAAGCCGTTGAATGCAACCATTTTTTTTAGTACTAAAACCAACAGCTAAAAATCATCAAACAAGCTGATTTTTGGTATGAATGTCTACTAGGGGTGGGCTAAACATCCATGCGGTCAGTGGGCCTAGATGGCAGCGGTGACTACAAAAAATGCCGCTTCCGGATTTGAAAAGACTCTTGTTACATCACGACCCTTTATATTTTTATCAATCAATTTGGACTGTCCAATTAGAGATCCCATCATCCCTTCTTTAACTACGTCAATGATGTCTCCCAGGTGAGACCAAAGTAGGGGTGTCAACGGGTCAGGTGTTATCAGTCGGGTACGTACCTGTCTGGTATTGAAATATGTATGCAATTATTATACTAATGTTTAGGGGGAAAGAAGTATTAGTACTACTACATATGTCGATTTTGGGTCATATTGGTTCACTTCTGATTCAGTCTGGGTAGTGGTGTGTTAAGAACCAAAACCTTTCGGTTCCTATTGGATCTAGGTCTAATTGGTTTTGGATCCTTTTCACTTCCTATTCTACAATAAATAGTCCATGAAGCAGGATAATCAGCTGCGGTTCCTATCAGGTATGGTTCCAAAGTAGGTATGTCAATGGATAGTTGAAAATTCAATCCGTATTCGAAAAATCCAATATTATCCAAAAATTTCAAATATCAGATTCGGATTCAGATATTTTGTTTTAATATTCTAATAATTTTTGGATACGGATTTGGATATTGATATATCCAATTTGATAATAGGGGATCCAATATTATTTAATAATTATATTTATTGTATATATAATATTATATCATAGTAAATAACATTTATTGTAACAGTTATCTTTACCATATATAAGTATAATAATTATATTTTATTTATATTTATTAGTATGTAAATATAATATTTTAGGGAATTTTTGACATGCCCCCAATGTTATCTTTGAAATTTGACATACCCCCGCAGTTTGAAAAAACTGACATACCCCCCTATGACCCAGTCCACTGTTATTCTCAAAGACCACACTGTGACTCATGTGTCAAATGTTTAACCTCTCAACTCCGTTGACTTGGGGATCCACATTGGTGGATGTGGAACCAGGGAGACCGTTTTAATATGGCAAATCGCCGATGATGGGTGGCCAATTAATTTATTGGAATTTCGTCACCACAGCCGTTTGATTTGGGATTTAGCCCAAACTAATATTCCAAGGTTGAAGACAAGGGCATTTTTTTCATTTATTAAAAAATTGGGTAGTCAACTCGGGTCAACATTGGTCAAATGACAGTGGACTGGGTTATAGGGGGGTATGTCAGTTTTTTCAAACTATGGGGGGGTATGTCAAATTTCAAAGGGAGGAGGGGGGGGGGGGGGGTGGTATGTCAAATTCTCAATAGTCTATTACATATATCCGATCTTCGGATCAGATATCCGATAAGTTAATTGGAGTCGAATTCGAATATTGATTTAAAATATCAGTTTGATTTCAAATAGGATTGGGATATCGGATATTTTTCGGATACGGATTCGGATATACTTATATTCAGTTCAAATAGTACAAATTGACACCCCTATTCCAGAGGTACAAATTGACACCCCTAGACCAACAGTTTAAACATATATCCCTCTCACTCTTTTTGAGGCCCACAAACCCCATGGCTGTTTGGTCCATACCTTGTTGACCTACATACACTAAGGAGCTGTTTGGGAACACAAAAAATAGGGCCAGTAGAGGTTAGTTCAGGTCTGAACTCATAATCGTATGTTTGGTAACCCTGTGGGTCCCACACTTTGAGGCCACGCCTTTTTCGATTTGCATCCCTAAACCAGTTCGACTTTGTCTTTTTCAAAACCTGTTGTAACACCGAACTAGATAAAAGGGCAAAACAAAGTAGACCCAACCTCTCTCCTCCTACTCCCAACCTCGCTCCAAATCATCTCTCTCTCTTTTGAGGATCCTATGTGCAGAAATGGAAGCCGATGAGAACTGAATCATAAGTCCAACGGATGAAGAAGAAGGTTTCCCTTCAGATAAAGGCGACAGAAGCAACGTGATTTTCTCAAGAGAAGCACCTCTTTTGAGCAAAGACTCAAGAATTTCTGAGGGTTGTAGTTGCATTGCTAATAAGCTCAAATCAAGTATGGCTATGGCAAACTTTGAGCTCTGCAAAAAGGACAAACAGATCTATAACATTAGATAGAGAAGAGGAACCATGATTTTCTGAGTGCCATTGCAGTGGAGGATCTTTGCAAGTGATAGGGTATTTTGTGGGGTTGGGGAAGAGAAACATGATAATGGCAAACTTCCACAAGCTAGAACCCCCATTTCTACAAATGCTTATTTGATGCAAAAAGAAGTCGCTGACCTCTCTCTCTCTCTCTTTCTTCCTGTTCTTCCATTCTGAATGAATACCGGAAGCTTTTTCTTTTTCTTCCAGAATTTTTTTTTCATTTTTCTGGATTTCTGGATTCATCTTCTTCTTCATTTAGGGTTTTCTGAATTTGTTTTTGGGTCTCCATCCCCATTTTCTTCTTCTCATCTCATAGCATAGACACGATGACACAACAATCAACCAAACAATGGAATATAAAAATGAGTTCAAGGTTAACCACAACCTTGGCCAATCCTGACCGTGAACTAGACTAGGACTAGTCTAAGTCCTGAAAATATTAAGTTCCCAAACAGGCCCTAAAGCAGCCGGTTATTTCTAGCCGATGGATTCTAACACTTTTTTTTATTATGGGCTTCATGTACAGGCCTATGGATGGTTCCAAGATGAAAAAGTGCTCAAATCACATACCTAGAAATCAGCAGTTAACAAGTCTGGTTTTTGGTGTGTAGTTCCATCAAGAGGAGAAATTTTTTGAAGCGGCGATCCTCTGCACTTGGGTGTACCTGGCCCAATATGATTGGGCGAATGATCGCTGGTTCTAAACTTCCTCGGCTTCAAAAATTTTCTCCATCAAGAGAGGTGTGTCAAACATTTATGGGTCAGTGACCAAAAATGTGTGGCATTTTAAGGAATTTTGAAGCAGAATTTCTGTCTCATACATGTTTCTTTTCCCTTTAGACCAAGACCAACGAAAGAAGGAAATCTTTGATACAGATGTCTGTTTCAATAGTTTGATACATCCTTCCTTTTAAAATGACTTGTGGCACACTCTTACGAGCCTACAGACAGCATGAATGTTTGGCACACCCCCTGGATGAACCTACACATTGAAAATCAGCCTGATGGGTGGTTAATGGGCATTGGATTTAAGCCTTTTTTCAATCATGGGCTACATAAACAGTCTATGGATGGATTAAAAGCCCATAATGAAAAATGCTCAAATCCACCGATCAAGCCAATTTTTTCATACAATTAGGTCACCAAGAAAACATGGATCAGTGGGCCCGAAATAGTGTACCACGTGGCATTTTGGGTGAAGGGTGTATCAAACTTTTGAAACAACCTTCTGATACCAAATATTTCTTCCTAAAAGAAAGACTATCTCGAAGTGGCGTGAAATTTCCAAGTCCTTGTCTTCTTTTTCTTCGCTTGTCGGAGGAAATTTCAAAGAAGGGAACATGGGACCAGGAAGTCGCGTTTTCTTATATTTCTTGGAAGAAGGCGAGAAAACCAGTAACAGTAACTTTATGTAACTGTATATAAGCGTACATATGCTGTGTTGTTGTGTGCAGTTTGTAATCTTTGGTGTCTAACACTTCCATAGTAGAGGAATGAAGCTCCGAAGAAGATTAAGAGTCCGTGTTCCTAGTCTCCTCCCTGTGATGATGAACACGACAACAAGGTTCCGAACTCCAATCGAAGAATGGATATATGCTATAGCCTTCATGACAGTGTGCTCTCTCATTCAACTTCCCTACGAGTACATAGATGGAAACCCAGTCCCAACCGTCATCTTTAAGGGTCGACCGTCCACCTTTCATGCTTTCGTCTTATCCCTTGTCTTCTCTTTCTCTGGTGCAAGTGGGGCGATGAGTCTCCGAGAAGATTATCCGAAATCAGCTAGGTTTTGCCGACGTTATGCTGTTGTTGCTATGGCTGTAGCTATTGCAATTCTCATGTGGGTCGCTATCCCCGCGACCTTCATATGGGTTATGTCACTTCTTTTTTAGTTTGCTATTAGGTTCTCTAAAGATCTGTCTGGGGCGAGATGTTTCTAAGTTATAATTTTTTTTTGTGTTGGAAGCCAGTTAGTTGTACTGTTGTCTGAGAGTACTCGTATATTGTAATTGGTTTGCACTTCTATTAAAGACCCAAACGCTTCTTATTTCTTTATTTCTTTTTTTCATAAGGGCATATAGGAAAGGTTTAAATTTAAAAAACGGCCGTTATAACAAAAACAACGGCTGTTATAATGGATTCGACCTTCCCCAGTTACGTTTTGTACCGTTCTAACACTCAGAAAATAGTAGCCGTTATTTTCCAGTATAACGAAAATACCGACCGTTGTTTTCTGAAAAAAATTGTTAAAAAAAAGGTTCACTATTTCCGTTATTTTCGGTTATAAATTTTATTGAAAATTTGAAATTTAGCACCGTTTTTTTTTTTTTTGCCCCTATGCGTTAAAATCTGTTATAACGGAAAAAAAACGGTAATGCTCACAGTCCGTTACAACGGCCCATTTTAAACCTTGCATATAGGTACCCACTCACTTAAACAAAAGTCCTTGTAGATACACAAGTGGTTCACGTGCAAAGGGGGTGGGACCCACATACGATTGGTTTCACCTAGGAATCACATATGGGAAGAAACCAGTCATATCGGATGCGATTATAAATTTATAATCAGCCAATCTGTCGGCCAACTTGGGAAACAAATCATGACCTGTGGACTGGGCTGGGACTTGGGCCGCAATGGGCCTAGGTTTAAAAATGGCCATTTCAACAAATATAACGGCCGTTATATGCCCGACCCCATTATGTTTTTTCCAGTAATAAACGCCCAAGACTGAAAAAATGTGATATCCGTTTCAACTGAAACAACGGCCATTATTTTGAATAAAAAAAATTTCTTATCGAAGTTGGGCAACCCATCACTCTTTTGTTCGTTCTAATCTATAGATTATATACGTTGAAATTTTCACCCATGTCTGACCCGTTATAACTGGCTTAAAAGGCTTCAGGCTAAACTCACTGGCTATATGAATGGCCCAATTAATGGGGCAAAAATGAGCCCAGCCCTAGTAACCCACTAGGGCTGGTCTGGCCTGGCCCAACACACTACAGGGAGGTGTAGCCAAGACCTCGCTGAAGTAGACCAGGCATGGGTATACATTGCACCCTCAGGAAAGATCTCGAGGGATTGTCGAATGTATCAAACTTGAGCCAGACGAGGTTTAACATGCAAGAGTCTCGTCGAAGCCAGAAAGATACAGAAGCTGCTGAACTGCTACTCTTGATCATACGGACGGACTGCTTATGGGGTTGGAGAAGTTGCTCGATCGATCAAAGCCGGCCAGGTATCAACCCAAAGATAAAATTATCCATATAATCGAGGATGGTTGATCAATTCGACTGTGGAAACATCATCGGCTTTTGAATGACATTCTTTTAAACTGTTATGGGTCCGGCCATGGCATCCTTTTAAATAAATATGGCGACTGGTCAAAAAAAAAAAAAAAATTCAAGTATGAACTATGAAGCATAATGCTTATGTTAAAGATACCGTCTCCAGTAATTCTTGGAATTTCCCTCCATCTATTTCAAGGGTTCTCACCCATATGGAATGAAATTAATGGTTTGCCAACACCAACATGGTCGACAAAGTTATTTGAAAACTTTTTGATCTAAATGGCATTTTTCTCTTGTAAATCCACTTCAGTGTGTCTGCCCATTAAAATAATTTATATTCTATCTTAGCACCTTAATACTTGTCTCTTATGTGAAGAAGTAGATATGCCTTTATAGAGGAGTAAAACTTCTGTCAAAGCAACGCAAAATACGAGCCACGTGGCACACTCTTAGTGGACGCTGACCGTATGGATGGAGGGCCGGCTCTACCTTAAGGCCAGTAAGGCGGTCGCCTAAGGCCCCTTGGTGAGAGAAGGCCTCCAGCCCAGATCCAACTAACCACATGGATTATTAACCCACCCCTTATTGGATAAACAAACCAAAAATCAACCTGATTGATTATCTCTAGCCATAGATTTTAGTACTTTTTAAGACATGATTCTAGTAGTTAGATTCAAGCATGTTTTTTGGGTATTAAATCCAATGGCTAGAAATCATCAATCAAGCTGATTTTTAGTGTGTTTATCCACCAGTAGGTGGGTTGAACATCCACACAGTCATTGGGCCCAAAAAATGATCTATTAAGGACCACGAGAGTCCTCTGCATCGACTACACTGGGGGGGGGGTCTCTCATCTATTATTTTATTTTTTTATCAGTATGGTTTTTATATAAATATTTCCAATAATATAGGGTTTAAAATTTTAATTAATATCATATATATTAACATATTAAATATAAAAAGGCCTTGTATTGAGTTTTCGCCTTAGGCCTCAACTTGTATCAAGACGGCCCTGTAGGGATGTTTGGCCAGTCCCTTGGTGGACCTCTAAACCATGGTTTTAAAAACGGCCGTTTAAACGGTAACACCCCAAGCCCATTTCCGTTAAAATCGTTTAAACGCGTTTTATCGGTTTTGAAAAAAACGGCCGTTTTTTTTGTTTTAACGGCCGTTAAAATCATTTAAACGGCCGTTAAAACCGTTTAATTTCTGTTTAAATCCGTTAAATTCCGTTTTTTTTTTCTTAATTTTCAAATTTCAAAATTTGAATTTCAGCGCCACTTTTTCCCTTTTTTTCCATTAAAATCCGTTAAATTTTATTTTTTCCCATTTTTGCCCCTGCCCGTTTAAACGGTTTAAACGGTAACGCCCCCAGTCCGTTTAACTGATAAAATGGCCTCCTTTAAACCTTGCTCTAAACCAAAACTCAGCCTGATTAGTGATTTTTAAGCGATTTGATTGAAGTTATTTTCATGATTTGATTTTAACGGTTAGAATTTGAGCATTATTGAGCGTTATTTGGGTGCAAAGATCCAAAGGTTGTAAATCACTAATCAGGCTGATTTTTGCAGTTTATAGGTCCACCGAGGGACTGGCCAAACATCCATACGGTCAGCGTCCACTAAGAGTGTGCCACGTGGCTCATATTTTGCGTTGTGATAGAAGTTTTACTCTTTGAATAGTAAAAGAATATTTTCTACAATGGCATCTATTATTATTCTATACTAGGGGAACGCCATGTGTGATGCACATGCACCTTACACGTGGCAGCACCTTACATGTGGCACACATTTAGAACTACTGATCGTAGAGAAGTTTTTCCCATCTCTAGGCGACCTACCTACGAAAATTGATCTTGATTAGCAATTCCTATCATTGGATTAGAGTATTTTTCATGGTTTGCAACTTTCATGATGGACTTCATATCTAAATGTTTATTATAGCCATAGAGTTTTAATGTCACGTTAGGATGCACAATAATTGCTTGTACAGATGAGTTTAAATATGAAACTAGTGAATGACCAAAGAACCCTTGTAAAATAAAATAAAAATTAAAAATCATAATAAATAATTTTTATCAATTTAAGGAACTTGAGCGCATATTAGGAAGGGTCGGGAACGGGGGACAACATTTTTGACAGCTAGTTTTGATAACCATTTTGGCGGATCCACATAGAAGATGAATCAATGGCTGATTTTTGGTTAGGATGATCTCCTCACCATATAGATCACCCCAATAAAAAATCCGCCCATTATGAAGTTTCTAACCCCATCAAATGTGGTTTTCAAGTTACACGGTATAAATAGACTTTATGAACAGGCCTATGGATGGTTCCCAAGCCCATGATGAAAAGAAATCACCAACGAGTCTGGTTTTGGGTGTGTAGTTCCATCAAGAGGTGTGTCAAATATTCATGGGTCACGGCCAAGACGTGCCACGTGGAATTTTAAGGGATTCCGTTAAAACTTAATTTATGTGTCATACTTGTTTTCCTATTAGACCAAGAACAATGAAAGGGAGAAATCTTTGATACAGAAGTCTGTTTCAAAAGTTTGATACATCCTTCCTTTAAAATGACATCTGGCACACTCTTACGTGCGCCTACGGACAGCATGAATGTTTGGCACACCCCCTGGATGAACCAACAAAGCCTGATCAGTGGTTAATGGGCGTTGGATTTAAGCATTTTTCAAATCATGGGCTTCATGAACTAGTCTATGGATGGATTAAAAGCCCATAATGAAAAATGCTCAAATACAACAACTATGAATCACCAATCAGGCCAATTTTTCATACATTTGGGTCACCAAGATTGAGGGCCCAAGAAATCATGGTCAGTGGGCCCGAAATAGTGTACCTCGTGGCATTTTGGGTGAAGGATGTATCAAACTTTTGAAACAACCTCTCCTATCAAAACTCTTCCCAAAGAAAGACTATCTGAAGGTGGCGTGAAATTTCCAAGTCCTTATGTATTCTTTTCTTCGCTTGTCGGGAAATTTCAAAGAAGGAAACATGGGACCAGAAATCGCGTTTTGTTACATTTCTTGGAAGAAGGCGAGAAAGCCAGTAAAATCTACTTTATGCAATTGTACTAGTAAATTGCCCGTGCCCACCGCACTCTCCGATTGCAAAAATTGGGTGCCTTCGACACTCAAACAGTATGACCGACTGGTGGCGTTACTGTTTTGCACGAGCAAAAATGAAAAACATGAAAAAATAATTGAAATAACAGAAAATAATAGCGTTAAAATTTAAAATTTGAACTTCAAATTTTTAATAAATATTCAATCAGTTGCGTGCGGGGGTCAAATGAGTGGGAGTAACCGAATAATTGAGGGGGATTGAGTGACTCGAATCTAACCACCCGCATTAGATGGATGGATTTGATCCCAACAACTCTATATCTTATGAAGCCGGATAAGATAAGATAACTCCATGTTTTGTTATATACTAGTAAATGGCCCGTGCCCACGACACTCTCCGACAAAATTGTTTGCAAAAATTGAGTACCTTCGGCACTCAAACGGTATAATAGTTTGGGGCGTTACCATTTTTTCCATTATAGCGGCTGTTATAACGGATTGTAACGCAGAGAGAGAAAAATAGAAAAAATAGAAAAATAACAGAAATAACAAAAAATAACAGTGTTAGAATTCAAATTTTTAATAAATTGAAGTCAAATGAGTGAGAGTAAATGAATAAATGAGGGGAATTGGGTGGCTGAAATCTAACCGTATACATTGGATGGATGTATTTGATCTCAACCACTCTTTATCTTATTAAGCAGGATAAGATAAGAGAATACAACTGAGTTGTCTTGTTATATGCGTGGGTGGCCTGTACCCGCGGCACTTTCCAACAAAGTGTTTGTCAAAATCGGGTGGGAGTTGATCTTAGCCATCGATACGAAACATAATGGATCTCAGCTACTCATTATTGAAGCTATATAAGATAAGAGGCTAGGGGGTATAAGAAAACCACAGTCACTTGTTATATAGGTAGTGGGTGGCCCATGCCCACGGCACTCTCCAACAAAGTGTTTGCCAAAATCGGGTGTGAGTGGCTGAGATCCACTGTTTATTTTGAAGATAAAATCTTGGCCCTTCTTTGTTGAAATATATAAGAGGGGGTATAAGTGGGGAGACAACTTCCATGTTTTGTTATATAGACTAGTAAATGGCCCGTGCCTACGCCACTCTCCAACAAAAGCGCTTGAAAAAATTGGGTGCCTTCGGCACTCAAACGGTATATTGGACTGGGATGTTACCGTTTTTTTGATTATTATAGTTGTTATAACGGATCGTAATGCACAAAGGGAAAAATGAAAAAATAATATAAATAACAAAAAATAATTGTGTTAAAATTCAAATTTTGAATTTCACATTTTTAATAAATATTGAGGTCAAATGAGTGGGAGCGAATGAATAAATGAGGGGATTAAGTGGCTGAAATCTAACCGTCCACATTAGATGGATGGATTTAATCTCAACCACTCTTTATATATCTTACGAAGCAGAATAAGATAAGAGAATACAACTGAGTTGTTTTGTTATATGTGTGGGTGGCCTGTGCCCGTGGCACTTTCCGGCAAAGTGTTTGTCAAAATCGGGTGGGAGTTAATCTCAACCATTGATATGAAGCATAGTGGATCTCAGCTACTCATTATTGAAACCATATAAGATAAGATGGGGTATAAGACAACCACTGTCACTTGTGATATAGATAGTGGGTGGCCAATGCCCACGGCACTCTCCAACAAAGCGTTTGCCAAAATCGGATGTGAGTGGCTGAGATCCGCCGTCTATTTTGGGGATAAGATCTTGGCCCTTCTTTGTTGAAACATATAAGAGGGGGTATAAGTGGGGAGACAACTTCTCTGTTCTGTTATATAGATAATAGTAAATGGCACGTGCCCACGACACTCCCCAAAAAACGCATTTGCAAAAATTGGGTGCCTTTGGGACTCAAACGGTATAACAGATTGGGGGTGTTACCATTATTTCTGTTACAACGGATATAAAGCATACATATGTTGTGTGTTGTGAATGTGCATTTTGTAATCTTTGATGTCCAACACTTCCATTGTTGAGGAACGAAGCTTACTCTGTTGCACATTTTCTTTCTCCTTTTATTTTATATTTTTCGCCATCAAGATATTGATGAAATATCAAGGTTGTATTATAAATTTAAGATATTTATTTATTTTTATTAGAAGTTGGTAAACAACAGAACAAGGTTTAAAGGAGGCCGTTTTAACGGTTAAACGGACTGGGGGCCGCGTCACCGTTTAAACGGATTGAAACGGTCAGGGGCAAAAATGGAAAAAAACCAAATTAAATGGATTTTAACGGAAAAAGTGGCGCTGAAATTTAAAATTTAAAAATTAAAAAAAAAATAGAATTTAACGGATTTAAATGGAAATTAAACGGATTTTAACGGAATTAAACGGTTTTAACGGCCGTTTTTTTTACAAATTTTTTTGAAATTAAACGGCTGTTTAAACGATTTTAACGGCCGTTAAAACAAAAAAACAGCCGTTTTTTTCAAAACTGATAAATTGGGTTTAAACGGTTTAAACGGAAACAGGCTTGGGGCGTCACCGTTTAAACGGCCGTTTTTAAAACCGTGCAACGGAATACCCATGCTGAACACGAACAAAAACACAAGAAATTCTCGGAAAAGTTCTATTACCAAGGATGTTTGAGCTCATTGACCCCAGGCGGGCCGGCCCCCCCCCCCTCCCGAACCGACTTCTCAAAGGTTAGAAGGAGAGAGAGAGAGAGAGAGAGAGATGGAAAGATCGCAAAAAACCCCTGAACCCTGATCCCTTTCTCTGTCTTCCATCCCTCCGTCCCATTCTTTCTAATTCAACAAACAAAATAGGGGCAAAGCGCCTAATCGGAAAATATTTTCCGATCTCTGTCATTAGCCATGGATTTATTGGAATCATTGGTTGCTTCATCTCAAAGCTCATCTGATCTTCTCTTATGCTTTATGCAAAGATCTTCAACTGAAGGTTCCTATTCTAATCAAAACCCTTACCTTATTTTTTTTTTCCTTTCCTTCTCATTAATTTATGATTTTGTATCTAGGGTTTGTTGATGGTTTCAGACAGGTCGTTTAGGGCTACAAACTTACGAGCTGCTGCGATTTCATCCGTCGGATGTCCTCTCGTTCAGTAATTAGGTTTGTTTGTTTTGTTTTGGTTTAGATCAATTGTTTTGTTATTGGGTTTTTGTGGAGCTGGATTTTTCCCATATTTGAAAATTCGATGCATGTTCTGACGGTGCCGGTTATGAAGCATTTGGCTCTCTGCTCCACTGGATAGCTATGGAGCGCACAAACACTTTCCGCCGATTGGCGCACCAGTTGATGGACCGACACACCCACAATTAGCTTGATTGGTGATCTCTAGCCGTTGGATCGAACATTTTTTCATGGCGCTGTTTTCTTGCCAGATAACCAATCAAGCTGCTTTTTGGTATGTATGTCCATGAAGTTGTGGCCAATCATTCATGGGTCAGTGGGTCCAAAAGAGTGTGCCAAGTACCGTTGCGCTACACATGTAAAATGCTCTGCAGACTAAATTTTTCAAGAACCCTAACGTATCTATTAAATAATTGAATAAATCCAAATCTTTAATGACGTACACTGTATGACCATTGACCGGATGGATGTTTGACTTATCCTGCAGACCGAAAATCAGATTAGTGACCGTTGGATTAGAGTTTTTACGGGAGCTGATTTTTAACCGTGTATTCGAGCAGTATTTGGTGTACTCAGTACTCACGTCCGAAGGGTTGGAATCACTAATCACGCTGATTTTTTGGCCGAAGCCGGTCACAACTCACAATACTAGCCACATGGCACGCTATTAGAGGGCGCTGACCGTATGGATGTTTGGCCAACAACTAGGTTGACCTACAAACATAAAAATAAACCGGGGCACACTATTATAGGGCGCTGACCTTATGGGTGTTTGGCCAACTATAGGTGGACTTACAAACCAAAAATAAACCGTGGCACACTATTATAGAGAGCTAAAAAGAAACCCGATCAGTGACATCTAAGGGCATGATTGAAGTGATTTTCATGGGTTGATTTTAACCGTAGGAATTTGAGCATTATTGAGCGTTATTTGGATGCAAAGATACAAAGGTTTTAAAATCACTAATCAGGCTGATATTTGGTTTGCAGGTCCACCAAATTCCTACGGTTAAAATCGACCCATGAAAATAACTTTAATCGAACGCTTAGAAATCACTGAACAAGGTTTATTTTTGGTTTGAAGGTCCACCTAAGTGATTGGACAAACATCCATACGGTCAGTGTCCACTAAAAGTGTGCCGCGTGATTTTACTAGCCTAAGAAGGGAGTACATCCAAACGTTCAACGCGTTTTGGGAGCACTTATCGAAGAAATAAAACTTGGATGACAGCGCCCTGTCTCATCAAAGTTTACTCCTTAAATCTTCCTTCCGGGAATTTTCCTGCTTACGTAATTGCTTGACGGAGGCACGCTAGAATTGATTCTGAAATCGACATATTGCTACCTCCAACCAAAAAAAATTGGCAAGTGGCACGTCTTTACTTGATTTTCTTGTCTCTCTTTCCTGAAAGTGATACGAAGTTAAAAACTACGAAGCTTCGTTGGATGATCACAACCATCCGATCTCTAAAGTCTCTAAAGCCTAAACTCTAAAGTAAACTACTTTGTTTTTTTTGTACCATACCTTTTTTACTATAATAAGGTTACAATTGATCAAGTCCATTAAATGGTGGGTCCCACTCCTGTCTGGCGTAATTGGTGGAAGGAAAAAGATGTATTCCTGAAGGGTCGGGCTCTAGTTACCGCCCTAAAATGACAGGCTCCGGTTACAGGACAAAATATGTGCCACGTGGCACACTATTAGAGGACTCTGACCGTATGGATGTTTGGTCAATCACTAGGTGGACTTACAAACCAAAAATCAGCCTGATTAGTGATTTCTAGGCATTGGATCTTTGTATCTCAAATACTGCTCAAATCCCACAGTTGTGATCAACCCATGAAAATAAGTCCAATCCAACGCCTATAAATTATTAATCAGGCTGATTTTTGGTTTGTGGTTCACTTAGGGATTGGCCAAACATCCATACGGTTAGAGTCCTCTAAGAGTGTGCCACGTCGTTCGTATTGTGTTCTGTAACCGGAGCCCTGAAACTTTTTCAAATGGGGAAGCACTATTTTTGTTACTCGCCGTCAGCAGGGATGTTTATGAGTAAAACTTCTATCACAGTGTTCTCACAGATGTTTCTGTAGCAATGAAAAACACAGGCCACGTGGCAAATTATTAGTGGATGCTAACCGTATGGATGTTTGGCCAGTCCCTCGATGGACCTATAAACCAAAAATCCGCCTGATTAGTGATTTAAAACCTTTGGATCTTTGCACCCAAATAACGCTCAAATTCTTGCCGTTAAAATCAACCCATGAAAATAACTTCAATCGAATCGCTTAGAAATGACTAATTAGGCTGATTTTTGGTATAGAGGTCCATTGAGGGACTGGACAAACATCCATACGATCAGCGTTCACTAAGAGTGTGCCACGTGGTCTGTGTTTTTCATTGTGACAGAAGCATATGTCGGACAGAACGCTGTGATAGAAGTTTTACTCGATGTTTATACCACACCTTGGTGGATATACACACCAAAAATCATACTGATTGGTAATCTCTAACCACTAGATTTTAGTACTTTTTAAGGTGTTCTCGTAGCCGTTGAGTTAAACCATTTTTTGAACTAAAATTCATCAAACAAGCTAAACATCCATGCAGTCGGTGGGCCCAGATGGCAGCGGTGAGTAACAAAAATGCGAATACCTTGTTACATCATGACCCTTGGTGGAATGGGTTTTTCCGAGTAAAATTGTAAATCACACAATCACAAGCCAATGAGTTCTCGGCATGTACACAAGTGCTTTTGCTTTAGGTGTACGTGCCGAGAACTCATTGGCTGTGTTTGTGTGATTTGCAATCCGATTGTGACAGAAGTTTTACTCGGTTTTTCCAAGAAGTTTCTTAGAAATCCCCAACCTCTATTTTGACAAATTTGATACCCAGTCAAGAAGTTATACACTTTGGGATTGCATAGTTTTTGTTTTTTTGTGCAACAATTCCCTTTCACACAATGGAGATGAAAGTTGAGAAATCAAGAACGCCCTTCTCTTCCCTCCTTTCGGAGTTCCGATCAACCATGTTTCTCGAAAGATTGATCTTGTGGACATCGTTCACGACGGTGACGATTCTCATCCAACTTCCCTGTGATTTCATAGACGGAAACCCAGTTCCAACCATCATCTTTAAGGGGCGTCCGTCAACCTTTCATGCCTTCGTTTTGTCCATAATGTTTGCTTTCTCTGGTGCATTTAACTCGATCATACTCTCTGAGAAGTATCCGAAAATAGCGAGGTTTTGCCGGCGTTACTCTATTGTTTCTATCGTCACAGCTATAGCAATTCTGATGTGGGCCATATGTCTTTCGAATTTCGGATCGACTCAGCCGTTAATTGTTGATGATAGACCGAGTATGGCGACATCTAATGTCAGTATGTACGGGATAGGATTTTTTTCCTTCTGATTGCATGTTTGATGTTGTGTGTTGCTGCTTGTTGTGCTGCTGCTTCTTTTTTGTGTGTGTGTGTATTAGACACGGTATGAATGTAAGAATCTACCTTTGTTTCCTATAAATAGTTTTAATGTGCTTGTGAAAAAAAAAAAAAAGGGGTTTTCTTTTAAGGGTCAAGGGACTCAAATTTTGACACAAAATTTCACACCAAAAAATTGGGCGGGGTCCAATTTATAAATTAGAAGTTTTGAAATGGGATGATTTTTGGTGAGGATGGTCTCTATGGTGAGGAGATCACCCTCGCAAAAATTCAAATCATTCTGATTTTCCTTGCCTGGTTTACAAGTTGAAGAATTATGGACCATTTACTTTTTATTATTTACTTGAAACCCACATTTGATGGGGTTAGAAATTTCAGAATGGGCTAATTTTTTGTAAGGGTGATTTATATGGTGAGGAGAATTCAAAGATGAAAGTCTCGGGGATTGGTGGGCTCTGATCCGGATCCGGATCCGGATCAGTCCGATCCAGAACAGGAACGACCCATATCGCCTGAGACGATGTGAAAATCCTTTGTAAAATTGAGATCTTGGGCAAGACGGAGCTGGTTTGGATTGGATCGCTGGGCTCCAATCCCATTCCGGATCGCCTGATACAGACCGGGATCGACGAGACTTTGAACCATGTGAGGATCGTCCTCACCAAAAATCAGCCATTGATTTATCTTGCATGTGGGTACACCAAAATTGTGTGAAATTTTTTTGTCCCCTTATCCTGACCCTGGAAAAAAAATAGATTTTCTTTTAAACCGTTTTCTGGTGTATGTGCTTAACTCAGTGTTGGAAAACTCAACTCGAAAGTCAAATGAGCCGAGTTAACTCAAAGACTTGATTCGACTCGAAATAACCCGACTCGAGAAAGTATATTAACATTATTTATAAAATATAATTTAAATAAAATTTATTATCTACTACTACCTTTTTATTATTTATATTTATATAAATAAAAGTAAAATAAAATTGAATAAACTTTTAATTTCCTAATTATGATATTAAATAATTAAATTTATAAAATCTTACATGGTTTACATATGTTATAATTTATAGAAGTTTTTTTCTTTCTATGATTCAAATTATAAAAATATAAATAGTATAATTTTTTTTTAACTTGTCTTGTTATTGTTTGAGTTGTAGATTATATTTTTGTCAGGTGAGCTGTAGCTATAAAAGCACATCAAAAAATAAAAATAAGTTGAAAAAATCTTTCAAGCGGCGGAAATTTAGAAGCGGCGACCATGCGCCAATCATATTGTACCAGGTACACCGAAGTGTAGGGGGCAATGATGTTGCGCCTGGTTAACCTGTTGTACCTGACGCGATATGATTGGGCACTTGATCGCTGCCGCTAAATTTCAGCTTCAAAATTTTTCTCAAATAAGTTGTAGCTTTTTATTTTGTATAGGAAACTTTTGTTAAGAAATACCTTAAAAACTTAAAATTTTGAAAATTTGAAAATTTAAAATTAAAAAAATATAAAAAATTTAATGGAAATTTAATGGTTTTCTTATACCCCTCTTATCTTATATGGCTTCAATAATGAGTGGCTGAGATCCATTATGCTTCATATCGATGGCTGAGATTAACTCCCACCCGATTTTGACAAACACTTTGTTGGAAAGTGCCGCGGGCACGGGCCACCCATGCATATATCATGACAACTCAGATGTATTCTCTTATCTTATCCATCCATCTAATGTGGACGGTTAGATAAAGAGTGGTTGAGATCAAATCCATCGATCTAATGTGGATGGTTAGATTTCTGCCACTCAATCCGCCTCATTTGACCTCAATTTATTCAAAATTTAAATTTCAACACCGTTATTTTTTGTTATTTCTGTTATTTTTCCATTTCTCCCTCTGTGCGTTACAATCCGTTATAACAGCTGTTATAATGGAAAAAAGGTAACACCCCAGCCATTATACCGTTTGAGTGCCGAAGGCACCCAATTTTTGCAAACGCTTTTGCCGGAGAGTGTCATGGGCATGGGCCATTTACTATTCTACATAACAAAACAGATTGGTTGTCTTCCTACTTATACCTCCTCTTATAAGCATCAACAAAGAAGGGCCGAGATCTAATCCTCCCCCAAACGGACGGTGGATCTCTGCCACTCACCTAATTTTGGCAAATTCTTTGTCGAGGAGTGCCGATGGCATGGGGCACCCACTAGTCTATATAACAAAACAAGGAAGTTGTCTCCTCCTCTTATCCGGCTTCACAAAGGATGGCCGAGATCTTATCCCCCAACTGGATGGTGGATCTTAGCCACTCACACCCGATTTTGGCAAATGCTTTATCGGGGAGTGCAGGGGGCACGGGCCACCCACTATAGTATACTATAAGCAAAACTTGTAAACCCCTAGAAGGGTTTTTACCTTCTTTTAGACTGAAAGAAAGGGGTTTCTCATGTTAAAACCCAATGAAAGCCAGTCTCCTTCCTCTTGAAATCTCTCAAAATTTCTTACATATTTACCATTGAATAGAATCTATAAAAATAAAAATAAAGTGTGTTTGAGTGAGAGAGAAGAGAACGAGAAAGAGAATCATGGAAATGAAAAAGACAATTGGCCAAACGGGGACGACAATGGTGGGCGACGATGAAGGAATAAGAGCAACAAAGATTAGCGGTTGCAGGTGGCAGCCATTACTACTATAATGTTGAATTTGGAAAAAAAAAATCATATATATTTTTTTTATAGATTTTTTTTGTCTAAATGTAGTATACTCATATAGGGCTAATTCAGGAATTGAATTTATAAAATGGGCCCTTTTATTAACTCAGCGGTAGAGTCACGCCATGGTAAACCGTAAGTAATCGATTCAAATTTGATAAAGGGCTTTTTTTTTAATTTTCTACAAGTCCCAATCGCATTTGATTAGAAGAAATCACCTCATGACCGCAGATAGAAAGCTAGATCTAACGAGATAGCCCATCTTGTCTCCTCTCCTTTCAGTCGAGTAACTAATTTGAATCAAAGGCAAGTTTAGGCTTTACTTATCTACTATTAAATACATATTAGTATTTCAGTAGTGGAGCCGACAAAGTTGGGGGGATTTTGTTCCAAGGGGACAATGCAGCTCATGATTTTGGAATGGCCCAAAACTGTATATATTTTTAGGATAATTGTAGTGTTCAACACAATTATATATTTTTAGGATAACTGTATATATTTTTAGCAATTGCTCTCCGATTATGGCTGAGTCCTCAAACCAGCGACAGACAGATCTGGCAACTCTGAGTGATGAACTCGCCCTCAAACTATCAATGGGTTGTCGAGCAGGCCCTGTCGTTCTCCCACAACCAGAAATAGAACAAGAAGGAGCGAGAGAGTGGAAGTTTGTAGGTGTGGGAAAAATTCTAACAGAGAAGAATGTTAACCCTATGGCAATTAAGCAAAGTCTTACAACAGCGTGGGGTACTGTTCGTAGATTCAAACTCATGGACATGGGTTGGAACGTTTATGGGTTTTTGTTTACTAATGGGCGTGATCAAGTATGGGTACTAGACGAAGGACCCTGGACTATACATTCTCATCTAATGGTGATGGTGAAACGGACCTCCGCGCGCTCACCAGCAGAAATTATTTTCTGGTATTGTCCCTTTTGGGTCCAGGCACATGGCACACTGGAAGAATTGTTCAAAGAGGGAACTGCAAAAGATCTGGCCCAACAAATAGGAAACCTCATAAAAGTAGATTTTACTGATGATGAGGACATTAGCAAATGCAAATTTCTGCGATTCCGAGTGACCGTAGATCTGCGGAAGAGTTTAACTCCGGGAGTGTGGATGCCCTTCCAGGGGAACTGGTACTGGATTGCATTCAAGTATGAAAGGCTTCCAGCTTTCTACTATATCTGTGGAAGGGTGGGCCACATAGACGCAAGATGTGGTGGGGAAAAATTGAATATTTCAATACAGAACTTTCCACATTTTGGGCGGACCCAGATACAAAACAATATGGTGTCTGGTTGAAGGCTGAATCGAGAACTATAGAGGAAAATAGAATGTGTCTTAAATTTTCTGGGATTCCTTCTTACTTGGTGCAACAAGCAAAACAAAACCCATCCCCACTACAAAAACAAACTATCATGGAACTTCTCCCCCCCAAACGGATTCGATACGATGTTGTTGAAGGACAGCTAGAAACTCTCTGTAAACTTGTGGATATACATCCGCGTCCAAGCCAGTACACAACTTCCCAATGTAAGGTTGGCGAAAGTTCGGGTGGTAATGAATCAACTGTGGAAATCGTAGACACGGTGTCAACCGCAAATGTTGTGATGGTTCCAGCACGGAAATGAACCATGCAAGAGGTGGCTAAAAGCAGCGAGGTAGCGGATACCATCATGCCTTCATCAACAGTCCAAATCACCAATGCTCATGAAATTCGCACGATCCAGGTCAGTATTCTAACTAAAACTGCCTATTTCATGTGGAAAACTCGCATATTTTGTTCATTCTTCTGGTATGTCTACATTCTTATGCTACGGGCGTGGGTGGCGGGCCCTTATCCGTCCCCCAGGCAGATATGTTAATTATGGCCTGGAATTGTAGAGGGAGTGGGAAACCCTCTACAATTCGGGCACTTAAAACCCACCTCCGAGAATATAACCCGAATGTCATATTTTTATCGGAGACCAAAGCTTCTAAAGAAAAGAGTGAAATGTTAAGCAAGTCGTTAGGTTTCATCCAGCAAGTGGTGGTGGAAGCAGACAATAATAGTGGTGGTCAGACAATAATAGTGGTGGTCTGCTTGTTTGTTGGAAAGAAGGGATGCATATAACTATTCTCGATCTAAATAAAAGAGGCATTCACCTCAAAATCATTTCTGAGCCGAGTCACAAGCAATGGCTCTTATCTCTTATTTATGGAGATCCACGTTCAGGTCAGAGGCACCTTCTATGGGATGATCTTCATGCAAAAGCTCAACAACTCGATCAACCGGGGCCATAATGGGTGATTTTAATGACCTGTCTGAGGACTGGAAAAAGAGGAGTTATTCTTCACAATCTGTGACCTATAACCAATCTTTCATGAATTTCATGCAGAATAATGATTTTTCTGACCTTGGTTATATTGGGCACCCATTCACTTGGACTAACAAGCGCAAAGGATGGGCAAATGTGCGCCAAAGGCTAGATAAGGCCATTGCAAACAGTGCATGGCGAGTTCAATTCCCTAACGCATGTGTTTACCACCTTCTAAATCATGTTTCTGATCATTGTCCTATACTCATGGATACCGATCCTTCATAACCTCGTCTCCCAAAACCATTCCATTTTATGTCAATCTGGACGGAGGAGAAGGAATGTCACAGTATTGTCGAAAAAGTGTGGGAAAAAGAATCTGAAGGTAAACCCCTTGAAGTCATGCCTATCAAATTGAAGTATCTAAAGCACCAATTGAAAAAATGAAATTCTAAGCAAAAAACAAAAAAAATTGGTCGCTTACGATATCTGCAAGATCAACTATCCCACACCCAACGACAATACCCATCGGAGGACAATTTGAGCCAGGAACAAGCAATAGCTGCTAAAATTGATGGGATCCTAGCTTAGGAGGAAAAAATTTGGCGAGATAAATCTAGAGAGAAGTGGTTGAAAGTAGGGACTAAAACTCAAGATTTTTTCATCTTGCCACTCTTATTCAAAGAAGGAAAAACCGAATAGAGTGGATTAAAATTAGGGAGGGCACTTCATGCAGTACGAGGAAAGATATTGGAAAATCCTTTGTTGACTTCTTTAAAGATCTTTTCTCTTCATCCAAACCCAAGAATTTTAAATTACTTGATCGGCTTACGATTCTGAGGATTTCAGAGGAGGACAATTTGACACTCATGAAACCGATCTCCATAAACAGATTTCGGAAGTCAAAAAGCTCCGGGGCCAGATGGTTTCACCGCCCTATTCTATCAAACATATTGGGAAACCATCAAGGCGACGGTTTTGTCTTCAGTCTAGCAAGCCATGTCTGATGCCTGTGAACTCAGTAATATCAACCATACTTTGATTGCCCTCATTCCCAAGATTCCCAATCCAGAATTTCCCTATCATTTTCGCCCTATAAGCCTTTGTAATATGTTGTACTAAATCATTGCCAAAATCATAGCCCAGCGACTGTTCCCTCTCATGCCTAAACTTGTTGCGGAAAATCAAAGAGCCTTCATCTCCGGACGTCAAATCTCAAACAATATAATTCTGGCTCAAGAATTGATGAAGATCCTGTAGAAAAAGAAAAAAGGAGAAAGGGGTGTGATGGCGATCAAAATCGACATGGAGAAGGCTTATGATAGAATTGAATGGCTATTTCTACTCCAAGTATTCAGGAAAATGGGGTTTAATGAACAATGGATACAGATCATCTCCCAATGCATTTCCTCACCATCATTCTCGATCAAACTGAATGGGTCTCCTTTCGGATTCTTCAAATCATCTCGAGGGCTGCGTCAAGGTGATCCTCTTTCCCCATACCTCTTTGTCTTATGCACCAACATTCTTTCAATCATGCTTCACAAGGCAGAAATGGAATGCCACATCCATGGTATGAAGATAGCCCAATCATGTCCTCCCATTTCACACTTGCTTTTTGCTGATGACTGTATTTTATTCTGTCAAGCAAGGCTTGTGGAAGCTCGAGTGCTTAGACAACTCCTAGAAGAGTATTGCAACATGTCTAGTCAGAAAATCAATTTTATGAAATTCGGCCTGATCTTCAGTCCTACACTCCATCATCGCCACAAAAAGGTGCTATCTCATATCCTGGGGATCAACAATTTCAAAATAGCCACCACTTATTTAGGCACTCCTCTGATTCTGGGCAAAGCCAAGATTAAAACATTCAAATATTATGAAGACAGGAGCAAGCAACTGATGGTAGGATGGAGATCCAAACTCTTATCTCAAGCGGGAAGAACCATTCTGATAAAAAGTGTTACGGAAGCTATTCCTGTTTATGCGATGCAGTCATTTATTCTTCCTTAGAAGTTATGTGTGCGTATGGATTCCCTATCCAATCAATTCTGGTGGCATGCTACTGAATCTAAGAGTACCCTTCACCTCACAACATGGTCATCACTTTGTCAACCAAAAGAAAAAGGGGGACTAGGTTTCCATAGATTTCACCCAACAAATCTTGCTCTGCTGTTTAAGACTATGTGGCGTCTCCAATAGAACCCTCAATCATTCCTAGCCACCCAGTTACTGAAAAAATATAGTCCAACAGGAAATATTCTTAGATTGAACTGTCCTAGTTCGGCATCTTTGAGCTGGAAAAGTCTCCACAGAGCCACTGCTAAATTTGAGCAACATTGCGGGTGGGTAACGGGCACCAGCCAACAAATTCATGTTAGGGATGACCTGTGGATTCCACATCTGATGGGCACTCTCAGCGCGTCTTCTCAGATGGGCAACTCAAATATTCAAAAGGTCAGTGACCTAATTCTTCCCAATGGCACATGGAACAATCAACTAATATCCAAATTACTTCCTCCCACTGAAGCCACTGCCATTGAATCTATACCATTGAGCTCTCACTTAACCCAGGCCGGATCTATTGGAAACCTCATCCACGAGGTAAATTCTCTACCAAATCCGCATTCAGCACTCTCCAAACTCGGACTCAAAGTAGCACGACTCACAATCTAGATCACTCTATATGGAAAAAAATCTGGCGTCTGCCCATTCCAGCTAGAATCCAAATGTTCATCTGGAAACTATTCTGGAATATTCTACCAAATCGGGCCAACGTTCATAGACAAATCAGACATTGCCCTCCGAAATGTCCTAGATGTCATGTTGCAGCGGAAACTTCTCATCATGCTTTATTCAACTGCCCGCTCAGTGCTCGTCTGTGGTTTGCATCACCGTTCTCGCTTCGTTGTGAAGAATGGTCAGCGGAGGAATGTGAATCATGGGTAATGGAAAAAATTCTACCTTGTGCAGATAGTGCAGAGGATAGTACATTCCAAACACAATATATTTGCACTTACCTTTGGAAGCTTTGGAATATTCGGAATAGAGCTGTTCATCATGGGGCTATAGAAAAATCGGAAACCTTCCTCTGGAATATATACTCCTATATTGTCGAGGAAGAACCTACGGTCAATCTCCCTATACTGAACACTGTCTGGACACCCCCAAAAAAGGGCGTCATGAAAATGAATACAGATGCAGTCTGGAAAGAAATTGATGGTCAGACGAGATTGGGATTTGTGCTGAGATATGATGAAAAAATTTGTGTGCTAGCAGGTGGGAAACGAGCTCGATCCTTCTCTGCTGAAGAAGCAGAAATCCGAGCCATCAAGTGGGGCATAGAACAAGCTCAAGCTCAAGGTGTCCAGGCGCTCATTGTGGAATCAGATGCAAAGGTGGTAGTGGATGCTTTGAAGCAAAAATCTACAACACTGGGTTGGTCTTCTACAACACTTCTTGCAGATATTTTGGTTTTAAGTTCTGCTTTTGTTACACTTAAATTTGTTTATATCCCTCGAGCCGGAAATGCGGTGGCTCATATGATAGCCGCTAAGGCTCAAAACTTTTCATCCCAGTCAGTGTGGGACGGTTGTTTTCCTTCGTGGCTATCGGCTAGTCTTCAGAAGGATAACTCTTCCAATATGGCTTGTATCAGTTGTTCTTTTGATATATGACAGCCTTAATTACAAAATAAAAAAAAAAAAACCCACCAATAATGCCTCGAAATGTGTACAGTTTACCTAAGGAAACTAGGAAACCATGCCAACCGATTTTTTCCTCCTTTCTTATGTGTGTGTTGTTTTTCAAAAAACAGGGTTAGATTCCTTAGGTAGCCTAGAACTCTCGTTAAGAGACTTTTAAGTGTCCAATGACGTGATCTTATAAAAATCTATTTTATTATTTTAAAAAGTAACTTGATGGGTCAGGCTCAGCAGACATATTTTCACACACAATTTTGGTGTACCCACATGGATGATAAATCAATGGCTGATTTTTGGCGAGGAGGATCTCCTCGCCATATAGATCACCCCTACAAAAAATCGGCCCATTCCGAAATTTCCAACACCATCAAATGTGGGCTTCAAGTAAATGGTAAAAAATAAACGGTCCGTAAGTCTTCAACTTATAAACCATGCTACGAATATCAAAATAATTTTAATTTTTGTGAGGGTAATCTCATCACCATAGAGACCATCCCCACCAAAAATCAGCCATTGATTTATCTTCCATGTCACCAAAATTGTGTGTGAAAATATGTGTCCGCTTAACCCGACCCTAACTTAATATAGTTATGAATATACCACACTCCTAATGTGTAGATTTTGAAGCTAGAAGAAGAAAAAAAGGATGCACTAATTGTATTGTTTTATGAAATATAATTTAAAAAAAATAAATTAAATGGAGATGATTTGCTAAGGGCTGGGGCAGGCACCCTTGAATGTGACCCTGGCGTGGCTCCAAGGGCTTGAAATTTGAAAAAAAAAAAAAAAAAGGCTTGAAATTTAATAAATAAATAAAAAAAAGCTGTCTATTTAGGGCTTTCAAATGGCTGAGCAGGGCCAAGTCAGACTCCCTTATAGGAGAGCAGGATTGACACCCCTAAACTCAGGTAGGCCCCCTCTTAGAACTTCGATGACAGACATCAATCATCGATGTTCTTGAGGGACCACAGTCTGAGCCATGTTCCACACTCTTAGAGACCTCTGAACTTATGGATGTTTGGCCAATCCCTAGGTGGACCTACATACCAAACACCATCCAGATTAGTGATTTGTAACCTTTGGATCTGAGTACCCCAAATAATACTTGAAATCCACAGTTAAAAATAAATCATGAAAACTCTAATCTAACAACTACAAATTACTATTGAGGCTGAATTTTGGTACGTAGGTCTACCTAGGGATGGCCAAACATCCACATGGTCAGTGATCTTTAAGAGTTTGCCACGTGGGTTATACTGACGTCCATCGTTAACGTTTGATACTGTCCATCATCAAAGTTCTACTCTGCACATGGGACTATGGGAGTAGTCCGTTTCCTTTTATTTTTTTGAGTAATTGCACAAATAATTAAAAATAGTTTTTTCGGTAGTAACAAAAAGTGCACCGTTACCATCAACCCTAATGGCCGTGGTCGCTGCCGTTATCTCTAGGTACATATTCCCACTACACGAATATCGAAGGCCATCCAATGGTGTGGACCTAAGACAATGAAACTAGAGGGTCATCTTCAGGATCACAGAATTATTCTCCGAACAAAAATGATTCAAAATTCAAGTTTGCGTAGTCTAGTTTTGATAACAAACGTCTTTGTTTGTCCCAAATAAGAGTCATGGGGCACACTCTTAAAGACCACTGACCATGAGTAAAACTTCTGTCACAACGGGTTGTGACTGAAGCGGGTCACAGACTCACAGCCCACAATACGAGCCACGTCGCATACTGTTAGAGGGCACTGACCGTATGGTGTTTGGCCAGTCCCTCGGTGGACGTACAAACCAAAAAATCAGTCTTATTAGTGATTTACAACCTTTGGATCTTTGCACCCAAATAAAGCTCAATAATGCTCAAATTCTTATGGTTAAAATCAATCCATGAAAATATTTCACTCCAACACTTAGTAATCACTAATCAGGCTGATTTTTGGTTTCGGTCACAACCCGTTGTGACAGAAGTTTTACCACGTACTGACCATGTGGATGTTTGGCCTTCCCTAGCAGACATGGGCCAATCATCCATACGGTCACTGATCTCTAAGAGTGAACCACATGTCACCTTCTTAGAGGATGCTGAGCTAATGGATGTTTGGTCAATCTCTAGATGAACCTACAAGCCAAAAATCAGTCTGATTAGTGATTTTAGACCTTTGAATCCTTGTATCCCAAATAATGGTCAATAATGCTCTAATTCCCACGGTTAAAATCAACACATGAAAATGATTTTAATCCGACGCTTAGAAATCACTAATCGAGTTGATTTTGGTTTGTAGGTCCACCTAGGGATTGGCTCAACAACCATACAGTCATCGTCCTCTAAGAGTGTTACGCGGCTCATATGGTGAGTGGTCAGGGGATTATCTGACCTTCAACGGTCAGACAAGTTTTACTCCTCCACGCACCGCGTGAGGCGTGTTTGCTCCAAAAAAGTAAACACAATCCGATAGTTCAAGCGTTCAAGTATCTCTAGGTTAAGACCGTTGGATGGTATTCGGGATTGTGTTAAGTAAATCTCGAGAATCGTCAGCGGTCTGGATCTAGGTAGAACAACAGGGACGACAATCACTATGAACTATGAAGGATGGTAACAAATATTCCACACGTATAACAATTCACTGAAGATTACCGAAGGGATAGGATATTGGCACCTGCGTTTTTGCTCAGTAAATCCAAAATTCCCCCTCCCTCCTTTTTCACTTGTCACACCCATTCAAAAAAAAAAAAAAAACCCAAAAAAAACTAAAAAAAAAGAGGAGAAGAAGAAGAAGAGGAGGATGACGCCGCCGCCGCCGTTGCTACCTCAGGTACGTCTCTCCTTCTCTCTCTCTCGGTTTTGGGCTGCTAAGGGCTGCCGAGGCAACCCAGAATTGAGAGAGAGAGAGAGAGAGACGTACCTCCGGTGGTAGCGGCAGCGTCCTCCTCCTCCTCTTCTTCTTCTTCTTCTTCTTCTCTACCTCCGGTGGTGGTAGCAGCGGTGACCTCCTCCTCCTCTTCTTCTTCTTTTTCTTCTCCTCTACCTCCGGTGGTGGTAGCAACGGTGGCGTCCTCTTTTTCTTTTCATCTGTTTTTTCTCTTCTTCTCTGTTTGTTTTTTTATTTTTTTTTTATTTTTTTTGGAATGGGTGTGATGAGTGATGGGTTTACTGAGCGAAAACACGGGTGTTAATATCCCGGCCCTTACCGAAAACTTAAAAAAACGATTTTACTGAAAGGTCGGTCTCCGTTCTAAAATGACAAGTATCTGTACAGGGACATATTATAAGCCCGCACACTATTACAGGACTCTGACCGTATGGTTGTTTGTCTTATCCCATGGTGGATCTACAAACCAAAAATCAACCTGATTAGTGATTTATAAGTGTTGGATAGTTGTACCTAAAATACTGCTCAAATCTACAGTTGAGATCAGCCCATGAAAATAAGTCCAATCCAAATGTAGGTCCATCATGGGATAGGACAAACATTCATACGGTCAGAGTCCTGTAAGAGTCTGCCAAGTGGACTATATTGTGGAGTAAAACTTCTGTCACAATGGGATTGTAAATCACACAAAACACAGCCAATGAGTTATCGGCACGTACACATAAAAAGCAAAAGCATATGGGTACGTTGTAAAGCACTTGTATACGTGCCGAGAACTCATTGGCTATGTTTTGTGTGATTTACAATTCCTATATTGTGTCCCTGCACATATACCTGTCATTTAGATCTGTTAGCTCGACCCACGCGCTGCGTGAGCGCGTGTTCTACTCTGATTGATTAACCGTCATATCAGTGACGTGTAACGGCGTGTGCGCGTGAGGTTTGCATTTTTGTTACTGAACAGCAGGTGTGGAAAAACGGATGGGTATTATAGTAATTTGAAACCGTTACGACTCTTATAAAGCGGTGAAGGAGCCAACCGGAAGGGGAACCTTCGGGTTTCAATTTTGTTAATCCATGGCGGAGGTTGCAGACTATTATTTCCCTGGTGAAGAAGACGAAGACGAACAAGTACGAGGAGAGATTGAAACCCTAGATTCCATCCATTACTGGTCCAACGAGTTTGACCACGATGACATATACTCCTCCGATACCGATTCCTTCTCTCCCCAACTCTCTGAGTTCGTCCCCTCAGATCATTCTGTCCACGCTCAATTCTTCGTCGACGGAGACCACATCGAAGAACGCGAAGCCTGCGTCGAGATTGGGGGTTCCGATTCCGATTCTGATTCCGATTTGAACTACTACAACCGCGAAGATCAGGTAAATCTCGTTTTCAATTTGTTCGAACGCTGTGCTGAACAATCTCAATCTCATGTTGTTGATAATAATGGTTCCGGGTTGAACCCATTTTCGGATAATTCGAGTTTTAGGGTTGTTGATGGAAATGACGAAATGGGTTCGAATCTAGAGTTAGGGTTAGATTTGGGTTTTGAAAGACAAGGTGATGAGGATAATGATAATGGTGGGTTCATGATTGCGGACTGTGGTGAGGAGTTTTTTGTGGGTAGAAGGGCTTCTGTGTTGGAATCTGGTGAGCCTTCTGCGATACGTGCGGTGGCACCGTTTGGGGACGGTCTTCGAGTTGTTGGGATTGGATCCGATTCGGACGAGGAGGTGGAGGAGGTAGTTGGGGGGATTGATTTGCATTCTGAGTTTGATGATGATGGGTCGGATCAAAATCCAGACGATTTGGGTCTTCCTCTTTGTTGGGATTGTCTCCGTTTGGAGGATCAGAGGGAGTCGGTAGAAGAGTTTGAGTGGGAGGAAGTTGATGAGAGGGTCGATGAGAGAGAAGTTCTGAGCATGGTGATTGACCCCGATGAGGAGAGATCGGTTTCAACCGAAACTCAATCTGAAGAAGCAGTTGAAGGCCTGGAAGAAGCGATGAGAAATATTGAGTGGGAAGTTCTTTTGGCAGTCAACAATTTGGGGAGGAACCCTGAATTAGACCACGAAGCAGAACCTTATCTGGCTGATCATGATGATTACATGTACCCTGCAGAGTACGTGATGCTTTTCGGGCAATTCACAGAGAATGAAAGTTCTCTGAAGGGTAGTCCGCCGGCTGCCAAATCTTTTGTGGATAATCTTCCATCGGTTGTATTAACTCAAGAAGATGTGCAGAACAAAAATGGCTTTTGTGCAGTTTGCAAAGACGAGATCTCCACAGAGGAAAAAGCTAAGAAGCTCCCTTGCTCCCACTACTACCATGGAGACTGCATTTTGCCATGGCTGAAAATTAGGAATACTTGCCCTGTTTGTCGGTATGAATTGCCTACAGATGATCCTGATTATGAGCAGAGGAAGAGCCAAAGGGCTGGTCGTGGCCTCCCAGGGGATACTCAGGTCAGATATAATTTTGAAATATTTCCTGAACAATAGGTTGTCCACAATGTAGATAAGGTTTTTGGACAGTCTGCTCATCTCTATTCTATGATGATGATGCTGTTGATGTTGATCTTTTGCTGTTTTAGCAGTAGTATGGAAATGTTATTTTATTAGATTGTATTTGTAGGAGATTTCCCGATTGAATAATTTGTCATAATGTCAACAATGATTATACATGGTTTTGCTTGTACACCAATATAATTTCAATCAAATGTAAGATTGCAAAGATCTGTGGGTTATTTTTGTATCAGTTTTTTTTTTTTCGTTTGACAAGTATATCTGGGATTTAATTAATGTTAACTTATATTTGTTGTTCCTTAACCGTCACCTTGGATCTCTTGTTCTCTGATTTACATGGACGCATAGTGTGATCAAGAAAGAAGGGGTAATTGACTGATTGTTGTCTTTGTTATATGGTTTGAGTTTTTGGGTAGATATTGGAGAATGCGGCCTTACTCTCCACAAATTTTACAAGCTTAGGGCATATGGTCCGTTTTCCTGCAGCATTGTTATTTCCTTGCATCCTTATTAATGATATTTCAATGGAATCAATTGTTTTTAGATTAACACGGAAAATATAGCAATCAGGGTGACAAAAAGAACAGTTTTAAGAAAATAAATTTCCTGTGCAAGACAGTATTTTTAAAGAAAAGGTAATTGACTGATTGCTGTTTTTGTTACATGGAGTTTTTGGGTAGATATTGGCGAATGTTGCCTTACTACTATTGACTTAGCTCCTTAAATTTTGATTGTCATGTCCAACCAGGAGGAGGACAGTAGGTTTCTCTTTTCCCAATAATTGGCTTTGCACTCTTGTTAGTTGTAAGTTTGGTTGATAATTTCTTCCATTTTCTTTTACTCTTTTGGATCACTACAAGAAAATTTATTAAAAAGGAAGAGAGGGAGTTGTGTGGAAAATTTTTCTACGGAGTATTGGACACTCTTGAGCCAATGAATCCATAAAACCAGTAGCACTATGATGAACATGACCATACAAGATCTCTAAAATCCAATGTAGTCTCTCTAAAATGGATTTAACTACCATTATCACAGTTCATACAATCACACACAGAGTGTGGTGTAGTTGTGAGTAGTATGGAATTATGTCATACCACAAGGGTAAGAAAGTTGTTATTCGTCTCATTAAAGTAGCCAGAGATAGTTGCAGATGTGCCCAAGTCTCTTGGAGATGTTTGGAGCAAAAGTTGTAATATGTATAACTATGTATTGTTCTACCATATAATATTATTTTACAATGCATTTTTTAATGTGGCATATAGGTATATTCATGTCAGAAACTGGTATAAAAAGACTGAAATCATAATCCGTGATAAAAATCGAAAAATCATGTCATAATGCTCAATTTCAAATACAAATCAGTGAAGTGTCAAATATAGTTGGTAAAATGACAATATAATAATGAATTGAAATAATAAAGATTCAAATTATATCATAAGGAGATCCAACAAGCAAATCACCTCAAATCTGCGAACTTGAAGTGTGCAGCTGTTAAATCTCTTCAGAGCTTGCCTAGTTGCCTAGAAAAGCACCCAGGTCTGAAATCAAGCACTCATCTTCCTTTGGTCAAAGCTTTTTGAGGAGTGCAAAGGTTTATCCTTCGAGGACTTGGTCTTTCGCTGAGATTCCATTATGCTCATGAGAAATTATTTTCTTCTTCTTCTGTTGTTTTGTTTTGCTTTGTGGAGGTGACCGAGCCTTCATTTTGTTATTCTCTTTTTTTATATAATATATTTTAACCTTACCAAAAAAAAAAAAATTCCAGACATTGATCCTTACTGTTCGTTCTGTGTGCAATAAGGAGGAAGAAAATGTTGTAATGCGCCCTTTTAAGGTATTTAGCCAGTTGTGTATGGTTCGAATCTCCTATAGGATCCCACAAACAGAATCTATTCTTGTGCCAATGGCTGCATAGATGGTTCTAAGGCCCAGCCACATCCAATACAGAAGGACATGAAATTGCAGCAGAAGCCGCAATAATTATAAAATGTATTCGGGTAGTTTAAAATGAAACGGTACTCCAAAATAGTTGAGCAGACCCAATAGTAGTTAACCTAAAAGCTGCTAAATTTGGCTCGAGGTAGCACAAACGGAAGATCTTAGGCCGTGTTTGATTAACAAGTGGGAAAATTGCATTTTCCTTCAGAAAACACAACTGTCCATTGTTAGATAACCAGTATAAATCTGTATAATTTTCCCTAACAAGGCATTTAAATCTGGATAATTTTTCCTACTAACCCCGGAATTCATTTCCCATCCAGATAGGTGAGAATTCATTTCCACCTGAAAATACACCTTTATTTTCTCACATGATTGAAATATGTATTCTCAGTTGCAATCAATTAGCTATATCCCAGATGTATTTTCTCGGGAAAATTTTCCGTGCAATCAAACACAGCCTTAGTTAAAAGAAGTTGCTCGAAGAAGTGGAAAATACTTCAGACAACAGGTGGAATCCACCTGATTGGCTAGCTAATGAACATCAACTTAGAGTATCAAATGGAAATGGTAAGACTTTTTTGGGCATCATATTACGAAAGCAGGGTCACCTTATTGTAGCTATGCAGCTATCTGCAATAAATCTTACTGCCGAAAAAGCAGTACACGCGGCAAGGGAGCATAAGGAAGCATCAAGTAAAAGAGGTTGAGTTGGATGGAGATGCAAGCAATATCATCAGAATTTTGTCTGGGAAATCAGTTAATATTCCATGGATTTTACGAACATATTTTGTTGAAAATTTTGTGGGTCACCAATCTTATTCTACACACAAGAGTCACTAATCAGGCAGTCCATGTGTTGGCTAATTGGAAGCAAAGTGGAACCTGGTATTTAGGAGACATCCTAATGACTAGGAACTGAATAGCATTACTATTTACTAGATTACTTGCTCGCCATGAAGATATCCCTATCCAAGAAAACAGGGAGGACAAACGCTCATGGATTTGGAACCCGAAAGGTAGATTCACAGTTTGATCTTTCCCCACAGCCCCTTCTAAAACCTAGAGACCAAGGAGATGGTGCCTTCCCTGAGCTGTATTTAGGGAAACCCGTTATGTCTAAGGTTGCCTTCTTCCTTCGGACGACTACACATTGACAAAATCCTGATAGAGGATCACCAGATAATCCAGAGCAAGATTATAGCCAATGTGTTTTTTGTGCAAAAATAGCACGGAATCAGTAGATCATATTCTTCTTTACCGTGCATTCACTACATGGGTTTGGAAACACAATTTATGTATCTTTGGTATTTGTTGGGCCATGCCATGCAAGCTGCTCGATCTGGCCTATGGTTGATGAAGCATTCAGTTTACAGGCCGGAGCCAAACCATTTGGAGACTCCCTTTTCTTTCCGTTAGAACATATGAAAGAAAGAAACATGAGGATTTTTGAAGATAAATAAAACTGAGTGATATTTATGTGGTGCTTGATTCTCAAGGAATTTAAGGGTATCTCTTACATTAATTGTACAAGTAGGGATCTTTTATCCGCAGATATTATATATAGGGTGCTGCTTGTAATCATGGTTTTAAAAAAGGCCTGAATTACATTATTTCCGATTTAACGATATCCCGTTCTAACAGCCGTTATATTAAATAACAGTTTCTTTGAGAAGGGTTTGATACCACCACCTATCAGACCCGACGAGTGGTCCTGTCTCACCTTCGCAGCACAACATTCCCTTAAATGGCCGTTAGTTTAAAAAAAAAAACAGCCATTACTTTTTATAAAATTATAAAACATTCATTATTTTCCGTTTTTGTCTCATTATTTACTAATATTTTAAATTTTATTTTTTTTATTTGAATTTTGAATTCAATTTTAAAATTTGTTATAAATTCTCACAAACAACTACCATTAAACATGTTATCAAACCGTTATAACGAATATAATGGCTGTTATTTGTAAATGTAATAAAAAATTATTATTTTTCATTATTCTGTTAAAATATCAGTGCAATACGACTGAAGTAACGGTAACACCCTCTGTCCATTATACCATTATAACGGTCGATTTAAAACTTTGCTTGTAACCTCTTGGGTTCAGTTCTCACTTCGAGAACTTGTTTTCTTTTGGGGTTTCCCCCTTTTCAATAAACAGTCCATTATATGGGTCAGGATGGGGGGGACAACATTTTCCTACAACATTTTTTACAACAATTTTGGGGTACTCACATGAAGATGAATCAATAGCTGATTTTTGATGAGGATGATCTCCTCACCATATAGATCACCCCTATAAAAAATCAGCCCAATGTGAAATGTCTAACCCTATCAAATGTGGTTTTCAAGTTAACGATAAAATAGACGGTTCATAATTCTTCAACTTGTAAACTTGTCTACGAACATCGGAATGATTTGAATTTTTGTGAGGATGATCTCCTCACCATAGAGACCATCCTCCCCAAAAATCATCCCACTCCAAAACTTCTAATTTATATATCGGCCGCACCAAGATTTTGTTGTCAAAAATGTTGTATGAAAATGTTGTCCCCGGATCCTGACCCTATATATATATATATACTAGTAGCACTCCCTGACAGCATTTGCAAAAATCAGGTGTGAGTGGCTGACATCCCCACCGTCCAGTTAGGGGTAAGATCTCGGCCCTTTTTAACTGAAGCCTATAAGAGGGGGGTATAAGTAGGGAGACAACCACTGTCACGTGTGTTATATAGATAGATATATCAAAGAATGACTAGCTATGTGCAACCAACAACCACTTTATTAGAAGCACTTGTTGTAATTGTACATTTATAAAAGTAATTACAGTAAAAAAAAAAAATGGAAATTGGATGCCTGCTTTAAGCTTCTCCCTTCCTCAACCAAATCTAAATCCTGTTCTTCACTCATCATTCTGTTAACTTCCCAATTTGCAGAGAGGAAAGCTTAGAAGTTAGAACAGATGATGTTGAATCTTTGATCGACTAACAATGGTGGCAATCGATATGATACCCACTGGATGTGCAGGAGCACCCCCTTGCAAGAAACTGGAAAACCTAAACCAAAGAAGATGAAAGGTAGGAAAGAAGAGCAAACACTTCGGAGAAGAAATATCCTACATAGAAACTAATACTTTCAATTCCTAAGTTTGTTCGCAATGAGAATTGGTCCATTAATAAGTTTGTTAACATTAGTCATTATTTTGAAATAATAAGAAAGATAAACCAAAGAAAACAAACTCCCACCAAACAATTAAGGAATTGATTGGTTTCCCAAAATCTTTGATATCGAAATGATCCGCTATTCAGCTAAGCTTCACACGGCCCTGGGGAAGCCAAAAATACCCTCTTTCTTTTGCCCTTGAAATCTAACTGAATGCTGCGATTGAGTCCATATGTTCATGAGTCGGAGAACTAGACCTCATTGTGCAATAAGAAGTTGAGGTTTCACTCTATAGGTTGATTGCTCTTAGCCAGACCCACCCCTGCATTCGCATTGGATGCTTAGGTTGGGTATATGTTAGTGGAGGGTATGTTCCTGTGCACGTGTAGTGTTGGCCCGAGACACCCGTTGGTATACATAGTTGTTTCGCCTTCCCCAACAGGTCGGTCTTTTGGGGTAAATGGTTGTTTAACAGTATACATGCTCTTTAAATATATTTAGGACTCATGAGGCGATTCTAAAGTGAGGTATTTGCACTAAATCAGCACATATACTCAAAAAGATATTTTATATCAATATGACCTTCTTCCATCTTTCATTACATCCATGATCGGTCAGATAAGTTCCATAATATAGCTTGCCCGTGGAGTAGGACGCCCCTCCAGTGTTGCTGAAGAGGAGGTGCGCCTCCAACGCAGCATTCAGGAATGGGATGAACGAACCTGTCTTGTCAATTCAAACCGAGGTTGCGCTAGGTCTTGGTGGAAACTTGATCATTTTTGACAAAAAAAACCCACATCATCATTATCACATCAATTCTTTATCCATTTTAGTGTTGTAGTCAATTATCTCTAATGAAATTCTGCAACCCAAGTGGCTTATGTGATGGGTTAATAATAGGGTGCAGTATACTCCATTACCATATATAGTAGAAGCTGCAACAAGAGTGTGCTACGAGCTCTCTCATCGATATCGTACCTCTAGCTAACATAAACTCAAATATATATCCTCACATCCTGTAGTCTGAATCTGAATATCTAATCACCTCTAATCTGTTAGGGCCCAGGTCGTGGGATCGATTCCACCCCTCAGACTAGCTTTGATGTTTGTGGTTTGGGAACTAGTCCCACTTGAGCCGAGCCCAAAGGGACCAACGACGGTAGGGTGGGGACACCCTGAGTGAAAAAAAAAAAAAGAATCATATGCTTTAGGAGACTTTGATAAATGAGAAATATACTTTGGAAACTATGAGTTTTGCTTACATTACTTAGATTTAAAAGGAAACGTCGCATAGTTCTGTTACTATTATATTTAGGGTAATACTACCCAGTCTATATAGTTTTGGTACTAATTTTGAATTTTCCGTTGGGTGAAGTTTTGCTGCTTCATAATTTGCTAACTACGCGTATAATACACGAATTATTCACAAACTTAGCAACTAGACTCTTGACTTGGGTCACACTCATTATCTATGCAAAGTAACATAGAAGAATTTGAAACAAATGAGGTTCTTCTACTGACGTAGCAGATACATGAAGTTGATCACGAAATCGTGCAAGGAAGAAGATCACGTCTTCAACTGAAGAAAAGCTTTAAATCCACAAGGAGAAAAGAGCAAAGAATTCTAAACGAAAACTTCCATTGATAATTCCGTCCAATTACAACCTATTTTTATAAGACAAACTGATTAAAAAATTAGAAAGCAACTAAAATTCTAAAACTACTAGAAATATAAAATTTCCCAAAATAGTAAACTTTCTGAAAATAGAATTCTTTTCTAATTCAAACAAAATTTTCATCATAAGCTTAAATTACTAAAAATAAAAAGTTTAACCTTCAAATGATAAACGATGGAATTTGGCTTAAATCCACGGGGCTGAAAGAGTTTGCTATTTCAATTCTGTAGATCTCGTCAAGAACTTGAATTTGCATATATGATTCACCCAATTCGGGGGGAAATCCATTTATTGATCCATGAACTGTTCCACAACCTGGGATAAAGCTATCTAGGAACTCCAACCTCAGGTCGAATGTTCATAAACTCTTCAATTGAATATTAATTGGCACTATAGACAATCATCACCATTGATAGTACTCATGTTATAGGGCCAGTTCGAAATGCCATTTTTGTTGCACGTATGGCACAAAAATGGTGAGCCAAACAGACGCGGCGCCATTTGTCATTATCATCTATCGCCATTTCTTTCCTCCTCACAACTAACCAGTGGCAGATCCAGGAAGGGGCCAGCCCCCCATTGATAAAGGCTTGTGGTTAGCAATAGATCATAGTGATTGCATGTGGACTACGTTAATGGCTTTATTTTTTTGATACCACGGGTATCCGAGCTTCTTAGAGCACCGACTAATCCCGTAAGGCACATAAGTCACCCCTTCCCCACGTGCCTGATGTACTGGGATAAATCCCATGGGGTATGGCCTCGCAAGGAGTCGAACTTAAGACCTCCTGCTTAGTTGAAGCCCCATGGACGACTAAAAAACTAATTTCCTCCATCAAGTTTGCTATCAGCTTGATCGTGACCTTTAAATTCGGCCATATCTTTAGAGAATCTAACAAGATTGTTTCTCAGATTGTAAACATTGTAAATGATGATGTTAGAGGCTGTGTATATTACACAGGCTGTAATGTTTTTTCGCATCAATGTAGCTGGTTGGAGATATGCGGCATCTGCCTAATCTCCTGCTTTCCTTCCAAAAATGAAAAATAAATAATCACATCTTGTATTAGGTTCATTGGCTTTAGTGCATTTCTTTTCCTTTCAAATCTTGTGGTTTTTTTTACTTGCATTTTAAATGTGAGAACCGGAAGCTAAGGGTGTGTTTGATATCCAAGTGGGAAAATTGCATTTTCCTTGGGAAAACACAACTGTCCCTTGTTAGAGTTAGATAATCATTTTAAATCTATATAATTTTCCCTACCAAGCCATTTAAATTTGCATAGTTTTCCTTACTAAGCTCGGAATTTATTTCCTATCCAGAATCCAGATAGGTGAGAATTCATTTCCACCTGAAAATACGCATTTATTTTCTCACATGATTGAAATATGTGTTCTCAGTTGCAATCAATCAGCCATTTAAGACATTTTCCAGATGTATTTTCTCAGGAAGTGCAATTAAACACGCCCTTATAAGTGATTTATTATGTTATGAATACAGCACTAGCTTAAGTAATCCCATTTTACCTATACTAAAAAAAAAAAAAAAAAAAAACACTAGAAGACTCTAAAGTCAATTTGGTCGAGTCGAATATTACGGCACACTTGGATGTGGCACCAATTCCATGTCGAATCATGCAAAATTTAATGCATAACACTTGCTTGGTTTTGATTATTTTGGGTAATGTTTACCTTCTTAATAGGGGGTCATTTGGTTTTTTTTTTTTTTGCACTTATTAGTGAACCTCTGAAATTCTTGACAGATTAGCTAAAATTGCTCTAAAAGTACCATTAAACCTCTCTGTACTACATTATATTATTATATTTTGATTTTTTTATAAAATTCTTATACCCCATTTAATCTCTGATGCAGTAGCTTACAAAATGACTTTTCCATAAATGAAGGGACACAATATCGTTCGCTCATGTCGCAAAATGAGCAATTAGAAGCTCATTATTATGAAGCCCCATGGTTATAGTCTTACAACATCAAGCAGAAGACACGCGATATTTTTTCATTTGACGGAAATACCCTCATGGGCGACAATAAAACCCGGACTTTTGTTAGTGGTAATGAATACGCCGAAAGGATATCGTAGACATTTACGTCACTCTGAATGGTTGTTTAAGGTCAAGTTAGGCTGATTAAAGGTGAATTATCTAATGAATATTGAGGATATTTTGGTAATTTAGCCTATTTTATTAAAAAAATGAAATAGTATGTTTTCAAGTTGTTGTTTGTTCTTAAGGAAGAAGTTGGGCCAAATCATTAGCAAAAGTGGGCACAACAGAAGACAGAAAAGGAGAATGCAGAAACAAAAGCTGTCCCCTTTCACTAATGGGTTGGCAAAGAGGCCAAGCAATCAACCTTACACTCATAGCCAGTCCAGACCACATGTGGCTCTGGTAGCTCCTATGACTGGCTTTGGTTTACACTTCGACTTAGCGCCCCGTTTGGTTCTGATGATATTTTTCATCAGGGTGGGTCCTAAAAATTGTGAATCTCTTTTTCAGTGTTGGACATGAGTACCCTACTAAAGTGACAAAACACATTCTTCAAAAAGAGGAATGTCTGAAATTCATCAACAAAAATAAGTGGTGGAGCCCAGATCTCGATCGATTTGTGCCCGTTCGATGTTGCGTACCGCCTAATGCGAATTCTAATTTAACTTTCATAACGACCCTTGATTTAGATCTCGAGGTTGCCGACACTCAATTGAATGGTGCCAGTTCGTTGTTCGTTGTTCGGTACAGATAACGCCAATTCTTACTGTCAACTACTTATTAGGCTTCTAATTTAGCTATGATAGTGCTCCTTTATTTAATCTCGAGGTTTTCGGCTAAATTATATGGTGCCCGTTTGGTGTTGGGTACGTACTGGATAACGCCAATTCTGATTGTCAACTACTTAGGTTTCTAATATAGTTCTCATATTGCCCCTTCGCATAATCTTAAGGTTGCTGGCTCAATTGAATGATGCCCAATCGATATTGGGCATCGGCCGGCTAACTGGTACCGATTTAGTTTACAGCAAGATGAACCTATAAGGTCATCATAATCCCTCGTACATAAACATATCGATAGGGATTGAGAATGATCTCTGTGACAACACATCAACAGTTTGTGATATTGGCAGCATTGTTAAGAGTGGAACGGTACTAGGTACTGCGTAACCCGACAATGACACACCATCACATGCCCCGCATAGGTTTCACGAAGATACAGCGACACACGAATGGCTTCCGTTGTTACACATTGCATCCTTTACAAGTCGACGCACGGCAAAACACAAACAACACACAGTATAATCTTGAACCATCGAACCATCTACGTCGCAACAGCGACAGCCGCAACAACACGAACAGAAATTAATAGGATGACGAAGCTGATGTGTTTGTTAACTCAAATTAAGTAATTAAACAAATTCCCATTTCTTGAAATACCTAAACACCTTTATTATCCACATTGTTAGTGGATTAAGGCCTTGTTACAAGTACGTAAGCACGTATAAAATGCGTTAATCTATAATGCACCACCCATTAATAATTAAATAAATTAAAATAAAAAAATGGATTACCCGTAAATGACATTTTAATTAAAGATTAAAAAACACAATAATTAATCCATGAAAAAAAAAAAAAAAAAAAAAACATATCAGATGATGAAGATGGTGTTTGATGATGAGCTTTATCTTCCCTGAGACCATCTCTTGAGATCTGATGAGCTCATAAAGAGAGAAAAGTTAGGGTTAGGGTTGTGTTAGTGGGTGAAGGAAAGACAAAGCACCACATGGTACAAGTGATTGTACCACCAAAGTTAGAGCCTCATCCCATGATGGGAAGGTGAAAAGGGTTGAAAAGAAACAAAAGAAAAATGAGGAGGGGGAGAAGTATTGGCTTTTGGTTGAGTTGACGAGTCCATCAATGGGGTGGTCCTGTGGTGCACACGGCACCCAGGCGCGCTCGTTAGTGGGACCCACTGGTATTGTCTATGTTGCGCTCGTGTCTCTTCTCTCTCATCTTCTCCTTTTTATTTGTTCGGTTCATATGGGTAGCCGTTAAATCGAGTCCCCTTCTGTACATAATGTGGGCCCTAATTTAAGGCCAGTGTCACATTGTTGCTCATGTAAGAATCTAAATATTCTTTTGTATACCCAAATTGCCCTTTTGTCTTCTGTGTTTGGATTTTAGTGAAAGTGGGAACAGAGTATATTCTCGAGAATTTCTCGTTTGATTTTCTCGTCTAGTGAGATATTATAATCACTGCTAAAATGGATAAGAGATTAGATATGGTAGCAAAATCTTTGTATTCTCTTGGATTTTTTTTTTATATATTTTTATAGAAGTGATATTTTCAGGTCGGTTTTTGTTATTTCCAGGCAACTTTAATGGAGATGCCTCTGTGTGTTGTGTTGGTGGGTGGGCAAAGCTGAGGTTGAGACTTCAAATCATCACCCCCACAATTGAGAAGCTAGAGCTAGACTAGGTCTGGGGGGTCCTATAATTTTTAGTTAGATGGGCTTCAAACCCATTAAAGACAAATGAGAAAATACGTCGATCGTAACATCCTAACAGTTGGATCTATGATCCTTTACAATGAAACAGATCAAATGGTTATGATCATGAGGTCATTTGGGTCAAATTTCAGTTCATGATGTCTCAGCCAAATGGGGGGGATGTCCTGACATAAGTATTATCCATGGAAAAAAAAAAAGAGATAAAAACAGAGGAGTTTATGTGTCCAATGATTTTTTTTGACTCTTGGGCACACTCCAACCAACCTGAAGAATGAAAAGTATTGCCTCCACAGAATTCAAGCATTATAGAAGAAAAGTGTTAGTGGAAGACCACCATTAAAGTACATTTCTCGCCCACCATGAAAATATTTTACTCATTTACACTTTTGCAGGTTTTTTCTGATTACAACCATATCTTCCTTCTTCTTTTTTACATAGTAATCAATAGATTATATGGTTTAGCAAGACAAAGAGAAATGGATCTGTGTGGGTGAGAGGGAATAAGTATATGGCAGTACTAGCATCATCTAAGTTTCAGACCATCGATGGTCATCGAGATCCCACCACACGAATTCCGAAGACCATTTCGAATTTCAAGAATATCCAATGCTCTAGACTTTAGGATGACGGATCGTTGAGGAGAGAGACTCAATGAGGGGCATGTATCTATATAACAAAAAAGCTCAGTTATCACTTATCTTATCCTGCTTCATAAGATAAAGAGTGGTTGAGATCAAATCCATCCATCTAATTTGGACGGTCAGATTTCAAACACTTTTGTTGGAGAGTGCTGTGGGCACGGGCCATTTACTAGTCCTAGATCCCATTTTGCTTTTTTTTGAGTATTTAGTACACAAATAATTCTTAAACCATATTTTATTTTTTAAATTATTCAAATAGTAAAAGGGCAAAATAGGAAGTAAAAGTAGGATTTGTGAGCAAAAGGACTTATCAGAATAATTTTTAATAACTATTTTTTCGTCCTACTATCCTTAATGACAATTCTTTCTAAAGTTGTCTTTTTTAGTAATTTTCCTCTAGGGCGTGTTTGATTGTACAGAAAAATTTTTCGAGAAAATACATATGGGAAATGCCTTAAATGGCAGGTCAATTGCAACTTAGAACACATATTTCAATCATGTGAGAAAATAAAGGCGTATTTTCATGTGAAAATGAATTCTCGCCTATCTGGATGGGAAATGAATTTCAAGCTTATTAAGAAAAATTATCTAGATTGAAATAGCTCGGTAGAGAAAATTATACAGATTTAAAATGGCTATCTAACAATGGACAATTGTGTTTTCCCAAGGAAAATGCAATTTTCTCACTTGGCAATCAAACACGGCATTTTTGATAAAAAGAGTAGCAAAATAGGATGTTTGACAATTCAAGGGTAATTTTGGAAGATTTCTGTTCAGGGGTGGTTTTAGAAATTTAGCAAATTAAGGGGAAATTTAAAAAGGTAATACCAAAAAGGCCTAAATTTTGCACAAACTTAAATAATTGTTGTAGGGACTTTTTATAGAAAAAAAAATGGACTTTGACACCTCTAAGAATCTGGTGCCTTCTAACATAGAGACAAAAGGATATCCATGGGTACTCAATTACCCAAGATTTACAAATCCAATTTTCACCATTCATGTCTGAGATTTTGAACCTGATTTATCAGGTCGGTCGAGTTGACATACCCAATCAAGGTTTAAAATGGGCCGTTACAACGGTATAACGAACCGGGGCGTTACTGTTCTTCCGTTATAACGGATTGTAATGCACATAGGCAAAGATGCAAGAAAAGGGTACGTTTTTTTAGTGTTAAAATGGTAGATAACATAATGGGGAGGTCTGAATTTGTTATAATGGCCATGATTTTCGTTGTAACGGCCATTTTTTAAACCATTTACCAAATAAATCCTACTAGTAATAGACTCGGGTTTGGATATGCAGGTACCCAACCCATTAAACAAAAGAAATTAGATGTCGTGGTCACAAAATTCTCGTTCCGAACGCATCTACAAACTACAATTGAGACTTGAAAGCCTAATTGTTAGGCTTTTGTAGTGGGGAATCAAATCTAAATATAAAAGCAGAAGGAAGAGAGAGAAAACGGTGGCAAGCTTGAACAATTGGCTTGAAAATAATAAAAATGTGAGTTGCAACTTGCAGGTTGCTGTTTCTCAGATATGTCACAATTATACCCAACCCAACAAATAATACTTTATCATCACCATATCTTAGCAAGCCAGCCATTAGGTAAACCTACAAAGAAAATGATCCGGTGTGAAAGTACTCATCTACCTAAGCTCAACCATCACAAGATTGATATGTATCGAACCGTCCACTCTATCACGGGTTGGAGAGCTAAATATTTTCAAGGGGGTTGTACACACTCTACTACATCATATAGTGTCAAATCCCACTTGTATAGGACCAGGACCCGTCACAAAATGCCATGTGGACTCTTTTTCCGGCCCACTGATTCCATGAATGTTTGGCCCACCCCTTGGCGTATCTACCCACCAACATCCATTGGCCAGAAATTATCAATCATGCTGATTTTGGTGTAAGACCCATCAAACTGTGTATAAAAGCCAGACTCAAGTCTACACCCCCATCTGTCTAATTTCATTGGGCCAAAGTATATCTTTTAATTGCAGATATCCTTTCGAAATTAGAGGATTAAACGGATCCTGATATTCTTGACGCGGATACGGCCAGCCGTATTGGATCAGTGAAACAGAACAGGCTTCCCCTCAAGCGTCTCTCCTTTACGTCACAAGGAAACTGTTTGAAGCAAAAGACGATTTGAGATTGGCTCGGCTCAGCATATAAATACCTGTTTTAAGAATGACTTCAAAATCTATTTCTCCTCCTCTGCTGTCTTTGTCCAAAACATTCCCCCATTTAAATACAAGGAAAAAAAAAGGTTTCCTCAATTGCAATTTACTCAGTAGTGATGACATTTGCAAATAGTGATGACACTTTAAATAATTACACTTCCAACAATATGAACTTTTTCTCTCATCTAACCATTATTTGATCTGAAGTGATTATCCAAAACTCATATTCCCCATAAATGCATGACCATGTATGGATGATGCATTATTAAATGCATGCATACATATAACCATCGACCGAGCCGTAAGCATAGCGTGCTGCTAGCATTTGTAACGCGAACGGGTGGTTTTAGATTCATGCGTAGACTTGTAACATGGGTACTGTGCATAAAGTTACGCTATGTGTGCGTATATACATACCGTACGCACATGAAGTGCATGGCATTTCCATGGATGTTTGTTGTCTGGTCTTTAAGAAACTCATGTACTGTTACTCAAGTTGCTGAACGTGGGCCACTTATCCAACCTTTTTCATTCTATAAACACCTCCACTTCTAACGCTTTCCTCCCCTTCTTCTCAACACTCTGCAACTCCTCACCCCAGCTTCCTCTTCTTCTTCTTCTACACCAGTCTACTCCTAAAAACCAATCCTTTGAAAATTCAAGCCATGCATCCGGGTGAGGTCGCCGGACTCAACTATTTAGCACATGCAAACCCAACCCCGTACCCCGCTCACTTTAGCATGATGCAGAGCAACATACCCAACCTCCATTTCAGCAGATTCTTAACACCTTTATCCCATTCTCAGATTCCCACTCCTGTCCATGAATTCACTCCACAGTCATGTCTCAGCAATAATTCAACTTCTGACGAGGCAGAGGAGCACCAACTGCATGTAATTGACGAGAGGAAGCAGAGGAGAATGATATCAAATAGAGAATCTGCTCGTCGTTCAAGAATGCGTAAGCAGAAGCACCTAGATGAACTCTGGTCACAGGTTGTTCAGCTCCGATCTGAGAACCGTCAGCTCATTGACAAGCTGAACCATGTGTCGGAGTGCCATGACCGGGTTGTTCAAGAAAACACCCACCTCAGAGAAGAAGCTTCTGAACTTCGCCAAGTGCTCAGAGACCTGCAACTTGATAATCCTTACAATGCTTTGAGAGATCTAGAAGAAGTCCCGTGCAACACAGCTCACCTCATAGCCGAATCCTCAAACCAAACCATCACTAGTTCTATGGATTTGCTCTATTGAGATGAGCACCAAGTTTTTGTTTCCCTCTTTTTCTTCATTTTACTTTATCTTCTGTCTTGTATGGAGGTTAATCAGTTTTTGCCATACTTGAGCTGCATGGGAGTGAAAACAGACTGCGCAATAACAGCTTTTCAGCATCTCATTTCAATCGGACCTAATTATGATATCACATGTTCAAATATAAAGGTAATGGGTGTCTCCATGATTGTACTAAACATACCATTACATTCCACTCTATCCCATCTATTCTCATCTCTTGTCACCACGTAAATATCTAGCGGCCTGTACAGAAAAATATGTGAGAATGATGTCTGCTCCGGCCCATCGGAGACACATCTCAGACTCCATAACTTTTTCCTCGTCGATCATTTTGAGAACCCCACCAACCTTGATCATAGAGTACTCACCTGAAACCTGGATCAAAAAGGGAAAATAAGCCAAGCTCAATGGAGTAAAAGTGGAAGAGCAAAATGAAATTCAATATATTGCTACTAAAGGAAGTAATAATTACACCAGGTGTACTAAAACAGAGAGAAGAGAGTGATATTCAGAATGGGTGGCCCTTATTGGGGCCATGCTCCAGTAACCTTGAAGAGAGGTAACATGGCCTCTCTACAGTTGGACACGTTAACAGGAGTTGGTGGTGGTGGAGGTGGTCCTGATGCTGGTGCAGGTTATGGTTGTGATTAATAGAACATAAAAAGCAAAAATATTTGAAAAGGCCTCTCCACTAAAAGCCCAAGTGCTGTCCTAACCTTTTGTAGCAGCATCAATGCCTATCCTAACTTGGTTCAGCTGAGCTCAACCTGTTTTCTCAGTTTTGGACTGGGTCCAACAGCAGCCTGTGCTCTGCCAGTTGCTTGAATAGTATAATCTCTTCCACAAATGCCTCATTGTTTCTCAAGATCCATGAAATTTCTGAGAAATTTTTGATTTGTGAACTTTATTTACATGAGTGGAGCCAGTAACATGGGAGGTGGTAACACCCAGTAGGTAGCTTTGATATAATATTCAGGAAATGCATATCCACTTTTTTTTCTGAATAACTGTAAATGAGTATTTTATTAATTGAAGTGGAGAAAATACATTGATTAGGGGATAGACCTCGTTCACACAAGTGTGTGGGAGAAGATGACGTACCAACCTCTCACCAACTTTATCGATCATATTCGCGAAGTGTCCATGGATAATCCTCTCCACCACTAGCCCATAATAAGTTTCCTTCAACCATTAACGGGCCATCAAAATTATCCACTTACTGATCCTCAAAACTAGCACCCCACCTTTCCAATTGGACAGGAGGACTGAATTTCACCTCTTATCATTCCAGAACATACCCCCTATCCAACTTGACCTGTAACCAAAAGCACTCCCATATTAAGTTTTATCCACCCTTCATCTGGTTTCTCCCATATGGACTTCATCTAGTTCCACAACCTCCTTAGAACCGCTACTAGTTAAGATGTTCCAATTTCCCACTACATCAATTGATCTCAGCCCCTGAAATTTGTATTAAACAAGACACCAACCCACCATTAACATCCAAATAGCATTGTGGATTTCTTTCAAAGAGCATTTTTTTCCAAAAATACTATTGCATTCTTTCCCAAAGCACCAACAAAAAGCATAGGATGATCTCTTCCAAAGTCTACTCTCACACCATACCGATTGGCCAACAAAAAAACACATCAGTCAAATATCTAGGAAATACCCATTCAATGCCAAGAAGGCATAAGAAAAAGCTCCAAATGCCCCAGGCTCCATTATACCTTCTTCATCACTCTTGCACATCACTCGATTACAGATGAAGAGCTTTATATAATTTAGGTGATCAACCATTAAGATTTTTATTCAGCACATTGATTGAGCAAATGCCACGCTTCAAGAAATGCCACCCAGCAATTTATAGCTTTCTTTTTGCATGCTAACACAAATTATAAGAATTTAAATATGAAAAGGTGTGTGATATTCCTAGTCAGTAGTTACTGACGAAGGCAGACTCATGGACCTTAAAACCTACACCTGTAGGATATCCCATAAAGTCCACATCAGTCCAGTCCAATAAATATGGACTCGGGCCTGTTCATTGCCCATAAAGGAGGTTTTCTTACCAACTATATAGCACAAGTGGGGCCCATTTATTTCAACTTAGATTTAGTAGAGTTTTAGTTTGTTTCTATTTTAGTATTCAAGGGTTATTTTCTTGTTTGAGAAGCTTCCTAGATAAAATATAACAGTCCAAGTGTCTTATTCAGAAAGGGTTTTATTTTGTTTTTAGAAGTTTGACTTATTTTAGAAGTAGGAAAGGAAGGGAGGTCTTGTACCTCTATAAATACATGTAACCTCTTTATTTTATGAGATATAGAAGAAGAATTAGTTGCTTGCTGCTGTGCATATGCTTTGGGTGTGACTTCTCTATTCCTTGGTCATGTGGCTCCATCAACAACTCCTCTAGTGTAGTGTGACTCCATGCTAGTGGAACCCTAAGTGGTGAGACTTCACTTAACTGTCTCTTTCTAGTTTTTTTTATCTTTGTTTCTCTACAGAATCTCAGACCTATGTTTTTGTTACTTCTAATTCTTCCAGCATTTTTCAACCCATAAAAAACCAGACCCTACAATCAGTCCCATAAACCTAAATCTGTGATAATCCTTTCTGGTCTCAAACCCTAGTTTTAAACCTCCCTGCTGACATAAGTCCTAATTCCAGAAATGATTTTATCAAATCCTAAACCAGATTTTTGAATCACATCAGTCCTTATTTATTCATAACTGGTCCATAAACGTCCTAGAAGTCGTTAATTCATACGCATTAAATTTTATTTGTCCATCAATTTTGGTATCAGAGCAAGTTTCCATTCTTGGAAAAACTTATTGTGAGGACATGTCGACTCGTAGTGGTCAATCTTATGGTGTGAAACTCACCCAGTCGCGACTGGGATGAATTGCTCACTTGCTCCTCAGCATGATGCAACACCTTCAGTTAAAATTGGAGAGGATTGGAAACCTATGGAGCAAGAGATCGAGAAAACAGCCTCAAGATGCTCAAGATGAGGATGAGATGATAAATGGTCTCAAAAAGGAGCATCCCAATGAAGGCAACCTCGAAAGAGGTTGCAATAATGCAATGCCAAGGATTACTCTTACTCTTATTCATACACCTAATAGACATGGAACAGTTTCAAACACTCCTTTGACCACCATCAGCAATGCTTCATTTCAATGCGCAAGGAATGATACCTGATTTACAAAATATCTTTGATAAAGAGATATTAATGATGATCATCAAGATGATGGGTCTAAAAGAGAATGTGTTGAAACTCCTGATTTTTATGGCAGGTTAAATACGCACGCTTTTTCATGACTTTTGATTTCAATAGAAAATTATTTCGAAGGGTTTAACATGTCTGAAAACCGTAAGGTTAGATTTTTTAAGATGAAACTTAAAAGGACATGCTCGAATCTGGTGGTACATTTAGAAGAGAAACTCCATCGATTTGGTCTATCCCCAATTAACACTTGGGAGGAGATGAAGTTGAAGCTTAAAGAAAAATATCTACCATGATACTATGAAGAGGCTGTTTTTTAAGAACTCTTCCTACTCCGTCAAGGTCAAATGTCCATTGATGAATACACTGAAAAATTATATGAACTTACCATTAATAGTGGTGTCACAGAGACTGAACGGAAAGCTCTTGCTCAATATAAGGCTAGACTCAAGAATGAAATTGAGAGGGAATTTTTGAATTGCCAGATTTTGAGTGTGATGAAACATGTCAGTTGGCTTTAAAGTCAAATCCTAACTCAAGTCTCACGGTTTAGACATTTTGTCACAATCTAGTGTGATAGATTCACAACAAGCCTCTTCTAGTGCTTTATGCAACACTCGAACCACTCCAAAGACCAATATTGGGGTACAAACCAAAAGGCTGACAATCTTTTTCCTAGTGTTGACAAGAAGGTAAGAAACTGGCTACTACTGGTATACAATGAAAGGGCACTAATAATACATGCTATAAGAGTTTTGAATCAGTTAACCACCTCCTGCTTCATTGCCATTTGGCTAGGGAGGTCTGGAGCACTTTCTTTTCTTTGTCCAGGATTTCTTGGGTGATGCCGTGGTCAATTGAGGAAGCTTTTAGCCCTTGGATGGTCCAAGGTTTCTTTCTGTGTGCACATAGATTGTGGAGCATTATTCCCTTTGTTGTGGTGTGGTGCCTTTGGAAATAAAGAATCAAAGAACGTTTCAAGACAAAGAGGAAGATTGTCACCACATTCTCCTTTCGGTGAAAGCTTATTTGTTTAATCGGTCACAGATATTTAAGGAATGTAGAGGGTTGTTCTTTGAAGATTTTGTATTCAAGTGGGAGTCATTGATATATAGAGGAGATTAGGCCTCCTTTCGTTCCCTCTGTCTTCCGTTTTTGTTTTTTGTTATGTTTTGTCTTTTGTCTTTGTAGGAGGCCCCCTCATCCTCCCTTGCCTCTCTATCTCAGAAAGTCAGAAATTGCCTCTGAAGAAGCCAGGTGAAAACAAAACGACCTAAGTGTGATCAACGTGGTCATCTGGGCCACATTAAAGACACCTGCTGGGGCATGAGCGTCCTCCAAGTCTGGGCCCAAATTATCGCCCGCGTCCTACAGCTAGACGCAGGCCACCTGCGGCACACTCAGTGACTCAGGACACTACCCCCTCAGCGCCTCCCTCCTCTAGGGACACGGATTCTTTTCCCTTGGAGATGTTGAGTAGCTTCGTCGTATTATGGTCCAACTCAATGGCCAAGACTCCACTTCCACATCTACCTTTGCTCAGACAGGTACTGGGTCTACTTTTTCTGTCTCTATTGTTCCCTCCATCCCGTCTTGGATCATCAATTCAGGGGCGTCTGATCATATGACTGGTATGTATTCAATTTTTTCTAGTTATAATATATGTTCTAGTCATGACAAAGTTAGGATTGTTGATGGCACTCTTTCCTTTGTTTCTGGTAAAGGGAATCTTCATGCCTCTCCAGCACTAACTGCCATTTGTTCTGCATGTTCCTCAGTTTACTGCTAACTTGTTGTCTGTTAGTAGTCTTACCAAAAGTCTTAATTGCAGTATAACATTTTTTCCTTCTGACTGTGTGTTTCAGGATCTAGAATCGAGGGGGACGATTGGCAGTAGACGTGAGGATGGTGGCTTGTACCTCCTGGATTCTTCCGTATCTCCATCAATGCATCAATCCAGCATCAATAGTAGTAGTCGAGTCGATAAAGACTAGTTATTGCTTTAGCATAACTGGCTTGGTCATGTCCCTGTGTCAGTCTTGAAGCGTGTCTTTTATACTTTTCTCCTATTTCCATTGTTCATTTTCATTGTGAAACGTGTGAACTTGCTAAGCATTGTCGTTCTGATTTTCCTATTAGTGATAATAAAAGCAATGTTCCTTTTTCTATTGTGCATTCTGATGTGTGGATCCTGCCCAGTGACGTCTTTATTTGGATATCGCTACTTTGTTACATTTGTTGATGACTTCAGTGGATGTACATGGGTGTATCTCATGAAAACAAATGATGAAGTTTTTCATTTTTCATAAGATGGTAACCACCCAATTCGATACTCATCTGAAAATTCTCCGTTATGACAATGTGGGTGAATATTTGGATAGGGGGCTTAAAGACTATTTCGCCTCTCATAGCATTATGAATCAAACCGCATGTCCTTCGACACCTCAACGAAATGGGATAGCTGAGCACAAAAACCGTCATCTTCTTGAGGTTGAGCATGCCCTCCGTCTTGGGATGCAGGTTCCAAAATATTACTGGTCAGAATCTATTCTTCTTGCATCCTACCTTATTAATCATATGCAATCCCGTATTCTAGGTTTTCAGACTCTTCTCTCTCTACTCCTTCCCAATCTGATCGTCCTACTTTTCTTGTCCCACCAAAAATATTTGGGTGTGTTTGCTATGTGCATATTCATCGTCACTCTCATGACAAATTAGATCCACAGGCCTTGAAATGCATTTTTTTTTTGGAACCCTTCTAATCAAAAGGGGTACAAATGTTATCATCCAGGCACTCGTCAACGCTTTATATCTATGGATGTCACCTTTGTTGAGTCTCTTCCGTTCTTTGGTGTTCGGGACTCTCTTCAAGGGGAGTATGAAATTAATGAAGAGAGACTCATTCCTATGCATGTTCCTGTCCCTATTATGTCTTCTAACATGGATATTGTTGCTACTCCAATGCCAGGACCTAAGTCTACTATTGACAAGGACACTTTTACTATTGTAGCAGAGATGCGAGTTTACGTCTAATCCAGGAAGAAGGGACAAGTTACTGGCTCTGTTCCTGCCAGTCTACCCTCTGATCGAAAAATGAGATATATCTGACACATTTTCCATCCAAAACCTGACATGGCATTCTATTGATGAGATAACAATATGAATGAGGGACATCCATGCCTCGTAAAAGAGGGCGAGCCACTTCCAAAAGATATCGATTCTTGCACTTAGCTTTCCCATTCTACTCTGGAGTATGAGGGCAAGAAAATCGATGATCAATGCCATGCACCGAGAGGTAACTAATAAAAAGGATAAGAAACATACTCCCCCCCCATTATCGAAGCGAAGGGCAAGAATGTTCTAGCCGAATTGAGTTTGGACCATTTTATGAAAGATATGAACATGGAGAAGACTTCATCATTTGATTTCAACAAATAAACTCACGTAGCTTAAAATAATCATCAATAAAAGTAATAAACACCATGAAAAGTAACAAGGTTGGGCCCCACACATCAGAGTGAACAAAAGAAAAAGAGACAGTACGTCGATTCATATGTAGAGGATAAGTAGCACAAATATGTTTGGATTGCTGACATACATCACATTGCAATTGTTTATTCCTCACCAAATGGATGAAATTCTAGAAACATAGTACTCAAGGTTTGTAAAGGAACAGTTGTTAAGCGTGCATGCCAAAGGGCAATGCTTATCACTATGATCAACTGAATGATAAAAAATAGGATCAGGAGCTTGGCAGTGGTCCCCTTTTTAAGAGATAGAGGCCTCTATTCTCACATCACATACCAAAAATCCTCCTCGACTTTAGGTCCAAAAAATGCAATGAGTGGGAAAGAATGTCACACTACAATTTAAATTTTTAGTAAGACTACCCACAAATAACAGGTTAAAGAAAGATGTCGATCATGAAGAACATTGCGTAAGGAAATGGACGAGGATAACATAGATGTACCAACATTAGTGACCGAAGTAAGAAACCCATCTGCAAGATGCATATAAGCACAAGTAATGGATGATGATGCAAGGGAGAAGACGATGGTTACTTGTCATGTGATATGAAGCTCATGAATCGATGATCTAGGAGGTAGATGGAGAGGAGAAGGCATGCAATGTTGTAGCAAGGGATCCAAAAGCCGATGCTATGGAGAGGAGAAGGCATGCAATGTTGTAGCAAAGGATCTGAAAGCCGATGCTATGGAGAGGAGAAGGCATGCATTGTTGTAGCAGAAGATCTGAAAGCCGATTCTATGGACACTAGAGAGATTTCATGTTGCTCCCTGTACTACTGAAGTTCTAGAGCATCTACCCTACTCACGGAAACTACCTCGCTTAATATGGGCTTTGGGATCTTGCCCAATAGTTGAAACAGGCTTCTTAGGGCACTATCATCTATGAAGGCAGCATGAAGCTTGTAACAGGTGTCACGTGTGTGACCAGGCCTATTATAGTTAGAGCGCATGGGGCAGCCACGTACTCCAAACCCACGGCCACGGCCATGAATCTGTGTGTCAGTAGGCCCATGAGAATCGGGAACAAGTGCAGCACGATCATAAACCAACAGTTGTTACAAAGACTGTGTAGTAGACACTACACTAAGGCTCTCATCTTCATTGTGAACAATGGAATAGACAGTTATGAGAAAAGGAAGAGGAGAGGTAGCCAAAATCTGAGTCTAGACTTGTGAATACTCATCACGTCGTCTAGCAAGGAAGTCAAAGATTTGATATAGCTCATTGCATTCACGCTTAATCTCAACACTCTTAGGATCCAGAAACTCTTAAAGTGGCTCGTAGAAGCTCAATTCTTCCCATCAACTCTTTAGGCTTCCATAGTACTAATCAAAAGTAAAGGTTTCCTAGAGGGAGAGCGCTACCTCCTTACAAAGCTGGTAAATGCATGCCACATTCTTTTTCTCACTATACGTTTCCCTTAGGAATGCCCATAAACTAGCCGCCATGTCATAAAACAGATAACTACAAGCTAGATCTGGTTCCATTGAATTCAAGACCCATCCAATAACATTGGCATTCTCAGAGTCCCAGATCTAATTTATAATCATCTTCATCAACATCAAGTTTTTCGATCTTCCGAGTGAAGTAGTCAAGCTTCTTTTGGCCACTCACATACATCTGGACAGATCGGGACCAGGTAAGATAATTATCTCCATTAAACTTCTTGGTGGTGATGGATAAGAAGGCTTTAGAGACACCTTGAGAAACTTTGGACTCCATTAGGCTTCTGAAAAATAAAAAATACAACCCCAAAAACAATAATAATCAAGCACTTGGAGGGCAAAACAAGTACAAACGTAGCAAGAAATGAAAAACAGCACCAAAGTGGCTACTTGTGGCAGCAACAACTCACTGAAACACCAGATCAAACATCTGGTGGGGTAGTAGCAGGTATGGTTGCTTTGGGAGCAAAAAACAATGGCAGGTAAGACTGCTTTGAGAGCAAAAAAAAAAAAGCAACATGAAGGCCTGCTTTGGGAGAAAAACCAACAGCGTGTAGGGCTACTTTGGTTGTGGAAAACAACAGTAGAAGCAGCTGGATGTTCGAGATGTAACTCAGGCTAGTCGCTGCGATGAACGACGATGACAGCAAGAAGATGGAGCTCAAGCAAGTCATTGCGATGAACAATCCCAACAGCGAGAAGATGGATACTCTTCTTTACAAGGTTAGGCCTCTTCTCGCCCAGATATGTTCTTATACCAAGTTGAAAACTAGAGAACACTATCAGCTCTTAACTCATCTACATGTGGGCCCCACGTCCATTAGTAATCTATTAGTAAGAATAGCATGAGTCATTCTATCCCCGCCCTAAATGTATATATACAAGTATGCCATTCATTACATGAGCCTATGATTACAACAGTGTCATTAAGTGACACGAGAGGTCCAACAACATCCTCCTCACCTGCAAACATATGCAGATCCAAAGACATACATAAACAGACTACAAATAATCCTTTCAAACCCAGATTGAAAATGGCCTTTGATCGAAATCTCCATCCATTAATCCCAACCTTCATGAATAAATAGAGAATATATAAAATTCACAGGAGTTAAATGCATCTTTAGAACGATGCTCTCAATATTGTTGACTTCTGATTACAAAGAGGATGCCTATTAAGGGACTGATATAATCAATGATGCAAGATAAGAAAACACTCAGTAAATGGAAATGCATGTTTGAGTAACGAAACCTCATTCATTTTCAAACTTAGGAAATGACAAACTAGACTCAATCTGTCACTCAAAGCGATGCATTAACACCACAATGTGGTGGTCATTAAAATGGATTTTTGGTAGGGAAGTTTCCAGTAGCTCCTCCAGCCTATGAACCTCATTACGTTCACTAAGAAGGCTTGCACCAGGGAACTTAGCTCGTTAAATATCATTGGTTTCCCCCACAATGACAGATTGTAGAAGCTGAATTGGTAAGGATATAAAGCACCACACATACAAGTGATGGGACCACAGAAGTTCCAGCTGGCGCTGCCACTTTTGGATGGAAATGCCACTTCGGGAGCATTCCCATCTGCAACAGCAGCTTCGGATTCCTCATCACTTAACCCTGACTTTTTCATGATGCCTCCTGTTCGTTATTCACTCTTATAACCAATTGAGACTGCAACTGTGTCTTGATTGCACACCCCGAACTAATAAGTTTCTGATTTGTTGATGGCTTCAAGCAAGCATAGTTTTGACCATCTAAACGTCTAATTGCTCAAACATTACTTGGTGCAACAGAGATTTTAGTCATACGGGCCCTACTGCGTAGTAGTTAGTTTACGTAGTAGAGTGATCTGCGCTTGATTCAATTCCTGGAGAAGGAATTGGGGGAAGAGGGTTAGGCCAGTAGGTTTCGGTCACTCCAGTGGTTGGTTGGCAGCTCCCTCCGGTCTGTAATAGTAATAGAGGGCTGGTCTGTTTGAGGCTTGAGACTAGAGAAGGACTCAAGCAAGATCAAGGCAGTGAATTCAGCAGCTCGGGCGGTTCATGGCACGGCTAAGGCAGTGCCGATCGAGATGGGAAAGTGGTCAGGGAGGACCAACTTAATGGCTATTCCCATGGATGACTTCCAAGTTATCTTAGGGATGGAGTTCTTGTTTGAAGCTAAGGCAGTGCCAATGCCTTACTTGGAGTCCTTGTGCAACAGAGATTTTAGTGCAAGCCATGAATAGATTATGTTATGGTATTCACCCAATGCATGGAATGAAAATTCTCAAGATTTAGAGACCAAGACTAAGCAAATTTGAATGCGGTCCACTCCTAAAAACTTAAGGTCGTATATTATAAAGAAACATGTATGTCAACCAGATGAGCCAATTTCAACAAGAATTATGAATCTAATCGCAAGAGAATCTGAAAAGTTGAAAGCAAGAAGCTACAATGTTTGAATCATACTAAAACCCTTAGTATTGAGATTGGTGTTAAGATCTCAAATAAAATAAAATAAAAAGGTGGCATAGAAAAGGAAGAATGTGAAACGCAAGCTTAATTCTCCAACTGCATTCCCAACTTCTCTTTGCCTCGAACATAATTAGCAATTCAGCATCCGGCAAAAAGATGGTGCAGGCAAAGTTCTAGTTTGGTTATATTTCGGTTTTTAACACTCAAAGACATGAGAATACAAACAGGAATGCAAAAAAGCCATCAAGGGATACATTGGGAATTAATACAGTTTTGATTTAAAAATTAGAGACCACAAATTCAGCATGTATAACGGATAATTAACGTCTTTTTGTAGTGTTAGGGGTAATTTGGTCGTGTAAAAATGCGGTAACTTTTGGTTTGAGAGATCATTGTATAGAAAGAAACCCAAGAATTTCTTGGTAATCTTACAAAAGCAATTGGCAAACCCAAGAATTTCTTGGTAATCCTACAAGATCAATTGGCTCTTTTTCTTTGCTAGATGGTCAGAACTTCATGTAGGTTCGACTCCTATGAGAGGTCCACTAGAGATCAGAAATTGTTAAAGAAACAAGAAGATGTTTATTTTGTCACTTCCAGGCTATCCGAAAATATTATATGTTTTTATTTAATTGCAAAAAGATCGCTACAAATCTCCGCCACCACTTTAGCCAAGAATATATGATCCACCCATTATTACAAACAAAACTCCAAATTAGGATAACTATCATGCAAATAAGGAGACGATCATGAGGGGTTTGGGAGAAAACATCTTAGAACCCTAGAGTTTTTAAAAATACGAGATAATATACCTTCAAGAGAGATCAAGCGGTCGATCAAAAACACTACAATCGGAGCATTTGAAGGAAAATATTGGATGAAATTGATGAGAACTGAAGCTGAGAATCTTACCACCAAATGGGTTTTAGAGATGAAGTTCAAGCTTGACTTGCGGCTCAGTTCGCTCACTTGAACGAGGAAAACAACAGCAAGTCTTTCTACAGCAGAGATTGCCCCGACTTGGACGTGTGTTTGTTCGCCTATCAAAGGACTGGGGACGAAGGCAGGAGCACGTTTACGAGTTGCGCAGAAGATGGTGATTTTAGCTATGAACAGCCCATTTTTCTAATTTGCGCAGCGAACCGGATTCCTACTGTCTGCGACATTACCATCGCTTCCTCCAACTGTTAATTAATTTTTTTTATGGCCCTTTCAAAATATCGTTCCAAGTGTATTTAACAATTCAAGAATCCTCAACGACTCAACTTCATTTAAACGATCAATATTCTAACGAGATGAACAACTCTCTTAGAAAGTCTCCCAGATAAGGATGGAATTGAAAGTAATCTAGGCATTATTGTAGAAAAATCTTAGACAGCCCAACCATATGGCGCCACTTTGTCAAATTTTAGCTTGTTTCCTCTTTTGTGGAGTTTTTCTAAACACCTCCTTATAAATTTCCTATATTAGTAAAATTAAGGAACCTTTCACTAATATGGTAGATTTGTCATGATTGTTACCCCACCCCCACACCACACCACACCACGCCACACAAAAAAACAACTTTTGTTAAAGAGCAGTGATCCCATAAGGTATCCTATTAGTTGGTGCCATGTGCATCGCGTGGCACACTCTTAGAGATCATTGACCGTATGGATGTTTGGCTCATCCCTAGGTGGACCAACATGCAAAAAAATCAGCTTGATTAGTGATTTCTAAGCATTCAATTGGAGTCATTTTCATAGGTTGATTTTTTAACCGTATATTTTGAGCATTATTTTGGGCACAAAAATCCAAATGTTTAAGATCATTGAATGGTATGTGAAGTAATTAAGAGTTCGTCTAAAGGTAGTATTGAGGCTTAGGGAGAGAGCTCATTAATAAGTTTTTGTGCGTTTAGGACAGATAGGCGAGTAAAACTTTGATGATGGCGTCTCTCATCAACAATGATGAGGAACCACAATGTGAGACATGTGACGCACTCATAGAGATCATTGATCGTATGGATCTTTGGCCCATCCATATTTGGATCTACGTAGCAAAATTCAATAAGATTGTAATTTCTATCCATTGGATTGAAGTGGTATTCATGATTCATTTTTAGCCGTGGATTTTGATAATTAATTGGATTACTCAGATCCAAAGGTTAGAAATCACTAATCAGGCTGATTATGTAGGTCCTCCTAGGGATGGAACAAACATCCATATGATCAATGTCCTCTAAGAGTGTGCCACGTGACTCATTGTAGTCTATCATAAACTTACTTTTTTAAATTGTCAGTTTGACGTGAGATGAAAGGAAGTTTTCTATTTTTATTGGAGACTGCATTTAATGAGCACACCAAAAGACCAAAGTACCCCTACTAAATGAATAACAAAGAAAATAAATGAAAAATAAGGGCACCTTATGAAATTTTTGGGCATTTTGGCATAACGTAAGAAGGACCTTCGCTCTTTAAATAGTAAAATAGATTTACAATATGCAAATGTCTCTTTGACCAAATTGTAAAACGAAAATTGTACTTGCACACAAAGCAAGGTATAATTTTGTTGAGGACATCTTACGATGTATTTCATGAGCACCCTATGCATATGTCGAACTGTTATTAGTGATATTCGCTCAAAAGTACTTATTTTAAGCAATTATTCTTTTAGCGTTATTGCATTCTCCTACGTAAAATACTCTATTTATCTACTTTTTTACGTAATAGTCTCTTCTGTTGCATAGAACACACTTTTATGGACGAAATGGTATATTTGCATGCATTAAACGTATTTCTGAAAGTCTAGACATTAAGTCGTTCTGATAAAGTCTCATTACGCGCTTCTTCTGTCGCAAGGAAACTCCGATGGGACAATTCTCGAGACTTGCGAGCCCACATCGAATCAGGAAAGTCCATTATCAAAGCTTAAAGAGCCCACATGCTATGACTAGTAGATATAGGCCAAATATGGGCTGAATAAGATGACCAAAAAGTCAGCCCAAAGAAAGAAGAGAGCAGGAGAGCCAATGACCAAGAGACGGACCAAAGCGTTTAAAGTCACATGAGTCAGCAAGGAATGATAGTCTACTCTACTGGAGAAGCATGAGGATGATCACAGTGAAGACCAGGGTTTCAGACCCTCTGACAATACTTTTATCTCTATTTTCTGATATTTTCTCTCTCCTCCCCCTAATTTTCTATCTCATCTCTCCTTATCCTCTCTCTCTCTTCATCTCTCGGTCATCGGATCTACTGACCTAACCCCAGAACTCCTGCCCGTTAGCTCTGGCCCATCTCCCTAAGCTATCGGACCGTTGGATCGTCCATCAGACCGTCGGATCTCTCTAAATCCGTCGACCTGCCAATCTGGATCCTGATCAAGTCATCTTCAGTCTGACCATCAGATTGTCTGTCACATCATCTTTTGATACGATGGACATCATCAATCCATGTGGGCCAGTAACCGGGCCCATCATCATCGACCCGCTGCCCGACCATTTATTGGACCCCGTGAATTTCAAAATAATTTAAATTAAATTTTAAAAAAAGGGGGGGTCCATTAAATGGGGAAATTCCCCAAAGAAAAGTAAGGTTTTACTTAAAAAAAAAAAATTTTATTTTTCTTATTTTTGAAAAATCCCTATTTCCATTAAAGAAAATAGGGAAGTTTTTAAGGGGAAGAGAAGGGTTCGTTGGAACCCTAATCCCCCTCCAATCTCTTCCTCTCCTTCCCCACGTTCTCCCCTTCGTCTTCTCCTTCTTTCTTCTCTTTTCTTCTTGTTCTTCATCATCTTCTTCCTCATCTTTTCCGGCAGACTGAACCAGTCCGTCAAGGAGCCTTCACACCACCACCTGCGCCCTCCTCATCCACTTCTGCCCCTTCTCCTCTTCTTCTTCCTCTTCCTCTTCTTCTCCTCCTTTTCTTCTTCTTCTTTTTTCTTATTTTCTTCATTCTTTTTAATCTTCGCCGGAGTTGCAGACAGCAACTCCGGTCGTCTTCTTCCCCCTATTTTCTTATATTTTTATTTCTTTTCTTGCTTCTTCTATTCTTCTATTCCCTCATGCGTTAGCCCGTGCGAGCACCGCCTCTTTAGCAGCGCCTATTGCTGTACACCACCGCAACCACCACTGCAGGGCAGCACCGCCTGCGCACCACCTTCTTCTTCGCCTGCCTGCGTGACCGCCCTCCACAGGTGCAGCTCCTCACCTCTTCACGACCACCATCTTCTTCATTGTTGTCGAAAACTACCAACAACAACCTCCAACCTGCTGCTACACATGGTACATCCACTCCACGATTTGGGCGTGTTCCCCACCAACTAATACCCTTGTTGTTGTCCATCTCTTGGGCAGCAACACAGGCTGTTCTCCAGCCACTGAAACCACCACCCTCCCACCTCTCCGTGTATTGCCCCGTCTTCTCCTTCCTCTGGCAGATCTGAAGGTCCACCTCCAATGATTGCAAACGTGCCTCATCTTCTGGATCGCCATCGTTCTTCATCTCCTAGCAGTAGCAGCAACACCATTCACCAACATACCTCCACCACCGAACCCACATCATGATATCTCGCGGACTGGTGCAGCTCCATCCTTTGCGCCTCCCATAGCACCTCCTCCACACCATGGTCACGAAGACAGCACCCCATCCTTCAATGTGATGGCCCCTCCTTTGGTGGACCGATGAGATCTACACACCACAAGTGTGCCGCCCTCTATACTTACCACCATTCTCATGGTTAATCTCCACCCCTACTCATGAGGCCAATCTTAATGATTTCGGTCACTCCGTATAACCTTCACCATTGCCAATCTCCTCCAAGTGATCGACTCCTCTTCAATGGTAAGTGGAGGTAATTTCTCTCTCTACTCTCTTATCTCTTTTTCTCTCTCTAGAACCACTTTTCTCTCTCTAACTTTCTAAAAATTTCTCTTACTTTCATTCTTCTTTCTCTCTCTAGATCTCTCTAGTTCTCTCTTTCTCTCTCTAGATTATTCTTTTTTTTATTTATTATGCTTTATAATTTAGTTATTTTTACTTGATTGTAAGAGACATGCTCAATTGAATGAAGTTGATTTGAATAAAATTGCGTTCCATTCTCTGCAAATTTCTCATCATTTTATGTTCATTATTGCGCTAACCCGACTAATCCCTAGTGCAGATCGACATCCGACACGAATCCCTATACAGAAAATTCATATTTTTGCAGGAAAATTCGGATCTAATAAATTTTGTTGAAACTCGGGTTTTCGTCCAACGACCGGAAAATCCTACTTTCAATTAGCATCATTAGTCACATCTTATTCGAGTAGAACTTTGTTGACGAACATCCTCAGCGATGATGACAGAGCACAATATGAGCCACGTGGCACACTCTTAGAGACCATTGATATATTTTCTTGATAAGCCATCCCTAGGTGCACATACATACCAAAATCAGCCTAATTACTGATTTCAAACCTATGGATCTTTGTACCCTAAATAATGCTCAAATTCATGTTTAATCAACATGAAAATGACTCCAATCAAATACTTAGAAATCACCAATCATGCTGATTTTTAATATGTAGGTCCACCTAGGGATGAGCCAAACATTCATATGGTCACTTGTCTCTAAGAGTGTGCCATGTGGCTCATACTGTGGACCGTCATCAACTATCCGTCAAAGGTTGCCATTTTGTCTCATGGGAGGGTCCTAATCCTCCCGAGGGTTTAGAAGGATAATACATCCTCATTTCTAGCAATCCAAAGTTTTCACATGAGGATATATGCAAATGCCAACATATATATATTTGTCTCTATGAGCATCCTTCTTCTTTGTACCCTTTTGAAAAAGATCACCGAACCACTCGAGGATATCAGAAATGTGAGCATATTGGACTAGTTGTTGGTTTGTACAAATAAATATTGGTGTCCTTTGTGGTACAAGTTTCATGTTTAAATATGTTGTAAGAACGAGCTGAATTCTCAATTCAATACTAAAATTTTATCCTAAAACCCTAATTTTCTCTTAACCACCCAATCATACTTCAAGAATTACCCAGGTTCCTAATTTTATACTAATGTTGGAATCCACGTCAAATAATTCCTAAACAAATTCCTAATCGCCCCCCCACCCCAAATTATTATTGTCTAAAGAAAATCAAATAAAAAGTTATTTCTTCTTTTGCAGTGTATTGTTATTGAAAAGAAGAGATTGTAGAAAATAGCTATAGAGAATGAGGGAAAATATGGTTTTTCCTAGAAAAAAGAGCATGAGAAATGTATGGATGGATGGATTGTACGATAACAAAAAATAGATGATGAGAGAGTATTTAGGGCTCGTGTGGTAACAATTAACATAATTCATAATTTGGCAAATAATTAGATTTTTTACATCATAATAGATTATCAACATCATAATGCGTTTTTACTTAAAAAATTATTTTTCTATCTACTACATAAAGCTAAAAATTGGGTTGCCACACCACGTTCACACAACCTTCATCTAGGCACCTATAAAAAAGACAATAAAGTGATTTCTCCCCAAAATCATAAAAAAAAAACTACTTATATAAGCTATTTATCCATTATCAGACCATCACGCAAAACACAAGAGGGGTATGAGCAAAACTCCACAAGATTGTAGATATGCTCTCTCTGTCTGCTAAGAGTAGATTGTGACGTGGATCCATTGCTTGTAAGAAACCCAAATACGTTGGTCCTTCACTTACTTATGCGAGCCCCCACCTTACCAGCAACCTGACGCTTCGCCGAAGCACACCATAGGTTGGTCCAAGACTAGTTGACTCCTTGCCACTACATTTATTGATGTTCTTTAGGAGATTTCTTTATCTTCCTTGTTGAAATCTCAACCAGGAATGCTGGTGAGGTTGCCACGTACAACTCATTCCGAGATCCCACTATAAATGGCGTCTAAGAAAAATAGTTTTTTGAGAGATCTCGAGTTCAGCAGTGTTGTGGCTAGAATTCTACATTCGGGGTTGCATTCGGCCAGGGTTGGTTCGAACAAAGTCCAACATGGCTCGAACGAACCTGTCCGAGCTCAGGATGTTATCAGGGATTTGCTTGCCTTTTGTTCTCAGGTTTGGTCATTTTAACAAAATGTAACATCGTTCGAATGAACTCGAACTAGTTCAAATGACCCCTAGCTCGTTGGTTCAAACAAGTTTGTGGGAAATAGAGTTTTGGAAACTTTCTCAATTGACCTAAGATTCCTTAATGCGATGCTCAAACCCTTACATGGTAGGGGACATATATATTGTATTTTTCGAGCTGAGAAGATAGAGGGATAGAGGGGGACAAAGTGTGTAATTGGCGCTAGGGTTATTGAGATTGATTCGTTGTAACCTTCACCGTCACTAGTGAAATCTCTTGCCGTCTTCACCCATGAACATATGCTTTAAGTCGAACCACATAAATCATTTGTGTGCTTAATTTGGTTTGCTTTATTCGTTTCTATTAGTTGCATTAATCCTAAATCGTCGATCGTCATAACATTCAAGAAATTGCTGAATAGCTTGTTTCATTGAATGTCTAGCATTTTAAAGCTCACTATACCCTCAAAGCTCACCAAGAATGGCCTTGAAGACAATAGAGCTCTTCGAAGTTAGAAAGAGACCCAATCAAAGTGGCTATATCTCTCTAGAGAACGAGTTTCTAGAGAGATTGAGTCAGCATAGACGAGTTAGGTTCAAGAGGGAGTTTGTGCCAAGAATAAGATATGTTTAGAAAACCCAAAATGTTCATTGGTACAAGGGCTAGGTCAACCTAATTCAACCATAGGACCCACCCAGGTTCATTCATGATATCATAAATGCCTTTATATAAAGAAATATCCATATGCTAATAAAATCAAATGTCCTTCCAAGAGGTTATTTGTAATTAGGGGGATGCCACATGTGATGCACGTGCACCTTACACGTGGCATATTCTTAGAGATCACTGACAGTACTATAGATGTTTGGCCCATCCTTATGTGGATATACATACCAAAATCAATCTTGATTAGTAATTTCGATCCATTGGATTAGAGTCTTTTTCATATTTTGTTTTTAACCGTGGATTTTGAGCATTATTTGGAAGAAATGGCACACTATTAGAGACCTCTGACTGTGTGGATATTTGGCTCATCCCTAGGTGGACCTACATGCAAAAAAATCAGCCTAATTAGTGATTTTTAAGCTTTCGATTGGATTTGTTTTCATGGGTTGATTTTTAACGGTGGAATTTGAGCATCACTATTTAGCATGTAACTTGAGGTACATTTTTGGCCAATGATAAAACGACACTACTATGCATGTCCACAGACCTTGGACCGTGTGATTATTACTTCTTTTAATAATGGGGTAAGTACGTAATTTTTAATTAAATTTTTTTCTGCAAAAATTAACTTATAACACCAAATAATTGGTGCCATGTTGATGCCACATGGCACGCTCTTAGAGACCATTAACCGTATGGATGTTTGGCCCATCCCTAGATGGACCTACATACTAAAACTCATCCTGATTAGTAATTTCTATCCATTGGATTAGAGTCTTTTTCTTGGTTTATTTTAACCGTATATTTTGAGCATTATGATCCAAAGGTTAGAAATCACTAATCTGGTTGAGTCTTGTTGTGTGAGTCTATCTAGGGATGAGCCAAACATCCATACGGTCAATGGCCTCTAACAATGTGCCATGTGTCTCACATTGTGGTCCATCATTAACGTTGACGATGGACGTCCTTCATTAACGTTGATGATGGACGTTCGTCATCAAATGCTTTCTAATGAGTTCACTTGATAATAGAAGGGGAATCGTTTAAAGAAGGGAATATGAGCAGTTGACACACGCTGACATAGACGCATTAAATGCGCTGGAGGGTAAAGACTAAAATACCCTTAAGAAGTAAAAAAAAAATGAAAGAAGCAAAATAGGGGCACTTTTGAAATTTTGGAGATAGCGTGATTAACCCAAGGACTCATTTCGTTCTTTAATAAGTAGAATAAATTTTTAGTTAGTTACATAACTTATCTAAAAGGTAAAATATCAAAGCTTATAATTTTAAGAAACTATGTAATTTTTAGTTAAGAAATCATATACCTAACCATGCCATATATATTTAGTTAGTTACATAACTTATCTAAAGAGTAAAATAGTTTTTTTCTTTTAATGTGCATCTAGTACTAATAGAAGATAAATGGAGGGTGCTTCCTAAATTCATCTTTTACGTACAAATTTGAATTGTTATCTTTTTACCGAACCTTTTTTCCCTTGAAGTTTTTTAAAAACTCGTAAGTTCCAATCCATAAATTGGTTTGAAGTAAAACCGGTATCAAGTACTTGCCAATACGTTTCTAATGATATCTATTTATATTTCGCAATAATTGATATTTTAATTTAATTTAAGATTCTTATATAATGCCCTTATAAACCAATTTTCCATGACTGATAATGAAGTGCAAAAGAGTAATATTGCAGTTTAAATTATCCACTTAACATGTCAACAAATTATTTAAGTATAATTCAATTACTTAAGGAGCACGTGCGTTGCATGTACCCCTCTGTTAGTGAAAGTAAATTATAGTATATTCTTTAAAACAAAATAATGAAGATTCTAACCATAGTAAATATAAATTAAAAATCTCTCTCTATGAGGAGATTTCATCGGTGGTGCTGATGAAGGAAATCACAGAAGCATCAGAAGCATATCTAGATAAGACGATGGAGAATTGTGTACGATGTCGAAGGGATCCAAAGCTTACTGTTACTCGGGTGATTAACAAGCCCATCGCAACTGCAATTGCTCGTAAGTTGGATAAGAAGGTATCGATCATCGTTTTCTTACTCTCTCTATAGTTAGAAAGCTCTAGGGCTTTAAGCTTGGGAAATATTGCTGTTGAAGATAATTATATCAATCCATTTAACTAGTCTTTACAAAAAGAATAAAGGAAAAAAGAGATTATGGCATATAATTGAAGAAATTATGATTTAGCCTCAATTAAGAAAATATGGTTCTCCTTAGGCTCCGTATGGTAATCAACAAAAAGTTTTACAGAAAAATGATTTGTATATTAGAAAGTGTCGATACAGAAAAAGTTTTAGTACGTTTAATGTAAAGGTAGATTCCTAAGCCAAACATGATTTTTAGGGCTTTTTAGCTTTACCCCCTTACTTTATTGATGCAATTTGCATCTCACCCAATGTTTTCAAAATATTTGTGTATAACCCTTTGACCATGGTCAACGGCATTGGCCATAGCCGGTCTCCGGATGGACATCTCGATGTTTTTTAAATGACTATGATGACCTTGGGTGCAATGCAAATTGCATTAATAAAGTAAGCGGCACAAGCAAAAAATCAAATTTTTTTTAGGATTTTTTTTTTTAGGATTGCGAGCTCAAAACCTGTCTTCATTTACTTTTGGCCTAACCGTAGGTGGACTTACAGACCAAAAATTAATCTGATTGTTAATATTTAAGCAGTAGATTAGAGTCGTTTTCCTGGGTTAATTTTATCCGTAGAATTAGAGCATTATTTGGGGGTACAAAGATCCAATGGTTTGAAATCACTAGGCAGGCTGATATTTGGAATGTAGCTCCACCTAGTGATGGGCCCAACATCCGTACGGTTAGTGACCTCTAAGAGTGTGCCACATGGCTCATATTGTGGCCCCTTGTCATCATTGATGAGGGATATTAGCGTGCTTAACAACCTGTGAAGGTGAGTTCCTTTTATAGTTTACAATCCTCCAAAAAAATAAAACCTGAAAAAAAAAAAAACTTAAAAAAAATAATTTTTTGATTGTCCCCCTTACTTTATTGGTGAAATTTGCAGTGCATCCAATGTTTTTAAAATATTTGTGTCTCACCCAAGGTCATTATAGTCATTTAAAAAATATTGGGATGTCCATTCGGAGACCGTCTATGGTCAACATCGTTGACCATGGTCAAAGGGTGAGACACAAATATTTAAAAAACTTTGGGTGATATGCAAATTGTATTGATAAAGTAAGGGGGGTAAAGCAAAGTAGCCTTTTATTTTTTTTTGAGAAGTTTTACATTATATTAGACAAATTGCTTAAAAAGATAGTTTATTTTGAAAGATATACCCAACAAGTGGGCTGAAATTATGGTTCAGAAAAATAATTATGGGTAGGTGATTTTTCTTTCAAATCTTACTTTGTTTCTATTTTTTTCCATTTTTTAAAAATAATTTTAAAATCAAACATGGTTTGAATACAATCAAAAAATAAGTTTTGTTCAATAGTCATCATAATATGTTTTGTTAAACTATTTTTTTTTCTTCTTTAAACTATGTCTTCTAACCATATGTCATGTGGCACACTCTTGTTCATTGGTGGACCTACACGCCAAAAATCAACTTGATTGGTGATTTTTTGCCATTAGATCAGAGTACCCAAAAAATTTGCTCCAATCCAATGGCTAGGACTAATCCCATGAAAAAAAAAACTTGATTCCATGGGCTAGAAATCATCAATGGTGATCCAAACATTCAAGGGTCAGTGGGCCGAAAGTGTGTTATTTCAATGTTTTCAAAAAAATATATTTTATAAATTAAAAACACATTTTTCAAGGAGCATTCAATGGTGGATACACTGTTTGCATACTTTTAAGTATATAACTGGTATGTAAACAGTTGCATACTAGATTTGTCCCACAATACCACAGCAAGAGCGAGTCGAGCGACCCTCACTGTTGGTTCCCAGACAAACAGTTCTAAAATTTTTTCTCTATTTTGTGAGAGGAAAATTCTTTCTTCCCTGTTGGCTGTTATCCCAAGGCGGTACACCAAAACAGGAAAATCTGATTTTCTGCGCAAAAACCACACAGGCATAAAAGCAGGATTTCAGAAAAAGGTGATTCTGACGTAGGAGATCTCTTATGTTGGATCCACCAATTGGATGGTGCCGATCACTCTGATCCTGCGGCACATGTCAAATTCCGAAGTGAACACTGAACGCTTGTCAAAAAACCAGTGAACTCGTCAAACACAGCCTGTGTTCTTTGTTTTCTTTGTTTGTTCAATTCAAAATGGCTCTTATTCCTACTTCAGTTCAATCTTCATCTGATCAAACCCCTCTATCGAATTCTCCTAACGCCACAACACAACCAAACCCTCAATCCACACAACAGGTACTCTCTGTATACATTATTCCCGCTAATGTTAGTTAACTAGCCGTAATTCCGTTTCTTTCTCTATAATCTGCAAGGCCGGTTCAACCGAGGACGCTGCGGATATCTCTGAAAAAAAGCCTGACTTGGGGGAGAACTTTGAGTAAGTTCTTTGATAATCCTTTTTTTTTTGTTCCATTTACAGTTTTTCTGGTTAAATTGGGCAAAGGGTTTGTTTTTATCGTGTTATTAGAGATGGGTTTCCATTTCCATCGGAGGATTATGTAGTTGTTTGGTATGTTTGTTGAATTTGGAAATTAAAGGCAGAGTTTTCTGTGTCAAATTCTTCCCAGAAATTTTGCGATACGAATTGTAGGAAATGTTGAAGTTGACATCAGCTTTTGCTTCTTAGTACATGTTAAGACATATAGGGTTGTGTGATGAAGTCATAATGAAAATGACAAGTGAATAAAATTACATTGTGTGCAGTGGTAAGAACCATGTTACTGTTTGTATGACTATAAGTGTTCAGTAATGAATGTAGGTGATGTGCATGTAGAATAAGCTCAACCAAAATGTTTTGATAATTTCTTGGTTGATTTGAGAATAGGTAGGGAAGGAGGGAGGGAGGGAGGGAGAGAGGGTTCTTTTCATTATTGAAGAAATTTTGTGGCTATCAAGAAAGGGGTCTGGAACTTTTGGAGACTAGCTTTCATTATGGATGAAATTGTAATCTATATGAGACTATTGGAGAGGTACCTCTAAGAATTCATTTCTACCAGTTGTTCATCATCATTATCATCATCTCCATCATTCACCTTATCCCAATTATCTGGGGTCATCAACATGAATCCTATTTTGCCATTGGCTCTATTAAGAGTTATATTTTATGTCTAGGCATATGTCTTCAATCTTTTCTTACTACCTCACTCCATGTCATTTTGGCCTTCCCTGCTCCCTTTTATGACCGTCAACTTGTACCAAAGCATTTCTTCTCACTGGAGCCACTGTTGATCTTCGTTGTACGTGTCCAAACCATCTCGATTTTCCCTTATTTTATCTCCTATTAGGCTATTTCTACACATTCTATGAACGTGTTTTTCTTGATTGCTCTACATTCAGCTCCATAAATAAAAGCTGGTCATAATTGCTGTCCTATAGAATTTTCCCTTTAGTATCATAGTTACACATGGATCACATAATACTCTAGAAGTGAGTCTTCATTTTAGCCACTTAGCACCAATTCTATTGGTCTCATCCTCACCAATCTCTTCATTTTTGTGGATAATCGAACCTAGATAACAGAAGTGGCCACTTTGGGGTATTTTTTGCTCATCAATCTTAACTAATGTGTATTGTCTTTGCTTGCACTGCATTGACAGTCCCAAGCCCAGATAAAGGAGGAGGGTTAAGTCAGGTTGCAGCCGGTTTAAAATCATGTCAAATCTTGTCACATGAATCCAATTTCGTTGCCCTACAGTTGTTAATTAAAACTTGTCTTAGGGGTCTGCTGCATTTTATTCCTGCATGTTGTTTTAGGATGGAAGGTAAAGATAATAGTCAATGGATTGAAAGAGAGTTGAAGGCATTTAGATCTTCTTATTCAATAGCAACATGTGCCATTTAAAGGGAAATTGTAATTGTTGCTTTCAAACAGTTTGAAACCAAAAGTTCAGGAGACAACAAATTGGATAGAAGATATTTTTGAATACATCTACCATTTTTGTTTGTCTTATTTTAACTAAAAGGGAAAATAGGTTTTATTTATTATTACAAAAAAGTTAAATTCTTTCTTTTTTCCTCTCTCACAAAATGTTTTTGATTTCTTTTCCTAGTTTTGATTATTAAATCCAAACTTCAGTATGGCAATATAAGTGTGACGTGCTTCAGTATAAACTGAACATACGATGGAAATTAGCGAGTTGAACTTCTACCCCAGATGTCTAGGCTTTGTTTCAGTAAGTCATTGGTGTATCTTCCAAGAGATTTGTTTCATGTATATTTTGTTTTGTTTGGGGTGGGAAAGCAGGTAAGTGTGTGAAATGGTGAAGATGCGTTTGAACCCTATCTGAGGTATCAACATGCACAGATTACGAACTTAGCAAGTAGATTAATTTCATGTACTTCCGTTATTGGTTTCAAATTTCATAACATTCCCAAAGACCTTGTTTTATTAGATCAGTGCATTTTCAGTTGTGCACTTTGATACTTCTCGTTTCTATTCTCTCTTAAAAACAGATGTGATACTAATTGAAAAAGAAAGAAAGAAAAGATGTGATACCTTTGGACAATCTGCAGTGAATTAACCAGTTGTGCACCAATTAACAAAGAATGGAATAATAGATAAAAAAGAAAAACCATCGAATCAAGGCCCTATTTATTCATCGCGATAGAAACTTCAGCTTCCATACTGTACGGATATATATTTAACCATCATATGTTGTATCCCCATGGTTTGATTGCATTTTCTTCATTCTCCACCATAATAAAACCAAGTACATCTTTAACTGTGGGAATATGGGATATCACTATTTAGTTTGAACTTATTGTGATTCATTTCAAGTACTAGATCCAGATTAAATATGAAATGATCTGACATGTTTAATTTCCTTAGGGATTTGGATGCTGCATACTATGTTGAGAAGTACAAAAAATATGAAGCCGATTATATCCGTCGTCTAAATGCCAAATACTTCTCCAAGAAGAACTTGTATGGAGGTAAATAAATATTCCGAGATCTCATACAAAGGTTAAACCTGTGGTTTATGCATCTATTAGCAGATAATAAAGAATTTATTTTAGCTTTTATGTGGGATCCTAGAAAAAGCATCAGCAAGAATCCTATTATACTGATAATCATGCCATTGCTATAAATTTGTATGATTTCTTTTCTCGTAACTAATGAAAAAATCTGAATGAAATTCCCTTAGTAATTCATTGATGCGAATATACTTAAAGTACTAAATAAACAGGTACTACAATAATCCCAATTGCCACCACCTAACTGGAGCATAGAAATAAATCATTACCTGTTTTGCTCAATATGTTTTGAAGTTGCGGTCTCCCAAGAGCTTTGATAACAAATATGTGCTAGTTGATCTTTGTGTGCGAGTGTGTGTGGTGGTGGCGGTGGTGTGTGGGCCACGGCTTCTTGTTGTCAAGGTTTAAAATATTGATTTGTGTTGTTGTTTCGGCAAGCTGACAGAACGAGACGTATCGACCGAAACGAAATGGAACAAGACAATGGAAAAAACAGTATATATCTTGATAAAAGTAAACCATTTTTTAATGTTTAATTAGGATACAAACTTATTTTTTAGCATTTATATGTGTTATAAAAGACACAAATATCAGGAAAATAAGTTTTAAAACCAGTTTTAGTACTTAAATTAGGCTTTTGGCACGAGATGATACTGTTGACTACCACTTTACTCTAAAAGCTTAAGCTGTTAGAGGGAGGCGTAACAATGTATATCAAAGGGTCCAACAGAGGCAGAGTGCTGGCCACACAGCCAAACAACACTCTCCAGCAACAGATATATTCCCCAATCTATCGTCTTGGTACACTACCGAAGCGAAATGTCTCAGCTGAGACGAAATGAAATTTTGAACCGTGGTTGTGGTTGAACCTCTACACTACCCATTCACTCACAAATTGAAATCAAATTCTGTTTGCTTTATTCTTTGATGGAAAACCTTATTGGAGGATATGCATGTGGCTGCCTAATCATTATGATGTATATACACATGTAAAGAAACATGAAACTGATTCTTTCTTATGGAGGCCTTTACCCAAGGCACATGTATTACTTGTCATCAGCGTCAACAACACATTTGCCAATAAAGACGGCTTCACACTCTTACACTTAAGAAGATTACATCCAATAAGACTGCGGTGTCCTGTGTTAGAGATTCTATCTCCTCTCTGATTGAGCTTGTCAACCTGTAGCAAGAACAGTTGATATAAAAGACCCTAATGTGAACCAGAGTGGGTTTGTCTCCCAAGATAGGGTATGAGATACTTGAGTATCCTATGTACAGCCTCCAAAAATGAACATCTACAGGGGTGCTTGAAGTGGCTGTCAGTCCCCATAATCCGCATACTAGATTGTATTTGTTACTAAGATCTGGTGATTGTCAAGCATATAAGTCTTCCAACTAGTCTGTGCTAGACTCTAGGTTCTGGGATTGCTTGGAAGTGCTCCTTCATCTATGCTCATGTGTTGACTAAGCTTCATGGCAAATATACTGGTTTAACTCCCACTTTTTTGTGTCTTGCAAGAGATTGGGTGTACTTCCATTGGAAATAAAGGCTTGTTTTTTGTTGACATCCTTGTAAGAATAATCTCATCAATGAAATAGGAAGAACTTCAACTCCCTTCTTCTTCTTCTTAAGCTTTGTACAGTTTTATTTTGCATACTTGATCATGTAAAGTAAGTAACCTTTTTTAGTGTGCCCATCTTTACTTCCCTTGGAACAATGTGAAACCCAATGGAGAAGATTATGCATACTTCATCATGTAAATCAACATATACCCTAACAGAAGACATAGCATTAAATGAAGTTGAATGCCGAAGGTGTGCCAGAGCATGAGGTGGGTGATCAGATATGACAGATAAGATGTTAATGCTTCTTAGGAAAGAGGTGATTGGGTTTGGATTTCAACAGGAAGAATTTCTGGATTGAACCACAAAGTGGTTCCAATTTCTGGGTCTTGTTTTAATGGAGTGATATCAGGTTCTTTTGACTTAGAAGATGATGGATTAGAAGTTGTAGGGGTTGATGTAGAAGGTCTTGGCGGTGGAGTTGGTGGCCTTTATCTGAGGACAGTATCCATGTAAAATTTTGGGAACATTTGGTCTGACTTGAAAGGGTTGTGTTCTAGTGGAACTGTGGCTAATGATTGAATGTACCTGGATGGTTGGGGTGGAGTAGAGGGGAGGAAAGTAATAAGTAGATAAGAAATAAGAGATAAGAGATGGTAAAAAAATGTAAAAGATGCAGCTTACAGAAATGTTGAAATGAGACTGCAAACTGGAGATCGAACAAGTGAAAGACAAAGAGGAGAGGACTGGATAACTCCAAGGTTATGCCTCTCAACTAAGGAGTCTCCTTATATAGACTCTGAACATCAAATGTATTACTATAACAGATTGCAGCGGAGGCTTACCTCGATCGAAGCTCTAATAGTACCTTTATAACTCTCGTATCTAAAGAGGAAGGAGTTGAGTCTGTAAGAGATTTTCGACCCATTAGCCTTGTGGGGAGTACTTACAAAATCATTTATAAGGTGTTAGCCTCAAGGATGAGGTGATGGGCTCGATTATTTCCCCGTTTCAGGGTGCTTTTGTGAAGGGAAGACAAATGTTCGATGGAGTTTTGATCGCCAATGAATGCATTGACACCCGAAATAGAGAGGGGCAGAAAGGTATTTTGTGCAAGGTTGACATGGAGAAAGCTTACGATCATGTGAGTTGGAACTTCTTGGTTTACATGTTCAAGAGGATGGCTTTTGGGGTGAGATGGAGGGAGTGAATTATGGTGTGTATCTCTTCTACTTCTTTTATCAGAACGTTCTCCTGCTGGTTTCTTTAGGAGCTCGAGAGGGTTGAGGCAAGAAACGCACTGTCTCCCGTCTTGTTTGTAGTTGTGGTGGAAGCCCTTGGGAGGTTGACTAGTAGATTAGTTGAAGGTAGTTTTGTAGATAGTTTCCAGGTTAATAGGGAGGGTCCCTATGATTTCCTACTTCCAGTTTGCGGATGATGCGTTATTTTTTTCCTAAGAGACCCACAACAATCTTAGATGTATTCTGAGATGCTTCGAGGCATTCTCGGGCCTTTGTATCAACCTCTTTAAGAGTGAGGTGTTCGGGGTGAGTGAAGTTTCTAATTTATGGGGTTTAGCGCATACTTTGGGGTGTCAAGTTGGTTTATTTGCAATAATAAAGAGTTTATCTAGTTTTCATTACTTTGTTATATTTGTGGATGACTTTTTTTGCCTGACATGACTATTTTTAGTAAAGGATCGTTCTGAACTACCTTGTGTTTTTACCACGTTTTGTAAAGAAATTATGGTTCAGTTTGGTACATCGGTGAAGGTGATTCGTTTTGATAATGCCTTAGTGTATATGCAATCCTCTATTCAGTTGTTTTGTTATGACCATGTCATTATCCATCAGACTTCCTGTGCTCACACCTCCCAACAAATTGGGGTGGCCGAGTACAAACATCACCATATCTTGGATGTTGCTCGTATTCTCATGTTTAACATGCAGGTTTTTCTTTTATGTGGATCACCTGATGGCTAGAGGGTTTACCATGGTTCACTACTGTTGGATGTGCAAAACTGATGGAGAATCAGTGGATCATCTCCTTTTGCATTGTGAGATGGCTACGAAGATTTGGAGTGCTTTCTTGTCAGATTTCGAGGTGAGTTGGGCCCTGTTGGCCTCCCTTAGGTCCCTCCTCTTTAGCTGAAAAACTAAAGCTTTTTCAGCCAGAGGGAATGTTTTATGGAGAATGACTCCTCTAGCGATTATTTGGGGTATTTGGAAGGAGAAGAATCAGAGTCTTTGAAAGCAAGCAAGCTGACTTGTATTCTATCATTCTCAACATTAAGGGGCTGATATTCACGTGATCTAAGGCATTCTCGGAGTTCAGAGGTTTGTACTTTGAAGATTTCGTCTTCTGTTGGGATCTTATTTGTACTCGGTAGGGTAGTTAATCGGGGTTCTGGTTTGTTCATTTGAGTTCTTTGCCTTGGTCTAGTGTAGGTCATCTCGACTTGCCTTTCATAGACTGCTTGTTCCCTTGGCTTCGACCCTTAATACAGCTTTAACTTATCAAAATAAACATGCAGGTTCCCAAATCCTTCTGGGCAGATGCCGTTCTTACGGCATGTTACCTAATTAATTGTGTGCCATCATCTGTCCTCCATGGTAGTTCTCCGTTCTCCTTATTATATCATGATGGTTGTCTGTTTAGTCTTCCTCTCCGTGTGTTTGGATGTGTTGTCTTTGTTCATATTCTTGGGCCTAGTCATGATAAACTTTCACCCTCAAGTGTCTTTTTGTGGGGTATTCACGGACTCAAAAAGGTTATCGTTGTTACTGTCCTGAGTCTCGTCGATATTAAGTTAGTGCTGATATCACCTTTTTTTGAGTCTACAACCTTTTTTCTTCCTCTAATCGCCAGTTTGACTCTGATATGATATCCTCAGGTCAAGGGGAGCGGTTAGTACCACCTGCATCTACTGTTCCTATGCCAGATGTACCCGTTGCTGATCCATCAATTTCTATGTATGCTCCCCTTCAGGTTTTTCAGCGCTCCAAGTAGGCCCGTGGTTTCTTGGACTCCTGCCCCAAAACCAGCATCAACTTCTCTCGAGGTCCCATTTGCACCTTCCACACCCTCTTCGTCTGATCTCCCTATCGCTTAACGAAACACTTCCCATAAGTGTACTTGACATCCTATTGCCGACTTTGTTTCTCTTGAACGTCTTTCCATTCCTTTGCTCTCGCTTTGTCTTCTATCTCTCTTCTTACCTCTTATACTCATACACTAACATCTTCTGGTTGAAAAGTGGCTATGGATGAGATGTGTGCTCTTCGTAAGAATCAGACCTGGAATATTACCTCCTTACCTCCAGGCAAGGAAATAAATTTCGCGAAATTATCGAAATATTTCGTGAAATATTTCCATTTTCTAGGTTACCCACAGGAAAAAATATATACACGAAATATTTCCATTTATGTCGAAATATTTCGCGTGAACAATGTCGAAATATTTCGTGTGAACAATAAATTTCGACCAATTGACAATGTAGATATGTATTATCTAGGTTGAAATGTTTCGACATGTATGGAAACATTTCGATCCAATGTAGGAAACATCTCATTTGAACTCATAATTGCCACAAATCCCATATTTGATCCATTTAACCCCTTTCCATATATTTGTTTTTTATAAAAAAGACCAATCTATTATAGATTTCTTGGTTCACGGTTTGATCGTGAGGATGAATTGAATCCTATTTTAGAGTTTTTCAAATTCGAAATGTACGCAAGTAGAAAATTTCTTGCTACAAATAGATAGATTTAGTATAAATGCATCAAATCTATGATGTATTTACACTAGATTTGTGCACGGATTGAAGATCGTTTAGGGTGAAAATTTAAATTTGGGTAAAACCCTAATTTCATTGGTCTTTACCCTAAACATCCATGATTGTGCATAAATTGATTATATGTTACATGACTTAGCCTGTTCTACAAGTTGGTTGGGTTAAAGGTTTTCCAAAAAAAAAAAATATTCAAAAAATTAAGTAAATGTTATAAGTTAATATTAGATAGTTTTTTAAAAATCATACATAATATTAAGACATTAATGTAAGTGAATAATGATTCGTTAATACCTTGATTTATGACTTTTTATATAATTATCAATTAAATAATAGTTATCTAATTGTATAATTCATTGACTGACTATCAGATACCTGCCTCAACGTATTATAGACCGCTCTGGTCATTTATTTCCACACTACATATGGTTTTATTTTATGGTTTGACAGCTTATGAGTGTGTTGTTATGCTTGTTTTATCATTTCTCAAACTTTCCACAAAAATTTCTATAATATTTCCATCATTTCCACGAAAAATGTATTATTTCCACACTGGTCGAAATATTTCCACGAAATATTTCCATTTTCGGGCTGGTTGAAATAAACCTCGAAACCGAAATTTATTTCCTGGCCTCCAGGCAAGTAGATTGTAGGTTGTCGATGGGTTTACATTGTCAAGTATTTTCCTGATGGTTCGGTAGAGCACCTGAAAGCCCGCTTAGTTGTCAAGGGTTATACACAAACCTTTGGTGTGGACTATTTTGAGACTTTTTCTCCTGTGGCACGGCTCAATTTAGTGCGAGTTCTTATTTCTGTGTTAGTGTGTTGTGATTGGCCTTTATATCGACTTGATATAAAGAATGCCTTCCTCCATGGGGACCTACAGGATGAAGTTTATATGAAGCATCCTTCGGGCTATGTTGTCCCTAGTAAATCTGATTTGGTCTGCCGATTGCGAAAGGCTATCTATGGCTTGAAACAGTCTTCTCGAACCTAGTTCGACAAGTTCAGTGTGGTTGTGATTCGTTATGGTTTCTGACGCTCTTCTTCTGATCACTCAGTCTTTATTCATCGGACCTCCTCGGGAGTTCTTGTTCTGATTGTGTATGTGGACGACATTATTATCACTGGGAATGATAACCGTGGTATTGTCAGTTTGAAAGCTCACTTACAAACACACTTTCATATGAAGGACTTGGGTCTTCTACGGTACTTTCTTGGTGTTGAGGTTGCTCGTTCCAAATTTGGTATTGTTTTGTCTCAGTGGAAGTATGCGTTAGATCTCCTCTCTGAGACTGGTATGTTGGGCTGCTGGCTGGTTGATACTCCCATGGATCCTACTGTTAAGCTTGATGTTGAACAGAGGGAGTGTTATGTTGATCCAGGTAGTTATTGTCGTTTGGTTGGGAAGTTGACTTATCTCAATATCACTCGGCCCGATATTACCTTTGCTGTAGGAGTCGTCAGTCAGTTTATGCATGCTCCGCGCCAACCCCATTGGGATTTTGTGTGCCTTATCTTACCCGTATCTGAATGGGTCACCTAGTAAAGGCCTGATATATCATCCGTCAAAACTTATACCTGTTATTGGGCTTTCTAATACTGATTGGGCTGGTAGTTGTACAGATCGTTATTCAACTTCTGGATATTGTACTCTAGTTGCAGGTAATTTGGTGACTTGGCGAAGTCCAGGATATAGCTATGTCCAATACTCTAGGATATGGGCTCAAGCAAGTTTGACGCTTGAATACCCAATTACTGACACCCATACCTGGGTAACACAAAGTATTTAGGTCTTAGGTTGTAGCACTTTTATTCTATTAGCATTCTAACCAAGAAAGAGTGAAAGACGTATGATAGATTTATAGTCAAGCTTGCCACTAGGCTTGATATCATGGACAACACATCCTGGAATCCAAGGAAATAGAGTGCTAATAAGAATCAGTACTTACCAAAAAAAAAAAAAAGAGAATCAGGAACAAGAGCAAAGCACCATTTTATTTGGAGATGCAGGAGCACGCAATTTGAGGTTCAGTCCAATCTCCTTGAACTAGATAGCAATTTTGAAAACATATTAACTCCCTACAGCTTTATGTTTTAGTAGGTAAGCAGGGTTGAGGTTGAGACCTCATGAATGCAATAAATAGAACGTGTCATGGAGTTACTGCCTGAATCCAGAACACCCCCTCCCCCTCCCTTCCTACCACACCGCTTTTATGTTGGTATCAAATTGAACTAAGAACTTAATGAAACTTTTGTCAAATAACTTAAAGTTTCACTTTTGCATTTCATACTAGTGACTGCTTGACACAATAATAATCACTACTAAAATAAACAAAGTAGTGATATCTGAACTCATAAAGAAATATATATTATTTCTTTTGTTGGTGAGCTTGGGTCTGTTTTAAAACCCAAACCAGTGGTTGGCTTGCCGAAGGGTTTTCTACTATTCTTTTTCCGGTAATACCTGACAAAAGAGATTGGATCAGATCAGATCGATCTGGTTGGATCGGTGGGTTGACCCAGTGAAATCAGATAATGTCATTAAAAAATGTTTTTTTTTTAAAACTCTAGTTCTTTTGGCATTCCTCACACGCTGATCCCCCGCCTCCACAATGTCTTTCTCTCTCTCCCTCTCCCTCTCCCTTGCCCTCTCTGCTGACGAAAATCTTGTTGTCCTCTTTCTCCACAAGCGAAGTTTCTCCATTCTCTCTTTCCCTCTTTTCTCTTTGTTCCTTAGGCCTTAGGTTTTCTAAGGTTTGGATTTTTTTTTCCTTTGAAAAGTTAAGAAAGAAAAAAAGATTGGATGGCCATGATTAATCTTAGTATCAGAGAGTGGGATTGCACAGACCCAGCCAAACTAGTGCGGTTAAACCACCAGAGTCAATGGTTTTCCCCAGTTTTCTATGTAATCTAGGTGGAGGGCCCAATTGGACTGGTCAGGGTTTTGATCCCCGGTTTTACCGTTCTGATTGACAACCGAAGCTGCAATCTCAAGGTTCCAATTGTGTGTTGTCCAACTGAATTATGGGTTTACCGTGGAAAAGATATCCTCTTTCAAATTTTATTTGAGCATGGTCTTTGATTTTCTTTTTCCTTAGCTTCCTTGTGTTGATCGAGAGTCCAAGACCCAAAATTAAAGTTACACACAGGAATTCGGACTGGAGATTCTCTTTCAATAAATGATTTCTAACCCACTTGTTCGATGGCTGACATAAAAAAGGTTGCATGTGATGTCAAGTTTAATGGGAACCCATTGACTGATGACCAATTTTTCAGATTTATAATGATTTTTGGCAATCACTTTGCATAGTCTCAACATCCTCAATTTGAAAGACGGGGGCTATACCTAGGATATTTCTTCAACCATTGTCCTTGAGGATTTGAAGAAATATTTGTGGAGGATTTTGGCTTTTGAGCATTGTTTGGTGGGAACTTGGAAGTTACTTAGGAAACCCTAATGCATTCTTACAACCCCATATCTTGCTGTCTGAGACTATAAATTTAAAGATAATCGAAAATACAAGCGGAGTTGTTTGGGAAGTAGAAGTCATTCCAATTTTGCAAAAATAAAGATTTTGTAGATGGTCGGTTTGAGGACAGGAATTATGTTGCCACTTGCTACTTAGATGAAGAATGTCTTCTATTTTGTTTGTAAAATTTAATGAGAATAATTTTCTACCATATATATATATATAGTCTTCATCTCTCTGAGGCCCATTTTATGCATTTTTTAATGGTATTTTCCTTTTTATGGTTTTGCATGCATGATAACATTTTGATTCTCTGGTGTTGTTACAGGCAATATATTTGACAAGGAAACAACAATAGAGAATGAGATTATTAAGTCAAGCAGGTTTGCTTTCTTAACCCAGCTTTCTGTGGATCATTTCTCCAAGCTAAGCCTCTTTGTTTTGTATTTTTTCTTAGGTGGCCTTGTACGAGATCATTTACGGACCCCGTCCAAAGCTTTGAAGATCAAAGCAGGTCACCAGCTTCTGCCGCAGAAACCTCCACCGGCCTGCCAAACAGGAAAAACCAGTGTAAGAAGAGCAGCAGTTAAGTACTGTTCCTTTGCCATCTCCAGAGAACCCCATGAAATCTATGTAGTGTTCTTATTTATTACTAGTTCTTATGATAAAAGTTTTCAAATTTTCAACAGATTGTTAAATTTCTAGACAAAAATACTAAATAAATATGCGAAACTCAAGGCCCTTTACCAGAATTGAGAGGATATGATCTGCTGTCTTTTTATTTATACGATATTCCTAACTTTAAATTGTGAGTGATGGCTAATCAGGATAAAACAAGTGATTTTGCGAGGTTGAACATAAAATGAACCATGTTTAAGATAAAAACAGACGACGATCTTAAAGTTGCGATTCCGATAAAAGGAAGCAATGAGTAAGCGTGTATGCTTTTGTTGAAAGGTTGCAAATAATTTGTGTATGACAAAGCAAGTTGTGTGTAATTCATGTATTTTTTTTTCTTATAAAATATGTTAATTTTACCAAATCTTTGAAAGGTTTGACCGTATAATATGATTTCTTAAATTCATAAAATTCCTGTATTTATATAAATGTAAAATACGCGAATGTATTAACAATGATAGTGCCAAGTGCGCGCATGTTGGGTAATTTTGTTAGTAGACCTAATTTTGGTATACACCCTAGTTAGTAATTGTGCATAATACACACGTATTCGGGTCCTAGTTAGTAATTCTGTGTACTATACGTGTATTGTACTTGAATAGTAAGTTTTTTTGAAAAAAAATGTTTTATACGACCATATACACATTGAATTGTACAGATTATACTCTATTTTCCTCTAAAACCGGTTAAAACACGTATTTCTGTTTTCTTCAATAAAACTTTCCAATAATACTTCAAAATCGACACACGTGCGGGAAAAAGTCCATTGACATTCTTAGAGATCAATGACCTGACTTTTTTTCATCCGGGCAAAACCATTAATCTTAGTTTTTTTGTGTCCAAGTTTGGCTCTAGAATGGAACGTTTATGTCCCTGGTCAGTATAATTTTGCCCAACCAAAGAAGGGTCTAGATCGTGAGAAACCTGAGCATTTCTTATCAATGTAATCTCATAGGATGATCGGAGCACAACATCAGGACACGTGGTGCATATTCTCGTTCTCTGGTGCCCACCATTCATTGAATGATCTCACGTGTCCTGATACCAAACACGGCTTAGATTTAGTTAGCCTTCATGATCCGCATCATTCAGTTCTTTAGGCATTATATTTGGTACCAAATTTTAGTTAAGCTTCACGAAGAGGAGAGCCAGGCTCAAGCGTGATTATTCATTGGTTTGTTAAGTTTCCTACGTAACGCTGAATCTGGGAGTGCATATAAACATGCTACGTGGACACTAGTTTTGGGCCCACTGACCCATGGATGATTGGGCCACTACATGATGGACCCACAACCCATAATCAGCCTGATTGGTGATCTCTAGCCATTGGATCCAATTTTCATTGGTTTTGAATATTTGTTTGGGTACTTGGATCGAATGGCTGGAGATCACGAGTCAGACTGATTTTGGGCTATAGATCTATCAAGGAACGGGCCGATCATTCATGGGTCAGTGGGCCCACTTAATGTGCAAAGAATAAAACCTCATACCTTGCAGAATGCATAACTTTTATCCAAACCCAAAAAAACTGGGTCTGTAGTTGGGGACTTTAGGGTGTCAACGGGTACCCAGTGGACAACCATACTGTATACCCAGTGCCATGCCACTTAATTCTAAGCTCTGATGAATTGTCAAATGTCCATTTGCACAAATGGATGAATAGCAGTAACTCCATACAATTCTAATAAAAAAAAATTCTGTAGAAAGCAAGAGAGCACTTGACATCATCTCTGCAAAAGAGAAATTATTGGTGCTGCCAATCCAAATTTCGATTAAGACAGTTTTATTGTTTCCCTTTGTTGGGGTCTCCCCACTTGATCCCCTTTCAAGATCCCATAATATTCTAGTGCCCCTTGGTGTACCATAATGACCGGGATCCCACAAAAATATTATTCTCTCCATTGTTGCTGTCATATAACCTTCAAGATCTAATTCGTCACCTTCGTAGATATAATTCATTAGGTGCGATCAAGTTTTTTTTTTTGGGTGGTGTCATTTGCACACACCTTTTTTTGGGTGACACCCACATCTTAACTGCACGTACCCAAAGTTCTGAGGAAAAAAAAAAAAACCGAACAAAGAGGAACTCACCACCACCGTCTTCTTCTTCTTCACCACCACTACACCACTACACCACCACCACCACCACCACTCCCTCCCTCCTCTCTCTCTTACCTAGTGGTGGGCGGCAGGCCTCTTCCTCTTCTTCTCCAGGCAACCTCCTCTTCCTCTTCTTCTTCTTCTCTGGGCGGCTTCCTCTTCCTCCTCCTATTCTCTCTCTCTCTCTCTCACTCTGTGTGTGTCTCTCTCTCTCCCTTTCTCTCTCCTTATCTCTCTCTCCGTAAAAAAAAAAAAAAATTCGCTCCGTATCATCAATGCAGGGTGGACATGGCTTTGGCCATATTGGTAGCCCACTGTTGATATGACTTTATCGATACGGAGTTTTTTTTTTTTTTTTTCCGGAGAGGGGGAGAAAGAGATCTCCTTCCCTCATCTTCCTTCTCCTCCTCTTCTTCTTCTTCTTCTTCTTCTTCTTCTTCCTCTCTCTCTCTCTCTCTCTCTCTAGGAGAAGAAGAGGAAGCCGCTTGGAGAAGAGGAAGAGGAAGGGAAGAAGAAGCCGCTCAGAGTAGAATAAGAAGAGGAAGGGGAGGCCGTCGGGAGAAGAGGAGGAGGAGGTCCGCCTCCTCTTCTTCTTCTCTCTCAGTGGTGAAGTTTTTTTGTTTTTTATTTTTTTTTTGTTTAACTTATTTGCACACACCAAGAGGTGGGTGTCACTCAAAAAAAGGTGCGTGCAAATAACACCACTCTTTTTTTTTTTTCCTTTGGTTTTTGGATGAGAACTAAAGTTCTATCTTTTTTTTTGATAAGGTTAAACTTTATTGCAAAAAAACCAACCAGAAACAACAAAGAGATGCAACTGAGGAAATCACTTGGCACTCAGAGCCACCCAAAAGAAAAAACAAAAAAAAATAGAGGGGAGAGAGAATGAACTAATCTTCCCTGTATAATAAAGAGTCCCATCTAAAAATAAATCTTCCGCAAAAAAAAAGGCTAAACCTTGGCTCAACTGAACACGAGGGCTTTAAAACCTTGGACCAACTGAATACGAGGGCTTCAATGAAGAGAATAATATGATAGCAATCTCCAACTTCATCTTCAAAAGCCCTACAGTTCATCTCCTTCCACAATGTTCACATGCTCCACAAACGTCTTCCACAGAGAAAATGCGTGTATTTTTCACATGCTCATAGTGATTAGAACAGACCTCGGCATCACCTAGTGAACCCCAAAAAGCGTTAAAAATGCACTCCACACCTCTATCAACTTGACAGTGGAGGATGGGGTGATCTACCAATTCTCCACTTGCCTTGCACATGTACCAAAAATCCACTATGTACTTCATTCCAATCAAGGAGTCGCAAGTCAAGATCTTGTGTAAAACTGCACACCACACAAAGAAAGACGCCTTAAAAGGGACTTTGGATCCCCACACTATAAGCCAGAAACTGGAGCAAAGCATTATACTACTACATGACTGTTTAACCTGGTATTCTTGACCAATTTATTTACACCGTTGTCCCAGAATATTGTCAACAAGTTTTGGCCTCCATTATTTTGGGAGGTAAGCTGGGGTTAGGACATGCAACATCACAGTTGTGGCACATAGAACCGGCTATACATCCATGAGTACAATCCCTCAACATTTGCTAAAATAGCTGAACTATGAACAATGGCACACATGAACCTCCTGGGAAGTCCTCGTGTTGCACCCCTCAAAACCATTATACTTAATAAAAAAAAATGAACAATGGCATACATGAACACGTAGGTTGTGTAGATGGATACAGTTATGAAATTTATGTTCATGAGCCTTTGTAGTATGCATCAGAGAAATACATGGAACTTAATTCTTCAAAAATAGACAATTTTCAAAAGTTCAATAAAAACAGTGCAATCACTACAAATGAGAACAAATTACCGAGGAAAAACAAAAGAAAGAATAATCTTAAATTGAAACAAATGGTCAACTTGGTTCTTCCATCTTAAGTTTATTTATTTCCTTCAGTTGCAATAGTAACCTCAATCTTTATCTTTTTTAGTAAATAAACGAGCCCAAGGTTGCAACACATAGCACATGGGAGTTGAAGAAGCTTCAGGGCAGATTAAAAATTGTTTAAGAATCCTCAACTGGCATAGACAGTTTATAATTTTGGGCTGCTTGACAAAAAGCAACAGAAAGGTAAATGTAGTTTCCTTTTGGTAGGTAAGTTGGAATGGAACTCAGTGATCTAGCTTGTGTTGCCTAGATATGGCAAGGATACGGGACCAATACAGTGTGGATAAGGCATTTAAACTTAGAATGGAAGGATCCAATACGGATATGATACCCAATTTTGAAGTATCTAGGTAACATAGGATCCCACCTTTTCATTCCACCGACTAATACAAGTAATAGTGGAATCACATGAACAAATACTCCCAATCATCTACAGGAAATAGTTACCTTCCATGTTCAGTTAGCGACGTCAAACACATTGTTTAAGTTAGACCGTTACCAATATGACTTTTTCATTGATAACCTTAGAGAAAAAGCATACCCAAATAATTGATGTAGAGATTCTGCTTGAACACTTCTATGAATTTCTCCATTCTAAAGTAGACAATCAAGAGGTATTTGGGAACACAAAAAAGCAACTTCTTCACTTAAATACTTAAATCAAGTCAAGAAATTGAACAGATAGTTTGGATTGTAAAAATTGACTACAAACAGAAGTTTAAAAATTTGGCTTTTGACTTCTCAAGGAGGACGAGAAAGGGGGAATTGTGAAAATTGTCCTCGATTCCTACAATAATGTTTTGTTTCACTAACAGAAGCAAAATTTTAGGAATAACCCTGGTTACACATGAAAACATACTCTTGTGTGGATGTGCCCAAATCTGCTCACTCTCCTAGTATCATTCGTAAAAGTACGCCAAAATAGAGAAAAGACTGTTTCCTCACTGAAACTCCTAAATGAATTTCATAGGATAATACGCACTCGCATCTGTGCAAATCAGCCGCCTCCAAAACAATTGAAACAGTGGTATGGTCCATGTAGTGTTGTTCCATGTCCTAGCATCATTAGATCAGTTTCATATCCTATACAAGGTATACGAAATCAGAAACAGAAAAGGCAAATAGATGAAGATATCTATCAAGCTGGTATTGAACACGTGATCCCATCTCATCTGAGATGAAGATGCCATCCAATGAATGATACAAGCAACACGAATCATATAACCTCCAATACAACAAAGGAATGCCACCCATAGGATATACTTAGCATCCATGTTCATTTGTGCGATACCAAACACCTATAGTACCCGGATACTTCAAATGCCTAGTGTACCCCTATAGACATGATACGATACCAATATTGGTACAGATACTACATGGATACTTCTACACTTTATTCATTTTGTGTTGTACTATTGGTTATTTTCTTGATTCCTAACAGTATCTTATGTGTTTTGTGAACAAAACGTATAAGTAGTAGGTTTACAAATCGTGCTGTAAAAAACTTTGTAATATTACAAGTATCATCAGATTTGGAATGATGTAAATACTAGAGAAAAATACTTTAGCTTATAAAAACTAAGAACTATTCAGGAAATATAGTCATATCCCTGTTGCTTGTACCAGTATCCATATCTACACATCTTAACCAAACACATTGTTTCAGTTAAAGTATTACCCAAACAATTTCTGTGGAGATTCTGCTCAAACACTTCTATAAATCTCTCCTTTCCAAAAGTAGGCAATCCATCAAGTTGGGTTAACAGGTTGAGTACACAACCATGATAAATTTAAATTATTCACCAAGTAGATGTCCTAAACTCAAGTCGCCAATTCACATGTTTTTTTTTTTTTGATAAGGTAAAGCAATTTATTAATGGAACGAAAAACAGCATACAAGGGAGGACAAGGAGGCCTCCAAAGAAAGCAAAGCAAACAAAGAACTAGCTGCCCCTACTCATGATAGTATCCCATCTAAAGAGCAAATCCTCAAAGGCCAGGCCTTTACAGTCCTTAAACAGCTTGGACCAAAGGAAAAGGTAGATCTTGATAGAAATGACAAGATGAAGGCAGGAAGTCTCTTTGCCTTGAAAGATCCTTCTACTCCTCTCGTTCCAGATATCCCACCAAATTGCAAAGGGCAGAAGTCTCCATAACCCGCGCCCACAAGGATGGAAACATCGGGATGCCCAACTTCCTATAGTTAGACTAACAGAAGCATGGAGGACCCAATGGATACCAAAGAGACCAAAGAACAAACCCCACACTCGCCAATACACATGCTCAAGTCCAAAGTATCTTAAGCATACCTTAGTTGCAAGAATCTTCAACCTAAACTGCTGCTCTTGCTCTTACTTCACAAACTCCTATTACTCTTACCACCATCACAATCATCATTCTGAGATTATACTTGATAAATTGTGCAATATCTGTAGTTTGTATCATTCTCAAGCATGGTTATAAATTTCATTTAAACTCTCGAAATTTCAGGTCAAATTTTTTGAGATAAGGAGTGTTAAGACGTTCTTGCCTTTAACAAAGGCCATTAAGATTTTCTTATCTCGATCGATCGATCGAGAAAGATTTCCATATCTTAGTAAACATGAGTACATATATTTTAATGCAGAGAATTCCAAGACTTCTTAGAGTCTGCTGGTTTCCTACTCTTGTGCCCAAATCCACTTCCTCTTCTAGTCTAAACTTCATGGAACTATGAACGATAAAGAGAGAACAGAGGAAGGTTTATTAATAGGCCTGTGAAGCAAGAATGATCCCTAAAGCATAAGAACCATAGAACCATGACAGGCAAAAATAGGGCCAATTTTGAGATTTCAAACCCAGGCAAAAGCACGATAAGAAGGCTGCTACCCCAAAGATTTTCATATTACACATTGTTATCAAAAGGGGTTCCAGTAAAGTAGTGAAACAACAACCAGGGTAGCACAGTCATAAATGGAGATAAAGTGGTCTTTATATATTAGACTTCAAAAAATGCTAGAGATAAGTAAGGCTAGCATGTTGAACTGAAGTACCATTCATCTGCCAGTAATCTCACCACATTCTTTTATTTCCAGTCACCAAATTCAGTGTTGGAGAAGATCTTAACAACATACGAATCACTTACATATCTATAGAAATAAACTGTTTGAGGTACAAAGAAATTATAATTGAAGGCTCAACAACTAAGAAATCTATTACAAAAGGAATGATCAATGTAACATCTTCACCACAACGAACAAACATAACATTACTGAGCTTTGCTCCAAAAGTTGTAATTAATGATCGGTTAGCAAAGACTCCCAGAAACGACAGAGTAACCAAAAGAACTACAATTGCAAATCTTTCTGGTGTTACCTCATTGTCCTCCAACAGGAGAAGATTAATATCTATAGGCCAAAATTGCACATCTGCACAAACTCCATCTCGTAGTCAACGTACTTGGTCCATAGGGGCCGGAACTGGTTCATTGCAATGTCAAGCCATGGCTTCATGTTTCCATTGTAATGAATGACAGCGGCACTGTTGATCTCATCCATGCTTATGCTTGGATTGTACCCAAGTCCGAGCACGTGCCATGATTTGTCAAGTGGCTTTGTTGTTGAGTAGAATGTGATCAAGCCTGGTGGCAGGGTTCCCAATTTCCATAAAGTCCGATTCTCATTCTAACCAGAAAAATCAACAAAAATCAGAATTTCCCACTCTCAAGACTCAATTCAAAGTAAAAGCAGCGTAACAGAGAGACAAAAATTGGAAGAGAGATCCTTACCAGGTTCTGCCAATAATGGTACTGTTCCGTGCACATCTCGTGCCTCCACGCATCAAGATCAAAGAAATTCATCCCATATGCCCAGGCACAAGCCTTGGGGTTGAACTTCTCTTTGATGAGAGGGTGAGAGAAATTCATATACTGGGCATAACGGTGAAACGACCCAAAGCAGGTTTCGACCGCCCCATTCACCTTCCCATCCATGTCAATCTTCCATAAGCCTGTTAAGTCCCTCTGCACCACCACATCGTCATCCAAGAACAAAATGCGATGCAGCTTTGGGAACATCTCTGGGAGATAAAACCGAAGGTGGTTCAACATCGACAAGTACTTAGGGTTCCTGAATTTCATATTATTCGCATCCTTAGTCGCATTCTCTGCCCGATTCTCAAAGTAGAACCTTTGCAAATTCGCCGACTCAAGCTGCCGAAGAACAGGCACATAGGAGGAATTCAAGAACTTATAATCCTCTACAGCATTCACCTCAACATGGGCACCACCTTCAGCCGGCCGCATCTTGAACCAAACCTTCATTGCGGCGAGATTCATCCTATCAGTGACAACATGGAAAACATGCTTCTGAGGCTCCTCTGCATTCTTAATCGCAGAATTCACCACCACCGATGCGGCAATCACATTGTCTGAGAAGATTGCATAGTGGTAAAGATTTGGGTCCTCAAATTCAGGCTTGGGCTCATCGTCCATATACTTCTCCGGATGGGCAATTCGCTCCTCAACAAGCCTCATTGCGAGACAATGCAAGCTCTTAGGGATCGATTTCGCAGCAATTAGGCTCGAAAAAGCGCCCTGCTTCTTCGCCTTTGTAAGCTGCTCGTTAACAGCAAAAATGGTGTCTTTGAGCTTCTGGATCTTGAGCTGGTTATCGAATGACTCCTTCGCCTCCGCGATCAATTGGCGAGCGACCTTAACCCTATCCTTCACCTCCTTCTCGAATTGCCGGAGCACATCCTCGTCGATCGCTCCCTCCGAATCGAACAAAGAAGCCCGATACGAAGGGCGAAAGGCTAGATCGGAGAAATTCCGAGTCAGATCTTCGAAGACTCGAAGCTGCTTGGAGTTCTCAAGCTTGAGCTTCCGAGCGTAAGCCGCGTAAGCATTGACAAGGGAAATATGGTCATTAGCCTGTTTATGGATCAGGTCGAGCCTTGTCTTCAACGGATCGGATTTCAGGGCTAGAAATGTCCGGTGTACATAGGCGTGCACCGGTTGGCCTGTAGACGGAAGGACCTGTTTGGAATTCAAGAACATTTAATTTCAAGAAAGGAAGAGAATGAAGATGGAGAGGTGTAAATAAGAAGGTACGGCTGATACTTACAGAATCATGATTGGTGGTGAAGAGAACTGAAAGAGTAGCGAGGAGAGAAGGGTGAACATAGCTGAGACGAAGATCCGGTACGAGAAGAAGTTCCGAAGCGTTCCTCCTCCTCCGGTGATCGATCGACCACCTCGGACTCCACCCGCCATGAATGAAGATCACTGTAGATCTGATTGTGAGAAGGACGGATCTTAGTTTCTGAGAGGCTCAGTCCGTTTTACTGTTTTAGAGTTTTGAGAAGAGGAGGAAGAGAAGTAGTGAATGTACTTTTGGAATCGAACTGTGAAACCAAACGATTTGTTGCCTTCTAACGGAATCCTGAATCCTGACCCGTTTAATCAATGTTGCTGTCTTTATAATGGGCCACAGATCAGCTTTAGCTGTAGTAACTAGTAACGAATGTTCCTGACCGTCTGATCAAAAGAGTAGTCGGTGCTTCTTTTATGGGACCCACTTAACTAAATCTTTGGTTCCGTACTTCCGTCTATTATATACGCGTTTTATATATTTAATTGATAAGCCGTTGTGTATCCTCGTCACAGACGGCTGGATGTTCGTTTCATTCTGTCTAGTAACACACTGTATATTGTCGGCACACATATTGAGTAAGGGAGGGGTACTTGGAACTGAAGGATAAATCCAGACCCGAAGCAAACCGGGTTATCTGGTCCGGGTGTTTGGTTACAGTTTCGTCCAAATCTAACCCAATTATTAATGGGTCCGAAATATGGAACTGAACAGGCCACGATACATTGACCAGTAAGTAGGAAAATGTCATCTCAGGCTTAACTGCGAAAAATAGACGTGCAGTTGAACTGTGGAACCTTGGATTCAAGGAGTAAAACTTATGTCACAGCATCTGTCACAATGTACAATACGAGCCGCGTGGTACACTCTTAGTGGACGTTGACCGTATGGTTGTTTGGCCAGTCCATCGGTGGACCGCTAAACAAAAATCAGCATGATTAATGATTTCTAAGCGATTTGATTGAAGTTGGGTGCAAAGATCTAAAGGTTATAAATCATTAATCAGGCTGATATTTGGTTTATAGGTTCACTGAGGGACTGGATGAACATCAATACAGTCAGTGTCCACTAAGAGTGCCGCGTGGCTCCTATTTTGCACTCTGACAGAAATTTTTTGAATCAGCAAAGCAGTGGCCAATCACATGGCACCACGACCTGCTTTTCAAAAAGCATTCTGAGTTTGTACGGACGCAACAGCAGGTCGTGGCGCCATGTGATTAGCTGCTGCTTCAAAAATTTTCTCAAGTTCTACTCGGATTCAAGAGAACATAGTCCATGGGGGCAATATTAATACCCAAATGACTGTTTTACATTTTGCAATCATTGCCACATGGACAGCGGATATTTTGAATCCAGCTTTCCATTATTAGGGCTGCAACTTGGATGGGTGGCGCCAGATAAAACTTTGATGATCGGGTCCTGTCATCGTCATCGAAGGAGATGACAGGCAGCACGTGGATTTGTACGGACTGACCACCTCGGCCTCACCACACACGTACCCAGGTGAGTACTTGAGTGCTTTTTGCCAAAACACTCACCTATGTACGTGGGTGGTGAGGCCGAGGTGGTCTGCCCTATAAAATCCACGTGCCTTGATCTGCTGCCCTGTCATCTCCTTCAATGACAGGGCCCTGTTATCGAAGTTTTATTCGGTTGCGCCAGGTTAGAGGGCAATCCGATTTTCAGACCAGCCAACCCGCTCGATTGGGTAGGTCAGGTTGGTACTGTGAAAGGCCTACAATAGAAAGAGAGAGAGAAATGGGAGTGTGTTTTTTTCCTTGGGAACACGGTGTAAAACTAATCTTTATCTCTAGAATAGGGATAATAGATTATGTGACTTTTAACTTATCATTAAAAATTCTGAACAAGCAAACAAAACAAACATTAGAATACAAGATAGCATTTGAATACAACCACAAATACACAAGGTGAAACATAAAAAAAAAAAGCCATAAAAATAAGAATGCACAAATATAGACCCTAAAAATCTAAGATCAAACAGAGAAAAATCGTCGTCATAAAAGTCAAATACCCTAATGTCAACTTTTGATGATCAGACAATTATAGATGAGGAATTACAAACCAGATAATTTTTTTGTCGATGACAGCTATGGGGGCAGACAAGCATTTAGTTTTGGGATCAAAATTTCTCAATGGATTTGACGATGGAAAGGTTAAATTTGAAGAGATCTAGCGACATTGGGGCTTCCATCTAGAACACAAGGATTTGCAACAATGCTTTGAGAGGGAATCTATTTCATTTGTAATCATGGAGATCATGGCGAGAGATGTACCAAACCCTCATCTTCCTTTCTTCTCTTCTTTGGGTGAAACGGGGAGGGAGAGGCTCCTTCATTTTCTTATTGTAAGGATTTCTACAGGAAGAGGTTGACCTGGAAAAAAACAGGAGAGGCTTATGAAATTTAAAAAGAAAAGTGGGGAGGGAGATTATGGCGAGAGATGTACCAAACCCTCATCTTCCTTTCTTCTCTTCTTGGGATGGAACAGGGAGAGAGATGCTCCTTCATTTTCTTCTTATGAGGATTTCAAAAGGAAGAGGTTGAGCCACAATTCTTCCTCTCCATTGTTGTTCTCTTCCCTTGGAGGCACTCTCGTCCTCCACCTCGTGGCTTACGTTTTGCTTAATCCAGTTATAATGTTTATTTTTTTTGTAATCAAGATTAGAATTATATAGAAGAAGCATAAAAAAAAGGTCCATTGTGGTGCACACCCCTATCTAGCAAGTAGGATTTAGCTAGCCAAAGATGGGGGATTTGATCCACAATTGAAAAGAAGTCTAGGTTAATTTTGGCATGTGGCTATTAAGTTAGCTACATAGTTCGACCCCATAGGGAGAAACCAAAAGAAATTTTAGCAAAATAACTAACAAGATGAAGAATGTCTGCACAATGCCATCCCGCGATCGAAGATTGCTTCTCGAGCTGCTCCACAAGGCATTTAGCATTGAATTCCATCACCAATTTTTGGATCTTATGCTCCTTTACGATTTGGATTCCCATCTTATTGCCTCAGCTGAGTAAAACTTCTGTCACAATCGGATTGCAAATCACACAAACACAGCCAATGAGTTCTCTGGCACGGACACCTAAAAAGCAAAAGCACATGGGTACGTTGCAAAAGCACTTGTGTACGTGCCGAGAACTCATTGGCTTGTGATTGTACTCTGCTCTCGACATACATCCTCCTACTGACAAGAATTTGTTAGTAGCACTTCTAATTATAAAGCCCAAACCTACTTCCTTTGACAAAGAATCCTAGATACCGTTAGTATTCATTTTTTCCCAAGTCGGGGAGGAGACTATATGGCGGACTTCTTGCTTGATGGAGGGTCACAATTAGAATCTTTATAGCAGATATCTAGGGGATTCCTTCTCTAGATTGGAAAATAAAATTGTTCTTGTGGTACCAAGTATAGGTTGTTCCATGCTGACTGAAATCATCCCCTTGCTTGTAGCTTATGATCATTTCTATGATCCACTTATAGAATTCTTCGTTTTGGAAATTTTGGCATCGGAGGGAGATGGGGAACAAACCAAACATTTGCATTATCCAAGCACTGAAAAAGCACATCGATGCTATCCTCCGTGGCATATCCACCTTTTGGGACATCTTGAATGGATATTCTTGATTCTCAAGAGTAGCAAACTCTTTGTATGCAAGATACCCTTCAAAAATTTCTAGAGGAACATCAGGGAACGCATCGATCGAAATCTTAATTTTTCAGACGGTGTTCCAAAATTTTTCAAGATAGTCAAGGTAGCCCACATGGTAGCTAATGGATTGAAGGGCATCATAAGTTGATTTTGAGGAGAATTTCCCTTTCTTGTCTGAATCCAAGAAAATTCTATCCTTTGAGAAGGTTTGACTAAGGGAAATATTAAGAATCTGGCTGGCCACTTTGAAGGAAAAGGTGGTTTGGATGAGATTGTGATTCCGAGTTCTGCTGGGTAGAATGAGCTCCTCCACACCCTCAATATGATAATCAGGAGCAAGGAATTTTGTGGTTTAAAATTTTCAAGATGCAGGGGTCCTTCCATATATTGATTTTCCTACCTTCTCCCATAAAACCAAATAAATTGTTCAATGAACTTGTTTTTGATGATACTCTTCCAGCACCATGGATCGTTAACTGATGCTCAAGAGTCCAAGAAGAAGAATTTGAGAAATGTTTATGTTTGAGGGAAGCAGGCAAGGGGAATCCAGAGAGGAAAGGATTTTCCACGCGTTTTTTTAAGAGAACAAGATTTATGTTATGGAACTTTTGGGGGCCCAAACCTCTTTTTACCTTCGGGGCACATATAGAGAAGGGAGAGAGAGGGTCCCTTTGCCTTAGGCTTATTGAGGGTCGAAAAAAAATCTGAGGGCGAGCCATCAAGAAAAATGGAGGAAGATAACTGGATTAAGCACTCTCTTGACAAAAAAAATTTTCATCTATTTGCTCTCATTTTTTGCTCCCGACCACTTTGATTTACAACCACATTCTATTTGCTGTCCATGACACTAGAGAAGAAGAAGAAGGTGAGCGGGTGAGGGGCAAGAAAATGGATTAGCCATGATTCGGCCGGACCGGAGGGAGAAGTGGAAATGAGGTTTTTTTTTTTTTTTTTTTTTTATTTAATTTTGTTTTAAAAGAAGTTGCTTTGAAAGGTTTGTAAGAAGAGAGTAAATATTTCCTTAGGTGGATCCACAAACCACAAAAAACAGCCTGATTGGTGATTTCTAGTCGTTAGATTCGAGTGCCCCAAATAATGCTCAAATCCTGTGGCTAAAAAAACCAACCCGTAAGACTCAGATCCAACAGCTAGAAATCACAAATCGGACTGATTTTTGGTATGTAGGTCCACCTACGGATGAACCAAACATTCATACAGTCAGTGGTCTCAAAGAATATGCCTCGTAGCTCATACAACGATATCGTTGAGGAAATATTTACTCAGTTGAAGCCGAGTAGAAGAGGGCTGATTTTTGTTCGAGCAAGGATCTCATAAATCGGGTCGATGTATGTAGTCATGGTGCATAGTGGTGTCCTTTTTTCCTTTATTAAAAGTACGTAAAATTACTTGCAAATCATTTTTAGTTTTAATTAAATTATTTATTAAAATTAGCTCTACACTTTTGCCCAATGACTGAAAGACACCACTATGCATCATGATTACAACCACCGTGTGATCATTAATCTTTTGATCTGTTTTCTTTTTTGTTAAAAGTGCCTCAAGCTTGGAAGAAGCGCGAGGACAATGTTACTCAATAAGAACTCTCCAAGGGGCTCCTATCGGTTCTTGAAGACGAGCGTCCCTTGTTAACAATTCAACATACGGCAAAAATAGATCACCCCTACAAAAAATCAGTCCATTCTGAAATTTCTAATCCCATCAAATGTTGGTTTCAATTTAACAGTAAAAATTAAACGGTCCATAATTCTTCAACTTGTAAACCCAGCTACGAATATCAGAATGATTTGTATTTTTGTGAGAGTGATCTCCTCATCATAGAAACCATTCCATTCCAAAAGTTCTAATTTATATATGGCTCTGGCTCCGAGGACCCCCTTGTTCTGTCCCCTCTCGGTGTTCTTGCGTTTGACTGTGGATTTCAAGAATCCAACGGTGATTGTTAGCACCCCAAAAAGTGAAAAAGTGATGCCAGCTCGGCACTGACAACCACCATTGGATTCTTGAAAACCATGGCCGAGCACACGAACATATGAGGGGTCAGAAAAAAGGGAGACCCTTGAGCCCGACCCTTTATATATTGGCCCCTGCCAATTTTTTAGTGTGAAATTTTGTGTCCCTCGATCCTGACCCATTGCTAATTATGCGAGTACCTCTATTGGATCACAACTCATTGCGTAGGTACCCATCGGCACTCTAAAACAAGTAAAATTTAGCATTACGAGAAGGAACAAGTGATGACCACAAACACACCGTCTCTAGTCAAAAAAAAAAAAAAAAAAGCTAGTCTGGTCATAATGGAACAGCTAGTGATCCACTTATCTAGGGAAGACTCCAAAGATCAAGTCCCGGTGACTGATCACTGATGATTTACCAGGTTTTGGTCCCCTCACGGACCTAAACCAAGCACAGCACATATCTTTGGTGCCTTGATCGTCTCCTCTTTATTACGATTATCGATTCATCTAGGTCAACAAGGGCTTGTAGTCAATCTAAGAGCCTCGTTAACATTTACAGCGACATCACAAGATCGTTAAATGCTCGTACTTTATATAAAAAAAACCTAGAAATACACAACGCGTTCTGTGCCTAAGTTCTTAGGTTTCTTGGCTTACAATTATTTCCTAATTCATCCATAAACCCTAGTTTTCGGGGAAAGTCATGGTCGTGGCTCGTGACACATGGCTCAATAAGATTATTGAAATGGATAGAAGCTTCTATCCACTGACTAAAACGTGGATTAATAAAATCAGTAGAATCAGTCAGGGAGGCCTGCGAGAGGCGGTTGTTTACCCTTTGGCTGACGTCAGCTAAGTTTCACAGTTAGTGTTGCCACTTCCGTTGAGTTACACGTGGCATCTGCGTATTGAAACTCAAATCTAATGTATTTTGCACAATATCGTTTTGTCAATGCGTGTGAGAGTTAAGGATGTAAATTGGCCAGGTCTGATCCTTGTTTTTGCTAAATTTTGAATCGGCCCAAGTCTGAAGCCTGAAACATGGTCTGATTCAACGAAAATTCAGGCCCATAATCTCTCATGGGCTGGCCCGTTTACACCCCTAGTGAGAGTTTAACATTCTTGAACAGAAATTAAAGGAATGGAATGAATATCTTCAGAGTAAATTTTGATTCTTCCAAACTAAGTACCAATGTATTTAATCATTGTAATAGTCAAGAGGATAAGGCAAGTGACAAATGTCATGTAGTGAGCGAGGAAAGGTACTCTACGAGACCCGCCTAAGCTAAGTCATCATTAGTCACTCATGTTTCATTTTTGTCAGACTTAGAGAACATAAGAGAGAGAGAGAGAGAGAGAGAGAGAGAGAGAGAGAGAGAGAGAGGTATTTATAGACTTGAATTTAAGAGACAAAATGATCAAAATACCCTCAACCCATGTGAAAGTAACTTGTTACTTATAACTATATTGATTGGTCACATGTGTTGGTTGCTCATTTATGTTGACGTCTCATGTTGACGCCTTATGTCAACGTTTCATGTCGACAAATGGATAATGTCGACGAGATGCCTTCGCAACTCTTTTGGACGTCAAGATTATGCTTACGAACTTATTTTTTGACCTCCAATCTTAGTATTTTAGGTGGCTCTAAATTTTCAATGTGACATCTAGATAAGCACACGCATATCGAAGCATCTACAATTAAAATTACATGGAGTGGATGAAGCAAATCTATTTTGAAAAAGAGGCAAAATGGGAGTGAAAAAATATTAATAATGCCCTAAAAGAAATGAAATGTGTGCTGGAAATAGTAAATCTTAAAATGAATTAGGGCTAAAGTCAAAGGAGAAAGTGTGTTCTTAAAATCTATGAACAACAAAGTCAAAGTTAAGAAGTTAGCAACACCTCCACTATCGAAATTCCAACTCTTGTCGATTTCTTGGCACTAGCATCTTGGATTTTCTTAGAATATGTGAAAGGGAATTGATTTCTTCCAAGTGGGATTTTTTACTTCTTCCAAAAGAAAGTTTCACATTTGCCCCTCTAACAAAAGTGTCTTTTGACTGTCTTTTTAAAAGTTAAATGAGAAGTGAAAAGGGCCTTTCTGTCAAAATGGCGTTGCATGCTAGCAGTCCTATGAAAAAACTAAAAACTAGCAACTAAGGTAAAGGTTCACTACAATGAGTGGTTAGGATTGTCCAATCGGTATGAAATCAAAAGTTATGGAAGACTCGACTCTAGAGTTGACTCACCAATGAACTGTCGATCTGATTGATGTACAGATGAGGCACATGTAAGATAGCATTGATGAGTCAAGAAACATCACGATTCATAATTTATTGATCACAACCTGAACCCGATGATCTCATCAAGTTCAAGCCTACCTCTGGACCCACAGTGGTTGCAATAACAAAGACAAGATAAACGGTTCTCAATGGTGATGTTCCCAAGGAAGAGATAGAGAGATAAAAATGGGTAAATGGGGTGGCGACATTTGACTTTTCCATTCAAACTTTCAGAGGTCATGGACGGATATGAAACTCTCTCTACTCTCTAGTCTCTACTCTCATTACTCCAGTGACTCACATTGCCCGTTTCTCTATAAACATTTATAGCATTTCCTTCATTTCTCCAGCTATCCGTTTCTTTAATGAGCTTCTCTTACCATTCTCCATCCCTCCTCAAATATATCTCCCCACCGCTCCCTCATCTCTCTATCACACTTTGCAGCAAAAAAAAAATGGCAAAGAAGATCTTCATCTTCTTCATTCTAGCTCTTCTACTACCCGCTAGAGCAGCAACCAGACCCATCTCAACCCCCGCCACCTCGCCGGAATCTGACCCACAAACACCGCCATCTACTAATTTTGTTGCACCATCATCAGTATGTTTTCTTCCTCTCTATCTCCTATATATGTCTCTTGAGATGTTGCACTCTTGTTCCTATTGATATTCTTTGGTTTGGTTAAATTTTAGGAGGAATCAAGCATCAATGGTGATGATCAATGCCATGGTTTGGAAGAGAAGAGCGAGGAGTGTGTGATGAGGAAGTCTATGGTTGATCATACGGACTATATTTACACTCAAGACATCAAGGAGGGACCATGATCTTAACATGAGATGCATTACAATATTATCTTGATTTGGTATTGGCTAGTCTTTTTGTGTATCTTGGCATTACTGTATTTCTTTTTCACTGATATTGGAATACAAAGTTGGGTGTTAAATTTGGGATTATAGAAATTGCATTGGGAACGTTTTTCTGGAGCTACAGTGGAAAATTTTTAGATGCCGTGGTGCGACATCCATAAGGGGTGTCATAGCCGGCCTTCAGGAAGCGCTACCTGTACATGTGAGGCATGGATATAAGCTGCACAGCTTGCACTACGACATCTAAAATTTTGTCATTCGATGACTCTTCTCAGTAGTGGTCAAGTTTTTTCTTCACAAGTGGCAGCTGAGGTGGTAGACCAAAAAAGGTTTAATACGTCAACATGGTCCCACGTGGCAAGAAGAGGCATGAAATAGACAAGGGAACTATATATCCACCTGACCAATCTAGAGGGTCGTTTATCAAATGGACGGTCTGGATTGGCTTCTTAAGCCCCATAGTACAATATAAAGATTTTGGAGTGTAGCTCCAGAAATCCTTTTGCCACTAATGCCTGTAGAAGATTGGGTTGGGAGCCAGTCAGTAGTTTGATCGCGACAACTGTCTGCTCAAAATCAGATGGTTGTGGGCACTTGACACAAAGTTATAGTTAAGAAAATTTTCTGTATTTGGTTGATTACACTGTAACAATATCTGCAAACCAAATCTTAGCATCACATTGAGGTGGATTTGGGGTCAATCCACCTGGGAATGGGACTCTGCCGTCCATTCTTATTTTTGTCATGAATCTATTCTCGACTCGTGTGTCCTACCCTCCAAAGGGCAGATACATGGCGGATTACCTGGGAATGGGAAGGAAGGGAAGAAACCCCTCCCCGCCAATTTACGTGTAATGGTCGTGATCTGGCATTTGATTCACCCATGAAGGAAGATAGACTGATAATAACCATAGGACCAATTGCATTTGGCAATCAGGAAATAGAAGTCAATGGAATGTATGTACACATGTTTGGCCCATCCCTAGGTGATAAATTAGTTCTATCTGTTAGGGTTAGAGTCTTTTCCATGGTTAATTTGTTTTTAGCTCGAGTAATATTTGACCAATGACAAAATGACACCACTATGCAACATCCATGCCTCTTGGACCATGTGATCATTACTATTTTAATAATGGAGTATGTAGGGGTAAAGGGTCGGGCTCAGGGGACTCCCATTTTTTCTGATCACTCGAGATGTTTTCGCACTCGGCCGTGGATTTCAAGAATCTAATGGTGGTTGTCAACACCAAGCTGGCATCAGTTTTTTCACTTTTTAACAACCACCGTTGGATTCGTGAAACCTATGGCTGAGCATGCGAACACCAAGAAGCTAGGGGTCAGAAAAAGGGGGTCCTTGTAGCCTGAGCTAGCAGGTGGTAAATTTACTTTTTTTTTGCACATTTCAATGTTGATGATGGACCATATTATGAGCCACGTGGCACATTCTTAGAGATAATTGATTGTATGGATGTTTGGCCCATATCTAGGTGGACCTATTTACCATAATTCGTCAAGATTAATAATTTCGATCCATTGGATTAGAGTCTTTTTCATGATTTATTTATAACCGTGAATTTCAAGCATTATATCCAAAAGTTAGGAATCACTAATCAGGCTGATTTTTGTTGATTATATCAATTATGGATGGGGCAAACATCTATACGGTCAGTGACCTGTAATAACATGCCACGCGGCGCTCACATTGTGGTATCTCGTCAACATAGATGATGGATGTCCTACATCAAATATTTTCTCTCGGGATTTTTCACGTGAAGCCATTAAAGCACAACCCCAACACAATAACAAACATCTATATAACAAAACAGGGAAGTTGTCTCCCCACTTATACCCCCCTCTTATATGTTTCAACAAAGAAGGGCCAAGATCTTATCTCCAAAATAGAAGGTGGATCTCAGCCACTCATACCCGATTTTGGCAAACACTTTGTTGGAGAGTGCTGTGGGCATGGGCCACCCACTATCTATATAACAAGTGATAGTAGTTGTCTTATACCCCATCTTATCTTATATAGCTTCAATAATGAGTGGCTGAGATTCCACTATGCTTCATATCAATGGCTGAGATTAACTCCCCCCTGATTTTAACAAACACTTTGTTGGAGAGTGCCGCGGGCATGGGCCACCCACTCATATAACAAAATAACTCAGTTGTATTCTTATCTTATCCTGCTTCATAAGATAAACAGTGGTTGAGATCAAATCCATCTAATGTGGACGGTTAGATTCAGCCACTCAATCCCCCTCATTTTATTCATTCACTCCCACTCATTTGACGTCAATTTATTTAAAATTTGAATTCAAAAATTAAATTTTAACACCGTTATATTTTGTTATTTCTATTATATTTTCATTTTTCCCTCTGTGCATTACAATCCATTATAACAATAGTTATAATGGAAAAAAGGTAACGCCCCAGTCTGTTATACCATTTGAGTGCCGAAAGCAACCAATTTTTGCAAACTCTTTTGTGGGAGAGTGCCGTGGGCACGGGCCATTTACTAGTTGTAATTAAAACACGCTTGACAAGGGCATTCTCCAAGCGTGCATGAACTTAGCGCATACTTGGTTGGGGGTATATGTGATAAAACGTACATGGAAAGAATTTCGACAGTGGTGATTGCATGAACTCGATCAATCCCTTGGAGTCATTCCATAAACTCAAGCAACAATAAATCATGGCCGTTGGATTACTAGTGCTTCAATATAAAAATTATAGTCGTTAGGAAAGCAGCATGGGCCGTTGGATTACTAAGCTATTGATCTTTTAGGATCCTTCGACTCCACCAGTGCTTTCTCATATCTAGTAGGAAAATCTTCAATTTTTTCTTTGGAAATTTGGTTTCCATAATATTCTTATGGCCTTCCCACTATACAGCTCTCTAAAAATGGTAGAGATAATAAAAAAAACATAAAATAAATAAAAATAAATATATAATCTTTTTTTTTAATATCTCCAAGACATCCATTAAGAAAATTCCATCTTCACATGAAAGAAAACTTCCATGTGTTCTCTCTTATAAATACCAAAGTCACGTACTCTCCTTTTCCATATCCTTCACTCTTGTGTCCTCTCCTCTAGTCTATTTTTCTCCCAAGTGTACAATGAAGGAGGTAAACTACTACCATTTCTTACCATCCAAAGCTGCTGAAGAGGGAAGAGAGCCGAAAATTTATAGCGAAAAGCTTCTAATAAAAAGTATGGAGCCCTACAAATACCCAATTACAAAAGTCCTTACAGCGAACGATGTTGATAAACTTGGTCTCATTAGTCTGGTTCAGGATAAAGAGCAAGTCACTGAACACCTTTTGCTGTATTTGACGGCAAATTATCAACAAGCAGTGAACAATATAGACCTTATACCCGTTAGTGTATGGGATTGGGACAATGGTGTCAAACATAAATTGTATTTTAATCAGTTGGAACCGAACGACAATTTCGTCCTATCGGGTCTCCAATGGCTCTCAGGATTGATACAAAAAATGTCTCTCAAGGAAGGAGAAACTATTGGGTTGTGCTGGGATGTAGTATCTTCATACTTGTACTTCTCAGTGATAAGTCGATCTTGAACCTTGAGGTTACTAAGGAAGGCCACCCTTAGGAGTAATTTTTTTTTTTTTGACTCCACTTGGTTTTAGGTTTTATTTAGCGAATTAGAATTACATCTCTTGCTGGTTTTGAAAGAGGAAACTCTTTCCTCATTCAATCATTTTGTAATGGTTGTGCTCTCATTATAATTTGATTATTTATCAATATATATGATATCCAGGTCCAAGAAGTTTGTAACCAACAGAAAAAAAAAAAAAAAAAAGAGGCCCTGCTACAACTACTACTATCAAGGAGGGGCCCAAAATGGTCATAAATAACATAAAAAGGCACTATAAAAAAATATAAAAAATTCGAAGAGCTGGAGAACCTTGCGGTTGAGTCTCGAACCATTGGATCCCAAGCAGGCGAGTGCCTCACCGTCAGGGCAGGCCTGCTCTACCTTAAGGCCATTAAGGCGGTCGCCTAAGGCCCCTCGGTGAAAGAAGGTTTCCAGCTCAGGTCCCACTAACTACATGCATGGACTTTTAGCCCACCCCTTGTTGGATATACAAACCAAAAATCAACCTGATTGCTTATCTCTAGCCATAGATTTTAGTACTTTTTAGGACATGATTCTACATGTTTTTTGGATAGTAAATCAAATGGCCAGAAATCATCAATCAAGCTTATTTTTAGTGTGTTTATCTACCAATAGGTGGGCTGAACATCCAAGCAGTCGTTGGTCCCAAAAAATGATTTATGTAGGACGACGACAGTACTCTGCATCGACTGCAATGAGAGTCCTTGTATCTAAATTTTTTCAGCATTTTTTGATTATCAAGAATAGTTTTTATATAAAGATTTTCAATAGTATTGAGAGTTTGATTTTTTAATTAATACCATATATATTAAATAATAAAAAGGCCTTATATAGAGTTTTCGCCTTAGGCCTCAACTCGTATCGAAACACCCTGTTCACCGTTGGATGTGAACTTCGTTGCTTGTGAATGAGGACTCATGGTTGCGCCATCTAAAATTTTATAGATGCCAACGAGCAAAACTGTTTTTGTTACTGTGGTCATTTTTGAACCCTTTTCTATGAATATCCATTTCTGTAGGAAAAAAAAACTGTGCTCCTACTCTACCTCCAAACTGCCACGTGGCAATTCTTTCTGGCCCACTGACCCATGAATGTTTGGCCCACGTCTTGGTGGACCTACACAAAAAATAGCCTGATGATGATTTCTAGCCATTTGATTTGAGCAATTTTTATGCAGCAATTTCTAGCCGTTGATTCAAGCATTTGTTGGGTATTCAGATCCTATGGATAGAAATCACCAATCAAGCTAAATTTTGGTGTGTATGTCCATCAAGAGTGTGTCAGGTGGAATTTGGTTGGATATGCATGGTACCCAAAAAACATGGTTAATCCGACGACTGGAATCACTCCTAAAAAAGTAGGAAAAATCTAATGGCCAGGGATAACCAGTCAGGAAAGTCTATGAATAGATGTATTATGGGTCCATATGCATTTGAATGCATGGAGGACCACGAAGCAGTTAATACTGGGACGTATAAACATTTTAAGGTTTAATTTTAAAATGCTATAGCTATTGCAGCTGCGGCTAGACCTTAATTTGCAAGGGTTTTCCGCAAACCGGTTACTAGAATCCTCGATGGCTGTTGTCACGAGAGTTCACCAGAAAAATATACCCTTACATAAGGAGGGAAGAGCTGAAGCTATAGTCGTCATTTAAGTCCAGTACACTTGACCAATATGAACCAGCATCCCTAGGTAGACCTACATACCAAAATTCATCCGGATTAGTAATTTCTATCAGTTGCATTAGAATATTTTCAGGGTTTATTATTAACCATATAAAACAATACACTCAGGTGTGTTGTTTTAGGGCACTTCCTTGACAAATATGAGGATGATTTCACAAATATGCATAATAACAAGGAAGGCCCTATGTGTCAACTTTTGTTATCAAATAGGACTCTTAAGATCAAAATAGCTATTGTTCTTGCACCAAATTGTCACCTATGCCCTACTTGGTTCACAGCAAAGTGAGTGCAATGCACTCACTTGCCACAATTTTAGGATTGCAAGTGATTGGTTGGAGGCGGCAAATGAACTGCCGTGCAAGTGGGTTCCAAGCCCTTGCAAACTCCTTAACAAAATAGATGCAAGGAGATGCAGCCCAAAAACTGATGCAAATGGGTGCATTATATTAGCTCAACATTTTTTCTTCTGAAAAATATTAATAATAATAATAACTATGATTTTTTTTATTATTATCTTTCTAATTTTATTTATTATTTATTATTTATATTTTTTTGATATAGTTGGTCTGGCCGCCTAACCCCAAGCTTTCCCATCCAAATAACAATAATAAAAACAACATGATAACAATAATAATTTTATTGTGTTTTATTTTTGTTTTATAAAATCAAGAAATAAAATAATCCATTGCATTCTTTTGCAATGCACTACCAACCAATAGTTAGACTTTGTTTGCATCTATTAACAGAGTGTGAACCAAACAGTTGTAAGTGACTTGCATTGTAAGTGATTGCAACGCAAGTCGCTACATTTGCGCTACAGTGCAAATGCGGTGAGTTGCATTGGAGTCACTTACCATGGTTTTTTGGGCTGCACATGCTTGCATCCATTTTCTTAAAGAGTCTGCAAGCGCTTGGCAACCACTTGCAAAAAAACTCATTTGTACGCCCCCCAACCAATCAGGTATAATCCCAAAACCATGGCAAGTGGGTGCATTGCGTCCGATTTGCATTGAACCAAGCAGGGCCCTTGGTTTGCTGTACTTGAGTGCATTTTGCACTCTATTGCAAATGGGCTGCCAAGCAAGGCCGGAGAAAGATATGGATTGAGACTGACTCAAAGGATATGCTGCCATTGCCTTTGGGATGTGCAAGATCCCATGGCAAGTGAGATCCCAATGGGAAGCGGCAATTAAATTCATTACCTATTGCTTAATTACAACAACTTGGAGGGAAGCAAACTTTTCTTCTGATACCATGGCTAACCATGGAGCTATTTTAGCTGAAGATTCTTATGAGTTTTTTTTGTAGATCAAGAGACCTCCGTTACTTTCTAAGATAGAGGATCCTCATTCAAAATACTATAGAATTGATTGACTTTTTTGTTTTTGCCTTGGGTTCGGGGTCTCTTTCCTATGGGGTGCCAACATATTTGGGATGCCCTAGGATTTAATGTTTTGCCCTTGTGCGCTTCGTATAGTTCTCTTTTTCCTTCGATACAACCTTTATTTGTAATCACTTGCAATGCAAGTCACTTACAACTGTTTGGTTCACACCTTGTAAATAGGTGCAAATGAAATTTAGGTGATTAATATTTTATTGAAAACACCTGCATATGACTTTATTCATCATTAATCAAGTTAAAATGAACAATATCATAGAACACAATTAATGAAGCTAATTTTTGATATGTAGCATGATTGGTTGGGTAGCTTAATTCTTTATAATTAGTATTTTAATAACATGGTTTTTGACCGTTGAATTTGAGCCCTTTTTTATGTTAAAATATAACCGTTATAAATCACCGATCAAGCTGATCTTTGGTATATATGTGGGTCCACCAAGAGGTGGTCCAAAGATCCATAAGGTCAATAGGCCCTAAAATAAGCTCCAAATAACATTTTTGGGAGGGGGAGACTTCAATTTTTGAAGTTCCCCACGGCCAGCATATATTTAGTCAGGGAAAAATTGTATACTCCTCACCATGGTTTAAAAAACGACTGTTATAACGAAAATAACGGCACTTATAATGGATTCGGACCTCCCCCATTACGCTATGTACCGGTAAATCGCCGGAAAAATAATGGCCGTTATTTTAGTTATAACAGCTGTTATTTTGTGGAAAAAGTGTGAAAAATGGCCGTTATTTTTCTGTTATATTCCGTTATTTTGGTGTTTAAATTTGAAATTTCAAAATTTGAATTTCAGAGCCATTTTTCCATTTTTTTTTTCCGTTATTCCATTTTTTGCCCGAGTGTTACAATTCGTAACGGCCGCTATAACGGAAAATATGGTAACGCCTCCAGTCCGTTATACCGTTATAACGGCCCCCCAGTTTTTATACCGTTATAACGGCCCCTTTTAAACCTTGCTCCTAAAAAAAACTGATATTGAAGGTTCCACACGACCAAATTGTCCACAACAGCCCTCCACATGGCACTAATAGGCTGGGGTGTAGAGAAGAGCTTTAGACAGCATGTCAAGAGACTTTCTACGGAGAAAAATTGCACAGCTAAAAAACAACAATAAAAACCAAGAAAAATTTGTCACTAGTAAAATTGATCTATAAAAATAATAATAAAACTAAATAATAACGACACACGATATTTAAAAAAAAAATAATAATAATAATAATTTAGAAATATCTTAATCCACGACCCTATCTCAAATTACGACAATTGCAAGTATGCCATCGTCTTCCCTTTCCCGTCGACGATCCTCGTTCTTCAACTCAATCTTTACGAACTCGCCTTCCCTTCCCATAGTTCAGACTTGTACACCATCCTACTGCACTAAAATGTCATGGACTGGTGCAGTTATCTCGCTTACCTTCGCTGGTAAGCTCTTACAAATTTTTTTTTATTTATAATAATTTCAATGGAATAAGAATTTTTGAATTCCAATAGCCAGAGCTCTCATGAGTCCAATTCTGCAGGAATTGTTTTATTTATTGCAGTCGTCAGGTGATTAGCTCTCTCATGAGTCCAATTCTGCAGGAATTGCTTTATTTATTGTAGTCATCAAGTGCTTAGCTTTGAGCTGCCCGGAAGAAGAAACAGAAAATCATCAAGAACAAAGTGCTCGTGACTCGTTACCAAGGCCGCAGCAGGAGTTGGTGGTCCATGGGGTCGATCATCCGGCCCGAAGAATTCATACCGTCGTTCCATTGCCGGAGGTGCCATGGAAGTTCGATGTCGCAACAGTGGATCATCAGGCCCAAATGTTGCTACCGGAGGTGGAGTTCAATGCGGTAACAATAGAGAGGTTTCTCAGCGACATGGCAAGAGAAAAACCGATCCGGTTTTCACCTAAGCAACTAGAAGGCTTCAGTTCCAATTACTCTAGGAAATTGGGTTCAGGTGGCTTCGGAGTAGTCTACAAAGGAGAGTTTCCGAATGGAGTTCAAGTGGCTGTTAAGGTACTCAACAACAGTGCGGGTGAGGGAGTAAAGGAGCAATTCATGGCAGAAGTGGGCACAATTGGCAGAACTTACCATAAGAATCTTGTCAGACTCTATGGATTTTGCTTTGATGCCGAGATGAAAGCACTAGTCTATGAATACATGGAGAATGGATCCCTCGACGCGATTTTGTTTGGCAAGAACCACAGTATTGAGTGGGAGAAATTGTACGAGATTGGAATCGGGACGGCAAAGGGACTTGCGTATTTGCATGAGGAATGCCAACAGAGAATAATTCACTATGACATAAAACCTGGTAACGTTCTTCTCGACTCGAATTTCTCTCCAAAGGTCGCAGATTTCGGGTTGGCTAAGCTTTGTAATAGGGAGAACTCTCATGTCACGATGACTGGAGGTAGGGGGACCCCTGGTTATGCTGCACCAGAGCTGTGGATGCCATTTCCAGTAACTTATAAATGCGACGTATACAGCTTCGGTATGATGTTGTTCGAAATATTGGGGAAGAGGAAGAATCTGAACATCAATATGAGCGAGAGCCAACAATGGTTTCCAAGACAGGTTTGGGAGAAGTTTGAGAAGGGAGAATTAGAAGAGCTTATGGTGGACTGCAGCATTGAAGAGAAGGACAGAGAGAAGGCAAAGATAATGTGTATGGTTGCTCTATGGTGTGCTCAATATTTGCCTGAGGCAAGACCTTCCATGAGCAGTGTGGTGAGGATTCTTGAGGGAGGAGCAGAAGTTATGACGCCCCCGAACCCGTTCAAGCATTTGATCTCTTCGAGTGTAGATTTAGCTGTGTGCATGGAAATCAGTGGAGATTCAACAAGAACTGGAGGAACCTTTGAGACTAGTTACAAAGCTTCCACCCTAGTACTGAAAAAGTATGAGATAGAAATGGCAAGTTCATCCTGAAGACTGTACAGTACCATTGCATATATCACTGCTCTATTTAATTAATTAGTATGTCCTTAAAACTTCTCAAGTAATAATTTGGATCAGAATTTATGAACAGGCATCAATATAATGGTGGAATTCTCTGTGAATGTCTCGTTTTGTTTCTAAATTTTATATATGGTCTCTTTTATGTAAGCGGAGTTGATTGCAATGCACGAGTCACGACAGATAGGGCCCAAGTTCCTCCAATCTTCGGAAAGAAAGCAACCTAGCTAGCTAGTTCTCATTAGTGTGCAGTGTTCTACAGAAAATAAAAACATAAATGATTTAGAAAAAGAAGAGACGCCGGCCAAGATTGACTAGCAATCCAGCACATAATATTAATAAGCAGACCAACAATAGCATATCCAACAGCATATTCAATACTTTATTTTTTTTGTAAACATCATATTCAATACTTAAAAACAGTGTTACTGTCCCATTGAATTTGAGTGCATACCCCGTATAGTAGAGCATAGCCTGGTTTGGTTATTAGTTGCTCTCCTTTTACACTCTTTTTCAGCTGTATAGCTTCTTGAGGGGTCAGGCATGCACCCCCCTGAACCCAATTTAGTGCATACAAGAATTGGTTAAAAGTTGCACACTTAAATTTTGATCCACATTTGATAGGGTTAGAAGTTTTAGAAAGGGCTAATATTTTGCGACGGTGTTCTCTATGTTTAAGATATCATCCTCACCGTAGATCAGCCTTTAACTCATCTCCATGTGGGCCCCATGACAAGTTGTCATATTATCCCAACTCAACTCACAAAAATATCAGCTATTTTTAAAGCCTGCAGTAATCCTAAAGTGGACTTAACCTTAACGGTGAAAAATATTTTAAATTATTATATTTACATGTTTTACTTTCCTCCGTAATTTTTTTCCTACACTTTGAGGAAAAATCTATCTTCCTAAACCCATTTTGAAAAAAATTATTTTATTATACATTTAAGTCTATTTTATACGCGAATTTACTATATAACTGGGCTCTCTACAAGGCACTAATAGGCTGGTGTGGAGAGAAGAGGTTTGGACCAAGGTTTAAAGGAGGCCGTTTTAACGGTTAAACGGACTGGGGGCGTTATCGTTTAAACGGCCGTTAAAACGGATTGAAACGACCAGGGGCAGAAATGGAAAAAAACAGAATTAAACGGATTTTAACGGTTTTAACGGAAAAAATGCTACTGAAATTCAAAATTTGAAATTTGAAAAAAAAAAATGGAATTTAACGGATTTAACGGCCATTTTTTTCACAAAATTTTTCAGAATTAAACGGCTGTTTAAACGATTTTAACTGCCGTTAAAACAAAAAAACGGCCATTTTTTTCAAAATCGTTAAAACGTGTTTAAACGAAAACGGGCCTGGGGCGTTACCGTTTAAACGGCTGTTTTTAAAACCGTGGTTTGGACTTTCTTCCAGCATTTTTGTGTGGAAAAGGCAACAAATATAAGCTTTTCTAAACATTATACAAATAAAATCTATACTAAAACACAGAGAGACCTCTCTGTTTGGCGTTGACGAATGCCACGTGGCCCACTGGAATCCACAACGTGGTCTAGTAAAAAACTTGTAACTCATGTAGTCGACTAAGCCTGGTGTGGCCCATTGATTAGCTTTTACAATTATCCATTACTTGTCAATTTTTTTTTTTTTAAATTTTACATTTGAATAGTAAAATATGATATTAATTAAAACTTTTAACTCTTTGTATAGTTGAAAATCTTATTTAACTATTCACGATAATAAAAAACAAATGAAAAATTAAAATGAAGAGGACTCCCGTATACATAAAAAAATCAGCTCGATTGACGGTTTAATGCTAGCCATTGGATTTATTACGACCCAAAAAGCATGTTCGAATCCAACGGCTAGAATCAATCCTAAAAAGTACTAAAATCTATAGCTAAACATCCATGCATGTGGTTAGTGGGATGGGGAGTGGGGGCCTTCTCTCACATGGGGCCTTTGGACCTCCTTATGGGCCTTGTGTTAGAGACGGCACTGAGTACAAGTAGATATATACCGAGGCGAACATCTACTGCAACAACCCACCATGCGGGCACGAGCTACTAATCTGTTTGAAACCCACTCGAGCCATGACGCCACAGTTTCAAAGTTTGCTAGTAGACCCACTAATGACAAGATGGTCAATAGAATTAAGTGAATGGTGCAAAGTGGCTTCTTACCATAATCTCCATATTTAACAATTTCTTATCGAAGATCCTCGTTCTTCATCTCCATCTTTACGAATCCGTCTTCCCTTCCCATTTTTCAGACTTGTACATCCTCATACTTCACTAAAATGTCAACCATCTTGGTTGGTACTGCCGACTCCAAAGAAACGTCTTCGACTGGTCTAATTATCTCGCTTACCTTCGCTGGTAAACTCTTACAATTTTTTTTGTAATAATTTCAATGGAATAGGAAATTTTGAATTCCAAAAGGCCAAAGCTCTTATGAGTCCAATTCTGCAGGGATTATAATACTTGTTGGAATCGTCAGGTGCTACGCTACGAACGGCAAAGAACCAACAGCAAATCATGATCTAGCACAAACTGTTGACGACTCGTTTCCAAGATTGCAACTGGAGTTGGCGGTCCATGACGCAACAGTGGATCATCAGGCCCCAAGAGTTCATAGTTTCCTTTCATTGCCAGAGGTGCCACGGAAGTTCGATGTGGCAACAATGGATCATCATGCCCAAAGCATCGATGATTCAGTTTCATTGCCGAAGGTGCTGCGGATGTTCGATATGGCAATAGTGGATCCTCATGACCGAAGACATCACAACACTGTCCCATCACCAATGCTGCTACAGGAGGAGGAGGTCAATGCGGTAACAGTGGAGAGGTTTCTCAGTGACATGGCGAGAGAAAAACCGATTCGATTTTCACCTAAGCAACTAGAAGGCTTCAGTTCCAATTACTCAAGGAAATTGGGATCAGGTGGTTTCGGAGTAGTCTACAAAGGAGAGTTTCCGAATGGAGTGCAAGTGGCTGTTAAGGTACTCAATAACAGTGCGGGTGAAGGAGTAAAGGAGCAATTCATGGCAGAAGTGAGCATAATTGGCAGAACTTACCATAAGAATCTTGTCAGACTCTATGGATTTTGCTTTGATGCCAAGGTGAAAGCTCTAGTCTATGAATACATGGAGAATGGATCCCTCGATGCAATTTTGTTTAGCAAGAACCACAGTATTGAGTGGGAGAAATTGTACGAGATTGGAATCGGAACGGCAAAGGGACTTGCCTATTTGCATGAGGAATGCCAACAGAGGATTATTCACTATGACATAAAACCTGGTAACGTTCTTCTCGACTCGAATTTCTCTCCGAAGCTCGCAGATTTTGGATTGGCTAAGCTTTGTAATAGGGAGAACTCTCATGTCACGATGACTGGAGGTAGGGGGACCCCTGGTTATGCGGCACCAGAGCTATGGATGCCATTTCCAGTAACTTATAAATGCGACGTATACAGCTTCGGTATGATGTTGTTCGAAATATTGGGGAAGAGGAAGAATCTGAACATCACTATGAGCGAGAGCCAACAATGGTTTCCAAGACAGGTTTGGGAGAAGTTTGAGAAGGGAGAATTAGAAGAGCTTATGGTGGACTGCAACATCGAAGAGAAGGACAGAGAGAAGGCAAAGATAATGTGTATGGTTGCTCTATGGTGTGCTCAATACTTGCCTGAGGCAAGACCTTCCATGAGCAGTGTGGTGAAGATTCTTGAGGGAGGAGCAGAAGTTATGACGCCCCCGAACCCCTTCAAGCATTTGATCTCTTCGAGTGTAGATTTAGCTGTGTGCATGGAAATCAGTGGAGATTCAACAAGAACTGGAGGAAACTTTGAGGCCAATAACAAAGATTCCACCCTAGTAATGAAAAAGTATGAGATAGAAATGGCAAGTTCATCCTGAAGACTGTAGAGTACCATTGCATAAATCACTGCTCTATTTAATTAATTTGTATGTCCTTAAAACTTCTCAAGTAACAATTTGGATCAGAATTTATGAACAGGCATCAATGGTGGAATTCTCTGTGAATTTATCGTTTGGTTTCTAAATTTTATGGTCTCTTCTATGTAAGCGGAGTTGATTGCAATGCAAGACATGTAGAGCCCAAGTTCCTCCAATCTTTGGAAAGAACACAACCTAGCTAGTTCTCGTTAGTGTGCAGTGTTCTACAGAAAATAAAAATAAATTCTACAGCTGTGCCAAAGCTAATGAAAGAAATCTTCTCTTAGAGGACCCACAAATATTATTAATTGCTTCAAAATAATCAAAAGAAATTATACAAAAGGGACATAAATGATTTAGAAGTAGAAGAGATGCCGGCCAAGCTTGATCAGCAATCCAACACAATTTTAATAAGCAGACCAACAATAGCATATCCAATAGCATATTCAATATTGAAAACAGTGTTACTGTCCCATTTGAAGTGCATACAAGAATTGGTTAAAAGGTGCACACTTCAATTTTGATCCACATTTGATAGGGTTAGAAGTTTTAGAAAGGGCTAATATTTTGTGACGGTGTTCTCTATGTTTAAGATATCATCATCACCAAAAATCAGCCTTTAACTCATCTCCATGTGGGCCCCATGCCAAATTGCCATATTATCCCAACTCAACTCACAACAGAGATCAACCTCACAAAATATGCTCTTTTTAAAACCTTTAATCCTATCAAAGTGGACTTAAACTTAGCGGTGAAAAATAGTTTCCAAAATTTTCAATTCTGCCCACTTATGCTTCTATGGTTGTTTTAAATTATTATATTTACATGTTTTACTTTCCTCCTTAATTTTTTTGATGTATTCTTATTGTATTAAATCCATGTTTTTAAGATATTTTGCAGAAGTATGCATGCTACTATAGAGATTTTTGCATCATCGACTGATTTCTTTTGCATGTGTTCATTCATGTATATTTTTATATATATATTATTAGTTATTAATATTGTTGGGTTGTAGATACATGGGCTCATGGATCTTTTTAGGGTTCAATTGCTTATGAGCTTCGACCCCGTAGATGTTATTTTGAATCCTGAAAGCATGCAAAAAGAGCAACCGGCCGGGATATGTAGGCTCCATGGTGAAAGACCTGAAACATCATTGGATCCATAACATGACCTGCTATTTAAGCAAGTTTCGTGTTGCCTAGTTATGCATGCTCCACTGTATATATTTTATTGCTCATCGGGGATTTTAGAGTTTTTTGGTGGATCTAGTTATTTATTATCTTATTGCATTTATTATTTTATGATTTGCTACATTGGTTTTATCTAGGTTAACCATTCATCTCCATAGAAGTATGGGTGGTGGAGCGAGCCTACTGAGCTTCATAGCTCATTCTTATTAACAATGTTTAGATGTACCGGATCATGTCTGTAGCTTTAATTGATTGGAGCCAAAGATATTTGCTTTATTCTTGCTTATTTGGTTTTCTAGAAACTTGTATAGGATTTACACGTTTTCTTGTTATTTAAATTGCTAGAGCAAGAATAAGTTTTAAATTTATTTAAGTTGATGTAATTGAACAAAGATCAAACTTATTTGAATAAAGTTCAAGTTTAGTTATAGCATGTGTTGAATTTATGCACTTTTCTTCAAATTTCTGTTCGATTCTATTGTATATCCTTTACTGTTTTAGGCATAACTTGGGTTGTGGACACTTTTTGAGTTATTCTAAAGCCCATATAATTTTCCTAACTCAAAGGGACATCTTCTTTTCAATTTTTAGCTTAAAATTTTCACCACAAAATCTATGCTGGCTATGTGAAGTTTTTGTTAATAAATAGGCTTTTTACTTTTTCTGTCGAAAACCCTGTTGTCATTCTTTTTTGGAGAAATATGTTGGGTTTTAGATTTTGGCCAAAATGTGAAACTTTTGTATTTTTAAGTTGGCTTTCATTTTAAATTGGAATCACCTTTTTGAGAGATGGAATTTTTACCTAAAACTATTTTTTTTGTAAAAAATTATGTAGATTTCAGTGGTATGTCTTTGAGTCTATTTTCCTCTTTATTTTTCATTTGTGGGACACCTGAGATCTCCATGGGAGATATCCATCCCTTTCTCTCAACTTTCCCTATTAGAGTCATGGGCCCCAATACAATTTTTCTATAGAGAGTTATGGCCTCGACCATGCAAGGGTGTCGAACTAGGTTTTAAAATTCAAAAACTTATTTACCTAGACTTGGACAAAGTTTTTGGAAAAATCTATCTTCTAACCCATTTAAAATAATTATTTTACTACGTATATTTAAGTTTATTTTATAATGATAGGTGGTAGGTTTTCTAACTCTATAAGATGAATTCTCTAGAAAATCAACAAGATAGACTTGTTGTGCAGATTTTTTGGATTTTGTCAAACAACCTAGTTTTCATTAAAAGTTTTGTTTTTTGATTTAGTTCACGTTTCTCTTTCTAATTCTTGAAGTAGATCGGATGGTGGTTGTCATGGGATTGATGTGATATATGTTGACTTATTTAGACTTGTGTGAGAACATACATAGACACATAATCACTAGCTAGCTTAGTTATAAGGTCGACCCACACCTTAGCCTTGGGTTTCAAGGTTGACCCATGGATTATGGGTCGGGTTGTGGATCTCAAGTTTGGGCATCACATTAGTAATGCCTTGTCCTCTTGAAAATTCTTTAATATTAATCCATAGGATGTTAACCTAGCAGGGGAGTGAATAGGTTATTTAAAATTTTACTCTAATAATTAACCTAATCAAATTATTAATGGTCTTGGTTCAGGTCACTAAATCGCACGCATACAAGCCTAGTATGATTGATTTTATTATATCGATTGATCTAACCGACTCAGTTCAAATATATCAGAGGTATATATATTCAAGAGTATTTCGTTTATTAATCTCACAAGCGAAACAAATCGAATCACATATATGATTTTTACGAGGAAACTCACAAGGGGAAAAACCTCAAGACCACGTCCAAATATGAAATGATCAATTATACAAAATTATTGAATACAGAATGAAGTTACTCACGCACAACATTACTCACAACTTTCAACTCGAATCCCTTAATTTTATTGCCATTGTTTTTTGTGCATTCTCGTGCTACACAGAAGTCCACTAGCCTCATTGCACGATCACAATTTCACGATTTTTAGTTCAGTCCAACTTTGAACCTGCTAGACAATCAGTCTAGCCCTGTTCTCCTCCAACAATTTGGTTCGTCCTTGAATTGCACCGATTCGATCTCTTCCATAATCACACACTCAAAAGAATATAATAAATAAAAACAAGATGGTTTCTAGGTCATACTAAGTACAAAAGATGAATCAATGATGCCCTTAGGAGATCAGGCTTGGTGAATGAATTTCATCAAGAGAGCAAAACTCAAGCTTGGATCATTAATGAAAACTCTTGGATATCTAGGGTTTCTTTGGAGCTTCTTGGGGCTTTGAATAGCTTGGGAGTGATTAGGCTTTCACCTAAAATCAATATATATATAGTAAACCCTTACAAAATAAGAAGTGTTTGAGCCAAGATAGGAATATATAACATAATAAACTTTCAAACTTCTTGCTCGCGCAGTCCGATGGATTGGGCACAATGTTTAATTGATTAGGTTTATTCGATCGATCGATCGATCCTTGAGTCCGATCAATTAGAGAGCCCAAAAAATGGTCTCCGGTTGATATGGGCAGAGATTTAATTTGAATTTCATCATTTTGTCTCCGATCGAACCAAAAATGGTTTTCAAGCGATTGGAGTCAAAACTGTTCTAATGAAATTTTATATAACTCTGATCAATTGGGTCTAGAGTCCGATCGATCGGATATGTTAGAACTTGCACGTACAATGCAATATTGTTTTTTATATCAAACTCAACCATAGGTCCAAGCTAGTACACTTAGAAAAAGATTAATTAAAGTTTATCATCTAGATTCTAAGGTCTTTAAGTCACTAATTACCAACCTAATTATGTGATCTGACGAAGCTTTCAATCTTCAAATGAATCTTTCTTTCTTCTGATAGTCTTTAGGCAGTTCTTGAGTGACGAAATCGCACCAACACATGACTACCCACACACTCGGATGGATACTCATACATGTTTTGTCGTACAAAATTTTGCCAAAAAAAAGAATTTAGTCCTTACACCTCTTTCTTGTCTATATGAGCTATCTCTTCAAGACTATTTTTTTATATTACGGTCCATCCTCCTAAGATTCTCATGATTCCAACTGATAATCTTTTCTTTTAAGACTTAAGTTTCTCGTGGAATACATATCCACCCTGCCCTCAACATGAAGCCTATACAACATGAGGTTCCGTGAAAAATGATGGCCAAGTGGGACTCCATTAAAGGTAAATTTTCGAGAATTCATCCTACCACCTCTTGGAGAGAAGTCAATTTTAGTGCCCATGCTTGCGCAAACAAAGGAGCTGACCTTCAATGTGATACTAGTTCTTGGTGGGATGGGCGTCCTCCTTTTCTCTCGTCTATGGAGGACCCCTCTAGTTTCTTTTTTTTTTTTCTTTTTCCCCCATCTTTGTAATATCCTCTTTTCCTTCTAATATCATCTCACTTAGCAAAAAAAAAAAAGATCCCACAATATAGACACATCATGTAACTCTACCAAATTTTTTGCTTGAAGATCCCTATTTGTCAGCCCATAAATGCCAAAACTGATCAACTAAAAGCTATCCTCCACTGAAACATGATAAATGAAGATAGAAAAGGCCTCTACTAACTCCTTTTTTATTTTTTTTGATAAGCTTTCTCTATCAACTCCTCTGTTACCTTAGTAACCTTATTATCCCATGGGATAACCACTAGCGGCTCATAAAGCACCCAAAGCAAAGAGAGAGAGCCGCCCCTCCATAGTCTTTTTATCCCATATATTGTAATAATTCGATTATTGTTCATAACTTCTAATTTTGTTTCCCCCACTATAGGATGTTGATGATTCCAAATTAAAGTTGCTTTTACCTATTCTTCAATTACTACTTTATTATAATTACCAAATCTGATGTACTACATGGTACAGAATACATTCTAAAAAATAATATTGCAATAATATTAAAACCTTTTAATGATCTTGAAATAACGGATAATGGCCATTATAACAACGCTAATGAAAAAGAATTGCTGTTGTATTAGTGTGCTGTGTAAATATGGTCATATTATTTTGAGATGGCTTATCTTGACACATCATTTGACAGGCCTATGTAGAGCCGACACGGAGGTGAGGATAATCTCCTCACCATGGAGATCATCCCTGCGAAGAATAATCCATATTTTGACATTTTTAGCCCTATCATGAAAAGTAGATTATAAGTTGAAAATTTCTTGAATTTACATTTCATTGTTAACTTTAAGTGCACTTTTGATAGGGTTAAAAGTTTCAGGGTGAGCTGGCTTTTTATGAATCCCATCAAGGCATGTCAAATAACCTGACCCTTTAAATATATAATGTAAAGGTGTATGAAGTATGGTCCTAGATCATTCATTGTAAACCATGGGGGGTTACAAAACAAGATATATAGGATTCAGTTTCCTTCCCATTTTAGAAGGCTCCAGCTATTGTTACAATACAAGATATATATTATTCAATTTCCTTCCCATTTTGGAAGTTTCCAACTGCTTGACCAGTCCAGAATACAAGTCTAGAACTCTGGATGAGCTAGCGTTTCGGCCCAACAGGCTTATAAATTTTTCTGTTGAAATTAAAAAAAAGTGCAATACACAAAAGGATATGGGTGTCCACACGACCAAGCTAGAGAGAGAGTCTTCTATTTGATGTATAGTCTAAATTGACGACGCCAGCCCTCCACATGGCACTAATAGGCTGGGGGGTATAGAGAAGAGGTTTGGACAGCATGTCAAGAGAAGCTTTCCATCCTTTTCAGAAAGCAAAATTATAGTGATTGGATGATTTTTTTTAACATGATTCTAACCGTTGGATTCAAGAGAAGCTTTCCATACTTTTTTGAACATGATTCTAACCGTTGGATTCAAGGGTATAGTAAATCCAATAGCTAGAAATCATCAATCAAGCTGATTTTTAGATGGGATGCCTCGTGAAGTGAATGGACCATAGACAAAAAAATATAGTGATTGGATGATTTTTTTTTATAAGTATAAATTTATTAAAAACAAGGTCAAACAAAGCAATATAAAACACCAAAAAAGTGGTTGAGAAAACCACCTTAAAGGCTGGAAAAGATAAAATCAGCAAAAAAATACAAAAACAAAAAGCTAGTCGCCCTCTAAATCAAAGACCCTTAAGAGAGAGAGAATCTTCTATTTGATGTATAGTCTAAATCGACGACGCCAGCCCTCCACATGGCACTAATAGGCATGGGGGTGTAGAGAAGAGGTTTGGACAGCATGTCAAGAGAAGTTTTCCATCCTTTTCAGAAAGCAAAATTATATATTTGTCTCGGGTATTCGGAATCTTTCTATGGGGAAATTTTTGCATTACCAAGAAAAATTTTGCATAACCAAGAAAAATTTGTCACTAGTAAAATTTCTATAAAAACTACATAATAAGGACAAAGAATGACATCGTCTTCACCGCCAATCCCTCTCATGTTAGACTTTCTTCGGGCATTTTGTGTGGAAAAGACAACAAATATAAGCTTTTCTATCTAAACAATACAAATAAAATAGAAGTCTCTTTGTGCGTTGATGAGTGCCACGTGGCCCACGGGAATCCACCACATGGTCTGGATAAAAACTTATAACTCACGTAGTCGACTAAGCCTGGCGTGGTCCATTGATTAGCTGTTACAATTATCCATTACTTGTGAACAAATTTTTTTTTTTTTTTTTTTTTTAATTTTACATTTGGATAGTAAAATTAGTTAAGGCAGATTGAAACCATGGATTACGTGTCGGCTAATGGGGGGGGGGGGTTGTGAAACTAGTACAAGTAGATATATACCGAGACGAACATGTATGGTTAATAGAGCCACTAATGACAAAATGGTTAATAGAATTAAGTTATTAGTGCGAAGTGCTTCTTACCATAATCATCTGTTTAACATATGTTTACTACCCCGTCCATTGTGGATCAAATCTCCATATTTAACAATCTCTTATCGAAGACCCTCCTTCTTCATCTCCATCTTCCCTTCCCATATTTCCGACTTGTTCATCCTCCTACTGTACTAAAATGTCGAGCACAATCGGAATAATTATAATTTTCTCGGGTACCTTGGCTGGTAAGCTCTTACAATTTATTTTTTTTATAATAATTTCAATGGAATAAGAATTTTTGAATTCCAAGGGCTAGAGCTCTCATGAGTCCAAATCTGCAGGAGTTTTACTACTTGGAGTCATCATCAGGTGGTTCGTTATGAAATGCAAAGAACCAACAGCAAATCATCAACACAAAGTGTTGACGACTCGTTTCCAAGGTTGCAAAGGGGGTTGGCGGTCCATGACGCAACAATGGATCATCAGGCCCCAAGAGTTCATAATTTCCTTTCATTGCCCCAGGTGCCTTGGGAGTTCGATGTGGCAACAATGGATCATCATGCCCAAAGCATCGATGATTCCGTTTCATTGCCGAAGGTGCTGCGGATGTTCGATATAGCAAGACTGGATCATCATGACCGAAGACTCTACAACACTGTCCCATCACCAATGCAGCTACCGGAGGAGGAGTTCAATGCGGTAACAGTGGAGAGGTTTCTCAGCGACATTGCAAGAGAAAAACCGATCCGGTTTTCACCTAATCAACTAGAAGGCTTCAGTTCCAATTACTCTAGGAAATTAGGTTCAGGTGGTTTCGGAGTAGTTTACAAAGGAGAGTTTCCGAATGGAGTTCAAGTGGCTGTTAAGGTACTCAACAATAGTGCGGGTGACGGAGTAAAGGAGCAATTCATGGCAGAAGTGAGCACAATTGGCAGAACTTACCATAAGAATCTTGTCAGACTCTATGGATATTGCTTTGATGCCAAGGTGAAAGCACTAGTCTATGAATACATGGAGAATGGATCCCTCGACACGATTTTGTTTGGCAAGAACCATAGTATTGAGTGGGAGAAATTGTACGAGATTGGAATCGGGACGGCAAAGGGACTTGCCTATTTGCACGAGGAATGCCAACAGAGAATAATTCACTATGACATAAAACCTGGTAATGTTCTCCTCGACTCGAATTTCTCTCCGAAGGTTGCAGATTTCGGATTGGCTAAGCTTTGTAATAGGGACAACTCTCATGTCACGATGACTGGAGGTAGGGGGACCCCTGGTTATGCTGCACCGGAGCTGTGGATGCCATTTCCAGTTACTTATAAATGCGACGTATACAGCTTCGGTATGATGTTGTTTGAAGTATTGGGGAAGAGGAAGAATCTGAACATCCACAATATGAGCGAGAGCCAACAGTGGTTTCCAAGACAGGTTTGGGAGAAGTTTGAGAAGGGAGAATTAGAAGAGATTATGGTGGACTGTGGCATCGAAGAAAAGGACAGAGAGAAGGCAAAAATAATGTGTATGGTTGCTCTATGGTGTGCTCAATACTTGCCTGAGGCAAGACCTTCCATGAGCAGTGTGGTGAAGATTCTTGAGGGAGGAGCAGAAGTTATGGTGCCTCCGAACCCGTTCAAGCATTTGATCTCGTCGGGTGTAGATTTAGCTGTGTGCATAGAAACCAGTGGGGATTCAACAAGAACGTACTGAAGGAACCTTTGAGACTAGTTACAAAGGTTCCACGACCCTAGTTATGAAAAAGTATGAGATAGAAATGGCAAGTCGTTCATCTTGAATACTGTACAGTACCACTGCTCTATTTTTATGTCCTTAAACTTCTCAAGTAATAATTTGAATCAGAATTTATCATGTATAATGGATGTTCCTGGCTATAAAGACTTATTTCTTCCAGGCATCAATGGTGGAATTCTCTGTGAACTTGTTTTGTTTCTAAATTTTACCATCTTTAATGTAAGCGGAGTTGATTGCAATTCAAGAACGGAAAATTGCAGAAAAGAAAATAAACTTTAATTTATTTACAAAAAAGAATACAACTTTTCGCAAATCCCAAAAAAGAAAACGAAACGCCCTTTGAAAGGGCGTTTCGTCTGCTGTCAGTCCAATCAGTCGTCGACTGACTAACGAATGACTGATGGCTGACACGTCTGACAAACGCCCTTTTAAAGGGCGTTTATTCTTGAGAAATTTTAAAAAACGTCCCATAATTCCTCAACTTCTAAACCAATCTATGAATATCGGAATGATCTGAATTTTTGTGAGGATGATCTCCTCACCGTAGAGATCATCCTCACCAAAAATCAGCCATTGATTCATCTTCTGGGTACGCCAAAATGGGCGTAAAAATTGGGGTATCAAAAAACGCCCTTTAAAAGGGCGTTTGTCAATAAAAAACGCCCTTTAAAAGAGCGTTTTCTACTGACACACGCCCTTTAAAATAACGTCTGTCAGGTTGTCAGATGTCGGACTGACAGTGACAGACGTTTTTCAAAAAGACGTTTATTACTGAAAAACGCCCTTTAAAAGGGCGTTTGTCAGAAAAAACGCCCTTTTAAAGGGCGTTTGTCAGAAAAAACGCCCTTTTAAAGAGCGTTTTTTTAATAAACATGTGCCACGTCATGAAACACCCTTTTAATTAAAGAGCGTTTCGTTTTCTTTTTTGGGATTTGCGAAAACTTGTATTCTTTTTTGTAAATGAATTAAAGTTGGTTTTCTTTTCTGCAATTTTCCAATTCAAGAAATATAGTGTGCAGTGTTTTACACAAAAAAATAAAAATAAATTTCAACTGAGGAAAACCCCATGAAAGAAATCTTTTAAGAGGACCCGCAAATATACAAAAGAGACATAAATGATTTAGTAAAAGAAGAAATGCCGGTCAAGCTTGACTTGCGCCATCCAGCACATAATTTTAATAAGCAGACCAACAATATCATATTCGAATATTCGAATATTCCTATCGTCATAAGCGTAGATTGATTTTTAGTTCTTGGCTAAAGGCTAGCATAGTAACAGCCAAAATCTAAGGCCTGGTGCCCCACCAACCTAAAAGCCTTCGCTGTTCGTCTAAATAATAATGGGATAACGTTGTGGATCTTGACTTTTATTCACCGTTATAGCAGTTAAATTTTGGTCCACATTTGATACAGTTAGAAGTTTAGAAAAAAGGGCTGATATTTTGTGACGAAGAGATCATCCTCACCAAAACTGTGTGGGCCCATGAAAAATTGTCATTTTATTTGTCGCAAAAGCATTAGTCATTTTATCCCAACCTATGTATATATCTGGCACACATGAAGATGAGTTAAGAGCTAAGCAAGATCAATCTCACAAAATATCTGCTCTTTTTAATTAAAATCTTTAATTCTATCAAAGTGGACTTAAACTTAGCGTTGAAAAATAGGTGGTTCCAAAATTTTCAACTTGTAATCCACTTTTCTAAAGGCTAGAAAATGTCCGAATATGTTGATTTTTGTAAGAATGATGCTTACGTTTCCTGTTTAATTTCTCGAGTACACATGACAATATCATTGACAATACAATTATCCAACATGGTTTTGAACAATTTTAGTACCGTATCCTTAAATCGCGCAAAAATAATTCAAAAGGACTTGAAGATGAACGTTTTAATTAAAGTGCCTTTACAAAAAGAATATTATTTTAATTTATAAAGAATTAGGGTAATTTAAAAAAATTATTTTGGGTGACTTTAAAATATTTATTTTTATTACACCCTAGAACTTAAGTAAATGGGTTGATCCACGAGGGTTTGGGTTGGGTCATGGTACCCGGATTTTTGGGCGTGACAGGTGGATTTTCTTTGATTGAGTGGATTCTCAATTTCTTTTAGTTAGGTGAATGTCCTATCTATTTCATTTAATTAGAATTGATGTGACTTCAAGATTGAGCGAATAAAATTGATATCTTGAGCGACTTGAGAGTAGGTGAAGGTTTGGATTCACCAAACCACTATGAATCTTTGTGTCTTGTGGATGTGCTTATTGCATAACTTTTATCTACCGGTCTCTTTTAATTGAATGCGTTGATTCTTCTATTTTTAGAATATCTTTAGTTATTGTATGATTGGATTATATATTCATAATCACAACTTGAGTGTGATCTAGTCTCTTAATATGGCTATATGATCAAAGGAAGGTAATTTCGTGTCCAGACCACCACTCTTTAATGGCAGCTGAAGCTTTCTGATTAGCAGCCTTCCGCACTATACCTAAGGGGGCGACTGAGTGGGGGAAAGATAGGTGATGGGACCAACAAGGATAGCTATTGTAATACCCTGAACTTTCGTTCTAGGGTATTATGGTAAATTCACCTAATAATGAAAATCTAAACTTTTTCGGACTTCTATTATTGTTTTTATAGTTTAATATCATGCTTGAGTATGTGTATTTAATTTGGTTTAATTCTGACAATTTTGAAAAACATGCTATTTTTGAAACTCGCTCTTTAGGGCTAAATTTCTTACTAAATATAATGAACCATAATTTGCAGGAGACTTTTTCTTTCCCCAGCTAACATTCTATAACTTTTATAAAAAAATTATATTGTGGGCCCGAGACTCCAAAAATATTCTTACTTTATCCTTATCAACTTACCTATGAAATTTAGAAGCTTTTCTGAGACATAAAAACTCTAATCGAAGATTTTGGGAGATTTTGACAAAAATAGTATTTTTATAATTTTTGAACTTCTTACCATTCGCATATTTTTCAAAAATAATATTTTATTTATTTAATAAGCGTGGGATCCGAAAATCACTTTTGGGTCATTCCAATGTCATTTGACACTTTTCTAGGGTTTTGAACGTTTTTATGATTTGATTGTGTGACATGTGTCAATACCTTATTGTATGGACTTTTAAATTATATAATAGAGTTTGATTGAATTAATTTATAATTATTTGTGTTATGATTGTTGGGTGGGGCCATATGGCCAATCTAAAAGTCTTTTGGGCTTAATAATATTCTTAAATGAAGTCTATTGATGTATATGGGCCCAAGGCCCATTTCTAACCCATTAGTAGTGTAAAATAAGAGTTTTTGAGGGTTGAAAAAGTCATCCATTTGCTAGTTACGAATTTCAACAAAATAGAAATCCTAATCCTTTCTAAACCTATTTATGAAAATCTAAAGCTTTAGAAGCTTTCACAAACCCAACTCCATTGAAGAATAGAGCAAGCTCCATTAAACCTTCATCCGGGCACCGATCGCACTCAAGCAAGAAAGGAGAATTGACAGGGGACTCCGATTAGAAGAACATACTCCGAGTAGAGGACGATCTGACGACTTTCAAATTTGAAGGAACTGTTGATTTTCATTAAAGTTCAAGAAACCTTAAGGTAAGTGCGCTTGATCCATCCTATACTTATTTTTCTTCAAGATTTTGTTTCTCTTTCATTAGATAATGGTTGATACTCATTATAAATTAATTTCAACAATATTTATTTTATTCTTATTGGGTCGATCTTTATTTTGGGCCACCATGATGGGTTGGGCCATGGTCTATTTTGTACCTATAAAGGATGATTATGTTCTTATCATTTTCGTTATATTTTTATAATTTAAATATTTTTATAATTATTTTTTCTAAATATCTCTTTGAATCTATTTTCCAAAACCGTTTAGTTTGTATTTTTCTGATTTGTATTGATTAAGTTATGATTTTTCTAATTTGTTGGACTTTACAAAATAACCCAGAATTTTAGATTTTATACGGTCCACTTAACTAAAGATTTTGATCTATATTTTTAACCTAAATATTTTTCTAATTATTTTTCATGGATACCTCTATAAATCTAGTTTCTAGAACATTTGAGTTTGTATTTTTCTGATTTGTATTGATTAAGTTATGATTTTTCTAAGTTGTTGGACTTTACCAAAAAATCTAGAATTTTAGATTTTATACGGTCCAATTCACTTGAGATTTCGATCTATATTTTTAATCTAAATATTTTTCTAATTATTTTTTACAGATACTTCTATCAATCTAGTTTCTAGAACCTTTGAGTTTATATTTTTCTGATTTGTATTGATTAAGTTATGATTTTTCAAATATGCTGGACTTTTCTGTAAAACCAGAATTTTAGATTTTATATGGTCCACTTCACTTGGGATTTCGATCTATATTTTTAAACTAAATATTTTTTTAATTATTTTTTGTGTATACCTCCGTAAATCTAGTTTCTATAACCTTTGAGTTTGTATTTTTCTAATTTGTATTGATTAAGTTATAATTTTTCTAAATTGTCGGACTTTACCAAAAAATCTAGAATTTTAGATTTTACACGGTCCACTTCACTTAAGATTTCGATCTATATTTTTAATCTAAATATTTTTCTTATTATTTTTCACATATACCTCTATCAATCTAGTTTCTAGAACCTTTAAGTTTGTATTTTTATGATTTGTATTGATTAAGTTATGGTTTTTCAAACGTGATAGACTTTTCTATAAAACTCAGAATTTCAAATTTTATATGGTCCACTTCACTTGGGATTTCGATCTATATTTTTAATTTAAATATTTTTTTAATTATTTTTCATAGATACTTATATGAATTTAGTTTTCAAATTAATTGAGTTTGTATTTTTCTAATAATTATTTATTTAGTTATAACTTTTATAATGTGCGGGACTTTTCTATATCCCAGATTCTGTCTGGCCCAATTAATTAAGAGTTTTGACCTATATTTTGAATCTGAATATTTTTCTATTTATTTTTCCTAAAACCTTTGTGAATCTAGTTTTTAAATCCATTGAATTTATATTTTTTCTAATTCATATTTATTTAGTTATGATTTTTATAATGCAATATATTTTTTTTTGTAAAAAACCTATGAATTGTTCGTGGTTCGGTCATAATTATTAACTATTAAGGTTTTAACCTTGTTGTTTGACTAAACCCTAGATGGTTTGACCTATACCTGTATGCATGGGGATCTCACCCATGTGTCTTGGATCTCTCATAGGGTTCGGCCAAGTGTCTTGGATCCCTCTTTAGGGTTCGACCTTGTGTCATAGATCCCTCATAGAGTTCGGCCATGACTGTGTTGGATTCTCTTGTGATTTTCACTTATATTATTCATCGATGTTGATTGTGATATTTGGTCATGTCTTATTGACTATTATACCTAGATGGTTCGACCTATACTTGTATGCATGGGGATCCCACCCATGTGTCTTGGATCCCTCATAGGGTTCAGCCAAGTGTCTTGGATCCCTCTTTAGGATTCGACCTTGTGTCATGGATCCCTCATAGGGTTCGGCCATGGTGTGTTGGATTGTCTTGTGATTTCCACTTATATTATTCATCCGTGTTGATCGTGACCTTCGGTGATTGTTACATGTTATTCATGGTTAACCCTAATTCGTTCTCATATTATTACTCTTAATGATCATTGGTTCATTTTATATTTTTATTTAAATGTTAAATACATGTGTGCTTATGTCATGTAACCCTAGTACATCTTGTTGTCATACCATGATCATCACGTCATTTCATATAAGGGGTGCATAAGGGAACGGGGTTGAAGTATATTATATACGTTTATATTGGTTTTATCAATTAATCAGGGTTCGGTACCCTAGGGTGAAAGGTCCTAGACGTTATTATATCCTGCAAATGGGTCGATGAGACCGCTCCCAGTGCGGGAAGGAGATGGAGACCCTATGTGGTTATGGGTACTAGTTGCATTGGCATCCCTTACTCATCTGCATTCATCCTCATATTCATGCCATCCTTATTATACGATTGAGATGCATACCTTGATTAAAAAACTTGTATAGTATGATATCATACCATGCACACTGTTATATTACTGGGCCTCAGCTCACGGTGCTACACCGATACCATTTTCAGATTTTGAGGCGAAAGACTCCGACTCATTCGAGGAGATCGGCTAGGATTTGAGAGTCGATCCCACACTTTAGAAGACTTGATTTTGACTGTTCTAAACATTGGTTATTTATTTTCACAGGCATGTAAGCCTTTGATTGAAAGCATGTTCTCATCTTCTTCTCTCCACATTTAATTGATTGATTGAATTATTTGAATTATAAATTATTTGAATTGTTTGTTTTCTATATTTAGAATTCTTTTCTTCTTTTACTTAGTGAGTTTTCGAATGAACATTAGTAGTCTAATTGACCTAATTGAACAACTATGGGACATTCATGGATCACCTCTGGGTTCGGGTACGGGTCGATCCACGGATTTTCGGATCGTGTCTGGGTATCCGGATTCGGGGCGTGACAGCTGGAATATGATCTTTCAATGCTACTAGAAGGTTAAGATAAGAAATTTTATAAAGTCTTTTAAAGAGAAGGCTTGAAGAGTGGTTGAAAAAGGATGGAGCTGCCCTAAGGAGGTTGTTACTGATATCAACATTACTCAAATAAAAGTAGAGCCAATTGAACCATTTTTAAAAGGAAACTTGTAGTGTTATAACTCAAAAGATTTAAATGCTTTATATTGTGCATTATCTCCTAAAGAGTTCAAACATATTCTTGCATGCGAGTTAGGTAAATTAGTATAAGATATTTTAGAAACAACTCATGAGGGTACAAGTTATATATGTTTAATTATCAAAAATCCAAAAGATATTATTAGTACTCAATTCGAGATAATTAGAAAGGATAAAAATAAAATAGTTACTGAATTTTACACTAAACTTAGTGACATTGTAAACTCCATGTAGGGCTGAGGTGAGGCACTCATAGAACCTAAGATAGTAACAAAAATATTGAGACCCTTACCTGATATATTCTACTCCAAAATCAGAGCCGTAGAGATAAACATAAATTGTAGACCTCATTAAGCTAGAAGAACTAATAGGCTCCATATAACCCACTATAGAGAAGAGCATTATTTTAAACATTTTTAAGAAAGAAACTAGAAAAGAAGAAGAGTCGGATGGCTAATGGAATAGAAAAAAAAAAAAAGAAACTTTAATTAATGGCTAAAAGGTTTAAAAGATTCTTTAAGAAAACAAAAGAAGTATAAAACCTTCGAAAAATCTAAAAATTAAGTGCGAGACTTCTAAGAATGAATCCAATGCTATAAATGAAGAGGTTATAGACATGTTGCAAATGAAGGTGCCAACAAAAGGAAACTAGTTTAAACAGAGTAGTGAATGTCTCACATGAGATAATGATAGTGTTAAATCGGATAATGAATTTGAATACTTAAGTGATAATGAAGAATCTTCATGTATAAAAGCTTTCATGACAATATTGCAGTTATTAATGATATATCTCAGCTAATACTACAACAGAATATGCATTTTATGGCATTCAAAGAATTACATTTTGGACCTTTAATAGTGTTTGTAAAAATCCAAAAAAGATAATGCTATCTTTTCTTTTATAACTTTGTTGAACGCTATAGCGTTTAGTGAATGTTAAATGAATATCAATGTCATAAATTGATAGTGTTCATGGAACACCATCTTTATTAAACAAACCCACACTGTAATAAACAACGCACTTGGTGTTTCGTTTGTGAAATGCAATTATATATATATATATATATATGTCTTTGTTATACCATGCATACAAAAATAATTATAAAATAGATGTCTGTTCTGGCCATTTCTGGAGCATGTATAACCCGCCTTATTTTAACTGTCTATCACAAACTCCATATCCAAACTAAATGCAACCTTCCTTAAGAAACAAATGAAGTGTACTTAAAAGAATAAAAGAATATTCATTCACTATATCTCGAGAGACTAAACCAACATACTACCCTAGACTTTCCACTCGGATGCATAGAATATTAGATATGATTAACATTAAGTATATAACCTGCCAACATACAAAGGAAGAAATATACACTAGGATTGTGTGAGAGAAATATAATATGCATTAGTTACATATTAAAAAAAGGGAAAAAAGGACCACCTGAAGAATCAAGCTCTGGATTGTGTGAGAGAATATATGATATGCTAAGAGTGTGTCTTAATGTTAAACCTAGTCTTTCTCTAGTAAGTGTTGAATGAAGATAAACACGTACGACTACCACATAGTAAGAAGAAATGCTTTCAAACATAATTTTTTGTCAAACAACAAACATCAGAACAATAGAGAAATATAAGACATTTTTATTAGGAAATATCAAGCTTAAACCCCAAAACTGACAAATGTAATGCAGCAATGTACAAAGCAATTTTGAGATGGCAGTCAACAATATGGACCTCCTCATCCCTCAAACATGACTTCAAAAAAATATTAAATTTCATGAAAATAAGTGACTGGTTTGAACAGTTTAACAGCCTTGGGTTAGGCTTTTTAACTAGCCAGTTTGAATGGTTTTAATGATTGAGAACAATTTTTTTATTTTAAATTTAGGGTCCATGTTCACCTGGACCAGTTTAATCTGATTTTTAAATATAGAGGCATCATTGCATCAAGGCCTAAGCCTTTTCCACTGTGACCAACTATTAGCAAAACAACTAAAGGAGTCAGTCCCCTTTAGAGTCTGCTCACCCCATTTAATCTAGTTTATCTACCGTAAGAATATTTTAATCACACTAGAAACAAAGATAATATGAATATGTTAGTGCTGTGAACACAGTTTTAATACTAGTAAGGTGCAATAGCTAGGGTTTGTTCGGTTGCACAAATTGGTTCATTTTAAATGAGGTCTTTCCTAATTATTTACGATTTAGGTGCTGAACCACTAATATCTGGTCCAAACTTGATATTGCAATTCACCAGTACGTAAACATTTACTGCATTAAATCTTTAAAGGTGAGAAAGTATTATATAAGCACAAGTAGAGGGATGTCCCACAATTTCAAACCCTAAAAAGAGTCCTAGTGTGATATAATTTTTCAAAAAAAATGAAGAGTACTCCTTCCTATTTGCTCTAGCTCTCTTCTTCTCTTCTCATATGCTACTCCAGCAAATTTGTGTGCTCGTATATCTAGGGATTATAATTTGACAAGGCATAGATCAGATTAGTGGATGATAAGTTCAGGTACATATGATTTAGAGTCTTAATTCCTACTATGCTATTGTGTACATTCTAGTTTTTTTGTATGAGCTATTATGCATTATTGTTCATGCATTTACGAGATTTAATTCAATATAATACACGAGTGGAGAGGTGTACCAACCAAGACAAGAAGAGATTAGTATTGACAAAGAAGCGGAGATGGAACATAATACTCATAGAGCCAATGACTCAATTCTAGAGGGTGACATGTGTTAGAATTGGGTTTGAATTATTCGTGAAAAACATCAATGAACAATAATACCAATAGGATCTAAGATTTGAATCGAGCAAAATGTAATTTGTAAATAATAGGAGAAACACATACCAGTAATCGCTTAATCCTTAGAAATGATTGTTATGTTGATAGGTTGCTCTACCCCCACTCTCTTACACTTTGGTGATGGGAGCCTTTAGATCTCAATTAATGATGTTTGCGTAGAGAGGGGATTGTCACCTATATATAAAAAGAGAGTGGAGACTGGTTCTCTTACTATTAAGGAGAATCAGTCTCCTAAATGGATACCACTACTAGAGTTATGATTGGGTGCATCATTAACCCATATTGGGGTCCACATAGACAACACATGTGTGTCCCAATAAATATCATCGTTAATATTGAACAACCCACAATCAAATTAATTTGAGTAAAATCATACATGTGAGAAGGCCACATTTATTTAATAAAAAATAATAATATAATATTTTTTAATAATCTCCCACTTGGCCTTCACATGCAATGACGAGTTTAGAAAATGACTCATTGGATTGCAAATAGACGAGTGCACTCTTTTAAAATCAATTGTTCAAAGTAATTCAGATAATATTCAACTGTCACCCTTATTTAGAGATATCGCTAATAGTGGATCATGGATGTAACAGAGTGCTCATCAATCAGCCCTAAAATAGTTCAATGATCTCAAAACTAGCACCATCAACAATGTACATCTCTCAATGTAGTCTGTATGTACATTCCTATAGTCTCCAGCTTTATACTCATCATATCTCAATCTGATATTTTACTGGCAATTCACCATGTGATGTTTCATCACCTTTCAATCTAGAATGAAGGCTTCACCGACGTGATGCTAAGTCACGTCTAGTCTAAGCATCTTAAAACTTTATGATTACATTTACTAATAGGCAATTTTTTTTAAATCACCCAAAGGAGGTGGGGTTAGGCGGACCCCTACTTGTTTATTCAAAGGAAATACTTAAATACAATGGGGGGCAGGGGGGGGGAGACATAATACCTAACCCCTAAAAACAAAGAGCTTACAAGCGATAAGTGCCGTATGAGTAGCACCTGACAATTCCAACTCAGAAGTGAAGACATAATCCAACTGATGCATAATTTCTTGATTGGCCAAGCTATCTGCAACAGCATTTGCTTCCCTAAAAATATGTTGTAAATGAACATGAGCTTCAGAGGCCAACTTACGGATATGAGTCCAAGCATGGGTAATATACCATGGAACCTCAACAACCCCTTGGATCCAATTAACTAATATCTGAGAATCAACCTCCGCACAAATGGGTTGTAAGTTAAGAGATTTACATAATATTAAGCCATTAAGCAGAGCATAGGATTCCGCAATGATGCTAGAACAACCATCAAAAGCAGAACAAAAGGCACCAACAAATCTACCATGGTGATCACAGATTATTCCTCCACCACCACTTAGCCCAGGATTACCTTTGGAAGCACCATTTGTATTGAGTTTATATTCCCATATCGCAGGTCTCAACCATTTGACAAGAATGGGTTTTTTAGGGAGAATCCAGTTCAAATCAATATTCAATATCTGAAGGGAGGAATCATTATGGGAAGGAGATTTTCTAGTATTTATCAGACTTGAAAGTTCCTGTAACTAGGTCTTCACCTTTTGAATAACTTTGGAGGTTGGTACAATAACATTGTCATATCTAGCTTGGTTTTTGGCAAGCCATATCTCCCAAATAATAATAAAAGGGTTATGCCATGAAGATTACCAACTTGTGATGATTTTCTAGAAGAAGAAAACCAAAAAAGACATCTAGCAAAAATAGATTGGTTAGGAAAAAACCTCACTCCAAAAATACTCCCAAAATATTGCCAGACTTCCTTCGCTAGAGTGCCTTGAATAAATAAATGCTCCATAGTTTCCATGGATAGATTAACACAACAATTGCATTTGGAAACCGTGCAAATAGAAGGATGCAGTTGAATCACAAAGTCAACTGGAATCACTTGATGCCACACTTTCCAACCAAAAATACTTTTTTTTTTTTTTGGTATAGCAGAGTGCCAAATCCAATCATGTCCCAACATAACATCCTTCTTGTTTCTTATCAATTCCCAAGCTAATTTTATCTTAAATCACCAGTGTTTGAAGAAGACCAAACCATACGATCCTTCTCAATAGTTAATTCAAAACCTGAATTTAGAATTCTATTTTTCAATTGATGTGGGATATTATAGTTCAATCGATCCCAATTCCATCTCCCATCTACTCTGAGCACATCCTTAACATTAATAGCTTGTTCAACATCCTCATCAATCAGATTCTTAATTGGTCCAATACCCAACCAGTTCTCAGCCCAAAAATTAATGTTTCCTTCACCCAAAATCCAAGCCGAGTTATTGTGAACGACATGGAAATTCTTACAAAATTTTGACCACATGTGAGATCCACAATAGTAATTATTTTTAGGCTGACCATTGCAGAAGTATTTGATTCTCATAAAATTTGCCCAAGCCGATTCTCTATTAAGAACACCCCACACCTTTTTAAGCATGAAAGAGAGTCTTATATATCTCTTAGACTTCTGAGACCATGACCTCCTTCTTCTTTAGGATAACATATATTATTCCAAGAACACTTTTTTTTTCTTTTTTTTACCTTCAAATTCTCCCCAAAAGAAATCAGAGAAAATAGCATGTAACCTCTTCATAACTTGAATTAGCACCACTAACGAGGAAATGATGTAAATAGGGATCGATGAAAGAACATGCCTAAGAAGAACAAGCTTACCTCCTTGAGATAATAACTTACTTTTCCATCCAGAAATTTTTTCTGAACCTTATTTATAATGATGTCTTCAAAAATTCTAACAGTAGTTTTCTTGTACGTGATAGGTGCTCCGAGATATATCTTCAGAAAAGATTTGTTTTGGAAGCCACTGGTATGATGGATAATATTTTTCCTGTATTCTAGAATCTTATGGTGTAAGTAGAAGCCACTACACTTTTAGAGTTATTAACGAGCTGGCCCGAACAATTTTCATACTCCTTTAAGAATTCCATAAGGTCATACACAAATTTTTTTATTTCCATTGAGAAACACTATGAAATCATCTGCAGACAACAAATGAGTAACCTGAGTACAACCACGTGGAACTTTATAGTAAGCAATTTTACCTGCATAGAAGGAAGCTGACAAACCTCTATTCAAGACATCCTTAGCCAAAATAAAGAGAAGGAGAGAAAGAGGGTCACCTTGTCTGAGGCCACGGGAAGATTTGAAAAATCCTTTATAGAAAATCCTTTATACACCTTTGAGGACAACTGAAAACCAGGATTTTTCAACACATTGGGAGATAAGACCAATCCATCTATCATAAATCCAAACTTCTGCAGCACAGATTTCAGAAAGCCCCAATCCAATCTGTCATATGCCTTAGCCATATCAATTTTCATCATAACATTAGCACCTCTGACCTTTCTGCTCATATCATAAACAAGTTCTTGAGCCAGCCCAATATTCTCAGTAATATCCATCCCTTTAACAAAAGCACCTTGTTCCTTAGAGATTATCTTGGGAAGAATTTTGCTAAGTCTATTAGCATGAACAAGGATTAAATATCCTCAGTAATTTTAAGCAACAACGAATATACGAATAATAGCATAAACAAGTAGAAAAAAACTCAACTGACTGATTTAGTCATGCTCTAGAAATTTAGCATAATCAATTTCAACATCTCCATATGTCTTAATAGGCAATAAAACTGTAACTCTTCAACCTCTTAGGGTATCTAATAAATGAGTAGTTCTAACTATCTCAAACTTTCATTGCTCAGTCATTAACCCCCTTAATATTGTCTACACCAATACCGAAATTAAAGTAAAATCTGTAGGGCCTAGAAACAATCCTCAACTAATGACCTAATCTAAAGTGTCATATATAATCATGTAAATATCTGATAAATTAGAATGCTCAGATCCCAAAAATGATAATCAATAGACAAACATAATAATGTTGAAGTAAACGAACCACCTAATCCAATGATAATTGATAAAGATCATCTACTAAAATAAAACCATGTCCAGTCTAAAATAAGAATAATGTTCTGTCTACATGATAAAATAAAGAAAGTAACTTTTAATGGCTTCTACATTCGCAAAGAAAAACTATCATCTGGTCCGATTCCTCTCTTGCTTATGAGCTCCTCTTTGGTTCTTCTACAACTAGGTTTTATAGGCAAGACAGTCTCTCTTCATGTGTCCCTTTCTTTTGCAGAACCAACACTCTCATCATTTGATCTTTCAGTCTTTATCCTTACTGCCATTGCCTTTCCTTTGCTTGCATTCTGATTCTTGAAACTTTTGTTCTTGAAGCTCTTTTTGATGTTTGGATGAACTGCTAAATGCGCTGACTCAACTTTGGAACCTTTCAATCTCTCTTCCTTAGTGACACAAAGGGTAATGAGCTATTGTAAGTCTCATTTCGTTTCTTGTGCATTGTAGTTAATTTTAAAGGTTAAGAGCTAAGTAGGGACAAAACTACCATGTGTACCAAAAGGTCATTCTAAAAAATGATCCCATGCTCACGTAGAGCTATAACTAGCTTGGACATCTTGAGTATGTTCTCACACACGCTTTCCACACCATCATATTTCATAGTCATCAATACACCAAAACATTCATATTGTAGCGACTTCTTAGATCCCACAAACTGTTGCTTGATGAGCTGAAGTAATTCTTTCATTGTATTTGTGGTCTCAATACCATTTTGAAGAGGCTCACTGATAGAGGCTCGAATGATCATCTTAGCCAATCTATTCGCTTTCTCCTATTTTGCATATTGGGCCCTTGCCAATTCTCTAGAGTCTGGAGACGGAGTTGGCAGTTTGTCCTCAAACATGACAAAATCGAAATCCATGCAACCCAACATGACATCAATGCACATCCTCCAGGATGACTAATTAGAGCCACTCAAAGGCTCAATCCCTGTTAGACTCTTTTGAATCATTGACCCGTCCATAGCTGTTATAAGACACGGTCAAACATCGTAATAGATACCTTAAGTTATAAGCTTTCAACTCGTACCAGGGGTTTTGGTCAAATCATTTATGAATATTTTACCAAAGTGAAACTTTTCATTCTATAGGTACAAGCAAGTTGCATCATCAAGAATCACCTTTGGGCAAAAATCTCGATATGCTATATATGTTCCCTAATATCACGTTGGAGAACACACATATACCTAGCCATTAATGTTCAAGTTTGATGTAGACACTATCCACACCTTTGGGCAAGAGGGTTATCTTTCTCTCCTTTTCATATTCGTGACTATTCTCTATTCACTCTACTTACATGAACATCCCTACACAAGTTTAATTATTGATATAATGTATAAAGCAATCCATATAATTCAGAAGACAATTAAAGATATATTCTCAAAATAAATGTATCTTTAACAAATTGCATATAATCATCATATAAAATAGTGAAAATTTTCCAATAACTATACCTTTGTGTAGATTTCGAAAAAAATACTCGAAATCGACTATTTATTTGTCTAATTTGGATGTAAAACAAACATTTTATGGCCGAAACAAATTGGGGTGCGAAATAGCCCAAAATTTTAAATAAATCAAATAAATAAGTGGTTCGATGAGTCAACTCGGACGAGTAGACTCTGTCAAAGGGTACAACTCGGTCAAACTGGGCCGGGTCTATGAATCCGAGTTCTGGGTCGGTTGTGTTTGGGCTTGACCCTATAATGTATGGGTTGCGATTGGGCTTGGGCTCATTGGCCCCTTTGGGTTGATCACTAAACCTGTGTAATATGTTCTTGGGCTTTATAATGGGCTTATGCCTTTGGGTCTAGACTAGGACCTAACGATTGGGCTTTGGGCCTTTAGCCTTTTGGGATGGGCTGTGTCCATAAGCATTGGCTAATTTTTTAAGGCCCAATGGCCCTCTAATAGTATGTGCTTATTGAAATGGGCTGGCCCATGCCTTAAGATAAGCCCAACACGACTATGTAATCTCTCTTCTTCACAGCTTGGGGGCTACATTTGCAGAAACCTTAGCCACCCCCTTCCATCTTCTACCACCCACCAACCGACCGACTGCCTGCACCGCCGGCAGTCACGTTTCTATTTGGTAAGTTAATCTCTCTTATTAAAATATTATATTTTAATATAATATTAAAAAGCTACTCTGCAGCCCAAGGTGAGTTTGGTAACTAATTAAAAGTTGCCAACAATAGGCACCATTGATGCATCCATAGAGCCCGGCCGGCCCATGTGATCATCACTCATAAAATATATACTAAACACAGAGAGACTAATTACAAAATGGTTAATAGAATTGAATTAGGTGATTAGTGCAGAGTGCTTCTTACAATAATCATCTGTTTAACATATTTTACTACCCCCATCGAAGACCCTAGCTCGTTCTTCATCTCCATCTTTACGAATCCGTCTTCCCTTCCCATATTTCAGACTCGTTCATCCTCCTACTGCACTAAAATGTCAAGCACCTCGGCTAGTACTGACGAGTCCACAGGAACGATAACGCCTTCCACTGCTATAATTATCACGATTGCCTTGGTTGGTAAGCTCTTACAATTTTTTTTTATAATAATTTCAATATTGGAATAAGAATTTTTGAATTCCAAGGGCCAGAGCTCTCATGAGTCCAATTCTGCAGGATTTTTAATACTTTTTGCAGTCATCAGGCATTTCACTATGGAGGGCGAAGAACCAACAGCAAATCATCAAGCACAAACTGTTGACAACTCGTTCCCAAGGTCGCAACGGGAGTTGGCAGTCCATCACGCAGCAGTGGATCATCAGGCCCCAAGAGGTCATAATTTCCTTTCATTGCCCGAGGTGCCATCGAAGTTCGATGTAGCAACAATGAATCATCATGCCCAAAGCATCGATGATTCTGTTTCATTGGCGAAGGTGTTGCGGATGTTCGATACAGCAATAGTGGATCATCATGATCGAAGACTCCACAACACTGTTCCGTCTCCAATGCAGTTATCGGAGGAGGAGTTCAATGCGGTAACAGTGGAAAGGTTTCTCAGCGACATGGCAAGAGAAAAACCGATCCGGTTTTCACCTAAGCAACTAGAAGGCTTCAGTTCCAATTACTCTAGGAAATTGGGTTCTGGTGGTTTCGGCGTAGTCTACAAAGGAGAGTTTCCGAATGGAGTTCAAGTGGCTGTTAAGGTACTCAACAACAGTGCGGGTGAGGGAGTAAAGGAGCAATTCATGGCAGAAGTGAGCACAATTGGCAGAACTTACCATAAGAATCTTGTTAGACTTTATGGGTTTTGCTTTGATGCCAAGGTGAAAGCACTAGTCTATGAATACATGGAGAATGGATCGCTCGACACGATTTTGTTTCGCAAGAACCACAGTATTGAGTGGGAGAAGTTGTACGAGATTGGAATCGGGACGGCAAAGGGACTTTCCTATTTGCATGAGGAATGCCAACAGAGGATAATTCACTATGACATAAAACCTGGTAACGTTCTCCTCGACTCGAATCTCTCTCCGAAGGTCGCGGATTTCGGATTGGCTAAGCTTTGTAATAGGGAGAACTCTCATGTCACGATGACTGGAGGTAGGGGGACCCCTGGTTATGCTGCACCAGAGCTATGGATGCCATTTCCAGTAACTTATAAATGCGACGTATACAGCTTCGGTATGATGTTGTTCGAAATATTAGGGAAGAGGAAGAATCTGAACATCAATATGAGCGAGAGCCAACAGTGGTTTCCAAGACAGGTTTGGGAGAAGTTTGAGAAGGGAGAACTAGAAGAGATTATGGTGGACTGTGGCATCGAAGAGAAGGACAGAGAGAAGGCAAAGATAATGTGTATGGTTGCTCTATGGTGTGCTCAATACTTACCTGAGGCGAGACCTTCCATGAGCAGTGTGGTTAAGATTCTTGAGGGAGGAGCAGAGGTTATGGTGCCCCCAAACCCGTTCAAGCATTTGATCTCGTCGGGCGTAGATTTAGCTGTGTGCATAGAAACCAGTGGAGATTCAACAAGAACTGGAGGAACCTTTGAGACTAGTTACAAAGGTTCCACCACCCTAGTTATGAAAAAGTATGAGATAGAAATGGCAAGTTCATCCTGAATACTTTACAGTGTACCACTGCTCTATTTATTATGTCCTTAAACTTCTCAAGTAATAATTTGAATCAGAATTTATCATGTATAATGGATGTTCCTGGCTATAAAGACCTGTTTCTTCCAGTCATCAATGGTGGAATTCTCTGTAAACTTCTTGTTTTGTTTCTAAATTTTACCGTCTTTTATGTAAGCGGAGTTGATTGCAATACAAGACATATAGAGACATAAATGATTTAGTAAAAGAACTGCCGGTCAAGCTTGACTTACAAATAAAAATATTCGAATATCTCTTCGATTGGACAAAACCAACAATTTCACATCATACCACAATCCTATCGTCATAAGCGTAGATTGATTTTTGGTTCTTGGCTTAGGGCGTGTTTGATTGCCAAGTTGGAAAATTGCATTTCCCTTGGTGAAACACAACTGTCCATTGTTAGATAGCCATTTTAAATCTGTATAATTTTCATACCAAGCCATTTAAGTCTGGATACTTTTCCCTACTAAGCCTAGAATTCATTTCCCATCCAGATAGGTGAAAAATTATTTCCACCTGAAAATACGCCTTGATTTTCTCACATGATTGAAATATGTGTTCTCGTTGCAATCAATCAGCCATTTAATGCATTTCCCATATGTATTTTCTCCAAAAAAATTTCTGTGCAATCAAACACGCCTTAGAAAAAAAAATTCTATCTTCACAGGTATCCATGATAAAATTCTCTATGAATTTCTTGTTTTATTTCTAAATTTTATAATCTTATATGTAAGCATGTTGATTGCAACTAATCAAGCTTCTAAATAATCATATGAAAAGATGCCGGCCAAGATTGACTAGCAATCCAGCACATAATTTTAACAAGTAGACCAGCAATCAAGGTTTTAAATGGTATGTTATAATATTATAACTGACTTAACGTTACCGTTATGTCCATTATAACAGGTCAAATCAGTCACATCTAAGTATAAAAAGGTCAAAATATTATTATTTTATTCTTTTTTTATTTTTTTTCTAAAATAACCTTGATGACTAATGGCATAGCAGGATTTGTTCAAGGGGTGGAGATTGTCCTAATTTTGTTTAAGGGTGGGTATTCTACTATATTTAAAAGGGTATTTTTGAATTTTTAAGGGGAGGCATTTTACAGATTTTTTTTTCAAGGGTGGGCATTGTACTAGGTTTAAAAGGAAATTTTTGAAAAAATAGTTTTTATTTTTTTTATGTTTCAAAGCTGATGGTGGGAGGGCTATTTTTGAAAAATTTATCCCGACATTATTTCCATTATAACATTAAGCCCGTTTTTGTGGTTTTGAGTGTTATTTTCTAAATAACATGCATAAACAGGTTGGGTGTTAGAACTGCCGTAATAACGGTGTTACAACCACCCCAGTTGAAGTGCACACCAAATTTATTGGCTCAAAAATGTTGAATTTATAACATTTTCCACCTTAGCCATTTGTATTATTTTTTTTATAAGTATAAAGATTTTATTAATTGAGATGCTTAGAGGCTAAGGAAGCCTACTAAGAAGTCAGTAAGAAGCCGTCATGTTAACGGCCGGTGAAATTAGACGGTCCAAAATTTTTTAACTTGCAATCCACTTTTCATAATACTATAAATGTTGGAATGTGCTGATTTTTTGTAAGGTTGATATCCATGTTGAGAAGAATATCATCACCAAAAATTAGACCTTAACTCATCGGCATGTGGGCCCCACATCCATTAGTCATTATATTAGTAAGATTAGCATGAGTCATTATGTAGGTAATTAATTTCTTTATTTACAACTAAACTACCTTCTTCTTTCATAACTATTTTTTTCCAATCCTACCTTTAGAGAAAATTTCGACCACCCACTAGTGACTCTTTATGCAACCTCTAGTCAAGGTAATGTCGTTTATTATGGGTACGTGGCAGCATCTCCTACGCCCCCACGGCTCCACATACACATTCGCGCAACAGACTAAATTTACTCGATGGGTTACATGTCCAAATTCATTTCATATCTAACTTGTTCAGCTCCAATTGTTACGACTTCACTCCAGGCACTAGCCCTACCTTGGGCATCCCCCTCCTTGCGGTTAAGGTAACGACTTTGGGCATGGCCAGCTCCCATAGCCAGCTCCCATGGCCAGCTCCCATGGAATGGTGGGCTTTATTCTGTTGAACATAGCCACATGTGCAGCTATAAGAACGGTAGGCTCCATTAGGTCTTCAATATGGTAGGGATCCTGCATTTCCTCTCCTCATTTTGGTCTTGTCTTTAAGGCCCATTTTTGGTGGAAAGGCCCAGATCCCACTCACATTTGGTGGGCTCATGAAGATAAGCCAGGGCCCATGAATCCCCTAATAAAACGGCCATATTTTCAGTGTGGAGACATGTAAGAGGACACTGTCAAATTGTCCCAGGCCATCTGTTCTCGCCGTCTCTCTCTCTTCCTGGTTTTTCTTCTTCTCTTGTGAAGTATAAAAAATATAAGGGAAAAAGATGTTGGGGCTTGTTCTTCTACAGAGCTTGTTGGATATGCTGGTAGCTGGGATTTCTTTGATGATTGGTTTGGGAATTTTCGCATTCGTTGCTTCAATTCTTTGCTCTGCTGCTTTCTTGCACAACGCCAAGTACGTCTCTTAAGGAGACAAGGAGAGAGAGGAGGTATTCCCTTTTTAAACTATTATTTGGGTAGTCTTGTAATAATTTTGAAGAAATTGAAGATCAGATTGTTGTCTTTCTTGTCTGATAACATCTGGGTTTTAATGGGGTTTGCCGATTTCAGATGTTTTTAATGTTTTTTGTTTTGTTGATTGGTAGATGGTTTTTTTTTTTCTGATTTTTCTTTTGTATTATTGCTTAGGCTATTATGGCCGGATCACGTTGAAATTCAAGGGGGGTGGTGGGTGGGTGGGGTAGGTAACATGGGGTTAGGCAAGACCAGTTATATTGATAGAAAGAACAGAATTACAAGTGAGAGTATTTACAATCCTTAGGATCCTCACTTATTATTCTCTAAGGAATTTAAAGTAATTTCTTCATTTTGATTACAAAACTTAAGATAAAAAATCAGCAGCCTATTTGTTTCTCTCCAAATGTGATGAACTTCTCAAGTTCCCATAATGAGAACCCCTCTATGATTTCCAAAATGTCCCAAAGGACCTTCTTCGCTAGCCAAGGTCAAGGAGATGCCCGTTTGATACAGTCCACAGATACTTGAGAGTCCAAAGACTCAAAACCAATAATAATATTTGTGATGTTTCTGGGATCTCGCTAAAGAGCAGACCTTTCTTTATGGTGTACAGCTCGGTGATGAGGATGTTTGATTTTCGATATCTGGCTGCATGAACAAAAAGTACATCTCCCAGCTGATTGCACAATAAACCTCCAATCCCTGAGTGTAGGTCTCAAATAGAACCATCCGAATTGAGCATCCAGGAATTTCCATTCGGCCTTCTCCATTCGCACCATTTAATAGCTGTTGTCAAAATAGTGGATTGCCGTGGTCTTTTTCTGATAACAACCCTAGTTTTCATGAGCTCCCTTGATTCCAAGGGTGATAATCCTGTCTTGTTTAAGCCGGAGAATTCTAACTTATCAAAAAAAATCCTGTCTTGTGGGTCGATAAACTGTTTTTCAAAGTGTACTACAACCATGTTCAATCCCAGCTTACACATTAAAGGGAAAGAGCTTTTTTTTTTCGAATTATCGGGTTTCTTCTATAATGCTTTGCTTTGTGAATTGGTCAATTTTTTTCTTTTAATTTTCTCTGTGTTAAATTGTTCCAGTACTGATATTGTGATCATGGAGAGGTTTATGGAAAAGTCCATTTTAGCTAGTCCAAGATAAAATTAAACGATGGGTTGCTGTCTCTTATGTCTGATAACACTTTGGCTCTGATATGTTTCTATGCAAGTGCTTTTCTTCCACTACTTTGTCAAGTGGATTGGTACAGTGAGTTGTATGGTGGTTCTGTTTTCTATGACTATGCCTCACTTTTGATTGATTTTTATTATTTCAGTTTTGCTGTTTTATGTTTTATGGGTCAGCCATTATTTATTTATTTAGGTAATGTATTCATTGAGTGTCAGTAGTGTTTGATGTTCTCATTTCGTGCAATGCTAGAATGTTATGAAAGTAATCTGGCTTGGTGATCCATTTTTCAGTTTAATGGATTGATAAATCTAAGTTTTTCCTGTTTAGATAGTCTGCATAATAGCAAGGTTTCATTCTGTCAAAGTTGCGACAATGACTTCAGATTTTTCAGTCAATGTGGGTGCTGATTAGCATATACACACAATTGGAAAATGCTGACATACCCCCATGACCTGGTCTACCATCGTTGACTCATGTTGACTAAGAATTTTTTTCCAAAAGGACAATGCCCCTTTCTTCAACCTTGGAACAAAAAATATGTGGGTTTGAGTTAAAACCCCAACCCCATGTCAAACGGCTGTAGTGGACAGCCACGAGATTATGGTGGGTTGGCTGCCCATCACTGGCGGCAAACCTACCAGAGTCTCGTGGCTAGCTGTCCACTCCAGCAAGCAACTTTACAAATAAACAATAATGCCTCAAGAGGGAAGAGAATGGGGATCTGTGATGTTGTTGAACGGTGATTGAAAACACATTCAAAGATGGATCACAACTATTAAAGTCGTATTCTTTTTTTTTTCTTCTTGAAAACATTCAAGAGGAAAACATGGCCCTACATAGTAGTCTACACTCTGAGTCTGCACGATCCGAACAGATAATTTCTCAATTCCTCTTGAAGAGCTTACACATTATTTTGGATTCAAGGATTCCATCTCTGCGTCCACTTGATCATAGTGGTAACCTGAAATTGGTGTCTCGTGTGAGGAAGAGTGATAAATGGTTCCACTTATCCCTAGGAGACCTGATCATAGTTTTATTTTTCTCATTGGCAATATTGGGGAAACATATTTCTTGAGTTCGAGCATTTGCTTGTCCTAATGTATTTCATTGTTTATTTTTGAAATGGGATTGGCCTTATCCTTGGGAAAGTTGAATCTGGACTTGTGCTTGAAATGTTCCTTTCATGGCTACCAACCTTGAGCTTCTTATATCTTCGTTATGTTTGCAAAAGATGGAGTTCCATGCATCCTTTGCATCTTTCCAACTCACCTGCTGTCAGATTCCCATCCAAGATTTTTCATTCAATTTGCAAAAGATGGAGTTCCATGCAGCCTTTGCATCTTTCCAACGCATCTGCTGTCAGATTCCCACCCAAGATCGTTGGTTCTTCATGGTGGATCCCCATCTTCACCAATCGATTGTCTTTGACACTGCTAAAAGATATTGGAAAGATCTCAATTACCCACTTCTCCTCCAACAAAACCCAATTACAATTCGATCCCCATCATCACCAATGTTGATGGTTTGATCTGTTTCTGCACTATTTTTTGTGACTTTGTCATCTACAACTACGTCAGAGGTGACTGCTGTGAAATCCCTCCACTGGGTCCAACTAGTCAAAGCCAACACCTCCGTACCATTGCCGGAGTGGTGGACGGCCCGGCCACGAGACTCTGGTAGGTAGGTCGCCAGTGATGGGCGGCCAACCCACCGTAATCTCGTGGCCGTCCACCACAGCCATTTGATTCAAATCCACATATATTTGTTCCAAGGTTGAAAAACAGGCATTTTTGCCTTTTTAGAAGAAAAAAAATTGTTTGTCAATACGTAATATGAGTCAGAGACGGTCTAAGATGGTAGTCAGAGACAATCGATTAACACATCAATCTCAGAGAAACTTAGAACAGTAAAAGCACGACATTGCAATTTAAAATAGTAGAAATAGGTTTTTTGGTCAATAGGTAAGTAGTGAAATATATTTACAATATAAACAGAACAAAACAGAAGTGGATCAAGTGTGTTTCTTCACGTATTTGCAGGAGTATCCATTGTTAGAAGAAACACCCTAGTCTTCATTATTAGTGTTTATAGTATCTAAAGTGCATTTCGCTGGGTTTTCTGGGACATTAGTTCCATTAACAGCTCGAAACTTCAACGAGCTGTTTTTAACTCATCTTTCGTGCTTGTCTAATTTTACCCTACTACATTGTAGTGTTTACTCCTCTGATTGCCCTTAATTTGGACATGCAACTATGCTAGTTTTCTGGGTCCCATTCACATTCTCCTGTTTGATGTCATTCTGTGAACCTATAGCATTTCATTACAGACCTCGTCATTTTCTTGCCAATATTTCAAGTTAAGAATGGCACACCAGAGGTTTCTGGTGAAAAAAAAAAAGAGTTTGGTGGACTTATTAGTGACATTATGGTTAGGATCACCGTATGGTATTTCATTACAGGCCTTATGGCTTGTCATTTTATGGCAATTTTTCTCAAGAGTGGCACAGTGGAGGTTTCTGATGGGAAAAAAGAAGAGTTTGATGGACTTTTTGGTGGACCACACTATGGTTAGTGTTGAAAATCGAATTTCACGAACTAGCAAAAATAGAGAGAATCAAAGATCAATTATGCAGACACAACAAATTTACGTGGATCGGCAGTGTGCCTGCGTCCACGGGTGAGAAGAGCTTTTTACTATCTCTAAAGAATTAGGGTTACAATAGTTTCCTCTCTCTCACTCTCTCAATGTACAAGTACAAACCCCAACGTCCCTTTAGAGATATTGATCTCTGGTACAAAAGAAATGCCCAAAGTATCCCAAGTACGAGTTGTACCCAAATATGTACTGTATGGACGCCGAAAAAATTCGGGCAGGTGGCATGCTGCCCCCAGCCAGCTCAGCGTGGAGCTGGACCGGCGGTAGCTGTGGCTTCATTAACAGTATTATCCCTGCAGAATACAAGACACCTAACCCAACAGTTAAAAAATGTTATGGGTGCACGATCATGGGCAGAACGGGTTATAAAGATTATACTGTCCATCAGATTTACATTGGATTTATCATATGTCTCATCTTTCTTTTTCATTCAACATTTATCATCTTATGATTAAGTCACATTGTCAAACTCCTTTGTGCCTCTCACATTCCATCTTTTTTACCTTCTTTAACTGTATGGGAGGGAATGATTGACCATCATATTCATGTTTGTTTCTGTTTTACAGGAAAAGAACCCAGCAGTAGTAGCATCATACATATTGACTTTTAAATTACAATTAAAGAAATGGAGGTTTGGTTCTCTGAAGAACATGGATTGTTTGGATTGTCTCCTGCTGCTACCAAGAATCTGCCACTTTGCTGAGAGCAGTTTGATGCAGGAATGATTGCAAAAGATAATAATCTATGTTGTGACCCAAAGCGTCTAGGGATCACAAGGTTGTGAAGTGCAATATGAACCCTGAGGGCGTAATTATAGAATGGGATGGAGTGTTCTCTGCCCTTAATCCTTGTGTGCAGGTATGCGAATGCAGCTCATTTTTAATTGTTCACAGGGCATACAATTCCTTGCAGTTCTAAAACCCTTAATTATGAGTGTCAAATCAAATAGTAGGAGTCTGATTGAAGAAAGTACTATAAACTGAACGATAGGAAGATGATCAGGTCTTCGATATGAAAGGTTCGGTGCTCCTCACTCCCCCTAAAAGTACTCTTCTCAAGGAGCAGATCAGAGTCCCAATTGTTCTATGTTTCTTGCCTATGGGTCTCCCTTTCCTAGTTGGGCGGGCAGGGAAAGACAAATGGCTAATGGTTTGAAACTCCATATCTACCCCAACTTACTCATTTCACTTCAATCCCCCTACTATTATCGACCAGCATGTTGTTCTACTTATTTGTCTGCCAAGCAAGGTTTAAAATTTTGTTTCGGAGGAATATCTCGGTCAAGTGAAAAACCGAGACAAACTCCGAAACGAAACATTCACGAAACGTTGAAAAAACGAAATTTCCGAAACATTACGAAACATTATGAAATATTATTCAAAATCATTAAATTATATTTTATTTATTTTTATTTTTTTGGATTGTATCGGATTGTCTTGGTGAAACAAACTGAAACATTACGAAACGAAATGAAACATACGAAACATTCGGTTTCCTTACGAAACGAAACATACGAAACATTATGAAACATTCCGAAATTTTAAACCATGCTGCCAAGGAACACAATAGCCTGTGTATGTCTTTAACAAGATATTTCTCCTCTGGTCTTATTCCTGAACCATCGGGTTGGGTGCTGGAGCTAGAATCATCATTAACCGGTTCAACTTCTCCCGACATGTCATTTGCTGAAAAAAGACCAAGACCGCCGTTCCTCTTACTCAGTTCTTGATGAGTAAGGACGGGCCTGTCTAGCCTTTTGACTTATAGTGAGTGACCCCCATGCATAGTGTCATTGAGGAGTGAACTATGTTCTCACTGAGTTAAGTTTCACAAAAAGAATGTAAACATTCATCTTGTCATGATGGAATAAAAAGAAGCCTCTTAGAAATAGAAGTTCCCTTTAGAGGGCTTATGTGAATCAATTCTTTTCTGCAGATATAATTTCTCTCATTTATGGTTTGGTTTTGGTATTTCATCTTTATACTTGTAGGTTTGAAATGCATGCTTTAGGGGAGAGCTTGAATGCTTGTACTGATTTTCATCTTTGAAGACCCCATTACATTATCAGATGAAAATATAACCCAAAAGCAGACATAGGAGCTGTATTAAGAGTAGTTTACATCTGACATTGCCGAGCTGAAATGCCTACACCGTGAGGGCATCCCTCTGTACGATCGCCACCTCCTCTCGTGCAGCCGGACTCCTAACACAGGCTCCCTGAAGGCATGTCTGATGCCAAGGGAGAATTTGGAACCTTTTCTATTACTTTGGCCAATATGTGCAAGTGTTCAACAGTTTGTGTACAACATGCAACATTGATGTGCCTTACAGTCATAGTTTGATGTCTCGGCCGATCCCTCTGGAGGGGGCAATCCGGATCGGGATAGGATCCAAAAATGGATCATCTCGTCCCGAGATCACTGCTTTCCAAAGAAGACTCACTTTATCTCGGGCGAGACGCGCCAGTCCGGCGTCGGATCCCGAGATTTCAAACCATGCATACAGTGGGATATTTTATAAGAAGCAAGGTAATATAAAATGGGAGCTTAGGTAATATTCTATCAAAGCGTGTTGGTTGGCATTTTTTTTATCTTTCAATGGGTAGGTGAGTAGTCTTAGATCAAAACCTTTCACATATTAATCAAATAATAATAAGCCACTGCAATATAAGATCCATCAATAATTAATGGTGTCTATGATACGGTTTTCTCGGCGTATCGTGAAACCCAAACATTGGGGCATGTAAATATCAGGTTATTTTTATCTGATAAGCAAGTTATATATATATTTCTCTTGATTAACCGGATCCGTTTACCAATTACCCCATAGAACTGATCGATTTGTTCGGGTTTAAATCCATATTTTTAAACTTTTAATAACTGGGTCGGGTCTGGAGATGCTGGTACCTGGTATGTTCACACCTCTAACTCAGGATAGGGAATGTTAATGGACTTGGCCCAATGGGCTTTAGGCCTGGCTGCTAGCTCATCCTGTCTTCCATGCCAAGTTATCCCAGCCTGGGCTTCCGCGTACGGCCTGCTAAATAACTAGTCCGGCTTTAGCTTAGGTCCATCTCTGAGTTAACAACGTGGCTTGTTTTAGCCATTTTGGGCTGGGCTTAGGCCTGGAATGATGGTAAGGTCGTAGACCCGTTGATCATATGGGTACTCAACAAAACACATTTGGAAGCCCGGGTGCAAATTTATGACGCTGAACATATAAGGTGTGAGCATTAAAGATACAGCCGAAAAGATTCGCTGGCCGAAGTCTCCACACCCAAAATGTCTGACACATACCACGATCCCTTAACCCAACCCGCATTAAGCCCTTGGTTAGTGGTTAACAGGGAATACTTGTCAGACATTTTGAAGTCCCCCAGGGGCAGCTAAATTTTTCCCGAGATCATAAGAGGGTGATCGGTGAAAGAGCTTGTCATATGGTATTTTACCATCCAAAGGATAACCGATACACAAAATGGTGTCCATCAATTGGATAGACACACCAGATCTAAACCAGGACTCATTATGATTATTATTATTATTATTATATAAAGCAAGGTTTAAAAGGGGCCGTTATAACGGTATAATGGACTGGGGGGCATTACTGTTTTTACCGTTATAACAAATTGTAACACTCGGGCAAAAACAGAAATAACAGAAAAAAGGCGCTGAAATTCAAATTTTGAAAAATTTTTCAGAAATTAACGGCCGTTATTTTCATTATAAGGGAAAAATATTGGCCGTTACAAGGAAAATAAGGCTGTTATTTTTAAAGCATTTTAACGGTACATAACGTAACAGGGGTGGTCCGAGAATCTGTTATAACGGCCGTTTTTTAAAACCATTATATAAAGAACCCGGGTTTATTACCTATTTTTCCACACCTAACCTAACGACCTTCTAATCAAAGATGTTCACAGACCAACAGTTCACCCTTCACATTTGCGCTGCACAGTGCATACTGCTTCACCTACTTCTCATGGATCTGAAAAATTAATTTTCAATTATTATTTTATTATTTAATAAAAATATTATTTTAAAATCTGAAAGGAATCCCGAAAATTTGATTAAATTTATCGCGAGAAAATTATGCAAAACGGTATATTTGTGACTTTTGTTAGTTGTGAAATCGGCGAGAAAAAGGAAAAAGTGTGCAAAATTTGACTTTGACCCGTAACAGAGAGAAGAGTTGGTGCCTGGTGGTGTTGGAGCGTTGGTAAAGCATAAATGTTTGATTCTTTTGGGTTTTGAGGTTCGTTAGCTATTTAAATCGATCAATTCCTTCATTTCCTGCAAAACCCAGATCGTCGTTTTGGTGGGTTTGGTGGATTTCTCAAGCAATCTTCATAGTTCTTGCATTGGCGACAGAGGAGAATAACAGGTTGAGTTCTTTGCCTTTCTAATGAATCTGGTATTCTTTTCTGGAATTTTTATCCATTGAATTAGTTTTTATTTGAGAATTCCAGATCCGGTTCTGTTTTCTTCTTGGTTTTCGATTTGCTGATCTCATCTTTATCTGATGTGGGTGATGATTGTGTTTGAGATTTTGTTGGTGGGTTTTGATGAGAAGTTGCATCTTTTTCTCTTGGAAGATTTCTAGATTGTGAGTCTTACTTTTCGTTTAATTTCATCAAGAGATTCCCTTGTAGATTCGTTCGGTTTCAACAACTTCTCTGAGAATAAAAATGTGATCTTTTCCTTTTTGGTGAATTTAATTGAAGATTCACAATTCCATAAAAAGGCTTGTTTTGCTGGTTCTGATTCCTGTTAAAAGTTCCATCTTTGTTCTCTTTGATAATTGGAAAGTGGTGGGGCATTTCTTTTTTTGCTTAGAGATCTATCTTTTTCGTTTCTGTTAGTCTGATATATATTTTTCTTCACAACCCATTCAACTTCTGTGAGAATTACTACTTTTTAGATTCATACTTTTTGGTTGATTTCATGAGAAAATGCCGCTGTCACTTTCTTCTGTTAGGATCACAATTTCTTCTCTAAGAACTTAAATTATGGTTTGGTGTCTTTCCTTGAAGAATCCCGGCAAATTGAGTTTATCTGATCTCTGGTTTTTCATTTCTATGTATTTTGGCGAATCCTGGTTTACTTACCATCTCACCCACTGATAATCCATGCTTTTAACAGGACGAAAAATGGCCACCCCCTCCTCAAATCTCTCAAGAATAGGCCTTGCTGGCCTTGCCGTCATGGGGCAAAATCTTGCCCTCAACATTGCCGAGAAAGGTTTCCCCATTTCTGTTTACAACCGGACCACCTCCAAAGTTGATGAGACTGTTGAACGTGCCAAACAGGAAGGAAACCTCCCCTTATTCGGCTTCCATGATCCGGAATCTTTTGTTAATTCGATTCAAAAGCCTCGGGTCATAATCATGCTCGTTAAGGCTGGGTCCCCTGTCGACCAAACTATTAAAACACTCTCTGTTTACATGGAGAAAGGCGATTGTATAATTGATGGTGGTAATGAGTGGTATGAGAACACCGAGAGGAGAGAAAAAGCCATGGCTGAATTGGGCCTGCTTTATCTCGGAATGGGAGTTTCGGGCGGTGAAGAGGGTGCCCGACATGGACCCTCTATGATGCCTGGAGGATCCTTTGAGGCCTACAAGTACATTGAAGACATCCTCCTCAAGGTGGCAGCTCAGGTTCCGGACAGTGGCCCATGTGTTACTTACATAGGCAAAGGAGGATCAGGCAATTTCGTTAAGATGGTTCACAATGGGATTGAATATGGTGATATGCAACTAATATCTGAGGCTTATGATGTATTGAAATCAGTCGGGAAGCTCTCGAATGAGGAATTGCACCACGTCTTCTCAGAGTGGAACAAGAGCGAGCTTCTGAGCTTCTTGATCGAGATCACTGCAGATATTTTTGGAATTAAGGATGATAAGGGAGACGGGTATTTGGTTGACAAGGTTTTGGACAAGACTGGCATGAAGGGTACTGGCAAATGGACTGTTCAGCAAGCGGCTGATCTATCAGTTGCAGCTCCAACAATAGCTTCGTCTTTGGATGCTAGATTCCTCAGTGGTTTGAAGGAGGAAAGAGTCGAAGCCGCCAAAGTCTTCAAATCTGGTGGCTTTCACGGCAACTTGACTGATCAAGCTGTGGATAAGGAGAAGTTGATCAACGACGTGAAGCTAGCTCTTTACGCATCCAAGATCTGTAGCTATGCGCAGGGGATGAATCTGATCCGTGCAAAAAGCATTGAACAGGGATGGGACCTGAAGTTGGGGGAGCTGGCTAGGATTTGGAAGGGGGGTTGCATTATCCGTGCCATCTTCTTGGACCGCATCAAGAAGGCCTATGACAGGAACCCAGATCTTGCAAACCTTCTCGTGGATCCCGAGTTTGCGAAGGAGATCATCGAGCGACAGTCTGCTTGGCGACGAGTAGTCTGTCTTGCTATCAACTCGGGTATCAGCGTCCCGGGTATGTCGACCAGTCTTGCTTATTTCGACACTTACAGGAGGGATAGGCTTCCGGCTAATTTGGTCCAAGCTCAAAGAGATTATTTTGGAGCTCATACCTATGAGAGGACTGATATACCTGGATCCTTCCATACCGAGTGGTTCAAGATTGCTAAACAGTCAACGATCTAAGCTTTCTGTTCGTGGTGTTCTACCTAATCAAATGATTGTCGTTAAGTCTAATAATTGTCCCGTGGGCACAAAAGCGGATATAATTTACACCACAGCTGTTTGGTGAAATCTTCCGTCTCAAATTAGATTTATCTAATCTGTTGAGTTGTTCAGAGTTCGTTTTTGTTGTCTGTTGCGGCTGCCCATTTTCAGGTCTTGCTGCCTTTGTGATTCTGTATTAAGGTTCTAAAACTTCCAGTTTAGAGCCCCCTTTTCTAGATTAAGAATATACACTTTTCACATTGGTCTCTACTCTCTAGGGAGCTTAATCCTGATTCATGTAACATTTTACGAAGAGATTGTTACCATAACTTTTCATTTTACTTGTATTGGTGTTGCGGACACGCACAAAATACCACAACGATGGGGAGCCGACTTAAAAAGATTAAATGTGATTAGAGTGTCCTGTGGTCTATGCTGCCCCTGTTGCACACATAGTTACTAGTCTGGTTTAATGAGGAAACCTGGCGTTCATTTCCTAAATGACTCTTTATACATCTTCTGTGATCTATGATGTCCCTGTTGCACTCATATTTACCAGTCTGGTAGGTGATAGAGTGCTTCTTAGGTGGCTTAAAAAGCTCACATTGATTAGATGATCTTGAGCTGAAATGAATGGACAAAGATGTTAGGTAATATCTTGGTGAATGTCTTGAAAAATGTCCATAAATTGGATGGGAATTGTCAGACTGGTAAGAATTTTTGTCTATTAGCTCATCAAGGAGCCTAGTACCTGAACGATCAGGGTTGATGACCATGTATGCCATGTGTACATATGGGTCTGGAAGACGTGGGAGGGATCTTCCAAAGACACCAAAGTATATACTTGTTGGCAGTCATTCATTTACTTGGCAGAGTTTGCATAAACACAATTCTAACAAAACAGAGTGGATACAGCAGAGTAACAAGTCCTTCAATGAGTTTGAACATTAGCTTCAAGTATTCAAAAAGGCATTCTTTGCATCACATCGACTCTCTTAAAACGTATAATGGCAATGTATTATATTCTTGACATGGTGATGGGGTCATTTGTTATGGTTCCTTTGTTTGTTTTGTTTTTTTTACATATTTTTTAAGTGATGTCATCCAGTCGAGCTATGGTGTTGTGTGGAGGTACATCAGTATAATGTGAGTTGTAGCAGACTTGGCTCAAATTGTACGCCATATGATACAGTTTTTGAATTTATATGAATGTACATTTGACGACATGTATTTTCAAGGATGGTTTGAAAATACCCCTTGCATTTTTATGCTCTTACGCATATCTTATATAACAAGGAGACTCGATTTCTTTAAAGAAAAAAATAGCATATTGGGTACATATGTTGGTAAAAATTGATAACGGTGCCAGGAAGAAATGTCATATTATCTTTATTTGTACTTTTAGATATTAGTTATGTGGGGAATTACTATTTCCAGTGCACATTTTTGCTTTTTCTAGAGCATATTTTCGCTGTAGTGGATGAAGCAAAATCTGCTATGGAAGATGCAAAATGGGAGTGAAAGGACATTGGTGCTTGGAAGAAGTAAAATGTGCTCTAGAAATAGTAATTCCCTTCACATATTTATCAATATACCATTAATGCAATTTCTCTGTGTAACATACTTTCTTTTGTATCTTATTTTACTTTCTTTCAAGTACTAATTATATGCTGATTTATGTCTTGACATTGTAACATAACTGTGTGACATGTCTGTCGGCTTTTCTGGGTTCTCAGCATCTGAGACCTTGTTTCAGTGTCTGACTTCAACACGTGTAAGTTACATAGTGTATGCCCCACAATCAATGGGTCTTACTTGCCTTGTGGCAGCTTCATGAATTATTAAAATTATGTGGCTGTCGAGAAACATAAATCTGCTGTATAAAGATATTAGAAAGTGGTTTAACTGTAAATCTGCGGTAGAGGCAACATGTTCAGAACTTCTATTCGAGTGTTCGTATTCTTCATTTACAGTCAGTAACTATTATAGTTTCAAAGACCCCATTACTTGGTGTACTAGGACTTTCATGTTATGGCTTAACTTGTATTGAAATCTCAAGGTCTCTCTATCCGAAGGCCAATCCAGAATCACTACTCTGGCATGATTTAGTTGAGTCATTTTCAATAAATTTTTTCTATCTTAGAAACCAATGAGCTGGAATTGAATCAGTTTGGTTTTGGCTGACACATTCACCATGAACTGGACTTGGTATGATTCAACCAGTGCTTAGTTTTTCAGTTGAATTCCCAATTTGGAAGATTGTATTGCATTGGACTAGGATATTTCATTAAATCGCGTTTGGAATATATATATGATTTACTTTTGTGTGAGTTGATCGAGCATAAACACATATGAACACAGTAATTGCAGGAAGCTTTTTATCAACATGTATTGTTCACTCCTACTTTTGGTTCTAAACCTCCTTTCCCACCCACCTTTAGCTATTGTATTATTTGTAGATATTTTTGGCAGAGTCTCGATATATTATTAAAAATCGAGCTTTGTATTGACAGAATTGACAATCAAGCTAATACCTTACCACAGTCTTGACTCTGCACCATCACTCTTGCTCTTACTTTTCCATTTTGGTGGATAAGCTGGGATAGAACCTGCTACCCCATGGTTGCAGTGAAGCATGCCAACCAAGTCATGCTACAAAGATAGATACATTATACATATAATATATATACAGACAAATTTATGTAGGCATACATGCATGTGCTAGTTGATCAGACCATTACATTTCATGATTCAACAATCATGTTGGCACTACAGCACATGGGCATGGAATATGGTCTATTTTTACTCATCTAAGAAACATTAATAGCAAACTACTACCATTCTAGAAGAAAATATTAAGAAGTTGTCAAAATATCTATTTTCCTTTGTCCATCCAGTTGATTTCTTACCTTTGCTCCACTCTGAACAGGACTAGTTGCACTACTTGCCATGAGCACTGGGTCTTCTTTTTTCCTGTGTTCCTGTCTTTCTTTTTTCATCCCTTTTCTTCTCCATTTGTTTGTGAGCTTTCTTGTTTGAATAATACTTGCAGTCATCCTCATCTTCATCTTTCTTGAAACAAGCCATGCCAAGACCACCCTCACCTTTCCCACATGGTTGTTCACGATGACTTGGACCAGAAGAGGCATCAGAAGCCATAGAATCATCACTATCATCTCCATCATCATGATCATCATCTTTACCATTGTCATTGTCGTCATCATCATCCTCTTGATCATCACTATGATCATCATCATCATCATGTATGGGGGAGGCTATATATGTGGTCCACCCAGATTCACTACTGCAACATTCTTCTGTACCTCCATAGAGTTGGGAAGACTCCATTACTGTAAGAAAGAGGAAGAAGCGAGAAAAGAAAAAAAAAACTCAACAAAGAGAATACAAAACTGGAGTTCTTGAGTAGTAAACCAAAGATCTATATCAGAACATCAGTAATCCTCATCACCTGGGAAACCAAACCAGCCCACAAATGTCTTTATGTCTCTGACCCTTCATCAACCAAAAGGCAGCTTCGTACACAAATGACAGAGAGAGTGAGAGACCCATCTCACTCACAATTTTGACAGGTACATAAAACCCACATTGTTGAACAGTGAGAATATATTTCGCCACCTGAAAATCTTAACACCAATTAATTCTCTGGCTTCTAATTTGCAGAAGGTAGCTTTTGTGGAAAAAAAAACAGAGAAATTCATCTCTCAGAAGAAGAATAAAAACCCCAAGTTCTTAAATATGAAAGAACAAGGGTAGCTCACTTGCTCATTATATTTCACACCTGAAAATCCTATCATCTTTAATTCTCTGCCTTTGTCATAAATAAAAAGCAACTTTTAATGCAAAAACAGATGAACCCACACCACAAGCTGGACAGAATATAAGACACCCATGTTCTTAAATATGAACAGAACAGTCCTGTTTATCTTTCACACTACCTTTAATTCTCTGTCTTGTCATCAACAATGAAGCAGCTTTTTACTATAAAAATGCAGAAAACCCAACTGGGTCTTTGGTTTTTTATGTCAAGCTGGATGGGGTGAGGTTGTCCAACAGGCTTTTTGCTCTCCTGTTCTTCTGTCCTTCCCCTGTTAGCTGTATTCTGTCCCCCCCTCCCCTAAAGCAGGCTTATGTCTTTTGTGTCCTTGGGGGAAGAACAGTTCAATAGTATATTAAGAACAACAATGTTGATTATGATTACACTTATTACAAGAACAACAGTAAAGAAAGATGAATCACCCAAAATCTGAACTTAACTTCCAGATTTTGGGTCAGTTAATTTCATTTTTTCCCTTGGATTGTGGCTCTTCTTGTAGAATTCTCTTTGACTGGGAGGAGGGGAAAGAACAGAAGGGTCTGAGAGTATATAATGTGATGACAATGTGTGGGTCATTCCCTGCCCCATGCTTCCCATCTTTTAGCAGGCATGGATCTGGCTGTTCCCCACTTCCAGTTCTTCCCTGACTCATCATCTACTAAGGTTAGACATGTGAGGGGCCTTGCATTATTCTTGCTGCCTCTCCTATGGGACATATGTATTTACCTGGTCTTGTCTCTTGCTCCATGTGAAGATTCACTTTGGAAGTTTTCTTGGACAATAGGACAACATTTCCAATGCTTAAAGGTTTTGATTCACCAATTTAAGCCTTGTGGGTCACTGCATTTGTAATGTTTTTCACATTTTAATTAGGGGCAATAAGATAAGGTGGGGATCAAAGTCAACTGACACATTTCTCAGACATTAGGTTGATTCCACAAGTTCTTCTAGAAAACCTTGAACATAATTCAAGTAAAAAAAAGTTGAAAACTCGGGTGCAGAACTCGACTCGCAAGTGCTAGATCGGAGGCCGATATCCTGGACTCAGCCGGTCGAAATATGGTCATAATTTTAAGTGAAAGAAACCAAAAAAACTCGGCGTCTCTTAGTTTATCCGCTGTCGGGTCGTCTGAGAATGAATGGTTGAATTAGTATGTCGACTCATGATCCATTGAGCTGAGTTAGCTGGGATGAATCACGACCGAGTCACTGACTCAAGAGGTTCTTTATTTTTTCATTAGAAAAGGCCAAAGGTGATGGGCATTCTTCTTGTTTAAAAAGCATAGATTCCTCTTCTACTTTTGAAAGGTAGATGAAAGAAAGAATCAGATGTGAAAAGGCCAAAATAGAGGACAAGGTCATGAATCATGATGTATCGGGGGGCAACATGATTTCATGTAATCACCTCTAAATCTAGTTTACTTTTTGAAGAAAGGATGATTTTGTAGCAGTGTCCTGAAAACCACACCGACAAGCTATCACTAGAAGTGGCCAGGGCTAGGCCGGATCAGCCCTGCTTCACTTGCTGGGTCAACCCTCGAACCATGATGTCAAATTGAAAATGGGTTTTTTGTTTTAATTAAAAAATAAACATTTTTTTTGGAGCCGATAGGGCTGTCAATTTGTATCTGTTTTACCGGAACCGAACACCCCTGTTCCAGTTTCACATTTTTGACCGTACAGATTTTTGAACCATCCCTAGGTGAACCTGCAGATAAAAAATCAGCCTGATTGGTGGTTTCTAGGCATTGGATCTGAGTATCCCAAAAATAATGCTCGAATCCATGGTTGAAAATCAACCGATGAAAAAGACTCAAATCGTATGGTTAGAAACCACCAATCAGGATCACTTTTGGTGTATAGGTCTATCTAGTGATGTTTATATCTATACGATCATTGATCTCTAAGAATAAGCTACGTGGCACATTTATGTGTGGCCCGGATGGCTGGAAAAAAACCCAGGGATCACAAAATTCTTTGATAGGGTGTATCAAATTTCCAATTTAAATAGCCACAATAAGTTTTGACCCTTGAAAAGAATATAATGGATCAGATGTTAACTATTGTCTGATCGGGTCAATATTGAGATAGAAGATCTTCCAAGTGGGACCCCATCAAATGGTGGTTCCCTAAACCCTTCATATGTGTTGTGTCCGGTGATCATTTTTCGACCATATATGGGATCTATCCAACCCAGGTGTGGCCCAATGCTCATCAAATCAAGGCCGTCAGATTGATTCCCTTTGATGGGTCACAAGTCACAACATTAAATTGTACCGGTATGATAATCATGACCGTCCACTATGCACCTAGCCATTTAATCAAATTGTTAGCATCATCCAACCGATATGATCTTGGCCATGTGGCATATCTGGTGATTGAGATGGCATTTGCGCTATCCAATCAATTCGCTGGTGTACGCGGAATTAAATTGAGCTGTCTTCGTCAAGCCAGGTTTCCTTTATCATCAAATATTGATTCCATACTGCCTAACATTGGTTGAGGTTGCTGCACCCATCACTGATGCAATGCAACTCCTAATTGGTCTCACCTTTCTGTCCAGCGTCTGAGTTGTATTCAAAAGGTTTCTATGATGGGCCCCAGATGGGCCAGACTCGTGCAATATTTTTTTTTACTTGGGCCTAGATCCTTCAGGCCCTTCTTACTGGACTGGGAACAGACCTGAATACTGAGAAGAGTTAGGTAAAGCCCAGCATATCTACTTGGCCCAGAGTTTTTAACCCGTTCATATATATGCCTGATCAAGATCGAGCCTACGGAATATCATGCCACACTGGGCCCCAGCTGACCATGTCCTAGCCAATGAAAATGTATCACGATACTGATGTCAACAGTATATGTGACGGTTGGTCTCCCGCTTTCAGATTGCATTTGTCCTCGGACGCCAAATACTAGACAATTTAGTAATAGCCCACGTGATCTTCCACTTAATAATAAAAAATGGAGAAGGGTAGTAAAGGTGGCCTAGCCCAAACCTAGCCCTGCCCTCACTAATTAAGGTGAGGCCCGAACCCGGCCCTACCTTCAAGGGCCAAGGCTGGACTAGGATCTTTAAGAAGAGCATTAGATGCTTGTTTTAAAAATATTTGGCCCAAAGTATTGAACTCAACTTGATTGAACTAGTAATATAGTGAAACAATAATGAAAAGGAACCTTGTAACAATGGTGAAACAGAAAAGTTCTTTAAAAAAAAAGCTCGACTTGATTGAACCAGTATACCATTTTCATCTAGCCTGTATTTGTTTCAATTTGAGTATTGAGCACAACTTAATTGAATCACTAACACAAGTAGAAGATAATAAAGAGATGATAGAAAAATGCACAACGAAAAGGAACCTCTGTAACAATAGTGAAACGGACAAAATTCTTTTAAAAGGAATCGCTCAACTTGGTTTAACCAGTACCATTTTCATGAAGTCAATATTTTGTTTTTCAGTTTGAGTACTAAACCCTAAAACTTACAAGCAAAGCTCCATCTCTCTGACTATTTTTATTTTATAAAGCATGTTTGAAGCTTTGTTTCACTCTCAATACCCTCTTCATTCCTCTAACCATTTTTTTAAGCCGGTATTTTATTTCAAGTTTGAGTAAGTATAGAACTCAAACTGTTTGAACCAGCACCATTTTTCAATTAAATAGTTAAACTTGTTGAGTCAGTAACAATGGTGAAACGGATGTAAAAAATTTTCAAAAGGATCAAGTCTTTGGGTGTCGTACATGAGGAATTGTACCATTGTCAATCAAGGATAAGAGCATTATCGCATTTTCATTCTGATTTTAAATAGATTCATAAATAAAAGTAACCAAAAAGACTTATCAGTCCATCCCTTGATAAAGCAACAATATCAATTAGTATAGAAAAATTTCCTACAGCTTGAATGGTCAGGCTGTACATACACCACGGACTTTTGAGTAATTCCCCATTTATAAATCCGACAAATTCAAGTTGTAACCAATGAATCAACAATTGTTAGAGCTTCGACTCTAATATCTTGTTCTCTAGATCTAACTGAGACAATTTAAGCTTTCTCTAACTACTTCTCAAGATTATCTAATCTATTGGACTAATGCCCTTGTTTTACATGTTTTAGTTCATATATAGCTTCACCATCCCAAAGCTCAAACTTCCCATGTTTATCATTTCTTGATCTCACAAGTAGATCAGTTTGAGTCAACAACTAACAGTTAAATTTTTTGGGGCGGTGAGCCGACTACTCAAAACAAACTTCGCAACGATGGCGAGCTACGACTCATAGAGAACAGTAATCCTTGTGTTGGTGACAAGCTACAACTCACATAACAACGCTTCATGGAGGCAGCATGCAATGGTCCCATGGTGAAAACATTGTTTATGGGGATGATGATCTCCGCACCTATTAATGTCTCCAACCCTGATCTAAACCCAACAATCGAAAACGTTCACAAACATTGCGATCTCTAAGGTTGCATTTGGTAAAACTTAATTTCAGACCTTAAGTCTAAAATTAAGACATTTTGGTAACTGACTGAAATTCAATCCTGATATTTAGAATGTCTGAATTTCGGTGATTTTTTTTAAGTCATCTTCCCTTCAATGCGGTAAGTGAAAACATCTTTAAAAAATATTCTAAGATTCTCTAATAATATCCAAGATGCTATTTTCCAAAATAATAGATTGTTTGGATGACCATTTTTTAAAAAGTATGACCATTTTTTAAAAAGTATTTATTCCATAAAAGTATATTTTTAAGCTAAAAAATATTTTTTATAAACAAACCTGAAAGCTGTTTTTCAAGTAAAAAAAAAGACTTTTTAAATTTTGCTAGCTCAATGAGCATAATAAACAAAGAAACAGTTTTTGGTAGAAGTCCCCTACCAAAAAAACAATAAATTCATTATGTTGGTGGGACCAACAAAAAGAAGATAGAGACATTTTGCATTAATGATGATCCAAACGACCTTTTTAAGAAAAAAAAAATACATTTTCAAAAATGTATTTTCAGAAAAATCAATTTTTTAGAATAAATTTATTTTGAAAAACGACGATCCAAACACCCCTTAACTCTTGTAATTCTAATGTGGCAACCGAGCTAACCTATCAAACCAAGACAAGGTTCAATGAACCTTTAGTAACCTAAACCACTTTAAACTCTCTATAAACAAATTTCTAAGTGGATATCACATGTGCCAATGCCACAAACGAATCTCCTCTAAAAGAGCTATAGTTAAATGACGACTCTTCCTAGGAGAAATCCATAGCAAAACACTCATATCATCGAAGAAATGACAACGAATCCTATGGCTATAGATCACCAATCAAACTAATTGTTGGTGTGTAGGTCCATCAAGATTTGGGCCAATCATCATGGGTCCATTGGCCCGAAAGAGTGTCTAAGTGGTGCATTTTTATGACTTTTTTTAGAGTATCGAAAGATAAGGTTCCAGTTAGGGCCGGCTCTACCTTAAGGCCATGAAGGCGGTCGCCTAAGGCCCCTTGGTGAGAGAAGGCCCCCAGCCCAAGTCCCACTAACCACATAGATTTTTAGCTCACCCCTTATTGGATGTACAAACCATGAATCAACCTGAATGGTTATCTCTAGTCATAGATTTTAGTACTTTTTAGAACATGATTCTAGCCGTTGGATTCAAGCATATTTTTTGGGTAGTAAATCCAATAGCTAGAAATCATCAATCAAGCTGAGTTTTAGTGTGTTTATCCACCAATAGGTGGGTTGAACATCTACGCAGTCATTGGGCTTCCAAAATGATCTATGTAGGGCCACTAGAGTCCTCTGCAATGGGAGTATTTTTTCATCTAAATTTTTCCGTAGTTTTTAATTATCATGAATAGTTTTATATAAATTTTTTTTAATATATAGAGTTTAATTTTTTAATTGATACTATACATATTAATATATCGATATAACAAGTCACACTGGTTGTCTCCCCACTTATACCCCATCTCATAGGGTTCAATAAAGAAAGGTCGAGATCTCATCCCCCAATTGGACGGTGGATCTCACCCATTCACACCTGATTTTGGCAAGCGCTTTCTCGGCGAGTGCCGTCAGCACGGGCTACCCACTAGTTAAATACAGAAAAGCCTTATACGGGATTTTCACCTGAGGCCTCAACTTGTATCGAGACGGCCCTGGTTCCATTACCAATCCGACAAGTCAAAATGAGGTTCCGGACCCAGATTTTTCAGATCGGATTGGATCTTCGGGTCGATCCGATTCACTTGCCAACCCTAGATAGAGCATGTATGTGTGTGAGAGAGAGAAAGAGATGTGTTTGGGTCAAATTCTATGAAAGGTTCCACAAGTGGCCCAACAAAGAAAATAAGAAAACTTGTACAAACGAGTAGTGGAAATGATGATTACTAGTGTCTCCCACTCAACAAAAAATGATGCGGAATTGCTCCAACACTCCTCCTTTTAGACTACGGTTTCTCATCAAAAACTTTATAACCACAACTTTTTACTTACTCCTCTGTCCACATAAACCCTTCCCAACATTCATTCACAGAATCCACATTTCTTCTCCCCTTGATTTTTAAAATCATCCATCAAAAACCTCTTTACATTTCCTAGCCGTCGCGTCCACCAACCTTACCCACATTTGAACCTACAGTTCCCCTTCTTCCTGTCAAACATGAGGGCCTAATGCCCTAATTAAATATGGAATTAAACAAACCAACTAAACTTAATTAAATAAATCAAGTCACGTGCATCGCGTGTAACCGGCTTAGCTAATATGCACTGAAAATTCATCGAACATGTGACTATTAAGATCATTAGAGCCGTCGCAGATGAGCGAATGAGGGGTGCCTCTTTGATTAATCGGCCGAATTCAAGTCCTCGACCAGTTTTTGAGCTCCAGATTCATATTGCTGATATAGAGCTCTTTATACTTCATTTTCTTTGTAATGAAGAAATTAGGGCGTGTTTGATTGTGCAGGAAATTTCCTTTTCTCATGAAAATTTTTCTTGAGAAAATAACCCGATTAGGCTGTTTGATTTCACCCCAGAAAATATGCAATTTAAATGTTGTGTGAGAAAATAAGGGTGGATTTTCATGAAAACAAATTCTTACCTAAAATTCAATTATGTTCGATATCCAAACAACTAAAATTAGAATTCATTGTGAATTCCAAGTAAATTTCATGGTGCAATCAAACACAAGAAATTTCAATTATTGAAATTCAAATTCTCAGAAATCACAAATCCTAGAATTCTATTTTCAATTCCAAATTCATGTATGGTTACCAAACAGACCCCTATGTAGAACGGAGATGAATTCCAAGATAAGACTCAGTTAGTCTCATTTCCTGCAGGAAAATAAGCCATTGGCTGCAAGTGGATTTACAAGATCAAGCATAAAGCAGATGGCTTGGTAGAGAGTTACAAAGCTAGATTAGTAGCTAAAGGAATCTCATTTTCTCAGAAAAAATTCTAAATTTAAAATGCTAGCTATCAAATTTTCCAGATTAGTATAGAAGATTTCTCTTGGATGGTCGTGATCAAATGGAAACCGTTGTAGAAGCTAATTAAGTGATAACTTCGTAATCAAATTACATAAACCAAGACTGAGGCGCACTGTGCCCTTAAGCACCGAGCAAATCGATTCAAAATGCCAGTGCGCCGCAGCAATATTGTTTCCGAGATCTCAGCATGCAGATACGCATTGTGAAAGCTATAACAAATTTTTGTGCAACACCCTCTTGATAAATCTTCTGTACTAGCAAAACCCCATGTGCTTTCATTCTTTTGGTCTTGCCCCCTTGACTGTTCTCTACCGTTATTGACCGAGTTAGAAACATTAACCTCCTCACCCAAAAATTGAAAGATTGTTTTAGGTTCAATTGTAGGATGCCTGGTCAATAACAGTCAAAAAATGTCAAAGGGACAAGACCAAAAGAATGAAAACTCAGGGGGGTGTTTCACTAATATAAAAGATTTATCAGGGGTGTTACAATTTGAAAAAAAAAAAAAACTAATATAGAATTTGAGAGACATGTCGAAACAAATTTAGCCAAAAACAAAAAGTGTAATTCACCCACAAATTATTGAACCGAAAAAAACAGGTTCATTTGTACTCAACAATTTACATATTCCGGATCGAAACATACATAACAAAGAAAATACTATAATTTTGTATCAAACAAGAACCAAAAAAAAAAAAAAATTGTCGAAGGCCTTGTTCATGACTCATGAGTGAAGGGATTCTCAGACTTCTTGCTGGACATGGTGTGTCGAAGAGACGGGCTTCGCTAGGAACGTGGGGTTGTTTTCTCCGGCCATAATGACGACAAACTTTGGTTCCCTCTCGGGTGGTGGAAGGGCTGGTTTTGTAGGCTTTTGATCGTCGTCGGACGGTGAATTAGCCGACGACTTGCAGTAGAAACAAACCAGGATGAGCAATGCTATGGCTATGAGTCCGAGCATGACGGCTAGGCCTCCGAAGAGGTATGGGATCGGAGAATTCCATCGCCGAAATCCGACAGCTGAGCTTGGTGAGCTTGCAGGCCTCATCTCTCTTTCTCTATCTTTCTCTCTCTAGCTTTGTTGAGTGTAATGAAATGGGTTCATAGTCTCTCCATATTTATAGAAGAGAATTAGAATAACATAGTGCTTGAATTAGGACAAACCTTTTCTGTATGTGAATTACCAAAATGCCCTTGAGTTTAAAAGTTATATCTCTTGCTTAAGCTTTATACAATAGCCCTATGTGTTTATTAACATTTCATAAATACCCGTCTCCCGTGCTCCATTAATCCCGCTAAGCCAAACAACAGATAGCTTTGAATTTGGATTTAGTCCATTCAGGACAGAGTTATCCCTACAACTACACACCCTTTAAAGAGATCGTATGGTAGGGAGTACCAAGGTTTAGAAGAGGCTGTTATAATGGTATAACGGACTGGGGGCGTTACCATTTAAAATGAATTTAACGGACAGGGGCAAAAGCAGGAAAAAAGGGGAAAGTAATGGAAAAAATGGCTCTAGAATTCAAATTTTGAATTTCAAAACCAGAAAATAACTGCCGTTTTTTTTATTACAATTTTTAAGAAAATAATAGTCGTTAAAACAAAAATAATGACATTTAAAGCCGGTATTTTCTAAGCATCATAACGGTTCATAATGTAACGGGCTTTGGGTGTTACCGTTTTAAAACGGTAACACCCCCAGCCCGTTAGGTTAAGAACCGGTTTGACGCTCAGAAAATAACGGCCGTTAAAATTGTTTTAACGGCTGTTAAAATCTGGAAAATTTTGTGGAAAAGCTGTCCGTAATTTCCGTTAAAAGTACATTTTTGAAAATTTTGATTTCAAATTATGAATTTCAGCACCTTTTTTTGATTTTTTTTTCCCGTTAAATTCTGTTAAAAACCATTTTTGCCCTTGTCTGTTACAATCCGTTTTAACGGTAACGCCTCCAGTCCGTTATACCGTTAAAACGGCCTCTTTTAAAACTTGTTTTAAACCATGGGGAGTACAGCAAAACTCCAATATCCATTCCCAAAATGGCATGATTTAGAAGGGTATTATAGTCTTACTACCCGAACAAATTATTTATAATTTTGACTTAATTAGTATCTAATTTTCCTTTTATTAAGAATTACAGGGTATTTTTGTCATTTTCAAAATAAGAAATTCACGTCTGATGAATGATGCAACAAGACAGGAAAAAGAAGAATGAGTGTGAATTTGTCCTTCCGCATCTCATTTGTCAAAAAATAAATAGGACCCACTAGACGTGCCCTTTCAGTTTTAATATTCTCTTGTTTTTTCCTATTTATCCTATGAACCCTAAAATTGGGCCAATTATAAAACTCTCCCTATCCTTTTTCTAGAATGACCAATAACTCCTTCAATGTCTTTAAAATATGAAAAGCTAGGCTCCTTTTCTAGTACACATAATAAATTGGTTGCATGTTTTTCATGCCTGAAAAAAACAAATCGAACCACATGAAGAAATTAACATTTCCCCCGTTACGTTATGTACCGTTTTAACGCTCAATAAGTAACACCCGTTATTTTCCATTATAACAAAAATAACAACCGTTATCTTCTGGAAAAAAATTTGTTAAAAAAGTCCGTTATTTATGTTATTTTTCATTATTTCCCGTTATAGATTATATTGAAAGTTTGAATTTTAAATTTTGAATTTTGGCGCCATTTTCCCCTGTTTTTCCCATTTTTTGCCCCCATACATTACAATCCATTATAACAGAAAAAATGGTAACGCCCCGAGTCCATTATACCGTTATAACAGCCCCTTTCAAACCTTGGTCACCGAACGAATTGCCTAAGTTATATTTCTTAAATATTAAACTTTAAGGTTTAAAAGCAACCGCGCGTTAAATGGCACAATGGGTAGGTAACATTATCTAAATGGCCATCATAACATGTCAAAGCACGGTAAAATTTCTCTTATTTTTTTATTTTTTTTTATTTTTAACGGGTATTATTTTGCTTAACGGATGTTACAATGCTAGTTTTCACCGTGATAATCATTCGACCTATTTGATACGGTGTAGTGATCATATCGAAATTAGGGTTATTATTGGAAGTTTAGCGGCGACATAATTTAGATTAAATTATCCTGAGCACTAAACATAAACAAAATCTTTATCACCCAAGCAAAGAAAGAAATATACTGGGCTTGCAACTTTTGCTTTATCTAGAAGATAGGATATTCTCTCACTTCACCAATTAAGGCACTACATAACTTGAGGTTCAATCTAAGTTATTAATTAAGCACCATAATATACCCTCATGAGATTGGAACCCATGACCTTCCCTTATAGGAGTGCCACTAATCACCTTGTTAAGTGCTTTACGCCCTCCGGTGTATAATATCGCTATGAGTTTTCTATAAAGTCCTATGGCTCTAAAAATTTAAAATGAAAAAAGGAAAGAGTTGTATTTAGGGTCTATTTTGATCGCGTGCAAATGTAGCATATAAAATATTCGCACGTGCAAATTGTGTTTTCGCGTGTTTGGCCACACATTTGCCGGCGTGAATGCTGTCCACTGTTTTAAGCTTTAGTGGATAAAAATTTAGTTTTTCATCGAGAAATGTGGACTCATACGCATGGGTCCATTTGCTGACAGCATTATTTGGATTAGAAAATCAAAAGTGATCCAAACATGCATAAATTCCCGCTCGCATATAATTATGCGCATCATAATTTCAGCACGCATTTGCTTTTGGTTAGAACTTTTTTCAAGTAGGCAAACGGACCTTAGTATAATGAATTGTAATGATCAGAGGCAAAAACAGAGAATAACGGGAAAATAAAGGAAATATAGGCCAATTTTTCACAATTTCTTTTTAGAAAATAACAGTGGTTATTTTCATTATTACGGAAAATAACCAAAAATAACGGCCATTATTTTTCAGCATTTTAACTGGACATAACATGTGGGGGAGGTCTGAATCCATCATAACGGCTGTTCTTTCCATTGTAACAGCCGTTTTTTAAAACCATGGTTCAATCTACGTTAGGTGATTTATCAATAAAGATGAAATAAAAATAAGGGTTGCATTTAGGGTCTGTTTTCATTGCGAGCAAATGTGGTAAATAAAATATTCGCCCCGTTCAAATTTACGTTATCATGCGTTAATTTTGGCCACACATTTGCGGGTGCGAATGTTTATCGCAGCCCCACCCAGTAAACTATTTGTCCACTAGTGGAAAATTTTTATTTTCTCATCAAAAAATGAAAATGGCGGACGATATACCCATGGCCCACACGCTGACAGCGTCATTTGAATTACGAAATCGAAAGTTATCCAAATGTGCATAAGTTTCCGCCCGCAAATAATCACACGCATATTTCATTATTTGAGCCTGCATTATTGTTTTCCGTCCAGACTTTTTTTTTTCCCTGCTGTGTGTATGTAGGGAGATTATGGTGACTAGCTCTTGTTCTTGATGGCCACGATTATGCACATTTATTTCGTTATCCTTGCGTAGGAATAGCGTCAAGCTCATGTGGGTTACCTATATATGGTTTTGAGCTAGCAAAAAAATGGAACACGACGGCCCCAAGAATTTTTATAGCGTTTCATTGTCAAAGATCCACCCTCTGATGTTACAAATGGTACTGTTGTCACTATAGACATTTATTTTGAAACAATCCCATAGTACAATCATTATTCATGGGTGTACCCGTTGGGCTGAACCTGTGGCGCACATGTAAGGGGATTGCAATCCACCATTGACTGCTCCCCACCCGTGAGATATTCTTCTAAATTCAACCCAATCCCATGATCATAACCATGATATATCATATCCTGGATGGATATTGATTTTTGGGATCTTCTAAGTGGAACTAATAGACAAGTCCCAATCCCCTTCAAAGTGGAGAACTTCGCTGACCGACCACAATTTGAGCCACGTGGTGTATTCTTAGCGATTTCTGACTATTTTGATGTTCGGCCCAACCCAGCGGTGGAGCCAGGATTTTGCTCAAAGGGGGGCACAACATGTACATTGAGATCAATAACTGTATGGACATTTGGTCCATCTCTAGCTGAACATACAGATTAGTAATTTCTATATGTTGGATTAGAGGATTTTTCATTCTTTGTTTTCAACCGTAGATTTTTAGCGTTATATATGGTACTCAGACCTAGAGGTTAAAAATCACTAATCATACTGATTTTTGTTAATAAGTCTACCTAGGGACAAGCCAAACATCCATGCAGTCGGTGATCTGGTCTCGTATCAACCTTGATGATGGACTTCCATCACTGAAGTTCTACTCTCTAATAATGATGAAAGATACGGTTAAGAAGCACAAAAACTTTGGTGTTTAATATATTTTATATGGGCTTCAAGCCGCACCTAAAAAGGCTACGTGGCACACTCTTAGAGATTAATGATCATACGGATGTTTGAAAAATCACTAGGTAGACTCATAGACCAAAGATCAGTTTGATTAGTGTTTTCTACGCATTGAATCTCAGTACCCAAATTATGTTTTTAATCCACGGTTGAAATTCAACCAATTAAAAAGATTCAAATCAAATAGTTAGAAACCATCAATCTGGATCATCTTTTGTCTACAGGTCCATATAGGGATGTTTAAAACATCTGTAATGTAGTGGATCTCTTGTAGTATTCCATGTGGTACTTATAGGTGCTCAAATGTCTTCAGTTTGGAGTCTTTGGACAGCAAAAATTTTAAGGCACGGGTTTGAACCAGTTAGATTTAATGCGTTCACATTTAAAAAGACATAAAAACTATAATACCCCTAATAATATAAATAATTCAAAAAGAAAAATAGATGGTGGGTGAGAGGGTTCACTTGAGGGGATTAAAATTTGAGGGGGGGGTGGGGGGGCATTTAAACTATATCTAAGGGTAGTTTTGAAAAATCGACATATTTTCTTAGAGGATTTTGAAAGTTGAGAGGGGGGGGCACGTGCCCTCCTGGTCTTTTAGTGGCTCCGCTGTTGGCCCAACCCTAGATGAACATAATTACAGACAAAAATTAGCATGATTAGTGATTTCTAAGCGTTGGATTGGATTCTTTTTTTTAATTGTGGAATTTGAGAATTATTGACCATTATTTGGGGAACAAAGATCCAAAGGTTTGAAATCACTAATGTTAAAAGAACCATTTACCCAAGAAGATCGACCTTGTCGAGTAAGTCTTTTTTTTTTTTATTCGTGGGATATCTGGGCCTATTAGAGCACCCAACTAGTCCCATGGGACACACTAGTCACCCCTCACACGTGCCAAGTTTTCTGGGAGAGTTTTGATGTGGACTGGCCCCGAGGGGAGTTGAACTCATAACCTCTCGCTTTCTAGAGTGAAGCTCTGGCCTTCAGCACTCACGTCTCCAAGCGGGGTGTATTCCTACTGAGGGGGCGTGTTAGCGGAAGGTGTATTCTCACGCACATGTTGTGTTGTGTTGTCTCGACAACCCTTTCGTATATATAGTTGTTTTGCCTCCTTTCACCAACAGGTCAACATTTTAGAGTAAAGTGGTTGTCAACATGGTATCAGAGCAAGAGGTCCCAGAAGGTCGCAGGTTTGAGTCTCAACAAACCGCTGAGGGGGTGTGTTATTAGAGTTTGTGGCTGTGTGGCCAGCACTCGACCTCTGTTAGAATCGTGGAGCATTTGATATACATAGTTATGCCTCCCTCTAAGAGCTTAAGCTTTTAGAGTAAAATTTGTTAGTCAACAACTAACCAAGCTGATTAAGAGTCCTCTAAGAGTGCGCTACGTGTCTCATATTGTGGTCGGTCAGCAAAGTTCTTATCCTTAAAAGTGCACCCCATAATACCTATAATTTGATTCGTGGTTTAAGAGAATGGTTTTTTTTTTAACCACGGTTATCCGGGCCTCTTAGAACACCCAACTAGTCCCGCGCGCGGGGGCACGATAGTCACCCCTTCCACATGTGCTGGAGTGTACTAGGAGATTTAATGTGGAATGAGCCACTTATTACCCTACTCTTTCCAAGGGTGGTCTGGAGGAGAGTTAACTCAGAACCTCTACTTTTTGGAGTGGAGTCCTGACCACCCGCACTCAACACTTTAAGAGAACGGTTATAACTTCATTATCGTTGTAACCGCAGCACTCCAATCTATGAGATTGGCCGTATCCGTGACGAATGCTCGATGTGTGATACCAGCCAACTGGTCATCCTACATGTCGAAATCGGGTATCCATGGAAAAATTGTTGGCGAACCCATAGTTTTTAAACTTCAAATTGGAGGACACGTAGGATGGAATGCTTATTTGGCAGATTACGACAGAGGAGGAAAGGTGGTGGTAGTGGAAGTGGTGGTGGGTGGGGGTCCTTTAGATTAGAAAGAGAAGCAGTTGATCTTGTAACCGGAACTCCCAACAACACCAGCATGGATTCTTCCCAACTTGAATAAAATAAAGGGTAAGTAATTAAAATGGCGGTATGATATTCTAGAACCTAGCTACTTGCTGTCTCTTTTTCGGATATAATGCGATGTGGCCCAATAAAATATGAGAGCGGTAAGAATTTACTTTTCAGCTAATTTTTTTTTTATGATTTTGGGGGGCTTTTGGTTGCAAGGATAACTCTATTTGGATATGGGTGCAAGTGTGTAAACCATCCATAGGTGGACCTATATACCAAAAATCAGCCTAATTAGTAATTTCAAACTTTTGGATCTTTGTACCCCAAGTAATGCTCGAAATTCCACGGTTAAAAGTCAACCCATGAAAACGACGACTCCAATCCAATGCTTAGAAATCACTAATCAGGCTATTTTTTTGGTCTGTAGGTCCACCTAGGGTTGGACCAAACATCCATAAAGTAAGTGATCTCTAAGAGTTTTCCACTTGGCTCAAAATGTGGTTGACGACGGGCTTCAGTCAGCAAAGTTCAACTCGGCAACCCTTGGGTTCGGCGGTAAAAATGTTTTTATGAAAATGTTTGTAGGCAAATATTTGATAATCAAATGTTTGCAATGACAAACATTTGTTGGGAAAATATTCGTATGGTTGGGGAGATCGAGGAGAGTTGTTGGGGGAGACCAAGGGGATGAGAGGGTCATTTGCCTATTGTTTGCAGCTTCTTTTTACGGGATAATGGTTAGACATGAACAACGGGATGCTCGATGTGCACATCCCTTACACGACACATACCCCTAAATGTGTCTTAATCTGCTAATCCAATTTAAACTCAATCATATTTGCTTTTTTGAAATGGGTTGGGGCAATTATTTTGTTCTTAGATCAATGCAATTAATATAATTGGAAGTTTTCAACCGTTTGATCTGTTGACTTTTTTATGGACTTCTTCATTAATCTTTATGGGTGAATTACATACGAATTTTTCTTGTTTTCCTACCCACGATCAAAGGGTGCTGAATAGGCAATGGAAAACCGTCTATCAATGGGGAGTGGACCTGCTATATCTCTTTCAGACTCGCCCTCCTCCATCCAAAGTGCTTCTGAAGGGATTGGGTGTTGGGATGTAGTAGGAGTAGAAGGAAGAATGAGCCGGCAGGGGTTTTGGTCAATTCTGCGGGCGGGTGGTTGGCCGATAAGTCTCCCTACCCCTTTACTATTTCTTGAAACTCAATCTCTTCCCCCGTTCCCCGGAGGAACCATATAGCCAAGAGAAACCATGAACCAGAATAGAAGAGCTTGCCCCACCCATGATTAAATTGACTAGACTTTTTCAACCATCCAAAATAATGTAACAAATCAGATAGATTGAATCATGTAAATTTTTTTATGCAGGCCGGTGAACGGTGCGAGGCTCCCCTTCACTTGTGTGTGCAACAAGCGTCTCGATAATGGGCTTATAGATGGGCCCTTCTCTACCTATCCTGACATGAAACGTATAGATTAGATTGTAAATAACGAAGGGGGTTGTTGGTTGAATCCATAAACTCTATATAGGCATGATTGCTAATGTGCTCGGCCAGCCCCACTTCTTCCTGGCTTGGGCTCAGAAATGGGGCCCTTAACTAGGCCTGGGCCTGAGTTCATAGGCCCGGATGACTTGTGCAGGTCTGAATCAACTTCTTGTGCTAGGGTTTAAGTTCCTCAAAATATTGGGCCGGGATTAGGCCCGTCAAGGCATATCCTTAGTTGTCATTCCGGCAGGTAAGCCTGTGACCTTCCAATTCACCCCTGGGCTGGGCCAGGCCAGAGAATTTTAGGCCCAAGTTGGGCCAGGCCAAGTCATTTTGAAACCCTAATTGGAGCATAAGCGTGGACCCGTTCCAACATTTATAGCCTTATGAAAATTCCTAGACCATCCATTTTCAACGTTAACTGCACATTTGACAGGGTCAAAGTTTCATAAAGGGCTGGTTTTTTGTGAGGATGATATTTATGTTAAGGAGATCGTCCTCAAAAAAATCAGTCCCTAAGTCATCTCCATGTGGACCCCATGCAGATGTGTCGATTTTTTGGATAAGCCGTCCATGTGTCTTTTATAAGTCAAAAAAGCATGATCCTGACCCATGACACGATATTTGACACATCTATCTGGGGCACACACGAGATGAATCAAGGGCTGATTTTCAATGACAATAATCTGCTCACCATGGAGATCATTCTCAACAAAAATTAGCCCATTTCAATACTTTCTAGCCTATGAAAAGTGAATTACAAGTTAAAAAATGATAAACTATCCATTTCACCATTAATTAAGTTTTAAGTATCTTTTTGATAGGGTTCAAAGTTTCATAATAGACTGATTTTTTTTTATGATGATGATCTTCATAATAAAGATATTATATATCCTCACCAAAAATCAGCTCTTAGCTCGTCTCAATGTGGCCCCACATAGACATGTAAAATGACGTTACGAAATAATATATGGTGTGGCACCACCACCACGCCCGTCTAGAGCTACAACCATTGTTTACACCCGATGGTGGAGCCCTAACAGAGATCACGTTGGACAATCCAATCGCACTTTGAATTGTCAATACTGTGGTGATCATCTTCACAAAAAATCAGTCCATTTCGATATTCCAACCTCATGAAAATTTGATTTTAATTGGAAAAAGTCAAGACGATCCAATTCAACCATAAGTTTAGGTCAATTTTTATATAGTTGGCAATGAGTAAAACTTCTGTCACAACAAAGTTGCAAATCACACAATCACAGCCAATGAGTTCTCGGCATGTACACCTCAAAGCAAAAGCACATGGGTACGTTGCAAAGCACTTGTGTACGTGCCGAGGACTCATTGGCTTGTGATTGTGTGATTTACAATTTGTTGTGATAGAAGTTTTTGTCAAGATGGTCTGTCTGACTTTTTTTTTTTTTTTGTAATAATGATCATCATGGCAAGGATAACTTAACGTTTTTTTTTTTTTTTGTAATAATGATCATCATGGCAAGGATAACTTAACGTATGGTTGGATCGTCCAACATGATTTCGAGTAGACTTTGATTACAGGGCCCTGTCATCAAGGCCGATGACAGGGTGCAATAGGAGCCACTTGGCATACTCTTAGAGGACTCTTACCGTATGGATGTTTTTCCAATCCCTATATGGACCTACAAACAAAAAATCAGCTTGATTTATGATTTCAAACCTTTGGATCTTTGTACCTCAAATAATGGTCAATAATGCTCAAATTTCGCACGGTTAAAATCAACCCATGGAAACAATTCCAATCCAATGCCTAGAAATCACTAATCGGACTGATTTTTGGTTTGTAGGTCCACCTAATGATTGGCCAAACATCCATACAGTCAGAGTCCTCTGAGAGTATGCAACGTGGCTCCTATTGTACCCTGTCATTGGCCTTGATGATAGTGCCCTGTCATCAAAGTTTTATTCCATGATTTCCATGTGAGCCGGACCACTGATGATATCCTTGTTGATGATCTGTCACAAACAAAGGAATTGTACAGTACGAAATAACATAAAAACCGACGAGTAAAACTTGTGACACAAGATGTTGTGACCGAACACGGTCACAGCACTCAATACGAGCCACGTGGTATACTATTAGAGGACAACGACTGTATGGATGTTTGGGCAGTCCCTCGGTGGACTAGTACACAACATCAGCTTGATTAGTGATTTCTAACTGATTCTATTGAAGTTATTTTCATGGGTTGATTTTAACGGTAGGAATTTGAGCATTATTGAGCGTTATTTGGGTACATAAATCCAAAGGTTATAAATCACTAATCAGGCTGATTTTTGGTTTGTAGGTCCACCGAGGGACTGGTCAAACATCCATACGGTCAAAGATCTCTGATAATGTGCCACGTGGCACGTGTTGAGTGCTGTGACCGTGTTCGGTCACAACATCTTGTGACACAAGTTTTACTCAAAACAGACTCGTTCTAAAAATAAAAATAAAGATGTGGACCTACCACTCAAATTGTCCGGATAAAACTTTGATGACCGGGTCTGTCATCGAAGGAGAAGACAGGGCAGCAGATCTCGGCACGTGGATTTGTAGGGACTGACTACCTCGACCTCACCAGGTGAAGTACTCAAGTGCTTTTTTGCCAAAACACTCACCAGTGTACTGGGCGGTGAGGCCAAGGTGATCAGTCCGTACAAATCCACGTGCCATCATCTGCTGCCCTGTCTTCTCCTTCGATTACAGGGCCTGTCATCGAAGTTTTACTCAAATTGTCCCTTCTTGTTAAACTGACAACATCTAGAGTTCCTCCAACAATGTGATATAGGTTATAAATGGGTCGGGCGGGTTGATGGACATTGGGCTAAGAAATTCAACCCATGGATTAGGCCTAGACCAAACTTCGAAGGCCTAATAATTAATTATGAGGCTGAGCCAAGGTCTCGTTTGGATGACTGGCCCAACTAGTACTCTTTTTTTTCGGTGAAAGAGGAATATATTTACAAACAACAATCGTCCCGTGCAAACAAAGCCCCTTGCCATCATCCTCGATCAGCCGAGCAATGAAGGGAGGGGGGGTAGAAGACCATACAACCGGGGAGTAGCTCCCAACAAATTTGCCAAACTGTCGGCGACAAAATTAGCTTCTATAAACTGGTGCATGATCCTCCACGTAGGCACTTGTTGGAGAAGGAGTTGAATTTCCTCGATAAGATCAGCAAGTTCCCATACTAGTCTTCCCAGCCCAACTAGCTATAGTTGCATAAATAGCATGTTATAGTATACCAAACTAACCCCTTAAGACCGGCCCACCACTTTTATTTCAAGAACGCCCCTATAAACTATATTATTTGCATTTCAAAGGTTGGTGTCTTACTTTTTTTTCTAAAATACCCCCTGCTATTTTCCTACTTTTTTGCATTAACCACGAACAGCTTGACTCTTCCAACTTCACGACCCCAAATCATTGGAGTCTTTTTCATGGGGTGATTTTTAACCATAGGATTCGAGCATTATTTGGGGTACTTAGATCCAAAGGTTAGAAATCACCGACCAAGTTGATTTTTGGGCTATAACCCCACTTGGGGATCGGCCAAACACCCATACAGTCAGTGGTCTCTAAGAGTCTGTCATGGGGCTTATACGACGGTCCATTAGGAATTTTGACGACGGACATCCATCATCATAGTTTTATGTGTGATTGAGTTGGTCTTACAATGAGTAAAACTTAATTTGCTGCAAAAACGTTGTTGGTGGACCACAATATGAGCCACATGGACCTATGGAGATTCCCCTTGGTCTAATTCCACGACGGAGAGTCGGCGTGGCGTAAAGTGAAGATTGGGGGGAGTAGAGCAAAATCCCCTTCTGGGGTATTCCGAAGGTGTAACCTAGGCAACGAAAAAGGGGCCCGATACTTCAACTAGAGGAGCGACCAGTTGGTTCACCAAACCCCGACCCAGCGTCACACGTTCTCCAGGTCCGAAGGGATCCAGTGCCCTTATACCAACTCCTCCCGGAATTGCGTTATCGGAGCCGAGCCAGGAATGGCCGTTAGTGGACACCCACCACTTTTCACCGGTTAGAGAGGCCCTCTTTAATACATTAAGAAAATATGTTCACAGGGGCCAGAAAGACTCGGTCATAGGAACTTAGACCACCTACGCGCTGGTAAACGAAAACCACCTCGACCGGATCTACCGAACGAATCAGGCCGCCCCTTGCCTTGAAAGAATTCACACGCGGCCACCAGCTTTCCCAAAATAAGGGGAGATCTGCTGCTTACTGCTCACGGAAAGTAAAGTCAAAGTAAAGTGGAAACTACTCACGGAAAGTAAAGTCAAAGTGGAAAAATGCAGAAGAATATGAGGAACCAATTGAGACTTTTCTTTCTTTCCCTTCTTTCCCAAATAGTGGTGGTGGTCTTGCTAAACACAAGACTAGCATTACTGGGTCTTCCACCCATTCTAAATCCCATCATCGGCTTAGCTGCTTGTGAGAATGGTTCTGAATCAGACGATGATATGGAATTCACTTTGCGACCACCGAGGGAAGAGGGTGAGGAGGGTAGTTCGGTTGCCAGCAATGTTGGCGAAGAGTTGAGCCCTGGGATTTGACGGCGGACTTGAAAAGCCACCTATAAACGCTTTACGCCCAATCATTCCGGATAACGCTTGCATCCTCTGTCTTACCGCGGCTGTTGGCACAGAGTTAGCCGATGCTTATTCCCCAGATACCGTCATTGCACTATGGATGTTTGGCCCATCCCTAGGTGGACCTACACGCTAAAAATTAACCTGATACCCTATTATGTCTAAACGTGAACAATCTGGTCTATAACTCTTAGTGAAAATGCGAGGGTGAGTGACTGGTCAAGTCATGAAACTTAGTCATTTTGATATCACTAATCAGGCTATTTTTGGTCCCTAGGTCCACGTAGGGTTGGGCCAAAGATCCATACAGTCGGTGTCCTCTAATAGTGTGCCATGTGCCTCATATTGTGGTCCATCAGTTGGTCAGCAAAGTTTCTACTCTGTCCATCATCAAAGTTGATGACAGACCAATGTATGAGTCATGTGGCACACTCTTAGAAACCGCTAACCATATTTGGCCCATCCCTAGGTGGACATACATACCAAGATTCAGCCATCCGAGTGCCCCAAATAATGTTGGAAATTGCACGGTTAAAGAAAACCATGAAAAAGACTGAGAATGGACGGCAATGTAGTGGGAGCAACAGCAATTGACGGTATTGTCTGGTAGTTCTACGCACGGTGGAGATGATGATGAAGAACACGATGGATGCTCGGGCATGACGATGGAAGAAGAAGACATGAACCAACAACAGGTGTCATTCCTCCTTTGATAGCCCCATCAATGAAGAAACACCTTCAATTGTTTGAGGACGACTGTGACTTACAATGGTTGCAGCAACAGAAGGCAATGATGAATGGTGATGATTTTCAATGACTACAAGAAATTTGGCTTATAGCAACGGACTTTTACTGACTGCCAAATATAACCGTCAGTATTGGTAATTATAGCGACGGTCACAAATGGAACCGTCGCTAAAAATCAAGGCAAGGATCGCAAGAAAGTTTGGTGGGAAAATTTGGGGTCTATAGCGACGGGTATATGTTGATCGTCGGTATACATGTCTTTTACCGACGGCCAGATAGCTGACCGTCGGTCAAATCCATTTTACCTTGCCTTGATTTTTGGCCGTCAGTTCTATTTGTGACCATCGCTATAATTACCAATACCGACAGTTATATATAACCGCGTGCGAATAGAATGAAAAATCTCCTAAACCCTCTCCTCCTCCTGCTAAACCCCTCCTCTCTTCTTGCCATTCCCCGCCGCCCACTGCTGCTACTGGCACTGCTGCCGTTGCTTCTCCGGTAAGTTTTCTCATCCCGCTCCCTCTTTCAAGCCTTTGGGTCTTTATACCCTAAATAATGGTCAGTAATGCTCGAAATCCATGGTTAAAATCGACCTCATGAAATCGACTCCAATCCAACGCTTAAAAACCTTAATCAGTTGTATTTTCTCGTTGATTTCACCAAAAAATTTCATAGATTCGGTGAAATCAACGAGAAAATGCATTTGGGAAAGGCTCGGGCTCCGCTGACAACCCTAAAATGACAGGATCCGTTACAAGACACAATATGGAGCCACGTGGCACACTCTTAGAGGACTCTGACCGTATGGATGTTTGGCCAATCCATAGGTCGACCTACAAACCAAAAATCAGTCTGATTATAGTGATTTCTAAGCGTTGAATTGGATTTATTTTCATGGGTTGATCTCAACTAGTCGGAATTTGAGTAGTATTTTCAGGCTGATTTTTGGTTTCTAGGTCCACCTAGGGATTAGCCAAACATCCATGGATCGACCTACAAACCAAAAATCAGTCTGATTAGTGATTTCTAGGTGTTGAATTGGACTTATTTTCATGGGTTGATCTCTTTTTCAGTCTGATTTTTGGTTTGTAGATCCACCTAGGGATTAGCGAAACATCCATATGGTCAGGGTCCTCTAATAGGATGCCACGTGGCTCCCTATTGTGTCCTGTACCAAATCCTGTCATTTTATGGCTGTCAACGGAGCCCGACCCTTTGCTGATTACAATTGGAATTGAGAACACATATTTCAATCATGTGAGAAAATAAAGGCGTATTTCAGGTGGAAATGAATTCTCACCTATCTAGATGGGAAATGAATTCTGGGCTTAGTAGGGAAAATTATCTAGATTTCAATGGTTTTCAGGTCGATAATTGTTTCTTTCGCAAATAAAATTTTTATTAAGAATTTACCGACGGTTATTATTAGCCGTGGCCGTCGGAAAATGCTTTATTCCTCCGCTATAAAGCATATATAGCGACGGTTTTTTGGCCGTCGGTACACGAGCCTTATAGAGATGGTTTCTGGCCGTCGATAAAAGATTGTTGTCATCGGTATATGCCTCTTGGACTACGAAGTTATTTTTGGCGGAAGGACTTTTCCCGACGGCCTCTTCAGAAGTGGTTGTCGGTAAAACCTTTAGCGACGAATGTTTTACCGACGCCTACCGACGGCCATTCGGACCATCGGTAAATCTTTTACCAACGAAATTCAATCTTTACCGACGGTTTGTAGTAGCGATTTTTGTTTTGAGAAAAAATTTAGCAGGGAAGGTGGACGATGGTTCAGATTCTCTGGCTGTGGAGATCAGTCTACTATGGTGAAGGATTTTGGGTTGGCTTGGAGATGAGCAACAATCAGCATAGTGTTGCAAAGGAGATTGTAGCAAAGACATATAGTGTTGAGAGTAATATCCCCCCATACACACAATCATGACAAATGGGAGAATATGTGATGGGATGACGAGAAGGCATAGTCTTGTCATGTCTTTGTGCAGGGAACCCCTTCATTCTGCACCTTCAATATGACTTTCGAAACTATGTCTCCTATTGATCCTTTTCTTATTTCCAAAAATGTCACTTGAAAATTCCTCTTCCTCGATACTTCGGAAGATATGAGCTCGTCTGTTACTCGTCGACCCTGAGTTCTAGTATCAATGTCACATCAAAAACACTAAAACAAACTTTAATTTATTGTTAAAAATCTTGAAGATGTCGTATCGCTGGTGAGACTAAAGGAAAAGTTTACAAAGGACGCATGGAAATCGAAAGGTTTATTGGGGAGCAAGTGTCCAAATTAAGTAAGTTTTTATGAACACAGTAAACTAAATAGAGAAATGATGAGTGTAGGCCAGAAATGGTCTCTTAACTTTCTCCTTCTTAACTAGTGGCGCCATTTTTTTTTTTTTATCAAAGGTGACAATAGAGACGGAAACTTGTATAAGAGATGGCAAACATGTATAAGAGATGACAAACTTGTAAAGAACTCGCAATAAAAACCAAAATAATAAAGATAAACACTTGAAGAAGTGATGACAAAACTGAAGAAATAAAGACAAACACTTGAACAAGTGATAACAAAAATTGTTCAAAGGAAGAGACAATAAACCTATAGAGAAGTGACGACAACCATGTATAGAATTGAGGACAAGCATGTTGAGAGATTATGAAAAATAGAATGTCATCTAGTATTTCATGTGTTTGTCGTCACTTCTCATTTTGAATCCATCTCGAGGGGAGTTGAGAGTTGCTCTGTTAATTAGAAAAAAAAAAAAGCCATGGAAGTATGATTCCATGCTTTGAACAAACCCATAATAGCCAAAATTGTAGAGAAATTGAGCCTCTTAATAACCACCAATTTCTCTTGGTTGTTTCATATTTTTTTTCTTTTATCCCAACTTCTTCTCCATACGAACCCATCAAAAGAAGAAAGAAAATGCAAAAGCAAAACCAACCAAAACCCACAAAACTAAACACAACAAACAAATAAAAAAATCTATCAAAAGCTCTTAATAAAATCTATCAAAAGCTCTTAATAAAATCTAATTCAATTAGTTTCAAGGCCAAGTTCTCTAGTTGTTTATCTACAAAAGAAAACAAGAGAGTTGAAACGGAATACATGGATCATTGATCTTTATTTATTATTGTGGACTTCAAACGTTTAGCTCAATTAAGACATCGGAATAGAAAAGACGATAGTACAAAAGAGTTAGGCCAAAGAAATGTAATGTGAATGAAAAAAAAAAAATATTAAGAAGAAAATAATAACAAGTGATGCCTCTTCGTTTTGTATGGTTACGCTTCTACGTTTTGGTATGATATGTAACTTGAAGTGACACGTACTCTTTTTTTTTTTTTTTTGAAAAACCATCATTGTTCATTAATTGGAGTAGAAAGTTGAGGTCTTTTCGACTTGTGGCACTTGTTTACTGAAATAAATATAGATTGGTACCAAAGGGCTACAAATATGCTTCACTTTCACAATTTTTTTATCACCATGTATATTATGTATGTTATCACTTCTCTAGAAGTATGTTATCTCATCAATTATACATGATTTTTGTTATTTTATATTGAAGACATATTTGTCGTCACTATGCTCATGTTTAGCATCGTTTCTACAAATGTTTGCCAGTATTACTTATTCTTATTTTTGTTGACACTTCTCTCATAGTATGTCATCAATTACTACATAATTGTCATCACTTCTTTACTTGTAGGCATGTTTGTTATCACTATAGATATATTTGGCTTCACTTTTATAATTCTTTATCATCACTTTATATTATTAATTTGTGTCATCTCTATCAGTGTATCATCAATTACTACATTGTATATTGTCAGTTATAATCATCATTGTCATCACTTCTCTACTTGTGGACAAGTTTGTCGACATTGTGCACATTGTTAGTATACACATGTTTGGCATGGTTTTTACAATTGTTTGTCGTCACTTTATATTTTTGTGTCGCATCTATCAGTATGTCGTCAATTATTACATAATGTTTACTTGTGATCAAGATTGTTGTCACCTCTCTACTTGTAGACAAAAAATTCATTGGCCTTGTACCCCTTGTTAACCACTAACCAAGGGCTTAACGCGGGTTGGATTAAGGAATTGGGGTACGTATCATACATTATGGGTAGGAAGACTTCAAAGTTTGAAGTCCCCCAGGGCCAACGAATCTTTTCTCACAAGTTTGTTGTCATCATGCACATTGTAAGTATACAAATGTTTGGCGTTGCTTTCAAAAATATTTTGTCACTTTATATTATTTCTATGACGCATCTCTAATAGTCTGTTGTCAATTACTTCCTGATTATCGACAATATTGTGATAGTGTTTGTTATGACTCTTAAGCGGGGAAAAAATGTCTTCTACCTTGAGTTTGAAGAAAATAGATAGAAGGGAAGTACAACAGTATAGTAAATGTTTGCTTTAAACTTTTTAACCTATAGTTTTTGGGAAAATTAACTAGAGAAAGGGATAAGGATGAAGTTCCCAAGATATTGATACAAGAGGACCTAGATGGAGGTGAATAGGTTTATTTATTTTAAGCCTAAGTTGATTACTAATATGCTTGAATAGAGCAATCAATCAAAGACAGTGAATGTAAAGAGACAACAATCCTCAACACAAGGATATATAGTAGTTTGGTGTATCAACACCTACGTCTACTCTCAAAATAGCTCTACACAGAGCTTATTAGCACATTTTCAAATCAATATTTAAGCAACCTTCCAATATTGAATAGGGTAAAAACTTAGTCTCGACCGCAATCGATATGGACGGAGTAAGGTCGCAACCAAATTCATCCCCAGTCAAGTATTTACTTGACTTAGCAACACAATAGTAAGAATATATGATTTATCAATCTCTGAAAAACTCTTTGCTAACAAGCAAGTTACCTCCCAACCAAGATTGATGAGGAACAGAGTTTCGACATTGTTGAAGCTAAACCGAGCCTGTAGATCGAAATTGCATCGCACACCAATCACCAAGTAGATCTAGAATCGAAGAACTTGAACCACCAAAGTTGATCTTCCGAAAAGCAAGCACACCACCAAGGCTGACAAGGGAGCAAGAACAAAAGCTCGAAAGCTTAAAACAATTCTCTTGAAAATAAGAAGCTCAAGAGAAGGCAGAGTGAATTGGAAAGTATAATGGGTAGGAGGAGGGTCTATTTATAGTAGAAAGGGTAGGAAAATGATCGCACATCATTTGAGGGTTTACTGGACCGGTCGACTGGTTATACCACCCGTCGCCCGGCCCAACCGGTCGTCCGGTCTGACAGATAGTCAAATCTAGGGTTTCCCACTATGGGGGACCCTTCTGATATGTTGGGAGGTTCCAAATATGTCCGAGTGAACACTTCTGATATGTCTGTCTTTTTGTCATCTTTCGAATTATCGCGACACGCTTCTCTCAAGTCCAAGATAGAGGGTCAATATCGATTACATAAATATCCAAAGTTGTTCTGGAATTGACAACACAATATCTACTTATCAAGGGAGAGGAGTAGGGGCACTTTCATAATGGTTAAAAAAAGAGAAGTGTTCTAGGTTTGAAAAATAAAGTAGATACTATCAATTATTTGAGAATTTTTCATATTTCGTTGCACCAACGAGCATGACTAATGAATACGCATCTCAATAAAAAATTCCATGAAACCACGCCCCAAATTTAATTTATTAACTAAAAGGGAATTTTACAATTGTGTGTGTGTAACCATTACAAATGTTACTAAAATACTAAAAGGTAACTTGCATAGATGTGATTTGCATTTTGCCACATTTTTTTTATAAGATGCCCTCAACTCTTTTAACTTATGGCTTATCCAGAAAAATAAACTCTCTTAAACTTACCAATAAAAATGAAGAATAAAAGTGTCTTAGGGGATATTTCTTATTATAGATTCAAGAAAAGTTAGTTTATATTTTGACATTCATTTCTAAATATACCTTAATGGTTTCTCCCCATCTTTCTCGACTTCTCTCTTGTGCCTAGTTTTTATGAAGGCATCCTTGAAGGGTAAAAAGTGATCCACATTTTGATTTACTCTCTAATGTGTCTTATCTTAGTTATAATAAAGGCAACTCTAATGTGTAAAAAGTCAACCATATTTTGCTTTGGCGCTTATCAATATAAATAAGGCTCAAGCTCCGAGGACCCTCCTTTTCTTTTTACCCCTTTCAGTGTTCGCGTGCTCAGTTGTAGATTTCATGAATCTAACGGTGGTTGTCAACGCCTGCCAAAAGTGAAAAAGTGGTACCAGCTTGGCATTGACAACCATAGTTGGATTCTTTGAATCCACAGCCAAGCACATGAACACGAAGAGGGGTTAGAAAAAAGGGGGTCCCTTGAGCCCCGACCCTAAAAATAATGGGTAAATACTATTTGGGCGTCTTTATAACTAAAAAAACTATGAAATATTACTTTTAAGTCCATATTTACAAAAATACAGACAATTAAGTCTCCTCTACAAAACTATGGACACTTTGGTTTAACCGTCTACCCATTAAGGCCCTATTTAAGGTTACCATCCAATTTTCTCTGAAATGCCCATACTACCCTCCAACTAATGTCAGTTTGAATTGATAGCCTCTGTTTGATTTGAGATTTGACTGACACACGGTACTGTACGTCAATCAGCTGCAACAAAATGTAGTTCATCTCTTTCCCTCCATTTTCTTCCTCTATTTCCCCCATTTCATTCTTCTACATTCTTTCCCTCCATTTCTTTCATCTACAACTCGTCGCAACTCGTCTATGCTCCATTCAAGGTGAAGAAAGATGATGGTGATGCTAATTTGAAAGATTTTCTTCCGGTCGTCTATTTTGTAGCATCTCGATTATTCTTTACCGCTCTTTGCAGCTTGTTTATACGTCATTGAAGATGAATAAAGAAGGCGACTCTAGTTTCAAAGTTCAGTTGAGAAAGAAGAAGGAAGAATGTAAAGAAGATAGTTACCACTTTTATTTTCGTTAAGCAATAATTTTCTCTTAATTTTTAGTAATAATATTCAGGAAAATTGTTGAACCAGTACCAGTTTCACAAAACTGGTTGAACAAGTACCATTTTCATGATATATGTCTCTGTTTTCAATTTGAGTTTTGATCTCAATTTATTTGAACCATTAACACAGTTAGACTATAATGAAGAGATGATGGGAACATGCATTTCAATGAAGAGGGGAACCCTTGTAACAATGGCAAAATGAACAATTTTTTTAAAAAAAGAACCACTTAACTTGGTTGAACCAGTACCATTTTCATAAAGTTTGTAGTTTCTAGTTTAAGTATTGAATTCAACTTGATTGAACTAATAATATAGTGAGACAATGATGAAGAGATGATGAGAAAATATATCTCAACAAAGATATGGACCTTTGTAATAATGGTAAAACGAAAAAAATTATTTTAAAGAAACTACTCAACTTAGTTGAACCAGTATTATTTTCATGATGTTTGTCTCTGTTTTCAATTTGAGTATTGAGCTCAATTTAGTTGAAACATTAACTTAGTAACACTATAATGAAGAGATGATAAGAAAATGCATCTCAACAAAGAAGAAGAAGAACTACTATAACAATGGTGAAACGAACAATTTTTTTTTTCAAAAAGAACCGTTCAACTTGGTTGAACCAATACCATTTTCACCAAACTGGTTGAACCAGTACCATTTTCATGATGTCTGTCTCTGTTTCCAGTTTGAGTATTGAGCTCAACTTAATTAAACCACTAACACAGTTAGACTATAATGAAGAGATGATGGGAAAATGCATTTCAACGAAGAACCTTGTAACAATGGTGAAACGAAATTTTTTTTTCAAAAGAACCTCTCAACTTGGCTGAATTAGTACTATTTTCATGAAGTTGATATTTTATTTTCAGTTTGAGTACTAAATCTTAAAACCTACAAGCAAAGCTTCATATCTCTGATTGTTTCTATTTTATAAGGCATGTTTGAAGCTCTGTTTCACTCTAAATACCTTCTCTATTCCTCTACTCTTTTTGTTAAATCGGTATTTAATTTTAAGATCGAGTATTGTGCTCTAACTGGTTGAAACACCATTTTCAGTGAAGTGGTTGAACCAGTAATAATGGTGAAACGGATGCCAAAAGTATTTCAAATGTATTAAGTCTTAAAGCATCGTAAACGAAGAATTGAACCATTATCAGTCAAGGATAATGATATTATTGTCTTTTCATTCTGATTTTGAACAGATTTAACAGTAAAAGTAACCAAAGAAGACTTATTGGTCAATCTTTTAATAAAACAAATATCAATTAGTACCGAAAATTTTTCTACGGCTTGAATGGTTTAGTTGTGCGTACACTACGGACTTTGTATATAGTACGTACTTTTCACAAAAATTAAATATATGGACACATGTACTATTTAAAGGTAGTTTAAGTAGTTGACTTTTAATTACAAAGTAGTTATTTCATCTCTAATGATGGAGCGTGCGTTTTTCTACAAAACCCTTGAGATATGTCATATGAGTGTATAAATAAGGGCAATTTGGTCCTTCCAATTTTTTTGTGTTTTTAATTTGTCACACATCTCGCTTGCTTCTCTACTAGTACATAGTTAAAGGTATAGTTTAAAAAAAGTTGTAACCACTGTGACAACAATGGTTATTCTCCAAGATCATTATGCGTACCGCTGACAATAGTTACAACTTTTTTTAAAGTATACCTTTAACTATGTACAAGTAGAGAGGCATGACAATGACTCCGATTAACCCATGAAATACCTTTGAATGGAGTCGTTTTCATGGGTTGATTTTTAAACAAAACAGGGTTGTCACTCACGTGTGTGTGACAATTAAAGGCCTCTTTGTTCTAGAGACAAAACTTGGGTTGGGGTATGCACCTTCTTAATTAGGTTGTCCGGCATGTCCATAGGCGAGCCTATATACCGTATGGAGGTTTGTCCTATCCCTAGGTGAACCTATACACCAAATATCAGCTTGATTAGTGATTTTCAAACCTTTGGATCTGAGTAGCCCAAATAATGCTCAAAATCTATGTTTAAAAATCAACCCACGAAAATGACTCCAATCAAATCCTTAAAATTCACTAATCAGGCTGATTTTTTTTTTTTTGCATATAGGTTCATCTAGGGATGGGCCAAACATTGATACGGTCAGTGATTTCTACGAGTATACCACATGTAAGGTGCACACACGTTGCTTTCCCCTATTTATATAAAAACACTCAACATTGAGAAAATGGACTTAATGTTGCAACCAAGGTTTAAAAGGGACCGTTTTTTCCATTATAACGGAAAAAATGCTCAGTGGCAAAAATGGAAAAAAAAATAAAAAATAACTGAAATAACGAAAAATACGGAAAAAAGGGCTCTGGAATTCAAATTTTGAATTCCAAAATTTCAAAAATGGAAAATAACGAAAAAAAATGGCCGTTTTTTTTGGCAATTCGTAACGGAAAATTACGGCGGTTATTTTCGTTATGAGGGCCGTTATTTTCTGGAATTTTAATGGTATGTAAAGTAACGGGGTAGGTCCGAATCCGTTATAATGGCTGTTATTTTCGTTATAACGGCCGATTTTTAAACCTTGGTTGCAATGACTGCTATTGGAATCGTGGTTTTGAAAACGGCCTTTTAAACGGTTTTAACGGCCGTTTAAACTGTAACGCCCCAAGCCCGTTTCCGTTAAAACCTTTTAAACACGTTTTATCGGTTTTGACTAAAACGGCCATTTTTTTTTGTTTTAACGGCCGTTAAAATCATTTAAACGGTCGTTAAAATCATTTAAACAGCCGTTTAATTCTGAAAAAATTTGTGAAAAAAAAGGCCCTTAAATCCGTTTAATTCTGTTAAAATCCGTTTAATTGCCGTTAAAATCCGTTAAATTCTGTTTTTTTTTTTTTTTTTTTTTTTAATTTTCAAATTTCAAAATTTGAATTTCAGAGCCATTTTTCCGTTAAAATCGTTAAAATCCATTTTTTCTATTTTTGCCCCTGGCAGTTTCAATCCGTTTTAACGGCCGTTTAAACGGTAATGCCCCCAGTCTGTTTAACCGTTAAAATGGCCTCCGTTAAACCTTGATTGGAATAACAGGTTATTTTGTCTATTATTCGTTATTTTACCCAAGGTTTAAAGGGGACCGTTATAACGGTATAACGGACTGGGGGCGTTACAGTTTTTTCTGTTATAACGAAAAAAAAACGCTCAGGGGCAAAAACGAAAAAAAAAAGGGAAAGTAACGGAAAAAATGGCGCTGAAATTCAAATTTTGAATTCAAATTTTGAATTTTAAAATTTGAATTTCAAAAATTCAAAAATGGAAAATAACGGAATATTACGGAAAATAACGCCCCAAGCCCGTTTTTAAACCTTGATTTTACCATTGTCAATGTTATTTTGAAAAAGTTCAAAAAAGTAAAAATATAATTATTTTGACCATTTTTACCATGATGTGACCCATTATAATGTTCTCGTTATTTTCTGTTATAACCCAAGGTTTAAAAAACGGCCATTATAATGAAAATAACGGCCGTTATAATGGATTACGTTATGGACCGTTAAAACGCCCAGAAAATAATGGCCGTTATTTTTCCGTTATAACGAAAATAACGACCGTTATTTTCTGGAAAATTTTGTGAAAAATACCGCCATTATTTTCTTTATTTTCCATTATTTTCCGTTAGTTTCCATATTTTGAAAATTTGAAATTCAAATAGTGCCATTTTTTCCGTTTTTTTCTGTTATTTTCCCTTTTTGCCCCTGAGCATTTTTTTTTCGTTATAACCGAAAAAACGGTAACGCCCCCAATCCGTTATACCGTTATAACGGTCCCCTTTAAACCTTGTTATAACCTTACAACAGACATGTAAACCTTTGGTAAAAGGCTCAGGCTCCGAGGACCCCCTTTTTTTGACCCCTCTCGGGAGTTGGACTCGGGTCCGTGGATTTCGAGAAGGGCTCCAACGGTGGTCGATACTTTATAGCGCTGATCTGGCATAAAGTGAATACCAGCTCAGCACTATCAACCACCGTTGGATTCTTGGAATCCATTGCCCTGAGTCCGACTCCCAACAGGGGTCAGAAAACGATGGCTCCTCAGCCAGACCCTAAAAATCTATACTAAGCGAAAGGGTAATCCTATTTTGCCACCCCACCACTGATGGTTATCGGGATGCACGCCACAGAAATCTTGAACAAATCCGACGGTCTTGATCTTGACGTGGGATGACGAGGGCGATACTAATAGTTCAAAGGGTAATTTGGTCAACTCAGAAAAGAGTGGCAATTTGGAGAAATTGGGGAAGATGACAGGCATTTAAGATTATTGAGACCAATATATTAACACGGGATATTCCCGAAGTGATATAATTTTGTGTAGTGCAAGTGTTTTTCTCGTCTCTCAATTTGCCGTTTGTGCCACGAGAAGATCGAGAGAGAGAGAGAGAGAGATGTTTATTCTTTCAAATCAGTCGTCACTCTCTCTCGATCCAACATTTCTGGATCTCTGTTGAGTCTCTGTAGATTCCGCGATCCTTCGAAAAATCGACATGGGTTCCATCGCTTTGGAGGAGGAATCTTACCCACGCTACGAGGATTTCGTTGTTCTTCCCTTCCTTGCTCTGTTCTTCCCCTCGATTCGGTTCCTTCTCGACAGATTCGTGTTCGAGGTAATATGATAAACAGATTAGCTTATTTTTCTGGGTTTTAAATCTTATTGGTGGTTTTTGTTCTGGTTGATTATTGATGTAGTGTCCTCGATTCTTAACTAGATTCATTCAACTCTATGATCTTCTCTCTCTCTCTCTCTATATATCTCTCTTGAATCTTTGATTGACACGTTTACTCTTACTTGGTGTGTTTCTCTTTATTTTTGTGTATCTGTTTTCTGAGGTCCTTGAGGGAAATGGGTGGTTTTTTGTTAAGTAGAATTTGTTTCTTTTTTCAAGTCTCTGTACGTTTTATAGTTTAAGAAAAAAGAATTCGATGCTTTTGTGTGAAACCAAAATTGATTTTCAGGGACTTGAATGTTGGTATGCTAGCTATTGTGGTCTCATACAGTTGAGCAAAAGCCTGGTCGGGATAGAGGTCCTCCCGAAAGCAGTTTGTTTTTCAAAATTCTTAATCTTTATTTGAGTCTCTTTGTGTTTAGGACTTGGGAGATCTTTTGGATGAGAAAGCCTGGAATTTTGGTTAGCTAGTTATTGATCAGTGGAGAATTTGATTTGAAAGTTGGTGCTAATTTAAGTTATAAATATGATTTCGTACCAATTATCGACGATCCAGGTTTAGTTACTTTTGTTTTTATGCAATTTTGATGTGACTTATTATTATGGAAACCAACACATGCTGAGGAAATTAATCTATGATAGTACTCATAAGACTTCAATTTGTATTCCTTTTAGCAGTCTATCTATATATTATTCCAATCTAAATTCACCTATTTTCTTTAGCTTTACTTTTCTGACATTGTTGTGTGCATGGAGAGAGACCATTGAAACAGTGACGTGCTGTTGTTTTCCCCCTTTCAATATAACCTATTATAAGCGTGTGGATTCATAATATTGTTGGTTATAGGAAAGTCAACTACCAGTTTATGATTTTTTTCAGAATTCCAAATTGACTAAGAAGCAATTCTTAAGGAGTTGGCGATCGGATCTTTGTTCTAATCATTTGATTAGTGTTATATAACAACTGTAACTTGCACTTGCTTAGTTGGAGATGCTTGAATGTGCTCCATGGTGGGGTACTTGGAGACTATTTTCAGTAGTAGAATTGTTTGAGTTATACTTGATGTTTGGATGAGGTTTTCATGTTTCATATTGGATCATTGTTGGGGCCCCTTTGTTTGTTCTCTTCCTACTTACTGATTATAGGTCTTAGATGCCGCTTATTTCACTACAAAAGATGATCTGTAATCCCATATGCAGGAAATATGCTTTTTATGGCTATCAAAGACAGGATCACACATAAAAATGACGGTGTTGATGCTTTAGTAATTTGTCCTTCCCAATTTTGGTTGATTTGTCAGATGTAGTGGAGGCTCACAAATATCTTAAATTATTTCATTTGTTGAAGCTGATTCTAATTGAAAGTCCTTACATGACCTTTGGTTATTAGATCTGATATGCCATCTTAAAGGAAGCATTACTTTTTTCAGTTTACGACATAGATGATATAGTTGCAACAAATCTGATCTACGTTGAGAGGTGTAAAACTCTAGGAAAATCGTAGACGACACATATGGTGGGACTATAATCAATCATGTTACAATCAAGGTAGTTAAAGGCACAAGGCGCACTTAAGGCGCTAGGACCTCTAGCGCTTGAGGCGCAAGGCGCAAGGCGAGGCACGCGCCTGATTGAAACGAGGCGCAATATTAAAAATTATAAGAAATATAAGAAATAAAAAAAATAAAGAAAAATAATATCATAAAATAACAAAATAAGTAGTCATTAAGCCATAAAACATAAAAGATAGCAAATGTCGAAAATCTTAAGTAACCCAAAAGCAGTTCTAGTTAACATTGTCATTATCTAAATACAAAACAAGTAATCAAAAAGCCATAAAACATAAAAGAAAGCAAATGTTCAAAATTTCAAATAGCCCACAAATAATTCTAGTTAACATCGTCATCATTTAAATATAATCATTAGCTTCATCCCATCATCATCAGATGTGTTAGCCTCCTCAATATATTATTCTCCTTCTATCTCCTCCGAATTGGCCTCTTCCTCTTCCGGCTCCCTTATTAAAGCCCTTGCTCTTACTCTTGACATTGATTGTGATCTAGTATTTGATGTCGATTCACCAACTTCAGCAGCTCTCGCAACAACACTCCATGTCAAGCTATCATCCTCAAACACCAATTCATCTTCTTCTACTCCACCTTCTGTTTCCATCTCCCCAAGTAGTCATTCATTGCTTTCATCAATGTCTTTCAAGGAGATAGGTTCAATTGTATCTCTCATATCATACCGATATTTAATATAATAGGCCAAAGAACAAAAAATTTATAAAAAAACATGTATTTCAGTGAGGCGTGCGCCTGATGCGCCTGGGGCCTGGTTTGAGGCGCGCGCCTCGCCTTGACCCTTCTAAGGCGCTTTAGGTGTGCCTAGAGCCTGAGGCGCGCGCCTTGACTACAGAGGTTACAATAGAGCCCCCTTGGAGTTAACATACAATCTATGTTACTTGGTTCTAGCTACAAGTGTTGGTCAGGATTTTAGGACCAAGTGTTAGACTTGCTTGACCCCTAATTCATAGGGTACTGGGACACAACTTCATAGTTAACGGAATGACACTTTTCTAATATTATAGTATTTTTTTTTATTATCATGCAAATTTTAAAATACTTTTTTAATATGAAAATTTTGGGTATGGCTGAATCATGTCCGACATGGATCACATTCCCATACTAATGTCGTGTTGTGCCGACATGGGTAACACTGGGGGGTTTTGAAGGGTCTGAGTGACAGAGCATTCATTTTCTAACAAAAGGATTAACATGTATTTCGAGAAAGTGTTTCACTTGTAGTACGATATTGCTCATGGACAGACACAACCAGTGTGCACAGGCAAACTAATGTCTCCATTTAATTATTTTTTGTTTGATAAGTATGTAAATTGTATTGAGAACTAGGAGGGGAGAAACCCCACTGTACAAAAGCACAAGACAAAAGGCCAGAGAGCAGAACCCTCTCTAACAATACAAAACCCTCTAACAATACAAAATTTATAAAGGAAAACAAAAGTATCTAAATCCACGTATAACATCTTCCCATCAGAAAACAAAATCCTCAAACCCACAGCCCTAAACTTTTCAAGGATAATTGACTAGTAAAATAAAAGAGCTTTGATCTGCAAGAGTAAGGTATGAGTCTCTTCAACTTTATCTTCAAAGTACTATGGTTCCTTTCCATCCAAATTGCCTATCAGATGGAAAAATGGAGTAATCTCCAAAGGTGTTTGATGCAGGATTGTGAAAACTAGCCTAAACGATGAGTTGAAACCAAAAAACAAATTACCATGGACAATAATAAGCATAAAATAAATCTAAGAATCTACCACAAATATTTAAATATGCTAAAAAATAATTAAATTAATTGTTCTAAGGCAAAAGATCACAATCCAACAGTGTAAAACCCTCAATTATTGATTGAAGGGTTCAATGGAAGTAAGAACTTCTACTAGTATAGGGTTCAATCAACACTTGTAGGCTCACTTAATTTCTTTTTGAAGATTTTATGACTAAAGTTAGTTTCAGAAAGGTTTAGAGAAGGTTTTGGGGGTTCTAGAGGAGTATTAGCAGGTTCAAGTGGGTTTCGGAGGGTCGGGCTTCCCACTCCCTCTCACTCAATAAGGTGGGTGGCTCTCTGTTCGATCCATCGCCACGACTACACCTAACCATGGATAGAAGTCTGGTCTAGTAAGTGATAAAGTCAGGCCTCTTTGTTGTTTTTCTTTTGGCTAAGAAGCCCGTAGGCTGTACGCCATCCATACGTAGCTTGAACTATGATGGCCACAATGTGTGGACTATCAAAAAAGGGCGATCTGTCTTAAATAAAGAAAAACCTGATGATAAAAAAATCAATCAAAGTCCACCACTCAGTTATGCACTTCGCTCGCTGTAGAAAATCATACTTGTGCTTAAAGTAAAATTCTATAGATAAGCTACCCACCTAGCGTGCCTCACACCGAGCTTATCCTGAGCAATGGAAGAAGGGGGATCAAAGGTATGCTTCTAGTCCCGACTGCAAGAGCAATGAATCATTGGCTTTTCATCGATGACATAGGTGGTTTGTGGGTTTCAGAAAGGAGAATATAGTTTATGGGGAAGCAGTAGGCCTCAATAGGGTTTACTGGGGTTGCCGCAGGGTTACAAGAGTATTTGGAGGGTGTGTTATGGCTATGGGATGATCTTTAGGGTTTTGTGGAGATTAGTGTGTCGTACAGAAGAAGAGATGGAGGAGACGGGTCCTATAAGGACCTATGGGGGTGCCACAGGTCGGTAATAGGGAGGGGGAAGGGTGCGGCAAGGCCAGGGATAGGATAGGATGTCCCTAGTTCAAGTTGGGACAATTAGGGTTAGGGTCTAGAGAGTGTATGGTTAGGGTTTTAGGTCAGAAGTTGTCCAAAAAAGAAATAGAAGATGGAAAGGAGACTAAGGTGGCATTTGGTAAAACTTTTTTTCAGACCTCAAGTCTGATTGAAGTGGAATTAAGTGATTTTGGTGATTAAGTGGCGTTTGGTAAATGACTTAATTTCAGCACTTATCACCAAACTCAAGGAAAAAAAGTGAAAAGTAAAAAGTGACCCAGCCTTCACTTATTGTGGTAAGTGAATGAATTTTTAAAAAAGATTCCTAGATTTTTTTTTGATACCAACAATGCCCTTTTTTCAAAGCTTTCTCTTTTTAAAAACTTAATCTGTTACCTTAATTTACCAAATGCCACCTAAGAGAAGAGAAAGAGAGGAGAAGATAAAAGAATACCTTTGGCTTCACACTAGATTTCCTTTCACAGGAGATTTCTCAAAAGTTGAGAGCAATGCTTTCATATAAATAATGAAAACCTATCTAATCTAGAGCATCCAAATAAACTAATAAGATCCAATGGCTTAAAAAAATACAGCCACTTAAACAACTAAGTGAAATTACAATGGGCCCCAGAACTTTTGGCTATTTGCTTAGACACTCAAAACAACTAAAAAATATAAACTAACACTAAAAAATCATATAAAACTAACAATAAGCTCTTTATGTAGCTCACATTTATCTTTCCAATGTGGAGTCTTCAAGATGTCATGCATGTGGGGTTTTCCGCTCCCACGATAATGGATAGAAGTCATCAAAGTACAATGACAAGGGTATGGGTCCAATTCTCCCCCTCCTTTGGTACACTAGGGTTGGACGTCCTGATGTCATCAGTGTTTTCACGGGCTTCAAAAGTCTTAAGAAACCAGTTGGATTTAGAAAAAAAGAGTACAAAAGAAAATGAAGAGGGGAGGGGTTGGAGTGGTCACCACCATAAACCGTTTGACATTCGTCACTAAATTTAGTCGAACAATGACGACGGATAGATCCGTCATAGATTTATACCTGGAACTTGCAGTAAAAATGATCCACTAATGTGATGAAGATTGTTTTGGTGGAGGCTAAATCTTTTGTGGTGGTACTCATAAAAAAAAATAAAAATCTTTTGTGGTGGTGGATTTATAGAAGGGTTCGTAGCAATGTATTCAGATAACAGAGGTTAGGAGGAGGTGGAGGAGGGGGATGGGGGGGGAGCTTAATCAGGCTCTTCTTTATGCCTTTACAGGGACTGAAGGCAAACCCTTGTGGAGAAGGTTCATTTCCCTTGAGAGAACCAAGATTGTTGACTTACAATCCAACTTGCGTGGTAGATTCTTTAGAGTAACAGAGTTTATTGCTTGAGGTCGAAACAAAGTGCTAAAAAGAGTTTATTGGGGAGTAGAGGCTCAGCCCCTAGGAAACGCTGGGGAATAGAGGCGGAGACAAGAGCAGACCTATTAGCAGCCGTGGGTGGTGCCATGACAAGATGCCTACTCTCTTCGCTCTGTGCATACGAATACACCTAACTGAGCGATGGTAGGGAATCCCGGCTGAGGATCTAACTCATACTCGGAGTTAAGTCCAGCGAGGAACTCAAAGATCCAAGTCTCCTCCACAAGCTTCCGGTACTTGGCTTCATATTCATTGTACGAGGGCTGAAAAGAGTGATAGTTGTATAACTCTTCCCACATACTGTGAAGAGCAGCGAAATAATCTGAGAGAGACCTATCCCCCTGATGAAGATGAGCGATGCTCTGACGTAACTGGAAGGCCCGAGCTATGTTCTGTTGTTGAGAATTCGTCAAACAAGCGGTGTCCCACACCTCCTTGGCCGTATGCAAGAACAAGAAACCCCGACTAATGTGGGGCTGCATGGAATTAAGGAGCCAAGACATAACCGTGAGGTTCTTAGTCTCCCACTTTTCCAATGAAGGTCATCAGGAGTCTTGGGCTCAACAACTCGCCTAGTGATGTATCCCAACTTGCCTTGGCCATCGATAAACATCCTTGCGGCTTGAGACCATTCCAGATAATTTTTTCCATCCAACTTGACTGAAGTGATCTTGAAACTGGGGTTCTCAAAGCTCATCTGAGACACTACGGACCCTCCTACACTGCTGGAGGTCGCTTCTGAGCCCATTGTGGACCCTCCGGTACCCATCCAATAGACATAACTACTCAATATCAAGAAACAAGGAAGAAGGTTGTTGTACACACACAAACCTTCAATCACTGCAAAAAAAGAGTTCCACAATGGTTTACAAGCCAAAGCAAGCCAAAAAGAGGGCGAAAACATCATCGACGATGATTTGGATAGGTAAATCCATCACGAAAATTAGCAGAATATTCACCATGCAAGCAAACCACATAAAAAAAGGGTTGTATATCCACACAAAACCCTGCACCACCCTCAGATAAGGCTACAACCATTCAATAGAAATAATCCCAAACAATGGTCTAGATCCCAATCTAAAATATTTTTAACCGTTATTGAAGAGTTAATTAATAGGTTTGCCTTGGTTTTTGTTCGAAGTTTTCTGGATTTTTAACTATTAGCCAAGCAATAACGGAACCACCATTAATAGAGATCAAAAGCTTAGAAACTGAGATTTTGGCCAAATAGAGTTTCCAATCATGGCTTTTGTTCATGATTTTCTAGATTTTTAACTATCAAAACCCTAGCAATTATAGCTCCGCCATTAATGGAACTCAATGATTTTTTGTAGAGAGAGATCAAACTCGTCAGAGCAATGTTGTCAAAATCGAATTGAATTGTAAAATTGTAATTAGTAGGATTCAAATTGTTGGGTCGTTAGATTCATAAATATTTTCTTTATGAGTTAAAACGATATGAAATAAAATAAAAAAATTAAAAAAAGGATATATAATAAGCCCAATTACTTAATATCCCATCATATAATGACTAAGTTTTGTACAAGACTTACAAATAATAACAACATTTTACTTGGCATTCACGATATTTTGGCTGAATCGGTAGGTGATGGGATCTTTAAAAAGATTCTAAGATTCTCTAAAAATACCTAATATGCCCTTGCCGTAATTTTTCAGACATGAGGACCTTTACCAAATGATCTAAATTTACAAAAATTAAGCACTTAAGCTTTCAGCACTGAAAATTAAACACTTCAAGCTTTCAGTGCTGAAATAAAGTTTTATAAACACTACATTAGACTCTAGAACTTTTTATAGATGCCTTCTTATAGATGGCTGGGCAACAGCCTTGTTCTCTGCTATTTTTATTCTAATTCTACTAGAAATAGAAATTAGAAACTCTCTTAGACTCTAGAACTTTGATTAGATTTACTTTCCTAATTGTAGTTGACTACTTGACATCCTCTTTCCAAAAATAAGCCCACTACAAAGCAACTAAAGAAATATGGAAACATCTATACTTGACTCAAATTGGTAAGTAAACAAGATTCTAAATAGATACTAACTCTAGACTCAAATAAGAAAGTAACAGAATCACATAATTTCTAGAAAACATAAACCAAAGTAGGGAATAGATGTATGCTGGAGCATGAGCTTAATTGGGTTGACGTATGGGCTTAGAAACCCATATTGCATATGGATCATGGGCTCAAAAGCCCATGTGTGGACTAGGCCAAAAGGAGGTCTGTTGGGTCTAGTCATATGGTTCAGTTGGGGTCAATAAAGGCTGGATTTGAGCCTCATATTCAATAGCTTAGTTCTTGTGTCACCAAGTTAACTAACAGACCAGAATATTAAGGTAACTCACCTCTGCTGAGATGGGCAGTAGCTATTATGAAACTATCAAGATCCATTTCTAAGTACCATTTTGCCAAAATAATTTACATATTACCACACCGTCCTTTTAAGATTGAGGAACAATACTTTTTTTCACTTGGGGTTCAATTATAATCTGTGTTTCCTTCCATTCAACTTGTTTTGTCTGAGATTTTCTATGTTCATTCATATAATTCTCAAATATAGATTTTTGTCAAATACAGCTTGCTTTTTTTACTCGGTGAATATTGTCTCTTCCCTTACTCTTCACTTCTTTCATCAGGATTTCTGGCTTAACTGAACTGGATGTATGTGCTTGTTGCAGAAATTGGCAAGGCGAATAATTCTTGGGAAGGGGCATCAGATGCTGGATGTTGGGACGAGAGAGAGAAGGAAAAAGCTCAAGAAATTCAAGGAGTCAGCATGGAAATGCATTTATTTTCTTTCAGCAGAGCTTCTGGCTCTTTCAGTTGCCTATGATGAACCCTGGTTCACTAACACCAAATATTTTTGGGTTGGACCTGGAGATCAGGTCTGGCCCAATATAAAATTTAAGTAAGGTTCCCCAACTAATTATATTGGATATCGTGGTTGTTAAACTCAAATCAGTTTTATTGGTTTAAAATCAGTTTCATTGGTTTAAGTGTAATCTTATCCATTAGTTGATTGGTGAATATGAGCAGATCATCTGTGTGAAATTGTGAATTCAGTTGACTGACCGTTCTCTCAATACCCAGATTGGAATTGAAGGGACTGTACATGTACGCTGCTGGCTTCTACACATACTCCATATTTGCTTTGGTTTTCTGGGAAACAAGGCGTTCAGACTTTGGGGTGTCAATGTCTCATCATGTATCAACTGCCATTCTCATTGTGTTATCTTATATATTAAGGTATGTTTCGAAGGGGTTTAGACTGTAGCTCAGTTTGTTGATTTTCTTTATTGCCACCATGAACTAGTGGGTTTAATCCCAGCTTACCTTCTAGTACAACACAATGAAAAATGTAGAAGGAAGAAAACAAATGTACTGACACTAGAGTCTGAAATTGCCTTATGCGAAGTCATTATACATGCGTGTATTTGAAAAAATATATGTAAATGTATATCTATTGTTCTCAGTGCTTATTAAAAATTTAGGATCAAGCTTACAGGGATCGTGGTTTAATAAGATGCTTTCTCTATCTCCTCACGCAACCTAAATTCTGCTTCTATCTCTTTTCACAGGTTTGCTCGCGTTGGTGCAATTGTTTTAGCCCTTCATGATGCGAGTGATGTGTTTTTGGAAATCGGAAAGATGTCCAAATACGGTGGCTTTGAATGGGTTGCTAGCTTTTCGTTCATTCTGTTTGTTTTATCGTGGACCATACTTCGTGTCGTATACTTTCCGTTTTGGATCCTTTGGAGTACAAGGTAAATAAGTAGTTGCAATAGGTACTTCTTGGTTGTCTGTCATATGCATTGGAGATCCTCTGAATCCAATATCTCTACTTTCTTACACAGGCACAAAAGATGAGCTGGCAAAGTTGATGTAACTAGATTGAGTAGGAAGAGGATATTGATTTAGTTTAAAGGAAAATCAATAAAAGACTTCAGTTTTTTTTAAGTGTAGAAACAACCAAACTCGGCAAGTGATCTCAAAGAGATTACCAAACAGTAGCTAAAAAGCTTCCATTCAAATTCAATATTCAACTCCTTACAATGAGGGGATGTCCAGCCCAATTTATGAACCCCAATTCCTTAGTCTCCAAGACAAACAATAAAGAGACTTCAACTAATGAACCTATGTATTCCCAAGACTTCTCTAACCAACTAAACCCTTTCCCATGCAAGATTAACCTTTCCCATACAAAACTAACAATTCCTATTCAAACTAACATGCTCACATTCAACCACCTAATAAAGACATTCAACAACTTTAAAGATATTGAACAAAGAACTAGGTAACTTAACTAATTATAACAATTTCCTAAGCTATAATATCACTACCCATGCGACCTTTTTCTATGCAACTAACTACAATTGCCTATGCATTTGTGCCTTCTAGGAATTTATATTGCTTGACTTTGTTGTGACCCTATCCAGCTGGTCCTTTGGAGTTTCATGGACTGAAAAATTGGGCCTACCCAATGAGCCACAACCCACAATACACGTCACTAATATGAGACCCAAACTTCGAACGCACTTTTGAAGCCCAAAATGTTGGAATCTCATGAAAACCCATGGGATAACTGTTATAGATCTTGAAATAAGCTTTCCAACACACTAAACGGTTTCCCAAATGGATAACTGAGTAAAAAGTTATGCTTGTTGGAAAATGACAGCATCAAAAGGAAGCAATCATTCTCCATAAGTGTGCTATAAGTTATAACGATGTAGAATTTATCTGCCGAAAAGTGATGGTTGTTGAAATACATACATTTTTTTGTTGGAGTGTAGCACCATGTTTGCTTTGTTGTGTATTTTTCCTTTCCTGTTTTTGTGTATTGGTATATCAATTCTTAATGTTCGTATAGCCTAGTAATCTTCCTCGTAGTCTTTTTCATTTGGTTGGTCACAGTTTCCACGCTAAGTCAATCTACTTCCCTGGCATGGATCTGATTTGAGTCTTTGTCGGAGTTTAGGATGTGCTTCGTGTTAGTTGGTTAGTCAGTTGCTGTTATTTAGAATGAGTCAACTCCACCCCCAACATGCTTATTTTATGTATGTTGTGCCTTTTATCTGGTACTTAGAAGTAAAGAGGTTTTGATTTCATGCCCATGATGCACCCACGCTATATTTTGTATCATAAGGAACATTGCTATAGCCTTGAACCTTCTCTACCATGACCACTCTTCTTCCTTCTATTATGAGGTCTCATCATGAGTTCTATATACAACATTGGAGTCTCCTCAAGTCAAGTGGTGAAACCCATAATTCGGGCCTCTTAGTCACCCCCTGTATCACAGCCATCACTAGACTTCTGAGTTTTGCAGATGAATCAGGGTAACCCCGGGATTTGTTGGCCTGAATATAGAAATTGAGAATGGTCACTTGTGGTGTGTGTGGTTGCCAGGGACATGTAATCCATTGTTTGGCTTGCAGGGATGAGGGATGTAGTAGAACCACTAAATGATGCTTTTTGGAGCCTATTTTGGGAAAGATTCGTCCCAAGAAAAAAAGGAAAATATGTTTTCCACTAAACAAGAGGAGCAAGCACTAATTCAAGGGTTCCTCCTTTGCAGCCACACTGACATACGGAAAAGAATCATACTAAATTGGGGATATACTTCTGTTTTCTTTTTGCTCATTTATTTGTAGCTCCATATTTTCGTTTCCGTGAATGGCGTTAACCTTCAGTTTTTGATGTTGGAAGTCCTACATTTTGTTTATGATTTTATGTTAAGCATTGCAGATCATTGCCTCGTTTTCTTATTATTTGTTATGGCTAGAACACATTTAATGAAATACGTATTCTGGACCATAGTTAGGTCCTGTTTGGGAACGAGAAGTAGAAGTTGCCTACTAGTCAGTGAAAGTGTGTTTGGAAGGAGAAAAAGTAATTTATTTGATACGGAAGGACAAAGTGGTCATTTATAATTTGTACTAAAGGCTTAAAAAGATTTTTTTTTTTCATTAAAAATGGTTGAAGTGGTCATTTATAATTTGTCTTGAAGAATTAGAGGGGCAAATATGGTATTATGAAAATTTCACTTAAGTTTTCAAATCGACTTGTGCTTAAATTGAAGCAAAGAAAGAAGTTAGAAGTCAAAAAGCCAAAAGTTTAGCTTTTGTTTGTAGTCAATGTGTAACTACTAGAAGTTGAAAAAAAAATTCCAAAGCAATAGGGAATAAACCCCACGTGGGGTAGTGGAACGCAGCCCACTAAGAACACCCCCACGTGGGTGTACATAGAATCCAACACTTCCCCTCAAGCTGGTGCGAAGATATCCATCATGCCCAGCTTGGCTATCAATGTATTCAGGATTGACTTCTTGACTCCCTTAGTAAGTATATCGGCAACCTGCTCCTGAGTCCTTACATAGGGTGTACAAATCAATTTCTGCTGAAGCTTCTCCTTGATGAAGTGCCTATCAACCTCGATGTGTTTAGTCCTGTCATGCTGAACTGGGTTGTGAGCAATGCTAATGGCCGCTTTGTTCTCGCAATAGAGGCTCATTGGGTCTGTCACCTTGACTCCCAATTCTGCTAACATGATCTTCAACCACAAGAGCTCACGCACTCCATGTGCCATGGAGCAAAACTCTACTTCTGCACTGGATCGGGCGACAACTGGTTGTTTCTTACTCCTTCAAGACACCAAGTTGCCTCCAACAAAGGTACAATAACCTGATGTAGACCGTCTATCGGTCACCGTACTTGCCCAATCTGCATCATTGTATGCTTCCACCTTGAGGTGGCCATGAACTCCAAACAATATGCCTCGACCTGGTGACCCCTTGAGATATCGAAGGACTCTGTGTGCAGCCTCAAAATGTGGTGACTGAGGTGAATGCATGAATCGGCTAATAACGCTTAATGCATAAGCAATGTCAAGCCGTGTATGGGCAAGATATATCAATCTGCCAACCAATCGCTGAAATAAGGCAGGATCACCTAGAAGTGTACCGTCCTCGGAATTCAACTGATGGTTCTGATCAATAGGAGTATCCGCAGGTCGCGAACCCAAATACCCAGTCTCGCTCAGTAAGTCTAGGACATACTTTCTCTGTGAAATGAAGATGCCCCTCGATGACCTGGCTACCTCAATCCTTAGAAAGTATCTCAATGGTCCTAGATCTTTCGCCTCAAACTCAAACGACAAGAAGGCCTTGAGCCTTGTGATCTTTGTCGAGTCACTCCCCGTAATGACTATGTCATCCACATACGATCAATGCAGTGATACTGGTCTGTAGATGCTTCACAAACAGAGTGTGATCTGCCTGACTCTGTGTGTAGCCTACCTTTTTCACTGCACTGTTGAACCGTTCAAACCAAGCTTGAGGAGATTGCTTCAACCCATATAAAGCTTTCTTTAGTCTGCACACCCTGTCTTCACTTCCAGCAAGCTTCAACCCTGGTGGCACTTTCATGTAAACTTCCTCTGTTAGGTCCCCATGTAGAAAAACGTTCTTTACATCCAGCTGATGTAAAGGCCATGACCTGTTTGCAGCCAAGGACAGTAGAACCCTTATTGAGTTCATCTTGGCTACAGGTGCAAATGTCTCCTGGTAATCTATCCCATAGGTCTGGGTGAACCCCTTGGCAACTAACCAAGCTTTGTACCTATCAATGGAACCATCTGCCTTGTGCTTCACTAGTGAAGACCCACTTGCGCCCCACTGGTTTCTTCCCCCCTAGGTAAAGAAACAAAATCCCATGTCTTGTTTTTTTCAAAGAGCCTGCATTTCGTCTATCATAGCCCTTTCCCACTTTGGGTGACTAAGTGCAGCTGCAATGGTAGATGGTAAGGAAACAGATGAAACAGTGCTAACAAATGTCTGATAAGATGGAGACAATTACTGGTAAGAAACAAAGTGAGAGATAAGGTGCTCAGTGCACGTGCGCACACCCTTACAAAGAAAGTGCAATGGGTAGATCCTCCTCTGGAGTAGGAGTCTCTGAGGACTCATGAACTAAAGCGGGGGTAGAAACAATACATGGATCTGGATTTGAGGGTAGACTGACAGACACAGAATCAGTGACTTGTCCTTTCTTCTTGGATCTGGCATAAACTCGAATATCCGCTGCTGTAGTAGTAGAAGTGTCCTTGTCAATAGTAGACACAAATTCGACCATAGGCACTGAAGTGGAGATGGGTACAAGAACCGGCATGGGGACAGGGCTCTCGTCCACATTATCACTCCCCCTGAAGAGAGACCCTACTGCCAAAGAACGGAACGTGCTCAGCAAAGGTGACGTCCAGAGATGTGAAACGTCGACGTGAACCCGGATGATAGCATTTGTATCCCTTCTGAGTGGAAGGGTACCCCAGGAAAATACATCTTAAGGCCCGTGTATCAAGTTTGTCACGAGAGTGACGATGAACATGCACATAGCATACACACCCAAAGACTTTGGGAAAAACAATGAAGGCTGGACTATCGGGACGCAGGACAGACAACGGGGTCTGAAAGCCAAGAATGCGAGAGGGTATGCGATTGATGAGATACGCAGCCAGAAGGATGGATTCAGACCAAAATGATTTTTGAACCTGCATCCCAAGACGAAGGGCACGCTCAACCTCGAGAAGGTGACGATTTTTTTTTTCCAGCTTTTCCATTTTGTTGGAGAGTCAACGGACTAGAAGTTTGATGTACAATGCCATGAGAGGCAAAGTAATATCTAAGGCTCCCGTCTAAGTACTCACCCCCATTATCAGATCGGAGAATTTTGAGTGGGGTACTGAACTGAGTGGTGACCATCTTGTGGAAGGTCTGAAAAATGGAAGAAACCTCATCTTTTGACTTCATAAGATATACCCGGTAGAGCTACTGAAATCATCAACAAATGTAACAAAATATCGGAATCCAAATAAAGACATCACCGGGGTAGGACCCCACACATCAGAATGCACAATATTGAAAGGAATAGTACTTTTATTTTCACTAAGAGGAAAAACAGTTCGACAATGCTTTGTGAGTTCACAAGTTTCACGGTGGAACAAAACATCGCAAAGAGAAGAGAAAGCAGGAAAGACACGCTTTAAAACTGACACGGGTACATGACCAAGCCGGTTATTATGCCAAAGCAATAATTGGTCTTTATTGACTCGACTACTGCTACTGATGCTGGACTGATGTGCTGAAGAAGAAACGGAGCGATCCAGGAGGTACACTGCAATTAAGATTCTTGGTAAGGCTACTGACAGATAAAAGATTAGCTGTAAACTGAAGAACATACAGTACCGAGGACAAGGTTAGTGCTGAAGAGGCATGAACGTTGCCCTTCCCGGAAACAGAGAAAAGGGTGCCATCAGCTATCCTAACCTTGTCAAGACCAGAACAAATAGAATAATTGGAGAAAACTGAAGACATACCACTCATATGATCTGAGGCCCCTGAATCGATGATCCAGGAGGGCTAGAAGGAACAGTGGATACAGAGAAAGTAGATCCAGTACCTGTCTGGGCATAGGTGGAGGTGGAAGTGGAGGCTTGCCCATTGAGCTGGGCCATCATACGACGAAGTTACTCAAGATCACTGGGAGAAAAAGAGTCCATATCCCCAGTGGTAGGAGGTGCTGAGGGTGCAGTGTCCTGAGCCAGAGAAAGTGCTGCAGGAGGCTCCTGTCTCGTTGAAGATCGCTGACATGGATTTGGGCCCAGACTCGGTAGGCGCCCATGCAGCTCCCAACAAGTGTCCTTCACATGGCCTAGACGGTTGTAGTGATCACACTTGGGACGTCGTCTGTCATCACCGGTTTTCTTCTGGAAGGATTTCTGACCCTTCTGAGATGCAGAGGCAAGGGTAGATTGATTATGATTGTCACTACCACTACGTAGCTGCATGGCAGTGTTGCGACTATCCTCCCCCTGAATGTAGGCATAAACCTGTGCTAATGAAGTAGGGGGAAGAGATTTGCCAAGTATCTGAACACGGGCAGCCTCGAAGCTAGGATGAAGGCCGAAAAGGAACTGGAATATCCAGGACTGCTCAACCATAGCATGGAAAGACCTCATATCCACAGCACAAACCGGAGTGTAGTCCTGATAATGATTTATCTCTTCCCATTTGTTTTGGAGAGAAGCACAATAGGTACCAAGCTTGAGCTCCCCCTGTCGGAGACAAGCAATCTCTTGCTCTAACTCATAGAGCTTCGCAAAGTTGCCAACCTAGGAATAGGTTTCGGTAACAGAATCCCAGATTTCCCTCGCTGTAGGAAGGAACATTAACCCCCTACTGATCTGGGGTTGCATCGAATGGAGAAGCCAAGACATCACCGTAAGGTTCTCCATAACCCATTTCCGGTGGGATTTGTCCGTGGCGGCAGGCTGGACTATCTTTCCTGTGAGGTACTCATTGTAGCCACGTCCCCCGATGTACATGAGTGCTGATGTCTTCCACTCAAGATAGTCGGTTCCATCAAACTTGACCGTAGTGATGCATAATTGGGGGTTGTGGTCTCCATGAGAATCATGAGACGGAGTGTTATCCTCAACTGATGAAACCTCTGATGAACTCATCGCAGCGGAAGGCCTGGAAATAACCAACTGACGAACAGAAGGTCTGCAGAACCTAAACCAAGGTTCGGGGGGTTCCTAGGAGCACTTTGGGAGGTGCGGCTAGTGTAGAAGTGCCCTGGGAACCTTGGTTTCCAAAAAAGTAGAAAACCCAAAAGAGGCAAAACCGGATCCGAGTCGAAAACCCGGGCAATTTTTCAAACCAGAGATCCGACAATCAGAAAAATCCCAAACCAAGCTCTGTAGATCCTAGATAATCCACATGGAGGTGCGGTTAGGGTAGAAAGCCCAGACAACCCGCGAATCTCGAGGTAGAAAAAAATCCAAAAACTGAGCCGGGGATCTGATTTTTTGAACCGGAGATCCGACGAACATAAAATTCTTAAACGAGACTCCGTAGATCCCAGATAATCCACAGGGAGGTGTGGCTAGGGTAGAGAGCCCAAGCAGCAGTGCATGAATCTCAAGAAATTAAAAAACTCAAAATCTGAGCCAAGGATCCAATTTTTGGAATCGGAGATCCGATGATCCAAAAATTTTGAAAAAAGTTTCTGTCGAACCTTATTGGCCCTATGAGGGGCGGTTTGAGTAGAGAGCCCAAAAATGACACGAATCTCGAGAAAAATCAAAACCCCAAAAACCTCGATATACGTGTTCTATGAAAAAATTGATAAAAAATCCTGAAGAGCGGGGATAGAGTGGATCTCTGACAACTGATAGGAGGCAATACACCAGGAATGATAGATCTCTGGTTCCTTTGCTTCAGAAAAGATCCAAGAACTTCGTAGGAGGACTCTCTGCGATTTGCTCAAAACTTGCCCGAACTTCAGATGCCCACATATAAGATCTTCGTGGAAACTCTAGGGGATAATGATTTTGGCCCTAGAGTAACCATGCTCTGATACCGTGTTGTTGTTTGAGGTTGTCACCAATATGCTAAAGATTGAGAGAGAGATAATGGAGGTTAGGGAGAGATTAGGGTTTGAGAGAGAATGGGGAGATTGAAGTAAATATTCAATCTCCCATAAGTACCATAAGTAATATTTATAAGTAGGGGAGACCCTTTTTACAAGTAAAGGAGAAATCGTGTGGGTCAAGTGGGGGCCCACCACTTAACCCACTAACATGAAATAAAGAGATTGTGGGTTAAGTGGATGGGCCCATCACTTAACCCATAAGCAATAGGGAATAAACCCCACGTGGGGTAGTGGAATGCAGCCCACTAAGAACACCCCCACGTGGGTGTACATAGAATCCAACACATATGAAGAAAGTCATCTTGATCTTGATTGATTTGAACAATTGATTTGAGGTTTAGGTTTTGGCCCAAACCGGCCCTTGTTCAAAGGTTGAAGACAAGGGCATTTTCGTCCCTTAATAAAAAAAATCGGTGGTCAACTTTGGTCAAATGATGGTTGACCAAGCAATAGGGGGGTATGTCAGCTTTTTAAAAATGTTGGGGGGTATGTCAAATTTCAAAGATAACATGGGGGGGTATGTATATTTATTATAAATTTTAATATTGCGCCTCGCTTCAGTTAGGCACATGCCTCACCTTGCGCCTCATGCGCTAGAGGTCCTAGTGCCTTTAACTACCTTGAGGTATACTTATCCAAAAAAAAAACTACCTTGAGGTATATGTATACACACCCATGTATACCCCCTATTTATAAAAAAAGAAAAAAGAAAAATACGTACAATAGTACCTAAACTATATAATGTTTCCCTTAAGTCTATTAATGTAACTATGTAAGTAATACTCATAGTTTCCAAAATATATTTCTCTTTCATTAAGGTCTCCAAAAACATAGGAATGTTTTAATTCTTTTTAAAATATTTTTATAAACACAAAGGAGGTGACATATATTATAAGTAAAATAAATATTTAAATTTTTAAAAACAAGTGAGTTTTATTCTTAAGATTTGATAATTCTACATTACGGGGTTGTTTTGAGTTGTTGAATATTTTGTGTTTTTTTGGTGATGTTTTGAAAACATCGTGGTTTAAACATATTTTCTGAAAACGAGTTTTTTTTCCTTTCCAAAAAGACGCTTTTTAAATGGGGATTTGCTAACTATGTTCTAGACATGACTGGGATCAACTTTATCATGTACATGAATAGTTATAAACTAATGCAGGGGCATTTTCACACTGGGCTCGAGTGGGGTAGCCTGCGTAAATGGGGCACACTCGTGGTGGGATGGCCCATTTGAAATGGGACCCACGAAGGAGGGTTCGACCGAGGGCCTGTATTTGGGCTATGAGGTAAAGGGATTTAATCTCACGTTACCAACAATCGCGGCTTTTGGGGAGTATTGGTTAAATGTCCTACATCAAAATGGTATCAGAGTGGTAGGTCTTGTGTTCGAGACTCCTCACCGGAGGTGATTAATGCAGGGGCATTTTCACACCGGGCTCGAGTGGGGCAGCCTGCGTAAATGGGGCACACTTGGGGTGGGATGGTCCATGTGAAATGGGACCCACAAAGGAGGGTTCGACCGAGGACTTGTATTTGGGCTATGAGGTAAAGGGATTTAATCTCACGCTACCAACAGTCGCGGCTTTTAGGGAGTATTGGTTAAATGCCCTGCATCATAAACTCTTTGATTGATTGGACGTAGGCCCTGTTTACTCAAAATTTGAAAGACAGTTGAGTCGAACACGAGTTTTTGATTCTAGTTGCATGCACTATGCAGTGACAGAATTGATGCTACACTTTTCCACTCAAATTACAACTAGATCTAGGAACTTGATGTATAAATTTCATGAAGTCAAAGACTCTATGAGGCTTAGATGCACGAAACGAAAGCGGGTGTGGGAGCAGAAGCGAGGAAGCTTTTGTTATAAGGAAGCCCTAGGGTTTGGAATGTCTAGGAAGCATCAGTACAATATATAAATAATTTTTTTAAACAAATATACATATACATATGATTTGTCATAGGTCCAATGATTTGATAAATTAGTGATTAATAAATTCTTTATTTGAAGTTTATAACTTCTTATGTTCTTCACAACATAGGACAATCATTGAACTTTGTGTCCGAAAGTTCTGCAAGTTTGGGTTTCCATCAACTTAGAAGTGCAAGTCCGAAGAGCTCCCAAGGTAGAAGTGTGGAAATGTGGTTCTAGAGCGGGAGTGCCACCCTAAATAAGAGTTTCCTGCAACTAAGCTTTGAGGAGAGGCAACTGTTGTAGGCAACCTCAAGGGGCCAGGCAGATTGTTTCTTCATGGTCAGAAAGTTGAGATGCACATTGTTTGTTTATTGGTTCCCCATAATAATCACTCAAATAGCCTAGGTTATTCGTCTCAAATAGTCCTTAACTGAAGGTATAGCTCTAGATAGAGTTGAATGGTGAAAGAGGATTCATGTTGCTGACCTCAAATAATTGGGGTAAGGCATAGACGATGACGATGATTCTTATGTGTAGCCTAGGCCATTTATGATTCCTAACATGCCTAGATATTAAATGGTGATGAGGGGTCGGCAGCATTGTTTTGTACTCACGGACCACTTCACCGATGTCTTATTCCTTTATTAACGTAGTTCTATGGTGAAAATTTCTTTAACCGCTCTCACTCTCTTTCTCTCATCATGACAGCTATGAAGTTCTCCTGAGCTTGGACCAAGATAAACACCGGGTGGATGGCCCCATCTACTATTATGTGTTCAATACTCTTCTGTTCTGCTTGCTTGTTCTTAACATTTACTGGTGGATGTTGATGTTGCGGATGCTCATAAAACAAGTCCAGGCAAGAGGCCAGCTTGGGGAAGATGTTCGATCTGGTATGTACCAAGTTCCATTGATGGTTTTATAATGTGCACACAAGCATGAGCACAAACATGACCAAGAAATTAAATCATTGATAATTTTGAAGAGATATAAAAAGCTGATTATATTTAACTTTAGTTGAAAATATGCGTGCTATGTCTTCTTCATAGTATTGATTGCCATGTGTTCTCATGCAGATTCTGAAGGTGAAGATGAACACAATGATTGACCTTCAAATAAGATTGATAGACACTACATGTACGCATGCCAAGGTGCTCAAAATTCTGATTGCATCATTAATGATATTATTATTTTAATTTATGTCTTATGCACCATCCCTCTTCTTACTTGGATCAAATATAGATGCTGATAATTGAGAGAAAGATCCTGTCATTCTTCTTGCAGATTAACCTCAGCCAAGGTTCACACATATTGACGTCCACATTATTTTATTCCAGCACGTAAGTTTGATTGGAAATACTTGTGATGAGAAGTCCCTCATAAATAAGGGGCTTTGATATTAGTTTTGGAAAACAGACATGAAGCAAATTGTTAAGGATAACGACTGCAGAAATATTTGATTTATGGTCTGAATTTTTTATCCTCGTGATTTTCTACCTTAGGTTCTCGCTTGCTGGGTTAGGAGTTTTAAGGAAGTTTATAAAGCTTAAAGTTGTAATATTTGTTGTATTAGGTTCAAGGCCTCTGCCCAATACTCTAGGATGCGAGGGTATGAATGCATGGGTTTGATTTCTTTACCCACCAATTTTTTTTTGTTGTAACTGGAATTCTTACGCATCCTAATGCAGTTTGAAGAGCCTGAGGCTGGACAAGCTTTCGCCTGGGGAGCCTTTCTAGTTGCTTTATTGCTAGTTTGGACCACGTAGTGGTTTTTTATTTGCTTTGATGCGAAGGGAATCAAAAAAGGAAAACTGCCTATTTTTTCCACTTCATGTTTTCTGCATTCGAATAGCTACTGTAAGATATGTTGTAAAACAGGCGTTCATTGCTCTAGTTTCTTGCATAATTTTTCATTTGTTTTTCAGCTTGACCATTAATATGGTAGATATTAGAAAAGGCAGGATGATAAATTTTGACATCAGATGTGGCAATAAACAATGTGGCTGTTCTTCTCTTTTTTAAAAAAAAATTGAGACTCGTCTCTTTTGTATGAAAATGTTCTTTCGATGTATTGTTTTTAACTCCCCCATTGATTTGCGTGTCTTCTTATTATCGGTGTAGGTATGATGTCTTTAGAAACTTCATGATTTATTTGTTGCAGATCACAAGGACAATGGAAATAGTAAGTTTCCTTTACAAATGCTTCCAGACATGAAGTGGATAACTTGTTGCAGATCATAAACGTGCTATTTTTGCACATTCTAAAATATACCATGATTTTATACCAACGATGGTGTTATATACTGTACATACTATCCTTGTCCAAATGATCCTACATGACATGAAAACCCTTATTTTTCTTTATAATAAGTTGTTTTCCGCTGGAAAATTAGGAAAAAACAAAAAATAGAAAACGAGCACATTCAAGAAAATCTAAGAATAGTCCCAATAGGAGGCAAAATTAGGGATGGTGGGATGGTCAATTGAGATGATTTTCTGACACTCTTAGCGTTTGTCTTTTAAGCAAATCAAATGAAAGAGAGTATTTGATAGGTTGTTTTGATATAACCTGTTCAACAAAAAGGGGAAGGCATTTATGGAACCCTGGTTTCTATTGGACTTCAAATTCAATCGGAAAGGAAAATGTGAATCATTAAAGTTTGGGCTAGTACCAAGAATGATTGCAACATCCCCCATGTTAAGTACCATCCGGGCGGCCAAATCGACCTGATAGGTTGGTCCATAAATGGACGTGGTTGTTCTTGAAGGAGAACCTACTAAGAAGCGATGCTTGGGTTTCATTGGACTAATAAAAGATTGATGACCAATCAAACAATTGATGCATGACATGAGATTATTACATGATGGGAAGGGGCATTTAGAGATTGTTGATAAGGTTGCATAGCTCTGTTGGTGATTGGTAAGGCCAATGAGGTGACGGAGATGGCAATATATCATTGGTGTGTAGTGTTCTTTGTGGGCAAGCCATGCCCATTTACCTTTTTCACAAGGAGCACTTTTCAAATGTGAGCATATTTCAGTCAAAGTGGAAACTGTACGGCTTATCCAAAAGGGTGGAAACAGCACCAAAGGTAGTGCCAGTCGCACCAAAAGCAAATTATAGGACAATGAAACATTCCCAAAAGAATCTGCACAATGATGAGACTCCCATGGAGAGTGGTTCAGTGCACAAACACCATGAATGAAGGTTTAAGTGGATGGGGTACCTGAAAAAGTGTTGATTGTGGGACATTTCTTCTTTAAGTGTTGAAGTTTAAGTTTGTTTTAGTTTTGAATTTGGTATGGGATGGTGACAGACAAATCAAAACCTTGATATCCTTCCAACTTCATGTAAGTAAAAATAGCAAGGATCCTTTTCTAAAGAATGCAATGGATGGGAGCCCCACTACAACGAGAACGCTCGGAACTCAAACGCCTACTTGATTTGGATCGACAGACCTGAGTTTGTTTCAGAAAATTCAACTTAATCATGACTGTTAAGTCAAAATGATGACTTAGATCAACACCCACTATGAACTCTAATGATGTACTATTTGAGGGAGTTATCATTCAAGTTTTTGTGCTAAATCCTTTGTTTTTATAAGATAGTTCATCTCAACATTAATGACTTTTGAGAGTATTGTAACTGGATTGAGTATAATGAAGACCCCAAATTCTTTTTGAACCAAAGGGTCAAGATGGCATCTGAAAATTCAATGAGAATTATTTTTCATTAAAGTTCTGTTCATATTTGAAAGCAACATGGATGTGCATAGTTTGGTGTCATAACTTGGATGCCCAAGAAGTAAGAATCTCATGGTGAGTGCTCCAGTGGATAAAAGCGCAAAGGCTAAGCCAATATCAGTGCAGGAATGGATACTAAAAGTGAAAAAGAGCAATCAGTGAGGACCCCAACCAGAAGCTAAAAAGCCTGGACAAAGCTCGAATATAGCTGCATCCGACAAGAGGGAATAGGTGATCCATTCTTTCCCTTCCTTTCCTTTCCACGTGGCCGAACTTTTTTCTCCTTTTGCTCATCTTTCCAACCAGAAAAGTGCAAAAGTGCAATGTGCTTTTCTTAGAGATCACTGGTTCACTTCTATGAGCTTCTCTTATTTTTCATCCCATGCCCAAACCATAAGTGTAATAATAATTCAAAAGGGAAAAATAATTGCATAAACAGTAAGGTCTAAAACTATTGTGTATTTACAAGAAGGTAGAGAAATGAACAAAAAAAATTACAAAATTACTTCTAAACTTGAGAAAGATACGATAGTAGTAGTAGTAGCAGCAATAGCGTAACTCGTTGAGTTAATGAGTTAGAACGATGGGACAATGCTGTATCCGCTTTCAGCCATTACGGTTGTGAACATCTGATCCACTTCAAGTTCTACATCTTTTCTCTTAGCAAACCGGCCCTTGATTCGGGGCCTGGTCTCTGCATAGGCCTTCCTCGAGGCATACCTTATTGTCTTCTCAAACTTTCTTGTCTTTTTCTTCTCCCTATATCTAAGTACTCTGGCTTCCCTGTCCATGGGAGTGAATTGAGGTAGCATCTGAAGGGGAGGGCTTGAGAAGAGGTCAATTGTTCCTTTGGGAGGTCTATTGTGTGAGTTTGAGATATCGTTCATTGTAGCGTCCGGTACAACGCCAACGTCCATAGATGACAAGGAGACCTAATTGTAAAGTAACATAAGATGCCATCAGTCAATACTCACCAGCAAGATGATATAGGAGGGAATCTACTGTAAACATGGAGAAGAATGGGACATGGTAGCACTTATGAAGAACAAGATTAGCAGAACAATCGAAGGAAGAACTTAGAGACTCACATGGCCATCAGTAATTTGTAAAAATCCAAATAACATGATCTAACAGTAAAGAAGGAAAGAAAATCTAGTAAAAACAATGGTAACAGTTAGTCCTTTGTAAGCCTAAAAGAACTATACCTTTTGTATCATAAAAAAATAAGTTTGATTTTCCTTCAGAAACTTAATTAGTCCAAGGACCCATGGACAACCAAAACACTCAATCAGAAGTTACTTTCTAATTTTTCAGAAGCACAAGAGATGTCCACAAAAATAATAGAACTTTCCTTTTGAAAAGAGAGAGATGGTAAGCTCAGAAACCAAATTAAGCAGATACCTACAATTTTCAACAAATACCCCCAAAAAACTCAAGAACCCACTTCAACAAATAACTATCTATCACACATATATATCTATAAAAAACATAACTATCTATCTATCAATCTGTATAGTCAAGCAAACCTTATCACTGTGACTAATTGAAGAAGTAGTGTAACTGAACCCAGCTTTTGAGGCCTCATATTCCATCTTCAACTGAAGCTGCTGTTGTTGCTCCTTTACTGTCCCATACTGAACTGGCACAACACACTCAGTCCCATCATTCTTCCCAGGGTTCTGATGAACACTGTAGTACTGCTGCTGCTGCTGCTGATGATGATGATGATTGTATTGATCTTGGTACTGGTTCTCAGTACAAGAATTGTACTCGACAAGATCCAAGTACTCGTCGACCTCCCCACCAAACAAGAACCCATTACTCTGGTTGTTGTTCTTGACAGGATTAAGCAACAACCAGGATGCTGCCTCATCCTCGTCTTCTTCCTCTACTTCCTTGTCGGCTTCGGCTTCTGGGGCTAAGAAACTGTCTTCCAAGTTGGCTTCTGACCCCAGTGGCCTACTAAGATGGTTAGCGAAAGGCTCATACATGCTGCCTGAGATTGGAATGATTGGGACACGGTGGTGGCGGCGCGCGAGTGGGTTGGCCGAGTGTATGTCAGCATCACAGGTGGTGCAGAGGGCTGCGGCATCAGCCTTGCAGGTAAAAGCTGCAGGCGCCCGCTCACACGCCTCGCACACCCCCACGCGCTCGTGCCGGGATGCCACTCGGTTGGCGGTGTGTATCCGCGCGTCACACCTGGCACATAAGTACGCCGAGTCAGCCCTGCAGTAGACTGTGCAGGCCGCAGCGCGACACGAGTCACACACACGGGCCAGCCTGCCACCGCCGCCGGAACTCACCTCTTCCTTCAACATACTACTGTTAATATTTTTCTCGATTTCTCTCTCACCTCTGAAGTCTAAATTCTCTCTTATCTCTGTTTCATGTCTCTGCACAGTAGGGGGTGGGGGGTTGTAACTGTAAGCAAGCAAGGGGGGAGGAAGAGAGAATCCAACGATTGACATGTGGCAGGATATAAGCGGGTGAGAGAAGTTGGTCCATTATCTTGTGGTTGGTTAAGCCTTTGGGGTGGGGCCAGGTTTGAGTGGAGGTTCGTTGGGGTCCACTTTTGCTGCTTTGGCTTTTGGATGATTAATACAAGGGGGAGAAAGTGCTTGTGCGCGTGTTATCCCTCGTGTGGAATCGATTGGCTTTATTAAAATCCTTTTTGGTGTTCATGTTGTTTAATAAGGTCCCCTTTTTCAAACTTTATACATCTAATCAGACATGGAGATACCTGATCAAAGACTGCCATTTCTATTCGTGACATTGGATGCCTGCCACGTGGCACACTTATACACAAATCGGGTAATTCCGCGTGTTAGACCACCCCTTCGATGTACATCATCTAAATTTCCACTTTTTAAGTCAAATTGAACTGCATAATTTTTTTATTTTTTTTTAAAACTAAGAGCTTTATTAAAAGCTTGGAGGCTGAGAAAGCCTCCCAAAGTAAAAAAAGAAGAGAACTTACAACAAGAAAGAGCAAAAAACAAAGTCTAAGAAACCACCAATCACAAAACAACTCAATTTCTCTCCAACAGGAGAGAAGTTTGACCCCCGAAACAGCAAATCCTCAAATCTAAAGCCCCTCCTTTCATCGTACAATTTGACCCAAGAAAAATTAAGTCCCTGAATTTCCAACAAAATCGCTTCAAGGGAAAATTTCCTATCTTCAAAGACCCTACAGTTGTGCTCTCTCCAAATTCCTCATAAAATAGTCAATGGGGTTAGAATCCACAACCTCTTCCTAATCCCATCAAACTCCTTACACTGCCAAGCCGATAGTAAATCTTTGACTATATAAGAAATAACCCAGTTGTAGCCAAAATCTCTACTAAACTCTGACTAGATCACCCATACTACTCTACATTGTAAGAAAATGTGATCATTAGATTCACCGCTCTCTAAGCACAAGGGGAAATGATCTACCACACCAATGCCTCTCCTCCATGAGAAGTCCATAGTCTGAACTCTACCACGGGCCACGCACCAAGTCAGCAAACGGACTTTGGAGGGAGCTATATTGGCCCTCACCTTAGCAACAGGGAAGTCTACTACCTCACTCTCTTCCGAAGCCTCGTAAAAGGATCCGACAGAGAATTTTCCTTTATTATCATGATTCCACCATTGTTTTAATGGTAAAACAATGTAACGGAGTTGACCAAAACCATTATAACGACTGTTATTTGAACAGTGAGTAGGAGGGGTGATAATTGAGGTGGATATTCTCGTGTGGAAAAGCTATTAGCTGATTCAATGAATTCGCCACGCTGGAAAAGCGGAAAAATGAAAAAAAAAAAAAAAAAAAGTTAGAAATAAATGGTAGGAAATGAGTTGAGTTTCACAGCAAAGCGTCCAAAGGCAACCCTACCTGGATGAACACCCTACCAGTCACATTGAGTTAGCATTTCGTCGTAACGAACTGTTGATCCGGGAACTGGTTCTTACTAAAATCAACTGATCCACACACAAGTGGAATTAGTCCTTGTGTCGGCTAAAATTACTTCGGAGTAGAGTTAATCTTGTCACCAAAAACACCCCCTTTACTGATCTAATTAGGTGGACCACCAAAGTTCAGTTTGGCTCACAGCCTTATCTCTTTGCTTATCCTTGTCGACCAATATTGCTGTATTGGTCGGTTCCCCTATTCAATGTGACCCATCTTCTAATGGACCCTACAGCTCGTAATGTCACGTTCTTAGATCTATCCAGATCGTTCAATTAATGGCCCCACTTGTGTTGTGGCCCAAAATCCAAATGATTTTGACATTTCTAACCGCCTGATGGGACAAAATTCCCACCAAAATGACTATAGATTTTGTGCCCAATATTGACTTTAGATCAGAAGGTTAAGATCCTCTGATCAAATAGAATTTTTCCTGTGGCCCACCTATAAAGCCTCTTTTGAGAATGACATGTATCTGGTGAAAGAGCGAGAACTAACACGCACAGCACAACCAAAGATTGTGGGTCCATTATGAGAGACCTCTTGAGCCAAAAATCACCTGATGGGATTATCTTGACCATCCAATCTATCACATTGTTTTGGATGGTTAGGTAAAATATACAATGAACAGTTTAAAAATGAATTGGATGATTGGGATAGTCCCATCACGTTGTTTTTTGGCCTATGATGTCTCCCTAGTAATACCCTTGGAATGGCGGGTCCGCCGCTCTACAAGTACAAACTGTCATAGATCAGTCCAGCGTATGATCATCCATTCAACTGGTTAAAGAAAAGTCCATTAATCGGACGATTCAAAGTCATGTCTTAATTCCTTGACGTCACTTATCGTATACAAGACTCGGACCATAATGTGATACACATCACATCATTTCTCTTTAGTAGATAGTAAGCTTTGTAAGAAGAAAACAAAGAACTAGGTTTCACATGGATACCGTTTGGTCGTCTTACTCAACAGGAAAAGCTGACTCACCTAAAACGTAACGGGATTGCCGACCTAGAATTCTTGCAGCAAATGCGGGGTCTCCACGTAAGTAGCACACAGATCAGGATCCACCTCCACCACAAAGTTGGTTGACCTGATCCACTTGCATGGTTGGTGTGTCCATTCCTTCACTTATTGGTAATGGGGTCTCTCTATCACCTAATGGTCGTGATCATGTGGGGACCAACATATTGTTGGATATCACTTTTCATCACCGTCGATCAGGATCATATGGCGACCACAAAACCATTTTGGTGCATTAGATAACACTGGATCATCCCACAGTAACACCCTTGTATCTTCTTGCCTACAGAGCTTAAGACGTTTAAACTTTCCAGGGCTTCCTAAACTTCTTCATGGTTTATCAGATGAGATATATGTGATGCTTCAAGGAGTATTGACGATGAAGATGATCCAGACCAGGAAGCAAACCATGCACATGGACCATGGCCCACTGATCTAGATCGATCAATCAGCGGGGTAGTTTTTGGGCAAATGGTTATGACTTGAGGGTCAAGCACGAAACGGTGACGGTCAACTACTGCAATGAGATTGATCAAGCTGTTTCATGATATGGTCATCAATCAGAATAGCATCTCAAACCTACCATCCAAATGTTGTTGGGATCAGAACAAGGTTCTGCGTCAGATGGTTTGGAATGTTAATCTCAGAATGAAGTTGGCAACTTGTCAGAGCAGAGGATAAGGGTAGACAATCTGTCAGGACTTGCCATATGGCAGAGAGGTAGATTGTCATGGGCGATGTTGACGTCCAATGAGTGTTTTACTGTCAATGTAGTTAATACAGGTGTCAGCCCATGTTTGTTGCAGCAATGTGGGTCTAGTGGATGCTACAACGACTTGCACAATCAGTGGTCCTCATTCGATCATGGCCGTAGCGAAATGAAAAACTCCATGGGATGCTTGTTTGAAGAGTCTAGGGGAATCCAATATTGAAAAAGGAGGTGACTTTTGGAATAAACAAAAGTACAGGACGCCAGTTGAATGAGAAGTTTAAAAAGGGCTGATACCGAATATTTTCTATACTATTTTGTTTTGTTAGGTAACAGAATCTGTGGATTCATTAGGAAGATCATTAACATTAACATTGAATAGATGCGCATTTGCTAAAACACAAATACCTGTTCAACCAACAAATTATAAACAGACATAACTGTCGTAGGCTTGGACAAAAAATCATGGAAGGCAAGGCATGCTCAGTAACTTGTATAAATAATCTAATCTGTTCGACATGTGGGTTTGTGTTTCACCTGTGCTTCCTGATTCAAATTTATAAGACGATTCCCATTTAGCTCAGGCGGAAAACTTCGAGATCAACTTGTCGACGTGAATAATGATATCGTCGATGTGAGGACGGACCGCAGCCTGAGGTTGGAGCATCCATGTCACAAACTGATGGAGAGGTTCAGGATACGGGGGATTAGGCCCAGCTGGCCACTTTATCTGAGCATTTATGATGGCTAGTTGCAAGCTTCCTCCTGATTCACCAAGTGCATATTCGAAAGGGGATATGCCGTACCTGTGAAAAGCAGTAACAAGTGGAATTGAAATGGAGATATACAATGAAAATTTTAAAATAATTTAAATTCAGCTCCCACCGAATTGCTGCTACTTCTTTATAGAGTGAACTACTTAGGGCAAGCAGTGTGGGTTAGGTGTTGGCTGAGAGGCTTTAATGCTTGACCAGGACACAGGTAAGTATTTGGCACTCAATGGGTTCTACACAAAGATCTCAAGGTCAAAAGTCAACCTGGATGATTTTATTATCCGTCTATACACTTTTTTCTAAACCATTCATTCCCCCTGAAAGTATGTAATAAGTCAGATGGTTGCAACAGTCCAATCTGGATCTCCTCAAAGCCGTCTCAATACAAGTGGAGGCCTAAGGCGAAAACCCTAATTGAGGCCTATTTTATTTAAAATATAAATATAAATTAAAATTAATTAAAAAATAGTCTTTTTTCTCTCAAATCTAATACAAAAAATGATAATTTAGTAATACCGCATCATTTTCAAAAGTATTTTGTAGTACCCCTTGCACTGTCAAACTATTGGAATACCCCCTTTGACCAGATTTGGCCGTCACTGACCGTCATTAGAATGTGATGCAAATCACTTTACCTTTAGAATACAAAAAATACCCTTGCCAATCCATCATCTTCAACCTCATGACATCCTCTTTCTCTCTCCACCACTACCCCCACCATCACTACCACCACCACTACCCTCACAATAACTACCGCCACCACTACTCCCACCATCTCTCTCTCCAATTTCTTTTTGTTTGATAAGAGTAAATTTTATTGAAGGCAAAGCCAAAGAAACAAAAGGCGCAGCTAGAGAGGTCGAGATGACCTACACAAAGCCAAACACCAAGCAAGGGAGAAGAGAAACCTAGGGACTGTTACGATCCTAAAGGTTAAGACTTAAAACTTTCCACACCTCTATCACCTAGGTGCTTTTGGTGTATTAGTTTGGGTCTGAACATTTGGTATCAGAGCCAACCCCACGTCATGGGTTCAAGTCACGAGAGTGGCGACCTGAGGAAAGGGCTACCTGGGGGCTCGCTCAAAAGAGAGAAAATAGGGGTACCGGAAAAAATGTTGGGGGCTCGCTCACAAAAATTGAGAAAATAGAGGTACTGGAGTGAAAGCGGCCTTAGAGTGGGCCACCATGGACGTTGGCCTTGGAAGCATGGTGGAATGTTACGATCCTAAAGGTTAAGACTTAAACTTTCTGCACCTCCATCACCTAGGTCTTTTGGTGTATTGGTTTGAGTCTTAACAGGGACCCCCCAACTAACATCCATCACTAAGACAAAGGAGGTCCCATTGGAAAAGAAAATCCTCAAAAAACAGCCTCCTACAATCTATAAACACTTTAGACCATAAGAATACAAGCCCCTTGATGTTGAGGAGAATTGAGCCAATTCTTCGCTCTTGCCTTCGAATATTCGCTGGTTCCTTTCCTTCCACAACCCCCACAAGATTGCGAAAGGAAGTAATTTCCACAGGATGTGGCCTCTATTAGAGAATGTTGGAGGGCACCAACTCAAAAGGAGATGCATAAGAGATCCCGACATCACCCAACGGTCCCAACTCATCCTGAATATATAAATAATATGATTGACATGCCTGGCTGCAACAAGAAAGAAAATGGTAGGCGTAATCAAAGGTGTGGAAACCAATCAAGTCCGAATTCAGAAGAGCCATGGGGATCTCTTCTTTTCCTTAAATACTACTGCTCTCCTTCAAGTTAGTTCCTTTACTTCAATTCATTTCATTTCTACAATATAAGCTACAGAGATGGCAGTGTTGATGAGCATCCTCACATCCATGCTCGAGTTCCTCAAAATCGACCTGAAATCATCCAAATGCATGGCTCGATTGGGCCCGATTGGGCCTCCAAAGCAAGACAAAAGGGGTATACTATCTCTTCCTTCTAGTTGGACACTGCAAGGAGAAAAGAACCAAAAGGATATCTCTTCGTTCGAGTAGTTGGAGAAAAAAAAAACCGTCGGTTCAAGCCCTTTCGAGGTTGAAGATGACGAAAAATGAGATTTTTGTTTCTGTAAAATGAAACTGAACTCAACTCAGGCACTTTCTAGAAGCCTACAGCTTCGATAAAACGTAATTTTTCACTGTTGCGGAAAACCTCACATAAATTCAAGCACTTCCAAGCCTAACAAACTAAAGGAAAGATGATTTTTATAGCTGTGGAAGAAACCCACATTATTAAAGCATGTAAGAGTTTGTAACTTGATGAAATAAGTGATTTTGTTACCATGGAAGAAAACCCATTTTATTAGGAGCAATTCCAAGCTTGAAAATGGAGAAAAAATGTGATTTTTACACCAATGAACAGAGACCATCTCAATTGAAGCACTTATATTCCTCGAAACATGAACAAAAAGTGAATCTTTTCGTCAAGGATGAAAACCCACCTCACTTGAAGCAGCCTCAACCTTGAAAATCAAAGAATCAGTAATTCCAGTCAAATAGAAGGAAGCCCCACATCTGAAATTGTGGAAGAGATGGTATGTATTCCTTTTGTCAACTAGAGTTTTTCTGATCTATCCTTCAAATTACCACTTGGATCTGCTAAATTCTAGAAACTTCTCTAAGTTTCTGATTTTATGAGAAGATCTATAAATCCATCACCAGATCTAAAAAAAATGGATGAAGATACTGTAAAAAAATGACGCCATTTCATCATCAAACCTGGATATCCTTGTCGAATTTGATCATTTATCGTTTATCATCAATCAATAATAAAAACTGGAGCTAGAGATCTGGCTTTAAAGCAACCTCAATCAATTAGAGTTCATAATCACTGTAAAGATCACCAAAACGCTCCAAATCCGAGAATGCATCACGGCTCGAAAACAATTAGAAATCTCGAAATCAAGTCCAGGAAACCACAAAAATCCACCAAAAAGGAAGATTGAATCATGTAAAATATAATCTTAAAAAGCTATATCAGCTTTCCAGAATCTAGATTGGTTAAAATCTCTAATTTTCTCTTTAATTTCTCATCACAAACATTGAAGTTTCTGTTGTCGAAGTAGTCTTATATTTCCCTTTATATCTGTAAGGGCATACTTGTCCATTGTAAAAAGTATTTTTGGTATATATAAGAAGATTGGAGTCATGTGACGTACACATGCTCTCCCTTTCTCTCTCTCCTCTCTCTTTCTTCTCTCTTTCTCTTTTCTCTTGCAAACCCTAGAACCATCAAACCTTAACTTTCTACTTAGTATTAGAGCAAGGTTGTAGAAGAAGACCTATCGGAGATCTCGCACAGGAGTGATGACGTCATCAGGCCGTACGGCTGACGTCATCAGTCCGTATGGACACACAACCCCCGAGGTTTTGGAAAAGGTACCACCTGAAGGAGAACATTTTTCTAGATTTTTTGGTAATTTTTTGAGGTCTTCTTGATGGACTTCTGCTCGATCTTCTCGAAATAAGGTGAAATATTAGTTTTCTTGTTTCTTCGTTTTTCTAATCTATGAGGGGTTTCTTGGTTGTGTTTGTTGCTTGTTTTTCGTCGCCTACATAATTTTCAGAAAATAGAAACGAGTCTCATCGTTTTCCATGGAGTATTGAAGTTTCAAGAGATGAAACTCCACATTGAAGTTCCTGCCAACCCCTTTTTTGCCCTTTTTTGGCCTTTTTTTCGGGTTGTAGACACTAGTGGAGCTCCTTTTTTGGTGATTGAAGGTCTGTTGTGTGTACACGACCTCTTCGTCCCTTTGCTCGTGGATATTGGGTATACATGTCTACTACTATTAGCTCGGATGTGATCTCCGAGGGTGCCGGAGGGTCCATGGTGAATTGTAGTATCACATTCTTTCCTTCTTCGTATGTCTTTCAGGACCTAGATACGAGGAGGACAATTGGTACTGGACGTGAAGCTGATGGTCTATACCTCTTGAATGGACATCCTGTTGAGCCCACAACATTGCAGTCTCGTAGTAGTAGTCAACTCAGTCTAGAATCTATTTTGTGTTGGCATGCACGCTTTGATAATGTTTCTTTTCAGTACTTGAAACTTTTATTTCCTGCTTTGTGTACTTCTATTTCTATGTCTAAACTTCATTGTGAGACTTGTGAGCTTAGAAAACATTGTCGTTCATCTTATCCTTCGAGAGGTAACCAGAGTTTATTTCCTTTTGATATTTTGTGCATTCTGATGTTTGGGGACTTATTCCTATTACTTCTCCCCTTGGGTTTCACTACTTTGTTAGCTTTGTTGATGATCATACCAGGTGTACGTGGATCTATTTTATGAAGACCAAAGATGAGATGTCTTTTATCTTTAAACATTTTCATAAGATGATTCAGACACAATTTGGTGCTCAAATCAAGATTCTGACCAATGTGACAAATATATGTACGGAGGTTTGCAACATTACTTAGTTGAACTTGGGATTGACCATCAAAATTTCTACAGTTACACCCCTCAATAGAATCGTGTCGTTGAAAAGAAGTATTGTCATCTCCTTGAGGTAGCTCGCTCCCTTCTCTTTGGTAGCAATGTTCCTAAGTCATATTGGTTTGATGTTGTTCTTACTGTTGCATACATGATTAATCGCATGCCTTCACGTTCCTTGCACTTTAAGACTCTTTATCAAATCCTTAAACCAAATTGTTGCTTGTTTTTAGTTCTCCCTCGCGTATTTGGTTGTGTATGCTTTGTCCATATTCTAGGTCCAAATCGTACCAAGTTGAATCCCAAAGCTCTCAAGTGTACCTTCCTTGATTATTCTTCCTCACACAAAGGATACAAGTGTTATCAACCCTACCTGGAAAGAAGTTTATCTCCATGGATGTCACTTTTCGAGAGGACGTCCATTTCTTTCTCTCCGCCTCTCTTTAGGGGAAGAGAATTAGTGAAGAGAGGTCTTCCTCTTCCGGTGTCCCTCTTCCTGCTATTCCTCCAACACCCACTCTCCTGTTTGATAAAACTGACCGACCTACTACTAGGGTTGACAATGGTGTTGGTGTTTAGGGGGAGCTTAAAGCCTATAGCAAAAGCGGGAAGGCCACAGCTGCTGATCCATGTCTAGTTGTACCATCCTTGGATCCTGGTAATACCTCACCCTCTGAGCCTTTTGTGCCGTCTGTTCCAGTTACTGACTCTGCTACTGATGTTTGTGCTTTTGACCTTCCTATTGCTCTTAAAAAGAGTACGAGGAACTGTACTCAACACCCTCTCAGTAACTTTGTTTCATATGAGTAAGGCTGCAACTTGGGTGGGCTCAACCCGAGCCCGACAGGCTCAACCCGAAGTTGGGCTCGGGTTGGGTTGGCTCCTCCAGCACTCGGGCTCAGGCCTTGTTTATAATAACCCGATCAAAATCGGGTTGGGCTCGGGCTGAGCCTTATAGAAACCCGACCAACCTGAGCCCGACAATATACATAAACTAGTTATATAATGTATACATTATAATATATATATATATATATATGTATTATAGGGTTGTCACTTATCTCCCTTTTCTCCAACGAAAGAGGGTGAAAACCTTAACCTACTTTTCTTTAATGAATGGTGAAAACCCTAACCCCGTCGCCGTCGTCTTCGTCGTCAGCAGCCTACCGCCGTCCGATCTTGTTCTCTTTTTGTCACCGACGTTCTATGTTCTGTGCTTGTTGTTGACGGTGCCATCTTCCACTCTTAGGTAACTTCCTCTTCTTTGTTCTCTACTTATCTTCTCCTTAACTCCCTCATTTTTCTTTTTCCTTTTTCTTTTTCCTTTTTTCTTTTCGTCTTTTATTTTGATTTACATGGCATACTATTGTGTAACCTTTGAAATTCTTCATTGTTGTCTTGTTTTTGGCTCTAAACAGAAATTTAAGAAATGGGATTTGAGAAGAATCAAGCACAGAGAACCAAGACATTGAGCAATTTATTTTTTATTTTTTGAGTAATTCACCAACCCGACCTATCCAATCGGGCTGGGCTCGGGCTTGGAAAATCTAGGCCCGACCTCGGGTTGGGCTCGGGCTTGGGCTCACCACCTTGAAGCTCGGGTTGGGCTCAGGTTGACCTCAAACACGACCCAACCCGCCCGAGTTGCAGCCCTACATATGAGGCCTTGTCTCCATCTTACAGGTCATTTGTTACTTCGTTGTCCACCATTCCTATACCTTCTTCAGTCGCAAAAGGGTTGAAGCATCCTAAGTGGAAGGATGCAATGGTTGAAGAAACGAGGGCCTTAGAAAAAAACAATACCTGGGAACTAGTTGACTTACGTAGATGAAAGAAACCAGTTGGATGCAGATGGGTGTACACTGTGAGGTACAAGGTAGATGGGTCAGTAGAAAAGTACAAGGCGATATTGGTAGCCAAAGGATACTCACAAGCATATGGCATTGACTACGTTGAGACATTTGCCCTAGTTGCAAAAATGAACTCCATAAGCGTGCCCATATCTCTTGTTGCTAATCAGTCGTGGCCTTTACATCAGCTTGATGTGAAGAATGCATTTCTTCATGGGGATCTAAAAGACGAAGTGTACATGGTTCCTCTTCCAAGATTCATACCAGTAGGAAGTAATAGAAGAGTGCAGACTAAAGAAGTTCTTGTATGGGCCAATCTCCCAGAGCTTGGTTTTTAAGGTTTACCGAGGAAGTGAAGAATCTAGGTTATACCCAAAGCCAAGTTGATCATACCCTGTTTGTTAGGCATCATGAGAAGAGCATCACTGCTCTTATTGTCTATGTGGATGATATTATTGCGACTGGCAATGATGTTGAAGAAGTTGCAAAGCTAAAAAATATTTAGTTGGCGAGTTTGAGACAAAGGTTCTAGGACTTCTGATAATGCCTATTTTGCGCTAATTATCATGTTTATCATTAGGGCATTATCAGTCTTTAAGATCTTCCAACTCTGTACTTCCATGTAAAATGCATTCTAGGTGTCTCATGCATAGCTTATCCGATTTAGACCCTTCTTACGCGTACAGTGGATAATTATAGGATAATTATAGCATAAGAAAACGAGTGAGAGCGGTGGACCATTAATAAGCATCATGGAGTGTAGGATCATCGAGAAAGACCCAACTCCCCATAGACCAATATCTCTAAATGTGTGTGCATGGGAGTTGAAGGATCAAGTATGCCACTTGGAATCATCTTAGCCATTGGATTCATCTAGGTGCTTGATGAAGCCATGAAGCCACTTGTGGAAGCCATATTCTTAGCCTTTGAAGCCATGCAAGCCACTTGTTCAAGCTATGAAGCCATCTCCATCATCAAGCCATCAAGCCATTAGAGTTTTCTAGGCACCACATGGAAGCATCTTAGCATGCCACATGTGAAGATTCAAATTAAAGTAAAGTCAAGCTCTCTTGGGAAGACCATGAATGACCCACCAATGGAGAAGTTCCACCATTTTCTCTTGAAAATATCAAAACCAACTAACCAACCAAAACTCAACACCTTTAGCTCCTTGGGGATCAAATCTACCACTTTTTGTAAGCTAGTCTTACACTAGCCTTGTACCAACCCCACCCCATTGGTCCCATTCTCCAACCAAGAGAGAGAGGGGATCTTTTTGAAAACTTTCTAAAGGACTTCAAGACTTAGAAGAAGAAGAAGAGCTCTCATTTCCTACTCCCTTCTTCTCATCTTTCCTTTCTTTACTTAGTTCTCATGGCCATCCACACTATGGTCGGCTAGGCTTCTTCTTGGGCTAGAGAGGAAGTCCTCCCCTCTCTTGGGCTACATGGAGCTTCACCCTTATTTCTTGTATGATTTTCAATTTCACATAGTGTATTTAATACATTTTGTAGTTAATGTTTTTCATACATTAATGGATTGAGTCATTTCCTTTATTTACCATCTTGTGAGATTTTATGTTTTTACTCTTAACATAGTATGTCATGCATCCTTTGTATTTGAGTTTTACAAAAAATTCTCTTTTATTTCCTTCTAGAATGTTTTCTAGTTCTAGTGTTTTTCAAGCTTGGAAATGTCTCTTGGTGGGAACCCTATCTTTTGAATGTGATTTATGAGCTATATTGATACATCTTTGGTGGGGAGAACTTAGTAGTTGATTCTCTCCCTCTGTAAGTTGTCTTCATGAGGACCAAGATGATGGGATGGGCCACCTCTTGATGCCCAAGCTCTCGTATCTTGATTTTTCTTAAAATATTTTACTTGTCTTGTTATTTTCTAGCACACTACCTATTTCTTTAACTCTCTTGCATTCACTCACACATTTCATCTCTTAGCACACACCACACCATGCATGTAGTAATCTAGTTGTAGAACATCATACCCCAATCCTTGTGATTCGACCTTGGAGCTTTCCTCAAGTTTTTAAACTTGTTGCATATACTACACATCATACCCTAGTTACACTACCACTTTGTTGCACATTAGGCTTTAATGTCTAGGGTTTTAATTTAGTGTATTATGACTCATGTTATTTAAGGATTACATCCTTGTAATTCCTTAATATTCTAAGTGTACACATTGAAGTTGGCAACAGCTTCTAAAGTACTTTCTAGGCATAGAGGTTGCAAGATCAAGTCAGGAGATTTTTATTTCTCAAAGGAAGTATGTCCTTGAACTGTTAAAGGACACTAGAAAATTAGGGGTCAGACCTATGGACACCCCTATAGAATAGAGTCACAAGTTGGGTGAAACAAGTGGTGAGCAATCAAAGGACGTTGAGAGCTGATACTGGTCGAGAGGTTGAATTATCTCTTTTTTACTACACCAGATATTGCATATACGGTCAGTGTGATAAGCCAGTACAGGCACTCACCTAGAGGCATTCAGTTGGAGGCAACACACAGGATTTCGAGGTATCTCAAATCGAAAAATGGTCATATAAGAGCGGAGTCATACAATGATGCAGATAGGGCAGGTGCCAAGACTGATTGAAGACCCACATCAAGGTATTGCACATTTGTTGGGGTCAATCTTGTGACATGGAGAAGCAAGAAGCAACCTATGGTTGCTCGATCTAGTGCATAGGTTGAGTTTCAAGCTATGGCTCATGGCTTGTGCGAAATGTTGTGGTTAAAGATCTTAGTAGCTGAGCTAGGATTCCCTATTCCTGGCCCAGTGAGCTTGTATTGTGCTAACAAGGCACCAATAAGTATTGCTCATAATTCAGTTCAGCATAATCGAACAAAGCACATTGAAGTAGATCGATACTTCATATGAGAGAATATTGATACTAGGAAAGTGTGTACTCCGTTTGTGAAGACTGAAGAGCAAGTGGCAAATGTGTTCACTAAGGGAGTTCCCAGTAATCAGCTATACATGTGTCTCAACAAGATGGGAATGATAGATATCTACACACCATCTTGAGGGGGAGTGTTCTCGAGGTAGTCTTATATTTCCTTTTATATCTGTAAGGGCATACTTGTCCATTGTAAAAGCTTTTTTAGTATATATAAGAAGATTAGAGTCATGTGACATACACATGCTCTCCTTTTCTCCCTATCTTCTCTTTCTTTCTTCTCTTTCTTTTTCTCTTCCAAACCTAGAACCATCAAACCCCTAAGGTTCTACTGTTTCAAAATGTTCAAAGAAAATAGAGTAGATTTTCTTAAATAATCTTTAATTGTTTTTCTTTTTTTTTTTATTTGTTTGCTTTCTTGTTGACCTCTAAAACATCTCTTCTTCCATAATCTCCCAAAATAGTCTTCGTCGATCCCAAGAGAAAGAGAGAAAATGATAAAGAGATAGAGTGAGGGAATTATCGGTCTCTTTCAACAGTGAATATTACTACTATTAGGGCTGTTGTCTCTTGGCATATTCTCTGGTGTGATGGCAGCAGCTGGTGGTGGTGATTTCATGGAGAGAGAGTCATGAGGTTGAATACATTGGATTGGCAAAGTGGGAAGCAAGGGTATTTTGGTATTCAAAAGGTATAAGGTATTTTGGTCATTTCTCAATGACAGCAAAATCTAGTCAAAGGGGATATTCAGATAGTTTGAAAGTGCAAGGGAGTACTACAAATACTTTTGAATGACAATGTGGGTATTACTAAATTACCCCAAAAAAAACAACAGCTAAAGGGCCCCCAAATCCCATGTGTCTAGCCTTTCTTTAAAGTCTCAATAAAACAAAAAAAACACGTCAGCCAAAGGCCCCTAGCAGAGTGTACATGCAATGCACGTTATGTTTAAATAAAAATTGTTTATAAAAACTGTAAATGTATAACCTTTTTTAGTAGGGGTAAGTGGGCAACTTAAAAAACGTTATTACTTTCTCGTACCTCATTATAAGCATAAAAATAGTTTTTATAAGGGTATTATAAGACTTTTAAATTAATATAAATATCAGTATTATTTTGTAATAAAATAATATAAGATACATTGAAAAGATCTCGGTGAGAGCTTTTTAATGTATCCATTCTCATTACAAATGAACTTAGGAATTGAAAGTTAATTAGTTTTAAATATTTTCAAAGAGAAAAAATACTTTACTAAAAAAGTGTCGTTCATTTATTAAGAAGAGAAAAATATGGAGAACTCCACGTTTATCTCTTCTCTAAACAAACGTTATAAAATTAAAAGACTATTTAAAACAATTAAAAGATAATTTTACCCATATGAGCCGACTAAATTATGTTAATGCTTTTAGATACTTTTAAAGAACTTTGTAGAGGATGAAAGTGGAAGGGCAAAAATGAAAATTGTTGCAATTCAATGCATACTTTTAAGAATTGAAAGAGAAAAGGGGCTAAAAAGTAGATATGTGGGATTTAAGGGGCCTTTGGCTAACGTGTTTTTTTGTATTATTTACTTGAGAGAAAAAGGGGCTAGAAAGTAGAAACTGTGATTTGGGGGGGCCTTAGCTCACATGGCGGCCTTAGGCGGTTGTCTCAACTACCTCATGGTTGAGCCGACCTTGGATCTCCTAGCGCTAGGTGGAACTAATCGTATGGTGGGTTCTGACCTCATGAGTTTGTTGTGTCCTAATTTGCGGTGTCAATTTGACCCAACGGGTCGAACCAAAATCCTAGGGCCTAAACCTGGGCCCAGCCTGAGGCCTGGTTCAAAATTTCAGAATGTTTCGTAATGTTTCGTATGTTTCGTTTCGTTTCGTTTCGTAATGTTTCGGTTTGTTTTGCCGAGACAATCCGAAACAATCCAGAACATAAAAAATATGATTTCATGATTTTGAAAATATTTCGAAATGTTTCAGAATGTTTCGTAATGTTTCGCAATGTTTCACAATGATTCGGGAATGTTTCGAAAATTTCGTTTTTTCACCATTTTTTCAATGTTCCGTGAATGTTTCGTTTCATTTCGGAGTTTGTCTCGGTTTTTCACTTGACTGATACATTACTCCGAAACGAAATTTTAAACCTTGCCTGTAGGGAAGTGGGCTTAGGAATTGGCCTAGTCGGGCCGGGCCTCGGCCCGGGTCCATCTCAGTCAATTTTAAAAAAATATGAAAAAACGTAAAAAAATCAGGCTAGTCGAGCCATTTTTGGGTCAGGCCTCGAGTCAGGTCGGAGTTCAAGGGGGATAAGCTCGGCCCAACCCAGGGACCTAACGAGATGGGCCTGGCCCGGTCCGCCGGGCTTCAAAGGGGCATTCCCTCGGGCCATGGGCCAAATTTACACCCCTAGTCCTGATTTAGGCTAATAGATTGTATTTGTAATATCTAAAATTTTCAAACTACAGACTTGACATCATTACAATGTAAATGGTTACAAGGAGTTTCAGCTATGATAACAGAAAAGAACCATTTCAAAGACCTGTCACTTAGGTTGCTAGAGCTAATAATAGAGAAGGTACAATAAAATAACCAAGAAGATATATTTCTCAGAGTAGATAGTGTACTGATATAAGAAAGAGGGTTAGTCCTTACATAATTGCATACAAGGTGCATCCTAGAGACCAAATATCCGTTCTCTCATCAAGATCTGCATGGCTCGGGCAATCCCACAACTCGGGGGCTCGGATAGGTGCAGAACAGTGCTCCGCAGCCCATTCCTATACACGAACCAATCATAGAACCATCTATAAGAAAATTGAATCATGTAACCAATCGATACTAGGTGGAAAACATCTCCATGTTTATAGTGGTCCTTTTTTTATTACCAAACCAAAAAAAAAATGTCACAGATAGTTAACAGTAATTTGACTAGAACCCAGAGCAAACATAACAAGAATAGACAATTAACCGTGACATGACTAGAATCTAGAGCAGGAAAAGAAAGGTTTTAAGAAGCAGCAAATCAGGAATACTGATCAAACGACAAATTGGTGAATTTGTCACAATTATTTTTGTACAAGTACACCATACACCAGGTCCACCAGGTAATAAGTGTCGGTGGAGTTGTCATATTCTATTATGTAAGAATATTCTGGTCTTTACCTTCTAATTTTTTCGCTTCTGCAATTCATTAACAGCAGTTGTAAATATGTGGAAATTCTTCTGCTGACAGATGATCTAAACAGAGTCTAAAAAGGTATTACTTGCAAGACCTTGATTTTAGGTAATCTGACTAGGCCTTAGTTGAAGGAACATCCCATCCTATGTGCGCTCCCACTCCCACTTCCTAAAATAATTTATTTAAAACTGGTCTGCAGCAGCTGCTTCCCTGCTCCCGCACCCGAATCTTCTCCTGGTTCGTGCAACTAAGGGCTTGGCCAACAAATGTATATATAAGGATGATCAAGAAGCAGTCAATACTTGAGACAGTTTTTTTTGGGCCACTCAGTTAAACATATGAACGAAGTCAAGGTAAGGCATAAGTAGAAGGCTTAAAGATTTTCAAGTTGCTCTTCTTAATCACTCTAATGGTGAGAGGTCACTTGTCTAATGTGATCTATTGGGGCTCTAGGTACTTGGGGACTCACAAAAATCTTGACCATAGTTGTGAAATACAAATACTATTCAACCATATCCTTTGTAGCAGTAAAAAAGTGGCCGACTTGATTGGAGGAGTTACTTATCCAGTGGAAATGCCTTCGACAGGTTTACTCTTGCTTTACATTTATAATATGATTAAATATATTTGTTTGAAATGTGATGAAAAACTTGATTTGGAAACAGATAATAAAGACATGGTGAGGTGGTGGCGAACACTGGATACATGAAAAATTCCATGAAGGAAAAGAACAGGCCCATACCTGCAATTGTAGAGCCTCGGAACGGGAGCGTATTTCCTTCCTTGCAGGCCGAGCACTTCCAAAATCCATCAATATGGCAAGTGGTGGTTGCCCTTTCCTGCGTGTGATGAGGACATTACCTGGTTTGACATCATTGTGTGCGTATGGAGGTTCGTAACTGTGCATATGCTTCAGTCCTGCACAAAGCTGTGGCACAGGCCTCTTTGTAAATAAAAAATGCTCACAGTGCATGAATGCAAAATCAGTCAATGCAGCAATGAAGGCACACTATAAATGGTACCAAAAAAGCTTAACAGGCCAATACACAACTATTCTTTATGTACAGTCAACGATTGCTGCAAGTCCAAATGATGGAAATGCAAATTATGTAAGTATGTGTTTCAAGTAACATAACCACCCAGTGAAATACAGCTGATGCAACTGCAAAATAAAAACCTTTTAATTGCTATGTAACAAGCAAGGAAATAAATTTCGGTTTCAAGGTTTATTTCGACCAGTCTAAAAATGGAAATATTTCGACCAGTGTGGAAATAATACATTTTTCATGGAAATGATGGAAATAATGTGGAAATGATGGAAATATTATAGAAATGTTTGTGGAAAATTTGAGAAATGATGAAACATGCATAAAAACACACTCATAAGCTTTCAAACCATAATATACAACCATATGTAGTGTGGAAATGAATGACCATAATGGTCTATAATATGTCGCGGCAAGTATCTTTAATTAGTCAAGGTTTAATTTAATTACTAATTATAAAAAAGTCATAAAGTAATATATTAACAAATCCTTATTCACTTACATTAATTTCTTAACATTATATGTAATTTTAGAAAACCTACTTACTATTAACTTATAATATTTATTTAATTTTAAATGGTCTATAATATGTCGCGGCAAGTATCTTTAATTAGTCAAGGTTTAATTTAATTACTAATTATAAAAAAGTCATAAAGTAATATATTAACAAATCCTTATTCACTTACATTAATTTCTTAACATTATATGTAATTTTAGAAAACCTACTTACTATTAACTTATAATATTTATTTAATTTTTTGAACGTTTAATTTTTTATTTGAAAAAAAAAATTTAGAGTTAATTTTTTTTAACCCAACCAACTTGTAGAACGGCCTAAGTTATATAATCAATTTATGCACAATCATGGATGTTTAGGGTAAAAACCAATGAAATTGGAGTTTTTCCCAAATTCTAAATTTTCACCCTAAATGATCTTCAATCCGCGCACAAATCTAGTATAAATGCATCATAGATTCATAAATTTAATGAATTTACACCTAACCTATTTATTTGTAGCAAGAAATTTTATCCTTATGTATATTTTGAATTTGAAAAAACTTCCAATGTTTTCATGAACCAAAAAATCCACGAACCAAAAAATCTACAATGGAATGATCTTTTGTATAAACAAAATGTATGGAAAGGAGTTAAATGGATCAAATATGAGATTTATAGCGGTTTTGAGCTCAAATGAGATGTTTCCTACCTACGATTGAAATGTTTCCATACATGTTGAAACATTTCGACTGAAATAATACATATTTACACTGTCAATTGATCGAAATTTACAGTTCATGTGAAATATTTCGACATGAATGGAAATATTTCGGGAAATTTAATATTATTTCGACGTAAGTATTCTTTCCTGTCGGTAACCTAGAAAATGGAAATCTTTCGCGAAATATTTCGATAATTTCGTGAAATTTATTTCCTTGGTAACAAGGACACGGCACTTTTAGGGTTTTTTGCTGTGTCAGACAGGTATCGACATAGATACGTGTGCCGACACATCCCGACACACATTCTAACACCTAAGGCAGTATACCTAATGCAATGTACTCTTTATTTTAATTATTATAAAATGATTTTTAAAAGAGGGCAAACATTAGGAGTATCGATCTGTCCCTCTTGTAAGGGGGCCCGACCCTACCCTACCCTTTTAAATCCCTAAAAAGAGGGCTTTTTTATAAATTTCAAGCCCTTAGGGTCGGGCTGGGCCCAAATATGTAAGACCCTTCTAAATGATGGTTGGGCCAGGGTCACACTCAAGGGGGCCCAGCCTTACTCGGCCCTTAGCAAATCATCTCTGCTATATTTATTTTTTTAAATTATATTCTACAGCGCCCATAGTGCATCTTTTTTTTTAGAAAATGGTACACTAAGTGCATGGTATATTCAAAACTAAAGTAAGTTATCTTTTTTCATATATAAAACAAATAGGTTGTTCTAAGGTCACCTGTTGTTGGACACTTAAAGTGTCCAACTATTAATGAAAGTTCCAAGCTACTTAGGGAATCAAACCCGTTTTTGAAAAACAAAACATTCAAAAGAAAGGGGGGAAACCGAATGTGGTCTCCCGGTTTCCTTAGGTACACATGTCACAACGTTATTGGTGTTGGACAGTAAAATTATCCTAAAAAAGATATTGAGCCATTCCAAAATTATGACGGGCCCAAAATCGTTCTTATTTTGAAAAATTTAAGAATAGCTCAAAATCATTCCAAAATGACTTTTTTCTAGTGTAAATTTATAATATATCATTTATTTTATTGAGGTTTTTATAAAAAAGACTAAAATGTTTCATTTTCAAAACTTAATGGTTCACCCATGTAACTAAAAAATTAGGAAGATTCATTGAAAAATCTATAATTTATATTTTTTAGATTAAACACGTTACAAATTTTATCTATATAGATTAAACATGTAACGAAAAAAATTAATATTTTCTTTTACTTTTCTTCTAGGCCCTTGCCCTACCCTGACCTGGCCGTAACCCTTGAGGGTAGGGCTAGGGAGGGCCTAGCCGGTTCAAGCCCTCTAAGGGCTAGGGCCTCACCTTTATAAGTGAGGGGATGGCTAGAGTCGGGCTAGGCCCTACCATGGCCCGGCCCTTTGACAGCCTAGCAGGCGTGGTCCAACTTCCAACCTCCAAAAAGTACTTTGTTAAGTTGTTAGACAAAGCTATATTTGTTTGATAGTCTTCCTCTTATAAATCTACTTATATTTATAACTCTATGGGTACGAAAATATATTCTTTACTTTCATATACATTTTATCCTATGTAACAAGGACACTGACTATGTAACAAGGACACCGACACGGGTGTCAGTGTCCAACATGGCTACAAGGTGTCTGACATGGCAACCTAAAAAAATCCAATATGGAGACTCGTCCGTACATACATTATAAAAATATATATTAATATATATGAATGCTTAAATTATTAATAAAATAACAAAAAAATAGAAAATAAAGCAGAAACTATTTAATAGTTTATTATTGTATGGAGGATGGAACACACTAACCCGCTTTTAGAAATCAATTTATATTAAAAATTATTAATAACAAAAGGTGACACGGCCATAAGTGTCCAAATGTGTGTTGGGAAGTGTCGACACGCGTGTCCGGGTATCAAGGTGTCCGACACGGCAAAAACCATAAAAGTGCAGTGTCCTTGTTCCATGGTTTTAAAATTCGGCGAAGTTCGACCGAAATTCGCCGAATTTTGAATCACCGAATTAACGTGTACATGCAGTAAAAAAATTACAAAAATTCGCCAAAACTTCGCCGAATTAATTCACTAAATTCGACAAAATTTGGATAATTTCAGCTAATTTTTCGAAGTATAGCCTTTTTCAGCACAAAAATTGCAAAAATTTGCTGAATTAATTCGCCAATTTAGAGAAGTTTGGAGAATTTTTGCCAAAACATTTATAAAACACAATGATTTTTAAGGATATGATAAAACAAGTATGATAACACACCTATAACTCATTATATCATAAAAACAACCCTTTAGAAGAACCTAAGCAAGATTAATATCGTTTCTCATATTGACACAAGTATCAAAAGTATTGAGATTATTTTTTTAAGCAAGTACTAAGATACTAAGTCATAAACTCATAAGTAGTACAACATGAATTTTTGCAATTTTTGTACTAAAAAGGCTAAATTCTGAGAAATTAGCCGAATATGATAAAACAAGCATAATAAAACACACTGATTTTTAAGGATATGATAAAACAAGCATGATAAAACACTTATAACTCTTCTTAAAAAAAATCTAAATACTTTAGATATTTGCTCAATATGAGAAATGATATTAATCTTGCTTCGGTTCCTCCAAATATTTTTTTATGATATAATGAGTTATAAGTGCTTTATCATGCTTGTTTTATCATATCCTTAAAAATCAGTGTGTTTTACCAACGTTTTGGCAAAAATTCTCCAAACTTCTCTAAGTTAGCGAATTTTTACAGAAATTCTCTAAATCGAATTGAACTTCCCCGAATTAATTCCGATTTTTAACTGACCGAAGTTCAAGGCGAAGTCCAAGTTTTGAACCTTGTTACATAGATTCTATTTGATGGATCACTCCTTCCTATTTCGTTCGTTCGAATTGTGGATGGCTTTGCAGTTCCAGAGGGAGCTGGTTAGAAACTTCCACAAGGAGAGAGGTCCTGCTAGATTTTTCTTATTTTATTTAACAAAATATATTCTTTACTTTTCATATGTTTTTTCCTTATTTTTACTTAAAAAACTTCTAGTTTAACTATAACATTGTATTAATATGTACAAACGTGTTAGCATTTTGGGCTTCTTAAAGGCACCGTGCTAGACAGCTCGTATCTGTGTCTAACACTGACACACATGTCCATATCATTGTTACACGGCCTCTTTAATCTTAATAGAGTGACAGCTTTGCTCTAAAACTGCATACTTCATTGAGGATCATCTATGCAGATCAGTTTGACCAAAATAGCTTGATAAATGCTTACAAAGGAATTCCAGAATGGATAGTTCACAAAAACTGAAGTTTGGAGTGTGTGACATGGCCATGAACTATAATATAAGTACGTATATTACATAAATCAGTCCAATTAGATTGCCAATAGAAGTGATGACCAATAAAAAGGCTTAGCAGACTTTTAAGATGGCTCCTGGAGCCTTGGTTTCATAACTTGCAAAGTATGACCCCTTCACTGAAGGTTTTGGATTTGGTTTGCTAACTTGGGCATTTTGCTTCATTGCCGCAGTGGCAGTAAGGGCAGGAAATATGACCCAAGAGGTGGTGGATTTACAATGCAGTCATGCAATATTTTCATAATGGTCACAACATGAACTCGTGGGTGCAATACCAAGTTACCCGGGCCAAAAAAAAAAAGTATTTGGAATCAACCCATCAGTTTCTCCATTGCAAATTTCATGCCCTTTTCTGGAACTGCCTTGTTAGAAGCTTCGGTAGAAAAATGGTTGCTTCTGAGAAGTTTAAAGCAGTTCATCCAATGGAGGTGATAAAAACTAAAAGCAGAAGAGATGGCCATGGCATTTTTTCCGCAACGATTATGATAGACTTGGGGTAAGACCCCAGTCATGATACTGTACATTCCTATTGGCCAACTTATAAGTAATTTTACCATTTCCTTCTTTCAGGGATCATTTCCATGCTGATCTTGGACAAACAGACAAATAAATTTCGAATGTCGAAGCTCCATCCACTATTAGGAAGCATAGGTACCTTTTTTGCAGCATGAGTTTAGCTTAACTTCGGTGAAAATAGGAAAGCTATAGTGAAAATGTGGCTTACTTGAAGAAGGGACAAACGAAGCCAACAGGGAATGCAAAACTCTCAAGAATCATGAGTATTCAAATAATTCTCATAAGGAGGTAACTGTGAAGACTATCTTAAGTCATTATGTCAGTGATTGAATCTCAAGTCCATTCATAAGCCAATTGCAGGTTTTTGGACAACTAACAACTCAAATTAGAAACTATACTAAACAACAAGATTTAAATTTAGGAAACTACTGAAAGTGATGCAATTTTTAGAATAATACTCAAAAAAGAAACCACTGAAAATTGTAATCCTGTCGTGGAATTGTACCTATTTGTATTCTGGACCTAAGTCACTCAAATTTTGTTAAAATTACATAATCTAGGCCTCTTTGAAAGATCAAACAAGTTTTCTATAGATTCCGAAATTAGGCATTCACACAGTTTTGACACAAAAGAACATGGTCTGAGGTAAGGTGACAATATTATATACTGCAACAGGTGACGATATTATATACTGCAACAATATGATTATTACATGGGTAGACATCCAACATATCTGCCGATTGTCAGCCTGTCCAGCTGACCTCAGAGGATTCCAGCCGCCCGGCACAGCATGCTAAAGGAAGGGGCGTTACATCCCAATCAATTGGTCTACAGTGTCATTGTAGAGAATCCCCGTCTTGTTTTTCACATCGTTATTTCCTCCATTGATATACAATTTCCCTTGATTCCACTTTCTCATCTTTAGTTCTTTTAAGCTAATTCTTATTTTTTTAATATTTATAACATGCTATTGACGTAACTTTACTATTTGCATAGTCTTTCTAAGATTCTTTACAACATAATTATATAAATTTCTTGGATGATGAAACAAACAGAAGTTGTCATAACTTTAAAAAGACAATGAATAATAGAAGATAAAATTAAAACAACATCAATGTAGATAGCAAAAAATATCACTATTAGAATCCATAGTTTTGATAGAGGCATATAGAAGTATCTGTTAGAAGAAAATTCCTAGGGTTTGAGAAGCAAAAGAGAAGAGAAGAGAAGAGAGAAAGAGAGAGAGTCACAAACTTAGATAGTTTGGCCTCCTCATTGTGATATATATATATACTAGTCACTTAAGTGGTGTGGGCTCACTTAAATAATAGAACATATGGGCCCAACACTCTACATAAAGCCCAACTATGTAATATAAATATAAAGAAAATACGATAAGAACTCTAACACTTCCCTTCAAGTTGGAGCATACAAATCAAACATGCCCAGCTTGGTACATAGAGTAGAAAAGGGATTCCTAGGCAAGGCCTTTGTAAGAACATCTTCCAACTGATCTACTGACTTGATATAAGGAGTGATGATCTGTTTGTGTAATACCATGTCACGAATAAAATGACAATCAACCTCTATGTGCTTTGTCCGCTCATGAAAAACTAGATTGCTAGCCATATAGCTAAAAACCTGATTCTCACAATACATAGGCATAACTCAAATCCCATATCCTTAAGAAAGGATTGAACCCATAACATCGCACACGTAGTGTGGCCGTAGTCCTGTATTCTACTTCGGTACTGGAGCGAGCGACAATATTTTGCTTCTTACTACGCTAAGTCACCAAATTACCACCAACAAATGTACAGTTACCTAAAGTAGACCAACGATCTGTATGATTACCAGCCCAATCAGTATCAGAGAAACCAGTAATAGGTAAAGACTATGATGGTCACAGCCCTTTGCCTGGTGACCCCTTCAAATAACACAGAATCCGGAAAACCGTATCCCAATGTGGTTGTCGTGGAGCATGCATAAACTAACTAACTACGCCAACAGCAAAGGTGATGTCTTGACGAGTGACAGTAAAGTAAATCAGCTTACCAACTAATCGACGGTAACGACCAGCATCAGTATAAACCTCCCCCTGTCCAACATCAAGCTTAACAGTGGGATCCATAGGAGTATCAACCGACTTAGAGCCTAGCGTACCTATCTCAGATAAGAGGTCCAACACATACTGGCGCTGAGAAAGGCTAATACTATTTTCAAAACGAGCACCCACAATACCAAGAAAGTAACAAAGAAGACCCAAATCCTTAGTATGAAACTACCTAGACAAATGAGTCTTTAAGTCTGAAATACCACGAGAGTCACTTCCTGTGATAATGATGTCATCCACATACACAATCAGAACAATAACACTGCCGAAAGATCGTCTAACAAAAACTGAATGATCAGAAGTAGAGCATAGAAAACTATAACCAAGCACAACCGAACTGAACTTATCAAACCATACTCGAGGTGACTGTTTCAAACCATAAATAGCTTTCCGCAGGCGACAGACCAACTGAGTCTGATCAGAAGGAACAAACCCAGGAGGTTGATCCATATAAACCTCTTCAGCAAGTCCCCATGTAGGAAGGCATTCTTTATATCCAGCTGATATAAAGGCCAATCACAACATACTACCACAAATAGAAAAACTCTAACCGAATTCAGCCAAGGCACCGGGCAGAAAGTCTCAAAATAATCCACACCAAATGTCTGAGTATACCCTTTGGCGACCAAGCGCGCCTTTAAGCGCTCAACAGATTCATCGGGAAAATACTTGATGGTGTACACCCATAGACAACCAACAGTTTGCTTCCTTGGAGGAAGTCGAGTAAGATTCCAAGTACGATTATGATAAAGAGCAGCATCTCCTCATCCATAGCCAATCTCCAACTAGGAGAAGACTAGCCCTGCTTAAGAGAAGTAGAACAGAATCAACAAACAAGGAGAGAGCAAAACTCCGAAAGGTAGGAGACACACAATGAAGTTAAACAAAGTCAACAATGGGATGTTTAGTGTAGGTGCGAGTACCTTTCCTTGAGGCGATTGATAAGTCAACAACGGAAACAGGGAGGGAGCAGAAGCAAGAATCTCAGGCGAAGACGATGATGGATCAAGGGGTTGAGTAGCATGAGCTAGACCCTGTCTATAAGGCACAACTGCACGCAATTTGGTACGCTCATAAACATTGATCGGAGGATCTGGGGAAGCATTTAAAGAAATAACAGGTGTAACAGAAGAATGGACCGCAGTAGGTAATGAACTGGTAAACTCCCCTGACAAAGAGACACAAGATCTAAATTATAGGACTCCCCAAGAGACGAAAAAAAGGAGTAGACTCAAAAAAGGTGACATCAGCAATGACATAACAACGACGAGACGCAGGACAATAACAGTACCCTTTGAGTACGAGAGTAGCCCAAAAAGATATACTTAACAGAGCGAGGAAAAGTTTGTCATGGACCAGGACCAAGCACATGAACAAAGGACACAGCCAAATACACGAGGAATGTTGAACGGATTGACATTAGGGTATAACATGGAGAAAAGGGAACAACCATCTAGAACTGACGACGGCATACGGTTAATAAGGTGGCAGGCAGTGAGAACAGTACCACCCCAATAAGGCTTCGGGACATGCATATGAAACATAAGAGTATAGGCAACATCCAACAGATGACGGTGCTTACCCTCCACAACACCATTTTGTTGAGAGGTATGAGCACAAGAAGTCTGATGGATCATGTCTCGATCAGAACAAAAGGTCAAGATAGAGGCTTGCATGTATTCAAGAGCATTATTAGAACAAATTATTTTAATAGACTTACCAAACTGAACAGATATCTCATTATAAAAACGTGATAAAAACACGGGGACAATTCAGAGCGATCTTTTAACAAAAATAGTCATGTCATTCTAGAATAATCATCCACAAACACAACAAAATAATGAAAACTAAATAAACTTTTCATTCTTGAAGGACCCCAAATATCAATGTGGATTACATCAAAAGGACTAGACTTACGACTTTCAATACGTCGCAGAAAAGAACTACGGTGATGCTTGCCTAACTGACAAGCTTCACATTCTAAAACAGGCACTGAACTCAACTTAGGTATGACACTACGTAAATTAGACAATGAAAGATGGCCCAAACAAAAATGCCACTGAAGTGGCAACACCATTGCACTCATCCCAGATGCAAGTGCACCAAGATATAGGTAATATAAACCGTCCTTCTCATGCCCCAAACCAATCACCTTCGTCTTGAGATCCTGAAAAATACATGAAGTAGGAGAGAAAGTTACTGAGCACTATAAGGATTTAGTGAGTTGACTAACAGATAACAAATTAAATGGAAAGTCAAGAACAAGCAAAGTGGAGGACAAAGAAATAGATGGAGTAGGGTGAATATCACATTTCCCCACAACTTTACAAGTGGAGCCATCACCTAATATAATATGAGATCTAATAGACTGAAAAATTAGAAAAGATAGAGGGTATACCAGACATTTGAGCACTTGCCCCTGAATCAATGACCTAGGAGAAAGGAGACTTGGCGGCCAAACATACAGAATTACCTATATTAGCCATAGTGGTTATGAAGAACTAGCGGTCAACAAATTCAACTTCTGAAGGAGTTGGTAAGCTGAGCAATATACTTAGAAGGAACAATACCAATGGGTGCCTAGAGGGTGGGTCTATAGGTGGCCAAGAAGACTCACCAGACGCCTGATTGGCCCAAGCGGGCTTCTCCCACTTATCCCAACAATATTGTTCTGTATGTCCAGAGTAGCCACAATACGTACACTTCATCTCACCACCCCAACCGCCACCACGACCACCACGAGAACCAGAACCACGACTACAACGAGTACCACGGCCTCTAAAACCACTACCACCATGACCTCTACGACCACGAGAAGACTCAAAAACACTACTCAAAACTAATGCAGAAGATTCCTTGGGAGAAGAAGTCACATTCCCAAGGGAGGCATGCTGAAGAAGAGAAAGCATTGGCTGCAGTTTGAAGAGATTCACTAGCCAAAATTTGTCACTAATCTGTTGTTCCAGATTAGTGGTTAAGGGCTGATATTGCTGAAGTTCCTCCCACATACCTCGGAGTGAACTATAATACTCACTGAGAGATTTATCTCCCTGCTTCATAGTAAACATAGACTCAAACAAGTCATAAATGCGGGAGACATACCACTCCTGAGAGTACATCACTCAAACTGCATCCCAAATCTGCTTGACAGTATCAAGATAGATGACGGCAGAAGAAACTGACGGCTCCATACTGTTCCACAACAACGTCATAACCAAAAAGTTCTCACTTTGCCAATCTGCATACTTCTTATTATCTATCGGTGGTGGATCTTCAATGAGAAACTTCGATTTTTTCTTGGCACACAAAAACTTTAACGGAGTGAGACCATGGAAGGTAGTTGGAGCTATTCAACTTTATAGATGTAATTTGAGAACCAATACCATCCCACGCAAGAGACTTGCCATCAGCAGAAATACCCGAAGCACTCGAACTAGCCATCCGGAGGATGTAAAAAATCAACTTTCACACGGGATGTCAGAAAAATCCCAAATGAGAAGCAAACAATCCCTAAAATCAATCTAGGGAGGGCGACAAAGGTAGGTAGACACCTGCTTGTGGTTTTTGAAAAAATCAAAAACCCAACAAAGCTTCGGGAGAGAGATATGCTGGAAAAAGATTAATTTCTGCTCGGAGCATCAGAAAATTCCCAAACCAACTTCAAACAACTCTTAAAAAAAAGTTAGGAGGGGCATCAAGGGTAGGAGAACAATCCACTTTCATATCTTAGAGAAACACAAAAACCTAAAAAATCTCTCTCGACGAGCAAAAAACTGAAACCTACACCTTAGGGTTTCAAAACAATATACGGGAGCTTCGCGACCTTCAAAAACACCAACAACAACACCAAACAAACCCTAGATACACATCTAGGTGTAAACAAACCTCAAACAAACAATTTCTAAAGTTTTGTTTGTACCAAAAACCTTAGAAACTTTATTCCCACTTGAAGAAGATGAATGAAAAAGAAGAAAGGATGGTAAAGAATGACAAGGGTTCTTAGGATCAAATATGCTCTGATACCATGTTAGAAGTAAAGTCTTAGGGTTTTAGAAGAAAGAGAAGAGAAGAGAGAAAAAGAGAGTCACAAACTAGAGTAGTTTGGCCTCCTCATTGTGATATATATACTAGTCACGTGGTGTGGGCCCACTTACATTAATAGAACATATGGGCCCAACACTTTACATAAAGCCAAACTATGTAATATAAACATAAAGGAAATAAACTAAGAACTCTAACAGTATCCATGCATCATATGTCGTGACCAATCAGATTCAGTGCACAAAATAACAAAATGCATTCCCAATATGACCAATTGTGGTACACAACAATTCTGCCCTTCAAACATTCGATAATACTTTCAAACTAATTTTTGACAACTAGTATATATAAATGGACAACAATAATAGGTAAAGAGATTTTATCCATCAAATAATGTGTCGTAGCGGTCACTGATATGCATATAAGCATATTTAGTGAATGAAGAGCATGTTTGGACCAAACATGGCTACTGATCACTAAGCAAACACTACCTCGAAGAATTAAAGGTGCATTGAAATTTTAAGAGAAATTTTCCACAAAGGGAAGAATGATATTGAATTCTTCAATTAAATTATTATCTTCAAGTTAAAAAGTGGCACCAAACATCGCTAGTATTCTTTTAATTAGATGTAGACATTCATGCAAAACTAACATTTGTGATTATAGTTTTTTTGAATTCTTATTTCAAAATTTCATCGTACCCAAAAAAATAGAGTTGCCCATGTGAAGGATATAGGGATCCTTTATTCACCTGTCGGAATATCTGAAGAACCTCAATTGTAGAAAAGAACTCTTTTTTTGCTTTCATAGCTTTGGCATTGTCGAATAAGGGTTCCATCCAAATGAACTGGAAATAACAGGTACGCTTCATGATTCCAGGATCCATCTTGCGTAGTCTAGACAAATGAAAAAAGAATGACATCTACATTAAACCAATTGAGAAGAAATTCTTAAAGAGAATTATAACACGGGAGAACCAATATAAAGGCACCAATTGTCATTTTGTAGGAATTGTAGAAGATATCATGCTGCATGTCACATTTGAAGCCATGATTGTGTTTTGAATGAACGAAATGTGTCATACGGTACTTATTGGTATCATAGGAGACCAATGTGAGACATTAAGGGAATACAAAAATTCCTAAGGTATTAAGCTGTATTGTTATGTATCAAACATTGCACCGATAAGTTAGTGAATAAAATCTAAAACTTTTTTTTATACCAGAATAAAATCTAAAACCTAGAAAGTGGGGTTTTGATAATTTTTTCTCTACACTTTACCTGTTTAGACTAAAAAACCACCTACCTAATTTTGTTCCAAAACAATCCACTCTAACTTGATTTTTGTTCCGGAAACTCACTAACCATAGAAAAAGGTGTATTGAAGTTCTGGGCTCGGTTTTCCTCATTCGAGTAAGTACGAGGATTCTTTTTCACTTTAATCCTCTTTGTTTTTTTCCTTTATGCCATTACGCGCATGAATTAGGTGTAATATCATGTATGGAAGATTCATCAAAACCGAATTTATGATCATACTTGAGTGAGATTTAAGCATTCTTTATGAAACTTTTGGGAAGGGGATGAAAAATTCAAAACACAAACATTAAATATTATTTTCTATTTAAATGAGTATGGTTTAGGGTTTCTAACTTATATCTGATAGCTCTATATTTGATCTATCAGATCTAAAGACCAACGATATTGTTTTTGACGAAAAACACTTTTTAATTATTTAACTATTAAAAATTATTATTTAATTTTTTTGTTTCGAAAAAATGAATGCTAATTGGTAGACCAATGGGAAATCTAAAAATCAAAATCAATGACAAAAACAATCATCAACACTGCAAAACCCTTGTGTTTTTAATATAAACAGTTGTAATAGCTGTATTACTACTTAAGGGATCATATTTTAGCTCATCTAAGCAAAAAAAAGTTTTGTTAATTGGATACTAGCATATATTAAATTTTCAGTGTATCCTAGCGATGGTGATAAAATACACCAATATGCATCCAAATTAGGAATCACAAACATGCATACTAGCACCAATGTATCGGTAATGCATAGTGATACATGTTGATTTTTCAACTTATTCATTCACGGATTTAAGCCAATATTTTAATCCTTGCTCTTCGGACATGAATTATCATCTAAAACTAGATGTACCTTTCAAAAAATGTAAGCTCTTTCTTATGGATATCTAGCTTTTGACGAACAAGCGAGAAAGCCCTTTCACCCCCAAAAAATTAACCCAAAAAGAAATTACATACGAAGGATATCCTTGACAAAGATATAATGACAACCAGGATGAGACCAAAATAAAATTCGTGAACAACAGCGAAAGACTTGGATTAAAATGATTAAAGAGATCAAATACTCTTTTTTTATTGGTAAAGCTGAACTTCTTCAGAAGTTCATTAGAAGATCCCATAAAAGGTTAAAGCTGAACTTGATCACAACTTTGCTTGGGGCAAGCGACAACTTTGCTTGGGGCAAGCGAGGCCCATTAACTTGCCATAGATTCTCTCTTAGCAATTTTATTGAACCAGTAACCTCAGCTTGTGCACCAAAAGCAATATACTAATGTGAAACGGTAGAATTCGACCATATAAAGTAAAATTTAATCTGTGCAATATTAGTATATGTGCGTGAGTGTAATTCCATAAATAATAATAATAATGCAAACAAAAGAATATACAGCTTTAGCTAATGCAAACAAAAGAGTAACAGCTTTAGGTAACATGTTGTATCTGTGCATTAGGCAGAGAAGTGATGCTCATGAATCAGAGTTTTACAAATCTCTCAGAGGCAACCATGATACAAGAATCTGTTGAGAAGGAGATCGATTTGTAAATCTCAAGATTGATTTAAAAATCTATCCTACCATCACCAACAGTAACTAATTCAAGAATATTTAAAGCTTTCACTTGCAAGCAGTAAATCCATGAACCAGTACTGAAGTATAGTCTATGTACCATAGAGATCAGGAATGAATTAGCTAGATCTTAGTAACAACACAAGAAATTACCTTAACTGCAATGATAGCATGATCAAGGAGTGGAAGTAAATTGGGATGGCTAAACAGGGATGAAACACGGATCTCCTCCCTCACCAACTCTAGTTGCTCATTATTTTGAATTAGAACCTTCTTCATTGCATATGTGCCATCATCTGCGGCAACATGGAAGACCAGTTCAGATGAGAATCTTTAATAGATTTCCTTTCCCAATTGATCAAGAAAAAAAATGAAAACTTACTAATGAATTCAAAAACTGGATCATGAAAGAAATCAAATGCCAAAATCACAACCACATTTTCCAATTAAGAACAAAAGAGAACCCCAGTTCCACCCATTACGTAGAACAATGAGAGGTTGACAGATCAAAATAAGGCCACTTTCTTCAAATAAGAAGCTGAAGAATCAGAGGGAAAAAAAAAGAAGGAATATCCACTTCCCCCTTACATCAAAGTATCATGATTTTCAGAATAAATTTCAATTTCTCCATTTCAGATTTGTTGGACGGTATCTAGACAGATTAGGAAACTGAGATTTGTTTCCTGTCTCTAAATCTTGGGGGGCATCCAGTTGGATTAGGAAACTGAGATTTGCCCAGCGAAGCACCTCTCATTGAGATCTCTCTGCATCTGTTTCCTATCTCTAATACGAAACCCAACACCAACGCCTCTCCATGATTTCTATCCAAGATCCATTTCCATTTTTTTTATAAGGTAGAATGTATTAATATCAAGAAAGATACAAGGCAAAAAAGAAAGAAAGGAAGAGGTCAAGAAAACCTCCTCTAAAGCAAAAAGGACAAAGAGAGACTCCTAAAAGTTTCTAACAATGACTGAGTCCCATCTAAAGACTAGGTCCTCGAAAGGGAGACCTTTACATTCCTCAAAGAGCTTGGACCATAGGAGTAGAAGCGCCTTTATAGACAGGGAAATGTCAAAGGTTGAAGACTCCTTTCCCTCAAAAGCCCTTCTATTCCTCTCCTTCCAAATACCCCACCAGATTGCGAAAGGCAGCAGGCTCCATAGTATCCGGCCACAAGACTAGAAGCAACGGCATGTTCAACTACTCAAAGTCTCTGAAACTAGTGCAGGGAGTACCCAACTAATACCGAAAGCCTCCAAGAATATGCTCCGTATCTCCCAAGCTGTCTGGCAATGTAAAAGCAGATGGTTGTTGGACTCCCCAGCTGCCTTGCACATGTAGCAATAGTTCACCATCACCTAATTCCTCTTAATGAGGTTGTCCACTGTAAGGATCTTACCCAAAGAAGCGCACCAAACAAAGAATGCCACTTTCAATGGGGCCTTAGACCCCCACACAACAACGTACAGGAAGGAAGGTCTCGACATAATAGAAGGGTACGCTGGGGAAGCTCTCCAAATCCTATCCAACATCACATAAAAGGAGTGAACAGAGAAATGCCCGTCCTTCCTACTAATCCACCTGATAGCATCGGCCCTATGACTGTTGAGAGACTCCCCCTCCAATCTGAGAAGAAGATTAGCCAAATCTGATATTTCCCAATCATTGAAATTACGTCTGAACCCAAAATCCCAAGAAGGAGCACTACCCTCCCCCACCTGAAACTGCTCGACCGTGCCAAATTTATTAACTGTAATGGAAAAGAGCCGAGGGAAGTCTAGCATTAGAGCCTTGTCCCCACACCAGATGTCACACCAGAATCGAACCCTATTCCCAGCACCCACTTTGAACCTGATACCTACTGAGAATGAAGAAGATAATCTCATGATCCCTTTCCAAACACCGCACACCCATACGAGGATTTGACCTCCCTACAAAACCACTCCGATGGCGCGCAACCATATATGGCCTCAACAACCTTTTCGGCACAGATATCACGCAACACATGCACACCAGCACCGACATCCATACTTTCCATGTTTTGTACTCATTTTGTAAGTATCAGTTTTGTTACTTCCTTTATTAGGATTGTTATCCCTTCAATCATGGGATTGGAACTCGTACATGTTAACCTTTATATCCAGTATACGATAAGAAATGAAACACAACGAAATCTCTTGATTTCCATTGCCTTGTCTTCATTTAACATGGTATTAGAGCACCAAGTCTGATACAACTCTACTCTCTTTTGTCCCATTAAGATGTCGGCCCCTAAAGATGGTTCTAAAGTTCCTTCATCTGATGGTTCTAACGACCACTATGACAACCCTTTTTACCTCCATCCTCTGACAATCCTAGAAACATCCTTGTCTCCACTCATCTTGATGGAGAAAACTAGCACACATGGAGTAGGGCAATGCAAATGGCTCTCACTGCCAAGAACAAACTCGGGTTTGTAAATGGTTCTATAAAACAACCTGACGCATCTTCATTGAAACTCGGTTCATGGTTTCGATGTAACACGATGGTCCTCTCATGGCTGCTCAACGCCCTTGCCAAAGATATTCGTGATAGCATTATTTATTCGAACACTGTTGTTGATGTTTGGACAAATTTGCGTGAACGTTTTTCGCAAGGTAATGATGCTAAAACTTACCATATCCGGCGCGATATCATCCACCACTCAAAGCACAATCGTATGTCTCTGTTTATTATACAAAGTTGAAAGCTCTCTGGGACGAGTTGTCATCCTACATCGTCCTCCCTTCTTGTTCCTGCGGTGCAATCAAATCTCTTGTTGATCTCCAACAAGAGGAGAGACTCGTGCAATTCTTAATGGGGCTTAATGACTCATTCTTTGCTACACGCAATCAGATCTTATTAATGAATCCATTACCAGCTGTCAACAAAGCCAACAGCCTTGTTCTACAAGAAAATCAACGCCTCATGCGTGCCAAATACGAATCTCACATTGATAGCACAATTGGTGCAATCAACCAAACTACTACTACCAATTTAACCTTCCACTGCTGCTACTATTCATAACCAACGACATTCCGGCCATGTTCAACAAAATTTCGGCTAGGACCAGCCTACTTCAGGCCGTAGTACCACACCCGGACCACAACGTGAACGCCCTCGATGCACACATAACAACAAAATTGGCCATACGGAGAATCGTTTTTATGGCAAACATGAATATCCTCTCCGAGATAACACTACTACTGGTACCACTTGACATGGTACTTCACATGCCAATAATGTTTAGTCAGATGCTTCTACAGCCTTGCCTTCAACTCTTCAATTCACAGCTGAACAATACCATCAGCTCCTAAATCTGATCTCCTTGGGTAATTCTAATCCAACTGCCAACTTGGCTGGTGAGTTTCCTATCAACACTACAGATTATTTTTTTTCCAATCATGGATTATTGACACCGGGGCCACCCTTTAGTTAACTTTTTACCAAGGTTAATTCACAAAATTCCCACCCGGTACTACTTAATGATGCCCTTATACCCATTAAAAAAATCATTGATTTTTCTCTACTTCCAAACCTACCTCTCTCCAATGTACTTTGCATTCCTTCTTTTAAACACAACTTGCTTTATGTTAGTGCTCTTACAAAAAGTCTCAATTGTGTTGTTATCTTATTTCTTAACCATTGTATCTTGCAGGACCTACACTCGAAGAAGACGATTGGAGTGGGTGGTTAACAAGGAGGACTCTACATCCTTCAACCACCAGAAGTTGCTGCCTTTTCTGCTAATCAATTTGATCTTTGGCACTAGCGCCTAGGGCATCCATCACCTTCCCGCCTTTAGCACGTAACTCAGTCAAATAATGATGTGTCTTTTTCTTCTTCTTGTCATTGTCATTTATGTCCATTAGCTAAACAAACCAGACTTCCTTTTCCCTGCAGTTCAATTTCTACAAATAAACCTTTTGAGTTGCTTCATTGTGATATTTGGGGAGCATATTCCACCCCATCTTTGAATGGTGCACATTATTTTCTAACCATTGTTGATATTTTAGTCGTTCTACATGGATTTACTGAATGCACTATACATCTAAAACCCCTTTTTTCTAAAATCATTTGTCAATATGGTGCAAACCCAATTTAACCTTCCAGTTCGCATCATTCGCTCCGACAATGGTTTAGAATTTTTTGGCCATGAAATTGAATCTCTCTACCACAATGGAATCCTCCATCAACATAGTTGTGTCTCCACACCTCAACAAAATGGCGTAGTGGAAAGGAAACATAGGCATTTACTTGAAGTTGCTAGGGCATTGTGTTTTCAAGCAAATTTGCCTTTGTATTTCTAAGGAGAATGTGTCTTAGTTGTTGCTCACCTCGTCAATTTAATTCTCATGCCATTACTCCGCAATAAAAGTCCTCATGAAATTTTAGTCCAAACTTCTCCAACTTACAAGTGTCTACGAGTTTTCAACTATCTCTGTTATGCCCACAATATTAACTATCAGCACAAATTTGATGAACGCACACATCATTGTCTTTATTGGATACCCACATGGCTAACGGGGTTACAAACTTTATGATCTGGACACCAAGAAAGTATTTACCAGTAGAGACGTCATCTTTCATGAAACAGTGTTTCGCTTCCAGGATTCTCCTTCTGAACTAGCCCCTCGCGCTGTCATACCTAATCCCATCATTAAGGTCCCATCAGAACCGTTTCCTCCTACTACCCCAATTGATGGCACATCAGAACCCCTACAACATCAACTCCTCCAACGGTTAGGAGTTCCACCCGTACACGGACTATGTCACGCATCTAGCGGACTATGACCGCTCCAACGTTGTTACCTACCCATCTCCATCAGCTTCTTTTGAGAACAATCCTAAAGGTACACCATACCCTCTATCTACCTTTTTGGCTTATCACAAATTTCCTCCTACTCACCATGCCTTCCTAACTGCATTAACCCCTGTTTTCAGAGCCTACCTCGTTTACTCAGGCCGTTAAAGAATCTCATTGGAGAGAGGCAATGTCAGTTGATATTCAACCTCTGGAAACAACCAATACATGGACACTCATTGTTCTTCCACTTGGAAAGAAATCCATTGGATGCAAATGGGTCTACAAGATCAAGCACCGGTCAGATGGTTCAATTGAGCGGTACAAGGTTCGTCTAGTAGCCAAAGGGTACAGACAACCAGGACTCGATTATCATGAAACTTTCGCCCTAGTTGCAAAAATGGTCATTGTACGTTGTCTCCTTCTTGTTGCTAGTACTCGAAATTGGCATTTGCATCAGTTGGGCGTCAACAGTGCATTTTTGACATGGAGACCTTGATGAGGAAGTGTAAATGAAACAACCACTTGGTTATTCAAGACAGGGGGAGTTCTAGGTTTGAAGCAAGCTTCTAGGAATTGGTTTTCAAAGTTCTCCACTGCCTTAATACATGCTGGCTTCAAGCAATCTCAGGCCGATCATTCATTATTTCTCCAACATAACAAGACTACTCAAACTTATGTCTTGATATATGTTGACGATATTATCATCACTGGTGATAGTTCACAAGCCATTTCTGATTTAAAGGCATTCCTGCATGGCCAATTCAAGATCAAAGACCTTGGCAATCTAAAATATTTTCTTGGCATCGAAGTGGCCCATGCACACCAAGGATTATTCATTTCACAGCGAAAATATACGTTAGAAATTCTCAAAGATGCTGGTTATGTTGGTGCCAAAACTTCGGCATCTCCCATGGAGCAGCATCTAAAGTTCGCACCCACCGATGGTTCTCTATTACCCGACCCCTCTGTCTATAGACGTCTTGTTTGTAGACTAATTTATCTCACCATTACTAGACCAGACATTGTATGTCCAGTCAATCTCCTAAGTCAATTCATGCATGAACCTTGTCTACCACAGATGATGCTCATCGAGTCCTTCGCTACCTCAAAAGCACACTGGGACAAGGCATTCTTCTCCCCTCCGAATGTGACTTACAATTGTATGGTTACTATGACTCCGATTGGGCCAATTGTCCATCCACAAGGCGTTCTACCACCGGTTACTGCATTTTTTGGGTCGCGATCTAATATCCTGGCGCACAAAAAAACAGGCGACTGCGTCACGGTCTTCTGCTGATGCTGAGTACCACTCCATGGGCAGCACTACTTATGAAATCACTTGGCTTCGTTGTCTTCTTCACGACTTGGGCATTTGTACATGACACCCAGCTACCCTCTTTTGTGATAACCAAGTTGCCTTATACATTGCAGCTAATTCAGTGTATCATGAACGAACCAAACAAATAGAAATCAATTGTCACATTGTTCGCGAATCGCAAGAAGATCCAAGACGGCTCTATTCAAACTGCAAAAATCCATACTTATAAGCAACTTGCCGATGCCTTCGCCAAAGCTCTTGTTCAAGATCAGTTTCAATTCATAATGTCCAAGCTGGGCTTGATAAATCTCCACACACCAACTTGAGGGGGCGACTTGGACGGTATCTAGAGAGATTAGGAAACTGAGATTTGTTTCCCATCTGTAATAGGAAACCCAGTGAAGCACCTCTCATTGAGATCTCTCTCCATCTAATTCCTATCTCTAATAGGAAACCCAACACCAACGCCTCTCCATGATTTCTGTCCAAGATATAGGAAACCCGGATATCACACAACACACGCACACCAGCACCGTCATCCATACTCTCCATCTTTTGTACTCATTTTGTAATTATCAGTTTTGTTATTTCCTTTATTAGGATTGTGATCCCTTCAATCATTGATTGAATTGGAACTCGTACACGTAACCTATATATCCAGTATAAGATAAGAAATAAACACAATGAAATCTCTTGATTTCTATTGCCTTGTCTTCATTTAACAAAATTAAAACAACAACAGGAACATCCATGCCTAATATTTACAAATTTACAAAGAAATAAAATGACCCAATTTTCCTCCAACATCTAAACAACATTATTTCAGATTAAACTTTGAAAAAAAAATTAGTGTCCAATAACTATTCAATTTAAAAACGACAAGCAACCAATTCACTGTACTTCCGACACACTTTGAAATAAAGAAAAACTATTGATTGAATTCCCAAAGAAACAAACACAAAGCTAATGCACAAAACAAGGAGAATAACAAAAACCCAAGAAAACCCTTGAAGCTTAATAAGAGATCAGACCTGAAACATGAGAAGGGTCCTTGAATTTCTTTCCGATACCACCAGCAGCAGAAGAAGATTCCGTACCAATCTCCTTCACAAGATAAACGTAGGCAAACCCACCTTCTCCAAGCTGCCTGACAATCCTGAAACGGTTCTCATTGATCCAAACATCTCCTCCGCCATTAACGGCGTCGTACAGAGCATTCAAACCAGAAAACGAGCAACCCATCTCGTTGCACTCTCCCTCTCTTTCTAACCCACCAGATCTTCAGGTTCTCATCTCAAGCACGCACACATCCCACTTAAATTTCTCTTTCTCAAATTCTTACAAGCTTTTCTCTCCTCTCTGATTCCACCGATCTCAATTACAGTTGTTGAAAATTAATGGTTATTGTTCTTAGTGACTAATTATTAATAATTCTAATAAATATGTACATAAACACTGATCATCCGTATTCCAGGATCAAATCCGTTTACTTCTTCTGTATTGAACTAATCTGGACCATTCATATTTAGACCGCCGATGGATTTAAGTTATTGCTTTTCCCAACCGTTGATCTTTCGACTCATCTTTTTTCAGAATTCTGTAATTTTAGCAATCAAATGGTTACATAGTCCAATTTGAGCAAATTTGGTGCTATGATTAGTGTGTAAATGGTAGAGGTGTCAATTTTACCCATTTAACTGGATCGAATTGGAATTGGAACCCGAACCGAAAACACCGGTTCCGGTTCCACATTTTTGGGAACCGATTAAAAAAGAATCGGAACCAGAATCGAACCGTAAATAATGGTTCCAGATATGAGTAGTTTAATATGGCACCGAAACCGATAGGAACCAGAACCGAACCGATAAGAACTGGAACCGATATAAAAATATTGTGTTAAAATTCTCATATTATCAAGATTGGACCCAATATGCCCGGAACCGAAACTGGAACCGACATAAACTACATAATCGATTCCGGTTCCAGATCCATCATTTTGACAACTAGAACTGTTAAGTACTGAAATTGATAAGAACCGGCTGATCATCTTAGGAACCGACCCGTTGACACCCCTAGTAAATGGATAGTTGAATTTTTGAATCCGAATTAGAATCCCTTTTAGAATAATTGGATATTATTCAAAAAAAATTGGCTGTCCAATTGAATTCGGATAATTTTTTTATATTTGAATACTTTTTAGATATTAATATACCCTGCATAATATCCAATCTCATACATTATATAAATGTAATAATTATATTCATCATATATCGTGCACCTTACATGTGGCAGCACCTTACACGTGGCACACTCGCAGAGATCATTGACCGTATTGATGGTTGGCCCATCTCGACATGCAAAAAATCAGCCGATTAGTGATGTCTAAGCATTCAATTGGAGTCATTTTTAGGAATTATTTTTAACTGTGGATTTCGAGCATTATTTGGGGTACTCATATCGAAAGGTTTGAAATAACTAATTGGTATGTAGGTCCACCTAAAGATGGCCCAGATCGATTTGATCGTAGGGGCTGATGCGTATCTTCATCATACATTCAATGCTTCCTCAAATACTAATAACACTGGATTTTTAATAGCATTGAGTGTGAGTTGGGAAACTTCAGTTGTTTTCAAAGAGTCAACGAATCTGAACGTGCACGCATATCAGTCCAAAGATGTAATCCGATTGGATGCTCTTAATAGTCCCATCATGATCACCGGCCTTTGGTGCGAAGTATATCAATTAGTTGGTTCGGATTGGTGTACCTGTGATCAACGGTTGAGCGGATCCGATCACCACGTATGCCCGGGGCATGGAGATGAGAATTGGTCAAGGTATTCTTAGTAACTAATATAGTTCCCTATCCAAGAGGTGCTTCGTCAATGAATCCACTAGAAATGGACGGGTGCAGGTGCAACCACCATGGGTATTGGGTAGAGAGGCAAAGCGTCACTGTCCACTAGGGATGCCGACGGATTAAGACCCGACTTGATTATTGTCGGGTCTGAAATATGGATCCAGGCCCAGCCAAATTTAATCGTGTCTGCTTAGTCCTTGTAGTGAATAGAAAACATGAATACAGGGTTATAGATCCACATAAGGCAACCCGTGTGTCAGGTGGTCTCACGCATTAATGCCTCACATATCAAAGTTGCATATGTCCTAGTCATGTGGGGCCCATGTATCTTGTATGGGTGTCATTGGATACCCGATTGGAACTAGTTTAAACAAGGTTTAAAGGAGGCCGTTTTAACGGTTAAACGAACTGGGGGCGTTACCGTTTAAACGGCCTTTTAAACCGTTTAAACGGCCGTTAAAACGGATTGAAACGGCCAGGGACAAAAATGGAAAAAAAATGGGAAAAAACAGAATTAAACGGGTTTTAACGGAAAAAATGGCGCTGAAATTCAAATTTTGAAATTAATTAAAAAAAAAAAAAAAAACGGATTTTAACGGAGATTAAACGGATTTAACGGCCGTATTTTTTCACAAAATTTTCAGAATTAAACGGCTGTTTAAACGATTTTAACGGCCGTTAAAACAAAAAAATGGCCATTTTTTTCAAAACCGATAAAACGTGTTTAAAATGTTTTAACGGAAACGGGCTTGGGGCGTTACCGTTTAAACGGCCATTTTTAAAACCATGGTTTAAATTATCCCGATTCTAGGATTAGCTATTTTATAACTGGAGACTCGAAAGACTTGAAACAAACAAGACTCAGATAGGTTCACTTCTTAGTACAACAATACCCAGAACGAACCAAAACCGAAACCAATAGGACCCAAAACCAATGTTTATATTAGTGCTAAATCTATCAAAATACTTTTGAAACTTTAGTAAGAAAACCATTTTATTTATACATTTTCACATTTTTATACCACACATAAGGGTAATTAATCGAGACCTAATGGGAGAATCATATATTAATTGGTTCTGATTCTGGATCTACTTGTTTTGGTACTAGAATTGGAACCAGGACGTATAAGAATTGGAACCATCATAACTAATAGGTTTCGATACTATTACAAAATCTCAAAAAGTCTAAGTTGAAAATCAACATAAAAAGTTAGCTTGTAGCCCCCCACTTAATATATATCTACAAATTTCTAACTAATCCACTAGATGACACATGTAGTTTTCATTGCAGTTGAGTTTGCATGACATGTCATATTCTCTGCTATCTATGGTACACTGTACAATCTTTGTAATTTTGGTGTCAATAGAAAGTATCTTAGCACATTCCATGATATACATGAGCCTTTCAACTTCAAAAGATACTTCAATTTTCACCTACTTTCATCACATATAAGACAAATATGCCTATATGCATGCTCTTTCCAGTATAGTATACAATCACTATTGCATGCATGGATCATATCGTAGTTCATACCTAAATAGTTGATCAACTTCTTCGCAATGTATGTTTTATCTGGTAAAGTGTTCTCGGTTTGTAGAATATTTCTTGAGCATTTGCAGTAACTCTGTAAAACTATTATCAGACCACTAATGTCTAACTTTCATGGATCCTCATGTGATCATCCTGAGCTTCAGCATCATGTTGACCATAGACTTCATTCATACATGCATCTATGTCATTATTAACATGACCAAATATGTCACTAAATTGATCATTTGTGAGACTTTTTAAAATATACAATTCGCTAGGAGCACTAACATTGTCAATGTTTTGGGATATGGCTATTTATGATAAAACCAAAACATGTACAATTGATCTATACCATCACAAATTAAATGTTTTGCAATTTCCTCTAAGATTTTCTGCACATGCATCTTATGACATTCAACATAAGAACAATAATACCAATCAACACCTCTAAATTCTATTTTGCAAAGAGTAAGAAAATGATTTAACACCCTCTAGATAATGTAAAGACGACCTCGGTGGCGTCCTTCAAAACTTGTCCATTAGATAAATCCGCTTTATGACATCTCTCTAAAACATGCACAAGAATGTCAATACAAAGAGATTGATGAATACTAAACTCAAATATTATATAAAAATTATTAAACTCTAAAACTATGTCCAGACCCTCATATTATATTATATGGAGTTGTCATAATTTGACATCTTCTCCTCTTAGACACACTCTTAAAACTTCATATTTATGTTTGTAAATAAAAAGACCCTAGTCGTCGATGAAAATACTAAATGACCTAAAATTTTACTTGCACCACTACAAGACATTGATTGTCATCAGTGGAGTTAAAAAATATCTCACTACATTCTTACTTGAAGTATAGTTAAAAAGAAAATCTAATGTATCTGTATAAACATAATTTAGTCAATATTTCAATATTTTTGAAAGCTTTCTTTACTTGATAGAGTACTGAATAATATTATATAGGTCATAATATATTAAAGTAATATACAAACAATATAGATATTATAGATATCAAAGATCTAAACATTTACACCTACATCCCCTTTTGGGTATTATATATAGATATTGCTTATATAATATATGTATGTATTTACATTATAGAATAATATCAACATATAGATATTGAAAGATATATAAATTTAAGAAAAATGGAATATCTCATCTTAAGAGAGCAGCTAATATCTTGATTCAAAGAATGAAATTGTATACATACATATGTTTGGGCATCAAAGCACGCTCAATAACATCTATGGTATTAAATGGGCTAATAGAACTCATAATTTAGTCAATTGAAACCTTAGTTCCTTGACAAAGAAATTTTTTCTATCACTATGTTTTGTCTTTCTTGAACCTGAAATCCTAAACCTTTTTTTTTTCTTTAATTTTGTATTTTTGATAAACAAAATCTAACACTATTATTTGATAGATAATGGGTTAGACCTTACTATTAATGCATACATAAAACAAAGTATAGTAACAATGGGGACATTAATTGATTTAATTCTTTAGCCTAACCTACTATTAAACTAAAAATTGATAAAAATCTCCCCATCGTAACTCATAATTTAGTCAGTAAGTGTAGGTCTAATTCAAAATGTTATCTATCAGTTGAATCATTAAGATCGTTGAGATAATAAATGATTACTTTTGAATAAGTAATCACTATTATAAGTTAGTCAGGAATAGGGTCCAATGTGGACTAAAATGGGATACTTCACTTTAAAGAGAAGTATGACATGCATCAACACCCTGCATTAGGTTTATAAAAGTAAAAGGATTTTGAGAAGGCAAAAATTGACAATTTTGCCCATGTTCTTTTAATGAACTAAATGTAAATAAGGGTATTTTTTTTTGGAAAGCCCCCTTATATATGAGACTAGTGGGTGATACTCAGAAGTGACGGAAAATGAGATTTAGACTAAACATAAGTTTCAAGAGTAATATCCTAGATAATAAAAAACCAATAAATACAAGAACTGATAGTACACTTAATGGTTCTTAAAGCCATAAAATAAGTAGACTTGTGCTTTGGATTTTGATCGGATGGTCAACAAAAGAGCACATATGATTTAATGGTTATGATCATTTATTTAGGTTAGACCCAAGAGAGGGCCCCATTGATTGGACGCTTCATCCTCTTCAGCATAAGCTTCACTAAGTATGTTATACATTGCCTTATTGGTAATCTTAACACAAAATTAGGGAAAGCTTGGGGTAAAATTAGTTTCCCTTAAACAACTTCTCATTTTAGCAAGTTGAATGTGGCAAACACAATGACTGTTACAACTATCCTTCAAATTATTTACATCTTCAGTAATACTTATTTCTAATTTTTTTTAAAAAGAATACAAAATGCCATTTCAATTGGCGATAACAAGTTGAAGCCAATTGAAATGGCGTCAAATCCAATTTATTTGAAAATGGGCGAAATACCACTAATTTCAATTGGCATCAAAACCATTTTGAAGCCATTTCAAATGGTGTCAAAACAAATCTTCCTTTTTCAAAAAAAAAAAAAAAAAATGTAACAAGGCATATCTGGGGTTTTTTAGCCGCGAGGAAGCACAATTTTTATTAATCGCCGCTGCCATCTAGGCCCACTGACTGCATGGATGTTTAGCACACACCTTGGTGGATATACACACCAAAAATCATTCTGATTGGTAATCTCTAACCTAGATTTTAGACCAAATATGACGCTATTTCAATTGGTGTCAGATTTGATCTTATGCCAATTCAAAGGCGCTAGATCAAATTTGACGCCAACTCAACTGGCCAAATAGCGTCAGATCAAATCTGACGCCAATTGAAAAGGTGTTAGATTTGATCCGACGCCAATTCAAATGGCTTTCACGAAGGATATTTTGGCGATTAACTCTCGGAAAAGTTGATGCCAATTGAAAGGGCGTTTTGTATTCTTTTTAAAAAAATTAAAAATAAGTATTGTTTTTTATAAATTGATTTAATTTCATATTTATTTTAAATTTTTATATAATCTATTATATATAATAAATATAATTATTAAATAGTATATCAGATCAAATATATCAATATCTAAATCTGTATCTGAAAACTATTCGAATATTAAAATAATATCAAAATCTAAATTCGATATCCGAATATTTTCAGAAATATATTGGAATAATGATTCAAATTTTCGACCATCCATTGACAGCCCTAACATTGACAGCCCTAAGAGTGTTTTGTCTAGAAGCACAATATATATAAAGACGTGTGTGACATGACAAGTACACGTAGGGGGTTGAGAGTCGAGACTCATCGTTAAACGAATCCCGTTGTAAATCCCTGATTGAAGTCAACTGAACTTATCGGATGATTACAGCCATACGATCTATAGACTTCTAGATTCACGCTGGTAGAGAAGAAAAAGGAACCGTCCTTGTTGTAGTACGCAATACCCTTTTGGACGGCTTTAAGAACTAGAAGGTAACTTGTAATACGCAATACTTGGTAAAAATGTCTGGAAGAGGCGCTGTGGTTGCTAAGCACCTGTCGTTGAGCAAAAGTGAACTCAAACAAGAGGAAGAGATGGATGATGGAATGCGCCCTAGGTCCCTGGAATCGGAACCAGACGTGATCATGTGCATCCACCACTTGCTCGGCCCCTAACAATCAAATGTGAAGTCCAGATCTTGAGCATGGTGCGCCTGAAAAGCAACTTATAATTCACTCAAAAACAAAAGAAAACGTGTAGTTAACAGATACTGCACATGTTTCTTAAAAAACTAGCTTTAAATGGTGGATAAAGACCAACAAAAAACTAAAATCAATTGAGTAACTTCTTGTGTTGTTTAGAGAGAGAGAGAGAGAGAGAGCACGCATCCGATAATGGTAATACGTGTTATTGTAGATGTTTCTTAAAAAATATGGGAAAGCCACCAAACCAATCGAACATGGTTACCCGTTCAAATTTACAGAAAATCCATATTTAATTCCAAGCTCTCTCTCTCTCTCTCTCTCTCTCTCTCTCTAGTGTCGCAAGTTTGGTAATTTAGTTTGCGAGTACCCACCAACCAAACCAATATTAGTTGCATCCTCTCTTGACTAAGCCCAACTTCACACAAAAGCCTCCTCATAAACATAAAACTAATGTCAAGGTGATAAATTTTATTATCTTCTTGCTTATATAACTCAAGAGTCTCGTCTCCATCCATCGCACTCTGTCCCTCTTAGTATCCAGATATCAGAGAAGCAAGAAAATTAAGGAAAATGGGACATTCCGAGTATTCTAAACCTCCCTTTCTCCAATTCCTAGCCTTAATCTTATCCATTTTCTGCATTTTTAGCATGAATTCCCATGCAGTAGACCCTTCTTTAACGTTGGATTACTATTCATCTTCCTGTCCGACTGCATTCGAGATTATAAGGAAAGAGATGGAATGCGCTGTGCTCTCCAATCCGCGTAACGCCGCATCCATATTACGGTTGCATTTTCATGACTGCTTTGTTCAGGTTGGTGTTTTATCGCAACGTTTTTATCGGCAAGTAGTGCACCTCCTACGATGTGAAAGCTAAGAGGGCGTTTGGCAACACAAAAATAAGTAACTTATTGACTTTTATAAGCCAAAAAGTTATAAAGTTAGTTTGGATGTGTTTAGTGTTTTAACTTGTCAAAAGTTAAAAACTAACTTAAAATTGAAGCTAAAATTTTTAGCTTTTAACTTCTAAGAGAAACAACTTCTCAAAAATTAGAACCCTTTCTGAAATTTTAATTTCTAGGACTTTTTTAGAGGTAAAAAATCAACTTGTAACTTCTACTACAAGTAGAAGTGCTTTTACTTCTCGTTTGGAGCTTAGCCTAATTATGTGCTACTTGGCCATTTGTTGTCGAATTAGTAGGTACATATGCTGTCGATTGACAGTACTTAGTTGATGAGCTACTTCATAGATAGGACAATGCGAAAACTACACTGATGGACCAATCTCAACCATTCAATTGGTTGCTTAGTTATGGCGTCGTTGAAGTACGACAACTGTCCACAGGGTTCGCTGATTGGATAATTACGATCATCGAATTGCTGTCAATTTTGGGGATATGGCACATCCATGAGATGGGTCATGGATTGGGCTGTACAAGATGGAAAAGGGAGTAGTAGACATATCTAGCTAGACATATATACCATTTAGTTACTGAATGGTTGAAGACTCATCCTTTGTGCCATATTTGGGTAACAATCAGCCCCTTTTACCATGAGAGCTTCAATGAAAAGGTGTTATCTCCATTTGCTTCTTCAAAATAACGAAGAGATTTAGTAAAATGGCCAGGTTCTTGGGACTGGTCCTTTTTGACAGGCTCCCAAGACAGACCTTGTCAGGCATGGATTTCGAGAATCCAACTGTTGTGACAGCGCGCGCAAATTATAAGGTCTATTTGCTTAATTTTTCATATAATAGATGTTAGTGGAGGGTGTGTTTCCCGCGCATGTGTTATGTAGGCCCGACGACCCATTTGTATACATAGTTGTTTCACTTTTTCCCAAACAGGTCGGTATCTTTGGGGTAAATGGTTGTTTAACATGGTATCAAAGCCTTAAAGCTTAGGATGGTCGCGGGTTCAAGTCTCCAACAGCGTATTCCCACTAAGGGGGTGTGTTAGTGTAGGGTGTGTTCCCCGCACACATGTTGTTTTGGCCCGACGACCTGTTTGTATACATAGTTATTTCGCATTTTTCCAATCAGGTCGATCTTTGGGGTAAATGGTTGTTTAACAATAGAAATTAATTAACCAAAAACAAGAACTGCTATGTGAACAATAACCATGACAACAACAATTTTAATCTCTGGATTTGTGTGGCGCACAGGGTTGCGATGGGTCAGTGTTGCTAGATGACACAATCACACTCGAAGGAGAGAAGAAAGCAGCAACTAATGTGCACTCTCTGAGAGGCTTCAGGTTGATCGATAGGATCAAGAACAAGCTCGAATCTGATTGCCCCGGAATTGTTTCTTGTGCAGATTTACTTACCATTGCAGCCAGAGATGCTGTAATTCTGGTAAACATATGATTGAGATATTTTGTTCATCACAGACATAAAGGGTATTGGTAAAATGTTCTTCTTAGGAGGATCGTCTTTTTTATTTTTTGTAGGTTGGTGGACCTTACTGGGATGTTCCAGTAGGCAGAAAGGATTCTACAACTGCAAGCTTGAGCCTAGCAAACACAAATCTTCCTACTGCTGATCAGAGCCTCCTCGCTCAAATTTCATCCTTCCTTTATCAAGGGCTCTCAGTCACAGATTTGGTGGCTCTTCTGGGTAAGCTCCTCTCAAATGGCTAGTGTACATTTCCTGCTTGCAATCATCTGACCTCATTGATCTTTTGAATTGGGAGTTAGGACCCATCTAATGGTAGATCTAACACCTTATATTTGTGCCACTTGTCCTGGTATTGTGCTGGTATAGATAGTCATTTCCTGTCTATAATACCCATATATTCCAGACATAAGGGTTATAAATTTTGGCGGTTTCAGGCTACGCTGAAACCGAAACCCATACTTTTTTTTCAGAAATTCCAAAATTTTCGGACGGAAATTTTGGACATTTTCGACATTTGTTGAAATTTATTATGATTCTTTTTTTTAAGATTTCATGAAATTCGTTCAAAATTTTGGCGCAAATCTAACCGATGGTGGGTGCAGGTCGAACTTAAAATTTTGGTTTTTTCGTGAAATTTTCAACTTTTTGTAAAATTTCGATTGAAATTTCGAAATTTTTATTAATATTCTCAATTTCAAAATTTTCGAAAGTTTCACACAAAATTTCGGTTTCAGCCCTCACCGAAATGGCATGCGAAACGGAAATTTTAAACCTTGCCACACATAAATGATCCCTAACAGAATTCTACAGCCAAACAACAATAATATGGATGGAAAAACAATAACTGCTATTACACTCTACAGGCTCACACACCATAGGCTTGGCTCGATGCCAAAACTTCCGCGGGAGGATTTACGGAGACTTTGAGGAAACTGCAGACAAGAATCCCGTCAGTGAGACATACCTTAGCAACCTGAAATCTATATGCCCAGCAGCTGGAGGAGGAGACGATAACACAACCGCAATGGATTTTATTACGCCGAACCTTTTTGACAATTCCTTCTACCACATACTGCTGAGAGGGCAGGGACTACTGAGCTCAGACCAGCAACTGTATTCGAGCATGTTCGGGATTGAAACAAAGAAGCTTGTTCAGAAGTATGCAGAAGATCAACTTGCTTTCTTCCAACAGTTCTCGGATTCCATGGTGAAGTTGGGAAATATTACCAATTCTGATAGCTTTATCACAGGGGAAGTAAGAAAGAATTGCAGATTTGTGAACACATAAAGCCTAGATTAATGGTTAATAAATGGGAACTATATCCCTTGATTAATGGATAATATATATTACATTGAGATTTATATTACACTTTGTGATGGCAACTGTCTATCTCTCTTGATTGATTCAAAATAGAGGAAATTTCTGTTTTTCCATGATTGAAGTAAACAAGCTTTGCACATGATGAATATAGAGAAATCCATAAGCAAACTGAAGCAATACAATCAAAAGGGAATACTGTGGTACAGAGCATGGTTTAAAAAACGAAAATAACGGTCGTTCCGTTAAAAAAATGTCCCCCTTTACATTATGTACCGTTTTAACGCTCAGAAAATAACGACTTATTTTTGTTATAATGGTATTTTTTTTCCGTTATAACGAAAATAAAGAGACGTTATTTTCTGAAAAAAAATTGTTATAAAAGTATGTTATTTCCGTTATTTTTCCATTTTTTTCCGTTTTTGCTCCTGTACGTTACAATTCGTTATAATGGCCGTTATAACAAATAAAGGAGTCCGTTAATTATAACGGCCTCTTTTAAACCTTGGCACGGAGTAACAGTGATGTAACCATTTGGGCGGAGCAGCACCGAATCAAATCCCTCACTTATGGTCCAACGTTCATATCTTTTTTTGGAAATTGCAGTCTCCCAAAACAAGCTTCAACGAGGCTAGGCATATTATCGTAGTAGGTGATCCGAAGGTTGTTGAATGTCGCCACCTCCCTAGAATAAAAATATTCCACCAAGTTTGGTTTTTATGCTTAGATGTGCAGCCAACAAAAAAAAATAAACTAGACGTCAAATCAATGCATGTATCGGTTTTGGACGCGTGCAAGGTGTAACACGCCAACCCACCGTACAATTTATTATTTTTTTTGATAAGTATAAATTTTATAAAGGGAATTTTAGACATACCCCATGTTATCTTTGAAATTTGACATACCCCCCACATTTTGTAAAAGCTGACATAACCCCCCATGACCCGGTCCACTGTTATTGACTCAAAATTGACTAACATTTTTTCTTAAAAGGACAAGAATGTCCCTTTCTTATACCTTAGAACATGAGGGTTTGGGCCAAAACCCTAACCCCAAATGAAATGACTGTGGTATCCACCAAAAAACAAGAGTTACCCACTGCCTCCGTTAACTTCTTTGTGATCATTAAGGAGTCTACGATTACGCAAAAACATGGTCCAAAACAGAAAACGGCACCATGGAGGATGGGGTAGAGCACGTACGCTACTGAACATGTTCAATGGGGGAAGGTAGTGCAGAAGCTATCCAAGACCCCCATGATTATGCAAACAATAAGAATGATGATCACTTCAGTAGAGAAGTCCCACATGACAATTGACTTCTGTAAAAAATGGCTAAAAAGATAGGCAAAGGATGTTGTTCATGGTCACCGGCCCATATATCTACAACAAATAAGCCTCACAGAGCTCTCAAAATATTGCTAACCTAAAGTTTTTAAGTTCCCATAATCATTGTGATGTCTACAGATTGAGGGGAATAAATCTTATTGGTTTAACTGGATTGACCGGCAACATTAGATTAGAATGGCGTTGCAGATCCACCCCATATATTATCATAGGTTTTGTTACAATGTTATCCGCCCAAGGAGATTTCAATGTCTTCCCTAGACGTCATAGAGTGGACTATGAGAGAACTGGTGTGAAACTCAGAGATGTCCCGAATGGAAGAAAGGACGCTGTTTGAAAAGGATATTTTCGTCTTTTAAAAAAAACTATTAAGTCAATGGTGAGTCAGTAACAGTAGACCGGGGCATGGGGGGTATGCCAGCTTTTGGGGGGGGGGAGGGTATTTCAAAGATAACATGGGGGGTATGTCAAAATGTGGAAAACCCAAAAGATTACAGAAGCAGCTTTAGAAATCGAGATGACCTGCTAAAAATACAAACTGAGAGCGGGGAAACAAAGCAACAAAGAACCAAAAACATGAAAAAAGAAACTAAACCCCTTCTGTAAAACACCAACATGCACGTACATGGTACATGAGTACGAGTAGAACTTTGCTAATGGCCAGAATATGAGCCATGTAGCATATATTCTTAGAGATTTCTTGACCTTATGGACATTTGGCCCAACCCTAGCTAGATGGAAATACAGACCAAAAATTAGCCTGACCAGTTATTTCTAAGCGTTGAATTGAAGTCGTTTTCATGGGTTGATTGTTAACCTTGGATTTTGCGCATTATTTGGGTACAAATATTCAACGGTTTGAAATCACTAATCAAATGGTTTTGGATGCAAAGATGAGTGGTAAATCTGGACCATTCATTCCCCCCTTCCCCCCCCCCCCCCCCAATGTTTGAAATATGCCCCCACAATTTGAAAAAGCTGACATACCACCCTATAACCCGGTCCACTCTCATTTGACCGATGTTGACCCGAGTTGACTACTACATTTCTGGTTTAAAGATAGAAATGCCCTTATCTTCAACCTTTGAACTAGGATTTGGGCAAAAACGCTAACCCCAAATCAAATGGCTGTGGTGCAGGTATGTCAAAAATTCCCATCTTTTTTTATATTCTTCTGTTTCCTTTTTCAAAAATAAAACTCTCTTTTAGTTTTTGAAATCCCACGGGCCTTTCTTCCCTAAACCCTCCTTCGCCACTTCCAAAGAAGGGTTCGTAATCGCCAGAGATTTGAAGCACCTGCGTAGGGACCCCTTGCGTAATTTTTTTAGGTTGTCACTTGTTCCAGATTGTACGGTGAACCTCAGAATTCATCAATGACCTAGCCCAACTTTTCAAATTCAATTTTATCGCTCCTAAAGAAATCCAATTAATTTCAAACAAGACCAACGTATAATGCTTTTTGTTCTCACTTGTGTTTAAGGCCATATACTGGACTAGCTGCATACTTCATCCACAATACCCCAAATTGCACCAACCATTTTCTCCTAAGAAAATCTAAAACAAAATGGGAGGGAATGGTAATTCTATAAGAAAACCCGAACAATTATAGAATAAAAAGCATAGAGACTCAAGAGAAGAGGAACACCTTACCCGCTCTCATGTGGCAAGTCTCAGGTGATTGGGTATCTTTAATATTTTTTTATATAAAATTTTACACAGTACAAACTCACCCACTGATTGTGTCGGTGATCGGGATTCACCTTACACAAATCTCGTTGACATTTATGAGAGGGAGAGATAGAGAGAGAGGATTTCACCTCTTATTGATCCCTTCGGTAACAATAAACTGTTCCTTGGAAGGGGTAGAAAGTGAAGATGGGTTTAGGGAGAAGAGGCTCGTGGACTTTCAAAACATAGAAGGAAGTTTTTGTTTTAAAAAAATGAAACAATCCAATTTCTTAGAGTGCCAAAAAGCAACTTACAGTCTCTCGCTCTAGCACTGAGGCAGAATTATAGGAGTAACTGATTTGTCAGCCTGTACCAACTCTCAGAGCCCATAATCCTCACTTAATTGATGCCTCCAACAGCTTGATATCCTTGCTGTATCTCCAAAGTCAACACGGTTGTAACTTACCTTATTCTTAGAATATCTGTTACATTATTCTTAGGATATCAGTTACCTAATTCTCAGGATATTTGTTTCATTTATGTTTATACTCTCTCATTGTATCCTCTATATAAACATACAGTTATATAATACAAATGAAGTCTTTTTATCAATTCAATCTTGATCCTCTCAATATCTTTATGGTATCAAAGCAACACGTTCCCACGAGCACTTAGATCTACCTCTCGTTCCCATGGCTGAAACTCCTGTTGTGACTGCCTCTGATATTGCAGCACCAAGTTCATTGATTGCAATCAATGCCGCAGCACAACTACCCCTCAAGCTCACGACAATGAACTACCTGTCTTGGCGTGCTCAGTTCAACGCTCTCCTCATTGGATACGATCTAATGCGGTATGTGGATGGTTCTCATCCGGAACCACCCAAAATCATCAATGATGCACCCAATCCTACTCACCTTCTATGGCTTCGACAAGATCAGCTTCTGTTACACTCCATCATTGCCTCTATCTCGGAACAGATCATGCCGCTCATTGCCTCGGCAACAACCTCCGGTACGACATGGGAGAAACTTAAAACTCTATGCGAATCGCTCACGATCCAGAGTTATGGGTCTCAAGGAACGACTCATCGCCACCACCCGTGGCTCCAGCCCTGTGGGTGAATTTCTTAACACGATGAGAAGCATATCTGATGAGCTTTCAATCATAGGTGAGCCTCCTACTGATATTGATTTGGTTGTCCATGTCTTAAATGGTCTTGGTCCAGCATTCAAAGAGATTGCTACAGCGATTCGTGCCGGGAAAGCCCCATCAGCTTTGAAGACCTTCATGATAAACTTGTGGAGTATGAAAATTTTCTCAATCGTGAGGAGGTGCATGCTAAGTCTCCAACAATCATGGCCAATGTCACTCAACGGTCCGGACAATCCAACACCTACACTCCCAAGCCCTACTTCAACAACAAAGCCTATTCTCCACGCACCTTCAACAATCGTGGACCTCTGCAATCCTCCAATTTCAATCATGGTTATCAAGGCTCAAATCAACACCAGAAAAAATGCCCAGGCCAGGGCTACAAAGGTTTTTGCCAATTGTGTGATCAACAAGGCCATAGCACAAAGCGTTGTCCTCGTGTCAGCCCTGCACCAATTGCAAACTACACTGCCACTGCTCCACCACAGTCACAAAATTGGCTCCTCGATTCAGCCGCATCTCATCATGTCACAGATAACCTCAATTATAACCTCTCACTCTCCTCAGAATATGAAGGTTTGGATGCTATTGTCATAGGTGACGGCACAGGTTTGCACATAACTCATACTAGCACTGCAACTCTTCTCATTACTTCTACCACTTTTGCCCTATCTAATGTTCTTTGTGTCCCTTCCATCAAGAAAAAACTGCTTTCAGTTTCTCAATTCTATAATCAAATAATACCTCTATTGAATTCTTTCCTGCTTATTTCTTGGTGAAGGATCTTCGCACGGGGGCGACTCTCGTTCGCGGCCGGAATAATAATGATGTGTACGTGTGGCCTAAGTCTCTGTCTCCTACGACACACTTACAAGCTCTGGTTGGTGTGAAGGCTCTACTGTTCAACTGGCACAGACGGCTAGGCCATCCCTCCTCTCGTATTCTACATCATCTTGTTACCTCTTGCGCACCCTTCCTCTCTCTGCCTCTCCTAGTGAAATAAATTGTGATTCATGCCTTTGCAATAAAAGCCAACGGCTTCCTTTTTATGTATCTTATCTCAAGAGCCGTGGTCCTTTAGATCTGCTATACACAAATGTTTGGGGCCCAGCTCCAGTAACATCAATGGAAGGTTATCGTTTCTATGTTATTTTTGTTGATCACTTTACAAAATATATTTGGTTCTACCCTATTTGTCATAAATCTGATGTTTTCACTATCTTCCCGAAGTTCAAAGCCATTAAACTACTTTAAAACATCCATTGTTTCCACTTACTCAAATAATGGGGAGGGGGGGAATACACCAAAATGAAAGACTATTTTGCCACCCATGGCATCACCTACCTCACTACTCCCCCACACACTCAGCACAATGATACCACTGAACACCGTCATCGGCACATAGTGGACACAGGTCTTACCATACTTCATCAAGCCTCGCTTCCTCTCTCTTTATGGCCCAATGCATTTTAAGCTGCCACATACCTCATTAATCACCTCCCTACTCCCATTCTCCATCTTAAATCCCCCTTTGAATCTCTTTTTGGTGATCGGCCAAATTATCTCAAGCTTCGCGTCTTTGGTTGTTTGTGCTACCCGTGGTTACGTCATTATGCCAAGCACAAACTTGACTCTCGTTCACGCCCATGTATTTTTCTGGGTTATTCCCTTACTCAGAGTGGCCTTGATCCCACTAAAAACCGCTTGTTCATCTCTCGCCATGTCCATTCTGTTGAATCCGAATTTCCGTATGCAACCTCCTCCCATGCACACATATCTCCTCAAACCATGCCCAATTGGCAATTGTCATTTGAAATTCCTACCCCACCACCTGTCCTTTCTTTGTCCTCTCCTCCTCCATTCACTTCGGCCACGCCCGTCTTGTCGCCAGTGGTGCTCTCACAACGACGACAGCAGGTCACGTTACACTCATGCCGATCATCAACCCCGTGCAATAACCTCCCATCCCCGCCAACTCCGGACCCCTCTACACCACCACCACCCCTCCCGACTCATTCCATCATCACCCATGCTAAAAACAATATTTTGAAACCTTGCCAACTCAATGTCACCACTAAACATCCCTTACCTACCACCCTTGAACCAACCTGTGTATCCTAGGCCCTTCCACACCTAGAGTGGCGAGCTACCATGTCAGATGAGTTCAATGCTTTAGCCCGCAATGGCACTTGGGAGTTGGTACCTCTCCGAAACAGAATTTGGTGAGTTGCAAGTGGGTATTCCGAATCAAAAGAAAACCCGATGGGTCCATTGACAGGTACAAGGCCCGCATTGTGGCAAAAGGCTTCCATCAACGGCCCGGTCTCGATTATATTGAGACATTTAGCCCAGTTGTAAAGCCTACCACCATTCGTGTTGTGCTCTGCTTGGCCCTTCAGCATGGATGGTCAATTCGGCAACTTGATGTCAACAATGCATTTCTTCAGGGCTCTCTTTCAGAGGAGGTTTACATGGCTTAGCCCCGGGGGTTTGTTGATGATCAGCTGCCTAGTCATGTTTGTCGTCTCCGAAAAGCCATCTATGGCCTTAAACAGGCCCCACGAGCTTGGTACACTGAGTTGCCCACATTTCTAGTCTCTCAAGGGTTTGCCAACTCCAAAGCTGATACTTCTCTGTTCATCAACAATCATGATGGTCTCATTGCCTATTTCTTGGTCTATGTTGATGACCTACTCATCACTGGTAACAATGGCAGTTTCATAGCTTCCTTTATTGCTGCCTTGTCCTCTCGCTTCTCTGTAAAGGACATGGGTGCACTCCACTACTTCTTTGGACTTGAAGTCCTACCCACCTTTACTAGTCTTCTTTTGTCAACAACACAAGTATATACATGATTTACTTGACCGCACCAATATGACAGGTGCCAAGGAGGCAACCACACCACTCACCACCACTACCTGCCTCACTCTCAATGACGGTTCTGCATCCATGGATGTTAGTGAGTTTCGGAGTGTTATAGGATCGATTCAGTACCTCTCGCTCACACGGCCCAACATCGCTTTTGCAGTCAATAAGCTTTCTCAGTTCATGCATAAACCAACTCAGCTGCACTGGCAAGCCGTCAAGTGACTCTTACGGTACCTCAAGGTACAATTCATCATGGCCTCTCACTCAAACGCCATACTTCCTCCTTGTTATATGCCTTCTAATTCAGATTGGGCTGGCAATCTTGATGACCGCACGTCCACCACGGACCCTCTATTTAGGCGGCAATGCTGTTTCTTAGGCCTCCTGGAAGCAACGCTCAGTTGTTCGCTCTTCTACTGAGGCAGAATATAGGGCAGTTGCTGCCACCGCTGCAGAGGTAACTTGGGTTCAGCATCTCTTGGGTGAGTTGGGTGCACTCCCCTCCACTCCACCAACAATTTCTTGTGATAATGTGGGTGCCACTTATCTCTGCGCCAATCCCGTCTTCCATTCTCGCGTGAAACACATCGCTATTGATTTTCACTTTGTGCGAGATCACGTCAACAAGGGTCAGCTTCGAGTCTCTCATGTTTCAAGCACTGATCAGCTGGCGGATGCTCTCACCAAACCGCTTTCTCAGCATCGGTTCATTCTTCTCCGTAACAAGATTGGTGTCTCCAATGGAAGCACCATCTTGCTGGGGCGTATAGGAGTAACTGATTTGCCAGCCTGTACCAACTCTCAGAGCCCATAATCATCATGTAACTGGCGCCTCCAACAGCTTGATATCCTTGCTGTATCTCCAAAGTCAACACGGTTGTAACTTACCTTATTCTTAGAATATCTATTACCTTATTCTTAGGATATCAGTTACCTAATTCTCAGGATATTTGTTTCATTTATGTTTATACTCTCTCATTGTATCCTCTATATAAACATACAGTCATATAATACAAAGGAAGTCTTTTTATCAATTCAATCTTGATCCTCTCAATATCTTTAGGAATATCACCAACTTGCGCAAACTGTGGCTAAACTTTCTTGGCTTAGTTATTTGCTAAAAGATCTTCATATATTGTTATCTACTATTCTCATTGGGTGCGACAATATCAGCTCCATAACTATGCAATCTCTTAACCTAAGAAATCAAATATGTTTGATGGTAACATATTTGTGGACGTAACATCGCGAAACAGCGGAGGAGGCCGAGGAGTGCTTGGCGAGGAGGTAGATGTGAGGGATTTCAAGTGTTTTAATCCGATTCGAGTGAGAGGTTTTGCAACCCGCGACCAACCGGCTCGGGCTGGGATTCTCAGGCTCGGCCTCGGGTCATGGGTTCGAGCTTGGCCTAGTAGCTTTAAAGGTCTGGTTGGCACATAACCCGACCCAACCCGCCCAAGTTGCAGCCCTACATCTAACCCAGTGTTTCATGCAAGGAAAAAGCACTTGGAAGTTGATTACCACTTTGTTCACGAAAAAGTTGTTCGAAATGAACTCGATGTTCGCTATATCAGCCTTGAAGATCAAGTTGCTGATATTTTCATAAAAGGTCTCTCTGACAGCTCATTTTCATAAATTGAAGGACAAGCTTATGGTTCGTCAATGGCCCATTAGCTTGTGGTGGTGTATTAGAGGAAATCTGCCGATGAAGCACCAAATCACTTCTTATGAAGCACTGGATTGCTCAACGCCAACTTGCGTGGATGTCTTGTATATATTTTCAAAAGTCTTGCTCCCGATCTCTTGTACAATCTCCCGATCTAAGACCCACGTTTTGGGCTTAGACTTCTTCTTCTTCTACACAACTCTGTTTCCTACTCATCTCATGATTGTTTTTAATAGCTTCCATTATTAACATCTATATTTTCTTACATTCTAATAATATTACTTTATAATGTAACCTTCAAAAGCTTCTCCGTTGCTTTATAATGTCACAGAATTCATCAGCATTAGATACAGAGAAATTCAAATCCTGTTTTTGAATTTACAAACACATTCAGAAAAGAAAAGAGGGAGGAGAGCTTTCATTGGGTTTGAAAGGATGAATGGTACGACACCAAAGCCCGACTACACAGCCATGTCCTCTAGATGGGTATTTGAAATGAATGAGTTTTAACCCTGAAAATAGTCATATACGGGTATAGCGTCAAAATGAAAATGCAAGCTTTTGAAGGATGGCAGGTCCCCTAGAGATAAAGGCTCTGTTTGGGAATGCTTCTGTAGAAGGACTGTGGAAAAGCACCTCTACAGAAGCTTTGGAAGCAGCTGTTGAAAAGCGCTCTTTTCTAGAATAACGTTTGGCAAATCATGTTTGAGAAGTGTTGTTTTGTGTGTAGAAACTGGTATTATTGTTTGAAGCGGGGATCGTGCGCCCATTGATTACACGCCATATATGTCTGGGTTTAAGGATTTGGTTTTAAAATAACCTTCTAAAAAGTAACATGGGTATATGCGGCTAAGGGCGGCAATTCGGACCGAGGCCCTGCCCGAGGCCAGCCCGTTTATCTCTAGCTTAGACCGGCCCGGCCCAATGTTAACCCCGGCTCAGTGTGGCCCGTGAATTAGTTGGGTAGGGCCTGAGTACCAAAAGCAAGCCTGAGCCCGGCCAAAAATATGTTTTATGTGAGCTTGGGCCGGGCCATAGGTTGTGCCTTAAAGCCCGACCTTGAGCCCAGTCCATAGCCTGACCCGGGACCAAGCTGTAGTTTGAGTGGACGTGGAGGTTGGGAATTTAAAATTTTAAGTGTTGTTGGTCGGCCTACCACTAGTAGATGAGTTAACCTTCTCTCACAGCATCATGTGAGCGAAGCAGCACACAATACGAGCCATGTGGCACACTCTCAGAGAGTGCTGACCGTATGGATGTTTGGCCAATCACTAGCTGGACCTACTAACAAAAAATAAACCCGATCTGTGATTTATAACCGTTGGATTGAAGTTATTTTCATGGTTTGATTTTAACCGTAGGAATTTGAGCATTATTGAGCGTTATTTTATTTGGGAGTAAAGATCCAAAGGTTGTAAATCACTAATCAGGCCGATTTTTTGTTTACAGGTCCATGAGGGACTGGCCAAACATCCATATGGTCAGCGCTCTCTAAGAGTATGCCACATGGCTCGTATTGTGTCCTGTGATCGGCTTCGCTCACATCATGCAATGAGCGAAGGTTTACTCCTAGTAGATTCCTGATCTTGGATTCTCTAACCCACCGGGGCGTTCAATTGATGTGCCATCTACACCATGTTGACCATCCCATTGGTGAGCGTTATTTGGGTGCAAAGATCCAAAGGTTGTAAATTACTAATCAATCCGCACCTAACCCACAACTCAGCCAATAATAAGCCCGCGGCCCAGCCCATGATTAAGCCTGTCAGCTCGACTTTGAACTGGGCCATGGGCTGGGACTGGGTTTTAGTTTTGGGGTGAAGCCAGGCCCGCAGCCCCGGCCCGAGTTGCCTACGGGCTTGGCAGCCGGACCCGACTTAGGCCCGGCCTGGTGGGCCAAATTGTCACCCTTAAATGTGGCGCATGATCATTGGTGCATGATCGCCGCTTTAAAAATCCGGCCGCTTCAAAAAAATTCTCACCCCTAGAAGTGTCCACACTCAAAACTTTCAAACTGACCATTGCTACTTCATTCCCGTTTCATATGTCGCAGAAACGAGACCACACAGAGTGGAAAAATAAGAAAGCAGAAAACAATCATATCACACACACATGAAACACAAGATTGAACCACTGAGGGCTACTTCCACGGGCATTAATGAGCTTTTTTACCCTGTACAATTTGACAAGTCACAAAATAAACCTAAAATCATGGGTTATATATGGTTCTAAAACCCTAGTCCCAAATCAACGAGGATACCCGCCCATGATATCAGAGGAAGGAGGTCCCAGTAGGTCACAGGTTCGAGTCCCCTGCAAAGTGTTGTTTGGCTGTGTGGCCAACACTCTGCCTCCCTTAGACCTGTGGACCCTTTGATATACATTGTTACGCTTCCCTCTAAAAGCTTAAGCTGTCATTATCAGCTCAACTTAAAACACGAGGTCAACTAGGATTATTTAGCTCAAACTATTCAACTGGGTCGAAGCTAAAACTAGGATTAGAGTTGGTATCCTACCTCATATTAAGCGTATGTGTTTCGAAACCCTAGTCCCAAATCAACAAGGATACCTGCACGAAATAGAAAACTATGAAATTTTTCAAAAAGAACTTGTCAGCACTGTCCCTGCACCCCTAGCGAGCTCAGCACTGAACTCGTCTTGTGTCTTGATTCGGCGGGCTCGGTCCACCATCTTAACTCTACGCAGGCCCATATAGAATTCGAGAAACCAATTCCATGTACAACAATGGGTACCAGTCCCTTTTCCAAAATCTCGTTTTGAGTCCAGACAAATTCTAAATCTACCTATTATAATTATTTTTATTCGTTTTGTTCTTCTTCTTACTCATTCACCTCCCTTCTTCTTTCCTTCTTTCAGATGATAAAATCCGGTGCATGGCCACAGGAACCTCTCACGCTCCGACTGGGATCCGCAGGGGTGCTTCTCGCTTTCATGCAACTCAAAGGGGGAAGGTGAGTGGAGCAAGTTGAAGAACAAAAAAAACTAAAATAATATAAAATCAAAAAAACTTTTCCTGACGGAGGATCCCGTTAAGTTTGCAAAAGTGACTTATGATAACTTGGTTTGGAAGGAGAGTTTCAGTTTCTTAAATAGAGAGGGGAAAAGATTGGTGACCAAGAATTACACGTGGCAATTCAAGGTAGGAGATTAGGAAACTTGTGAGCCACGTGGAATGGAGATCAATCTTCTTCTTTTGATCAACGACGCTTCCTTTCACTCTAACTTGGCCTTTAAGTTAATCGGAATCTTGACTTTATTTCGTTCATTGTCTTCAAATCTTAGAATCTTAACTTGGCTCTCTTTTTTTTTACTTTAACTTAGCCGCTATCTTAGGAAAAAAGTTTGTTACTTTCCATCTTTCCAATATGTTCTAGTGCTTGCTTGTGTATAAGTAGGGGTGTCAATTTATACCCGTTTAATTGAAATCAAAGTGAAACCGGAACTAATAATATTAGTTCCGGATCCACATTTTTGGGAGCCGACTAAAAAAGAACCATAATTGAATTTGTACCCATTTAACTGAAATTGAATTGAAACCGGAACTGAAGATATTAGTTCCAGTTCCACATTTTTGGGAGCCAACTAAAAGGAACCATAATTGAACTAATAATAACGGTTCCGGTTCTGGGTAGTTTGATATTGGAGATGAACTGAAGAAATTAGAATCGATATATAAATATAATGTTATATATAGTTTGACTATATGGATTCAAACCATTTATGATTTATATGTGAATGTGTCGAATCACTTATCTCTTGGCATATTAATAAACCATCGCTCGAAGGATTGTAAAAGATGATCCATTAAAAATATTCTTGTTATTACTTTGACTCATATTCATCAAAAGTGGATCCCGTTCTAATAACTCTGAATAAATCAAATGCACGCATAAAGATAGGAAAGCTTTTTATTCCACAACAAAGAGAACATTTTTTCACTCTTCCATATGCTAGGAGATTTCACTTGGAAAAGAAAATGTTCTTCGATCCATAACCATTGGTTCCAATGTGCGACATCTTGTAATATACTTACCAATAAGGCAAGTGTTGATAATATCTCATTGAAATAACAGAACGGTGCAGATCTTGGTGTTGATGTGGAGCGACATTTTGATATTCTTTATGTTGAGAATTTCACTAGATAAATGACTTGTGAACGTAGAGAAAAACAAAGCCGTCATAAATAAATGTTTGAAAATTACTATCATTATAGATATATTCTATTAAATTAATGCGATCTCTCACATGTATGATTTTATTAAACTAAGGATTTGGATTGTTCAAATGAAAAACACGAGTTAGAGCAGTTTAGATTTTATAGTTTTGGGGCATGAATTTTAGAAAGATGGGGTTTTCACAATTTTAAAAATTTTCTATAATAAAATCCATAAAATAAGTATCATTCCTCCATGAGTTTTATCTATTTTATGAGGTTTTTTCTTCTCAGTTTTTACTTATTCGTCAAAAAAACACAAAAAAGCTCGAGTTTACCAATATGATTTTTATTTTTAATCTCATCCTCCTTTCATGTTTGCTTTTAGCCCAAACCCTTGTTCTAAGGTTGAAAATAAAGACATTTTTATCTTTTAATAAAAAACTTGGTAGTCAACTCAGGTCAATATTGGTCAAATGACCATGGACTAGGTCATAGGAGGGTATGTCAGCTTTTTCAAAGTGTGTGTCGGTCTGGGGGGGATGTCAAAAATTAACAAAATATTAATTGACAGTTTTTAATCAAGATGTGACCCGTTATAACGGCCGTTATCACGCGCACTCGGGGAACGTTATAGGCTGTGGTGTCTTGAGTCTTGGCTAAACAAAAGCAGTCACAAATTCTCCTTTCAGAGAGAGAGAGAGAGAGAGAGTGAAGACGAAGATAAAACAATGGGAGCAGCAGAGGAAGCGGCGTCAGTTGGTGTTGGCTTTACTCCGGAAGATGAGGGAATTGAAGTAGAAGCTGAGGAAGGAGAGATCTTGGAGCCTTTGGCCACTTCGATCGTCCCTCAACAACCTCTGCACCCGTTGGAACACTCATGGACCTTCTGGTTCGACAACCCCTTCGCCAAATCCAAGCAGGCCGCCTGGGGCAGTTCCATTCGTCCCATCCACACTTTCGCCACCGTCGAGGAATTCTGGAGGTATCCACCCTTCTTTTTCTCTCTTTCGAAAGATTTTCATTCAAGAACAAATTAATCGATCAAGCGATCGTACCCTAATTGTAGAATCTGGAATGAATCACAGAAATTCTTGTTCTTGTAAAGTTTCTCTTTTAGTATAGATTTGACTAAGTGTTTCGATTCGGAGACATTTTTTCAATGTTTAGGGTACAAAACCATTAGATAAAGCAAGATCGATGCTTGTTATGTTTTGTTCTATTAATGTAGAGAAATTAGAAAGAATAGGTTTCACTGCAATTGTTGTTGTAATTCCCATATTGAGACTCTAGACAAATATAGAGAAGAAGGGGATCATAACAGTACACTTTTATGTGGGCCTTGATCCCGTATCACAAGTGGTTGACGTACTGCACTGCAACCATGAGTTCGCAGGTCAATTTTAATTGCAACAAATCAAAAGGAGAGAGACAAATTGCTACGAATAGAAATAAAAGATAGGTTTTACCACCAAGGTTGATGCAATTCATTATACAATTTGATTCCATATTGTGATCCTAAGTTGAAGTCACTCCAATTTCAACATAATTGGCATCAGTGAGAAACAATTATGGAATGCCCAGCAGGGAAATTTGTGATTGTTGGTTGAATGGTCTCATTTCTTAAGCATTCTTCACCTTACAAGCTACACATCCACATGGTACTTTTTAGATGTAACTGCTGTGATTTTGCCTTATCAACCTATTCCTTGACGTATTTTAAGCATCGTAATTTCTTCAATCATCTGTCTGGGCGGTGTGAATGTGCAAGGTGTCAGAAATAATGATATCTTCTTTTTTGTCAATGTTTGTCTTACGGTTTTAGGTCTCTCATTGTAGTGATATTTCATGGGTTTAGTGACAACTTATGTTGCACTGATGCATATGCAGGTGTCAGAGTATGACACATTACGGAGTGTCTGATTCAGTGAACCCTGAAAAATAGGATCTTGATCACGGCAATATTGTTTAAAAACTTTTTAAAAATAAATTATTTTTATATAATAATAAGGATAATAATGGGATATTTATGATATTATCGTAAGCCTATAGACGAGAGAAATACATATATGCAATGTAATATGTAATAGAGAATTTCAATTGGAAAAAGGTAGAACTCATAATCTATGTCAAATGTTGATTAATATCTTGAAAGTAGGGAAAGTAAAATAATAGAAAAGATATCTGGAAGTGTCGCACCAGAAACCTTGGATTGTCGGAATCCGACGTGGGTACTTTACCCATTTGAAAGAATCCATGCTTGTCAACAGACTAGAGAAGCACGTTTGGCATTAGCTATTTCTCAAGTTTCGGAAGTAGGTCTTTACTAGTGACAACTACAATGAAAATCTTGGACACTAGTGGTAATTAGTGGGGAAACATGGTTAGTGCAAGAGTAGACATGTTCACTGAAGATGATAAATTGGTGATTTTATTCATAAAAAATAAAATAAAATAAAATGGTGATTTTCATTTATGGTGGACATAGTAGGCTTATGGAGATAATGAAGGTCGCTGAAGGTAAAACTCATAATCCAGGGAAAATGTTGACTAATATCATGCAGGAAAAAAAACAGAAATCCAGAAATGTAACACGAAGATCTGTAGTGTCGGAATCCAACACGGGTACTTCACCCGTTTAGGCTTTAGAAGAATTCATGCAATATAAGCGAGAACCCATAAGTCAGCATACTAGAGAATGGAGTAGGTTTGGCATTAGATATTCCTCAAGTTTCAGAACTACGTCTTTCTTTGTGGCATCTATAATTAAGAACTTGGAAGATAGTGCTAACTAGTATCGAAACTCGGGTCGTGCAGGAGTCAATATGTTCGCTTAAGATGATGAAAGTGTGATTTTCATCTATACTGGACATGTTAGGCTCATGGAGATACTGAAGCTTGATGTCACGGGGTCACTAGTTGAGCCCAATCCAAGCCCGCCAACGAAGCCCGTTTTAAGCCCATAACCAAGCTCGGTTATGGCTCAAGGAGTCTAGAGTGCTCTGGAAGTTTCTAGAGAACTCTAGAGTATGGTGGAGAACCTTGGAAGATAGAAGAGTCTAGAATACTCATGAGAGTTCTAGGGAATCTCTACACATGTATCATATGTAGATATTCTAGATAGTTCCTAGGAGAAACATCTAGAGATTCTTTGGTAGAATAGTATGGAGAATTCTAGAATAAGACTTGAAGCCTATATAAAGGAGCAAGCCCCCTCATTTGTAATCATCCTGAAAATCCTAGAATCCAGAGTTGAGCAATACAAGTTTCCTCATTCTCTAAGCTTTCTTGTTCTTGTGTGCTTCTTGAGTGAGAGTAGTGCTTAGGCAAGGCCAAGTCCTAAGTCACTTTGGGGAAAGGCTGACTTGAGATAGCAAGGAGCAACTAACTCAAGTGCCGCACGGTCTTTAGTAAGGGTCAAAGACTAAGTCCGTGACAAGTGGTATTAGAGCTAACTTCAAGCAAACATCATGTCGATGGTCACTAAAGAGGCATGGGGAAGTGATGAGCAAAACCCCACCATCCCCATCCCTAGGGGAAGGAAAAGGGATAAGTCTCAAGATATCTTTGTTGCTTGGGAAGCTAGGCTTGCTAAGGTGGAGCTTGCCATGGCGGATGCACGTGACAGGTTCGACGAGTTAAGCATGGGCATGGAGGACCTCAAGGCGGGATTTGAGAAACTCAAGGGAGATATGCTGGCCACCATCAATGAACTAGTGCATGATCAACAACAAGAGAGGGATGCCTTCCAAGCCCAAGTAATTGGGATGGTGGAGACTCTAAAGGATCAGGTTGAAGAGATGCGAGGTGACTGGATCCTGTGAAAGAAGGTCATGGCCAATGAGGGCGTGGTCGCACGGGGGATGCTCAGGATCAAGACACCAGAGCCCAAGACCTATGGTGGGTCAAGGGATGCCAAGGAGTTGGATAACTTCTTTTGGGGCATGGAACAGTACTTCGATGCCATCTCTCTACACGACGAGAAGACTAAGATCCGCACAGTTACCATATACCTCACAGACACGGCTACTCTGTGGTGGCGAAGGCATCATGCGGACATGAAACAAGGTACGTGCACGATCGACACTTGGGATGACTTTAGAAGGGAGATCAAGAGGCAATTCTACCCAGAGGATACTGAACATCAGGCAAGGAGGAAACTCAAACAGCTTAAGCACACGGGGTCAATTTGAGACTATGTGAAGGAGTTCTCGACCCTAATGTTGGAGATTCCAGATATGTCGGAGAAGGAAGTACTCTTCAACTTCATCGATGGTCTCCAACTATGGGCGGAAAAGGAATTAAGACGACGTGGGGTACAAGACCTCGCTAGTGCCATGGCCGCTGCCGAACAGTTACTGGAATTCAAGAGGGATGATTCCTCCAAGCCAAAGTCGCCCAAGGGTAATCATGCCAAAGGTGGGGGAGATGAGACATCAAGTGACAAAGAATGATCAAATCATAAAGAGAGATCGAGTCACAAGGAGGGGTCATCCAAGCCAAAGCATGGCAAGTTCAGAAAGGAAGGTAAGAACCACTCCAAACCAAGGACTAATTGTTTCCTTTGTGATGGGGATCATTGGGCAAGGGAATGCCCACAGAGGAAGGCACTGAATGCCTTAGCTGCCAAGTTGGGTAGCGAAAGTGAAGACACCGACGGGGAGCCAAAGATGGGATCCTTACAACTATTCAATGCTGTGAAGAAGCAACCTGAGTCTTCCAAGATTATGAGCAAGAGACTCATGTACGTGGAAGCTCATATTAACGGGAAGCCTACACGGGTCATGGTGGACACCGGGGCGACACATAACTTTGTCTCAGGAGAAGAGGCAAAGCGATTGGGATTGAAAGCATCAAAAGAAGAAGGATGGATAAAGACGATAAATTCACAGGCCAAACTTATCCAAGGCACGGCTCGTGGGGTGGAGCTACGCATAGGGGAATGGAAGGGGCTCGTAGATTTATCAGTCATTCCCAAGGTAGTTAAAGGCGCGAGGCGCACTTAAGGCGCTAGGACCTCTAGTGCCTAAGGCGCAAGGCGAGGCACGCGCCTGATTGAAGCGAGGCGCAATATTAAAAGTTATAAGAAATATAAAAAAATAAAGAAAACTAAAATCATAAAATAACAAAATAAGTAATTATTAGGCCATAAAACATAAAAGATAGCAAATATCGAAAATCTCAAGTAACGCAAAAGCAGTTCTAGTTAACATTGCCATTATTTAATACAAAACAAGTAATCAAAAAATCATAAAACATAAAAGATAGCAAATGTTCAAAATTTCAAATAGCCCACAATTAGTTCTAGTTAACATCACCATCATTTAAAATATAATCATTAGCTTCATTCCATCATCATCAAATGTGTTAGTATCCTCAATATATTATTTTTCTGTCTCCTCCGAATTGGTCTCTTTCTCTTCCGGCTCCCTTATTAAAACCCTTGCTCTTACTCTTGACCTTGATCGTGATCTAGTATTGGATGTTAATTCACCAACTCTAGCAGCTCTTACAACAACACTCCATGTCAAGCTATTATCCTCAAACACCAATTCATTTTCTGCTACTCCACCTTCTGTTTCCATCTTCTAAAGTAGTCATTCATTGCTTTCATCAATGTCTTTCAATGAGATAGGTTCAATTGTATCTCTCCTATCATACCGATGTTTAATATAATAGGCTAAAGAACAAAAATTTACAAAAAAATATGTATTTTAGTGAGGCGTGTGCCTGATGCGCCTGGAGCCTGGTTTGAGGCGCGCGCCTTGAGCATAAGGCGCGCGCCTTACTAAACGCGCCTCGCCTTGACCCTTTTAAGGCACTTTAGGTGTGCCTGGAGCTTGAGGCGCACACCTGGAGCCTGAAGCGCGCGCCTTGACTGTAGAGGTCATTCCTATGGATGACTACCAAGTGGTACTAAGGATGGAGTTCCTGAGGAGGGTCAAGGCAATACCTATGCCATTTGTGAACTCGGTGTGTATCATCGAGGAATGAGCTCTTTGCATGGTTTCTACGGTCCAAGGAACCAAAACCGGAACAAAGATGCTCTCGGCCTTGCAACTGTTGATGGGATCCAAGAAGGGCATGGTCGAAGATCTTGATGACAGGGTAGATGGAGAACTACCCAGGAATAAAGGCAAAGTCCTTGAAAAATCCAAGGACATGATGTCGCCTAAGCAGACAAAGGCGCTACCAGCTAGGAAAGAGGTGGGTCATCCAGTTGAGATGAAGCTTGGTGTCAAGTCGCTTGCATCGACACCACCTGGGAAGGCTATCATGAGCCAGCAAAAAAGGAAAAAATGGACAGACACGAGGAGATGACCGGTAGAGTGCAAGAAAGTGGACTACATACTCGCTGATCGTCGGGTGAATAGGCGCGGAATCCAACTATATATTAAGTATCTGGTGAAATGGAAGGGATTGCCCAAAGATGAGACTACTTAGGAGCACGCAGATATTCTATGACAGTTTAAAGACAAAATCACCAAATACCATGGAGATAATGCGCCGATGACGTCGCGCTATCAGGTGGGGGAGTGTGTCACGGGGTCACTTGTTGAGCCCGATCCAAGCCCGCCAACGAAGCCCATCTAAGCCCATAACCAAGCCTGGTTATGGCTCAAGGAGTCTAGAGTGTTCTGAAAGTTTCTAGAGGACTCTAGAGTATGGTGGAGAACCCTGGAAGATAGAAGAGTCTAGAATACTCATGAGAGTTCTAGGGAATCTCTACACATGTATCATATGTAGATATTCTAGATAGTTCTTAGGAGAAATATCTAGAGATTCTTTGGTAGAATAGTATGGAGAGTTCTAGAATAAGACTTGAAGTCTATATAAAGGGGCAAGCCCCCTCATTTGTAATCATCCTGGAAATCCTAGAATCCAGAGTTGAGCAATACAAGCTTCCTCATTCTCTAAGCTTTCTTGTTCTTGTGTGCTTTGTGTGCTTCTTGAATGAGAGTAGTACTTAGGCAAGGCCAAGTCCTAAGTCACTTTGAGGAAAGGCTGACTTGAGATAGCAAATGAGCGACTAACTCAAGTGCCGCACGGTCTTTAGTAAGGGTCAAAGACTAAGTCCGTGACATTGGGGTGTTGATCCTGACACATCAAATTAGACTCCTCTTGAGATGGATGACTCGATTGGTTCTTGTTGTTTGGGCAAAAATAGCCCTGGAAACTTTTAAAAAAATATATCCTATTTGCTACTCCATGACTTGGGTCCAGATTGTCACAGTCAACTTGATCTCAGTCTTGGAGGATCTGGGATCTGGACCAAAAAATTGAGGCTTTGAACCATGACCCCTATGTATTGTACTGTTACCTTACAGGAATGAGACATCTTGGCCAGACAGGACAATACTTTGACATGTTCCACGTTAAAACGAAAATTTTACCTGTTTCATGTCCTTGACCTTCTATTTAGCCAGACTCAACCATCAGGTTGCCCAAATCAATTGTTATACATCCTGAATAATTAGCAGTGGTGTGGGCTTTCATGCTGTTTGTGAAATAGTAAATTCTTGTTGTATACACAATGAAATCTATTTTCATTTTCTTTGCTTCGTCATTCTGTATGTATGGAGTATGCTAGGTCTACCTAACCCAATTCCTTATAAAGATTAAAGAGTATTGCTACTTCTAGGGTTCCGTGTATGTCAGATTTAAGATGATGAGGTTTAAACATGATTGTGTGACTGCTTGGTTGTTTCCTGAATGTTCAAGTTTCTTGGCAGATATATTTGTGCATATGGTAGATTCTTAAGACAGCAAGCCCTTGTACTTGTCTTTGCTGTTTGTGTATGCAAAATGTAGTTTTAAATGTATATCTTCTTTTGTTTGTGTGTTCTTCTGCATTCATTTCAGCCTATACAATAATATAAATCATCCAAGCAAGTTAGCCATTGGAGCGGATTTCAATTGTTTCAAGTACCAAATTGAGCCAAAATGGGAGGACCCTGTTTGTGCTACTGGGGGGAAATGGTCTATAAGCTTTCCTAGAGGGAAGGCTGATACATGCTGGTTGTATACGGTATGCTTCAGATCCTGCTTGAATAATTCACCAACATTGGATATACTGGATATAATATAACATCAAACGTAGCCCCTAATTTTATGTATCCATTTCTACTAGCTCTTGGCGATGATTGGTGAACAGTTTGAACATGGTGATGAGATATGTGGGGCAGTTGTTAATGTCCGGGGTAAGCAAGAAAAAATTGCTCTATGGACCAAAAATGCTTCAAATGAAACTGCTCAGGTAATTATCCTCATCCATACTTTTATTCAATTAATGCATGTTTATTAGTTTTCCTTTCACACCTTTGACATTTATTGTGGTTCTGTATCATGGCACTACTGCCTGAGATCAGAAGCACTAGAAGTCTCAGGTGTACTGTCTTTTTGAATCATCTGTACACTATACTACAGTCTAGCTTCTGATATATTTTTTATCAATTGAAGGCTAATCCTTGTTACTTTTTTTGTTTGCAGATGAGCATTGGGAGACAGTGGAAGGAGTTTCTTGATTACAATGACAGCATAGGGTTCATATTTCATGTAAGGGTTTTCTTATTTGTCTGTGTTTGTGTGTCTTGCTTGATTCATTACAAGTTTACGGGTGCATGATGTTTTTATCCACAATTTCAGGAGGATGCGAAGAAGCTTGACAAATTAGCCAAGAATCGATATACCATATGAGATGCGTCCTTCTACTTCGAGAAACACCGATTTAAGCGGAAGGTAGTAACCACAAAAGGAGGAGGGAAAGAAGGAGCTAGTCTAGACTACAAATTTTGTTGGTGCATGAAGAGGCCAGAAAGGATGCTGGAGGACTGGCTTACTGATGGCTGCTTTCTTGTCATTTCTTGCTTGTGGCAGGTTTGATACCTGCCTCTCGACCAGCAAACTCATAGACTGTTTTTCTTGCCCTTTAGTTGGGTCTCAGTTGGTACTAATTTCATCTACATTGATAAATTTCATTTCTAGTGTAGAAGATGAACAATAACCCCGGCTTTGTTGTATGATATAGAGACGAATTACTCCACGAAAAAAGGATATGTGAATGTTTTGGTATGATTGACATCCAAGTTGATCCTTAGCTTTCCCTACTACAAAATGAAGTGAAGGTGAAAGGAAAGGTGTTTTGGCTGCAGGGATAGCTTCTCCATGTTGAGGATATGAGTTTACTGTGCAGCTCACATGGGAATCCAAGATGAGGGATAAACAGTCATCAAAATGATGGTTTTTGTGCCTACATGTGATCAGGTGTGTTTCTGGGAAAGAAAATGTTTCTCACTTCTGGATGAGGAGATGCTTGTCCATTGAAATGTCAATCTAATCCTTGCATCCAAACATGCCCAAAAATAAAATTTGCTCTCATTTTTTCTTTGTTTTTTCTTGGGCAAGCTTCCCTCGTCACATTGCTTCACCACTCTAGTTTCTAAGTACACAAATAATTCGTGTATTTCATGTATAGTTTTCACCCAAGAACAGCTTCATCGTGCTATTGCAAACTCTTCATGGAGACCCATAAAAAAAAAAACTCTTCATGGAGATTTCTTTTCCCCGATGTTGTGCTCAATAATCTCACAAACCTTGAATCGGATCACTACCTTATGCTGCTCGACTCTCTTCCTGAGTTGAACAAACTGCCAAAACCCTTCCATTTTCTTTCCATGTGGACAAAAGAGCCTGAATGTCAGAAGATTGTGGAATTTGTCTGGAAGGAAATACAATCAGGTTCAAAACAATCTCAGGTGCGGAAGAAACTTCTCAGAACTAAATTGAGAATCAAACGTTGGAATGTTGAAAAAGGGGCCAATATTCATGATAAGGTCAGTTTTCTTAAATCCAAGCTTCTCCACCTAGATGGCTTCTTAGACATACTATTAAAACCGACGATATAACGTTCATAACGGCCAATAAACAGTGTTATGATAGCCTTATAATGGCCATTATTTGCTTATGCTAGGTATGCATTTTTTTCTTGGTTAATATCTGTTGACAATCCTATTTGTGGAACATGAATGCCTTTATAATGTTTCCATGTTTTCCCTCTTAAAAACTGTTGTACGGTGCACTTGAGGTGCATTGTGCGTTAAGAGGGTCAAGGGAATCAGCACCTCACATCTGGGTGCACACATTTCCTCGAAGCGCCATAACATATTAAAACTGCAGGTTCGATTCTCGGGGAACCTCAAGTGCACGTTGAGCTTCAGGTGCACGAGAATTTTTTTGATCTTGCAACGTTTTGATCCTGTCACTTATAGTTAAGAGCCACCTGTCCTGGGAAGGTGGCCCATTAACTGTAGTTGCTTTTTATTCATTGTTAAGGGTAACTCCAGTTAAAGGACAGGTGCACCCTATTATTCCCTTCCCTCCACAATCCCCCATATAACTGCTAATGGTGTCAAAGTCCACATTCTCCTCTTTAAGTTTGCTGAACCCTTACGCTCGCTATGTAAAAAAATATTTCCTTTATCGACTTAGGAGCAACCCAAAACAGCCCAAACTCCCTGAGTAAGCCTGTCTAAATGAGCCATGCAACTCTGCAATGTAATAACAAATGATCTATTGATTCTCACTTTGCAAACAAAGTGGACAATGATCCAATACCCTTACACCTCTCCTCCACAGGAAATCCATAGTTTGTAATCTACCCCGAACTGCACACCATGCTAGGAAGCGTACTTTGGACAGAGTTTTACAACCCCATACTGTTGTAATTGGAAACTCATTTGTCTCCTCCCGTCTAAAGTGCACCATAAAATGACTTAACGAAAAATATATCTTTGCTGTCAAAAGTCCACCGTCTAGTCATTCCTCGAGCTAAGCAAAGTAGTCTCTCCCACTTTATTCATAAGAGCATTCACCCAAGGCAACCCCCAATCTTAGAGCTGATGGCATTAATTATCCTTGAGGTGTGTTTGGTTAGTGGATCTCTTGTATCGCTCAAAACCTAGTCTTCCTTATCCTTGATTTCTTTTGAGGGGTTATGCCATCCCACACTTAACTTCAAAAAAGAGTTGCGCGGTCGCACAATATACTATTGGATTCAAGAGATCCACGGTCCACATGGAAACGACTATAGGGTAAATAGTCAATTTGGGTCTGAACACACGGCTCGAACGCACGTTCTTTTTTGTGGTTAAGTGTGGGAAATCATTTTCCTTCTTTAGATAATGAGGTACTAGAATCTTTTCACTGTTTACTTGACTAGGATTTGTGAAAGTAACAAAAACAAACAAAACTGAGCATCCTAAGGAAGCCATGTTTGGGAATTTTGCCAAAAATTCCAAGGATTACAACGAATGATTTTCTTTTTTCTTCTTTTTCGTGGGAAAGCAGGGGTTAGGCGGACCCCTGCCAGAATTATATCTTGAAGAGAGCATGAGGCCAAAGAACAAAAAGAGGCAATGATTTTCTTTTACTATGAAAGGTGCTCCTAACATTATCTGAAAGACATGTGAAGCTCGTGTTTGATGCTCTCCCAATTCTTATGATGAATTTTCAAATTTTGTAGGATGAACTTGAAGATCAGGACCACCTAATCATTTAGTATCATCTCATTGTGACTTTTAAAGTCCAAATTCATGAACCATATCATCCAATGCCAGCATCTTTTCTATGTACTTGAAGCTTTCAATCCATGATTTTGATTGAATTGAAGAATTTCAGGACAATAATTCATCCATAACTTAAAGCATTGAACTCTTCTGTGGTGCATGTATATGACCTCCTTGATACGTGAGAAACTCTTCTTTCCTCTTTGGGAACTTAGGTTGTGTTTAGTAGTGTGTCTTCAACGGAAGATGTGTGTCTTGAAGGTCCACGTCTTTAATGTGCGTACCTTTAAAGGTCAAGACTGACATTTGGTTCTACATGATCATGTGAGATCCACATAAGAATAAATGTTGATACATCATGTGGGCCCAACATAAGAACAAAGATTGATTGTTCGTGTGGGCCGCACATGATAACTAGAGTTGATAAATCATGGGGGGCCCACATGTTAATGGCATGTAGGCTCCACATAAGAACAGATGTTGATGGATCATATGTGAGTCTCAAATAATAGAGGGGCGTTGATAGATCAACATGTGCTATATGTCAAATGGGCCCACACATTAGGTGGGCTAAGCTTATTGGGGGTAAAAGGTGAACCTTCGAAGTACATGTATCTTTGAAGACTCAGGGGGGAGGCGAACCTTTGAAGGTTCACTTTCACACGTCTCCAAGGTCCAATATGTCTTTGAAAGTGCGCGCCTTGATATGACCCAAACACTTGTGATCAATTAAGACGCACACCTTCAGTTAAGACGCACATCGAAGGTGTGCTACCACATGTGGCGCAGAATTTGCATACATTTAAATGGAGAGTCAGATTCATTATCCCAAGTGACAGTTGTCCTCTACGACACATTTGGTTGGTCCTTCGAACGGTGATGAATGGTATTTTCAATCAAATTATATCGAAGATTCAATAACAGTATCATTATTCATTCCGCTTCGACATCGATATCATATTAGGAAGTACCCTTTCTTGGATCCAAGTGAATGTTCTACTCCATAGTTTTCCTTCAATTCAAAAACCCTGCTAAGGAGGGCCTATGGTGATCATGTACTCAATGAATTTAGGAAAAGTTGTTCTCCCCCTCTTTTTTCTTATTTTTTTTCAAGTTTCCCTCTCCTTAGATTTGTTTTGTTTTGTACCATAATTACACTGGCTTTACTCTTTAATAATGCTTACCCTTTTCAAATATAAAACAAGATATGTACCCAGACTTTGGGACACTATGCATCTTAAATGGCCCATAAGTGAGAGAGAGAGAGAGAGAGAGAGAGAGAGAGAGAGAGAGAGAGAGAGAGAGAGAGAGAGAGAGAGAGAGAGAGAGAGAGAGAGAGAGAGAGAGAGAGAGAGAGAGAGAGAGAGAGAGACTCTAAAGTGGTCCACTCGTGGAAAACAAAAATATTCTCAAACCACTAAGAGTGCTAAATCCAGAAAGATTCTAACTTTTCTTAAAGATGTTCCTAAATCTTTACAAAAGGGAAAGATTTATGGGGTAGTTCAAACAAAATTTGGGACTTTTGTTGTCCCAAACAAAGATGATCTCACTTATGTTTTCATAATAACCACCTTCTCTTCTCAACAATTTCAACAAATTTTCCAAGAGCAGATTTTGGAAAGTCCTTTTTTTTGTGAGAAAATAAAATGTTTTGCACACATAAATGCGATTCTGGCGCAAGAAAATATTTTCTTGGACCCACCAATTTTCCAGCTGACTCCCTTTACGGCATTTAAGTCTTGATAGCAAATTTTTTATTTTCTAGCATGAAAATATCTTATTTTTAATAAAAATGAGTTTTTTTTATTAATAATAAAAAAAATATAAAAACAAGACTATTTTGGTCCTTGATCTAATAAGTGGGTCCCACACTTACCTAACTCATGTTTGAATTATTTGACATGTGGGACCTACAAAAGTCGAGAAAAAAATGAAGCTAGTTAAAATATGTACTTAATGTGTAACAAATATCGTCTTGCATAAATATTTAGCCGAGATATTTTGTTGGAAACTTTTTCTTTGACGTATCAAACACAGCCTCCTTAAACTTCTACTCTTTTTGTCAAACAAATTATACAAAATCACGAAGATGTTAACATGTTTTGAAAATTTCATGAGCTTGTAACTTTCAACTTATTCGTCCATTTCCGTTATTGACTATGAACTTTCCAATGATACCAATACCGATTATTGACTATTTCCATTGACTTTTAGAACGATTGATTAATTTAATAGAACATTCCTAATACGTACACTTCTAAAAGAGTATATTTATATGGCGAATAACAAGTCACGTTATCGGTAATCTAGACATTCACATTACCCTCATTTTTTGCTAAGAAATTTAGGTTGGAATTGAACTCTCGTACAAGAAAAGTTGGCAAAAATATTTGACATTACCCTTGTGCACGCTTGAACAAAGGTTTGACAAAAAGGGTTTCACATTACCCTCTTTATGCATGCTTGCTACATTTCTTTTGTGCAAAATGTGTATCCCTTTTTTATTTTGTATCCCAATTCCTTTCCCTCCTTTCTTAAAATTCTCGAAGAAGATGTAAATGGATGCATAGATGCTTCAATATCCACGTGTTTACGTGGATGCCACATAAGAAGCTAGAGCCATGTAAAATACTTAAAGGTAGGGTATTGATCTATAGTCAATAGTGGGGTGACATAGGAGACATGATTGGAGGTCAAGATATAAGTCCGCAGGACATGATCTTGATGTCGTAAGGAGCTACGTACGGAAGTGCCTCATCGATTTCATCATTTTATTGACATGAGACGTCGATGCATAGACATGTTTTGGGGACTAACAGATTGAGAGAGAATAATACACGAATTAGCAACTAACACCTGTGGTCAGTCAATATGGCCATAGGTGCCATATGTCACTTCCACACCGGACAAGGGTATTTCAATCATTTCAATTCTTAGACCCGGTCAATAAATACCCCCAACACTTTTCTAGAAGATTGACTCTCTCTCTCTCTCTCACTCTCATTCTTTATTTTTTCTCTAAATCCAATTGTCCCGATCTCTTATGTTCTCCCGATCTGACGTATATGGGACCCGAACGACTAATGACTTAGTTAGTGTGGGTCTCCTAGATTACCTTTCACCACTCATTAGACATTTGTCACTTGCTTTATCTTCCGACACTTACAGTATGTAAATACATACCCAACTTACCCAGACTAAAGTACCAAAATAAATACCTAATTAATCCAATTTAAGCCAAACCAAAACCCCCCATAACCTCTCAACCAAAACCAACCTCTCCCTATTTCTCATCTTTTGGACATTTATATATTTTTTGATGAATATGAATTTTATTCAAGGCAAAAGCACAAGCAAAAGGAGAGTGAGGGAACTTCCCAAAGGCAAAAAAAAGAAAAAAAACTGAGAAAGAAAAAACTTTAATCTCCTCTCTATACATCAAGGACTTCCATCTGTAAACAAAATCTTCGAAAAAAAAGTCGTCCTATAGTCCTGAAAAAGCTTAAATCAACTAAACAAAAGCACTTTTATCGAAAGGATGATATAATAGCAATCTTCCTCCTTGTCATGGTTAAGGAAAGAATGCTTTACAAATCTTCAAGGATAAGAAAAGAAGGCTTGAATCCGCCAACAACTAAAAGCTTCTTTAAAAAACGAAAAAAAAAAAAAGTGTTCCAAGCCTCCCTCGCCATGTGATTCATACCCATAAATCAATTTGGGAGATTTATATTCCCCTCATTTAGCAAAACAAATAAGGTAAAATTTGATAAATGTATCAAAAAAGAAATATGATCAGATCAGTATGATTTTTGATCTATGCCTCATTGCCTCATCCGAGATATGATCCGGCCAATTGATTAACGACACGAATCCAACAAGTGTTGCTGATCCATTACATTTGTCAATGTAACTATTGCATGTCCTTGTGCATGCAAGGGACATTATGTTCCCGCAACGTGCGATGGGTCCTATTGCTTGATCAGCACGTGCAACACACGTGCCTTTTATTAGTATTACCTAAACCATGTTATAAAAGTATCCTAAACCAAATCAAAACAAAACACCCACAAAGGAAAGTACATAAATTTGCCCTACACCCCCCCTTCTCTCTCTGTGACCATAAAAGAAACAAGTCTTGTGACTATAAAATCTCTCTCTCTCTCTCTCTCTCTCTCTCTCTCTCCACAGAGAGTTCTTCCGACTCCACATTCTCAAACAAGCCCAACTTCCTAGAAAAATACCTAAAAATCATTCTCCTGTTGATTCCAACAAAACCCAGATTTTAGAAGAAAAAAAAAAATATATAAAACAGAGACCCCACAAGAAGCACAGGTATCTGCGATATATTTGGACTGCTTACTAAGAGTCGGTTAGTATCATCATCATCATCATTATCACCATATCGGATTCATTTTGATCCTTTCCTCATCTGGGTTTGTTGTTTCTCTCATTTTATTCGATATCTTGTGTTATTGGATCAAAATAACAAGTCGAAAAGAACAGATTTGTTAGGAATTGTTTTGTAGAATCTTTTTTCATTGATTCTTACTTTATATAAATTTCTTTGTATTTTGTTCTGGGTTTGTAGCTACATGTTTCCTTCTTTCCTTTTTCAAATGCTGGAATTATTCGAATTCTGCTAAAAATTCATGTTTGTTAGATAGTTAACTGGGATCCTGCTGCTTTATATATATACATTTGGCATCTTGTCCTTAAATACTACTCACTGTTTGTTGCTGTGAAAAATTGTTGGTGGTTTGGATTTTGATGCCTGCACTGACAAAGTTCATGGAATTTATTGGTTTTGGTGTGATAAAGTTTAATGTGTCAAATTTAGGTGTCCTTGTGGCGGGATCATGGGTTTGCCGTTTATTGGCAACACATGACTTTTGATTTTGACTTGTCTAGAAACAATGTAATGAGACAGAAACCATAGGAATTGCCTTGAATTCGTTCTAGAGAACAAACAATATCTCTTTGGTCACCCTTTACACTTGCTAATCTTGGGTTTTATTTGCTGATCACTTCGCATTCCTCATATGTACATGTCTAAGATTTGGCCTTCACTTGTAGATTCACTGATGCACACTGGACTTCATAAAATGTGAGGGATGACAACTAGAACCTTTGGTGTAGTTATACATAAGCTACCTGAACATTGAACCATGTGATTCTGTCTCCACTCGTGGAGAGGATGATGGGGGAATATGATAACAAAAATATAAATAAGGAGTGTATAACTGAGTCGATAATTGTAGGGAACTTGTTCAATACGAAGTTGTGATGAGCTCGCTAAGTTTTCAGGTGACTCAGGCCTACTACTAAGTCAAAGAAGAAGAGTATAAAACCAGACCAATATAAAAGGAAATGAATGGAGTATGGAAGTTCCTTTCTAGTTTCTGCTGCTAATTAAACAGAAAATAATATCCCTCTTCTCCTTCATTGGAGAAAACACCCCAAACCCCACCAGTCCTAGTGTTTATAACCCAAAATGATATCTTGGGTGAAGTAAGTGTTAGTTATATTGTTAGGCGGTCCTTGGCATGTAGGTAATGGCGTTTTGATGGATTAGATAGTGGTTTCTATAAGATATGGTGTTTCTTTCATGCATAGGTTCTCGAGAGTCTTGAAGTCTCTCACTTGTACAGGAAATTGGGGTTGTGTCCAACAAAGAGTTCCACCATTGCTGAACTACCATGTTCTCTAAACTATCATGATGTTTGAACGGTACTTTCGTGGTTAAGTGGACCTTGTAACTTGCTTTAATGACTTAGAACCTTTGAAGGTTTCACTTTTAAGGAGTAAATAAATGAGACATATGGTGCTTTGGCAGCATCAGTGTGATCCAATTTATCCACACTTTAGATGAAGAACAAGAATGGAGAAGAATATGAATTGATTCACCTGCCTTTATTATGACACAAGATTGCTTCATGTCTGTCGTCACCCTATAATTTGTAAGACTAGCAAAGTTTTACCAGATCCTCCAGAAAGTTCACCAAGTTTTGATTCATTAAAAGATTAACCAGTGTTGGGCTTGGGCCCTTAGCTGGTTGATGTTCTGCCCCACAACCGTGAGGTTTTGAGTTCAATCCCAGCTTATGCATTGAAAAATTGTTCCAACAGAATATACTTAGCTAATGTTATCCATCATTCTATAAAAATGCACCCTTGAGACTTCTATCTTTCTGCTTAACATATACTTTGATAAAGATGTCATGTGATGTCCAATCATGAAATCTTAATCTCTTAGGCCTATACCATGTTCTTACTCTCTTGATTTTCCATTTGATTGCACTTGATTTTTGTTTTGTTAAACATGCATTTCCCTCAGAGTTTCCACTATTTCTTTTGCATCATAGAGAAACCAAACATATTTTCAGGTTTCAAATGGCTCAAGATACTTCTGGTCCTGATTCACCTCATCGAAGGGCAGGCCTCTTACGAGATCAGGTTCATTTGGTAAAGCGAAAGGACTCTGATCGCTACGAGATTGCCCCAATCCAAGATCCATTGTCATTTGAGAAGGGTTTCTTTATAGTAATCCGTGCATGCCAGTTGTTGGCCCAAAAGAATGATGGGCTAATATTGGTAGGGGTAGCGGGTCCCTCAGGGGCTGGGAAGACTGTATTTACTGAGAAAGTACTCAATTTTATGCCCAGCATTGCCGTCATATCAATGGACAACTACAATGATTCCAGTCGTATTATTGATGGCAATTTTGATGGTAACATCTACTTTTCACTTGTTCTTATGCTGCTTTTTGGTTCCTTTTTTAGGATCTTTTTTACTGAATTGTCAGGCTATATTGTCATTTACACCCTTTTAAGTAGATATTTTCTTAGAAATTGTTTGATGTTAAGGAGAAATATGTTTTTTATTGATGTAGTTTTTATACAGATTCCTTATCGAGCTTCTTGATTCCTCTGGAGGACTTTTCTTGGATCAATTAGAAATTGTTGAGATATTGACGTCTGTGACATTTCAACTTCAGTAGGTTTGTGAAATGATGAAATCAGATTCACTTTTAAAGAGAATTCTATAGGCACCAGCTACTCCTTGACTTTCAATTGGTTGCATACAATGTAACTTAGACACGGATGCATGTGCTGCTGTCAGGCTTGTCAAACCCCCACCAACAAACTTCAAATGCTGACACATCTGTACAGTTGATCCGTATATAATGAGATATGATTTAAAAATGGCTTTCAAAACTTCGTATAAGTGTACAATATTGTAAGAATCTTTTAGATAAGTTAATGCACATGAAAGTCATACAAAAGTTACATAATAAAAGCTGAAAGCAAGTTATTTGATAAATTAAAATTTGTTTGGGTAAGAGTGATGTGTGTCCAAAACGAGTATGGCACAACCAAATTTTCAGAAAATGGAGAGTCCTTGATATTTGGGTTGCACATTTCTATCTGAAGAGACTTCTGGGAAATAGTTGAGTTGAGTGATAGAGAATTGGGACTCATTGACGGTTTTCTTTCAGAAAAGTATAACTATTTGTATAAAGGTCTTGAGTTCTTAATGGGGTTTTCTGTGCTAGGTTTTACTATCTTAGTGATATCTTATAAGAAAAATATGGATCAATATTTTTTCACCTAAGAGGGTTGACACTATTCCAAAGTAGGGATACTATAATATGACGGCTGCACTATTGTCTACAGTTGAGTGCAGAACCAACTAATTTAATACAATCAAAGACTATTATCTGTGAGGAGGTGCTCCCATGGGGACTAAATTATAATTGAAATAGTGAATCTCCGTAGTAGGGAATCTGATCAGGGTTTTAAATTTCGGCGAAATTCTTGAAATTTCGGTTTCAGGGTAGAGAGAAACCGAAATCTCAAAAATTTCACCCTTTTTGTTCGATTCTTCAATATTAATTAATGAAGAGATAATTCAGGCCTTCTTTCCTATATTAAAGGCAGAAATTAAGATTATCTTATGGGAGATTATAGAGAGAGAAAGAGACTTATAAAAAAAATAGAAAGAGACAGAGATAAGATTTCCTTTCTATAAGCAAAGGATAATAGTTCATAATTACTTATAAAAAAAGAGAGAATAGTTCATAATTTAAAATTTTTCCAGAAATTTTGAAATTTCGGTTTCGACCTGGACTGAAATACAGGTTGAAATTGAAATTTCAGTCCTTGACTCTGATACTTCAATTTGGCATGTTGCAACTACCGCACACGAGCTAACCAGTTCTTGTGCATGTACTTTTTATGCAAGGTTAGGCCTATCTACTTTTCTAAGACAATTTTCCTCAAACTCCTGAAGTCGGGGAGCTTCTTTGGAGGTGTATATCTTATGCTTTCCACACTCCAAGCCAGAACATTTTGCCAACTACCCTCACATTTAATCAATGGGAGACTTATTATTATAGGCTTTTATTCAGAACAGTCCCTAACCTGTTATGATAAAGCTCGAGCCAACTAAAAAAGCCAATGGGTCTGTGTTGTCTCATCAATATGCATTATCGAGAATGCATTAGGTACTGTAAACCCTCGTTAATGATTGCAACCTGTTCATTAGTACTACTTGAAGTACTATATTAACCTTCGTTTCTGATCACTATCTGGTGTTAAAATAATGGACTTGTTAATTATTCTGATTCACGAATATCTTATACACGAACCATCTAGAGAAAATTTGATAGACTGCCTTTGGATGAAGTCAGCCTGTTTTAACACATCTTCTGAAGCTGATGTAATGGAATTCTTCGCTTACATATATCCTCTAGGCAAAAAGTTTGATTTTTTGGTTTTGCATTTATCACAAAAATTATGACAAATTCATCACAGCAGGATAATAATAGAAGGATAGTAGAAAATGCAAACCTCTAATGGTTGTAATGTTTGAAACAGACCCTCGCTTGACGGACTATGATACATTGCTCGAGAATATCCATGGCCTAAAAGAGGGGAAGCCTGTTCAGGTGCCTATATATGATTTCAAGTCTAGCACTCGCACGGGATACAGGTTGGATATCTCCCTACCTGATCAGACACTGTGTACTTTTACATTTTAATGGCTTTCATGATCCTTTTAAAAGGTTAGTGGACTTTACACCATCTCAGGGTATTCTGCCTCTAGGCCAAACAAGGGAAAAAAGAAAAAAGAAAAACTAAGATGCATACAGAAAGTTCCTGATTGACAGCGAAGATGCATAACAAGAAAGCGCAAATTATTGTTATTTCTGTTAGGTTTTTAGGGGCTATGACTTTTATCCCTTGGATGACTTTTTAGGTGTGATGGGATTTTTTTTTTTGATAAGTAAAAACTTTATTGAGGCAAAGCCTAAATGGAGAAGCGATTCAGGAGATGAGGTCGAGGTGACCTACACCACGCTGAGACCCAAACAAAACGAGGCAAAGGCCCTCTACAAAATCACCCATCCCTGATACAATGGAGCTTCCATCTACAAACAAAGTCCTCAAAAAACAGCCCGCGACAATCAAAGGGTGTGATGGGATATAAATTGTTTTTAATGTGTAAAATAATATTTTCTCCACCATTTCTATTGGTAACAGTGAAGCGGTGAATGATGAATGTTTGTTGTCGACTCCTTTTTAGGGGAAATAGTTCCTTCACTCAAGTTAGGGGATCTAAAACCATACACATGACCTTGTATCAGTTTACCAAGCAATAGAAGATTGTGTATTTCCTGCTTGAGTGAGGAGATCATTTCCCCTTTCTCTACTAATATTTTTCCTATCATTCCCTGTTTTTCATCCTTTCACATTCTATATTTCGTAATTTTCAGTTCCTTTTGAATGAAACTTAAAAAGTACTTGTCTTTGTAGGTCATCTTGACCTCGCTAGATTTGTTGTTCGATTCTCTTTTTGGTTTTAATAAAGCTTACACTTACCAAAAAATAAAAAGTACTTTGTTTTCAGAGCTGGTTTTATGGTTTCATGCCTTAGGTTGATTCTTTGCTCTCTATTTTATTTTTATTTTTATTTTTTTTCTATCCAACAATGTATTGATTAAGATATCTTTCCTACAAATACGACTCCTCAATCCACTTGCTAATTCTGACACAATAGTTATCCTGATTCCAGAATTGTTTACTTATTTTAACTCGTATTCCTACCAGAACAATTGAAGTGCCGAGCTCTCGGATTGTGATTATCGAAGGCATCTATGCTTTGAGTGAAAGATTGCGACCTTTTTTAGATCTTCGAGTATCAGTCACAGGTGGTGTTCACTTCGACCTTGTGAAACGAGTTTTACGGGACATACAACGTGCTGGCCAAGAACCAGAAGAAATAATCCAGCAAATCTCTGAAACGGTTCTTTCACTTTTCCCATGTTAGATATTTTTCTTTAGAAATAATTTGAAAGACTTGCATTGGTACTTCTTACATGGGCATCTGAAGTTTCTATTTTCTAGTAATTTTCAACCACATTCTTCTACACAGGTATATCCGATGTACAAGGCTTTTATTGAGCCAGATCTACGAACAGCACATATAAAAATTATCAACAAATTCAATCCATTCACGGGATTCCAGAACCCCACTTATATTTTAAAGGTTAATCTCCAATTCATGTCTTTAAATGTTCATAGGTATATACTACCAAAAGTGCCTTCACTAGCGGTTTTTATAATTCATAATTGTCTACATCTAGCACTGAGTGCTTTCTATTATTTTAGTCTCCGAGGACTCTGACGGCAGATCAAATCAAGGCCGTTATTTCTGAAGAACATACAGAAACTATGGAGGAGACATATGATATATATCTTCTACCACCAGGTGAAGATCTTGAAGCTTGCCAATCTTATCTACGGATGCGGAACAGAGATGGAAAATACAATCTTATGTTTGAGGTTTGTCTTTCGAGAACTTGCTGTTCTTTTTCAAGCTAAAATTCTTGTTTTCTGATATGCTTATTCAATTGAGAAAGATTAACCATTTTCAAGAGCTAGTCTGTGTGAGGGAAAAATGAATTTGTAAAATCCCTAAACATAGGTATTGCTGCTGGGCTCCCATGATAATATTTGCAAAAACATTAAGCATACTTTAAATATGAACATATATGGTATTTCCGTATTTGTAAGTCAAATTTGGACAGCTGGATCCTGGAGAGTTTTAATTGTAAGGCTCCACTCATATGGCATATGGTGTAAACACCATTCTCTTATACAAAAGTAATATTGCAATGATGCATTAAAGTTTTGGTTTATGTGTTGCAACATGCCACCTCATGACACAAATTCATATAAGTGAAGCTCAAACCCGGAATTTATTACACAACTTCTTTAGATACTTTTGATCTTACAAGCAGAAAGAGCTACGTTTACTAAGAAACTTCCCTATGTAACTCGGACATTAGCAAGTGGTGCACATAGATACAAGTCCTTGCTTGCGATATCTCAACACATCAATACAAGTAATAAAAATTTATATATAATGTTCAAAATATAGGTGTACCAATAATTTAGAAAGAGTTAAAAGGATAGAACTTGTGCATATAAAATCATTTTAAAAGGAGAAAATAGATTAGGTATTTTATTTGTATATTGGCTTGTTGACTTTTCTGACAATGAAGCCTTTTTAGATTTACATCATTTTTTAAAGTATTTCTTCCCATGTCAAAATAAGTTGCCTATTGCTCATTCCAACTTCAACTTTTTCCTTAATGTTGTTAATCAACTTATCTGTCATGTTTAAGTAATCCTTATGATATATACATAGCACTAATACATGGAGACTTACAAACACACATACTTGCGTACACATACATTCATGTATAGTATGTACCCAATAGTATATAAGCTATGTAACAAGGACGCCAACACGAATATGAGGTGTCTGATAGGTCAACCTAAAAAAATCCGATACGGAGATACGTCCGTACATTTGTTATTTATATATATATATATATATATATATATATATACACGTGGCACACTCTTAGAGATCACTGACCATATAGATGTTTGACCCATCCCTAGGTGGACGTACATACCAAAATTCAACCTGATTATTAATTTCTACCCATTTGATTAGTCTTTTTCATGGTTTATTTTTAAGAGTAAGACTTTGATGACAGGGCCCTGTCATCAAAGCCGATGACAGGGTGCAATAGGAGCCACATGGCATACTCTTAGAGGACTCTGACCATATGAATGTTTTTCCAATCCCTACATGGACCTACAAACAAAAAATCAGCTTGATTTGTGATTTCAAACCTTTGGATCTTTGTACCTCAAATAATGGTCAATAATGCTCAAATTTCACGCAGTTAAAATCCATGAAAACAATTCCAATCCAACGCCTAGAAATCACTTAAGGGGCTGATTTTAGGTTTGTAGGTCCACCTAATGATTGGCCAAACATCCATACGGTCAAAGTCCTCTAAGAGTGTTCCACGTGGCTCGTATTGTGCCCTGTCATCGGCCTTGATGACAGGGCCTGTCATCAAAGTTTTATTCTATTTTTAACTGTGGATTTTGAGTATGATTTGGAAGAAGTGTCACAACTATTAGATACCACCAACCGCATGGATGTTTGGCCCAGTTTTCTAAAACCACTTGTTTCATTTGAAAGTGCCCCTAGTTTTCTAAAACCACTTTTTCATTTGAAACAAAAGAAGTCTTCGTACGAGTAAGGCTTGAGAGAGAATACGACCTCCTCTCTCTCTCTCTCTCTTTCTCATATGATAGTGTCACAGTAAGGCTGAAGATGGATGTATATGACTAGTTTCCTCTCCGGAAGAAACCCTAATCTCTCCTCCCAGTTCTTAAAAAATGGTGAATCTCTGCAACTTCTCCTCTCCTTTGTCGTAATACTTGACGTTATCGACCAAAATCGGGTACATATTTGATTCAAATCGACGAAAAAATGAGATGAAAAAATCACAAATAATTATTTTGAATTACGACACCGGCCGTACGTATCTATTCCCGTGTCTGGCTGTGTCAACACACGTATCTGTGTCGACACGGTCTAAAACCCTAAAAATGTCGTGTCATTACATAGTATATAAGAAATAGCTGAAAAAGAAAGAGAAAAAAGGGTAAATTAATATTTGTTCACCATACATAAGAGCATGTGTAGCCTGCAACGACTTTTTTCGAAATTAAGTATCCTTGTTACCTAATACTTCCCATGTCTACTGCTTTTATTTTATGTTTTTTGATTTTAAATCATATGTCTACTGTTCTTTCTCTTTGCCAAACGTTTAGAGAACATCTCTAGTATGTCACATGCATTGCAGGTTAAGTCATGTGAACTAAGTTAGGTTTTGAAACCATTTTCGTTAGGTTGAGAAATGATGTGAGAAATGATGCATGGAACACCTTGTGGCAACATTGACTATAATAGTATATACATCATGTGAGTAATAGATGCTGCAAATAGGAGGCACAAATAAGGTATTTTTGGTGTAAACAGGTGTGTTGATAACTATGGTGAAAACCTCAATATTTTCCCCTTAACTAGCCCAGAGGAATGCTTTTCATAGTTGGTTAAACTTCAATATTTAACTATGGTGAAAAATTCAACATTTTCCCATTTTTTTTAATTAGCCTGGAGGAATGTTTTTCATAGGTTGTTTTGTAATCACTTTAATGCTAGAGTTATCAAATTAGGTATCTTCTTTTGAGCTTGAATATCTGGTGTGGTCTCCCTTCTTTCTATGGGTTTGACTAGTGGAGTTGATTAGCACTTTTGAATGAAATTTCATATTTTCATATTATTTGTACTTGTTGATTTCAGGAATGGGTTACAGATAGTCCATTCATCATATCACCAAGAATCACTTTTGAAGTCAGTGTGCGCCTTCTCGGCGGGCTGATGGCCTTGGGGTACACCATAGCAGCCATACTTAAAAGAAGCAGCCATGTTTTCTCTGATGAGAGGATCTGTGTGAAAATTGATAGGTTAGAACAACTGAATCGCCACTATGTTCAGGTATTATACCATCTTCACTTACCACTCGCATGTGGATTTTTGGAGCCTATGTACTTCAAAATTTTCTCATTCCTTACTTTTAAGTTTTACCTCAGATGCTATTTTTTATACCCTTGTATTCATTTAGTAATTAATTCGCATCTTCGGAAGAAATATGGTGGTACATTTTATATGTCTTAGTTAGCCTAGAAGGATACCCTTTGACTATGTGAGGAGAGAAGTATGCTAATATGGAGGGTCTACCACTAATCCATGCACACCTATGGTTGGAATAACGATAATGTTTTTGACAAATGATCATGTAGGAATTTGATAGGGCCTCCTTTTTTTGCAAAAATGGAACTCCAAATCTTATATTGCCGTTTCAAGCGTTACCAAATCGCCTATTACTATGAAATTCTGTGATGAGCATTTTCTTGCCATACCATGTTGGAGCATGGCATGCAAGTGGATGGTGCTTTGTGTTGCAGCATGAGATCACAGTTGAATCCCATAATACCAAAAGAATTATAAATATAGTTGAGGATTGACATGAAGCAGAATTGGGATTTTTAAAGGAACAAAACGTATATAAATTCACATCAGTAGAATATAGAAATTAACTTGTTTAATGACTGATTCAATGGGAACTTTGAGTATTAGATTCCAAAATGACCAAAACTACATATACTACAAAATCTTAGGAGTTATAGTAGGTTGTCATGATGGATGCATGTTAGTGCAAACATGGTTCAAAGTCTCGTTCTGTCTCAGCTAAGACGTCTTGTTAGAGTAAGGAACTGAGACGACAGATTGGGCTATGTATCATCTAATAATAGAACTCTAATTTAAGCAATTTAAATCTTGTGTTTAAAGTATGTGTGTCTTTTATAGCATATATAAAAGATAACATACTTTTAGCTTAATTAATCCTTAATATGTATTCATATCTTTGTGTGTTGAGAGTCTTGAGGCCAATGTTTTAAACGGTAAGGCGTGAGGCAAGGCGTTTCACTAGCCAAAGGCCGAGCATGCATTTTTAGGTAGATGAATAATTAAATATACATATAAATAAATAGCAAAATAAAAAAATCAGGAAAATTTTTGAAAATGAAAAATGATTATGACAATTCACATTTCAATATCCAAATCCAAATTTCGAACTTGTCAAAATCAAATTGAAATATTACCACAGTTACATCCATAGTTTTATACTTCCATATCCGAAGTTTGGAACTCATCAAATATAAGTATACCATAGTTTCATACTTCCACTTTCCGAGTTTTAATCCATTAAACCGAAAAACAAAACTTAAAGTGTTTAACAACCACTCTAACCCAATGATTATAAATGCGAAGGCCTAGGGTGAGGAGCTTCATCGGCCTAAAGTGTGGGGCATAATCATCATGAACATGCCTTCTTAAATGAATACTAAAAATAAATAAAGAAAAATATAATTCAATAAAAAAGATAAATTTCGGTAAATTTATGAAAAAATAACATTAATCTATTTCATATGGGGAAAAGAGATGTTTTTGTTGCTTTTATTTAATCTAGAATAGCTTCTTATTATGATTTAGAGGAAAAGAGAAAAAAATAAATTTAATTTTTTAAGGTACATTGCCCCCAGTGGCATATGTATTTGAGGGGAACACTTCTGACACAAGGCGTAAAAAAGGTGTAAAAGGCGTGAGCCTCAAGGCTTTTTTAAAGCCTCAGTAGAAGAGACTTATGCTCCTCAAGTCTTTAAGATTTTTTAATAAGCCTTATGGCTTTTCAGAAAGCCTCGCCCCGAGATGAGCCTCAAGCCATAAACCTCAAAACGCCTTTGAAAACACTGTTTGAACAAGACCGAGATTTTAAACCTTGTGTACAAAATATTAACAATTATGGGTATGCTGTCATGATTGGAAGCATGTTCCTGTTAGTCAGTGGTAGGAATAAAGTGATTTCTGCAAGGGAGTGAAATTCCAGAGAAGAGGCAGCATCCTACTTAAAAGATTCCTGTTATTAAGCCCATGCTGTGTTATAAAAAGGGGTGAAATCTTAGGTCCCTGTTTGGTGCACGTGGCACATGCAAGGGAGTCAGACACATCACATTTGGTTGGTACCACTCAGGACATCACCTGCACTAAAAAGTGGCATGATTGGAAGAGAGTAACCATCTATTGCACTTTTTTGAACGGTTAGAAAAAAATTGGCAAAAAATGGTCTTTATAGTCCTACCAAACAAGGATCCCAACATAGAAGAATTGTTGATTTAACACTCCAGTATCATTGATTACGTAGCAACTGTTGTTATTCACCATTTTCTATTAGAACCATCCATCTTGGCTTCTTAGATATGCAAAGCTAAGCACTAATATAAAACTTTGTACTGGTTTTGGTAAAAGGTGCAAGGTAGAGACCGTTTATATGTGAAATCTGTAGCAGAGCAATTGGGTTTGGATGGTTTATATGTTCCTCGCACTTACATAGAACAGATTCAGCTAGAAAAGCTTGTAAATGAAGTTATGGTAAGAGATCTTTCATAACATCTTATAAACTAAAATTTTCTTTTATTGTTTCCATGTGTTACTGATCTGATAATCCAATAGACATTGCCAGATGATCTGAAGACAAAGCTCAGCATAGATGATGATCTGGTTTCTTCAAGTCCTAAAGAAGCACTTTCTCGAGCCTCAGCAGATATGAGAAATAAGCATATTAAGAGGTACTGTTTTCTCCTCTCATCTATCATAGTTCTGGACACGGAATAGATATAAAAGTTGGCCAAGCAGGCATTTGGTTCATTTGTTTAGGACCAAGCAATTTTGGTCTGGGAACTTATTTTTATGTTCTGAAGTTGTTGATTCAGTTGTCATAACACAATAAATTATCTAGTCCAAACTGACCAGTTTATTCAGAAACACGAATTTCAGCACCCACCCCACCAATTTTAAAATTTGTGAAGAGACTAACTCATTATCTTATTAAATTTAGCTTGAGCTGTTCTTCATCACTTTCTTAATTTTTCTAATTTCATTTAAAAATTAGTTATTATTTATAGCTAAAGTTGGTTTTGGTATCTATTTGTGGCAGCGGTATGTCACACTCATATTCGACTCATGGTGACAAGAATCTATCCAAGCTGACCAGACTTGCTGTCAACAATAGGTCTGATGGAAGAAACCCAGAATCACCCAAAATGCTCGCGAACGAGGTGAGTTTTCAGAAGTCTCCAGAAACTAAGTTATTCTTGATGGCTAGAATAGTTGGTTTATGTATCGAAGACAGTGCTGCAACCCATAGTGCTGCAACCCATAACTTCTTTCTCATTATATTGTGCTTGGATCTATTTTAGGGAGTCATTACTCAACTTTCGGAACAAATTTCCACACTGAATGAGAGGATGGATGAGTTTACATCTCGGATCGAAGAGCTGAATTCCAAGTTCACCGTCAAGAAAATTTCTGCCAGCCAACAAAACTTGGCTCTGCCAGCTGAAGCCTGCAATGGCTCTGCACCCACATCTTTCTTTGTATCTAGTTTGGGCAATGGTTCCCTTTTACCAAATTCCTCGTCTTCTCCCCAGCTGGCAAAGGAATCTCCGTTAATGGAAGAGGTACATGTCTATTATTTTCTTGTAACGTCCATTAATCTAAGGTTCATAAGGGTGATACTGTACACATTGCTTCAAGTGTTAATTGCTTTGTAAGGACTTGGATATGGACATGTGCAGTCATGGACATGAGCACTAGACACATTAACCCCAAGGAAACCCGACTCCATGATTTGTACATATTATTAGTTGACATAATGCACAAAATGCATTTATATAAAAAAAAAGGAAAAAATAAAAAATAAAACAAAGAATAAACATTCATTGGTAATATTATACGATGTATATTAATAGGAACTAAAAAAGGGAAAAAATGTCCCATACCAAAGCTACGAGGCAATTTGTGTTTGATGTTTTGTGTCTGATGGATCAAAGCTTTTCAGAGTTTGAAACACATCTTTCCCATGGCCATGTGCACATTTTTCTGGGATGTTTGATTTGTGGTCAACCTCCTGGATGGTCCATAGCCCAAAACTCATACCAAGCTGCAATATTAACCATCCATTCCAAGCATTGAAACTTGGACAGTCAGAAAACTGATTTATTAACAGGGGGGAGGAAAAGTTGGTGGATTGAAAGGTTAGGACACTGATTGATATGGTTTCAATCTGCATACATCCTAGAGATGGCTCACAGATGCAACACTCTGGATCAGATTCATAGGCGGTCCATTTGTAAGGTACCACTTAAGGTCTCAATTTATGTGCCTTTATTAAGAAGCGGAGTGTCTTTGTTGCTCGAGCATCGTCCATAGATTCAGTGATTGTAAAGTACCTGAAATGTTAATATTGTTGAATTTTTTTGAACAACAATCTCTTGCCAAGATGACTGATCAAGGGCTCCTCGATATTCTATGCTTATAAGGTGTTTTAAACATTTTATGGTTTATTTGTTTGGAGAACTCACTTTCTGACCGACTCCTTGCTTCTTTTTCCTTGCTGAAATGTTGGTCTGATTCAGTGGTTCTCAATCATAAACAGATCACAGTCATTGCACGAGGACAACGTCAACTGATTCATCAATTAGATAATCTCAGCAATTTTCTCCATGAGAGCTTGGGTGAGCGGTCTTTTCAAGGAAGAACAGATAGGACAGATAGGAGAAGCAAAATGGCCAATTTTGATTTCGTTGGAGCTCCTCTTGTTCTCACATTAGTGATTGGTGGTGTGGGAATCTGCTTGTTTAAGGGTCTATCATCCCGAAATTGAGTCCTGCACCATTGAATTTTTGTTTTTTTTTGTTTTTACCTGATGCCACCTTAGATGTTCCTTTTAGCAAGTCACCCTTCTGGTCGGGAAAGACAGTTGATCGATATACTGATCCATCATTAGAGATCTGGCTGCAAATCACAGTTTTTCGAGTTTCTCTGAGGTTTGAAAGGGAGGATTGTCTTGCACAATGATTAAAGAATTCTTATAAAGTATCTGATTATGGGGTTTTATGATGATTTGGATGTAGTCCAATTTTTCTGTGGCTACATTACTGTGGGCAGCTTATTGTTATAGGTGGGACCTTTTTGCTTCCTTACTCATGCTTCTTTTGGAGTTTCAGTTATATAATTTTATATACTATGTAAGGAAATCATCCTGCCAGTTGGGGCTGTTAATGGGCCAGGTTCTGCCTAAACCTAGCCCAGCCAGGCTGTGATGGGCCTAAGCACGGCCCAGGAATAATTATAGCAGGCATTTTGGACAAGGCGACCTACAAAGGAGAGACCAAGGAACATACAAGAACCACGACCAACGTTACAAAGCAAAGATTACAACTAATAACTCCCATTTATGGACAAAATCCTCAAAGAACGTGCATTTTGCATTCTATAAAAAGTTTACACCAAGAGAAGCATGAGAGCTTTGATAACGGGGATGATATCATGCACTTCCCTCTCTTTATCTTTAAAGGCTTTTCCATTTCTTTGCTTCCAAAGGCCCCAAATCACCACAAAAGAAAGAAACCTCCAGAGAATCTGTTCTTTTGAAGGGAAGGCAGCGAGAGTAAACCAACTCTTAAAAACATCCAAAAGTGAGCAAGGAAAAATCCAACACATTACAAATCAGCTCCAAACTTGCCAAGTTTAGTCATTATATAGTAGGAGATGCTCAACTGACTCTTCATTAGCTTTACATTTAGCAATAATTCACCAGAATCCTCTTGCACTTAATCAAGTTATCTATGGCCAAGGACGCCGTCCATGCAAAAACTGTCAACATAGACGAGATTTTAGAACCCCAAACTATGGAAGCTGGGAAAACTTGGCCATTAGACGTAACCAAGGCCAAGTAAAACAGATCGGACCGAGGATCAAGCATCTCGAGACGAGCCCCAAATTCTCCTCTTCAATCGAGGAGGTTGAAAAATCATTGATATGGCAAAGCAAGTTGGAGATGAAACCAAATACCAAATCATTTAGGTTCCTCCTAAAGCTAAAGTTCAAAGACGTGTTATCCCCTTTGTGAATCAAGAAGTGCTGAATTAGAAGGCCTTTGCTATCTGAAATTAAATGTGCACTGAGAATTCCTCCTTAAAGGATCCTTCGCCTCACTACATAGGCGGCGTTTGACAACACAAAAATAAGTAACTTATTGACTTTTATAAGCCAAAAGGTGAAAAAGTTAGTTTGGATGTCTTCGTATTTTAACTTTTGAAAAGTTAAAAACTAACTTAAAACTGAAGCTAAATTTTTTAGCTTTTAACTTCTAAGAGAAATTACTTCTCAAAAATTAGACCGTCTCCGGACGCTTTCAATTTTTTGACTTGTTTGGAGGTAAAAAAATCAACAAATAACTTCTGCTGCTTTTACTTTTCGTTCCCAAACATCCCCTTCAGCTCCTAAACTGGATTCTATCTCCTACTCCTACTCTATACTGAATTCCTCCAACAAAGGCTGCTAAGACATTGGTAATTTCCCGTCATACATTGCACCCATACCAAAGACTAGTGCGTTCCTCCCCAAATCTCTAGAGTCACTTGCCCAACAAGGTCTTGTTTGTAGCTTTGAGATCTCAAACCCTCAGGCCTCTCTATTTCATCATGAGAGTACAAACCAATTTCAATTGACTACATGTACTTGAAGCTGCCTTCTTTGTCATTCTACAATAAGTCTTTAATCAACTTCTCCAATGTCTACACAACATTCTCAAGTAGAAAAAAGAGAGACATCTAGTAGGTATGGAGGCCAGACAGTGTGCCTTTGATCAAGGTAAGCTTTCCACTGTTGGAAAGATAAGTGAGATTTCTAAGAGGTTAGTCTTTTGCCAAATCTTTCAGTAACAGAATCTCATAATGCTTTAGAACGACAAGCGACTCCTAAAGGTAGTACAAGATAAGTTAATCGAAAGTTGCTGATCCCACATCAGTCTCTACAAATATCTCCAATTCCTCCACCTCCACATCCACTCCATATACCTTGCTTTTTGCTAGGTTGCTAAGAAAATTGAAAACCCATTTGGATTAGTATATAAGGTCTCAAAAGTACAACACCTGAGCAACAAATGCCCTCAAGAATAGTAAAGTTTCGTTAGCAAACTGTAAGTGGGAATTAATCAGCCTCCAACCCCAAAGCCCTATAAGAATATTCCGCTCTTGACTGCTTTAGACACCATACACCTAAAGGTTTTGCAACCAGAATAAAAAGAAAAGGGGAGAGAGGATCTCCTTGTCTAAGGCCTCTAAAACTCCTGAAGTACTAGAAGTAGATCAAGACATACAAGTTTGAATCCACTTCCTCCATTTGGCCCTAAAACCGACCTCTAAAAGATAATCCAAGAATCTCCAATTCACATGGTCATATGATTTTTCCAAATCAAGTTTGCAAACAATGCTTGGATCCGATCCCCTGATCGAATTCTAGAGTTGATACATTCATTGGTAATGAGGACCATCCAAGATCTGTTTGCTCCTAACAAATGCCTATTGGTTTGACGAAATCACCAAAAATTCTATGTTTTTTTTTTCCGATTGAAGTTTTCTATCTAACAAATATAACATTATATGTATATATTCTACTGTCTTCAATACAAATCATAAGATATCCTAATACATTATCTGTTATTATTCTTTGACTTTGTTTTTCGTTGTGAAAATCGAGATTGTTCAAACCTAATTAGTATTGTGAATGATGAGTAGGCCCTCAAAATAACAAGTGCAGTCTCACTTTCTTGTTTCCTTAATGGGGTTGAGGACTTCATGAATTGGTATAAGGGTGGGACAAGGTCTCTCAGGTTGATCGTGTGTTTGATGGGATGGCATGGTCTTCACACTTCTTCACTTTTTCTAGGCTTTGATGGAAGAAAACGAAAAAGTTTATCAACTTTTTTGATTTATATAACGTTCGTGCAGCTAGTGGAAGGGAACAAGGCCATCTGTTAGATCATTAAAATGTTTTTTTTTTTTGACGTCCGACGATCTTTCTGCGTGTACAGGCATGAAACTAGACTTATCTATATATCAAAGAATATTTAAATAAGCTACTTGAAAACATATTCATTGAAAATTAGATCTCTTTAATCCTTGAAGACCCAAAAAAAAAAACACATAAAAATGATGGAAGATGTAGGAGAAACCAAGGTTTAAATGGTCCGTTATATATATGTCACCTCCGAGTAAAAAAAAAAACGGTCATGGGGACAAAGATTAAGGCATCACCCAAGGGGACTATTCTGTAGAAGATGTTACTGTTTGCCATCATTTGGAGTGTATGGTTGGAAAGAAATAGGAGAGTCTCTAAAGGAGAGGAATGCGCAATACATAAAGTGATTCTCGATATTAAGACCCTCTTATTCTGCTGGAGCAGCATCTTCCCATAATTGAGAGGCACTTTCTTTTGGGATTTGGTTTTCAGTTTTGATGTAATTCTGGAGATCTAGCTAGCAGGGGGGCGCAGCTTTTCTCTTGTTTGTCTCTTTGGTTTCTTTGTTGTTCTTGGCGGTTCGCGCCCTTTCCTTGTGTTTGTTTTGAGATCTTCTCGATCTCCCTTCTAATATATCAGCTTGGATTTATCAAAAAAAAAAAAAAATACTATGTTCTACTATGTTTTTTAAAAAAAATCTCAATAGTATACCCAAAAAAATGTTTTTTTTTTTTCCAAAAGAATAGTTTTTATTTCTGTTATAATGGATATTCCGATTATCGATAAAAAACAGTTATTTTTGAATTTTTTTTAAATAAGGAAATGTGTCCCAGCGTGACTGTTATAAAGGCCATTTTTTAAAAACATAGGAGAAACTATGTCTAAAATTTTGTACTTAAAGATCTTTTTTCTTTTCTTTTCTCATGAGTATGTAGGCTAGATCATGGTTTAAAATAACGCCGTTTTAGCTAAAGAACGGCCGTTAAACGGTAACGCCCAAAGCCTATTACGTTATGAACCGTTTTGACGTTTAGAAAATAATGGTCGTTATAAAGAAAGTAACGACGGTTATTTTCTTAAAAAAATTGTGAAAAAATGGCTGTTATTTTCCGTTTCTGAAAATTTGAAATTCAAAATTTGAATTTCAGCTTCATTTATTCCGTTATTTTCCCATTTTTTTTCCATTTTTGCCCAACCATTACAGTTTGTTTTAACGGCCGTTATAATGGAAAAAACGGTAACGCCCCCAGTCCATTATACCGTTATAACAGCCTCTTTTAAACCTTGGGCTAGACTGCTAGAACTTAGTGGGTTAGCAAGTGAAGACAGGTTTGGAACCCAACCATGAGGTATCAGCCAGTGTTTCAAAAATCCGTTTCGTAAGGCATGAAGCTTGCTTTGCACACACATATGCAACCCTTAATTCGCAATTTATATACCAAGGAACCAGATCTAATCCGAACCCACATCCCAACTTAGGATCTGGATCCATCCAGATCCGAAATGCTTTACACATATTAAACTCGTATTTAATATGGATTATATTTTAAAAATATTCGTACCCATTGTGATTGGTTTGGATGTGGGGTTGGATTTGGCCCATATCATTGCAGAATGGGCTTTGAACGGGCCTAGTATTCAAAGTTAGTCCTTGACTTGGTGCTGTGGTCTGTGGCAGGCTTGGATCGGGCTTACATTCCGCACCCAGCACTGGATCCAAATCTAATCCAATCTGTAAATCTTATGCCGATCTAATTCACAAACATGTTACTAAATGCTGTTGTCTTTTCATGTTATATAACAAGGCTTTAAGGGGGTCCATGATCCAGATCTTATCTGAACACAGCACAGGATCCGAACCCAACCATATCTGACTGTTGATCCAGATCTAGGTTACCCGAATTACATGAAATGGAGAATGATGCACAGCCATGGGGCTATCTAAATTCAATGAGCCCACATGCCAAAAAAATTGCCACATAGAGCTTTCTTCGGGCCCACTGACCCATGGCCAATCCTTGAGAAATCTACACACCAAAAATCAGTCTGATCGATGATTTTTAGCTTTTTCCATCATGGGTTTCATCACTTAAGTCAACCACTGTCAAACTAGGTCAAGGGGTAATCCTAAAGTTTGAAAATTGAAAGTATAAGGGGGTATTACTAATTACTTTCAAATTTCAGGGGGGAGGCATTACTAAAATGTCCCCAAAAAATAAAAATAAAAGATTTTTTGGAGAGAAATACTTTCCATTTTTATTTTCGATGATTATGGTATCAAATCCTCAAAACCAAGCTAATATTTTTTGTAGGAGTCATTTAATTTTGGAAGAGGAATGCTAGCAAGCAACTCATTTAAGATGTTGCACAGATGCAACTCAAGAAAAATATATATTTTAATTCACAGGTGTGGTTTTCAAGGCAGTTTTTTTTTTTCATATTTTGCGGGGTTGCATCGATTTGACTCCATTCAGTAGGAGCTGCTCCGAAACATCCTTTTTTACCCCCCCAAAATGTAACTGTTCAGTTACCAACGGAAACATTTTCATACGATAGCGAAGATTATTGAAATTTGAAGTAATCTATTTATTTAAGCCAATAAATGTGATAAAATTCATGATACTAGGGACCGTTTTGTTTTCGTCGGTGGGTATGCTCGGATTGAACTATGCAATCTGCTTTGCGGGCCTGAATGTCGATCAAATTGTGCTATGGGCTCAACCCCATGGTAAGGATAACGCAAGAAAAATAACAGAAAATATCGGAATTGACGCGTTATATACAAACTCAAGTTCCATGCAAATGCCTATCAATTCCAACTGTCCAATTGAAGGACCACATAGCTATAGGCCAAAAATTGATCTGATCGATCGATATCAATTCTAACAAAGGCTAAACAACGCGATATATGCATATAGATCTAACAGGATATGTAATTAGATTTTGAATTTAGAAGCAAAGATTGAAAAGAAAATTTTTTTTTTTTTCCTGTAAGTAGTATACATACTTTGTATATGAAGCCAATAAAAAACCTTGAAGAGGAAGGAAATTAAAGTCACCAAGGTACAAAGTACAAACACTCCATAATCATAATTCCTAACATTTCTCTTTTATATCTTTCTTGTTGCCTGGAATTTTAAAGGAATTTTTTTTTTCAAAACCCATGTCAAGATCATTATTCTTACAAGCTTATGATTCTAATTGGACATCCCCACAAAGACTCTTCACTCATGGAAAGAAAATGACAATATGGACCACTCCCTTGATTACATAATGTCAGTTCCTCCGATCCGATTCTGTACAGTCATAAATTACCATAACAACCCTTTCTAGCTCTAATATTCTACTACTATACAACAAGCTCTTCCAATGGAAGTCGGATTCTTTCGAACAGCTTCAACCATGGATTTGTTCTTTATAATTATTTTTAAAATTTGTTTTGAGAAATAATTCACCTCGGGCCAGAGAGCTCCATTGCTTGGACTAGTATTGAAGAGTCGTCAGTGAGATCAGAGTATCGCTCTGACGAGGAGAATTCATGGGCGGCTTTGCACTTGGTTGCGTCAGCTCTCTGAGAAGCTTCCCATCTCTCAGCAAGCCCGTCACCTTCAAGCATTCGAACTACTTCAGACATCTTGGGTCGATGTCCTGGAAGGTACTGGGTACACAAGAGAGCTACTTGAACAATTTCCTCAAGCTCGATCCGATCATAATTGTTTTTGAGGTCCTTGTCGACAAGCATATCAAGCTTCTTTTCTTGGTGAATTTTCTTAACCTGTGATTACAGACTGATGTCAGATGAACCGATTGGTCGGGAAAATAAGATTTTTGAAACATGTTAATATAATTAAAATCAGTATAAGAAGTTAGGTGACTTCTAAATTCTTTAACAAGAGCAATTTTAGCATTATAAAATATGTTAAAGAGACCATGTAAGTTTCTCATAAGGTTTATAGATGAAAAAGAAACAAAAGTACTTGTACATAAACACACTCTTCTCCATGCACACATGAAGCAATTAAGACTCCTGAACTGCACCCCAAGTAAAAGATTAATGCAACTTCTACGCATAAATGTGGATCTATGACTCTATGTACAAATCTTGAATGCACCCTTGTGTTAGTCCATATCAATGTCTGTCGGCACGCATGTATGTATATATAATTAAGGTATGTATGTGTACATGCATGTCTGCCAGGGTCAAGTTTAGGTTTGCACTGTCAGTTTCAAGCCCAGATGTCGGCTTTGCATCAGGTTGACAGCCAGAGTAAAACATGTACCAAATCTCTTCAAACAAATTCTGATTCATTCTGAAACAGGATCTATGTTGCAGTCCCAAATATTTGGCTAATGCATGCATGTATGTAGGTAGATAGGTAGGTAGGCGCCATGTATATGTAGTTATTTCTATCAATTAACTATGGAGCAGCTAGTGCTTACCCAATCAAGCATGGCTCCTTTCTGGTTTGCTGCCTTGCCAAATTCTAGAGCTCTCTGGCCTGTGATCAATTCGAGGAGAAGGATCCCGAATCCAAATACATCCGTCTTCTCTGAGGACTGGCCCGTCGAGAGATACTCAGGAGCTATGTGCCCCACTGTGCCCCGCACGGCTGTTGTCACATGTGTATCCTGGTGATCCAAAAGCTTTGCTAACCCAAAGTCTCCTACCACAGCCTCACAGTAGTCATCAAGCAATATATTGGCAGCCTTCACATCCCTGTGAATTATCTTGGGATCGCATTGCTCATGAAGGTACAATAGACCCCTTGCAGCTCCCAAGGCAATTCTCTTCCTAGTACCCCAATCCAATGCCGGTTTTGCTATATAAGAAAAAACAGATTGAAGATCTTTTACAGTTAGGCACAACTGCTTGACATTAAAACACATGAGTTCTAGAATACTGAAGATTTGCTACCTTTGAGACGGGAAGCAACACTCCCATTGGACATGTAGGGGTAAATCAAAAGCCTCTCTGTGGCTGTCATACAAAACCCGCACAGCCTGAGGAGGTTGCGGTGCACAGCAAGGCTGATCATTTCAAGTTCAGTCTGAAATTGGATCTCTCCTCCAACTGCATTTCCATCCTTGAGCCTTTTTACAGCCACAAGAGTCCCATCTTGGAGATACCCTTTGTAGACATTTCCAAAACCACCCTTTCCAATCATGTTCTTGCTGCTGAAGTTATCTGTTGCATTCTGAAGCTCCCTGAAATGGAACCTCTTCAAGTTTCCAAGACACACTTGCTCTTGATGTTGACCTGAAAATTAGAAGAGAAGTGTACATGAGAGGTATTCAATATTAGTGTTCTTATACTGTTTATGCTTTTTGTTTCTTTGAGTTTATCTGTTTTACTAACAATGAGCGTCGAAGAATATCTGTTGGTTATGTCTTTGTCTCCACCAGAGAAGTAGCCCAAATCCAAGAATGAGTAGACAGATGCACCCCAGGCTCGAGCCGAAAGCAAGGGCTACTTTGTGACTTCTGGGTCTTCCTGAAGGTTGGGTACCTTTAAGAACCATATATAATTAGAGGATGTCAGATTCAATGTGAGAAAGTACATTAGAACAGCAGAAATAGCATCTAAGAAAAATAATGAGGAAGGAACTTAAGTGAAAAAAAAAAACTTCAAATGCAGAAAACAGAATCAGAGATAAAATTATGAAGTGGGACTACTCAAAAACAGGCAAAACTATATAAGAAACACTTACTAAAACATGAACAAGACCAAATTTTAGTACCTTTAGAGAAAGCAAGGCAGAATAAGGTGATATAAAGCAGTTGAAGAATAGCCATAGTGTAAGCATGGAAGATGATCAATCAAGAAATCATTAAAGTAAAATAAAAGAGATACAAAAAGGATAGTTTTAAAAAATAAGGAAGACAAGAGATGAATAAACTTTAGACAAGTTGATATAATTGACTGAATTGAGTAGCCAAAACTAATGTCTAAAGCTTTCATCCATGACCAAACCACAACCCAAGTAGAAGAAAATGTAGTAACGGGTTGCGGGATTCAAATTTAAGTACAAAAAGAAATGAATACATAAAGTAACCTTCAACAGGAAGGCTTCAAAATTTAAAATGTCATACTTTGTGAACTATTCAAGGCAATGGACATTGGCATTGGAATTGTTCCGTAGCAGTCTTTCTCCGATCCTGTTGCGCAAATGAGAGGGTTTCCTACAATGCTGAATTACAAAAAAGAACAGAAGACCCCAATAAATCAGTTTAAACATCTGATCTTCCTTCTTAAAAGGAGAAGAAAACAGAATAGAAAGTCCTTTTAAAATGACTTACTTGAATGTTCTAGCAGGAAATTTGGGTACAGGGCCACTCAAATTATTGTATGACAAGTCCCTGAAACATGAAATGAACCCACATCAACCTTCTTCAGAGAAAAATTTCCATAATCCAATAATAATTAAAAATTATTAACTAAAAAATAATAATACACTAGGAAGTCAAAGAGATTTACAGAAAAGCAAGCTGGGACAGGTTAGCCAAAGACAGAGGGAATGGTCCAGAGAGACTGTTGTTGTTAAGCCTCCTGATCCCAATTCAAAAAACCCATGGTCAGATTCAGAACAATAAGTAAATAATCAGGATATAATATAAAGGTTTCTTCTTGAGATCAAGAATCAAGACCAATAACATAAAATCTTTAGAAATAAATCCATGTTTCACTTCAACAAAGTTCATACTTACAGGTATTGGAGGCTTTTCACATGGCCTAGAGTAGTGGGTATTTCACTAGTGAAGAAGTTATTAGAAAGATCAAGAGTTTGAAGCTTTGAGAGCCTCCCAATTTCTGGTGGAATTGGTCCTGATATGTTGTTGTTCTGTAAGAGCCTGCAAAAGCTCCCTTCATTAGAGCCAGTAACATAAAAGTATTACTTGTAAGAACTTCCAAACCCAATTCATATCTTGTGGATTCTTACACAAACTGGAGATACGTCAAGTTCCCTATGCTTGGAGAAAGAGTACCAGCTAAGTTCTGGCTTGGAGTTCCTCTGCAACAAGACCATTAAACAACTTCATAAACTTCTCTTTATTTATTTATCTTTATGGAGGAGGACTTTTAATTTTCCTTGTGCATCATAGCATTGCAAACAAAACCAGTAGGATTTTCAGTTGTGGTTAAAGAAAATTTGAAAAGAAAACCATCTCTGTTGTTAACTAATAAAACTGAAAACGAAGCCAGCTTTTTGCACTAAAACTTACAGGCCAATGACCAGACTCTCAGGAGAACAAGTGACCATAGTCCAGCTACATGGATCAACAGAGTCTCTATCCCAATTATCAAGAACACCATGAGGATCCAACAGAGAAGCTTTTATACTTATCAAAGCTTGAACTGGAGAAACAGAAGAAAAAAAAACTCCATTTTTCCACTTATTTGAAGATAAAGAAGACACACATATTGCAAAAACTGAGAAAAAGAAACAAACAAAAAAAAAATTCAAATTACCTTCAAAGTTAACACCTTTGGGGGAAAGCAAACCACCAGCAGAAGTCCAAAACCAAGAAAGAGCCACAAAACAGAAAACAGTTTTTCTTCTCTTTGCTTCCATTGAACCACAGCTTACAAGTCCAAAAAACCAGATACCCAGATGCCAAAACCAGCTTCTAGTGATATGAAGATGTAGTAGGAGTGGTTTTATGGTGTCAACACACCAACTCTTCAAAATTTTGAAATGGGTTTCTTTTCTTTTAGGAAATTTTACATCAGAGGCTAAGAAGTAGAGCTGCTCATGCTTTCCATGACAGAAATCCACTCACTGTCAGACCAAAGAATAATAGCAGAGGTTTGGCAGTAAAGAGAGTACTAACATGCTTACCACTGGTTCTACAAAAGAATATATAAAAGCTATAAGAAACATAAACAAAATCTAGAGAAATTCAAAAGAGAAGGAGAAAAAAGGAAAATCCTTAGTGTATCAATCATGCATTTTCCTTTAAAAGGTGTGAAAGAATTCTTCAATTTTACACCAAGGATGTAAAATGGAAAGGAAAGTGAAAACTCAAAAACGAAAATTCCTTTGGTGGGTGTGGGTCAGATTATCAGTCAGTCAATCAGTGAGTGACCCATTCGCATAGATATGCGTGTTGAGCGTGTGGGTTTTATTGGATCGTTAAAACATAAAAGGAATGACAGAGGGAGAGGGAGAAGAAAAGTGGGGGAGAAAAGGAAAAGAGAGAATAAGGTGTTGCTTCCACTGTAGGAATCCAACATTCCCTGTGTTTGGCCATTCAATAAAGTCCCAAATTCCATCTTTTTTTTTTCAGGAATTAAAAATGTGGGAATCTCGAGATTGATGATGAAATAGAGCTCCTCATGAGATCTTTGTTGCTGTATTCTTTTTTTTTTTATTTTTTATAATCTGAGGTGGGTTTTGCTTTATTATTGATTCCACTACCATCATCAGCACACTCACACTGTCTGCACAGTCAGCAGACAGTCCATCCAATTAACAATTTAAAAGAATTTTTTTTTAGAATCAAAGGCTGCCACCTGTCCCCCATCTATCTCTCTCTCTCTCTCTCTCTCTCTCTAAATTATGAGAATCAACTTGTACTAGTTGTCTAAGACTAAGCACACGTTTTCTCAATTAACAACATGATTATGGATATGTAGCTTGGAAGTGTACAAATCTCTTAAACAGTATGATTATTTATGTACAAGACAATGTTTTAAGAACGAACCGATGATTTAGCCGTTTCTCGCCAAATTGGTCAAACATTGGTCTGACCCGGTTCCTATTAGTCCGACCATGGTTTAAAAAACAGGCTTTATAACAGTAATGCCCCTCTGAAAAAAATAACAGGCTTAACGTTATAATGGCTTATTTTGAAAAAAATATATATTTTTGCCCATTTCCGAGTTTTTTTTGTGGAGAAATAAGAATATTCTAACTTATGTTTTAATTTCCATTATAATGAATTGTACTGCTCAGGGGTAAAAAACGGAAAATAATGGCAGCAAATTCAAAATTTGAATTTCAAATTTTCAATAAAAAATAACAAAAATAACGGGGTTTTTTTCCACAAATTTTCTCAGAAAATAACAGTCGTTATTTTCCATACATAAGGTAATGGGGGAGGTCTGAATCTGTTATAACTGTCGTTATTTTTGTTATAAGGGCCGATTTTTAAACCATGGGTTGAACCATCGGTTTGGACAAAACCATCAGTTCTCAAATAAATGCACGCTCCATTCGAACCCAAACCCAACTGCCTTTTTCCAAAAAAAAAGGGGGTTGAACCGGATGGACCATTGGTCCAGCCCTGTTTTGAAAACATATGTATGGAAGTGTGTTGCAGTGTTGCTATCAAGTTTTTCTCCTACTACAGCGGATGATGGGTTATGGGACCGACATTTCTGTAGCCTGCTAAGAAAACGAAGCAGGTTTCTAATCATCGACCCACAGCTAATAGCGACCGATCAGGAATAGATGGTAATGGCATTCTGTCTTTTTTGTGTGCTTGAGTTGTGACACCAAAGAGGAATCCTATGGTCCCCAGACCAGGATTCTATCAATACAGCCTACTAATGGAATATGGAAACTTTTGTTATACTGCTGGAAGTACTTTAGTGTATACTACCTTAATGTTAGCCCTTGGATTTGTGATATCAATATTCCCTATATCCGATTCCAACGACTGATGTTGAGGTTGTATCATGGTTCAAAGTCTCAGCCGATCCTGCTCTGGATCAGAGCTCACCGATCCGATCCAAAACTGGATCGTCTTGACCTGAGATCACTGTTTCCCAAAGAAGTTTCACTTTCCCAGATTTTAATGGCCGTTAAAATAAAAGAAACGGCTATTAATTTGTAAACGTCAAAAAGGTTTTTATCGTAATGGGCTTGGCCCGCTTGGGGAGTTACCGTTTAAACGGCCATTAAAACCGTTTAAAAGGCGATATTTTAAACCATGGAATGTTGTACACAACTGATAGGCACCGACAATATGAACCAATTGTATGATCACCATTCACCAAACCGTTGATCAACCAAAGAATTGATCAACCAAAGAATGTGGTTGATCAGGTGGTCACGATCAATCAATCAGGTCAAAAATTAGTCCCAGCTAATGTACAAAAGATTAGGAAAATTAACAACCATATCTCTACATCAAACTCAAAAGTGATTGTGAAGGATAAAACCCTTTAAGTAAAAGACACTGGAGTGCCCTTAAGTCTTAACATTAATTTATCTTAAAAATGACTAATTTGACCAGTGATAGACAGCAATTTGTTTGGAAACAGTTGGGTTTTATTGTCCTTTCTGCTACCACTACAACCAATAAGCACTCCTGTTGGTGGATTCTTTAGACTGTGTCTGGATAAGCTTAAAGTTTATCTTTTAAGTGCTGACCCAATGGCACTTTTACATCTTAAGGGGGCGTTTGGCAACACAAAAATAAGTAATTTATTGGCTTTTATAAGCCAAAAAGTTAAAAAGTTAGTTTGGATGTGTTTCATATTTTAACTGTTAAAAAGTTAAAAACTAACTTAAAACTAAAGCTAAAATTTTTAGCTTTTAACTTTGAAGAGAAATTACTTCTCAAATTAGAATGCCTCCCAACATTTTTAATTTCTATAACTTTTTTAGAGGTAAGAAATCAACTAGTAACTTCTACTACAATTAGAAGTGCTTTTACTTCTCCTTCCCAAACGCCCCTTAAGTCTTAAGTGTTTGAGTAACGATACAAGAAAAGTGCTTTTTTCTTCACTTTCTTGGTATTTGGCAAAATAATAAATTCTTTTTTTGTGGCCAAAAAAATTAAAGTTTTGGTATTACAAAATGATAGTTTTTGTATTATAAAAATTTTTAAAGATGAATTTGTAAAGAAACTTCTTGCAAAAACGATTAGCAACAGGCTGTCAACGGATACTATTCAGATCGAATATAAGTATATCCGAATCTGATTCGATATCCAACGGATTCGAATTCGAATCCGATTAACTTATCGGATATTGAATAATATCCGATCTGAAAATCAAAGATACATAATAAATTACTATATTTATATAACAATAAATGAATATATAAAAAATAAATATAATTATTATATTTATATATAATAAATACTATTAAATATGATAAATATATATAATCTATTATATAATAAATATAATTTTTAATATAACTATTAAATCTGTTATTATCGAATCAGATATACCAATATCTGAAAATATCAAAATATTTTAAAAATATCCGAATCTGATATCCGAAATTTTTTGGATAAAATATCCGATTTTTCGAATACAAATTCGAATCGGAATCAAATTTTTGACTATCCATTGAGAGCCCTAATTAGTAGAAGCCATTCAGAAACGAATCTACTTATTGCAATTTGGAAGTTTTATTGAACTTTCAAAAAGTATTTTTAAAATTTTACCAAATAAATGCTTAAAAACCACTAAAAACTGGCTTATTGCGGTTTTAAGCTTATCCAAATGCAGCCTTAGAACAATTACATTATATATTCACTTGCAGATATATGGTTTCTTTTCTTCTCAACCCTTCATTTGGTTTCTTTTCTAGACCAAATTCAACCTGATAAGATGATCCTAACCGTCCTATTTGTAGACTTTTTTTTGGGCTTTTTCTCCATTTTTTTTTCTTCTAACTGTAAAAAAAATGTGATTGATCAAATGGTTAAGATCACAAATAAAGGTCCATTAAAAGGTGGGTCCAAGTCCTCTTTAAGTGTTCCATGTGTAGTACTGCAAAGGTAGGTCAGACAGATTGTCAAATGTCCCATGTTCTTACCTAAGAATTTCTCATAGAAATATACAAAAAAAATAAAAATGTGATGGAGGCTGGAGCAGGATGGAGCCAAAAGAGAGTCAAACAAGTGGGGGTGGAAATTTGACTCAGATACTAGCTAATGAACAAATGCACTAAGGGATAGCCAAATGAGTAGGAAATTATTATGCTTTTACTAGTTGACGAGTTTGAACGGAGTAAAGAGTGGGACCCACCTGATAAATGCTTTTGGACGTGCACCCCAAACAAAACATTATGAAGTATCCAAACCAGTTGGCCCTCATGGACCCCTCATTGTCTCTCCATCTCACAACCCACTCCACTCTCAGATTCTTCTACCCTTCCCCCACCCAATGTTCTGTACTTTGTACAGTTTTTGCATGATACCCACTTCAATTGCCTTCTATATTTTTAATTTTCTGCATTTTTTTTTTCTCATGGTTATAAGACACGGCGTCGCGTTGCTAACATACGCCAGGGTTTTAAATTTCGTCGAAACAGTCAAAATTTCGGTTTCAGGCTCCACCGAAATCAAAACACAATAAATTCTAAAATTTCGGTTTAATGCGCAAAATAAGATTTCTTCATCCAAAAGATCGTAGAGAGAGAAAGAGATTAGATTTTATTCCTATAAATGAGGGAAATTATATAATCTTATGTTATATTTTTTCTAAGATTTTATCAAAATTTCTGTTTATTTTTCGATTCGACATAGTCCAAAACCTAGTCGAAATCAAAATTTAAATCCTTGACATACGCTGGAGTGTTCGTGTAATTGACGACGATTTACAATAATGTCAAAATAATTTTCCTTTTTTTTTTTCTTTTTTTATGTCAGTTTGCAGATCCGATGGCCGATATGGCATACCTGGCCTTTGAAGTGTTCTTTTCACTTACACAATGAAGATACTAGTACAATAAGATGGCCGATATGGCATACCTGGCCTTTGAAGTGTTCTTTTCACTTACACAATGAAGATATACTAGTACAATAAGAGATATCTCATGGGTCAGCTAGCAGGGTTAATGTATTGAACAACCATTTACTCCAAAAGATTTACCTGTTGTAGAAAGGCGAAACAACTATATGTATAGCAATGGGTCGATGGGCCAACACCCTCTGCTAACACGTCCCCTCAGTGGGAATACACTCAGCTGGAGACTTGAACCCGCCACCTCCAAGGACTTAAGGCTCTGATACTATATTGGAAACAACTACTTACCTAAAAAAAAATCGACTTGTAGTAGAAAAGGGTGAAACAACTACGTATACCAATGGATTGTTGGGCCAACACAACATGCGCGGGAAGACACTATCCGCTAACATAATGGGGGTTAGTTTGGATTATAATTATCCTTCAAAAGGGATGTTTTACTATCTTGAGAGAGGACAACTAAGTTCTCCAAAAAAAAATTGGCTTGCACTTATGGTGGCATAACTCTATTCTAGCAGAGATATCCCTATAACCAAACAATCCCAAGTGAATAATAGTAGTAATTTCTGCTAGTACTAAGGGACTGGCATCTTAGTGACTTTATACAAGAGGGGTTTGTTAGTCTCCTTTCAAGTTTGTAGGACTCTTTTTCGGAGTTTTTTTACATCTCCTTCTGTAGTTCACACAATTCCCTTTACACCCTCCATAAATTACTAATTCCACCTTATAAGGATAGTAAAAATTTAAGTGCATCTGATTAAAAAGAAAGTAGGGTAGACAAGCTCTTACATAGCCATTGGTTGTAAGGAAAGTTGTCTAAAGGAGACATGTGGCCCCACCTATTCCCTTGTGATGGACTCTGATATGACCCCAAACATCTGCCATTTCACTTTATTGCTACTTCTTCCATTCCACATAAATTATTTGGTCCTTGGGTCTGGGACTCCCCTCTATCTCTTTTACACTGTGTCCCTATACTTAGTTCATCTCCTTTATGGGGTTCTTTGTTTTTTTTTTTTTGTAAGTGATGTCACATTGATCTAACTAAAATCTTTATAAACAATCAGATGCAACATCTTTAGAACAATTATCAAAAGTAGTGGCAGCACCAAAGAACTTAAAAATCAAGTAAGAAACCAAAAGACAAGATCACACACTAAATCTCCTATTAAATTGAAAGTTTATCACTATTGCAACACAGTAATCACCTAATATATTTGTACCATAGTGAAAACTTAAGAACAAGATTCAAAAAGGACCCGTTGTAACGGTCAAAAATTTATTTATTTTTTTTTTAATTTTTTGAATTCCTGTTAACGGACGTTATAACTGCTAGATACATTATAATGGGGTTGCAGTGTTACCATTATAACGGTGTTATAACTGTTCTTTTTTTTGGACACAAGAAGATCATTCAAATTTCGGTTTGGTCAAGTGATACCTATATATTCACGGATTTAGACTGGATGGAACCGAAAATCACGACGGGAACAGAAACGGGTGAACGTGACAGCAAATCAGTTTTTAAAGTTATCTTGTGATCGAAGTATATAGCGACAGTAGATCGATCGAAGTTATGTTTAGAATTTTATGTGGTGATGATGGTGGAAGCATCCATCGGCTGTTTTTATTCGACTTTAGTAATTTGGTCCCCACAATAATACGTTCAAATTCTCTTAAATAGTTTCTGATCACTGAGTAGACAAAGAACAGCTATTTGAGTCACAAGATGTTAATGTTTTGTCACATTTGTTGTATGAACATTAGTAGTCCTGTGTTTTGGAATGGGCCCAGTTCTTTTTGGCCTGTGTTTCGTAATCGTGTTGTCTTTTTTTCAGACTTTACATGTAAAATAGGACTAGGGTTGGCTTTTTTTTTAAAAGAAGTCGAAACATTGAACCGGTTCTTCCATCTCTAAACTGGGCTAGGACTCTCCTAGGCCCTATAAGGATATCCGATTTGTGAATCTAATTGCTATGACCTCTCACGTTCAAGCCCATTTGCTTCGTTGAGAGGTCGTATTCATTTCCTTTTGAAGCGGCATATCCCATCTGCCAGCATGTAAATAATTTTATGGAAATCCATTTTCCTGCAAGTAAGATGCTGCAACACGCATGCTGACACGTGCACACTCACCCCACACCCAAGCTCTTGATAAATACCAGGCAACAACAATTACAGCAAAAAGGGGTAAGGAATTGGAAAAGAAGATAAATTTTCGAAAACAGTCACTCTTTGGGCAGATTGGTCCAAAAAGCCCCTATAGTTCTAAAAATTTTCCAAGGATCGGGCTCCAGTTACGGCCCTAAAATGACAGGCTCCGGTTACGGGACACGATATGAGCCACGTGGCACACTCTTAGAGGACTCTAACCGTATGGATGTTTGGCCGATCCCTAAGTGGACCTACAAACCAAAAATCAGCCTGATTAGTGATTTATAGGCGTTGGATTGGACTTATTTTCATGGGTTAATCTCAACTTTAAACACATGACTTCAACCCAAGTCTGTGATATGGGTTCTATGGCTTTTGGTAAATAGGAATAGGCCCAAAACCGAAGCCCGACACGACACAATTCAAATATAAGCCCAAAACCTCTCATGGAGGGCTGGCCAGTTTACACCCTTAAGGGCAGGGCTTTACATAGGCAAGAGCTTTGAATGAGAAATCAAAACTAGTGTTAGAGCATTTCCAACCAGCGCCTTCAAATTTCAGCTTCGAAAAGGCATCTCATTCAAATTTGAAGATGGAGACGCCTTCTAAAAAGTGTTGAACCAGCCCCGTCTTCAAAAAGAACACAAAATGTAATATCAAAGTTTTTTAAATGGAGCTGTAATATCAATTATCAACACCAACAAATGCGTTTGGTGATAAAAGACAAGCCATTTTTTCATAAGTCGTGCTATCCCACGGATAATTAGAGAAGAAACTGTGCGGACGAGGCCATTAAACTTTGGATTCCAGAGATCCACGCAGTTGTTGCCTCAGACTGGATCTCTTGAATCCAATGGTCATATGGCCTCAAACCGCCAGTTACCCGTGGATAGCTTTTTCCTTTACATAATGATAAATTGTTCTCTTTAAAATCATAAAAAAAAAACTACTTATATAATGATAATTGATTTATTTCTCTCTCTATCCTTCATCACAATCACCACTTTTGCCAGCAGTGCTCCCTTTCATTGCTGTCACTAGGACCGATGGAAATAGGTCGAAAACGGATCCGTGTAAATTAACCAATGTTGAATATGGATTAGTGTAAATTAACCTATTCAGTTTCAGGTTGTCTACTGGGTTTGGGAGTTGAATCCTTACTACAACTAGGGGGCGCACCCGTGGTAGCAATTTACATGTGGCACACATTTAAAGATCACTGACCATATACATGTTTTGCTCATCTCTAAGTGGATCTATTTACGAAAATTCATCAGGATTAGCAATTTCTATCAATTGGATTAGAGTCTTTTTCATGTTTTGTTTTTAACGATAGATTTCTAGCATTACTATTTAGCATGAAGGTAAAGAAACTTTTTGGCTACGTGGCACATTCTTAGAGATCACTGACCATATGGATGTTTTGCCTATCCCTAGTTGGACTTACATATAAAATTTCATCCTGATTAGTTATTTATATCCAATTCTTTTTCTTGGTGTATTATTAACCATTGATTTTGATCATTATGATCCAAAGGTTAGAAATCACTAATCAGAATTTATTTTGTTACATAAGTCCATCTAGGGATGGAACAAACATCCATACGGTACGTAGCCTCTAATAAGGTGCCACGTGTATCATATTGTGGGCCCATCCTCATTTAAAGTTTTCTAACCACATAGTGCAAGGCACTTGAATTGAAAATGAGAAAGTGTTGAATGACCAAATCACCGATGTAAATTTAAAAAGTTTCAAAAACCAAAATAAATAATGTCATTTTAAGGAAGTTGAGGGCATATTAGGAATAACTTTTTTTTACTTTTTTAATCGTTAATGAGTTGCATGGTGACGTATGCTTACGGGTAACGTGTTCTTTGATGCCAAAAAGACCGAAATACCCCTGCCATGTTAATAAATTGAATGAAAGAAAGAATAAAAGATAAATGGAATTTGTGGGATTTTGGGTTTTAGTGCGAGGCATGCAAGAAGGGCCTTCGTGCGTTAATAAGTAGAATATGTTATTTTTGTAGTGGATCTGACTAGTATCCGACCCATATTCGAATTATGAGTTAGATCCTATGTGTCATTTTTGTAGTGGATCTGTCTGGTATCCGACCCATATTCAAATTATGAGTTAGATCCAAATATATTCGGATCATGCATGGATCGGGTCATGTCCAAATTTGAATATGTATCCATTATATTAAAAGTCAATTGAATCCATATCTTCCCTAAATTCAAATCTCGATATTGATTATGCTATTTAAAGTCGAATTTGGATCCAAATCTAAAAAGATTCCAACCCGGACATAGATCATGACATTTAAAACCAAAATTCAATTTGGATCCTAAATCCGACCTAAATCCAAATCTGGATATAGATCATTATATTTAAAGTCAAATTTAAATCCTAATTCGGATATGGATCATGTTAAAAATAGAATTACAGATATGTATGGCAAATTTTTTTTTTTTAAAAAGCTTGGGTAGAATTGGTTCTGGATTGAGAATCCATTTCACCATAATTGTTACTAAAAGGGCACAAAGTGGCAAACTGGGAATAAATTCTGGGGAAGCACTCAAATGAGAACAAAACCCAATTCTTGATATCGACCATACATCCCATATTTATCATAAAATAAGCTAAACACCCTCATTTTCAAACACCAACCATCGAGAAAACATGCAACACAAGCACCTGGCTGTCCAACTAAAACTGGAAAAAAGCTACCCTTTTGCTCCCCATGGTTGCTCTTGCTTTTCTATGGCAGGTCTGCACAAAGCCTGTGTTGATTTAACTACTCAGTACAGTGGTCTACAACATTTCTTTCAAATATCCATGGATAAATAAAGCAGCAGCTCCAGGTCTGGTCCCCCACTTTTAAAAGTGAAAAAAATAAAAATATATAACAAACCATGTAAACCAAAACATGTGAATTGGGTTTGTTAGCTCCTTAAAAAAGGGAGGATGTGATTTCAGCCACATCTGATACAACTTGGCCATAATCTGCCTTCAGTTTCTCTTGTTCCTCCTGGCTCAGCTCCCCCTTGGTGGGCTTAGTTAGCACCAATACACAGCATGTAGGCCTCTTGGTAGCTCCGGCAGTAGCAAGATCCTGAAAAGACCCACCAAAAGTACATCTCAGCAATCCATATAATGGTGGAGTCCAAAATTGTAAACAGACTTACACGTAAGTAGGGGTGTCAACAGGCCGGTTCTGGTTTAGGTATCAATGCATCCAGAACCTATTATGACGGTTCTAGTTTCTACCGGTTCCAACTCAGGTTCTGGTACCAAAACCCTTGGATTCAAAATTGAAAACGATTCCCATTATTTGTTAGGTACTTACATGTTGTATAAAAAATGTAAAAAAAAAACAGATAAAATAGTTTTCATACTAAAGTTCAGAAAAAACTTGAGGTTGATACAAACTTGAGGTTGATAAAATAGTTTCCCATTATGTGTTAGCACTTCAATATATTCTACAGTATCCGTTTCTGGTTCGGTCTGGGTACTAGTATACCAAGAAGCAGAACCTATTATATACTTCGGTTCCAGGTCTTATCAGTTTTGGGTCTTGCAGGTTTCAGTTCTGAAATAACTGTACCAAGAACCAGGATAATTGGGACCAGTTCATCTCGGGTATTCATTGATCAACCCTAGTTGTAAGAAGACATTCAGGATTAATAATTCAAAGGATAGCAGGAAAACTCAAAAACAAGCACAACAAACTAAGTAGTTACCAAGTTTGACAGGCTAACTACTTATCACCAAACAGATAGTTTGATTGTTATTGAACAAGATATAAAGGTTGATACAAGTTTCAGACAATAAATTTTCCTCGTCAAAGCATAAAATCTTGGCAGGATAACAACAGAAACCTTGTTCTGTGTTTCTACAGTAACATCACCAATACTCGATTGAATCGGATCTGAAAATGGTAAGAAATGGGATTCAAATTGAATCAGGATTAAAATCATTGGATCATAAGATTCAAAAAGACTTTTCGTCATGGGTTAAGAAAATAAGAAATAATGTCAGAATTTTAAAAATACATAATATGTCTAACTACTCCATAATCTATAAAAAATGACAAAGGTTTTGAACAAAAACTTCCAAATAATAGCAATATGCTCCAGAGAGACATTGTTCAAAACTCACCATGCACAAACCATATATTTGAATTCGTCGTCAAATTAATCAACTTTCCATCTCTTATCAAACATTATCAATTCTCAATCTTTCTAATTACGTGCATGGACATGCATTTTTTAGCAGATGCTAAAGTGATGTTTAATGCAAAATGCTACCATGAAACTGTTTCCTACAATAATTGCACTGCAAGAATTGCTTGTTGTAGTAGAGTATTAAGTTTATGCTTCTTACTAGAAAGTATAATCAACTCAATACCTTGAAAAGGAACAAAAATACATAAAATTACATCTACCACTTAGTAGTTCTGTTAAGGAGTTTATCAACTTCTTTTTAATTTTTTTGGGGCCCTTTTAACTTTATATAATAAAGAGAAACCAAAAGGTCAAAAAACTAAAAAATACCCATAGTCGGTGGTCGAACTATATTAAAATGATCTTTTGTCTGTGGAAAAGCATGGCAAGAAACATGTCATAAATTTGTTTAGTTAGTAATTTTCTTTCTTTGTCATGTTTAAAGTTTAGCAAAATGAGTGACAGTTCAAACTTTCGTCCTATCTGACGTGTCTCTCGACAACGTACAATCCTAAGGACAATTCAGATACTGTTCGTGGAAAATCATGAATTTTCCAGTTTCGAATTTATAAATATTTTAATTTCCAAAAGGCATGATCTTTTGTCACAAATATTTGTTATGTTTGGACATCTAAACAAAACCAAGTCCAAAGTCCTTGGTCTAAGGGTGTTTGCAAGTTGTCAACTGCTGATCTGGATAATCAATCACCACTAATCCGGATCTGGGTTTGGGGAGAGAGAGTTGTGATTTTAAAAGTTTTTTTTATTTTAAGTGGAACCTTGTAAATCATGATTTTCACTTTAATTAACAATCTTTATAAATTGAATTTTTCCATCCATATAGAATATCTGAATAGATCATGGTATTTTAAATTCCAAATATGCAAACAAAAGCATGGTCCAAAACATAAATAATAAATATATAAAACTCTCAGTTGTCCTTAACATAGAAAGAGAGGAAGCATGCAGCCACACAACCTCACAAATACTCTCAACTTACTTCTTTCGAGGGAACATATACATATGGGATGTCAGCCTCTTCGCATAAGATTGGAACATGTGTGATAACATCAATTGGAGAAATGTTTCCAGCTATAACGCATAATCTGCACCCACCAAAAACCATCTCCAGCAATTCATGTAATTGAATAGCTATTTAAGGTTCACGTGACAAGATCATTACCATAAAGACAATAATGTCAAGTTGTAATCTTTAAACTTAAGCGACTTGTTAAGTTGATTGATATACATGGAAATAGCAGATCCAAAAAATAACGATGTGTATATGATATACATTGCATTGCTCTTGACCTATACTAATGCATACAGCAGATGTTCAAAAGTAAATGATAGTACACACATGAATAAACTGTAAACTACAAAACACATATTATAAAAGTGTCGACAGTATATAAATCAAGTCAACTTCAATTAACAACAATAACTACACAAGTTGCTATATTAAACAACAAGATGATTGTGATCATTTAATTGCCTGGATCCCTTAAGAAAATAATATGGATAAGAGTAAAAATATCAGTTTCACAAGATATGCTAAATATGCAACCAATGAAAAACTAAATCCTAAAGCAGGAATTTTGGTTATACGTGCCTATAGTGTGAGCGTTATACGCTTCAGTTTATAAAATACTTGTATTTGGCAATTGAATTCAACATATTATTTTCAAAAGGCCAAGAAATCAGCACACATATAACATTAATGACAGGTAACAATCTTTTTAATTGTATATTTGAATGCAACATCATCTAAAACTACTGAAACATGCTAGAGATACAATAATTATATAGGAGTTATTCGTCATATATTCAGAATGCATTACATTGAAAGGTGAAATAAGTCAAATGAATATAATTACTCAATGTTGCATATAATACAACTATGTCTAATAAGTTTATACCCTAAATATGCCATATGGTATGTTTGACGCCTGATATATTATAACTTACTATCAACAAAAAGGTGATTGTTAAATGAATTGTTCTTGATTATAACTTGTAATATGACAAATATGGCATAGCTTAAAGGAATTGTGCTCCTCCTAGCTTCTACTATGCCATTTTCGCAATTTACTGCCTGGTACCAAATAGGACATTTTGCCTCCGTAGCTCGGGGAATTGCATACCATGGAACCACAAGTTCTTAGCTTCTGCCTTTTCCGCATCAAAATGTGCATGGCATGGTATATACTGAACCATGCTGCACCATTATAAAAATTATACTTGCCAGAAAATTCCTCCCTACCTCAAATGCATGTCTACTCTGCATCAAAACCTATGACATACAGATACTTGAACATGATCATGGTTTTAAATCTTGGTCTCGGCCATTGGATTGTTCAGTGCCGAGACCAAGTTGACTCGCGCGAGTCAACTACTCGTGAGCAACTCAGTCAAGACAAAGTAAAATCCATATACAAAAGGGGTTGTCCGGGGCAAAACAGCCCGAGACAATATGACTCAGTCCTTGACAAGACCAAGTAGACTCAGGCAAGTCAACTTGGTATTGGCCGAGACTTAAAACTATGAACATGACTGCCCTCTACAAAATCAACATAATGCAATAACAATGTTGGTACTGGATGATGCAAGGATACTTCAACGAAACCAATTTCTCATTTCCTATTGTACTACTGTGTATTTTCCTAATTCCTAACAACTTATTTTGTCAATTTGAAAATATAAGATGCATTGTAACAGATTTTACTGCAAAAATCTTTGCAAGTTTACAAGTTTTATTATGTTTGGCATGGTGTGAATGTTGAAAATGATACTTAGGATGAAAAAAGTTAAAATTAAAGCATGGTATCAATATATTGGATGAGATACCCATTCCATGTCCGTGGCCTTATCCATATCCATGATTTATGGAAATGAAGAGTTGTATTATTTTCTGTATTGGTGTCCATAACTGTCTCCATATCTGGCATCTTAGTTTAAAACACTTGCTAGCAAATAGGTAAAGTATATGACTTGAAAAGGTTCTATCAAAGTTATTTGTGAATTGTTCACATATTTATGTTTCTCCCCAAAATGCATATAGGCTGTTTTGACAAATGTTGCATGTTCAGGTATGTCAAATATATTGTCGTTTGCCAATTGTTAAGGGAATAAGAATAGCCTTTTATTTTTCTACATTAATGCATTATGGAGTTACAACACCACCTTTAAATGCCAAACTATAAGTTTTGACCAAAAACTAAAATTAAAGGTACACTTTGTTGCAAGAAATATTTTCTAGTAAAAAAGTTTCCAAAATATGCTTCTAGAGTAGGAGAAAAACTCAAAATAATGGTAGCAGAGCCAGAGAGTATAAATACTTTTCCACAAGTCACATTAGTTTTTTGGATGTCTATACTAGAACAAGAACAAACTTTGGAGTCAGTATTTTTAGGTAGCACTTGACCATGATAGTCATGCCCACACTTTGGCCACTATTTTCATAAAGTAGAATCAAATTTGAGATTCTAGTGAAATTTTTGGTAAGTAAATATATTAGTATGAAAAAATGGAAAAAAAATCACTTTATGGAAGAAAGAGATTTGAGATTCTAGTTATAACACCACCACCCAACTACCAAGATATATATATATATATATATAGGTCAGGATCGGGAGACAATTTTGACAACATTTTTTACAACAATTTTGGCGTACCCACATGAAGATGAATCAATAGCTGATTTTTGGTGAGGATGATCTCCTCACCATATAGATCACTCCTACAAAAAATCAGCCCATTCTGAAATTTCTAACCCCATCAAGTGTAGTCTTCAAGTTAACAGTAAAAATAGATGGTCCATAATTCTTCAACTTCTAAACCAGTCTACGAATGTTAGAATGATTTGAAATTTTGTGAGGGTGATCTCCTCGCCATAGAGACTATCCTCGCCAAAAATTATCCAATTCCAAAACTTATAATTTATATATTGGCTCACACCAATTTTTTGTTGTAGAAAATGTTGTGAAAATTGTTGTCCCCTAATCCTGACCCTATCCAAGTATTTGGTCAAAGTTTACGACCCCATGAAAAAAAAAATCCTCAACACAAAAATAATTGCTGAGAAAGCTAGTCAGTGAAAGTGAATGGCAAGAAGTTTGAAGACATGAACTAGTTTAATATCTCTCAATGACACCAAACTGAAAAAATAAATGTGAAAAATGATGAAAGAAACCTATGCAGGAAACAAATCCTGTTACAACATTTATTGCAGTGCTATCTCGATGTAGGAAATGGTTATAGGATATGTAGATATTTCAGAAAGAATACAAATTTTCACGTAACTATGACATGTTCACTGAAGAGATGATCATATTCAGCTTGTTGATGCAAGGACATCATGAATTTCAGTTACCCAAAAATCGCATTGTACCTTTAATACAAGACATCCAAAAGATCTTTTTCGGTTACCAAAAACATTAATTCTACCATGAACCTTGAATGCTATCATCGAATTGTGACCAATAGGACAAGGAAGGTCAGACACAATTGTTCAATCAAATTGTGCAAAAGTATCAACATAAATCCAAGTGAACATCATTTTCAATATCCAAGATATCCATCAAATCTATAATGAAGAGAATAGAGCTCATAATGCCTAAATCTAGAATAAACAAGTCAATTTCTGACAAACCTAAAATGATTTGAACATCACTAAGTGAACCCCTCTAAAAAAAGCCAATGCTCCACTATCCATTGAAGCACCAGCACAGGGTAACAGCATGAAATCCACAACATATAGCTAGAATGGAAACGAGTACTTTCTTAGAAACGTGCTAAAATAAGCCATTGACATGCCTTGGTAAGGAAGATGAAGATAAGAAAGATTAACTGAAGAACCCATCTTTCTAAAACTAAAAGTAGAAACAGATATGAACAAAACCATTAACAGTTAAGAAGCTAAGGGATCGACGGAACTAATTGATTAACATCTGGATTAAACCAGTTTTTTATAACAAGATTACGTACTACAGAGCTTCAAACCATCCTAGATCATTTCTTAACTTTGTAAAACAACGATTAATTTAAAACTCCATCCCCTGCAAGTTTAAAGCTTGCGTTAGTATTGACTACTGTTATATAATCATTTAAATCAAACAACTACAAATCACAAGCTACAGAAAAATTCCATCTACAGTCAGCTACGAATTCCAATCTTCCACTTATCTCTACAAATTCCAATCTTGTTCATGTTTCCACTTTTAATCAGCTAAAAATTTCAATCTTGTTCTTTTGCATATAACACAAGCTTCTATAAGGAGGAGGAAATTGAATAGAAGTAAGAAGAATGTCTCCAAGGAATGATGAGAAAAATTACCCTTTGTTACCACGCCGAATGCTCTTAACAACCTCCTTCACTCCTCTCTTCAAGCATTTGGATTCAGTAGCTGAAAGATCAAATCCGAATAATTCAATAATATAGATTCAACAAATAGCAAAGGAAAAAAAAAAAAAAACAAAAGAAACCTGCTAACCAGATGGAAAATTAGGCCCGAAAAACAAAACCTTATACCAGTATTTCTTCAAGAAAATATGCTATCAGAGATCACACAGTATTCTCATCAAAGAAAGAATGAACAGAGCAAAACAACATGCCTAAAAATTTTTAAAAAAATAATGAAAAGAGTAACCCAATGCCAAAATTAGTGAGGAAGTGTATCAGAGGAAAATAAACAATCAGATGAAATTAAAAAACTAAGAAAGTAGAAATTCATATGAGAAAAACATAAAAAACTTAAAACCCATATGAGAAAAACCTGAAAAAAGAAAAATAAAAAAAGAAGCAAACCCAACACCAGTATCTTTGTGATTTACAGAAATAAACACCACCCCATCAACACATCTTCATCACAGAGTAGTATACAAAAAACCCAGCAACCATTTATAGAAGAAGTGCAAAAATAACAGAAACCCAACAGCAAGTTGTCATCAAAGAAATCCATAAAAGCATTATTTATACCTCTTCTGACGAGCTTAAGAGTTCTCTTGCAAAGTTTCTTCCCTGCTAGAGGTTTCGCTATTGGAGCGAGGGCCAACATCTTCTTCCTCTCCTTCTGAGATTTCTCTGTTTCGCTATCGCTTCCCATCTCTCTCCCTCTCTCTTGGCTTGGCAGAGGGTTTAAGAGATATTACAGAAAAGGGCTTCTCTTCACCTTTCGAGGGTTTTAGGTATGAGGAATTACAGTGCGATGGACGATAGTCCCGCCCGATAAAAGATCCAATGAATCTGGATCGTCGATTTCTGGAATTGATTTGGATCGTCTATATGTTTTAGGTATGAGGAGTCAATGAATATAGCATGCACGAATCACGATGCTGTTCGATCAAGGCCTATCTATGGTTCAGATCGACCCAACGAGTCGATATTAGGATTGAATAAAGCATATCCGAGTTCAAATTATTTTTTTGAGTAAAAACGAAGAAAAAAGCCAAGGTTGTGGCTGCTGGGATTCGAGCCCAGGTCTCTACGGCCACAACGTAGAATTCTTACCACTAAACTACAGCCACATTTTGATGTAAATGGCCATTTAAATAATATTGGAATAAATATAATTAAAGTTGCCAAATCCCATCCTGTGTTTTAGAACACCTGTTCCAAGTAACTTTTTAAATACAAAACAGAAATCATCCAAAATCAGAAAAAAAAAAAGATCTTAATCATATAATTACTCTTCTTCATTGTGAGTTTTCCGGGAGAAGCAATCAGAAAACATGAAAAATCAATAAAAATAATAAATAAATAAAATCATCCATGAGTCCTGCACTTCTTCAACAACTCTCACTCTTAGTGCCGATGATGAGAGCTGCTTGCGCTGTTAATGTCAGCAGCTCTTCGGATATTAATGGCGAAGTAGAGCTTTGAGTGTTTACTTGGAGGCAGTCGGAAGCACCAGAGCTGCATGGTATCCAACTCCGCCATCCTGTAACTCTGAATGAGTTCCGTCTAATGTTTGGTCAACACGTACTTGTCAACACTCGCCCATAACTTGAAGTAGAGCTCCAACAGCCAATCCATTGGGTCCACCACCACCACCTTGAGACCACTTTTCTTTTTGCACACTGCCACCTCACTATCTTCGACTTTCTCTTCAAGCCCAATTTTCTTTTTGTTCTTTGCGGCCTTCTTACTCTCTTCTTTAACTACCACCACCTTCTTCTCCTCATTCATAAATCCCTAGAATACTTCACTTTTGGGGATAAAAAGGCGGTTTAGTTGGGGATTTACATCGTTCCTTTTGAGTTGCTTCTCCATAAGCCATATTGGCGTGGTGCCTTGAATTTCTTTGATCACCTCCATCATGCAGAGAGGCATCAATGGTGGTATTGATAGTGGGTCCACCCTGCTTATCTTCTTTTTGGGTTTCTTGAAAGTCGAGTGTGCTTCAATTTTAAGAGCCATGTGTCACGGACCTAGTCTTCGACCCTTGCTAGAGACCGTGCGGTACTCGAGTTAGCACATCTTTGTTTAGCTCAAGTCAGCCTTTCCCCTTTAGTCACTTAGGACTTGCCTTGCCTAAGTACTCAACCCACTCAAGAAGCATACAAGCACACAAGGACACAAGAGAGCTCTTTAGAGAATGAGACTTGTATTACTCAACTCTGGATTTACAAGATTTCCCAGATTCTAGGATGATTACAAATGAGGGGGCTTGTCCCTTTATATAGGCTTCAAGCTTTATTCTAGAATTTTCTATACTATTCTACCAAAGAATCTCTAGATGTTTCTCTTAGGAACTATCTAGAATATTTACATATGATACATGGGTAGAGATTCCCTAAAACTCTCATGAGTATTCTAGACTCTTCCATCTTCTAAGGTTCTCTACCATACTCTAGGGTCCTTTAGAAGCTTCCAGAGCACTTTAGACTCCTTGAGCCATAACCGGGCTTGAAACGGGCTTCGTTGGCGGGCTTGGATTGAGCCCAACTAGTGACCCTGTGACACTCTCCCCTACCTGATTGCGCGACGTCCTCGGCGCGTTATCTCCATGGTACTTAGTGATTTTGTCTTCAAATTTTCATATAAATATCTGCGTGCTCCCAAGTAGCCTCGTTCTTGGGCAATCCCTTCCATTTCACCAGATACTATACGTATAGTTGGACACCACGTCTATTCACCCAAAGATCAGCGAGTATGTGTCCACTTCCTTACACTCTACTGGTCATCTCCTCATGTCCGTCCATTTATTCCTTTTTGGTTGGCTCATGATAGCCTTCCCAGGTGATGTCGATGCATGTGACTTGACACCAAACTTAAACTTAACAGGATGACCTACCTCTTTCCTAGGTGGTAGCGCCTTTGTCTGTTTAGACATCATGTCCTTAGATTTTTCAAGGTCTTTGTCTTCTTCCATGGGTAGTTCTTCATCTACCCTGTTATCGGGATCTTCGACTGTGCCATTCTTGGATCCCATTGATAGTTGCAAGGCCGAGAGCATCTTTGTTCTGGTCTTGGTTCCTTTGACCGTAGGAACCATGCAAGGAGCTCCTTCCTCGATGATACACACCGAGTTCACGAACGACATAGGTATTGCCTTGACCCTCTTCAGGAACTCCATCCGTAGTACCACTTGATAGTCATCCATGGGAATGACTGATAAATCCACAAGCCCCTTCTATTCCCCTATGCGTAGCTCCACGCCATGAGCCGTGCATTGGATAGGTCTGGCTTGTGTATTCACCGCCTTTATCCATCATTCTTCCTTGGATGCTTTCAATCCCAATCGCTTTGCCTCTTCTCTTGAGACAAAGTTAGGTGTTGCCCTAGTGTCCACCATGACCCGTGTAGGCTTCCCATTGATATGAGCTTCCACATACATGAGTCACTTGCTTATAATCTTGGAAGACTCAGGTTGCTTCTTCACAGCATTGAGGAGTTGTAAGGATCCCATCTTTGGCTCCTCGTTGCTGTCATCTCTTTGCTCGCCCAATTTTGCGGATAGGGCGTTCAAGGCCTTCCTCTGCGGGCATTCCTTAGCCTAGTGATTCCCATCACAAAGGAAACAATTATTCCTCGGTTTGGAGTGGTCCTTACCTTCCTTCTTGAACTTGCCATGCTTTGGCTTGGACGACCTTTTCTTGTGACTTGATCTCTCCTTGTGACTTGATCATTCTTTGTCACTTGATGCCTCATCTCCCCCACCTTTGGCATAAATATCCTGGGTGACTTTGGCTTAGAGGAATCATCCCTTTTAAATTTCAATAACAGTTCAGCAGCGGCCATGGCACTAGCGAGGTCTTGTACCCCACATCGTCTTAGTTCCGGTTTCGCCCATAGCTGGAGACCATCAATGAAGTTGAAGAGTAGTTTCTTGTCCAGCATGTCTGGAATCTCCAACATCAGGGTCGAGAACTCCTTCACATAGTCTTGAATTGACCCCGTGTGCTTAAGCCGTTTTAGTTTTCTCCTTGCTTGATGTTCAGCATCCTCCGGGTAGAATTGCTTCTTGATCTCCCTTCTAAAGTCATCCCAAGTATCGATCGTGCACGTACCTTGTTCCATATCTGCATGACGCCTTCGCCACCATAGAGTAGCCGTATCTGTGACGTATATGGTAACCGTGCGAATCTTGGTCCTCTCATCAAGTAAGGAGATGACATCAAAGTACTGTTCCATGCCCCATAAGAAGTTGTCCGACTCCTCTGCATCCCTTGAGCCACCATAGGTCTTGGGCTCCGGTGCTTGATCCTGGGTATCCCTTGTGTGACCACGCTCTCCTTGCCCCTGGCCTTCTTGCATAAGGCCCAATCACTTCTCATTTCCTCAACTTGGTCTCTTAGAGTCTCCACCATCCCTATCACTTGGGCTTGGAAGGCATCACTTTTTTGCTACTGATTGTGCACCAACTCGTTCACTGTAGCCAGCATGCCCCCCTTGAGTTCCTCAACTCTCATTTTGAGGTCCTCCATGCCCATGCCCAACTCGTCGAACCTGTCGCATGCATCCGTCATGGCAAGCTCCACCTTGGCAAGCCTAGCTTCCCAAGCAGTAAAGATGCCTTGGGACTTATACCTTTACCTTCCCTTTGTGGGGTTGAGGTTGTGCCCATCACTTCCCTTGTCTTTTCAGTGACCATCGACATGGTGCCTTCTTAAAGTCGCTCTGATACCACTTGTCACGGACCTAGTCTTCGACCCTTGCTAGAGACCGTGCGACACTCGAGTTAGCATTCCTTTGCTTAGCTCAAGTCAACCTTTCCCCCTTCGTCACTTAAGACTTGCCTTGCCTAAGTACTCAACCCATTCAAGAAGCACACAAGCACACAAGAACACAAGAGAGCTCTTTAGAGAATGAGACTTGTATTGCTCAACTCTGGATTTACAAGATTTCTCAGATTTTAGGATGATTGCAAATGAGGGGGCTTGCCCTTTTATATAGGCTTCAAGCCTTATTCTAGAATTCTTCATACTATTCTACCAAAGAATCTCTAGATGTTTCCCTTAGGAACTATATAGAATATTTATATATGATATATGAGTAGAGATTCCCTAGAACTTTCATGAGTATTCTAGACTCTTCCATCTTCTAAGGTTCTCTACCATACTCTAGGGTCCTTTAGAAGCTTCTAGAGCACTCTAGACTCCTTGAGCCATAACCGGGCTTAGTTATGGGCTTGGAACGAGCTTCGTTGGTTGGCTTGAATTGGGCCCAACTAGTGACCCCATGACACATAGCTGCAACTTCTTTACCTTTCTTCTTGTTGATCATGGTTTGAAAGGATTGGAGTTCATCTCTAACAATGCTCCCCGTGAGTTCCTTGATGGAGAGACGCCTCAATGGTGGATCACTGTCACCTTGGTTGCAACTACTTTATCTTTTCTATTGTTGATGTTGTTTTCGATGATCTTTTCATGGGTTTGAAAGGATTCGAGTTCCATGGCTGCAACATCTAAAATTACAGTCAATGTATTCCATGTACCCATAAACCTTACTTCATTGACGTTTGCCATCAGTCTAGCTAGCACCTCCAAGCTGAGGTTGGGGTTGATGCCTTAAGAGAGGAAGAAACTCCTAGTGGAGCAACAACAATGGCTGAAAGCTAAAAGCTCGATCTTTTTTTTGAGCTTCTCCTGGTTGAGGAGGTACGTGTTGTACATGTTATATAGCAAGTGGTGGTGGTAGGGTTGGATCTTGTGTGAGCTCTCCTTGTTGGACTGGGTTCGTAATATGGCCACTTGTCCAACTGTGAATGAGAGTTTTACGCGCGCTAAATGGGGAGTTTAACGGTCTAAACTTTTTATGAAAAAATGGCAATTTTGTACTACCCTCCTGAAAAATTGGCGATATTGGCACTACCCCCCGGTTCTATCACTTTGTTGCGTTTCCCCCCTTGACCGCAATTTTGTCCTGGTTGACTTACACGGGATGTTAACCTTTTTCCAATCGGACCATTTTGCCCTTACTCGTTCTGTCTCTCGCTGATGCTCTGAGCGTACGTCAGAGCGATCCGACACTTTCGTCTGACTACGACTGTGTCCTATCTTTTCTCACTTTTACAAAGTCATGTACATTCAGTTTGTACGAAGCAACCTCCTCTTCCCCCACGTGGCAGTTGTTGGGATTCGAAAATTAAAAGTCGTTTGAACCCTTGTTCACATGCAAAAAAAAAATCTGACCGTTCGTTTGTAGTTCGCCCTCCACATGGCACAATATATACCGTTCGTTGAATAAAGCAATTCCACCGACATAGTTAAAAAATCTAGTCTACATATATATGTAGACTCAAAAGTATGTAAACATTATATCCACCATTGAATACTCTTTGAAAGACGTTATTTTAATTTATAAAATAATTTTTCTTTGAAAACATTAAACTAACACGTCTTTCAATGGACATCCAACATCACTGATAATGTTTGTATACTATGGCTTCAACACGTGAGTATATAATTTCAATCCGACGCTGAGAAACCGTTGATCATGTTTATTATTGGTGTGTAGGTACACTTAGTGATTGGCTAAACATCCATACGGTCAGCGTCCACTTAGAGTGTGCCATGTGACTTGTATTGTGCATTGTGATAGAAGCTTCTGTCACAACATTGTGACAGAAGTTTTACTTTGAAGACGTTGGGTTCAAGACCCTTTCCCTTAAGAATCCAATGCCTCTCCCCTCCTTTAAGGTTGGCTTCAAGTCCCTCTAAGGTCATCTGCTAAGGATGTCATCTGTTAAGGTAATCATAAAAACCTTCCATTTGTTAGGAATCTTTCTGTTAGTACTCCATATCGCAGTCCACGTCTATAATGGGCGGAGGCTCTGATCCGGAAATGGTAAATGATTTTTTTTTTTATTTTTATCTTTTCATATCATTCATATGGATCTTTCAATCATTTGTGTCCTTCACCTCTTAAACGCTCAAATAATCTTTCAGGTGATACCCTGCCACATCAATAATTGCCCAGGGCTCTATAAAGTCTTAGTGTCAAAGCAACTTCATAGTGCCGAGAGGAGATTTCTCAGATGTCAGCATGGGGGATGTCTCGAATTCGGATGGTAAGATGAAAGAAATCCAGATATATAAGGATCAAGCTCAAGTGGTTGCTTCGGCTATGGAAAGTCAACCCATTGGTTGAAAAATTGCCCTTGAAATGATTCTCCATGTACAAAGCTCAAGTGAAGAGGTCATCGGAAAATTTATACATCTAAGCAATCACATAGTCTAAGTCGAAAGTTTTTGAAATGCTAGGATGGTTGTGGTAATTTTCAATGGCTAGATGTTGCAAAAACCAATGTGGGATCAAATTCAATTGCATCTGAAAGAATGGGTGATACAGTTAGATCTAGCAAAAGTACTAGTAGTAGTAGTATGAAGATTAAAGTTGTTATTGGAGTCGAATTAGATCAATTATGTGAAGATCTTGGTAAAATGGCGGATATAAATGTTACCTAATTGTACTTGTTTTATTTGTAGTATTTTTGAAGGGAAATTTAAATTTTGCATCCCCTAACATGGATTATGAGTTGCAACTATCTGTCATGACATGGGGGTGTGGAAATATTGTTAAATTATCAGAGGGCAGTGCAAATATCCCTGAATATCAGGGGGTAGTGTAAAATATCCTTGAATATTAGGGGTAGTGCAAATATCCTTAAATATCAGGTGTAAAATATCCCGTGAATTTCCCGGAATCATTTTTACAATGTAACCTGCACCTGTACATGAAAATGACCTGCTCAAAGTAGACGACACATAGCAAAAAAGACAACACAAAAAACCATAAGACAACACAATACAAAACACGTCATCACATAACAATATAGAAAAACATGTAATCACATAAAGTATCTTGGTTGGCCCATCATCCATCCAAAAAAGGAAAACACACTAATCACAAAAAAGAGATAATGTATCTGGCCATACTCATCAACCCATCAAGTTTTTAACCATCCAACCCATGCAACCCATCAAGTTTTTAAGACATAAAAAAATTGTCATCATTTTCCACCGCGTCCGCTTCCGCTTCCCTTTGCTGGTGGCCCCTTGCAAGTCCTAATATTATGATAAAAGATGCCACATTTTCCACATTTGTTTTGTTGTGTACGTTGGCTTCCATCAACTTCATCTTCATCTCTTCTTCTTGATACTTTTGGCCGACCAGGTGACCGTCTTAATGGGGGTGGTAGCACAACAACGGATACATGTCGGTTAATAGAGATTAAATTAAGCAAAATAAAAAGAATAAATTCATAGTGGTTATGATTATCTTTGGCCAATCCATTCGATCAGCAATGGGGTGTATATAGTCTTCGTAAGTTGCTTTATAATGTGCAATGTTAAAAATATCAGCATAGTAACTACACAAGGAGCATATCATATACATTAGTAGTAATACACATAACATTGTGTCAATATAAAATAAAATAAAAGAACTAATATTATCAGGGAACTTACTCAACCCAAGGTAGACGCATTGGGATGATCACAGACATGACATGAACACAAGGTCTGCCACTGACTTACCACTCATTGCATGAGCATGTCCTCTAGTCCATATTTACATACAACCTACGATCACCATGACCTTTCTCAACACAAAACAATGTTTCTGAACAACCCCTCACTTTGTAATGTTTGACTTCCTTCGCCGTCTTGGATAAGTCAGCATAATCCCCTTGGGGTTAGACCATTCATACCCCAAGTCACATCTTCAATGTTCTCCAGCCGCTTATTCATGAGTGTAATGAAGCGAAGATGTAACCTCTCTATTAAAAGGGAAATAGGTAGTTCACGTAACTCAATTATCAACGAATTGAATGATTTTGATACATTGTTTGTGAGGTGATTACAACTTGAAGTTGTATCAAAATGGACCTAACAAAATAAGAAAAAAATTACAATCAATAAAAGTTATGTAAAATAGTTGTAAACAAATGAAAAAAAGTAAGTATGAAATCAACCTAGCCCAATGATGAGGATCAATATCACTCATCCACTAATGAGAATCCTGAGAAGTTCTTTGCAAAGCCCGCATTATTCTCTGAAACTTGCTCTCCTTAAATGCTGATGCAGCACCCCAAATTAAATTTTCAGTTGATCTCCTTTGTACTTGATTTTAAAATTCCTATAAATATGCCTCATACAGAATCGATGACAAGATCCAAGAAATACATTAGGGACCGCTTCCAATCTGTCTATCCGAGAAAAAAGTGATAGGCAGATCATGATGCAGTTTAGCGGCTAGTGTCTCTAAAAAGTGGGTCCACGACTCTATATTCTCGGATTTGCATATGTATATTGCAATGGAAAAAGACCATTATTTTCGTCGATTGCATAAGCCGATAACAATACTCCACCGTAATTCCCTTTCAAGAAACAATCGTCAAGGTAGACAATAGGCCGACACTTGCAGAGATGCTCGGAAGGCAACACAAATCGATTTGAACCTATGATCAATCTCAACACTCTACTTGGCTATGCTTCCTGGATTGCTCAATAAGATTTGGGCACATAGCTCTAGCACAACAGTATAGGACTCATTGTAGTCCCCATATATCCGAGTTAAGGTCTTTGCTCTTGCCTTCCAAGTTAGCCAATATGTGATACGGATTCTTAATTTTTCCCAAACTTTAGCCTTGACATCTCTTGGACGATACAACTTCAGATGTGCCCGAAGTGTGGCCTCTATCAGGTCAGTAATAAAAGTCGATGTGGCATTAGAATGCCTCTGGCTGATAGTATTACTGCAAGTGTGCTCCTTTCTCAATGACCTCACTTGAAAGGTTTGGCCGTCATTGGTAACTGAAGCATGTCATCTCCATTCACAATTCGGGTCCTTACATATAGCTGTGACCCATTCCTTCTTGTTCTTCACCGTCACATACTCAAAGTGATGTTGGACGGCAAACATTCTTAGGTGTTTCTTGTAGTCATACACGGTAGAAAATCCTGCTTTACTTCAAGCACCGAATGCAAACTATGCTGCTGCCGACTAGACCATTCTTGATTTTGATATAAATCATCAGCCTCATTAACAAAGGTATGACCACCAACTGACTCGTCATCTGAACTACCATCAAAATCTGAACTCGACTCACTTGAATTGTAACTAAGATAAGAGTCATCCGTCTCTATGTCGATAGGAATATCATCATCACCCAACTCTGGAAACGATGGTATGTCATCCATCTCTACGTCATAATACTCGTCGACACGACCTCGACCTTGATGATGATGATGGAAAATCACCTCGTGAAGTCTGACATGTGGGTCGTGGTGATGTTGATGAAGATGTGGCTAAAGGTTCACAAATATCCCAATTAACAAATACCTCACCAACTCCAAGAGCATTCTCGAAGTATTGAAGCATACGCACTAGTCCTTCGTCCCCTTTAACAGGGTATTAGACTCCTGTAACAATCAATATAAGTAACTGTCATAATGGCCATAGTTCCATTTGGACATTCTGTTACGTGAGCAAGCTCTTCCAAGAAGTCAAGGTAAAAAATACGATCACAATCAATATCATACATTTGTCCCACTTTCCCACCATAATAGTCTCTAACAGTATATCTGTCATCTCGACTTGCCATAAATCTTCCTTGGTAATGAACAACTATATTTAGGTAGTTATTCATCCTGTACCATAAGAATTCTCTACAAACATAATATAATTTTCAACAAATTAATGTTGAATTAAAATATGTAATCTGTCCCCCCCTGGAAAGCTGTTCAAAAGATGGGCAGTATTGATAGAGGGGCAGTACCCCCTTTTTGACCCTCATTTTGAAACCTGTTTTTAACCCCCATTTTTGCGTACCCACATAGAAGATGATTCAATGGCAGATTGTGAGGATGATCTTATGGTGAGGAGATCATCCTCACAAAAATTCAAATCATTCTAATATCATAAACTGCTTTAGACGCTGAAGAATTATGGACAGTCGATTTTTACGGTGTAACTTGGAAACCACATTTCTAGAAATTTCAGAATAGCCTGATTTTTTGTTGGGGTGATCTATATGGTGAGGAGATCATCCCCACAAAAAATCAGCCATTGATTCTTCTTCTATGTGGGTACGCCAAAATGGGTGTCAAAATGGCGGTCAAAAAAGGGTGTCCACCAACTGCGACCCAACAAGGTATGCTTGAAAGTTTTTCAAATGCGGATGCACGGTTTTTGTTACATTACCAACAAAGGTATGTCAACTAACATAACCTGACACGGTAGGACCCATTTGTGGAAATTAAACAAACAAAAGAAAGAGAAATAACATGTTACTTGCTTGCTTCCTTCCTCGGCATTGGAATATTAAACAGGCTTCAACGGCACCTTCAATAGGCTTCCACGCTTTCTTCAATGATTGGATCTTCCCCTTTCCCCCTTTACCTTTCTACTTTCAGATTTGCATCTATTACTGGTTCGATTCTTCATGCAGACGACGGTAATGGGATTGGACGGACGAATGACATGCAAAGAAATCTTGTCTGTTAAATCCCAAACAGTAAATCTGACGGTCTGTGGGTGTTGACAGAATATATTAGATTTTTCAAATAAATGGTGTAGATTTTTTATCGGTCGGCTTTTACTTTGCGAATTAACGCAATTGCCACGTGGAGGGAGGGAATTAGTTAGAAAAATGGACGGTAAAGATCTTTTCATTTTCATATCTCTATTGTTTGTCAAATGCCACGTGGTCATAGCGTAGTTAATTTGAAAATGACATGATGTCCACGTCAAAGCCGTAGTCAGACAAAAAGTCAGATCGCTTGATGTGCGCTCGGAGCGTCAGCGAGAGACATAACAGGTAAGGGCAAAAGGGTCCGATTGGAAAATGTTAACATCCCGTGTAAGTCAACCAGGACAAAACAGCGGTCAAGGGGAGAAACGCAACAAAGTGATAGTACCGAGGGGGTAGTGCTAATATCACCAATTTTCTGGGGGGTAGTACAAAATTGCCCAATTAAAAACAAATGGTATATTTAATAATACACCCCTGAAAATAGAAAGTAATTCGTAGTATCCTTAATAGTTTCAAATTTTAAGAATGTCCCACTTGACCTAGTCATTTGACTAACAGTTAAACGTTACATGCATCATGCGTTAATGCACCCATGAAAGTACAATGCTAACGGTAGTGATTCAAGTCTTTTTTTTTAACTCAAGTCAACCACTATTAAACTAGGTCATGACTCTAATAGTTAATATTTTCCATTGACTCAAAAATCCTAAATATAATTGAAATGTAAAAGATTCATAAATAACAGACTTTGAAAACTATGAAGATCATTCCTCATTTAGCTTCAACGTACTACCATTGAGAGAATCTGTAGAGACATGTTACTAAATAAAGATATCTAGAGATTTAAAGATCTACAATTAAATAAAAATATTTTAAAATATAATCTTCAAATATATCAACTAACAAAAATATAAGACGTAATAAGAGACCTACCATTAATAAATTGATCTTAGTTACCATAACCAACCACACTAGTTTTTTTAAATTTAAATAGTTACTAAATAAGTATACATTAATGTTGAGAGAAAATCTTCCCTCGTGGACCTAAAACGTATAGAAATTATTGATTTTTTGGTAAAAACCAAATACATACCTTAATTAAATATGGACATGTCTTTTCAAATTAAGTAACAATTCGAACGAAAAACTAACCATCTTTCCATGAGAGAATAACCACCATGGTAATGTTTCTACTGAATGAGACATCTAGAAATCGAAATGTCTCTACTTTGGAAGATCACACCCATGATTGCACCTAAGATCATAACAATGAGATTGTTAGAGGCGTTAACGACTTCTACACCTTGACAATTCATCGTAGATATCGATCTTCAAACAAAAGGTAGGTACACCTACATAGAAAAAAATTATTTTGATTTATGAAGAATTTTAGTATATTTTGAAAATTATTTTGGTGCATTAAAAATATTTTATTTTTATCACACCCTGAATCTTGGGTAAACAGGTGAACCCACAGGCATTCGGGTTGTATTCGGGTGCCCAGATTTAGGGCGTGACATGAAAAATTGATGAGCCGAGCTCATGCCAAATTTACACCTCTACCTAAACTTATTTAAGCATCATCGAGATTGTGTTCTCTACCTGTTTTTGGGTCTCACTACTTTATGTATTTTGTTCCTTACAACTCAGTCAAGTTAGACCCAGTCACTAAATCTTACATTTTCAATGGATACAATGTCAATCATAAAGGATACAAATGCCACGACCCCTCCACTGTGCATGTTTATTCACCTAAACATATGGCATTTAATGAAACCATGTTTCCATTTGTGGGTTACATTTTCTTCCTTTGCCACCTACTCATTTCTTAGAAGTGTCCACTAGGTCTCTATTTCTTTGGGATCAATAACCTCCACCATCGAACCTATGGAAAATACCACAATTTAGATAGTATCTTCAATAGCTCCTTTAGAGAAATTGCCTGTATAGGTTTCATCACCATTGTCTATGATTGAACTGCAGTTGCCACTACCTAGGTCTGGTACATCTCAATCTATACATTCAGTGGTCACACGATCTCAAGATATATGGTATTCAATGCTCTACATTGTAGTTTGCGCCTCACTACCTTGTTCCTTAGTATTATCCCTCTCAGCTCTTCGACAGTGATCTTACTGAGCCTAGCTACTATATTCAGGTTGTGAAGGATCCTAATTGGAAAGCAGTTATGCATGAATAATGCTCTTATTACACAATCACACTTGATCGTTGGTTCCTCACCAACTTGAGATGAATCTAATCAGTTATAAGCGGGTCTATAAAATTTTGTCTCATTATGATGTGTGTTATAATACTTAATTATTCTTGCAAATATGGAGATTAAGATTAAATCTCTTAAAAGGTCTGCATACAAATATGGTTGGGGTGAAAGGATCGCTGCTAACAGACTAGGGCTGCAACTTGGGCGGGTTGGGTCGGGTTGGAAGTCAACCCTAGCCCAACCCAACCTCAAAGGATGTGAACCCTAACCCAACCCAACACAAGGTCGGGCCTAGATTTGGTTGGGTTGGCCAATTTCTTATTTTTTTTATTGGTTGGAGAGATTGATAAATTTTTTTCATATTAAAATAATTTAGTAGTCAATACAATTACCATTATGCTAGCCATTAAATAATAGTTTCATTTCCAACACCTCATGAAAGAAAACATGATATTTACATTATAAGGGAAAAGTTCATAAAAACAATCATAAAAAAAAACACGATATTTCCAATATCAACGGATCACATAAAATGTCAAAATGTATTTTTGAAGGACATTTTGTTATCTCACAAAAGGGTTGTAATTTGTCAAGGACAAACATCCATGGGTTGATGCATTTGCCAAAATATAGTACAGATGTTTGTCGATATACTAATACATATAATTAGTTTGTATGTCGGGCTCGGGTAGGGCCGAGCCTCAACCGTAGCCCAACCCGAATTGATCTGGTTATAAAAAATTTGGCCCAAGCCCAACCCAAGTTCTAAAAGGGCTAACTCAACCCAACCCTAATGTCGGGTTCAACCCATTGGGCTCAGGTTGAGCCCGTTGCTGCCCTATAACAGACTCACCAATATAGATGTAGAAGTGAGGCCACTTCCTATATATGGGCTTTGGCCTAGCCTCAAGCTCAGGTTCAGGCATAGAGGGAGGCCCATGGACCGAAAAATTGACCTTGGGTAAGGCTAGGCCAAGCTTAGGCCAAATTTACACCCCTATCGGAACTTATTTAAACGTCATCGAGATTATGGTTTTCTACCTATTTTTGGAAATCAACACTTTCTGTATTTTGTTCCTTACAACTCATTCAAGTTCGACCCATGCACTAAACCTTGCATTTTCAATGGATAGAGTGCCAACCATAAAGGATACAAATGCCTTGACCCCTCCACTGGGCATGTTTATACATCTAAGCATATGGCATTTGATGAAACAATGTTTCTATTTGTGGGTTATATTCTCTTTCTATGCTACTAACTCATTTCTTAGAAGTGTCCAAATGGGTGGAACTCAGTTTGTCTCTCCCTTCTTTGAGATCAACAACCTCACAAATATGGTTGGGGTGATAGGATTGTCGTTAATAGACTCACCAATACGGATGTAGAAGTGAGGCTACTTCTTATGGGATATAGACAAAATATCTAAGGCCGTGTTTGATTACCAAGTGGGAAAATTACACTTTCCTTACGAAAATACAACTGTCCATTGTTAGATAGCTATTATAAATCTGTATAATTTTCCCTAATAAGCTATTTAAATCTGAATAAATTTTCCTACTAAGCCCGGAATTCATTTCCCATCAAGATATGTGATAATTCATTTCCACCTGAAAATACACCTTTATTTTCTCACATCATTGAAATATATGTTCTCAGTTGCAATCAATCAGCCATTTAAGGCATATCCCAGATGTATTTTCTCGGGAAAATTTTCCTTGCAATCAAACATGGCCTAAAGTATTCAGAATATGTGGATCTAGGCTCATGGTTGGGGCGATAGGATCGCCACTAACAAACTCACCAATATGGATGTAGAAGTGAGGCCACTTCCTATGGGATATAGATAAAATATCAAGAGTATTAATCAAAATATGAAGATCTAGGCGCATGGTCGGGAACAATGGCAGAGCCAGAAAGGGCCAAGGGGGGGGGGGGGGGGGTGCGGGGGGCAGTTGCCCTCTCTCAACTTTGAAATTTCTTTACAAATTTTTTTATTTTACATCCTAACTGCCCTTTTCCTTTGCTTTGCCCCCTTGAACAACATTCCCCCCCTCCCGCGTCGAAGCTTAAAATTATAAAAGATTTTTTAGAGGATTATGTGCATAATGTATATCCAATTTGTCACATCACATAAGGTTCTCTATTCAAGACAAATTAAGTTCATTGATTCCTTCACTAAACTTAGACACATTTACATTAAGTATAGGTTCAAGTTCAAAAGACATTTAAATTTATATATGACTTCAAATTGGTCAATGACTCCTTTTAAAGATATTTTGAAACAAGAGTGAGAGATTGTTGAAATAAGTATTTAAAATGAATTTATACTAGTTACTCATTGACTCCTTTTATTGTCCTAGTTATTATGAAATTAAAGAGACAACCTTATTGGAACCTTCTAGAACAAATATCAATAATGGTATTCACATTGTACCTTCTCATCCAAGAAATGACCATTAATATTCTTCATATAAGATTAATTCTAGATACTTCATGTATAGAAGTTGCATAGAGGAGAAAAATATTGGTTTGTGTAAAATTAATGTACTTAAGGATTGTACACTAATTAAGGACTCATTTGAGATTATTATGTGACTTTAGGCTGCCCATGGATGGTTTCCAAAAGGCAACAATGGGGTTAAGACGAGTTAACACACATGGCTAAATCTGGAAAGCTACAAGAGTAATTATAGAAAGTTTCTCTCACTAGAAGAAAGCTTAGAGGCTTGCCCATCAATTATAAAAGTTTTTCTCATAAAAAAAAGAAGCATAGAGACTTTCCCAAAAATTGAGTAATAGATTTCCTTTATTTATCTACTTTTAGGTTAGCTATTTTATTTCTATTATTTTATTTTTTTGACTTAAACGTTGTTTTAATCAGATAATTTACATTCTATATTTCATTTATGTATTGGAAAATCTGCAAAGGAGATTTGTTCGACGGCCTCTCATGAGAGTGCAATCTGTTGAGAATAGATTAAGTTTAACTTTTTTGAATTACAGAGATAGTGTTTCTTGTAGTCCCTTATATCTTGTGATGCTAGCTCTAAATATCTTCAAAAATCATTTACAAACCTATAAGTTGGACGTGATTTATTTCTATTTTATTTAAATAATTTTAGTAGAAATTTTGTGGTTGTATATCCTAATTATATCCAACAATATTATGGAAAATACCACAATATTTTCATTTTGTATGATGCAAGTTGCAGTCCATTATGTTTCAATCACAATAGGCTCTGTGGTCCAGGGGGTATAATCCTCTCTTTTAAAAATGTAAGAGGGCCTGGCTGGACCCTTGTACGTTGGGCTGTAAATGGTCCGTGCTTGGCCCTGGCTTAACTTAACTTTCAAATTGGCTCGAGCCTGATGTAATTCAAATTACCAGCCCATTTACCCCCTACTTGTCATTTTGTTGCATAATTTAGTACTTAACCCACCAAGAAACGAGAAGCTCAACAACCAACTTATTAAGAGAACTGATCTGAACCATATCTTTTATTGGCCAAATAGTGTTTAGGCGTTTATAGTCTATAGACATACATATTCCAACAATTGGGCCCAAACCATGAAATATCAAGTCTGCTCCATGCCACAACTGAATCCATTATTGATTATTGAAATTAAAACTATAGGCTATTTTTTTCTGCAGTCTTAAGGGGTTGGTGGCGGTGGTGTCGGTCCCTTCCGTCCGCAACGATAAACATTACTGCAAGGTTGACTTATTCCGAGGCACTTGCTATAAGGTTGACCTCTACCTGTACCTCGACATATTGGGCCGCGGCCTATAATAACAACTGGACCTTTCCCGTGCTCACCAACCTTCTTTTCTGAAGCACAAAGAATGAACTAGATTATATAAGAAATAAAAGAAACTTCTAATATTAAGATGGAGAAGAAGATGAAGAAAAAGAAGAAGAAGAAGAACGTAATTGATACCATGTACCTATACGCACTAGATCTTCCAAAAATGTACAAAAAGGAAATATAAAATTATAAACTACATGATATATACTCACCAGGCTCGGGCTTCTCCACTAATTCTCGAGCCCCTATTTCCTTTGGGACCAAGAGAATGGAAACCACAATGATACACAGAACAAGTAAGGCCTTTGGAAGAACCATCTTTCCACGTATTTGCTAACCACTCTAACCCTGCCTCCCTATTTATACTGCTTTCATCTGTGTTTGAGAGAGAGAGAGAGAGTGATTCACAATCATAATTAAAACGTAACGTAACGTCGTTGTAATGGCCGTTACAAAAGTACCGCTCCATCCCCATTACTTTATTTGGTATTTTAATGCTAAAACAAGTTATAATGCACGTGTTTAACTGTTATTTCTGATTTTCTTGAAAAAAAAATGAATTTTAAAAATAATAAAATATTAAAATTGTAACTATTTTTTATTTATTTATTTATTTTTTTGTGATTTGATCTGTTATAACGTGTATCGGAGGAGAGATAATAGTACCATTATACTGGTCCGTTATAACACTGTAACCTTGTTATGACAAGTGGGAAAGAGAATGACAGCTTGTCAGCCAACTAGAATATGGGTCCACCCAATTGGAAAAATTAGGATGGGTTTCATTGACCCCCCAAGTCATGGTCTACATGCAACATGGTCCAAACCTCCAATCACTTCAACTGTATGATCTTAACCATAGTCTATAAGCCACGACTATTCTTTATTTTTGACCATACAGTCAAGAAGCCAGCAAAATTCGAGTAAAACTTTAATGACAGCCTACAATGAGCTACGTGGCTCATTCTTAATTAGAGAACACTGACCATATGGATTGAGTAAAACTTCTGTCGCACAATACGATCTATGTGGCACACTCTTAGTGGACGCTAACCATATGGATGTTCAACCAGTCCCTCGGTGGACCTCTAAACTAAAAATCAGCCCGATTAGTGATTTCTACGCGATTCGATTGAAGTTATTTTCATAGGTTGATTTTGACAGTAGGAATTTGAGCATTATTGAGCGTTCTTTGGATGCAAAGATCCAAAGGTTGTAAATCACTAATCATGCTGATTTTAGGTTCGTAGGTCCACCGAGGGACTAGTGGTCAAACATCCATACGGTCAGCGTCCACTAAGAGTGTTCCACGAGGCTCACATTGTGTGTTGTGACAGAAGCTTGCGTCACAACGCTGTGACAGAAGTCTTACTCGCATGCTTGGTTGGCCAATCCCTAAGTGGACCTGCAAATCAAAAATCAGCCTGATTAGTAATTTCAAATCTTTGGATCCTAGTACCCCAAATAATGGTCAAGAATGCTCAAAATTCCATAGTTAAAATCAATATCCATGAAAATGACTCCAGTCCGACGTTTAGAATAATCACTAAATCAGGTTGATTTTTGGTTTGTAGGTCTAAGGATTGGCCAAACATTGATACAGTCAGTGTCCTCTAAGAGTGTGCCACATGGCTCATATTGTGGGTTGTCATCGGATTTGATGAAAGCCCACGTACAGTCATCAAAGTTTTAGTTGCAAAATTCAATTCTCCGCTCTCCACAGCCCATGAAGATATCATTCATTTTAGTACCCATCAAGGGGCAATATGACACTCAAGACAAGCAACATTGACTCCCAAGTCATCGAATTATAAAATTCTATTATTGTCGTATTTATGAAAATCTGGACTCTAGGGAGGACATGCGCGCTGATGTCATTTTCCTTTTTGAAAATTCATGCACGTACCCTTCATGTGGCGCAGATAAAAAGCTGTAGAAACCAAAACCAATGAATGGATGAGCACAGTAAAGGCTCTTTGGTCTAGGGGGTAATCCTCACTTTTAAAAAGGTAAGGGAGCCTTTACTGTTTAATCTTGAATCGCAGGCGGCGATACGAAAATTTCCAAGAGAAAAGTAACAAATTAAAAATGTTATCGTAATCGCATTTGAAAGAAATTTGACATCCTTACCACTATTATGTACATCGCTTTAGCGGTCTTACCGTTTATAATTAAGTAACGGTAGTGAACCGATGGTTGAACCGGTACCCGTGAACGGTCCAGTTGACTTGTTAGCTATAGGCTTAGTTGATTCAAATCTTTAATATTATGACATGCGAAAACCGCAGCGGTATTTTTCAAAGAAAATCCATAAATATACTGAATTACTTTTTCAATAAATAAATGGCATTTTTGTTTTTTGCAAAGTTTTTCATCTACCCTTTTGTGCTAGCCTCTCCACAAGTTATCTTTAGAGGACAATGAGATGTTTTTCATTCTTAAACATCCACCACACAACAGAAGAAATCAAATAATATATATCGACTCCAAGTCAATAGAAGAAAACTGGCAAAATTTGAATGGGCTTTCATTGACTCCAAGTCAATGAATTATCAAATTGTAATGGAGCCCAATTAGCCTAAGTTGGTCCGAACATCTAGATTTTTGGTCTGTAGGACAACCTAGGGACTGCCCAAACATCCATACGGTTGGATCCAACCATTTTTTTTTTAGTACTAAAACCAACGACTTAAAAATCAATCAAGCAGATTTTTGGTATGAATGCTTATCAAAGGGTGGATAAACATCTATCCATTCGGTCAGTGGGCCCAAATGTCAGGTATATCTTGTCACATCATGACTCATTTTATTGAGTAAAACTTTGATGAGGATATTCTTCTCAGCAGCGTGGATATCAACCTCACAAATTGTTATCGATATATTTTACTGCTTGTGGATGATTTTTTTTTTTTTTTTTTTGTTATGCATGGATATATCTTCTTCATAAGAAATCTAAGGGCATGTATGATTGCACAGAAAATTTTTCCAAGAAAATACATCTGGGAAATGCTTTAAATGGCTGATTGATAGCAATTGAGAACACATATTTCAATCATGTGAGAAAATAAAGACTGGAAATGAATTCTCGTCTATCTGGATGGAAAATGAATTCTGGATCCAGATTTAAATGGTTTGGTAGGGAAAATTATACATGTTTCAAATTGCTATATCTAACAAGGGACAGTTGTGTTTTCCCAAGGAAAATGCAATTTTCCCACTCGTGGCAATCAAACACGCCCTAAGGTTCTTCTGTGGTTGGAAATTTACTTTGAACGAAAATATAAATTCTATAATTGGATGGCGATGGTGTATGTACTATTTCAAAATGTTGTAGATAATTTGGGCATTTTTGCATCGATTTTCCTGTCTACATAGTACTCCACAGCAAAAAAGAGTTGTTGAAAAGAAGATTCAACACATTGTTCGGACGAGCATCTTTCTTTGCGAAAATTGGACATTTGCCGACGACTTTTAGTGGCAGCCAGGGCATAATTGCCGCTATGTGGTCTTTTAGCGGCGGTTGTTTATGAGGCCACCGGTAAATGACCAAATCAGGTATTGATTAATTAGGTACCCACTGACATCCTTTATCAATCTTAACCATTAAATAATATGTCACTTCTTGGCTGGACCCTTTTACATAGGGCCGTAAATGGTCCATGCTTGGGCCTGGCTTCACTTAAATTTCAAATCGGCCCGAGCCCAGTGTAATTCAAATCAAGGCCACCGTTTAAACGGTTTTAACAGCCGTTATAATGGTAACACCCCAAGCCCGTTACATTAAGAGCCATTTTGACGCTTAGAATATTACGGCCGTTAAAACAAAAATAACGGTCGTTATTGTCTGAAAAAATTTATGGAAAAAAACACCGTTATTTCCCGTTAAATTCGTTTAAATCCATTCCATTTTTCTTATTTTTTTTTTCATTTTTGGACCTGTCCGTTACAATTCGGTTTAAAAAGTTTTAATGGTAACGCCCCCAGTCTGTTATACCGTTAAAATGGCGCCTCTTTTAAACCTTGATTCAAATTACTCCTACTTGTCATTTTGTTGCATATTTTAGTACTTAACCCACCAAGAAAGCATTAAAATTGAGAAGCTCAACAACCAAGTTATTAAGAGAACTGATCTGAACTATCTCTTTTATTGGCCAGATAGTGTGTCCTGGCATTTCTAGTCTACATACACATGGATTCCAACAACTTGGGCCCAAACCATATCAAGTTTGCTCCATGCATGCCACAACTGAATCCATTACCAACGATTTGCTACTAATACTAATTGATTATGGAAATTAAAACTATAGGCTATTTTTTTCTGCAATCTTAAGGTGGTGGCGGTGGCGGTGGCGGTGGCGGTCCCAATCCCGGTCCTAGTCGGCATTTATAAACACCTCTGCAAGGCCTGGTGGTTGGAGTAGGTTTTGGGAGGCAACTCTTATAAGGTTTACCCGGACCGCATGTTGGCAGATCCTTCCTTACTGCAGCACATGGAAACAAGATGTTATTATATAAGAAAGAAAAGAAACTTCTAATATCTATATAACAAAACACAGTGGTTGCCCACTTATACCCCTCTTATAGGTTTCAACAAAGAAGGGCCAAGATCTTATCCCCCAACTGATAGGTGGATCTCAGCCACTCACACTCGGTTTTGGTAAATGCTTTGTCAAGGAGTGCCGTGGGCACAGGCCACTCACTAGTTGATAACAAGATAAAGAAGGGAACAAGATATTATTATCTAAATTCATATAAATTGCATGTCTAATGGTGCAAAAATCTCAAATCAGAGGCTGAAAATCCATGACCCATTTGATTCCTAAGTTACAACCTAATTAATACCATGTACCTCTACTAGATCTTCCAAAAATGTACAGAAAGGAAATATAAAATTATAAACTACATGATACTCACTAGGCACGGGCTTCGCCACTAATGCTCGAGCCCCTATTTCCTTTGGGACCAAAAGAATGGAAACCAAAATGATGCACAGAACAAGTAAGGTTTTTGGAAGAACCATCTTTCCACGTATTTGCTAACCACTCTAACCCTGCCTCCCTATTTATACTGCTCTCTCATCTGTGTCTGCATTTCTGTGTTTGAGAGAGAGAGCGATTCACAACCATAATTAAAACGTAACGTAACGTGGTTATAATGGCCGTTACAAAGTACCGCTCCATCCCCAATACTTTATTTGGTATTTTAATGCTAAAACAGGTTATAATTCACGCGTTTAACTGTTAATTCTGATTTTCTTGAAAAAAAATAAATAATAAAATATTAAAATTGTAACTATTTATTTATTTATTTATTTTTTTGTGATTTGATCTGTTATAACGTGTATCGGAAGAGAGATAATAGTAACATTGTACTGGTCCGTTATAACAGTGTAACCTTGTTATGACAAGTGGGAAAGAGAATGACAGCTTGTCAACCAAATAGAATATGGGTCCACCCAATTGGAAAAATTAGGATGGGCCGGGTTTCATTGACCCCAAGTCAATGAATTATCAAATTGTACGTAATAGTGTCCAATTTATGAAAATATATACTTCTTTATCCCTTTAAGTTCATGTAGCATATGGTCTACATGCAACATGGTCCGAACCTCCAATCACTTCAACCGTATGATCTTAACCATTGTCTATATGCCACCACTGTTCTTTATTTTTGACCACACATTCAACAAGCCAGCAATATTCGAGTAAAACTTTGATGACAGCCCACAATGAACCACGTGGCTCACTCTTAGAGGACACTGACCATATGGATGGAGTAAACCTTATGTAACAACGCACAATACGAGCCACGTGACACACTCTTAGTCGACGCTAACCGTATGGATGTTTGGCCAGTTCCTCGGTGGACCTCTAAACCAAAATTCAGCCCGATTAGTGATTTCTAAGCGATTCGATTGAAGTTATTTTCATGGGTTGATTTTAACGGTAGGAATTTGAGCATTATTGAGCGTTCTTTGGGTAAAAAGATCCAAAGGTTGTAAATCACTAATCAGGCTGATTTTTGGTTCGTAGGTCCATGTAGGGACTGGTCAACCATCCATACGGTTAGCGTCCACTAAGAGTGTTCCACATGGCTCGTATTATGCGTTGTGACAGAAGCTTGTATCACAATGCTGTGACAGAAGTTTTACTCGTATGCATGGTTGGCCAAAGCACTGTTTCGGTGCGGGCTGTGAGAGCGGTACCAAATCAAGGCAAACAATCCCTAAGTGGACCTACAAATAAAAAATCAGCCTGATTAGTAATTTCAAATCTTTGGATCCTAGTACCCCAAATTAAATAATGGTCAATAATGCTCAAAATTCAATGGTTAAAATCAATCCATGAAAATGACTCCAATCCGACACGTAGAAATCACTAATCAGGTTGATTTTTGGTTTGTAGGTCTAAGGATTGGCCAAACATCGATACAGTCAGTGTCCTCTAAGAGTGTGCCATGTGGCTCATATTGTGGGTTGTCATCATTTTTGATGAAAGCCCACTGTCATCAAAGTTTTACTTTGCAAAATTCCATTCTCCGCTATCCGCAGCCCATGAAATTATCATTCATTTTAGTACCCATCAAGGCGCAAAATGAAAGGTTGTTGGCTCAAAGTCTGGCACTTAAGACAAGCAACATTGACTCCAGCAGAACGAATTACGAATTTCTATTATTGTCATAATTATGAAAATTTGGACTCTAGGGAGGACATGTTGATGGTCTGCGGGTTCCAAACCACATAAATCGGACCGTAGGGAGGATGTCGTCCTCAATATGAAAGTATCATTTTCCTTTTTGAAAATTCATACACCCTTCATGTGGCGCATATGCAAAGCTGTAGAAACCATGGAATTGAATGATATATTATCTCCAGTGTTAATGGAAAACAGATAAGTCACCCTTATTAATTGTCACTATAGAACCGTACATAAGATTTTAACCACATATGACTCCTCATTCAACTCTTTTGAAGTCATTGGATCATTTTCCTAATCTTCATCCTTTTTCCACTGTCCGAAAACATAACTAGGACCAAATTAATTACGTTTTCATGTTCCAATTGAACACTTTCCATTTTTTATTATTCTCAAGGGAGAAGATTATTCTTTTTACTAAGCATATGCTGATCATTTTAGAGCCTAACAAGAATTTAGTTTAGGGTTGGAATATGTTGACACCTTAAAATGACACATGTTAAGCCAACATGGAGATTAGGCAAGGGCTGATGAGAAGAAGAAGATGGGGAGAGAGATTCAGATCGTGGTAGGTCTTCACGAAAAGTAGATTTACAAGTTAATTGTGATAATTGAAGCCTTAGATGAAGATAAAAACCAAAAAGTCTCACATGACATGCCTACTTAAAGAGAGAATATGTAAGGCTAATCTAATTTCTGTCTCCCAACAAACTCTAGGACTTGGGTTTGACAAAGGGAAAACTTTTCATTCTTTGTTTCTAGGGGCCCTTACTCTGTCCATTTTACTATAACATTTTACTTGAGAGATTTCCTTTAAGTTTCCAAACTTCATTTTTTTCTTACTTAGGTACTTTGGTTTTGTAACTTCTTTTATTTGAATATAGTGAAGACTAAACTAGATTTCTACTCATAATTCACTCACGTGTGTTTGTTATCTACCAACAACGACGACCTCGACACCAAAGACTTTGATCCTCCATGCTAGTTGAAAATCCGTGTATCACTATATCACCAGATACCTAGAAGGGGGAGTTGAATAGATATTAAAATTTTTAGATTAAACTAACAACCTAATTTAATTACTGATTTCGTTGGAAAAATCTAATCGCATGTGAAGCAATCCTAAATAGGTTGATTGAATAACAAGTGATTAGCTCAACCAACAAAGATCAAATATATCTCCGTGATATATTGTTTCTTAATCGTTAATTTGACCTAATCTAGAAATAGTGCGGAATACAAACAATCAACATTCATAATACATGAGATTTTTACGTGGAAACCTTTGACAAGGAAAAACTACGGGACTACGTCCATACGCAACGTATCATTAACTGAAAAGTTCTAAGTTACAGAAGTTACCTACGTAGCACAATTTCCATACAGCATACAACCTTAGGGAAGGCCAACTGCCGGTGCATCCATATCCCTTGTAGGGGTGTCAATTTTACCCGTTTATCCGAAACTGAAAATATCGGTTCCGGTTCAACTTTTTTGGGAACCGATTAAAAAGTAACCGGAACCAGAACCGAACCGACAATAACGGTTCCTGTTCTGGGTAGCCTAATATGGAACCGAAACCGATAAGAACCGGAACCGAACCGATAAGAATCGGTACCAATAGATAAATATAGGGTAAATATTCTAATATTCTCAAGATTTGGCCCAATATACCCGGAACCGGAACCGGAACCGACATAAATACATAATCGGTTCCGGTTTCGGATCCATCACTTTGAGAACCGGAACCGTTAAGGAATCGAACCGATAAGAACCGGAACCGATTGTTCCGGTTCTGGTCACCTTAGGAACCGAACCGGAACCGACCCGTTGACATCCCTAATCCCTTGGCTCTACGTAACGAGTCACACGAGTGCCCCTCCAATCACCAAGCTTTTGCCGCTTATTTAATTTGGTACACCCCAAACGTACTGTCGATCAATACACCTCGATCTTAATTTACACTCACCGATTGCTACTGATGGCGAAGGATTCAATACACCTTGAATCCTGTACATACTCAAAGGGTGTTGAGTCACACGTGGTACTCTCGGGCTTAATAGGTTGGGTTTCTAGTTGATAACCTAAGCAGAGAAAATGATCAAGCAATAAGATATGATCAAGAGAAGAGAAAATATTTCACAAGAGTAGAATGGTTAACTGAGATTTTGCTCTTCGAGTGGGATAACTCTATTTAGCTCTATGCAGCTTGAATTCAATAGCTCACTATTGTTGTCTTATGTTGTGTGTATAATAAAGCTCAAGAAATGCTTTATTTATATATAAGAGTATTGAATCCCTAGGTCGAGCTAGTGATGGGGGAGTGGGACAACAAAAATCGGATCTGAATTTTGAAAAATTCCTAGAGGTCTAATCAATTGTACACAGGGTCGAATCGATTGTACTGCACGGATGGATTTCTGTTCATCAGTTCAATCGATTGTACATAGGGTACAATCGTCCTTAAAAATGTTATATCCTTTAAAGTACAATCGATTGTACATTTGGGAAGTTCTGTCTCGTACGAGTCAATCGATTGTACACATGATCCAATCGATTGGACTTCCCCTTGGTTCTTTTTTAACAGCCTAACAAATGGCCTAAACTTGGGTCTAGTCCTGTGAGAAAATTTAACCATTATTTTTAATTAAAAATACTAATTCTAAGGCTACTAGGTCAGTTACCTTCCTATGGAAGTGGGGCACGATCTTTAACCGATAAATTACAGTTATTCAAATGATTTATTCGTCAACCATTTGATTCGTGCAGTGCCTCAGATAAATCATTCGTTAGTCTTCTGAGTCTTCGTATTTTAGTCTTCACGTAGTCAATGAGGGTTGTGTACTATGACATTTTCAAAGCTGCATTAACACTTGTAAAAACGATTACAAGTATGGTTTATATCAAATGGAATTACGCCAACTAGAATATGAAAATATTCCTTACAATCTCCACTTTAGCAATTCCGTGACAAAAACATAAATCGAGGTATGCAGTCTTCTCTAAATGTTTCTGTTAATTGCTTTCACTGCTTATATTGTTTTCATACATCATTGCTGAATGTATAAATGTTTATGGTAATTGTTTTCAATGACTCCCTTTTCTATTAAAGGGCCCAAACAAGTAACTCAACATTACATATATTTTCGCACTTCATAGATTAAGACATTCTAAATAATCCCAGCAAGTTGGACCAAAAATTACAAATTACTTTGACTTACGTAATTAGTTATTTTACTAAATGAGTCACCATAGCAAAACACATTTTCTAATGACACCATAGAGCAGTCCTCCCATTGCAGTCAAGGTCAATGGTCTTCTTGCTAAAGAAGTTCAAACAAATATTAATATGAGTTGACCATGAGATATAGCGGACACATAACAAAGAACATAAAATATTAACACCCAAACAATAGGTTTGATGTGGGATGAATCTTGATTGTTTCAGTTTCAACTTTCAAATAGGTTTCATTCTTACAAATACCTAGCCAAGAGGTGGGAACTTGATAATATCACAATTTCTTAATTATTTTTTGGGACGTTCGAGATAATTAATATCATAATTTTGTAAGTAAAATGATTTTCCCAATTCTTTTTTGTAACATTTCAAGAGAACCTTTGCAACTTGAAGAGAACCCATACTTCTGAGTTTTTTTTTTCATATCACAATTTGTCATGGGTTTTGTTCCAATCTACTCTGTTTTGACAACATGCAAGTGGTTGCACGACATACAAAAACGGAACGAAGTTAATTACTTTGCGATGCTGTCACGCCGACATCATTCAAAATGTGTAACACGGTGGTTGAAGCTCAATAAAGTATTTCACTTTTCCCATTTCATCATCATCATTTCTTTACTCCTACATCTATAAAAGAAAGGGTCTTCGATGGTACAAGGTATGCAATCTTCTCTAAAACCTCATCTCCTACTGCTGCTACTAATTTGAGTGTCAGAATGATTTCCTTACCGGTGGAGGAGAGCTATCCTGGAGGAGTGCGTGTTGAAGTGTGCGATGGAGATTTGACATGTAAGATTTTCGCCCACAGGAGCTTTTACTGGTTAAACTTGAATCGCAGGGGGTGACATGAAAATTCACAAGAGAAAAGTAACAAATTAAAAATGTTCTCGTAATTGAATTGGAAAGAAATTTGACAACCACTATGATGTACATTGCTTTAGGGGTCTTACCAATTTTAGTTTTCAGTAGTGTACCTAGAATAAAACTTTATATATATGCTAGTTTCGGGTCCCATCCATTCCGATTCATATATTCAAACAAGTAGTCCCAAATAGAGATGACTGAGATGGGGTGGACGTACCAGGTATCGATTAATTAGTTATTCTCTCATAGAAATGAGGATATTAAAGCAGATAACCATGCATTGTTATATATGAAATCTAATTATCGATATCGCTTGCTTCCATCATTTTAACTTATGTGCTTCTACATTGAAATGTTTGCTCTCATGCAAAACTAGGGAAACTAGCAGCAAATTTTGTAGGAAAATATGGTCCTTAAATGTAACCTACCTCACACTATATAGGCGTTAGTATCAAGTCATCGATCGAAACGGATCAATTTGTGGGAATGAATTCTCACCTATCTTGATGGGAAATGATTTTCAGGCTTAGGAGGGAAAATAACCCAGATTTAAATGGCTTGGTAGCAAAAATTATACATATTTAAAAGGGTCGGACTCCAGGGACCCCCATTCTTGACACCCATTTGAGCGTACCCAGATCGAATAATCAATGACTGATTTTTAGTGAGGATGATCTCCTCACCATATACATCACCCCTACGCAAAAATCAGCCCATTCTGAAATTTCTAACCCCGTCAAATGTGGTTTTCAAGTTATACAGTAAAAATCAACAGTCCATAATTCTTCACTTTCTAAACCAGTCATATAATATCAGAATGATTTATTGAACCTAGGCCCTTCAAATGGTTTTGCACACAAGATGTGTCCAGCAAGTTTGAACGCCTCAATACTTGTCAAAAGAAAAAAAAAAATCCTAATGACTTTATGTCCTCTTGCCAGTGTCATATTCATCCATATCTAGGTATTATTAGTAATGAAGGGTGATTTCTAATACATAATCTTACTTGTGCATGCACAAAATATTAAGGCGTGGGTCCCAAAAGCCCAGATGAATGAGAAAAGATACATCAGGTTGGCAACATGTGGATTAAGTCTTCAGAATAAGGGGATGGGATTTAGGATTCTTGTTCATTGCACAACTACCCCTGCTTAAATCAAACACGTTGGAAAACCTTTATCAAAAGAAACTATAGCTTTTAATAGTTGGGTTGCTACATAACAAGCTAATATTGCTATGCCTTTGTCGTCCACAACACTCCAGCTCTCACCACTTTAAAACATTTGGAAAACCTTCAAAACCTTTATCAAAAGAAACTATATAGCTTTTAACACAACTGTAGTTGGGCCGCTACATAACAAGATAATATTACTATTCCTATGTTGTCCACAACACTCCACCTCTCACCACTTTATAACGTAGAACACAAGAAAGGAACAAAGAGGCCAAAACAAGACAAAGATGCCACTTTATTTTTTAACAGTATAGTCTAAACCGTATTATGTAGTAGTGACTTTTTAGGATTGATTATACCCATTGGATTCAAGCATGTTTTTGAGTAGTAAATCCAATGGCTAAAAATCACCATTCAAACTGATTTTTAGTGTGTTTATCCACCAATAGGTGGGCTAAGCATCCATGCAGTCATTAGGCCCAAAAATGATCTATGTAGGGCCATGAGAGTCCTATTCTTGACAATCAAAAACTACGGAAAAAAAATTTAGATGCACAGGACCCCGGTGCAGTCGATGTAGAGGACTCTCGTTTTAGGGCCCAATGATTGCGTGAATGTTCAGCCCACCTATTGATGGATAAACACACTAAAAATCAGCTTAATTTATGATTTCTAGCCATTTGATTTACTACCCAAAAAAACATGTTTGAAACCAACGGCTAGAATCATGTCCTAAGAAGTACTAAATCTATGGCTAGAGATAATCAATCAGGTTGATTTTTGGTTTGTATAGCCAATAAGGGGTGGGCTAAAATCTATGTGGTTAGTGGGACTTGGATGTTTGGCCCAACCTAAGGGCGTGTTTGATTGCCAAGTGGGAAAATTATATTTTCCTTGGGAAAACACAACTGTCTATTGTTAGATAACCATTTTAAATCAGTTTAGTTTTCCCTGCCAAGCCATTTTAATCTAGATAATTTTCCATACTAAGCCTAGAATTCATTTCCCATCCAGATTAGTGAGAATTCATTTCCACCTGAAAATACGCCTTTATTTTTTCACATGATTGAAGTATGCATTCTCAGTTGCAATCAAACACGCCTTAAATGAACTACAAACCACAAATTAACTTGATTACTAGTTTCTAAGAGCTGGATTAGTGTCGTTTTCATGGGGTTGATTTTAAACCATGGATTTGGAGCATTACTAACCATTATTTAGGGTATAAATATCCAAAGGTTTGAAAGAAGAAGGGGGAGGAGGGGGCTGAGAAATTACATGGTGCCCACTGGTTGGATTTGTTTTCATAGGGTCAATTTTTCACCGTGGAATTAGAGAATTATTGACCATTATTTAGGGTATAAAGATCCAAAGGTTTGAAAGAGGGAGGGGGTTAGAAAATTATAGGTTTCAAACCATTGGACCTTTGTACCCAAAATTAGGACCAAATTACAGGGATAAAAATCACTAATCAGCCTCGGATTTGGTCTAGATGTTCATCTAGAGTTGCTCCAAACATTCATACAGTCAGAAATCTCAAAGAAATACCTCGTAGCTCGTATTGTAGGCGATTGAACAAAATGTTTCATGGAGATTGCAACATTAAAAAACATAAAACAAAAACTTACTTTTAGGAGGAGTATGGAGCAACGGAGGGGAGCGTAGGATTGTGAGAAGCGCGCAGCGCCGACGAAGATCGTGGAGCAAGGACGAAGGAGTGAAGCACCGGCGAGGATCGTGCAGCGGCGACAGGAGGTAGTAGTGGCGGCGGGAGGAAATAGCACGGGGAGGCTGCGTACGGGAGGTAGCGGACGAGAGCAACGGAGGGCTGGAGCAGGTGAAGGAAATGGGGGTTTTCGCGGGAGAGATAGTAGGGTTTGGGGGAATGGGAAGATAGGGGTTTTGCACGCGGTTTTTTTTTATTTATTTGGTGAGACTTTTACCGACGGTCAGCTTCTGGCCGTCGTTATAAGTCCTTTTTAGAGACGGTTATACAAAAACCGTCGGTAAATCCTTCACTATAGGCCAAATTTTCCCACCAAAATGTTTGCAGGTTCTTTAGTGCGGTTTAGCTACAGTTTGTTGTGTGGCCGTCGGTGAATGTATATTTACCAACAGCTTTAGCTGGCCGTCGGTAAAAATTCGTCGCTATATCCTATTTTTCTTGTAGTGAGTATTTAGAATATGAGGATCTAGCTAGGCTCATGGTTGGGGTGATAGGATTGCCACTAACAGACTCACTAATATGGATGTAAAAGTGAGGCCACTTCCTATGGGATATAGATAAAATATCAAGAGTATTAATCAAAATATGAAGATCTAGGTGCATCGTCGGGAACAATGGCAAAGCCAGAAAGGGTTGGGGGGGTGCCCTCCCTCAACTTTGAAAATTCTTTAGAAAACTTTTTATTTTACATCTTAAGTGCCCTTTTCCTTTGCTTTGCCTCCTTGAACAACATTTAATATTTTCATTAGGTCCTATCGATTCCGATTCAAATATTAAAATAGGTACGTAGTCCCAAAATAAAGATAACCGAGATGGGTGGATCTATCTGGTATTGATTAATTAGGTACCTATTGACACCCTTTATCAATCTTAACCATTCACTTCTTGGCTGGACCCTTGTACGTAGGGCTGTAAATGGTCAGTGCTTCGGCCTGGCTTAACTTTCAAATCAGCCCGAGCCTGATGTAATTGAAATTTCCAGACCATTTACCCCCTACTTGTCATTTTGTTGCATAATTTAGTACTTAACCCACCAAGAAGCATCAAAATTGAGAAGCACAACAACCAAATCATTAAGAGAACTGATCTGAACCATCTCTTTTATTGGCCAAATAGTGTCTTTGGCGTTTAAAGTCTACATACAAACAGATTACAACAACTTGGGCCCAAACCAAGAAATATCCAGTCTGCTCCACGCTACAGCTGAATCCATCAGCAACCATCGATTTACTACTAATACTAATTGATTATGGAAATTAAAACTATGGGCTATTTTTTCTGCAATCTTAAGGGGTTGGTGGCAGTGGGTAAGGGATGGTCGGCACGTTCCGTCGGCAACGCTCATAAACACCGCAAGGTGGAGTTATTGGGATGCACTTCGTATAAGGCTGTCCATTACCTGTACTTCGACATGTTGGGCCGCGGCCTATAACAACTGTACCTTTCCGGTGCTCACCAACCTTCTTTTCTGCAGCACAAAGAATGAACTAGATTATATAAGAAATAAAAGAAACTTCTAATATTAAGAAGAAGAAGAAGAAGAAGAAGAAGATACTATTGTTTTGTCTAAATTCAGATAAATTGCATGTCTAAGAAGAAGAAGAAACAAGATACTATTGTTTTATCTAAATTCAGATAAATTGCACGTCTAATGCGGCAAAAATCTCAAATTAGAGTCTGAAAATCAGGTTAGAACCATGGTCAAGGTCTATGTCATTAATGTCAATAAACTGATGTACAACGTAATTATAAACTACATGATACTTACTAGGCACACGAGGCACGGGCTTCACCACTAATTCTCGAGCCCCTATTTCCTTTGGGACCAAAAGAATGGAAACCAAAATGATGCACAGAACAAGTAAGGCCTTTGGAAGAACCATCTTTCCACGTATTTGCTAACCACTCTAACCCTGCCTCCCTATTTATACTGCTCTCTCATCTGTGTCTGCATTTCTGTGTTTGAGAGAGAGAGCGATTCACAACCATAATTAAAACGTAACGTAACGTGGTTATAATGGCCGTTACAAAGTACCGCTCCATCCCCATTACTTTATTTGGTATTTCAATGCTAAAACAGGTTATAATGCATGCGTTTAACTGTTATTTCTGATTTTCTTGAAAAAAAATTTTAAAAATAATAAAATATTAAAATGGTGACTTTTATTTTTTATTTTTTGTGATTTGATCTGTTATAACGTGTATACGGAAGAGAAATAATAGTAACATTATACCGGTCCGTTATAACATTATAACCTTGTTATGATAAGTGGGAAAGAGAATGACAGCTTGTCGACCAACTAGAATATGGGTCCACCCATTTGGAAAAATTAGGATGACATTTCATTGACTCCCAAGTCCATGAATTATCATATTTGATACTTCTTCATGGTCTACATGCAACATGGTCCGAACCTCCAATCACTTCAACTGTATTATCTTAACCATAGCCTATAAGCCACGACTGTTCTTTATTTTTGACCATATAGTCAAGAAGCCAGCAAAATTCGAGTAAAACCTTGATGACAGCCCACAATGAGCCACGTGGCTCACTCTTAGAGGACCCTGACCGTATGGATGTAGTAAAACTTCTATTGACAGATGCTTCTGTCACAACACACGATGCGAGCCACATGGCACACTCTTAGTGGAAGCTAACCGTATGGATGTTTGGCCAGTCCGTCGATGGACCTCTAACCATAAATCAGCCTGATTAGTGATTTCTATGCGATTCGATTGAAGTTATTTTCATGGGTTGATTTTAACGGTAGGAATTTGAGCATTATTGAGCATTCTTTGGATGCAAAGATCCAAAGGTTGTAAATCACTAATCAGGCTGATTTTTGGTTCGTAGGTCCATCGAGGGACTGGTCAAACATCCATACGGTCAGTGTCCTCTAAGAGTGTTCCACAGGCTCGTATTGTGCGTTGTGATAGAAGCATAGAAGCATCTGTCACAACGCTGTGACAGAAGTTTTACTCGTATGCATGGTTGGCCAATCCCTAAGTGGACGTGCAAATAAAAAATCAGCCTGATTAGTAATTTCAAATCTTTGGATCCTAGTTCCCCAAATATAATGGTCAATAATGCTCAAAATTCATGGTTAAAATCAATCCATGAAGATGACTCCAATCCGAGGCTTAGAAATCACTAATCAGGTTGATTTTTGGTTTGTAGGTCTAAGGATTGGCCAAACATCGATACAGTCAGAGTCCTCTAAGAGTATGCCACGTGGCTCATATTGTGGGTTGTCATCGGCTTTGATGAAAGCCCACTGTCATCAAAGTTTTACTCGTAAAATTCAATTCTCCGCTATCAGCAGCCCATGAAGATATCATTCATTTTAGTACCCATCAAGGGGCAAAATGAAAGGTCGTTCGCTCAAAGTCTGGCACACAAGCAACATTGACTCCAAGTCAACGAATTATCAAATTCTATTATTGCCGAATTTATGAAAATCGGGAGTCTATGGAGGACATGCTGATGGTCTGCGGGTTCCAAACCACATAAATTGGACCGTAGGGAGGATGTCATCCTCAATGTGAAATTATCATTTTCCTTTTTGAAAATTCATACACCCTTCATGTGGCGCAGATGCAAAGCTGTAGAAACCATGGTTTTAAAAACGGCTGTTTAAATGGTTTTAACGGCCGTTTAAACGGTAACACCCCAAGCCCGTTTCCGTTAAAACCGTTTACGCACGTTTTATCGGTTTTGAAAAAAAACGGCCATTTTTTTGTTTTAACGGCCGTTAAAATCGTTTAAACAACCGGTTAATTTTGAAAAATTTTGTGAAGAAAACGGCCGTTAAAACAGTTTAATTCCGTTAAAATCCGTTTTTTTTTTTTTTCAAATTTCAAAATTTGAATTTCACGCCACTTTTTCAGTTAAAATCCGTTAAAATCGTTAAAACCGTTAAATTCCGTTTAATTCTGTTTTTTCCCATTTTTTTTCAAATTTTTCCCTGACCGTTTCAATCCATTTTAACGGCCGTTTAAATGGTAACGCCCCCAGTCCGTTTAACCGTTAAAACAGCCTCCTTTAAACCTTGGTAGCAACGACCGTTATAACGGTTTGGGGGCGTTACCGTTTTTTTCGTTACGCTCGGGGGAAAAATGAAAAAATTAGGAAAAAAATAAAAAATAACGGAAAAATAAAAAAAAGGGCGTTGAAATTCAAATTCGAAATTTGAATTTCAAAAATGGAAAATAACAGAAAAACCAGAATATAATGGAAAAATTACGGAAAAAACAGAAAAATGGCCACTTTTTTCCCAATTTTTTCTAAAAAATAACGGTCATTATTTTTGTTATAATGGAAAAATAACAGAAAAATAACGGCCATTATTTTCGTTATAACGGCAGTTATTTTTTGGGCGTTTTAACGGTATGCAACGTAATGGGGTAGGTACGAATCTGTTATATAACGGCCGATTTTTAAACCTTGGCAGAAAGCATCGAATTGATGAGCACCGCATAGGAGATCCCCTGGTCCAAACATCATCCGAATTGAATGATATTATCTCTAGTCCAAACAGCACCCTTATTAATTGTCATTCTACAGAACCATACATGAAATTTTCACCTCATATATATGAATCCTCATTCAACTCTTTTGAAGTCATTGGATCTTTTCCTTATACAGTTGGGGTGGAAGGATCGCCCCCAACAAACTCACCACTATGGACGTAGAAGTGAGGCCACTTCCTATATATGGGCTTTGGTCCTAGCCTAAAGCTCGGCTAACGCTTAGAGGGAGGCCCATGGCCCAAAAAATTAACCTTGGGCAGGGTTGGGCCAACCTATTTAAGCATCATCAAGAATATGGTTTTCTACCTGTTTTTGGATCTCAACACTTTCTGTATTTCGTTCCTTTCAACTCATTCAAGTTAGACCCACGCACTAAACCTTGCATTTTCAATGGATACAGTGTCAACCATGTAGGATAAAAATGCCTCGACTCCTCCACCTGGCATGTTTATACATCTAAACATATGACATTTGATGAAACATGTTTTCATTGTGGGTTACATTCTCTTCTTATGCCACCAACTCATTTCTTAGAGGTGTTTAAATGAGTAGAACTCACTTGGTCTCTCCCTTCTTTGAGATCAACAACCTCACAAATATGGTTGGGGTGATAGGATCGCCGCTAATAGACTCACCAATATGGATGAAAAAGTGAGGCTACTTCTTATGGGATATAGACAAAATATCAAGAGTCGTATTCAGAATGTGAGGATCTAGGCCCATGGTTTGGGTGATAGGATCGCCACTAAAAGACTCACCAATATGGATGTAGAAGTGAGGCCACTTCCTATGGGAGATAGAAAAAATATTAAGAGTATTCAAAATATGAAGATCTAGGCCCATGTTTGGGAAGGCGTCGAAGCTAAAAATTATAAAAGATTTTTGAGAGGATTACGTGCACAATATATCCAATTTGTCACATCACATAAGGTTCTCTAAGATGAAGTTCATTAATTACCTCAATAAACTTTGACACATTTACATTAAGTATAGGTTCAAGTTCAAAATACATTTAGGACCTGTTTGGTAACGCATCGCGGCGGGAAAATAAAATATTTGCTTTCACTAATATTCGCCCGGGTGGGTTTGGCAGCCACTTGCCCCCTGCAAACATTTAGCCGGGCCCACAAATTTGACCACCGCGGCAGGAAAATATTTGATCCCCCCCCCCATCACTATTTTCAATAAAAATAATTTTTTTAATATATAAAAAAGTTAAAAATGAGTTTTTTTTTTATCCTTTGACATAATATATTGTTCCCGCACTCGCCTAACCCATTTTTGACTTCCTTTGATATGTGGGACCCACTCAAATTGAAAGAAAATGAAGTAAGCTAGCTTATACATGTACCAAATGTTGTTAAATATTGATATGAACAAATATTTAACCAAGATAATATTCGCTTGGCTAAATATTCACCATCGGAACTCATTTTCTCACGTACCAAACATGCCCTTATATTTATATATAACACTTCAAATTGCGCATCTAAATTTAATTGTATTTCTTAAAGATATTTTGAAACAAATGAGAGATTATTGGAATAAAGTATTTAAAATGAATTTATAGTAGTTACTCATTGACTCCTTTTATTGTCCTTGTTATTAGGAAGTTAAAGAGACAACCTTATGGAACCTTCTAGAACAAAAATCACTCATGGTATTCCCAATGTGCCTTCTCATCCAATAAATGACCATTAATATTCTTCATATAAGATTCTAGATATTTCATGTATTGAAGTTGCATAGAGAAAAGACAAATAATGGTATTTTTAAAACTTATGTGATTAGGGGTTGTACACTAATTAAAGACTCATTTGAGATTATTATGTGACTCTTAGGCTGCTCATGGGTGGTCTACAAAAGGCTACTAAGGGTCAAAAATGAGTTAACACGCATTGCTCAATCTAGAAAGCTACAAGAGTAATTATAGCGAGTTTCTCTCACTAGAAGGAAGCTTAGAGAGTCTTGCCAAGTTATAAAAAATTTTCTCATAAAAAAGAATAGCATAGAGACTTTCCCAAAATTTGAACGTAATAGATTTCCTTTATTTATTTACTTTTAGGTTAATTATTTTATACATACTTATCGAATTAAACGCTGTTTTAATCGGATAATTTACATTTTTTATTTCATTTCTGTATTGGAAAATCCGAAACGGAGATTTGTTCAACAGTCTCTCATGAGAGTGCAATCCATTGAGATTATATTAAGTTTGAATTTATTGAATCACAAAGATAGTGTTGCTCTTGTAGTTCCTTAATTATATCTTGCGAGGCTCCAAATATCTTCAAAAATCGTTTACAGACCTCTAAGTTAGACTTGATTTATTTAAATAATATTAACATGATTTTGTAGCTGTAATTCAAATATATCTAACAATATTTTCATTGCAACAAATGTATTTTGGTCCTTTCATAGATGCTTTAATTGGTGTATGATGTAATTTACGTTCCATTATGGCTCTACTCGGTTCACAGCAAATTGAGTGCAATGCGCTCACTTGCCACAATTTTGAGATTTCAAGTGATTGGTTGGAGGCGTGCAAATGAACTATTGTGCAAGTGGGTTCCAAGCCCATGCAAAATCCTTAACAAAATAGAAGCAAGCAAGTGCAGCCTAAAAACTGATGCAAGTAGGTGCATTGTATTAGCTCAACATTTTTTCTTCCGAAAAACATTAATAAAAATAATAACCCAAGATTAATTATCATATTTTTATTTTAGTTTTCTATTTCTTTGATATAGTTAGTCCGGGCGCCTAACCCCAAACTTTCCCCTTTAGAAAATAATAAAAATAACATGGTACTAATAATAATTTTATTGTGCATTTATTTTTTTATAAAATCAAGCTAGAAATAAAATAATCCATTGCATTCTTTTGCAATGCACTACCAACCAATTAGCTAAACTTCGTTTGCATCTATTTATAGGCGTGAACCAAACAGTTGTAAGTGACTTGCATTGTAACTGATTACAACGCAAGTTGATATCAAAATGCACTCAAGTGTAGGGGTAATCAGGTCTACGGGTTGTCAGGTCTAGAGGTAATCCTCACTTTTAGAAAGGTAAGGGGCCTAACTAAATTCGAATTGCAAAAGAAGGGGGTAGTTGATTCCGATTCAGATATTGAAACATGTAGTCGAAAATAAAAATAACTGAGACCGGGTGGACCTATCAGGTATTGATTAATTAGGTACCCATTAACACCCCTTATCAATCTTAACCATTCAATTAATATGTCACTTCTTGGCTGGACCCTTGTACGTAGGGCTGTGTATGGTCCATGATTGGGCCTTCACTTAAATTTCAACTCAGCCCGAGCCTGATGTAATTCAAATCATGGTTTAAAATAACGCCGTTTAAACGTTTTAACAGTTGTTAAAATGACAACGCCCCAAGCCCGTTACATTAAGAGTCGTTTTGTGGCAAAAAATTGCGAAAAAATGGCCTTTATTTCCATAAAATTTTCGTAATTTTTGTTTTTTTTCATTTCTGAAAAGTTGAAATTCAAAATTCAAAATTTGAATTTCAGAGCCATTTCCCCCCTTTTTTTCCTGTTAAATTTGTCAAAATCCGTTAAATTCCATTTTTTCTATTTTTTTTCCCTTTTTTCCCCTGTCCGTTACAATTCATTTTAACAACCGTTTTAACTGTTTTAACAATAATGTCCCCAGCCCGTTTACCCCCTACTTGTCATTTTGTTGCATATTTTAGTACCTAATCCACCAAGAAGCATAAAATTTGAGAAGCTCAACAACAAAGTTATTAAGGTAACTGATCTGAACCATCTCTTTTATTGGCCAAATAGTGTTTTTGGCATTTACAGTCTACATACATACAGATTCCAACAACTGGGTCCCAACCATGAAATATCAAGTCTACTCCATGCCACAACTGAATCCATTACCAACGATTTACTACTAATACTAATTGATTATGGAAATTAAAACTATAGGCTATTTTTTTCTGCAATCTTAAGGGGTCGGTGGCGGTGGTGGCGGTGGTGGCGGGTTTTTCAAGTTCCGGGAGCAACGGTTATAAAGTTTGCAACCTTTACTGGGTGGAGGAGTTTTTGGGATACACTTCCCATAAGGTTGACCTGGACCTGTACCTTTACATGCTGGACCGCTGCGGCCTGTAATAGCGAAGAAGAAGAAGAAGAAGAAGAAGTTAGAACCATGGTCATGGTATGTGTCATTAATGTCTATAAACTGAAAATCCATAACCCATTTGATACTCACCTGGCAGGGTCTTAAACACTAATTCTCGAGCCCCTATTTCCTTTGGGACCAAAAGAATGGAAACCAAAATGATGCACAGAACAAGTAAGGCCTTAGGAAGAACCATCTTTCCACGTATTTGCTAACCACTCTAACCCTGCCTCCCTATTTATACTGCTTTCATCTGTGTTTGAGAGAAAGAGAGAGATTCACAATCATAATTAAAACGTAACGTAACGTCGTTGTAATGGCCGTTACAAAAGTACCGCTCCATCCCCATTACTTTATTTGGTATTTTAATGCTAAAACAAGTTATAATGCACTCGTTTAACTGTTATTTCTGATTTTCTTGAAAAAAATGAATTTTAAAAATAATAAAATATTAAAATTGTAACTATATATATATTTTTTGTGATTTGAACTGTTATAACGTGTATCGGAAGAGAGATAATAGTACCATTATACTGGTCCGTTTTAACACTGTAACCTTGTTATGACAAGTGGGAAAGAGAATGACAGCTTGTCAACCAACTAGAATATGGGTCCACCCAATTGGAAAAATTAGGATGGGCCGGGTTTCATTGACCCCAAGTCAATGAATTATCAAATTGTACGTAATAGTGTCCAATTTATGAAAATATATACTTCTTTATCCCTTTAAGTTCATGTAGCATATGGTCTACATGCAACATGGTCCGAACCTCCAATCACTTCAACCGTATGATCTTAACCATTGTCTATATGCCACCACTGTTCTTTATTTTTGACCACACATTCAACAAGCCAGCAATATTCGAGTAAAACTTTGATGACAGCCCACAATGAACCACGTGGCTCACTCTTAGAGGACACTGATCATATGGATGGAGTAAACCTTCTGTCACAACGCACAATACGAGCCACGTGACACACTCTTAGTCGACTCTAACCGTATGGATGTTTGGCCAGTCCCTCGGTGGACCTTTAAACCAAAAATCAGCCCGATTAGTGATTTCTAAGCGATTCGATTGAAGTTATTTTCATGGGTTGATTTTAATGGTAGGAATTTGAGCATTATTGAGCGTTCTTTGGATACAAAGATCCAAAGGTTGTAAATCACTAATCAGGCTGATTTTTGGTTCGTAGGTCCATGGAGGGACTGGTCAAACATCCATACGGTTAGCGTCCACTAAGAGTGTTCCACATGGCTCGTATTATGCGTTGTGACAGAAGCTTGTATCACAATGCTGTGACAGAAGTTTTACTCGAATGCATGGTTGGCCAAAGCACTGTTTCGGTGCGGGCTGCGAGAGCAGTACCAAATCGAGGCAAACAATCCCTAAGTGGACCTACAAATCAAAAATCAGCCTGATTAGTAATTTCAAATCTTTGGATCCTAGTACCCCAAATAATGGTCAATAATGCTCAATCCATGAAAATGACTCCAATCCGACACTTAGAAATCACTAATCAGGTTGATTTTTGGTTTGTAGGTCTAAGGATTGGCCAAACATCGATACAGTCAGTGTCCTCTAAGAGTGTGCCATGTGGCTCATATTGTGGGTTGTCATCATTTTTTATGGAAGCCCACTGTCATCAAAGTTTTACTCGCAAAATTCAATTCTCTGCTATCTGCAGCCCATGAAAATATCATTCATTTTAGTACCCATCAAGGCGCAAAATGAAAGGTCGTTGGCTCAAAGTCTGGCACTTAAGACAAGCAACATTGACTCCAGCTGAACGAATTATGAATTTCTATTATTGTCATAATTATGAAAATTTGGACTCTAGGGAGGACATGTTGATGGTCTGCGGGTTCCAAACCACATAAATCGGACCGTAGGAAGGATGTCGTCCTCAATATGAAAATATCATTTTCCTTTTTGAAAATTCATACACCCTTCATGTGGCGCATATGCAAAGCTGTAGAAACCATGGAATTGAATGATATATTATCTTCAGTGTTAATGGAAAACAGATAAGTCACCCTTATTAATTGTCACTATAGAACCGTACATAAGATTTTAACCACATATGACTCCTCATTCAACTCTTTTGAAGTCATTGGATCATTTTCCTAATCTTCGTCCTTTTTCCACTCTGTCCCAAAAAATAACTAGGACCAAATTAATCACGTTTTCATGTTCCGATTGAACACTTTCCAATTTTTATTATTCTCAGGGGAGAAGATTATTCTTTTTACTAAACATATGCTGATCATTTTAGAGCCTAATAAGAATTTAGTTTAGGGTTGGAATATGTTGACACCCTAAAATGACACATGTTAAGCCAACATGGAGATTAGGCAAGGGCTGATGAGAAGAAGAAGATGGGGAGAGAGATTAAGATCTTGGTAGGTCTTCACAAAAAGTAGATTTACAAGTTAATTGTGATAATTGAAGCCTCGGATGAAGACAAAAACCAAAAAGTCTCACATAACATGACTACTTAAAGAGAGAATATGTAAGGCTAATCTAATTTCTATCTCCCAAGAAACTCTAGGACTTGGGTTGACAAAGGAAAAACTTCTCATTCTTTGTTTCTAGGGGCCCTTACTCTGTCCATTTTACTATAACATTGTACTTGAAAGGTTTTCTTTAAGTTTCCAAACTTCATTTTTTTCTTACTTAGGTACTTTGGTTTTGTAACTTCTTTTATTTGAATATAGTGAAGACTAAACTAGATTTCTACTCATAATTCATTCACGTGTGTTTGTTATCTATCAACAACGACGACCTCAACACCAAAGAACTTGATCCTCCATGCTAGCTGAAAATTCGTGTATCACTATATCACCAGATACCTAGAAGGGGGAGTTGAATAGATATTAAAATTTTTAGATTAAACTAACAACCTAATTTAATTACTGGTTTCGTTGGGAAAATCTAATCGCTTGTGAAGCAATCCTAAATAGGTTGATTGAATAACAAGTGATTAGCTCAACCAACAAAGATCAAATATATCTCCGTGATATATCGTTTCTTAATCATTTGACCTAATCTAGAAATAGTGCGGAATACAAACAGTCGACATTCATAATACATGAAATTTTTACGTGGAAACTTTTGGCAAGGAAAAACTACGGGACTACGTCCATATGCAACGTATCACTAACTGAAAAATTCTAAGTTACAGAAGTTACCTACGTAGCACTATTTTCATACAGCATACAACCTTAGGCAAGGCCAACTGCCGGTGCATCCCTATCCTCTGGCTCTACGTAACGAGTCACACGAGTGCCCTTCTAATCACCAAGCCTTTACCGCTTGTTCAGTTTGGTACACCCCAAACGTACCGTCGATCAATACATCTCGATCTTAATTTACACTCACCGGTTGCTACCGATGGTGAAGGATTCAATACATCTTGAACCCTGTACATGCTCAAAGGGTGTTGAGTTACACGTGGTACTCTCTAGCATACTAGGTTAGGTTTCTAGTTGATAACCTAAGCAGAGAAAATGATCAAGCAATAAAATATGATCAAGAGAAGAGAAAATATTTCACAAGAGTAGAATGGTTAACTGAGATTTTGCTCTTCGAGTGGGATAACTATATTTAGCTCTATGCAGCTTGAATTCAATAGCTCTCTATTGTTGTCTTATGTTGTGTGTATAATAAAGCTCAAGAGATGCTTTATTTATATATAAGAGTATTAAATCCCTAGGTCGAGTTAGTGATGGGGGAGTGGGACCACAAAAATCGGATCTGAATTTTAACAAATTCCTAGAGGTCCAATCAATTGTAGACAGGGTCGAATCGAATGTACTGCACGGATGGATTTTTGTTCGTCAGTTCAATCGATTGTACATAGGGTCCAATCGTCTTTAAAAATGTTGTCCTTTAAAGTACAATCAATTGTACATTTGGGAAGTTCTGTCTCGTACGAGTCAATCGATTGTACACATGGTCCAATCGATTGGACTTCCCCTTAGTTCTTTTTTAACAGCCTAACAAATGGCCTAAACTTGGGTCTAGTCCTGTGAGAAAATTTAACCAATATTTTTAATTAAAAATACTAATTCTAAGGCTACTAGGTCAGTTACCTTCCTATGCAAGTGGGGCACGATCTTTAACCGATAAATTACAGTTCTTCAAATGACTTATTCGTCAACCATTTGATTCGTATAGTGCCTCAGATGAATCATTCGTTAGTTTTCTGAGTCTTCGTATTTTAGTCTTCACGTAGTCAATGAAGGTTGCGTACTATGACATTTTCAAAGCTGCATTAACACTTGTAGAAACGATTACAAGTATGGTTTATATCAAACGAAATTACGCCAACTAGAATATGAAAATATTCCTTACAATCTCTACTTTAACAATTCCATGACAAAAACATAAATCAAGGTATGCAGTCTTCTCTTTTGTTAATTGCTTTCACTGCTTATATTGAATTCATACATCATTGCTGAATGTATAAATGTTTATGGTAATTGTTTTCAATGACTTCCTTTTCTATTAAAGGGCCCAAACAAGTAACTCAACATTACATATATTTTCGCACTTCATAGATTAAGACATTCTAAATAATCCCAACAAGTCTGGACCAAAAATTACTAATTACTTTGACTTACGTAATTAGTTATTTTACTAAATGAGTCACCATAGCAAAACACATTTTCTAATGACACCATAGAGCAGTCCTCCCATTGCAATCAAGGTCAATGGTCTTCTTGCTAAAGAAGTTCAAACAAATATTAATATGAGTTGACCATGAGATATAGCGGACACTTAACAAAGAACATAAAATATTAACACCCAAACAATAGGTTTGATGTGGGATGAATCTTGATTGTTTCAGTTTCAACTTTCAAATAGGTTTCATTCTTACAAATACCTAGCCAAGAGGTGGGAACTTGATAATATCACAATTTCTTAATTATTTTTTGGGACGTCCGAGATAATTAATATCATAATTTTGTAAGTAAAATGATTTTCCCAATTCTTTTTTGTAACATTTCAAGAGAACCTTTGCAACTTCAAGAGAACCTATACTTCTGAGTTATTTTTTTTTCATATCACAATTTGCCATAGGTTTTGTTCCAATCTACTCTGTTTTGACAACATGCAAGTGGTTGCACGACATACAAAAACGGAGCGAAGTTAATCACTTTGCGATGCTGTCACGCCGACATCATTCAAAATGTGTAACACGGTGGTTGAAGCTCAATAAAGTATTTCACTTTTCCCATTTCATCATCATCATTTCTCTACTCCTACATCTATAAAAGAAAGGGTCTTCGATGGTACAAGGTATGCAATCTTCTCTAAAACCTCACCTCCTACTGCTGCTACTAACTTGAGCGTCAAAATGATTTCCTTACAGGTGGAGGAGAGCTATCCCGGAGGAGTGCGAGTTGAAGTGTGCGATGGAGATTTGACACGTAAGATTTTCGCCCACAGGAGCTTTTACTGGTTAAACTTGAATCGCAGGGGGTGACATGAAAATTCACAAGAGAAAAGTAACAAATTAAAAATGTTCTCGTAATCAAATTGGAAAGAAATTTGACATCCACTATTATGTACATCGCTTTAGGGGTCTTACCAATTTTAGTTAAGTTTCAGTAGTGTACCTAGAATAAAACTTTATATATATGCTAGTTTCGGGTCCCATCCATTCCGATTCATATATTCAAACAAGTAGTCCCAAATAGAGATGACTGAGATGGGGTGGACGTACCAGGTATCGATTAATTAGTTACCATTGACACCCCTTATCAATCTTAACCATTTAATTAATATGTCACTTCTTGGTTATGCCCTTGTACATAGCCGTAAATGGTCCATGCTTGGACCAGGCTTCACTTACCCCTTATTTGTGATTTTCTTGCAATCTTAAGGGGTCGGTGGCGGTCCTCCTCGGCACTCATAAATAGGAGTCCGTCTAGAGCTACACCCATTTCTTACATCCACTTCTTACACCCGAGGTTGGGGCCCACATGGAGATCATGTTGGACAATCCAACCATACATTGAGTTGTCCTTGCCATGATGATAATCGGTGCCAAAAATCAGTTCACTTCAACATCCCTAACCATATAAAAAATTGACCGAAAATAATGGTTTAATTGGATGGTCTGAATTGTTAAAATTAAATTCATATTTTCATGAGGTTAAGAATGTCGAATTGTCCTGACTTTTTGTGAGAAGGGTAACCATAGTACAAAAAACTCATTGTGCGGTTGGATTGTCCAACATGATCTCCATGTGGGCCCCAACCTCGGGTGTAAGAAGTGGATGTAAGAAATGGGTGTAGCTCTAGACGGACTCTATAAATAGATCTGCAAGGTTAAGAGGTTGGAGTAGATTTTGGGAGGCATTTCGCATAAGGATGACCTCCTAATGCACCCGGAATGCATACTATAGCTATACCTTTCCCGTGCTCAACGGATTTCTTTTCTGCCGTACATGGAATGAACTAGATTATATAAGGAAGAAAAGAAACTTCTAATATTAGTTAATAACACGAAGAAAACGACGAAGGAAAGAAGATATTATTATCTAAATTCAGATAAATTGCACGTCTAATGCTGCAAAAGCCCAGGCCAACCGGTTGAGCTAGCTGTTGAACCTTTCTCAAAACGGTTCCGGTGAACGTCGACCCTCTTCATTTCTCTTATATTTTGTGTAAAAGTCGAATTAAACCGATGGTTCACCTAATTTACTCGATGGTTGAACCGGTTCCCATGAACCGTCCACTTCTCTTTTGTGCTTGCCTCTCCACTAGGAGAGAACAAGGAGATATTTTTCATTATTATACATACCCACCACACAACAGAAGAAATCAGATAATATTGACTCCAAGTCAATAGAAGAAAGCTGGCAAAATTTGGACGGGCTTTCATTGACTCCAAGTCAATGAATTATCAAATTGTAATAGAGTCCAATAAGTTCTTGTAGCAAATGGTCCACAATCGCATGCAACTTGGTCCGAACCTCCGATCACTTTTACTTCTACTGTATGATCTTTATCTTTTGCAGTTGTTGCCTAATAGACGTGGATCTCTTGAATCCAATGATCAATGGCCTTAATACCGTACACTTTTTTTTCCATCGGGTAGCTTTTTTGAAAATGAAAGTTCACTGACTCACATGTCGAACAAAAATCTGGCACTTAGGACCAGCAACATTACACCTAGCCGTCTAGCTGAGATTGTTAGCGTGTACGTACCCTCCTCCTCTTGTGGCAAGTCGTGGGTTCAATTCCACACAGGTAGGTTCCCTCCAGTGAGCAGCAATGCCCTGGAGTAGAAATCCCCTTTCCCCGGCTTGTCCAGGCCAGGTCTAGCCTTGTTGCTCCTGCTAGTACGCGGTCCAGCCTTGACCCCAGAAAAACCGCTGGAACATTTCCTCGAAGTCAATGAATTATCAAATTTTATTAGGAATAGCATGATTTTTGCTACTCATGAGCCCGCTGATCTGATCGACCACAGGGATGTTTAGCCCTTGGTGGATATCACACCAAAAATAACCCCGATTGGTCATCTCTAGCCATTAGATTGTAGTATTTTTTAAGCCGTGATTCCAGCCGTTGGATCCAACCATTTTTTGGCTACTAAAATCAACAACTAAAAATATCAAACAAGTTGATTTTTGGTACAAATGGCTACCAAGGGGTGGATAAACATCCATGCGCTCAGTGGGCCCATATGGCAGCGGTGAGTAACAAAACTCCAAAAAGAGTCAGGTATACCTTGTTATATCACGACTCATTTTATTGAGTAAAACTTTGATGATAGGGGCCCGGTCTCCTCAACATGGACATCAACCTCACAAAAAAAGAGGAGCTCATTATGATTTATGGGGACCTTCACTTGTCTAATTCTTGCTATCGATATATTTTGTTGGTTGTGGATGATTTTTTCCGTTATGCATGGCTATATCATCTTCATGGGAAATCTAAGGTTCTTCTATTGTTGAAATTTTATTTTGAGCAAAAATAAAAACGGAAAAGTGCAGAAAAGAAAATAAACTTTAATTTATTTACAAAAAAGAATACAACTTTTCGCAAATCCCAAAAAAGAAAACGAATTCGTCTGCTGTCAGTCCAATCAGTCGTCGACTGACTAACGAATGACTGATGGCTGACACGTCTGACAAACGCCCTTTTAAAGGGCGTTTATTCTTGAGAAATTTTAAAAAAACATCCCATAATTCCTCAACTTCTAAACCAATCTACGAATATGGGAATGATCTGAATTTTTGTGAGGATGATCTCCTCACCGTAGAGATCATCCTCACCAAAAATCAGCCATTGATTCATCTTCTGGGTACGCCAAAATGGGCGTAAAATTTGGTGTATCAAAAAACGCCCTTTAAAAGGGCGTTTGTCAGTAAAAAACGCCCTTTAAAAGGGCGTTTTCTACTGACACACGCCATTTAAACAGGTTGTCAGATGTCGGACCGACACTGACAGACGTTTTTCAAAAAGGCGTTTATTACTGAAAAACGCCCTTTTAAAGAACGTTTTTCAGAAAAAACGCCCTTTTAAAGAACGTTTTTTTAATAAACATGTGCCACGTCATGAAACGCCCTTTTAAAGAGCGTTTCGTTTTCTTTTTTGGGATTTGCGAAAACTTGTATTCTTTTTTGTAAATGAATTAAAGTTGGTTTTCTTTTATGCAATTTTCCCAAATAAAAATTCTAAAATCGGATGGCAATGACGGCGAATATACTAGAAACCCTTTAAAAGTTTTCTAGATAATTTGGGCATTTATGTCGATTTTCCTGTCTACATACTCAATACAAGAAAAAAGAAGAAGAGGGGGGGTGTTTCGGAACGGCCTAAAACCGTTCCTAAGCCCTATTGGAACTGTTCTGAACCGTGCCGAAACTAGCTGGTCACCATTGTATTACTTTGGAACGGTTTCACTATTGTGACCATATGAGGGTGGTCACCATTTCATTTTGTTGTCATTTTCTATATTCAGGATCATTGCCATGTTCTTTATCAGATTCTTCATCAATAAGCACAGACTTTGTCTATACTATCCATGAAACCATCATCCATCAGTTCTTGGCTGTGAGCACCCAAATGTCATTAAGGCCCTGCTTGGCTCAATGCAAATCGGATGCAATGCACTCGCCACAGTTTCGGGATTACAAGTTATTGGTTGGGAGCATGCAAATGAACTGGCATGCAAGTAGTTGCCAAGCCCTTATAAACTCTTTACGAAAATGGATGCAAGTATGTGCAGCCCAAAACTGTGGTAAGTAACTGCAATGCAACTCACTGCATTTGCACCGGGGTACAAAATGCATCCCAATGCAGCCAAACAAACAGGGCAAGTATCCAACCAGCGCTCACACACTTCCGATTCAACTCTCACTTCATTATTAAAAGTATAGCCAGAGTTAAAGATTGGAAACGAAATAAGTCAATATCTTGTAGTGTGCCACGTGGTGTTTTAAGCCTACAGTTTGAGCCACGTGGATTCTATCAAATATAAAAAAAATTCTCCCCTGCGTTCAGCTGAGCAGAACTTTTATGATGGATTCTATCATCAACGTTGATGATGGACTACAATCTGAGCCACGTGGCACACTATTAGAGATTTATCATCAGATGGATGTTCGAAACATCCTTAGATGGACCTACACGCCAAAAATCGGTCTGATTGGTTTTTTATAGGGGTGAAATTAGTATCCAAAATAATTTTAAAATCCACGGTTGAAATTCAATACACGAAAAATATTCAAATCAAGCGGTTAGAAAGCACTAATCTGATTGATTTTTGGTAGTTAGGGCTGTCAAGGGAGTTTCAAACATCCCTACGGTTATGGATCTAATGTTCCACTTGACATTTAGAGGTGGGGACTGGACTCAAATGTTACACCAAATTTTTTTTTTTGCAAGAGAGCAAAATTTTCCTCCAAATGATCATGTGGCCTCCACCCTGGCCTGTTTGGTACGTGAGAAAAAGAATTCCGACGGCGAATATTTAGCCAGGCGAATATTATCTTGGCTAAATATTTGCTCATAGCAATATTTAACAATGTTTGGTACGTGTACAAGCTAGCTCACTTTAGCTTACTTCATTTTCTTTCAATTTGAGTGGGTCCCACATATCAGAGTAAGTCAAAAATAGGTTGGGTCAGTGCGGGAACCACATATTATGTCAAAGAATAAAAAAAAATTCATTTTTATCTTTTTTATATATTAAAAAATTAATTTTTATTGAAAATAGTGATTTTCCGGCGAGAAAATAAAATTTTCTCACCAAGGCATAATCGGCGTGAAAATATTTTCACAGGGGGGGGGGGGGGGGGGGTGGGGGTGACCAAATGTTTTCCCGCCGCGGAGGGCAAATATGTGGGCCCGGCTAAATATTCGCCAAGGGCGGGTGGCTGCCAAACACAGCCAGGCGAATATTTGCGCGGCTAAATATTTTATTTGCCAGCCGCGGTGCGTTACCAAACAGGCCTTAAAATCCTAATTGTATAGTTGGAAATGCCTGAAGGTGTTGCACAGATGCAACCCACAAAAGTCGTGGGCCAAACATCCATGCAGTCAGTGGGCTCGAAAGAGTGTGCCACATAGCAGTTTGGACCGGAGGGGGAAATTGCTCATATCTCCCTTTCGGTTTGTAGATCCACCAAGGAGTGGCCCAAACATCCAAAGCGATGAATGAGACCGAAAGAGTGTGCCACATGTCAACAGGGGATGGGCAAAACTCAACACATTGAGCAATTTGGTTAAAAAAGAAAAAAAAACAAGGAAAAAAGGCCGTTACTTCCGTTAAATTCCCGTAATTTTCTTCTTTTTTTTTTTTTTTCATTTCTGAAAATTTGAATTTCAGCGCCATTTTTTTCCCGTTAAATTTGTCAAAATTCATTAAATTCCGTTAAATGCCATTTTTCTATTTTTTTTTTTTTCCATTTTTGCCCCTGTTCGTTACAATTCGTTTTAACAGTAATGACCCCAGTCTAACAGCCGCTTTTAAATCTTGGTGGGTTATGTCATTTTGTTGCATAACCCACCAAAAAGCATCAAAATAGAGAAGCTCAACAACCAAGTTATCAAGAGAACTAATCTGAACCATCTCTTTTATTGGCCAAATAGTGTTTTTGGCGTTTAAAGTCTACATACAAACAGATTACAATGAAGGTGCCAGCTTGCTCAGTTGGTAAAGTTTGTGGTTGATGATACCATAGACCTGGGTTCAAAACCCACCTTCCTTAAAAACAGGCTTACCTATCAAAAAACAAACAGATTACAACAACTTGGGCCCAAACCAAGAAATATCTAGTCTGCTCCACGCCACAGCTGAATCCATCAGCAACCATCGATTTACTACTAATACTAATTGATTATGGAAATTAAAACTATAGGCTACTTTTTTCTGCAATCTTAAGGGGTCGGTGGTGGCGGTGGCGGTGGTGGCGGTGGGTAAGCTTTACGGGGTGGAGGATGTTTTGGAAGGCAGTACCTATAAGGTATGCCTGTACCTTTACCTCGACATGTTGGGCCGCCACGGCCTAACAACTGGACCTTTCCCGTGCTCAGCAACCTTCTTTTCTGCAGCACAAAGAATGAACTAGATTATATGAGAAATAAAAGAATACTTCTAATATTAAGAAGAAGAAGAAGAAGAATAATAATAAGAAGAAGAAGGAGAACGTAATTGATACCATGTACCTCTACTTACTAAATCTTCTAAAAATGTACAAAAAGGAAATATAAAATTATAAACTACCTACATGATATATACTCACCGGGCTCAGGCTTCTCCACTAATTCTCGAGCCCCTATTTCCTTTGGGACCAAGAGAATGGAAACCACAATGATGCACAGAACAAATAAGGCTTTTGGAAGAACCATCTTTCCACGAATTTGTTAACCACTCTAACCCTGCCTCCCTATTTATAGTGATCTCATTTTCTTAAAAAAAAAAAAAAATGCGCGTAACGTAACGTCGTTATATTGGCCGTTATAAAATAACACTCCATCCCCATTACTTTATTTGGTTTTTTAATGCTAAAACATGTTATAATGCGTGCGTTTAGCCATTATTTCTGTTTTTTCTTGAAAAATATGAATTTTAAAAATAATAAATTGTAACCACTTTTTAAAAAATATGAATTTTAAAAATAATAATAATTCATTGACCCAATGAATTATCAAATTGTAATAATGTCTAATTTATGAAAAATCGTACTTCTTTAAGTTCCTGTGTAGCATATGGTCTACATGCAACATGGTCCGAACCCTCCATGTTGAAGATATCATTCATTTTGGCGCCCATCAAGGGGCAAAATGAAAGGTCATCGACTCACGGTAAGCAGCAAAAATCTGGCACTTAATATGAGCAAGCAACATTGACTCCAAGTCAATGAATTATCAAATTTTATTATGATCACACATTATCATCCCTAGCGAGGTGATAGGGAGGACATGCTGATGGTCTGCGGGTTCCAAACCACATAAATTATTGGACCGTAGGGAGGATGTCGTCCTCAATATGAAAGTATAATTTTCCTTTACAAGAAAATTCATACACCATCGAATTGATGAGCACTGCATAGGAAATGGAAAACAGATAAGTCGATCGCCCTTGTTAATTCTCACTCGATCTACACAACCGTACATGAGATTTTCACCTCATATCACTCCTCGAGTTCAAATCTTTTGAAGTCATTGGATCCTTTTCCTTGATCGAGAATCTTCGTCCTTCTTCCACTCTGGTCCCAAAAAGTAATTACTAGGACCGAATTAGTCACCTTTTCATTTTCCAATTGATCATTTTTTATTTCTTATAATTCTCAAAGGAGAAGATTATTCTTTTTACCAAACATACGCAAATCATTTTGTGAAATTTCCTTGAAACTTGGCTAAGTTAGGAAAACGGGAAGAATCTAGACTTCTTTCTTGTTTGCAGTTGATCATCTAGACTTAGAGAACCTTAGAAATTAAACTATCTAAGAATGAATGGAAATTAAGGACTAGACTTAACCTCCCTTGTCCCTTCTTCTTAGTGGTGTTCTCTTAGATCATGAACATGAACAAATTCTTATTTAATGTTACCAAGATAATGGACTGTAACACTGAAAATCCAGAACAAGAACATCATTCATCACCTTCCTTCTAAAAGAACTTAATAAGAACAACCAAATGTCTTCAAGAGTAAATTGGCACATGCTTTTGTGACACATAAAATGACACATGGTCGTTTTTCTCAAAACCGTAGCAAAATACATGACGGCTAGAAGTAAAAAATTGACGGCTTCTAACCCCTTCATTTTTCACGCTCTCTTTTGGTTTAATGCATCACCATTGCTTATAACTGAACTACAGCTGTTACCACACCTAGATCTATTAAATCTCAATCTACACATTCAATAGTCACACAATCTCCCTAACCAATGATTTCAATAGGGAGAAGGTCTCATTCTCCAATTCATCTAGGTGTCGCTTATTTTTGTTATTTTCCGTTACATTCCATTGTTTTTCTGTTATTTTTCATTTTTCAAATTTCAGTGCCATTTTTTCCCCTTTTCCGTTATTTTTCGTTTTGCCTATAACGGCCGTTATAACTGAAAAACGGTAACACCCCCGGCCAGTCGGTTATACCGTTATAACGGCTCCTTTTAAACCTTGGTGGGATCTACCACACCCTAATTAATATATACTTGCCCATTTAATGCATGTGTGTTCACATTAATCCCTAAATGCATAAATGATTTTGCATTAATAATACTAATTATTTATGTCATTTATTTTCACATGTACCCATATACTAAGCCCACAAATGTTATTAATGGGTCCCCGAATAAAGCCCAAAAGACCCATACCCATGCCCATCATATAAGAAAATGACAAAATGAAAATGAGGCATGGATACTAAAGGAAATTTTCTTAAATTCATATATAACTCCATAACTTGAATTCATCGTCAAACGCATGGTCCATCTCAAAATGGTATAATCTATCAATAATGACCAAAAAACCCCTATCATGAAAAATTAACAAAATGTCCATATGATGAAAAATTACCAAAATAACCCTATCATGAAAAATTAGCGAAATGTCCATATGGTGAAAAATTACCAAAATACCCGTACTACGGAAATCTGCAATTATGTTTCCATATGGTGAACCTACGTAATATACCAATTATGTTTTAAGTCAAGTGGTAGCAAAATTATGAAAATATCCCTAGCTATAAAGCAAAGTTACCAAAATGCCCTTTAAGAGAAAACTTAGGAGATTACGAACACTGGCCTACACTAAGGTCTAGAAAAACCTAGGGTACTACAAACTTCACTACTTTGACATATTATGTAGGTTCAAGTTCAAAAGACATCTGTATTTACACAAGATTTTTTCGAATTGCATGTCTAAATCTAACCATATTTATCGAAAATATTTTGAAACAATTAACCCACCAAGAAAAACATATAGTAATACTTTTTATCTAATTTTTTTTTCTTAAATAGGAAGCTTCGAATTTGATAAGCTCAACAACCAAGTTATCAAATGTACTTCCCTCCAATTGGACTTTTTTCCAGAGTAGTGCTAAAATGCGCTTTATTGTGTGTGTGTGTGCGCGTGCGTGGTATGGTGTGGTAATCCAGTTGAGTGGATCAATGATTTCATCATCTTCTTGCAGCAAAAAGTTTTGTGGGTTAAAAGGATCAGGATCCTTGTTTTCATCATGAATGATATCCTACTTTAATGCATTGAACTCAAACGGTACATTTTTCAAACTTTGAGGAGGATCACCTATCTTGGGTATATTCCAAATTAGGGTGTTTCTCTATTCGATCATTTTATGAATCTTTAGCCCTCTCATCTTCATCTTCCACTTTTCATTTCTTATGCCGTAGCATTTGGAAATCTAAAGAACCCTTGAAAGTTTGTTTGTTTTTGCTTGAGTTGCCGCTTTGAATAAAATTCTTACTATTGAGAATTTGATCATTAGAATGTGGATCTTGGTGAATTTGTGTTATGTGTAAGTCTAGTGGGGAGAATACAAACCACATTCGATCTTGTTCATTGTGAGTTAGCCCAACAAGTTTGGTCATATTTTCTTGCACATGTGGGACTTGGTTGGGCCTTTCCAGAGACCATTGGAGCCGTGCTAGGTGGCTGGCCTCAAATCCCCTTGTCTTCAATAGGGCAATTATTATGGAAGATGGTGTCATTCGCTGTCTTATGGGGTTTATGGCTAGAAAGGAAAATCAGAGTATTTGAGGGAAAGGAGAGTTCCCTTCAGGAAATTAGATTGAATATCAAGGCTCTTCTCTTTAGTTGGAGCAATATATCCTCAGATATGAGAAACATTTTTTTTCTTCAGTGAATTGGTGTTTAGGGTTGATGAAGTTTTCATGTAATTGTCCATTTTGCTTTTCATCTGTTTGCCTTTCTTCTTGTTTTGTACTTCAGAGACCTCCTCGGTCTCTCATTCTAATATATATACTTTGGACTTATAAATAAAATGATCTTAGGGAGTCCTACATAGGGCATTGGAACTCACTGACCGCATGTAAGCCGCTGATTGATGACCCACAATATGAGTAGGGCCGTCTTGATGCAAGATGAGGCTTAAGGCGAAAACTCGATATGAGGCCTTTTTTATTTAATATATTAATGTATGGTATTAATTTAAAAAATTAATAGAAAATCCTATATTTAACAATTATTCATGATAATCAAAAGCTACGGAAAAAATGTAGATGCAGAGGAATCCTGTAATCCCATTACAGTCCATGCGGAGGACTCTCGTGGCCCTACATAGATTTTTTTGGGCTACTGACTACGTGGATGTTCATCAGAGCTAAAAATTAGGTTGATTGATGATTTCTAGCCATGGGATTTACTACTATAAAGCATACTTGAATTCAATGGCTAGAATCAATCCTAAGAAGTACTTAAATCTATGGCTAGAGAACCAATCAAGTTTATTTTTGGTTTGTATATCCATCAAGGGGTGTGCTAAACGTCCATGTGGTTAGTGGACTGGGTCCTTCTCTCACCTGGGGCCTAAGGCGACCACATTATGGTAGAGACGACCCTGAATAAGAGCCACGTGGCACATTTATAGAAGACACATTGACTGTATGAATGTTTGGCCAATCCCTAGATAGACCTACAAACCAAAAAATGAACATGATTAGTGATTTCTAAGCGTTGGATTGGAGTCAATTTCATGGATTGATTTTATCCGTGGGAATTTAAGCATTATTGACCATTATTTGCGGTACAAGGATATCCAAAGGTTTGAAATCACTAATCAAGCAGATTTTTGGTTTGTAGGTCCACCTAGGGATTGGCCAAACATCCATAGGGTCAACATCCTCTAAGAGTGTGACACATGGCTTATATTGTGGGCGGTCAGCAACTTTGCTGTCAACAGTCAGCAAAGTTTTACTCTCTATTCCATCCCTTGGTGGATATACACACCAAAAATCACCCTGATTGCTTAAATACTTTTTTAAGTAGTGATTATAGCCATTGTACTAAGCATGTCTTATGGGTACAAAATCCAACGGCTAGAAATCATCAATCAAGCTGATTTTTTGTGCATATATCCTCCAAGGGATGGGCTAAATATCCATGCCGACAAGAGAGAAAGATGAACAGGTTCCCATACTTCCTATAACAAAAAGGCAAGGCCGGAAGGCCCACAAAACTTCACATCAACAATTACGTAGAGAAGAACGCCCCTTCCAAGTCTGAGTCAAAGTTAATGGAGAAGGGTCGCGGGAGCAGCAGCAGCAGCCGCCTCAATGACAGTGTGTGGAAACAAACTTTTGTAGGATTGACGCAGAAGCAGCCGCCTCCCTCCCTCCTCCGTCCCTCCCTTCATGTACGCAGTTTTCTTTTCAAAGGAAGTGGCCGACACCTATCTTTTTTCAGCATCGAATATGTGTACGTGAAGTTGAGCGCCTCTCGATACGAATCTCGACTTCCGTGGTCTCTTTTTTGATTTTCTGTCTCAAAAAATCATACTCATCAGAAAATGAAGCGTCGGCGATCCTTATTAATGTTCAACCTAAAATTCTTCAAATGGAAAAGTGATGTTTTCGATGGGCCCCATCAATTCGTGTTAGGGTTCTCATCCCCGTATATCAGTTGATATCCTCAACCTTGGGGCTGTTGAACGTATAAAAACGTGCCATCTTGCACACTCTTGGGCCCACTCCTTTATGGACCGACGCACTAAAAATTCCTATCCATTAGATTCAAGCATTTTTCATGAAGTAATTTTTAATAGTTGGACTTTAGCTTTCATTTAGGGCCGACATGGAGATCATGTTAAACAATCCAACCATACATTGAGTTGTCCTTAAACATGATGATCATCATCACCAAAAGCTAGTTTATTCCAACATTGCAAACCATATAATGGTTTAATTGGATGATCTACATTTTTCAAATTAAAGTCAAATTTTCACGAGATTAGATTGGATTGTCCAACATGATCTCCATGAGGGCCCACAACCGGATGTAAGAAATGGGTGTAACTTTAGCTGGACCATAGTTGTTAAATTCGTGATTAATTCATGAATTAATCGCTTTTAGCTGGGAGCCGTACTATAGGACGAACATATAAAAAAAAATGAATAATTCGTGCTATTATAGGGGTTCACAAATATGATTTTTTAGCAATTAATTCGGCCAATTTAATCGAGTTCCAAAAAAATGGAAAAAAAAAAAGGATTAAAGCAAAAAAAAAAAAAAAAAAGACCTAATGGTCCCTATCTCTCCCCTGGCTCTGTTTGTTCTCATATCTCTCCCCCGTCCCACTTCCCTCCATCACACATCTCCACTTGTAATGTGCATCTCTAGTTTACACATGTCATCGGTTGTTGATCAGGTTAGTACTCTCTCTCTTTTTCAGTCTTTTGAACCCATACCACACCTGCAATTTTCTCTCTTTGTTGGACCACCGACGTGACTGATCACGTGCAATTCCCTCTCTTTGTTGGACAGATTCGACCACACTTTAGTAACCTGACCTGCAACTCTAGTCACTTTCCCAGTTCACATTTTACTTTTAATTTTTAATTTAACTATAGTATACGGCCCCACACGAACTCAGATTAACGTTTTGTCTACTAGTCGAGTACTGGGACCTGTCAATCTTAAACTTTAAGATCTTCCGAGTCCTACACAACTTTAAGGTCATAAATCTTTGGGAATTTTTGACATACCCCCCCATGTTATTTTGAAAATTTGACATACCCCACATGATTTGAAAAAGCTGACATACCCCCCTATGACTCGGTCCACTGTCATTTGACCAGTGTTGACCCGAGTTGACCACCAAATTTTATATTAAATGACAGAAACGCCCTTGTCTTCAACTTTGGAAAAGGGTTTGGGCTAAAACCTAAACCCCAAATCGAACAGATGAGGACGACCAGCCAAGAGACTCCAATAGGTTGGTCGCCCATCACCGGCGACCAACCCACCGGAGTCTCATGGCCGGCCGACCAATACTCTGGCAATAATTTAAAAGTCAATGTTTAGAAAAAAAAAATAAAACATACAACTATATTTCTAAAAAATTCATCAACAAAAACGAAAAATAAGAATAAGAACAATTTAAATTTTAAGCTTTTAAGACATGGATTTTGGAAAGATGGGTTCTTTCAATTTTTAGAAGAAATCGCATTCCCTCGTGGGTTTTATCTATTTTTATGATTTTTTATTTTCAATCTTTGTTTAATTCATAAAATATAAAAATAAAATAAAAATCTCAGGTTTACCGACAATGGTTTTCATTTTTATTTTTGATCTCCTCTTTTCATGTTTGATTTGGGGTTTGAGTATTGGCCCAAACCCAAACACTTGTTCTAAGGTTCAAGACAAGGACACTTTTGTCCATTAATACAGAATTTGGTAGTCAACTCGGGTCAAATGATAGTGGACCGAGTTATAGGGGGATATGTCAGCTTTTTCAAATCATGGGGGGTATGTCAAATTTTCAAAATAACATAGGGGGCGGGGTATGTCAAAAATTCCCTAAATCTTTTGATAAGTCTCAGCCTGTGTACTCATAGTTTCATTATTGAAGAAACAAGTTTCCTTCCACTAAAGAAACGGAAACGGTTTGGTTTGCCAAGTAAAAATAATGAATTTCTAGAAATTTAAATGAGAAACAAGTTACCTGTGATTATGCAAAAGGCAACTTAATATTAAGATCAAAGACTTCATCGAGAGTCAACTGACACGAATACATCAAAACAATGAGATTCTGGTACAGCGAGCCCTACACATGAATGTATCATTTGGGTGTAAACCCTGTACCTAAGAGACAAACAATACGAACGGCTCCATGAAAATAAAACAATAAGCCAAAAAAAAAAAACACATGCAGTCCACCAACCCTACTCTTCCACCTCCACATCTTCCTCTTCCTCTTCCTCTTTCCAGCAGCACTTCAGAGTTGATCTAGGAGACCCACAGTTTCCACTCTTGATGAAGTTCTGGTAAACAATGGACCCACCATTTTCCATCACTTGGTAGACCCTCTCCCCAAGACTATATCCCATTACATCAAGAGGGTAATTCCATCCAAGTTCCTTACCCACAACATCAGCATGTATAGCTATGGAGAATTCTCTTGGTTGGAAACACGCCAATACCCTCTCCAACAGATGGCTCAGATTAACATCTTTTGGATTGTACCCAGCTGCTTCAAAGCTTGCATAACTGAAACCATCTTCTGGTGTGACATGAATTGTGGAAATTGCAGCTCCTTCTATAGCATTCATTGAATACCCACAGGGATCAAACTCAAAATCATTGATCTCAGAATCTGGCAAAATCTTCCTTATACCCGAGACAACAGTCATCTCAGCTGCCGAGCTTGATTGGGTCTTGTAGAAGACAGATGCTCGCTTCTTGTCCAAACTGGTCATGCACATCTCTAGAGTGTAAACTGGATCAGGGTTTTCTTCCAATTCAGTGCAAGCTGAGTACACATGCCATTTCTGTGATTTCACAGGACTACCCATCACGTATGCGCTGCTGCCCAAACCAAGCTTGCCAAAATAGCCGTCAAGCACGCCAACTTCCTCTGTAAAGCTACGATGAGGGAACGATTGAGCTCCTGGAAATATGAAGCTCCCACGAGTGTAATTTACTGCTCTTACAGCCAGGGATAGGGTGCTGGCTAGTTTGAGGATGGGTGGGATTGAGAGAAGCAGCTTTGTGGTTCCACAGGTTTTCATGATAATCTTGTAAGGGTAGACAAAGAGGCTAGATTCAGAGAGGACATAAGAGTCGAGATGTGCATTTGACATCGATGCAACTATAGTGCACTCAGCTGGTTTTAAGATCTCATCCAGTTGTTCTTTGGACAAAGATCGAAGACCCTTTCCTGCAGGATCAGCAAAGATTCCAGGATCTAAGAATGATATCTCAAGCCTTTTCTCGTAGCCTTCAAATCCGATTGCAGAGACAGTCAAGGCCATCTCTGCTCAGTGAGAAGTGGAAGTGGAAGTAAACAGGGTGTGGACAAGATTGCAATGAGAACAGGAAATTCAAAAAAAAGAAAGAGAAACTAAAGCAATAACAGATTATGAACCACCAGAGGTGGTTATGTCCCAACTTGGAGGGAGTCAGGATGGTTTCCGGGCGCACTGCACATGAAAACACAAAATCACAGTCGAAATTAGTATCGAGTGAATCTCCATGATTAATATATGATGACGATTAATAGTCATCCAAGAGGGATAAAACTATACTGCAACTTACGTTGGAGTAAGCAGCAGATCTGAATTTCTTGATTCCACCGTGAGGTCGAATGTCTTCAATGCTGTAGCCTAGAGGAGCTTCATAGAATAAGGATTTACAGCTAGACTTTTTGCCACCTTTTGTCTCCATTAGATCATTCAGTCTTTCCTGGAAATGTCAAGAAATTGGAAATCAGAATCATCCTCTTAGACTATAAGAACAGAACCACAACAGTACAATGAATTTAAAGAAGAAAAAACCTAATTTAATCTGAACATATATGCCCACAATGGTTGATATTTAAAATCACCATAATAATGAAAGCTAGCAGTGAAATTAACAACAGATGTGATCTTGATAGTAAATATTATAACCAGATTTAACTGGGTCTCAAGATGGGTCGGTACTGCTCGTAAAAAAGTGCGTCTTAAATCAGTCTATCTATCAAAACATAGTAGCGAAAGCAATTGTTCTTAAATCAGTCTCATTGATTTTATGGGGCCCACTAACTGCATGGATGTTTAGCCCATCCCTTCGTGGATATATATATGAAAAATCAGTCTCATTGATTTTATCTAGCCAGAGATTTTAGCACCTTTTTAGGATTGATTGTAGCCGTTGGATTCAAGCATGTTTTTTAAATATTTTTGGGCACTTAATCCAACGGCCAAAAATTATCAATCAAGCTGATTTTTGGTATGCATATCCACCAAAGGGTGGAGTAAACATCCATACAGTTAGTGGGCCCAAAAAGATGAGCCATGTAGGGCCACAAGACCCCTCTGCATCGACTGCATCCAAAGTCTTCCGCATCTAAAATTTTTCCTTAAGCAGACAATTTTAATGACTCCATGAGGATCGATCCATGTTTACACTTCAACCCTCATTCCCTAACCTGGAGTTTCTCGGTCAACCCATGGATCAGAGTCGGATGACCCATGGATAGTGGGTTTGGTCTTCAGAGCATGAGTCGGGTCATGATTCCGGATTTGGGGCATGACATGTATAGAGCAATGATGCAATGATTATACAAAAGAAAGTCTAACCATTTCCATCCTTGAAAATTTATATAGGTTATGTAATTAGTACAATCTTGCATGATCCCACATGACATACTTTTTAGGGATATTGGATCTGACGCACCCAAGAAAAAAAAAAACAAAAAAACCCCACAGATTGAAACGTAAAGCAGAGCATCAAGGCACAGAAAGATCCTAATAATGAGTTTGAAATTCTACCAAAACAAAAAAGACAAAAACAAAAACCCCACAGATTAAAAGGTAAAGCAGAGCCTCAAGGCACTGAAAGATCCAAATAATGAGTTTGAAATTCTACCAAAAAACAAACCTAGAACAAATAAACCAGCAAAGAACAACTTGAACATAAAAAAAGGAGATTGAAATCAAAAGCAGATTCACAAATCCAAACACAAAGATCCAATTAACAAGTATCAAATTTTGCCAAAGAAAAAACAGAAAATGCTAGCACACGTAGTATTTCAAACTAAAAAAAATCAAACTAGGAAAATAATCAAAAGAATAATTTAAGGCATTCGGTAAGATTCAATATTCATCAAGACAATATTCAATATCAAACCCTAATTCCACGATCATATATAACAAATAATATAAATCAAAACTAAACAAGGCAAGAGATGAATAACAAACGAGACAGCTCAGACAGGAAAATCTGAAAAGAAACGCAACTTTCGATCTGAAATACAAGAAACAAACATAAAAAGGAATCACAGACTTACAGATATGAATACTGTTAATATAAACGTAGATCGCTACAAAGCCCCTTCGAACTTCCACCAAACCTTAGAAATTGAGGACGCAGACGAGATCAGAAAAAAAACACGAAAAAAACGAACAAAATTAACAGAACCGAAACGATCAAAGGGCAAAAAAATTATACTTACAGAGACGAAATTCGTGATCAAAATAAAGCGGAACGATTCAAAACCCTAGAAATTTCTTTTTCCTGTTTCCTTGGGGGAAAAGAAAAACAGATATCTCGTGAACGTAGAAATGTTGAACCAACGACGAGGAGAGGTGTATATATAGAGCGCAGAAAAGCTATTCAGCGATTGGCCATATATTCTGAAGAAATTACGGGTTGTACCCCCATTGCGCTTTCGTGGAAGCCAACGTGCAACGAGTTGCGGTCCTCAGCCCCTAACTTTTGACTGGACCAATATACCCTCACGTCAGTTATGTACTATCTAGTTTCTAGAGGTTTCTAGCCACAAAAAAACTGAAACTCTTTATAGCCACATAAAAACCTGGAACTTCTCGTCGGATCGATGTGTAAAAGTAAACATATCCATGTGATGCGCAATTGAAGGGGTCCACTTTTGATTCAAAGTTGGGGTAGCGGTTATTTTGGTCATTTCAATAATAAGAGTGCTTTTAGTATTTTAGCGAGATCAGGGGTAGTTTTGATATTAAGAAAGGTATTTTCGTGATGAGCTGGAAGACCGGAAAATTAGAATGGGGACTCGTGTCAAAAACGTAAGCTCTTTAATTTTGTGGTGCCTTTGTGATAAGACGTACACTGATTGTTGAATGCGAGAAAAACTTCTGTCACAGCGTTCTTACATATGCTTCTGCCACCATGAAAATTACAGGCCACGCGGTACAATCGTAGTGGACGCTGACCGTATGGGTGTTTGGCCAGTCCCGCAGTGGACCTCCAAACCAAAAATCAACTTGATTAGTGATTTACAACCTTTGGATCTTTGCATACAAATAACACTCAATAATGCTCGAATTCTTACCATTATAATCAACCCATGAAAATAGCTTCAATCGAATCGCTTAAAAATCACTAATCAAGCTGATTTTTGATTTAAAGGTCCACTGAGGAACTGGCCAAACATCCATACGGTCAGCGTCCACTACGATTGTACCACATGGCCTGTAATTTTCATTGTGGCAGAAGCATATGTAAGAACACTGTGATAGAAGTTTTACTCCACGTGCACAGATTGAAGATGTATATGAGCTGAACTTGTTGTTTCTTTCCTTTTCCGGGTACGTTTAGATGTCTTTTCTCCGTCTTCATCGGCTTTCTGTTTCTAGGGTTCTCCTGTAAGATTGCATGGGGACCATTTTAATATCTTGAAAAGATTTCATTTTTTTTATTTGTTAAGTCTTGAATGGTTTTAAAAACAGCCGTCATGACCGAAATAGATATCTCCTTTACGAAAAAAAATGACCGTTATTTTTTATTACAACGGCCAATATTTATATAATAAAACAGGGAAGTTGTCTTATCTCTTATCTTATCCGGTTTCAACAAAGAGTAGTTGAGATCTTATCGTTCAAATGGAAGGTGGATCTCAGCCACTTACATCCGATTTTAGCAAATGCTTTGTCAAATAGTGCCATGGGCACCGATCACCAACTAGTATATAACATAAAATAACGATCGTTATTTTATGAAAAAAATTATCCATTATTTCTATTTTTTTTTATTATAAAAAATTTGAACTTTAGATGCATTTTTTCCCATTGTTTTTTTCCCCATTTTTTTGTCCTGTGCATCACAATCTGTTATAACGGAAAAAAGGGTAACGCCCTTTTGTGGGAAACCTCTTGATGGCCCCACATCACCAGCTGATGAGATCAGTAATTCATCTTGATGGTCTATTTTGTGTAAAACATATTGGATGGCCCCATATCACCAGCTAATGAGAATCAGGGTTATCATTGTAACCAAACAGGTCCCATAAAAGAAAGAAAACTTTGAATTAAATTTGCAAGTTGCAATTTTAAATTCTAAATAATTTATAATGGTTCAACAACCAAACCCTCAATCCCCAGCTCTCTTGGACTGTTCAGTGAAGTTATCGGAAACAATCCGGAAGGAAAGGCCACTGATGGGGTAGTTAGGATAACACCTTTAATGGCTACCACCAAACACTAAAATAAGGGATAATTTACACAATACAAACAAGAAAAAAAAAAAAAAGTATTTTTGAAATAATGAACACATACATACACGGATGCATGTCGATCAGGATCCGTTTCTTGTGCTAGTTGCCCAAAAGCAGTACATCTGTCAATGCAATATTACAAGTTGGATTGGCCATACCCCACATTATTTGGGAAGATTATAACCATCCGATATATATATATAAAGCAGCCATGTTGCCATGTGCATGGCTTTGGATGACTAGCACATGAAGTTAATCCTATGTGACTCGAATAGCGCAAAGCCACAAGCAGCAAATAGTATATATATGTGTCAAGGTTTAAAAGAGGCCATTACAACGGTATAACGGACAAGGGGGTGTTACCATTTTTCTCCGTTATAACGGTCATTATTTCCGGTATACTTATGTGTATGCATGTATGTTAGCATGATAGACTGTGAGTCATGCATGGGCTGCTGAAATGTAGTAAGATGAGGATATGGGAAATGAGTGGGAGAATCTCCATGAGCTGGTTAGCATAAATAAACCTAATCTTAAACAGTGTAAGCTAACCCATCATTTAAACGAGGTCAAAAGTAAATGATCAGTTAAGCGATCGACCAATCCGCTTTTTCGATAAAGCCAATAATCATTAATTAATGATCAAATAAACCATGATCTTTAACCTGAATTATTAAAAAAAAAAAGCAAACAAAGACTTTCCATGCCCCAGAGGGATTCCTTCTTATCACAATATATGATCCCAAAATCTCTAGCTATATCATCCCCACTTTGTTTGGATCCCAATCAAATCTTGTCCTCTAATTTATTTTATTTCCTACTCCAGAAATCACAGAAAGATATTTCTGCGTGTCGACCGGCCAACCAATCAAATGTCGTACTAATGTAAGATATAGTGCACACGTTTCCCGAAGCTAACAAGCTACCAGATTTTCTTGCTTCCTTTTGTTCTTATTTACAAGAAAATTTTGTTATTTCCTTCTTAAGTTTGTTGAAGATGATGCTAGACTAGTGGTTGTAAATATGCTAGATTGTAATCTTTTTGTTCCTTTTTTTATATAGCAGGTAGGGGCCCGACACCTCAGATTGACTGATGACTTTTAGCCGTCGATATAAGTATCCAAAAAGTCCACTAAGGGGTGGGCATACATGCAGTCAGTGGGCCCATTAATATGCTCCATAGGGATTCGTCAACAAGGTTGATGATCAACCAAAGAATGAGCCATTGACCGTATGGCTGTTTGTCTCATCCCTATTTGGACCTGCATACCAAAAATCAGCATGATTAATCATTTCTAACCTTTGGATCTAAGTAACTTGAAATCCCAATGTTAAAAATAAACCATGAAAAAGAATCTAATCCAACCGTTAGAAATCACTAATCAGGCTTGTTTTTGGTATGTAGGTCTACCTAGGAACGGATCAGCAAACATCCATACTGTCAGTGGTCACTTGGTGTGTGTTGGGAGTCGCTCTAAACTAGGAAGGGGACCACAATGGATGACAATGGTGCCCTGTGGTTAGAGGACGATGATCGGTCGCATCTCCTTGGGAAGGTCGACCTGGGCTAGTTCTCGGCGCTCGAGCTGCTCGGTCGAAACAATAAACTCTTTCAGGTAGCAGCCCGTGTCGATGTAATTCTGAATGGTATGCTTTAGCGTTCTGCAACATATAGTCTCATACCCTCGGTACTTGTGATAGGCGTAGAACTAACTCGTGCCAAAAATATATTCCTCCTCAGGGTGTTTGCCTAGCTTATATAGGCCAGGCAAAGAACGGTTCATTCTGAATATTGGCCAAGATCTCATCCATCTACAAATTCAAGGTGGGAAAATGTCTCTTGGGCTAGGTGTATCGATCCTCTTGCTCCCCGGGGAAACTTTGCCCTCTCATCCACTCCAGCTCTGAAATTGTGATCCCACACGGGTCCCCAAGCTGAAGGTTTTGTGTTCTTCATGATAGGGTGCGGAGTGACTTCTGACGAGGAAGGACGATTTGATTCCCCAAACTTCCCATGTCATGTACCAAATTTGGGATCTATGACCCAGCCTTTGATCCGTAGACCTGACCTACTATCCATCCGTCCTCCAACAAACAATCCATGGGTCGACCCAAAAACCCAAGGTTAAGGCATGATAAGGAAGAGATACAAATATGGGTTAATTTACAAATAAAAGTCCATATAGGTTAAATCCAAGGTCAAAAACCATTTAAAGGTCTAAGGTCAACCTAGGTCAAGTTTGGTCAACCTATAAGATCAAAGGAAGTTGAGCACTAACATAAAAATGAAATAATGAAAATCTAAAAATTGAACATGCAAGAAAACAATGACATTGAATCTTCGAAAAAAACATAACTTGTTCAATTCAGAAAAAAAAGGTGACCTTATAGTTTTTGAATTTTTAAAAATAATAAACAAGTAGTTTTCTTTGCGGCTTCGAGGCTCAAAATTGACTCTTAAAAATAGTAAACATTTTTTTTCGGTCAAAGTGCCTTCGCAAGTAAAAAGGCCTATTTTTTGTATGTTAGTCCACCTAGAGATGGGACTTATAAAATCCATAAGGCCTCTAATGAGTGTGCCACGTGGCTCGTACTGTGGTCCATCATAAACGTTGATGACAGACGTCCGTCAAAGATTTATTACTAGCTAACGAGTAAAACTTTACTGACCTCTCAAAATATATATGAGCCACATGGCACATTCTTAAAGACACTGACTGTATGGATGTTTGGCCAATCCCTAGGTGGACCTACAAATTAAACAAAATATCATCACCTGATTAGTGATTTCTAAGTGTTGGATTGGAGTCATTTTCATGGGTTGATTTTAATTGTGGGGATTTGAGCATTATTGACCTTTATTTGGGGTATGAAAGATCCAAAGGTTTGAAATCACTAATCGGGCTGATTTTTGGTTTGTAGGTCCACCTAGGGATTGAACAAACATCCACATGATTAGTGTATGTTTTACTCCTGGCCAACGAAGTTTACTCCTGACTAACTACCTAAACGATCTCCTTAAGGAAGAGGAATCATGTTAGCATCCATGATATTCAAATTGGGAGAGGATGTCCTCTTACACACCTCTTGTTTGCGGATGATTGCATTATATTTTGTAAGGCTAACTTGGTTGAGACCTGTAACATGAAGGATATCTTGGATTTGTGTTTGTAAACTGTCTAGACAACAGGTTAATTTGGAAAAATCAGAGTCCTTTTTAGCCCAGAAAAAAGTTCTCACATCCCGCGGACAAAAAAGTTGTGTAAATCAGAAAAGTACCTGGGTACTCCTCTCATTGTGGGGAGATTCAAATTGAAGGCACTTCAAAGGTGTGTCGAGCAGATTAAAAAATTAACGGAAGGATGGAGAGCAAAATGCCTATCCAGGCAGATAAGAGTCATGGTTTTAAAAACGGCCATTTAAACGGTAACGCCCCAAGCCCGTTTCCGTTAAAACCGTTTAAACACGTTTTAATGGTTTTGAAAAAAATGGCCATTTTTTCGTTTTAACGGCCGTTAAAATCGTTTAAACAGTCGTTTAATTTTGAAAAATTTTGTGAAAAAAACGGCCATTAAATCTGTTTAATTCCATTAAAATCCGTTAAATTCCGTTTTTTTTTTTAAATTTCAAATTTCAAAATTTGAATTTCAGCGCCATTTTTTCCGTTTTTTTTTTTTTTTTTTCTGTTAAAATCATTAAAACAGTTTAATTCCATTTTTTTTCATTTTTGCCCCTGGCCGTTTCAATCCGTTTTAACGGCCGTTTAAACGTGTAAATTTCTTAGTGAATTCTTGATACTATTTACATTAATAATGATCTCTTTAAATAGAGAGGGATGTACAAGAGTCCAGATCGTTCAAGGATCCTAAATCAAAGGATCTGTTTTAACAAGAAAGTCAAGATCCCACAACAAGAGGATCTGTTTAACAAGAGAGTCAAGATCCTAAATCTAAGGATTTGACTCTATCTTACAGCAAGGGTATCGTAACACTCCCCCTCAAGGTGGGATGTGGATATCTAGAACACCCAGCTTGCCGATTAATGAATGAAACTGATGATGGCCCAAAGGTTTGGTGAATAGATCTGCAATTTGATGGGCTGTAGGAATGTAAGAAGTCCGTAAGATGCCATTAGATATTTTTTCTCGAACAAAATGGCAATCAATTTCGATGTGCTTGGTTCATTTGTGGAAAACAGGATTTGCCGCAATGTGTAACACTGCTTGATTGTCACAATGAAGGAGAGTGGGTTGTGAGGTGCTGATTCCAAGTTCACGAAGTAGAGAACGAAGCCAAGTAATCTCACAAGTTGCAGAAGCCATTGCTCTATATTCGGCTTCGGCCGAAGATAGGGAGACTGTAGTTTGTTTCTTAGTTTTCCAAGAGATGGGGGAAATGCCAAGAAACATGCAATAACCAGTAGTCGACTGGCGTGTATCAGGACAACTAGCCCAATCTAAATCGCAATATGCTCGAAGTTCCAAGCTGCTATGTGCGGATAAAAGGATCCCTTGGCCTGGCCTTTGCTTGAGATAACGAGGAACCCGATATGCAGAATCAAGATGTGGCTTTCGCGGTTCACTCATGAACTGACTTAGTAAATTCACAGAATACACAATGTTAGGTCTTGTGATTGTGAGATAAATTAGACGTCCAACAAGCCGATGATAGATCTTGGGATCTGAAAGTAAATCACCCGTAGAAGAGTTAAGCTTAAGATTTTGTTGCATTGGAAAATTGGCTAGTTTGGCTCCAAGTAAAGCTGCATCTTGTAGAATTTCAAGAGTATACTTTCGTTGTGAGAGACAAATGCCTTTGGATGAACGTGCAACTTCAATACCGAGAAAATATTTCAAAGAACCCAGATCTTTGATGTGAAAACGATTTTGAAGAAAAGACTTGAGAGCAATAATGGCTTGAGCACTGTTTCCAGTGACGATAATATCGTCCACATAGACAAGTATGGCTGTAAACCCTTGAGACAACTGTTGTGTGAAAAGAGAATAATCAGACTTTGATTGATGAAAACCCGCATCTTGAAGAGATGTTGAAAACTTTTCAAACCATTGCCGAGATGCCTGTTTAAGACCATATATGGATTTCTGGAGGCAACATACACGTTGCTCCCCGTGTCGAGAGAAACCAGGTCGAATGTGCATGTAGACTTCTTCATGAAGGTCACCATGTAAGAAGGCATTCTGCACGTCCAGTTGATGCAAGGGCCAGTTCCGTATTGAAGCAATTGCAAGGAGACATCGAACTGTGACTAATTTCGCTACTGGTGCAAAAGTTTCATGATAATCCAATCCTTCCTTCTGGTTAAATCCTTTGGCAATGAGACGAGCCTTGTATCTTTCAATAGATCCATCAAAACGGTATTTGACTTTGTATACCCATTTACAACCAATAGCTTTTTTGTGTTTCGGTAAAGTGGTCAACGTCCACGTCTTGTTGGATTCTAGTGCTCGAAATTCAATTTCCATGGCGGCACGCCATTTGACATTTCTCATTGCCTCTGAAAAAGAGGTAGGTTTGGAAATCGAAGATACAGTTGATACAAAAGACCGGTGAATGAGAGATAATTGATCATATGATATAAAGTTACTTAGAGGATATCGAGTACCTTTCATTGAACCTGTTGGCGAAGACGACGACGGTGAGCTAGACAACACAGCCTTGGAAAGAGGAAGATTGCATTCATAAGCCGTGAGATAGGAAGGTGGTTTTCGAGATCTTTTTGAGGGTAATGTTGTAGAAATCGGTATAGCTGAATCAATGGTATGGGGGGAAATGGGAATAGAAGCAATATGATCAGATGAGTGATTGATGGAAGGGTTGGTGTGAGTTGGTGCTTGATTGCAAATGTTAGATTTGGTGGTGAGTGGAGTAAGGATAGGAGTAGTGTCAGGTACGGGTAAGGGAAGTGCCGAGTTGAGAGTATGGGTGTTAAGTGAGGAGTTGGCAAAAGGGAAGATATGTTCATGAAAAACAACATCACGACTGGTGAAGATTCGTTCTGTTTAAAGATCAAACACACGATATCCTTTTTGTCCATAACGATAACCAATGAAAATGCAAGGTTGTGCACAGGGTGCAAATTTATCTCAATTATGTGCGAGAGTTGAGACATAGCATAGACATCCAAAAACCCGAAGATGATTGGTAATTTTTGAAAAAGCACTTCATATGGGGTTTTGTTCGATAAAAGAGATGTAGGTAACCGATTGATGATGAAAACAACTGTTAATAAACATTCTCCCCAAAAGGTGAGGGGAAGTTTGGCCTGAAACGTAGAGCACGTGTAATTTCAAAGTAAGTATCGGTGTTTTCTTTCAACACCCCCGTTTTGTTGCAGTGTTGCAACACAACTAGTTTGATGGATAATTCCATGTTGTTAAAAGAATGACTTTAAGGCATGAAATTCAGTTCCGTTATCAGATCGCAAGGTTTTGATTGTTCGATTGAATTGAGTTTGAATGAGAGCAAAAAATTGCTAGAGTAAAAATTTTGCTTCAGATTTAAAACGCATAAGAAAAACCCAAGTGTAACGTGAGAAATCATCAACAATGGTTAAAAAATACCGTGCACCAATGAATAATGGTGTGGAATATCCACCCCAAATATCGCAATGTATTAGATCAAATAGTGTAGTGGTAGTAATGCGGCTTAAGAAAAAGGTAGCCTTGTTTGTTTGGCTAAAGGACAAATGTTGCAATCATCATGATGTGAAATAGAAATTGCTTTATTATTTTGAGATAAAAATTTCAGACAATTCATAGAAAGATGGCCTAAACGCCAATGCCAAACATCAAAGGAAGCGAAATGTGCTTGAGGAAGCTTATTTTCAATAAGTGGTGTTTGAACGTTATAGAGGCCGCCATGTAGTCTAGCTGTTCCAAACGTCGTCTTCGAGTGTAGGTCCTGAAAGACACAAGAATCATGAAGAAAATGAACGAGAACAATTATTGGAAGAAGTAAGTTTACTGACCGAAATGAGATTAAAACCAAATGACGGAACACAAAGAACATTGTATAAATAAATGTTGGGATGGAGATGAACGGTGCCGATATGAGTCACCGGTGCATGAGCACCATTTGGAAGTGCAACCGAGGAAACAGTCAGGTTAGTAATAAAACTATGAAAAAGGGAAGGACTGAAAATCATGTGATCAGTTGCTCCAGTGTCCACGATCCAAGTATGTGTCATTGAAGCACAAGATATATATTTACCTGCGACATTCGCATGAGGCTGTGAACTACCTTCTTTGAGCATATTCAATAATTGTTGATATTGATTCGGAGTGAAGGACTGAGTGCTTGGCTGAATAGCACTTGCGTTTCGCTTGTTCGTGGTGGTACTGGTTGTATGCTAATGTAATCGATGGCCAGGTGGGTAGCCATAGAGAACGAAGCATTTATCCATAGTATGTCCAACCCATCCACAATGTTCACATGTTGGACGAAGACGCCGATTGACTCGTGGCTTAATAGATTCATAGAACGATGTCCGTCCATTGCGATGACCAGATGATGTTACAAAAGCAATTGATTCTGACGACTAGGAGATCGAGTAATCATAGACCGTTGTTTCTCCTCTTGAAGAATCAGGGAATAAGCTTTATTGACAGATGGGAATGGATCCATGAGGAGTGTTTGTCCTCAAAAGGCACTGTAAGAGTCGTGAAGTCCCATTAAAAAATCTGTGAGATAATTTTTTTGCTGATGTTGTTGTATGGCATGTGCCGCACCATAAGAGCATTGAAGAGTAACAATGAGGGATGCTAACTCGTCCGAAAGGCTTTTCAACTTGGTGAAATAATCGGCGATAGAAAGGTTGTCTTGGGTACACAGGGCGATATCATGTCGAAGTTGATAAATATGAGGGGTGTTGCTCTGTGCAAATATTTCTTGGAGTTCTGTCCAGATTTCATGAGCGGTGGAGGCATAGATGACACTGTCAGAGATATTCTTAGATTAGGAACTGAGTATCCAGGATTTTACCATATCGTCGCAGCATTTTCATAGAGAATAATCAGAAGAGGATGCCGAAATAGACATGGATTCATTAATGAAATCGATCTTGTTCTTTGCACTGAGTGCAATGCTCATTGCACGACTCCATGCGCCGTAGTTATCACCCGTCAATGGTTGAGTAACAAGAGTAATACCTGGGTTATCCGAGTGATGAAGGTAGAACGAGCTCTGTATATTGATTGCAGGTGTTGCATTGGCGGAAGTATTTTGTGTGTTTTCAGCCATTGGAAATACAGATGGCTTTTATAGAAGGAAAGTTCTGCTGATAGCTAGATACGTCTGGAAAAAAAAAAGATATATTTGTTCTTACTGATTGGCGGAAGAACAAAGGAAAAAATCAAAGAAATAGCAATGAGATGAGGTTTTACTCTGATACCATGTAAATTTCTTAGTGAATTCTTGATACTGTTTACATTAATGATGATCTCTTTAAATAGAGAGGGATGTACAAGAGTCCAGATCGTTCAAGGATCCTAAATCAAAGGATCTGTTTTAACAAGAAAGTCAAGATCCCACAACAAGAGGATCTGTTTAACAAGAGGGTCAAGATCCTAAATCTAAGGATTTGACTCTATCTTACAGCAAGGGTATCGTAACACAACGGTAACACCCCCAGTCCATTTAACCGTTAAAATGGCCTCCTTTAAACCTTGGATAAGACTACCATGACTAAGTTGTGGCTTCAACTATTCCTACTTGCCTTATGCAGTCATTTTTATTCCCAACATCTTTTCAAGGTATAATGGAGAATTCAACAAAACCCAACATCTTTCCTTGTTGTTCCTTGTTGTTCATCATCTGACTAAATATTGTAAAGCGGGCAACCTTTTTAATGGTATCATATCTTCTTCAGCTTCTTGGTGTTGGAACAACTTAGTCGAGGCGAAGGAGTAATGTGATGGATTCTGTAGATGGGTGGTGGGTACGGAAGAGAAGATAAGTATTTGGCACGATCAATGTATCCCTTTACCACCTGAACTGAATCTGCTTTTAATTTGAAGAGACCTCCAGATTGTACCCTCTAATCGGTAAAGGAGCCGATCTCAGCGAATATGAGACTGAATCTGGAAAAACTCCACGAGCTCTTTCCCCAAGAGATTCTCAATCAACAGCCTTTCCAGGATCATCTTTTTCTGCTCCTGCATCCTAAGAGCATTTGTTCAGCCTATTCGGGCTATCGAACTCTCTTGAGGTATATAGTCTACAACCCCAATTTCTCCGTCCTTGCCATTAAAAGTTTGGAAAAAAGTATGGAAATTACGTCGAACTGAATTCTTTCTGTGGAAGGTTCTCCATGACATTGTGCCTACTCAAGCGAAGTTGCATTCGCAGTAGGATTTTATTGACCCCAAGTGTCCAGGACTGACATACACGGGACTTGGTGTGTGTTTTGATGTAGAGGATTTGGTACTATCCTAATGATATAATCCCCATTATTCCTAAACCAAAGATCCACTTACCATCCTTAAACAGATACCATCAAATTTTCGAAAAAGTTTGTCTAAAATTGACTCATCCGTTCACAATGTCAAATGGTTGCCACCTCAACAGGGAGCGGTCAAATTGAATACGGACGCATCATGGGATAGTAAAATTGGCAAAGTAGCTAGGTCTTGGGCTTATTATGAAAATGCATCTAAGTATTGTCTCTTAGTAGGAGGAGCACGAGATAGAGCCGAGTCAGCTGAAGAAGCCGGCGAGGTTGGAGCCCTAAAATGGAGACTCATTCAACACTAGTCTCTTTTTGCAATTTCATCAGTGATTGTGGAGTCGGATAAGCAAGAGGTTATCAAGTGCTTGGCAACAGGATCGGTGGAGTTGGGCAATTCTTCTATATCCCATGAGGAAGAGTGATTTGTATTACTCACCACTGCCATCTGGGCCCACTGACCGCATGGATCTTTAGCCCACCCCTTGTAGAGATTCATGCAAAAATAAGCGCTCTGATATGATTTTTAGCCGTTGGTTTAAGTACTCACAAAAAATTGTTGAATCCAACGTAAGCTTGTTTGATGATTTTTAGACGTTCGTTTCAGTACAAAAAAAAAATAAAATAATGGTTGAATCCAACGTTTTGAAATAAAGTACTAAAATCTAATGGCTAAAGATTACCAATCAGGGTGATTTTTGGTGTGTATATATATCTACCGAGGGGTGGGATAAACATCCATGGGGTCAGTGGGTCCAGATAGCAGCAATGAGTAACACAAATCGCTCTTCCTCACACCACAAATCAGCCTGATTGGTATTCTCTAGCCGTTGGATGGAAACTTTTTTCATGGGATTATTTTTAACCGTTGGATTTGAACTTCACGTTTTTTCATGGGGTGATATCTAACCATTGGATTTGAACATCTTTTTTATACTGATATTGGATGGCTAGAGATCACCAATCAGGCTGATTGTCTGTGTGTCGGTCCATCGATTCAGTGGCGGGCCAATCATTCATGGGTCAAGTGGCACTTTTTTATGCACTCCACAGCTCCGCATACTAACATTTTCCAATGGAGACACATTGAATCTTGGATTTTATGTTTGTTTTACTTTTATTTTTTAATATTTTCAATATTTTAAGGATGTAAAAGATCACTAGTACTAGAGGGTGTTGATCACTTGTTTTAAATTGTGCCACCGCATAAAATTAATATGCTAGCACTTTGAATCATGGTTCAACACAACTCGGACTAGGCTAGATCGTTTGAGTTGGATTGACAATTCTAACTAAGCCGAGTTTTGTACATTAGAGAATAACATTATAATAAGGTTTGTGAGATGTACTGTAACATTATTTGTGTATCTCCTCACACATTCTCTTGGTTGTTATTGGTTGTGATAAATTAGGTTAAGATATCTATCAATTAGTATATTAGATTAGGTATGTCACGTCCGGATCCAAGCAGCCGGACCTGACCTAAAATTTCATAGATCGACCCATACCCGAACCCTAACAATAATAATGAGTTACTAATTACTGTCACATCACATTGACTATCAGAAAGAGGTTGACTAATACCCTACCCATTCTCGCATGTGCAATGGGCCCCATTTGTTGCCACTTGGACCATTAGTGTGGCTCTTATCCACTTGACTTTTAGAATGGGGCCACGTACAGGTACTGTCGAGTGTGACCCATGTGTATGGTTTGTGAACCAAACTATTTGGATCCATTTTTGAACATTTTTTTTTAATCCGTATCACATCTATGGTCAGAATTTATTTATTTATTTATTTTTTTTTGGTAGTCACCATCGTGGGCCCCACCAACTAGCAGGTGAAACCTGTACGTACCCGGTCAATCCAGTAAAGGGGATTTCTACTCCAGGCACACTGCTCAAAGGAGAAAATCTACCTGTGTGGGTTTGACCCCATGACCTCTGGAAAGAGGAGGATACACACCAACCATTTGAGCTGCCACGTTGGATGTATCTCTGGTCAGAATTGAATGACATCAAAAGCTTATTTTATTTTATTTTGATAAGCACCTCAAGGTTGACTTGCTACTTGCTAGGTCTGTCTGGCAAAACATTTATTAAATGTCCTTACATGTGCTAATTTATTGTGTATTACGTAAATTTCAGAAAAATAAATGAATTAGATGCAACTTGGAGTTGTTAGGTCGAGGTTTTCCAACTGAAGATCATAATAAAGTACAGGTGGGGAGTGTTTTAACGCAGACCAAGTATGTTCTTTATTGTTTTTCCCATTTGGATTAAAAAATGTTGTTGACTTGCAAGTCAACACCTACTCACTCATATAATTTTTTATATTATTAGTGAATTTCAGCCATTTAATCGACTCCCGAATATGTAGTTCCTGATGATAACCAACAACGAACCATGAAATTCTGTAACGTTTATTTATTTTATTTTTATGTTTATATTCATTTTCCAAACCATTAATGCATGTTTTTTCTATATTTGCACACTTTTATGTGCGGGCGCGGGCGAATCTTGAGGTGATTCGATGACCAAAACATGTTGTCTGAAATCATCCACGCACAAACTTCAACCCCAATTACTTTCTAATAAACATGGATTAGGGAAGGTTTAGAGACGTGTTGTGTTTTTGCAATGCCCCTCTTGTAGTAAAGTTTGTTCCAAGAATTGATTCCAAATCAATACATGCAGAGTTTTACGTAGGGCTGCAATTTGGGCGGGCTCAACCTGATCGAACCCGACAGGCTCAACCTGACATTAGGTAGGGTTGGCCCCTTTAGTACTCAGGTTGGGCTCGAGCTTGGATTTTGAGAACCTGATGAAGTCGGGTTGGGCTAGTGAAGCTTCAATTCAACCTGAGCCCGACACATACACACACAAAATATTAAAGGCATGCTTGAGACAAATCCATGGAGACAGCCCACTGTAAGAGGTGCATTAGAGTACCAATGGCTTGACTTTAATTTTGTATGAGAATGTGAACAGTTGAAAAGCTCGTTACTATGTTGCTGACAAAAGAGGTGCTTTTGAGTCTTGGCTAGCTGCAGCCGCGAGTTTCGCCAATGTGTATTTCTCATTTTGTGGTAAACTTGTGTTACCATTTGCATTTGTGTTATTATCTATAACTGAAGGAAAAGTATTTGACATTTGTAGGACTGAGATTATGTGGAGAATTCTGAACTTGTAATTCTTGTATGAATTTAACTTGTAAAGATGACAAATATAAATTGTATATAAATTTTATTAATGTGGTCCTATTTAGCAGGATGCGAAAATGAAATGACAAGCATATATAACGGTCATTGTAATGACCAATAAAAATCTAGCCTAACCTCGGGTTGGGTGGGGCATTGGGTTCACAACCTTGAAGGTCGGGTTTTGACTATGGTTGACCCCCAACCCAACCCGGCCGAGTTGCAGCCCTAGCTAGTTTTACATAGTTCAATATTTCAGTAATTGGTTTTGACAAGTGGGGTACTCAGATCAAAATTAAAGGTTAGAAATCACTAATCAGGCTTATATTTGGTATGTAAGTCCACCAACGGATGGGAAGAACATCCATACGGTCAAAGAACGTGCCATGTGGCTACTGTAGTCCGACATTAAAGATTTATTCTTTGCCAACCACCATCACCCATATATGTTTTCCATGCATTAAAGTTTCCAGAGTACACAAATACTAATATATATAGGGAGCCATTTTTCTTTCATGGAATCCAAATTCCAAGCATGGAAACCAAGCTCAATAACCAGAGTGCCAGAACACTTGCCATTCTCTCCATCTTCTTCTCGCTTCATTCTCTCACTCATTCATACCAACTAGAAGCCGATAATGGCCTCAAAAACTACAAACGACTCCAACTCACATCCGCAGTGGGGCCTGAGAGCCTCGCTTTCGACTGTAATGGAGAAGGACCTTACACAGGCGTCTCAGACGGTCGTATCTTCAAGTGGGAAGGTGCGGACCATGGTTGGACGGAATTTGCTGTCACTTCACAAAATCGGTATGGTCCTCAAGAGACAAGCTCACCACCTTTTCCGCTTCTTTATGTTCTTTCATTTTCAAAAACCTGATAAATGTTTGAGCCATCGGATTCAATTATGCATTTTTGTTTTTTTTTTAGTACTAAAACAAATTAAAGGTTACAAATGGGAAAAAAATTCGCTGGCCCCAGGGGTCTTAGTCCCCCTCATAACAAAATTACCAAGGGCTTAACGTGGGTTAGGCTAATGATTTGGTGTAAGTATCAGATAGTCTGGGAGAACATTTGGATTGAATTGGATTCGGAAGCAGCTATTAAAGCATTCCAAGGGAATGATTTGCCTTGGACTATAAAAGGCAAATGGGAAGATATCAAACAAAAATTCAATAACATTCGATTTTCTTCGATTTGGCGAGAAGCCAATTTTAGTGCTGATTCTTGCGCTAAGAAAAGCTCCACACTACCTAGGAACTCTAGTGAGTGGTGGGACCATAGACCTTCTTTTCTTGTTTCTGTGGAGGACCCTAATCAAACTTTCCGTTTTGTGAGATGAGAGTTTGATCGGGGTTTTTTTCCTTTTTTTTTTCCCTCTTGGGGTTGTATTCTTCCATTTAATCTATTTGCATTTAGCACAAAAAAAAGTATCAGACATTCTGGGAGGGGGAGCTTCAAAGTTTGAAATAGCCAGGGGACAGTGAATCTTTTCTTGCAGCGGTGAGTGACAAAAATGCGCTACCTGACGCCAAAAATTAAAGCATGTCGTATACCTTGTTACATCACGACCTTATTGCGCCGTTTTTTGTAACTCACCGCAGCCATCTGGGCCTACTGACAGCATGAATGTTTGACTTTAACCCACCCCTTGGTGGATATACGTACCAAAAATCACCATGATTGATAGTCTCTAACCATTAGATTTTATTACATTTTAAAGCGTGATTCTAGCTGTTGGATTCAACCATTTTTTTATTTCTCTCTCTTTCACACACACATCTAATCAAACCCTAGTCATTGTGACTTGGGTTGGGCTTGGGTTTAGTAGATCAGGCCTGAACTCTAGTTGTTTGGGGTTGAGTTGAGTCATCCTGGGCTCAACTTGGACTTGGTTAGTACTAACCTGACCCAACCTCTCAAGTTACACCCCTGAGTCATATATAATATCCTTAGCAATTTGGCCTAAGGAAAAAAATTCAGGAATGGAACAGTACAAATCTAATCTATTTTGAAAATTTTAAATTATGGTAAATAAAAAAATAATTCGGGAGTAATTCGTGTATAATACAATTTAGAATAAAAGAGTTCAGTACCAAAAAATATAACAATATGGACTATATATATAGGGCTGGGATAGAATGACTCATGTTATTCTTACTAATAGGTTGACTAATTAATGGGTGTGGGGCCCACATGAAAATGAGTTAAGAGCTGATTTTTTAGTTGACTCGTCAATAAGTTTGATCTTTTATTTTCCATGCTTGGAATTTATAAGACTTGGTGAAGTTTGAGTTGACTCGACGAGTTTTTTAGAAATTCGACGAGTCAACTCACAAATCGATTAAATATATATGAATCAAATTTATGTCGAGTCAACTCAGACGAGTTTCAAGTTGACTTGATGACTTTTAAAACACTGGTGGGAACATGAAGGAGGGTTAAAAAGATTTTTTTTTTTTTTTTTATCTTTTTGGCCATATTTGTAGGAGAAATCTCATTTTGACTGGGGTGGACCCCATGGAAAGGTGGTGCATTATGGTTTTTGCCCCCCAACAAATAATAATCCAATGATCTAAAATTATTACTGCATGACTTTTGCCCACAATACAACACCTCTCCTTTACGGAAATATGATATTTCATTGGCAGGTGCACAGAGCTTCCATGGTCCATGGATGATCTCAAGAAACTAATAATATGCATGGAATGTTACATACGTGCATGCATGTACATATAATTAGATACATATCGTCTGTTTGTATTTCAAAATGTATGTAATTATAAACAGTGCAAATCCTTCCACCTACTAATTTGGTTATGATTAGGAGGAGGGACGTGTGCGATGGTTCAAACGACCCTAGCTTGGAACACATATGTGGGAGGCCACTGGGTATGCAATTCAACAAGGTCACGTGTGATCTCTACGTCGCTGACGCTTATTTCGGGCTCTTGATGGTTGGAAAAAACGGCGGGGTGGCCATGCAGCTTGCTTCCAGTGCAGAAAACGTGCCGTTTCGGTTCACCAATGCTTTGGATATCGATCGGGACGGGGCTGTTTATTTTACAGATAGTAGCATTTGGTTCCAAAGATGGTAAACTTTATTTTTTTCTCTTCTTAGACTTCGTTTCTTAATTCTTTAATTTTTGAATATGGTGGGCTCTACATATGCATCTTCCACAGGATGTAGCCCAAACATCAGCTTGTGGGCCAGATGGTGCAGTCCAAGCCTAACCTTTTTAAGTTTGGACTTGAACATATTTCCAATAATTTCGCTTTCTCCATATGGAGCAATTCACCCAATATAAAAACTTAAACTATTCCAAAATACTTTTTTAAAATCACCATAATTTCTCATAAATCAAAATAAAAATCATTTGTAAAGGTGTTTTGGCTGAAACTTTTATTTCTACCTTTAGAATTAAATTTTCATAATTCAAGAGATAAAAGTCAACTAATAGTCAAAATTCAAAATTAAAAAAATAAATTATCTATTTAAAGGCTTAGTTCCTATAAATCAATAGAAATAACTTTTGTAAAAATACTTTAACAAAAAAAAAATAGCTTTTTTCCAACTAATCCAACCATTTCTCCACTATTCACCAGTACCTAACATTGACCATTAAAACTGATGTATTATTTATTTTGCGACTTTGTCATAAGATTCAAGGGTCAATTCTTATCATCTACTCAAAATGAAATATTTTTGCAAAAAGTATCAAAAAGTCCGTAGTGTACGCACGACTCGACTATTCAAGCCATAGGAAAATTTTCGATTCCAATTAATATTGCTTTATTAAAGTATGGACCAATAAGTCTTATTTGGTTACTTAATTTTATTGTTAAATATATTTAAAATCAGAATGAAAAGACAATATATAATGCCCTTATCCTTGACTGACAATGGTACAATTCCTCGTTCATGACGCTTGAAGATTTAATCCCTTTGAAATACTTTTGACATCCGTTTCACCATTGTTACTGGTTCAGCAGTTTGAGTTCAATACTCAAACTTGAATGAAATACCGACTTAAAAATGGTTAAAGGAATAGAGAAGGTATTCAGATTGAAACGGAGTTTCAAACGTGCCTTATAAAAGAGAAACAATGAGAGAGATGAAGCTTTGCTTGTAGGTTTTAAGGTTTAGTATTCAAACTGAAAATAAAATATCAACTTCGTGAAAATGGTACTAATTCGACCAAGTTGAGCGATTCCTTTGATAGAATTTTGTCTGTTTCACTATTGTTATAGGGGTTCTCTTCGTTATGCATTTTTCTATCTTCTCTTAATTATCATCTAATTTTGTTAGTGATTCAACTAAGTTGTGCTTAAACTCAATTTGAAAACAAATACAAGCTTCATGAAAATGGTACTGGTTCAACCAAGTTGAGTGGTTTCTTTGAAAAAAAATTTTGTTTCACTACTATTACAAAGTTCCTTTTGTAGAGATATTTTCGCATCATCTCTCCACTGTTGTCTCACTGTATTACTACTTCAATCAAGTTGAGTTCAATACTCTACCTAGGAACAAATATCGACTTTATGAAAACGTACTGGTTCAACCAAGTTGAAATGTTTTTAGAAAAAAAATTGTTTGTTTCCACCATTGTTACATGGTTCTTCTTCGTTGAGATGCATTTTCTTATCATCTTTTCATTATAGTTCCACTGTGTTAGTAATTCAATTAAGTTGAGCTAAATACTCAAACTAGAAACAGAGACAAACATCATGAAAATGGTACTGGTTCAATCAGTTTGGTGAAAATGGTACTGATTCAATCAATTTGGGGAAAATAGTCCTGGTTCAACTAGCTTCGTGAATATCATTACTAAAATTTGAGAGACGATTCTTGCTTAACGAAAATGAAAGTGATAATCATCTTCTTCCTTGAAGATTCTTGTTTAACGAAAATGAAAGTGATAACCATCTTTTTTGTTCCTTCTTCTTTCTTAACTAACCCTTGAAACCAACATTGCCTTCTTTCTTCGTCTTCAATGGCACATAGACAAGTTGCAAAGAGCTGCGAAAAATAATCGAAATGCTATAAAATAGATGACTGGAAGAAAATCTTTCAAACTGACATCGCATTCGTCTTTCTTCACCTTGAATGGAGTATAAGTGGGTTGCAAAGAGCTATAGAGGAAGGAAATAGAGGGAAATAGCTGTAGAGCAAGAAAATGGAGAGAAAAAGCTGTAAAGCAAGAAAATGAAGGAAAGAGCTGAACAAAACTGACGTACGATACTGTGCGTCAGTCAAACCTCAAATCAAACTAATGCTATCAATTCAAACAGACATTAACTAGAGGGTAGTATGGGCATTTTAAAAAAAAGGCCTTAATGGGTAGATGATTAAACCAAAGTGTCCATAGTTTTGTAAATAGGACTTAATGGTCGGTATTTTTATAAATATGGACTTAAAAGTAAATTTTCCAATATAGGTTATGTTTTATATTTTTAAGATATAATCAATTTGGACTTTTAGAAAGTAGATCAGAATTTTTACAACAAAATAAAACTGACATAATATCAGTAAAACAGGTCTATAGAACAGTCCCGATTGAATTAGGCAACAGGCCATCCAACGTTGGAAATCTAACTCGATTTCCAATATTTCTTGTGTTTGTATCAGAGTCAGATTTAGACCTAAATGGGGTCAAAATTGTCCCAAATTCAGGTCACATGTTCTAACAGCACAAAACAACAACCAAATTTTTTATTTTGAAATGTTTTACAGGTCGTAAATCACAAAAATAAGTGCTGAATGAATTTACATAAATATTAGACTGAGTTGGGGTTCTAACTCCTTTAGAATCACCTCAAAAGAATTTTGAATGAAAAAAGATGTTAATTTTCGAGTACAAGAATGTCAAAATTTTCATACATCAAAAAGCAAATCTAAACATTGCAAAGCAATTTCTTGGGTCCAATTCCATTACCATTCGAAAATCTTAAAATGATCTCTAGTACTAATATTCCTGAAATCCTCCTCGTTTGTCGGTTTAACTACTTCTAACCTGTTCTGCTCTTTGGGTTCGAGTAAATAGGAAAAATTGGTCGGTCAAAATCATGAGCTTAAGAAAGATTAACAAGAAACCACAATACCAATCCATAATAATTGTATCAATTATTAACCTTATGCGTGTTATACACATTTGACTCAAATCATGATACATTCCACATCCAAAGATTTACAAAGAAATAATTAACAACAATCAATTGAACGAATGCAGATAATCTATCAAAGACCTCCTCCTTCACACTAAGGGAGTAGCTTGATCGAGAGATCTTCTGCAAGGATTTAGGGGTGACGGCTAGGGTTTGTGGGGCTTCCAAAGAGTCCAATGTCTTCGCATCCTTCAGATTTTTAGGGTTTTTGGGTTTGAGCTTTCAAGGCTTTTCTTAAGAAAAATATTTCTCAATAAATTAGGGTTTTTGACTTTTATTTTTAAGTGATTTTCGTTACTTTATAAGTGGCATAATTTTCAACACTTTAAAATCCCTATTTTAAATTGGATATGAGCTAGAAATTAGGCCCCGTAAGTATCAACTATGCTTCATTGAAGGTTATTTTTAGGTTAAAAAAGTCTTTAAATTAGTCTTAAAGACCCATCATAATAATTTTAACTCAGTCGACATGCAACCAAGTATAAATACTAAACATAAATAAATAAATAATAATAAAAAAAATAATCATAATTATCCTAAGTGTTAGAATTTTTAAATTATGTCTAGGTTCTCTATATACATATCAAGGTTCATACACATGCAATATCATATGGTGTCAATCCATGTACACACATTTCTTTTATCTCTTGGTTTCGTGACTGCCGTCCATCTAACCAAACTAATCTTCCTCTCATCACCTTTCTTGCTGCATAGAAAATTTCTCATTAGTCTAGCCATCCTCTTCTCCACACACACAAGCAACGAAAAAAGGCACATGTACTTAGACCTTCGGCCTGACCTATTCCGAACACCTCCGATTCCTCCAAATTTATATGCATCTTACATCCTAAATTATACCTGAACATTTTCCGTACCTTATTTGTCCCATACAATGAAATTGTGAATTTCTTTTTCTCTGTCGACCATTTTTTGGTGTGGAGCTATGGAAGCAATCAGGTGTTGCCACATTTTAACTTCTTAGACTATTCACCTATCAAATCACATGTGGGTTTCACATGCCATGTACTCATTTCCTGTAGGGCATACATAATGGCAATTGTTACTGGTGACAAGACTGGGAGGCTAATGAAATACGACCCACAGACAAGAGCTGTGACAGTGTTGCTTAGAGGCCTCGCATTTGCAAATGGAGTGGCACTAGGCAAGGATAGCACTTACGTTCTCGTTGCAGAGACCACCACATGTCGAATTCTAAGATATTGGCTTCAAGGTCCCCAAGCTAAAACCAGTGAAGTTTTCACCCAACTCCCAGGACATCCAGATAACATTAAGAGAAATGCCAAGGGAGAATTTTGGGTAGCGCTCAACAATGGAAAAGGAAGGCTTGGAAAATTGGGTCATTCGAATTTACAAGCTGCACAAACAGTTTCGGCACATACAATGGAATCGTCAGCAATGGACGACGCCGTAGCGCTTAGGCTCGATGAGGAGGGCATGGTGTTGGAGGTACTGAACGGTAACGATGGAACGATTCTGGAGTCTGTTAGTGAAGTGGTAGAAAACAATGGGAGTTTATGGATTGGATCTGTGGTCGTGCCTTATGTCAGTCTTTCTATGAATTAGAATCTTGAAAATGTCACTTTTTAGTTAATAATTACAAGCAATTATGTATGTACCTGTTAATATGTATCAAGTTCCTCATTGTTTGTGCTAGTTTTATAGAATTTTTTAAGTGTACACCCATTTCTTACATCCAATTATTACACTCAGTGGTGGGGCCCACATAGAGATTTTGTTGGATAATCCAACCACACGTTGAGTTGTCATTGGCATGATGATCACCATCACCAAAAATCACTCAATGTCAATATTGCTAACCATATAAAAAATGACTTAAAGTTATGGTTTATCTTGTAGGCCACACATCCCATGGTACTGATGGTCCTTGATTTGCGTGAAACGCTTGGTCAAGTGATGCGTGATGTAAAATATTCTCATTCTAGGCCCTGTATAGTTGCCCTAAATAAGCTTGCACGAAATGATTCTTCAATATAAATGTCATAAAACATTATCTAGATCAACACCTTCTGATATATAAATCCTTTTCTAGAAAAATATATGTTAATCTTACAGTACTGCTCACTTGAACAAAATTCATGTAGGGCATACATTGTGGCAGTTCTTAGTGGTGACAAGATTGGGAGGTTAATAAAATACGAATCACAAGGAATAGATCAGGTGAAGATGCTTAGAGGCCTCTCATTTGCAAATGGAGTCCCACTAAAACTTGTGAAGTTTTTACCCAACTCCATATCATTAAGGCTGCATTTAGTAGGTTGGCACATTACATCCAAGAATATGTTGTTGCAACCAATTAACTTCACGACTTAAAGTGTTTGCCAACCATGTCATTTTCTCATCAAAATATTTGCCGACCTAATTTTCAAGTTGTTTGGATGGCTTAGATAAATTTACAGTAAGTTATCCTACGCACTGCACAAGTACCATAGTCGATACTTGCCATAGTGAAATAGTGCCATGTGGCCTTAAAATGCTTTACCGCCAAAATCTCTATGTGTGTGGTACTGGCTCATCGCATGCTTTAGTATTGCATGTTAAATAGAAAGTTGTGATATCACGGGGATCAATCTTTGTGCATATGTTCATGTTAGACCATTAATGGACCAATCACCTAAATAATAAAGTCTATTATTTTGTCGGTGATAATCAGATGAGATTTTTAACCATGCTCACTTGATATGCAAAGGGCCCAAGTTGAGTTAAATTACACCCCTCTCCATTTGGTTTGCAGAGGGCCTACCTGAAGTTGGACTAGTACTTACTTTGTATTATTTCCAAAAAGAGCTCTAAAAGGGAGTTACATTATAGGGGGGAGCAGGAGAAGGAAACCCCTCGTGGGTTGCACATTAGGGCTAGCATGTCGCACTCATGCTCGTCATATGACGTATATCTATGATTCAGAAAAAATTATTGTTGTGATATATCTCTAAATAATTTCTTCTTGATAATTGATACATGCCTGATTGAAAAAAATTGTTTGTATTATTATCCATGCTTAAATGGTATATTTAACTTGTGAAGAGTGTACTACTTTACTATTGAGCTTCATCGCTCACGGGGTTTCATTCTACAAAATTCCAAATGTAACAAAACAAGATCACTTAGAGGACGACCCTCAGTAGAATGACGTGGATACCAATCAGTGGGATGGAGCAGGTAGAGAAATAGATTTAGCTTAATTATTGATGTAATTGAACCTTTTATGATTCAGAAATTTTCAGTAGGAAACTTTAGTCATTTCTGTAATCATAATTTTTTTTTTTAAAAATCTAGTATTTTGTAGTAAGTTTTTGCTGAATTTAATTTGAATATTTTGTTCATAAAATGTTTTGTAGTGGGTCATCATATGAATTATATAGCTCCTCTTATAACCATTTTACTGAACACGTACTACGCAAATTTGACGGTACAAGATTTTAAAAAATTTAAAATTTTAGTTCAATTTTTATTAAAAATTTCTAAAAAAGACCATATTTTTATATTTTTATTTGAGAGAAATTTTTGAGTAGTTATCGATACATATATGATTGATCAAAACGGATTTAAAACGAAATTATTAAAATTCAAACGAGTTAGATTATTTCACTTTGCGTTTTCACAAAAGCGTCGTAGAATTACTAATAATAATTAAAAAAAATAAAATTAAAGTTTCAAAGTACTTAAAATGTTTTTCTTCCTACCCATGTACCACTACCATTAGGGTTGAATTCTGAGTTTAAAATTGATTATTAAAAATAATAAATAATGTATTTTTTCAAAGTGAATTAACAAAAGCTGTTTATTTTAAATTCTAATTAATTGTAGTATTTTTAAATAATTATTTCAGAATTTTTTTTATTTTTTTTTTTGTAATTTTCACACCTGAATCTTGTGTAAATGGGTCGACCCACTGATATTCAGGTCCGGTCCTGGATCCTGAGTTTGGGGCATGACACAATTGGTGAAGCCAAGTATAATTCAATTGTGGCAGTGAATGGTGAACTGTTGTGGACCACAAGCATTATTGGTTAGGTCAAGAATGACCCCTTTAGAAGTATCATTGGGACTGAAGACTCTGTTCATGGTTGCTGAAAGGGGAGTAGAATGCCGCCATTTATAACAACTTAAAAGTAGCTGCTGCAGATGTTGTAGAAGCCATCGCCGTCGCAATGTCACTGGGCATCCAGGTACTACTGTACAACGATAATAAGCCCTCGGGCAAGGTTTTTCCTTTTGCAATTTTCTGTCCATATTTCCTCCATTGGAGTAAAACTTGTCACAATCCAGAATACGAGCCACTTGGCATCTTGATCTACGTGGTTTGTAGGTCCACCGAGGGACTGGTCAAACATCCATACGGTCAGCGCCCTATGATAGTTTGCCACGAGGCTCGTATTCTGGGTTGTGACAAGTTTTACTCCAAAACCACATGACAATGGACGGCTACTAAACGTCCACATCATTCAAATCAAAAAACCCTTAAAGATGATTAAGTTAATCTCATCATCAAGAAACAACACGCGATAAATCGTCTTTCAAGTTTCAACACAACACAGCTCAAGTACGCGGGCCGGGCACCTCGGCCCGTTAAGGATGAAACTAATTAAGAGTTTTTTTTTTTTAAATCGGGTCAGATCGTGGGCCGGGCTCAAGTTGGGCTAAATTTGATTGGCACCTTGGTCAAATATATGGACATCAACGGATCCCTTTTGCTTATTTGGATTGCCATGTGGCGTGCCTCTTTGAGTTAGATTGATGCATCAAGCATCTATTCATCTCCCTGATATTTTGAAATTTCAAGAGTAGGCTGCATATTAGGATTTGGATCGCCTCACGCAGTATGATCTCTCCAAACTGTAGATATATAGAGAATCTAGCTGTACAATGGACCCGATTTGTTGCCACTTGGGCCATTAATGCTGATCTTATCCACTTGGCTTTTGGGATGGGACCACGTACAGGTGCTGCCAGTGTTGCTTGAGTGTGACCCATGTCTATATCAGATCCACACAATTACGAGTAAAACTTCTGTCACAGCATTCAGACAGATGCTTCTGTCACAATGTAAAACACGGGCCACATGGCACACTATTAGCGGACGCTGACCGTATCGATGTTTGGCCAGTCCCTCATGGACCTCTACACCAAAAATCAGCCTGACCAGTGATTTCTAAGCGATTCTATTGAAGTTATTTTCATGGGTTGATTTTAAGGGTAAGAATTCCATCATTATTGAGCGTTATTTGGGTGTAAAATACAAAGGTTGTAAATCACGAATCAGCCTCATGTTTGGTTTAGAGGTCCACTGAGAGACTGGCCAAACATCCATACGGTCAGCATCCACTAAGAGTGTACCACGTGGCCTGGGTTTTTCATTGTGACAGAAGCATCTGTGAGAACGCTGTGATAGATGTTTTACTCCACAATCTGCTGCCCTGTCATCGAAGTGTAACTCGAAGAACCTGTAAACCAAAGAATTAAATGAAATCAAACAGCTTAATTTTTTTGGGTATTTTAGTAACACCCCCTAAAATTTGAAAAGAATTAATAATACCCCCTTATGCTTTCGAACTATAGGATTACTGTCCTTGAGGTAGTTTAACCGTCATTTCGGTTTTAGACTTCACCGAAATGGTTACCGAAACCAGAATTTAATACCTTGTATTCAAGTCCGTTTTAAACTTATGTCATCACTGTTAAAGTAAGTTAGGGGGTAATCCTAAAATTAGAAAGTATAAGGGGGTATTACTAATGACTTTCAATCTTCAGGGGGTACTACTAAAATATCTATTTTTTATAAGGGTTGTGATGTAATGGTATACCTGAGATCTTTTCATTGGAGGAAGCGGAATTTTGGTAGTCACCGGTGCTATCTGGGCCCACTGACTGCATGGATGTTTAACCCACCCTATAATAGTTATTCATATAAAAAATCAGCTTGTTTAATGATTTTTAGCCATAGGTTTTAGTACTCAAAAAATGGTTGCATTCAACGGATATAAGAACGCCTTAACAAGTGCTAAAAAGTGTTAAAATCTAATGGTTATAGATTACCAATCAGGTTGATTTTTGGTGTGTATATCCACCAAGGGGTGGGATAAACATCCATATGGTCAGTGGGCCCAAATGACAGTGGTGAGTAACGTAAATCGTCCTTCCGCATTTGAAACAGTTTCAGGCATACCTTGTTACATCTTTTTCCTTTTTATACCAAACATTCGTACAGTTAATTATGTAAAATTCAGAAAATTAAATGAATTAGATACAACTTGCACTGGTTACTAGGTCACAAGATCATGACAGGTGGGGGAGTCTTTTAATGCAGGGCCATTATATATGTCCTTGAACTTTTTTCGCTGTCTGCTCATTATATTTCTTGCTTTGCCAGAGGCCGTTGGCAACACTCGCTTGATTTTTCTTTCTTTGGTGCCCCTTCTATCCCTGCTGAGATTTATTCTAGAAGCACCCGGTGCGTGTCAAAGGGCTCAGCACGTATCCGGGGATTTAGTCCTGTTTCAAAGTGATCCGGACACCCCGTTTCAACAAAAACACAGAATAGAACAAAAAAATAAAATAAAAAATAATTTGTTTTCAATATTATTAGTGGATTTCAGTCGTTTAATCGGCTCTCCTGAAACTTAGTCGTCAGCGGTGATCAACGATGAACCTCGTAAGTCTGACATTCATTTATTTATTTTTATATTGATTTTTCAACCATTGATACATATATCCTTTCTATTTGCGCCCACTTTTGATGTACGTGGGCATGTCTTGAGGTAATCCAATGGCGAGGACCAAAACACGTCGTATGAATTCACCTGTACTTGCACAAACGTCAACCCCAGTTACTTTCTAACATGGATTGGGGAAGGTTTATATCAGACGTGTTGTGTCTTTTATTACTTCCAAGAATTGAAATGGGGTTTTAGGATCCCTTACTTAGAAATTGGTATTTGTGACGGGTAAAGTGATGGAATAGTAAAGCTTTTACTTGCGAAAGCGTTGCCAAAAGGAGTAAAATTGAGAAATTTTTTGAAGCAGCGATCATGCGCGCCCAATGATCGTGCGCCGTGGATGATGGAACACAGTAGTATGATGGAACATAGATGACTACGTGGCACACTCTTAGAGACTACGGGTGTCAATTTTAACCGTTTATCCGGAACCGAATCGGAACCGGAACCGAAAACACCGGTTCCGGTTCCACTTTTTTGGGAACCGATTAAAAAGTAACCGGAACCGGAATCGGAACCGAACCGACAATAACGGTTCCGGTTCTGGGTAGCCTAATATGGAACCGAAACTGATAAGAACCGGAACCGAACCGATAAGAACCGGTACAAATAAATAAATATATTGTAAATATTCTAATATTCTCAAGATTTGGCCCAATATACCTGGAACCGGAACCGACATAAATACATAATCGGTTCCGGTTCTGGATCCATCACTTTGAGAACCGGAACCGTTAAGGAACCGAACCGATAAGAACCGGAACCAATTATTCCGGTTCTGGTCACCTTAGGAACCAAACCGACCCGTTGAAACCCCTATTAGAGACCACTGGTAGTGTGGATCTTTGACCAATCCCTAGGTACAGAACAAAAATCAGCCTGAATAGTTATTTCTAACAGGGGTTGGGAGTGAAGTACTTTTCATGGTTTATCTTTACTGTACGATTCTAGCTTTACGTGGGGTACTCGGACCAAAAGGTTAGAAATCACTAATTTGGTATGTAAGTCCACCAAGGGATGGGAGACTAACATCCATACGGTCAAAGAATGTGCCACGTAGCTACAGCCGTTGGTCAATCAAGGATTTATTCCTTGCCAACTACCTTCACCCCTATATGTTTGCCATACATTAAAGTTGCCAGAGTACATATATACTAATATAGGGAGCCAATTTTTTCAATGCAAACCAAATTCCAATCATGGAAACCAAGGTCAATAACCAGAGTGCCAGAACACTTGCTATTCTCTCCATCTTCTTCTCGCTTCATTCTCTCACTCATTCTTACAAACTAGAAGCTGATTATGGCCTCAAAGACTACAGACGACTCCAACTCACGTCCGCAGTGGGGCCTGAGAGCCTCGCTTTCGATTGTAATGGAGAAGGCCCTTATACAGGCGTCTCGGACGGTCGTATCTTCAAGTGGGAAGGTGCTGACCATGGTTGGACGGAGTTTGCTGTCACTTCACATCATCGGTATGGTCCTCAAGTAATGATACGTTCTTTCACTTTCGAAAACCTGATTAATGGTTGAGCCGTTGGATTCAACCATTCATTTTTTTTTTTAGTATTAAAACCAACGGTTCAAAATCATCAAACAAGCTGGTTTTTAGAATGCATATAACTATACCAAGGAGAATTTTTTTGAAGCGGCCAGATTTTTGAAGCAGACATATATCGATCGTTACTTTATAAAAACAAGGTCTAAAAAACATGGGTATTTGTGCGATTGCTGCTTCAAAAATCCTGCATCAAAAACTTTCCCGGGGTGGGCTAAACAACCATGCGGTCACGTCCATGGTTGAATCAAGGTTTAAAAGGGGCCTTTATAACTGTATAACAGACTGGGGGTGTTACCATTTTTTCCATTATAACAGCCGTAATTGTGACGCTCAGGGGCAATGTGAAAGCGTGCATAGGGGGCAACCCCAGTTTTGGCTTTATAATAGTACTGAGGGAACACCGCGTGCGATGCACGTGCACCTTACACGTGCCAGCACCTTACACATGGCACACTTGTAGAGATCACTGACCGTAACGATTTTGGCCCATTCTTAGGTAGACCTGCATGCAAATATCTTTTAAGGATTTTATTGGAGCCGATTTCTTGGGTTGATTTTTAACCATAGACTTTGAGCATTATATGAGGTACTCAGATCCAAAGGGTTGAAATCACTAATCAGCATAATATTTGGTATATATGTCCACTTAGGGATGGGACAAACATCCATACGATCAGTGGCCTCTAAGACTTATACTATGGTCCCTCATCTTCATTTACGAGGGAAGTTGGCGTGTTGGACAACCTGAACTCCAACCCAGCCCAGGTTTTGTATTTAGAATATAAAGAGACATTAAATGAGAGAAGGTTTTACCTTTAAAATTGCTTAGGCCTTTAATTGTCACAAAAGTGGGTGGTAACCTCAGTTCTCGCGTTATAATAGTACTAGTGGAGTGGATTGTCAACCTCGATGATTGTAACCATTTGATCTATCACATTATTTGGATTGTCAAGTAGAAAATATAGTGAATTGGTAAGAAAAGAGCACGAAGATCGATCACATGGCCATAATCACTTGATCGAGTTCGCTTTAACCTGAAAGTTCTCCTAGGTGCATCCATCAAATTTAATTTCATTGGCAGGCACAAAAGGCGTCCATGGTCAATGGATATATGATCTCAAGAAATTAATATTTAATGTTACATATAATTATGTGTATATATATATATATATATATATGCATGTGCATGCATCTATATAATAAAATAAGGGAGCCCAGTTGTCTCCCCCTCTTATAAGCTTCAATAAAGAAGGGCCGAGATCTTATCCGCCCCCAACTGGACGGTGGATCTCAGCCACTCAACACTCGATTTTGGCAAACGCTTTGTCGGGGAGTGCCGTGGACACGGACCACCCACTAGTATATATACATATTAGATACATATCTTTATGTATTTTTTTCCAAATCCTTCCACCTGTTAATTTGATTATTATTAGGAGGAGGGACGTGTGTGATGGTTCAAACGACCCTAGCTTGGAACACATATGTGGGAGGCCACTGGGTATGCAATTCAACAAAGTCACGTGTGATCTCTACATCGCTGACGCTTATTTCGGGCTCTTGATGGTTGGACAAAACGGCGGGGTGGCCACTCAGCTTGCTTCTAGTGCAGAAGACGTGCCGTTTCGGTTCACCAATGCTTTGGATATCGATCGGGACGGGGCTGTTTATTTTACAGATAGTAGCATTTGGTTCCAAAGATGGTAAACTTTTTTTTTCCTTCTTAGACTTCGTTCCTTCTTTAATTTTGATGTTAGTTTTTCTAACCTTTGGATCTAACTACCCCAATTTATGTTTGAATCCAACGGTTAAAATTATTCTCATATGAAAAAGAGTCAAATTCAATGGTTAGAAATCACTAATAAGGCTGATTTTTGGTCTGTGGGTCCACCTAGGGATGGGTCAAACATACATACGGTCAGTGGTCTCTAAGAGTGTGCCACGTGGCCCATACAATGGTCCGTCATCAAGGTTGATGACTGATGCCCGTCATAATTGATTTACTAATTAAAAAAAAATGGCGCTCCCAGTGCGGGAGAATAAATTAAAAAGTTGATGGGCTTTAATTGCCCATAAGGGGGTAACTCCATTAATAAAAATGTCAACAGCTATTATTGACATTGTCAATTGACTGTAGCTTGACGCTTTGCCCTACCCTTGAACAAAATCCTAGCTCCACCACTGACTGTAGGGTGTAGACCAAAAATCCACTTGTGGGCGCGAGAGCGCAGTCCAAGCCTAGCCTTTTCGAATTTGAACTTGAACATCCTGCTCCATATGGAGAAATTCGCCGAATTATTTAAAAATTTTATGAATTATTCCGCTGTCCATTTCAAAGATTCAGATTAATCTGTGAATTCTTGGACAGCCATTGCCAGGCCTATTCGGAGCTTTAATTTGTACCCTTGATAATATAATGCCCCCATTGGACTTGCCTCACCCATTTGGTTGAGGCATCTCCTTATTCCCATATCATCTAGTGACACATGTCAGGCAGGACATGGGACACTTGAAGAACCAGCTGTCTAATTTGCCAGTGCGCTGCCCTCCACGTGTCACTCAATGATTTGGGGTTTGAGGAGATGCCTAAACCAAAGGGTGTGAGGCAAGGTTTATTAGTCTCACACCCCATCCCTCGAAAGAGAAGTTTTGACTCACATAGGCAAGTGGGGCAAGTGGGCCATACCACTTTTTAAAATATTTTCATGTCAAATCTTGTTGGCCGCACCTCCCACGGTATTGATTGATGGCCCTTGATTTGCGTGAAACCCTTGGTCAAGGGATGTGTGAGATAAAATTTTCTTTAGGTTCTGTATGGTTCCTCTGAACAAGTTTTCTAGAAATGATTCTTGCATATAAATGTGATAAAACTTTTTCTAGATCAACACTTTCTGATATACAAATCCTTTTCTAGAAAAAAAAAATTTGTTGATCGCCATACAGGCCCTTACAATACTCACTCGAACAAAATTCTTGTAGGGCATACATAATGGCAATTGTTACTGGTGACAAGACTGGGAGGTTAATGAAATACGACCCACAGACAAGAGAGGTGACAGTGTTGCTTAGAGACCTCGCATTCGCAAATGGAGTGGCACTAAGTAAGGATAACACTTACATTCTCGTTGCAGAGACCTCCACAAGTCGAATTCTAAGGTATTGGCTTCAAGGTCCCCAAGCTAAAACCAGTGAAGTTTTCACCCAACTCCCAGGACATCCAGATAACATTAAGAGAAATGCCAAGGGAGAATTTTGGGTAGCGCTCAACAATGGAGAAGGAAGGCTAAGAAAATCGGGTCATTCGAATTTACAGGCTGCACAAACAGCTTCGGCACATACAATGAAGTGTCGGCAATGGACGACGCCGTAGCGCTTAGGCTCGATGAGGAGGGCAAGGTGTTGGAAGTACTGAACGGTAGCGATGGAACGATTCTGGAATCTGTTAGTGAAGTGGAAGAAAACAATGGGAGTTTGTGGATAGGATCTGTGGTTGTGCCTTATGTTAGTCTTTCTATGAATTAGAATCTTGAAAATGATGGCGTGTTAGTTAATAATTACAAGTTTTTTGTGCTAGTTTTATAAATAATTTTTTTTAAGTGTCCGTCTAGATGTACATCTATTTCTTAGTTTCGGCGGTTGAGAATACTGCTCCCTAAGGATGCGGTAAGGGTTCGTGGGTGTGAGGTCGATCATCGTTAGAGCCAAAGGCTCACAGGATTGAATCGCAGAATAGGCCCACAGGGGCGAGGTCGATCACCTGTTAGAACCAAAAGGTCACGTGACCGAATCGCAGGGCCCGCAGGGTGTGATGTTGATCATAGTATAAAGGCTAAAGTTTGCCTTCTCGTAACAAGATATCTTTTCTGGAGGAATGACAGCTTGATACCCGATAAAGATCTAACACTTACATTCAATTCTTACACTCAATGGTAGGGCCCACATAGAGACTGTGTTGGACAATCCAACCATATACGTTGAGTTGTCATTGGTGTGATGATGTTCATCACCAAATATCAGTCGATGTCGACATTGCTAACCATATAAACATTGACATTAAGGTGTTTGATGGTCTAGATTTTTCAAGTTAGGCTTTGTATGGTTACCCTAAATAAATTTTCTAGAAATGATTTTTGCATGAATGTCATAAAACTTTTCTGTCTCAACATTTGCTGACATACAAATCCTCCTTCTAAATTGACTGTGGACATCGTAATTGTAAGAACCAAGGGCCTGGGGCGAAAAATTCTACGATCAAGCAAGATACAAAAAGCCACGTGTCACATTCTTTTAGGCTGTACCCATGAATGTTTCGCTCACCCCATGGTGAATCTCACACCAACAAATCAGCTGGATTAGTGATTTCTCGCCATTGGATTTGAGCTTTTTTTTTTTCATAATGTGTAATGGAGAGGCTCATAGCCCGGCTTGCCAAGTCATCTCTCATCACATACTAGTCGTAATTGGATATGGCTGAGGGAAGTGAACCTATCTTTAGTTTCTATGAGAGAGAGAGAGAGAGAATATCAAGCTTTTTAGGCTTGGCCCATTTGCACTATAATAACTGTGGCGGAGAGAGAGAGAGAGAGAGGCCAAGATGGGCTAACATATCAAGCTTTTTAGGCTTGGCCCATTTGCACTATATAACAGCCCGCCACATCTAGCATGTCAAGCATATATGAGCCCAGCTCGTCTATTCTTGGAACCCAAAATCAAGCCCATGTATAACTACAGCCTAAGCCCGACCCATGGAAGGCCTGCGGGTCCATTTGCACATATAGTAAGAGCCCATCACACCTAGCATGTCAAGCATGCACAAGCCCAGTTTGCCTATTATTCGGCCCCAAAATAAAGCTCATGTATAACTGCAGCCTAAGCTCGACCCGTGGAAGACCAGGCCTAAAGCCTATCGGGCGAGCCTGGTCCATTAACACCCCTATATTTGAAAGAAAAATAAGCAAGTGGTCTTCTCACTTGTAACTGGTTCTCTGATTCAGTTACAATTTCATGCAAAGTTAGTTGATGGGTGGAAGTAGTGAGCCTAAGGACTGAGACAATAATCAACTAAGAAGATCCATTAAATGGTAGGTCCCACACCCTTTATCATGCAAGCATTGCTATGTACTTTAATGCATGGTCGTTTTAAAAACGGCCGTTTAAACGGTTAGGCCCCAGGCCCGTTTCTGTTAAAAATGTTTAAACACGTTTTAACGTTTTTGAATTTAACGGCCGTTAAAATCATTTAAACAACCATTAATTCTAAAAAAAATTGTGAAAAAAACGGTCATTAAATCCATTTAATTCTGTTTAATTCCATTTTTTCCGTTTTTTATTTTTTTCTCATGTTTGCTCTTGGCCATTTAAATCCGTTTTAAAGGCCGGTTAAACGGACGTCCCCAGTCCGTTTAACTGTTAAAACGGCCTCCTTTAAACCTTGCTTTAATGGACTGTCCAAAGCATTTCCTCATGAATGACATCTCCATGAATGTAGCATAAGTTTTATGACTCAATGTTCCCTGTCTTCCCAATTAAAGCCAACTTTATGGATTTTATTTATTTGCCTATGATATTAAATAGGCTCAGGGTCCGTGACCCCTCTCCATGTTCGCGCACTCGGCCGTGGATTTCACTTATCCAACGGTGGTACCATGGACCCAGTGCTTTTACTACTCGGGCGGTGGATTTTGAGAATCCAACGGTGGTTGATAGCTCTGAGCAGGCATTCACTTAATTTAGTGAATGCCACCAATGACCATCACTTTTGCATTTTTGCTGATGACAGAGCTAACGTCAAAGGATGGGGTTCTGTTCAAAATCCAAACCTCTCAAGTAATAGGTCGGATGAAGGTAGCCTTGGACCCGACTCTATTTATGGTCATATGAGTCTGGATCCGTCACATGATCTTTAACCAGGCCATAATCCAAACTTGGCCTGATATATAGAAATATAGGACGGATTCACATAACAAACTCAATACTTATTACATAGACAACAAGGATTCGATCAGGTCCAAGCAAGGCTATAAACAATCTAAATAACAAAGATACAATCACCCACAACACAGAGATTTACGATGTTCCCTCTGGAATGAGCTACGTCCACAGATCCCCACCGATTCCACTATGCTCTGAGTAGAGAAAAGAAAAACGCAGATACAACGAATAATGGTATCTCATCAACCGAGGTATATATAACCACAATACAAAACTAGGGTTTCCGTATCTTTATGTAAAAGTATGAAAACGCTCTTAGAGGGAAAACGACCTCCCCAATAAAATAAAAATCATGTACAGTACTCTAGCGTCGTCAGGCTCCACATAACGTAACAAGTACTTGATGCCAGAAGAATAAAAATCAAATTAAAGGTTGTTGCCATCTTCAACAACGTACACCATCACTCTTCCTTGTTTTCAATATTTTCTTCCCTCTTACATGTACAAGTTGCACTTGGGCTCTGCCAACTACTTATAATTGTCTATAAATATGAGTCCAACTCCAACCATTTTTGTCACTCAAATACCACAAAACATAAGCTCGATCATCATCTTCAATCCAAATTAAGGAGTGACCATGCTCTCCCTCGTTCTCATGTTCTTCTTCTTCATCTCTCTTCCGCCCCCCACTCTTTCTGATAAAACTGATGTTAGTGACCTACTTCGACCCTTCAACAAGCTCCAACTCCCGCCACCAGTAATAGGTCCTGAAAGCCTTGCCTTTGACAACACAGGTTTAGGTCCCTACACTGGCGTCTCAGATGGTAGAGTTCTAAGGTGGCTAGGCTCTACTCTTGGTTTTGTGGATTTTGCTGTCAGTTCACAAAATAGGTAATGGCCGGATGTTATTTTGAGAGTTTGTGTTTGTTTTTCTCTCGCAGATAACACTTTGTGGTAGAGTGACTTCAATCCAAAACACTTAATTTCATCTCATGCATATTTACTTGGTGCATATGTGAACGGGTTTTCATTCACCATTCTATGGGTTTCATGATTTAGAATGGATTGCTGAGCAATTTCTGGAACGTCAAGATCGGAAGAAATCAAGTCGAGAAAGTGTTAACTTTAAACGGTCATAACTTGGCCGCCGGAAATTAGATTTCCTAAGATAGCATATGCACATAGGGTGTCTCGAAAAGATCTATGATTTCAGGGCAACCAATAATCTTTAGAACCATTGTTGATTTTTGAGTCAAAAAGAGTTCGTTTCGGGGTTCAATTTGTCATTTTTAAGATAATTTACTATTTTAGTAAGGTTTTGTTTAGCTTATATATTTTGCTATTTTTGGGTCAGACTTATTTTGGAAAGTCATATTTTAGCAACTTAAGTTTAATTTATGAGTTTCGTCAGAATTAGGATTTTTGCTATTTATAATAAGTTTTCTAATTTCAATCAAATTAGGATTTCGATTGTCTATTTAAGATTGGTTGTGTTACGAATTGAAGATATAATGCAAAATTTTGAATTTTCTCTTAGGGTCCGTTTGGTAACTTGGAATTGAGCCCGGAATTGGAAATACATTTCCTGAAATCACAAATGTGTGTGTTTGTGAGGACCAATTTCTAGGAAATGGGTTTCCAATTCCTTGTTTTTTCCGGAATTAGAAGTTTTCGTTGGGGGGGGGGGGGGGGGAGGAGAAACTTCTAATTCCAGGAATCTTGTTTCCACTTTGGGATATCTCAGTGAGATCCTCTACTTCGTCTGCAACTCCTCCTACCCCCTTCCTCCAACCTGCTTCCTGCAACTGCAACTTCATGTATATTATCTCGTCGGGTGATCAACTGCAACTTCAACCTGCTTCCTTCCTCCAACCCCCTTCGGGTGATCACCGTACATCATCGATAACAATCAGTGATTGATCAACTCACCAGTAACTCTCTCTCTCTCTCTCTCTGCTTGTATATCGTCTCGCCATTGTTCGTCAAAATTCCTGAATGAGATGAGATGAGATGAGATGATGATATCTTTCACGCTCAACAAGGCTGGGACGAGTTTCGTCTGAAACTCTCTCAGACCGATGAAAAAGACATGGTTTCAAGGAGAAACATACATCACGCAGAGAAGACGATCAAGATATTGGTCCCAAGAAAAAGGATAATGAGTTTAAATGGGCAGTTTTTGGGTTTTTGTGTAATTATCATGCTAATGATGTTGCAGATTTAACAAAATGAGACGTTCCATGTTTCCACTTTGTGCATCTTTTTGGTTATTTTATTCCCTACTTGGCAATTATGCTAGCTGTTAACACATTGATTCACTTGCCGGAACAACGACTTGTTATCTGTCTGCTAGTTTCTTGATGCTACTATCAGTGCATGCTACTTGCGGTAGCACACATATTTCTTCTGAGATTAACTTTCTTTTCCTTGTAAGAGAACTAAAGTTTCATGAACTCTTACTTTAATTTAATTAATTATCTTTTGTTTCATTTCGATGTTATGGATTTCCATTTAATTTATTTTTCTCATTTCTTAGCTTATGCCCTTTAGGAGAGAGTATATATGGGTGCTACTGGTGAAATTGACTTGTTGATATGCTGGTGTGTAGGAAATTTCAAATCTAGTATGTATGCTTAGGATCTGGAATTTAATGAATATGGAGGTAGCGGAAATTTTTGATTTGCTAACAATGTAGAGTTTGGCTAGTTTTTTATTTGCTAATTTTTTATTCACACACAATTTCACACAAAAAAATCATCCTAGAAGTTTTGGAATGGGAAGATTTTTGGTGAGGATGGTCTCTATGGTGAGGAGATCACCCTCACAAAAATTCAAATCATTCTTATATTCATAGCATGGTTTACAAGTTGAAGAATTATGGACCGTCTATTTTTTACTGTTAACTTGAAATCCACATTTGATGGTGTTAGAAATTTCAGAATGGGCTGATTTTTTGCAGGGGTGATCTATATGGTGAGGAGATCATCCTCACCAAAAATCAGCCATTGATTTATCTTCCATGTGGGTACACCAAAATTGTGTTAAATTGTGTGTGCATGAAAATAGGTGTCCGCTGAACCTGACCCTTTTTGTATTTACGGGTGGGTTCTATTCTTCTCGGGTGACAAGTTTCTTGCTGATATTGTATATTATTAATCTCTTGTTCCTTTTCTATGACAAAAAATTTTGGAGCAAGATGTTGAAGTGATACCAATACTTGATCCAATGGGCCTAGTGGAAGTAGGTATAATATGTTCGAGGTTAAAGTAGGTACAATGTGTTCTGTCCATGCCTAGAAAATTCAATTCATGAGTTAGATATCCAAACAGCTAAAATCAGAATTCATTAATAATTCCAAGTAAATTCCATAGTGCAACCAAACACAAGAAATTTTAATTTTTGAAATTTAAATTCTTAGAAATCCCAAATCCTGGAATTCTATTTTCAATTCCAAATCCATGTCTGGTTACCAAACAGACCCTTAAAGTTTTTCCTGTGTTTTCTCCTTGTGAATTCAAGGTTGTGTTTTCGGTAGAAGACGAAGATCTTCTTCCTTGTTCGTATAAGCTTCTGCTAGGAGCTTCTTTGACTCCAAAAATCAGGCAGAAGTCTGCTCAAAGACGGCAAATTCACATGGGACTAGACAAAAGGGGGTGTTTTTTAACTATGCCTTCAACCAAATACCCCATAATACTGATACATTATGAAATATGATTGCGTGATTATGTGTAAATTATAGTATCATCATCATCTTATGCCTTATCCCAACTATTTGGGATCAGCGACATGAATATTGTTCCACCATTTAACCTCTCTCAAGAGCTAAATCTATGACACATCTTTTTTTGACTCATATCAGGGCGAAGGAATTATGTGATGGCTCCAGTGATCCTGCATTGGAACCTGCATGTGGAAGGCCATTAGGTTTGGGGTTCTACAACGCGACGGGTGATCTTTACATTGCGGATGCCTATTTTGGGCTTGTGGTGGTGGGATCCAATGGCGGGATCGCTACCCAACTCGCCACTAGCGCAGAAGGCGTGCCCTTTCGATTCCTCAATGCTTTAGATGTTGATCAGGGGACTGGAATCGTTTATTTTACAGATGCTAGTGCTCGGTTCCAAAGAAGGTATTAATCATTTTTGAATCGTCACATGATCACATCTTAAATAATCCAATTTGTTTAAAACCAATCATACATGAAATGAATGATAAAACTATCGGAAAAAAAATGGCCAACACTACAAATGTTTGCGCGAGCAGCATTTGGGTGTGCTTGGTGGCCAACATTAATTTAACAAATATTTGCATTAGACCCAATCATTGTTTGCCAAAAAGTAGTCAAATGTTTGCAGTCAAAATTTGCTACAAACTACAGGGCAAGGACTCTCTCATCCCCCTTGTCTCCCCCAACATTTCTTCCCTCCCCAACCATATGAATATTTTCCCAACAAATGTTTGTCACTGCAAACGTTTGATTATCAAATATGTGCCAACAAACATTTTCCTGCAAACTACAAACAGGGTACCAAGGATACCAAGCATGGCCTAAGTTGCAAATAGTTTTCACTAGTCGCCAATAGCATGTCATGATGATTGATTCACTATTAATTATGGTTAAGAAAACACTAACATGCATCTTTCAGGGAGGCCACAGCGGCGATCCTTAGTGGTGACAGGACAGGAAGGTTAGTCCAATACGACCCGAGGACTAGAGAGGTGACGGTGTTGCTCAGTGGTCTCGGATTTGCAGCAGGGACAGCAGTAAGCAAAGATGGCACTTTCGTACTTGTTACGGAGGACATCAATAGTAGAATTTTAAGGTTTTGGCTTCAAGGACCCAAAGCTAATACATCTGAAGTTTTCGCGCTACTCCCAGGATCACCAGATAACATTAAGAGGAACATAAAGGGAGAGTTTTGGGTGACAGTGAACATTGGAAGAGAAGAACGGCGAAAACAAGCTCTAACTAGTTCATGGTATGGAGAAGCGATATCAAAACTCACACCACAAGCAATGCCAATGGCAGTATCTGCAGGGATAAGGCTCAGAGAAGAGGGCAAGGTTTTGGAGGTGTCGGTCATTAACGACGGGACTATCATATTACAATCCATTAGTGAAGTTCAGGAATATAAAGGTTCATTATATATAGGATCTCTGGCTTTACCTTATGTTGAAGTTTATGGAGATTTATAGATTCTTGGTCAGTAACTTGTAAGCTTGTTCATCATGTTCTGATTAAGACCCAGCGTTTTTTCCTTTTTTTTTTCCTTTTGAGGATCTGGTCTTTAGATGGGAGTCGATAATGTATAGAGGTAGCTAGGCGTCCCCCCTTGCTTTGCTTCTGGAGGTTTTCTCAACCTCCTGTTAGTGTTGTAGTTCTTTCATTCTGTTCTTAATATAATTTTCACCTTATCAAAAATAATAATAATTATAATCCATGAATGATAATTCCTAATCTGTTTTGTTTGAAAGACCGCTCGAGGCGACAATGAAAGGAGGACACGCAATCCGCATATTTGCACACACTCCCTAGGATTAGGATGATCGAATAACAAAACAAAATTATGTATGGTATCAATGGGAATCGTGCAACTTTAACCTCATAACCAAACACCCCTTAATAGTATTCCGTCATGAAAAATATATGGGACTACACACCAAAAGCAGCCTGATTTGCGATTTCTTGCCATTGGATTTTAACATTTTTCATCACCATGGGCCAATTCATAAAGCACATGACCTTGTAAATCAAAATTTGCAAGGTTCAGACTCTCAAATGATCCCTACCTATGTTTTAAAACTTGCTGAGTCAACTCGACTCAATCATATTTTGACTCAACTCGGCATACAAACTCGGATTTGCAAGTCTTGCTGAGTTGACTCGAAACTCGTCCAAGTCAACTGTTTAAAGGCCGAACCGAGTCGACTCCGAACTCAATATTTTTTTTTTTTTTTTATTTCTAAATGTTTTTAGTATTTTTTCTATATTTTATCAGTTGGGCCCTTTAATTAGATGGTTAAACCAAGGTTTAAAGGGGACCGTTATAACGGTATAACAGACTGAAGGCATTACCGTTTTAACGAAAAAACGCTCAGGGGCAAAAATGGGGAAAATAACGGAAAAAAACTGAAAAAATAACGCTTAAATTCAAATTTTAAATTTTAAAATTTGAATTTCAAAATTTCAAAAATAAAAAAATGATGGAAAAAATGGAATATAACGGAATAAAACGAAAATAACGACCATTTTTTTCACGAAATTTTCCAGAAAATAACCGTCGTTATTTTCGTTATAACGGAAAATAACGGCCATTATTTTCTGGGTGTTTTAATGGTCCATAATCTAACGGGTAGGTCCGAATCCGTTATAACGGCCATTATTTTCTGGGTGTTTTAACGGTCCATTATGTAATGGGGTAGGTCCGAATCCGTTATAGCGGCCGTTTTTTAAACCTTGGGTTAAACCCAGCTGCATGTGCACTTCTATGGAGTGCCATGGATAAACCCACATAGTGTTTGATGGATAAACCCACTTAGGTGGTTAAACCCACAGCTTCAATTACAAATAAATGCACAAGTAGAATATATATACACTTATGATGAAATGATGAGCTTAGTCTTTGGTGGATGTCACCATCTTTTTAAATTTGCTTCCCACAACTGCTCTTTTTAGTCTTCTCTTTAACTCCCTCCTATAAACAAAACAAAACAAAGTTAAAATATCACCTTTCATCTTTTTTTCTTATAAAGTTATCAGATATATATATATATATATATATATATACCTCATAAGTTGTCGGTCATAAGTCAAGGCAGATAAAAGGCCTCTATTCTCTTCAGCTCTCCTAAGAAGGTAGGGTATGACCTGCTCTACTGGTCCAAAAGGGAGGTACTTGCTCACTTGGAACCCTGCATTTCTCAAACCATAGGAAAGCCCTTCAGCCATTCCCTTTAGCTGAGCAAATTTTAGCTTCTCGTTCCCCTTTCCTATCCCTAGCGCTTGCGCTTTTGCCGCTGCCAACCTCCCTATTAACCATGGCAATATACACAAATGATTAATCTCCTGTTTGGATTGCCATTTTTAATTTGACATTAAAAAGTCTTCTTTTTTTTCAAAATAATAGATTGTTTGGATTACCATTTTTTTTAAAATATATTTTTAAGCCAAAAAAGACTTTTTAAATTTTTGCTAGCTCAATAATGAACATAAATAAACAAAGAAACCCTACTCCCAACCCTCCCCATGTATTACTCTTAATAATTAGTGGCGGGGCCCATTAAGAGAAGATAAAGACATTTTGCATTAATGATGATCCAAACAGCCTTTTTAAGAAAAATACATTTTTAGAAAACAGTTTTTAAATTAAAATCTTTTATTTTGGAAAATGGCAATCCAAATGGGCCCTGAAGAAGAGGCTGAGAATTTGAGCTTCTCACCAGACTCGAGATTATGGGTAGCAATGACGACCGCCCCCGAGCCCCTAGCGACCTTTTCAAGCATGAACGAGGCACATTCATTGTAGCATGCATGGGTCTCCTGGATGCTACCATGAATCGGAGAAGCGAAGCCCAAAGAAGAAGCTAGTCGCATTTCGCTCGACAAATAGGCTCCTCTCACTAATTTAATCCCAATAGGAATTCCCATTTTCTCTGCAGCTTCTGCGGCTTGAATCATCCTCTCTTTTGCATCTTTCAAGTAAGCTTGAATTGTCCCGAAAACAATTGGACTATTATCTCTGTGGAATCTAACCATGGCTGTGTACGTTAAGTAGTCAATGGCGGGTTGCACCGACGTGTATTCTGCATCGACGAGTAAAGGAAGATTGATCTCAAGGCATTTTTCACAGAGTTTAACTAGTCTTTGATGAGCCTGTTGGAGATCTTGTTCTTCTTTTGGTGTTAGAGGGTCAGGCCTTTTGAGTGTGTGATAGACAGGACTGGAATCGGAGAGGATCGGTAATGTATCGAGCTTCCAAGGAAGATTGAAAGAAGGGTCTTTGTGTTCCCATCTCAGTAAATCACTTACTCGTTCAAGTAATGAAGTCGGACAAATTGCAGTGATCTTCACACAGGCATAGCTCACCTGTTCCATGAAAATTCACTCTTTAATTCATTCATATTATTAATATTTGGATCTGATTTCAAATCTTTATCATCAATATTAGATGTGACCCACAAGAAGGGTCCCACCTAGGAGATTATATGACAAATATTGACTGTCGGATAACCGTAACCATCTGATTTTATGATATTTTTTGATAAGTCAGAAAAAATCTATAGATCAAATGGCTAGCCAAAGAAATAAAGCACCCAAGTCTTCTAAATCATTAGAACAAAGCTTAATCAGAGAATTCTTCTTAATTCCATAAATACCCATTAAAATGAATAAACAGAATTCTTGATAAAGGAAAAAAAAAACCAGTAAAGAAAACAGGATAGAAGCAATCCAGAGTCTAGACTTACAGACGAGGGTTGGAAGCGACTTCGACGGCTCGACTGTCTTAAGAAACTTATCAAAATTCCAATCACACGACATGTTGTTGCTCGCATCCTCCAATCCATAATACATAATTTCTCACAACCCACAATCCCAAATTCTTTGATGCGTCCGACCCGTCCCCTCCAAATTTTCTCCGATCAACGGATAAATATCGTTGCTAATATGATTGATTTCCCAAAATACCATAGTCTCTAGCAGTCTAGATTTCATTACACAAATTTCCAAGTCGACAATTGGATCAAAATCAATCATGTAAAGGTTGAAAGACGGCCTCAATAATGTATCTATAACGTCATTAACTAAATAATGTTGCTATATAATATTAATTTGGATCTATTGTCCTATTGATTAAGATGATGAACCATCACACTATTAGATATGACCTACATAACGGGTCCCACATAGGAGATTATTTGCCAAATAACTGTGACCATCGATTTTGTGACATTTTATGCACAATAAAAAAAACCAGAATCCAAAAGAACAAGTATATATAGATCAAATGGTTACAAACATCCAATCTGGTTGATCAAAAGAGAAAGTCTAAATCTATTATCAATACTAAAGCTCAACACTGCCGAGAAGTATTGGTGGAGGTACCAGTTGGTGGAGGTAGGTGCCTCCCCAATACCCCTAAATAATGTTGCTATATAATATTAATTTGGATCTATTGTCCTATTGATTAAGATGATGAACCATCACACTATTAGATATGACCTACATAACGGGTCCCACATAGGAGATTATTTGCCAAATAAGTGTGACTATCGATTTTGTGACATTTTATGCACAATAAAAAAAATAGAATCCAAAAGAACAAGTATATAGATCAAATGGTTACAAACATCCAATCTGGTTGATCAAAAGAGAAAGTCTAAATCTATTATCTATACTAAAGCTCAACACTGCCCAGAAGTATTGTGGAGGTACCAGTTGATGGAGGTAGGTGCCTCCCCAATACTCCTTATAAGACCGGCCTGTCATGGAGCGAAAAATCTAATTACTTAGCCAAGACACATAACATTAAATCAGATCAGAGAATTCTTTTTAATTCAGCACAAACCCATTAAAATGAATTGATCAAATTCTTGATAAAAACAGGATAGAAGCAATCTAAAGCTTACAGAAGAGGGCGGAAGCAAGTTCGTCGACTCGACAGTCTGAAGAAACTGATCCAAATTCCGATCACACGATGTGTTATCGCTCGCATCCTCCAATCCATAACACATGATTCCTTGCAACCCGTCATCCCAAAGTCTTTGAAGAGTCCGAGTCGCCTCCTCCAAGTTTTCTCCGACGCAGAAATGCTCGTAAAAAGTGTGCTTAATCGTCGCAAATGCAATTTTCCGAAGGATCATAGTCTTTAAAAGTCTAGATTTCATTACCCAAATTCCCAAATCGACGATTGGATCAAAAGCAGCCATTTGAAGGTTGAAAGATGATCTCAACAACTGCTTGGTCGAAACTGATGAAAACAACCTCTCACCATCGTTGAGATTCAGAATTTCCGGTTTTATGTTTGTGTCATCGGGCTTTCCCGCTATATTTAGCGGAGACACGGCGGTAACTGCAGAAGAGGAGTTCAAGAATCTGATAAAATAGGGGAGGTTTTGGAGGAGTTTTGGAGATGCTCTGATCGCCATAAAAAAATAAAAAAAACTACGAGCTTTCGCCAAGTTTCTATGATGGCGATTCCAAATCCAAACAAGAAATTTGAAGCTTGGTCCTAAGTTTTATGGACACGTCTAATGAGGGGGTGTTTTGTTATTTTAGTAGAAATAGAGGGGTAAATTGTGAAAATCCAGTGGCGGCGTCGAAGGTCAAATCTAGTATGCAACTTTTTACAGACTTAAAAGTATTCAAACAGTGTCAGTACTGTTGGATGTCTGTGTTATTTCAATATTTTCAATAAAAAATTTTATAAATTAAAACACGTTTTTCAAGAATTATTCAATGGTTGATACACTATTTACATACTTTTAATTCTGTAAATATTGCATACTAGATTTGTCCAGCGTCGACATAGCGGATAAGAAGTGAAGGTTTTACTTTTGACTAACGAGCGCTTCCCACTAACTTGCAAGGGAGAAAATTGCAGACACATGTCTTCGAATGTCTCCAAAATATGACAAGTGGCATAATCTTTCAGATGACAGTGGAGCCCACAATATGAGCCACGTGGCATATTCTTAGAGGAGCCTTACAGCATGGATGTTTTGCCAATCCCTATTGCTGGACCTACCAAACAACAAAACAAAAATCAGCCTGATTATTGATTTCAAACCTTTTGATCTTTGTACCCCAAATAATGGTCAATAATGCTCAACTTCCCACGGTTAAAATCAACCCATGAAAATAACTCCAATCCAACGCCTAGAAACACCAATCATGTTGATTTTTGGTTTGTAGGTTCAGCTAAGGATTGGCCAAACATCCATAAGGTCAGCGTCCTCTAAGAGTATGATACGTGGAAATATTGTAGGCTGTCACGTCATCAGAATTTTACTCAAATCTTTCCGGCTATCAGACAGTAGCTATCTAGCTTGATTGGTGACTTCTGGCCGTCGGATTTGAGGCATTATTTGTCATGAGTTTGGACATATCCATAGGCCGGTTCAAGAAGCCCATGATCGAAAGATGTTCATATTCAATGGCTAGAAATCATTAATCAGGCCATTTTTTTTGGTGTGTAGGTGCACCAAGAAATGGGACATACATCATAGGTTCAGCGGGCCGCCAAAATCTCACTTAGACACTTGTCATATTCTGGTGACTTTTGCAGACTCCATGTCTATAGACTAGTTTTTCCCTTCGAGCCGATTGACATCCAATTAAAATCCACCATGAGGAAGTCACTATCAATTACTCAATATGCACACTCCTATTGAATCAGCACTCCTTACTTTTACCCTTAAAATTATAATATTTTTGAAATTATATTGAATACACTGACGGAGTAGCAAACAAGCGCCCAATTTCCATTTTGAGTGGCGATATGACGTATTGCACCCTACCTCGTGGACGTTCGAATTAGGGGTGTTAATTAATTGGTCCTTCTGGTTCGGTTCGTTATAAGGTACCAAGAACCGGAACCAAAATTGTCAGCTCTTATTGGTTCCGGTTCTTATTAGTTCTGGTTCTCAAAATGATGGATTCAGAATCCTAGTTAATTGTTAAATTCATGAATTAATCACTTTTAAATGATACATATACTATACGGACGAACACGTAAAAATATGAATCATTCGTGATTTTACAATAGTTCACGAATAGAATATGAAAACGAATTTTTAGCGATTAATTCGGCCATTTTAATCGGGTTCCAAAACGATGGAAAAACAGATAAAAAGTATAATAATAAAATGATCCCTACAGACCTTACCTCTCTCTCTCTCTCTCTCTCTCTCTCTCTCTCTCTCTCTCTCTCTCTCTCTCTCTCTCTCTCTCTCTCTGCGGCCCCACACAAACATAGATTAACCATTTGTCCACTAGTCGAGTAAGTGGGGACCAGTCAACAATCCTAAACTTTAATCCCTTCTAAGTCTCTTACACACCTTTATATTTTGGTTGCCAACTTTTAACATCTAATTTTTGGATCATAGACAAATTAAACACGAATAAATACAATTACAAACTTTTGCCGTTCCTCAAATTATTGTCTGAATTTTTTAAGCTCAGAATTGAATTATACTCGAACGTTTCCCCTCTCGAACTTTTGCCGTATCCGAACTTAACAGCTAGGTTCAGAATCGGAATAGATTGTTTGGCTCTTGCTCCAATTCCTATTCTAAGTATATCAATACCAATCTTGATAATATGACAATATAAACACTATATTTATATATTTAACATTGTATTTATATATCAGTTTCGGTTCGGTTCTGATTACTATTGGTTCTCTTCCAATATCAAACTACTCATAACCAAAATCGTTATTATTGGTTTGGTTCTGATTTTTTTTATCAGTTCCCAAAAATGTAGAGCTAGAACCAGTATTTTCAGTTCTGGTTTTGATTCAGTTTCAATTAAAGGGGTACAAATTGACAACCCTAGTTGGATTGGGCGCTTGCCTACTACACCATCATTAATGTACTAAAGACGTATTTTTGATAGTTAAGCCTGTTTTTAAAGAGATCAGTAACTCGGTAAAGGCGGGTTTTGAACCCAGGTCTATGGTATCATCACCCACAAACTTTACCAATTGAGCAAGCTGGCACCTTCTAAATCTATATAACAATACAGGGAAGTTGTCTTATCTCTTATCTTATAAGGCTTCATAAGATAAAGAGTGGTTGAGATCAAATCCATCCATCTAATGTAGACGGTTAGATTTCAGCCACTCAATCCCCCTCATTTAGTCGGTCACTCCCACTCATTTCCCCCTATCCGCAACAATTTAAAAATTTATTGAAAATTTGAAATTCAAATTTTGAATTTTAGTACCGTTATTTTCTCATTTTTGCTTCTGTGCGTTACAATCCATTATAATGGGAAAAATGGTAACGCCCCCAGTCCGTTATACCGTAGGAGTGCCGAAAGCACCCAATTTGTGCAAACACTTTTGTCGGAGAGTGCCGTGGGCGCAGGCCATTTACTAGTATGTATATAATTCACGAGCTTCAATGAACTTTTGTGCTTTTGTTTTCAGGATAAGCACTTACCGTGTCTGTAGGAGATCCAAAAATAGATGTGACCCTTGATGATATTCCACTCATCCCATGTCCACCAATGGTGGAAAAAAATTCGTTGAGTGCGCTTCCGTATACTGCACTATGTATTTGAGATTATATGGCCGTCTATCGAGCTGTAGTACGACCGAAATGTCACAAATTTTGGATGATTTTAACCACACGATCAAAGCCTGCCTGCGCTTGACAGTCAATGCACTACTTGTTGCAAATTTTGGCAAATTGTCTCCCCAAGAGGTGGATGATTGATAAGACAGTCGGGACTGATGAGTCACGTGGCATACCCTTAGAGGACTGACTGTATGGATGTTTGGCCAATCCCTAGGTGTACCTACAAACCGAAAAACAGTCTTATTAGTGATTTCTAGGCGTTGGATTGGAATAATTTTCATGAGTTGATTATAATCGTGGGAATTTGAGCATTATTGACCATTATTTGAGGTAGAAGATCCAAAGGTTTGAAATCATTAATCAAGCTGATTTTTGGTCTATAGGTCTATCCAGGGGATTGGAAAAACGTCCATACGAGTCAGAGTCCTCAACGAGTGTGCCATGTGTCTCATATTGCACGCTGTCATGGGTTGATTTTTCATTTTTGAAAATTTGAATTTCAAATTTTGAATTTCAGCACCATTTTTGCCCGTCTGTTACAATTCGTTATAACGGCCATTTTAAAGGTACCGTTATAACGGCCTCTTTTAAACCTTGCCCTAAACCACCCGCCTTCTTAGGAGAGCACAACAAACCTTCCAGTTGACAACACGGAATTTACCCTTGTCTCCCCCACCCCAGGCCACCCGACCACCCCTATTGGCTTTGTAAAAAGAGAAAGATAATATACAAGCAAATTACATAAAGTACTTTTAATCAATACTATCTTACCTCCCATAGTTAGGTAGTTTGCTTTCCACATGGCTAATTTCCTTTCAAACCTTTCAATCATTGGATCCCACAAAGACTTAGGTGGTGTTTGGTAAAACTTCTTTTAAGGTCTGATATCTTAAAGTGCTGAATATAAAATCTAAAATATTAAAGTACTGAATATAAGGTCTGAAAAAACTGTTTGCTAGATTGTTTGAAAAATTGTTGAAATCTGAAAATAAGTGTTAACTCTGTTTGGTAAACATAACTCTGGATGTTTGAAAATTGGCATTTTATCATATTTGCCCCTTATTAAGTGTTAAGTGTTAAGTTTGTTTGGTAAATACAACTCAACAAGGTCTAAAATTTGATAATTTGTTACATTTGCCACCATGCACCTCTAGAGAGCCAAAAGCACCACCATGTGACATCCCTTGGGCTTCCTTATCAACTATGTCACACAGTCTTAAATATTGCCAACTGTATGGATGTTTGGCCCAACGCTTGGTGGATTTATAGACCAAAAGTTAACCTGATTAGTTATTTATAAATGTTGGATTGGAGTCGTTTTCTTTGGTTGATTTTTAACCGTGGTATTTCATGCATAAATCCAAAGGTTTGAAATTTCTAATCAGGCTGTTTTTTGGTACGTGGGTCCTCATAGGGATGGGCCAAACATCAATACGGCTAGTGGTCATGACTCATACTGTGGTCCGTCATCAAAGTTCTACTCTCCTCATGCTTATCACTTGGAAAGTAGGCCGCCTTGGCCCAAGGACCAAAAAGTTTCTCAAAAATATTTAAATTCAAAAATCTAAGATATGGGTACTTGTCAGGCTTACACATGGTAGTGATTGAGATGGGTTACTTATTCAACCAATATTTATTTATTTATTTTTTGGAGAGGGGTAAAGATGTTGTATGTTGCGACTTTGGAGAGTTGCATCGGTAGGACTGTCCAACAACCTAATGTCCAACCACGTTCCAACTATTGCTACGCCGCACCCACCATCAAGCTTTGGTCCACCCCATAGTGAACCTACACCCCATAACTCAGCATGATAGGTGATTCTTTCCTATCAACTGGATTGAACATTTTTGTTAACAATATTTTCTTTCCTAATATGCTGGGTCGTTCAATTGGGTGGAAGTCTCCCAAGGAGTTGCATCGTTGTACTCGAAGCCTTATGGCATTACCTGCACACTCTTTGGGGTCCACTGACCAATGAATGATTGGTCCGCCACTTGATGGACTACACACCAACAATCAGCCTAGTTGGTGATTTGTAGCCGTTGATTTTGAATGTTTTCATGCTGTGATTTACATCTGTTGGATTTGAACATTTTTTTGGATTTTCAGATGTAATGGTTAGATATCACCAATCAGGCTGATTTTTTGTATATAGATTTATCAAATGGTGGGTCAATCATTCATGGGTCAGTGGGCCCAAAAGAGTGTGCTTTCACAGAGAAAATGCTCCACCGACTAAATTGTATATTTTTTCTGGAGAACATGTTCGGTAAGTGTGAAACTTTGATGACACGACCTGTCATCGAGGCCAATGACAGGGTGCAATATGAGCCACGTGGCACATTCTTTCAGGACCCTGACCGTATGGATGTTTGGCCAAGCCATAGGTGGACCTACAAACCGAAAATCGAATCAATTAGTGATTTCTTGGCGTTGGATTGAAATAATTTTCATGGGTTGCTTTTAATCGTGTTAATTTGAATATTACTGACCATTCTTTGAGTTACAAAGATCTGAGTAAAACTTGTGTCACAAGATGTTGTGACGGAAGCCGGTCACATCACTCAAGAAGAGCCACGTGGTACACGATCAGAGGGCGTTGACCATATGGATGTTTGGCCAGTCCCTCGGTGGACCTACAAACCAAAAATCTGCTTGATTAGTGATTTACAACCTTCGGATTTTTGCACCCAAGTAACGCTCAATAATGCTAAAATTCCTACTGTGAAAATCAACCAATGAAAATAACTTCAATCAAATCTGTTGTAAATCACTAATCAATGATGTTTTGTGTACCAGTCCACCGAGGGACTTGACAAACATCAATACGATCATCATCCGCTAATAGTATGCCACGTGGTTCGTATTGTGTGCTATGACCGGCTTCCGTCACAACATCTTGTGACACAAGTTTTACTCCAAAGATCTAAAGGTTTGAAATTACTAATCAAACTGATTTTTGGTTTGTAGGTTCACATAGAGATTGGAAAAACATACATACGGTCAGAGTCCTCTAAGAGTATGCCACGTGGCTCATATTGTGCGCTGTCATCGGCCTCGATGACATGGCCCTGTCATGAAAGTTTTACTCGTTTGGAAAGATCGGGAATAGTCAGTCCACAAATCCCAAAAAATTCGACATGGATCACTCTTTTCGGGAGTAAACCTTCGCTCACACCATGCAGTGAAACCGATCACAGCATACAATAAGAGCCAAGTGGCACACTCTGGACTATGACTGTATGGATGTTTGGCCAATCACTAGGTTGACCTACAAACCAAAAATAAACTTGATCAGTGATCTCTAAGTGTTGGATTGAAGTTATTTTCATGGGTTCATTTTAACCGTAGGAATTTGAGCATTTTTTAGCGTTATTTGGGTGCAAAGATCAAAGGTTGTAAATTACGAATCAAGCTAATTTTTGGTTTGCAGGTCCAGCACTAATCAACCATCTGCTTCAACTACCTTTTGGACAATGGGGAAAATATGAGGGATCCAAAATATATATATATTCTACTCACAGAGTTATGAGTTATGACATCATGGTACCCCAATCCAATGGCTTATATAAAGTCTATTCCAGAAATCAAAGGGAAACAGTTTGCTAGACAACCGTCCAAGCCTCTTCTCTGGACACTCAAAATTTGCTTTCATACAAATCATAAGGATAAATATTCTCAAGTAGGATGTTGGGTAATTTTTACTGTACATATGCAGAAGAAAGTAGGAAAACTTCCTGATGTTTTACTGTACATATGCAGAAGAAAGTAGGAAAACTTCCTGATGTTAGAGAAGAAAAATCGTTAACACTGGGATAATCATGTTTACAGATATATACATGAAAAGTTTAATGTTAGACACTCATTTGAAAGCATGATTGTAGTCATGGAAATAGAAATTCTTATAAATGAAGTGAGACAGCCACCTTGAAGCAGCAAAGCACAACACTGCCATAGTGCCATGGTTACTACAACATTCCGTGGTGCAGCCATTGACATTACACCCTGCTTGACGGCTGCGACAATCCCGATCAATGCCATCGATGTAACCGGCACGGCAACCTCCAGAGCCTTAAGATATTTAACTGCCACACTGCAGCTACTGCAGTTCACCAGATGAGACCAGTACCTGGAACAATGCACCAATTTCAACTTGTAAGCTTATTACATGAAAGCGGGGATACATACGTACATACATACATACATACATACATATGCGCGTATACGTGTACGTGTTACCTGTCCATTAGCTGTTCTTTAGGAGGAGTTGGAGGAAGGGCCCACTGAATTTGGTTCCCCAGTCAACTTGAGCACCTGAGTATTTTCTTAACCATTTTCTGAAGCCAACCACAAGAGCATCTGACTTTGTTGGAACAAAACAAACCTTTTGCCAATTGGAAGGGCCAGCATCAACTAGCTTATGCTCCTAAAAGAAAACAGAGAATCGGGAAATGCTTACTGTAAGTACATCTCCTGAAGAAGGTAACCAAATCAAAATAATTACGATTGATATAAATATAAATTTTCCTGATTACAATGAAGATAAATCAACTTCAAGCTTTTTAGTAAACATTGCAATATTATTTGGTTTTGAAGTTTAGTCCATAGTTCTTCACATCAAGCAATTTATGAACCAAAAGGCACAGATCTCTACAAGTCCTCCAAACTAGCAAAGCCAAGTAAAAAAGCAAATATGGCAGAAAAAGATCTATCACATTCTTTGACAGTCAAAAATTACAGCACATGCAGATTGCGTCATTAGGATCATCTAGACAGTATTCCCTTGCAATGTAAGGTCATTTGGGGAATAAATTTACATCACCAAGACCAAAATTACATTTCTTTTGATAACTCTTAATTAGTAAGCATCATCTGATAACACACAAACTACTGAATTACTTTAGCACGATACTATTAGATGTCTCAATTGGAAACTACGCATCTTTATTTCAATATGGTCTATCTGATTGGGAATTTTGCTCGCCGACATAATGGCAATGTAGGATCTGATTCTAACACAATGTATCATTGGAAGAGTATAACAGGCTTGTATACAAAGGATGTGGTCCATACATTAAAAAAATTAGTTGTTACCAACAAATATATTTTATCAATCCCTCAACCAAAAAACATAAGCATCTGCTAGAATAAAGAACAGTTGTGTCCAAATGCTCACACAAAACTCACTCCTTCCACTTACATTAGTTTTATGAATCTAACACCATCAAACATGGGTTTCAAGTTAACGGTAAAAAATAGACAGTCCATCATTCTTCAACTTGTAAACCATGCTATGAATATCAGAATGATTTGAATTTTTGTAAGCATAATGAGTCATTAACAAACAGCTACATGTACGTCATTAACAAACAGCCCACAACCATCTTCATTGTGGGTCCCAAGTTCCCAACAGCCTACATGAGGGCTAGGATCAAAGTTTGATAAAAAAAAATTTCAATTAGAAATCAAAAGGCTTTAACCCACATTTATTTTTTTATTTTTTTTATTTTTTTGTGATAATGATTATGATGAGGAGATCATCCTCACCGTAAATCAGCCATTGATTTATCTTCCATGTGGGTCGACATGAGGCCTTAATCTCAGCGAGCACATATTTTCACACAATTTTGGTGTACCCACATGGAAGATAAATCAATGGCTGATTTTTGGTGAGGATGATCTCCTCACCATATGAATCACCCATACAAAAAATCAGCCCATTCTGAAATTTCTAACAGCATCAAATGTGGGTTTCAAGTTAGGGTCAGGTTGAGGGGACAACCATTTTTGACAACCATTTTGCTGGACCCACATGGAAGATAAATCAATGGCTGATTTTTGGTGAGGATGATCTCCTCACCATATGAATCACCCATACAAAATATCAGCCCATTCTGAAATTTCTAACAGCATCAAATGCGGGTTTCAAGTTAGGGTCGATTGAGGGGACAACCATTTTTGACAACCATTTTGCTGGACCCACATAGAAGATGAATCAGTGGCTGATTTTTTGTGAGCATGATCTCCTCACCATATAGATCAGCCCCCACAAAAAATCAGGCCATTCTGAAATTTCTAACCCCATCAAATGTGGTTTTCAAGTTACACAGTACAAATCGATGATCCATAATTCTTCAACTTCTAAACCAGTCTACAAATATCAGAATGATTTGAATTTTTGTGAGGATGGTCTCACAAAAAATCAGCCATTGATTCATCTTCTATTTGGGTCGGCCAAATGATTGTCCGCTGAACCTGACCCTTCAAGTTAATGGGAAAAAATAGACGGTGCATAATTCTTCAACTTATAAACCAGGCTATGAATATCAGAATGATTTGAATTTTACTGAGGGTGATATCCTCACCATAGAGACCATCCTCACCAAAGCTCAAAGCTTATCTTCATTTTTTTTCAACCGATTCTAAGAAATCGATTAAGGTGTGACACCTAATCTTGGCCCCCAACAATTTTTGTGTGGAATGGAGTGCGAAAATATGTGTCGTTGAGCCTAACCCAAAAAAAAAAAAAAACCCGAAATCTTCATCACAACAAAAAAAATCCATTCATAATTTATATATTGGCCCCAACGATTTTTTTTTTTGTGCGAATTTATGTGTCCACTGAGCCTAACCCAAAAAACACCTCCGAAAATTTTCATCACAAAAGAAAAAACCCATTTCTAATTTAGATATTGGCCCCCAACGATTTTTTGTTTGTGAAATTGTGTGCGAAAATGTGTCCGCTGAACCTAACCCAAAAAAAAACCCAGAAATCGCCATCACAACAAAAACAACCAAGAAATTATGATCACATAACAAAAAACCAAAAAAAAAATAAAATTTTGAAATCATCACAACAAAAAAATAAACCTGAAATCATCATCACAACTCCAAACAAAACCCAGAAATCATCTTTACCAAAAAAAAAAAACCTAAGATAGTGAGAGAGAAGAGATTCAGAGATTTAAGAGATGTTGAGAGAGAGAATAGATCAAGTGAGAACCTTACCTGAGACGCACGGTGGTCGCAGACGGCGATGGTGCCTCACGATGGTGATGGACGGCGAGGTGGCTAACGGTGGTGGTGGACGACGACGGTGGATCTCGGTGGTGGTGGAAGGAGATGTGATGCCGGAGCAAGAGATGAAAGAGGCTAAGGTTTCAAGGATATGAATGGGAAGTTGAAAGGGTTTTGATCGAATTGAGGGTAAAAGAGGTATTGTAAAATCTTAATGGGGGTACGATAGGTATTTTAGCGACAAAATACCACTTATCGCGTTAAGTGTTTTTCCACTTAAACGAAAAAGTCCCTTGTGATGACTTAAAAAAAGTCCAGTTTTAAGTGTTTTTAAGAAAATAAGCACTGATTTTTTTTTTTTACCAAACTTGACTTAATCGCCGAAATCACTGAATTTCAGCCCATTCAGACTTAAGGTCTGAATTAAAGTTTTACCAAACGCCACCTATATGGTAAGCCAGGGTAAGTGGTTGGAAAAGACCCAATACTGCAACTCAAGATGCCGACGAACTTCCCTACTTCATATATCTTATTTTTAACAAGGTTAAGATGAAGCCCCAAACCGCTTGAAGCAACACAACAAGCCCCTTAAGAATCTCATCAATTGAAGAGACACAATGCACCCACAAAAAAAAGTGTACCATTTGCAAACTAGAAGTGAGAAATAGAAAGGCTAGCTATCTCTCTGAGCTATGAATCCCTCCAAATGCTCACCTTCCACTGCCTTGGCAATCATCCTCCCTAAGGCCTCTGTAGCTATGGGGATAAAGGGTACCCTTGGCACAAACCCCTCGAACACTTGAAGTAGCTAGCCTGTAGACGAGCCCTTCACTGATACAGAAAAGGAGACGTACGTAGAAATGCATTTTTGAATCTATAATCTCCGTATAGATCCAAAACATATTCTATCGAGCAGATAGTCTAAGAATCTCCAACTAACATGGTGATTTTACACTACCCCTAGCATACGTGATTTGTGTTAAGAGTTTATACATTCGTTTGCCTCAAAAACCCCATCTAATATATGTTTGTCCTGAACGAAAGCACCCTAAGAAGGCAAAATCACTACTTCAAGGCTCCTCTAAGTTTAGATGCCAAAATTTTCAATAAGATTTTGTAATACCATTAGATTTTTTTTTTTTTTGATAAATCCAACAGATGTATTAAAATAGGAGATCGAGCAGATTGAAAAATAACCGGTCCGTTCTCTTTTAATCAGAAATACCTAGAAAGGGGGGGAGGGTTATTAGGTATTGAAAAATTAATCTAACCTATCACAAGTTTACTGGTCAAGGTAAGGTGATAAACTCGCATGCCTTAGTTGATCGATAAAATAATTATCACAACTGACTCAAATCAAATATACCTACATGGTATATTGTCTTTTTGTCGTTTGATTTAATCAATATAATTAGTGGAACAACAATCAAACATCACAAGACAAAGAGTTTTTACGTGAAAATCTTAGCCAAGGAAAACCACGGGACCACGTCCAAATGGAAAGTATCACTAACAGAAATTTAAACGAAACAAAAGTTATCTACGCAGCACAGTTGCAAACGCAGTTTCCAACCTTAGCCAAGGCCTGTTGCCGATACATCCGCATCCTCTGAATCAATGCTACAAATCCACACGCGCCTTCCCAACCAAGAAGCCTTGTCTGCTTGTTCAGTTTGGTACTCCCCAAACCTACCTTCGATCAGCCACTCCAATCTTAATTCTCAACTCTCCAGCCTTTGCTGAAGGTGAAGGACTCAGTACACCCTGAACCCTAAGTTGCTCAAATAGTGTTGAGACGTACTAGTACTCTTAGGCATCTGGGTGAAGTTTCTATGTGAAAGACCTACACTGAGTAAAGATAAGCTTTTGACTTTGATCAAGAAGAGAAAAAGCTCACAAGACATTAATAAGAACTAAAGGCTTTTTGCTCTTCGAATGGACACTCTTGATATATAAAACTTTCTTCTCTGTATTCCAATGTGTATTTAATAAGTCTAGAGAGGGGTTATATTTATAGAATTCGTAGTCCTGAGTCTATTGATAAGTAAGGAAGTGAAAACTAGAATTTCAGATCTGAAAAGACTCAATCCGTGTGAAGTCTAGGTCTAATCGATTGGGCTAAGTCCAATAGATTGTACTCTAGGTCCAATCGATTGGTCTTGTACGAATGGATTTTTCCTTCGTAAATCCAATCAATTGTACCAAGTGTCCAATCGATTGGACTTATATAAGTTTGTTCCGTAGAGTCTAATCGATTTCACAAAGCTCTTCAATCGATTGAGCTTCAAATAAGTTCTGTCTCGTAGAGTCCAATCGATTTCACAGAGGTCTCCAATTAATTGGTCTTTGTCCAATCGATTGGCCTAAAAAGTCCAATCGATCGGACTTTCCCAAAAATCAATAATCTTGACTTAGACTCGGATCTGTCCATTGATTAAGTTTGATATTATATTTTGTTCATTTTAAATATATTCCTATGGCCACTAAGTCACTTACCTTCCTAAGCAAGTGTACATGATCTATAACTAACAAATGGATAGTTATTCAGATGACTCCTGTCGTCAACCGTCTGATTTTTGTTGTATCTGTCTTTTAGTCTTCACGTAGTCGGTGAAATATGCGTACTAAGACATCTTCAATACTACACTGGTGCTCATAGGAATGGTTGCATGAATATTTTATGTCACACAGAATCTTTGCCAAAACTAGAATATGAAAATATTCTTTACACAGATCTCAAAGATACATACTAGTAAAACAAAATGAGAAAATCAAAACAAAAGATGATGGAACCAGAAAACCATGTCAGCCAAAAAAGATACCCCTTGTTTCATGACATATACTAACCCATTGGAATAAGAAGGCCTTAATGTTTAATATAACTTCATGAAATGAACTCTCTTTGCCTTTGAATGTTCTCTTGTTCCTTTCCAATCAAATCTCCCATATAACTGCCAAAGGCACCATTTTCCAAAGCACTTTTCCCCTTGGTGACAACAAGGTGAGTGGCCAACTTGCCAAGACTTCCCCTATGCTCCCCAGGCATACCCACTCGACACCTACGTAAGAGAGAAAGATAGCCACACTCGTTTGAAAAACTCACAATGAACAAGGAGATAGTTAGTACTCTCTCCACTAGCCTTACACATAATACAATAATCCACTAAAATCCATTTCCTCGTGATCAAATTATCTACAGTAAGCAATTTGTTTAAGATAGCAACATAAGCAAAAAAAAACAAACTTTAAGGGGAGCCGCAGATTTCCAAAGTTTTAAATAAGGGAAGAAAGGAGCTGAGGTGGAGTCGAAACTCTCATAAAAGGATCAGACAGTGAAATCACCCGATTTTGAGTGTTTCCAAACTCGTTGATCCTCCCCAGAGTTGGTGATAAAGTACCATTTCAAACATTCCTGCAACAAGTTTATTTGTTCTTTCTCTCACTCAAAAGGATTCCTCCTGAGAGCTAAGTCCCAAGATACTTCCGACGAAGGCCCGGTCCAAAAATGATCTACGGTTTGGCCCTTCCAAAGTGATAGAGAGAAAACACGAGGGAAAGCCTCCTTCAAACACAAATCTCCAACTCAAGAATCCTCCCAAAATCTAATTCTAGACCCTGACCCTAACACTAATCGTGGAACTCATCTTCTTGAAATTCACGAATCACCTTCATGAAATCTTCGCCCACCACCTCCCAACAGTGAACATTGAAAATCATTGAAAATCCATCCGACCATGGAGGTTTGTCCCCATTCGAGGATTTAATGCTCGCCAATATTTCTTCTTCCTCAAACGGTCTCTCCAACTCATCACCATGTTGCTCTTCTGAAATCCTACCAAAATGTAAGTAGTCTAATGATGGTCTAACAGTGATAGGCTATGAGTAAATCTTAGAGTAGAAGTTTACTACCCCTTCTCTCATGGAGACTTCATTCTCCAAATGTTGCCCATCAATGATGAGATTTGACAAAAAGTTGCTTCTCCTCCTAGCATTTGCAATATGATGGAAGAAACTAGTGTTATTATCACCCTCTTTCAACCATCTCACTTTGGATTTCTATCTTCAACTGATCTCCTCATCTTGGCTCGCAGTACTTTGATATATTATTGAAATTTCCCTTTTAATTACCAGGTTAAGTCCTAGAGGGGGGTGAATAGGACAATTTTTAATTCCTCTACGAATTCTTTATGGATTAAAAAATTATTGATCACACAAGGCGAAAAAGGATCAAGCAATTAATATATCAATCATCTACAGAAGCATAGATATGAAAAAAATGAGAAACAATTATGCAAACATTCACAATCACACGAGACTCAGGTTTATAGTGGTTCGGTGACTCTGCACCTACGTCCACTGTCCAATACTCACCACGAGTAGTATTATATTATTTCAATCATGCATTACAACATTTTCAATCGAAATAAATAATCAACCAACTAAGATTACACTTAGTCTCAATCTAACGAGAATCACTTTTCGCTCACTAGAGAGTCAGCCTAGGCTAGTAGTCTATTTAGAAAAATTCTTTTCTCTTAGATCTACAATCCACAACTCAGTTAGATGAGTTCACACTCATCCACCAATCACAAAATAATAGTATTCACAAATATCGAATTCTATCAACAAGGTATTGGTTCATAGAAACGCTTACCTCTCGATGAATACAATCGAATGAAAAATCCTTTGGAGAAGAATTTGTCCAAGAAACGCTCTGCCAAGAGTAATCCTCTTCTCGGAAGAAGATTCTTACAAACTAACGATATCAAATAGTCTCTTCCAAACACTTAGAGACTTCACAACGAATTATCAGCTTTGCTCTGGTGAAGCTCTCACAAATTCCAGATCTCTGGACTTAAAGAATGATAATCAAGTAAAGTAAAGTAGAGATCTCTTGATTGGGTTAATTCTATTAGAGGGAGAGGGCTCTTATTTATAAGCAGGCCTCCCTTTGCTAGAACCGTACCGAATATAGTCGTTTGAAGGGCCAAATGCGCTTCTAATCGCATAAAAGATTTCGTCAAACGAGATTCGAAACTGGCCGGTCGACCTGACCTCGATCGATCGAGCCTTTAGTCGGTCGCCCGCTCAAGCTTTAAGCCAAATTTCTCGAACCCGAGAGGTCGACCAGACCTTCGGTCGCCCGCACAAATGAGCCGGTCAGCCGGATAGTTTTGTCCATAGCCGAATACTACCAAATTTCTGAGAATTTCTCTTCTCATCACACACACAATCCCTAACCAAAATTTAACCATCTAGGGTACAACAATATCTGCTGGCAACTTGCGGTTTTACCCTCAGATTTGCGTAAGTAACCACAACACAAGTTTCTTCATAGTTGAACGTTCGTTGAGTGAGAACGTACTTGAGCTTTTGACTTTGTCTTTAGTTGAACTTGATCATTTGACTTTGTCTTCAGTTGTACTTGATAATCTTGACTTTGTCTTCAGTTGATCTTAAACACTTGGGTTGTCTTTTCTTGAACTTTAATCCTTCTTTTGTTTTGTCGAAGTCCACTTGATTTTTTATGCTTCAGTCTTTAGGGGATTCGAGGCACAACAATACATAAATTTATCGAAGAACTAAGTATTCCTAAGATTTGACAACCGAGACTTTTCAATCATTATGTAGTTCGTACACAATATGGGCTGGTTTATCTTATTTTAATAGCCATTGAAACAAGACGTCTGGTATTGTCATGCCTCCGTATGCATTAGATTACAATGTTCTTTCACACTTCGCCTTGGCACATTACGATCAGCATGTTGATATGAGGTTTGCATAAATCAATGGTCAATTGAAATCTCAAACACTATGTACCGTGTGTGTTTATATATTGTAGAATGGTGCCTTAGCAACAAAAGTAAGCAAGGGTCGAATTTTTTGTTCCACGGCCTAGACACAGATTTTGATATTTTTTCTTTACGGGCCTATTAGAAACTACTTCTAGGCCCTATGGATTAAATTTTGAACTAATGGTTAGCATCGCTCAATCAGTGTGACCTCAGTTGTGGCCTCATCAAGATCTGGTCAACTTTCTATGGGTCAATGACTGCCACATGGCATAATCCAGGACTAGCATGGGAGTGATGATCTCTATGCATCCATTAGATATTAAAATGGAATATCTATTTGGGTCCCCATTTTTTATCTAAAAAAATGGATCTCTCTCTCTCTCTCTCTCTCTCTCTCTATATATATATATATATATATATGAGCTGAGATAGAATGACTAATGGAATTCTTACTAATATTCTTACTAATGGACGTGGGGCCCACATGCGTTTGAGTTAAGGGGTGATTTTGGTGAGGTTGATCTCCTCACCATAGAATCACCCTCACCAAAAATCAGTAATTTTTAAAACTTCTAACCCTACCAAATACAGACCTAAATTTAATGGTGAAAATGGATGGTCCAAAATTTTTCAATTTGTAATCTACTTTTCACAAGGCTACAAATGTTGGAATGGGCTGATTTTTTGTGTGGTTGATATCCACATTGAGAAGAATATTATCACCAAAAATCATCTCTTAACTCATCCGCATGTGGGCCCCACGTCCATTAGTAAGAATATTAGTAAGAATTCCATTAGTCATTCTATCCCAGCCCTATATATAGGACAAAGGTCCTTACGTGCCTCACGCTAAACCCCAAATATGCCCAAAATATCCCTGCTTAGTTTCTTTCATTTTCTTAATTTATTTATTTTGGGAGGGGTTCTTCGGTCTTATTGGCTTCAAAGACACGTCATCCCTGTGCGAACACGTCAGCCTTGCAAATCTTCAATGCTCTCTTTAATAAATAAAAAATAAGTTATTCCTAATATTACCCTCAAGTTTATTAAATTGACAAGCATTGCTTCTTTTAGGTTTAAAATTTTTTTTAATTGATAAGGGTTCTTTGGTCATTTAGTATTTCCACATTCCAACACAACTGTGCTTGCAATCATTGCATCTAACGTGGCACTTAAACTATTCATTGGAAAAAATTGGATGATATATCCATCATCGAAGTTGATGATGGACCCACATTATAAGCTACATGGCACACTATCAGAGGATACTAACCGTATGGATGTCTGACACATCCCTAAACGGACTTATGTAACAAATAGGCCTGATTAATAATTCCTAACCTTTGGATCATAATTCTTGAAATACACAGTGGAAGAAAATCCATTTAAAAGACTCTAATCCAATGGATATAAATTACTAATCAGGATGAATTTTGATATGTAGGTCCAACTAGGGATGGGAAAAACATCTATACGGTGAGTGGTCTCTAATGAAGTACCCGTACATACTTCATTATTAAAATAGTAATGAGACATCTGATAAAATTGGAACGATACAGAGAAGATTAGCATGGCCCCTGCGCAAGGATGACACTCACAAATTGAGAAATTGTCTAAATTTTTTCCTTCGAAAATCCATTTTTTTGCATGGGTCACACATTGAATAAGATACTTACTGTTGATAACTTAATCATAAAAAAGTAGATATTTGTGGATTATTGTGGTATGTGTAAGGTAGTGGGGAGAACACAAACTATCTTCTTGTACATTGTGAGTTTGCCAAACAGGTTTGGTGTTTCTTTCTCTCTTGCATGAGCATCAGCTGGATCTTGCCAGAAACCTTAAGGGTAGTCTTGGAGAGCTGGCCTAAAATTCATGTGAAAGCAAGAGGAAAGGTGCTTTGGAAGCTAACGTCATTGACTATCATATGGAGAGTGTGGTTGGAAAAGAATAAGAGAACATTTCAGGGCAATGAGTGCTTTTTACAGGAAGTCATTTTAAACATTAAAGCTCTTTTATTTAGTTGGGGTAACATTTCTGATGAGTTGAGTGGTGCTTTCCTTAGGGACATGGTCTTTAGGTTTGATCACATTTTGATATAACTCTCTTTCGCTTTCTTCTCTTGTGTATTTTGAGATCTTCTCGATCTCCTTTTATTACTTATCAAAAAAAAAGAAGAGATTATCATGTTATATAGTGGTTCTTTTGTCACTAGCCAAATAATACTCAAAATCTATCGTAAAAAACAAACAATGAAAAAGACTCTAATCAAACGGATAGAAATAACTAATCAGGATAAATTTTCGTATGTAGATCCCCTAGGGATGGGCAAAACGTCTATATGATCATCAATCTCTAATGTGCTGCCATGTGTAAGGTGCATGTGCATCGCATGTGGCGGTCCCCTAGTACTAATTAACACACGAAGGCCCTTCTTGCGTGCCTCACGCTATTTTCTTATAATACTAAAATTTTTCATATTTTTGTTTCTTTCCTCCTCTTCAATTTATTCACTTAGTGAGGGCTATCCAGTCTTTCGTGTGTCAAAAGACACATCACCCTGCAAGCACAGTCACCCCAACATGGCACACAATGTTAAAAAATAATATTCCTACTATGCCCCTCAAGTTAGTTAAATTGACAAACATTGCTTCTCTCAGTGTTGTATTTAACAAAATTTGTGCTGATTAACGATTTCTAACCTTTAGATCATAATTCTTGAAATCCACGGTTTAAAATAATCCATGAAAATGACTCTAATGCAACTGATATAAATTAGTAATCAAGATGAATTTGGTATATAGGTCCAACTAGAGATGTGTAAAACGTCTATACAGTCAGTGATCTATAAAAGTGTGCCACGTGGCTTATAATATGGTCTATCGTCAACGTGACTTTGAAGAAAAAAAATTGTTAATTATCCGTTCATACCTCATTATTAAAATAGCAATGATTACATGGTTCAAGAACCATGGATGTTATAATGTTGCATTAGTGGTGTCGCTTTTTTACTGGCCAAATAATTCTCAAAATCCACGGTTAAAAACAAACCAAAAAAAAGACTCTTAACCAATGGATAGGAATAACTAATCAAGATGAATTTTTGTATGTAGGTCCACCTAGGGATGGGTGAAACATTTATATGGTCATGGATCTCTAAGAGTATGCCATGTGTAAGGTGCACATGCATCGTCGTGATAGTTAGAGTTTCTTTTTCTTTTTCTTCTTTTTTGGTAAACATCGTCACAATAGTTAGCTTTCTTACCCTCTTTTATATGCTCTATCACTGTCACGGACTTTTGCTAATCTTTTTTACCTTCCTTTTTTTTATCAGGGTAAGCTTTTGGGGGAAAAAAATATTTGTTGTGCCAACTACTTGATGCGTTGGTGAGTGCCCCTCTAAATTTGACAAAAAGCACTCCTTTTTGGCCCACTGACAGCACAAATATTTGGCTCACCATCTGATGGTATCAAATACCATTGCATTTAGTATGCATTTAGTATAAAAAAAATTCCTTGAATACATCATAAGGTGCACAGTCCCCATTTAATTTTTATCTAAAAAATGGATCTCTCTCTCTCTCTCTCTCTCTCTCTCTCTCTCTCTCTCTCTCTCTCTCTCTCTCTCTCTCTCTCTCGATCTCTCGATATATATATATATATATATATGACTCAGTGAATCATGCTGCACACACATGAAATATATAATTAAACAACGTACACTTGGGATCGGCCTAACCTTTTTTACATGCTAGCACTGTCACGGACTTTTGCTAATCTTTCCAACCTTTCTTTTTTGGATCAGGGATAAGCTTTTGTGGAATATATACAATATTTGATGTGCCAACTACTTGATGCGTTGGTGAGTGCCCCTCTAAATTTAACAAGAAGCACGCCTTTTTGGCCCACTGACAGCACATATATTTGGTTCACCACCTGATGGTATCAAATACCGTTGCATTTAGTATAAAAAAATTCCTTGAATTCAACGTAAGGTGCACGGTCCCCATTTTTTATCTAAAAAAATGGATCTCTCTCTCTCTCTCTCTCTCATGAATCATGTTGCACACACATGAAATATATAATTAAACAACATACACTTGGGATCAGCCTAACCTCTTTTATATGCTCTATCACCATCACGAACTTTTGCTAATCTTTCCAACCTTTCTTTTTTGGATCAAGGATAAGCTTTTGGGGAAAAAATATTTGTTGTGCCAACTACTTGATGTGTTAGTGAGTGCATGCCCCTCTAAATTTGACAAGAAACACTCCTTTTTTGCCGACTGACAGCCTATATGGGATAGAATAACTAATGGAATTCTTACTAATATTCTTATTAATGGACCCCACATGCGGAAGAGTTAAGGGAGGATTTTTGGTGATAATATTCTTCTCAATGTGGATATCAACCACACAAAAAAATAGCCCATTCCAACATTTGTAGCCTTTTGAAAAGTAGATTGCAATTTGAAAAATTTTGGACCATCCATTTTCACCGTTAAATTTAGGTCCGCATTTGGTAGGGTTAGAAGTTTTAAAATTATTGGTTTTTGGTGAGGGTGATCTCCATGGTGAGGAGATCATCCTCACCAAAAATCATCCCTTAACTCATCCGCATGTGGACCCCACGTCCATTAGCAAGAATATTAGTAAGAATTCCATTAGTCATTCTATCCCAGCCATTTATATATATAACAAAATAGGGAAGTTGTCTTATCTCTTATCTTATCCTGCTTCATAAGATAAAGAGCAGTTGAGATCAAATCCATCCATCTAATGTGGACGGTTAGATTTCAGCCACTCAATCCCCCTCATTTATTCAGTCACTCCCACTCATTTGACACTGCCACATGGCCCATATTGTGTCCTGTACAGAATCCTATCATTTTTAAGGCTGTCAACGGAGCCCGACCCTTATTGACAATGTAAAATTCAAATTTTGAAATCTGAGTTTTAGCGCCATCATTTCCCATTATTTTCTGTTATTTCGTTATTTTCCCATTTTTAACCCTGTGCATTACAATCCATTATAATGGAAAAATGATAAAGCCCCCAATCCGTTCTACCGTTTGAGTGCCGAAGCACACCCAATTTTTGCAAATGCCATAGGCACAGGGCATTTACTATCTATATAACAAAACAGGGAAGTTGTCTCCCCACTTATACCGCCCTCTTATCTGTTTAGACAAAGAAGGCCCGAGATCTTATCTCCCAAATGGACAGTGGATCTCAGCCTCTCACACCCGATTTTGACAAATGCTTTGACGGAGAGTGCCGAGGGCACGGGCCACCCACTATACATCTATATAACAAAATAGAGAAGTCACTTATCCCCCCTCTTATCGGCTTCACAAAGGATGGCCAAGATCTTATCACCCCAAAGGATGGTGGATCTAAGCTACTCACACCTGATTTTGGCACGCTTTGTCGGAGAGTGCCGTAGGCACGGGCCACCTACGAGTCTATATAACAAAACAGGGAAGTTGTCTTATCTCTTATCTTATCCGGCTTCATAAGATAAAGAGTGGTTGAGATCAAATCCATCCATCTAATGTGGATAGTTAGATTTCAACCACTCAATCCCACACAATTATTTGGTCACTCCCACTCATTTGACCCCTGCGCGCAACTGATTGAAATTTTATTGAAAATTTGAAGTTCAAAATTTGAATTTTAATACTATTATATATTTTCTGTTATTTCCATTATTTCTTCAATTTTTTCATTTTGGCCCGTTCGTTACAATCCGTTATAATAGAAAAAATGGTAAAACCCCAGTCCGTCATACCGTTTGAGTGCCGAAGGCACCCAAGTTTTGCAATCGGAGAGTGTCGTGGGCACGAGCCATTTGCTAGTATATATATATAACAGGGAAGTTGTCTCCCCCTCTTATAGGCTTCATAAAGAAGGGCCGATCTTATCCCCCAACTGGACAATGGATCTCAGCCACTGACACCCAATTTTGACAAACGATTTTGTCGAGGAGTGCCGTGGGCACGGGCCACCTACTAGTATATAACAAAACAGGGAAGTTGTCTCTCCACTTATACCCCCTCTTATCTGTTTCAACAAAGAAGGGCCAAGATCTTATCCCTATAATAAATAGTGGATCTCAACCCTTCACGCCCGATTTTGGCAAATGCTTTGTTGGAGTGCCGTGGGCACGGACCACCCACTATCTATATAACAAATGAAAGTGGTTGTCTTACACCCCCCCTCTTACCTTATATGGCTTCAATAATGAGTGGCTGAGATCCACTATACTCCATATCAATGGTTGAGATTAACTCACACCTGATTTTGACAAACACTTTGTCGGAAAGTGCCGCAAGCACGGGCCACCCATACATATAACAAAATAACTCAGTTGTATTCTCTTATCTTATCCATCCATCTAATGTGGACGGTTAGATAAAGAGTAGTTGAGATCAATTCCATCGATCTAATGTGGACGGTTAGATTTCAGCCACTCAATCCGCCTCATTTGACCCCAATTTATTCAAAATTTGAATTTCAACACCGTTATTTTTGTTATTTTTGTTATTTTCCCATTTCTCCCTCTATACGTTATAATCCGTTATAACAGCCTTTATAATGGAAAAACGGTAACGTCCCAGTCCTTTACACCATTTGAGTACCGAAGGCACCCAATTTTTGCAAACGCTTTTGTCGGAGAGTGCCGTGGACACGGGCCATTTACTAGTATATATACATAACCTGACTCAATGAATCATGCTGCACACACATGAAATATATAATTAAACAACATACACTTGGGATCGGCTTAACCTCTTTTATATGCTCTATCACCGTCACAGACTTTTGCTAATCTTTTCAACCTTTTTTTTTTGGATCAGGGATAAGCTTTTGGGGGAAAATATTTGTTGTGTCAACTACTTGATGCATTAGTGAGTGCCCCTCTAAATTTGACAAGAAGCACTCCTTTTTGGCCCACTGACAGCACATATATTTGGCTCACCGCCTGATGGTATCAAATACCGTTGCATTTAATATAAAAAAATTCTTGAATCCAACGTAAGGTGCAAGGTCCCCACTTTTTTTCTTAAAAAATAGATCTCTCTCTCTCTCTCATATATAGTAAGAATATGAGTAAGAATTCCATTAGTAAGAATATCCCAGCCCATATATATATATATATATATATGACTCAGTGAATCATGCTGCACACACATGAAATATATAATTAAACAACATGCACTTGGGATCGGCCTAACCCCATCTTGCTTACCCAAAAAAAATTTGTTTCACTCTCACTCAGGGTCATCTCTACCATAAGGCCAATAAGGCGGTCGCTTTAGGCCCCAGGTGAGAGAAGGCCACAGCCCAAGTGAGATAAGGCCCCGACCCACCCCTTGTTGGATATACAAACCAAAAATTAACCTGATTGGTTATCTCTAACCAAAGATTTTAGTACCTTTTAGGATTGGTTCTAGCCATTGGATTCAAGCATGTTTTCAGTAGTAAATCCAATGGCTAGAAATCATCAATCAAGCTGATTTTTAGTGTGTTTATCCACCAATAGGTGGGCTGAACATCCACGCAGTCATTAGCAAAAATGATCAATGTAGGGTCGTGAGAGTCCTCTTTATAGACTGTTGCAACGGGACTTCAGGAGTTCTCAGCATCTATTTTTCCGTAGCTTTCGATTGTCACAAATAGTTGTTAAATAAGATTTTCTACTATACATAGTTAATTTTTTTAATTAATACCACATATATTAAATATAAAAAAGGCCTCATATGGAGTTTTTGCCTTAGGCCTCAACTTGCATCGAGACTGCCCTGCTCTCACTCTACGGAGAACTGAACTGCTGAACATACGAGTCTGCCTTTACTCGAAGACATTTTGAGCAAAAAATGCTCAACCAGATCTCTATGAGCCATGTGACACACTCTTCAAGACCACTGACTATATAAATGTTCGGCCCATCGTTAGGTCGACCTACATACCAAAAATCAGCCCAATTGGTGATTTCTAACCATTGGATTTGAGTCTTTTACATGAGTTGATTTTTAGATATTTGATTTGAGCATTTTCTGGCTGATTTTCGATTTGTAGGTCCACCTAGGGATGGTTCAAAACATCCATAAAGTCTGTGGTCTCAAAGACTGTGCCACGCTGACGCATACGTATAGGGGTTGTCGAGTATTTTTTGTTCAACGGGTCGAGCAAAGGCGGACTCTTAAAATATGTAACAGTAACAGCATACCTATTACACTCGATTTCTTTTCCGCGGTTGAAAAAACCCATTTTCCAAAATGCCACCACAGTGAGAAGGAAGGCACCACCAAACCCAAGCCCGAAGTTGACACCAAAAATGACACTCTCTTCATGTGGGTCTTTGGCTGCATCATGCGGATAAATTTCTTCCCCTGGTTGATGGGTGCAAGGTTGCATACTAACCAACCTTGGGTTCCCTTCATAGCTAGAGTTGGGGAAGGTATCGAATTGACCTCCTGATGGTATCGACCCACATAGATTATTATCCGCAACGTTGAACCACGACATGAAGTGGAGACGCTTCAACGATGTCGGAATTTCCCCAGATAAATGATTTGCAGAAAGATCTAGTTTCTCCAAGTTGGTAAGATTGGAAAGTTGATCAGGAATCTTGCCTGTGAATTCGTTATGACTAAGATCCAGCATGTGAAGAAGCTTCAGTCGACCAATTTCTGTGGGTATCGTTCCGTTTAAACTGTTGTTTCTCAAAAATATAGCTGGGGGCATGTAAATGAGCCGTCTGTACTGCAAACTAGATGCATTTCTTACCTTAATGAATATGGAGAGCCCAAGATAATTCTTATTTTTCCAGTTGACAGCCTCTTCAGATTTCATTAATGTCGGCAAGCTTGTGATTTCCACAGGCAGTTCTCCCGAAAGAAGGTTACTAGACAAGTCTAAGTTGAAGAGACTCGGCAGAGTGCCCAACCAACTAGGAATTGAACCAGTGAGTTCATTATTGGACAAGTCCAACACCTCTAGCTTCCTAAGCTTGGTCAACCAAGCAGGTACCCGACCCCTGAGTTTACACTTTCCAATACCCAGAAATTGGAGGTTTTGGAAACCATTGGGGTCAATATCACTGTCATTCGGAATTTCTTCTCCGATAAAGTTCTTCGAGAGAATTAAAACAGTGAGATTTTTACATTCTGTTAGAATTCGGAAAGCACCGCTGATGTTCTTAAACCTGTTATAGGAGAGCGAGAGGAAGGACAAGGACTTGAGGGAACTGATGGCCGGTAGGATCTGTCCTTGCAGGCGGTTTGTGGCTAGGCGCAGCCAAGTTAGTGACTTGCATGAGTACAAGCCTACCGGTAAAGTACCTGCATGTGAAGTTTTTTTTGGGTGAGTATAATGATTTATTGATAAAGGCCTTGGAGGCTAAGGAAGCCTGCCAAAAATCTTGAACGAAAACAAAATACATCAGAAAAAGAAAATGAACTAAGGAAGAACCCGCCTCATCGCACCCCTAATGTCTCTCATTAATTGCCAGATCTGCTCACTTAAATACAATATTTCAAAAGTATATACATTTTCCTTCCTCATACAACTTGACCCAAAAGTAAACCAAAGCTTTATTGTCCAGCATAAGCTGCTCCTTCTGAAAACTTTTACTCTCAAGCATTGTGTTGTTTCTCTCCCTCCACAATCCCCAAATAACCGTCAAAGAGGTCAACGTCCATTTCCATCTCCGGAGATGCTTAAAGCCTTTCCTTTCCAAGCAAAAAAAAATGTTCTTTAACCGTCTTAGGAGCTACCCAATACATCCCAATTAACTCCTTGAAAAATCATGTCCATATCATCCTTGCATGCGCTTCTGCATGTAAGAAGAAATGATCCACAGATTCTCCACTACATAAGCAAAGTAGACAATTAATGATCCAAAACTCTCACCCCTCTTCCAAATAAAATTTATTATTTGAAATCTTCCTTGAACCATACACCAAGCTAGAAATCACACTTTGGATCAAAGCTCTACTACCCCATACTCTAGCTGCAGGAATGTCCCGTAAAGTGAATGACCAAAAAATATACTTTTAATATTATAGGTCCACCTTGTTCCTCGAATTAAGAAGAGAAATGTCTCCCACCTTGATCATACGATCTGTCAACCGAAGTACCTTCCAGTCATAGAGATGACGACAAAAGCCAAGCTCCCAACTTAGTAATCCGTTTGTAGCTTCCTGTATTTTGCTGATAGTAATAGACTTCTTATCTGAAATAAGAAAAATATCATGAAGGTAACTTTTCATACATTATCTATCCTCGCAAAATAAAATTGTATTCCCCCTATCCAGCTTAGACATCACCCCACTCTTCAAATCTATATAAGCCATTCTTGATGCCCTCCATACACCACACCCATATGCGCCTCTCGTTCTACTGCTACACCACTACATAACTCTTTCCCCATACTTTCCTACAACGACTATGCGCCACAAATTGTCCCAGCCTCTCTACCCCAAACCTCCAAAGTTATTTCCCTTTCAACGCCTTATTCATGCTCCGTAAATTTCCAACTCTTAACATGCCTCTCTCTCAGTCTTATGATTGTCCTCCACCGAACCAAATTAATCTTCTATCACCTTTAATATTCAGCTCCACAAAATTTTTTTATTAACCTCCACACCCTCTTCTCCACACTCACATGCATCAAGTATAGAGACATAACAGAGCAGCATACTAGAGAGGGTGCATATTTTTATTAAGTATCAGTCTTTTCCCTTTGATAAAAATCTAGCTTTCCATATAGCTAGTTGACTCTCCAAATGTTTTATCATTGGATTCAAAATTGCCTTTGTGATACCCTAAACTTTTATAAGGGGCACGTATTTTTGTAAGTGACTTAGTATAGGGGTATTTTGGTCATTCTAAAAATTTCGAACATACATAGAATTATGTTATTTTCTGTTAATGATACATAAGATGAACACTAGAACTTACACAACATTATTATCATGTCACATATAATATACAGTGATAATTGGCGATACTGAAAATAACTTCTTGACACCTATACATCTTCGAATACTAGTATCAGATCATCTTCTAGTTATCCAATAGTATGTTTGCATAATAAAATCATAATAAATTTTGAGAGAGTGGAACCCACTATGAGTCTTAATAGAATTGGGACTCTCCCAATTTGGTCATTTAGGGCACGATGACATCAATAAACCTTATAATAGGTTAATAACTCTAGAAAAACTAAAATAGGCATAATTGACAAGAGTCCTTGTTGGACTAGGATTTCAAAATACACTCGTTTAACCTAAGAACAACGAATGGACACTTCTGGCACGATCGTATATGATCATAGGCCCCAAATATCAACTAATCCACTAACTTTATTTTCATAATTTTAAGGCCCGGTCTAAGTTTTTCATGAGTTGCGGGACCCACTGGCAGCATTAGAATTATTTTGAGAAATTTTTCTAATTTTTGGACTTATTTATAATTTTTGATAAATAAGAGGACTTTTCTATAAATATTGAATAACTTATCTTTTGACTTCTCATTGGTGCACCCTAGAGTGTATGTGACCTTTAGTACACCTTATTTAATGTGTATGAACTTAGGTGTACCATAATATTGATGTAGGATAGTATATGGTTTATGAGAGGACTTATTGGTAATTTAACAGATAATGGATATTTGATTGAATAAATAAATGAATAATTAATTAACTGCTAACATGTGTCATTCACTAAGCAAGGCACCCAGGAGGATTGAAGATGATGGAAACCAAGTCAAACTTGGACTGAGATCTCCCATATCCCAATAAAGGAAAAAAAAAATGTGCCCACCTTACGGGGAGGGTTTGTTGCTTGATGAGAGAGAGTGGGAGTTAGAGAAGAAGTAGGAAATCTACTCCATCTCCAACTCTAACTCTTGGGCCTTTAAGAGGCTATAAATAAAGGGAGAGGGCTTTGTTAATTCTCACACCAGAGCTATAGAAAGCTCTCTTAGTGGTCAAAATTGTGTTGGGTATTTTAGAGAGAGAAAGAGAAACTCTAGAGAGAAGAAGAGACAAATAATAAAGAGAGGAAAAGGCAACCAAATCGCTAGCTTACTAAAGAGAAGTTTTTTTTCTCTTCTTCTACTCTTTTACGAGATTTCTAGTTGTTCAGTAATCATAAAAAATGTATGTATGTGTGTATGTTTTCACTATTTCAATTATTGATCTTTATTCTAATGATAGTAATTTACTGTTCTTCATTTACTTAATTCTTGTATACACCCTTCATGGACTGGTTTTGTTTTATTAATATTATGTTATATTATAATTATTGCATATTAATATAAAAAGTGTGGGATTGGTCCCATTTAAACAAAAGGGTCCGAAACCCTAGGGTACAAGACTCCAAACTTACCTACAAAATACTCAATTTGTCAAGTATCCGATTGGTTAGATTGAAAAGAATAATTAGAATTACATATTTTTATTTATTGATATTTTCTTATTTAACATATGTTAATGTGTAACATTGTTGATATTGGCATATTGATCGTACGAGGATATGGTATTGTACACTTTACATTACTGGGCTCGTTTGCTCATGATTATAACTGACATACTTTACAGATATTTCTGAGGAAGATGCGGAAGAGGAATTCATCTATCACAGGGAGGACCCGATATTTGAATCATCGGGAAAATAGATGGTGATTTTGGCGGGATGAATGCCCAAGAATAAAATTTTGTTATGTTTCCCATTTTGGTTATTTTCTTTTGTTGTTTGAGTTTGGATCTGTCATTTTTTAATCCTAGATTTATTTAAAACACTTAATATATAGTCATGAGTTATGATCTTTTCAAATCATTTTCAAAAAAATCTTGCTTATCAAACCATCTTAGCCTAACTATTTGGATCGTTTAATTAAATGATTAATCATATTTTTTCCCTACGTTAGATGGTACAATTATTGTGAACTACCTATGCCATGAGATGACAACGTAGATTTAAGTTGAGGCCAGTAGAGGACGTACAGAGTGACACGAAAATAGAGAATAAAGCGGAACAAGAACACGGTACCCGAAGAGCGAGTCATCTACATAGATGGATCCCGCATTATCACGAGGGAATATCAGGATTACATGGCTGGGAAAGGATCATTCATCATTACTCCCAAAAGACCTATAGGTCCACAACCAAAGTCAAATGAGAAGAAAACTGCAAGGAAAAGCTTCAAACCAACTGATTCTTGTAGCCAGAGAATTGAAGGAAGAAGAAAGTGAACAGATCGACCAAGACTTCTTATCCACTGATATAGCTATGATCCATCGACCCACGAAATTGAATTGGGGAAGGATCTCTTGTCACCCGCTCGAGTACGATCTAATGGGGCCAGAAGAGGCTGAACCGAAGATTGCTTGGTTTAATGTCAATATTAAGATAGTCCAATTTCACTATTGAGGGTTCTTATTTTACTTAGTTAATTGTTGTTTCCACATTTGTTTTATGTTTTACCTATTTTCTTATATTTTAGATTCTTATCCTCTTTATTAATTTTAATTTATTAAAGATTTTCGTTGGTTTATATGAATGTTTTAATGAGCTTAACATCGTATACGTATTTATCATTTTCTAGATACGGGTCAGGTACCCGGATTGTAGGCGTGACAGCCTTACTCCAATAATTCGCACCCAAAGGCAAACTAAGGTATTTTGTATGAAGACTTCACTAAGGCCCCTTGACTCTTCGACCCGAAGACTCCGATTTTGCTAGATTGATATGTAACTTAGTTACAACCTCAAAACAACGTAACACACTCTGAATGTGAGAAATCAGCAGACCATTGCTACGCACCCTAAATCTCTCAAGCACACCTAACTCGCTCACACTTTTCATCGTACGACTGAAAACTTCTACCACTAAAACAAACAAAATCGGTGACAACAGGTTCCCCTGCCTCAAATCCCCCGAACTCCTAAAAACACCAACTGGAGATCTATTGACCAATATTGAGAATGAAACCATAGCGAGAAGTACCTGTGAAGTTGTTCTTCCCGAGATCTAGCATTTGGAGTTGGGAGAGACTGGAAAAATCAATGGTGGATATGTTCCCGCCTAGGAAATTGGCCCTGAGGTTCAATGACTTGAGCTTGGTGCAATTGCCAAGTGATAGGGGCAATGAACCACTCATCTTGTTTGTTTCAATGAGAAGTTCTTCCAAGTTCCTTAGCTTCCCGATGTCCCGAGGGAGCTCACCCCTTAATTCATTGTAACTAAGGTTTAGCACAGTAAGATTGGCAAGGTTCACAACGCGGTCACCGCTAATGACCCCTGAGATCCTGTTGAAAGGCAAAGAGAGGTGTTGCAATGTGATTATGCCGTAAAGATCATTCGGTAGCGGTCCGCTGAGATTGTTGAAACCGGCCTCGAACATCTCCAATTTTGAACAACCACCCAGTCCCATAGGAATCTCTCCACTAAAGTCGTTTTCTGAGAAATCCAAAAGCTTGATGAAACTTGATTCCACACAAATGGAAGAGGGGATTGGTCCTGAGAAGCTGTTGTTGCTAGCGTTCACATTTGTTAACCTTTGGAGAAGACTGAACGATGGGAACTCCCCGGTGAAAAGATTGCTAGATATGTCGAGCGACCGCAAAGCTAGGCGTTTTGGGGACGATGAAGTTTGCAATGGCGACGGTGGTAGTTCGCCGGAGAGACCATTAAAGCTCAAATCTAGGATCTCAAGGTTATCCAACCACAATAACCCAGATGGGAGGGTGCCAAAGAACTTGTTGTGGGAAAGATTGAGATGAGAGAGGTGCGTTAAATTTGCAATAAATGGAGAAACGGGCCCTGTCAGGCCCCTTCCGGGCAGCCATATATGGGTAACCCACCCCTGATTATCACAAGAAATCCCTTCCCATTGGCAACAATTGGAGTCTTTTAGTGTCCACGAGTTCAAAGAAATAGGAGAAAGGCTTTGGCGAAAGGACATGAGAGAATCCTCGTCGACTAGGGTGCAGGTGGGGCCAGAAGAAACAAAAGGGAAGAAGAAGAAAAGGATGCATAGCAGACCATAGAGTCCAACGAGCATGGCTTTTTTTTGTGTTACTCCTGTCGTGAAGACAAACCAGAAAGAGAGAGAGAGAGAGAGAGCTGTGCCATGTCTATAGACTCTATACATCAAGGCATAGTTAACTCAAGTTAATTTAGATAACTTGGGTAAGGTTAATTTTTTAACATTTTTGGTGTGTACGTGGCACATTTTTATTCGACCCACAATGCTTAAACAGGAGACCATCTGCAGCAAAAAAAATTCCTCTATTTCCTTGGTAGTCACACCTACCTCTGTTATAATATTAATCAATATGACGTTAAATAGGTTAAAGTATATATTGACAATAGACTAGGTAGGTGCTTGATGGGTACAGATTGGGTGTTTGGGTACACGGATGGTGCCAATCAACTTTTTTGTAGCACACGCAATCCAACAATACCCTCTCTTAAAGCAACATTTTGAGGACATTTGAGGACCCACTATCTTGGTTCATTGTTACCAAATGGATTATGTCTTCACCTCTGAGTTGGAATTGTCAGGTGCTATTCGGTACAGTTCATTTTTGGACAAAATTGGTTTAGGCACTTATGGCATGTAAGCTCTTTGTTTTTAGGGGTTAGGTATTATGTCACCACCCCGGCCCCACCCCCTAGGTGCATTTCTCTTAAAAAAAAACGGAAAAACAATTCAGTCATTGTTGCCCCTTGTGAGCCAACACCCAAATAGTGCATCCCTTTGTTTTGTAGTTAATTAAATAACTTGGGAATTTCATAAGTTAGACCTTGTCTATCTAATCTAGAAATAAGATTAAGAAAAAACATGGAGAAAACATTTGTATAAAGATAATGTGTAGAAATCAGAATGACTGGATTGAAAGTCACCAACAACTCACTCTCAAAGAAAAAAAAAAAAATTAATAACATGTCACTGATTCTAACCTGTTCATTTGTTTGCGTATAATATTACCGAAGACGACCCGATAGTGATCACCCATGTATTTTTGTTGCCTTTCCCAATCCTCTCAACTCTTCTACTTTTTTGTTTTCCCTGGGAAGTATGGTATGGGTGACCTCCTGGAAAGTCCTTGTGTTGCACCCCTCGAAAGCTACCCTACTCCTATACCTCTTTTGTTCACAAGAAACCCCTCTAAATGCAAGATGGCACTCTCTTTGGGCTCATTGAGTTGATGAATATTTGATCCACCGCTTGCTTGAATTACACACCAAAAATCAGCCTTCATAATTGGTAATTTCTAGCCATGTGATTCAAGTGCATTTTCAACAAGGGCATGGAACCCATCTATAGGTCTGTTCATGAAGCCCATGAGGAAAAAAAGCTCAAATCCGATGGCTAGAAATCATCAATCATGCTGATTTTTTGTGTGTAGGTCCATCAAGATATGGACCTGCCCTGGCCCATCTCTAAAGGCCTAAAATCAACTATGGACCTGATCGAGCGTGGTGGGAGACCGGTCGAGATACTTCTCAATGGGCTAATAATCAAACCCATTTATTGTCAACTTTGAGTGTCGGACCTTCCCTTCCGGACTCACCTCTAAAGTCTAAACACTTATTCATCGTCAAACAAACACCATTCATTCACACTCTTAAGGGTCAGGAGCAGGGGACACAAAATTTCACACCAAAAAATTGGCGGAGGCTAATATATAAATTAGAAGTTTTGAAATGAGATGATTTTTGGTGAGGAGATCACCCTCGCAAAAATTCAAATCATTATGATATTCGTAGCCCGGTTTACAAGTTGAAGAATTATGGACCGTCTATTTTTTATCGTTAACTTGATACCCACATTTGATGGGGTAAGAAATTTCAGAATGGGCTTATTTTTTGTGGTGGTGATCTATATGGTGAGGAGATCATCCTCACCGAAAATCAGCCGTTGATTTATCTTTTATGTGGGTAAACCGAACTTGGTGTGAAATTGTGTCAAAATTTGTGTCCCCTGATCTGATCTGACCCCACTCTTAATAACTACACCATTCATTCACACTCTAAATAACTACAAACGTTAATCTTTGCTGACAGACGATGGACCACGTTATGAGCCACGTGGCACACTCTTGGTGACCATTGACCGTATGGATGTTCAGCCCATCCCTAGGTGTTCCTACATACCAAAAATCAGCCTGATTAATGAATTCAAACCTCTGCAATGGTTTGCATTCAAATCAGCCTGATTAAACCATTCCTTTCGATGGTTTAATGAATTCAAACCACGTGGCACATCTTTCAGGGCCATTGAACCCTTGATTGTTTAGCACCCTTCTTGGTGAACTTGTACAACCAAAATCAACATGAATGGTGATTTCTAGTCAATCGATTGGAATACTTTTCATCATAGGTTTGGAACCAACCCATAGGCCTATTCATGAAGCACATGATGAAAATGTGCTCAAATCCAACGGCTAGAAATCACCAGACGTAATTTTTAGTGTGGAGGTTCACACCTTACCAAGGTGTGGACCAAACATTCATGGTCAGTGAGCCACAAAAAAATAAAAAAATAAAATTGTGTCACATGGCAATTTGAGGGAATCATTATCAAAATTTTGTATCATAGAACGGCTCAAACCAAGATGCAAGTAGGGCTGGCAATGGAACGGATCGACCTGGAGATCCGATCAGATCCAAAAAATTCGGAACCTTATTTTTACTTATAGGATCGGTACCAGATCAAAGATAGTCGATCCGATCTGATTGGTACCGGATCGACCCTATCCCATTCCGATATTGACTCGCTATATAAATATATATAATATTATGAGTCCATCTAGAGCTACACCCATTTCTTACATCCAGTTCTTACACCCGGGGGGTGGGCCCCACATGGAGATCACGTTGGACAATCCAACTGCACAATCAGTCTTTCATGCTATGGTTACCCTCCTCACAAAAAATGAGGAAAATTCAACATTCCTAACCTCAAGAAAAATAAACTTTAATTTGAAAAAACCAGACCATCCAATTAAAACATTATTTTGGATAAATTTTTTATATGGTTGGCAATGTCGAAATGAACTGATTTTGGTGATTATGATCATCATGCCAAGCACAGCTCAATGTATGGTTGGATTGTCCAACGTGATCTCCATGTGGGCCCCATTCCCGGGTGTAAGAAATGGGTGTAGCTCTAGATGGACTCTAATATTATTATATACTAGCAAATGGCCCGTGCCTACGGCACTCTCTGACAAAAGCGGTATGATAGATTGGGGGCGTTACCATTTTTTCCGTTATAATGGCTGTTATAACAAATTGTAACGCACAGGCAAAACTGGAAAAATGGGAAAATAACATAATAATGGAAAATAACAGCACTAAATTTTAAATTTCAAATTTTTAATCTGTTGCACGGAGGTCAAATGAGTGGGAGTGACCGAATAAATGAGGGGGATCGAGTGGCTGAAATCTAACCGTCCACATTAGATGGATGGATTTGATCTCAACCACTCTTTATCTTATGAAGCAGGATAAGATAAGAGATAAGACAACTTCCCTGTTTTGTTATATAGATATCTATATAATAAAACAGGTCGATTGTCTCCCCCTCTTATCCGGCTTCATAAAGGATGGCTGAGATCTTATCACACCAAATGGTCGGTGGATCTCAGCCACTCACACCCAATTTGACAAACGCTTTGTCGATGAGTGCCGTGGGCACGGGTGACCTACTATTTACATAGTGAAATGGGTTGGATTTACATATAGCCCAAGGGTCAGGCTCAGGAGCCCCACTTTTTATGCCTCGAGAGGGGTGTTACCGTTATAACGGAGTGAAACGGCCAAGGGCAAAAATAGAAAAAATCGATTTTAATGGACTTTAACAGAAAAAAGTGGTGCTGAAATTCAAATTTAAAATTTAAAAATTAAAAAAAAATAGAATTTAATGGAAATTTAATGATTTTCTTATACCCTTCTTATCTTATATGGCTTCAATAATGAGTGGCAGAGATTCACTATGCTTCATATCGATGGCTGAGATTAACTCCAACCCGATTTTGACAAACACTTTATCGGAAAGTGCTGCAGGCATGGGCCACCCACGCATATATCAAGACAACTCAGTTGTATTCTCTTATCTTATCCATCCTTCTAATGTGGACGGTCAGATAAAGAGTGGTTGAAATAAAATCCATCAATCTAATGTGGACGGTTAGATTTCAGCCACTCAATCCACCTCATTTGACCTCAATTTATTCAAAATTTAAATTTCAACACCGTTATTTTTTGTCATTTCTGTTATTTTCCCATTTCTCCCTATGTGCGTTACAATCCATTATAACAGCCGTTATAATGGAAAAAACGGGAATGCCCCAGTCTGTTATACCGTTTGAGTGCTGAAGGCACCCAATTTTTGCAGACGCTTTTGTCGGAGAGTGCGGTGGGCATGGGCCATTTACTATTCTATATAACAAAACACATTAGTTGTCTCCCTACTTATACCTCCTCTTATAAGCATCAACAAATAAGGGCCGAGATCTAATCCTTCCCCAATTGGACGGTGGATCTCCGCCACTCACCTGATTTTGGCAAATTTTTTGTCAAGGAGTGCCGATGGCACGGGGCACCCACTAGTTATATATACAGGTGGTCTCTTTCTTTATTATTCTAACTGTTATATGCATTTTTTTCCATATACTATTTTTTTATGTACGGCATATCAAATCAGACCCAGAACCGATCTAATCATATTGGATCGGTTCCGGAATTGAATTTTATTGATCCAATTGGGTCCAGATCAATTGGATTTCTTATCGGATCAGTACCAATCTGTAAAACCCTTAAAGGGGTATTTTGGTCCATATAGAATTTCCTACCCTTTTTCACGTCTTTTTCTTCATTTGAAGCCTTATGTTAACTTCTAGAAGAACTATGTTCAATTTCGGCCATTTCCGAGAAAATTGAATTTTAGAGTCTCGGGGCCTACCCATGTGGGCCCACATGGGCATAGTAGGACACGTGTAATTTCTGGAACCGTTTTGGGTCCAATATGTTTTAAATAATATTTAAATGAGATTAGAATATTTTAATAGCAATATTTTTAAAAAACTAATTATATTAGCTTAGGTCTTCGTATACGTACATATGTGAGTACATTATAATAATGCATGTACATCACCACTATGGTACATCACCACTATGAGATGTATTGTCATGTTATAATGTATATATTATAAAATTAATGGGTGACCCATTACCTATAATTAACTACTAAGTATATGGATATGCTTGTATTAATGTATATCTAACCCATTATACACTTACATATAAAAAACCCTCTTTAACTTACTTTTTTATTCTTTCCCTCACCCCAACTATTAAACTAACCAAAATACTTGATAAGATATCATATTCTAACCCAACCCTTATCATCTTTTGATAGTGTGGCAATGCACGATATCAAACTTTTGTTAATTTTTTGATTTCTAACAATTGTTGTTAACTTTATATCATATTGGAAACTAACCTCCAAGCTCTTACACGTACCCAACCCATTGAATGTTTCTATTCCCAAAACCCACGTACCTTCCTTCCCTCATACAATAATATCGATTCTATTGAGGTTGAACCCATCTCAACCGTTCAAACTTAACCACCCCTACTTTAACTACACGTTTTTCACCCTAACCCTATATATACCCTCTTCCAAGATTGTTTAGCTCATCATCGACTCTTCTTGGAGATCTAGAATCTCTTTCAGCTGCCGCATTGCACTCACCCTCATCAACGTAAACCGATTGAAGACCGAAAGATTGTAACCACAATAGTGCTGCCGTCATCTCCATCCATTATCATCGTGGTTCTTGATTTGGTAATCAAGAACTCACAAAGTTACTGTTGGTCGTGCAACTCCAACCCAGAAACTTCCATCCTCTTCCATCACCATTGGATCTGTCCAGGTACGAGTTTCTTTGTTGATCTGAATAGTTTAATCATTCGTTGTTTGTCTTGTTGAAACCTTTTCAACTCAATAGAACCAAAGAATCCCAGCCCGTGTACCACCTTGAAGTCAAACCACCTTCCCGATTTGTCCTCCAAAATGCGTCTAGAGTAAGAGTTACATCCCCAACAAGGTTACAATGGTTAATTCGGTAAGTTTCTTCTTATGCGTTCTTTACGACACTCCAAAATTCCTTTTCGACAGTCCACATTTCATCTTGTTGTTTTCTTTCTTGTTTTTAACTTTATGATGATATTTTAGTTTCAACATAACCCATCTGGTTTGACTCGAATGATGTCAGATTTCATCTTTTTCTTTTTGGTAGTGCTACGTCAAGTTTCACCTAGTATGGTGTAGTTTTTTCTATTCCTAAAGGGTAATGGATACAAGGTTGTATGTTGCTGATCATAGCGGTAGTACTACAGCGTGTGTTAGACCATTTAGATTAGTTCTTTTAATTACAAAACCCAGTTGACTACTAAATCCAGTCATTTGAAATCGTGGCATGCATTTTAGATGATTATATATGAACCTTGCTATATCAGTTCTCAAGCCCGCAAAAGAATCCCAATCACGGGTTTAGTATCATCATTAGCAGTTATATTATGAAAGATAATAATATAATAAGAACAATAAATTTTTGTTTTCAACTCGATTGATTTTTAGGTTAACTCTAGTAACCTTATAAAACCCATTCTAAGTCTCATAATTTTATTTTTGACAAGCATACTGCTAACTCAAACATCAAAATTGAAGGTTCCATAATTTTGGATTGACATTACGCGAAGAAGCAGATTAAAAGAATATTAAGGTGAAATATTGAGAAAGCGATCAAAGATAGGTACCCCCATGATTTTTACAATATGGTTTAGAAGTATGCGAACATGTATTGATTATTAAACGGTAGATCTTGTATCATGATAATTCTGTTCACCAGTATGATAACATGTTCAGAATGAGATCCCCTGCGTGGGTATTTACTTTTTAGCAATTTCTCATATAAATGAAAGTATGCATTGTGTTTCCGATTCAGAAGCGATAAAACAAGTTGGGAGTGAGTTTCCTAGGGTGAAAGACCCGAAAACCCCGGGAAGACCCCCTGTGTGGGTGAAGAAGACCCCATATGTGGGTTGTGCATTACTTTTGATTAATTGTTCATTCATTTATTATGACCATAATATTACTGTTGGACAATTCAATTTGTGTTAACATGGCTATAAATTGTATTGTTTGAATTATGTTCGGGGTGAAAAATTTGAGTGAGCGTTTGGCTCACTCCTACAACCAAAATTTTTCAAATGTAGATGAGACCGAGACATACGAGGAAGGATACGAGGAGGAAATGCAACCCGTTGATGAATTTGGAGAGGAGACATACGAACCCGAGGAACAGGAGCCGAACCTTGCAGATGAACATTATTAGTCTTTTATTATTTCATTGCCTAAGAATTCATGTAATAAAATCTATTATTTTTTATTATTTGGATCGTAGAACAGATGCGACGTTTTGATGAACCGTGATTTGGAGACCATCGGTTCTTTTGATATTATATTTCTTTTGACCTTATGCGTTATAGATGACATTAACTATTGGAGATTTTATTTGAGAATCTTAATATATTTAACCTATTGATATTTTGTTTTAAATTATGACATTCTTTCTTGATTAGTTCACCCTTAAATTCGGATAAATGGGTTGACCTATGGATATTAGGGTCGGGTCATAGATCACGAATTTGGGGCGTGACACAATCCGACTCGAATCCGATCCATTGCCAGCCCAAGATGCAAGTAGATAAAGTTATTCTGTAAATATTGTCCTCCACAAGTCAATAATGGACAGTGGAGTGTGGGACACCCTTCTCCATTACCTACAAGTCTATGCTCCGTTTACTTTGACAAGTCAGTCTGGATGAGCGAGACATCGACAATGGCCTTTGTACGCAATTCATACGCTTTGGATTTAAAAGTCTTCTATACTAAGGCCCTGCTTGGTATCCAGTAGATATTTGTAGGATGCAAATATTTACCTCTACAAATATTTACTTTGTAAATGTTTACAGCTTCAAACATTTTCTGTTGCTTGGTATTAACCAGTAAAATCAGTTGCAAATACTTTCCACCGCTTGGGTGGAGGGTGCAATGCAAATATTTTTCGAGTATTTGATGAATCCAAAATCGGAGATGGAGATCACCTACGAACAATGTCAATGAATTGGATGATCACAACCAATCAAACAATGGAACAAATGGCTGGGAATCATATGGTCCAAGCAAGTTGATTTTGGACGGGAACCCAAATATCGGTTGGTCCGAGTAGAACTTTGCTGACCGCCCACAATTTGAGTATAGGGAATACTTTAGAGGGACACTGACCATATGGATGTTTGGCCAATCCCTAAGTGGACCTACAAACTAAAAATCAGCTTGATTAGTGATTTCAAACCTTTGGATCTTTGTACCCCAAATAATGCCAAATTCCACGGTTAAAAATCAATCAATGAAAATGACTCCAATATAACTTTTAGAAATCTATAATCATATTATTTTTTTGGTCTAGATGTCTATCTAGGAGTATAACTTTGCTGACCCTCCAAAATGATTGCCCCCTATAACCGCTCGCAATATGAGCCACATGGCACATTTGTGGAGGATGCCAACTATATGGATGTTTGGCCAATCCATAAGTGGATTAACAAATCAAAAATCAACCTAATTAACGGATTTCATAGATTGATTTTAACCGTTGAATTTGAGCATCTAAGTGTTGGATTGGAGTCATTTGCATGGACTGATTTTAACCGTTGAATTTAAGCATTATTGACCATTATTTGGGTACTAGTATCCAAAGATGGGTCGGGCTCGAGGGACACCCATTTTGGCGTACCCACATAGAAGATGAATCAATGGCTGATTTTTTATGAGGATGATCTCTATGGTGAGGAGATTATCCTCACAAAAATTTAAATCATTCTAATATTCATAGACTGGTTTAGAAGCTGAAGAATTACGGACTGTCGATTCTTACCGTGTAACTTGAAAACCCACATTTGATGGGGTTAGAAATTCAGAATGGACTGATTGTTTTGTTGGGGTGATCTATATGGTGAGGAGATCATCCACACCAAAAATCAGCCATTGATTCATCTTCTATGTGGGTATGCTAAAATGGGCATGTCAAAAATGGGGGTTACCCGAGCCCGGCCCTCCAAAGATTTGAAATCACTAATTAGGCTGATTTTTGGTTTGTAGGCCCATCTAGGGATTGACCAAACCACGGTTTAAAAAATGGCCATTATAACGGATTCAGACCTCCCACATTACATTATGAACCGTTAAAACGTTTTAAAAATAACGGCCGTTATTTTCCGTTATTTTTCTATTTTAACGAGAATAACGACCGTTATTTTCTGAATTTTTTTGTGAAAGAAGACCGTTATTTCCATTATTTTTTCTTAATTTTAGTTATTTTTGTTATTTTTTATTTTTTGAAAATTTAAATTTAAATTTCATCCCCATTTTTTCCGTTATTTATGTTATTTTCTCATTATTTTTCGTTTTTACCCTTGAGCGTTACAATTCGTTATAACGGAAAAACTGTAATGCCCCCAGTCCGTTATACCATTATAAATGGCCCCCTTCAAAACTTGGACCAAACATCCATAGGATCAGCGTCTTTTAAACGTATACCACCTGGCACATATTTTGGGCAGTCATCACGGGTGGTGAGTGAATTTTACTCTTCATCTAGGGGCTAAATATTATATATATTTCAAGAGGTTCAAGCCAAAAAGTGAATGTTTGCGGCCATTTTTGGCTGCAAACATTAGCAGCTCAAATCGTAAAAAATATCACGGAAAATATTTACCTACATAAATAATCGTGGGGTGCAACCAAGCACCTAGAAATGCAAAAAACATGTTGCAAATGTTTGCAAACAAATATTTACGGCGATACCAAGCAGGGCCTAAGTTTAAATTAGTTCATCATACATTGTCATCACTTGCACCTTAATCCATACGTTTCGGATCAGTAACATGAATCCTATTTCGCCATTCATCTCTATCTAGACTTAACAAGAGAACAATAGCCTGACAAATATTTGCTTCGGTCCAATTTGAGCGCCAATTTAGGCTCCAAATAGAACCCATCATTGATTTGATAATTGATAAGGTAAATACCCAGTACATTCAATGCTAGGCATAAGGACCTCAAAAAAAATCTCTTTTCGTGAGAGGATAAAATTGGACTCTAAACCATCCCTTTGATTTCTTTCGTCGCTGATTTATGAAAAGAAGTCAATGGATGCATCCAAACATACACATTAAACTCTGAACGTCTTAGGGGGCGTTTGGCAATACAAAAATAAGTAATTTATTGACTTTTATAAGCCAAAAAATAAAAAGTTAGTTTGGATGTGTTTCTTATTGTAACTTTTGACAAGTTAAAAACTAACTTAAAACTGAAGCTAAATTTTTTAACTTTTAACTTCTAAGAGAAATTACTTCTCAAAAATTAGAAGGCCTCCTGATGCTTTTAATTTCTACGACTTTTTTGGAGGTAAAAAATCAACTAGTAACTTCAACTACAAGTAGAAGTGCTTTTACGTTCCCAAACGCCCCCTTAGACTGATTACTCATTACTTATTACGCATTAATCGTCTGTACGAGATTCCAAATTTTCTAGAAATGATTATTGCATATAAATATCATAAAACTTTTTCTAGATCAATACTTCCTGACGTGTTTTATTTAAATGAAATTTAAAATAATTTTTTCAAATGAATAAATTAAAATAAATAAATATATCTTAAAAATACAACTATAGTTATAAAGCACATAACCTTAGTAAGAACTTATAATTATTCATTGTTGAGGTAAAAATTATTCTATATATATCTTGTGTTCTTACAAACATGAAAGTGACTAGTCAGATGGCAATGTGCGATAGGATTAGTCCTTGTTAATCCTAAGTTCATATTAACACAGAAGGTTGCTTTTTCAACAGAAAGATTGTTCATTGACTTGCAAATGAGAGATGTAGATGAGGAAAGGGAGAGATCAAGAAGAACAACAGTTGCAGGCAGGGGGTTTTTTTTTTTTTTTCAAGTGTTTGTATAAGAAAATGAATTATTGATAAAACTTCGGTAAATCAATTGTTGGACTAAACATCCATATGGTCAGTAACCTCTAATAGTGTGCCATGTGGCTCACATTGTGGGTTCGTCATCAACTTTGATGATGGACACCATTATTGTGGCTCTAGGGACAGAGTTCGGGTGCCACACGGGCATTAAATAAATGTTTTTACACATTGAGTAGGAATGTGAAAATGTTGAATGACCAAAGCACTCCTATAAAGTAAAAAATATTCAAATAATGAAACAAGCAATGTTTGTCAATCTAAAGAATTTGAGGGTCATATTAGAAGTAAGAATTTTTTAATTTAATTTTTTAATAAAAGATAATCATTGAATGAGCTGCAAGGTGACGCGTGCTTTGACACCAAAAAGTCAAAAGAGTCCCTTTTACGTGAATAGTTTAAAGAACACGAAAAAAATTAAAACATAGTATTTTTGGATATTGAGGTCTAGTGTGAGGCATGCAAGAAGGGCCTTCCTCTGTTAATAAGTAGAACAGATGAGTTTTTATTAACTATATATTGGTTTCCTAGAACTAAAGTTTAAAAAAGGCCGTTATAATGAAAATAAAGGCCGTTATAATAGATTTGGACCTACCCCGTTACGTTATGGACCGTTAAAACGTCCAAAAAATAACGGCCGTTATTTTCTAGAAAATTTTGTGAAAAAAAATGGCCATTATTTTCGTTTTTTTTTCCATTATATTCCGTTAGTTTCTATTTTTTAAATTTTAAAATTCTGAATTTCAGCACCATCTTTTCCGTTTTCCCGTTATTTTCCATTTTTGCTCCTAAGTGTTTTTTTTCGTTATAACGGAAAAAACGGTAACGCCCAGTCCGTTATACCGTTATAACGGTCCCTTTTAAACCTTGCCTGGAACACCTACAAAAAACTAGACGCACTTTTTACAAAAGATCCACTCTCTCAATCTATAAAGAACTCAACAGCTTACAATATCTACCCAAATTGAAACAAGAAAAAAAACTACCATAGAGCCCACAAACTAGCATCCCACTTGTAGATAAAATCCTCAAAAAAGTATCCTCTAAACTCCTTAAAGCGCTTAGCCCACCAAGAATAATATCATCTTGAGGATCAAGTATGAGCATCCCTAGGTCTACACTATTGAGTTTTGACTGGTGTGAGTCCCAACCACATCAGCAGCCTGGAGCTAAGGACGACGTGGGGACGGCAGGCCACTTAGGGATGACCGTAACACTACCCTTTTTCTTCCTTTTTTCCCCACGTTGAAAAAACCAAACTTCGAAAATGCCACCACAGTGAGAAGGAAGGCAACACCAAACCCAAGACCAAAGCTGACACCCACAAAAATGACATGCTCTCTGTCCGGGCCTTTGGTTGTATTTTGCCGATGGATTTCTTCCCCTGGTCTGTGAGTCCAAGGTTGCACGCCAACCAAACATGGGTTCCCTTCATAGCTGGAATTAGAGAAGGTATCGAACTGACCCCCGGATGGTATCGACCCACATAGATTGTTTTCCGAAACGTTAAACAAATTCAAGAAGTGGAGACGCTTCAGCGATATCGGAATTTCGTCAGATAGATGATTTGAAGAAAGATCTAGTTTCTCCAAGTTGGTAAGATTAGAAAGCTGATCAGGAATCTTGCCTGTGAATCCATTATGGCTAAGATCCAGCACTTGAAGAAGCTGTAATCGACCAATCTCTGGTGGGATTGATCCGTTTAAGCTGTTGTTTTTCAAATATATAGCCGGGGGCATGAAATTGAGCCGATTGTACTGAAAATCGCTTCCAGTTGACTTGACGAATATAGGGAACTCTAGATAACTTTTATCTGCCCAATTGATAGTAGGCTTCATTAGTGTCGACGAGCTTGTGATTTCTATTGGTATTTCTCCCGAAAGAAAATTTGTGGACAAATCTAAGTAGAAGATATTTGGCAAAATACCCAACCAACCAGGGATAGAACCGGTGAGTTTATTAAGAGACAGGTTCAACACCTCGAGCTTTCTAAGCTTGATCAACCAAGTGGGTATCCGGCCCGTGAGCCAACATTCTTCAAGACTCAGAAGACGGAGGTTTTGAAAACCGTTGGGATCAACATCATCATCACTTGGAACTGCTTCTCCATCGAAGTTCTGCGAGAGCATTGCGACAGTGAGATTGTTACAAGCTGTTAGAATCCGGAAAGTGCCGCTGATGTTCGTGAGCTTGTTGTAGGCGAGCGAGAGGAAGGACAAGGACTTGAGGGAACAGATGTCCGGTAGGATCTGTCCTTGCAGGCGATTTTTGGCTAGGCGCAACCAGGTTAGTGATTTGCACGAGTATAAGCTGATTGGTATTGTACCTGTGAAATTGTTCTTCCCAAGATCTAGCTTTTGGAGTTGGGAGAGGCTGGAGAAATTGATGGCTGATATGTCCCCACTAAAGAAGTTGGCCCTGAGGTTCAGTGACTTGAGCTTCGTGCAATTCATAAGAGATGGTGGCAGTGAACCACTCATATTATTTGTGTCAACAAGAAGTTCTTCCAAGTTCCTTAACTTCCCTATCTCCCAAGGAAGTTCACCCCTTAATTCATTAAAACTGAGGTGGATCAGACTAAGATTGCCGAGTTTCAAAATGCGATTAGCGTCGATGACACCAGAGATGCTGTTGGCAATCAAAGAGAGGTGTTGCAGTGTGAGGATGTCGTAAAGATCATTTGGAAGTGATCCGTTGAGATAGTTGAAATCCACCTTGAAAATCTCCAGTTTTGAACAACCACCCAGTCCTATAGGAATCTCTCCACTAAAATCATTTAGCGAGAAATCCAAAAACCTGATGAAACTGGATTCGACACAGATGGAAGAGGGGATTGGTCCCGAGAAGCTATTGTTGCTAGCGTTCACATTCGTTAGCTGCTGACCAGTAATGAATGATGGAAACTCCCCGGTGAAAAGATTGCTAGATATGTCAAACGACCGCAAAGCTAGGCGTTTTGGGGACGAATACAACTGCGAAATTGATGATAATCTGCCAGAGAATATATTAAAGCTCAAATCTATGATCTCAAGATTATCCAACGACAATAACCCAGGTGGAAGGGAGCCAAAAAGCTTATTGTGGGAAAGATTGAGATAGGAAAGATATGTCAAGTTTGCAAGAGAAGGAGAGATGTGCCCTGTTAGGCCCCTCTCGGGCAGCCATATATGGGTAACTCGCCCCTCATTATCACAAGAAATACCTTCCCATCGGCAACAATTGGAACCATTTAGAGTCCATGATTTCATCAATGAAGTAGGAGAAAGGCTTTGGCTGAAGGACATGAGAGAATCCTTGTCGACTAGGGTGCAGTTGGAGATTGAAGAGACCAAAGGAAGGAAGAAGAAAAGGATGCATAGCTGCCCATGGAGTCCAATGAGCATGGCTTTTGCTTGTGTTAAGACTCAATCTGGTGAAGTCGAACCAGAGAGAAGAGTTTTCTATGTGGGAATGTATACTCAAGTCCTTGACTACTTGCTATTATTTATATGCCGCTCGACGCGCTTAATAAACTATTAACGAAAGACTTGGTGGTCTGACTTTACGGCTACAAGCTAAGTGGGTGTTGGCGTACAAGAGCAGTTTTGGGATAGTGAAAGAAAACCAGTTTTTTCTCGGACAATCGAGCAATACTCTCTCTTAAAGCGACATTTTTGGGACCCGCTCTCTCCATTCGTTGTTCTCCCTGTGAGCCAAAAAACACTCAACTTTTTTTTTTGATAATTACAAATTTTATTAAAAAGGCAACAGCGGAAGGAAACCACAAATCGACATAGTTTGAATTATAAATTTTTTTGATTTTTGAAACCGTGGGTATCCGGGCCTCTTAGAACACCCCACTGATAGTCACCCATTTTACACATGCCGGAGGGTACTGGAAGAGTTAACGTGGACGGAGCCACATATTACCCTCTCCTACTTTTTGGAGTAAAACTTGTGTCACAAGATGCTGTGACGGAAGCCGGTCACAGCACTCAATACGAGCCACGTGGCATATTATTAGAGGACGATGACCGCATGGATGTTTGGCCAGTAACTCGGTGGACCAGTACACAAAAAATCAGCCCGATTTGTGATTTCTAACCGATTCAATTGAAGTTATTTTCATGGGTTGATTTTAACGGTAGGAATTTGAGCATTATTGAGCGTTATTTGGGTGGAAAATCCAAAGGTTGTATATCACTAATCAGGCTGATTTTTGGTTTGTAGGTCCACCGAAGAATTAGCCAAACATCCATACGGTCAGCGCCCTCTGATCATATGCCACGTGGCTCATATTGAGTGCTGTGACCGGCTTCCGTCACAACATCTTGTGACACAAGTTTTACTCTACTTTGTGGAGTGGAGTCCTGGCCATCTGGACTCAACCTTGGGATTTGAATTATAAATTTCAAACACTAAAATAAATATCATCACTAACCAAATATATTTTAATGAATTCTATTGTAACATTTTAGATGGCCCGTGTTTTAATAGTGGCACATCACTATTTACTTAGAGTCTTATATGTGGGAAAATAGATACTTAGGGGACGTTTGGCAACACAAAAATAAGAAACTTATTGACTTTTATAAGTTAAAAAGTTAGTTTGGATTTGTTTCATATTTTAACTTTTGAAAAGTTGAAAACTAACTTAAAATTGAAGTTAAATTTCTTAGCTTTTAACTTCTAAGAGAAATTACTTCTCATAAATTAGAAGGCCTCCAGAGGTTTTTAATTTCTATGATTTTTTTGGAGATAAGAACCAACTAGTAACTTCTACTACAAGTAAAAGCACTTTTACTTCTCATTCCCAGACACCCCCTCTAGTCGTTAACCACTTGTGACCACTTTATATGGCGTTTAACCATTGACTTTAAGGCTACAAACTAAGTGGGTGCATGTCATGGGTACAAGGACAGGAATAGGATGGTGAAAACCAGCGAGCAATACTACTCTCTCTAAAGCGACATTTTTTGGGGACCCAGTCTCTTAATTCATTCATTGTTCTCCCTGTGAGCCAAACACCCGCCAACTTGTGTATCTAATTAAAACATATTTATCTATAACTATACTTATATATTAAGGGAAAGGCCAAAGTAGGAAATTTTTACTAAATTACTCATTCAACTCATGCAATTATTTCACTGTAAGTCACATTTTCAAGTTTCAACTGCCTTAGACAAAATACACAGAGTCTTCGTCTCCACGATTATGAAGTAGAATATTAATACAAAGAGAAATTTTCTTCCTTATCTCCACGACTTTAAAGTCTTCATATTCTTTCATATCTGACTATAAAGCGAAAGGCTAATGGTTTACCTATATAAAATGACAGAAAATTGGCCGCTTAGCTGACTTCTCCAATTTTAAAATTTTGTTTGGGTCGTGATGTAACAAGGTATACCTGAGATCTTTTCATTTGCGGAAGCGGCATTTTTGGTAGTCACCGCTGCCATCTGGGCCCACTGACCGTATGGATGTTTAGCCCACCATTTAATAGACATTCATACAAAAAATCAGCTTGTTTAATGATTTTTAGCCATTGGTTTTAGTACTCAAAAAATGGTTGCATTCAACGGTTATAAGAACGCCTTAAAAAATGCTAAAAAGTGTTAGAATCTAATGGTTATAGATTACCAATCAAGGTGAATTTTGGTATGTATATCCACCAAGGGGTGAGATAAACATCCAAGCGGTCAGTGCGCCCAGATGGCAGCGGTGACTACCAAAAATGCCGCTTCCGCAAATGAACAGTTTCAGGCATACCTTGTTACATCTTTTTCCATTTTGTTTTTCAAACTCTTCCTTGACTTGTCACAATCTTCATATTGTCCTTCTAAATGAATCTTCCAGAATTGCGCCCCATCAATTCTGGGTTGAAACTTACATATTTTTCTTCAAGAAACACCCCTACAACTACTCTTATGCTACCTACTAGTTACGTATTATACTAGTGGGTGGCCCGTGCCAAGCACTCCCCCAAAGCAATTGCCAAAATCGGGTGTGAATGGCTGAGATCCACGTACCGTCCTTTTGGGGGGCATAAGATCGTGGTCGTTCTTTGTTGAAACCGATAAGAGGGGGGATAAGTGGGGAGACAACTTTCCTGTTTTGTTATATAGACTAGTAGGTGGCCCGTGCCCACGGCACTCTCCGACAAAGCTTTTGCCAAAATGGGGTGTGAATGGCTGAGATCCACGTACCGTCCTTTGGGGGGCATAAGATCGTGGTCGTTCTTTGTTGAAACCGATAAGAGGGGGGATAAGTGGGGAGACAACTTTCCTGTTTTGTTATATAGACTAGTAGGTGGCCCGTGCCCACGGCACTCTCCGACAAAGCTTTTGCCAAAATGGGGTGTGAGTGGCTTAGATCCACCATCCATTTGGGGTGATAAGATCTCGGCCATCTTTCGTGAAGCCGATAAGAAGGGGGATAAGTGACTTGATCTGTTTTGTTATATAGATGTATAGTAGGTGGCACGTGCCCTCGGCACTCCCCTACAAAGCAATTCCCAAAATCAAGTGTGAATGGTTGAGATTAGGGGTGTCAATTTTACCCGTTTAACCGGAACTGAATCGGAACCGGAATTGAAAACACCGGTTCCAGTTCCACATTTTTGGGAACAGATTAAAAAGTCACCGGAACTAGAACCGAACCGATCAGAACCGGTACCAATAAATAAGTATAGTGTAAAAATTCTCATATTCTCAAAATTTTGTCCAATATACCCAGAACCGGAACCGACATAAATACATAATCAGTTCTGATTCGAGATCCATCACTTTGAGAACCGGAACCATTAAGGAACTGAACCAATAAGAACCAAACCGGAACCGACCCGTTGACACCTCTTATTGAGATCCAAAGTCCATTTGGGGGATAAGATCCCGGCCATCCTTTGTGAAGCAGCCAGTAAGAGAGGTATAAGTGGGCAGGCAATTTCCTAGTTAAATTAATCTAACTGTCTAAATTTTATTTTATGTAAGGGTTGATATGGGCCCTTGGATATATGAAGCCTATACGAGGGGTAGAACCGTTGTGTTTTGTTATATAGATATTAATCTAAAACAAATCTCAATCTCTATATATCTCCATATATATTAATAAAAGATAATTAATTTATTTTTTTATAACTAAAAAATTTTATTTTTATTAAAAACTAATTAATTTAGGAAAATTATATTCTACCCCAGCAATAACCGGACTGGTTGACCATTGGATTCAAGAGATCAATTGTCTACTAGACAACAACCACAAAGGATAAAATAGTTGTGGCCTCGTAGACCAAATGGCCTCGACTACCATATTTTTGTCAGGCTTACCTATCCTCACTTAAGAAAATTATGTGATCACGTTATTTGCACATGCCACCCAAGTCAAAACGTTTGGATCAAAAGTCACCAACTCAACCAATCACGGATTAATCTAAGAATTGAAGATCTTTTTTGTCGGTGTTTAAGTAGTTTGGTGATCACCAAGTCTTTGATTATTATTATTATTTAGTTAGATCATCACTGGAAGGTCCCCTTCAAGATGACTACCAGGAAGGTCCTTCTGTCCTCAATCTTCAAAGATGTCACAACACAAGCAGAGCCGGGGTTGGGAACTCAACTTGTACTAGGAACCCTTGAATGCACTCCACCGGTCTTGAACTTATTGCTAGCTGCTTATAGATAGTCTTTGCATCTTTGACAATGAGACTACTATATCCCAGGCAAAAAAAAATCAACAGTTCAGCAAAAAGTCTACCCACCAAGTGATGCACGTACCATATAGATCAGGACATGTAATTAGGCAGCCTCAAATTTGGAATCTTAATTTCATTTTGTGGAAACGAGTTACTTTTGTTACTGACTAGTGGGTGCCCCGTGCCATCGGCACTCCTCGACAAAGAATTTGCCAAAATCAGGTGAGTGGCGGAGATCCACCATCCATTTGGGGGAGGATTAGATCTCGGCCCTTCTTTGTTGATGCTTATAAGAGGAGGTACAAAAAGGGAGACAACCAATGTGTTTTGTTATATAGAATAGTAAATGGCCCATACCCACAGCACTCTCTGACAAAAGTGTTCGCAAAAATTGGGTGCTTTCGGCACTCAAACGGTATAACAGACTGGGGAGTTACCGTTTTTTCTATCATAACGGATTGTAACGCACAGAGGGAGAAATGGAAAAATAACGGTGTTGAAATTAAAATTTTGAATAAATTGAGGTCAAATGAGGCGGATTGAGTGGCTGAAATCTAACCGTCCACTTTAGATCAATGGATTTGATCTCAACCACTCTTTATCTAACCGTCCACATTAGATGGATGGATAAGATAATAGAATACAACTGAGTTGTCTTGTTATATGCTTGGGTGACCCGTTCCCGCGGTACTTTCCGACAAAGTGTTTGTCAAAATCGGGTGGGAGTTAATCTCAGCCATCGATATGAAGCATAGTGGATCTCAGCCACTCATTATTGAAGCCATATAAGATAAGAGGGGTATAAGACAACCATTGTCACTTGTTATATACATAGTGGGTGGCCAGTGCCCACAGGACTCTCCAACAAAGTGTTTGTCAAAATTGGGTGTGAATGGCTGAGATCCACCATCTATTTGGGGGATAAGATCTCAGCCCTTCTTTGTCTAAATAGATAAGAGGGGGTATAAGTGGGGAGACAACTTCCCTATTTTGTTATATAGATGTCTCAATGCCCTCAGCAGTGGCGGACCCAGGGGGGCAGTAGCCCCCCTCAACTTTGAAATTATTTATAAAAAATAAAAAAATTTACTTCCTAAAGTACATTTCCTTTGGTTTGCTCCCCCACACCCCCCCCCCCCACCCCCCTGATTTTTCTTTTTTTGCGATTTTACCCTCCCTTAAACAATTTTTTGTGATTTTGCCCCCCCTTAGTCAAAATCCTGGGTCCGCCACTGGCCCTCAGCCAAAAAGAAGAAGAACCCACACCCTATTCTCTCTCTTTTTCTCTCGCTTCCTAAATATATACAATGTGAAGAAGAAGAAGAACAAAAACAAAATGCTCTCTCTCTCTCTCTCTCTCTCTCTCTCTCTCTCTCTCTCTCTCTCTCTCTCTCTCTCTCTCTCTCTCTCTCTCTCTCTCTCTCTCTAAACTCTAATTGAAAACGGGTGGCAGAGGTGTAAAACGGGTGGCCGGGCCTGTGGTGGTCCAGGCTGCAGTAGGCTGGGGCCGAGTCGAGCCGGATCACGGGCCGCTGGACCGGCGGACCACGCTTGTTCCCAAAAATGTAAAAATATAAAATATAAAAGGGTTGTAGGGGGATGAGGGGAGCCCCCCGCCCCCCCCCCCCCCCCCAGGCCAAAATTTTAAAAATGGGGAGGTGGAGGAAAACTTTCCCAAATTTCAAAATGGATGGGAGGGTAGCTTATTGGGCCACACGGTTTGGCGGGCCAGGCCGACTAGCCCGAGCAAACAGTCCATACAGATTGACTTGTGGGCTTGCTCACCAACCCCTCTTAATGGGCCATGGGCTGAACCTTAAAGCCAAAGCCGGCCCGGATGCATAGCAGGTCTCTCTAGGCCAGGCCATGGGGCAAATTTATACCCTAGACACAGTTACCCTTGTGAGCACTAGTGAACTTACGGTTAAAAATATACTACACAAAATATTAGGGTAATTTAGTATTACCCCCCTGATATTCATAAGTAATTGGCACTACCCCTGCACTTTGCAAATGCCGTGGTTGTTTTGCTGAACCTATCTTCTTCGTAGATTTTTCTGGTTCGTCCAAAGGAATATAGGATTTTTTTTAGCCCTAGAGCGTACAAGGAGGAATCACGAAGCTACTTATTTAGTGATTCTTTGAAGAAAGGGCTCTGTTGAACCTATCTTCTTCTTAAATATACTGGTTTGGTAGTAGGAATCGAAGTTTTTTGAAGAGCGTACAAGAAAGAATAAATGAATTTTTTTGTTGATCCTTGCAAGAACGTAACGGGAAGTATAGAAGACGAAGACGAGTTTTTATCTTTCCATTGTGCTACCAATCATTTGCCTCACCATCATTATTTGCAGTATAGCTGAAAAAACGTTTCAAATATTCGCCCATGTTTTTATCCTTGATGCCAATGGAGAGCCGCACATTGCCGATGCCTTAATAAATTTATCGTCTTTGAAATATCTTCATCTAAGAAAATTTTAGAGTTCACCATTTTAAGGTAAATCCCTCCTATTGTCAATCTTGCTGACTATGCTCCACAAGGTGACCTTTTGGTTGGGGTTGTCTCAAAACTTAATTCTTTTGCTTTGTTGTCTATGAGTTGAAGAAAACCTCTATTCGTGGATTTTGATTTAAGTAACTATTGAACCCATTACAGCTATGAAATGTTTCTATGTATTGTTAGTTGAATTAATTGAGTTGGAATAGTCGTATCATTCTTGTTTAGGTTTTCTTCCAACTTCTATTTTTTTTGTTATTTATCAATGTTAATCTAATTTAATTATTTTCACATATTTGTCATAGTGTTTATTGCATAAATATGGTAAATAACAAAGTGGATTTGGGAGTTTACTACCAAGGCATTTTCAGGCAACTATAAAATGAGGGGAGGGGGGGGGGGTGTGTGTGTGTGTCTTGTATGAGATAGATTATGATTGGATGTCTCCTAGATTTGGTCATTGAGATCGAGACAGCATGCTAGTGTCTAAGTGGGGCAGTTATAAATATCGTATACATTGGCGATGGTCAGGTCCTCCATAACATCAAAATAGACAGTGACTTGCAAATGTTGGGATGCTTTGGGAAACTTGGATTTGGAGATGTGTTCATCAATTGGGATATAGTCAAGCCAATAGAGTATGTATTTTCTTTTCATTCATCGGCACACCCTCATGGTCCATCTTATCTCACAGATGTGCCCACTCCTTCCTCCCATTCAACAGCTCGACATAAGATGAGAGGATACTTATCAGATGAGGAGTTGGATGAGATGCCCCCGTCCTTTACGTCTGATCATGTCTTTGTTGATGAGTTGGATCCAAAGAGTCATACCATAGTGGCTTCTCAGATAGTTATGAAAGTGATCCTTTTGATAATTTTAGTATTGCTAATCCTTTTGAGGATACTGTGTATGCAAATGATATGTGGGTTGATGAGGTAGACGATCTCTATAGTTTCGATGCCATGACTACTCTTGGTCTAAATATTGAAGGAATGAAATTAGAAAAAGATATGGAATTTGCCACAATAAAAGAATATAGGGAACATTTGAGTCGATTTGCAGCGGAAGATCACTTTGACTACAAGCTAATCAAGAATGAAAGGAACAGGATCACCGCAATTTGCAAGCAGTCTCCGGAATGTAAATGGAGGTGCCATGCATCATTGTTAGATGATGGACTCACGTTTCAAATACGAACAATAGAACCAATTCATACATGCAGGGGCATGGTTGACTCAAGGAATAAGTGCATAAATACCAACTTCGTTGCTAAAATCATTGAACCCAAAATTAGAAGACAGATTAAGTCATATCAGCCTATAAGGCTACTCAAAATTATGCAAACAAGCCTTAACTAGTAATCTAGGTAGTCTTGCAAAATGGGGGATTGCAACTGACCATAGATTTATGCATGTTTGCATATCATTTCGTGCATCTTTAGTTGATTGGAAGATGGGTTGTCGTCCAGTTATTAAATTGGATTGATGTTTTCTAAAGGGAAAATATGGAGGAGTTTGTCTGTCAGCGATAGAATTGGATGGGAATAATGGGCTTTTTCCAATTGCAGTCTTCATATGTAGATCAAAGGCTATTAATACTTGGATAGAATTCTTAGAAGAACTAGCTCCTAAACTAGTCTACGAGGCTCCCTTCACCTTTTATTTTGATAAGCAAAAATGTTTACTTAAGGCGGTTAGTCAGGTGTTCCCAGGGGCCTCACACCGCTTTTGTATGAGGCATGTGTTACAAGAATGTTAAGGCCAAATTCAAAGCAAAGGTGCTAGAGGAATGTGTCTGGGCTGCAGCAAAGACTTTTGAGAAAAGTGAATTTGGAAGGATCATGAGAATCTTTGAGAGGCATTCAAGGGAAGCACACAATGTCATGGCAGATATTTCTCCAAAGCATTGGTCTCGGTCACATTTCAACACTACATCTGCTTATGAGCAAGTGACAAACAATTTTCCAGAATCATTCAATAAATGGATAATAGATTTATGAGATATGCCAATGACTATGTTTGTTGAGAAGCTACATTTGGAGATGATTAGCCTTTTCAACAAACGAAGAGAAAAAGCTATGGCTATGGAGAATGGACTTAATCCTAGGGCTAAGAGAGAGTTGAATAAGTTATTGAAGCCAATTCATAGTTACAAATTGAGGTCAAGTTCTCCGCATATAGTAGTTGTTGAAAAAGGCGCTAGAAGATAGGAGGTAAACCTTATTGTGAAAATGTGATCTTGCACCAAGTGGCAGATCAGTGAGCTACCATGTGTGCATTCCATGGCAATTATTTAAGATCGTTGACTCCCCTTGGTCGAGTAATCATCAATCACCTTTTTATAGTCAATGTTATTTAGATCTGATCATTGTAATACACTAGTAATAATTATTTTTTGGTTTGCACTTGCAGGTATATATTGTAGTGATTATTTCACAGTTGCACGATATCGGGATGCCTATAAGGATTACATACATCCACTTCCTGATCGGAAAGGCTGGGACGAAGTAAGTAATATTTCTCTCATTCTATGGAAATAAAATTATAAATTATGTGTGTTATGTGATTGATATGGTGTTATATTCCAGCCTTCTATTGTTGTCTTGCCACCTCCACTCAAACGACCATCAAGTCACCCGAAGCTTACTAGACGTCGGGATGAAGATGAGGCATTCTCCAGTGAGCGAGAGACCCAAAACCAATGTCGGAAGTGTGGACTATTTGGACATAATAGTCGGACATGCAAGGGTCCACCTGGTAGAGGCCGTAATAGTAGGACATGAAGTATTTTATCTTACAAGTTCATGAAAATAATAGTATTTGTCTTGTAACGTCAAACTTTGGAGGAACTTGATAGAAATTTAATGTTTAACATACTATTTGGTATAGTTGTGCTGGAAAATACTATTTTATTTTAGCAATGATATGTGGGAATGTTTTCAACACTTACGAATTTCAGGATGCATTTTCCATTTATCTAAATTTCAGTTTCATTCACTTGTGTTTTGGGTTCTCCTTTTTATACTAGTGAGATGGTAAGTTAAGATATGGATTGGTATACATATTAAGTTGAGTAGTGGAGCCTTAGACAGTTTTAAATTGAGGAGTGGTGATGGGTACCTTCTTGCTACTATGCAGAGAAGTGGAGTCGGGATTGGGGTCTTCAGATCTGAGTGCAAATATTATACATTGCTTTCTTTACACATGCCAGCTGATGGGTGGATCATTGACTTCTTTGCTCTTCATTGAGAAGCAAGAGCAGTAAAACAAAGGTCTTCCTTGATTGTTTCATCTTTCTTTTCTTTCTTAAATCATTTTTGAATAAAAGATTGACTAGGGTTTTTTCAAATGAAATTCAGGCTTTTCTCCAAATCAATGAACAATTTCAAATGAAAGTACTTTCTTCTGGGAATTATAAGTTACTGTTGTATCACAGACATGGTGCTAAGGGCTTCATTACAATGGGCATGCCCAATGTATAATTTTTGTCAATTATAAGTTGTTTGTCTCTTTTTTTAATTAACTCATCGTTTTCTTCTCATTATTGGAATGTTCAGATTTTGTTCTAGAATTTTTCAAATTTAACTTGTGTGTGTGCTTAGAACTTTTGAAATGCAACATTTCTAAGCTGTGTGTGTGCTAGGCAGAAAGTGAACTATTGAGCTGGGTGCGCTGCACTTAGATGTAAGCTACAAAAAAGAGCCACAAAAATTTTCATCCAATATGTATATCATTTTCCTCTAAATTACAGCATTATTTTGCAAAAAAAAAAACTCTAGGTGTTCCCATCCACATGGCCAAGAGAATGCAAAGTCATTATATGTCTGATATTTTAGCACTGTCGAATGAAATATCACTACATTACATCAGAAATTTGAGCTATCCAACATCAAATGTGTATAGCGGGTTCATCTGATTCGAACTTTGAATATGCTTGCATCAGCAACATGACTTTGGATTCTTCAAACTTTGAAGATGCTTGCATCAATAGCATCAGCCTTCTAGAAACCATAATTTTCAAAAACCTTCTTGATCTTGGGAAGAACCTTAGATTTCTAGTAATCCATCTCGATTCTGAACTAATCTGGTCACCTGGAATATACTGATGCAGCCTATCAATATATTATAAAACGGTTCTTGGTCTACTAAGTTAAAAATATCTTCAACATTGAGATTGGGAAGTCTGAAATCATGGTTGCAGGTTCTTCTGTAATTTGGGAAGTCTTCATTTTTTTTCCAAAATCAGTCTGATTGGTTTTCTCTATCCATATATTTTTAGCACTTTTTTAGAATTATTTCTAGTCGTTGGATTCAGGCATGTTTTTTTGCATATATTTTTTGGTACTTAATCCAACTGCTAGAAATTATCAATCAAGCTGATTTTTGGTACATACATCAACCTAAGGGTGGGCTAAACATCCATGCGGTTAGTGGGCCCCAAAAAATGAGCTATGTAGGGCCACTAGAGCCCTCTGCATCAACTGCATCCAAAGCCCTCTGCATCTAAATTTTTTCCTTTTGGATCAAAGATTGGATACAGAAGCTTCCCAAAATGCCATGTGGCAGCTCTCTTGAACCCACCAAGGCACTAATCCTATTAGTGTTTGGCCCACATCTACACACCAAAAATCAGCCTGAATGGTGATTTCTAGCCCTTGGATTCTAGCACTTTTTTTTTTATCATGGGCGTCTGAACAGGCAATGGGTGGTTCCATGCTCATAATCCAAGGGATAGAAATCACCAATCAGGCTGACTTTTGGCGTGTAGGTCCGCCGAGATGGCCCAAGATACTATGACACGTGGCATGTGGGAGACTGCTGTATCAAATTTTTGATAGAGAATTCTGTATCATAGAACAGCTCTTTCGATTATCTAAACCCTAACAAATCCCTTCAAACATTCCAACAAAAGCCCCAAATTTGGATAAAAAATAAATAATAATAATAATAAAGAAAAAAAAATTAAATTTATTTTGTGGTGATTTTTACAGAACAGGAAACAGAAAACAGAAAGCCCTCTAAATGTGAGAAGCAAGAACAGTTCTCTCAGTTGGCTGAGTTACAAGCCCAGCACACGTTAGCATGACGAAGAGTTCTTCTGTTCAGGCTCTTTACGACCTGTGCAAGAAGACGTTTACGCCTTCTGGAATTCCTCCTGCTTCATCTCAAGCAATCCAAAAACTCTGCTCTCTATTGGGTAATTACCTTCGTCTCTTTCTTATATTTTTCTCTTCCTTTTTTCCCTCTTGTAAATTATATATTTTTTCAATGTAGTTTCTATTTTCTCCTGTAATATGATTCAATTCTGCATCTGGGTTTTGTGAATTACACAAATTGAATCGTGGGTTAGCCATATAATTTAAAGAACTGAATCCTGTAAATTATTTGGTGCGGTTTAGATCTTAACAGATTTGGTGTGCCACTGGCCTTGTTCTAATATGGAAAATGTGTTTTGTTTTAGCTTTCGTTTTCATTTTTAATGTATTTAATCAGCAGTTTTTCCTTCATCGATTCGGATATTCTTGGAAACGATTGATTAATTCAATGATTTCGAAGGCATACATTTTCTTTACAAGTGAAGCATTTTAATTTTAATTATTTTCCGTTATCAGTAGCTGACAAGCAGTGCAGTAGTTTGATTCTACGTTATGAAACTCTGGGAAGTGAAATTTGAACATATGAAATCTCTAAAAGCTTTTTAAGAAAGAGGCTGAGATTTAGGGCCTTTTTGGATTGCCATTGCATCTAGAAAAGATTTTTTGTTTGGTCAGAAAAGCTCTAAAGCATATCTTCTATTTTTTTGCCCAAAATTTATGATCCGAAAAGGCCTTATTCGTGAAATATTAAGGTTGTCTTTATTTGTTGGATAATTTTTTGAGCATTTCTTTGGTGGTGGATAAGAATGCGAAGTCTCAATTTGGTTGTCACCACCTTGTGAGGCAGTTGCCTTAATTAATTAGGATGGGCTTTACTGCAAGTATCAGGAAAACCATCTGCCCTCACAAATACCTACATTTCCTGTTTCTGTTTCCTGTATCCATTTCCCTTACCAAGATTACTATCATAAAAGGATCTCGTGACATCAGGATCTTGTATCATTTCCCACACCTATTGTCAGTCTATGAGATATTGTTTAAAGAAAATTAGACTCGGCAGGACCTAGATGGAGCAGCATTGCAGTATTTGAGCAATGGGTTTTGGGTGGAATAGGGGAGCCCAGAGTCTTTTTAGCATGTTGAATATATTATAATTATTATTCTTTGTCATTATTATCAAATTGCCTAAAGGTTTACTTTCCAACTCCTGGGGCTTGAAACCAACACTATTTTACCTTCTTGTTTCCTGGGTTGTAAGAACAAAACACTCTTTTACCTCTACTCTTCCTATCAACTTTTGATGTACCAATTTTGTGAATGCAGCAGTTTGATGACATGATTTTCTGAGTTGGGAATTTGTTTAGTTACTTGGTCATGCATCGTGTGTCATAATTGGGTTCCTAAACGTTTATTCACCATCTATCAGGCCTTGTAACCTCGTATCCTTCTTTCTCCTTTCCTCTCCACTTTGGCAACAGTAGTTTCTTTCTCAAGGTTGAACAAAGTAAACTTTTCAGCTTTCTAGCAAGTATTGAGGGGGCTGTAATTTCATGAATTATTGCTACATATCGTTACAGGAATCCTGATCCTTTTTCTTTTCTGGATATTCCCATTTTTAACTGTCACATCCAGGAATGCATCATACAAAGAGTATGATTGGGCAATTCAAGGTTGATGATAGTGTTGAAATCTGTATATGTTGGTTTTTTTTTTTTAATGATGGTGCTGTGTATGTTGTCTTTCAGTGTGCTATATTGGTTTTCCTCTTTGTTTAAGAAGAGTTCCGAAGATTGATCCAAATTCGATGATTGAGCAGGTGATCACTCTAATTAAGCTACTTAAGCAAACTTTGCATTTTCAAGTTATCAATATCTAGCCGCCCATACCTATTATTGCTCAAAAGGGGAAACTCTAGGCCATTTCGATTTGAAGTAGAGTGGTGGATAAATGAAACATAACTTATGGCTAAGGAAGAACAAGAGTTTAAGATGGATGCAGATGTTGATAGTGGTCAGTTCTCAAGAATAGGGGGTGAGGCAATCTTTTCATGTCGCCGACTCCAAATAGTTGGGATAAGGCATAGTGTGATTTCTTATGATAATTGCAGCTTTCCTGTTTACTTTGAGAGGCTAACTTAATTTTGTATCAGCATGAAATCTATAAGTACAGAGATGGGGGAATAAGAACTTTCTTATGGGTTTACGGTTAAACCCACTCTTACTGAGGGAAGGGTGGATGAAATAGGTTACTTGGAGGCAACCTCAAGATACTCCAACATTGCATTTTAGGACCTGATGCTGCAAAGAAGAACCAATGCCCCTATTTATTGTCCAATCATACATTTAAATCTCACTAAGAGGGGATTTACATGTCATTTATGGCAATGAACCTAAGTTAGAGGGGTTAAAATGGACTTCTCCAAGTCTTTTTCCTTAGGAATATGTTAATTAGAATACGACATATTTAGGAGCTTCATTCATTGACATGTTGGAAAAAGTGAAGTGAGGTCAAACATTTGGACTTCTATATTAAAGGAAAACCTTCAATTGGCGTCATTTAGAAAAGGTTTAAAGTTGATCTGGTAACTATTAAAGATATACAAATGTAAATATTTAAAATGCAGGTTTTGGAATTTTAGTTGTTTTTAGAATGTTAGCACATGGTTGAATTTTTGTCTTTGTGTGAGTGTGAGTGATTACATTGGACCATAGTATAACGTTTCTTGTAGTGATCAATGGGGTGGCCAAAGGCTTACATGTCATCTCACTCCTCTGAAGCCGTTTCACTCGGGATTCTTTCTTATCGTGGTTTTTTGCGGTCGGGGGAACGTAGGGCGGAACAAGATAGAAAGGTAGGCAGTTGAATCCCTGGTCAATTGAACGGATGCTTGATGTGAAAGTCTTTCACTACCACCAATAAATAGGATAGAAAGAGAAGTTGCAGATGAGCTATAGTCCAGCAGTAGAGGGTGATATCTCGGATAAGGAAAGCCTTTGGTAATATGTCCAAATCAGAGTGGGGATCTCTCAGTCTTGAACCAAGTGGCTCGGGTTGGGAGAAAATCCCATTCCTACCTTGAGGGAGAGTGAGATTCTGACATGATTGGACTCAAGCTACGCTACGTTTGGGTAAGCTTAATCCGAGCTTATAGCTATGGGTTAAAGCATTGGGTTTGGGTAAGAAAGGATGAATTGGTCATTTAAAAAAATTATAAAATGATTAGAAAGATATTTTTGTCATTTAAAAAGTTTTATTAAAGGTTTAATGGTCATTTAGAATTTGTATTGCAAAAATAGAAGGGCATTTTAGGTATTTAAAGAGTTTCACTTAAGTTTCAATTTGAGCATGTGTGTTTTTACAAGTGCTTCCTGCATAAGCAATAAGCTAGATTTCAATAACTTCTTCTTAACCTGGAAAAATTGACTTAAAACTGCTTTTCATAAGCTATAAGCTGACTTTTACCTTATTTTGAGCTTACCCAAATGCAACCTCAGCAACATTAGCAGTGGTGGACCATTAGTCACCCCCTTTCCTCGCTTTACATTTAAAGAAAGCTATGTCCGGATGCTTTTTTTTTTTATTGGTAAAAGATATATTTATTGAACGGGGCTGAGGGGCCCCTAAAAGAAAAACGAAGACCACCTACAACAAACAAGGCGAAACAACTCCAGGAAAAACAGGCCACCAAAAAGACTAGCAAGAAAGGCTACACATTTGAAATCAGCCGGTCCCAGCTATGTCCGGATGCTCGGTCACCGACACATGAGCAGATTCGAAAAGAGGGCTTTCCTTGACCGAGTTGCACTGAATTGGAATCATCCGCCGATAACCTGATCCTGGAAAGAGGGATCACCATTGTATAAGTAGAGGATTGAGCACAAACAGGATTTTTTATTTTTTTTTCCGAAATGAGGTTTAACTTATAAAGCAATGAAAGTTCTCAGCTGCGTGAGTGGGATAAGTTAAAAAAAAAGGATAAAGAAAAGGATTAAATTTAGGCCGAGATGGCTGGCAAGGGGGGCAGATCGTGGACAAATGTTGTACCGTAGTTGGGATTCGTCGTTTCTTCGTGGTCTTCATAGTCGCTTCAAGCAGTGGAAACAACATTTATAAAGGGCCAATGTCTATAAAAAGAGTAACACTTCTCCATGTACACTTTCTTATTCTAATTCAAGATATTTTGTTGAATCCCATTGTGCTCATGTAGACTAGTATGCGTGTCCATTAGAGGTCTTAACAACAATAGTGTGCAGGCTTTATGCCTTGATCCCATTACGACCATTGAGAGGCTCACTAAGTGTGGCTTTAGTGTGCTACACAAGTGTTGCTGCACAAGACTTACACGAGAGGAAATTTGTGACCATGTGACAAATTTTATTTGTACCAGGTTGGCTAAGGAAGCACCATGCCGGCCTTAGAGGTGGGTATGATAAACCCAATTTAGAGAATGGAGTAACTTATTCCAAACAAAAGAGAGCCAAATTGGACTTGAGGTTGTTACTTCTTGAAGTTAGCTCCCCCAAGCTTTGATTTTGGGCTCATCTCGCCGCTAAGTTCATTGCCTTCATTCAAAGCTTTGATTTTGTGCTTGACCAACTAAGGGGAGCTTAATACTTCTTGTAGTTAGACTTGGGGGTAAAATAAAAGCTTTACTTGATTTTTTTTATCAATTACCTATTGTTACTTAAAAAAAAAAGGATCCTTGAGGGGGAGATGAGCCAAAAAACCACATGAGTAACAAGGTATGAAGCTTTTGGATTTCGTGTAATGCCCTTTGGGTAAGTAATGCAAGCCACATTTTACACCCTTATTATAAACTCTTCTGCCCATATTTGGATCATTTTGTGGTTTTACTTGGTTGATATCGTTGTATACTCTAAGACCTTGGATGTACATATTAAGCACCTAGGAATTATCTTAGAGAGAATACATTATACTCAAAATAGAAAAATATATATTTTCTCAGAAGGAGGTACTATACTTAGGGCATTGGATTATAGGGAAAATAAGGATGGATGAGGAGAAAGTAAAAGCTATCAAGGGGTGGAAAGCTCCCCCAAAAGTGGCTGAGCGCAGATCCTTCTTAGTTATTGCAAACTATTATTGACTATTTATTAACAGGTTTTCTCAATGGGTGGCTCCGCTAACTAACCTCTTGAAGGATCGTGCATGGGAATGAGCGGAAGACATAGTCATTGAATGACTTGAAGATGGTGAATGAAGAACTGATTCTATGATTGCTAGACCGCAGTAAGCTCTTCGAGGTGCAGACAGATACCTCAGATTTCGCCATTAGAGGGGTACTTACGCAAGATGAGTATCCCATTGCCTATGAAAGTCACAAGCTCAATGATATCAAAAAGTGTATATTGTTCAAGAGGAGATGACGACAGTTTTACAAGTGTAAGGACATGGCGACACTTACCTATTGGGCTAAAGGTTCGTAGTCAAGACAAATAAGGAGCAATCTCTGATGGGTTGAGAGGCTGATAAGAGTAGTAATGATCAAGCTCCTGCCACAAGGTACGAAGAGCAATGTAGTACTGAGAGAGAGACTTCTCCCCCTGTCGAAAGTGGGAGATAGTCTATCGCAACTGAAATGCCCGTCCTGTGTTCTGCTGCTGTGAGTAAGTCTTCTCAGTGATCTCCCAGACCTTTTGCGCTGTGCGCATAAATAAAAAACTCTCACTGATATCAGGCTCCATAGAGTTGAGGAGGAAATTTGAGCCCTAAACAAGCTCAATAGCAAGATTTTATGGCCGAATTTGATATGATAATGGAGTATAAAATTGGGAGGACAAACCATGTCACCAACAAATTAAGTTGAAAGGTAGAGTTAGCCACTCTGAAGCTAGAGTAGGCGACAACATTGAGCCAACTTAAAACCACAGTACCTAATCGCATAAAGGAAGGAGTAGAGAAAAACACTATGGCCAAGAATCTTATGCTATAGCATAGGAGTGGAAGACTAGAGGTTTTGGATTTGGGATGGACTCCCAATCGCTATAGGGGATACACTTTATGTTCTTAAATGGGTAAACCTGAGGAAAGAACTCCTACAAGAATGCCTTGATACCCGGTGGGCTTCTCATCTTGGCTAACATAGGAGTTTAACTTTCCTTGAAGCAGGATATTTTTGGCTGAAAATGACTCGTGATGTATATTCGTACATAAGGACTTGTCTTATCACTTGTGCGCTAACAAGACATGGTGGAAAACAACTAGAAATGAGCACTATTGGAGCTCTTTCCTATATTAAAAAGACCATGGGCAAGTATTTCGATGGACTTCATATTGCCATGCCAAAGATTGGGGATTTAGGCTCCATTATATTTGTCGTGGATCAATATTCTAAATAGGCTACATTTTTTACGGCCCAAACTGATTGCACTGCAAAAGAGACGGCAAGATTATTCATCAAGGATGTGGTGAAAGTATTGGGAAATCCTTGAGAACATAAGTGACTAGGATCAGGTTCACAAACACGCTTGAATAGAAGTGTTTATAATATTGGGCTTTGAGTTAAATTTCTCGTCAAGTTTCCGTCATAAGATTGAAGGATAAATAGAGCAGATTAATGCACTGCTAGAGAAGTATCTCAGGCACTTTGTAAGTGTGAATCAGAGGGATTGGTTGATCTCCTAAACGTAGCCTAATTTTGCTGTAACTTATAGAGAAGTGGGGAATTAAACCGTAGTATTTTCAAGTTAGCTACCTGGCAACAACCATTGGCACCACACATGGTAGTCAAGGGTTATACAAGGAAAAGTCACGAGGCATATCATTTGCGATTGGCAAGAAAGGAGTTATATCGCTAGGATTTATTTTAAGAAGGCCGCAAACGGATGAAGAAATGGGCAAGTCCAAACAGGCGGCCTGTTGAATATGAGGAAGGGGACATGATCATGGTTAAGTTGCAACACCAACACTTCAAGATATTCAGGAGGTTGCATAAAGGACTTCTACAAAGGTGCAAAGGATCTTTCCCATCGGCAAAGTTTATTGCAAGCTTCAACTACCAGATAAGTTGAGGTTCCATGTCATGTTTCATGCAAACTATCAAGCCATCCATAAAGACCATGATGACCTGACGCGAGGAATATTGAAGCGGGCACATATGACAATAATCACCTCCTTTGAAAAGGAGGTGGAATGCATATGATTGATCGGAGGATAAGTCAACGCAGTGTCCCAGCCTACATAGAGAATTTGGTGAAGTGGAAAGGAATGCCAAAGAGTGAGGCAAACTAGGAGGAATGAGTCGACGTTATGGCAATTCGAAGGAACAAGTAAATAGATTCCAAGAGGAAGACACGAAGAGGGCGTCAACCCAAATTGGTGGAGGAGGAGATGCATGTTGTATGTAGAGAACTCCATGAAAATGCCCAAGGTATTCCAATGAGACATCTCCTTAGAATCCCGGAAGATTCTAGAAGTCTTTCGTATTGATTACATGTGACAAAATGAGTACCACATGTATAAGGAACTAATGGCATAGGGGAAGGAACATCTTAAAATGTGTAAATACTTTTTCATGTACATTTGTTTATTGACTAATTCTAATGCAAGATATTTCTCTTAACCAAAGCCCAAAGGTGCTTCTTCAAGACTTTTGTATGTCCTTTGGAGGTTTTAACAACAATATTGTGCAGGCTTGGTGCCTTGACCCCAATTGGACCTTTTGAGTCTTGATAGGCTGACTGGGTATGGCTTTGTCGTGCTACACAAGGCTTAAATGAGTGTTAATTTGTGTCCTGTGACAAGATGTTATTCCATATCTAGGCTTATCAAAGAGGCAACAAATTCCAAAGATGGTTCTTTGCATCTAGAACTTTTTTCTGCAAATGTACTTACTTTCCTAAATTTGCTTCCCAGTCCCACTTCGAATATCAAGGAGGGGATAACCCTACTATACAAGAAGAACAAGAAGTATCTAGTGAGAAAGAAACTCACTCTGTGCACAGAGCAAAAAAGAAAACAAGGGTGTGGCAACTACCCCCCCTCAAAAATAATCCTATCCCATTTAAAAACATAATCCTAACTCAATTAGGATTGACGGCCAAAAGAAAAGTGAAGCTTTAATCTTCAAAAAGCGGTTGCAATGAACATCCATTTTGTCTTCGAAAATACGCATTCCTACTATCCAAAAAAAAAATGTGAATGTTCTTCTCCTTCCAAAGATTCCAACAGATGCAAAGGGTAGCAGCTGGTAGTCCAACTTTGAAAGAGATCTATGACGCTCCACATAACCATCCAACATATACCAAAAGGTAGAAAAAAGGCACCCCCACCTTATAAGCGAAATGACAATGAAGAAGTAAGTGGTTCATCGTCTCAGCACTGGATTTGCACATGAAGCACACATTGGGCATAATCCTCCTACTAATCTGATGCTGACGCAAGACGATAGCTCATTCTGCGATTTCTGGGAAAATGAGAGAGGATGATAAAGAGAGAGAGAGATAGAAAGAAAGAGATAGAGATAGAAGGATTAATGGAGTGAATCGCTTCCTTGGCCTCACACCAAACCCATCACGGGGAAATCATGCACAAAAGCATCTTCAATATTCATTCATACTTATTCATTGATTAAATCGAAGGATTACATCACTATTTATAAACGTCCTAACATAGCTTTCCTAATTCTAATCAGCTGAAACAAGAAAGTCTACTGCAATTCTATTAATTGTAATCAATCTAAAATCCTAATTGGAAATAAAATATAATTTCAATTGAAAATCCTAATTTACTATAAATAATAATATCGTGAATTTACTATAAATAGTAAAACATGATTTACTATAAATAGTAATTTGGGATTTACTATAAATAGTAAAAACGGGGTCCACTTGCTTGACCATTACTGATTCAGTGTAGTGGCGGACCATTGTAGTGGAATGATCCCGCATGAAACACTCCTGGTTGAAAAGAATTCGACCTCAAATTCAAATGCAGACAAAGTGATCTGGAACTTTATATAGTTGGACTCCTCCCTTGGCTTTAGCACCAAACTCCTTTCCCAAAAGAAAATGAATTTCTTCAAACTTTCCAAATATTCTTAGACTTGCGAATGATTCAAAGTTCACAACCTTCAGTAAAAGGGTATTGCAGGCCTTCTCTTTGATGCCCTTTAACACACCATCAAAACTTGATCTTATCACTTGCTTCTAGTTGCTCGTTAAGCAATCCTAACTTGTCTCCTGTAGCTTAAAAAAATATATATTTTTTTTTACTCTTTTCTTTTTTTCTTTTTGACTTTTTTTACTCTCTTTTTTTACTAGGGTTTGGGTTTTGAAATCCTAAACCATAAAGATGAGATTTAAGCGGTGAGGACGACGACACCACCAGCCTCCTTGATCTTCTTCTTTTTTTAAATTCATCTTGTTCCCATAAACAATACCGTGAATAGTACCCATGAACAGTACCGTGAACAATACCCGTGAAAAGTATCGTGAACAGTAAAAAAAATAAGAGAGAAGAGATGGTAGGATTTTTCGGCTCTGATACCAAGTTGACACAGGACGATGGCTTGTTCTGCAATTTCTGGGAAAAGGAGAGAGGATGATAGAGAGAGAGATAGAGATAGAAGGATTAATGGTGGGAATCGCTCCCTTGGCCTCTCGCCAAACCCATCACGAGGAAATCATGCACAAAAGCATCTTCAATATTCATTCATACTTATTCATTGATTAAATCAAAGGATTACATCACCATTTATAAACATCCTAACGTAGCTTTCCTAATTTTAATCAGCTGAAGCTTGAAACAAGAAAGTCCTACTACAATTCTAGTAACTATAATTAGTCTAAAATCCTAGTTGGAAATAAAATCTAATTTCAATTGAAAATCGTAATTTACTATAAATAGTAATATCGTGAATTTACTATAAGTAGCAAAATGGGATTTACTATAAGGGCCTGTTTGGTAACGCACCGCGGCGGGCAAATAAAATATTTAGCCGCGCAAATATTCGCCCGGCTGTGTTTGGCAGCCACCCGCCCTTGGCGAATATTTAGCCGGGCCCACATATTTGCCCTCCGCGGCGGGAAAACATTTGATCACCCCCCCCCCCCCCCCCTGTGAAAATATTTTCACGCCGATTATGCCTTGGTGAGAAAATTTTATTTTCTCGCCAGAAAATCACTATTTTCAATAAAAATTAATTTTTTAATATATAAAAAAGATAAAAATTATTTTTTTTTATTCTTTGACATAATATGTGGTTCCCGCACTGACCCAACCTATTTTTGACTTACTTTGATATGTGGGACCCACTCAAATTGAAAGAAAATGAAGTAAGCTGAAGTGAGCTAGCTCGTACACGTACCAAACATTGTTAAATATTGCTATGAGCAAATATTTAGCCAAGATAATATTCGCCTGGCTAAATATTCGCCGTCGGAACTCTTTTTCTCACGTACCAAACAGGCCCTAAATAGTAATTTTGGGATTTACTGTAGATAGTAAAAACGGGGTCCACTTGCTTGATTGTTACTGATTCGGTGTAGCGGCGGACCATTGTAGTTGAATGCTCCCGCATCAGATGCTTTATTGTTTGAATCTTGTGATGCATTACCATCCACCTTGGAAGACTAAGGATCCCCACACTTCCAATATGTATTTTTGTATTATGATTAGAATACTTACTGCTATCTCATACCAAAGAAACTTCTTTCCCTACTTATGTTGCTCAATAGTTATGAATAAAAACAATGCATTTTTAATCATGACAACAGTAAAATTTCTGGGCAATATAACTTTTGTTCGTTTTGTATTGAATTTCTTTCTGCATGTTTTGCTTCCATAATCATTTTTTTTTTCCATATATGGTTCTGATAATTTAGGTGCATTTGTCTATGAACATAACTCTAGCCATGAAAATATGTTTGGTATAGATTTGAGATTCTTGTCTTATTTATTAGTTGATAATTTATTAAACATGGTTCTTTTGGGAGTTTCTGCTTGCACGTATGCATAAATATGCTTATGGGGATAGGTACTCTGTGGTGACACAACAGACCTCTTCCCCTGCGAATACAGGGTGTTCATATGTGCAGCTGAGGTGGGCATGGACAAAGGTGTCCACTTGTTGACCACCTCACCCACTTCACGTGTCAAGTTTCAGCTTAATTTCCTCCTACCAGGTGGCAAAAAGAGGAAGGTCTCTTAAAAATTTTTTCTATTTATAAATTGAAAATTCAAGGGGTGTCATTCATAAAGGACAAATACAATACATGGTAGGGTATGGCTCGTATGGGTGTCACGTCGACAAGGACGCTGTCCACATGACCAATCTAGATGGTCATCTATCAGATGGAAGGTCTGGATTTGCTACATTTAGCATTCCAAATGGCAAGAAAACCTACATTGTAATAGACTAATAGGGCATGAAGTCCAAGGTGACAGCCCAGAAACCTTTTTCCCTATATTTATACTTATTTCATTAACTAGTGTTCTAGTATAAATTTTATATTATGAAACGGCAATCTCATTAGCATACTAAACAAAAAGATTCTACTCCTAGGAATGTCTGCAATACAGTTGATAAAAATTGGCTATCCTCCATGGACCTTTAAATGGATCAACTATCTAGAGACCAAGAAAAGACTCTAAAAAAGTATCCTTCAACTTCAAGAATGCCCTCTTTGTACCTAGTTATATTACAATAGTTTGCTTCTTAGTATGTACTACATACATGAAATTACACAAACTGAGTGCTTTTGCTAACAGAGTAAACTGATTATAGTGTCTGTATCCTTTGGTGTTCATTGAAGCTGCATATATTCATATTTTTTAGGTAAGTTCTATAATACCCCACTGGGCCCACTCTTGTCAGTAGTTTCCCCAGATTTGAGCAAATGCCCATAAAGTTTCAGTATGGGTTGTTATTGCACCTAAGTGCCTTATATTTACGATATAATCATTTAGTGCTATGAATCTGCGTTCAAATTATTCTAACAGTACCAGATATATTCTATAAACTTCTATACTGTATGTCGGGCCAGAGTAGCAAGCATGAGCATTTTAATTGCAAGCTAGAGAGAACAGGTTTTTTATGGCTAGGGCTTGAATGTGAAAACATGACTGCACATAATAATAATAATAATAATTAGATCTATAAATAAGAAGAAAAGATATATTTTGAGTTTATTTGAGGAATGGTTAAATAAAATTTTTAACAAAAAATTTGGACCTCAAGGGAAAGCAAAGGTTGGGCAGCAAAATGAGCTGTTCTCTATAAACTATAGCATTTCATTTTGGTTTTTACTCGAAAGAAGTAAAAAATATTGTCTTGCAGGGGAAAACTGGGTATGAATGGGTTTTAATGCCTCCTATTTTAAAGGATGTTTACCAAACTTACTTGTATTCCTGTTGGTCAGAGGAAAATAAAAAAAGAACACATTATTTTTTCACATTTTGTTAGTATGCTTCAGATGATTACTTTTGCCTAATTTATGGTAAATGATTCTTGCTCTGTAGATACCATTGGTCCTGCTGAGGTTGGGCTGAAAGAGGATAATGCAGAGGATGACAGGGGACATGGTTTTTTTGGACACAGCCAGTTCAATCGAGTGGCTCGATGGGCTCAACCTATAACATTCTTGGACATATATGAATGTGATAGTTTTACGGCAAGTTACAACAGCTTCTTGCTTAATCTTCCCCGCTAGAGCCTTTTATAAGTATTTCATTTTGGATCTTTTCTTAAAAAAACCTTAATTTAGTAGGAAGCTATGATTCTCCTTTACACCCAAGGGCGAACTTTAAGGGCAAACATATGTTTATGTATGTATGTGTGTGCCCTTTCGTGTTTATGCATACATGTATACATGTGTGCCTGACATGGTTCGAAGTCTCAAGATCAGAGGCCGGATTGGTGGGTGCTGATCCAGATCCAGATCAGTCCGATCCAACAATGTCTTCAGGCCGTCTCGCTCGAGACGACATGAAGTTTCTTCATGTAGCAGTGCATCTCGGGCTAGACGGTCCTGAGATGGGATGGATTAGTACCTGTCGATCCTGATCCGAGTCGCCCAATCCAGAACAGGATCGGTCGAAACTTCAAACCATGGTGCCTGAATATGTGTGTATAATGCATATACTGGCATACTAACATGTAAATAATGAACATGGGAAATTGAAAATGCAGTTGGAAATCAGTTAGGCTCATACTTATCAATATAGGTGATAGTTTAACATTTCTCAATCAAACATCTTTAAATGCGAGAAAGCTATAGGATCATATAGCCAGGTATTATAGCGTCCAGGGCCGTCTCAATTACAAGTTGATGCCTAAGGAAAAAACCCTAATTGAGGCTTATTTTATTTAAATATTAATATAAATTAAAATCAATTAAAAAGTCATTTTCTCTTAAATCTCAATAATACAAAATAAAACACCTCAAAACCCTTCAAATCCTATGTTTCTAGCCTTTTTTTTCTTTAAAATCTCAATAAAACCCCCCAAAAAAAATGTCAGCCAAAGGCCCCTAGCGGAGTGCACATGCGATGCACCTGATGTTTAAACAAAAATTTCATCTGTAAAAATGGCAATTTTATCGAAATGGTAAATGTATAAGTTCTTTTTTTTAGTAATAAGAAATGTGCAATTTAAAACAACATTATTACTTTTCTGTACCTCATTATTAAGCATACAAAATTAGTTTTATAAGGGTATTATAGAAATTTTAAATTAATATAAATATCAGTATTATTTTTTAATAAAAATAATTATTATTGGATATCATTGAAAAGATCTCGGCGAGAGCTTTTAATGGATCCATTCTCATTACAAATGGACCAAGGAATTGAAAGTTATTAGTTTCTAAATATTTTCAATGAAAAAAATTGTAGTTTATTTATTGAGGAGAGAGAAGAATATGGAGCACTCACGTTTCTCTCCTCTAAACAAACCTTATAAAATTAAAAGATAATTTTGCCCAAATGTAGCCAACTAAATTACATTATTGCTTTTAGACTTTTAAAGAACTTTGGAGAGAGGGTGAAAGTGGAGGGAAAAACAAAAATTGTTGCAATTTAAGGCATACTTTAAGGATTAAGAGAAAAAAATGGTTAAAAAGTAGAAACGTGGAATTTGGGGGTCTTTGGCTGATGTTTTTTTTTTTTGGTATTATTTAAGATAAAATTTAAGAGAAAAAGGGGCTAAAAAGTAGAGAACTAGGATTTGGAGGGCCCTTAGCTGACGTGGGGGCTTAGGTGGTTGTCTTGTCTCAACTGCCTAATGGTTGAGCCGGCCCTGATAGTGTCTAGGCAAAATACAAATTAGAGAAGTATCAGCTTTCAATACCTGATTAATATGTTTTTGTGAGTAGTAAATAACTACAAAATTGCATGAACCCAAATGCCATTATGAATCATACTTTTAGAATGGGCCTATTTGGGTCTCATATAAGTTGGGTCAAGTTATATAGGAATTTGTTTCTTAAGTAGACATAGATTTCATTGGATTCAATGATTTCCATGAAATTGTTTAGAATCTATGCAACCTGAACAGAAATAGTAGACATAAATTTAAATTTTAGAAGGTATGTGATGATTTAAATTAGAAATAGACATATATAATATAAGAACATATAGATAAAATATTTCTGTAATAAAATTATATGTATGGTAGAAATAGATCCAAATTTACTTTTATCACCTGCTGGGAACAACCTTGCCAAATTCCAAGTGTGCAGTAGTGCTTGAAGTTCCACGTGTACCATATCTTCCTTTCTTTTTGTCCTTTTCTTATCAATTTACTCCTTATCTTTCTGATGCTGTTGACAATAGAACCTGCAAAGTGGTGGTGTTTGGAAAGAGATTTTAACAATGGAAGTAAAGGATGGAATTTAGAAATGAATTCTTCCTGGTATTGTGAAGTAATGAATACTTATAGTACTCAAAGATTTATGAAATACAGCTGCAGAAACAAAACTAAGTATTTGTGGGAGTCGGGGTATTTATAAATATTCTTCTAGTCTGCCAAACTCTGAAAACAGTTTTGGACTTGTCAATAAAGTAAATAGCATATATTTTGCAGATGTGTATATTCTGCTTGCCAAGTTCATCAGTAATTCCACTTCATGACCATCCTGGGATGATGGTCTTCGGCAAAGTCCTTTATGGCTCCATGCATGTGAAAGGCTATGACTGGGTTGAACCTGCCTGTATAAGAAAAATTGGCGGTTTTCCAGGTGTGCTTCTAAACTCAATAATTTTACGTGACCTTATAACATTTTCTACAAACTTCTCAAAAATGTAAAAGGAAGGGGATAGTTTTGCTTCTCACAAACTAGCTCGAATTCTACTAATATTTTAAGGTAGTGACCGTATCCTAGTTATTGGAATTGTCTGAAGAGAAAAACATGGGATAGCCATGGTACGGCTATAATACTATGTCTCTATAATAGTTGGTGCATATTTCTATCAATCTGGACCATCTGGTTGATGGGCCCCATTCAAGTAGTCTGGACCAAAATTTGGCTTCATGATCCTAATTATCCACTCGATTACATTCTTTTGGACAGCCAAAAAGAAAAGGCTATTGTTTTATAAAGAAATATATTTATCAAATGTTTAAGATAATCTGGTTAGGTATTTAATTGGTTTATCAAATGGTTAAGACAATCTATATGACAATAATGTGCAGCAGTTATATGGTAAAGGGCCATCTCATGGTATTATAAGCATATATGGACCAGGACTATTCCATGTTTCCTCTTGTTTGAAACATCTTGATCTTGTATGGAAAATATAACGCAGGTTGTTCACTGTGCCATGGTGGTGGTAGCCTCACTACTGTAGTCTACTTCATGGATGAGCTCATCAATCAGTATCTTCCAGCCCATTGGCCATAGCCCAAAATGCATTTATTAGAGGATGCTCTCTGATTAATTAATTTTTCAGGAATGTTCTACATATTTTTATTGCCTACACTATAGATATAGCTTGATTGAACTGTTAGATATGTCCAGTCAGTATGATTTTTGGTCTGTGGTATCCAAGAGATCAACCAGATCAATGGCTGCAACCCAAATGGCTGGGGCAGAGAGAGGAGAAAGGCCTCTCTGGGCATGGTGGGGTCCATATCCATGTTCTATTTCCTCTCAGGAGTTCCTCTCCTGGAATCACGTCTTGCTTTCCATACTGACAGATAGATGGTCTTTGGAGTTTTAATTTAACTCCTTTTATTGGCAGTGAGATTAGCAAAGTTGGCAGTGGACAAAGTTCTAGCAGCACCATGTGGAACCTCCGCTTTGTATCCCAAGAGTGGGGGTAATGTGCACTGCTTCACTGCGATCACCCCATGCGCCGTGCTTGACATCCTTGCTCCTCCCTACCAAGAAGATGCAGGCAGGAAATGTACTTACTACCATGATTACCCTTATTCCAGCTTCCGTAAGTAACCTGTCGTGTAAACTCAAAAAAACTTCCGAAATTAACAGATTTCAAACTCCTTTGCCAGTAATTATCCCAGTTTCCAAGTGGGTTCTTATCTACTACAGTTACAGGAACAGGAAATGAAGCTGAGATTCGTGACGGGAGAGAAGAAGATTATGCATGGCTCAAGGAGATAGACACACCAGATGATCTTTATATGCGTCGGGGAGAATATGCTGGCCCAGCTATTCAAATATAGCGTTCATCAGTTTTGATCATCGACTGAAGTCGTGTTTCTGTAGACTTTGGGTCGAACCCTGAACATAAGACAAAGTTGTGGCATTCGGGCTCGAGCGCCACAGCCTTGTGTGTGTGGGGACTGGAGAAGTAACTCATGCCCATGCAATGTTGTGCTCTATAGTTGAATTCCGCCTTGCATCTATCCACTGGTAGATCTATGGAGGAAGAGTTCTGTTGATGGAACTGTAATTAAAGTATTGTACAAGTTGTTTGTAGGAGCTTTTTCTTTCCCATGATTCACTTACATGCTGGATGCCTCGGACTAGCCAACTGATAGGCCACTGTTGATGGGCTGTATATGATTCATAACTGAAAAATCACATTGCATTGATGATCCTAACCATAATATCCATCACTGGCCTTTGCTTGGTCAAGAACTTAGCCAATGGTTCACAGAGAAGTCAACTGATCAACGGTGATACAGAGATGGTGACCGACTTGGACCTTTTGTTTGGTACGTCTAAATGGCTATGTTAGAAGTCCAACGAACCAAAGGATCATAACCATCTGATCCATCTATTATTGTGGATCATTGCCGGTATCATTTAAAAGTTTGTCCAGATTAGGTTTCACCTGTATCGACTACTACAAAAGTCGATTTGGCTGTAACTATGTATTGCCCATCGACAGTCAAATGATCTGATTTTGTGTGGCAACTGAAACTGTTGGATGGATTTAGGATTTACCAGCCAGTTTAGGGTTTAGACATGATAAAAAAAAAAAAAAAGAGCAGTGTTACCATCGTCCCTAGCGGCTGAACAGTTGCGTTCCTGACTTGGGGCTCTTTGGGAACATCAAAAAAAGGGCCAGTGGAGGTTAGTTCAGGTCCGAACTCTTAATCACGTGTGGGTCCCACTCTTTGAGGCCCAACCTTTTTAGATTTATGCCTTAAAACTATGGTTTACAGAACAGCTGTTATAATGAAAATATCGGCTATTATAACGGATTCGGACCTCCCCATTACAGTATCTACTGTTAAAACGCTCAAAAAATAAAGGCTGTTATTTCTGTTTTTGCCCCTGAGCATTCAATTTGCTATAACGGAAAAAAACGATAACACCCTCAGTCCGTTATAATGGCCCCTTATAAACCTTGCCATAAATCAGTTCGACTTCATCTTTTACGAACCACATCGAACTGGATTAAAAAAAAAAGGCAAAAGAGCCTACCTTCTACCCCCACCTCTTCTCAAGATTGATTCACTGCAAAAAGAAACCAGTGAGCTCTTCTTCTATGCCCCCACCTCATCTCAAGATTGAAGCCCCTTAGAGCAACTCCAACTGTTGTCTCCAAATTTTTGCTGCAAAAAGGAATCTTCTCCATATTTGAAAATGGAAATACCCTTCAAAAATAGTTAAACTCCAACCGTCATATCGCCAAAAAGGAATCTTCTCCATAGGTCAGTAACCCCAAAGATTGTCATGTGGTATTTTAGAAGGTAAATATCAAAAGATTTAAAAAATAATACAAAATGTATTTCAAAATTGTTGGTAATATAAAATAGATGAATTTCAAAATTATACAAAAGAAATTAAATTTGTTCAAAAGATTACTAAAAAGATAAAGATGCAAATTCAGAAAAATAAAAAAGTAGATCTTTATATTTAGAGCTAGAGAATAGAGATCTCCATATTTTGGTGTCAGAAATAGATCTCCATAATAAAAAGCAGATCTCCTTATTCTTCTTCTGTTTTTTTTGTTTTTTTCTGGTTGTTCTTATTCGTTTCTAATTTTTTTTTCATTTCTTTTTGTTTTCTTTTTCTGGTGTCTTCTTTTAATTTTTTTGCTTGTTCTTCTTGAAATTTCACCGGTCCGTTCTCTTTAACTCAATATACCTAGACAGAGGAGGGGGATTGATTAGGTATTTAAAATTAATTATACCTACACAGTTCTACTGGACGATGGTAAGGGAATAAAATCGCATGCCTTAGTTGTTAGATAAAAGATTATCACAACCGACTCAAATCGAATATACCTCCGTGGTATATTTTCTTTTCATCATTTGATCTAATCAGAATAGATTGTGGAATACAAACAAACAACTACACTAGACAAGAGATTTTTACGTGGAAACATTAGCTAAGGAAAAACCACAGGACCACGTCCAGACGGAAAGTATCACTAACTGAAAAGTTAAACGAAACAAAAGTTACCTACGCAGCACCGTTGCAAATATAGCTTCCAACCTTAGCCAAGGCCTACTATCGATGCATCCATGTCCTCTGAATCAACCCTACAAATCTACGCGCACCCTTCCAGCCAAGAAGCCTTATCCGTTTGTTCAGTTTGGTACACCCCAAACCTACCGTCAATCGGCTCCTCCGATCTTAATTCTCAATACTCTCGCCTTTGCAGAAGGTGAAGGATTCAGTACACCCTGAACCCCAAGTTGCTCAAATAGTGTTGAGTCACACTGGTACACTCAGGCTACTATGTCGAATATAGAAGTGGAATACCTAAGCTGATGAAAAGATCAAGCTCTTGGCTTTGATCAAGAAGAGAACAAGCTCACAAGATGTGAATGTAAAACAAGCTTCTTGCTCTTCGAATGGACACTCTAATAAATAAAGCTTTTGCTTCTCTCTCTTGAAGATTGAGTCACTCTATGTCTCTGTGTCTTTTTAGAGAAGGCATAGAAGGGTTCTATTTATAGAATTCCAAGACCCTGAGTCTTGTGGAACGTAGGATGATGAACTAAGAATTTCGGATCTGAGAAAAACCAATTCTGTTTAAGTTCCAATCGATTGTACACTTGGTCCAATCAATTGGGTATAAGTGTCCAATCGATTGGGCTTAATAAGATTTCTGTTCCGAAAGCACCAATCGATTTGACTTATATAACTTTCTGTCCCGAAGATTCCAATTGATTTCACAGAGTCTCCAATTGATTGTCCTCAGATAGATTTCTGTCCCGAAGGCTCCAATCGATTCCACAGATTCTCCAATCGATTGTGCTCAGATAACTTTCTACCTCGTAGTCTCCAATCGATTACACAGTGTCTCCAATCGATTGAATTCAAATAAGTTTCTGCATCGTAGTCTCCAATCGATTACATAGTGTCTCCAATGCGCAATCGATTGGGAATACATGTCCAATCGATTGCACTATCCCATTAGTCAATATAATTGACTTAGACTCGAGTCAGTCCAATGACTAAGTTTGACCATTATATTTTGTTCATTTTAATCAACTCCTATGGCCACTAAGTCACTTACCTTCCTAATCGAGCATACACGATCTTTAACTGACAAATCGGCAGTTACTTAGATGACTCACGTCGTCAACCATCTGATTCTTGCTGTCTCTGTCTTTTAGTCTTCACGTAGTTTGCGAAGTATGCGTACCACAACATCTTCACACTACACTAATGCTAGTAGGAACGGTTACAAGAATGTTTTTATGTCAAACAGAATCTTTGACAAATTGAATTTGAAAATATTCCTTACACTTCTTTGCTTCTAATTTTTCTACTTTCTTCTTGTTTCTGATTTTTTTTCATTTTTTTTCTATAATTCTAGTTTTGGGGGTTCTTCTTCTTTTTCTGATTTTTTTCATTTTTTCTGATTTCTTCTTCTTGGTTTTTGATTTTTATTTTTTTATGATTTCTTCTTCTTCTTTTTTTCAATATTTTTTCTAGGTTTGTTCTCATTTTCTTTTTCTTCTTTTTTTTCATTTATTGTGTTTGTTTCTGCTTTTTTCATTTTTATTTAGATTTGTTCTTGTTGTTCTTTTTCAGAGGACACACTAATTAACCAAACAATCTGGGTGGCATTTTGGCCCGTCAGGCCAGGCTTGTTAAGTCCGACTGGGCTGGGCTCATTGGGCGAGCTCATCGGGCCGAGCCTCAAAAGGGTGAACCCCACAACAGGTCGAACTGGTCCAACCCAGGGCCCAACAAGCCGAGTCGGGCCCAGGCCGGGTTGCGGGCCACGGGCCAAAATGTCAGGTTGACCAAACAATGAAATTAAAAAACTAGTTCAAGGTTGACGGCCTCAACCATGAACTACACTACGACTCAACCATGAACTAGACTAAGGTGGCGTTTGGTAAATTAAGTTATTAGATCTAAAAGCTTAAAGTGCTTAAGATTTGGTAGCTTAATGACTTATGTCTGAATTAGGTTGTTTGGCTAAGGTCTTAAGTCTTAAAATTAAGTCAAGGGCATTGTGGGTATTTTGAAATGTTTATTAGAATACTTTTGTAAGTTTTTAAAATAGAAAGGTTTGAAAAAAGGGCATTGTTGATTCATTCACTTACCGCAATAAGTGAAGGCTGGGTCACTTTTTACTTTTGTCTTTTTTTCTTGAGTTTGGTGATAAGTGCTGAAATTTAGTCGTTTACCAAATGCAACTTAATCACCAAAATCACTTAATTTCAGCTGAATCAGACTTAAGGTCTGAAAAAAAGTTTGACCAAACGCCACCTAAGAATGAACTAAGTCCTAAAAATCTTAAGTTCCCCAACAGCCCCTTAGGTTCAAACTTGGTGAGGATTCTGCACTCGGCTTGTTCGCGTACATAATAGGGACGGGGCAATGGCGCACTAAGTGGAATTAAACTTTGACGATGCACGTCCGTCATCAACATTAATGACGGGCCAAAGTATAAGCCACAGGGCACACTCTTGGATTGGAGTCGTTTTCATGGGTTGATTTTTAACCGAGGAATTCGACCATTATTTGGGATACAAAGATGTCCACCAATAAATGGCGAAACATCCATACGGTCAGTGGTCTCGAAAGTCCGCCACGTGGTTCATAGTATTGTGGCTCGTCATCAAAACTGATGACGGACGTCAGTCATCAAAGTTCTACTTTGTGTTGGTTTTTGAAACAGAAATTTATTTTTCCAAGAAAAGCTAAAGCATCTATCTTTGCTTTTGCTTTGATTCGCTTAATCACTCAGCCGAAAAAAAATATCACTGAGAATGAATCGATCCTCTCATTGGATACATGAACTTGGAACCCTATAGAGATTAAGAAAATTGTGTTATTCTTAGGCGAAAGACAATAAGAAGAATCAGAAAGTGCTTTCAGAGGTAATTTTCTGCTATGGTGTAAGAAATCCCTGTAAAAAATTCTTTCTTTTTTCATTTTTACTTTTATTTGCATCAGTTACATGATTTATTCGTGAATAACCCTTCAATGGAAATCAATGGAGAATCAGTTTTTTTCCCCATGATTTGAAGATTTAGGTTCTACCCTGAAGAGATGAGTTCAAAGGGAGCAATGTTAGACACTATTTTTTTTTCCTATTTTTAGCCCTTTAACGCTTTCCATCTTTGATTTGGTTTGCACTGAGAAAAACCCATTTGAGAATTTTGATGAATTCGTAAGAAAATGAGTTTGATTTTATTCTTAATTTTTTGTTTTTTTGGGTGCCTTTTATGGTTTGTATGAATGGGGAAAGTGTATCTTGTAAGTATTTCTCCACTTTCTTCTTGTGCAATAAATACAAAAAATAAAACCCATTTTCTGTCAACTATTACAGAATTTTATTCTTTTGAAAAAAATTCTTCTTTTTATTGTTGCTTGCAGGCTTTGGATGATTCTGGACTGAAAACCAATCAGCGAAAACTTAGTTATTTACACAGCCATCTCTCTTCATTTATTAATATCACGCCCTGTAAGGGAGAAAAAATAGTAGAAATAAACATGGGTAATCCTGAGCAGCCCAAGCAGCGAGTGGCATTTGTATTGATCGATGGTTTGGGTGACGTATCACTGCCACGGTTCGGACACCTCACTCCTCTGCAAGTAGCCAAAACACCCAATTTGGATGCCATTGCTTCAGCTGGAGTTAATGGGCTCATGGACCCGGTTGAAGCAGGTTTGGGTTGTGGGAGCGACACAGCCCACCTCTCATTATTGGGTTATGATCCAAGAATCTATTACAAAGGTCGAGGTGCGTTCGAGTCCATGGGTGCTGGATTGGCAATGTCTCCTGGAGATATTGCATTTAAGGTAAGACTTTCTTTTCTCTTTTGAGTTTAATTTTCTTTTCTCGCTTTGTTGTATTATTTTTCCTTATAAGTAGATGGTATTATACAAGATATAATATCCGAAATCAAATGAGGTTTAAGATTTATCTATATGATTTCGTTTGTTGTAAACAGAATTGTATAACTTCATGTATAAGTGAAAACGTTTACAATAAATGAAACTTCTATTGAAAAGAGAATTTGCTGTTAATATTAATGGGGGTCTCCTAATACACAACCAAATTGGGTAAGAAAATATCCATGTAATTGCATTCATTTCAAATTTAGTGTAATAAGTTAATGGAAAATCCCAACAAAAAAAAAGAAAAAAGAAAATTACATATAAGGGCTTGTAGTACGGGTGGGTTTGTATGTAATTGAATAGAATTTGGGTCTACTATGGATGCTGGCTTTTGCTTGGGATAATATGGAAAAATGCAGATTTATTGGCAAAAGAGGGTGTTCATAGATGATTGGTATAAATGAAATCCCTAACTTCCTTTCCTTTTAGTAGAAGTTACTTTTCTAATCAATACTCACCTATGTAACAAGGACATAACACTTTTACAGTTTTTTGGCATGTCGGACACATCAACGTGGATACGTGTGTCAACACATTACGACACACCATCTTGACACGTACGCCTGTGTACCCCTTTATTTTAGTGATTTTTTATTATTAAAAACTGATTTCTAAAAGAAGTTGGTGTGTTCCATCTTCCATGTGGTACTTTGTTAAGTTGTTAAACACAACTATTGTTTTCATAGTCTTCCCTCTTATAAATCTACTTATATTTTTTATGTTATTGGATAATTCCATGGCATATGGAAATGTTTTCTTTTACTTTTCATATATATCTTTCCTTATTTTTGTATTTAAAAAAAACTTGTGGTTTAAATATAACAAATATTATATTATAATAATACAATATGTGTAGATTTGTCTGCTTTCGAGCTTCTGAAAGGAGCCGTGTCAGACACCTCGTGTTTGTCTCATTGTTGCATGATACTCAAGTAAAGTAATACCTTATAAAGTCGATACTTTCAAAATGAACATCTTATATTCTGGACAGATGTTATCCACCGTATTAGTTCTATAAAAGAGATCCAATAACATTCAATATTTGATATTGAGAACACAAATTTACTTATCATACCAAAAGTTCAGTTTAGCGAGAAATTCAAAAATGGCATGGTGTAGATAAAAGGATAAAAAAGCATAGATGTGGAAACCCCACTTCTCTTATTGTAACTCTTTTTATTGGATCTGGCAATATTACACTGAGAGGGACTATTTATTTATGAGTAACCAACAGTAGAAGTGTATGATCTGTAGGAGGATTCTTTGAGAACTGAGAAGTCAGAATATTTCTGCAGGATTTGTTCTTTAGAATCAAAGATTATGAAGTCAATCTAGTGTGAAGTTTCTTCTGTGACCAAGTGCAGAAATTTCCTCTGTTAGAACTGAAATGAGGAATTTAGAGTTAATGGGTATAGGTACTAGGTAGCTGACAAGGATAACTTTGATTTTCTTTTTGGGAGTAAGTCCAAAGAGGAAAGATTTATTATGAGTCTGTTGGGAGTTGTATATGGAACATAAACATAACTTGTCTATGAAATAAGAAAAAAAAATAAGTAAAGAAGACAAATTTGCATTAAGTAGCCTTAGGATATGAAAACAGTTTGTGGGAGTTGTATAATCTTTTTGAAAGATCATGACTTCAAGATGAATATCCAGTGTTAAAGAGTCAATGTGATGGATTTGGCTTACACTATTTGATAAGATATGAACCAATAATTCAGTATTACAGACGGAAAAGTTTACATTGTTTTCAAGATAAGGTCAGTGTACCTTTATAAGGCTTACTATCTTTCTTTTGCCTATAGTGCCCGATTATTTATTTTTGTGCTATGTTCTTTCTTCTCGTGCTGAAGGAAATTAAAAAGAAAAAAAGACTAAAATGGCTTTTTGCATTATGTCTGTACTATACATTATAGATTTTTTTAGGTGCCTTGGTCCAGTTAAGTTTCAGAACTGAACTGGGCTACTGGCAGACCATCTTTCATGCTATGTTACCTGGACACTTCAAAATGGATGCCTTACCCATGTTAGACACTTGATTTTTTCTAGTGTAAATGTCATGTCCATGACAAACCCAGGCTTTGTCCCTGCCGTACCCAGGTAAAATCTGTCATGGAACCTAGGTTGAATTGTCGAAATAATAAAAGGCTGCAAAGGTGACCCAAATTACAAACCCTGCACTTGAGCACAAAAAATCAAAGGAGCTGGCCTGGTTCTGTCTTGAACAGCCAGACCTGCTTTATATCCAAACACATGCTATATATCCAGTTCTATAAACTAATAAAGCAAAAATGTCGGAACTAGTGATAGCTCTTGCTACCCAATCAATTCTTCATGGACTTCCCTTCCCTAGAATGATTGTATATGATGCACCTATTTAGACTTTGGCTACAATTAATTGTCTAGCCCGCTGTCTAAGTGACCAGTATGAAACAGGAAGTTTTCTTAACTTTCAGTCTCCCACGTGTTGTTCTGCATTTCATGAATTTCTTGCCTTGTGATGTTGCTTGTGGAGAAGCAACTTTTCTTACTTGGTTCTTAAGAGCAGATTCTTTATTCTTAATTTCTCATTCTTCGTTATTGTTGCTTGCTTCACTTAATGACCCTACATTATTTTTTCTCCAGTCGAACTTTGCAACATGGAATGACCAAACTGGACTTGTCATCAGCAGAAGGGCTGACAGGCACTTTGAGGAAGAGGGGCCCATCCTCTGTGCTGCACTGGATGGAATGAAGCTGCCATCTTTTCCCAAATATGAAGTCAGAGTCAGGTGCAGATCCTTCTAATAAAGGGTGAAAGAGTAATTCTAAAGAAGAAAAAGAGAACTTATAATTTTCTTTCATCAGATTTGAATTTGAAGTGGCCTTTTCCTGGACTAATCAGCAGTTGACAGTCACCAAAGTATCATTGAAGATTTTTTAACACAACTATTCCCAAAACTGTCATCGATTGTTGCTTGAAGTATTTTGGCCATTCAGATATAGGTGCAGGAAACAAAAACCAAGAGTTCCTGTTGGTTTGTGAAGTTTCCTTATACCTACTCACAGAAACCTTGCTTTTGACTTTTGTAGGACGACATGCCAACACTTAGCTTAAGTTTTGAATTTTTCCATACAAAATATCGTTAGGGGATTCAATAAATTCTTATCCTATATATATATAAAAAAAAAAAAGAAAGAAAAATCTTAATAATCAGTTTAGTTAGATATTTCTGGAAATTTTCAAGGTCTACTTAGTTTTCTACGATGTCAACACTCACAAGTTATTAATGCATTTAAAAAGGATCAAGATGTCTGGCTCAACTCAACTGCTTCTATCCTAGTACTGTGTACTTCAACATGCCTAGCAGGCTAGCACACCCACTACAAAGTTCTCATTTCCTATTGTACAATTGGCTGTTTTCTTTACTCCTAAAAATTTCCTTATTTGTTTTTGTCAACAAAAGTCATATAAATAGTGTATTGTGGCAAAATGTACTGTAAAAATATTTGTAATATTAGAAGTTTAATTATATTTACTAAAAGTTGAAGTATGGTATCAACATATCTGTATCTGTGTCCTAGATTTCAGGAAATGTAGAGTACAACCCCAGTTTCCCCATGCCAGTGTCGGTCTGTACCTGTATTTAGGCACCTTATCCTCTATGACTACGATTTCAAGCTTTGCTTCCAAGTCATCAGGTCTGAGTTTTTATTTAAATACTTATTTTCAAAAGATATTTGAGTCATTTTATTGATAAGGTTTCAAATTTCATAAATAAGGTAACTGCGAAGTTTAACACTGTATCTTGTCCTATAGATATGCAACGGAACACAGATGTGGAGTGGTTGTGAAAGGACCGAAGTTGAGTGGGAATATATCAGGAACAGACCCATTGAAGGACAACCGCTACCTTTTGAAAGCTGAAGCTCTGGATGATAGTGATGAAGCAAAGCACACGGCCGCGGTTGTCAATGAACTATCCAAGGAGATGTCACAAATTCTGGTCTCTCACCCATTGAATGCAAAACGTGCAGCAGAAGGGAAGAACGTGGCAAATGTTGTTCTTTTACGAGGTTGTGGTATTCGAATTGAGGTCAGCTTTCTTGAGCCTTTAATGTAATATCTCATCTTCCTTTTCTTTTTTAATTGGTACTGGGTACTCAGTTAAGGAAACTGAAGTGCAGCATTTAGTGGATGTGCATTTGATATCATGGATTTTTACACATCTTGATCTGTTGTAACTAAGCTTGCATGCAGTTGTTGTTAAATAACGGGATTTATTGAAAAGAGTGCAAGGTTACAATTGGGTTCAACAAGGATAACCTTGAAGCCCTCAATACAATGTTGGATTTACAAGACATTAGACCATTTACATAATTTGGTTTTGCTAATTTAGAGAATTTGATCTTGACTCATCTCTGAATATTTTTTTGTCGTTGGTTGCCTTGTATTACAGGTTCCTTCATTTGAAAAGAAGCATGGCTTGAGGCCATGCATGGTTGCTCCCACCAAAATCATAGCAGGGCTGGGCCTGTCTCTTGACATCGATATCCTAGAGGCTCCTGGAGCAACAGGAGATTATCGAACACTCCTAACTTCCAAAGTAACTGCTATAGCTAACGCACTCTCGGCTCCACTGCATCCTTGCCCGTGTGTTTTTGTACCGGGGAAGGATGAACACAAACCGGGCCAACCCAATGGCTATGACTTTGGGTTCCTCCACATCAAGGTGGTAACTTACTGAGTTGCAGTGTCTCTATCTTGTTTCCACTTTTCCTACATAGTTACAAAACTTTGAAGCTCCTCAAAACCCTTCCCCTTCAAACAAAAATCAGTTTTCACAAACTTGTGTTCCTTTTCTCCTCTTACCTTGTTTAATTTGCATACGGACATATATACAGTCATGTTTATCGTTAATAATTTTTTTCATGCCACAATCCCATCAAAGCAATATTAATCCTCTAGATGGTGACTGTCACAGGCAATAGATGACGCGGGTCATGATAAAGCTAGCAATTTCAAGGTCAAAGCCATGAAAGCTGTTGACCAAGCAATAGGTCAGCTGGCCAAGCTTCTCTGGCAGGCAGAATCAACGGGAAACTTCCAGTACTCTCTCTGTGTCACTGGAGACCACTCAACTCCGGTCGAGTATGGAGACCATAGCTTTGAACCAGTCCCATTTGCACTGTGCCGATTAGAAGACTTTGTGGGTGCAGTGGGAGGGGAGGTTGCCATTATGGGAACTTCCCTTGATCCTTTCCCTCTTCCAGCATTCGACAGCGAAGATCTAATAGAAGAATTGAGGTTAAAAGAGCAAAGAAGAATTGAGGGGCACAGAGCTTATAGCGGAGATTTGGTTAGTAAATTTGATGAGATAGCGGCAGCAAGAGGGTGCCTTGGACGCTTTCCCGGGAGTGAGATGATGGGAGTAATAAAGACATTCCTTGCACTGAAAGGGTGAGCAGTTTTCAGGTGGGAGGCTTGGAGATTCTACAATCTTATTTCTAATAAAAACTGAGAAAGAGAATGAAAGATGTCGGAGTTTACTGTGAAAGAGAAGCAGAAATAATAAAAATTTGCAATCCATAAAACCATCTTCATTCTTGGGAAAATTACTTGTTGGGGCCGTAAATGTAACCAGTTACCACCCTGCATGCCTTTTAGTTTTATCTAGAACTAGATGAAGGTAACATTTTAGATCTTTGGACAAGAAACCCCAAATGCACATTTCATTCCCACTTTGTCCTAGTTCCTATCTGCACGGGTAGGGAGGACAGGTAATGCCTTTTTCCTTGTCAGTCGTTTGACTGACAATGTAAAATAACAAAACGGTAGGAGTGCATTTTTGCTCATCTGAGCCACGCTCTTAGAGGCCACTGATCGTATGGATGTTGTGTCCATCCCTAGAACGACCTGCGGACAAAAAATCAGCTCAATTGGCGATTTCTGTCCACTAGTTTTGATTTCTTTCCTTGGGTAAGTTTTTAGCTGTGGGATTCGAGCATTATTTGGGGTACTCAAATCCAATGGCAATAATTACCAATCAGACAGATTTTTTGGTCTATAGGTCCACCTAGGGATGGGCCAAACATTCATATGGTCCGTGGTCTGTGAGTGTGCCATGTGGCTTATTCAGCTGTCCGTGAGTAGATAGCAGGTGGTGTTGGTAAAAACTTAGTCTGTCACCCTGTTGAGCAGAGGAGGGCACAACATGCCACATTCTTTCGGACCCACTGACATGAATGTTGGCTCACCATTTGATAGACCACATAAAAAAATCAACCTGATTGGTGATTTCTAGCCATTCAATCTGAGTATATAAAAAATGTTCACATCCAACAATTAGAAATCAACCCATAATAACATTGTATCCAACAGCTAGAGATCACCCATCACAATGATTGTTGGTGTGTAGGTTCATCGGTGGGTCGATCATTCATGGGCGAACTCTTTTGGAGCCACTAACCCATGAATGATTGGCCCTTTCTGTCAAAAGTGATACCCGTACTCAGTTTAACTCTCTCCAGGGGCTTATCAGTTCCTACCTCTTCTTTGGAACTCTAATACAAGTCTTGTATTCTTCCATCCTATCTCTACAGATTCTTATGGAATTTACTATGTGTTGCGTACCTTTACCATGATTTGGCAGTCCCTGCACATGTACAAATTGTTCCAAGTCTCATATGTAAGGGCCAAACCTGTGTTTTTAGGCCACCTGTAACAAGGCACATGCTTCAAGGAAATACCCCAAGAAACATCTGTAAATACGGGTACGGGGAATATAATGTACTTGGAATCCTAGGTTGCATGAGGCTGATGCTTTGCCTATTTGTACTTAATAGGGATGGAAAATTTCAGCCTTGGGGTTCATTAGTACAGTAGAATGAATAATTACATAACGTTATGAAGAATGTCTCCTTTGACAGTCAATTCCACCACTTCATGTTGTCAAACAACAATGCAAGCAAATGCAAAATCACCACTTCATGTTGTCAAACAACAATGCAAGCAAATGCAAAATCATGACAACGATGAATGATTGATAACATTCACCATCATACTATATTACGACAATAAAAACCCATTTGCATCGACAGTGAGATGATGAATACATAATTATGATGATACAGGAGTTGTGAAATCAATGGAAACGGTAACAATGATGATGGTGCCAAAGATGGCTGTTGAGTCTTCAGCTACCTCTGAAATACGGCATAAGAAATGAGTATAATGAAGCACATTCGGGCAGCAATGGCGACTGAGCATCAGACTACAATCATATTGCCTTCTCCAGCCATCTTGGTAGTGTCAAAGAAGCCTTCATCCCAAGTCTTGTAAAGAACACAGCATAAAGAATGTGCAGCAAGAATACAAAGAAAACACAGTTGAGCAAAAGCTGTTTCAAGATGGAACACATTTTAGTCTCTGCATGAGAAAACGTGGTTCAAAATACCCAAATGAGGAACTTATAAGGGAAAGAAGAGATTGATTCGAAGATACCACAGTCCCAAATATAGCATATATCAAATTCATCGACGGAATTGTATTTACTCCTATGGCCGTGAGCAAGTAGGTGAGAGTAGCATGGATGTTTATGGTGATCTGCAAGCAAACAGAAGAATTTAGGAGTAAAATTTACCAAGACAAAATCAAAATCCCATTGAGGTTTCAGGAGATAATCAATTACCAGAGCAAGTATATTTTCTCTTATTAAGAATGAGGATAATAGAACATACCCCATCGCACCCATTGCTCGAACCTGCATATTAATTAAACACCACCCTCATCAGAAATACAAATACAAAACAATGGAAAAGCTCACCAAATAAGTGTGAGAATTTTAGGCATAAGGCAACAGACACTACAAATGTGCAGAGGGAGATCGAAAGACCCCAGTTTGCCCCCAACCTGAAAAGAAGAAGACCACAACACGCCGTTATTTAATGAACACAATCACACCCACGAATAAAAGAGCCATAGAATACTTTTTAAAAAACAATAGCCATAGAAGAATATTATATGTATATATCTAGGTCAAGCTATTCTTACTCGGATTATCTGGACACGGATTTTTACACCTCTGTGGGGCCACATGGAGAACAGTCGAGGTCTGATTTTTGGTGTCATCCTGAGCAAAAATTAGCTAATTCCCACAATTCTACCCCTGTTAAAAGTGGAAGAATTCTGGACCCATTCATTTCACCATTAACATGATCACCATGGTGAGGAAGTCATCTTCAGAAAAAATCAGTCTATGACTCATCTCGATGCGGGCCCCACAGAGCAGTGTAAAATCCATGAAAGAATATCCTGACCGCGTATATATAAAGGGGCAGGTTACTTTGACACGCTTAAAATGATACTGTTTTGACATGCCTACGTGGCCCACATGGAGATGAGTTAAGGGCTGATTTTTCGTGAGGATGGTCTCCTCTCCATGGAGATAATCCTCACAAAAATCAGCCCATTCCAACATATCCCTATGGAATATGGGCTATTTTTCGTGAATATAATCTCCATGGTGAGGAGATCACCCTCACCAAAAATCAGCCTTAACTCATTTCCATGTGGGCCCCACAAGGGCACATGAAAGAGAGAGAGGAGGGAGAAAGGAAAGAGAGATTGCGAGAGAGGGAGATGGTGAGTGTGGTGCTGATGGTGGCGGTGGTAGAAGGGATGAAGAATAAAAAAACAAAGGTTTTGGTTCTCCACCATGATTTTTTTTTTCGGCTGGGTATAGAGATACGTGTACAGAAAAATGATAGAATTTTATGGTGGGTTTAGAGAGTAAGTGGGCTGGGAAAAAGCGCGGGTGTCAGCCCTATATATATGGATTGGGAAAGGTTGACACGTTTTTTGACGCAATGACGTGGTTGTGGGGCCCACGTGGAGATAAGTAAGGGCTACTTTCTTGTGAGGATGATCTCTATCAGCCTTTTCTAAAACTTCTAACCTTACCAAATGTGGAATTAAAGTTAACGGTGAAAGTAGACGGTTCAGAATTTTTCAGCTTGTAATCCACTTTTTATAAGGCTACTAATATCGGGATGTATTGAGTTTAGGTGAGGATGATCTCCATGGTGAGATCATCCATGGACATCATCCTCAGCAAAAATCAGTCCTTAACCATGTGGACCCTACGACCGTGTGTCATTATATAAAGGGGAAGAAACCATTTAAAGAGTCTTCCGAAGAATTACAACAAAGGAATTAAACCATTTTCAGGTCACCAACACGAAAAACAACTAACATGGAAACAATGTATAATTTCACAAAATATTTTGATTAATTTCAAAATATTTTGCATGAATAGTGTTTTTCAACCCAAACTTAACGTTAAAATTAGGGCTGCACTTGAACAAGCTCAACCCAAAGTTGGGCTCGGGTTGGGTTGGCCCCTTCAGTACTGAGGTTGGGGCTGAGGCTTTGGGCAACCCAAACCCAACCCGAACCTGATAATACACCACTGCAAATATAAATCTATATATTTTGTTAATGTGTTTAATGTTGTCTAGCCTATTTTTAATGTGGTTTATGTTTGTAAAGATGACAAATAAAAAATTCTTATACGTATTTTTTATATTGAAAATTAATATAAAAAAATTACCAACCTTTCTTAGCAATAAAAAATAAAAAAAATTGAGTAATTTACCAACTCGACTAACCCGATCAGGTTGGCTCAGGGTGGAAATTCTAGGCCCCCGACCTCGGGTTGGGTTGAGCTTGGGCTCAGAACCTTGAAGATCGGGCTGGGCTCGGGTTGACCCCAAACCTGACCCAACCCGCCCGAGTTGCATCCCTAGTTAAAATGCATTATTTCACTCTACTTTTGGAAAAAACTCTAATTTTGTTGGTTTTCACATTACATATTGCATAACTTAGCCCGATTTACAAGTTGATTGGGTTAAAAAAAATCCCAATTTTTCTTATTCAAAAAATATTTAAAATTTTAAAATATTAGGCAAATGCTTTAATTTAAGAGTAGATAGGTTTTCTAATATTATACAATATTAATTTTTCTTTATGAATATAGGCTTTATTGAAGAAAACGACAGCACAAGCAAAGGGAGGTTGAGGGGACCTCCCAAATACAACAAGAAAGCAAAATCTAGATAAAGAAGAGCACTAATCTCCTCTATACATCAATGCCTCCCATCTATAGACAAAATCCTCGAAAAGAAGCCTACACTCCTAAAAAAGCTTAGACCAATGATACAAAGACACTTTCACTAAAAGAATAATATGGTGGCTATCTTCCTCTGCCACAAAAAAAATATATTTCTCTTTTTCCAAAGACACCACACAACAACGGAGGGGAGGATGCTCCACAATCTACGAGCACAAGGGGAGAAAGCTTGGACCTGTCACCAACTCAAACCAAGACACCCCGAATAATGATAAGAAGGTGGTCCATACCTCACACACCACTCGACAATGAAGGAGGTGATTCACAAACTCTCCATTCATCTTGCACAAGGATCCTCTCCAACGCTGCACACAAAACAAAGAAGGATACTATGGAAAGAACCTTAGCTCCCTAAGTCGAAGCCGCTAGGCATGGAGATCTTGACGCCCCGTTTAGTGCAAAATAGGACTGAACAGTGAACACACCTCTCTTGTAGTGGATCCATACCGGGTTATCTCCAAAGGAACGGTCTATCAGCTAAGCATTAACAATACTAAACAAGTTAGCAACCAAATCTACCTCTCAATCATTAACATTACGTCTAAACCTAAAATTCTAGGAATCATTGTTAGTGTTCCCATAAGAAACTATTGGATTATAACTTCTTTTTTGCCTGTAATGTTAGAGAGAACTGGGAATAAGTCTTTGAGAAGATTCTAACTACACTAGCAATCCTCCCAAAACCAAACTTGGTCCCTCTTTCCCACTCTGAAACTCACTGCCAAAGAAAACTTGGGAAGGAGATTCATGATGCGCCTCTAAACTCCACAACCATAGGGAGTTCTAACAATGCCTCTCTCTCATCCCAAATAGGGAGTACTATTAATTAAGACCACCTTAACCCCTTTAGATAAGTAAGCTGCCTTCCACGAGGTCAACTTCTTGTCACGTCTCTCTAGAACTGGGTCACACAAAGATTTGGATCTATAATTCACTTTCCAAGATAAGAAGCCAGGAAAATACTAAGCATCCCAAGACATTGGGTAAGCCCTGAAATGTTGTCCACATTCCCCCACACCAAACACTTTACTCTTCATCAAATTGATAAAATCCCTGAAGTAGCCAACAAAGAAGTCCCCTTAGAAACATCAGATGAGACCTCGAAACACCCAAGAACACTAGAGTATCATCTGGGAACTGGAGATGAGAGATAGAGAAATGTCCACTATCCACCTTGAAACCTTCCAATGCACCTCCCTCAACCGCTTTAGATATCATTCTACCAAGGGCTTTGACCACAATGACAAAAATAAAGGAATAGAGAGGATCCCCTTGCCTTAAGCCTCTCGAACTCCTAATATAATTAAAAAATTATAAAACATCAAGGAAATCCTAATGCATCAAAACCATGCATATGTGATGCAATCATGCATATACGCATACAACACCAGTCAGGGTCCTAGCCACGATGAGGATGATGGTGGCCGAAGGTCTATGTGATTGTAAGCTTTATACTTTTTGTATTTGTCTATTTGAAGACATATTTGGATGTTATGAACTTAATTTGTGAGCATTTGATGATTTTAATCATTTCCATTTATCATGTTGTGTTTTTAGTTGTCTAACTATTAGATACATGTCTCAACATATTACAGACCGCTATGGCCATTCATTTCCACATATGGTTGTATATTGTGAATTTTTTTGATAAGTTGTATATTATGAATTGATAGCTTATGAAAGAGCTTTTATGCTTCTTTTAGCCTTTTCTAAACTTATAAAAAATTCCACAATATTTCCATCATTACTATGAAAAATGTATTATTTCCACATTGGCCAAAATATTTCTCTCTCCCAGTTGGTCAAAATAAACCTCGAAACCGAAATTTAACTCCTTGATTACAACTTGACAAAGTCAACAATCTTAGTGGGTACTTAAAAGTCATTTCTGTTAGTAACTAGGCCAAGTTGTACCCTATTTGTTTGGTGCCAGCCAAGTCACACACCAAAACAGAGTTTCAAACCTTATTTATGGACCAGAACAAAAAAAACATATTCCATTCCATACCTCCACAAGGAACCCATGGCAAGACCAACTAATCCATGCATAAGCTGCAATTTAAAAGAAATCCACAAAAGCAAGAGCACTACTCAGTTATTTAGCTAGTAAATTTCATCTAGCTCGAAAGCATGAACTAAAAAATATATAAAATCAAAGAACCACACAAACGTTGAGCAGGAAGTTCTTCAATAATGACAGAATTTAACAAGAAGAAAATCACAAGCATATAATTCTGCTGAAAGAAAAATCACAGAACTAAATCCCTACAAACAAGCATCCCTTTCTTGGAGTTAGGATTGTATTGGGATAAATGACCCCATACCATTCTTGTCAAGTGGACCATAGGTGTAAAGAATTTTCCTAGGCCACAAAATCTTTACAAGGTGACCCGTTTCTAGAGGAGCAGAACTAAAAAATAGGGAAGATGAATATTTGAATATCAACAATGAACCTCCATGACAGCAGAAAATCAGTAGAGACACTGAGGAAGACGTTGGTTATAGAGTTCAAATCCATTGATCTTGTGGACAATGACAGTTTGACAGGGAACTGCATTGAAGATCATAAGAGAGGGCATGGTTTCTCTAAGGCGGTCTGCTTAGACAGTGAGGGAATTCTGCTCACAAGGTGATGGAAGATTTACAAATCTGGAAGGAGGAGAAAATATTCTTATGCAAAATGCACAGCAAATGAAGAATATTAATAACATGAAGAAAATCTTATCATCTCCAAATGAATGCATTTGCTTTGTTTTGAAGCGGTTCCCAGATTAAGGATTAATTTCTCCAAAACTGAAGTCTCTGGTATTGGGGAAATGGAGAATCTAAGATAGCTAGCATTGGCCTTAGGTTGTAACATAGGTCAACTTCCATCCTCTTACCTTGGTTTACCTTTGGGAGCGAGTTACAGCCTTACGTAGGTCATGAAGTGAACATTTTGAAGAAAGAAGTGCCTATTGGAAGAAAGTGTATCTCCCAAAGAATGGTAAGCTAACATTGATTCGTTGTACGTTATCGAGCTTACCAACATATTTCTTATCTCTATTTACGATTTTGGCTTCCATTCCGACAAGGCTTGAGAAAATTGAACGATACTTTTCATGGGATGTATAAATGATGCCAAAAAAATATCATTTGGTGGAGTGGAAGAGGGTTTGCTCTCCAAAAGGCCATTGAGAAATAATGAATAAAGCATAACTATGTACGCAGTTAAGGAGATACTGGGAAGAGGAAATGGTCTATGAGGAGAGCGATCAACAGTAAATATGGAAGCAAGAACTATGATTGAGACTTAAATAAAGCTCAATCAAGTTGGGATTAGTGTTTGGAAAGGCATATCCAATGTTTTCAAGGCTTTTTCCAATAAAATCAAGTTTAAGGTCCGCACAACGGATAAAATCAAATTTTGGGAGGACACTTGGTACAGAAACGAACCTTCTTTTTGTCTTTCCAAAATATCTATGAGATGGTGGATTAGAGAGGTTAAGGTATACTAGTAAATGAATGTTAGGAGAGAATCGGAGGTAAATTTTCCTGGAACCTACACTTCAGAATGAATCTGAAGAATTGGAAAATTGGAGATGGTTAATGGAGATCAGGTTAGTGGAGCGATTAAGGAAGAGGGATCGATGCCATCAGTTGATGTGTTGGATGGGTGATGAGGTAGATTATGAAGTTCAGCAAGTCTCCCAGGGTCTCATATGAGGGCTTTGAGGAACAAACGAAAAATCTGTTATTGGAATCTAAAAAAAGAAGAGGAGGCGATCTAAATAAGGTGGAAGATACAAATAAAAAGATGAGACATAGGATGGTGTGGAGAATAATCAGTAGGTGATGAAGACTCCAAGGGAGATCGAAACTTTAAATGTGGTAATAGTTACAATAGAACAATAGAAGGGTGTAAGATAGGAACGAAGGAAGTGTAGGAAGGGAAGGAAATCAAAGAAAATTATTCAATGAAATTTTGTATCATGCCTTGGAACATTCGACATTTGGGAATTGCCGATTAAGAGTTACATTCATTGGCCAAAAATGAAAGATTGTTACTCTAATCCATCAAGAAACAAAGTTAGAAGGGGTAGAGGAAGCGCTCATAAAAGAGCTATGGGGATATGTAGTGTGTGTTCGAAAGCTCTCTCGACGAAGGGGTTTCATTGAGTTGGGATAAACGTCACGGTGTAGATTCGAAGGTTGAGGATTCTCAGTATCTATTATTTGAAATTTTGTATCATGCCTTGGAACATTCGACATTTGGGAATTGCCGATTAGAGTTACATTCATTGGCCAAAAATGAAAGATTGTTACTTTAATCCATCAAGAAACAAAGTTAGAAGAGGTAGAGGAAGCGCTCATAATAGAGATATGGGGATATGTAGTGTGTGTTCGAAAGCTCTCTCGACGAAGGGGTTTCATTGAGTTGGGATAAACGTCACATTGTAGATTCGAAGGTTGAGGATTCTCAATATCTATTATTTGCATTAACTTAAAAGATCAATTCTTGTGGGCTCTATTGGGTGCAGGCCAAACAACAACAGTCTTCAAAGTTCTTTTTTCGGAGGAGTTGGAGCGAATTAGTAGTAGTGGAACACAATGGTTCATAGGAGATTTCAACATCATTCAGTTTGTTCATGAAAATAAGGGTTGTAGTAAAATGACATCAAGAATAAGACTATCGATTTTATGAACATGAATTACATAAACAAATAATCAATACAATTCTATCATGCTAAAGCTAATATATTTGTGGTTCTGGCTTATTGGGAGGAGTATTTTTTCGAACGTTTTTCAAGAAGTGGTTCCCAAGCCAAGAAGCTGACCATATGCCTATCATGCTTGATTGCAAGGGTATTAATCGACATGGATCTCTATTCAAATATGAAAGCATAAAGTTAAAGGTGCCCAATTTCAAAGATCTTAAAGCCTCTTGGAAGAGTTTTTTATTTTAAAGATGGTCTGGGTTAATCGTTTGCAAAATGCTAAAAACCTTTAAAGGAGAAATTAAGAAATTAATTAAGGAGGTTTTTGGAAAGCTAGAGGTGAAAAAAACAACTCTCATCCTTGAAGAGATTTATGCATTCATAGGGAGGAAGAGGTGAAACAATTGGCAATGAGGGAGATGACTAAAAGAAGAGTACTTGAAGATCACTCGATGGGAGGAGATAAGTTGGGGTCGAAAATCAAGACTCCGGTGGTTGACTATAATGACCCTATCTCTAGGGGTATTATAGTAGAGTTTTATTATAATTTGAATTAATATTTATGTCATTTTAAAGATCTTGACAGTAGCTTTCTATCGGTATCGAGTTTGTCAAAATCGAACTTGCAAATCAAAAGTTATTGCAATGAAATATGGACAACATTTTAGGTCATTGAAGTAAACTAAAAAAATGCTTCTAATACATATTATCAATTTTTTTGGAAAAATATTCAAAATTTTAGTGCCAAAGAGATGGAAAATTATGGGTTTTGAACCTCTATAAATACAAACCAATACTTTTAAGTAACATACACAAGTTTTGGTATATACAATCTAACTCCTGAAGTGAGAATAATTGCAAAAAACACCCTTCGACTAGAAGAAATTCTAAAAAATATTTGAGAATTCCTAAAAATATTCAAGAGGCCTTTAAAAAGTAAGGTTTTGGTGGAACCCACTGCGTCAAGATACGCACTACCATGAGATAGAAAAAAGGTCGAGAATACCATATACCGGATTTGGGGGCGTGACATTGAAAACGGGTGACAAAATTATTGTATTTTTCCATCGGATAGCAACACTAGAAGAAGGGTAAACAACATTTCAAGACTTAAGGTGGAACGAGAAATGAGCAAGAATAAAACAAGATATGGGAAGAAATTGTAACTATTATTCAAATTTATAATCGGAGCTCATAGCATTCTTGCTCAAGCTAGACAGCATGCACTTCAACCACATCACCATGGAATCTTGTAAGAGATTGGAGCAACCTATAGGGGATGATGTTCATACAGTTTCAAAAGAGCTAAGTATGGACCGGCCCATTTGGTTAAGTAAGCTTCTCTGATGGTCGTATGCCTCTAGGAATATCTGGTATTTTCAACTTCATGACTCGAATCCTTAGTATGAGGATATCCCTCAAAACAACAAATCAGCAAGCATAGAAAACAGCAATATGCTCCTGCGCACTCCAACTAGAATAACAATAACACTTCGGGCACCCATGGTTTCACCTTGGCTTTCTTTAAAAAGTGTTGGGATGTCAAAGAGGATTTTATGAAGGTTGTGTTTGAGTTTCAGGACAACTCTTTTGGAGTGAATATTAAATGCTACATTCAACTCCAAGATCCTTGCATCTAGACTTTGAGGTGTGTTGGTCACTAGCTCCCTCTTCCAAGGTACTTTTGTCTAAGGAAAATCTTAAACAGAGAGTTGATTTCCAATGAGTACATTTATTTAAGAATCTAATGTGGCACCCCAAGGATTATGTGAAAAATGGATTTGGAGAAATGCATACATCCATGTAAACTAGTATTTCCTAGACTACGTGCTCAAGAGGATAGGCTGGTGTGAAATGAAGGAAATGGGTCAAAATTTGTATAACAGCCTCTTATTGTGTACTTCTCAATAGTGCCTTGACGGGTTTTTATTCCAGTGTTCTATAAGAATTCGAGAAGGAGATCTTTGTCCCCTTCTCTTTTCATTATAATGACCAAAGCCTTCAGAAAGTTTATTCAAAGAAGTGTGACAGGGAGTTTGGGCCTCTTCTACGCACTCCCTTCTTTGGAAATCTGTTGGAGGCAGAGATTTCCTAATGGCTTTCTTGGAACATCATGAATATCAAAGCCTCCATGGGTCTATCATGTCCTAGACACGAGGAAAATACCATTACCCTTATTTGTGGAGAAGAACAATGTCATCAAGGAGTTTAATAGGGAGACTAGAGCCATTGATAATGCTCGGTCTCCAACATGGCAAGGGACAATCTAGTGCTCAGTATGAAAACGAATCTCAGGTTAACTCGATGGCAGCTATAAAGACGAAGGAGTTTTCCATTAGCGTAAAGGAGGAGGACAGAGAGAAGGCAATGAGTTTTGCCCCTACTCAAGGGGATGGAGATTCAAAATTATCAAGGGTGAACAAGAGATTGACTTGTCATCTGAATTTTGGAGGGAATTCAGTAGGAGGTAGTAGTAGGACAGGGAGGAAGACTCTTTGTATTGTCGTCATCATCATAAGCCTTTTCCCAACAGTATGGGGTCAATTGCACTCATGGTATCCAATGAAGTTACAAATCTTGTCTTGGAATGTCAGGGACTTGGGAAACAAAGTTTGATTAGAAGTTGGGGTGCGAATGCCGTGGAGTTATAGGAAATGAAGATGGAAATTATGGAGGATCATGTTATTCGCGTGATATGGTCCATCAGCCGATTTGAGGCCCTGCGTGAATTTTGTGGAGACTTCCACCTTTTCCAATTTGTTGGCTATGGAAGGACAGTGGAACCACTTAAGCTATTGCAAATTGAGAGGATATAGATGTTTCAGGCAGAGAGCACAACTGTTATGATTTAAATAAACCAAGTTTTTATACTCCAATTTGTTATGGTCACAAAACATGCCAACATAAGACAGCATTTGCTATTATTCAAATATAGACGGCTTAAGGCTCCATTCAATTGCTTTAACCTAAACCATAGAAATAAAAATATACTCTTCTTTCGACTCATCTACAAAACGTAGCAGAAGAGCATGATAGATTTTGTTGGAAGAGCTGAAGAAATTCTAAACATGCTCACCAGGTAGGTAGATGCCTTTACTGGACCGGACAAGGTAAGTAATAGCATAGCAGTGGCTACCTGCCAAAACAGAAAATAAAAAAGAATATTTAGCAGACCTATATAAAACCGATATAAGAGTATCATACTATCATGGTTCTGGGCTCGAACCCATAGCTCAATTAGTTGACTTTCTGCACCACAACCAATGAGTCTAAAACTTGTGTCACAAGATGTTGTGACGGAAGCCAGTCACAGCACTCAATACGTGCCACATGTCACACTATTAGAGGACGAAGACCGTATGGATGTTTGGTCAGTCCCTTGGTGGACCGGTACACAAAAAATCAGCCTGATTAGTGATTTCTAACCGATTCGATTGAAGTTATTTTCATGGGTTGATTTTAACGCTAAGAATTTGAGCATAATCGAGCGTTATTTGGGTGCAAAAATCCAAAGGTTGTAAATCACTAATCAGGCTGATTTTTGGTTTGTAGGTCTACCGAGGGACTGGCCAAACATCCATACGGTCAGCGCCCTATGATCGTGTGCCACGTGGCTCGTATTGAGTGCTGTGACTGGGTTCCGTCACAACATCCTGTGACACAAGTTTTACTCCAGATTCAATCTCAGCTTACCTACTAAGAGAAAGAAAACAAAAACGAAAAAAATAAAAAAGAGAATATCTGTTCTAAAAGGGGCGCACTTCAAGCAAAAGAGAAAGGGGTAGAGACAAACCATGGTTTTTCTACCAGCTGCGACATCCCATCTCAATGAGGAGATTACTATTGGCAACGAGAAAAAACAACCAAAATAGTTCTGCACAAAACCAAAATCCAATTTAACGTTTGTTTCAACAAAGCAATACAAGAATTTTCTCTCACAACGTTATAAAAAATAACAGCAATTGCATAGCAGCAATAAAAATTGAGAAGGGCGAAAATATATAAATTGGAAACGCAAAAAATTCACATTGTTTCTTTTATCAAATAACACTGTAGACAGCGTGATAAACTATTATAGTTGCATCATTAAGCAATACATAAATCATCCATTTGCTAAAGTTACAAAATTCAGCATCGAATATGTAACAACAATAGGTAATGCTGCTTCCCGCGAAACGAAAATTTCACAAAATATCTTCCAGTTTGTCCCTGTTAAATGTTAGAATCCTACAACTTGGACTGAGACCTATTGAAATCGAGAGTTTATTACACCGTCGACCCGCTCAGCAATCCGAATTAAAATTCTAATTTTGAAATCTGCATTCCCAGTTTAAATTTTCATCCAGCGAGAACAATAAATTGGACAATTAAATATGAATAAAATTGAGAAAAGTCTGACCTCAATTGCGAGAGAATTGCTCAAGAAATACGCTAATCCGGAAACAGCGGCAAACATGGAGCACTCTACCAGCCTCAATGTTTTCCTGTAAACAACCCCATCAGTCGCTAAATCATCGTATTCCCTCGAAATATCAACATTTTCTATTTCACCACCCCAAATGGGAGCTTTTCTATCTGAAACCCTAGGGTTTCTGAATTCACGATTAGAGAAAGAAAATGGGGAAGAAGAAGAAGTTGCAGAGAAGGCATTTTGAGTGAAGGAAAATTTGGGTTTGTTAGAGATTAAAGAGAGGGAGAGAGAAATAATTCGAGGTGAACAGCAATTGGGGTGGATAGGGGTAATTTGGGAATAATGGAAAGATGAGGCGGGAACGTTCAGAAGATTCATAGAGGAGGGAGAGGGAATGGAGATGAGAGGGAAATTTAGTGAATTACAGTCTGCAATTTTTTTCTCTTAAAGAGGGCGGGAGAAGGGTTTGTTTAGGATGAAAGAAAGACGGCGTAGTGAAATTACGGACAAGCCACTATATCTGAAAACTTGAGTGACGTTTCGCTCACACCAAGCCCACGGTACGAGACACGTGGCACACTCTTAGTGGACACTGACCGCATGGATGTTTGGCCAATCACTAGGTGGACCTTCAAACCAAAAATAAATCTGATCATTGATTTCTAAGCGTTCGATTGAAGTTATTTTCATGGGTCGATTTTAACTGTTGGAATTTGAGCATAATTGAGGGTTATTTGGGTGCAAAGATCCAAAGGCTGTAGATCACTAATCTGGCTTATTTTGGTTTGCAGGCCCACCGAGGGACTGGCCAAACATCCGGACCGCGAGCGCCCTCTAAAAGTGTGGCACGTACGAGCGAAGGTTTGCTCCGAAATTTTGGACGGATTAAAACTTTTGATCCATGGCGTTCTTGGACTTATAGTTAGTGCCACCTGTCTTTAACAGTGTTTCAGAGAAAAAGCAACTACAATTATCGGTCAGGACAGGTGTCACCTAACTATAAGTCCAAGGACACCATGGATCAAAATGTCAAGGATCAAAAATTTACTCCCCTCCTTGACACTTTGGCCCTACTTGGTTTGCTGCAGGATGCATTTTGCACTCCGGTATAAAGCGGTGAGTTGCACTGCAGTCACTTACCACAGTTTTTGGGCTGCACAGTTTTTGCACGCCCCAACCAATCACTTGTAATCCCAAAACCGTGGTAAGTGACTGCATTGCATCCAATTTGCATTGAACCAAGCAGGGCTTTTGATTCAAGTGCAAACCAAGGTTTTAAATGAATGTTATAATGGTATAAGGTCCCTTAACGTTAAGGTTATGACAGTATAACGGCCGTTATAAAGGGGTTACTTCAGTCACGACTCACGTCTGAGTAAAATACAGACAGAATATTATTGTTTTAATATATTACTAGGGGAAAGCCACGTGCGATGCACATGCACCTTACACGTGGCACACTCTTAGAAATCACTGACCGTATTGATGTTTGGCCCATCCCTAGGTGGACCTAAATGCTGATTAGTAATTTTCAAGGATTTGATTAGAGTTGTTTTCATGGGTTGATTTTTAACTGTAGATTTCGAGCATTATTTAGGGTACTCATATCCAAAGGTTTGAAATCACTAATCAGCTGATATTTGTATATAGGTCCACCTAGGGATGGGACAAACATCCGTACAGTTAGTGGTCTCTAAGGCCCTGCTTGGTTCGTTGCACTTTAGTGCAAATGCAATGATTTACGTTGCAATCACTTTCCATGTAAGTCACTTATAACTGTTTGGGTCACGCCATGTAAATAGATGCAAATGAAGTTTGGCAGATTGGTAGGTAGTGCATTGCAAATGAATGTTGAAATTCTATTTTAATTACCATGTTATCTCCTCGAGGGGGGTGAATAGGACAATTTTTAATTTCTCTATGGATACTATATGGATTAAAAAATTAACGACCACACAAAACGAAAATGGATCAAACAATCAAAATGGTAATCATCCTCAGAACATAGATATGGGAAAAACTGAAACAAAATATGAAAACATTCACGAACACACGAGACTCAGATTTATAGTGGTTCGGTGACTCCGCACCTACGTCCACTGTCAATACTCAACACGAGTAATATTATATTACCTCAATCATGCATTACAACATATCCAATTGAAATTAATAATCAATTAACTAAGATATCACTTAGTTTAAATCTAACGAAAATCACTTTAAGTTTAGCTGATTTGTAGGTAGTGCATTGCAAATGAATGTTGAAATTCTATTTTAATTACTACGTTATGTCCTAAAATGGGGTGAATAAGACAATTTTTAATTTCTCTGTGGATACTATATGGATTAAAAAATTAACGATCACATAAGGTGGAAAAAGATCAAACAATCAAAATGCTAATCATCCACAGAACATAGATATGGGAAAAACTGAGACAAAATATGCAAATATTCACAATCACACGAGACTCAGATTTGTAGTGGTTCAGTGACTCCACACCTACGTCCACTGTCAATACTCAACACGAGTATATTATATTATCTCAATCATGTATTACGACATATCTAATTGAAATAAATAATCAATTAACTAAGATATCACTTAGTTTAAATCTAACGAGAATCACTTCTCACTCACCTAGAGAGTCAGCCTAAGCCAGTAGTCTATTTAGAGAAATTCTTTTTTCATGGATCTACAATCCTTAATTCAGCTAGATGAGTTATCACTCATCTACCAATCACAAATAATCAATATATAAACTTCAAATTCTATCTACAAGGATTTGATTATAGAGACACTTACTTTAGATTAATACGATCAAATAAATAATCCTTAGAGAAAAATTCGCCTCAAAGACACTGTGCCAAGAGTAATCCTCTCTTTTGAAAGAAGATGCTTGTGAAAAATAATGGCTAATAGTCTCTTCAAACACTTAGAGCTTTCACAAGGAATACATAGCTTTGCTTGAATGAAACTCTCACAAATTTCAAATCTTTGGACTCATAAAGTGATAATGGAAGATTGGGAGCTTATAGATCTCTTGATTGGGTTATCTCTTTTGAGAAGGGAAGGCTCTAATTTATAGGCCAACATCCACTCAATAAAAATGAACAACAAATAGCCGTTTGAGAAGCCAAATAGAGCACAAACTTGCAGAAAAGATCGAGTCAAAATAATCGAGATCCGAAAAGGGTGGGGTCGACAACACTTTTTTATCGTCGACCGAACCGGACTTCGGTCGACCAGACCTTTTTGTCAGTCGCCCACTCAGGTCAGAAACAGAATTTTTGATACAGAGAGGTTCGGTCGACCGCACCTTTTGACCGGTCAAAGTTAAAAGACTCCAGTCGGCCGCTCAAACAAGTCAGTCGGCCAGTCCTCCTAGACCTTCTCCAAAATTATCTAAAAAAATTATTATGACTATCCTAGGTTAATGGGATAGTTCCCAAGCGAGACCTGAAAAATCGTGAGACATCTAGGGTTAAATTTGATCAACTGGCAGACGCGCGGTGTAACCTTAGATGTGCACAAGTAATCGCAACACGAGATTCTTGACAGTCGAACATTCATTGAGTGAGAACGTACTTTAATCATTCACATCTTCATGCTTGAGCTTGACTTTGTCTTTCATTGAGCTTGATCACTTGGGTTGGTTTTCTTCAGCTTTAATTCTTCTTTGATTTGTTGATGAAGTCCACTTGATCATTGACACTTCAGTCTTCAACGAACTCCTATCTCAGCGATTTATATCACAAAAGAACTAAGTATTCATGGAATTGATAACCGAGACTTTTCAAATGTAATGGATTATTTTATTTCTTGATTTCACAAAAAATGCACAATAAAACAATTCTTGTTATCATTATCATTATTATTATTATTATTATTATTATTATTATTATTATTACATAATTATAATTATTGTTATTATAATCATGGTTTAAAAAATGGCCCTTATAACGAAAATAATGGTGTAGTAATGGATTTGGACCTCCCCTGTTACATTATGTACCGTTAAAACACTTAAAAATAATGGCAGTTATTTTCGTTATAATGGTCGTTATTTTCCTATTTTTTCTGAAATTATTTTTTGAAAAAAGGCCATTATTTTCGTTATTTTTCATTAAACTTTGGATTTCAACACCATTTTCCCGTTATTTTTCATTTTTGCCCCTAGGCATTACAATTCATTACAACGGTGTTATAACGAAAAAATGATAATGCCCCCAGTCCGTCACATCGTTATAACGGCCCCTTTTAAACCTTAATTATAATTATTATTTTTATTATCATTGCTACTATTATTTTTATTTTTTTTGAAGGGGAAAGCTTGGATTAGGGATATCCAAAAATAGATAACTAAAATATAAAAAAATAAAAAATATTAATATTAATAAAAATTAATCACAGTTGGTATTATTATTATTGTTATTTTTTGGAAGAAAAAATGTTGAGCTAATACAATGCACTTGCTTGCATCAATTTTTGGGCTGCACTTGCTTGCATCAATTTTGTTAAGGAGTTTGCAAGGGCTTGTCAACCACTTGCACGGTAGTTCATTTGCATGCCTCCAACCAATCACTTACAATCCCAAAATTGTGGCAAGTGAGTGCATTGCACTCAATTTGCTGTGAACCAAGCAGGGCCTAAGAGTGCGCCATGTGGCTTATACTATGATCTCTTATCATTGATGAGGGACACGGACGTGCTAGACAACCTGAATGAAGCTCGTGTGAAGGGGCGTACCCCAACCCAGGCTTTGGCTTTAAAATAGGGGAATTTAATTGAAGCTCTGCGTAGATGTCAACCCTAGTTCTAGCTTTATAATAGTATAGATATAATTAAAAAAAACTCAATACTACGGTAAAGAAAATGTTTTATCCTTAAACGGCTGTTGCAATGGATATTCCATTTTTTGGGTCTTTGGTGTTTATGAAGAAAAATACATGATAGAGTTTGGGGCACTAACATTACAACAACCGTTTTTAAACCATGTCGCAAACTAGTGAGAGAATAAAGGCGTGCATGGTTTAGAGCTCGTTAGGAAAGCTCGTGCTTTAGGACCTAGACCAACCCCAACCTAGAAGACTGGATCCTACTAATTAATTTTGGATACGGCAAAAGTTCGAGTATAATTAGGATTTGAGCTTAAAAATTTCGAAGAACAACAAAAGTTTGTAATTGTATTTATTTGTATTTAATTCTTTTATGATCCAAAAATTCAATGTTAAAATTCGCAACCAAAATATAATGGTGTGTAAGACTTAGAAAAGATTAAAGTTTAGGACGGTTGACAGGTCCCCACTTACTCGACTAATAAACAAATGGTTAATCTAAGTTTGTGTGGGGCAACATATTGTAGTTAAATTAGAAATTAAAAATAAAGTGTGAACCATATGTGAAGAGTGAGAGAGGTTAGAGTTGTAGGTTAATTTGCTCACTGTGATGTAGTTGTGTGGGTCTAATGTAGAGAGAGGGAGAGAATAAGAGTGAGCGAGTGAGTACTAACTTGATCACCAGTCAGTGACAATGTAGACTAGAGCTGCAACTTGTAGGTAGGGCCATGCGGTGTAGACTACGGATTGCACAGGAAAAGAGGTGGGATGGGGAGAGAGATGATAGCAAAAGGGGGTAGGGTCCGTAGAAACCATTATGATCTTTTTTTTTTTCGCTTTCAATAATTTTTTTAATCGTTTTGCAATTCGATTAAATTGGTCAAATTAATCACTAAAAAGTCGTATTTGCATTCTATGTGTAAACTCGTATAAAATCATAAATTATTCATATTATTTTATGTATTCGTCGTATAGTATAGATATACCACCTAAAAGTGATTAATTAGTAAATTTAACAACTAGGGACTGGATCATGTTGCAACATCCTTCAAAGAGCCAACTCTAGTCCTGTTTCAAGGACAAAATCCGAGGAAGCAGGGCCCAAAAAAGTGGGCCCTGCATGATTTCCAAACACAGGCATGAACAATTGGATCTGCACTGAAAACGGGTGGCCCCATTTTTTGGGCTTCAAAAACAGGCCCATAAACTCGCATGCCATAATCTAGTATTGTCCCTTTTACAAGCATCTGAGTTCTATGCCCCATCTTTCCCTTTGCTGAATTCATTGATTGTTGATGCTCGATAGACCGATTGTTCTTTATTAACTTCCTACTTGCTTTCATCTTTATTGACTTCATGTTTTTTTCATGAGCTAAGCGCTTCTCGGAGCTCATTAATTTAGCTAAGTGCTTAAGTAAGAAAATTTTTCCTGCTTAAATAATTTTTTTGTCCTGTTTTTGTGGCAACTTTTGGGAATGTGAACATCCACTTTTGATGTTTGCCTCAACATCCCACAGAAACTTTTCCTGAGAAAATACAGATTTAAATGACTTGGTAGAGAAAATTATACAAATTTAAAATGGCTATCTAACAATGGACAATTGTGTTTTTCCAAGGAAAATGCAATTTTCCCACTTGTCAATCAAACGTGTCCCAAGTGTTGTAATTGAGGAGAACATCGACGTACCTAATTAGTAATAGTTGGTGAAATTAGTGGATGTTGATAACACGATCTAGGTTATAAATCTGGATCCTAGCTCAATTACCCGCTAACCAACTACCACTCAATTTGCCTATCAAAATAAAAGAAAGTATTTATGTAATTAAAAGAAGGCTCAGGCTCCAAGGACCCTCTTTTTCTGAACTCTCAAGGGGAGTCGTGTGCTCAGGCATGGATTTCCCGAATCCAACGATGGTTGAGTGTTGGCAAAAAGTGAATGCCAGCTCAGCACTATCAGCCACTGTTGGATTCTTGGAATGAGCAAACTACTCCCCAAAGAACTTCTTGATTAGAGATGCACATGGGCCGAGCCCGGCAATATGTGCCCCTCTAATCAGAACATTTTGGAAATGAATATAATTATGTTCAGGGAGGAAAAATTTTAGATGCAGAGGACTTTGGATGCAGATGGGTCTCGTGGCCCTATACTGGTCGTTGTTTTGAGCCCACTAACAGCATGGATGTTTACCCCACCCCTTGGTGGATATGCATACCATAAATCGGCTTGTTGATAATTTCTAGCCGTTGGATTAATTGCCCAAAAAAATGCAAAAAACATGCTTGAATCCAACGGCTACAATCAACCCTTAAAAAGTGCTAAAATGTATGGCTAGATAAAATCAATGAGACTGATGTTTAATACATATATATCCACCAAGGGATGGGCTAAACATCCATGCGGTTACTGGGCCCAAAAAATATGAGCCATGTAAGGCCACGAGACCTCTCTGCATCGACTGCATCCAAAATCCTCGGCATCTAAATTTTTTTCTGTTCAGGGAACTGTTTTTTACATGTTCCAGCTGAGGTGGTAGGGCAAAGGGATCTAGGCAACCTCATCACCTTCTCATGTGACAAGTTTCTATCCAAATAACACCTCGATCACCACGTGGCAAAAAGAAGCATGTTTTGTTTGCCAAAGCATTGTCAATGCACGATGATGGATCATTAAAACACACATGAACATATGATAACTGCAATTTTTAAGAAAATAGTACGAGTTCGCATACACAACGGCAATGGAGGCCCGTCGCAAAGGTTTGTGACAGGTAGTGGCAGGCCAGGATTTTGTTCGAGGGTGGGCAATGAACGATGTCAAAACTTGATGACATCTTTACTTGGCACAATTACCCCTACCTAGAAAGAGCAATTAAAGTCCGACTCTTTTAATTATTCTCTAGCGCTTGAGAACCAATTTTTTGAGGACATCTTTGATGATGGACGTCGGTCATAAACATTGTTGAAAGACCATGATAAACATTGATGACGGACCATAATATAAGCCACGTGGCACCATTGACCATGGATGTTTGGCCCATCCCCAGGTGGTTCTGCAGACTAAAAATAAATTTGTTTAGTGATTTCTAACCGTGGGACGGTGGAGTGGACTCTTTTTCATGAGAATATTTGTAATCATTAGATAATTTGGGGTACTCAGATCCAACGGTTAGAAATCACTAACAAGGCTGATTTTTAATATGTAGGTCCACCTAGGGATGAGCCAAACATTCGAAGATGAAGGTGGTCAACTATAGTGTTGCACGTGGCTCATACTCTACGTGGTCCACTGTCCACGAAAGGATTGAACCCCCCGCCCTCGCGTGGCAGGTAAAACTTCTATCACAACTGCTTGCAAATCACACAAGCCAATGAGTTGTCGGCACGTACACCTCAAAGCAAACGCACATGGGTATGTTGAAAAGAGCACTTGGGTTCGTGCCGAGAAATCATTGGCTTGTGATTGTGTGATTTGCAATCCGTTGTGACAGAAGTTTTACTACCTTGACAATGCTAGTCAATCAACAATTGTGATTGGAGCCGGAGCTGAAGTCCCCGTCCAAAAATGCTACGTGGAGTGTTCTTTAGGGCCCACTGACATTATAGATGTTTGATCCACCTCTTGATGGATCTACATATCAAAAATCAGTTTAATTATTAATTTATATCCACTGGATTTAGTATTTTAATAGCTTGATTTTTAGTCGTTGGATTTGAACAATTTTTTAGATGCTAAAATGTAACTATTTGAAATCATCAATCAAGTTAATATATTTCCACCAAGAGGTGATCAAACATCCATAATGTTAATAGGCCACACACACAGAATGAGGTTACTTTTGAATCATGATTTATTAGGGGCCGAGTTTTTTTTTCCAGGTACGTGTCCTACAAAAGAGGAACCCCACTGCAACACCATTGGCTAGGAATTCTTGAAAAGTACAGTAGGTGGAAGGTCACAGACACGAGAACAAGCAGCATCCTCGTGGCCAGCGCCCAAAGGTTTAGGGTTGTCTATCAGATTGCTGTGACCCAGGTGGCACACTTTTTAGGGTCCACTGACCCATGGGTGTTTGGCTCACCTCTTGGCAGACCTACATAGCTCGATTAATGATTTCTAGCGGTTGGATTGTGCATTTTTATGGGGTGATTTTCAGCCATTCGATTAAGCTTTGTTTTGAGTGCTCAAATCCAGCTGTTGGATATCTATGTTCGCCAGGAAGTGGGGCAAACATCCATGAGGGGGGGGGCCTTCAGAGTATGGTTCAACGTCTCGGCCGATCCCGTTCTGGATCGGGATCGGAGCCCACCGATCCGATCCAAACCAGGCTCTGTCTCACCCGAGATTACTGTTTCACAAAGGAGTCCCACTTAGTCTCGGGCGAGAGTGAGATGGGCCGATCCTGTTCTGGACCCGACTGATCCAGCCTCTGATCCCGAGATTTCGAACCATCCTTCAGAGCAATATTTTAACATTGTAATGGACACTTGACGGTAACATAATGGGTCATATCTGAGCGAAACTATATTTATCTTCTTCAAACTAATCTTAATAAATTATAAATAACGAACAAAATAACAGCTTTTATAACAGCAAGACCATTTTTTCGGTTTTGAGAGTGATTTTTTAAGTAACACGATGGGGTTGGGGTGTTACCGTTACAACGGCCCTTGCAACCTATTATAAACCATGCTTCAAAGCATGTTTTAGAAAACGGCTGTTATAACAAAAATAACGGCCTATAATGGAAACGGACTTCCCCGTCACGTTACAAACCGTTTTAATGTTCAGCAAATATCGGCCGTTATTTTATGAAAAGATTTGTTAAAAAAATCCCTGTTTATTTTCCATTATTTTCCGTTAATTCAAATTTTGAATTTTAGATCAGTTCTTTCCATTATAACGGCTGTTATAGCAGAAAAAAATGGTAACGTCCCCAATCCGTTATACCGTTATAACGGCCCCTTTAAAACCTTGCTTCAAAGTCCCAAGGTACATCAAATATTATCTCAAGATAGACGTTCTTGAATCTCCACGTCATCCCTTCAGTTTATAATCAGAACACATGGTGTTTAGCTTATGGTGGAAGTGTGTGTGGAACATCTCTGGCACCAGTGCTGGTCTGGTCTGGTCAAGACTCAATTTCCCCATTCAACAGGTCCCACAATAGGAGATCCTGTCGACGCATGAAATTCAAAATGTTGATGGAATGGTGGGTCCATCCCCCCCTGCATGTGCACCACGTACACCTAAACAGATACGTTATAATATAGTCAACTATCACGTTTATAGGAACATGCCTTCGTCCCACCATTAGTATTAGTAGGAGTGTTGTATATTTGCATGCGAGCTGTGCTTTCTGTAAGCCTTGTGAGAACAGGTCTTACCTAATTTTACACCGTTCGATATTCCTAGAACTATACATGACACAAATCACAATGAACATCCAACGATTAGGAAAGTAGGAATGTCATCCTCCTGAGGAAGCTGACAGGAACATTTTTCTTGGCATAATACATGGCGAGATGTGTTAATGCGCCTCATGATTATGCTCAACTTTAGATAAAAAATAGGGTGGGGGACCATGATCATCATGATCTTAGGTTCTTAGCTTCCCTCGCCTATATTAATACGTCGCATTAAATATTCAATATCATATTATAAATATCTCTGTCAAATGATGCATGGTCTGCTCCGTCGGTCCATTCTCCATGCGTGCGTGCGTCTAACACCATCATGGAAACAGAAGGCCTCTTGCTTGCTCGTAGGTGACTAGGAGACTGTTCTACATGGGCTTCTGTATCAAAATTTTGATGCAAACGTCGCTCAAATTCGAACATAGTACTCTTTCTTGCCCACTTGCCTCATGAATATTTAACCTACACACCAAAAATCAGTGTGATTGGTGACTTCTAACCGTTGGATTTGAGCACTTTTCATCATTAGCTTTACGAACCCGCCGGCCTATGAGTTGGTTCTAGCGGCGCCACCCACCGCCACAACTTTGAAAATCTTTAAAACAAAAACAAAATTTCCTGAATTTAGTTTTTTATTTGAACTTAGTGCCACTCACTTTAAGTTTAGTACCCCCTGTTAGAGAACGCTGACCCCTAGGTGGACCTACAGACCGAAATCAGCCTGATCAATGGTTCTTTGTACCCCAAATAATGCTTACATTCCACAGTTAAAAATCAATCCATGAAAACGATTCCGATCCAACGCTTAGAAATCACTAATTAGGTTAATTTTTGGTCTATATGTTCATCTAGGGTTAAGCCAAACATCCATACGGACAGAAATCTCTAAGTACATGCCACGTGGCTCATATTGTAGGCGGTTTTACTCAATTGATTGTAGCCCCCTTGAACAAAATCTTGGCTCCGCCACTGGTTGGTTCCAAGCCCATGATGAAAAGGTGCTCACATCTAATGGCTACGAATCACTAATCACACTGATTTTTGGGGTGCCGTAAGTCTCTCTCTCTCTTTTTTATTTTTTCGAGGTAAGCCTGTTTTGTTAAAGAGATCAGTAACTCGGTGAAGGAGGGTTACACTTTACCAACTGAGCAAGCTGGCAGCTTATGGCGTTAGTCTACTACGTGGCGATACAGATTTTTCCGTGACTAGGTGGTGTGCTTTCAAAAGTAATTGTGGAAATGACTACTATACCCTTTACGAGTAAAACTTTGATGACAGAGCCTGTCATCGAAGCCGATGACAGTGCGTAAGATGAGCCAGGTGGTACATCTTTAGAGGACTGACCGTGTGGATGTTTTTTCAATCCCTAGGTGGACCTATCAACCAAAAATCACCTTGATTAGTGATTTCAAACCTTTGAATCTTTGTACCACGAATAATGGTCAATAATACTCAAATTCCCACAGTTAAAATCAACCCACGAAAATAATTCCAATCCAACGCCTAGAAAGCACTAATCGAGCAGATTTTTGGTTTGTAGGCCACCAAGGGATTGGCCAAACATCCATATGGTCAGAGTCCCCTAAGAGTGTGCCACGTGGCTCATATTGCTCCCTGTCATCGGCCTCGATGATGGGATGCTGTCATCAGAGTTTTACCCTTACTGCCACTGAACAATGTGACAACCTTATTTTCGAGAAAAGACATATTCGGATTAGATATTGCAACACGTTAAGGAGGGAACGAACTTTAAAACGATGTGACACGTGTGGATGTGTCAATGTGACATGTGTGGACACCATACCATATCATCATAGTCTATGCCTTATCTAGTCGGCGACACGAACCCTATTTCGTTTTGGACTCTGTTTAGAATTGTCTTGTGTCACTGCAGCCACGTTAGCATACGAGTAACGTGTCATAATAGAGAATGCCCTAAGTCAGTGTCAAAGAAGTTAGATTCCTTGAAAGGATTTGATACGATTTTTAAGAGAAAAACTTCCGTCACAATCGGATTGAAAATCACACAATCACAGCCAATGAGTCTCGGCACGTACACCTCAAAGAAAAGCGCATGGTTGCGTTGCAAAAAGTACTTGTGTAGGTGCCGAAAACTCATTGGCTTGTGATTGTGTGATTTACAATTTTTTGTGATAGAAGTTTTACTCTGATTTTTATACCCACATTCCACACATTACGTGACCAATTTTTTTTACCCGTCCAATCATCAAATCGGTGTACGGGTCGGGTCGGGTTAGTTTGGTCCAACTGACTGGGTTGATCGCGGCATAAATTGAAATCATAATTTATTTTATTTTATAATCAACTTACCAAAATATTCTTTTGATAATGATACAATAATGAATCTTCTTCTATTTATTTATTTACGATATTGCAAGTATTCAGACATAGACACCCACTCTGATGGAAACACGTGTATAACCTAATTTACTAAACAAATGATGTAATTATGAAAGAAATGAAGAGAATACGAAGACATCGTGAAACAAAGAAAAATATAACAAATATTCATCTCAAAGTATTAAGTTGACCCTCAAATAATATTACACCGAGATACAAAAGCTTTCTACAAACAATTCTACTATAAAATTCTAGAAATGTTTGAAATGTTATAGTGAAAAGACGACTGGCTTGTCAAAACATCAATGTGTGGGGCCAAATTTCGAACAATAGGGGCAAATTCGACTGAACACATTGAATGTCTTATTTGAATTTGGGTTGATTACCAGTTAGGTTGGAGCTTGATGAGCTAAGAGAGAGAACAAAAAGGTAGAACTTCCGCGAGAGAGTTCAATTGTTCGACCTCCTCTACAATAAGGGGAGGTCCTTATTTTTAAGGACATGGGGGTAGGTGAGACTTGTTGTCGCCACCAGCCCAAGATGGTTGGGGCTGCAACTCGGGCAGTTGGTTTAGTCAGGTTGGGGGTCAACCCTGGCCCACCCTGGCCCAACCTGACCCTCAGATCATTTAACCCTAATCCAACTCAACCCGAGGTCGGACTAGACATATGCTTAACCTGAGCCCAACCCGATCGGGTTGGTCGGATTGTTCAGGCTATTCGAGTTGTACTGAGAGCTAGGGAGAGGAGGGGAGGGGAGAGAGAAAGAGAGATGAAGTAGCCTCAAGCGGTGGCAACATGGTAGGCGGTGACGGTACAATAGGTAGTGACGCACGACAAGCGATGGCGGCACAGTAGTAGGGAGGGGGTAAGAGGGAGAGGGGAGACGATAGTGAGGAGATGGGAAATAGAGAGAGGGGACATCAGAGAGAGGAGGAATGTCATCGGCGCCGCAGAGTGGGTGTGGGATGAGATACGAGAGAATGAGAGAGAGGAGATGGGTCGTGAAGGGGCTTAGGTTATATAGATCGAGTTCAGGTTCGGCCGAGTTGGCTAAGGGTTCAACCTGAGCCCAACCCGATTCTGGTCAGGTTCTAAAAATTGAGCTCACCTAAGTTGCAACCCTAAGGGTGGTCAAAGCATTGTCGCACGTGAAGACATCATGGTGTTAGTCGAATGTGTCACATGTGTAAACCTATTCTCTCATCATTCCAATTAGGTAACGTGTAGGAGCAGTCCAAATAGTAGAAGGTGTGAGATGTCTCATCAATGTAGAGCAAGGTCACAATTACCTTTGGAACCATGTTGACTAGCCAAGCAAACAAACTCCTTCGCTCGAGCAAGCCTACATCGATGAGTTGGATCTCTCCCCTCCACCAAACCAATCTTTGTGCTCGGTCAACAAGTGAGTACTACAACTCGACTTGCTACCATCTAAAGACAAAATACTCCCGATGCATGGATCTCGTGGGGACACGTGGACGGTGAGGGTGCATGCCATTTTTTGGCACACATACCATCACCTATATGTATGTTTAGTCATAGATTTGAAAAATAAAACACCTGGTTGTCGGTCAAAGTTTCTTCGCCTACATCATAATTCAACGTGTCAATAACTTCAAAATATGGGTTATAAGCACTAGGGGATCGCCACGTGCACCTTACACATGGCAGCACCATAGAGATCGATGACCGTATAAACATTTTTCTCATCCCTAGGAGGATGTACATAGGAAAATTCATCATGATTAGTTATTTTTGTCCATTGGATTAGAGTCTTTTTCATTGTTTGTTTTTAATCGTAGATTTTGAGTATTATTTGGCTAGTGACAAATGACACTACTATACAACATGATAATATCCATAGCTCTTGAACCATGTGATCATTACTATTTTAATAATGAAGTATGTATGGGTAGCTTTTGGTTTTATTTTTATTTTTAAAACATCCAAGTTGATGATGGACCATATTATGATCCACGTGGAACACTCTTAGATACCACTCACCGTATAGATGTTTTTATCATCCATAGTTAGATCTACGTATCAAAATTTACCCTGATTAGTAATTTATAGCCATTGGATTAGAATCATTTTTATGGATTATTTTCTACCGTATATTTCAAGAATTACGATCAAACGGTTAGAAATTACTAATCAAGCTTATGTTTGTTACATAAGTTCATTTAGGGATGTGTCAGACATCCATACGGTTAGTATCCTCCGATAGTGTGCCATGTAGTTTACAATGTGGGTCGATCATCAACTTCGATGATGGATCTATCATTTAATTTTTTTCTAATTAATAGTTTAAGTGCAACGTTAAATGTAACGATGGCTGCGTTAGAATGTGAAAATACTGAATGACCAAAGAACCCTTATCAATTAAAACAATTTCTACACCTGAAAGAAGCAATGCTTGTCAATTTAATGAACTTAAGGGTAAAATTAGGGATAAGAATTTTTTATTTTTTGTAATAAAAGAGAGCATTGAAGAGTTTGCAACGCTGACGTGTCTTTGACACCAATAAGACCGAAGAACCCCTTCCAAAGTAAAAAAAATTAAGAAAATGAAAAGAAACAAAAGAAGGGTATTTTGTGCATATTTAGGATTTAGCGTGAGGCACGCAAGATGGACCTTCGTCCGTTATATAGTAGAATAGATAACTTCAAAAATATAGATAGGGATCTGGGCAATAGGCAAAGATTGATTTTTTAAAAGAAAACTATATATTGAATCTATTAAATCTTTCATAAAAATATTTTATATACTAGTAAATATTCTCTATATATGTAAGAAAGGGGTTGTACGTATAGGTTCGATAACATATATATAGGTCATACGTATAGGTTGTGAATTATTCAAAAGTAGCATTTAACATAGAAAAAAAAGGATTTTGAAAGTTTGCATGTTCAAGGGCGGTTTGATAGCAACCCATCTGAGTAGAATGGTTTGTCGGTCAACCACCCTGGTAGAATGGTTTGATAAAAAACCTATTGTACTTATTAACACACGAAGACACTTCTTGCCTTACCAAAACAATCTCCATTATTTCACAAATGTCTCTTTAATGTTTCTTTATATTTTTTAAATATTTAAAGGTTTATTGATGTTTACACAACTTTTACTTTTCTCTCAATATGAATGCATTTAATGTGTAACATTGAAACGGCGTGTGGTGCGTGAATTCCTCTCCACAAGAAAAAGAAAATTTGATGACAGATGTCCGAGAAAGAAAAAATTTGATGACGGATGTCCATCATCAATGTTAATGACAAGTCATAGTGTGAGTCACATGCCCGACTATTAGATGCCACTAACCGTATAGATGTTTGGCCCATCCCTAGGTGGACACACATAACAAAAATCAGCGTGATTAGTGATTTCTAACCTTTGGATATGAGTACCTCAAATAATGCTCGAAGTCCACTGTTAAAAATAAATCATGAAAAAGACTCTAATCCAATGGATAGAAATTACTAATCAATTGGCTTTGACCCAAATCTCCGTCTTTCAGTGATCTTGATTAATGATATCCGCTTTTGTTGATCTGTTAACGGAGTGAAGAATGACAACCGTCAAATTTAGACTTCTACAGATAAAACTTTAGGTGGTCGAGAGGGATAGAGAAAAGGATGAGGAGTTTGGTTTCAGGACATGACGCATCTAAAAGGTGGCCCACCAATTGGAAGGTCCAAACCTAAGGAGTCAGGAGGCCACGTGTCCATAATCTAATGGAAAAGGACCTGAGATCCTTGCTGATATAATGATGTGGACAAATGAATGTGCATGTCATAGTAAAGGAACCAATAGAAGAAGAGCTAACAGAGGAAGAGAAGGGAATTTATGTCATTACGCATGGAAAAAACAAAGGCCAAAGGCCAAAAGCAAAAGGTCCACCGTCCACTTCCCACTTAACTGTTCAGCGTAGTTACTTATATCAAAACAGTTTCCCACGCCAAGAGTGAGTGGTGGGGGCACGAAAGATAGATACAAGTCGGCGGAGAAAAAGACAAGTGGACAATTTATACTAAAACTTCTCTCACCATCCACCGTCAGCTAATCCGATGACAGCCCACAATATGAGCCACGTGGCACACTCTTCTATGTGTGGACAACATGGTCCAAATCTTGGGATCAGTGGGCTCCGATCCTAATCCGAATGGGGCCTATCTAGAACGGGATCGGCCAATCTCGCTCGAGACAAAGTGACTCCTTTGGCAAACATTGATCTCGAGGCGAGACGATCCATTACCAATCCCAATCCAGATCGCCTGATCAGAACGGGATCGGCCTAGACTTCGAACCATGACTGGACATACAAACCAAAAATCGCTAATTAAGTTGATTTTTTATTTCTAGGTCCATCGAAGGAATTACCAAACATCCGGTCAGTGTCCTCTAAAATTTTGCCACGTGTCAAATTATAGGCTGTCACGGATTCGCTGACCGTCGACGGCAAGTTTTACTCGAGAATTTGAGGGGAAAGTGAAGAGTAGACTGTAGAGTAGAGTAATGGAGTGTCTACACTCGAGATTTGTCTGATGTGAATCTCGAGGACAATAAACGGTGTGGACCTGTGAACGGCGGTTTGATAAGACCATCCACAGTGAAATTAATTACGGGGTTTTGTACACCAGTTCACTCAATTTCCTGTGACACACAATATATTACCTGCAGACACAATGTCACTCCTCATCAATCGCCAGTGATGGAAACGTAAAGGTGACGCTTCTCTCTCTCTCTCTCTATCTCTACATTTTTCTACGTTTCAAGTATATTTGAACTTTCAACTCAAAAATCTGGTTCAACAACCTCCTCTTCACTCTGCTCTTTGATCCTCTCCACTCAAAATTCTCTGATTCTTCCAAAAACCCAACTGGGAAAAAGTAAAGAAGAAGAAGAAGAGGAGGAGGAGTCATGAAAGATAGGGGCAAAGCTGTTGAGATTTCTAGCGGTAATTGGTTCTCAGATTACTGCTCTTCATCAGACCTCCCATGCAAAAAACACCCATCTTCATCTTCTGTAGGAATCTGTGCTTACTGTCTTAAAGACCGACTGATCAAGCTTGTCTGCTCTGACTGTGGAGAGCAGCGTCTCTCTTCTTGCTCTTGCTCCGACTTCTCTTCCTCCTACCGCAGTTCATGCACTGTTGAGGTAGGTAGTGTCGGTAGGATATCATTCCTCATCGAGAACGAAAAGCCAGAGATCCCACATTCGACTACTACAACAAGGTCACGTTCAGAAGACAAATCAGAAGCGGTTGGTCTCCTCAAGAGGAGTAGTAGCAGCTCTGTTGATGTTAAGAGAAGTGGGTTTTGGAGGCTTGGGAGGTTTTTCAGGAAGAAAAGAGAGAAAGGTTTCGGGGTTTTGGGGTCTGATGAGAAAGGTGAGACTTGGGTTTTGGATTATACGCGTGTTTCTAGGTCCAGATCTGTTGGTGGTTTCAGGGGTGGTTTTGATGAATCAGAAAGTGGGTTTACTGATGTTAATAAGGATGGAGTTTCAGAGTCAGAGAAGAAAAGTGGTGGTTTTAACGGTGGTATGAGGAGGGATATTGTTGGTCCTTCACTAATATCAGAAACTGGTTTTAAAGGAATTAAGAAAGGTGGTTTTATGGAGTTTGATGGTGATTTTAGTGGTGGGGAGGACTCAGGTTTTATTGATTTAAAGCTTGGTTTCTCGTCAGAATCAAAACCTGAGTTCTCTTGTGTGAGAAGTAGTGATTTCTTAGAGTCAGAATCTAGTTTTAGAGGTCTGAAAAGTGGTGATTTCTTAGAACATGAATCTGATACATTTGAGTATCTAAGAAGAGATGGGTTTTTCAGTAATGGGAGTTCATGTAGGATTACAGTTAATGATAAAGGGATTAAGAAGTGCAGGAAAAGCTTGAAGGTGTGGAGATGGATTTTCAGGCACCAATCAGTTTGTACTGCAAGGAAGAAAGAGGAAGAAAACATGTCTTCAAACCCTGAAAGAGGAGGATAGACCCCCAAAAAAAAAAATTATATGGGTTATTTTTTGGTAACAGAGGAGGCTGTGTTGCATTGATTCAGTGTTGCTCCTTCCTTAGATTTAGTTTGCTTTTATGAGATGAAAGCAGCTGTATCTTCTATATTTTAATGGAGTTTTTCTTTTCTTTTCTTTTTTGCCTTTTTGACCCTTTGTTGGTCTATGAATGTAAACAAAAGATGGGAGTGTGTTTTGTTTCTTTTGGGGATGATCTACAATCTCAGCACTACAGATGTCGACAAGCCAATTAACACCAAAGAGTGCAATCAATCAGATGGTTTGATCATCTTATTGATCTTTGACCAAGGAGAGATTGCCTAGGTGTGACCCCAGTTAATGGTGGGTCCTAAGTCCTAGCATACTGGAGGTAAAACAAAACCATAACTGACTTCTGTTCTAACGGGTCAACTTAAAACCGACCCGGAACAGGTATAACCCTCAAACCGGTGGAATGGGCTCCAAAACCGTATGCAGGGTAACCAAGTATTTCTTGGAATGGTAAAAACTAGTTTGGATTACGGTGAGGTAACCAATTGCAACCGTATGGGTGACCTCTTATCAAATATGGAACGGGTTACATTTATATATACTTAGCTATTCGGCATAAGGCAAAGATTTGGAACGGAAAAAGTGGAAAAAGTTCGAGTTTAATTTGATTTCAAGATATAAAAAGGGTAGTGTTATTTGCACACACTTTTTTCTAGTGACACCCACATCTTATCTGAACGCACCCAAAGTTGAGGGAAAAAAAAAAATCGAACAAAGAGGAACTCATCACTACCGTCCTCTTCTTTTTCACCACCACTACCACCACCACTCCCTCCCTCTCTCTCTTACTTGGTGGTGGGCGGCAGGCCTCCTCTTCTTCTCTAGGGCAACCTCCTCTTTCTCTTCTTCTTCTCCGGGTGGCTTCCTCTTCCTAGTCTCTCTCTCTCTCTCTCTCTCTCTCTCTCTCTCCTTAAAAAAAAAAAATCGTCCCGTATCGGTAACGTAGGGTGGACATGACTTTGGCCATGCTGATATGGCTTTGGTCATGTCAGCAGCAAATCAGCAGCAAGCTACCGATATGGCCAAAGCCATGTCCACCCTATGTTACCGGTACAAGGCAAAAAAAAAAAATTTACGGAGAAAGGGAGAAAGAGATCTCTCCCTCCCTCTTCCTTCTCCTCCTCCTCCTCCTCTTCTTCTTTTTCCTCTCTCTCTCTCTCCCTCCCTCTCGGAGAAGAAGAGGAGGCCGCTTGGAGGAGAAGAAATAGAAGAAAAAGGAGGAAGAGGAAGAAGAAGCTGCTCGGAGTAAAAGAAGAGGAAGGGGAGGCCGCCGGGAAAAGAGGGCTTCTTCTCTCTCGGTGGTGGAGTTTTTTTGTTTTTTTTTTTGTTTTGTTGTTGTTATAACTTATTTGCACACACCAAGAGGTGGGTGTCACTCAAAAAAAGGTGTGCGCAAATAACGCCACCCTATAGAAATTCAGTCAAAGCTTTGGTCATTGTTGAAGTGTTATATTCGTTTACCCTTAAAAAGCCTGAATTTTACTGATTTTTCATTTTATAAGGCAGTTTAATTCATTTTTATTTTAAAAAAAAAACACAATTTGTGTATTAAACACAAATAATACACCATTTTTATTTGATCAATCTTAAAAGTGATTTTTAAAATCTTATAGGGCAGTATTAAACGTTTCTTCTAAAAAAAAAATTGAAAAATTCGTGTATTAATACACGTAACTTAACCAAAATGGTATGTGACGAGGCCTCTCTCACTGTATAGGGCTATTTCAATATCATAATTTGACATTACATTGGGACCATTGGTGCCTCTTTTCCCCATACAAGATCCTAACCGTCCGATATCCATAAGGATATCATCAATACATAGCATCATTGGTGACAAAACAAGATCCTAACCATCCATATCCATAAGGATCTGGAAAGAATGGACGGGATGCTGCGTTTTGTGTGGCGAATGACCATCCCCATTCCCCACATGCAAGTGAACAGCAAGTTGTGTGGAAGGTTGTTGCATATGAAATCAAATGGTAACCTGATATATTTCCATTCCTTGTGCAATAAAAGTAACAAGATACAGAACTGAAGTTTCAAGGATTTGAAACCACGACTCTAGAAAATGGGCGTCTGACTTGTATAACCCTGTCTCTACTGATATTTGGTAGGCTCAAATCTTAAGCCAACCTAAAAAGGTTTCAAGCAAGGAAAAAGAGTTGGCAATGGCACATCAGTATGGATAAACCTCCAACTACTTGGGACATAAGACTACCTCTTTGAAAACTCTCGGCTGCGATTAGTGGCAGCTACGATGGCATTCATCAGAATCCCACGGAATCCTCCCTTTTCCAACTCGTGAATCCCAGCAATGGTAGTCCCTCCAGGCGACGCAACATCATCTTTGAGCTGCCCCGGGTGCCTTCCTGTGTTGATGGCCATAGCTGCAGCTCCCAAAACCTGAAAATATAAGCAACACTTTACTACCAACAGATTTCGTAAAAACAAGCATATAATTGTGATCAAAAGTATCTGCTGAGGATCAACAGATTTCATTTCCTACTCCCCTATGTGATGAGCCATTTGAAAAGTGATCATTCAACTTAAAGAAAAAAATAACAGATTAGTTTTCCTAATTAAAGAAGACTCTTTGCAGTTGTAGTTTTCACTTACTGTCTGAGAAGCTAGACCCAATGCCAGGTCTCGTGGAAGACCTGCTGCTACTCCTCCATCAGCCATAGCTTCTATTGCTAGATATATATATGCAGGGCCGCTACCGCTGAAATTACAGATCACGAATCCAATTTATGATGACAAATTGAAGTTATTATTCAAAGAACACTCTTATATGGGAAAAATGAAAGAAAGAAAGAATAGCAGAAGGCATTTTTCACGCAATAACAAGATACACTGCATTCCCAGCATCAAGTCTTCACCAGACTTCCACCATGTCAAGTGCCACATACCTCAAGCCAGTGATTGCATCAAACAATTTCTCCTCAGCCTTCCAGATCTTGCCAATTGCTCCAAACAAACTAGCTATAAGTTCTCCATCTTCATAGGTTGCAGTTTCTCCCAAGCTCATCACTAAATAAATGCAAATATATCAGAGATTGGTAGCATAGATGTATCATTGATAAACATGCCAAAAGACTGTTACTAAGGCTGCATTTGGATAGCCTTAAGTGCTTACCCAATAGCACTTATATGTGAAGTGCTTAAGCTGTTTTGGCCATTTGGTGACCACACAAGAAAAGTGTGTTTCTTTTCTTAAAATGTCCTATGGTGTTTTGGTGAAAAAATACTTTTTTGGTGGCAAATATCTATTTTACCCCTAAAAGTAGTTAAATACTTAAATGCACTTCAAAAACACGTTGAACTTGTTTTTATTTAATTTTTGACTAATCCAGTTACAATTTTTTTAAGGATAGACTTGTAAAGAACTTTTTTTAACTACTTCCCACAAATCAATTAGCAGAAGCCGCTCAGAAACGGCTTATGCTAATGGTTATTTTGGGAGCTTATTAGGCTTTGGACAAGTGCGTTTTAAGTTTTACCTAATGCATTGTTTTTTTGAGAAGTGCTTAAAAACTGCTAAAAGCTGGCTTATTGCAGTTTTTAAGCTTTACCCAAATGCAGCCTAAGAAAAGAACCCTGCCCAATTTAAAAGTTTCACATATACGACTACAGATACATTAGAAGAAAGTCTTGAATATTTCAAGGGTTAGCACAAATGTAACAAGGATGCTCCATTTTCTAAGAATTTTTTGTGTCAAACGCCATTTCGTACTCACGTGTCAGCCGCATGCCAACACACTTTTTCAAACGAATCTTAATTTATTCAAATATTTTGCACTGAACTATTATTTGTATGATGTTTACATCTTTTCTATACAGTAAACTAAGCATGACTAAAAGCATTTTAAAACATATCTTTCTCAACATATGAAATAAAGTGTATTGATGTGTCAGTGTATAGGGTTTGTGGGGATCAGTTTGCCCGTCTTTGTTACATACATGTGTGCCAATTTAATATTAGTCAAAATCAAAACTGCATGGTAATCACTCCTGACCCGCACGAGTATAAACTGTGAATGGCTAAAACTAAATTAAAAAAAAAAAATTGCATGGTAATAATAATATTTTTCTCCACTAGATGAATTCCCATTGTATTTAGGATGACAGGAAAGACATTATGTATCTTACAATTTCCGTTGACTTAATAAAGGATCCAGTCATCAACCAAGCAGGTTTGTTGCTGTGTAGCCGCAATAATTGGTTCGAGCAAGGTCACTTGGTTCTAGGGAGCGATTCAGTTGTCATCCAAACCAGACAAAAATCAAATGTCATGGACAAGCTTTTATGGGTCTTTAATAGGAAACGCTCTGAACTTATTGGTACAGGGATTTCTAACCAACCAAAATTGATAGACCCAATTCAGCCATATTGACTCAGCGTTGAAGCATTTGACTCTAGCATAAAAGAAATTGCATGCATGCAGTCATAAAGACACAAATGAGTATTATAACATTTCCATGCACTCTTTTCCCCTCCTACTATGTGAGGCAGAAGAGAAAGAGAAACATTTTCTTTAGTTTGCTTATGCCATACAGGTATGGAGCTTCTTTTAGGTCTATTTGGAATGAGGATGGTTAGGATGAGCTGATGGATAGCTCTTTCTTTTCCTCCCTATGTCATGTTCTTTTGCAGATGTGACCTTAGGAATTTTTTTCCTCTTCTTTTGGTGTTCTAAGAGGAACGTAACAATAGACTTCAACAAAGGTTTCTGTGTGCAAAGAAAGGATCGGAAGATTTGCAATCCCTTAGGCTCTTATTTCAGTGGAGTTTCAGAGTCAGAGTTGAAAAAACTAAGGATTCGAAGAACTTACATTAGATGGGAATCATATTTCAAGTACCTTGGATGAAAAGAATCCACGGCTGGGATCCATAAAAATTAGATGCCAATTCAGATTTCTTTTCTATTTTACCTTCTTTTTTTTTTCGTGATCAAGTAAAATTTTACTAGAGAAGTAAACAGGATTACAAGGAAATTCATCTAGGCTGGGATCCTTAAAATTTATTTTACCTTATTTTCTCTTTTCAGGATCAAGTACAATTTTGCTAGAGAAGTAAACAGGATCACAAGGAAATCCATCTAGGAAGACAATTGGCCCATTAATAATCAATCATTCGTTTAAGAACAAGGGAGACAAAGTTGGGTTGGTAGTTGTACTCTACAAGTCAACAACATTGCAATGAAGCTGAGGTGCATGTCCAAAATAAAAGTGTATCAAAAACTTCTTTTTTATAAGTAATAAGATTCACTAAAAGGGGAAATCCCCACAAAACTTCTTAAGCTCCTATGTACGTCTTTTTACAGAAGCTAATATATTAATGCAATAAATTGGGCAAGGAGTTCCATCCCACAAATATTTGGCAATGCGTTTGTTAGCTATTAAAGATTTCTTTCAATCACACCAGCACATAAGTGGAAGGCAAGAGAGTTTGAAATAACAGGTTTCCTGGCTAATGGAGGTTGGGACCTTCATTATGTATAGAGACTTCTCTACAAGTCCAACATTTAAGAAGTTTGTTCTTTTTTGTTCTCCATTTCCATCGAATCTTCTCTATTTTTTTTTTCTCATTCAGTGAATTTTAGTCAGAGACACTAACATTTAAGAAAGACGTTTGCATTGCAAAGTTTCAGGTTGTTTCAGCTTTAAGCCTTTAACCCAACTGTCACATATTCCGGAAGCAAATCAGTAGTAAGAGTTCATTTATTCCATGATAAAAATTCAAAAGTAACGTCTGGATAAACCTTAGGATGTTGTTAACAATACAGAATTCCAAAACCATACTCTCAGATACAAGAAGAAAATTAACTGTTTTTGGTTAACAAGGGTAACAAAAACACAAATATCTGTTACCTGTTGCTGCCTCACCAACAGCTGCAGGAGTATTTGGCACCACCCTAATAAAACGACCATGACCTGCCCATTCCTGCATAAAACACCTAATCAATGTAGTCGAAAGAGATAGAAAAGAATATGTATTTATATGCATAAAAAAACAAAATTGCATACAGGCATACTTGCAGAAAATGGATGTGACGTGAAGCTGAGCAAGAGAAGAAGCTAGGAAGCAGTATTTTTCAGAGATAGGACTGGAAATCCCAAAAGGGCCTGTATATATTTTATGATATCTAACAGAAAGTTTTAAGTTGTTTGTTGGTAAATCTATCAATAAAGCCTTGTCCCAACTATTTGGGGCCAGTTACACAAATACCTCTCTTGGCCTTTGGCTAAGATCAAAGTGTAGGGGTCAGCTACACAACCGGTTCCTCCATTCCACTCTATGTTGGGCAATATCTTTTGTCATAGATAATGTCTTCAGATCTTTCCTTACTATCCCCATCCACATCCTTTTTAGCCTTACTCCCATACTTTCGTTTCTTCGTAACTCTATTTAGAAAAACAGTAGCTAGACTTTGAAGATGACAAAAAACTAAATAAATAAATATTGAACAAAATGTGATGTAATTGGTGAAGATCAAGGGCAACATGATGGAGTAATTGTAGGAAATTTTAGCCTTCAAACCTTTAACAAATCTTCTACATTGATACAGAAATATTCAGTTCGTGATTAATTTAGTAAACAAGGAGGATTGCATAACCCTATTAATGAAACAGATTAGGGCACGAGTGCGAAGGTATTACGTGGCACAATATAGGTATTGATCCAATCACGAGCCATTGAGTAAGGTTAAAACAGGAAAATGTGTGGACTGACTATAATACCAGAGGCCGGGGCTGGTTAATGACCCATATGACATGAAGTTGCTTTCAGGCCACTCTTGTGCCACTCACACTTTGTGCAGCTAAGGGGCACAAGTTACTTCTGCACTTCGTTCATAAATCGTGGAGCACATTGCCATGGTATTTCTATTTACCCTCCAGACATTTTATTAATTCATGATGATCTACTCCTTCATGTTCAAAATATAATTGTTGATATTATAACGGTTTTAGAGTTGTGTGTTCTACACAAGTTAGACATATCAGTTGATGCAGAATGAACTACATTTGATACTTTTTAAATTTTCTTCTTGGTAGGTGGTCCACATTGCATTTTTAAGAAAAATCTCCTCCTCTATAGTCAAGGGCCGCGCCTCAAGCTCAAGGCACGCGCCTCAGGCGCAAAGCACACCTAAAGCGCCTTAGAAGGGTCAAGGCAAAGCGCGCGCCTCAGACCATGCTCCAGGCGCATCAGGCGCGCGCGCATCACTAAAATACATGTTTTTTTGTAAAAATTGTGTACTTTGGCCTATTATATTAAGCATCGGTTTAATAAGATAGATCAAATTGACCCATCTCATTGAAAGACATTGATAAAAGCAATGAATGGCTACTTTAGGAGATGGAAATAGAAGGTGAAGAAGCAGAAGATGAATTGGTGTTTGAGGATGATAGCTTGACATGTAGTGTTGTTGCGAAAGTTGCTAGAGTTGGTGAATCAATATCAAATACTAGATCACAATCAAGGTCAAGAGTAAGGGCAAGGGCTTCAATAAGGGAGCCAGAAGAGGAAGAGGCAAATTCGGAGGAGACAAAAGAAGAATACATTGAAGAGACGAACACATCCGATGATGATGGGGATGAAGCTAATGATTATATTTTAGATGGTGGCGATGTTAGCTAGAACTAATTGTAGGCTATTTGAGATTTTGAACATTTGCTATCTTTTACGTTTTATGGCTTTTTGATCACTTATTTTGTATTTAGATAATAACAATGTTTACTAGAACTGCTTTTAAGTTACTTGAGATTTTCGAAATTTGCTATCTTTTATGTTTTATATCCCAAGGATTACCTATTTTGTTATTTTATGATGTTATTTTCCTTAATTTTTTTATATTTCTTATAATTTTTAATATTGCGCCCCGTGTCAGTCAGGCACGTGCCTCGCCTTGCGCCTCAGGCACCAGAGGTCCTAGCGCCTTAAATGTGCCTTGCGCCCTTAACTACCTTGATCTCCTCTTAATATTTGCAGAGGACTGGAGAGAAATCTATGTTTGTCACAAGCTGCTAGTTAGGAAGCTATAGTTTGTACCAGTTCTTGTACTACTTGGAAAGTTGGAGGCAACAAGAACAGAGAGTCTTCAAATGCAAACCTGCAGATCACTCAATTTTATTCCAGCAGCAATAGACACCAAAAGTTTCTGCTTTGTGAGCAGTGGCTTCAACTGCAAAACCACCTCCTTAACTGCAATGGCAACAACTTCCCAATGTTGAATGATAAAAGAGAGTAAAAATGAATGCACATGAAATGCTTTTCATGAAAGTCAAAATGACAATCTTTAACTTGTACAACAAGCATAGAAGAAGAAAAACGATCATATGGTGAGAGGTATTCCAATTTCTATGCGATTTATGTTGTACTGGAGCCCATGAAGAAACATTTCTCCTAAATAACCAGTCAAATTCCATCTAGCATATCCTCTTCACCATTTAATTTTTATACTGGATGCCTGATGTTTCTTCGAAGGTAAGGTAAAGAAAATAAGCTTTCTGGATCCATTGTCCAGGTGGTTTAATCTTAAAAAAGTAAAGAACATTTTAACCTATGTTTCACGAATTTTTCTAAACAGGTGAAGTACCCGTGTCGAACATGTGTCAGATTCAACACTCCACAGATTATGCTGCAATACTTCTGGGTTTCCTTTTTCTTTATCTTTTGTTACTTGCAAGATATTGATTAACATTTACCATAGATTGAATTCTACCTTTTCCAACAAAACGTTTCTATCTATTACATATATGGTTTCCCTTGTCCATAGGCATTTGATACAAATCATAAGACATCTCATTACCTAATCCACTGTTATCCTTATATTCTATAAAAAACTTAATTTGTTTGACATTATTTAAATTTTATTGAAAAATCCACAAATCCTATTTTTCAGGGTTCACTGATTCCAAGATTGTACCAGTGTCCCGACATTGTACCTGTGTCAAACAGTGACACCCATGCCCATTGTAATGCAACATAGATTTCAACATTTCCATAAATTGCACTGCTCTCTCTTGTAGCTTTTAATAAGAATGAGATGTAACTTAAGTATATGAAGTAGCCTAATCTATAAATGCATAGGGAAAAAGAGGCTAACAAAAAAGGGTTTGATTCACTATATGTTAATAGTTAGCATCAATGAGACAAATAATCAAAAGTCAAGCAAAAGAAATAGCATCAGGAAAATGCCAAGTAAACTTATTAGTTGACCATGCAAAAGAATGGTACAAAATTGTAACCTTGAGAGTGAAACAAGAGAAGAGAAAGAAGAAAAAGAAGGTAATTTTGTATAATATTTTTCAACACGTAAGTCCAATTATTCTCCTCATGCTGAAAAGACTAAAATGCCTTCCATTGCACATAACTGCAAATGCTCAATTAGAGATATTTTCCACCCAAAAACTCTGGGAAAGCTTGTCAAATAAAACCATGACAAGAAACGTTGTCAACAAGAAATTGGACCAGCTCTAACGGATAGGCTTAAGAGACTATTTGAAAAATGCTCAGCTATCAATTATGATTTGAAAGTAAAAATTAAGAACCAAAACCAAGAAAATAAGAAATCAATTCTTTTTATCATTGTCGTCATCATCTATGCTTTATCCCATAGACCTTTGGTACATTTTCTTTCCGTGATCAACGAACCTGCATATTTAGGCAAGTGAATTTCCATTAGCCCTTCTGTTTTTCTTTTGTATTTGATTGCCTCTATGCATGTTTTGTGCTTAAAAACCATGATTAGGTTTGTATATTCATTCCTTTCTTCCTTAGTGTGATCCTTGCTTTCTCTTTTGTGACATGTTGTTGTTCTCCTTTGATTCTTTGCTATATTGTTTTTATTAGAGTACGTTAGGGTTTTGTACCTATTTAACTATTCCCTTTAGGACTTATTGATTTTGAGTTGATTTAAACCATATATATATATTTATATATATAATTAGATGTGTTTTCAAAACCTTTTTTCTATTATTTTTCATTGAATCTAGGGTTAGTATGGGTTCTAATGCTTTTTGAATCATATTTTTTGAGCTTTATAGAATTATTGGTGAATTTCATAAGTTACTAGATTTTCTGTGACCGCACACAGAAAACAGAGAATTTTGTTCTCAGATCGATCGGAGAGTTACATCTGATCGATCAGAGGCAAAAAAAACTTGTCTAAACCTAGTTCTGGAATTTGTTCTCCGGTCGATCGGGCGTTACATCCGATCAATCGGAGTGCACGCAAATTGGTTTTTTTAGTTGGATTTGGGTGACTATTAGCCAAATTCCTAGGGGACCTAAATGTATGCTTTCCATGTATGATTTTTATCAAGCATGTTAGTTGTTAGTTAATTGAAAAGCATGTTGATAATGTTGCGTTCCCAAGCATGATTGCATATCAGGGCCTGCCCTTGGGTGGTATTTATGATCCTAAATTATCTTGTGTAAGAAGCCCTATATTGTCAGTGATCACTTGACCGTCTATTCATCGGACCGTCCATTTGTCGGACTTGTTACATTAAATTAGAGATTCAGTACATTCTCGTATGTCTTGATATTTTGAGCATCAGTTAGTATGCAGACGAACGTTGAGATTACGAATGACTGCTTCTTTGACTAGAGAATTGTAAGGATGCAATTTGATTACATCACACTTTGGCATGCACACGTGGTTAATGTGTGGCTAACTTGCAGAGTATGTTGTACTCACCCTTGTGTATACCATATTTTCTCTTGTTGCATGTGGTTGTTAGATTTGGTGAGGATCTGAATCAGCCTGTAGCAATACTTTAGTTTGTTGTTTTTTGTCAGTGGCCTTATGGAAGGTTCACCGGTTGTATTTTCCTTGGACTTGAGATACTTTTTGTTTCATGAGTTGATGTATTGAACCTAGGTATTATTTCATTGGATTCATTGGTTAGTTTAATTATTTCATTTATTATTGTGGTTTGACTTTGTATTAATCTAGCATCAATGAGATGACTTCTAGATTCTTGTGATGTATTGGGATATGTTCCCAAGTCACGCCTTGTGATTTGTGCACAGATAAAGATATGGTAATGTATGAATTGCGGGGGGTGACGGTGAAACAAAGTTGAAACTCACTAAACCCTATAAAACGGTTGTAAAATAAAAATAAAAAATAGAAAATTCAATAAAAAGAACAATATAAATGTAACAAAACGTTGTAAAAAACTACATATCATTGATTTAGGGTCAAGAAAAGTGACTTATAGTGCTATCGGACTGAACCGAAGCGATTCTTGTAAACCCTGCATTCAAAGTACTCACGCTCAATTTTGATATAAACATATGGTTACTTAAATTTTTCTACTTAGAACACACATTGGGAGAAGTAAATTTTTTTTACCAATTTTTACATTTATGAAATACAAAAAAATAAAAATAAAAACATAATAGTTCCCCATTCACATACAAATATGATTAAGCCGTAGATCACAAGGAGATATGTGTTCTCGTAAAGTTTGAAAGAAGGAAAAACAAAAATATATATATTTTGATCTCTGTAGTTAAGGCGTGCGCCCCAGGCTCCAGGCGCAAGGCACACCTAAAGCGCCTTAGAAGGGTCAAGGCCATGGTTCAAAGTCGTTGGTTTCGTTTCGGTTTCGGTCGCGGGCAAAACCGAAACGTTTCAGCAGTTTCGGTGGTTTCGGTCCGAAACTTGGTGAAACCATAATGAAAGAGTTTCGGTAGTTTCGGTCATAGTTTCGGTAGTTTCGGTAGTAGTTTCGGTGGTTTCGGTCCGAAACTTGATGAAACCAAATGAAAGAATTTCGGTAGTTTCGGTCACAGTTTCGGTAGTTTCGGTGGTTTCGGTCCGAAACTACCGAAACTGAGCCGAAACTTTCAGTTTTCCGATACAAACCTGTTTCTTGTATCGGCATGTACCGAAACCGAAACGTTTTGGGCGAAACGTTTCGGTTTCGGCCGAAACTTTAAACTATGGTCAAGGCAAGGCACGTTTAGTAAGGCGCGCGCCTTAAACCAAGCTCCAGGCGCGCGCCTCACTAAAATACATATTTTTTTATAAAAATTTTGTTCTTTGGCCTATTATATTAAACGTCGGTATGATAGGAGAGATACAATTGAACCTATCTCATTGAAAGACATTGATGAAAGCAATGAATGACTTCTTAAGGAGATGGAAACAGAAGGTGTAGCAGAAGATGAATTGGTGCTTGAGGTTGATAGATTGACATGGAGTGTTGTTGCAAGAGCTGCTGGAGTTGGTGAATCAACATCAAATACTAGATCACAATCAAGGTCAAGAGTAAGAGCAAGGGCTTAAAGGGAGCCGGAAGAGGAAGAGGCTAATTCGGAGGAGATAGAAGAAGAAGAATATATTGAGGCTAACACATATGATGATGATGGGATGAAGTTAATGATAATATTTTAAATGATGACGATGTTAACTAGAACTAATTGTGGACTATTTGAAATTTTGAACATTTGCTATCTTTTATGTTTTATGGCTTTTTGATTACTTGTTTTGTATTTAGATAATGACAATGTTAACTAGAACTGCTTTTAGGTTGCTTGGGATTTTCGACATTTGCTATCTTTTATGTTTTATGGCCTAATGATTACTTATTTTGTTATTTTATGATGTTATTTTTCTTTATTTTTTATATTTCTTATATTTATTATAATTTTTAATATTGCACCTCTCTTCAATCAGGCGCATGCTTCGCCTTGCGCCTCAGGTGCTAAAGGTCCTAGCGCCTTAAGTGCGCCTTGCGCCTTTAACTACCTTGATTTTGATAATTTTTTACTTCAAGAAAATGCTTAAAAAATTAAAAATTAAAAATTTTTAAAATATATATATATACGAAAAAAATAACAATTCCTTCAACCTAATAATTATTCACGAAATTAAATCAGATGCACACCTCTACCATATGCTCCAGATCTACATAATTTGAATGCATAAAAATTTAAAAAAAAAAATTGACATATTTTTACTTTTAGAAACACAATGAACTAACTCAAAAATTCATGGATCTAGTCAAGGAAGAATGGGAAATATATAATTATTCTATCGAGCCGTGGAAGTTGACATTTGACGCATTGAATAATCATGATGGCACTGGAGCTGGGATCATGCTGCAATCCCCAATGGGGTGCATCATGGAACATTCATTTTTGTTAAATTCCCCATGCACCAACAATCAGGCTGAGTGTGAGGCCTTGATTATAGGATTGGAAATGCTCGTAGGAATGGGGATTGAACGTTCTGATATAGGGAGACTCCCAGCTAGTGCTTCGGTAACTCTCCGAGGATTACAAATGTAAGAGTGCTTCTTTAGCTCCATATTGTGCCACAGCCATGTTTTTATTGCAGTAATTAGATGATGTGTTGCTGCATCGTGTCCTGAGAGCGGAGAACGACAAGGCTAATTCTTTGGCCATTATTGTTTTTCAAGTAAATCCAACAGAGGAAAGTTTGGGGGTTTTAGAGTGTTTGGGAGGGTGTAGAGCAAGAAATGAATGAAAAAAATGAAATTCAATGCATTATTCCAACATTAACACTCAGTTGACTTGTATCGTCCAAAATGTCTCGGAAAATACAAACGAAACTATAATGTTTCAGCCGTAACTACTGAAACTGCCCCGACACTCTGTGAGAGCTGAATCCCTATGTATTTTGTCTCGCCGTCTGCAAAACCCGAACATTTTAGGAGATACATTTCGGTTTTGACTGAAACTTTGAACGATGCTTATTTGTTACCAATTCTAACCATATCCTAAACCAAAGAACAGCTTATGAAGTTGCATGGTTAATTCCATAAGTCTATTCAAGAATCAACTTTCTTGGGGGAAAAAAAAGTTCATTGACTGCTTGCACATTCTATTCAAGAGTAGAACTACCTTATACTTAAAAAGGCCTAAAAGGGTGCTTCAAGCAGGTGAAAATAAAAGTAAAAGAACTCCCAAGGGAGTAATTTCATATCTCTCTCAATGTAATAGTGAAACCTTAACAACCCTTTAGAGAATATATAATCTTTGGTACAAAGTCTACCTACAATACTAGACATTAAACACTAAATCGAATACACATTCACCAAATTTATTCATCGGATAACCAAGTGGAAGTAGAATGTTGAATGAACTCCAGCTGGATCACTACTCAAGCCAACATTGTTTATTGAAATAGACAGGATGCCTAATTCTACTTCTACAAGTGACTACTAAGGGATCACTACAAAGAAGGAATGCCATATACAGCTTTCGAAAAATAATTACACATAACTACCCATTCCCTCGTACAACACTAAAAGAAAATTGATAAAATTAACCCCAAGGAAACACGTTCTTGAGCATCCATAAAATGTTCAACATAATCAAATAAACAGATTTAAGCTTCAAACTGATCCAAAACGCATTGCTTTTTTTTCCTTATATATAACCCAATATCATATAACAAGCCATCCCAAAAGAAAAACCATGTTGGACAATGTTTACATGCCAATGCATGAACAGAATTGCAGATAATTAAGCATGGGCAATAAAGAAAAACTTGAAGGGCAAAGGGTGTCTGGTATGGGAAATACCGATTTGAGGTTTCACAGAGAAAATGACCACATCGCTGTCTTCAACTACCTATTCATGAGATAAAAAGTGAGTTACCATAAAAATGTTATATATACCTATTCGAAAGAGGAGAATCGATTTGGTTTGACCTGGTGATTGTGATCGAAGACCTTAACTCCGAAGGATGAAAAAGCATTTCTGCGATCGAAATCTTTGTGAGCAGTTCGAATTCTCGAAGCAGGCAAGACTCCTGATTTCACGACTCCCTTGGCGATGCTCTCCGCCATTTTTCCAGCTCCGACGAACCCTAACTTGAAAGTGTCCATCTGCATTGAAACCGAAGAAACCATGGGTAGGGTTGTAGATATTGTTGCTCCTCCTGCTCTGCTCTACAACTTGAGAGCTCTCTAATGGCGGAGAACGAGTGGTAGAGTTTCCAAGCGAGCCCTAGCAAATGAGGAAGACAAGTGGGTTTTTGGAGGGAAAGGATATTTTCGTCATCTTGAAAATTTCTCTGGTTTTTGTAGGGGGGGGGGGCGTGTAAGTTTGTAACTACGGCCTTGAACAACTAGCTAGCGTGCATTAAGGTTAATTGGGGGTGCCTTTTTGAAAGTTTGGCCTGGCACCCCCAAATCCACACTATTGTACGAAGATTTCTTTTTTTGTTTTCCTATTTTGCCCTCCTAGCTCGTATTTCTCTCCACCAGTAGGTTTAATTACATCTTATTTTATTTTTATTTTAGATCCGTACTTGAACAGGTGACAGCTCTTCCCTGTCGTCCTATTACTAGAAAAATGCAACTATTATGAGTTAGTAGCCCTAAAGAGTTGGCCACGTGATGCATACCCGTAGCATAAATGGCAAATGAGTAAAACTTCTGTCACAATGGGATTGTAAATCACACAAAACACAGCCAATGAGTTCTCGGCACGTACACTTAAAAAGCAAAAGCAATGGGTACGTTGCAAAGCACTTGTGTACGTGCCGAGAACTCATTGGCTGTGTTTTGTGTGATTTACAATCCCATTGTGACAGAAGGTTTACTCATGGCGAATCTTTAAGCCTGACACAACCCATAATACGAACCACGTGGCACACTGTTAAAGGGCGCTGATCATGTGGATGTTTTGCCAGTCCTTCGGTGGACCTGCAAACCAAAAATCAGCTTGATTAGTGACTTACAACCTTTGGATCTTTGCACCCAAATAGTGCTCAATAATGCTCAATTCCTACGGTTAAAAGCAACCCATTAAAATAACTTCAATCCAACGCTCACTAATCAGGCTGATTTTTGTTTGTAGGTCCACCGAGGGACTAGCCAAACATCTCTAATAATGTACCATGTGATTCGTATTTTGGGCTGTGATCAGCTTCGGGTGTGACCAAAGTTTTACTCATCTTTGAGTGAATAAATCTGGTGATAAACGTCTTTGACGAGGGACGCTCTTGAACGTCTGTGTGGGACATGGGGCACACTCTTAGGCTCAAAAAAATATAGCGGAATCGTCGAAGATTCTCATTTTTTATTACGAACTGTAAAATTAGGTTGGATTGTGTCTAATATCTTTTTTATTAGATTTTTTGAAGATTTGGTTGTCCGAAATAGGAGGAAGAACTATAAAGCGTGAATTTTTGCAATTTGGGGGAGTTTTGAAAAAGAGAGTGGCGATAAATTCATTATTTCATGTATCTAGAAATCCTATTAATGTAAAATTTGGTTTGGTGGTAGAGAAACATATTGTATTTCTTTGAATTCTGTAGAATCTATTCCAGGTCAAGGTGAAATATATGAGGTTATGTTGTTTTTTGGTTGTTGAGACTTGAGAGATTTGAAGGAAAATCTTGAAGTGCTTTGTAATAGCTTTGCTGATAAGATCTGTAATGAGTTGCAATAAGGCGATAATGGCAGTGTTTCGATGCTATGCTCCTATTTCTCATTTTCCATGCATTTACTAGTCTTTAGAAAGGAGATTTGAATGCCCAAAAAGTTTTGATGGTTGTACAAGTTAGTCAAATAAATCAAATGAGCTTAAGAACTGTGGTGGCTGGTTTGCCTCCTGAGAGTTCATGAACTTCATCAAATGCATCCATTAATGAGGTTTGGAAGTGGGTTTATCATTATGATGTTGTGGTTGCTCTGGCTTGAAATTTTTAATTGAAGATTTTGATTTTATAACATTTTGTGGTTTTGCAATTAATTGAGTCTTTGATAAATAGAGTGGATTTATAAGAAAATGAGGCACTATTAAGGTTTCTGGTTCCCCTTTGTTAGATGCCTCTGTGCATATGCGAAATATGAGTCCTCTAGAACTCACACTAATCCAAACATCCTTATGGTCCGTGGTCTCTAAGAGTGAGCCACGGGGCCATATGGACGTATGTAAAGGTCATTAAAAAAATTGGTCCTATTTTTACCGTAAAGTCAGGCTCAGCGGACACATATTGTCACTCACAATTTTGGTGTACACACATGGAAGATAAATCAATGGCTGATTTTTGGTGAGGATGATCTCCTCACCATATAGATCACCCCTACAAAAAATCAGCCCATTCTAAAATTTCTAACACCATCAAATGTGGATTTCAAGTTAACGATGAAAAATAGACAGCCCATAATTCTTCAAGTTGTAAACCATGCTATGAATATCAGAATGATTTGAATTTTTGTGAGGGTGATCTCCTCAACATAGAGACCATCCTCACCAAAAATCATCCCATTCCAAAACTTCTAATTTATATATTGGCCCCCGACAATTTTTGTGTGTGAAATTGTGAGTGAAAATATGTGTCCGCTGGCAGTGACAAAAAAAGTACAAGATTTTTAAAAAAAATGGTACTATTTTTACCATATTAACAAAGTGAAAAAAAAAATACAAAAAATCGAAAAGTACATATTTGTTAATCTATTTTCACTTTTAATGGTGACCATGTGATCTAGATTTTAGTGCTAGTCAAATGTAATAAATTTTATAGTTATTCATATGTCCACTATCCATGAATCTCATATGAACCCACACACCAACAATGATTATGATTAGTAATTTTTAAATGTTGGATTTGATCTTTTTCATGGGCGATTTTCTAACCGTTAGATTTGAACAATTTTTAGATACTCAGATTGAATGGGTAGAGATCACCAATAAGACTGACTTTTGGTGTGTAGGTCCTTCTGTGGTGGGCCAAGCATTCAAGGGTCAGTGGGCTCGAAAGAGTGTGGCAGGTGGCATTATTTAAGCATTCTACATCTTCACACAAAAAAGGTTCCCCAGATTAAATTTGTATCAACAACATTCCTTTTTTTGTAAACTGCCAACAACACCTCTTGAGTTGCATTTTGAGACCATTTTTGTTCACAGTTGCATGACTTACATGGCACAGTCTTAGATACCAATGACTGTAAGGATGTTTGGTCCATCCCTAAGTCTAGAATGATTGGTGACTTTTATCAATTGGATTTGAGTATCCCAAATAATAATCGAATCACATGGCTAAAAAGCAACTCAAGGAATCAAATCTAACGGCTAGAAATCACCATTGAAGTTCTTTTTGTTTTGTTGGTCCGATGGGACATACCATCAGAAAAAGTTAACTCGTCCTTTTGTCAATTATTTTTTTTAGCTTTTGGTTTTTGTTTTTATTTATTTATTTATAGTTTTAGTCAAAAGACTGAGAAAGAAAGAGACCTTCACCTGTGCAGGTACAATTAGTTCTTGGGCAAAATTGGAATGAAATGATCGGAATAGTGCATTTGGGGTTTCTTGTCCAATAATCTAAAAAACTATGTTCTTTTAGTCGATGGTTGAGACACCAGACATATAGGGTTGTAACTGCAAATTTACAGCCCTACAAGTCATTTTTTCTTTTTTGGGGGGTCGCTCTATGGGCACTCACCTCTTTAAGCCGGGCACCCACAAAATAAACTAATTTTTTAGGACCAAATTGCCCTTTTCCATCCCTTTACAGTCTTGTTTGGGCACCTGCACTTATTACCTCCATTCCACCAAAAACGACGAAGCTACACTCCTCTCTCTCTTTCTCCATTTTTCATTTTCTCTTCCTCTTCTTGGTGGTGATGGTGATGGTGATGGTAGAGTGGTGATGGTGGTGGTGGTGGTGGTGATGGTGGAGTTGGTGGTGGTGTTGGAGTGGAGGTGATCGATGGAGTTGGTGATTGTAGAGTGGTGATGGTGGTGGTGGTGGTGATGGTGGAGTTGGTGGTGGTGTTGGAGTGGTGGTGATGGTAGAGTGGTAGTGGTAGAGTTGATGGTAGAGTGGTGGTGTTGATTGTGGAGTTGATGGTAGTGGTGGGGTTATTGGTGGTGGTAGAGTGGTAGTGGTGGTGGTAGAGTGGTAGTAGAGTGGTGGTTTGGAGCACCCCATACTCCTAGCGATGGATGGACAATATGCGGCAAGCCCACAAATTTTTTTTTTTTGCCTCCACAGCCCTGAACTACCGTGGCCACCAGGTCACCCACGGCCAGGAGCCCAAGTCAGAATTTTTTTTTTTTGGAGTTTAATGTGGGTGCCCAGCAAAACGGTGTGCCCAAACAAGGGCCCTCTAATTGGTGTGGGTGCCCATCAAATGTTGGTGCCCAGCTGAAAGAGGTGGGCACCCCATAGAGTGACCCATTTTTTTCACAAAATGGTTTCGAGGGTGCAACACGAGGACTTCCCACGAGATCTGGTGGGATCCGGTACATTAGTGTTGGTATGATCGCGCCCTTGTTTGATTTTTCGCTGAAGAGGGGTCTTTGTGTCAATACATATAAGTAAAAACTTCGCTGACCATCAACACAGCTTATATGAGCCACGTGGTACACTTGTAGAGGATGCTGACTATATGGATGTTTGGCGAATCCCTAGCTGAACCTACAAATCAAAATTCAACCTGATTAGTTATTTCAAACCTTTAGATCCTTGTACCCCAAATAATGGTCAATAATGCTCAAATTGACACTGTTAAAATCAAGCCATGAAAATGACTCAAATCCAATGCTTAGAAATTATTAATCAGGTTAATTTTTGGTTTGTAGGTCTACTTAGGTATCGGCCAAACATCCAAATGGTCAGTGTCCTCTACAAGTGTGCCACGTGGCTCATTTTGTGAGCGGCCAACAACTTTGCTGACCATCGATTGTCCATGAAGTTTTACTCTTGATACAGATATTGCCAGGCCTCTAATGCTAAACGAGAAAAAAAATTATCATGGCATCCGATCACCATTGAAAATGCCACTTGGCATGCTACCAACGACCGTATAAATCTTTGGCCCATCTCTATGTGGACCTACAAACAAAAGATCATCCAGATTTGTGGTTTATAACTGTTAGATTTGTCTTTTTCATAGGTAGATTTCCAACCGTGGGATTCAAATATTATTTTGAGGTACTCATATCCAATAGCTAGAAATTACCAATCAAACTGATTTTGGCTCTATAGGCCCACCTAGGGATCTAGTCATTAGTCTCTAAGAGTGTCACGTGGCATTTTTAGGTGGTGCCGACCCGGACGCATAGATCAAAAAGGGTCGCTCTATGGGCACCCACACCTTTCGGCAAGAGAGAGAGAGAGGGTGGGACAGTTACAGTAGAGAGAGAGAGAGGAAGGGAGAGAGAGGGAGAAGGGACGAGGTGGGTGCCTGGTTGAAGGGAGGGGTATTTTGGTCCAAGTGGGGTGCCCAGCCGAAAGACGTGGGTGCCTGTAGAGCGACTCAATCAAAAAATGCCAAATCAAAATTTTTCTCCTACTAAACTTACTCCAGTTAGTATTTTTCTAACATTTCTTTAGGAGATCAAAAAAATAGTTAACAATTAGGCCGTTACTGAAGTAAGAGTCGAGCCACTAGATGATGACGATATTGTATGTCACCCTAGGTCCAGACCATGGGATGGTCTTCGAGTTTCATGTCGTGTGCATCTCAAGGGTCATCCAACACTCTATACTGGGGAGTACGTCTTCCTAAAGGTTGATGGCAATTCAGCTCTTCTTGTCTTTATTTTTGTGTAATCAACCTTTGGATAAAAGCAAGGGAATTTCTCGTTGCCCCGCTACTTTCTCTTATCTCCCCCCACCCATTTTATTGTTTCTCTATTGTTTCTATAATGGACCCCTTACCTACCCCATCTTACCAACTCTCACAATTGCTTGTGATTACTTTGAGCCCTTTTAAAAAGAGTCATTTTGTAAGAAATATCTCTCTCGTCCTTTGCTAGTGGTCTTAAGTCTTTGAAGGAGATCTTTATGCCGTACCTTGTTCTGATCTTAGCCTTCTCTTGACAAGCTATCCGAGCCTCTTAGTTGGTGTGCTCTTAGCATTATGCTTCAACATCGAAGCTTCGTTCATCTCAATCTTGTTATTTGCTATCCCCGAGAGCCCCTTTTTCGCCCTCTTTTATTTTCTCTTTACCTGAGAAATCGATGGCAAGGTCGGGCTAACCTAGTGCCTCACAAATCTCCTCAGCCAAATTAGCAAGTTCCTGAACAACCATAGCAACTAACCGTGCTCTCTGCTTAGGAGGCTTAGTTAGGCCTGCAAGTAATACAAATATGAAGATATTAGCTCAAGTTGAAACCTGACTATAAAAGCAACATAGTAAGAAGATTGGGACTTTACCTTTTAAGCGTTGAAAGCCCAGGGCACCCCTGCAGCGTCCGAAGCGGGCTCGACATCCCCATGCTCTAAAGGACCCAAGACGAACGGAGGATCATCATTCCAGTCTTTATCCTAATCTTGGATACTAGACATCAAACCTCATGCCTTCTATCGGGCCCTCAAGAAATATAAGGGAATATCGCCTGCCATTAGCTTCTAATGATACTTCTTCAGACTGTATCACTCTCGGACTTGGGTGAACCCATAATTTTTCCCCTTTTGGACATTTTTCGTCCAAGATGGCATCAATCAAATAGTAAAAAATTCCCGTTAACCTGACCTAGAGGAAGTTGGTAATAAACCAATAAGTCTCAGACTAAGGACTTTAGGGGGAACTTGAGCCGTACAACCATCTGACCATTGGCCACACTGGTTTCACCAGGCCTATTACTGCTTTCACCCAAGGAGCTCCCAAATCGAATTTGGATCCCCTCTATGACCTCAAAAGCCTATCTAAGGGCATTCAAGTCCTCATATTGATGAAACTTTTGAAGTTGCATCATCAACTCTCAAACTACAAATGGAATATTAATACTAACAAAAGTTGCGGGACAATAGTCTGAAAAATCAAAACCAACACAAGCAACAACAGACAAGATTGAATTGTAGAATAGAGACGATGCAAATGAGATTGCACCAGCCAACCTCCCTATATTTATACAAGGATGAGACTTCCTATATTCGTACACGTACTTTGCAAATGGAGCGCCAAGATCGAACTTTGGTAGAGGACGGAGTCCAATTATTGCACCGCCCTGAAAAATGAAATGATAGCCTCGTACTGATTCTCGCATTTTTTTCCAACAAAAACCCCAAATGACACATGGACCAAGAATAACAAATGGTTCATATTCCCACTCTACCAAGATGTGACCCCATCTGAGGAGTTACCTCTCGGCACAATAGGAGTAGGGAGCGAATGTGTGCGGCAAAAAGTGACCACCTTACAGCTGTCTACGTGTCCCATGTGGATACACACATTAAGGGTAAATTTGTCATTATATTTGGTAGATCTGAGTTGAAACCTCGAACCTATCTATTCCATCGAGAACCTAACAATCTTCGTCCTGTCCGAGCTGAGTTAGACGATGGTTTGGCAATGGGGAGAGTCGACAGACGTAGGAGAACTAGCTCAAGCGAAGGAGTTGGTTCACTTGGCCAACTGGCATCGTTCCCCATGGTAACCTCTACTTAACCCCTAGTAAATGGGACGTCTCGTACCTACCACATACGAGATATTCCATGCATGCGCAGGTTTGTATTTGGGATTAACCATAATGGAATGATGAGAGATGGGCTTATTGAAGCTTCTTGCACATGCCAAAAGGTACACACCTACCTTTTTAGGCTACCATGCCCCCATCATTTTGGGCAACTATAGATGTTAAGTCTCGACTATTCTCCACCCCTATAAATAGGAACCTCATTTATTGAGAAGAGGATCCAAAAAATTTCAACGGAAGCTAGCTCTCTCTCTCTCTCTCTCTCTCTCTCTCTCTCTCTCTCTCTCTCTCTCTCTCTCTCTCTCTCTCACACACACATACACACACACGCATGCACGCGCGCGTGCACACTCTCTCACCAAGCCCCCTAACCCAATTTGAGTAGCCGACTCCCTTACCCGTCCAAGCTGGGCAATTAGTCAGACACTCCAGTCGAGCATTTGAGGTTGATTTTACCCTTGAGATCAGAAAATTAATAAAAACACTATCTATATAACAAAATAGGGAAGTTGTCTCCCCACTTATACCCCCTCTTATCTATTTCAACAAAGAAGGGCCGAGATCTTACCCACAAATGGACGGTGGATCTCAGCCACTCACACCTGATTTTGGCAAATGCTTTGACGGGGAGTGCAAAGGGCACAGGCCACCCACTATCGATATAACAAGTGACTGCGGTTTTCTTATACCCCTGTAATCTTATATATGGCTTCAATAATGAGTGGCTGAGATCCACTATGCTTCATATCAATGGCTGAGATTAACTCCCACCCGATTTTGACAAACACTTTGTCAGAAAGTGCCGCAGGCACGGGCCACCCACGTATGTAACAAGACAACTCAATTGTATTCTCTTATTTTATCCATCCATCTAATGTGGACGGTTAGATAAAGAGTGGTTAAGATCAAATCCATCGATCTAATGTGGACGGTTAGATTTCAGCCACTCAATCCGCCTCATTTGACCTCAATTTATTCAAAATTTGAATTTCAGCACCGTTATTTTTGTTATTTTCCAATTTCTCCCTCTGTGCGTTACAATCCGTTATAATGGAAAAAATGATAACGCCCCAGTCCGTTATACTGTTTGAGTGCCTAAGGCAGCCAATTCTTGCAAACGCTTTTGTCGGAGAGTGTCGTGGGCACGGGCCATCTACTAGTCTATATAACAAAACAGGGAAGTTGTCTCCCCGCTTATACTCCCTCTTATATGTTTCAACAAAGAAGGGCCAAGATCTTATCCCCAAAATAGACGGTGGATCTCAGCCACTCACACCCGATTTAGGCAAACACTTTGTTGGAGAGTGATGTAGGCAAGAGCCACCCACTATCTATATAACAAGTGGCAGTGGTTGTCTTATACCCGCTCTTATCTTAAATGGCTTCAATAATAAGTGGCTGAGATCCACTATGCTTCATATCAATGGTTGAGATTAACTCACGTCCAATTTTGACAAACACTTTGTCAGAGAGTGCCGCAGGTACGGGCCATGCACCCACATATATAACAAAATAACTCAGTTGTATTCTCTCATCTTGTCCATCCATCTAATGTGGACTGTTAATTAGATAAAAAGTGGTTGAGATCAAATCCATCGATCTAATGTGGACGGTTAGAATATTTCAGCCACCCAATCCGCCTCATTTGACCTCAATTTATTCAAAATTTAAATTTCAACACCGCTATTTTTTGTTATTTCTGTTATTTTTCCATTTCTCCCTCTGTGCATTACAATCCATTATAACAGCCGTTATAATGGAAAAAATGGTAACGCCCCAGTCAGTTATACCGTTTGAGTGCCGAAGGCACCCAATTTTTGCAAACGCTTTTGTCGAAGAGTGCCGTAGGCATGAGTCATTTACTATTCTATATAACAAAACACATTGGTTGTCTCTCTACTTATACCTGATTTTGGCAAATTCTTTGTTGAGGTGTGCCAATGGCACGGGGCATCCACTAGTTTTATACATTACATGGTTCTAGGACCCACATGGAAGTGAGTTAAGGGCTAAGTTCATCTTCATAAAGCAACCTTTTTTGAAAACTTCTAAAACCCTATTAAATGTGGAGTGCAAATTAATAGTGATATAGGTACCCAAACGTTTCCAACTTGTTATTCACTTTTCATAAAACTGGAAATATCAAACTGAGCCCATGATTATGTATCAGCCCTAGCACCAGTCCCAACCCTTGTAAAGCCTGAATTGGCTAGGCCCTCCCCTACCATGAAGGGCTAGGGTCTGGATATATAGGGTCTAAAAGAAGAGCAGTAAGAAATATTAACTTTTTTAGTAAAAAACGTGGGTGTTTGAAGAATGCACTTGGCTTTGTAAACATGTTTCCATGGTTTAATCTATACGAAAGTTTTAATGAATAATCATAGATTTTTCATCATAGGTGTTACTATACCAAGGTTTGAAAATGAAACCTTTTACTATTTTTTAAAATCCTCAAAACTTAAGTGGTATATTATAAATTTGCACTAAAAATATCCATTTAGGAACAATTTTGAACTGTTCCTAAGGCAGATAAAAATGGCACAAAACTGTCCTTAATAAGGATGTCACAAATATAAACAGCCGAAAACTATTCTGAAAATGAAACCTTTTATTGTTTTTTAAAATCCTCAAAACATACGTGGTATATTATAAATTTGCACTTATTAGGAACAATTTTGAACTGCTCCTAAGGCAGTTAAAAATGGCACAAAAATGTCCCCAATAAGGACGTCACAAATATAAACAGCCCAAAACTATTCTTAACTTCTCAAAATAAGAATGGTTTTGGGCCATTGGCTATGGCATCCATAGAGCGATAGAAGAAGGATGGACTCGCCTTTGGGTCGAATCGGATTCAGAAGCAACTATCAAGGTTTTTATTAATGGGACTTTACCTTAGCAAATCAAGGGCTTGTGGGATTTATCGAAGGAGAGACTCGAATAGATTCAATTTAGCACCACGTGGAAGAAGCTAACTTTGGTACAGATGCTTGTTCTAACTGTGCCTACACATTGCAACCAGGACACAGACATTGGTGTGGATTTAGACCCCAGTTCTTCAGTAACCTTGAAAACCCAGATAACACTTACTTTAGATTTGTGCTGTCAGTGTGACTTTTTCAATGCCTTTGTATAATTCCACTTTTTAATACAAATTTTTTACTTAGCATTGGGCCATTCCTCATTGCGGAATGGCTCAACCACTTGGGAACGGCTCAAATCCGTTCCAAAATTATTTTTATATATATATATATATATATATATATATATAAGCACAATCTAATTTTGTTCTAAATATATGACGTACCTAGTGTGTTATTTTTATATGAAATGTAGACAAAAAAGAGAGATTTTTTCTTGAACTACTCCTCTCCATAAAAATTGAGTATTTATCAAGTGAGCTGGGCTTACTCTGCCCCTTCAATATTTAGGCCAAACCCGATTCCAAGGGTTTGAAATGTAAAAAAAACCTTTCTTTTACGACTTTCAAAGGGCCGAACCTCCTTACAATAGGGCCGGATTGACACCGTTTTCAGTGTTCAAAGAAACACGATAAGTTAGATTGTTGGGACGATTTGATTAAGTTTATTTTTGGCCTAGGGCACTTCTTCTTACGTCATATTGATTTTTTTTTCTCAACTTACGTGATGACGATTGATATGCAAACCTCAATATCCTCTTCGATAAAATGTTTGATGACGGATGCACACTCTTAGAAGAGAAAAAATTCGCTGGCCCGGGGACTTCAAACTTTGATGTCCCCCTCCCAAAATGTCTGACAAGTACCCTTTTTAACCACTAACCAGGGACTTAACGCGGGTTAAGGGATTGAAGTACGTGTCTGACATTTTGGGTTGGGAGACTTCAAAGTTTGAAGTCCCCCGGAGCGAGGGAATGTTTTCTCCTCTTAGAAACCATGACCGTATAGAGGTTTGGACCATCCCTAAGTGGACCTACATGCCACAAATCATCCCAATTGGTGATTTCTAATCATTGGATTTGAGTTCCCCAAATAGCGCTCGAATCCCACGGTTAAAAATCCGCACGCATTAAAAAAATCAAAATCCCACGATTAAAAATCACCGAGAGAGATTTTTTTGGTCTGTAGGTCCACTTAGGGATGGGCCAAGCATCCATACTGACAAATGGCACCTAAGAATTTCCTAGGTGGTCCATATCGGGAATCAAAGACGACCATCATCAAAGACTTATTCATCCTCTTTACATGAGACAAAAGCAAGGACATCTTAGCCAATCAGGTCACCATCTATAGTGGGGTGGAATAAGCTAGTGATGTAAACGATGTCTGCAGACTCTGACCATCAGATATACCTTGAAAAATGTATTTTTAAATTACGTTTTGAAAATGAGAGATAACATGGTTTTCAAGTTGCATCCGATGGTGCAGACAACGTTTGTGTGCATACTTTGGAATCTGCCCCATGTGTGACTTAGTTTTATTGAGCTGGGTGTGCCTTCCCCTACGACAAGGTTTAAAAGGGGCCGTTATAACGGTATAACGGACTGGGGGCATTACCGTTTTTTCCGTTGTAATGGATTGCCGAATATGGGCACAAACGGGAAAATAATGGAAAAAACTACACCAAAATTAAAATATTCAATAAACTTTATAACAAAAAATAACGAAAAAAATGGGTATTATTATAATGAAAATAACGGCCATTATTTTCTTAGAGTTAAAACAGTACATAACGTAACGGGGGAGGTCCAAATCCGTTGTAATGGCCATTATTTTCACTCCATTTAATGGCCATTACAACTGTTACTAACGCATCCCAAAAAGCCTCAAGTCATATCCGTTACGTGACATGCTTATGCTTAGATGACATGACTTTGTGAGGCTCACATGGAGATGAAAGGCTCACTTTCGATGACGAAGAGACCACCCTTGAAAACGGGCTCAGGGACCCTTCTCGTGTCCATGTGCTCTGCCGTTGAATCCAACAGTGATTGTCAACGCCGAGCTGGCATCACTTTTTCACTTTTTGGAGCACTGACTGTGGGTACATAAATTGACAGATCATCATTATATTGGAAGGATACACCGCAAAGCACTATATCGCTCCCCTAAACCCTAAAATTCCTCTTGCGTCGACACATGTCACATGAGGAGTCCTATAAAGGAAAGGGTATAGAGAAGGAAAAGAGATCAGCTTTTGGAGGAATAAAGCTAGAAAGAGGAAGAAAATATATAAAGAGAAGCAAAAGAGAAGTTAGAGAGAGAAAATATGTAGAGAGAAGTTAAAGAAATGTAACCTGAAGATTTTGATAAGAAAATTGGCCAGAGACCGGCTTCCCGTGGACGTAGTCGCCGGCAAGAGTCCCGGCGACAAACCACGTAAGTTTGTGTTGTGTTTTTCATTTATTGCTTTAATTTTATCGTAATCATTAGTTAATTAATATATGCTGATTGCTTGTGGAGGGAGGATCAGAGATCGGATGGCAAACCCGTTCTTACCCTCCACAAAATGGCGCCGTCCATGGGATATATATATCCACACAAAGTATGATGCATTGGAAGGAGATAACCATTGTTGATGGAGCATTCGGCCATAAAAGGCAGCTGCCATTGATGAATTTCGTGCTGGACGACATACCATGCACGTTGGTAGCACTGATAGAACCGTTTGTTCCTTGGTTGATTGAAAGAGACCGTCATCGTGTGACTGGGATATTGATCGATGGTATGGCTGTCAAGCGACATGCAGCTGCTCGTGTAACGAAGGTGATGGTGATCAAGATCTATGGAAAGCCGGCTTACTGATGCTTCACACTAAGATGGAGGCTGAAGATCTGTGGAGCAATAAAGATGAGGAGCTACTGGTCGTTCTTGACATGCACTAGGAATTTGGTCCTATACAATTTGAATGTCATTAGTGCGGTTAGTTCTGGATAATTTTCATGCGTACTTATTTGAATTTCTAGATTCTCTCGGTTTGGTATTAATATGAAAGTGTGGAGGATTGATGGTGAAAAAATAGCTTTGTGAAGAGTATCCTTGGTTCCACTGAGTAATTATGAGGCTGCTGGTTTGTGCGTTGCACATGCGGAAAGTTGATGATAGGGGTGTCTCTTGTTGCTATACTACGCACCTGCTTGGCAATGGGAGATAGTCATCAGAGATCCATTGTTGAAGAGGCTGGGAGCAGTTGTGCTAGCGCTACACATCAGTAGCGATCGACCTCCCGATGTTAGTAATGGAAGGCACATTGACGATGAGTCACGAGCTAGAGAAGATGAAGACGAAGACGAAGACGGACACGTTCATAGCTACTAGTGGCTATCTGGCACATGGATAAGCATGAGCTTAGGTCAGTTATATAAGAGATAGGATAGGCAGGAGACGTGGACCTTCCCTTTTGGTGAATGAGAAGACATACGAAGCATCGACATGGTGGAATAAGAGAAGAGATGCATTATTGGGCAGTAACGGAAAGTATGGCAGCAAGGTTCACGCCTGAGTAGTGGGGCGGACGCCTACTGTTAGGAAGGATGAAAATGCAGATGGTGATCTCGATGGTGGGAGGGAAAATGTTGAAATGAAGTCGTCTTCATGGATTGATTCCGATTAATTGAAGCTCAAGCATGACTATCACGACTTCAGACTGAAGTGGGTTGCTGCTGCTAATTGTGGAAGAAGTTGGTTAACGGCAAGGAGGAGATGTTGACACGTGCTAGTGCACTAAAGGCGATTGCTGGGAAGAATGATTTCCGGAGTCTAGTTGAACCGTTGAATTTGATTCATTTCCATGGGTTGATTTTTCAACTAGTAGGATCGGAACATCTATACGGTTCGAAGTTTGAACAACAGCCACGGAGATGAAGGTTGTTTGGTTGTTGCACATGAGAAAGAAAACTTCACCTAAAGCTACTACAGGACCAACACGTGGCAGTCTACCTCATTTGGGCACTAGTTTTGGCATAAGGGGTTGAAGCGTGGGAAAAACTCTGATCAAAGAGTGGTGGAGAGGTGAGGCGCGGTTGCAAATTGAAGAGCAAAATATGATGGAGTTTTCTTCCGTGAACGATGAGCAACATCCACCATGTGGACGCAAATCATGAAGTAAACGTCGGCGGTTCTCTCTGTCTAAACAAGTGTCCAGTAGACACGCACCTGGTTGTTGGATGATTATGCCATGCGTACAAACTTCCGAAGAGGTAAACATACGCCAAACCACAAAATTTGTGAAGTTTGTGAAGAGAAGGTTAGTTTTGGGTCCAATTCAATGTGTGTCACACATTAAATTGGGCCCCTAAACAATTCATTATGTTGAAGAGAAAATTTTCATCATGGGCTGACCACCCCATTTATTTCTAATAACTCACGGTAAAAACAGTAGAAGACCACAACATAAGATTTTGTTATAGTGTGTAACACACACACCCAACACATTCCTATATTTCCATGATATACGTAGGTATCCTTGACACCTGCACAATAGCATAAGAGACAAGAATAAGCAAATTGAGTTATTAGACATATAGTGGAAAAGAAGTTAACATAGGGGTTGTTATGATATGTGGCACTGTTTTGTACACACATGTCTTCTCCGATTTTGTACATGCATGACGCCCTCCACAAGTGCGCCAAATACTATATAGACTGTGCATAAATGCTAAACTTAAAGTGGGCTCAAAGTAGCCCAAGCATAAGATTGAACCAGGCAGGGGGCCAAGTGGCCCAAAAGAGTAAGAGCCCATACCAACCTAGACATTGTGGGCCAAAATTATATGTGATTTGGGTCTGTGATTGGCCCAATTATCTTCATAAGGCCTTAGGGCCTAGACCGATGATGAGCCCATTTGTAAAATTGATGAGATGGACATGTAGTCAGCTTATCCAAACACGGTAAATTTGCATGGGAACCTGATTTCTTTATGAACATAGACTTAGGCCCAAATATATTATACTAGCCCTAGACCCTATGGGCCAAAATTAGATTTGATTTGGGGCTATGATTGGCCCAATTATTTTCATGAGGCTTTAGGGCCTAGACTGATTTTGAGACTAACTTTGTGGACCATGTATATGGAGACCAATCATTATCGAGACCATTCGAATGGGCCTGCTACATGGCCCACCCAAGCATGATTTGATAAGAAATTATTTTGTAAGTCAAACTATCGGACTTGGGGGCTTGTCAAAATTGACCCAAGCCCAACCCCCCGACTTGGGGACTTGATTAGAGAGAAAGGGAAACAAGAGGAATAGTGGAGCCCAAGCTCCCTTAAGACCATGAGACCTTGATTAAATGAAATTTTATTCTATTTGAAGCATGTTAGTATGTTGAAGCATGTTAGTATATTTGAAGCATATTAGTATATTGAAAGCATGTTAAATATATTGAAATTCACTGAAGTATATTGAAGTATACCAGCCATCTCTAGAAAGAAAATCATGCTCGGCCAATGAAAAGTCCAGCCAATCTCAGTTAAAGGGATTGCGCTTGGCGAGAAAGTCCAGCCAATCTCAGTTAAAGGGATTGCGCTAGGCAAGAAACTTCCTAGGAGGTAGTCGAGAGGCCCCTACTTGCTTCGGGTTGTGGGGCCCAAGTACTCTCAGGCCGCGACCTCTAGGATTTGAAGGCCAACTTCCTATGAGGTAGCCAAGAGGCCCCCACTTCCTTCGGGTTGTAGGGCCCAAGTACTCTCTGGCCGTGACCTATAGGATTCGCATTTGAAGGCCAACTTCCTATGAGGTAGCCGAGAGGCCCCCACTTCCTTCGGGTTGTGGGGCCCAAGTACTCTCTGGCCGCGACCTCTAGGATGCGCATTTGAAGGCCAACTTCCTATGAGGTAGCCGAGAGGCCCCCACTTCCTTCGGGTTGTGGGGCCCAAATACTCTCTAGCCGCGACCTCTAGGATGTGCATTTGAAGGCCAACTTCCTATGAGGTAGCCGAGAGGCCCCCACTTCCTTAGGATTGTGGGGCCCAAGTACTCTCTGGCCGCGACCTCTAGGATGCGTATTTGAAGGCCAACTTCCTATGAGGTAGCCGAGAGGCCCCCATTTCCTTAGGGTTGTGGGGCCCAAGTACTCTCTGGCCGCGACCTCTAGGATGCGTATTTGAAGGTCAACTTCCTATGAGGTAGCTGAGAGGCCCTCACTTTCTTCGGGTTCTGGGGCCCAAGTACTTTCCAGCTGCGACCTCTAGGATGCGCATTCGACTATCGCAGTTATGACATTATTCTCAGATATCAGCTATCGCGGTTATGGCGTTATCACAGTATTATTCTCAGATATTGACTATCGCAGTTATGGCGTTATTCTTGTATATCGGTTATCACGACATTATTCTCAGATATCGACTATCACAGTTATGACATTATTCTCAGATATCGGCTATCACAGTTATAGCGTTATCACAGTATTATTCTCAGATATCAACTATCGCAGTTATGACGTTATTCTCAAATATCGGCTATCGCAGTTATGGCGTTATTCTTGTATGTTGGTTATCATAGTATTATTCTCAGATCTCGACTATCGCAGTTATGACATCATTCTTAGATATCGGCTATCGCAATTATGACGTTATTCTCAAAATATCGACTATCACACTTATGGCGTTATTCTTGTATATCAGTTATCGCAGTATTATTTTTAAACATCAGCTCAGATATGACATCATTCTTGATTACGACAAAGACAAAGGAGATCGAGCACTAATTTATCTTCTCGGAGGCGAACCTTCGTTTTTGGGTCGAGCTCCACCTTCGAGAGGGGGCTATTGTGGGTACATAAATTGACAGATCGTCATTATATTGGAAGGATACACCGCGAAGCACTATATCGCTCCCCTAAACCCTAAAATTTCTCTTGCGTCGACACATGTCACATGAGGGGTCCTATAAAGGAAAGGGTATGGAGAAGGAAAAGAGATCGGCTTTTGGAGGAATAAAGCTAGAAAGAGGAAGAAAATATATAGAGAGAGAAGCAAAAGAGAAGTTAGAGAGATAAAATATGTAGAGAGAAGTTAAAGAAATGTAACCTGAAGATTTTGATAAGGAAATTGGCCGAAGATCGGCTTCCCGTGGACGTAGTCGCCGGCAAGAGTCCCGGCGACGAACCACGTTTGTGTTGTGTTTTTCATTTATTGCTTTAATTTTATCATAATTATTAATTAATTAATATATGCTGATTGCTTGTGGAGGGAGGATCGGAGATCGGACGGCAAACCCGTTCTTACCCTCCACACTAACAACCACGTTGGATTCATGAAATCCACGGCCGAGTGCGAGAACATCCAGAGGGGTCAGAAAAAAGGGATCCTCAGAGCCTATGAAAACAAGTTACAAGTTTCAGATAGGTCGATATTTGGTTAATGTGCGAAAGTTTTCCTAAAAGTTGCCATGTATACAGGATGACAAAATTGAATATAAAATTTAAAAAAAAATTATAAATATTAGATCAAATTATAAAAAAATACTTATATTTTTTGTTTAAAAAAATACCGAATGCCCTTTCAAAGGGTAAAAAGCTCGCCCTTTGAAATGCCCAACAAGCTCCTGACCGCCGCCCTTTCAAAGGGCAACAGTTTTGTGCTGGCGCCCTTTTGCCAGCACCCTCTCAAAGGGTTCAAAGGGCCATGCACATTACTGGCACCCTTTGAAAGGGTTCAAAGAGTTTTGTGTTTTTTTAATAAATTCCAGAAAATGTGGTGGTGTCGTTTTCTACAGTTCAAAATAAACCATGAAAAATACTCTAATCCAACGGATAGAAATTACTAATCGAGATGAATTTTGGTGTCTATATCTACCTAGGGATGTGACAAACATCCATACAGTTAGTGGTCTCTAAGAGTGTGACATATGGCTCATAATATGGTCCATCATCAACATTTGTCATTGGCCAAAATTGTACCTTGAGTTGCGTCCAAAAACCAATATGATAAGTGATTACAAACCTTTTGATCCTTGCACCCAAATAATGGTTAATAATGCTCAAATTCCCATAGTTAAAATCCTTAACATAATCCTAAAATGACATGACACACTCGATCAATCTCAATATCTGATTTTCATAGTGTGTTGCACGCATTTTAATAGGGATCGTTCCTACATAAAATAAAATATATTAGTAATATATAATAAATATTATAAACAAATGAACGAAAGTATATGACATCGGTTTTTACCTTCTATTGCCAGATAGAGTGAGCAATGTGAGTATTGAAACTTTCCAAAATTACAAGGTTAACGGGACCTCTGGTGAACCCATGACGTGAAATTAAATCGTACTGTGGATGTAATTGTGAGCATGGTTTAAAAAATGGCCATTATAACAAAAATATAGACCGCTATAACGGATTCAGACCTCCCCCTTTACATTACATACCGTTAAAATGATCAAAAATAACGGTCGTTATTTTCATTATAACGGCCGTTGAAAATAACGACTATTATTTTTCCGCTATAACAAAAATAATGATCGTTATTTTCTAAAAAAATTAGGAAAAAAAATGGCCATTATTTCTGTTATTTTCCATTATTTCCATCTTTTGAAAATCTGAAATTCAAATTTTGAATTCTGGCACCATTTTTCCGTTGTTTCCATTATTTTTCATTTTTTTTCTCATTATTTTCTGTTTTTGCCCTTGCGCGTTATTTTCATTATAACGAAAAAAATGGTAAGGCCCCAGCCCGTTATACCGTTATAACGACCCCTTTTAAACCTTGATTGTGAGTTGAGGTCTTCTTTCGATTAGGATTCTTCTTCTTTCGCTTCTTCTTTCGCATCGACTTCTTCATTTGCCTTGGCTTCTTCTTCTGCCTCTTCTTCTTCCACCTCATCTTCTTCTTCAACTTCTTGTTCGTCATCTTAAAGATGACGAAAAAGTTCCTTCAAAATTTCATGCTCCTCCTCTACTATTTGTACTCATTTTGTGTGGTGTCTTCTTTCAGACGTCATGGAATGAATCCGAGCAGATAGTGGAGGAGGATAATTTGAAGTACTGTAATACTCGATGCATTGCTATCGAAATTAACCCATCAATTATTACCATTAACAAATTTAAAATAAAAAATTTAAGATATAGCATCGCTTATACATTAATTTTGAAATGCAAGATTCATGATGTAAAACTTCTCTGCGACATTTTATCAACAGTTTACACCCACAATAAACATGCAACACGTAATATGAATTTTTTGATGCATTAAAGAGACAAAGATATAAAAATAATACAATTACTTACCTTTGATTTGGTGATGAAACGCAATATTTTCCTTGTAGTTCATAGGCTTTGAGATGCAAAGAACAATGAAAGATAGGGTTTCGATTCCAACCCGTTAGATGGAGTTATGATATGCAAAAAATCTCCTTCGGTTGATGAAGATCTATATGCGAAGTGGATATCATTGGACAAAGTGAATGAAAGGAGTATCGGTAGAGGAAACGATGGGAAGAGAATGGGTTTCGATGGATGAAGACTGATGGAACAAGAATGGGTCGGGTTTTAGTTAAAGTGGAGGATGATGAAGTATGGAATGAAGGGATTTCAGTGGAGTCTTCGGTGAAAAATTCGGTGAAGGGAGGAGGAAGAGTTGTTCAACGAGGGGTTTTTCGGTGGAGGGTTGCGTTTTGTTACGGGTGGATGTAAAGTAGATGGTGGGTGTAGATAAGATGTGTGCAACTTATAGTGTGTAGATAAGATCAAGGTTTAAAAGAGGCCGTTTTAACGGTTAAACGGACTGGCGGGGTTACCATTAATACGGATTGAAACGGTCAGGGGCAAAAATGTAAAAAAAAAAAATGGAATTTAACGGAATGAAACGGATTTTAACGAAAAAAAATAGAAAAAATGGTGCTGAAATTCAAATTTTGAAATTTGTAAATAAAAAAAAAAAGGAATTTAATGGATTTTAATGGAAATTAAACGGATTTAACGGCCGTTTTTTTCACAAAATGTTTCAGAATTCAACGGCTATTTAAACAATTTTAACGGCCATTAAAACAAAAAAAAACGACCGTTTTATTCAAAACGGATAAAACGTGTTTAAACTGTGGAGACGTGGATCTGACAAAATCGAACAGCCCTCTTTATCTTCCTTTTCAACTAAAGCAACCGAGCCGATTGGAGCTAACTGAGCGTAGTTTGAAAAATGAGGGACGGGAATTAAATGCACTATCCACGTGGCACATCAACAGTGGCGCTCTCCTGCACAACGACTCCCATCACGTCTCCTCCTCTTCTACGAAAACTGGACCTGAAACTCCTCTTTGTTACTCCACCTCCCCTCTTCTGCTTCTCTTTTGCAACTATTTCAAACCTCGCCTCTTTTTTTTTTCATCTTCTCTCTCACGGTTGTTGTAATGCATGGAGGAAAAAGAGATGTTCTTTCTCTCAGTGCTGCTGTAACACTTCGTGGGCTTTAGGTTTGGTAGATTTTCAAGTAAAATCGACTTGCTCTTAACATATGCTTATCAACTATTCAACCATGCCAATGTTTTTTCGCTAGAAAAGTTGATTTTTATGAAATTTCAGGCTCTTATGTGAAATTAATGGAGTAGTTGATATGCTCGTTACTTAATCCAACAATGTAAACTAACCATTAAGGGTGGTGACCTATTTTGCAGAGGTGTTTATGTAAATTTAATGGAAATTCCACGAATATTTCTTTTCGAATTTTCATTTAGTTGTGATCATGAAAAGTCAAGATTTTTCTTTCTCAAAACCACTTGTACAGAACTTAAAGGTTGAACGCAGAGATGATGCGTTGGATTATTTGTAAGATTGCAGCTGATGATTATAAAGTGCTCAAACGATATCTCAAGAGATAGAAGAAAGAAGAGAAGATAGAAAAGAGAGAAGAAGAATTGTAGACCAGGGAAACTTCAAAAGAGAAGTAAAACTTCTGTCACAACGTTGAGATAGAAGCTTATGTCGCAACGCACAATACGAGCCACATGGCACACGCTTAGTGGACATTGACCTTATGGATGTTTGGCCAGTCCCTTGATGGACTTGCAAACCAACAATCAACCTGATTAGTGATTTACAACCTTTGGATCTTTGCACCCAAATAACGCTCAATAATGCTCTAATTCATACCGTTAAAATCAACCCATGAAAATAACTTCAATCGAATCGCTTAAAAATCATTAGTCGTGCTGATTATTGGTTTACAGGTCCGCCGAGGGACTGGCCAAACATCCATACGGTCAGCGTCCACTAAGAGTGTGCCACATGGCTTGTATTGTTTGTTACAGAAATTTTACAACTTTTACTCTCAAGAGAGAGCAAGACTTGCCTGACCACCCATAATATAAGCCACGTGGAAATTTATTAGAGGACACTGACCGTATAGATGTTTGGCCAATCCCTAGGTAGATCTACAAACCTAAAATCAACCTGATCAGTGATTTCTAAGCGTTAGATGAAGTCATTTTCTTTAGTTGATTTTAACCGTAGGAATCTGAGCATTATTTACCATTATTTCCGTATAAAGATCCAATGGTTTGAAATCACTAATCAGGCTGATTTTTGGTTTGTAGGTCCACTTACAGATTGGTCAAACATCTATACGGTGGTGTCCTCTAATAAATTTCCACGTGGCTTATATTGTGGGTGGTAAGGCAAGTCTTGCTCCTCATGAGAGAGCTCGAGCAGATCTGAGACAGTGACAAAACTCTTTTCTGTCGGCTTTTTAGTTGGAGACGTGATGGGAGTCGTTGGGCAGGAGAACGCCACTGTTGACATGCAACGTGGACAGTGGATTTAATTCCTGTCCCTTATTTTTTTAATGAGGCTCGGTTAGCTCCAATCGGCTCTCGGCTCTCCGCTCTCGGCTCTCGGCTCCGCTGCATTAGTTGAAAATGAAATAAAAGAGGGCCGTTCGATTTTGCCAGATCCATGTCTCCACGGTTTAGGTGTAAAGCTCTGTTTGAAAGTCTGTCCCCTGATCCCGAGTCCCCGACCCTTATGAAATGATGGTTGCAAATAATGCCACATTTTTTAATGGGTCGGGATCGAGGGACAGAAGATGAAACCTAAACGCTGGAGACGTCGATCAATTAATATCGAACGGCCTTCTTTTACTTCATTTTCCATTAAGGGAGCCGAGCCGATTGGAGCCGGATAGGAAAAAAGCAATCATCTCTTACAAGAATTTCAAAACTGTCCATGTGGCACCTCGATTGTTGAACAAGGTCTGGTACGTCTCTCCATCCCATCACGTCTCCCACCCATCCTCTTCTGCTCTACGAAACCTCTTCTCTCCTCTCCTCTCCTCTACATTTCTACAACTCCTATTCTTCTCTACACTCTCTTAACGCTGGTATGCAAGACATGCATTTGTATTTGACTGTATCTCTTCCAATAAGTTATCAAGAGGAGTATGTTACAACTGCTGGTGTTGAATCATATTGCGTACTATACTGTTGATACACATGGTATCCTTCTTTTCAGAACTTTCTTTTGAGAACCTTGAGCAGAGGAAGTAAATGGGTCGGGTTCCGGTGACCAACATTTTTGACCAACCCCTTAGTGTACCCTCATAGAAGATGAATCAATGGCTGATTTTTGGTGAAGATGATCTATATGGTGAGGAGGTCATCTTCACAAAAATTCAAATCATTCTGATATTCATAGACCGGTTTAGAAGTTGAAGAATTATGGACCGTCGATGTTTACCGTGTAACTTGAATACCACATTCAACGGGGTTAGAAATTTCAGAATGGGCTGATTTTTTGTTGGGGTTATCTTTTTGGTGAGGAGATCATCCTCACCAAAAATCAGCCATTGATTCATCCTCTATGACGGTACACCAAGCTGTTGGTCATCGGAGCCGGACCCAATCAAAATATCTGGAGGGGAGGTCATGTTTCCCGGAGACACCGCCTCCTCCTTTGACATCATAGCACCAACTAGATTCCCGTAAAACTAATGGGGATTGTCTATCGAATTCGAATTTCCAAAAGAAAGAATGTTGGGAGGAGGAGGTTTGGGGGTCAACATGTTTTCGGTTGGACAAGAATTCCAACTGTTAGTCTTGAGCTGATTTGCCGGTCTCTCGAAGATAGTCTGGGAAGCTTCCACTGATGAGCTTGTAAAGGTGGTGGTGTTGAAACTCTTCCAGTGCAGCAGCTATTTGTCGAGTGGTGAACTCATCTTCATTCCCTGTAAATTGCACCATAAAAGCCCTATACAGTGCTTGCCTTTAAGAAATCAATGGGACTGAGGGTCTGGGGTTTGAAAGAGGGGATTTAGGGTTTGAGAGAAAGAGAGGGTTTGGGGTTTGAGAGAGGGGTTTTAGGGTTTGAAACCTTGCCTCATTTCAACCCAACAGAGGAGTAGAGCTTCGGTTGCAGAGAGTGGAGGAGGAGAGGAGAGGTTCGTAGAGAAGAGGGGGAGTGGGAGACGTGATGGGGATGGAGAGACGTACCAGACGTTCCACTATCGATGTGCCACGTGGACAGTTTTGAAACTCTCGTCTGCTTTTCTCCTATCCGGCTCCAATCGGCTCGGCTCCCTTAGTAGAAAATGAAGTGAAAGAAGGCCGTTCGATATTAGTAGATCGACGTCTCCAGCGTTTAGGTTTCATCCTCTGTCCCCCGATCCTGACCTTTTTTTAATTTATGATGGTCCATAGCGTTCGTCATCAAATACGACCATCATCCAAGATTTATTCATTCTCTTACGTGTGTAAAAACCAAGGCATCTTCTTCCTCAGACACGCCAATCAGGTCACTATCCATGAGTAAAACTTGCATGACCGTCAACGATGATATAAGCCCTGACCACCCACAATTTGATCCACGATGATATAAGCACTGACCACCTACAATATAATCCACGTGGCACATATTTAGAGAACTCTGACCGTATGGATGTTTGGCCAATCCCTAGGTTGACCTAGAAACCAAAAAATCAGTCTGATTGATAATTTCAAACCTTCTGATCGTGTGCCCCAAATAATGCTCAAATTACCTAGACCCACGAAAATGACTGGAAACCGATAGGAATTGGAAGCGAAATATATATAGTGTAAAAATTGTAATATTAGGGCCTGTTTGGTAATGCACCGCGGCGGGCAAATAAAATATTTAGCTGCGCAAATATTCGCCCGGCTGTGTTTGGCAGCCACCCGCCCTTGGCGAATATTTAGCCAGGCCCACATATTTGCCCTCCACTGCGGGAAAACATTTGATCACCCCCCCCTTGTGAAAATATTTTCACTCCGATTATGCCTTGGTGAGAAATTTTTCTCGCCGAAAAATCACTATTTTCAATAAAAATTAATTTTTTAATATATAAAAAAGATAAAAATGAATTTTTTTTTATTCTTTGACATAATATGTGGTTCCCGCACTGACCCAACCTATTTTTGACTTACTTTGCTATGTGGGACCCACTCAAATTGAAAGAAAATGAAGTAAGCTGAAGTGAGCTAGCTCGTACATGTACCAAACATTGTTAAATATTGCTATGAGCAAATATTTAGCTAAGATAATATTCGCCTGGCTAAATATTCGCTGTCGGAACTCTTTTTCTCACGTACCAAACAGGCCCTTATTGTATCAATTTACTCGGTAACGGAACTGAAATCGACCGGAGCAAATAATCAGTTCCGGATCCATCATTTCGAGAACCCAAACCGATAAGAACCGAAACTGATAAGAACCAACAATATTGGTTCTGGGTATCTTAGGAATCGAACCAGAACCAACCCATTGACACGCCTACTCTCAACCAAGAACGACCATCACAACTGTAAGTGACGCATTTGTAACAACCTCAGCCATACATTTTACATGACACGCCTTTGTGGGGCTAATGGAGGTAGACATAAGGGCTCAAGAGGATGACAAAATTGAATATATTTGATAACTTTTTGTCTTCTTCTATACGTGTAAGAATTTTCAACTGGCACGTAGTGACGTGGTCCAAGAATATTCCAATCCCTCAAAAAAAAAAAAAAAAAATTTAGTCCTTGTCACCCACCTCTTTCTTCCCTCTTAAGGAACCATTAGGAAAAAAATCTAGTATACCGCGTATGGAATTTTTTGGATGCCCAACTATGTAAAAATGCCATGTGGCAATCTGTGGGCCCACTAACTCTATGAACATTTGGCTTGTTCCTTGATGGACCTACACACTAAAAATCAGCCCGATTGATGATTTCTAGCCATTGAATTTGAGCAATTTATTATTATGGGCTTCATGAACATAGCACATGAATGAAGTATACCAATCCCACGACGAAGAAGAAAAAAACCCTCAAATGCAATAGCTAGAAATCTTCAATCAGCCGTATGTTTAGTGGGCCCAAAAGAGTACACCGTAGGATCAAATTCGCTTTCCTAGGTGAATTGGTCATCCCGTACCTTCTTATGTGTGTACGTCAATGAAGTAGAATTTGAATTGCATTGCATTACCTGCCACACGATATCGAATCTATAAATACATGTTGGATAGATAACTTAATTATTTTAAAGAGAGAAATAGATTTTAGAGAGAGAAAATGTACGTGACGAGGCCTCTTTCGACATTCCGAAAGTATCCTAGCAACCTTTCGATACCTCCACCTGAGGCTCCTAATTCAGGTTATCTCGTAGTTACAGACGAAGAATCAGAAGCAGAAGATACATGTTTTTTGGGTTTATGCACAGACACGCGAGTTAGAAAGCTCCCAATTCCTCAAAACAAGATCGTGAACATTGTTTATAGTTCGGGAACCGGAGAGCATAGAAGAGTCGAACGCGATAAAGTGTGGTTCATCCCGGTTCTCGATCACCCCTTGTCTTCCAATCGTTACTATGTTATACGAGCAGAAGGCAAATACGAAGGGTATGTATGATCCCGTTATCTTTAATTTGAGTTAATTTTAATATATAAAATCTCTAATTTATAGAAATTTAGGAGCGTATTCTTTTTCTCTTTCTACAATCCATAAGATAAGGAAATATAAATATTTACCTTAAATTTTGGAAAAAAAAATATATTAAGATAAGGGCGTGCTTGATTGCTAGGACTGTCAACGGATACTATTCGGATTGAATACAAGCATATCCGAATCTAATAATATCCGATCTGAAAATCGGATGTGTATAATATATTATTACATTTACATAATAATAAATATGTATGTAAAATAATTATAAATATTATATTTATGTGTAATAAATATTATTTAATATGATAAATATAATAAAATCTATTTATTATAAATATAATTATTAAATAATATATCGGATCAGATATTATCGAATATATCAATATCCAAATCCGTATCCGAAAACTATTCGAATATCAAAAAGATATCCGAATCTAAAATTTTCGGATAATATCCGATTGTTCGAATACGAATTCAAATAGAATTCGAATTTTCGACTATATATCCATCGACAGCCTTATTGATTGCACAAATAATTTTCCTGAGAAAATTTTCTTTTCCAATAAAATAATTTCTGGCAAATATACCTTATGAGGGTGTTTGATTGCACCCAAGAAAATATGCCATTTTCAATTATGTCAGAAAATAAGGGTGGGTTTTCACATAAACGAATTCTCACCTATGTGCATCGGATGGGAAATTTTTCCAAATTTAAAATGTCTATCAAACAAGGGAAACTTATGTTTTCCAATGAAAATGTGATTTTCCCACGGGAAAATTGGCAATCAAAAACGCCCTAATTAATATTAGATTTCTTCTTATTTCAGTTTTGGTAGACGTTGAAATCGAAATTTCGGGCATTAACAAGGTATACCTCACGCTTTTTGGCGTGATGTAGTGCGATTTTTGTTACTCGCTGCTACCATCTGGGCCCACTGACTGCATGGATGTTTAGCCGACCCCTTGGCAGACATTCGTACCAAAAATCAGCCCGGCCAACCTACTAAGGAAACAACATTAGGCCCAAGCCTATGGAAAATAAATAAATAAATAAAATGATATGGGCCTTAAATTTTGTTAAAAGTTAAGTGCATGCAAGTTCAGCCCATTTAACTAATGGGCCTTAAAAACCAGGCCCATGCTGTCGGGCCAAAATTTTGCATGGAAGTTTTTTCGCTGGTGTGGGTGACATTCGAATTTGATTTTGTAGGCAAGCATGCACATGTTCAAGAGAGGAGGATATGGTCACTTGTTGTTTCAGTAACTCTGTTAATGATGTTAAACCAAGAGTTTTGGATCACAGAGACATATATCAACAAGTGGAAATCTTTAAGCGGAGTAGGGGTTTCGTCGCTAAGTCTGTAGCTCCCGACGGGTTCCCTCCTTCGTTCCTAAGGCGAAAAGGGTGGCATGTTAAAAAATCAAGTTCATACCATTTCCAATTAGGCGAAGCTCAGGGCCTCGATATCTCTCTACGAATACGCCTCCCGGAATTCAATTTTCCGATGTCTAACAAGAGTTCGACAACCGTGGTCGTGGGAAAATGGTATTGTCCTTTTGTGTTCATAAAGGAGGAGGGGAGATTGAAAGATCAGATGAAGAAATCTATGTTTTACGAAATGACTCTCGAGCAGTGGTGGGAAGAGATTTATACGTGTGAGAATGATAATAATGAAGGCAATGCCGTCGTCGTGAACGTGAACGTGCGAAAGGAAGTAGTTTCACTCTGTGGTGTGGAAGCTGTGAAGGATGATAGGCATGGAGTTGATGGGGTTACATGGTTTAGACAAGTTGAGCGCACTGGAGGAGGGTTAAGTTTGGGTTTGAACTTAGCAATTGTGGAGAAAATGAGGTGGGTGCAAGAAGTAGGAGGGTGGGTTGGAGGGGAAGAAAGAGATGTGAGGGTGAAGAGGGAAGAAGAGTTTAGAGGAGAGAATGGGTGGAAGAGATTTGGTTGTTTTGTTTTGGTGGAGAGGTTTGCTTTGAGGAGAATGGATGGGAACTTGTTGCTAACTTGTGATTTTAGGCACATCCATCGGATTCAAAGCAAATGGGAATGAGCACTACTTCTACCATTTCTTCGCTCACAACCTTACAACTTCTGTAATAACTAGAATTTTCTAAATCCTGATTGGTGTAAACCTTAGCGTAGGTCCTTATTTGTGGATTCTATTTTTATTTTTCAATATCTAGTATTTATTCATGAGATGGATGAATAGTTTATTTTATTGTGGATGGATGTTCCCTCTCTCTCTCTCCTAAACTTTGTACTTTCCTTGAGCAATTATATTGGTTTAATGGATAATTTGTTTCTCAAGGTTTCTATTAAAATAGTGAGATGTAAATAAAAATACGATTAGAATAGATTTTGAGTAGTTATAAAAGAAGAAGATCAGAATCAGATAGGGGTAGCTGCAACTTGGGTGGGCTCAACCCGACTTTGGGTTAAGGTTGGGTTGACCTGTTTAGAGCCATGCTGAAGATCAGAATGAGAGAAGGGTTTGATCGCTGATTCCTGCACACGCCACAAGAACCATTCTGCCTCAATGCTTGGCCATACCTTGGCCATGTTTTTGGCAGGTAGGAGATAGCACATCTCACCTACCCCAGAACCTCTATAAATAGGGTTCCTCTCTCTCTCTTTCTCACCCAACTTGGAGTAAAACTTCTGTCACAAGATGTTGTGACCGACGCCGGCTGGCCACAATCCACAATTCGACCCACGTGACACACTATTAGAGGGCGCTGACCATATGGATGTTTGGCCAATCTCTCGGTGGACCTGCAAACCAAAAATCAGTTGATTAGTGATTTACAACCTTGGGATCTTTGCACCCAATTAAATAACGCTCAATAATGCTCAAATTCCTACGGTTATAATCAACCCACAAAAATAACTTCAATCCAACGTTTAGAATCACTAATCAAGCTGATTTTTGGTTTGCATGTCCACAGAGGGACCCGTAAACATCCATACGGTCAGCACCCTCTAATAGTGTGTCACGTGGCTCGTATTGTGTGTTTAACCGGCTTCGGTCACAACAATTTGTGACAGAAGTTTTACTCTTGAACTGCCAACTTCCGTGTTCAAATTATATAGAAGGGTCGGGTTCCGGTGACCAACAGCTTGGTGTACCATCATAGAAGATGAATCAATGGCTGATTTTTGGTGAAGATGATCTATATGGTGAGGAGATCATCCTCACAAAAATTCAAATCATTCCGACATTCATAGACTGGTTTAGAAGTTGAAGAATTATGGACCGTCGATTTTTACCATGTAACTTGAAAACCACATTTAACGGGGTTAGAAATTTCAGAATGGGATGATTTTTTGTTGGGGTGATCTATATGGTGAGGAGATCATCCTCACCAAAAATCAGCCATTGATTCATCCTCTATGAGGATACACCAAGGTGTTGGTCAAAAGTGTGGTCACCAAAACCCCAGCTAGTCGGCCATTCAAGTCAACATCCAAGTCAGATGTGGAGGTGTTTGGTACCCATTCTAGCCAAGATTTAACTGCTCAAAAATAGAGTAAACCTTCGATCACTGCGGAGTGTGAGCGAAGCCACAATCACCGAGTTCTCTCCACGTGGATTCTAACCCCGACTCTTAACTCAGGTAAGATTTCATTTTTTTTTTTTGTTTTCTAATAAAAAAGAAGGGTCGGGCTCCGTTGACAGGTCTACAATGACAGGTATCTATATGGAGACACAATATAAGCCACGTGGCACACTCTTAGAGGAATCTGACCGTATGGATGTTCGTCCAATCCCATGGTGGACCTACAAACCAAAAATCAGCCTGATTAGTGATTTATAGGCTTTCGATTGGACTTATTTTCATGGGCTGATCGCAACTGTGGAAATTTGAGCAGTATTTGAGGTACAAAGATCCAAAGCCTCTAAATCACTAGTCAGCCTGATGTTTGGTTGTGTACGTCCACTATGGGATTGGACAAACATCCATACCGTCAGATTCCTCTAAAAGTGTACCACGTGGCTTATATGGTGTTTCTGTACGGATACCTGTCATTTTAGCCCGTCAACGGAGCCCGACCCAAAAAAGAAATGGGTTAAACCGTTAAAGCATTCCACGAAAATAAGACCGCCCTGTTCGAGTAAAACTTCTGTCACAACGTTTTGACAGAAGCTTCTGTCACAACGCACAATACGGGCAACGTGGCACACTATTAATGGACGATGACCGTATGGATGTTTCTCCAGTTCCTCGGTGGGCCAGTAAACCAAAAATCAGCCGGATTAGTGATTTACAACCTTTGTATCGTTGCACCCAAATAACACTCAATAATGCTCAAATTCCTACCGTTAAAATCAACCCACGAAAATAACTTCAATTGAATCGCTTATAACTGGCAAAACATCCTTATGGTCAGCGTTCACTAATAGTGCGCCACGTGTCTTGCATTTTGCCTTGTGAGAGAAGCTTATGTCGTAACGAGTGACAGAAGTTTTACTCGCCTTGTTCTTTTTTATTAAAAAAACAAAAAAATGTAAAATCTTACGATAGCTAAGAGTCGGGGGATAAAACTTTGATGATCGGGCCCAATCTTCGAAGGAGAAGACATGACAGCAAATCTCGGCACGTGGATTTGTACGGACTGACCACCTCGGCCTCACCACACACGTACCCAGGTGAGTACTCAAGTGCTTTTTTGCCAAAACACTCACCAGTGTACATGGGCGATGAGGCCAAGGTGGTCAATCCGTACAAATCCACATGCCATCATCTACTGCCTTGTCTTCTCCTTCGATGACAGGGCCCTGTCATTGAAGTTTTACTCGGAGTTAGGAGTTAGAATCCACGTGGAGAGAATTCGGTGATTGTGAGTAGGCCTGTCAATGGATAGTCGAAAATTCGAATCCGTATTCAAAAAATTTAATATTATCCAAAAATTTCGGATATCAAATTCGGATTCGGATATCATTTTAATATTCGGTTACGGATTCGGATATTGATGTATTTGATTCGATAATATCCGATCCGTATAAATATGATATTTATAATTATTTTATATACATATGTATTATGATGTAAATATAATAATATATTATCTATATCCAATTTTCGGATCAGATATTATCGGATCTCCGATAAACTAATCGGATTCGGATTCGAATATTGATTTACAATGTCCGTCAGATATCGAAACGGATTCGGATATCGGATTTAGATTTAGATATGCCTGTATTCGATCCGAATAGTATCCGTTGACAGCCCTAATTGTGAGCAGCTTCGCTCACACTCCGCAGTGATCCAAGGTTTACTCCACAAGAATATAAGTAGATTCCTTACCTCTTTGAAAAGGGACTTGACATGTGGAAAGAGAGGCAAAGGAGGAGATATTGATCTCGTTAAAAAATAAAACAGACATACTAGGTGGCAAAATCAAACATTTATGCAAGTTGGCAAGATGTGTGAATGTTGATTCCACGGACCTGGATTCAAAAGTCAAAACTAACCTTCACCCACTTACCACTAAAACCATGGCCGATGCTGCGATGCATTGTCAACTCTCTGTGTTCATGTTAACAGGGTAAAACACTAAAGTCATCAATAGCGGAGGGATATGGCGATGGAAGAATCTCGCCACTATTGACAAGGTGGGGACTGGTTTTGGCTAACCCCTCTAAATAGAGAGGGGGTTAGCGAGACTGGTGGAGCACGATTTTGCGGGTTTCTCACCAAACCGGTTTGGACCCACGATAGAGACCTGTTGGAGATGCTTTAAGGCTTTCTTCTAATTTGTAGATTACAATGTCATTCGGAACTTTCCTAGGAAATTTCTTCTCTCCTTGAGCTTCGGTCAAAGCCATCCGTTCACTGAAAATTACAAATGGCGTGTGTGTTTAGTATTTCCGAAACCGTTGAATTACCTTCTGATTTAAGCGATTCCCCTCGATGTTGATGGACCAGCTTTGGACCAAACACATAAATTCTCTCTAACCGTAACTAGAGAGAGGGAGAGCTGTAGAATGGACAAATTTTGATCAATTATGGGTCCAATTTTTGGGCCACGATCCATCCATATCCAAATTGCATATTTAAAGATCCAAATTGTATATTTATGATGATTTGATCAGGTTTATTTTTTGCCTGAGGTATCTCCTACGTGGTAGATTTTGACTGGCAGATCTCGATCTTCCTACGTGTATCACACCGTCAGCCGATTAGGTCGTCATTTATATATAGAAGGGCAGGGCCCAAATGCGTGTTATGGTCCCCACCTTGCCATGTACAGATAGCAGTTGACCTCATTGCCAACATTCAAATTTGAAGTGTCGCCAACACAGCCTAAATTTTTCCGTCATCACAAGCAATTAACGCTGTTGGAACAGCCTTTATTAACCGTTATCTCAGTTATAATTGCAGTTATCCCATTATACTAAGACTGGTATAACATTTTAATATCATTTTATTATTTTCACACAATAAAGTATCAATAGATTTAAATAATTATACAAAAAAGCTTACAGCATTATTGCGGCCATTATAACCGTTATAACGGTGAATAAAGGTCAACGCTATCATCCCCCCCTCACCCTATAGCTTGTAAGCTTGCATCCGCAGTGCCTTCCATGAGATTACGTTCTGCATTTACTATGAAAAAATGGAGCCTCAGTCGTGCTTTCCACATAACGACTTGGTCTAAGGGTCTGTGTGGAAGCCCAAAAAAATGGGGCCACTCGAGGTCAGCATTTTCTGGCCCGTGTTTGGTAACTGTCTGGGGCTCACAATTTGGGCCCCGCTTTTTCAGATTTTGACCTTAAAACAGGACCAAAGTTGTCTTTCTGAAAAGAGGTTGCAATATGGAAATGGTTCTTCCATGAGTGGGCTAGGTCCTGACTACATGGGCTTTCCAAACAGACCCAATGACACCAACCTCTTTCTTCACTCCTACGGAATCATTTGATGGCATAAAAATTTTCTAGTAGTAGTCCATGAAGTAGGAATTGAATTGCACTAGGGACCGGTTCCACCATTCTCCCCATTAATTAAAAGGCGACACGACATCGATATCTTCTATATATACCGCATATTAGATAGCTAACTTAAAAGAGAAGTTGATTAGCAGAAAGAACTTTGAGGGGGATAGAAAAATGTATGTAACGAGGCCTCTTTCGCTGTACAGAAAATATCCTAACACCCTTTCGACACCTCCACCGGAGTCTCCTAATTCAGGTTATCTAGTAGTTACAGACGAATCAGAAGCTGAAGATACTTGTTGTTGGGGTGAATGTAAAGACAAGCAAGTTAGAAACCTCCCATTTCCTCAAAATAAGATCGTGAAGGTCGTTTATACATCGGGGCATGGAGAGGCTAGAAGAGTCGAATGCGATAAGGTGTGGTTCATCCCGGTTCTTGATCAGCCCTTGTCTTCCAATCGTTACTACATTATACGAGCAAAAGGCAAATACAAGGGGTATGGTCCTCTTACCTTAGTACACTAAGGCTCTGTATGGTTGCCCTGAATACGTTCTCTAGAAATGATTTGTGCATATAAATGTCATAAAACGTTTTCCATATTTATAGAGTGGTGATCACATGGTGAGCCACGGTGAGTCATCGTGTCTAATTCTCATTGAACCATACTTTACCATGGCTCCTCGTGAGCAACCAATCCCTGGCAAAGGTAAAGAAATGTCTCTCTTCGTCCAATGAGCGACAGACACAATGACTCATTAGGTTAGTTTACTACTATGGGAGCATCACTCATACTAATATGAAAGTATGAGAAGTAGAACTTTGCTGACAGACGTCCGTCATCAACGTTGATGATGGACCACAGTATGAGCCACGTGGAACACTCTTAGAGACCACTGACTGTATGGATGTTTGGCCCATCCCTAGGTGGGCCTACAGACCAAAAGTCAGCCTGATTAGTGATTTCTTAGTGTTCAATTGGAGTCGTTTTCAATGGTTGATTTCTAAGCCTTCTGACTTTAGTCATATGTTGCATGGAAAAATTTTGGCTGTGTGATCGACATTTGAAATTTTATTTTGTAGGCAAGCATGCAAATGTTCAAGGGAGGAGGATATGGGCACTTGTTGTTTCTGCAAGTGTGTCAAGGATGTTAAACCAAGAGTTTTGGATCATAGAGACATATATCAACAAGTGGAGATCTTCAAAAGGCGGTTGTGGTTTCGTCGCTAAGTCTGTAGCTCCTGATGGATTTCCTCCTCTGTTCCTGAGGCGAAAAGGGTGGAAGGTTTACACTTCAAGTTCATACCACAGCCAATTAGGTGAAACTCAGGGCCTTGATGTCTCTCTCCGAATGCGCCTCCCTGAATTCAATTTTCCAATGTCTAGAAAGCGTTCCACAACTGTGGTCGTCAGGAAATGGTATTTGCCTTTTGCGTTCGTAAAGGAGGAAGGGAATTTGAAAGATCAGATGAAGAATTCCATGTTTTACGAGATGACTCTTGAGCAATGGTGGGAAGAGATTTATACGTGCGAGTACGATAAAAGTAAAGGCAACAGCGTTGCCATGAATGTGAGTGTGCAAAAGGAAGTAGCTTCACTCGTTGGCGTAGAAGCTGTGAAGGATGGCACACATGGAATTGATGGGGTTATTTGGTTTCGACAGGATAATAAAGGAGGGTTGAGTTTGGGATTGAGTTTTGCAATTGTTGAGAAAATGAGGTGGGTCCAAGAAAAAGGAGGGTGGGTTGGAGGGCAGGAAAGAGATGTCAGGGTGGAGAGGGTAGAAGAGTTTAGAGGAGAGAATAAGTGGGTAAGGTTTGGTTGTTTTGTGTTGGTGGAGAGGTTTGCTTTAAGGAGAATGGATGGAACCTTGTTGCTAACTTGTGATTTTAAACACATCCATCAGATTCAAAGCAAATGGGAATGAACTCTTCTCCTATTGCTTTAAAAACCTTCCATTCCTAGTATGCTTGTGTTTCTGATATGCACTCATCTATCTTTAGAACCCTCCATTCCAAGTACAAAAAGTGTGTGAAGCCTTGCAAAGTGGATTCATCTCTATCAGAACCTTCCATTCCATGTATGTCAGTGTGTCAATAAGGTGAAGAAGTACATTCATCTCAGTTCAGTACCTTCTATTCCATGTGTATTACAGATTTCCTCTTTTTTTGGTTCGCTTGGTAAATATATTATGGGTTTCTTTTTAATTAATCATTCCGGAAACAGGATGCAGAACGGTGTTACGGAACTTTGCAAAAGCACAAACCAAATCAAACACATGCATAACATGGCGTCCAGTTCTAGAAGTAGATGACAAAGAATCACATTCAACCCACTCTGAATTCATTTAAACAGATAAATGGAAACAAGATTTCCTTGTTTCGTGATGTAATAAATTATTTCAAACAAAAGCAGGTCACATACCACTTCTAAATGCAATCTAAGCCGATTGGTTCTACCAAAAACTTCACTAGTTCTTGCTAGACCTACGTTAACTCGTAATTCAGGTCCTCTATTACTCATTACATTGGGTAAACTTGATCCAATACCTTATTATCATTAAGATGGTCGAGCTTAACCAATTTTCCCTATGGAGATCTGAAAGCTTCACCAGCATAACGCACATTCCCTAGTTCCTCCTCAATGCGCAGAAGCTGTATCCAAATCAAGACCAAAAGAAAAGAATTGTGAGGTTGTGATATTCGGTCAAAGAAAAATGGGCACAAAGAAAATATTGTGGAAATATTTGCTGATCAAGAATACAGATACTACTGAAAACTTAGTAAGAAATTAATAAAAGCAATACCCAAACTTTACACGAGCCTCCTTTAGTTATTTAAATAAGTGATTCATTAGCTTCTACTACCACAGTTATTCACACATGCCATCAAACTACCAGAGATATTTCCTTCAAATGTTTTGAGGTGTAAATCTATATGAGGAAAAACAATCTATTGAATAATGCTAGCCAACCTATTACTGGACTTTCTATGGACATTTGTCCCTTCTTGATCCTCCAAGAGGATGTAACTGATTCGATGGTCAGCAGTTTACCCTGACCAGGCCAACTTTTGGATAGGAGATCACCTAGGAACGACCCACTCATTTGGAACATCCGAATTGATTGGCTGGTTTTTTGTGCCTGGAAGAGACACTTATTATTATAGGCATGAAACTACACTAGTGTCACATCGTTCCTCGATTACATAATCAGAGATCTTCTTGGAAGTTTTATGAAAATTTGTGCGTTTTGTCCATCTTCCAAAAAGAGATTGGTTTTCATTCCAAGGTTCAGAAATTCTTCAAGATTTAAACCAAGAAAAGAGTATAATTTTTTTTATCAATAAGATGGCAAAACACTGGAAAAAATAATAAAGAGGCCATTATTACCTGATTATACTTGGCCAACCGCTCACTTCGGCAGGGAGCTCCTGTTTTGATCTGAAAGACGAACATATAAATGTTAAAACTGTAACATCGACAAAAGCAAATATTAAACAACATATCTTAGGGGTTCGGCAGAATTATATGTCAAGGGATTGTTGTTCCTTTGGTCCAAAGTGTTTCGGGAATGCCATGCTTTGTTCTTTGAAGACTTTCCGATGGGACCTCATATGCACTAGAAATATAGCATAGTGACCTCTTCTTGTTTTGTTTGTGTTTTTGTTTTTCGGCCAGTGTGTTGGCTTAGCGCTTTGAGTTGGTCATCTCAACCGCTTGAGCCCTTGTATCCTTTCCTTTTGCCTTTAAATAAACCTATACTTATCAAAAAAATAAATGTCAAACCTGTCCGCTCGCCAAGCCAACAGAGAGATCAGCGATAAAGTTGTCCTCTGTCTCGCCACTCCGGTGGCTGACCATCACACCCCATCCTGCAGCCTTTGAGTCAAGAGCGGCTTGAATGGATTCTGTAACTGTGCCAATCTGGTTAACCTGCAAAATAATGGGACCAATGAATTGGAATGTGCTCAATGTCAACACATCAAATGTCATAAGAAAAAACATGATGGACTCGTGGACCCCACACAGCTGATGTATCTACCCTAAAGATTACTCTAAAGTATCAGTACCATCAGTTCCCACCAGGATAAAGAATCAATCCTTGAATATGCATGACATGAAGTAGAATGTATGATCATTGCTTCTCGTGGTGCTAAGTCCTTTTGTCTTTTCAATGACCTAGCATGCTTCAAGTATTGGAACCGTACTACAGGAAGAGTAATTGGCTGGAAAATGCATATATATATCAAGGAAGCTCCACTTTCCAAAATATTTCCAAGCAGAACAGAATTGGTTACATGTACCAGAAACCCACAAGATTAGTACGACAAAACCATCATCCATTTTTTGTCTTCTTTTGTGTTTTGGTGGTAAATATGTACCAATTATTATGTATTTCCATCCACCCACACATATTATCGTATAATAATTTTTTTTACTCATATAATATATTATTGGGTTGCTGAGCTTACCTTGTCTGACTCCTATCCCCCTCTGACACTGAAACATGTGTCTATATATTAATAACATAGGAAGCCATAATTTCAATTATCCAGGATTACCCAGTCAGACTTCTATGCCCCTCTGACCCCAAAACATATGTCTATATCTAAATAACACGGGAATCCATAATTTCAATTATCCCTATCGGCAATCGTGGTTGTATACATTTGTTTGTACCCATTCTTGCAGTACAACACTCATATCATCATTAATAAAGGACACAACTCCACGTAAAAGCATGAGGGTTGACTGCGCATACATGGGAAGCAATATTTATATTAATTTAAATGAAACCAAGTCATATGAAATGCTGTTTTCCATCGGTTCCTGATGCACATTACCCATTTTCTTCATGAGAGAGTATACTTAATAATGCTCTTCAGTGTAACATTCCTCCTCTCCACCATCCACCTAGCAGCCACCATCAATTCTAACTGCCAAATCTATGATCATCCCCTGGATTGCCCATAAAGACGTGAAGTATCACCTGTTGAATGATCTCAACTCCCAAATAATTGCATCTTTTGGACAACAGGTAATCATTTGGAAAACTATTTTCTTTCTTGACCATCCAAAAGAATGTGATTTATTTGATAGCATCACAGTCCCTGTAATGTATATGCTGTGGCCCATCCCAACTGAATGGTAGATGAAATACAGAGGGTTAATTTTTTTTTTGAGATGAATGATGAAGTATAGAGTTTCCATAATGAGAAACATTATAAATAATGAACTCTTTCTTTCCACAATCCCAAGTTAAAGCAAATTTTGGGTTCAACACGCAAGAGAGGGAAGATTCTTCTGGGACTGCAGAGCTGGAAAATAGTACCCATACGACAAGCAGCATTTAAAGATAGGAGATGAAAACAATAACTCAGTAGATCAAGATTCAGTTCAATGTAAAACAACGCTTTATATAGGACGAGTTATAGATACTTGCCTTTAATAGCAGACCATTGCAAGCCTTCTTCTGAATCGCCTCCGCAATTCTCTTTGGATTTGTGACCAACAAGTCATCTCCAACTAGTTGGATATCAACCGATGACTGTAGTGAAGCCCATGAGCTCCAGTCATCTTGGTCAAAGGGATCTTCAATGGACACAATTGGGAAGTCTCTGACAAACTCTTCATACAATTTGCAGAGCCTCTGAGCTGAGAGCACGTGAGCTCCATCATTGGGCTGCTTCTTAAAGTCTAAGTCATATTTCCCATCCTTTGTGAGGAACTCCGAAGCCGCAACATCCATTCCTATTTTAATCTGCATCATCCATTTTGAGGTTATTTCTGAAATGCTAAAGAGAATATGATCCACAAAAGAAAAGACAAGCAGATTAGCAATTGCTACCTTGCCTGTGTAACCAGCCTTTTCAATTGCATCGATGAGCAGAACAAGTCCCTCTCTGTTATCCTGAACATTGGGAGCAAACCCCCCTTCATCTCCAACATTGCATGCGTCTTGTCCGTATTTTGCCTTGATGATGCCCTTCAAGATGTGATACACTGTTCCCACATACACCATTTTAAACAGTCATTCCAGATTTTCTCATCACAGATCATGGGCTAATGCAGAAACAAGGTCACCATACCACAAAGACTCAATTAACAAAATCAACTCTTGAATTAGTCGTGACCCTAAAAACTCCACCTACAAATGATGATAATCATCTGAAAACTGCATTACTTTGAATAGTTAATTACAATGAGCAACTTTATTTAATCATCCAAACACAGTTAAGTGATCAGAGGTAGCAATTTTGGCTCTAGCCATACTTCATTTGGTTTTACGTACTACAGTGCAACCATGATGTCATGGGTTCGATCACACTTGCCCAAAAAATAAAGAACGAAGGAAAAAAGAAAGAGTGAACAAAAGAAGAAAGCAAAAGGACGTGACAGTGACTGGATGGACCCAACTAATAGATAGCCTAGTGATGGGAATGAGTCTCAATAGGAAATATCCCCCAAAAATAAAAAATAAGATTAGAGGATGAGTGTTCTACCAAAATAAATAAATAGAGTATGAGTGTGCTAACCTTCACTACCCATGCGGAATGCCTCGGCAAATGAAGTTGCACCTACAGGTAGAATCATGAATTCTTGCATGGCTAGATTATTGCCAGCGTGGCTGCCACCATTTATCACATTGAAAGCCGGAACTGGCATAACAAGCTCCCTTGTCCCAGCCAATTCCTGGATGTGCTTGTACAGGGGCACTCCCTTTGCGCCTGCACCAGCTCTACACACGCTTAGAGATACTCCTAAGATTGCATTAGCCCCGAATTTGGATTTATTTGGAGTCCCATCAAACTCTAGCATGATGGCATCAACATCAACTTGATTCCTGATCCAAAAACAAAAAAAAAAAAGGCATAAATATTAGACCTCTACATTCTAATAACAAAAGCAACCTTTTGTGTAGAACAACAATGGAAATCAACACCAGATAACAAAGTATTTGACGAAAACTAAGGTGTTGAAAATTAAATCAGAAAACGCTCAATATTGTTGCCATGGTAATTTAGGTACAGTTGTCCTCTGCTCAGTTACGACTCAGCACCCTACACTGTTGCTAATCGTCTCAAGCTGCTCCATTTTTCCTTTTCAGCAGCTCCTTACCCCCATGCAGCTTAGTTAATATGAAATTTAATCACTAGCTCGCGATTCAATCGATGCAATTGACAACAAAACTTGTTTAAAGGCTCATTCCATTCTCGTTCCATTCTTACTCATGATTCAATCGTGCCTCACCTGGCCATGATTTCAGTGCATAACCGGCCAACTCCGAAACTGTTGCGAATCAGTTTGGTCATTTGATCTCTTCTGGTAAACCTTGTAAAGTCATCTTCAATTAAGTTCTGAGTCGACCAAATCGCTTAATAGCAACTCATATCAGTAACCAACTGACACCAAAAACAAAAGTGAGATGACTAGGCCGAATCATCACATAATCAATCAAGATTTTAAACCTTGATGTGCGTGCTAACTCGAATGTACATTGTACTGTTCTATGAAGTGCCAGAAACAATAATAAAATTCCATGAAAATTGCAAAGTTGTATTTCACTATTTCTACCTAAATCTCAAAGAACGCTAGAATTAACCAGCTGATCAGTAAAAAAAAAAAATCCTCTGCAGATCAGCAAAAACCGTGTTTTTAATCAAAAACAGAATGATTGAAGGCGAAAATTCTACTCAAATTTCAGATTTTACCTGACATCAACGCCGATCAGCTTCGGAGCCAACACCTCATTGATGTTCTTCACTGCATTAAGCACACCTTTTCCTCCATAAACGCTCTTATCGCCGTCTCTCAGCTCCAAGGCCTCGTAGATCCCAGTCGACGCTCCGCTGGGGACCGCCGATCGGTAGAGATCATCAGTCACAAGATCAACCTCAACCGTCGGATTTCCTCTGCTATCTATGATCTGCCTCGCCTTCACTGACTTCACGGCGAACTCCTTAGCAGCTTTCACAGCGGAAGGAGCGACAGCTACGGAGCATCGGACGGATAGAGAACGAGACTTCTGAGAAGAGAGAGATGGAGTGGAATTCGATGGGGATATAGATGGAATTCTGGAAGAAAAGAAGGTTTTTGGGAGGACATTGTTGGGTTTGGTCGAGGAGAAAGGAGGGGACATTAAGGCCATTTTTAGCGGAGGAGATGTTAGAGAGAGAGAGAGAGGAGAGAGAAACTAAAATGGCAAGTGTTTTCGAGAAGAGAAAGTTTGTCCTAGGGTTTTATAAAAAGCGAGAGAGTGTCGTGGAGAACTCCGTTGATGGGCGATGAAAGCAGAGAAGGTTTGGGGGGCGGCGTTCAAATGGCTTTTGGTGGTTGTTGGAGAGACGTTAAAGAGGAAAAAAAGTTTGCTCCTCCGCTGGAGGACACTTGTTTGATCCGCCAGCCCCTGAAAGATGCCAAGTGAATACTTGGGCCCACTGACCCATGAACGTTAGGCCTCCGTCCAGCTCTTGGTGGCCCTACACAACAAAAATCAGTCTGATTGTGGGATTTCTAGCCATTGGATTCAAACATTTTTTCCATCATGGGCTTGGAATCCAAACCGGAGCCGGTTCGTGAAGCAATGATGAAAACAATCCTAGAATCCAATGACCAGAAATCACCAATCAGGTTGACTTTTTGAACGTGTAAGACCATCAAGTCAATGGACCCAAGAGAGTATGCAACATGCATTCTTATGGGGCTGGTGGATCAAACTTTTGTCCTCCATGCTTAATGTCTCGTCAACAACTACCAAGTGGAGAGTAGGTACGCATGTGTCTACTTTGTTGGTTGTGTGGGACCCGCAGCTAGTTTTTAAAAAAGTGGGTCCCATTGTATTGTTTTTTCAACGGAAATGATACAGTGGAACGGTGTATATAGCATATATACTTCTGTATTTATATCAATGGCTGGAGCAAAACCCAACCTTTTGACAATTCCTCTATAGATGGAAATCAGATGTTCCTGTCTTAACGAATGCGTCCATAGGTTGCATAGTTGGGATAGCATGGCTAGTGAATCTATAAAGTTTAATTATAATCAAATCCACAGGTTTTTGTGTGTTGGTGGTATGATTCAGATCTGGATCGGCACGTGATCCCGAGCCAAGTTGATTAAAATATTATAAAATTTTCAAAAAAAATTGTGGAAAACAAAAAAAAAAAAAAACGTGAGAAATTAAAATGTAGACGAGGGCTAGCAAGCAACTCCCAAAAGAGTTGCAAATGTAAATACACAAAAAGACAAGAAAAATAAATTGTAAAATGTCCAAAATATATATTAAAATTCGTGAAATGTCCAAAAAATATATAAAATTTATTCATTCATGAAAATTGTCAAAAAATATAAAATATTTATATTATCCTTTACACATACGTACTACAAATATGTATTAGAATTCATAAAATGTCAAAAAAGATATTAGAAAACTATTAAAAGTTAAAAAAAAAAAAAAAAAAAAAGGATCAATATCTATACTATTATAAAGCCAAAATCGGTGTTGGCGATGACGCGGACTTCAACACTCACCTAAAGAGCAAAACTTTAATGAGAGAAGTCCATCATCAACGTTGATGAGGGAAGACATTGTGAGCCACGTGGGGCACTCTTAAAGACCATTGGCAGTATATATGGATATTTGGCCCATTTCGGTTAGTGATTTCTAACCTTTGGATCTGAGTACCCCAAATAATGCTCGAAATCCACGCTTAAAAATAAACCATGAGAAGACTCTAATCCAACGAATAGAAGTTACTAATCAAGTTGAATTTTGGTATTGGCATGTAAGTCCAGCTAGCAATGGACCAAACATCCATATAGCCGGCCAATGGTCTTTATAAGTGTGCCACGTAGTTCATATTATGGTCCGTCGTCAATGTTAATGAAGCCCATATAATCACTTATGTGCAACGTCGCACCTAGTACTACTTTAAAGCCCAAAATCAGGGTTGGGGCACGCCCCCTCACATGGGCTTCACAAGATGCTCATTCACGTGCAACACACGTACTGCCCTTAGTTTCATGTAAAACAATTTATACAGCCAAAAGATAGTCATTCATGATTCATATGTATATGTATATTAATTCCATCTATTTAGTCATAGACTCATATGACATAATAATTTTGACATGGCTCATTTGCAAATACAATCCATAGTTCCATACTCTATACCCACAACTTAAACAAGTACTTGCATGTTACAATATAGTACAATAACAATAATTTTAAAGTAAAATAAGTAACAAGAGCACATACTTAAGTTGATGAAAGGACATTTTTGTTGTAATCATGTTCAATTTCTTCACCGATTTCATCAACTTCTATTAATGGTACTGGTGGTCCTATAGGTGCAATATTATGATTAAATAAACTTTAGTAATAAGGGTAGCAAACTATGTGAAAGATTAATATCAATCCTAAAAAACCTAAAGACTGATTTCTTAATTTTATAAATGGTTGTCGAAAGTGGTCATGATCTACTATGACAAAAAGTTGATGTGTCTATCTTCTGAAAATTAACATACTTGAATAAATATCAATTGTTAAGATATAATATACTAATAAGATTGAAGTAAATCTATTTTTTTCACATATTCAACTGATATCAATGCGTTCAGTCTCACTAGGGAAATACAATACAAATGTGAAACATAAAAGCACAATACATTGATACAATTACATGTCCATCAATTGACTATTGACTGTAGTTAACATGAGAATTTTGGTTGTCTATAAAACAAAGAACGTCACATAATATTTGAATGCAATGTCACTTGATTGACTGGGCTTTTTTATATTTGTAACTTATTCAAGACTATATAAAATATGCAATATAACTATAATCGGATTATAATTAACTATAATTATGACCATATGATTTGTGCCTATAACAAAATTGTGGGTGAGTTTGACCGTAATCATAAGACGAGTAAGATTGACTATCATCATAAGGTGGATAAGACTGAATGTATCTACAAACTGACTAAGGTTGAGACTGATCATAATTATAACTTTCTCCTTCATACCCAAGTTAGCCATCATACTCCATAAAATTCATCATCAATACTCGATCATCTAAGTCAATGAGTCTTGCATCATACCCACCATGTTAGTACTAATGTGTCATTCTTACAGTCGTAACTTGGTAGGTAATTAAAATAATTAACCTTCGATTACATTCCTTAGTAGCCTACCAAATGATCAATATCCCATATCAAGGTTATGTTTTTCATTTGGAATTTATATTACCAAAATGATCATCCTCAATCATTTTATTGTCACCTTCCCCCAATACAAACACTTGCGTACTACATTACCTCCATTAATTTCTATCATTTTTGTTATCTCCCACATACTAGCACCATCGTCACATTTATTAACACCATCATCTTAACAACGACTCTAACATTGTATTGAATTATCATATTTATTTTCAACGTCTTCATTCAACCATAACAAGTCATTTCTATCGAGTGTATAAGAAGGTATTTTTCTCACAACTATGCGTAAATCATATCTTTATCTTTAAAGATATAATCGAAATCAATGAAATTATAATATTCTTCTTTATTTTTCTATCTAATTGGTTACGAGTGTAGGGCCTCGTATTATAATGGACAATAATTTGTTTAACATATTTATAACAATCTATTTAAAATTTTTAAGTAATTAAGGGAGACGGTGCTCCAATTTCTCTCATACCCAAAAAAAATGAGCATGCATGACTTAGCACCTTGATTGCAATCAATTGTAGGACAAATACATCTTCACCATAGCTATACCATATACATTTTATATTCAACTATTTAACGCACGAAGGCCCTTCTTCGGTGCCTCACGTTGAGCCCCAAAATCCCACAAATGCCATTATTTTTCTTCTTTTTTTTTCTTCAATTTAATTACATGGTTGGGACTTTTTGATCTTTTGAGTGTCAAATAGCATGTCACTTACAAGCACATGTCAACCTTCAGCTTATTCAATGTTGAAAAAGTAAAAAAAAAAAAATCATTATTCCTAATATGCCATTAATTTTCTTAAATTGACAAAAAAATATTTTTTTCGATTTTAAATTTTTTAAAATTTACAAGGGTGATTTGGTCGTTCAAAATTTTCACATCTCAAATTAATATTGCAAACTATTATTCCATACTGACATGTCATTTATACTATATTCCTTACAAAATTTAGACGATGATATCCATCATCAAAGTTGATGATGGATCCACAACATGCGATACGCGACATATTATTAGAGACTAATGACCGTATGGATGTTTGGTCCACCCCTAAATAGACTTATGTAATAAAAATAAGCTTGATTAGTGATTTGTATTATTTTGATCATAATGATCAAAATATACGATTAAAACTAAACTAGAAAAGAAAATCTGATATAAAGTACTAATCAGGATAAATTTTGATATATAAGTCCAACTAGAGTATGGCAAACCATCTATACGGTCAATGGTCTTTAATAGTATGCCACGTGGCTCATAATATGACTCATCATCAATTGTGAAAAAATTCATGTTGAAAAAATAGTTAATAAGAAATAAGTACATATATCTACTTTTAAAAGAGTAATAATCACAAGGTCCAAGGTTTATGGACGGGGCATGATAGTATCATTGATCAAAAATGCACCTCAAATTAAATGCTAAATAGTAAATAATAATAATAATACTAAAAATGTACGGTTAAAAATAAACTTTGAAAAAGACTCTAATCCAATGTATATATTATGTTTGCGTTTGATAAAATTTAATTTTAGCATTAAAACTTAAAGTACAGAAAACTTAATTACTTATGCCTGAATCAGATCGTTTGGTAAATATCTTAAGTCTAAAAATTAAGTCAAGGGCATTGTCGGTATTTTAAAATATTTATTATGATATTTTTATATGTTTTTTAAAATGAACACTTTCATAAATTAGCATTTTTTTATATTATTAGAGAATCTTATAATATTTTTTTCGGTCGTTTAACAAACAGTCTAAATGGGCTATTAATGCCTAAATGTCTTGATTTCAGACTTAATGTATGTAATTAAGTTTTACAAAATGCAACTTATGTTTTACTTTTTTTTCTATTTAGTAGATCTCAAAATTTTCATATTCCTTGTCCATAAAATATTATTCATAATTAATATTAACGACTTATTATTATACATATTACAATACTTACATATAATACATAATTATAAAAAATAACTAAATAAAAATAATTATAAAATAAATATTTAATTAATTATATTTTTTATAGAATCATATTCAACTCTACCGGTTTAATCATCTTATTCAAATTTGGTTATTATTCAATATGATGATTAAAGTTTTGATTATAGCAAAATTATGTGTTCAAGAAATATGTTAAATTATAAAATAAAAAATAATTGTTAAAAATTAAAAATAAACATTAATAATATCAATAGTACGTATTATTAATTCATGGTAAATGTACGAGTAAGTATGAAGTAGTATAAAATTCTAATTAAAATAGAAACTTGAAAACTAAGATAATGAGAAATATAATTACAATAATTCATAATCTTTTTCAAACTCTTTATATTTTCTTAAATATATATATATATTTTATAATCAAGTTAGTTTCATTATTTCTCAATCAGCTAAATTTTATTTTCGACTTGTTCATTATGTCTATAATATATCCCTAAAGGACTAAAAATTACAGAATAGATGTTCATGGTCATAAAATTAAAAGTTACACCCGCATACACTGAGATAACTAAAAATCTTAGTTCCCGTTTCGATAATATCGATCAGTTGTTAGTAATTTATAATATTCTTGTGATAACTACTAAAGTGGATTAATCAGTTGGGTCTTTGTTTCAAGACCTTCATTCATCTACGATAATTCATCTTTATCAAGTAAAAGAATATCACTTTTTTACAACTACTCGTCAAAGATATCATCTTTATAAATAATTTATTTTAAGACATTAAATGAATAAATAAGAAAGTGATCTAATTTCTTGCACACCTAAGAAACCATCATATTTAATTAGCTTCTCATTTTGATTGTAATATTTTATACGACTATTGTATATATATATATATAGGACGCCACGTGCGATACACATGCACCTTACACGTGGTAGACATTTAGAGATCACTAATAGTATACATGTTTTGCTTATTTTTAAGTTGACCTATCTACGAAAATTTATCCTGATTAGCAATTTCTATCTATTGGATTAGAGTCTTTTTCATGTTTTATTTTTAACCATAGATTTATAGCATTGTTATTTAAGATGCATATTGAGGTATATTTTTGGCCACATGGTGCATTCTTAGAGATCACTGACCGTATGGATGTTTTGCCCATCCCTAGTTGGACTTACATAAAAAATTCCATCATGATTAGTAATTTATATCCAATTTTTTTTCTTTATTTATTTTTAACTATCGATTTCGACCATTATGATCCAAAGGCTAGAAATCACTAATCAGGATTAGTTTTGTTGCATAAGTCCGTCTAGGGATGGACCAAACATCCATACGGTATAAGTAACCTCTAATAATGTGCCACGTGTATCATATTGTGAGTTCATCATCAGCTTTGATGATGGACATTCTGATTTAAAGTTTTTTAGTCACATTTAAGTTCTACGTTAAGATGCAATAATTGTTTGCACAGTTGAATTGACATGTGAAAGTGTTGAATGACCAAATCACATTTGTAAATTAAAAAATGTCAAAAACCAAAAGAAACAAATCTTGTCATTTTAAGAAATTTGAAGGCGTATTAAGAAAAACATTTTTTTTTACTTTTTTAATCGTTGAATGAGTCGCGTGGTGACGTATACTTGTACGGTGATGTGTTCTTTGACGTCCAAAAGGACCAAAAATGACTCTGCCATGTAAATAAATTAAATGAAAGAAAAGAACAAAAAATGAGGGTATTTGTAGGATTTTGGGGTTTAGCGTGACGCGCAATAAGGGTCTCCGTCTATTAATAAGTAGAATAGATATATATATATATATATATATATATACACACGCACATATAATAATTATCATATTCCTTCTTGATAGTCTTATTTATAACCAATATCGAAGACTTATTATTATATTATTACAACAAAACACACATATTATATATAATTAAAAAATAACTTAGTAATTAATCAATTTTAAAATAAATACCTAATTAATTGCATATCTTTATAAAGTCATATCTAATTATACTTTTTAAGGGCTGGTATATTGGCATCTGTGTTTTCGCTAAGAAAACCCACTTTCTCACCAAACCCACCTAAAAATCCCCTTTAGCTCTTTACATCCAAATTACTCTTGACACCCCCACAAAAAAAAATTACACAAAAGAAGAAAAAGAAGAATAGGAGGAGGATGACAACGCAGCTGCCACCACCACCGCAGTAGGTATGTCTCTCTCTCCCTCTTGATTTTGGGCTACGCCCCTAAGGCCGAGTGTGGAATGCCACACTCGACCGGGCTGCCGAGGCAGCCCAAAAATAGAGAGAGATAGAGTAGGGCATACCTGCGGTGGCGACAGCTGACGGCCTCCTCCTTCTCCTTCTCCTTCTTTTTCTTTTTCTTTTTCTTTTTTTTTAGGGTTATATTTTTTGGAAGAGAGGGAGAGCAAGAGAGAGGGGGAGTATCTGCGGTGGCAACGATCGGTAGCCTCTTCCTATTTTTTTTTGTAGGGTTTTATTTTTTGGGTGGAGGTTATGAGTGAAAAAATATGATTTTTTTTTAGTTAAATGAGTTTTTTTAGCGAATACGCGGGTGCCAATATCCTGTCCCTTTTTTAATCACATTCTTTAAATTTGATTCTTATATAAGATAATGATTAAAATTTAAGTTATATCAAACATATGAATTTGAAAAATAAGTTAATTAATAAAATTTAAAAAATAATTGTCAATAACTAAAAAATAAACATGACTAATATCGAGAATATATGTTATTAATCTATAATACACATACTATTGAGTATTATATAGTATAAAATTATGATTGTAAAAATAAAAAACTTGAGAATAATGGTAATAAGAAATATAATTATAAATAATATATAATCCTTCTCAAACTCTCTATATTTTATTATGTTATATGTACATTTTATGATCAAATTAATGTCATTTTTCCTTAGAGCATCTCCAATTGTACTCTATTTCTCTATTTTGGAGAGTAAATGTCATCCAACGGTACGCCAAATGGGGTCTTCACTTTGGAGATTCCATTTCGAGTCTTTATATTTGGAGACCCATGGAGGGGTCTTTATAAGGATCTTTATTATTGTTCATAAGATCCAAATCTCCACTTTGCCATTTTTTGTGCATTAAAACATAAATTTATATTGGATGCTTCCTTTTAATTTTTAAATCATGTTTTAATAAAATTAATATAACTATTAATTTATAAATCTATTTTTTTAAATTGATATTGTTAAAAAAATACCGTCGAAGATCTTTTAGGGTATATGTGTTACTGATGATAATTTAAGAAAAATAGGCATTCACATTGCTTTGAGATATTTTTGGTGCACGAAACAAGAAGAAATTATCAAATAATTTTTTTCGGTTACAAAGTCGTGAGGAAGTTGTGCGATTGGATTAGTTGATGTTCAGGTGTAATGAGTTGTATTATAGAAAACAAGGAATATAATTATTTTTTATAACATCCAATGGTTTATGGGTAGAATGATGAGTTTAGTTATCTCAACCATTTTTTATGTCGGGAATCAGTCTAAGAAAGTTATGAATAACTTGACTGATGATTTGCTAATATTAAAATCTAAAAGGCTGAGTCCAAAGGCTAGAAAAGCCCATCAGATTAAGGAGTAATATTGGTTAGTTCCTATGCAGGGGGTGATCAAATTGAATTACAAGATGCATCAAAAGGTAATCCGGATATAGGAGGGTTGGGAGTAGTGTTTAGAAAATTTGATTGATCAGTCATTGGTGTACTAGCTGAAAACTTAGGTATTATTATAAATTTTATGGTCAAATGTGCTATTATTGTTCATGGTGCTCAAAGGACAGTCGATTGAGGATGTATCAGAATTTAGATTGAAACAACTTCGAATGTGACTCTTAAAGCTCTATGCAACGACAAACTTCCACGGAAGATTAGAGGAAATAGGGCTGCATAAAGGGGAAGATTGAATGGTTGAAGAGTACCTCTACATCGAAAGAGTCCAATTTTAATGCTGACAAAGTTGTTAATAGGACATGTTTTTCTCTCTCTTCACTATAAACAATAGTAGGGACCCCCAACCAAATTTTCTTGATTGTATTGAAGATTCTAAAAGATCATACTTTAGATTTGTCTCCTAAGGGTAGAGAAACTTGCATATGATAGATGGGCACTAGGGTTCCAACTTAATTGGGATGCTAGTGGTTATAGTAATGCAGTCATTCTCTCTTTTTTATAATATTGTTTTCCTTTTTTTTTATTTAATACAAGTTTTTTCTTACCTAGCAAAATAATAATATTAAGTATAAAAATTATTTTTTTACAACTACTCGCCAAATATATCATCGATCATCTTTAAAGATATAATTTAAACTAATGAACTTATAATACTTTTCTTAATTTCTATAAAAATATGAGTGTAGAGTTTCATATTATAATAAACTACAAATGATTCAATATCTTTATAAATATGTTTTAAGATTTAAGTGAATAAAGAAGAACGTGCGCTAATTCTTTTTACATCTCATAAATGACTATGTTCGGCTTAACATCTTCATTGTAATCTTTTTATATGACAAATGTAATTTAACCGTAATTATACTGTTAATTAATTAAGAAAAAAATATAAATATATATATTAAAAATTGATATAATATATAATAATTAATTGTTCTACTAATGATGTATAACATACGAGATAGACTATGTTTTATTATTTTTTTACTGAGTGGATTTACAAATTCTCGTATTCTCTCCTAAATTTTTTTTATCTATAATTAGTATCGAAGACTAATTATTACATGTGTTTCAAAAATATACGCATAATCAAAATTAATATCAAAGACTAATTACATATCTTTATATATTCATATACAACTTTATTTTTTAATTATACTCTTTATCAAAATTAATTTTTATTATAGGTGATAATTAAGATTTTGGTTAGACCAGAATTATGGGTTCAAGAAATAAACTAGTTTGTAAAACATAAAAAATAACTATCAATAACTAAACATAAATATTAATAATATATATTATTAGTTTATAGTACACGCACTATTAACTATGATATCGTATTAAATTATAATTAAATGTATAAATTTGATAACTAAAATAATAAAAAATATAGTTAGAAATAATTCTTAATCTTTATCAAAGTTTTTAAATTCTTTTTTAAGTTGTATATACCAAGGTTTAAAGGAGGCTGTTTTAACGGTTAAACGGAGTAGGGGCGTTACCGTTTAAACGGATTGAAACGGCTAGGGGCAAAAATGAAAAAATGGAAAAAAAACATAATTAAACAGGTTTTAACGGATTTTAATGAAAAAATATATAAAATGGCGCTGAAATTCAAATTTTGAAAATAAAAAAATTGAATTTAATGGCCATTTTTTCACAATTTTTCCAAAATTTAACGATTGTTTAAACGGTTTGAACGGCCATTAAAACAAAAAATGGCCGTTAAAATAAAAAATGTTAAAACATGTTTAAACGGTTTTAACGAAAATGGGCTTGGGGCATTACTGTTTAAACGACCATTTTTAAAACCATAGTATATACATCTTACGACTTAGTTTGTATATTATTTTTCGACCATTTAAATATTTATTTTTTATCTTTTTTTTTATTCACTATATTTACAATCTCTATTGAAATTAACAAAAAAACTTTAAAATGAAGGTTTAATGCCATAGACCCAGAAATCACACTTGCATATGTTGAGATAGCCAGTGATGGACCTAGGATTTTGATTAAGGAGTGGCAAAATCACAAAAAAAATTATTTAAGGGAGGGTAAATCGCAAAAAAAGAAATACTATGGGGGCAAACTAAGGGAAAATGTACTTGAGGAAGTAAAAAAATTTATTTTTTATAAATAATTTCAAAGTTGAGGGGGGGGGGGGGGGGGAACCGCCCCCCTGGGTCTGCCACTAGAGATAACTAAAGAGCTCAGTCACTAGCTTGATGGCAACATTGAGTTGTTAGCAACTTTTAATGTTTATGTAATTTAAAAAAAAATATAATCAATTTGACATTTGTCTTAACATCTACATTCAATCACGATAATTCAATTTTATCGAGCATACAAAATTTTATCGTAGCTAGTCATCAATGATATCATCATTTTTATAGATGTAATCAAAGTTAATAATATTATAATATTATTTTTCATCTCTTATATCTAGTAGATTACAAGTGTAGAGCCTCATATTATATCGACACTAATTAATCTAATATTTTAATAAATAATATATTTTGAGACTTTAATTAAATAAGAAAAATGTACTCCAATTCTGGTCACACAGAAAAATATATGAGGTATAGGATTGGAACCAATTCTCAAAGGGAATGTTTTGATATATCAAAGTCAAGTTTTTAAGTTGATATTGCCTGAAAATTTAGAAAGTGGGTTTGAGTGCAGGGCACCTGAATTTATTTGCAAACACTTTGTCAAGGAGTGCCGTTGGCAAGGGTTTCACATATACTAAGATAGCTACAGAGGTCAATCTTTTAGTTGCTAGCAACTTATGATGTTTATGTAGCGATTGCTAAAAAGAAAGTCAATCACTTGGGTATTTGTCTCGATAGTCTCATTTAATCCTGATAAATCATCTTTATCAAGCTTAGGAAGATATTTTCTCGCTACTACTCGTCAAGGATATCATTATCTTTAAAGATATAATAAAAATCAATATATGATTATAATAATTTTCTTCATCTCTTCTATCTAGTAGATTGCGAGTGCGAAGCCTCACATTATAATAGTTACAGATTGGTCTAACATCTTAATAAAATAGTATGTTTCGAGGTTTTAAGTGAATAAGGGAGAAGGTGTTTCAATTACTCCGTACTCAAAAAATGAGTATGTTGACTTAACATCTTCGACACGGATGATAAAAAAGGAACAAAGTAGGATTCCAAACGGACATGTCCATGAGAGGTTTCGGGCTTGATTTTGAATTGCACTATAATGGGCCTTAGCTTCATGCCTATTCAAAATTTAGCAGAAGCAAGGTCCAGGCCCAACCCATTTGCAACCTAGAATTGAGTAATTCATATTATACGATATATTCAACACCCCGTACAGGTTGGTGGAATTAGTCATATCATTGTACAACTGATCCCACTAACTCATCAATCTGAAACAGTTGTTTTACTTGACCATGTATCAATAGGCAATAACCCCACAATCATATAGACCAACATCAAATCTTAACCGTCCAATCAAATTCGATATTTAAAATTGTGCGGTAGTTAGTAGTTACGACTCACATAAGTCGGGAGAATAGAGGTCTATTAATTGGAGGGGGCAGGATCTTCCGGATATTATGCAACCTTGGAGGTGGCCCACAATGTTATATGGCCTGGATGTGCTGAATAGGACAAGGGATGCCGTAAGATCCTCGTTCAATCAATCTCTAGTATTTTCTCTTCGATGGTCAAGGCTCAAGCAACATAAGACGTGCTGTACGAAAAGGCGCGAAAAGCATCCATGGCGCAGGTTAAGCAGTCATGCACTACTGGCGCAAACTAAAATCACTAGCATACGACCACTTATTAAACCCTAAAACCCCAACGCTTCTCATCTGCGGAGCGCCAAAGGAGCCTCATTTGTGCAGCTCTCTCTATATAAACCGAAAATTCAAAGATGTCCATCAGCGATCAGTCCATCTGATTTCCCATAAAACGCTCGGACAAGAGAGCGGGAAAACGCTTATAGCGAAAGAAACATCACTTTTTTTCAAACTTGTCTGCTGGAAATTAGGGATTATCTTTTTCATGGCGAGTTCCGTTGATCAAGATCAGCAATGGCTGCTCAACTGTTTGAATGCAACACTGGATACGAATCACGAGGTCCGATCCTTTGCCGAAGCGTCGTTAAATCAAGCGTCCTTGCAGCCAGGTTTGCTCTACTGATTTATTCACTTTTTTTTTTTCTCCTGGTCGATCAATCTGCAAATGTCGTGGTTTAGAGTAGAATCTCCAATTGCATTTCTTGGATTAGGATTGATCTTCCTCACTAGCCTGCTTAGCCAGCTTTTCTGAATTTGATGGATGTTTTTGGGCAATTCGCATGATGTGGGTGTATTATTTGCGTTTTGATAGAGCTTGAGAGGAGCGGCAACAAGCCGAAAGAGAGACTTTTGTTTTTGCACCAATTATGTAAAAGGCTCTCTTTTTCCTCTCGATAATTTCTAGATTTTTTTTTTCCTTCTCGCAACGAACCTTTATCATTTTTAGGTCTTTGTCACTCGTGATCAGAGTGTTCTGGTTAGTTTTTTTAATTTTTTATTATGTTATCGCAGTGGAGATGACTTCCAACGAAGAAATGGGAGAACCTCTTGCCATTCCACTCCCTACACCCGTTGTCCCCTTCTTATTCTTTTGTGGAATAGCTTGCAATGAAGTAAAACAGGGAAAGGAGAGAAACAATGCCAAAATATAAACCCAAGAATTGGAAATTGAGCCTCCAACATAGCGGGTTGAAGGCAATGGAGTAAATTCTTTTTATCGTAAAGGGTATTTTGGAAAATATGGCTTGCAATGATGTACATGCTGATGGTCACGGGATTGAAACTGCCCTGAACATTATCTTGAGAGATGTTATTTAGGTTTGGAGAACACATTAGTGGACGATTTATCAAGTAGAGGCAACTTTAACATGCTGATTAAAAGACGATTTCCTAAAGTGGACATTCGAAGGATATTCTTTCTTTTTGTTACGAGGTTGGTCAAGTTGCTGTTACGTGGCTAAAGTTGCAGTGGTAGAAGTTTTTTCTTTTTGTCACTGGATGTTCCTTTATCTTTTTTATACTGCACTGATTACAGTTGTGTTGCTGTTACTTTTTTAGATTTGCAACACTTCCTTTCCACTTTTGTAAGGATAAAGAGTTATATCTAGCTGCATCAATTTAAATATTGTGGTTTGTAATAAGTATAGCTTTGGTATTGCATGTGTGCTTCAGTGCACTTGCTACTGTTTGCACTCCTGTTCGGTTTCACTGGTTTCGATGAGCAGTGTAGGGTTTGTATCTTTATAATCATCGTCTTTTGTTGTATTTTCCTATTAAAAGGATCATGACGAGTAATAAATAACGTTGAATTGTCAATTGCCGTGAAGGTTTTGGAGCTGCTTTATCCAAAGTTGCAGTAAACAAGGAACTTCCACTGGGGTTGCGCCAGATATCCTTTTGTTACATACTTACTGTTAATCCTATTTGTTTGTTTTGCTTTTCCTTTTGACATGAAAGTTACCCAAGCTTCATTTTCACTGCCGGTTAGTGATTGGCATACGTGTCATATGCTAAGAAACTATTTTTTCTTGTGAGGCTTAACATTTTTTCACCTAGCCGCAGTCCTTCTGAAGCAGTTCATAAAAAAACACTGGCAGGAAGATGAAGAGGCTTTTGAACATCCAGTTATTTCAAGCGAAGAAAAGGTCTTTTTAATATTTCAGAACACATTTTCAATTGATGTCCTTGAACTCTGTTTAACTTTCTTGCACATTCCAAAAGTATAGGTTTTTTCCCTCCTTTTCAAATGACTATGAATCTTTGGTGCATTTGTTCGATGATTGCCACTCCTACTGAGTAATAGTTTCCTTTTTAGATTTTTGCTATATAATTGCCACTTTAAGTGTGAAAACATGCAAACCATACATTTACACCGAGCAAATTAGCTAGATGAATGTTTTGAAAAGTTATTGAAGCATATGCCTCAAGACCTTCTTCTAAGCGAGCCTTAGCTATGCCTTTAATCTCGTTAATTTTTTAACATCGGAGATGCTCAAAAACTTGAGTTTTCCCAGTTCAATTAGATTTTTTAGGATGTTTGGTTTAAATCAGAAACAAAATTCATAGTGCACATAATCAAGTATTTTGATGCGTATGATCGTGTTTTCTTCCTCTTTTCACCTTTTTTTAATATTCTCAACCTTTCTCCCCTTTATTATCTTGCCAGATTTTATTAAAATTCCCTTTCTCTTTTCAAACCATTTTACTTTTGGGAAGCCTATACTTTACCCCTTAAACCTTATAATTGGGCTTCTTTTGTGTTCTTGACTGCTTTTCTTTACAATCTACTTTTTAAACAATTGCTGAGATTGCTTGTCATTTCCTAAGAACTGGATATCCAAAGTTGACAGATCTCAATTTCTTTTTTAGATGCAACTTTTTCCTCGAACATTCTTTCTGTGATGGTATCACTTATTCTGTCTAAGCTACAATGTCAGGCAGTTATACGCAAACTTCTTCTCCTGTCATTGGATGACCCTCATGGAAAAATCTGCACAGCAGTTGGCATGGCTGTAGCATCCATTGCTAATTATGATTGGCCAGAAGATTGGCCTGACCTATTGCCATTTCTCTTGAAGCTGATTAGTGATCAGACCAATATGAATGGAGGTAAAATCTTTAGTTGGTTTATAGTCCAATTCTCTAAAGATCCATGTCCTTTATCAGGATGTAACTGAATTGTATATAATATGCGTTTTCGATGCCTCGAAGGAAACACTTTTCACTAATTCAGCTGAAAGTTGCCCGGTTGACTCAGTTTTTAGCCTCAAGTGAGCATGGATTTTTAAAAAACTTTACAAGCATGTGGAAACCTTACAAATCAATCATTGGCTCGGCTTATTTTTCCCTCCTGAATTGATCAATAACTCTTCTACGACAATGGTCAACTTGGCGAGTTTTTGTAGAAATTATGCAAACTTTAAATGGTGCTTTCCACAATAATTTGGAAGTTATTCTGTTGAGTTGGTTGACTCATCTAAGAACTTGTTTCACTTGGCTGAGTTGACTGGCCCAGCTGTCTGATGAATTTAGTTGCTGATACATTTAAACTATTGCTCCTAATTTATGTAGTGCATGGAGCTCTGAGATGCTTGGCTCTTCTTTCTGGTGATTTGGATGATACATCAGTGCCAAAATTAGTGCCTTTTTTGTTCCCAAGCTTGCATACAATCGTATCATCTCCCCAGGTTAGTTTGTACAAAGTATCTTCTCATTTTGTTATCCTCCTGATTCATAATAAAAATAAATGGTGATGATCCTTCCATCTTTTACATAAGGTAAAAACGTTGAACATATCAAAATGAATTCTATAGATAATATTTATATTTTTGATTTCTATGGGAAAAGAATTTTTAAAATATCGTTAGATTTTGATGTTTTAAACTAAACACAATTTTATAAATTCCCTCTATAATATTCTTTTTCTTTACTCCGTTGTTTCCAGATATTTCCCAGAAAGAAACTAAAAAAAATAAAATGTTTCCTAATCTCCAAGAAGCTCCCTTGGCAACAAATTCCTGAGAACAACATTTGTGATTATGCCAAGAGCCACACAACCCTCTGGTAGTCTAGGATACGTTTTATGTCTAACTCTGTACAAGAGTTGTTACAGCTTTTGCTGAAAAAGAGAAAGATAACCTCCTAATTGTTGTATCTTTTTTACCATATGTATTCACTTTATCTCCTTGATTATGCAGATCTACGACAAACCTCTGCGCACAAAATCTCTTTCAATAGTTCACTCTTGTACTTCTATGCTGGGGATAATGAGTGGTGTATATAAGGTATCATACTATTATGCATGGCATCTGTTTTTCATACTATTTTGGACCATAATTCTGCTTTCCAATTGGATTTAGTGCATTCAAATGTGAAACTGATCTAAGATCTCTTTGTTTAGACAGAAACTAGCACGTTAATGATACCGATGCTTAAATCATGGATGGAACAGTTCTCCATTATCTTGCAACCTCCAGTGCAGTCTGAAGATCCTGATGATTGGAGCATCAGGATGGAGGTAGATCTTGTGTTTTCATATGTAGTCACCTCTCATCATTATGTGGACACAGCTTGGCTCATTAAACTAGAACACTAAGCAATTGGTTGTAAATCATTCGAGATTCTGATTTTTTTATAATCAGGTATTGAAGTGTTTGAACCAGTTTGTTCAGAATTTCCCAAGCCTTACTGAAACAGAGTTTGCTGGTAAGTCTTCTTACTCTGAGAATAATTTTGCACAATTTCTGAATCTGACAAGGTTTGACATTTTCTTGATTTTTCAAGTATGTCCCACTGATATCCTATATTCTTGCAGTTATTGTGGCACCTTTGTGGCAGACATTTGTGTCATCTCTGAAAGTATATGAGCTATCATCAATTCAATGTATAGATGATCCCTATCTGGAAAGATATGATTCAGATGGTGCAGAAAAAAGCCTCGAGTCCTTTGTCATCCAGGTACAGACTTTGACACATTTTTCTTATTCTGCATAATCCAAACTAATTACATAGTCCATTTTAGATAATGCAAACTGTAACAAGTAATTGCAGTAAACTTGTTATGCTTGACATTTTATTAACATCAAATATAATCTAATACTTCTTAGTTCTTGCATAGTATCACTTGTGATCGAAGGTTAGGTTTTAACAGTTTCAATTATCAGACGTTCATCTTCATTTTTTGTGTTTGGTTCTTGTGAATTTTTGATTTTTTGATAAGTAAGAAGTATAATTAACAAAGAGGGGAAAACCCCCCAGAATATAACATAGAAGGACCTCTAGAGGAGATCCTTAAAACAAAGCTATCTACAAATCACATGGGAGAAGAGAAGAACCACCTACATCTCTTCCATTTGAACACAAAAGTATCACAGAAGCATCCTCTAAATTCAGAAGAAGAGGAGGACCAAAGATATCAAAGGGCTTTAACTCTCAACATCACCTTAGGAACGTCTTCTTTTCCTTCAAAGATACGAGAATTTCTCTCCTTCCAAACGGTCCACATATGGCAAAGGGAAGGATTCGCCGAAGGAATCTCGCTCTCACTTTAAAGGTCTCCAACGCACTTTTTTGGGCCAAGCTGATCACATGCTACAACGCCACATAAGCAATACCAAAAAGAGAGAAGAAGATCTGCCAAATAGCAAATGTGAATGACAATGGATCAACAAATGCTCGACTGACTCAACATTAGACTTGCACAAAGAGCATCTATTGGTTCTTGTGATTATAATAATGAAATTTACATTGCAATCATGAAGGTTGAAGAGAGGAGTCATGGGTGTTGAGGTTTGATCCAAACTATCACACCAAAAAATTTAAACCCCAACTTTGACTTAAATCAATAGATGTTTGTGCTGCAGACTGGTTGACTTGTAACTTGCTGATACTCAGTGTCTTTTTTTGGGTTCAATTCCAGAAACTATTTGCAAAAATTTTGAATACACATGATTGACGGAAGATGTAGCTTTAAATAGTCACATGGTGAAAAATGATTCATGTTTGGATAAGACGTAGATGATGATGATTTGTAGTTGGAGTTGCTGATTACATTTTCTTGTTTTCAAGAGCCAAAGTTTGAGTAATCCTATACACCTAAAGAGAATCTTGGTACCATCAAGTTTACATTTTCTTGTTTTTTGCTCGAGTCCTTGTTCTTTTGTAAAAAGTGTATGAAGTGCTTGATTTTGTTACTAAAAGCTTTTTCAATTAGCTGTTTGGCGAGCCCAAGATTTTGCAAATCGGACAAAAAAAAAGGATATTGCAAATCGGACATGATTTGAGTGATTAATGGCTAAAATACAATAACAATGCAGAAGTATGATGCGATTTCTAGTTTAGTTGATTTATGTGTTTAAGAGTGGAATAAAATAAGAGTTTTATAAGTCTTAGGTATTTAGGCTTGTTTAGCAAAAATATGTTTTTCCAACTTTATCAAGACTGATATAGAAGGTTTAAGAAGTTTCCATTATAGTCTTAATTGCAGTAAGATAATTCATGTGTGCGGAGTTCAAGAAACTATTGGTCAAAGAGTTTTGGAATAGTTATGAAAAAACAAAGTAGTAGTTGGATAATCTATATTTTCCTACTTAACAAGGACATGGCTCTTCTAGGTTTTGTTTTTGTGTTAGACATGTCGACATGTCCCGACACAGATTCAATCACATACAACATTGTCACCCTTTTTTTAATGCTTTTTTTTTTTGATTAATTACTTGATTTCTAAGAGAGGGTTGGTATGTTCTATCGAACATATACTACTTTGTTAAATTGTTTAACACATCTATCATGGTTCAAAGGTGCGGGGTTCGTTTTGGGCGAAATCGAAACATTTCGGTGCTTTTGGTGCAAAACTTGGCGAAACCAAAGTGAAGAAGTGCGGTATCGAAACAGACAAAATTGACCCAAAACTTATGGGTTTCTAAAACCCACGGTATTTGGTGTCGCCCTTGACCGAAGCTTTCAACCACGACGGCTATAGTTCTTTGATAGTCTTCTCCTCTTATAAATCTACTTATATTTATTATGCTATTTGATAGCTCCATGGCATATATGTTTTACTTTTCATATATATATTTCCTTACATTTATTATTAAAAACTTAAAACTTGAGATTTAAATATGACTAAAAAATTGTACTATAATACATGCATTCGGATGTGTGTGCATTTTGGGCCTCTTAAAGGCGCCATGTCAGACACCTTGTATCTGTGTCGGACACCGACACACATGCCTGTGTCATTGTTACGTAACGTTTTTCTAGTTTTAGCAACTAGAATTGTTATAACTTATAAGAGAAGAAGGGGGTGCTGTTGTCTATGTATCTACACCTTACGACTTATTCTTACACCTAGTTGTGTTGTCTACATTGAGATCATGTTGGACCAGTCCCACATTTCTAACTTCATGAAATGTTCATTGGAATTTGAAAAATCCGGTTGGATCGAACCTTTATTTTAGGTCAACTTTTCATATGGTAAGAATAGGTTGTATGATATATCCTAACTCTTTCTGTGTGTGTATGTCTTCTATATCTTACTTTTCCCAGAATTGAATCTAGAGTTTAAGTGGTTGTTTTGCTTTTTTTGAGATGTGATTCCTCTCCGGTGAGGATTTTTTAGGTGTTTCCATGGAAATCCTTGTAGGAGTCTATTAAGGTTTTACTCCCTATAAACCTTGGAGGCTATTCTCCTAACGTCTTCAAGCAATGGGTTTTCATCCGATCTTGGCTCCCTCTACAATAACTGTGTACTTTGCTTTTCTAATGGGGCTGTCAATTTTGGATTATACAAAGTTTTGTCGATGTTGCTCATTATGAAAAGGAAATGCTCACAAATTTTATTTTTTAGTAAATTAAAAAAGGAACGTCCCGATTTCTGCTATCATTCAATCCGTGGGTAGGGGGAATGAAAATCCTGATGATTAATGTTTTCCCCTAACATAAAGTAAAAAGTGACCCTTTTGCTAGGCGCAACCACCTAGTTTGGCCACCCCAGTGGTTGGCACCTAGAAGGGCACATGTGCCAATTGACAAGTATAGTTGGCACTAAACTATTGTCTACCACGTCACTCCTAATATCATTATCATTTTTTTCTTTTTCCTTTCTTTGAATTGTGACTGGACATCCAAATTCAGGACTCGTAATTTCTTTAAAAGGTAACTGTGTTCACTGTAATTTTCTTGATTCTCTATCATATCATGGATCACAAGAAACTGGTTATATAACCTCTATGCTATAGAAATTACTAGGTTCATGTTCTTTTGGTTTTGCAGTTCAAAGCTATTTAATTTTAGCCATTTTTCTGTTCAGGCATTTTAGATGATACATTTCTTACATTTTATTATTAATCTACAGTTATTTGAGTTCTTGTTAACCATCACGGGCAGCTCCAAATTGGCAAAGGTAAGGTCCATTATTCTTTCATTTTTGTTTCTACATTTAAATTTCCCATAATGCTATATTACCATGTCAAGTTTTGCATTGCAATTGACTATTATGTCTTGAAAAATGGTTGAAGTAGGTCATTGCGAGGAACGCCAAAGAGTTGGTTTATTATACTATTGGTTTTCTGCAAATGACAGAACAACAAGTAATTTCTTATTTTTCTTTCCCTTGCTTGATATTTGCTTCCCCTAAAAGTGTAAAATATGATATGTAGTTGAATTTTCTTTTCAGCATGACTTGAGGTTGTGCAGATATTCACTTACAATGTTTTGCTTCTTGTTGCCTCTTAGCAAGGTATTAAATTTCAATTATTTTCGCGAAATGTTTCGATGTCAGCAGTGGTCGACATGAAATATTGGTTACATTGAAATAATGCATTATTTCAACCTTTACATCGCGAAATATTTTGATATATTGTCAACAGTAATATTTCGACCACTTTTTTTTTTATACCATTAGTATCCGGGCCTCTTAGAGAAAATTTCGACCTCTTCCCTTACATAAAATGTAATTTATTGACCAACCGATCACATGGGTGCGCCCCCCCCCACCCACCCATACACACACAATTATTTTACAACAAAAAGCAATTACTCCTTCCAAATTTGTGAGGTGAAAAATTACTTGAATCTATCGACACATTGAATTGAAGTCGAATTTTGGTTTTTTTTGTCACATTGTCTATGTAAGTACGGAATTTATTCAAATATACTCAAATTTAATAATGGTTTTTGTTAGAAATAGATACTTAAGGTGTGCATGCATTACATCTATGGATCTATCATCTATGGTACATTTACATTGGATTTGTGCACGAGAGGTGTTTGGAAGAATTGATCAAAGGAAGGTGTTAGTGCTAGAAGAGATTGCTTTGCTCAATAGAAAGGATGAAGATGGCCCTTTGTCTATGGAAGATCGCACGAGGAGAGTTAATCTGAAGGCGCAATATCAGCACACGGTGAAGATGGAGGAAATTAGTTGGAAGCAAAAATCTAGAGTTAGACGGTTGAAGGGGATGGTAACACTAGATACATCCATAAGGTGGCTAATGCTAATAGATGGAGCAACCATCTAGATTGGCTCAAGGTCAGTGGCAATGTACTGGAGGAGGACAACATCAGAAATGGCACGGTGGGATTCTATTTAGATCTTTACTCTGAAAATGCCACTTACAGACCCAAGTTGGACGGTTTGGAGTTTGGTCAAATCAATGGCACAGATAGGGAGAGATTGGAAAGATCCTTTGATGAGGATGATGTCTTGATTTCCTTTTCAGAATTGGCAGGAGACAAGGCCCCTGGACCACATGGGTTCACTATTGCTTTTTTCAAACAATGTTGGGAGATAGTTGGAGCATATTTTATGAGAGTTCTTGCAGAATTCCAATAGGAGTGGTTTATGGATTTCACTTCTAACAACACCTTCATTGCTTTCACTTCTAACAACGCCTTCATTACTTTAGACCTATCAGTCTGGTGGGCAGTGTACAAATTATTGCCAAGATGCTCGCTACTAGAGTTTGAGAGATGTTGCCTTCAGTTATTTCTGCTTCCTAGGGGCTTTTGTCAAAGGCCGACAAATTTTGGATGGTGTCTTGATAGATAATGAGTGCATCAATTCCAGATCTAAGTTTAGTGTTCCGGGGCTTGTCTGAAAATCGACATGGAGAAAGCCTATGACCACGTGGATTGGCGATTTCTTGACTACATGCTTGACAGGTTGGGTTTCGGTGTCAAGTTGAGGACCTGGATCAGAAAATGTATATGTTCAGCCTCCTTTTCCATCTTAATTAATGGATCTCCAACTGGATACTTCAAGAGCTCTAGGGGGTTACGCTAAGGAGATCCATTATTGTTGTAAACTAGATTGTCACCAGAAGTGTAAGATTAAGAGAGAGAGAGTTGAAAGATTAGAAAGAGAAGAAGAGTAGGATTTTGTAGAGAGAATGGAGTGATTGAACTTATTGTTCAATCTTCTCTCAAGTGATATATATATGACTGGGAAGTCCTCTAGTACAAGTACAATAGCAATAGAGGTGGGTTAAGTAGGGGACCCACGAACTAAGAAAAGAGAGTTCATGAGTTAAGTGGGTGGGACCCACACTTAACCCACAAACATAACGACGTATCCTTCTCGCGTGGGGTAGTGGGACATAGCCCACTAAGTGCACCCCCATGTGGGGCCCACAATCCAACACTCCCTGTCAAGCTAGTGCGAAGATATTCATCATGCCCAACTTGCTTATCAATGTATTAAGGATTGACTTGTTTACTCCCTTAGTAAGTGTATCTGCAACCTGCTCCTGCATCCTCACATAAGGTGTACAAATCAATCTTTGTTGAAGCTTCTCCTTGATGAAGTGTCGATCAACCTCAATATGTTTCGTCCTGTCATGTTGTATTGGGTTGTGAGCTATGCTAATGGTCACTTTATTGTCACAATAAAGGCTCATTGGTTATGTCACTTTGATTCCTAGTTCCTTGAGCATGATCTTCAACCATAGGAGGTTCACATACGCCATGTGCCATGGAGCGAAACTCTATTTATGCACTGGATCAGGCTACAACAGGCTGTTTCTTGCTGCGCCAAGAAACCAAGTTACCTCCGACAAAGGTGTAGTAACCTGATGTAGACAATCTATTAGTAATTGCCTCTGCCCAATCTGCATCTGAAATGTCCATGGCATCCAAACATTATGCCTCGGCCCGGAGATCCCTTGAGATACCGTAGTACTTTTTTTGTGAGTTGCTTCAAGGTGTAATGACCGAGGTGAGTGCATAGACCAGCTAATGACACTCACTGCATAGGCAATATCAAGTTGCGTATGAGCTAAGTAGATCGATCTGCCAACCAATCGCTGAAACATGGCAGCATCCCTAAGGAGATCACCATTCTCGAAGTTCAGCTGATGGTTTTGATCTATAGGAGTCTCTGCTGGTCGTGCAGAAAAGATGGTCCATCCTCAGCCAATTCCTAATATGCTAAAAACTGTTCTCCGATCTCCTCACCCGGCTCCTTTCTTCACCGAACAAACTTTAATAATTTTGAGCCCTTTAAGGCATTGAAATCCGCAAAACCAATGGGACATGAAATAGCCTTGAGCTTTCCAATGCCTCTTCTTGAGTTCTTTCAACTTGGTCTTAGCAGGACCCTCAAATACTGAGTTGAATTTGAGGAATTAGGGTTAGGGTTAGGTTTGGAGAAGAGAGAATAGAGAGTAGAGAAGAAAGAGAGAAAGGATGTCTATTGTGATTAATTCACAATGACCCCATAAATCTTATTTATAGAAAGGGTCTCATAAAAAAAGACAAGTATACCCCTTATAAGAGGTATTTACAGAACTACCCCTATACAAGAAAAATACGTATTTCTACGTATCTGATAACACTCCCCCTCAAGTTAGCGCATAAATATTTTTCATGCCCAACTTGCTTAAACACCTATGAAGTTGCCAACTGGGAACTCCTTTCGTGAAGACATTTGCTACTTGCTCATCTGTCTTCACAAAGGGGGTACAAACCTCCCCAGATACAATCTTCTCTCGAATGAAGTGGCGATCCACTTCAATGTGCTTGGCCCGATCATGTTGCACTGGATTGTGAGCAATGCTGATAGCCGCTTTGTTGTCACAGTACAAGCTTATGGGTCCCAAGACTGGAAAGCCAAGTTCAGCCACCAACATCTTCAGCCAGAGTATCTCACACAAGCCATGGGCCATTGCCCTAAATTCTGCCTCTGCACTGGATCTGGCAACTACTGGTTGCTTCTTGCTCCTCCAGGTAACCAGATTGCCTCCCACAAAGGTGCAATAGCCTGAGGTAGATCTCCTGTCATCCTTGGCACCAGCCCAGTCTGCATTAGTATATGACTCTACTCTCATGTGGCCATTCTTCTGAAAAAGGAGGCCTCGGCCAGGCATGGTTCAAAGTCGTCGGTTTCGTTTCGGTTTCGGTCGCGGGCGAAACCGAAACGTTTCGGTAGTTTCGGTGGTTTCGGTCAGAAACTTGGTGAAACCATAATGAAAGAGTTTCGGTAGTTTCGGTAGTTTTGATAGTAGTTTCGGAAGTTTCGGTGGTAGTTTCGGAAGTTTCGGTGGTTTCGGTCCGAAACTTGGTGAAACCAAATGAAAGAGTTTCGATAGTTTCGGTCACAGTTTCGGTAGTTTCGGTGGTTTCGGTCCGAAACTACCGAAACTGAGCTGAAACTTTGAGTTTTCCGATACAAACCCGTATCTTGTATCGGCATGTACCGAAACCGAAACGTTTCGGTTTTGGCCGAAACTTTAAACTATGTGGCCAGGGGCAGACTTGAGGTATCTCAATATCCTGTGAGCTGCCTCTAAGTGAATTTCCCTAGGAGAATGCATGTACTGACTGATAACACTGACTGCATAGGCAATGTCTGGACGAGTCAAGGAGAGGTAGATCAACCTTCCAACCAATCTCTGAAAGCTCCCCACATCCTGTAAAGGTATACTACTCGAGTCGGCCAGCTGGTGATTCTGTTCTATGGGTGTTCCACTGGCTTAGCTCCCAGCTTGCCAGAGTCCTTCAATAGATCTAGGACGTACTTCCTTTGTGAGATGAAGATCCCTTGGCTGGATCTTGCAACTTCTATGCCAAGAAAGTACTTGAGAAGTCCCAGATCTTTGGTCTCAAACTCGCTTGCGAGATGATCTTTTAGCTTGATCACCTCCTCTGCACCATTCCCTGTCAGAATGATATCGTCAACATACACGATGAGGGCCGTAGTGCTCTTCCCTAGGTGCTTCACAAATAGGGTGTGATCGGCTTGGCTTTGAGTATATCCCAGCTTCTTCACTACTAGAGTGAACCTCTCAAACCCAGCTCTGGGGGATTGCTTAAGCCCATAGAGGGCTTTCCTCAGACGACACACCTTGCTGCTGTCCCCTGGGGAGGTGAACCCTGGAGGAGGTACCATATAGACCTCTTCATGCAGATCACCATGAAGGAACGCATTCTTCACATCCAGCTGATGCAAAGGCCATGCTTGGTTTGCTGTTACGGACAACAAAACCCTGATGGAGTTCATCTTTGCCACAGGTGCAAAGGTCTCCACATAGTCAATCCCGTAGGTCTGAGTGTACCCTTTGGCAACCAGTCTAGCCTTGTACTTCTCTACTGACCCATCGGCCTTGTACTTCACTGTGAACACCCATCTGCATCCAACTGGCTTCTTGCCTCTTGGCAAGTCAACAAGCTCCCAAGTTTTGTTCTTATCTAGCGCCTTCATTTCTTTTACCATAGCAGCTTTCCATCTAGGGTGTGCTAACCCTTCTGCCACAGAAGGAGTGGGAATGGTGGAAACTGATGAGATAAAAGCTTTGTATGAAGGTGACAAGGCATCGTAGGAAACGAAGTTGCTCAAAGGATTTTGAGTACAACTTCTGATGGCTTTTCTAATAGCAATAGGAAGATCAGAATCATCAGTAGACAAGGGAATGACAGGTATAGGGAGAGATGGAGGATTACCTGGATCCGAGGAAGGAACCACTGGTCCTGGATTAGCTGTGACTGTCGCTCTTACAACTTCTGATGCCTTTTCTAATAGCAATAGGAAGATCAGAATCATCAGTAGACAAGGGAATGACAGGTATAGGGAGAGATGGAGGATTACCTGGATCCGAGGAAGGAACCACTGGTCCTGGATCAGCTGTGACTGTTGCTCTTCTGCTATAGACTTTGAGCTCCTTCTGAGCTCCAGGAGCACTATCCATCACAGTAGTAGTATGAGTGGGTGGAGGCCCGCTCAAACTCTAGAGGAGATAGGGAAATAGCAGGAAGAGGAACATTCCACCTCTCTTCGTTACTACTCTCCCCCTGAAGAGAGGTGGGAGAGAAAAAAGAAAGCTCTTCACGGAAGGTGACATCCATGCATAGAAACTTCTTCTCAGAGGATGGATGGTAACACTTGTACCCTTTATGGGTAGAGGAGTAACCAAGAAAGATGCACTTGAGTGCTTTGGGATTTAGTTTGGTGCGATGAGGACCAAGGATATGTACATAACATACACACCCAAAGATGCGAGGAGGAACAGAGAAAAGAGGAGAATCAGGCGAAAGAACCTGAAAAGGAGATTTAAAATTGAGAACACGAGAGGGTATTCTGTTACTCAAGTAGGCAGCCGTCAACACTGCATCTGACCAATAGGTCTTGGGGACACGAGAGCCAATCAAAAGAGATCTAGCTATCTCAGTCAAATGTTGCATTTTTCTCTCAGCTACACCATTCTGTTGAGGAGTGTAGCTACAAGAATTTTGATGACAAATCCCATGGTCAAGAAGGTAGTGTTGAAGGCCCCCAAACATATATTCTCCACCCTGGTCAGTACGAAGAACCTTGATGGAGATACCATACTGGGTTTGGATCATCTTATGAAAACCCTGAAAGATGGAATGAGCTTCATCCTTGGTTTTCATGAGATAAACCCATGCACACCTAGTATGATCATCAACAAAGGAAATGAAGTAGCGGAAGCCAAAGATAGAAGTAGTTGGGGAAGGTCCCCATACATCAGAATGCACAATGTCAAAACAAGTAGAACTTCTATTACCTCTGGATAGATAATTGGATCTACAATGCTTGGAGAGCTCACATGTCTCACAGTGTAAAGCAGAAAAAGAAACAGAAGTAAACAAACTAGGAAATAAAAGTTTCAAATACTGAAAAGAGACATGCCCCAGACGAGCATGCCAGTTCAAAACAACATGTATCCTACTACTACTACTACTACTACTACTCGCAGAAGACTGTAGTGCTGTGGGCTCAGGAAAGTGTCCATCCAGAAGGTAGAGGCCATTAGCTTCATGTCCAGTGCCAATCATCCTCCTCGTCTCTAGGTCCTGAAAGACAAAGAAGTGGGGGAAAAAGTGACACTGCAGTTTAGAGATTTAGTCAAAGCACTAACAGAAAGTAGGTTAGAAGTAAATCTGGGAACATGCAAAACAGATGAAAGAAGCAATTGGGGAGAGGGAAGGATATTCCCTTTCCCAGACACAGAAGATAAGGTGCCATCAGCTGTCTTCACCTTATCACGGCCAGAACAGATAGTATAACTGGAAAATAAGGAAGACATGCCCGCCATGTGTTCTGAAGCCCCAGAATCAATGATCCAAATGGGACTGGATGATGGAAGAGACACATGATGAGCAGGTCTAGGGTTACCTGGCTGGGCAAAGGAGGTGGATGATGTGGCAGAAGGACCATCCAGCTGCTGAAGCAATCGTCGAAGGCCTGCAAGCTCTGTGGCTGAGATACCACCAGTCGGAGAGAGAGTCAGAGACTGTCCAGGAGGAGCTGGACCCGAAGTATCCACACTGGCAGTATGAGCACCAGAAGACCCTGGCTGGCTAGGGCGACCATGTAACTTCCAACATTTGGCACGCACATGCCCTAACTTGCTCAAAAATCGCACTTGGGCCTATCTCGAGTCAAGGACTTCTCAGAAGAAGGTCCGGTAGGAGCATAGGATGGAGCTGAGACAGGAGTCTGATAAGATGAGCCTCTCTGAGGCTGCTGAGGCTGATAAGCAGGAGAGGCAGCTAGCGCTGATCTCTCTGGAAGGAGATGCTCACTCTGAAGAGAGATCCGCCTACTCTCTTCACTCTGAAGATAGGCGTACACCTCACTGAGAGAGGGAAGATCCACCCTGCTACTCAAGATCTGAACACGAGCTAGCTCATAAGAAGGGTTGAGGCTAGCAAGAAAATCAAAGATCCGGCCCTTCTCTATATATCGACGAAAGGGGGCAATCTCTGTGGGGTTGAGAGGCTGATAGGAGTAATAATGATCAAGCTCCTGCCACAAGGTACGATGAGCAGTATAGTATTGAGAAAGAGACTTCTCCCCTTGCCGGAAGTGGGAGATAGTCTGTCTCAGCTAAAATGCTCGTCCGTTGTTCTGTTGTTCCGCTGTTGCGAATAGGTATTCTTAGTAATCTCCCAAATCTCTTGCGCTGTGCGCATGAATAAGAAACTCTCACTGATCTCAGGCTCCATAGAGTTGAGGAGCTATGACATGACAGTGAGATCATCTGTCTGCCACTGTCGATAAGAGGGATCAGATCTGGGAGGTTCAACCGTATCTCCTGTAGTGTGGCCAAGTTTCCCACGGCCCCCAATGAACAACCGTGCAGCCTGAGCCCAGCGTAAGTAGTTCTTGCCATCTAACTTCACTGAGGTGATCTGCAAACTCGGGTTCTCATAGGCTAAGTGCTGCACTATAGGGCCTCCAACTCCACTGGAGGGAACTTCTGTGCTCACGTCTGACCCGGATGGAGAAGCCAAGGGAGGTAGAGGAACCACGGGAGGTGGTGAAGGATCTGCCATGAGGAACTAGCCAAAAAAAAGAACACTAACACCACCCGAAGTTCAATAGATGGCCAGAAAGGGCATAAACAACCACACCAAAGGACATAAATCCATCTGATGAAGCCTCAAAGAACAAACAGACCAAGGATATCCCCCAAATAACCCTAATATCAAAAAAGAAGGTAATCCAAAGGAAAATAATACCCGTGAGTGGTGTCGGTGATCAAACAACACAAAAAAAGACCTCAAATAAGCATCATAGAAGGACTAATGGCAGCAAATAGGACCTTATGGATGATCAAGAACATCCTAGAGCCACTAGAAAACCTTAAGGCAAGATCTGAGATCGAAAGAGGGAGGATTGAGGTCTAGCCAAAAGCCTAAATAGGCTAAAAAAGTTACCGGCGGTAAGTAGTAGGGGGAAAAAACCTCCTACAGCCCTCGAATGGCGATGAAACCCTTTGAATAGGGTATGCACATGTTGGTTAGGTTGGGGGGGACTAGATCGAAGCAAGAAATCCCCCTAAAAAAGGCATTTAGGTCCCCAAAAATCGACTGGTTCACAAACTGATGTTTTCGAAAAAACTCAAGAGAATGATCAGAAACTACCAAAATGGATCCAAAAAATTCCAAAAAAATGGTAGAAAAACAGGGAAAAAAAAATCCTCTATCAAGTGGTGAGGTTTTCAGCCAACCTCGATTTCCGTGTTCATATGGCTGATGACGTCAGCAGATGTCAGATTGTCCTTGGTTTGTCCCCAAGTGTGCTCCGGCAAGCCTCGGCGGCGGATGGCTCTGATACCAAGTTGAATTTGAGGAATTAGGGTTAGGGTTAGGTTTGGAGAAGAGAGAATAGAGAGTAGAGAAGAAAGAGAGAAAGGATGTCTATTGTGATTAATTCACAATGACCCCATAAATCTTATTTATAGAAAGGGTCTCATAAAAAAAGACAAGTATACCCCTCATAAGAGGTATTTACAGACTACCCCTATACAAGAAAAATACGTATTTCTACGTATCTGATAACATACTGCTACTAATTATGTTTCCACATTTTCTTGTACACATTCCCCCCCAAAGAAAAGAGGTCTTAACAAAGGGGATTTGTGATTCTTTGTGCAGAGGTACATACTTCTATCAGTCAATGAATTCTTCATAATGATGGTTGTTTAGTGGAGGTGCCTTTAGTCAGTTCAATGAATATGAAGATTTGAATCCAAAATCTTCACAGTAACTAAGCGCACAAGTGTCCTATGAATGGGAAAATACTTTTTGTTTCTTCCTCGCATGAAACCATGAGTGGCAACAACAAATAAAATAGTTTGTAAAATTCATCTTCTATCATTTGCATTATGGGCATCACTGGTTTTGCAATAATTGTAAACAATGTCTGGTGCTTACACCTATGCATTTACTTGTTTGTTGGATTAGCATCATATCCACAACTCTATCAGGTTATTTGTGTTAAATTGTTTGAATGTCAATATATCTTTCAAGTTCCCCAGCCTTGGAACTTCTGTTGGTTTTATTTTGCTTATACACTACTGTTTTATAGGTTCATACTTGGTCTTTGGATGCTAACCAGTATGTTGCTGATGAAGATGATGTTACCTATAGTTGTCGCGTTTCAGGTGAGCAGTTTTTGTATGTTGTTGCTGTAATGATTATGATTAAAGAAAATAAGTACAAAAGGTTGCAGAGAGATTTCCCTATATATGAAATGCCTATTTCTTTTCTAAAATTTCTAGGAAGAATATTTTTTCAATTGATTAGGAGATCTGTAAGCTTCAGGTCACTTTAATTTCTTCCCATTAAGCACCCACTCCCCCAAATGTCTTCGTAACGAGTTGTGAAGCATTGAATCAGACTATGTTTATCTTCAATCATTCTATTCCATTCTTTCCAAATGCCCTAACAAAAAGTGAACAAGAGGATGCTCCAAATAATTTCCTCCCTTATGCTAGAAGGATGATTAGACACCTTGGGAAATCATTCACATTATCCTTAGGAAAAAAACCATTCAAAATTGAAGGATTTCAAGGAAAAGCCCACATCGTTTTAGCTGCTTTGCAATGAACTCATGTTCTAAGCACATCGAAGATCTATTATGGATAGAGTGCTTTCTATTGATGAGATGGTCCACAATTAGAATTTTATTCAATGTGATTGTCCAGGTAAAACCTTCAAGTATAGGAAGAACTGGTTTCCTCACATTTTCTCAATGGGAGACTGTTCCACCTAGAAATCAAAAAGGATTTGAGTTGTGGAAGTAAATGAGTTTTATCAAAGCTACATAGTCTCATAGACATGGTTTAAAGTCAGTCTCGAGGTTTCTCTTCTACAGTTGAAAAATCGAGACTTGTTGATTGATATGATGCAATACAAACCACAGCCCCATAAGGTATTATTCCCATCACTCTCGAGACTGGGACATCTTGTGGATGAGACATTTTAAAACGGAATTGTACTAAGAACCTATGTTTAGGTACACCATGATAACTAAGCACTAAACTTCGAATTTGTATTTCTTGTAATCTTGTTTTTCGTGAGTGGACAAAATTTGGAAATTTCTTTTTTCATTTGTCAGGTGGAAAATTGTCACGAAGAAAATTAATACATTTTTTATCTATAAAAAAGGTCACTTAGAAAGGTCCAATTGAGATATCTTGTGCAAGGTAGGCATAATTGGTAATTTGGATACGCATGCCAGCTTAAAGGAGAGGGTTTTAAGGTCTTGTTACAATTGTGTAGGGGTAATTGTATTATATTAGTGTCCTAGCGATGCAATGATAAAACCACATCTGCTTGATTTGATTAGCATCTCGCTAAATGATGTTATGAGAAATCACATCTTACAAGGAAGAATCACTCTGAATTTTTATTTCCAAAATTATGAAAATTAAAGATTTCGTCAAATGTTCATATTCTCCGAAAGCAACCTTAAAGTTCCAATGCAATCCGAACCTTTTATTTTTTAAGCTACGCTAATATGAAAGAACTTACTTTAGACATGAGAATCTAATCTTCGCTATCCATACAAATGATTCTAAATCTAACCCTTATAATGATTAAATTACCCCTAAATCCCTCCACTAACAATATACCTATATTTTGATATGATTTGCGGCCTAAAATGATTCAATCTTGTAAAAGTGCTGGACATAGTTGTTGTGGATGCTTAAGAGCATTCTAATGGTTTTAATGGTTTCTCAATAGGACACTTGAGTGGAAAGTTGTGGTATCTGAAAGCTAATTCTGCAGGCATCCCTGCAGGGAGATGTGGTTGAGGGTCTCTTTTCCTGTCATATAGTGTCACCACTTCAATTGACTTTTGAATTTTGACCTTCAGTATCTCTTGCTTTAATTCTCAGATTCGGTTCTCAAGACGTAATGTTTTGGGCTTCATCTAGTTACATATCATGAAATACTTTCTAAGTAACTTATAAAACGCACTTTTGGGAGTTGAGAGAGTTAATTTCCCTTTGTGAAAGTTTTCATCTTTTTTTCTTATTCTTTCTAAACTTCAACAAATTGGATGGTGCTCTATCTCTTATGCTGCTTTTGTTATTGAAGCAAGAAAAGAAAGATAAAGCAAGTTGTGGTGACGAGCCTTTAGTCTCTGTTCACATTGGTTATGTAATTGTTGCAACTTTCTTTTACTTTGTATAAAGATATGTGTGTGTGTACTTATAAAGTAAAGGACTTTTTTTTTTGATAATTGTGTGTATATTATAGTGAGGGGAAACCCCAAGAATGTACAAAGGCCAGGATCTAGCTCTTAACACAGAGTAGGATCCTTAATCAACTCAAACCAACGAAAAACAAAGGACTCAAAATAACAACCCCGAAAAAGAGGGGAACACGAGGACCGTACATAGAGGAATGACTTCACATCTAAAATCATTTCTTCCAAACCTTTTTCCTTATCTTCAAAAATCCTGTGGTTCCTCTCCTTTCAAATGGCCCAAATAATAGCAAAAGGCAGGTACCTCCAAAGCAGCCGCCCTCTACCTGACGTCGAATCTTCTGCACACCCTTGGAAGAGGCCACACACGTGTTGGGGAACAACAAAAGGGATCTCAAACAAAGCGAAAAACGTGTGCCAAACTGCATAGGAGAATCTACAGTGTAAAAGAACATGATCCACCGATTCCCCCTCGGATTTGCACAAAGCACATCGATTAGGGATCATACCCCTGCTAATGAGATGATCCACAGTCAAAATCTTGTTGTGATAAGCCGTCCACGCAAAGAACTTCACCTTGGAGGGAATCGGATGCCCCCATACTATAGGAGCTGGAAAGTTCTTCGTGCCTCTATGTTCACAGTTGAGATAAAAGGAGCAGATAGAGAATTTACCGCTAGGGTCCCATCTCCATGTTCTCTCATCGGGCTCCTCTCCTAAGCAAGAATTGACTCCCACCCTATTCAGGAGTAAAGCTAGATCTTCCACTTCCCAGTCGTTCAGGTTTCTTCTAAAACCAAAGTTCCACAAGCAATCCCCTTCTCCTACAACAGTGCAATCCCTGATGACCGCTCCTTGGCAGTCCGAAATAGAGTATAAGTCTGGAAAATCTTCTCTCAGCGACGACTCCCCACACCACTTATCTTCCTAAAATCTAACTTTGTCCCCTTTCATCACCTTGATCTTGATACCCTTCTCGAACTTTTCTCTAGATCCAGGAATCCCTTTCCACATGTTGATCCCGTGAGGTGATTGAATGGGATGGCAATCCCACCCGTTCTCCATAAGCCCATACTTACTCTCGACCACCCTTCTCCACAAACTCTCCTCCTCCTAACTGTGAACATAGTTAGACTTAAGCATGCAAAATTAATTATACACTTGTGTTTTTGATAAATTAATTATACACACTTTTTTTTTAAGTAATTATACTCACTTTTTTGGAAGATAAAATTCAATTAAGAACTTGTTTGCTAATGAAGTGATAATGTAATAGAACACATTACATAAATTTGAAATTCTAACATACACATCTAAACTAATGCATTTTGCATCTCGTGCTTCCTGCATTGGTTGTTTACTTGTAGAAGTCTTCACTGACAGCCACAGAAAATACTCAAAAACTGGCTCTGAAAAAAACTTTATCATCAAAAGTATTGCAAACAAATCTTCAAAGCAATCTTTGAATCTCCAAATCAGTGTTTCTTGAAGGATCCAACGGGAAAGAAATCGAATGATTCAGTATCATGTTGAATTTTAGGGAATGTGGAGAAAGTTCTGTTCTCCAAAAAAAATAGACCAGTAGTATGACATTCTTCAAGCGTTATAGAGTTTAAAATTGTATGGGTTTGTTAAATAGTTTGGACAAGGCATGTTCCAACATGGGCATGTTCCTGTAGAAGGAGGGCTTCATGAAGAAGTTGTGTGACAAATATGGAATCCCCACTGCTAACGTGGTTGTGGAAGCCAAATCCTTTGTTCTTTCAGTTTTTTGGAAAGGAGGTAGACACCTGTTACGCATTAGAGAAGAAGGGAGAAGATGGGTTGAAGAAGTAGATATCCCAGGGGAGGTTGGGCAGTGGCTATCTAATCTCTTTAAGGAAGCCATTAAAGCCAAAGCTACTAGAAAGCTTTGGAGGAAGATGGTTTCACATGGGAGAACCTTTATCGTAGAGGCAAAATCTAATGGAGGAGGTAACTACATTCAGTTGTCGGAGTTCATGCCCCACGGTAGGAATATAGTTTTCTGCTTCCCAGAAGGTTCGCAAGGGGGAGGCTGGGCTTCGTTGGGCGTTAGTCTGGGTAACATTCTAGATCAATCCTGTAATCGGAAGGCCATGCCCAACCAAGGCATATTCTGAGGTCAGGGCTACTCCATTCCTCCAGCCCGTGGGGTTCTCAGTAGAGCAGTAGAAGAGGTATCAGTAGTTTCGGGCCGATGGAGTTATGCAATGATTTGCAAATCCTCGGAGTTGAACTCTAACTGGGAGGACATAGCAGTGGCCTTAACATGGATTTCTGGATCCTCAGCTCTATTCTACCTTATGAGAAAAGAAGGCTGTTCTTTGTAGAGGATTCACTGACACTCAAATTCTTCTGTGAACTAGTTTCCATCAGGGTCGGTTATGGCATAGTATACCTGAGCAAATGGTGGCCTTTGGTCAACTCCATCACCTCCTTTTGGGACTCTTCTCCCGTCTGGATATCCATTTATGGGCTACCTTTTCATTTGTGGAATTATGGGATGTTTGAACAGATTGGTAGCAAGGTGGGAGGCCTGATAGAAGTTGCAAATCTGTCTTTGACAGGGACAGATTTTTTAGCCATCTAGATGAAGGTTCGTGGAGTAGCCATGGATATGCCAAGGACCCTTAAAGTGTGGGACCGGGATACTCCTATCACTGTAGCCATTGATCTCTATTATAAGAAGGATACCTTTGTATCCCCGTCGTTAGGTAGCCCAGTCGAGTACTGTCCTTGCTCCAAGGAAGCTGCTGCTAGTAGTAAGCCGGAAGGTGGTCTGGAGGTTTGAAGAGGGGGTGGAGCCGTTCCTCCGGCGGTGGCGGAGGTAAGTTCATCACCAGATATCACCACCGTTGTAGCTCCTCTCATCGTGGAAGCTCCTGATAGGAGGAATTCCAGTAACCCTATCAGCAAGCAACATGATTTGAAGTACGGAGAAGAATCAGGTACTAGCAAAGGGAAGGCCAGAAAGCAACAGTCGAAATTCAAAGAGCCATCTAGGGGAGGGGAGTTGGAAGCTACTGGAAACCAAGTGGACGCAGAACTTACCAAGTCGACAGCTGGAGTCTCTGGGCTTGCGTATCACCGAAGAAAGAAGGGGGTAGGTTTTTCGTATCTCAGAGATCTTCTAGCAGTGGAAAAAAGTGGGGGGGGGGGGGGGGGGGGAGGGAGGGAGGGGGGGGTACTCAACCCAAAACACGTGGCGCAGACCCAATAAGTGGGGTAGGGTGAGGAAGCGGGTGGTGCAAACCCGTGAATCCTGGGCGGAGAAAAAGAAGTTGGGTCGAGAACATGGGGTGAAAGGTCCGGTGGAGGTGCCTATTAAGAGATTGGGAGCATACTCCTATAATAACCTGCACGAGACCGAGAAATTAAGGTTGACTTCCCTTCCTCTCATAAAGAGCTCCCTCCCTACCCTTACTCCAACAGAAGAATCTCTCCAGCAGCAGAAAGAAGAGGATCTTCAAGCGGAGGAGCTTTCGACAAGTATGGATCCTTCTTCTCGATCGGATTCTTCCCTTCTTGCCAATTTTTCCTTTTTTCCGCCTGTCCCTCCTAGGGATAGTTTGCGGTCTAGGGATCTTAGGGTTATGGGTTCAGAATTCAAATGTATTTTGGAATCTTTAGGGGAGGGCCCTGAGGAGAGGTTAGCAGGGGTGGAGCAGGCAGAGAAGGTTGGAAGAGCTGGTCTGTATGAGCCTGACCCTGGGGAAAACGAGGAACCGATACCCTTGAAAGCGGCCGTGGAATCTGATAGCACTCTGCAGCTAATGTTGAGGTCTACTCCCACTCAGTTAGAAAATAGAGACTAGGAAGTTCAAGATTGGCGTTGAAGATGATTGATGTTCAGGAGATTCCTAGGCCTTTAGAGCCTATGCATATGGAAGAGTGGCTTTTGCGTGAATGGTATAGACGCAACATCATTAATTCGGGGACATCCCTGGAGCTGTCTTTTGAAGGGAATGAGGTGGAAGTTAGAGATTTACTCCTATCCATCCTTGGAATCCCCAAGGAAATGGACACGATTTTCAGGACCGGTTGGTAGTTGGGGACTTGCCTTTAATCGGGATGGATGGATCCAGTAATATTTCTCAGAACCAAGAATCAGACACCAGGTTAAGAGGGATCAACAAGATGGTTGTATATGATAAAACAGGAGAGGGGCCCAGCGAAAGGGACGCAGCTGATTGTAGCGGCACCTCGGGCACGATTAGTAACCGCAAAGTCCCTAGGGAGATACAGAGACCGAGATGTCTACTCAATTCAGGAGAGACTCTAGTATATAACAGTTGTAGAAGTGGGCTGAAACAAAAGGTTATTGATAAAGCTTAAAATTATTTCTTGGAATGTTAGGGGCCTGGGAAATAGAGATAGAAGAGCTGTTGTGAAAAGTTTGTTTAAAAGATGGGGGCCCAATGTAATTATTTTACAAGAAACCAAGTTGGAGAAGATTGACTTAGTCCTTATTAGGGAGTTATGCAGGGCTTGAGATTACGGATGGCAGGATTTACCAGTGTTGGGGACATCTGGGGGTATTGTGATCGTTTGGGACAGAAGGTTTCTTGAGGTGGAAGACTCCTTAATTGGAGCTTTCTCAGTGTCCATCAGGTGTAGAAGAGTGGAGGACTAGTTCTCCTGGGTTCTTACGGGAGTTTATGGGCCTTCTAGGAGCAGCAATAGGTAGCAATTTTGGGAAGAATTGAACGACATCGCTGGCTATCGGGATGAGCCTTGGTGCATAGGCGGGGATTTCAATGTGGTTCGTTCTCTGAGTGAGAAAAATGTAGGGGGGCGTATGACTAAGAGTATGAAAGATTTTGGCATATTTATTAACATGCACTCTTTTATGGACCTCCCTATGGGTGGAGCCAAATACACATGGTCTAATAATCAAAATCCTCCCATTGTTAGCAGACCGGACAGATTTTTAGTGATCAACCATTGGGAAGACCATTTCCAGGGAGTTTCTATGGCTGCGCTTCCTAGACCCTCGTCTGATCACACTCCGCTGATGCTAGATTGTGGGGGTTTCAGCTCTAGACCTACACCCTTTAGATTTGAGAATATGTGGTGGTCCACCACCCTACTTTTAAGGATAAGGTAGATGATTGGTGGAAGTCCTTTATCTTTGAAGGCAAGGCGGGGGTTGCCTTTAGGTGTAAACTTAAAGCTCTTAAAGATAAAATTAAAGTTTGGCATCGGGAGGTGTTTGGTCGTATCAATCATAAGAGGGGTAGTTGCTTGAGAAAATAGCCATCATCGATAAGGAGGACGAGGCCACCCTCTCCTTGGGAGATAAGTCTGAAAGAGTTAATCTTCAGGTCGAGTTCTAGAACACGGTAAAGATGGAGGAGATAAGTTGGAGACAAAAATCAAGGGTTCGATGGCTCAAGGAAGGGGATAACAACACGAAGGTTTTCCATAAGGTGGCTAATGCTAATAGAAGGAGAAACATTGTTTCCAGACTCACGATTATGGGTGAATTGATGGAGGAGGAAGAGGATATAAGGAATGGGGTGGTTAACTTCTACAAAGATCTCTATGCAGAGAAGACTTTTTGTAGACCCTCTTTGGAGGGCCTCCAGTTTGACCAGATCAGTGACGCAGAAAGGGAGAGATTGGTGAGATCCATTACGGAGGAGGTGGTAAACACTTTATCCATCTTGGCTAGCGACAAGGCCCCGGGACCCGATGGCTATACGATCGCTTTCTTCAAGCATTGTTGGAAGACCATTGGAGTGGACTTTATGAGGGTAGTGGCGGAGTTTCAAGACGAAGGCTTCCTGGATTATACGTCCAATAGCACATTTATAGCCATGATTCCGAAATCTATAGGAGCTGAGGACCTTTCGATTTCAGGCCAATTAGTTTGGTGGGAAGTTCTTATAAAATTATTGCCAAGGTGCTCGCTTTGAGGATTAGCGAGGTTATGTCTTGTGTGATCTCTAATTTTCAAGGCGCCTTCGTGAGTGGTCGACAAATTCTCGATGGGGTTCTTATAGCCAATGAATGTATCGACTCGAGAATTAGGTCGGGGAGGCCCGGATTGGTTTGCAAAATTGACATGGAAAAGGCATGCGACCATGTAAATTGGGAGTTTCTAGTTTTTATGCTCGGTAAGATGGGTTTTGGAGTGTATCTCTTCAGCGGCTTTCTCTATTCTAGTTAATGGCTCTCCAGTTGGCTATTTTAAAAGTTCTCGCGGGTTGCGTCAAGGTGATCCATTATCCCCATTCTTGTTTATCATGGTGGTGGAAGCCTTAAGCAAGATGATTTTTAAAGGGGTGGAGTTAGGGGAGTTGGGGGGGTTCGAAGTAGCCCACAGGGTCCCTATCATTTCCCATCTTCAGTTCGCGGATGATACCCTCATTTTCCTTAGTCCGGAGATCTCCCAACTCAGATTCGTTAGAGGCCTTCTTTGCTGCTTTGAAGCTGCTTTGGGTTTAAGAGTGAACCTTACGAAAAGCAAACTTTATGGAGTGGGTGGGAGAGGTTGAGAATTTGTCAGGTTTGACCAGTATTCTTGGGTGCGGTATCTGTAACCTTCCACTTATTTGGGGCTCCCCCTCGAGGCAGCTTACAAATCCAAGTCTTTCTGGGAGCCGGTGTTAGCAAGCTTCGGGAAGAAACTTGCTCTGTGAAAATCCAGATATCTGTCTAAAGGTGGTAGAATGGTGTTGATTAATAGCTCTCTATCGAGTCTCCCCAGTTATTACATGTCACTGTTCATGATGCCGAGGAGTGTTTCCCATTCTATGAAAAAGATTATGAGGGATTTCTTGTGGAAAGGCAACTCAGATCATCACAGGCTTCATCTGGTTGGCTGAGATAGGGTCTGCAGGGCCAAGGAAAAAGGTGGGTCGGGCATTAAGAATCTTAGATCTATGAACCAAGCTCTCCTGGGCAAGTGGTTATGGAGATTTGGAGATTTAGGGAGGAGCTCTCTAGCCTATGGAGAGAGGTTATGGCTGGCAAATATGGGGTTTCTCTATTTGGTTGGGTTAGCCAGGCAGTGAGAACCTCATATGGTTGTACTGTTTGGAGGGGGATTTTAAAGGTCTCCGAGGACTTTGATAGAGGAGTTCGTTTTAAGGTTGGTTCTGGCAATAGAATTAGAATCTAGGAGGACACCTGGAGAGGGGATAATCCTTTAAGCGTGGACTTTCTGGATCTTTACTCCATTTCCGAAAGGAAGCACAGGCCTATTCGGGAGTGCACCCAGAATGAAGGGGATGAAGTGGGATGGAATCTCGGTTTCAGGAGAAATCTGAATGATTGGGAAATTGATTCTTTAACCGGTATTTTAGCCAGATTGCAGGGTACCCATCTCTATCCATCTGCTCAAGACAAGAGGGTATGGATCTAGTCGAAGGGAGGTTCTTTCTCGGTGAAATCCTTTTATGAGGCGCTTATCAGCTCTGACGATTATCCTTTTCTGGTGTCTCTGATATGGAGGTCGAAGATCCCAACCAAAGTGGCTTTCTTTGCTTGGGAAGCAGCTCTTGATAGAATTTTGACCGTGAATTTAAAATCAAGAGGGTTCATCTTGGTGGATTATTGCTGGATGTGTAGAAGCAGCGGCGAATTGGTGGATCATCTTCTTCTTCACTGTGATATGGCTAGGGAAGTTTGGAGCTCGTTTCTATCTGACTTTGGGATGAGTTGGGTCATGCCTAGCTCCGTTATGATCCTCTTGCTTAGTTGGAATACTAAAGCCTTCTCGGCCAGAGGAAAGGTTTTATGGAGGATGCTCCTCCTCGCGATTCTCTGGGGCCTTTGGAAGGAAAGGAATCAGAGAGTTTTTGAGGGTAAACAAGCAGATTTGCAGGCCATTGTTCTTAGCATCAAGGGGATGATATTTCTCTGGTCTATGTTGTATCTGGATTGCAGGGGATTATTCTTCGAGGATTTTGTTTTTCGTTGGGGCTATATTTGTACTCGGGACGTTAGTTAGTCGGGTTTGAGTCCTTGTGTCTTTGTAGTCTTTGCCTTTTGTAGGTTAGCTCGACCTCTTAGGCTTAGGCCTGCTCTTTCTTGGCTTTTTGCCCCAATAAAATTTATATTATAAAAAAAAAAATTGTATGGGTTTGCTTTAAGCCTCTAATATGTATTCTTTTCATTAAATGACTTTAATACAAGTCACTGTGCTGGTCACAATGCTGTAACCATTCACTTTGGGGCCAATTATTGGAAGTGAGAAAAACATAAAATGGAGATACGAGAAAAAGCAATTGTTTAATTGACAAAGGCCATCATATTCAACCTGACTTTGCCTTCCCTCGCCTAGACCTATGCCAAAGGTATTACTTCGCCATGTCCTAGCGCTCGCTTAAGTGACCGAAGCAGTTGCTATTGATAACAATGGCATTGACATAAACTATGATGCCCGGATACTGGAGTAGGGATATGACTTGACATTTTCCAAATTCAAAGACACAGATACGGATACGAGTATCCTATTCGTAGTTCAAAATTTTTTCTTTTTCTAATCTTTTCAACTTTTTATGAAGGATACGTGGGGATACGTGTTGGTAGAGTGTCCGATGTCTGTATCCGTGTCGACATGACACGACACGACACTGGTACAAGGTACTAGTGTCCGTAATCCGTATCTGTTCTTAGTAGATTAACCTATTTCTTTGTATATGCATAACATTCTTTAAGCTATGCAGAATCTTATGCCAAATGCTTATTATTGCTCAGTACTCCTTCAATCTGGGAGTGGGGGCCATTTTGGCCTTAGTGGTACTACTCCTGCACACACTCTCAAGGAATTCAGATGTATTACTCTCTCATGTTAACGTTATTCTTTCCTCATTGATATCCTGTTCATGTTTTATATGTTGGTTAACCTAATGATTTTCTTCCATTTTCACATTATTGCCGTGTTGGTGTCTAATGCAGTTCACCCTTCAAATTATTTTTTCTTTCATATTCGTGTTCTTCATGTCCTTGTCTGACTCTTGATCCTCTTCATTGTCTATTTGGTATTTCTGCTATTAATGCCTCCCATCTTGAAGTTGGAAGTCTTTGTCATCCTTATGGTTGCTTTGTAGTTCGAATACTCTCTATTTTGTACATTTGAGCTAATTTCTTATTCCATTGTAAAGCATAGTTTCCACCCATATATGATTCCTCTGCTTGTATTCAGTGCCTCAGAGGAAATAACTATTCTGAAACATAGTTGAGGATACATATGTGACAGTTGTTCATGCTCATGTTTGGAAGCTTTGGAGATGCCATATGCATGGATAGCTGAATTTATTTCCCATTTTTCATAAATTTCAGACAAAACTTTCTTTTAATGAATCACATCTTGCATTTCTTTGGATTTGTATCTAAATTTTCCAGCTTTTTAATCACAGTATTTTAGCATCTCTATTTCCCTTTATAAATGACGTTAATTTCAGGGTCTCTATTACTAGAAGAGGTTGTTAGTTCATTTGGTGGGGAAGGAATTGATGATATAGTAGAAGCTGCCCAAAAGCGATTTAGTGAGTCTCGACAAGAAAAAGCTGCTGGTTCTACAGTTTGGTGGAGAGTGAGTATACAAAACTTCAATTATTTTTCAAACAACTGATATGCTTTATCTTGATATTCTGGTGTAGGTCATTCTACTATTTTTATTTGCACATCTAATATGCTCACGTAGTAACTATATAAATACCTCTGTCTCTTGTTTGAAAATGGATTTAAAGAAATGTTTGGGCCGTACACATGGTTTAAATTTCGAAGTATCGTTTCATTTTGGCTTTTTCTTGGACGAGATGTCTTTGAATTTTACCTAACCCAAATGAAACATTAGGGAAGTATCGAAACACCCTAATGTTTCGGATTGTCTCAGTTTGTCTCATTTTGTCCCGTCACTGAGAATATGAAACATTCAGAAGAATTGCAGACAAAAATATGCAATATTTTTTTATGCAAGGCAAAATAAAAAGATTTATGTATTAATGCACGCATCTTTTTTAGGCCCACACTCATGAATGCTTGGCCATCCCTTGATGGACCTACACACCAAAAATCAGATTGATACATGATTTGTAGCCGTTGGATTTAATCATTTTTCGTCATGGGCTTGGACCAATGTTTATCACTCATGGGCCTGTTCATGATGAAGCATATGACGAAAATTGCAAAAATCCAATATCTAGGTATCGTCCATCATGTTAATGTTTGTTGTGCAAGTTAACCAAGGGGTGGGCCAAACATTCACGGGTTAATGGGTCTAAAAAGTGTACCACATGGTTGCATGATCTACACGCAAGACAGGTATTAGTGGCCAACACTTCAGGTTTCCTCTTAAGAGATGTATGGTGAAAGATTAGTACTCCTAGTATTATCATACATATCATAATTCCTACTAAATATTATGAAAACTCTGTATATTTTATCAATCTAAATTGATGAAAATCAGCTTCATCAAATGACTTTTAACACCTATAAATAGATCAATTTTCTTAATGCTATTTTGTCTTTCTAGCTGGCAAAAATGGCACAACAGTTTGGGTAGTTACAAAGTTACAATCATTGAGTTGGATTGACTTTTGGTCTAGTAGATCTTCTAGTTGGGGCTAGGAAAATGGACATCTTGGATTGAAAACAATATGTAACTCTTGTACAGTAGAGGCCTGTACTATAGGAAGAATAGTACTCTGCAGGGACTAGTCCATTTGTACCCATAATGTCAACAGGAGAAACATTAGGTAGTCTTGGTACCCTCATACTTGTGGTAGTACGTAGTTCTGATAAAACAATTGGTAGCACCTAGTTTCTATTACATAAGTGGTGCATCTTTTTATCAACTTTGACTGTGTAATCCATGGATCCCATGTGGGAGACTTTTTGGACTGAAATCAGCTTGATCAAATGGTTTTAAACATCTGATAAATTGAAATTTTAGACTGCCGCGCTTGTGTTTCAAGCCCATTGGAAAATAACTAATTGGTTGGGTGGTTAGGATCATCCACCGGGCTGACTTTTTGCTTGTCAAATCTACTAGATTGGGTTTAGGAGTTGGATGCTTCGGACCACATTTTGTAGATATTGTGTGAAAACCCCATTGTTTGTGATTTTTGAGGTTGATTTCGGGTATTTATTGAGCCATCGTTTTGGCCATTTTCTTTGATTTCCTCACCGGTTTGTTCGGGTTTTCACCGTCATGCTGCAAGTATCATTGGAGGGTTGCCAGAATTTCTTTGTTGGGTGTGTCATCAACTCACCAAGTAAATTCATTATTAAGTTCACTCTTTTCAGGTGTTCTTACCATATTTTTGCCGATTAAATGCTAAGGAAAACATAGAGAAGAAAACCATCGGGTTCTAGCAATTTTGGTAATTTAACGTTGTCGGCTGGCGATGACATAAGTACCACTCCGATGTCCGTCCGTGGCCAAGCGTCATTGGAAAATCTGGCTGTGGTGGTTGGTTATTGGGCCATACCCCAACACCATTACAAAGATCTCAAAGTTGAAGATGAGGAATGTTTATCACTTTCGAATTTGTTTAAAAGAACAGGTTAAAAACAGGGGTTGCCAGATTCAAAACCCGATCTAGACCGAATCCTGAACTGATATTAGTAGAGGCTCGTGCTAAGCTGATTCATGTCGAATTGCGGCTACAATATGTCGAGTAATGGCTTTAGATGGTGGTTGAACCATGATGAACTTCCTTGATCCAGCTTGGATCATTGGAAAAGAAAAATCAGCAATATACGTTGCCTTGGTAGATGATTCTATGTTGGGATAGATGAATTGTGACTTCGTACGATCGTGTCGGGTGAGCAACAACCCGCTTCGTATGAGAAGAATGCTAATGGCATCGAGGGTGTTTTTTTTCGATGAGTAATGACATGGAGGGGTTCACTTGGAGTATAGGCAGGCCACTCATCGATGCTCGTCCTATCTATGACGAGAGGGCAATGATAGCTCCACTTTTGAAGAGGACGTTGTCAACATAGATGGCGGTGAGGAAGTGACCCAAGAAGGAGAAATTCAATCCAGCTTCTACAATAACCCGATCTTTGATGAAGAATTTGAATTAGAGTTGAACATCTACTGTAATGCTATATATGGTGATGATGATTAAGTCGGATTCTTTCTCATAAACTCACCAATTTTTAGTGTGGAATTCGAGGATCATGATGCTATGGAGTTTGTTCTCTAGCCTCTACTCGAAAAAAAAGCGACTCGTTTTCTTCGAGGACTTCGTTTTTCGTTGGGATTTCCTTTGTGCTAGGGATGTTTAATACTCCCATGTTTTCTGTCGTATTATTCCACCTTGAGTCAGCCTACAGGAGGTCATCTCGACCGATTTAGTTGTTCCTTTTGTATCACTTTGCCGTTTTCCTTTCAATGAAGTTAATACTCATAAAAAAAAAAGAGCAACTCATGGGGTGGGCTTATACATTTTGTCATCGGTTCTCAGCTTGAAGACATTGGAGCGCTAATGACATCAAGGGGTTCACTTGGAGTATAGGAAGGCCCCTCATTGATGCTCTTCCTATCTATGACGAGAGGGCAATGATAGCTCTTCTTTTGAAGAGGACGTTGTCAACAACATAGATGGCGGTAAGGAAGTGACCCAAGAAGGAGAAAATCAATTCATCTTCTACAATAACCCGATCTTTGATGAAGAATTTGAATTAGAGTTGAATGTCTACTGTAATGCTATATATGGTGATTACGATTAATCCTAGTCTAATGCATGCATGGTTCATCTGCTTTGTGAAGAAGCGAGCTTATCGTCGTTGGTGGCGCAAATATGATTTGGCCGAGTTCAAAGATAAACTCCCAAGAAGCCACAAGTTGACAAAACTCAAGGGCGAGTTTTCTTTTTACACAGAGAGGGTCCCTTATTTCAGGGTTTTGAGGGAATTAATGTCCAAGTAGCATCGGGGGACACAATGGGTATTTGTCATAAGTTGGGATGTTTTGGAGTTTTCTTATGGAAAGGGTATTTTTGTTAAAAATTGATTGGGAGATCCAAGGGACCACATTGCATAGGGTTTGAGGGCTCAATATAAATGCCTTCATGTGAGGAGAGGAGCTTATGCTCATTTTGTTAGAGAATACTGAAGAGAGTAGAATTTTAGGGTTTCGGGAAGAGAGGAGAAGAAGAGAGAAAAAGAAGAAGAGAAAGCGTTGGAGAGTTACATCTACCAACGTTTCACAATATTATTTATATTACTAGGTCAAAACAATTACACCCACATTAATATCTTCACCCACCATATATCTTATATTATATTCTCCCTCATACTGACAACACTCCCCTCAAGTTGGTGCATGAATATCGATCATGCCTAACTTGTCCAAACAAGCCCGAAATTGAGCAACCGCAACACCTTTGGTGAGAACATCAGCCACTTGTTCTGACGTAGGCACGAATGGTGTACAGATTACTCCCGAAGTAACTTTCTCGCGAATGAAATGTCTATCCACTTCGATGTGCTTTGTTCTATCATGTTGCACGGGATTATGTGCAATGCTTATGGCCGCCTTGTTGTCACAATATAACGACATAGATCCTTCAATCGGGAAACCTAGCTCCCTAAGTAAAATTTTTAGCCATAGTAGCTCACACAGACCATGGGCCATAGATCGGAATTCGGCTTCCGCACTTGACCGAGCTACCACTTGCTGCTTCTTGCTCCTCCAGGTTACTAGATTGTCTCCCACAAATGTGCAATAGCCTGAAGTAGACTGTCTATTATCTTGGGTACCAGCCCAATCTGCATCAGTAAAGCCTTCAACCCTTGTATGCCCATGACGACGAAATAACAATCCCTTCCCTGGGGATGACTTCAAGTATCTCAAGATACGGTTAGTAGCTTCTAAGTGTGGTGTGCGAGGCGCGTGCATGTACTGGCTCACCACACTCACGGCATATGCAATATCCGATCGTGTGTGAGCTAGGTAGATGAGGCGTCCCACGAGTCTCTGAAAGCTACCCACATCCTCAAGGAGTTCTCCTGATTGACCATCTAGCCGATGGTTTGCTTCAATCGGGGTATCAACAGGTCGTGCCCCCAACATGCCTGTATCCTGAAGTAAATCCAATACATATTTCCTCTGGCATATGTATATTCCCTCATTCGATCTTGCAACCTCAATGCCCAAGAAGTACTTTAAGGTGCCTAGATCCTTAATTTCAAATTCAGCTGCCAAGAAGCTCTTAAGTCTGGAAATTTCTGTTGCACAGTTCTCTGTGACGATAATGTCGTCCACATACACAATTAGGATAGTCGTAGTCCCCCCTACTCGTCTGATAAAGAGTGTGTGGTCTGCCTGACCCTGGTTGTATCCCAATTGTTTAACTGTTCCACTAAATCTTTCAAACCATGCTCTTGGTGACTGTTTCAAACCATACAGAGTTTTCTTCAACTTACACACTCTCTGCATGTCATCAGACACCCAGAACCCCGAAGGGGGGAGCATGTAAACCTCTTCCTTCAAGTCACCATGAAGGAATGCATTCTTAACATCGAGCTGTAGTAGTGGCCAGGACTGACTTGCTGCGAGTGAGAGAATAACCCGAATAGAGTTTAGTTTGGCTACAGGAGCGAATGTCTCCTTGTAGTCAATACCATATGTCTGAGAATAGCCCTTAGCCACCAACCGTGCCTTGTATCTATCCACAGATCCATCCGGTTTGCATTTCACTGTATAGACCCACTTACATCCAACCGGCTTCTTGCCCTGTGATAACCGAACCAGTTCCCATGTGTTATTTTTTTCAGTGCGTTCATTTCCTCAACCATCGCCTCCTTCCATCTGGGTTGTGCTAGAGCCTCTGTGACAGAAGAAGGAAGAGTAACAGAGGACAGGGTGGTAACAAAAGATTTGTAGGATGGTGATAAGTTATCATAGGAAACAAAATTAGCAATAGGGTGTTGAGTACAGGATCTCTTCCCTTTCCGAAGAGCAATAGGAAGATCAGAACTACTATCACATAAAGAAGGGGAAACCAAAGGGGAACCAAATGAGGAATTACCTGGATCCAGTGAGGAGGAGTCTTGACCTTGACATTCAGGAATGGTCTTTGTCTCCCTTACTCTACGACGAGTATAGACTTGCAGCTCCCCCTGCTTGCTAGTGTCTCTGTCATGCATAATAGTATCAATAACTGGATCAGCTAATGTCACGGGCAAAACAGGGGTCACATGCCGATCCTCACACCAACTACTCTCCCCTTGAGGATCGGTAGGGCTAGCAGCGGAAAGAAAAGGAGCCGATTCTAGAAAAGTGACATCCATAGTAACAAACCTCCTTCGTGTGGGAGGATGATAGCATTTATACCCCTTCGAGCTTGAGGAGTACCCTAGGAACACACATTTAAGTGCTTTAGGGTCCAACTTTGTCCGATGAGGGCCAAGGATATGGACGTAACAAACACAGCCAAAGATTTTTGGAGGAACCGCAAATGGAGGACTAGAGGGACGAAGGAACTGAAAAGGAGTGTGGGACTGAAGAGACCGAGACGGCATACGGTTGATGAGAAAGGCAGCAAGAAGCATGGCATCAGACCAATAAGTTTTGGGAACATTTTACCACAAAAGGAGAGAACGAACCACTTCCACTAGATGTCGATTTTTTCTTTCGGCCACCCCATATTGTTGTGGGGTGAACACATGAATTTTGATGCTCAATACCATGCTCTGCCAGATACAACTTCAACCCCCCATACATGTACTCCCCCCCTCGATCAGATCGGAGAACTTTTATACACTTTCCAAACTGGGTAAGGATTAGTTTGTGGAAGTTCTGGAAGATAGAAAACACTTCATCTTTAGATTTCATAACAAATATCCATGTGCACCTAGAGAAATCATCCACAAACGAGACAAAGTAGCGATAACCAAAAATAGAAGTAACCGGGGACGGGCCCCAAACATCAGAATGAATCAAATCAAAAATAGCATTACTTTTATTACCCCGTGGTGGGAAAACAGAACGAGTGTGGTTGGACAGAGCACACACTTCACAATGAAGTTCAGACAGCGATACAGACTGAAACAATGCAGGAAATAAGAGACATAAATATGGAAAAGACACATGACCAAAACGAGCATGCCAAGACAGTAGCTGCTCCTTATTGAAACTATTATTATGACTATGAGACTGCAACGCTGCTGGAACTGTGGGAGACGCATCCAGGAGATAGAGACCATTCACTTCACGTCCAGTGCCAATTGTCCTCCTCGTGACCAAGTCCTGAAACACACAATGAGAAGGAAAGAAAGTGACACAACAATTCAGGGTTTTTGTGAGAGAGCTAACAGAAAGCAGGTTAGTATCAAACTTGGGAACATGAAGGACAGAGGATAAAGAAATCTCAGATGTGGCTATGACACGACCTTTCCCAGAGATAGAGGAAAGGGTGCCATCTGCGATGCGGGCTTTATCAGCCCCAGAACCCACAGAATAGGAAGAAAATAAGGTAGACATACTCGTCATATGCTCTGAAGCCCCCGAATCAATAATCCAGGGTGAGGAAGAAGTAGAGGCGGAAACATGATGGGCAGAACTGATGGTACCTGACTGGGCAAATGCTGAAGTGGCCGAAGGTCCATCCAAGTGGGCCATAAAGCGCCGTATATTCTCGAGCTCCTCTCGAGAAATAGTAACTGGTGGTGTGTCCGAAGAAGGGGATGGATCTGTAGGAGTATCCATAGCAACGCTGTGGGCAGTGGGAGGTGCACACAACGACGGCAGGGACGACTGCGGGGATCGTCCAACAATATTCCAACATTTTTCTTTACTATGGCCCTTCTTGCCACACCCCTTACACATATGAAGACTCCAGCATTTATCTTGACTGTGGCCTTTCTTGCCACAATGAGCACAAGTAGGTGGAGGACCTTTAGGGCGATGCTGTGGTGGTTTCTGTGATGATGAAACTGCAGCCAGGGCAGACTTTTCATATTTGGGAAGAGGAGACATGACATCTCTGCGACTTTCTTCACTTTGAACATAGGCGTATACTTGGTTAAGCGAGGGTAAATCATCTTTACTGAGCAACTGGACACGGGCTAACTCGAAATCAGCATTCAAGCCAGCAAGGAACTCATATATCCTGTTCTGATCCACCAACGTGCGATATGCCTTACCATTCGTGGTACAGGCAGGGGTAAAAACTTGATAATAATCAAGTTCCTCCCACATGCTACGAAGCTTAGCAAAATACTCGGCCAAAGGCAAGTCTCCTTGACGAAGAGTGGCAATGCTCTAGCGCAACTGATACACACGAGCAACATTCTTTTGCTGGGAATAGGTCTGAGATGCAGAGTCCCAGATCTCCTTTGCAGTAGTATGAAATAGGAATCCTCGACTGATGTGGGGCTCCATAGAGTTAAGAAGCCACGACATAACAGTCAAATTGCCCGATTCCCATTTCTCAAACTCGGGGTCATCCTCTTTAGGGGCCACTAGACGGCCAGTAAGATATCCTTGTTTTCCACGGCCACCAATAAACATCTTGGCAGCCCTAGACCATTCCAAATAATTTTTTCCAGCCAGCTTGATAGTGGTGATCTGCAACACAGGGTTTTCATATGGAGTAGGGGCTTAAACTGGAGGGCCGGTAGGCCTGGAGACCACATCTGAGGCTCGGGATGCATCTGACGTCGGCATAGCTGCGTCACAAACAACAAATAACAAGCAAATAATAGAAAAAGACCACCCAATAAATAGCTACCACGATCTGAGACAAACCGGAGGCACAACGGAGATCGAAACGAGTCAAACGACTCAAGCCACGCTAACCAATAGATCACGGAGTGATGGGATCATCCCAAAGTTCCAACAAAGCATCCAAGAAAGGATTAAAAGCATAGGGGAGCCAACCAAAAAGGATTGAGGGTGTTCGTGATGCCCAATAAGGGCAAAAAAGTCACCGGCGGTAATAATAGGGGGGAGAAATCGATCCCCCAGCCTCAATACTCCACCAAACTTGAAATAAATGGCATAGGCCTGTAGGTAATAATGGGAGGGACCAAAACGAAGCAGCAATCGAAGCCAAGAAGTTTTGAAAGAGGTCGCAAATCACCACGAACTGAAACGAGCCTGTTTTTCAATATTTTCGAATATCAGCCATAACATGCTCAAAAAAGGTCCAAAAAATTCCCAAAAAATCACCAAAATTCCTAGAAAAATGTCATCTACTGGAAGGTGAAGGTTTTGGAGATCTTGAGCACCTTGTCCATACAGCTGATGACGTCAGACGTACGGCTCCATGACGTCAGCGATGACGTCAGCAATGTTGATCACCCCTTGAAGGTCTGAGGCGTGAGGAGATTCACCCCTGAAGTTTTTGTGCGGATTCGATTCGCTATGCTCTGATACCAAGTAGAATTTTAAGGTTTCGGGAAGAGAGGAGAAGAAGAGAGAAAAAGAAGAAGAGAAAGCGTTGGAGAGTTACATCTACCAACGTCCCACAATATTATTTATATTACTAGGTCAAAACAATTACACCCACATTAATATCTCCACCCACCATATATCTTATATTATATTCTCCCTCATACTGACAACAAAGAGTTGAGCCTATCTCCTCCATTTGAGAGTTGAGAGAGTATAGCTTGCTCCTCTATTGGAGACTTGGGACGAAGCTTTGTTCACCTTCTCTCCTTGTTACCATTTTGCATTGGTTGGGAGATTGCATCACCCGCGAAGTCTTTCCTGGCAGATTTTTATAGTGTGAAGACTTCTAATGTGGTTTCCTTTCATTTTGGATTTCTCATTGGATGAAGAGATTTGGTGGTGATTTCACCATGTGAAGACTTCCACTGCTGATTAAATCCAACCCAGCTTGGTCCCATTTTTTGGGCCTACAGAACAGAGTCAACAGACCCAATTACGGGCCTATGGCTCAAATCCAACCACCGGTCTCTGATTCAGGCCCATTAAGCCATGAAATTCCAGCTTAGTTACAATCTGCAGTGGAAGCATGGTGGGTTAAGATTTGCTCACTCTGGTTTTATAGTACAATTTTCTGTAGCTATATCTATCATACAATTCACTTATAGTGGTTCTTCCAGTATTTGAGAATTATTTATTTCAGTAAAATACTAGTTCTTGGATGAATGTTGTTCAGGTTGTGATTAATTCAGTACTTTATGATGCTCACAATCCTCTGATGGCCTTGGTGCTTCCTGTATTATGAATTGCAGATTTAATGATGTTCTCTTTTGTTGGGAAATTGTTTTCTCGTTGTGTCCTTTCCATTGTTTAATCCATATGTTCTTTAATTTTTGGAGTTCTAATTTCTGTATTCTTTTTTAACCTATATAATCATAATTTATTTTTGTCAGATACGGGAGGCGACCATTTTCGCTTTGGCTTCTCTGTCAGAGCCATTGCTTGAGGCTCAGGTCTGTGCTTTTCGTTTGTTTTCCTTGGATAAGCTATATCAAGAGTTATTTCTCATTCTTTGATGTCAATCATCTCTTGAATCTATTTTTTTTCAGCATTAACAGCTGTTGCCTAGACTCTAATAATTTTGTTCCCTTTGCTCAATAGAAACTCAGAGTTAATGCACTAATGTTTTACAGGATTCAGGATCAGCCAAATTCAGCTTAGGAAATCTCCTAGAGCTTATACTCACTGAAGACATAGGAACAGGTACTGTTGTTTGACAGTAACTGCATAATATTTGTTTATCCTTGGGATTAATTGGTTGGGATCCTTCTCATGTGTAGGGGTATATGAATATCCTTTTCTTCATGCACGGGCGTTTTCAGCAGTTGCCAAGTTTTCTTCTGTGGTAATAATTCTAAGATTTTCCTCTTTATCTTTCACGGGGTTACATCCTTCCAAACTGTCTTAAGCAATAATATTAGAACTCTGCAGATCAGCCGAGGAGTTCTTGACCAGTTTCTGTATGCTGCTATTAAGGCAATTGGTTTAGACGTGTAAGCCCTATTATCTTCCTATCCTCACATTTTAGCATCAAAATAAGAAGAAACTGATTCTTATGAAAAACGTTGTTCCGTTGGCAGTCCCCCACCGGTAAAAGTAGGTGCTTGTCGGGCGCTTTCCCAGCTCTTACCAGAAGCAAGCAACGGAATTCTTCAGCATCATATAATGGGTTTATTTTCATCATTAATGGATCTTCTTAAGCAAGTAATGTGTCTAATTTAAAACTTCCCATCTACATGTTGGTATACTGGTTGAAGAAATTCAGTTGGTGCAGTATTTGTGCTTTTCAGGCATCTGATGAAACGCTGCACCTGATACTAGAAACATTGCAAGCAGCAGTTAAGGCAGGTCTGTATCAGGTTAAGTGGTTGGGTTTGGTTTGCCATGTGTCTTGAGAGTAAGCAGTGTTTTTTTTTCTGGATTTGTTTCTGAAAGCTTAAGCTATTCTTTCAATTTCATGAATTGTAGGTCATGAAGCATCAGCATCTATAGAGCCCCTCATATCTCCCATGATCCTTAATATGTGGGCATTACATATTTCAGATCCATTCATTAGTATTGATGCTGTTGAGGTTTTAGAGGTAAGGATCTTGGGGGTATAAATACATATGAATGGTGTGTGGCAATACTTGCATCAGGGGTGTGTATAGATAAAAATGGTGTGTTGCAATACTTGTATCCTATGGGCAATGAGCTTACTTTGATTGTTCCCTATTATTTTATCATTGCTGTACCAAGTGGTGGACTAGGATATGTATGAAAGTCGACCTGGTGAATTTTCGTCTCCAATTGTCACCTAGTATTCTCTTTTAATAAAGCTGGTTTGTGGAATTCTTAATTAACTATTATTTGTTTTTTTTCTAAAGCATTCATTTCCTCAACTAGAGTGGGCTTTTCTGGTTTCAAGTGGTGGACTTGTTCCCTATTATTTTATTTTTCTAAAGCATTCATTTTCTCAACTATTGCCTCTTTCCACTTGGGGTGCTCCAAAAGCCTCTGTGACAGAATAAGGAAGAGTAACAGAAGACAGAGAGGTAACAAAAGATTTGTAGGACGGTGACAAGTTATCATAGGAGACAAAACTAGCAATAGGGTGTTGAGTGCAAGATCTCTTCCCTTTGCGAAGGGCAATAGGAAGATTAGAACCACTATCACATAAAGAGGGGGAAACCAAAGGTGAATTAGAAGAGAGATTACCTGATCCAACGAGGAAGAGTCTTGACCTTGACATTCAGGAATGGTCCTTGTTTCCCTTAGCTTACGATGAATATAGACTTGGAACTCCCCCTGTTTGCTAGTGTCTCTGTCACGCATAATTGTATTAATACCGTGATCATCTAATGCCACGGGCATAACAGGGGTCACATGCTGTTCTTCACACCAATTAATCTCTCCCTGAGGATCGGCATGGCTAGTTGTGGAAAAGAAGAGGGCTGATTCTAGGAAGGTGATATCCATAGTAACAAATCTTTTACGTGTGGGAGGATGATAGCATTTGTACCCCTTCGTGGAAGAGTAGTACCCGAGAAACACACATTTAAGGGTTTTAGGGTCTAACTTTGTCCGATGAGGGCCAAGGATATGGACATAACAAACATAACCAAAGATTTTCAGAGGAACCGCAAAGGGAGGACTGGAGGGACGGAGGAACTGAAATGGAGTGTGAAACTTAAGAGACTGGGAGGGCCTACGGTTTATGAGAAAGGCTGCAAGAAGCACTGCATCAGGCCAATAAGTTTTGGGAACATTGTACCACAAAATGAGAGAACGAACCACTTCCAATAGATGTCTATTTTTTCTTTCAGCCACCCCGTTTTGTTGTGGGGTGAACACACAGATTTTGGTGCTTAATACCATGCTCTGCCAAATACAACTTTAACCCCCCCCATACATGTATTATCCCCCTTGGTCTGATCTGATGACTTCCCAAACTGAGTAAGGATCATTTTGTGGAAGTTTTTGAAGACAGAAAACAATTCAACTTTAGATTTCATAACAAAAATCCATGTGCACCCAGAGAAATCATCCATAATAGAGACAAAGTAGCAATAGCCAAAAATGGAAGTAACCGGGGATGGGCCCTAAACATCAGAATGAATCAGATCAAAGATAGCATTACTTTTATTACCCCGTGGTGGAAAAATAGAATGGGTGTGCTTGGATAGAGCACACACTTCACAATGAAGTTCAGACATCGACACAGACTTAAACAATGCAGGAAATAAAAGACGCAAATAGGGAAAAGACACATAACCGAGACGAGCATGCCTTACTGCCTTAGGCCACCATCTCAAAAAATAAAAAAAATCATTGTCCATTGGGTGGGGAAGACTCAAGCCACCATGATCACCCCGTCTGTACGGCTGATGACGTCAGCGAAACCTCATGTAACATACATAAAATAAGGGAAAGTCATTTGAGATGGTTTGGACGTGTAACAGACAAATGATGGCACTAGTGAGAAGGAGCGCTTTGGTGCAAGTTGATGGCCTTGAAAGGGAGAGGAAGGCCGAAAGTGGAATGGATGGATGTAGTAAGAAAATACCTAAAGACTTGACTCCAAAGACCATCTAAATTCTAGTCCTACTACTATTGGAAACTAACTCAAATTAGAAACTAACCTTTTAGGACTCTAATTTAAGAAACTGACTAGGACACTAAAATAGAAACTAAAAGGAATAATTAATGGACATGTTGGTCTGCTGGAACGGGCTTTTAAAAGGGCTGAAAGTGGACTGTACCATGGGCCTGTTAAGTGCTAATAATGGGCCTCCAAGTGTGCTGAATATGGACTGGCCAACAACCCATTTCCTCATTTCTTCTTCTTTCCATGCTTCCACAGTGGATGCTTCTTTTCTTTCCAATCGCTGGGTTGATCTTGTGATTAAGTAAATATCATCGAGCTTCTTTCATAATGATGCATGTGATTTGGTGATCTTTGGGTGCACCTGCACCCTAATATGTTTTTCCTTCCCATATTCATGGCTACATCACTTTCTAACGTATTAGGTGTGCTTACTGCTGGTTATGCCTTATCCCAAATGTTTTGGGTCGGAGAATGAACCTGGATGGAAACAGTAAGGAAATTTTGAGCAATCTAGTCTGGAAGTGTTTTTCAATCTAACATTGTAGTGTTACGTATCAACTGTGGAAATATTTTACCGTAATATAGTCTCTCCATTGCTTGGCATTTTGGGCCGCAAAGGACTTAAACTCTACTTCTAATTGCTCCCATGCTCTTCGTCCTTCCACTGCTTATGGTAAGGTTACACAATATGTGTGCGTGTGTGTGTGCGCAACTGCGCAAAATGTTGAATGTTCAAGAAGATTTCTCAGAAGTGGGAAAGCAAGTTGAGGCCAGAACTTGCAAACAAATTGGACTGCTGTTTCAATTTTTATTTATTTTAGTTTTTGGTAAGTCTGCTTCAACTTCATGAATCATTATAATAATGGATTGTTTTTTTCTTTTCTTCTTTTCAGGCAATAAAAAATGCTCCTGGATGTATGCGGCCTCTAGTTTCTCGGATATTGCTGTCAATTGGACCTATACTAGATAAAGTAAGCCTCCGAAATGTTCCCTAAATAGAACTGCACTTGGGAGGCAGCTTAGTGATTTTATCATTAGACTTTTTGTTTCTGATACATCTTGACAACATCTATCAGCCGCAGAATCAGCCTGATGGATTGGTAGCTGGCTCATTGGATCTTTTGACTATGCTATTGAAGGCGAGTTCTATAGTAGATGGGATAATAGTGTGATTATTTTGGTGGTTGAGCTTTCAGCACTACATTTTAAAAGTATCATTAATTAGTTTACATATTTTACTAATGATGGTTTTTGATAGTATGTTGCAGAATGCTCCTATCGATGTAGTGAAAGCAATGTACGATGTTTGTTTCAATCCTGTTATACTGATAATCCTTAAAAGCGATGATCACAGTGAAATGCAGGTTGGCTTCTTATACTATGTGCCTCATATTTCTTAATATATGTAACAAGGACACGGTCATGTCCCATTTTTGGCCATGTCAACTTGTATCGACATGGATACGGGTGTTGACGCGTTCCGACACATTTTGACACTAGGGCATGAAATAGTTCGGACTCGGGTCAGATCTGGGTTGATCCATATCCAAGTCTGATTTTGAACAAGCTGATCCAAATCGGACTCGGATCCATATCTCTTGGTCCGTATCCGAACCAAATATCATAAGAGGATCCATATCCAACCCATACGTAGATGTTCGGATCAGATCCATCACAAAATGCTATTTTATGATAAGGATCCAAGGCCAAAGATAATCTCCGACCTGATTCGAACATATTACTCCAAGATCCGAATTCGACCCAAATCCCACCTGGATCATCTCCTCTAGATTCATGCCCAACCCTTTTTTTGAATCAGAGCTTAGAGATCCAAATCCGCAAGATACAATTCGAATCATGTCAGATCTGCCCCATTTATGCCCTAACCTGATACACATGGCAGTCCTCTCTTTATTTTAACGATTTAAAAAAATGATTTCTAAAAGAGGGCTGATGTGTTTCATCTTCTACACTAGTGTCCATGTCATTGTTACATAGTTCTTGATTGTCTTTCTTTGGGTCACATTTGTGAGGATTGTTTTAGCTATCTAAATCTATTGTTTTGCTGTGTATCAAACCTAGAATGCTACAGAATGTTTGGCTGCTTTTGTATCTGGGGGAAAACAAGAAGTGCTCGCGTGGGGTAGAGATCCGGGGTTTACAATGAGAAGTCTACTTGATGCAGCTTCGAGGTTGTTTTTGTGTCTTTTTTTTTCTTCTGTTTCTGTTTGTTTGATTGTTTGTTTCATAATCCTTTGAAATTGTGCTTACATCATGAGTTCTAAAATTTTACTCATAATCCTTTAAAATTGTGCTTATATCACGGCTTCTAAAATTTTTTTCAGTGTTGGAGTTGTTTAATACTCTCCCATTTATTTCCTTGCATTAGACGTTTGTTTGTGCCCGCTGGAGATTTATAACTTGCCTAGTTCTGCATGAAAGATCTTGTGCAAAAGTTATTGCAATCTCATGATTGTTCTACAAGATATGTTCAAGTAAGAAGCATGATCCTTTCTCATTTGTCAACAATGAAGTTGTTTTTCAAAAGGCCCAACTATGCGTTCCTTATTCCGACCTAGGCGAAGCTAAACAAATAACAAGCAATACCTGTGCTTATAATTCACTTCATATTGATATTCATAGTACATCAATTCTCAAAATGCTTTTTTTTACTGAACACTTGGTGACATTCGAGTAGCAAATTCATATAATTACATCATTGTGAAAATTGGGTAAAATAATGAAGGATATGCAGAGGATAGAAAATAAAATCAAGAGAGTACAATCAGCTCAATGATCAATTTAGGGTCTGGATGTTCGTTGTTTTTCTTCTTCCAATCGGTCTAATGATGTTCAAATTTTGTTTCTAGATTTCAACATTTCCAGAATTCAGTGTTATTATGAATAATATCTTAGTAACATAGATCCGATTTTTCTGATAGTGGTGTATGTGCGGTTAGTGAAATTTCCATGGCTCATTTGCTGGTAGCTATCTTCTTGTCTATGTAAAATATATCAAAGTGCCCTCTTATCTTTGTTTTACTGTTGCATGTGCTCTGTTATATATTTAATGTCTTATTATGGAAGAATTCCTGGTGGCTTGTGTTGATATTGAATGAAACTTTGTGGTGTTCAGCTATCATTGAAATGACTGGGATTCTGGGTGCTGAATAATGTTGAGCGATGTCTTTGCAGGCTTCTGGACCCTGATATGGAAAGCTCTGGGTCACTGTTTGTTGGTAGCTACATTCTGCAGCTTATTTTGCATTTGCCCTCACAAATGGCACAACATATCCGAGACCTCATTACTGCTCTCGTTAGGCGCATGCAATCTTGTCAAATAGCAGGGTTGAGAAGCTCGCTCCTGCTTGTTTTTGCTAGACTGGTAATTTCTTTCAGCATATTTTCCTTTGGTCCTGGAAAAAAAAAGCTGAAAATTTTCTATTGCCAACTTGTATAGCTTGTCCGTGTTCTTATAATGCCTTCATGACTCGTGCTTTTGGTTTCTTTAACTTATGGTATTCCAATTGAGTACTGAGAAATCCGTGTGTTAAAAAATTTGAAATTCTTTTATTAAATAGCCTTATACAAATGAATTGCATCTCAACACTTTCAAGATGCTCTAAAAGAAATTCCAGCTCACTTGAGCAAACTAAAAGGCAGCTTTCAAATGAAATCGTGATGGTGTTCTCAGGCTCTCCACCTTGTGTATAATCTATGTAACAAGGACACTCCAGTTTCTAAGAATTTACCATGATGGATATCTTGCCGTATTCACCTGTCGGATACATGCCGACCCACCTTCTCAAACAAATATAAATTTATTCAAATATTATTGTTTTCAGCTATTATTACTATAAGGTATAATTATAAGGTATATGTGATTGTAATGTATATCATCTTAATTTAAATACATTCTTTCCACATCTTTATAATTAACATGGACTAAAGCATTTAAAAGATATATCTTTCAGCATAAGGAATGAACTGTACGGATGTGTCGACGTATCAGGTTTGTGTGTGTGTGTGTGTTACTCTGTATTAGTGTCAAACACTGACACAAGTGTCTGTGTCTTTGTTACATAGGGTCGTATAACTAATTTTGCTACCCTCGGTCCTGTTGTCAGGGACCTACTTGTAATATCTTATATTCTATAGGGGGCCCTTGTAATATTGTAAAACTTCACTTAATATATATATTGGGTGAAATCGTGTAGGCTATTCTAAGCTCTACACGATTTCTCCTCTTCCCCCAATTCTCGTCTCCTCTCATCTCTTCCATCTCTAACCCTAATCTCTTATCTTGGTTACGATCCAAGATTACAACATGGTATTAGAGCATGGTTATGTATCCATGGCTCAATCCTAGAGGTCTGAAGAACCCTAGGGATTGCGAAATTCGATGCGAAGGGCTTTCCAAAGAAGGAGATCATCTCCTATGGATAGCCGCAGGCTTTAGAAGAGTCTGAAACCCTAGCCGCTTACTCCAAAAGGTTGGAGAAGTTCTCCCAGGCCTAGCCGCCCACTCCAGAAGCCTGGAGAAGAGCTATCAGGCATAGCCGCCCACTCCAGAAGGCTGGAGAAGAGCCACCAAGCCTAGCCGCCCCTTCCAAAAGGTCAGAGAAGACCCTCTGGACCTAGCCGCAGGTCTCAGAGGAGCCCAGAACTTCTCCTTAGTGCTACCGCACCTATCCAGGAACCTTTTTAGGTCCTCGGAACCATTCACAAGTTTCCTGTAGGTGGTTTTTTCTCCAATAGAAAATCTATAAAGGAGTTGTTCCAAAAAGGTTTGAATCCAAGGTGATTTGTACCTCCGCAGCAGCAGTTCGGGTGATTTCTTATCAGAAAAGTCTTTTCTACTACCATGAGTACATCTGAGGAGTCATCTTCTGCTAAGTTAGAGATCATTGTTGCTCCACCCAGTCTGGGAAGTCATGGTGATCACAGCCCGGGCCTACAGATCACTACAGTGAAACTCGACGGGACCAACTACCTCGCATGGTCTCAATCTGCCAAGATGTACATCACCGAACGAGGCAAAGCCGGCTATATAACTGGACGCGTCACTGCACCTGATTCCTCCGATGCCACGTTTGAGAAGTGGGAAGCGGAAAACTCGATGGTCATGTCATAGCTGCTTCATTCCATGCATCCATCGATCAGCACATGCTTCCTCTTTCTCCCGACTGCCAAGGATATATGGGTCACGGCATCTCAAACCTATTCCCAAGATGGGAATTTTGCTAGGATGTATGAACTTCAGCAGGAGATAGTACATCTGAAGCAAGGCGATCTTCCTTTGGGATCTGTGTTACGCAGCAAGTGGGAAGAGGTAGATCACTACCAGACCTACACCCCTGCATGTACCAAGGATGCTACGGAGTTCCGGAAGATGATTGTGCGCGGACGCATATTCGAGTTTCTTGGCGGCTTGAACCAGAGCTATGAGCAGGTTCGAGCCAACATCTTGGGCAGAGATCCACCGCCGTCGACCATTGCACAGGTCTACTCCTACATCCAGAGCGAGGACAACAGGAGGAGAGTTATGAGCTTTAAGACAGATGCTGATGTTCCTTTATCTGAGAAGTCTGCCTTGGCCACTCAGAAACTGAGCAAACCCACATCCAAGAAGGATGGGGATCTTGATGATCGTGATCGACTCAGATGTGATCACTGTGGCAAACGTCGCCACACTTGGGAGACCTGCTGGAGTCTTCATGGTTGTCCCGCACAGTTCTCTGGGGGGAAGCAAGGCTCCTCAAAGAAGCCCTCTGGTAGCAAACATGGAACATCAGCCGCTCATGCCACCAATTAAGATTCCTTTGATGTGACCCCTTCCTCTGGGCAGTCCAACACCTTCTCTAGCATGGACATTGACAGGCTTCGACAATTACTTACTCAGCTTGATGGCCTTTCCCCACCTACATCATCCTTTGCTTAGACAGGTACATCCCATTCAGCCCATCATGTGTTTACGGCACCCATTGGTCCTTCTTGGATCATTGATTCTGGTGCCTCCGATCATATGACTGGTATGTCATCCCTTTTCTCCACCTATAATATCTGCTCGGGTAAGGACAAGGTCCGCGTGGCCGATGGCACCTTCTCCTCTATCTCAGGGAAGGGCTGCCACACCTACTTTGTCTTTATCCTTTGTACTTCATGTTCCTAAATTCACCACTAACTTGTTTTCTGTTAGCCATCTTACTAAGAGCCTAAACTACAGTGTTACCTTTTTTCCTACTCACTGTGTTTTTCAGGACTTGGAGACGAGGCAGATGATTGGCAATGGTCGTGAGGATGGTGGATTGTACCTGCTCGATAGCCAGCCGACTTCATATTCTGTTGCACATCAGTCTAGTGCAAATGTCAGTAGTTCTAGCGTTAATAAAGACCTGTTAATGCGATGGCATAACAGGCTAGGTCATTTACCGCTTTCAGTCATGAAGAGTCTGTTACCTTAGTTTGCGTCTATTCCATTTTTTGAGTTCAACCGTGAAACTTGTGTACTTGCAAAACAATGTCGGGTGTCTTTTCCGACCAGTAATAAAAAAAGTACGTTTCCTTTACAGCTTGTGCACTCTGATGTTTGGGGACCCAATCCCATCACTTCTATCTTTGGTTTTCGCTACTTTGTGGATGACTACAGTCGTTACTTTTGGATCTACTTATGAAATAAAAAAATGTAGTGCATACTATCTTTCAGACCTTCCATAAAATGGTGTGCAATCAATTGGGCACCACCCTAAAAGTCCTACGCACTGATAGTGAGGGGGAATACAGGTACAGTGGCCTTGCCTCCTACTTTGAAGAGCATGAAATTCTTCATCAGACTTCATGTGCCGATACACCTCAACAGAATGGGACTGCTGAGCGAAAGCATCGCCATGTCCTGGAGGTTGTTAGGGCACTTCTTCTTAGTACTCGGGTACCCAAGGGTTATTGGGTTGACGCTGTGTTGACGACATCCTACTTGATAAATCGGATGCCCTCTCGTGTCTTGGGGTCGAAGTCTCCCCTTTCACTCCTGTTTCCTTCCTGTCCGGTGTTCTCCATTCCACCTAAGGTCTTTGGTTGTGTTTGCTATGTTCACGCCCATCACAGGAAGGACAAGTTAGATCCGAAAGCCGTTCGATGTGTGTTCCTTGGCTATTCGTCCACTCAGAAGGGATATCGGTGTTTCCATCCCTCTACCCGTCGTCGGTTTGTTTCTCTAGATGTTACATTTTTTGAGAGTCTTTCCTTCTTCTCAGTTGATCGGACTTCTCTTCAAGGGGAGCTTGGGAGTATTGACGAGAGTCCGATACCTCCACAGGGGGAGATTCCTCAACCATTACCCCTTGATTTGCCTGATGAGTCTCCTGTACCCTTGTCCTTATCTCCTACTGACACTGTGCCACAGGATCCGCAGCTGAAGACATATGCCAGACGACGTCAAAAAGAGAAACAATCCACCATCCAAGCTCACTGCCAGGAAATCCAACTCGATCCAAGTAATCATGTCCTCAGTGATCCTCATGATGATATGTCTGTTGCTCCTACTATCCTTCTCATAGACATTGATATATCTGTTGCTCATCGGAACGGTGTTCGGAATTGTGTTACCAAGCACCCTATCTCTCACTTTGTTTCCTATCAACAGCTTTCACCATCCTACATGGCATTTGCTACTTCCCTATCCAGTGTCGCTCTGCCATCCGGTGTCTTAGATGCTCTCAACTAGCCTCAGTGGAAAGCAGCCATGCTAGAGGAGATGACAGCTCTAGAAAAGAATGGTACTTGGGATTTGGTTCCATTGCCTAGAGGAAAGAAACCCGTGGAGTGCAAATGGGTATATACAGTGAAATACAAAGCAGATGGAAGCATCGATAGGTACAAGGCCCGTCTCGTTGCAAAAGGGTACACACAAACTTATGGGATTGACTACCAGGAGACGTTTGCTCCTGTGGCCAAGATGAACTCAGTTCGAGTTCTGTTATTTCTCGCGGCAAATTTTTCTTGGCCCCTCCACCAGTTGGATGTCAAGAATGCCTTCCTCCATGGTGATCTAGAGGAAGAGGTCTACGTGACAGGTCCTCCGGGGTTCAGTCCGACTGGGAGTAAGGAACTTGTGTGCAGACTGAAGAAAGCCTTGTATGGGCTTAAACAGTCACCAAGGGCTTGGTTCGAGAGGTTCAGTTCCGCAGTCAAGAAGATTGGCTACTCGCAGAGTCAGGCGGACCACACTCTCTTCATTAAGAGAAGTCAAGATCGTCTTACTGCTCTTATTGTGTATGTGGATGATATCGTGGTCACAGGAGATGACCCAGTTGAGGTTTGCAGATTGAAAAAATACCTCGGCACAGAGTTCGAAATCAAGGATCTGGGAACTTTGAGATACTTTCTGGGCATTGAGGTTGCTAGGTCAAAGCAGGGTGTGTTCATCTCACAGAGAAAGTATGTACTTGATCTCCTTCGAGAGTCAGGAAACTTTGGAGCTAAATCAGCCGATACGCCTATAGAGCAGCAACATTGGCTGAATCCTGTTGATGGGGATCCCATTGCTGATACAGGCCAATTCTAGAGACTTGTTGGGCGTCTCATCTACCTTTCGCTGGCATGACCAGATATTGCATACGCTGTCAGTGTCATCAGTCAGTTCATGCATGCCTCTCGCTCTCCACATCTTGAGGCAGCACACCGAGTGTTACGCTATCTTAAGGGGGCTTCAGGGAAGGGTATCCTGTTTAGTAAGAATGGACACTTGCGAGTTAAAGCTTATACAGACGCTGACTGGGCAAGTTCAGTCACTGACAGACATTCCACATCAGGGTATTGCACGTATGTGGGAGGTAATCTGGTGTCTTGGCGCAGCAAGAAGCAACCAGTTGTCGCCCGCTCCAGTGCCGAAGCAGAGTACCGTTCTATGGCTCATGGTGTATGTGAGCTTCTATGGTTGAAGACTATGCTCAGTGAGCTGGGATATCCTGTCAAAGGGTCTATGCAATTGTATTGTGACAATAAAGCAGCCATCAGCATTGCTCATAATCTAGTTCAACACGATAGGACAAAGCACATTGAGGTAGACTGTCACTTCATCAAAGAGAAGCTTGGTCAGGAACTTATTTGCACACCGTATATCCATACTGCTGATCAAGTTGCAGATGTGTTAACTAAAGGTGTTACTAAAGGGATCTTAGAGCACCTGTTATCCAAGCTGGGCATGATAGATATCTTCGCACCAGCTTGAGGGGGAGTGTTGTCAGGGACCTACTTGTAATATCTTATATTCTACAGGGGCCCTTGTAATATTGTAAAACTTCACTTAATATATATATTGGGTGAAATTGTGTATGCTATTCTAAGCTCTACACGATTTCTCCTCTTCCCCCAATTCTTTTCTCTTCTTCTCTCTTCCATCTCTAACCCTAATCTCTTATCCTGGTTACGATCCAAGATTACAACACGGCCATCTATTACGCTGTCACGAAGTGTAAAAAACGCATTTTTCTTGTTCATCTCTGAAAAATGAACTAGAGCAGGCCAAAGGCCGAGCCTATCCGACACTTAGGTTGGACCTGTTTTCATGAAATAAGGGCCCAATATACTAGGCCTAGGAGCGGCTCGCATAAATTTCAGGCCTTAGAACCAGGCCCAAGCCTGCCCCATGGGCCTCAAGGCACAACCTAAGACTAGCCCCTGACAGGCTTGGACGGGGGCCCATTGACAACCTTATTTTTCAGAACTATAGTCCCTAAAGATATTAAGTAAAGGAAAAAAATGCATTGGAAAAGGAAACTGTTAAAAATGCAAGGAAACCCTAAATACTCAGGAAAAAATTCCTTTAGCCATGCAAAATTGCAGATCTTTGTTTCTCTTTGCCATCTCATTTGACAACCCAAAATATATTGTTTAATTCTTTTTTCTGTGCTTTTCTCTATGTTCTTTTTTGTTTATCATAAATGTAAAGAGCCATTCTTCTAGTTGTCTGTCAACAACTCAAAATGCTCGGATTTTTAATTTTTTGGCAAGTCCTGTTTGTTTTATGTTGCAAAGATTAGGATACCGTGCATGCACCTTTTATGATGCCACTTCTTTTAGATTTTCTTTATATGGTTAATTTTTTCAATCTTTTAAACTCCTTTCATTTCTGCAGGTCCATATGAGTGCCCCAAATGTTGAACAATTCATTGATTTGCTGATAACACTGCCTGCTGAAGGCTATGAGAACTCCTTTGCTTATGTAATGTCAGAATGGACTAAACAGCAAGGTGAGCATCTGTCATACAGGATATGCTTTTAGCAGTTCCGGATAACAACATCATATTACGCAGTAAAGTTATCTGAATGGGCGTGTTGTGCCTTAAGTTGCACATTAAATTGATTAAACTTCATTCTGAGTTTATCATGCTAGCTGCACTTCTATACTTGATGTATTGCATGTTGGCCTTCTGTCTTTTCTGGGGAAAATCAGACTATAGATCTTTGAGCAAAAGGAAGTGAAAAAGTAAAGGGATTGAAAAGGCACATGATAACGATAGGGACGCATTTACAGTAAAATAGTTTGAAACATGTTACTATGATGTAATTTGTATGCATCTGTTTCATCTTGACTTGCCTAATTCTGTCTTAACTCATGTTAAGTACTTCTAGGGGCATACTAAATTCTCTCTGGCAAACATGTATACTGCGGTTGTAATACATGCTGTTAAGATCAGGACTAAAGGCTGGGCATGAGAAATACATATTTTATCATGATAGTACCTGTTTCACACTATAAAGAATAGATCCATTTGGTTTCTAAGGTACTACATCCAGGCTACCTCTGGTATAACAAACTAGAGAAACCAAGCTCCTTTATATAGACGGGAGGTGATAGCTTTCTACAAGCAATCAATGCGAGTCTAAACCAAAAACACAAAATAATGTGTGTTGAGACTTAAAATGCCAACTTGGATGAACTTGCAACGGATGAGAACATAGCAAGTGAACTTGGAACGATGTTGAGTTTTTAGTCCCAAACACAGAAGTTTGTGGGCCTAGCTAAATGCTCACATTTTCTGGGCCCTATCTATTATTAGGAATTTTTTTTGGCCTAAAATGTGAAAATAAGGTGGTGGTATTCATAAAAAAAAGTTACCTAGGAACAGTATGGGAGCACCTTGGCAGCAGTATTCATGAACGTGAAAGTGAATAATGAACCATTATTGAAGTTGAGAGATTTAGCACAAGTTTTATGTCCATTCGGGTTGGGACTGGCAATGCAAGCTTAAAGCTCAATTTTGGGTTGATGTTCGTATTATTTTACCATAAATTTCAGTTACTTCTCTTTGATTAATTATCTGGAAGCATGCATTATAACAGGTCTCTTGTTTTTTTTGTTTCACAAGTGTAACAATTATTAAATGTTTTTCTCTTCTTGTTGTAGCACTGTCTAATGGATTTGTGAACTCATTCAACATGTCTTGTGTTCTGTAGGTTCTCTTATAATCATTTCCTTAAATGTTAATAGAATTACATTGTTTCAATTTCAATCAGCTCGAAGAATGAGGGAAATATTTTTATTAGTGAAACTGAAGTAATGTCTAATCCAAATGTTAATTGCAGGGGAAATTCAGGGCTCCTACCAAATAAAAGTTACAACAACTGCTTTAGTTCTATTGCTCTCTACGAGGCACGTAGAATTGGAAAAAATTAATGTTCAAGGCCATCTCATTAAGGTTTGAATGTGCTTTTAACTGCATTAGATGGGGATAAACAAAGTTCTTCAAAAACTTACCTTGTTTACATATATAGTCCACTGCAGGGATTATTACTCGCTCAAGAGCTAAATTAGCCCCAGATCAATGGACAGTAATACCTCTTCCTGCAAAGGTATATTTGAGTGGCCACATTGTTGCAGACCAACACAAGTTTTAAAATTACTGCATTTTCAAATGAGAAAGCACAACTATTTTTTGACAGGTGTATTTGTTTTAAGATGAATTGGGAAAAGATCCCTACTGTACAAATGGTTCTATACAGAAACTTATGAGAGAGGATCTCATAAGAGGAAAGAAAAAGCTCATCACACCATCCCCCCAATCCCTAGACAGACTATATGAGGCCTTAATTGACCAGATTCCCTTAAAAATGAAACTTTTGGATCTAACACTGGAAATTATAAGGACTTTCAACCGATTAAACCTATGTTACCCGGATACGGCAAGGACACGGGACCGACATGGGGAGGATATGGCATTTACACTTAAAATACGGCACCCATTTTGAAGTATCCGGGTATCATGAGATTAAACAATGATGCCATTATCTTGTCAATGATCAACTCAAGCTATTTGGATTTTACCTTCAAAGATTCTTCTGTTACGTTTCGTTCCTTCAATCATCCTCGACATAAAGGAGATGAAGCTGTTTTATATCCGTATGCATTATCCAATGTGTTCCAAGAAGCCTAAAGAACTCATTCCAATCCCTCTAGTAAAGCTACAGTGAATCAGCAAGTGATCAACAAAGCACTCAATTTACAGAGAAGCATATGTTAAGAATGATCTTACATCGACTGATCAAATGTTCCATTGTAAGGATTTTATTTAGAGATGCCGTCCACAGACAAACAATTTTCAAGGTTATGGTCCAATCTTCAAAACCTAGGACTCAGACTAATCTTCACCCAAAGGTTTGAGGAGTTGATTTCTCTAATCTAAACAAGTAATCATCTGAGTCAAGGTCTTAGTATTTGAACTTTTATAGTGGTGGACTAGTGCTTTGGGAAAGTTGAACATGGTTTTGTTCATTACTACTTTATGGTCAGGGTTCCTAGATAATCTAGTAGGAGCCAAACATTGTCTTTGCTATTCTTTTTCATTTCTAAGATAAGTGATTGGACTGTGTATCTGGTCGAAATGCTTCAACATGATTAATTTATGAGTTGATTGGTCAGTTTTGAACATTATCCTTGTGGTTATTACCTCTTCTTATTTTGTGGTTTTGGTATTCCAGATCCTTGCACTATTAGCAGATATGTTGATTGAGATTCAAGAGCAAGTTTTGGCCGGTGATGACGAGGTAGTCATTATGTTTTAAATTTATTGTTATATTTAGCTTACAAATTGGTAACAGAAATTCAAGCTTCAAATCAATAATCATGGCAGGATAGTGACTGGGAAGAAGTTCCAGACAGGGATGGTGCCACTGACCAACTATATTCAATTGGTATTGTATCGGACGGTAGACCAACAATTGAACATCTTGATGCAATGGCAAAAGTCTTTAATGAGGTGCTCTGAAAGGGGATATATTTCCTTTTCCCATTATTTTGAGATGCATATACCCATTTGCGGCTTTACTAATAGAACAATCTTTATTTTTCATTCGAACTTTTAAGAACCAAGATGACAGTTATGAAGATGACCTTCTAAGCGGAACTGATCCACTTAATGAGGTTTGTGCTAGACCGTGTGAAGTTGGCTACTTAAGGTGAAATTGTTAATCATTTCAAGTTTCCCTTAATTTCTTAAATTGTATGTGGCAGATTAATCTGGCAAATGATATTGTGGAGTTCTTTTTGAAGTTTTCTAACAGCGATAGATCGTTGTTTGATCATTTGTGCCAGGTGCATTTAGTAGCCTAAAAAGTATTTCTTAAGAAGCATTTCATTTTGATTTGAACCCTCTTCACATTTAAATTAATGGAATACCTTGTTTTTGTTCCGTTGATTTTGCAGAGTCTGACACAGCCTCAACGAGATGCCATACGAAGAGCCATAAACCGGTGAGGAGTCTGATTTTTGTATACAATAAGCTTTGGTGAGGTGTAACATTATCCTATTCATTTATCAACCATGAGTACATTTACTCTATTCTTCCTAAATCCACCCTTGCAAGGTGGTAAGGCCGTTGGTTCGGTTTGTAAAGGCGAGGTTGTGTTTGGGACCAAATGCATGTCAGTTTTTTATCGGCCTTTCAGTAGCTTGCAGAACCGATAAGCACAATGTACTTTATTCTTTGTAAACTGAAAAGTAGCTACTTGAAAAGCCTAATTTTGTTTGCTTCGAGGGAACTTCATTGATTTCTCAAGTGGGCTTTATATTTAAGAGCAATGGATGGAAGTTCATCTTTTCTAACGGAATTTAAGGAAATATCTTCAATAGCATGCGCAAGAATGCTATGGTGCTACTGCATCTTTCAAGCTTTCATTTGATTAAAATCTAGAGAAACCCATTTGAGTTTCGAAGTCATCATTATAAGCCTTATCCAACTATATGGTGTTGTTACAGTAATGCTATTTCTCCATTCACTAATATTCTGATAAAGCAAGTTTCTCCAAATTTGCTATTAATACGTCAATCCACACTTTTTTTTTTGCCTTGTCACCCTTTTAGAACCTAACTACTTGTACATTCATTTTCATGTGTTATTGTTCTTTGTTGTACGTGACTAAATTATCTTGATCATTTTATTGGGATTACTTTTATGTTTTCGCGGACACGTTCATTTCTGATTGACTTTCTTAGCCTTTCATACTCATCCGTCTCAAATAGAGAAAAGAAAAATCAGTTTTAATTAGTACAAAGTTAGAAATCCCTATCTTGATCATTTTATTGGGATTACTTTTATGTTTTCATGGACACGTTCATTTCTGATTTGACTTTCTTAGCCTTTCACACTCATCCGTCTCAAATAGAGAAAAGAAAAATCAGTTTTAATTAGTGCAAAGTTAGAAATCCCTATCTTGATCATTTTATTGGGATTACTTTTATGTTTTCATGGACATGTTCATTTCTGATTGACGTTCTTAGCCTTTCACACTCATCCGTTTCAAACAGAGAAAAGAAAAGTCAGTTTTAATTAGTGCAAAGTTAGAAATCCCTCGTGGGAAAAATTCTTTTCCTTGCGTAAATATTAGATACAAGCAAGCATTGGAGCATGAAAGCATAGGTGAATGCCTAGAGTCGCATCACAAACAATTTTTGGGTATGTGATCTTGCTTTTTGTCTTTCACAAAAATATTTTCAATCAGATCACATTCCCATATTTGTAACTCCCATACATTTTCCACCAAGACAGTTGACCAGTTTCATGCCGACACCCACCAAATTCAAGATCTAACAGGGTGTTCGAGTAATGACTATAGATAGTAAGGCCTGACCATTATCGGTGTCCCGATTTTTGGCCACTAACACCCCCCTCGTACTCTAAAATTTTCATGCAGTCAAAAAAGCTGAAAAACTGAAGCTTATAATGTGCATCGAACACAAATTTGGACTCAGCTACATGAACCTTGTTCCACGGTTCCACCGTCCAATTCTATCCAGGACCATATCCTCCAGTAATGTGCATGCCTTGAATTTTACAGTACCTCTAACCAAAAAAAATAAAAAAATAAAAACTCACTACTTTGAACCTTGTTCTTGTTGGCCCTTCCTTTCTCTTTGTAGTGCCTTTGATCTGCACTAGTGCGCTTTTGACCAGTGCCATCAATAGTTTTCTTTGCAGATGACTGAACCATCGGTGTGGTCACTCTCCCTTGTTAATCACCTATTGTAGTTACCCCTAGGTCCCCTTGTATTCATTCAGATCTGGCTTTGTGTTTTCTAGTCTCACCACCCGTTCATCTCAACATTCTCGTTTCAACTGTGCTCTGATGTACATGTTTCTTGATATACATTTTATTTCAATACTGATTCTTAGTATTGTAAAGGGGCCATTAATATGCTCCCAACTAGAGGCCAAAAAAAAAAAACATATATTTGTCATTTATAGTATTATCATTTAGAAATGAATCATTCGATTCTCCTAGCGTGCCTTCAATGCTAATATTAGTCATTGCATATAAGTAGAAGGGTCTCAGATGGTATGGGATTCAAGAAAAACAAGTTGTCTATATATTACACGAGCATGTGAGGCATACACCTTAAGGCATGCCTGAAGGCGAGGTGTAAGCAAACCTCCTTGAGGCGTGCCTCAAAAGGTATATGCCCAGCAAGGAGCACAGCTTCGATGGTGAGGCGCATGTGAAGCATACACTTCACGTGTTGACGCGTACACTTCATGCATATATCTAATTGTTATAACTATTTTAATATACTATTATTTTATATCCTTTTTTTTTTATAAGTATAATCTTCATTAAAATTTTAAAGTGGCAAAAGCCATGTAAGACGAGCAATTCAGCTAAAGTGGTCGAGATGACCTATAATATACAGATGCAAAGCCTACAAAATCCAAAAAGAAAAAGCTTACAGCAAGCAGCCCTAAAACAGAGGATGTCCCATCGGAAAACTAAAAAGTTTTCAAAAAATACCCCTCTACACTTGATGAAGACCTTGGACCAGAGGAAAAAGCAGCCCCTTAATGCTGAAAATAATTGAAACCAAGTCGCCGCTTTTGTCTTCAAACATTCTCTGATTTCTCTCCCTCCAGATTCCCCAAGTTATCGCAAAGAGCAGTATCCTCTAGAGAATGGGGCCTCTAGAGGAGAATGCTTTAGACTACCAACTAAAAATGAGTTCCATAAAAGAGCACGGCATCACTAAAGTCATTCCAAACTCCTCGAGGAAAAAAGACCACATCTCTCTAGCTACCGAGCAATGAAGCATAAGATGATTAACGGATTCCCCGTGACACTTGCACATCGAACAATAGTCAATGATAATGAAATCTCTAGAAATCGAGCGATCTACTGTTGAATTTTCTCCAAAGAAACTAGACACATAAAGAAAGCAATCTTGATTTGGACTTTCGACCTCCAAACCAAGGAACCGGGAAAGCATATATCAGGAGTTCTATCTATATAACCTCATAGAATGAGCAAACGGAAAATAGACCACCCTTGATCCAGGTCCAGATCCATATCCACTTATCCTGAATTAAAGGTTGTATATGGATACCTCGTAGCCAAGAAAATAATATAGACAAGGGTTCAATCTCCCAATCATTAAGATTCCGCTTGAAACTGAAATTCCACCCCATACCCTCCTACACTTTCATAGCACAATCCTGAATAGGCCAAGACTTTCTATCAGAGAGAGAAAAGTTTCGAAAAATCTGTTTGAAAAGAAGAACCACCGAAACAAACATCCTTCCAAAACCTAATTCCGTCCTTTGCACCTACGCCAAACCGAATACCCTTGAAAAAATCCGCAGAATTCTTTAGAATACCCCTCCACACGCTGCACCCATATGCACACCTCGCCTCGCCTCTCACCGATCCACAGAGCTTCTCTCTATACTTGCCCGCAATAGCCCTGCGCCATAGGCTAGCGTTCTCCACCCCAAACATCCACAGCCCTTTACCCAAAAGGGTCTTCTTCATGTTTTTATATCTTATACATATAATTATAATTTTTCACTCAAAAAATATGGGAGCACGAGGCACAAGCCTCATGCCTCAAGGCATACACACGCTTCTCATGGTTCTAATGCCTCACCTCATCTTCCGCCTTTTTAAACATTGGTATCACATGATCCAGTTGTGTGCCTTCATTACTACAAATCAATGTAACAGAATATCCAATGGTTTCTATGATAGAAGGGCTTATTATAACCAAGAAGATAATAAACATACAAAATAGTTATTGCTACTGATTGTCATGCCTTGCACTGCCTAGATCAGGATACATTAAGGCTCTATATGGTTGCCTTGAATAAGTTTCCTAGAAATTGTTCTTGCATATAAATGTCATAATACTTTCTCTAGATCAACACTTTCTGACATTCAAATCCTTTTCTAGAAACATTTTGTTGATCATCATATATGACCCAAGTGTAAAATTGTTTCAAGCAGTGTTAGTGTTGTTTAAAGAGGGACCTGACTAGCGCTGTAAATGGATTGAATTGATCCATGAACTTTCAGGGATCAGCCCTAACTTGGAACGCGTCTCGGTCATAGATCGCAAACCAGGAGGGTTAACTTGGGACTTGGCTGAGCTGACCCAACTAGGTCATGAAACTAGTTCATGGTCTGGCCAAGTCGATCTTAAATGTTTGTGTTTAAGAGATTAATGTCTTTGTGTATTTTTATAATATGAATGTCTGTACAAAACCTGGTTTTGATCCCACTTGGTCAACCTGTCCAAGCTCCGAGTCAACATGACCCAATGACTGACTGTGCCTGAGTCCAAGTCCAGGTTCGTGCAATGATCTCATTGTTAACCAAATCAGTTCCTAATCAACCCTGACCTAACCCAGATGTAACCCATTCACACCTCTACTGTCTTGTGTTGAGAACGGATCATGTCAACTCACAATCCATCAGATTGGACCTGTCTTGAAGCAGGATTTTTTTGGATTCAGAGGGCTGGGTTGGGACCGTCTGTTTATCAATGTCCGTATGATTTTAAGGGTATTTCGGTAATTTTAGGGGATGTACGGAGAGCGAGAAGAGAGACAATTTTGCTCCATACGATTCTCTCTTTCTCCCAATTTTCTCTCTTCTGCAAACCCTAGTTTCCTAACACGTATGAACAAAGAAGAACAAGTTGGAACATATTTAGGTCTAAACATATTGAAGAGCATCACAAGCAACCTCTTCAATAAACTTTTGTGTAGCAACTGCTACCAGCCTGATTCTACGAAGGAAAAGGAAAAAAAAAACAGATACAGAGAGCTAAAGATCAGTGAAAACAACCAGCGAACTCATTTAGTTTTTATTAATTAAGAGAAACTAAGATCAACAACAGAACTAGTGAGAAGGAGCACACTGGTGTGGAACGAAGTTCTATAAAAACTATGGGAAGGCAAAAAATGATGCGGATCTAGGTAGCCAGGATAGATTTGAAGGCCTATACGTTAATGGAGACTACGGCGGTGGATAGACTACAAATGAAAAACATGATTAGTATAGCAGACACCAAATAGTTGGGACAAAGCTTGGATGATGATGATTATAAAATGGAGCACATATTTGCATCAGAAGGACTTCAGGAACCAAAAAAGTGCTTCCAAGTTTTGTATTTTTTTTTATAAGTATTCTTTGTTTTGTATTCCGTCTCAAGGCCTATAAACAATGAACACAATCAACTCTATTGTGAATTAATGAAGATTTTGTTAAAGAATAAAGATTAAAATCAGGATATTTTCATTGAAGATTCGCTGAAATTCGAGCCACAAGACTTCAATTCAAGCCTGCATGTGAAATTTTAATTATAAGCAAGACAAACTTGTCCTGACTATACAATATACTCTACACAAGGAATAGTGCATGTAAAATTCGGAGGTTTTCCCCAGATCTGTGATGGACATCTTTATAGGATGGCACTGAGGCTTTCTCTCTTAGTGGTCGCATGTTGTGGAGGCTTATCCATTTTCTCATTTGTTGGGAGATTTGGAAGGAAAGAAATCACCATACGTTCTAAGGTAAAGAGGCTCATATGGAGGAGATGGTCATGAACATTAAAGCCACCTTATTCCATTGGGGTTCTGTGATTTCCGAGTTGCAAGGTTTCAGATTTGAGGATTATGTGTTCCAGTGGGATCGGCTGGTGTCGTAGTTCTTTTCCTTTCTTGCGGTTTGTTGTTGTCGGGTCTTGACCCTCCTGCCTTTTTTTTGTTCCTCTCACTTGTGTATTTTTCTTTTGCGGGGCTTTCTCAGCATAATTTTATTCTTTTACTGATAAAAAAAAAAGAAAAAAAAATTCAGAGGTTTTACCTGTAGTTCTAAAATCTAAAACAAACTGAATTCAAAAGGAATCCTCAGATTGGTAGTGCATCCAAATAGACACAACAGAACCTATTAAGTTATCTAGAGATAAAAAAGGAGCGTCCTTTTTTTTTGCCAAGGCTTGAGACATGGAACACAACCTCCTATATAACCATGCTGCAACAAAAATTATAGAGAAATATGGCTATTTATAATAAAAAATTGAAGCAATTTCCCACGTATTCTTAGATGACATTAGAGTGATAAAGTAGGAGAGGACTGCAAGAAGGGAGAAGTTATGAATGTTGGAAGCAACTATTAAAAGAAATTGATGCCAGACACAAGAAAGTAGAAACATGGGAAAAAAGGAAAGAAAATCTTGAAGAAACAAATGGAGGAAAAACAAACATTTGGAGAAAAGAACATGAAAAGAGCATTGTAAATAAACAATGCCACTAAAATGAGCTAGACCTCAAAATTCGTTGCATAGCCCAAAAGCTTCTTCACATCGAAATCATCTCAAACCCTAATTTTTTTCTTTTATTATTCCCTATCAAAAATAGATCAAGCATCCAACTAAGATGGTAACTTGGTTGATTTTGTAGAAAACAACTTGAAATATATTTTACAACAGTCAATAACGAAAGAGGGGGGTAAGTTGGAAAGTTCGGGGAAAGACCCCATTTTCAAGCACACCAGAGGCGAAGACTGGGATTTTCTGAAAAAGCCACCTTCCAACAACCATTTTCCTGCACACCATGGAGCCTAAGAAAAATGCTGTTAAGTTTTCATAATTTCTACACGAAAAATCTAAACAAATATTGAATTGAAGAAAACAAAATTTAAGATTGGCTATAACATTGTACATCTGTAGATAGACAAATATCTTTACAAGACCAACTTTACACTTTACAGAGACTCCGGCTTAAATAACAAAAGCATGAGCTTGTTCGCAATCCAGCTCTCAATAGGCTCTCTCAACCTCCAATCACATGAAAGTGATGCTCAACACCAATTGCTAAATGAACCAACATCAGGACTCAAATGGATAATATCCCTGCAGTTCTCGTGTAACTTTCTTGTGTATGCCAATTTCATATCTTTTTTCTGAATCCAGAAGTGATAAAGAGAATCACTTTTACATTTCATTATTTATCTCTAATGTCTTATTGATTCAACTACATCTCTCTCCTCTTTTCTTTTTCGATCCTTTCTGCTCTGAAGATATGCAATAAAGGCCCAATGTGTGTAAAGGAAGAAAGAGACGGCACCGATAAAAAATATTTGTTACCATCAATCCTCATTATGGAAACTTCCTCCCATCCTTCCAACCTGCGGATCATTCCAACAGTTATGGTTGAATCGACCTTGATTGGGCCATAGCACAAAAATGAGACCAGTCAGATGATCCCAATCATGTAATAAATTATATTCTTTTGGGTATCAACAAAAACATGGTCCATACTTTGACGTTTGACCTTTTTCCCGTTGTGTATTCCCTCTATTTCATTTACCTCCTCAAACCTCATGGCACAGTAAAAAGTTTCCCTTCTCTTTCTTGTAATTGTCATTGGTCATCATCTACATGTTATCCCTTCTTTTTCTTGTAATGTCTCTTTTTAATACCAATGTTCCACAAATTATCCAAATCGGCCATTTTCCTACTGGAGAGCATCTCTTCCACATGGGCAAAGCCACAGCTCCCTCTAACCTAGGTTAGAATGCTACCAAATACTAATAATTTTTACCCACCCATTACATTTTTCACCGAAGGACAGACTTGTTTCTGTTGCACAGACCATCCATCAACCTATTATAAGTAGCAAGATCAGGTATAAATCCTCCATCCAACATGTTATCCAGCACATCTTCCCCCTCCTTCCTTTTACCTTCTCTAGAAAATCCAGAAACCAATATGTTATATGTCATGCCATCAGGATCCAAACCCTTGCTAGAAGCCAACAGTCTCAATCTATTCGCATCCATTGTTCTACCCACACCACACAAACCTTGAAGGACACAATTGTAAGTCACGCTATCTGGAATAATAGCCTCCTTTAGCATTCTTTCCATCAATCTGAATGCTTCCTCTATCCTTCCTGAATTCCTCAGACCTTCAATCAGAGTAGTGCAGGTAACTGGGCTCAAAAATTTCCCTTTCCCCCATAACTCATTCACTAATTCAAGCGCCCTATCCACCTTCCCTTCCCCACAAAGCCCCTCAACAACATTTAAACAATCGAATTCATCAGGAACAACTCCTTTTCTTGAGAAATCAATCAAGAGATCACAAGCATTGGAAACCCTATCTTCTTTGCAAAGCCCATCGAGCAGAATCTTGCACGTCACTATCGAAAAGCCAAAACCCAGATCGAGCATCTCATATGCCATCCCAATTCCCTCCTCAAACTTCCTCTCTATGAAAAATCCCTTAATCAGAGTATTGAAACTAACCACATTAGGATTACAACCCTTAACCCTCATCTCTTTGAACAAATCCAGAGCCGACTGAAACTGTGAATTTCGACAGTAACTACTGATCAAAGTATTAAAGGTGAACACATCCGGTTTAACCCTATCCTTAGCCATCCTACCATACAATTCCAAAGCTTTATCATGCTTTCTGAATCTAACAAAGCCATTAATCAAGATATTATACAGAATTACACTAGGTTTTCCATCAATTGATTTCCGCATAATTTCAAAGGCGCTCAAGGCCTCATCCAATCGTCCAACTCTACAGTAAGAATTGATGGCAAATCTGAATATGGGTTCAGTCCTAGGGCACGAGAAAATTCCATCCGAGCAAGGGCAGGGATTTGAAACCATACCTTCGAGGACCGAATGAAGATCGTCGAATCGGTCCGTGATTGCTAAGGTTCTGATCATCCATTCGTAGGTGGAGTGATTGTGACGGAACGAATCGATCTTGGAAGCCCATTGGAAAATGTAAAGATCGAATTGGGTGAATTTGGGGTGGTAATGAAGCTTCTTTGTCAGGAAATTGAGGAGATCTTGAGGAGTGAAAGATGGTTTGAGATGGGTTTTAAGGAATTGAAGGAGCTGTTCTTGAGATGTGAGGGAGAGAGACACTGTGGGAAGAGGGACAGGAATGTTTTCGGGTTTTTTGGTGAGACTGAGACCAGGGCTCTTTCTGACGGGTAGAAGAGTTGAGGGACGTTGCAGAGATTTGGCGATGGGTTTGGGAAGTTTTTTGAAGGTCATATTGTGAAAGTCGGTGGTGAATAGCGATGAGAGGAGTTAAACTTAAAACTGAGGCTGGGTTTGCTCTTTTGGGAAAAAGGAACTTGGGGCGTGTTTGATTGTCAATTTTCTCATGGGAAAATCGCATTTTCTCTGGAAATTAAATTTTCCAATGTTTGATACCCATTTTAAACTGGAAGTTTTTCCGTCCAAAGCCAGAATTCATTTCCTTTCTTATGCCCTATTTGATTGCAGGAAAATTTTGTCCAAGAAAATACATCTTGGATATGCCTTAAATGGCTGATTGATTGCAACTGATAACATATATTTCAATCATGTGAGAAAATAAAGACCTATTTTCAGGTGGAAATGAATTCTCACCAATCTGGATGGGAAATAAATTCCGGGCTTAGTAGGAAAAATTATCCAGATTTAAATGGCTTGTTAGGAAAAATTATCCAGATTTATAATGGCTATCTAACAATGGACAGTTGTGTTTTACTAAGGAAAATGCAATTTTCCCACTTGGTAATCAAACACGGCCTTAGGTCAGAACTCATTTCCACAGGAAAATGAGCCCTTATTTTTTAACTTATTTGGGCATTTTCCCCAACAAATCTCCTTGCTCTCTCAAATCCTCAAACTCCACTCGCTCTCTCAAACATCTCGATCAGATAGTTGTTGCTCACAGAGGAGACCCACGTTGCCAAAGCCATTAATCTTGCCACCGAAGAAATTGCCGGTAACAGTAAAGGCATCTCCAACACCCCTCTAACTCTCGTCGTGAAAAAGAATGGGGTTCCATATCTTATTATGGTTGATTTGCCTGGTATTTTTTGGGTTCCTGTTCATTGGCAACCTGAATATATATGAGCAGATTTCTAGTACCATAATGGAGTATATAAGCCCCAAAGAGAGTATTATTCTCAATGTTTTATTAGATCGTTAGAAAGATCAGAATATGTGTGAATAAATAAATAGGTATATAATAGAAAAATGAGTTATTTTCTTTTTTCCTCTGTATCAGGCGTTTCTGTATGACACATTATTAGTTATATCATCTCATAATGGATCGGCGAATTATTGGGCCAAGCTGGAACCAGCGTAGACATATTGCCAACGAATTTACTGTCCATCCCCATCAACCACTCAGGCATCGACCCAGGAAGAATATGCTCTCCGAGTATAATCTTTCCCCATGTCGATCTTTTAGAGGTTGGTTGAATATGTTCCCCACACGCATCCTTCTTGATCATCTCCATCAAACTTTTGGAAAATCATTCCAAAGGGGATGTCCTTGTATAATTGCCCCTCTCCAGATCGCCCAGCCTTTGATTGTCATTTTGTTGGAGAAGGGGAGCTGCTGCGACTTGAGGATGGACCGACATGATCTATTATAATGTTGTCTAGTCGCCCCTCCCATTGCTTGCATCTCTCACGTCCACTGCTCAAGCCGAGGCTTGATGAGATTGACCTAATCATTGATCTCTCAGGCCGTAACCATGATTGATACTAGGAACTAGGAAGCTTTGATACCAGGTGATAGGATCCACTTCAAGGGGAATCGAACTTTTAAATGGATGGTCTATATTGTCTTAAGGAGAACAATTTGGTTTTTGTAGAAAATAAAATAAAAGAGATGCACAGAAGTGCAAATGATTCAAGTAGATAAAGAAATAAATAAGACGAATAAATTCCAACACAAATTTCTAAATGTAATGTAAGTAAAATTTAAAATCATAGAAATTTATAGGACTTATCGGTGATTGAGGTTGCATTCAATGCAATGTCATAAAGGCAGAATTCACACATTTTCCGATGCTGATAGGTCTATGGACGTCCACCTCCCAAGATTCAACAGTCTTTGACTCGAAAGACAACACTCCAAATCTCAGTCATAGTAAACAAGAAGACAGCAATACTCTCTAAAATCTAAGATCAAAATATTCTGTAAATATATGCGAATTATAAAAGAGTTACGAAGAGGAGAGATTTTGTGTAGAATTGTGTGAAAAATGTTGGAGAGAAGGAGTGTATGTAAAGAAGGGAAGGCGTCTATTCTATAACCATTATGTATCTGTGGGAGACACCACTTGGTTTATGAACATAAAATATGGATTTGGGGTTGAACTCGAACTCATAGAACCGACCCATTTAAATAAAACTTTATAGAAACATAGGACACGTGGGCCCAGACTCGCATATACACGCTCGCACACAACACAACATTGTACGGCTTGACATGCACACATATGTTGGTAATTTTGCGTGGTAGTGCCTATTGGGAACAAAAATGGGAGACCCAAGGGCTCCACCCTTTAAGTCCAATCCTCTAGTTTATATACTCACAAACAAACTAGTTCCAAGCAATATGAGACAAAAAACTATACAGAAGTAATCAAATGAGTGAAAATCACTATGGTTTTCCATCCAAAATATTTTATTCTAATTTTATAAAGTTTTGAAAATCTAATAAGACAAAATCAAACTTAATTTTCATTAGTAAGCAAAAGAAGCTAAGTTCAAGACTTCTTAGGTTCAAAAAAACAATAGAACTTAATATTATTTCAAAACTGTATAATAACATTTCCACATTGGTCCTCCACATATAAAGAAAACATTATAATACCATGAAGACTTTTCGACTATCACTCTAGAATACATTTTCCTTCATAAGAAAGTGTTAAGGATTGTGTATTATGGTGACCCAACTCCTTACAAAGACAAAGTTTACACATGTGGCAACAACTGAGATGGTTGGATAAAAGGGTTCCACTAGTTGGACTATATTCTTCAAGTGAATTTTTTTCTTTTTTCTTTTTTAATCAATTCTCCAAACCATGGTTTTAAAAACGGCCGTTTAAACGGTAACGCCCCAAGCCCGTTTTCGTTAAAACCGTTTAAACACGTTTTATCGATTAGAATAAAATGACCTTTTTTTAAACGGCCATTAAAATCGTTTAAACAGCCGTTTAATTCTTTAAAAATTTGTTAAAAAAACTGCCGTTAAATCCGTTTAATTCCGTTAAAATCCGTTAAATTTTATTTTTTATTTTATTTTCAAATTTTAAAATTTGAATTTCAGAACCATTTTTTCCGTTTTTTCCGTTAAAATCTGTTAAATTCCATTTTTTCTATTTTTTTTCTTTCTATTTTTGCCCTTGGCCGTTTCAATCCGCTTTAACGGCTGTTTAAACGGTAACGCCCCCAGTCCGTTTAGCCGTTAAAATGGCCTCCTTTAACCTTGCTTCAAACTTGACATTTACAGGGGAACATGAAATGCATGATGGAGTGTGGTTATCTAAATGACAAGCTATCAAATGAACAATCCAATTTTTGCTATGTAAACTTTCCATGTGGCAAGAAAACCCTACCTCCATAGGGTATTTATCTATACTACTATAAAGCCAAAAGTAGGGTTGGTGCACACCATACACACGGGCTTCACGAGCTGCTCACTTACGCACCTTTAGCAAAAGCAAAACTTTGATGACTGAGGTCCATCATGAACGTTGATGACATACGGCAGTGTGAACCACGTGCCACTTTCTTATAGACTGCTAACCAGATGGATGTTTGGCTCATCCCTAGGTAGAACCTACATACCAACAATTAACCTGATTAGTAATTTATAACCTTTGGATATGAGTACCCCAAATGATGCTCAAAATCCCCAGTTAAAAATAATCCATGAAAAAGACTCAAATCCAATGGATAGAAATCACTAATCAGGCTGATTTTTGGTCTGTAGGTCCATTTAGGGTTGGATCAAACATCCATACAGCCATCGGTCTATAAGAGTGTGCCACGTGGCTCATAATATGGTCCATATCAATATGGCACCTATTGGTTGAGTGTCTAAAAATTACCCACCTGATAATTCATTAAATGCACCTTGATACTCAACTACACAGTTATTAGCAAAAGAAAAACTTTGATGAGGGAGGTCCATCATCAATGTTGACAATGGACGATAGTGTGAACCATGTGGCACACTCTTACAGACTATTGACCATATGGATGTTTGGCCCATCCCTAGGTAGAGTTACATACCAAAACTCAACTAGATTAGTGAATTATAACCTTTGGATCTAAGTACCTCAAATAATGCTCGACATCCACGGTTAAAAATAAAATCATGGAAAAGACTTTAATTCGAAGGATAAAAATCACTAATCAGGCTGATTTTTGGTCTATAGGTCCATTTAGGATTGGGTCAAACATCCATACGGTCAGAGATCTATAAGAGTGTGCCACATGTCTCATAATGTGGTCCATATCAACATGACACCTATTAGTTGAGTGTAAGAAAAAACCCACCTGTTAGGTCATTAAATGCATCTCTACCTTAAGTTAATTAAATGTCCCTTGAAAAATATTTAATTAAATTCCATGCCATTGTTCTTATTTTCAACACAACCCCTTAATGACCACTTAATTACTACCCATAAACCTTTCGACCTCTGTACCCAAAATAATGCTCAAATTCATAATTAGAAATCAACTCTCATCACGAAAATGACCCCAATCAAATGCTAATTAGAAATCATTAATTGGGCTATTTTTTGTATGTAGGTCTACCTAGGCATGGGCCAAACATCCATATGGCCAGTGGTCTCAAATAGTGTGCCACTTCTTCCAAAGACACCCCTACAATCACTCATGTGCAATGCACGTGCCACCCTAGTGAAGGTTAAATTAATAACTCCTTTAGAATGTTGAGTGTAGAGTTTGTCATGTTGGTTATAGTTAGGACTGTCAAAGGGTCGGGCCTAGCCCAACACTATTTTGTGTGCAGATTCACCAAAGGGTGACCAAATGGTTGTGGGATGTCACTGGATCCTAATGAGTTTGTCGCATGGTGTCTTTGGGAGCTTGTCATCCAAGAGACAAGCAAGAGCAGAGTAGAACTTTGTTGACCGTCGTTGGTTAGCAAAATTGCTGACCATCCATAACATGAGTCACGTGGCACACTCTTAGAGGACGCTGACTGTATGGATGTTTGGCAATCCCTAGGTGGACCTACAAACCAAAACTCAGCATGATTAGTGATTTCAAACCTTTGGATCTTTGTACGCTAAATAATGGTCAATAATGCTCAAATTCTACAATTAAAAAATCTAAAGTTCCATTGATACTAATATGAGATGACCTGGAGGGAGGTGAATCGGTCTATTAAAAATTAGCCTAAGTTCATTACTAATATGCTTGATAAAATATTGATCAATTCAAATCAATAATAGAAAAAGAGACAACAATCCATAACACAAGTATATATAGTCGTTCGATGTATCAACACCTACATCCACTCTCTAAATAGTTCTACTGAATTAGCAACTTTTTAATTCAATATTTAAGCAACCCTACAATATTGAATAGGGTAAATGATCCGGTCTTGATCGCATCGAGGGGACAAAGTAAGGACACAACCAAATTTTAGCTCAATCAAGACTAATCTTGACTCAAACAGAAAAAGAAGTATAGATGAAAATATCAATATGGAGAGCATTTTAGAAGAAAAAAAGCTCTCAATAAACAAAGTTATCACCCAATCAAGATCGAAAAAGAATGAAGCTTTGATGTTGATAAAATGCAAAGCAAAGAAGATCGGACCAATCACCCGAAGTGCTCTTAAAGATGAAAAGGAAAAGCTGCCAAATCTGATATCTCACAAAAGACAATTAGAAGAATTGCCGAAGGAAGCAGAGAAAACACAAACAAATTGCTCTTGATAATGAACTTAAGATAAGGCAGAGTGAATTGGTGAGTATGAATGGTAAGGGGATGGGTATTTATAGTAAAAGGGGGGAGGAGAACACACATGATTCGAGGAAATCCAATGCCGGTCGATTGATTTGTTAAACCAATCGACCCTCTATTGAAAATAGGCGTTTAGGGTTTCGGCAAATGGAGGTTTCTCATAATAGGCTTGGGGGCTTCAACTATGTCCAAGTGAGACTTTGACAGCTTTTATAAGTCCACAAACTCAAGACCCCGATGTGCATCAGGGATTGCCTCATAGCCTTCCTCAGAATCACTGAGTCCCGTTCTCAAAGTCCTCAACAATCAACTTAGTTGAGATTACATAAATACCCACGATTGTTTTGAAATTGACAACATAAGGAATATACTTATGAAAATCAACCCATGAAATGACTCCAACCCAACAATTATAAATCACTAACCAGGCTAGTTTTTGGTTCGTATGTCCATCTAGGGTTGGACCAAACATTCATACGATCAGGTATCTCTAAGAATATGCCACATGGCTCATATTGTGGGCGGTCAACAACTTTGTTGACCAACGACAATAAAAAAAGTTCTACTCGCAAAAGCAAATAAAAGTGGAAACTTGTCATATAGGTGAAGGCAATTGGTTACCCAACCCTAAGTAGGGCTGCAACTTGGGTGGGCTCAACCCAAATTTAGCTTCGGGTTGGGTTGGCCCCTTTAGTACTTGGGTTGGGCTCGAGCCTGGTTGACAACCCGATCAAAATAGGGTTGGACTCGGGCTAAGGCTTTGAACAACCCAACCCCGATAATACATACACTACACACACACACACACACACACACACCCCTCTCGACTAACAAAAATCTCATGTTATTTTGTAAAGATGAAGAATAAAAAATTCTTATATGTATTTTTATATTAGAAATTAATATAAAAAGTTTACCAACCTTTCCTAGCAATAAAAAAATGAGTAATTTAATTACCAACCCAATTAATCCGATTGAGTTGGGCTTAGGCTAAAAATTCTAGGTCTGACCTCGGGTCGGGTTTTTCTTGGGCTCACAACCTTGAAGATCAGGTTGAGCTCGGGTTGACCCCAAACCCCGCCCAACCAGTCCTTGTTGTAGCCCTAACCCAAAGCACTTAGGAAAGTTATAGGGTCACATGTCATTGGACATTAAATGTAGCCATTGCAAATAAGATTATGAAACGTGGATTGATAATCTATAGTCATAGGTGTAGACACCACATTTTGGCATGATCTTTTAACTTGGCGATCGATGGTTTTGATCTTCTTCTATATTGGTCGATGGATTACTTAACTCATCTCAACTCTTAGGACATTCTTAACTAATTGTAAACTCCATTTAGACCATCAACTACCCTTAGATAACACTTTTAAAACCCAAAAGTTTGACTTTTATTGATAAATGATCAAAAAATGCTTGTATCTTTGATTTTACTATTAGATTTGATCAAAACCAAAAGTATTTGTTTCTAACTCCTTCATCTTTTAAAAGAAAATGGTTTCATTAAAATCATGGCCTAATCATAAGATCAAGAATTTTGGTTGACTAATTCTTAAATGATATTAATTTTTGATAGTTTGTGTGTCAATAAGATGTCAACCATTTAAAAGTACTTCGAAAGATATTTTAAAATATTTTTGTGTTGTCAATTTTGAACTTAAAATGAACATTTTATCAATAATCGATCAAAATTCTTGATGTGTGGTCTTGATATGAATAGATGCACAAATGTTCATACATTATGACATACTTTGATGATATTATTCAAGCTTATCCATCCAACTCACCGAACTCCATTGCTTTTCCATTTTACCCACATATTTTTTGTTTATTCTTTGCACATATTTCTACAACTTTTAACTTTCTACATTACCTAACGTTTTCTTAACAAATTAAAATTTTTTTTAACATATCCATATAGGATAAACTCTCTTTTACTTTTTTACTCACAAATAACTAAATTATTATTTTCTTTATTACCACATTACACCCAAATCCCTTACTTTTCACCTATAAATATCCCTCCATCCCTGTAGAAATCCATTCCTTCAAGCCCTCTCTTTAGGCCTAGAAAAATTCTTGTAAAATAGCTTCTTAACTTTCTAAAACTTTTTAAAAATTCTTAAAATTAATTCTCTAAAGACCTCATTGTTTTGAGAAATTAAGTGAAATGAGCAAAAAATCTTGTTCTTGCTAACTTAATATTTTCTTTTTTTTTCAAGAAGAATAATAAGAAGAAGAAAATCAAGTAAAGAAAAATGATCATTTGCCATGTACTATATAAAACCACATAGGGGGTGTTAAAGCCACCCACCTCATTTCTTTTCCTTTACTTCCTTCTTTATTTGTCTTTTATTTTATTATCTAGTTTTTTTTAGTTTATTTTCTTGTATTCTCTTGATGTTGATATTTCCTTTGATGTTCATCTTTTTTCACTTTTTCTCTACAACAATGTAACCACATTAGAAGGCTATGTCATTTTATTCTTTTTGTCCAACTTCATGTTGGTTGTGTATAGAGTCCAATCTTCTTTATAACATCCATTTATCTTTCAAATTTTTTTTTCAAATAAATCTTTTATTTCACATCTTTATCAACTCTTTCTAGAATCTAATGTTTTCCTTCATATATTTCATCAATATTCAATTAAAAAAATCAACTTTTAATTTTCTTAATGGTTTGTTTCCTAATTAAATATTATCCCCTTATCTTATTTTTTTTAGGGATGAAGTGAAGGTTGTGATGGTCAATTTATATTCTCAATCCGACAATCTAATAGCTCTACATTTGAAGCTCTATAATCTTAAGAGACACTCTTGTTGCAATTCCAAGTTAAAAATCATTGATGAATGGTAATGCGATAAACGACTCACTTAGAGACAAACAATCACCTTGGAGCCACTCTTAAATTGGCAAAAGTAAAAGTCAATTGGCATTTTTTCGAGGTTATGGTAAAGTATTGAGACCTGGATCATATGGTTTTCAAGTTTGGGATTGGATGAGTGCTCGCAACTTTTATATGTCTCTTGATGGTGGTCTCATCTTTCCTCCATTAATAAAACAAGGTCATATTAAAGAAGTGGAAGAGTTTCTCTATGTTCCTAAAGATAAGTTAGAAAATGATAAGAATGGGTAATGCAAGACATGTTCAATGAATTTTTTCATAAATATACACTTGAATATGGGTGATCTGACTCAACGAATGTGGCAATAGGTCGTGCAAATGCATTGGATCTAGCGATTGTTGGGCACATTCTCCTTCCTTAGAGTACTATGTATGTAGATGTTTACTTTGCAAGATCATAAAATAGATTAGAATCGGAAACACTTTGGTACATATGATCCTGGCAGAGATTCTTAGAGGTTTAACGTCTTACGCTCGACATAGATACATTAAGCTAAATGGTTGTATCTCTCTTCTTCAAGTTTGCGCTTATGAACATTTGTCAAGTTTGGTAACCATGAGAGATGTTACATTTGGCTATTTTAATCTCATAAATAATCTTCTTATGTGTAAGGCCTTGTTATATTTCAAAGAATAAGTTGGAGTGGTATAAAGGTTTAAACTCTTTGAAAGCGAAATAAATTCGATGGAAGTGTACTTGACTCTTTTGGAGAAGAGATGTTTATTACGGGTTTCGGGTCGACAATGTTTGGTGCTTGCCGGGCTTCACGGTTCTACTCCATATGCACCACTCCATGTACTTCGTCAACTTGGGTACGTCCAATTTATCCCACCATCGATGACATCAAAGGCAATTATGCCAATTTTACAACATACTCGGAGAAGCTAGAGATGCATTTTACGAATTTTTAGAAGCGGAGTAATAGACCCGTTCTTGAATTGATTCGAAGTGAAGTGCCTACAACAATTAAAGAATACTTGCTTGGATTGGAGATTCTTGATATTGAGTCACCCATGCCTAAACCCAATTTTTTTCATACTCCTCTTGTGACTCTAAAGGAAGATAAAGTGCCAGTTGCTTTACCCATTGTGGATGTTTTCAAGAATGTTACTCTTTAATTTATCAAACGTTGTCGTGAGTTTGAAGAAGAGCAAGAAGAAACACATGAAAAGATTGTCATACAAGCAAAATAGAAAATGATATTGCCAAAAATAAATGCTTAAAGAAGAAGATTGTCAAGTTTGAAAAAGAAAACATTCACCTCAATGAATTAGAAGAGCGATGCAAGCATATTAAAGAACCTAAGGAATAATGCAATTTCCTTAAGGAGATTCATCATCGATGTGAAGATTGCCATAGCGCCATTGCAAATAGGGATGCTATTTTGGGAGAATTGAATCATATAGAAGGGACCATAAAGATAAATCGATTATTTATGATCAAATGGTTATATGGCTTGCTGCATACAATATTGCTTTAAAGAGATAAATTGTATCACTTGGCCATAAGTCAATTATGGCCCCACCTCCTCCTTTTAAGAGTTCTTAGTTGAGCTAAAAAAAAAGATACCACTTTTGTATTTTGTGATTACAAATGAATGGAATCATTCACTTTGTTAATAAAAGCTTATGGTCTATTGTCTTTTTTTAAACTTTCACAAAAATAAAATATCAATTATTTTATGCTCGAGATGTTATCCAAATGTAGTTTGGGTTTCCCTTAAGGAGCCTTTGCCATTTCAAAATTAATTTGGGTTTCCTTTATGGAACCTTTGTCATTAAAAAAAAAAGATCAACTATGTAGTTTGGATTTTTCTTAAGGAACTATTGCATGTTAAAAATCGATCATATAGTATGGGTTTCCTTTAAGGAACCTATGCCTTTTCAAAGATCAACTTTGTAGTTTGAATTTTCCTTAAGAAATCATTGCATTTTCAAAATCAATCATATAGTTTGAATTTTCCTTAAGGAACTATTGCCTTTTCAAAATCGATTATATAGTATGGGTTTTCCTTAAGAAACCATTGCCTTTTCAAAGATCAATTTTGTAGTTTGGATTTCCCTTAATGAACTATTGTATTTTCAAAATCGATCATATAATCTGAGTTTTCCTTATAGAACCATTATTTTTTTCAAAACTAGTCATTGTAGTTTAGGTTTCCCTTAATGAACATTTACCTTGCAAAAAGTAACCATATTAACTAGGTGTTGTGCTGTCCCACCTAGTGTTTTTTTGTGGATTGAGGGAATCTTCACTAATCCACTCTTGGCGTAAGTCCTATATGGCAGCCGTCTGTCACGGACTTAGTCTTTGACCATTGCTAAAGAGTTAGTTGCTCATTTGCTAGCTCAAGTCAACATTTCCCTAAAGTGACTTAGGACTTGGCCTTGCCTAAGCACTACCCTCACTCAAGAAGCACACAAGCAAACAAGAACACAAGAGAGCTTAGAGAATGAGGAAGCTTGTATTGCTATTCAACTATTGATTCCCAAGATTCCAGGATGATTACAAATGAGGGGGTTTGCCCTTTTATATAGGCTTCAAGCTTTATTCTAGAATTTATCTACAATTCTACCAAAGAATCTCTAGATGTTCTTCTTAGGAATTATCTAAAATATCTACGTATAATACATGTGTAGAGATTCCCTATAACTTTCATTAGAATTCTAGATTCTTCTATATTCCAAGGTTCTCTACCATACTCTAGAGTCCTCTAGAAGATTCCAGAGCACTCTAGATTCCTTGAGCCATAATCGGGCTTGGTTATGGGCTTGAAAGGGGCTACATTGGTGGGCTTGAATCGGGCTCAACTAGTGACCCCGTGACATGTCGCATCTTTTAAAAAATTTCAATAGTTTAGTTTTCCTTAAGGAGCCTTGCATCTCCTAAGCCACTTTAATAGTTTGGTTTCCTTTAAAGAGCCTTGCATCTCCCAAGCTACTTTAACTTTTGTTTCCCTTAAGGAGCCTTACATCTTCTAAGTCACTTCAATAGTTCAGTTCTCCTTAAGTGATAGCACTAGACACAAATTATGTTGCTTTCCTTTGCTATCGTAGTTCTATAGAAGATACGTGTCTTGATCACTATCTCTCTCATCCTTCTCCAACCCTCTCCTTATTTACCCGCTGGACCCGTATTGTATTAGTGTTTCTTGATCTCAGCTCGCAAAGGGATAAAAACACTCCAAAACAGTTGGAGCGTTGCTCTACCAACCAGGAACACTCCCCGCCACTGTGTCTTCGAAACCAATATCCACCAGAAGAGTTATCAATGGCTTCCAAAAGTGTATGGTCCAACCACTTCAAAGTATCCACATTAAGTTCCAGCCAATGGTGTACATAGGAGGATAGTTCCGTAATAATGGAATCTCCTCCGCCTTTCCATAAACCCATATGAAAATGACTCCAATCCAATGCTTAGAAATCACTAATCAAGTTGATTTTTGGTTTGTAGGTTCACCCAAGGTTTAAAGGAGGCCGTTTTAACGATTGGGGGTGTTACCATTTAAACCGTTTAAACGGATTGAAACGGCTAGGGGCAAAAATGAAAAAATATAAAAAAAAAAATTGATTTTGATGGAAAAAATGGCGCTGAAATTCAAAATTTGAAATTTGAAAAAAAAAAAAAAATTAAACAGAAATTTAACGGCCGTTAAAACCAAAAAAAGTCATTTAATTTAATTTAAAAAGTCAAAACATGTTTAAATGGTTTTTAACAGAAACAGGCTTGGGATGTTACCGTTTAAACGGCCGTTTTTAAAACCATGGGTTCACCTAGGGGACTCATAATTTTTTTGAAGCGGCAGGATTTTTTAAGTAGCGATCATGCGCCCAATGATGGCGTGCCACATAAGCATGGCAATTTGGCCCAAGGCCCGCAGCACGAGCCCAGCCTGTTTATCTCGGCCCAAACCCAGCCCGGCCAGACCTAGCCCATGAATATGTTGGGCCGGGCTTGGGTTTGAAAACCTAGCCCGAGCCCTGACCCAAAAAAGTAAATAGGCCCGAGGGAAGCCCGGTCTGAGTCTAGATCCAATTTTTAAAAATTTAAAAATTAATTTATTCTTAACGGGCCAAGCAGCCCGGCCCGTGTCAACCCATGAAAATAACATCAATCCGACGCTTAAAATCAATGATCAGGCTGATTTTTGGTTTGCAAGTCCATCGAGGGACTGGCCAAACATCCATATGGTTAGAGCCGTCTAATAATGTGCCACGTGGCTCGTTTAAATTGTAAACGTTTAAAAATCAATGTGACAATTATTATTTTTGTTTGTAATAGTTGTTACAGAAGTTTTACTCGTAGGAAATTGAGAATGGGTGGGTATTTTGAAAAAATTAGGATAAAGACAAAAGTTGAGTCATCATGATTATACTGTAGTCAACCTTAGGAGTATGTCTTCATTGGATCTGCACCAATGATGATATTAGGGAATAGTTCTCCCTAAGGTTGACCACACCAAAAAAGTGGAAGGGGGTATTTAAACATTGAAAAAGTTTTTCTTATTTACATTTTTACCATCCTTTGACCTAACAAAAGTGAACCGTTGGGGGAGGAAAGGGGTGGGTTCAACTTTAAAAAAGTTACTACCTCTCCCCTTATTTTGTAAATTGGAATCTTTGGGAGGGGGAGTTTAAACTTTAAACTATAAAAATTTTACATTGTGACCTTTCCCTTTATTTTCAAAATTTTAACCTTTGAGAAGGGGGTTTAAATTATTTGACCCCCCTCCCCAACAACGTTTTTTCAATTATTTTCAAATAAAATGATAAATGACCCTATTTACCACCCCAACAACTATAAAACAGTAACTGGCCTAATAATTCTTTTTTTTTTTTCAATTATTTTCAAATAAAGAGATAAAATGACTATATTTATCTCCACAACAACTATAAAATAGTAACTTTTAGGGGAAATAGAGTCATTTTACTCAAAAGTGTATAATAACTATTTTTTTAATTATTTTTAAATAAATAGGTAAAATGATCTTATTTACCCCTTCAACAACTTTAAAATGGTAACTTTTAGGATAAATAGGATCATTTTACCCCATTTGATTACTATAAAAAGGCATGTCCCCCTCTCGGCCATTTATTTACATTTACTTTACACAATATACATATGCACCTCTCTACTCTTTCTTTATATCTACTACAAGTCTCAAGTTGTACAAGCTCTCTACTACACTCGCTTTCTCAACTACAAGTTGTAAAAGCTCTCTCATACAGTAACTACACTCACTCCCACTACAATATCGGGTAAGTACAATTGTTTATTTTATATTAGTTACATAATTTATATAATTATACTATTGTTTTTATATTCTCACAAAAATAGTAGTTTATTTTATTCTCTAAGACTAAAGTTACATAATGTTTATTTTATTTTCTAGCACTTTAATTCATATAAATTATTAATTACACTTTATTTTATAATTGTTACATTCTATTTTATATTTGTTACACTTTATTTCACTGAAAAGTTTTTAGTTTTAAAAATATTTCATTGTTTTGCACTAAAAAACTACATAATAATTTATGTTGTACAAATTACTAATTACACTTTATTTCATACTTGTTACAAATTATTTCATACTTGTTATACTTTATTTCAATAAAAAGTATTTTATTCTGTAACATTAAAAAGTTATATTTTATTTCATACTTGTTATATTTTGCATAGAATTTTCATTTGTATCTAGAATTTTCATACTTGTTATATTTTTGTTTAGAACTAAAAAAAATACTTACAAAAAATATGGACCCAATAAATGAAATATACGAAGATGACGAATTTCCAACTAATCTTAAAACTGCTGATTCTATTGATTTATAAAGAAAACAAATTACAATTTTGAAAAAACGTAAACAAACTTCACACGTATGGACACACTTTGATAGAGTAGAAATTTAAGATCCAAAAGGTGCTCCTGGTATTTTAGTACCTAGAGCAAAATGTCAATTTTGTTCCAAATTATTATCTTGTATAGGTACAAGTAGCACTAGTCACCTTACTAGGCATATAAAACAATGTGCAGCAAGTAGAAATATAGACCCTAAACAAACTCAATTAAATTTTGACTCTAGTGGATCCTTATCAACTTTTAGTTTTAGTCACGTTGTTGCTAGGGAAGATACTGTTAAATTTATAGTTAAAAGAGAACTTTCATTTGGTTTTGCTGAACATCAAGACTTTGACCATTATATTAAAATTTCTTATTCCCATCAATTTACAAAAGTATTACGTAATACAGTTAGAAGCGATATAATAAAATTATATAAAATTAAAAAGAAATGTTAACAAATTTATTTCGAAATCTTAAAAGTAAAATTAGTCTAACTTCAAACTTATGGACAAGCATGACAAGATTTAGCTATATTGCAATTACAACACATTTTATAAACTCTGAATGGAATCTTCAAAACGACTTATAATTTTACTTTAATATAAATTAAGCCCTCATACTGGATTAAATATAGATACAACTATATGTGAATATCTTAGAACGTGGGGTATACAAGATAAAATATTTTTAATTACTTTAGATAATTTCAGTAATAATGATATAGCAATTGAATACCTTAAGCAAATATTAGATTTGTCCGTACATGATAAATTATTTCACAGTAGATGTTGTCATATACTTAACTTATTTGTACAAGATGGTTTAAGAATAATTAAACATTCATTAGAACGTATTAGAGAAATTTTACAATACTTGTATAGTTCTCAAGGTAGATTTCAAGAATTTTGTTGATTATGTGAATCTATATGAATTAAACCTAAAAAATTACATGCAGATGTCAAACATAGGTGAAATTCTACATATTTAATGTTAAAATAAGTAATTCCATATAAATTAGTAATTAATCAATTTCTCTTTATGCACCAATTATCACATTACCTAACAGAGGAAGATTGGAATACAAATATATTATTTAAAGACTTTTTAAAAGTTTTTTTATAAAGCAACCCTTATTTTTTTCTGGAACTTATTATGCAACAACATTTTTAGTATTACATAACTTAATTAATATAAATGCAATTTTTTAAAAATACCGATCAAACCCTTTGTTTACTATAATTTGTTATGAAATAAAAAGTAAATTTAAAAAATATTAAAAACATATACCTATAGTATAGATAATAACTTGTATTTTGGACCATAGAATTAAGGAAGTTGGATTAGAAATCTTAATAGAAATTAACAATCAATATATTAATGATTGTACAGAATGAACAAATTTAAGTAATTTTCAATAAATTAAATCAATATTAAGACAACTTTTTGAAGAATATCAAATTAGATTAGGTAATAATATAGTGAGTAATAGTGAAGTAGGATCTAACTCATCGACAGTAGAACACGATGTGTCATGGAGATTACTCAAGGGACGTATGAACCATCCTACAAGTGGTGGTTTATTGGAATTAGAATGTTATCTTAAACAATCGAATGTTAATGAAGATGAAGAATGATTTGATATAATGGCATGGTGGAAGGGACATGAAAATAGATTTCCTATTGTTTCTGCCACGGCCCGTGATGTACTAATGATTTCAGTGCTACAGTTGCTTCGGAATAAACATTCAGTGGAGATGGCCGTATAATTGACGAATATCAGAGTTAGATGACATCGCAGCTAGTGGAGTGTTGCATGTGCCTAAAAGACTGGTACGATACTGATAACAGAAATCAAATTAAAGTTGTGAAAGATAAAGCTGCTGAAGATGCATTTCTTCTAGAAGAAATTGAAAGACTTGAAGTGTAGAATCTGAAGATTGTAGTTTTTTCTTTATTTTTTTATGTATTTTTATTTTTGGTAGAGTTGTGCAAATGAAAGATAGGTGAGTGGGTGCCAACCTAGTTGGGATGTACTTAACCTATAGTGATGCAGTTCCTCTCCCCTCTTTCTAACTTGTAAAAAAATATAAATTTAATAAAATTGAGAATATTTGTCAAATTGATTCCATTATTAACTCCTTTATAAGTATACTATATAATATATACTAAATATATATAGCCCGGCCCGAGTTGCTAGCGCGCTTGACTGACCCGGCCCGATGGGCCAAATTGCCACCCTTAACGCTACATATACCCGCGGTTTGGACTTTGGTTTTAAAGGACTTTTTAAAAAGGGAGCTCATATTTGCACACCCCATTTCCTTTCCTGGTGGACTCCTAGTCGGGGCACACCCCAAAAAGAGATATCTCTAAAACTTGGTTGACCGGTGACCACACTGACCGCCCACAAAATGAGCCACGTGGCACATTATTGGAAGACACTGACTGTATAGATGTTTGGCCAATCTCTAGGTGGACCTACAAACCAAAATTCAACTTGATTAGTGATTTCCAAGTGTTGAATGGAGCCATTTTCATGGGTTGATTCAACCGTGGGAATTTGAGCATTATCAACCATTATTTGGGGTACAAGATTGAAAGGTTTGAAATCACTAATCAAGCTGATTTTTCGCTTTTAGGTCTCCCTAGGGATTGGTCAAACATTCATACGGTCAGTGTCTTTTAAAAATTTGCCACGTGGCTCATTTTGTGAGTGGTCAGTGATCGTCACTGGTCAGCCAAGTCTTAGAGAGAGAGAGATCTCTTTTCGGGGTGTGCCCCGACTAGGAGTCCCCCGGGATAGGAAATGGGGGGATAAAACTTTGATGGCTGGGCCTGTCATCAAGGGAGATGATAGGGTAGGAGATCTCGGCACGTGTATTTTGTACGGACGGACCACCTCGGCCTCACCGCACACGTACCCCTCGGCCTCACCGCACACGTACCCAGGTGAGTACTTGAGTGCTTTTTCCCAAAACACTCACCTGTGTATGTGTGCGGTGAGGCCGAGGTGGTTCATCCGTACAAAATACACGTGCCGAGCTCTGCTGCCCTGTCATCTCCCTTGATGACAGGGCCATGTCATCGAAGTTTTACTCGGAAATGGGGTGTGTATATGCGCTCCCTTTAAAAAGAACCATGGGTATATGTGGCGCGATCATTGGGCGCATGATCGCTGCTACAAAAATCCCGCCGCTTCAAAAATTTCTCGCATATGGCCAAACATCCAAAAGGTCAGTGTCCTCTCAAAATGTGACATGTGGCTCATATTGTGGGCGGTCGCATGTCAGCCAAGGTTTACTCGGCTGAGCCTGAGAGATTTCTGCTTTTGGGGTGTGCCCCGATTAGAGTCAGCCCAACAGGAAAAGGGCTGTGCGAGCTTCTAAAGGAGTAAAACTTCTGTCACAACGGATTGCTAAAGGGGTGTGCGTGTTTCGATTTCTAAAGCATCTGCGAAGCGAATCCTCCCATCCAACAACTCCTCTCAAAACCCTCGTAAGTCTCTCTCTCTCTCGAAGGTTTTAGACAGACTTTATACCATCTTTTAGGGTTCGTTTTAGGGATTATGCTCTCTCTTTTTCGGTTGATCGAACCTCTTCAGTTGCAAGAAGAAACTTGTTTGGTTCTGTTGTTTTAAGTTTAAAACGGCTCGGTTTTGATTTTGTTAGGGTTTGAAATTTTCAAAAAGTTGCTTGATATATTAGCTTTGTAACAAAAGTATCATCTCTTATGTATTTGTTGTTGAGAATTACTTTCTTCAATTTATGAAATTTATTGGGATTTCTTGTCTACATATCTGCTCACATTATGTTGATGTTCTTATAATCTCCCTCTCTTTCTGTTTTGGTGTTTGGATGATTGTTGTGTAAAATTGCTTCTTTTTTTCCTTCTCCTTATGTTCGGTTTGTAATCAATTTGATGTTATCCCTTCAAATCAAAATCGACTATTATCTGACTTGATATTTTGGGTTTCTAAAGTTCTACAGAAGATACAGCTATTAATAGAGTCCAATGGCGACATAGGATTCATGTTGCCGACCCCAGATAGATGGGATAAGGTGTAGATGATGATGATGATGATGATGGTGGAGGTCCTTTTTCTGGGTAATCTATAAGGTTCTTGTATACATGCTACAGAGCCGTTATTCGAGTAAAGACTGGAGGAACGAAAAATTCAATTTGCAATCAAAATAAGTAGAGCCCTCAAATTTAAAGAACAAACTCTCACCAGACTGGATTTTTTGTTGTTGTAAAAACTGAACTGAATGTTTTGAGTGCCTTCTCATGCTGGTATCCTGTGGGAGGAAAAGGACATATCTGTTTTAAATTTTTTTTTTCTGGAACATAATTAAAAGCCCTACCTTTCAAATCTTGGATGTTGCACATTCAAGGATGCTCGATCATAATAATCTTAATATTGATTTTTTGAGTTATATTATATGTATTTGGGCTAGTTTCTGTTTTGTGCATCTGTTGTTCAAAAACATTTGGATCCGAGTCGTGGTTTCTTACGAATTTAATTAAAATGAGAAGTAACTAATATTTGCAATCCATCCAAGTTGTGATTTAACTGATATGAACCTGTACGGGTCTTGATGAACTGATTGTCTAGCCGTTGCTCAAGGATATGAGGTGATTTAGCGTAGCTATGAATGTACAGATGATGAGAACCAATATCATTTGCACCACTTTTTTGTTCACTCCAATTAGGAGTAATATTATGTGTTAGAACCAACCATCATTTGGCTCTCGTTTATTGCGGCTTCTGTTAGTTTGTTTACTTCTAATGTGTTTTTATTGTCCATATAGATTAAATTTGCAATTTACAGCCAAAGTTATAATGGTCCTTAAGACCTGCAAGAAGAATATTTTTTTTTAACAACTATCTCATGACTTTTGTAAGATTTTAATGCTTTGGGCTTGAAAACAATGTTTGAACTTTTCCTATAGGGTTAATGACATGATTTAGGGTTAGTTTCATTATTACAAAAGAATATGTTTGTGTTACTTTATATGGATGTTAGTGATTTGTTACTTAGGCTGTAAGTTAGCTTTAGGGTTTTATTTTCTTATTTTTTCATGTTAAGAGATCATTGTAAAATACTTTTGATGATTGAATGAATTTTTTGCCAGTAGGTTTTATTTGGTTCTTATTGAACTTTTGGATCTCTTGAATTATTAGCATCCTGCACGAGATTTTTCCTGGATTCCCCCGAAAGAATCACAACTCCAACTGTGATCAGAGTTTTATCTCATAAATTCCTATAACATTCTTCTAGCTGTATAGTAGGGATTGATTTTTACCTACATCAAATTGGTATCAGAACCAATCTTTCCTTCGGAGCTTTTGGAAAGAGATTTGAAGAAGTCGTCTTGGGGTGCTCGTAATGTTGAGATAGCTAAAAGATCGAAGGTTCTTAAAGAATTTTATGTTGGGGTAACTAGTCCGGTCAAAGTACTCTTATTTTCATATTATTCTAAACATTTGACAAGCATTGGGATTTGGGGTCATCACCAATCATTGGCAAATATCCAAAAGAAGAAGATTCTATTGTTATAATAGATATGGAGTCACCACCAACTTTGACTCATAGATAATTGGAGAATGGTAAATCCATCTTTGATAGAGACCCTATCTACGATGAGGAGATTGTTGGAAAAGACGATAATAGACCAATCTTTGATAATGAAGCCATGTATAATGAATGTGATATCATAAAGCTTCCTAATTTTGATGAAGTTGGAAAGGGTAATGTTGAGGAGGCTTTGGTTAATGACGAAGAGGGTGTTATCAACTTGATGCCTTCCAATTGTTTGAGAAAATGCCAAAGTGAAAGTTTTGGTGTTCAAATGAATATATAAGTGTTGTGTATCTGTACTATATATAAAACAAAGGCCATTTAAGGGATTTTTACGACATTGTCCCATTTAGCACAAATTGTTTGATTAAAAAATAGACATTTGGCAAAAAGTGAGAACAGTTTTAGGAGTGTTTTAGGCAAGTGGGCAAGAGGGGGAACGGTTTTAGGAGTGGGTTTAGGCGACTGGGCAAGAGGGGGAACAGTTTTAAAAGTGTTTTTAGGAGAGCGCAAAGGAGAGGGAATCGTCTAAGTAGTCAAGTTCCCCTAGAACTCAAAGACTAAGATGTTGGTTACTAAACCAACCTTTCTCGCACGTCTCTACCAACCGTCTCCTTACATGTTTACTAAAAGAAATTGACATGGAGAAGAAGAGAAGGAAGATGAGGAAGAGGACAAAGAAGAATAAACATATAAGAGTGAACCTGTTAATGGGGTTTGAGATTTTGAGGTTGTGCATATGATAATCAGGTTTTTCTATTTTGGGTTAATTTTTTACTTTTTGTTTTGTTTTATCTTCAAATTTACACTATGTAATCAATTTTTGTCCTTTTCTCCTGACCAATTAGTGTGGAGAAGAAAAAGAATTAAGAACAACTTGTCTTCTTGTGGGTTGTTTTGTTTTTCTCTCTCAAAATTACTAAGATTCTCTTTTTCTTTTTTTTCGAATTAAGAGATATACACACTTTAACATACGCGTGCCTCTTTGCTAGTATATATGAAGATAAAGATCACTCATGTGAAGATGACGTGTTCGACTTCTTAATTCACAAAAATGCATATGTAGCTCATGTTAGAGAGATCTATTAATGCATCACCATTCATACATATGGATAAGATGGTTCAACAATATGACATTGAGCGATCGTGGTGAAGCGAAAACCAAAGGAAGATAAATCCTACTGATAAAAAAACGGAAGATAAATCCTGGATGGTTGTGGGTTTGCAGCATCAATTACCACTGAAGAGAAAGACCAAAGAGAAATGATGGGCATACTGCAAAACAAATTTGAGGACAAGTTTCTGCCGAGACCAAAGAGAATGATGCAATCAGATTCTAGGAGGCATAACTTTCTACTCAAATATCCAATTGGAAAGACATTTGATGCACTGGAAAGCTCTTTTCGAGATATTCAACAATTATTTCATGACTTTTTATCAAAATTTAATATTTTGGGCCTCAAAACAGTGTTTGAAGTTTGACCATAGGGTTAATGACGTGATTTAGGGGTAGTTTCATCATTAGAAAAGAGGATGTTTATGAGTTACTATAGATGGATGGTTGAAATTTCTTATGTAGGCCTTAAGTTAGCTTTTAAGTTGTTTTTTTTCTTATAAATAATTGTAAAAGACTTTTGTTTATTGAATGAAAATTTTGCCAATATGCTTTATTTGGTTCCTTTGTGAACTTTTAGGTTGCTTGGATTAGCACCCTGCAGGAGGTTTTTCCTGGATTTTCTCTAAGACATCCCGGCTCCAAATGTGATTAGAGTTCTATTTCTTATTTTCACACAATGATTCTTCTTTCTGCATAGTAGGGATTGATTTTTTCCTACATCATAATTACTACATCGTATGACCAGGTATGGAATTAATGCTTTACTGGCCAAATGGTGGCAGTACATCCTCTTTATTATCTTGTAATTTACATTTCTTGACGCCAGGCGATACTTAGTGGTTGACATGGGAAGCAAAGGTCGTGTTCCGCCTCCTCATCTAAGGCGGTCTCTTCCAGGCCCTGGTATGATGCATCCTGACCCATTTGGTCCTGGCATGATGCATCCTGACCCATTTGGTGCTGGCATCCGCCCTCCACCAGGCACATATCCTCCTTTTGATATGTTGCCTCCTCCAGAACTCATGGAACAAAAACTTGCTGCACAACATGTGGAGATGCAAAGACTTGCAACAGAGAATCAGAGGCTTGCGGCTACCCATGTGGCTTTGAGGCAAGATCTTGCTGCAACACAACAGGAGTTGCAGAGATTGCAGGTCCAAATAGGTGCCATGAAGAATGAGAAGGAACAACAGATGAGGGGCCTTATGGATAAGATAGCTAACATGGAACAAAATCTCCAAGCCGCGGAGCCTGTTAAAATTGAATTACAGCAGGCACATGCTGATGCCCAAAGCTTGATTGCAGCAAGACAGGAGCTGATTACTGAAGTGCAAAAACTGAACCAGGATCTCCAGAGGACCCACTCGGATGTCCAGCAGACCCCTGCTTTGATGTCAGAACTTGAGGGTCTTAGACAGGAATATCAGCATTGCAGGTAAAGGACTGTGCCATCGTGTATGTTTTTCCTGTTCCTACTCATTGGATCTGTTGTGTTGATGAAGATTCAATGAGACTTCTTATATTTTGATATTGCAGGGCAACTTATGACTATGAAAAGAAGCTATACAATGACCACCTTGAGTCACTTCAGGTGATGGAGAAGAACTATGTTGCTATGGCGAGAGAGGTGGAAAAGCTTCGAGCAGAGTTGGCTAACACTGCTAACCTTGAGAGAAGAACTGGTATGCACTACCCTTGCAAGCCTTAATTTTCTTTGCCTTAAACTTTCTGTTTCTTTCGCACTTCTTGAATTTTATAGATGTGTTACATATAGAAGTCAAAATGCAGGTGCGCCTTATGGTGGCACTACCGGGTACAAGGAGAACGAGGTCGCTGGGCATCAACCTGTAGGACAAAATTCTTATGAAGATGGCTATGGTGTTCCCCAGGTGTTTCATCTATCTTATGCAGTCTGTGGCTGAATTTTAATTATTTCAATCTCAACTATTGCACTCCTGTGTTTTATCTTAAACGCCTAAAACAAAGAGATTACAAAAAATGTCGCTTAATCCTGCAAACGAGAATGAGTCCCAGCATTTAACTCTTATCACCGTAAACTATTCAATGCAAAAGATACAATGAAATGCCAAGGAGATCTACCTTGATTTCCATTTTCTAGTAGGCATTAATGAGGCATTAGAAGCGGTAAAGCTAACACACTCTCTTGTATTTTTTTAAAATAGGGACGTGGGCCCCCTCCTGGTGCTGCTGCTCCTTATGGTGGAGGACCAGCTGGACCTGCCCCTGTGCGGGCTGGATATGATGTAGCCAGAGGGCCTGGTTATGACGCATCCAGAGGACCTGGTTTTGACACAGCCAGAGGACCTGGTTATGATGCACCAAGAGGACCAGGATACGATGCAGCAAGAGGTCCTGGCTATGATGCACCATCCAGAGGTGTCGGTGGACCTCAAGGGCAGGTGGCGGCACCTGGAAACAGTGTACCTTATGGATCAGCAACACCGCCTACTCGTACTGGGGCAGGGGGGTACGAGGCCCCGCCTAGAGGTGGAAACCCTGTCAGGAGATAAGCTTGTGCTGCGTGACTACGATGGCTAGTCTTCAACTGCACCAATATCGATATCCCATGAAAGGCTTTTGGTGATTCTCTGATCATTGGACCTCTCTTTCTTTCCCTTTCCTTTTCCCAGCCTTCCTCGGTTATTTTAAACAAGCTGTGTTATTGATGGTGGTAGTATTCATGGAAGCTCTATATGTTCATGGGTAATTTTTGAACAGAAGAAATGCATGGTTCAGAAAAGCGTGATCAGTTGAGTTTGGGAGGGATAGCACCTCATGGTGGTGCGCGGGGGTAACTGATGAACGATGGCGGTACACTTTTTGTTCGTAGGTGCTTTTTCGTGTTTGTTGAGAAAAATTTTCACCACCTTTATTTTTTTATTGGATTAATTAGTGTTGGTTTTATGTGCTAAACTGTGTTACCCCATCAATTAGGAAAGGAGTTCCATTGTTCATACTGTTGAGTTTATTGATGTACTCCCGAGTCCTGAGTCATCAACCTCTATATATAAGGCCCTGCTTGGTTCACAACAAATTGAGTGCAATGCACTCACTTGCTCCAATTTTGGGATTGCAAGTGATTGGTTGGAGGCGTGCAAATGAACTGCCGTGTAAGTGGGTTACAAGCCCTTGCAAACTCTTTAACAAAATGGATGCAAGCAAGCGTAGCCAAAAAACTGATGAAAGTGGGTGCATTGTATTGTATTAGCTCAACATTTTTCGAAAAACATTAATAATAATAGTAACTGTGATTATGTTTTTTATTAATATCTTTTTATTTATTTTTTTTTATTTTAGTTTTCTATTTTTTTGATATAGTTGGTCGGTCGCCTAACCCCAAGTGTTCCCCTCCAAAATAATAATAATAATAATAAGCACCTGACAACAATAATAATTTTATTGTGTATTTTTTATAAAATCAAGAAATAAAATAATCAATTGCATTATTTTGTAATGCACTACCAACCAATCAGCTAAACTTTGTGTGCATCTATTTACAAGGTGTGAACCAAACAGTTGTAAGTGACTTGCATTGTGAGTGATTACAACGCAAGTCGTTACATTTGCACTACAGTGCAAAATGCACTTAAGTATAGTGAACCAAGCATGGCCTAAGAGTATACTCCGATGATGAGCTCATAAGCAATTAAAACACTCAATGTTAAATTTAGGCCCATAAGCAATTAAAACACTCAATGTTAAATTTAGGCCTGCTTGGTTCCTTGCACTGGGATGCATTTTACACAGGTGCAAATGCGGTGAGTTGCATTGCACTCACTCACCACAGTTTTTGGGCTGCACACGCTTGCATCCATTTTCTTAAAGAGTTTGCAAGGGCTTGACATCCACTTGCACACCCCCCGACCAATCACTTGTAATTCCAAAACTATGCCAAGTGAGTGCATTGCATCCAATTTGCATTGGGCCTTAGTGTTTGAGTAAAACTTCTGTCACAATCGGATTGCAAATCACACAAACACAGCCAATGAGTTCTCGGCACGTACACCTAAAAAGCAAAAGCACATGGGTACGCTGCAAAAGCACTTGTGTACATGCTGGGAACTCATTGGCTTGTGATTGTGTGATTTACAATTTGGCTTGTGATTTACAATTTCGTGTGATAGAAGTTTTACTCTTAGTGTTTGAGCATCTCATCAATCAGGACTGCACTCGTGCAATGCAATGCATGAGCGTGACTGAAAGGGTGTAAGTCTTCTTTTTTGCTGAGTAGTGCTATTACTGATTTGTATTATATGGGGGCATTTGGCAACACAAAAATAAGTAACTTATTGACTTTTATAAGTCAAAAAGTTAATTTGGATGTGTTTCATGTTTTAACTTTCGAAAAGTTAAAAATTAACTTAAAATTGAAGCTAAAACTATTAGCTTTTAACTTCTAAGAGAAGTTACTTCTCAAAAATTAGAACACCTCCCGACATTTTAATTTCTCTGACTTTTTCGGAGGTAAAAAATCAACTTGTAACTTCTACTACAAGTAGAAGTGCTTTTACTTCTCGTTCCCAAACGCCCCCTATAGTGTTTTTAATTGGGTTGGATCTTGTTTTTGGGACTTGGTTCCTTCCTAAAACTTGTTTGTTTTGTAGTGGATCTCCCACCCAAAATGTCTGACATGCACTCAATTCTTAAACTCAACCCGCGCTGAGGCCTTGGTTAGTTTGAAGTCACCCAGGGCCAGCGAATTTTTCCAATGGGGGTGGATCTGGATCTGCCCATATAAATCATGGGTCTGGACTATCCAAATTTACCATTAATTTAGGTTTACTTTTCATAAGGCTAGCAATATCAGAATTGATTGATTTGGGTGATGATGATCAACATGACAAGAACAACGCACTGATCAGTTGGATTGTCCAACATAGTTTCATGTATAAGAAGTAGATGTAAAAAATGGATGCAGTTCCAGACAAACTCATTGCAAAACAAGATTGTCTTAGGGTTCTAGTAAATCCCAAGGGTTGCGTGCTGATGGCCAGGACTCTGCCCCAGAAAGCGTGAGGTTCTGATTTCAACTCTCCTTGGAGCCATCCCTGGAAGAGTAACAATAAGTGGCTCAATCCACATCAAACTCTCCCAGAACACTTGGCACGTGTGGAGGGGTGACTAGCGTGTCTGAGTTCAACTCTCCTTGGGGCCACCCCCGGGAAGAGGAACAATAAGTGGCTCAGTCCACGTCAAACTCTCCCAGAACACTGCCATAGTGGAGAGTAAACAAAAATCCTAGTCCAGCAGACCAAAATACCCTTGCATGATTTCTCTTACAAACCCTTCGTTTCAATATATAAATGGAAAAAGATGTAACAAGGTATAGCTGCTACTTTTTGGCGTCAGGTAGCGCCATTTTTGTTACCCACCGCTGACCTCATGGAGGTTTAACCCAACTCTTGGTGGATATACACACCAAAAATCACCCTGATTGATAATCTCTAGCCAATAGATTTTAGTACTTCTTAAGGAGTGATTATAGCCGTTGGATCCATTCAATTTTTGGAGTACTAAGACCAATATATAAATTAGGGTCGTGATGTAACAAGGTATACCTTTTGGTGTGCAGAAGTTTTGTTACTCACCACTGCCATATGGGCTCACTGACCGTATGGATGTTTAGTCCACCTCTTGGTAGATATTTATACCAAAAATCAGCTTGTTTGATAATTTTTAGCCATTGGTCTTAGTACTCAAATAGAATGGTTGAATCCAACGGGTAGGATCACGCTTTAAAAAGTACTAAAATCTAATAGCTAGAGATTACCAATCAGGGTATTTTTGGTGGGTATATCCACCAAGATGTGGGATAACTAAACATCCATTCCATTAGTGGGCCCATATGGGCAACGGTGAGTAACAAAAATCCCGCTTCCGCACGCCAAAAAGTTTCAGGTATACCTTGTTACATCTTTTTCCTATAAATTATCAACCATTTGCTTTGAAAAACATCTCCCTGCAACAATTCAAAATTTATTTTTCCCGGCAAAACCCTAGCCATGGAAGGCGAGCCGATTGAAGACGAATTCTCCCTTCGCAGCAACGAATCTAGAGGTAAAATATCGAGATCTTTCCAATCTCTCTCTTTTAGTCTCTACAGTTTAGACCCAAAGATGAAAAATCCCACCTTTTCTCCCCCAATTTCACTGAAGTGAGTCGATCATTCTAGGTTTTTTGTTTACATGTTTCTATGTAGGGTTTGATCTGAAAAATTTTCTGCAATCATTTCGATTATATTTACTTTTTGATTTTATTTGATAGTAGCTCTGGTATTGTTGAGTTGTTTTAGTTACTAAGCTTTCTACAGTCAAAACTTTTTTGAGGGAGAATTCTACCGTAAATTTTACACAAATCGACCTATAATGTTTGATCTTTTTGTGTGTGGAGATTATCCCATACCAGGGATGGGATCTGTCGTTGCTACAGTCAGCGGCTACCACGGTTCAGAGCGGTTTAAACTCATCAAGCTCATCAACCAAAGCGGTGCTAACTACATAGGGGCAATGTCAAAATCGACGACACATTTGGTGAGTTTCGATTTTGAGGTCACATAGAGTACAATGTGTAAATTTAAGTTTAGCTGCATTGTGGAAGTTGTAGGGTAACTGATTATCGGTGCCATCCAAATTAGGTATGTTGGCGATTTGAAGGAAGGAAGTATGAATTGGCTAAGAACTTTGGAACAATTGTAGTTGGCCATCATTGGTTTGTGGATTGTGCTAAGGAAGGGAAACGCCTTCCTGAGCGTCACTATATCATGCAGAGGTACGAATTATATTTTCTATTTCTTTAGTTGCTTTAGAGGAGGAAAAATAGTTGTTTTCAGTAGTTTTCATCTCTTAGTACTGTTGGCCGACGTGCCAGAGATGTGGGTCTCACGTCCAATCAAACCTAGACCTTGGACGCCTATCCAATCTGAAGTCAGTACAACAGGGTTGTATTGATAGCCATCTAGCCGCCTCTATGATGTGAGAATTAGACGATGTTTCTGGGTGGGTTTCTTCCTGCTAATAGGTTCCTAAGAAATTTAATCCTAGATTAAAATTGGGAATAACCAGGTGAATAATGTGGGCGAACTGCAAATAAAGGCTGGAAAATGATTAATTTGATTAATGACTGATTAACAATCTTTGCTAATTTCAAAATACTAAGTCCCAATCACACAAGATATTTCTCATGCATTAAACTCATATACACATTGTATTCAAACACATAAGCAAGGTAAGCAAGATATGACAATGAAGAGAAAACACACAACACAATGTTTTATAGTGGTTCAGTGAATCCACACCTATGTCCACTCTTAAATCACTCGTGTCGAGCTTTCGATTTTATTCATTCAATCTTGACATCACTTCAATTACAATTGAACAAAAAGGATAGGAAACCACTAACCCAAACAATCGAGAATCCACTCGACCAACCAAGGGAATCCACCCGAGATTCTGTTATCACATGTCTTTATATTTATATATTTCATGTCTTTATATGTTTTTCAGTCACTTAAGTTGTTTGGGCCCACAGATAACATCCTCACCCTTTCTCATATCTTTTCTCTCTTCTCTCTCACTTCTCTCAACTTTATTTTTCTTCTCTTCTTCTAGTTCTAGTAATTCTTCAAGTTTATGCATGCCCTTCGCTTGAAAGGATACCCCGGGAAAGGCTTACTTTTTATACAACATGGCCACATGCGCGTAGAGACTTGGACATATGCAGGCTGGGCTGGATCTATTACTGATACTGTCCACATCTGGTTACTGCATGATGGTGGGTGGTAACTTGGTGACTTAGCGAAGCAAAAAGCAGCCTATTGTTGTTCACTTGAGTGATGAGGTTGAGTTTCGATCGATGACACATGGTATTTGCGAGTCACTTTGGTTACGGTTATTACTTCATGTGTTGGGCTGCCCCCACCTCATTTGTTGTCCTTATAGTGTGACAATAAGGCGGTGATTAGCATTCCTCATGATCTGGTTCAACATGATTGCACCAAGCACATTGAGGTTGATCGTCACTTTATCAAAGAAAGAGTCACTTTGGGGGAGATATGTACTAGCTTTGTTCCTACGTCTCAACAGTTGGCCGATATTCTCTCTAATGCAGCAGTTGTAGTACCTTTGAGCGTCTTGTTAGTAAGCTGGGCATGCGTGTTATCTTCATACCAGCTTGAGGGGGAGTATTATCATGTCTTTATATGTTTATATTTCATGTCTTCATATGTTTTTTAGTCACTTAAGTTATTTGGGCCCACAAATAATATAAATACTATTGAGAGGGAAATCGTCCCTCACTTCTCCTCACATCTTTTTCCTCTTCTCTCTCTTCTCTCAACTTTCTTCTTCTTCTCTTCTTCTAGTTTTACAAATTCTTCGAGTTTAACTGGTTTAATGATCAAGATTCCACTTGATCAAGCATGTGAATCCACCCGACTCAAGGGAATCCTCCCTAGCGAGTCCAAGAAGAGAATCAACTCTATGGTGAGAGGTTGTTGAAGCTCCTTGTGGCTTCTCTAAGCTTTTCTTCAATTGTGGTGTCTTGAACTCCACTTGAGAAAGTTTGGTATGGATTGAGCAATGATCTCACTATGTGCTTTCAAGCCAAAGATCCTCCTTCAAGGGTTTTACTCTTTCAAGTATGTAGAGGATTAAGGGATAGCAAAAGTCTCTTGGAGGTTCTCTTAGACAAAGGTATAACTATCTATGTTTGATATCCAACCTTCAATGGTTGAAATCTCTTCTCTTTTATAAGCATGGTTTTAAAATTCGCCGAAATTAGACCGAAATTCGCCGAAATTTGAATCACCGAATTAAAGTGTAAATGCAGTAAAAAAATTACAAAAATTCGCAGAACTTCGACAAAATTCGGCTAATTTCTCAAATTTTAGCATTTTTTTAGTACAAAAATTGCAAAAATTCGCTGATTTAGAGAAGTTTGGAGAATTTTTGCCAAAACGTTTGTAAAACACATTGATTTTAAGGATATGATAAAACACTTATAACTCATTGTATCATAAAAACAACCATTTTGAGGAACCTAAGCAAGATTAATATCGTTTCACTCATATTGACGCAAGTATCAAAAGTATTGAGATTATTTTTTTAATCAAGTACTAAGATACTGAGTCATAAACTTATAAGCAGTACACACGATTTTTTGTAATTTTTGTACTAAAAAGGCTAAATTCTGAGAAATTAGAAGAATATGATAAAACAAGCATAATAAAACACATTGATTTTTAAGGATATGATAAAACAAGCACGATAAAACACTTATAACTCATCTTAAAAAAATCTAAATACTTTAGATACTTGCATCAATATGAGAAACGATATTAATCTTGCTTAAGTTGCTCAAAATGGATTTTTTTTTTATGATATAATGAGTTATAAGTGCTTTATCATATCCTTAAATACCAGTATGTTTTACCAACGTTTTGGCAAAACTTCTCTAAGTTAGCGAATTTTTATAGAAAATCTCTAAATCGAATTGAACTTCCCCGAATTAATTCCGAATTTTAACTTACCGAAGTTCAAGGCAAAGTCAAGTTTAGAACCTTTTTTATAAGCTAGGAAGTTTTTCCAATAGACTGATGACATGTTTGGTTGACCTGTCAGGCATGACTCTCTGGAACAAAGGGGTTCTCCTATGTGGTTGATTGGTTCCTAAGACTGGTCGCTTGGTGTGCCAGTCTCTGGAGTGGTCAATCTGTCTATCTGGGTAGTTGACCGCACAACATAAGCTTTTCCTATTTGAGTTTTATTTATATGAAGAACCTTCATTCATGGACCTTGGGTCCAAACATATACCACTTAAGCATTTTGTTCTTCATACTTGACTTCTCGAAAGTCCTTCTATCTTACATCTTGAGTCTTGGAGTAGCTTCAGTCTTTTCTTGATCTTCAAATTCTTTAGGCCTTGTCTTGTCTTCTCTCAGATATTACATGATTTGATCTAAGACTAAGACAAATACATTTGGTATGGAATTAGACAACATACTGAAATATGACTTTACAAAACCCAGGGTTGCAAATTATTTTAGTGAAGTTGGACAGAAAAAATTATTTGGAGTTGTCTTAGTTTGTCTGGATGTATATTGGTGGTAAAAGAAAATTGGGATACATTACTGGACGTATTGTGGAACTAGAAGAATTTGATCACTTGCATGAGAAGTGGGAGACAATAAATCTTATCGTTATGTCATGGTCACTTAACTCAATACAACCTCACATTAGTTGGGGAATCTTGTTCTTTCATACAACTAAGGAGATTTGGGATACTTCAGCCTAGACATATTCTCAACAGCAGAACATTCCACGTGTATATCAATTGCGCTATAATATTACACATCTTTAATAAGGGGGAGAAATCTCTAGCATACTACTTTGCAGCTCTTCGGAGTATGTGGAAAGAGTTGGATCATTATCCGATGTTTCCACTTTTTGTTCTGATGATGGCTATAAGTATAAGAAGTTAGTGGAATACAGAATACATGTTTTTAATTCGACAAAATTCAATGAAATTAGCCGAATTAGTTCTTAATTTTCAATGACCGAATTAAAGTGTACATGCGTTAAAAATTTACAAATTAACCAAATTAATTCGTTTAATTCGAAGAAAACAATAAAAATTCGGCTAATTTCTCGAAGTTTAGCCTTTTTTAGTACAAAAATTGTAAAAATTCGCTGAATAAATTCGAAGTAAAGAGTAAACTTAGAGAAGTTTGAAGAATTTTTGCCAAAATGAGTGAAACGATATTAATCTTGCTTAAGTTGCTCTAATTGGTTGTTTTTATGATATAATGAGTTATAAGTGTTTTATCATGCTTTTTTATTATCATATCCTTAGAAATCAGTGTGTTTTATCAACATTTTGGCAAAAATTCTCCAAACTTCTCTAAGCGGATTTTTACAGAAATTCTCTAAATCGAATTGAACTTCCCCGAATTAATTTCGAATTTCAAGTGATCGAAGTTTTAGGCGAAGTCGAAGTTTAGTACCCTGGTGGAATAAACTAGTACCTTCGAGTTTCTTGTGGGGTTGTATCCTGAGTATGAGTTGGCTAGGGTCCAGATACTCAACAAAGGTACTCTACCACCCTTTAGCCAAGTGTATTGCTATGTTCATAGTGAAGATAGCAGTAGTATTGCCATGTCCCAACCTCTAGTTACAGATCGGTCAGCTTAGTTTCTGTTTTTGCTCCTCAACGCCTAAATAGAGGAAAAAAATATGATTCAAAACTCCGGAAGCAAGGGTAGCGATCGTGATAAATTCAAGTGTGAGCATTTCGGTTGGCGAGGACATACTAAGGATAAGTGCTGGGATATGATTGGTCCTGTTCCTAAGTTTAATAGCTCTGGGTTATCTGTAGCCCACATTGCTAATACAAATGTTCCTACACCCCGTGGTTCTCAGAGTACACCTACTTAGCCCACGTACGAAGCATTCAAATCCTGGTTGAGTTCAGGTCTATGGCCCGAAAGGAGTTAGTAGTAATCGGTTGCACAAGTGTTTGAGCAAGTTGGGCATGGTTGACATCTATGCACCTACTTGACGGGGAGTGTTGTGAGGGTAGAATGGTCCTTTCTCCTATCATTAGGTTATTGTGTGAGTTGTGTGCTATATAAGGGCATAATTGTCCATCCGAAAATATAATGAAGCAAAATAACACGGGGAGGAGAGTATGGAGACATACAAACTCCCTTTCTTTCTTCTCTTCTTCTCCTTCTTTTTCCATCAATCAATCTCATTATTTCAACTATTATAATATATGGTACAAGTGTGGATCCATTGTTTAAAAAAGAAGTCATTGTTCACTTGAAATTGCATAATTCTTGGCGGAGAAGGTAACAACAACATTTCCTCCTATGATTCTATGTTTTGAACTGATTCAATCTAACAATTTGAATTTCCTCTTATGGCATAAGCTTAATTTGATATTGTGAATTTCATCGATATAAATGTGATTTCAGACATTATATATTTTTCCTATTTGAGGTAGTCAGCTAAAACTTCATTTCTTGAAATTTTTGTGTTTACTGTGGTGGTCCTCGCTCGATTATTAATTTAATAAATTGCAAAGAGCTAAGTTACATATGAAGTTCTCATCTATGTATTCTAGTCTTTTAGACCCATCATTGCTGCCTACCTTATCTTGTGTTGTTACTATTAGCTAAATCTACCTTGATTGACTTATTTATGTAGTGTTTTCATTTTTTACAGTGGACAACAGGCTGGACCCTTATTATGGGAAGTGCCAGTAGTTGGTGAGAAAGAGAGTCTTTTGACTAGAAAGAAAGGTAATGTGTTTTCTGATCGGTCCAATATGTGCAATGACACCAGAGCACTAAAGATTGATAAGGGGTGTGCACGGCGTGGTTCTTGTTTATTAACCGAGGTAATAAAAGTTATGGTTGGATACTTGATGTCTGTCTTAAATCTCTTGTCTGTGTTGGTGGAATAAAATAGAGCCGTGCCAGAACTTTTCAATTGATTTCAAATGTTTTGATGTTTTGTGCCGAGTTTTAACTTTCGCATGAAGCTTTTTTAAACACTTTAAAATTGATTTTTTTTTGTCAAACTTCTTTCGAGTTTGTAGTAATCCCGTAAAATCAATTGCATTTCTACTCTTTATTGGTGCTTATGGAAAGAAGAATTTGCAGACTTTTTGAGAACGAGGAAGAAACCACTGATCCAGTCACAAGAAGGATCAAAATACTGCTGTTCTTCTGGCGTTCAATTTTAAACAAATTCATGGATATCACATTAGTGATTTCTGTTCCAAATGGGATTTCTTTTATCTAAACATCTGTCCGTGGGACTTTTTTTTCCGGATTGGGCTTCTATTTTATTTAGGCACCCCCTTGTAATCTTTTCAGTTTTTTTGCCTTTCAATAGATACATCCTTAATTATCATATGTATATATATGGTGTCGTAGCACTGTTAGGAGACTAAAAGTTTCAGAAATGCGGTTGTATCTCCCTCCTTTTCCACCTCGAACAAGTATATTACCCAGTTTTTTCGAGATAACTGTTAGTTAATTAGGGTTTCATGGAGAATGAGAGAAAAGAATTGGGGAGAAAGAGGGATCGTACGGAACAACATAACCTTCTCTCCATACGTCCCCTAGTATATATATATATATATATAACATAAAACATGAAGAACAAAATTACCGAAATACCCCTAAGAAACGTACAGACGTTGTACGGCGCCCCGACCAAGGGTAGGGGAGGAACTTCGTTCCTCTTGGGTTCCCCAGCCCCGAACCCCCGGTGGCCTTCGGCCTGCGACCCCTGGTGGCCTTAGGCTGGTACATTAATTACGTTGACAATAATAATTAACAATAACAATGAGAGTTTAGATGTAGGATGCAAGGGCTCATTTTTGGTGAGCCCTTTTCTTTGTAGGGTTTCTTTCTATTGGCTTTTTGGTGCAAGTGGTTAGAGTACTCGAGTCCCCTCAAAGGTGGCATTCTTTATGTGGACAGTGGTTGGAGACAAAACACTCATCATAGATCATCTAATTTGTATATGGGGATTTTTTAGCAACGTTTGTTTGATGTGTCTGGAGGGTGAAGGGGCGGGCAACTACTTTTCCTTCATCTTAGGTCTGGTGGAGTAATTTACCACACTTTACTCTTGAGCTAAAGAGGATGAGTGACCTCATCAACAATTGGTTCACAAATGCTTTAGATCAAGAACAAAGATATGTGATACATCCTACCTTTGATTTTTTTGTTGGAGTGTTGGAAAGACATGAGTGATCATGCGTTCCAAAACAAGGGTAGGTCACTTGGTGCGATATCTGAAGGCATAAAGCTTAAGATGATGAAGTGGGCTAGAATTTTGGATAGCTTTGAAGAAGTGTTGCAGGTGCAAGCAATCTTAGAGGAAGGTCAAAAGAGAGATAGTAATGAACCTAGCTTCGTTGACTCAACTTAATTTAATGGTTGTTCCATTAGAAACTCAAGTTGGATGGGTTTGATGATGTTCTTAGGGATGAGAAGCTCGATTTTGAAGGTATTTTCTGGACCAACTGATGAAGTAAAATCTAATGAGGTGGCATCTAGAACACCATTATAAGTATTAAAGATCTTCATTAGCTAGTTTAGAGGTCCTCTTGAATCAGAAAGTGACTTCTTTTGCATGGTTACTTGGGTGTCTAGTTGGTCTGATGGCTCTTGAAAGTTTTGCTGAAACATCGGCAAATATTTAGACTTGACCAGAGATTGTAATTTCTTCTTTATACACATGGTCCAACTACTATATCACCTTCTTTCTTTTCATGATTCTGTGAAATGTACAATGAATTGTTTCTGCATGGTTATGACTTGTTTTGCATTAATTACTTGACCTTTGCCACCTGTAGATACTTGGGCATACGATGATTCTTTCGTCATGTGCGGCGTTAATTTACGTACTAAAACATCGCCCATTTCTACCTAAGATCCCAGCACCACAATTCATTTCTGTCTAAATTGCGAAGTTGGTGGGTGTCTAAATGTGGTATTTCTTTAGTGATCCTTTCGGGGCTTGGCTTGTCACATGAGTCTGAATTTCATACTTTCTTATAGGAAAAAAAGTAAAAATATCATATATCAAAAGTTCGCTAATGAGTATCATGTCCTCATATGTGTAGCTTCCAATCATATAAGCTACTAAAAAGTTTTTCCCCAAAGCAAGTTTGCCACAAATTGTACTGGCACCATCTGCTAAATTTATCCTTTTTAAGGGATTTACCCCAGAAAACCTTAGGTTTTTTATGCATACAAGTATTTTTTTTTGGAACGTTGATACCATGGTTCAAAGTCTCGACCGAGACCAAGACATGCTGTCTCGGGTTGACTCGCCCGAGACAGCCCATATTCAACCTAATTTCACATTGTCTTGCCTGAGTCAACTCGGTCTCGGTCTCGGTACCGAACGATCCAATGGCCAATCCCGAGACTCTTAACCATGGTTGATACATAAACCAATTGAATGCTTAGATTGTCTCTATTACCAAGTTCAAAGTCTTGTTCTGTCTCGGTCTGGTAAGGTATCGAGAGTTCGAGATGATTGAATGGGGTCTGTATTGTCGTGTAACAAAACTCTAATTTAATAATATTTTTATTATATGGAACAGGCTCCCGGGACTTGTCTTCTCGGGCATAGATTCCAAGAATCCAATGGTGGTTTGCTTTGGCAAAAAGTGAATGCCAGCTCAGCGCTATCACCACTGTTGGATTCTCAAAATCCACGCTCGAGAAGACAAGTCCCAGGAGCCCGACCCTTATTGTATGTCTTTTATAAAACATATAAAGGATAAACGACATTTTTAGGTTATTGATGTTTAAAAAAATTAATGTAATGCATATTCGTATTTTTGCATATCGAGACATACCACTTTTTTCCGTTGTCTCAATTGAGACGTCTTGTTCTATCAACTTACCGAGACACTGAACCAGACCGAGATTTTAAACCTTGTTTATACATACACTCTTAGATTTTTAGTGTTAATAATCCAGCAAATTTCCTGCGAAAGGAAGGTATAAATAGGCATACTTTGTATATAGGGAACTCTCTCTTCCCCACTTTTAGTTGCCCTTGTAAAAAATAAATGGCACCTGCGTTTTTCTGAGTTATCATCTGTTAAAATAAAATGGATTTCTATTTATACACTATGTAGCATTGGAGTAGATTTAATGTCGTAGAAGCTGTTCTTCTTTTGTTACATTAATGCTGTTTTTTCTTTAATTTTTATTTATGGTAGTGATGCTTCCAGTTGTCCCAAACTTAATTTTCCTCTGAGCAGTGGCTTAGCTGGATGCTTGTTTGAGTGTTTATAACTCTTGCTCGCCAGAGTTTCTACATGTTTGTGCTAGTCTAACTGGTAATGCTGACTATATTTGGGAGAATTTTGAATTAATCATCCAATACATAACTCCCTTTTTAATGTAATTGCAATTGCAGAATTTATTTCCTGATTCGGGAACGAATGATAAGAATTTCCATAAAATAAAGAAAACTGTGGGTCAAAAATCTTCGAGGCAGGACTGCAGGTGGACCAACAAAGATTGTTCTCTGGAAAAACCATTATCTGGATTAGTTAGAGTGCAGGTAATTCATTCACTTGTATCTTTTCTGTTTTCTCCCATCAAAATTCTTAAGCACAAGATTTTGATGCTATTTCTGGTGTGTTTTGGATACAGTTAGAATATCTTCTTCAAGAGTATTTTACAAAGTTCAGTAGATCCTTTTGGATAAACTATGAAAGTTTAAAGTTTAATATATCTTTGCCTTTTGGGTGATATAGATGTCTCTATCTATGGCCCTCAACCATTATGGCTGCAGGCTTAGGAAACAGCCTACACTCCACATACTCACGTTATGTTGGTTTTCTGGCCCATACGCCCAACCTGTTATCTAGTGCACTTTTCTTTCTATTTATAGCTATAATGTTCTAGATGCTAGTCCTAGTTTCTAGTTTCAGTTAGCTTTTGTTTGTTAGCTAGTTTAATTATATTGAGAAGTTCTATAAAGGAATTAAACACCCCCCTTCCCTTATTATTACAATATATGTTACAAAACATTCTATTTTCTAAGAATTTTCCATGTTGGACACCATTTGTGCTCACGTGTCAGACACATGCCAAGACACTTCTCTGAAAAAAATATTTAATTTACTAAAATATTTTTTTATCCATTATATATATATATATATATTCTGCATGCATTTATACTGTATACCAGCTTATCAATATGCATTATTTCTAAATTTGTATACTTACATGAACTAAAGAATTGTAAAAATATCTCTCTCAACATATGGAGTAAACTCTACGGACGTGTCAGAGTGCCGAGTTTGTGAGGGTCAGTGTGTCTAATATTCGTATCAGCCAACATGTGTCTGTTTTCAACATGTGTCTGTTTTTATAACATGCATTACAATCAAAGAAAAGTCTCTTTGCACTTTTGCTGCCTTTGTGCTGTGTGTTGAGGTGTGACTTCTCTCCCTGGGCGGTAAGAATGCTGAATGTGTGCGTGCGGGGGGTGGGTGGGGTCCACACACGTATATTTATGTAAATGCATCTTTATGTTTATCCATGTAATAATGTATCTTCATATTTTTACTTGTTGATGTATTGCTCTGCAAGTATTATTAAATTTCTGCTATTTCATAAAATACTAGTGATTTATGCCTGTGCTAAAGCACTGACCACCTAAAATGAAACGTTAAAGTAGAAGATAACATCAATCCTCAGAGAACAGTAAGATGATCTAACACTTTCTAGAGGGAATTACTTAATTTGAAAAAGAAGAACTTAATGATGATATACTAACAGGAAGCTATATAATACATGCGATGAATGATATGGGGTTGGAATCCACCATTCAATGTGTCCCCACCTAAGGGATCTTTATATCATTGACCCGATTGTGATCATTATCCATCCGATCTATAAACATATGTTTGAACTGTTTTCCGTGACTAAATAATGTGAGATACTGGATGGTTAAATTTATAATATATGGGTCTTGGCGTTGAATGGTGGCTACAAACCTCCTAGAATATCTATGCCATTGGTAGACCGCATCCTCCAGGATATAGAATGTCTGATCTTTCTGAATTAGTTACATGACTTTTTTTTTGGTCATTGATAGTCCACTAATACTTTGTTATCGGTATACAGATTTGACCAATTTGTTTTTTGCAAAAGTGATTGATAGAGATGAGGTTTTGTTCCAACTAATACATAATTATTTGTGTAGAAAATCAACGAATATAACAATTGGAATGGAAAGAAAGTTTAAAAAAGTAATACCTTATTTAGAGGGGCCTGACACTGAGGAATTCTCGAAAACAGCCTTGCATTATAGTAGAAGGATTGAAACAGGAGAGAGATATGTTTTAGAATTTAGGAAGGAGAGAATTAAGGAAAGAAAGAGGGAATTAAAGTGATTAAGGAAACAAAGAGGGAGAGACGTGTGGAGAGAAGGGAAAAGAGAGGGAGGGACGTTGGAATTGGAAAGGACAACGGTGTAATTACCATATTTAATAGTTTAAGAATACATGTTGAATGTGAAGCCATGCTTTGCCAAAAAAAAAATGAAAATACATGCGGATGTGAATTTGTTTTTTTTTAAATCATTTATTCCATTGTAATTATAAAGAGTAAATGCATGCGTTATAGCTTTAGCATTTGATTGATGGCATAATTGTCTTGCATCAACAACCATGGCTGTTACAGATATGAACTTACCAACATTGGCAGCTGAAATGCCATAGCTTCAATGGTTATACACGTGGCTAATCAGCTTGAATCTAGACTCTTCAATTGTTGGACCATGTCTTGGACGGGTGTTAACAATCTTGAGGATATTCTAGAAAACGAAAAGAGAAAATAACAGGTGCTACAAATCACCAATCTGTGTCCCTGTCCGCATTCACAGAAGAGAGATTGAGAGATATATCATATATCACCCCAGGATGACACTTTCTACCTTCATTACTAAATGAGATTCCTTCAATTTGTAAAGGAAATTCAGTAAGAAGCAAACAAATTACCAAAAGAACAACTATGCCACCACTCTTAAGAGAATTTTGATAGAACAAATTAACACTATATGACATTACAGTTACCTGAAACACTATTTTTTTGTAGGTACCTGAAACACTATATAAATAGTGTTTAAACCCTCAATTCTACACAAATTTTATTTAATGTTTTAGGGATGTTTTTTGAAAAAACGAAACAAAACATCTATTGACGTGTCATGTGTGTTATAATGGTAGAGTTTAGACAAACATAGTAAGCAATCTCAAATAATAGGAACCCCTTTGCTTGAGAATCCAAGACATTGAGACCCTCAAAATTGAAGTCACGGAGCTTTGCTCTATGACCAACCACGACAAATTTTTTTGAAGTGGGTCTCCCTTCTTATGGCTTTGTGGGTTGCGTAAACATAAAAATGTGGCATGTGGCACACTCTTGGGGACCACTAATTGTATGGATGTTTGGCCCATCCCTAGGTGGATCTTCGCACCAAAAATATGTTGATTGGTAACCTTTAACCGTTAAATTTGAGTCTTTTTCATGGTTAATTTTAGTTGTGGGTTGGATTGTTTGCTATGTGATCTTTAGCTCTGTTTTAATGGTAAGTCTTATTTGTAATCTTTAACTTCTTTAAAAAAAATAAAAAAATTAAGAACAAAGAAAAATTGTTTATGGTTGGTGGTCCAAACATTCATACGGTCCATAGCCCCTAAGGGTGTGCACCGTGGCACAATTATACTTGACTCACAATGCCACAATGAGAGAGACCCACTTCAAAAACAAATTCCACCAACCACAATCAATTACTATTGAACATCTTGTTCAAACTTCAACCTAAGAAATAATCCAATACTAACTTTAGATTTTATACCTATTCCTTTCCAATTATTTTCAGTTAGATTTTATTATAAGCTAGAATAGATTTGCATCATCTGTAACTATTACGATTTTTGTTTAATCCAAATTAATTTGCTTCCATTACCAAACACCTCTAAGTTTAACTATATTTACATGTAATTCTAATATCAACTCTCAATCGAGCTCAGATCTTTTCTAAATCATTGTTCAAAACATAAGAGTAAAAAAAATTGATTGCAACTGAAACGGAAAAGAAAAGATTGGTATTTAATAATAGAAAAGATTGAACAATTGAGACGTTTTGGAATTATTTTATTGAAGTGATTTTGTTGAAGAAATATTCATGGTAGGGAGAGACGTTTACAATTTTAAAACCACGTGAAAGTTTAAGTTTTATATATTAAATAATATATTGCATTAAAGTCATTGATAATTTGATATCCATATTGTTCTTAAATATTAGTCAAAAAAATTATTCAAAATATTAAAAAAAATGAAATGTTGTTTTTGATTTTTGGTGGTTATTGAGATCTGCTGCCGATTTGGCGTTCTCTATTGAGTTCGGCGAAACCCAACAATGTTTGATAAGTCGGCAATCGTTGATGTAGGTCTTGAATGCAGTAGAGATTACTACATTAGGGAAAAAACAAAATGAGTAAATTTTCTACATTCGCCATAAAATTAAAGGTCCCTAGTATTTGAGTAGCTCATTGATCTTATGAATCAAAGGTAGCCTACCTTTTGAATATCTGAAATCACTGCTTTCAGATGCAGTGCAGGGCTTCCATCCAAGAGTGTATTCTCCGGCTTCAAATCTCGGTGGTAGATTTGCTGCTAAACACGAATCAATAAATTATAAAAAAAATTGGGAGTCAAAAAAATAAAACAAAACAAAATGATTAGGATTTTTAATTAACATACCTTGTTGTTTCGATTGTTTCATAAAAGCATCTTAACAAAGGGGTTCTAATGCATCGAAGGTGAAAATTTGAGTGTGGTCGTCTATGAAGAATTGAGTGTTTGAGCGGAAACACGGTTAGATAGATGGACTTGGAAGAGGATTATTGCTTTCGCTTTCTGTTGGTTAATGATTTTTTGTTTGAGGGCTTTTTCTCGTACACCAAAAAACCTTGAGCACCATGGAATGGAAATCGTTGAAAAAACAACCGATTTAGAGCTTGAATGGGGGAGAGAGACGTTTTTGAGAGAGGACACATTTTGTTTTGGAAAGAGGGAGAAACATTTTGGAAAGTACAGATATGGAGGAAGAGACGTGATTCCCATGCGTTGAAAAATTAAATAGAGGAATTTAATTGCGGAAATAAATTGCGGCTATTTAAGGAATTAGACGTTAATGATGTTTAGAGAAGGAAAATATTTATTAATGTAAGGTGAAGGAACCGAGGAGGGAGAAAGTTAGGTTATTGACGTGGTGCTATGCATGAGAGTGCCATGTCAACATGATGTGGAGGAGAGAGAAGAATGCTACACAATTCTTTGCTTTAGTATAGATACATAGGTTTCTATTCCCACAGGTGTTAGCAGGAAAGATACCATACAGTCGAAATCTACATTATTTAGCAAAATTAACAGTCATTGCCGATGAACTGTAACATTTCGACCCAGCTAATGTATAAAATTGCATTATTTTGGTCGAAATATATTTGACCTGAACACAACAAACCCTTCTAAATTAGTTTTTTTTGTAAAATGTTCAATCCTCAATCCATCTTAGACCAAAACTGACCATTCCACTTTGATTATTTGTTCAAAAAATTCTTATATCGATCAATGGAGTGGATTAAAGTGTAATTTGGGGATTTTTTTAAAATTTTCAAGGTAACATGAATTATGAATTAAACTCAATTTTGTTGCACTTTCTTATTAAACTAGAGTTTAGAGGTGTAAATGCATCAGATTTTTGGATCTATGATGCATTTACACTGCATTTGCGTACACATTTAAGGATATTTTAGGTCTAGAAATCTGAAATTTGGGGAAAACCCCAAATTCCTTTTTTTCCCTAAACATGCATGGTGGTTTATAAATGAATTATATGTCGTATTACTTGGCTTGATCTACAACTTAGTTGGATCAATTTTGTTTTCCTAAAAATAGAAATTCTAATGCAACAAATGCATGCATAAACGATGCACTTTTTAATTGTTTTTATTGTAGTTAGTTAATATACTAATATTTTTATATAAACTAAATAAAATTCCACTTTTTTACTTTCCTTTGTGTAATATAAAGTTTAATTTGATATATGTATCTAATTTGATGTGATTTATTACATTTTTCATGTACAAAATGGAATTATAGCTGTTTTTAACTATTAGGCTTCTAGAACCATACATCACCATGTTACAGAACATTGTTGTCATTCATCTCCACTCTCCATCTGGTTGTATATTATGGATCAATGGCTTATGAGTGTGTTTTAAGCTTGTTATATCTTTTCTTAAACTTTCCAGTTTCCACAAAACATTTCACAATATTTCCATCATTTCCGCAATAATTCCATTATTTCCCTGAAAATTGTATTATTTCTACAGTGGTCGAAGTATTTCCATTTCCAGACTGGTCGAAGTAAACTTTGAAACCAAAATTTAATACCTTGCTCACCGCAACCATGAGTTTGGGGGTTTTATCCCAGCTTACCCACCAAGAAAAAAGAACAAAACTTCAGATTTTTGTACTTGTAGAGTTTTAGAGGTTTGAACATTCCTAGTATGATTGAGTCCCTTTTGTGTGAATATCTGCTCAATTATTTTCTAAATCTTCAGGCTACTTTTTGCTCTCTTAAACAGTTTTGGCGGCTTTTAGAGGTAGCTCTTTTTTCTTTGTGATGTGCATTGTCTGGATGATATTTTTCGACTTGATTATTTATTTTTTACTGCAAATCATAATATTCCATGTTTCGTCATTCTCCTTACTTATCCTAAAATTGAATTAATGCATCTTTTACTATTAGAAAAATATTGATTGCTATGTGAAATTTTGTTTTGTAAACAGCATGAAGAATCTAGTTCATATTCCCCCATGCTTTCTGCGAGACACAAAAGGAGTGTTTGCAGTGCTGTTGGAAGCACTACTACAATCGAACCTACTCGCAAGGGTCGACGGCTTGTTAAGAAGAATGCTTCCAGGGACATCTTGGAGTCTGCTACATTAAATTGCAAGCAAGACTGTTCTTCGACTGGAATTTTTAACCGGCTTAACAACATCACTGCTTTATCTAATGATTCAGATGATCTGAGAGACTGTTCCCAAACTGAAATCTGTAACCGACTTAACATCACGGCTGCATCCAATGATATATATGATTTGAGAAATGAGAATGCATTATCACCCCAAGGAACACCTTTGGAGGATGACTTGTGCAATGGACAAAATAGGAATGAACTGCTGGAAGACGTTGAAGACATCACAGAGTTGAATAACATTACTGCTTCTAATGGTTCAAATATATTGAGTGAGGATGCACTTCCTACCCGAGAAAGGACTTCTCAGAATGGGTTTTCTGATTTTGAGGAGAACATGGATGGAGTGCTGAAAGATGTTGGTGAGTTCGGAGAAAGAACTGGATTGCCTTCTTCAACAGAGTTATCATGTGTTATATGTTGGACAGATTTTAGTTCGACAAGGGGGGTATTACCATGTGGACATCGATTCTGTTATTCGTGCATCCAAGGCTGGTCTGATCATATGGTATGCTTTGTGGGCTTGTCATTCAATTTATTCTGCCTTGTTGCACTTGCTGTGTTCTTTTAGACTTCATATTATGAACAATAAGGCATAGTTTTTATTCTACTTATATTCTAACTCCTAAGCCTCAAATTCTCCTGAAGACTCTTAGTTGTTGATCTTGTCACTGATTTTCTTTGACACATTTAGATGTCCTGTGGCTTTCCAGAAAAAGAAAAATTTTCTATTGACCTTTTCAGACACAAGCTAATTGTCCTACCAATTTAGAATTGGCAACAGGCACTTCGGGAATGATGAAAATCCCTTGATTTTAAGAAAGTCTTGAAATGCTGTGATTATGTTGGCAACTTACTTGAAAACATATAAGTGATTTTTTTTTCTTTTGGTCTCAGGTTTTCAAATAATCATTTTCTTTCTCATGAATCAGTAGTAGAGTTATTCGCTGCATTCATAAGTTGACATTATTATAGAGATATTGTCACAAAGATCACCAACACAGTTTTTACGTTTCCCTATTGTTTAGAATCTGTTGCTCTGGATTCTGGAATATAGGTTCATTTGATTTTTTTTCCTAGAGAAGTGGATCAGTGGTCCAGTCATTTCTGGTTTGGAGATAAAACTAAGTTGTGTGACAAATGAAAATGAGCCAGCCAGCATTCCATTTTGAGATGGGGCTAAAATACTTCACTGTTATCCAGATACCTAACTTTACAGAACATGAAATTGCCCCCGATTTCTTGAAACCACGCTGTAGATGTGTCCAAGTCAATATAACATGGCTGAGTGGCTCATCGTTCTCGTGTATTTATAAACTCTCATACAATGTTGTTAAAATTGAATCAGATCGTAAAATTGTAAGGAGTAGGATTCAAATTGTTGGATAGTAAGATTCATAAAGATATATGTATGCCTAACTAATCCGTTATGAAAATAATATCCAATAATTGAAAAATAATATATAGATGCCTAACTACTCCATTACTCGTGATACAAGGACAAGGTTTTGTACAAACACTTACTAGTAATAGTTGAATTGAAGAATTAGGGTTAAGATTAGGTTTAGAGAAGAGAGAAGAGAGAGAAGAGAAAGGATGTCATGTGCTTAGGTCATAATGACTCCATAAATCTTATTTATGTGAAAGGGAATAAGAAAAGACAAGTATACCCCTCATATCAAGGTGTATTTACATAGTAACCCAATACGTATAAAATACGCATCTGATAACACATCCCCCCCCAGATTGGTGTATAGATATCCCGCATGTCCAACTTGCATAAACATCTGTGAAGCTGCTAATTGGGAACTCCTTTAGTGAAGACATCCGCTACTTGCTCATCGTTCTTCACTAATGGAGTGCAGACTTCTCCAGATACAATCTTCTCCCTTATGAAGTGACGATCCACTTCAATGTGCTTAGCCCGATCATGCTGTATCGGGTTATGAGCAATACTGATAGCAGCCTTGTTGTCACAATACAAGCTTACCGACCCCATGACTGGAAAACCAAGCTCAGCAACCAACATCTTCAACCAGAGCATCTCGGACAAGCCATGGGCCATTGCTCTGAATTCTGCCTCTGCACTGGATCTGGCAACAACAGGTTGCTTCTTGCTCCTCCAAGTAACTAGATTGCCCCCAACAAAGGTGCAATAGACTGAGGTAGATCTTATGTCGTCTTTGGCACCAACCCAGTCTGCATCAGTGTATGACTACTCTCATGTGGCCATTCTTCTTGAAGAGAAGTCCTCGGCCAGGGGCAGACTTGAGGTATATCAAAATCCTGTGTGCTGCCTCTAAGTGAATCTCCCTGGGTGAATGCATGTACTGGCTGATAATGTTGACTGCATAGGCAATTTCTGGTCGAGTCAGGGAGAGATAGATCAACCTCCCAACTAGTCTTTGAAAAACTCCACATCCTGTAGAGGCTCACTACTCGAGTCGGCCAACTGGTGGTTCTGTTCTATAGGAGTCTCAACTGGCTTAGCTCTCAGCTTGCCAGAGTCCTGTAATAGGTCTAGGACGTACTTCCGTTGTGAGATGAAGATCCCTTGACTGGATCTTGCAACCTCTATGCCGAGAAAGTACTTGAGAAGCCCCAGATCCTTCGTCTCAAATTCTCCTGCCATGGTTCTTTAGCTTGGTCACCTCTTTTGCATCATTCCTTGTCAGAATGATGTCATCAACATAAACGATGAGGGCCATAGTGCCCTTCTCTAGATGCTTCACAAATAGGGTGTGATCGGCTTGGCTTTGAGTATACCCCAACTTCTTCACTGCTAGAGTGAACTTCTCAAACTAAGCTCGGGGAGACTGCTTAAGCCCATAGAGGACTTTTCTCAGTTGACACACCTTGTTGCCATCCCCTGGGGGGCTGAATCCTGGTGGAGGTACCATGTAGACTTCTTTATGTAGATCACCATGAAGGAAATCATTCTTTACATACAGCTGATGCAAAGGCCATGCTTGGTTTGCTGTTAAAGACAACAACACCTTGATGGAATTCATCTTTGCCATAGGTGCAAAGGACTCCACGTAGTCAATCCCGTAGGTCTGAGTATACCCCTTGGCTACCAGTCTAGCTTTGTACTTCTCAATTGACCTATCTGCCTGATACTTAACTGTGTTTACCCATCTGCACCCAACTGGCTTCTTGCCTCTTGGCAAATCAACAAGCTCCCATGTCTTATTTTTGTTTAAGGCACGTATCTCCTCGACCATAGCGGTTTTCCACTTGGGATGTGCCAATCCTTCTTCCACGGAAGTGGGAATAGAAATAGTGTCCACAGAAGTAATGAACGCCTTGTAGGAAGGAGATAAGGCATCGTAGGAGACAAAGTTGCTCAAGGGGTGTTGAGTACAACTACGAGTGCCTTTCCATAAAGCAATGGGAAGATCAAGAGCACACACATCAGTGGAAGAAGAAATGACAGGAACCGAGATGGCAGCAATGGCCTTCCCTCTTCTGCGATAGACTTGAAGCTCCCCCTGCACTCCAGGAGCACTATTAGACACCATAATAGGCTGAGTAGGTTGCTCGACAACCAACGGGAATGGAGGAGTCATAGATATAGTAGGAAGAGGACAAAGATCAGACCTCTCTTCACTACGTCTCTCCCCCTGAAGAGAGGTAGGGGAGAAAAAGAATGTCTCCTCGCGAAAGGTGACATCCATGGAAACATACTTCTTGCATGTCGAGGGATGATAACACTTGTACCCCTTGTGAGAAGAAGAGTAACCAAGGAAGACACAGTTAAGAGCTTTAGGATCCAACTTGTTACGATGTGGACCCAGAATGTGAACAAAGTAGACACACCCTAAAATGCGAGGTGTGATAGGGAATAAAGACGAGCTAGGAGTAAGAACTTGGACCGGAGACTGGAAGTTGAGAGCACGTGAAGGCATCCGGTTAGTCAGGTAACCAGCGGTCAAAATAGCATCGGACCAATAGGAGCTTGGGACATGGGTACCGATCAAAAGAGATCGAGCGACACCTCTGTCAGATGACGTATTTTTCATTCAGCCACACCATTCTACTGAGGGGTGTAGCTGCAGAAATTTTGATGGCAAATCCCATGATCAAAAAAATACTGCTGGAGACCTCCAAACATGTATTCTCCACCTTGGTCAGATCGAAAGACCTTGATGGAGGCTCCATACTGTGTGTGGATCATCTTATGAAAACCCTTGAAGATGGAATGGACTTCATCTTTGGTTTTCATGAGATACACCCAGGTACACTGGTATGGTCATCAACGAAACTAACAAAGTAGCGGAAGCCAAAAATAGAGGTAACAGGGGAAGTACCCCACACATCAGAATGCACAATATCAAAAGAACTTGCGTTTTTATTACCTCTATATGGATAAGTGGATCTGCAATATTTGGAGAGCTCACATGTCTCACAGTGTAACTCAGAAAAAGAAATAGAATTAAACAAAACGGGAAATAAGTGTTTTCAAGTACTGAAAAAGACATGTCCCAGACGGGCATGCCAACATAGAACAGAAGATAAACTACTATTAAGACTACTATGAGACTGTAGTGCCGTGGGCTCAGAGATACGCTCATCCAGAAGATAGAGGCCATCAGCTTCACGTCCAGTGCCAATCGTCCTCCTCGTTTCCAGATCCTGAAAGACACAGGAGGAAGGAAAAAAAGTCACATTACAGTTTAGGTGACATGTAAGGGAGTTCACAGACAACAGGTTAGAAGTAAAAGTAGGAACATGCAAAACAAATGATAAAGGTAAATGAGGGGAAGGAAGGATATTTCCTTTCCCATAGATAGAAGATAAGGTACCATTAGCAGTTTTAACCTTATCCCGACTAGAACAAATAGAGTATGTGGAAAAAAGGGAAGACATACCTGTCATGTGTTCTAAAGCCCTTGAATCAATGATCCAAGGGGAACTGGGAGAGGATATGGACACATGTTGGGCAGGTCTAATGTTACTTGACTGGGCAAAGGAGGTCGAAGGGGTGGCAAAAGGACCGTCCGACTGACTCAGCAACTGTCGGAGAACAGCAATCTCAGCAGTAGAAATACCTGTAGGAGCTACCAAAGGACTAGGCTGTGAATCCTGAAGAGGCACAGGAGCATCCAACCGAGCAGTATGGGCTCTAGAGGATGCTGGCTGGCTAGGGCGACCATGAAGCTTCCAGCACCTATCTCTTATATGCCCAGCTTACCACAATAATCACACTTGGGCCTTTCCCTCGAAGAAGACTTCCCTGAAGTCTTACTAGTAGGAACATACGATACAGCCGTAGAAGAAGGCTGAGAAGGGCGACCCTTCTGAGGCTGCTGATGCTGAAAGGTAGGAGGAGCAGAGGAACTGGTAAGCGCCGATCGCTCGGGAACTAGATGCTCATCCTGGAGGGAAATTCGACGGCTCTCTTCGCTCTAAAGATATGCATACACCTCGCTGAGAGAGGGAAGATCCATCCTGCTGCTCAAGATCTGAACACGAGCAAGCTCATAAGATGGATTGAGTCCAACTAGGAAATAAAAAATCCGACCCTTCTCCATATATCGTTGGTAGGGATCTCTCCTGGATGAAGAGGCTGATAAGAATAGTAATGTCGAGCTCCTGCCACATGGTGCGAAGAGCGGTATAGTACTGAGAAAGGGACTTCTCCCCCTGTCTAAAGTGGGAGATACTCTGCCTCAACTGAAATGCCCTGCCAGCATTCTGCTGCTCTGAGTAGGTCTTCCGTGTAATCTCCCAAACCTCTCGAGCTGTGCGCATGAATAAGAAACTTTGGCTGATGTTCGGCTCCATAAAGTTGAGGAGCCATGACATGACAGTAAGATCATCTGTCTCCCATTGTCGATACAAGGGGTTAGTCTGGGGAGGCTCAACTGTATCCCCTGTAGTGTGGCCTAGCTTCCCACGGCCTCCAATGAGTAATCGTGCAGCCTGGGCCCACCGTAGATAGTTCTTACCGTCCAACTTCACTGAGGTGATCTGTAAAAACCGGGGTTCTCATAAGCCAAGTGATGCACCATAGGGCCTCCAACGCCAGTGGAGGGGACGTCCGTGAGCTACCGAGGAAGGTTGAGGATCTGCCATGATGAATCAAACTGAGGGCTAGAAGGGGCTAAAAAATCACACCGAATGCTAGAAAATCACCCGAATAAGTCCTGATAAGCATGTAGGACTCAAGGATCCTTCCAAGTAACCAAAGGAGGCTAAACAAAGCCAATGAACAGGGATTTAAGAGAAAAAACAAGTCTCAATGATCGCCGGTGAGGATAAAACACCCATACGGAGCTCAAAAAAGGACAATAAAGGGCCGAATAAAGGAGAGGAGCGGCATAGAGATGTAGGGAAGCATCCTAAGGCCACAAAATAATTTTTGGTAAGGTTTGGGGTCGATTTGAGCAGGTTTAGGGCTGAACCGAACAGTCCATAAGGACCTATGACGTCACCGGCGGTATTAGGAGGTGGGAAAACCTCTCACAAAATCTTCATTCCTTAATGGAATGCAAACATGAGCATATCCTTGTGTAGGTTAGATATATGAGGATTAAAACGAAGTGATAGAACCCCCAAACAAGGCTGTTATAAACCCTAAAAAAGGGCTGGACTAGAAACTTGATTTTTTTTCAATTTTTGTGAAGAATGAACAAAAAGCACTCTAGATGTTCCCAAAAAATCAAACAAAAAATACCAAAAAACTCTAAAAATCAAGATCTATCTGGATCTAGAGTTTGGGATCAAGAGGAGTACCCTGTCCCTACGGCTGATGATGTCATCGACATAGTACGGATGATGTCAACACCTGCTGATAGCTTCCTGGTTCGAATCCCTTGAGAAATTCTTCAATGGAGCTTTGATACCAAGTTGAATTGAAGAATTAGGGTTAAGATTAGGTTTAGAGAAGAGAGAAGAGAGAAGAGAAAGGATGTCATGTGCTTAGGTCACAATGACTCCATAAATCTTATTTATGTGAAAGGGAATAAGAAAAGACAAGTATACCCCTCACATCGAGGGGTATTTACATAGTAACCCAATATGTATAAAATACGCATATGATAACAGTAATGACAAAACATTTTACATGGCAATCTTGATGTGCATTATAGAGACACTATTATAAACTCAAATTTGTACAACGATAGATCTTTTCAGGGAAAAAACTATATATCTTCAATTCATCGTCAAATTGCATGCATGGGCATGCATTACTTGTCAGCACATGTTAGGTGGTGTTTCATGTGGAAAACACTACCTTGAAACTGTTTCGTACAATAATGTATATTGCGATGATCTTCAGTTTTGTGTGGAAAGATATAGCAGTAAACGTGTTATAAATGTGTTTCATCATCATAATCATCTATGCCTAATCCCAGAGGTTTGGGGGTGGCAGCATGAATCCTATTTCACCATTTGACTTTGTTTAAAGCTATATCTTCTGTGAAAGCATAACTCTTCAGATTAGGGCTGCAACTCGGTCGGGTTGGAGGTCAACCCTAGCCCAACCCAACCTTAAAGGCTGTAAACCCTAACCCAACCCAACCCAAGGTTGGGCCAAGATTTTCCAACCCTATCGGGTTGGGTCAGGTTAGTCAGGTTGGTCAATTTTCTTAATTTTTTCGTTGATTGGAAAGATTGCTAATTTTTTTTTCAGATTAAAATAATTTATTAGTCAATACAATAACCGTTATGCTAACCTTTAAATAATAGCTCAATTTCCAATACATCATAAAAGAAAACATGATATTTTCATAATGAGGGAAAAGTTATTAACTCAAATGCATGATAAAATTTAATAAATAATAAAAAAAATAATCGTCAAAGAAAACATGATATTTTCAATATCAACCGATCACATAAAATGTCAAAACGTAGTTTCAGGGACATTTTGTAATCTCACACAAGGGTTGTAGTTTTTAAAGACAAACATCCATGGGTTGTTGCATTTGCCAAAATGTAGTGTGGATATTTGTTGGTATACTAATACATATATGTAATCTGTATGTCGGGCTCGGATTGGGTCGAGCCTCAACCCTAGCCCCAACCCGATTTTAATCGGGTTACCAAAAATCCGTCCCAAGCCAAACCCAAGTTCTGAAAGAGCTAACCCAACCCAACCCTAACGTCGGGTTCAACCCGTCGGGCTCGGGTTGACCCGCCCAAGTTGCAGCCCTACTTCAGATCATTTGTCGTTGTAGCGCGTCTCTTCCAGGGGGCACCCTAGCTAACCCTTGCTCACTTATTACTGCACTTGGTTTACGATGTAGTGGATTCTTTCTTAAACAATGAAATGGTGGAATTGCACATCATTTTTTGAAATCTCCAAAATACCCCCAAAGCCCATCTGGCTCAAAACTTAAAAGGTAGAATGTAGCGCTAGTATCCACCACACATGTGGTGCCTATAGATGATCTCCCCCGTCCGTATCAAATGGGATTGGATGCCCGAGATCTATTCTATCTCCATGACTGGTTCTCCCCCTCACTCTCTATAGTGTTTCGGTGATTTGCAGAGACTAATGTCCCTGTTGTTGATTTTCCTATTTTCTCTCATTTACTTTCTAGTAGCGTCATGAGTCTGAAGTTCAAAATAGATTAGTTGGAAAAAAAACAAATGACACTTGCTCAGGCCTATTACAATGCCTCGAAACAAGGGAAAGGGGGACAGATGACACAACGGCGATAAAACTCACAAGTTGCTTAATTGAATCTACAAGGACATCAACATTCCAATAGTTCAATAATAACAAGTCAATGGATGAACTTGTACCATGAGCAGAGCATAATGTTGAATATGTGTTCTCACGGTCTCACTATCCTCAAGACCAACATGGGTGCATGCAATTGTGTCTCGTATCTGAGTGAGAGTGACTTCAGTCAGAGGTAAGAAAAGTGGTAACATCTCTTTGCAATCTGTGTAGCCATAGCCCAGAGCCATGCTCATGTCCTTCTATATCTCCACTAGACAGCATCAAAATCATTTTCGCTGCATTCATAGAATAGATCCATATTCTTGCAAAAAACACAACCAACATAAAAACAGAAATGATGAAATTACCAAGATAAAAAATGAGATTGTGCGTTGATTTATAGGTAATTGTGATAACTTTTTTTTCCCAGTAGAGACTTGGAAAAATAGAGCACATGAAATGGTTGTTTTATTGGTCACTGTGATACGCTGTTTTTCTAGAAGAGACTTGAAAAAACTGAGTACATGAGATATGTTTACTGGTTGCAGATTTTAAACCTTTGTTTCTCTGCTTTTGAAAATAGTAGGCAACACTAAAAGATAATAAGAAAATAATAGGCAACACTAAAAGATAATAATTTGTTGGATGAAGAGATTAAGGTTCTTACAACAGGAACCCAAGATGGGGGGGACGGAGGTTGTAGAAAAGTTAGAAATCCCTCATGGGAAAAATTATTTTGCTTGCGTAAACATTAGATATAAGCAAGCGTTGGAGCATTAAAGCACATAGATGAAGGCCTTGATTTGCACCACAAAGAATTTGTTGGGGGTTTGATCTTGTTCTTAGTCTTTCAACAGGCACATATTTGGAACTCTTCAAGATTTTGTAATGGCTGAAATGACCCAAGTGAGAATAGATTCTTCGACTTACCACAACCTTCTACATAGAAGATCATCAAGTTTGCAAACGTGCTATGGGGCATGACTTTCTTTCTTAGTGCCGCAAATTCTGCAGAGATTGAGGACATGTTTTCTTCATGTTCAGGAAGCTATTCTTTTCTGCCATGACAATGTTCTCCAAGCTGTTGCATGTCTCGATGGATCAACTTTTTAGTTCCCTTGCATTTTATGAGCACAACAATTCCTACAACCAAGGATACTTCAACAATTGTCGATGTTAGAACTTGAGTTTTATATAGAAGTCTCATTGGAGTTGTAGTAGGATTGGTGTTCGGGTTTCTGGGTTTCAATTTGAAACTTGTGAGAAAGGAGAAAAGAAATCTAGAGGAGGAATTGGGTGGTGGATTCGATTGGGACAGAAAGATAGGGACTTAAAAAAGCACCTTGAAATTTTACATTTTCTGTTTCTGTTTCATCTCCTTTAAATCCCTCATCCAAGAACTACAATAAATGGTGAAACATGAGACAAGATGAAGAAACACAATACAAGAAAGGGGGAGAACTAGTCATGGAGATAGAATAGACCTTGGCCGTCCGATCTTGTGTGATACGGATAATGGAGATCGTCCACAGGCGCTACGTGTGGTGGATACTGGCATTGCATTGGGCTAGACAGGTTTTGGGATTTCGAAAAATAATGGGCAATTCCATCATTTCATTGTTTAAGAAGGTTAGAAATCATAGCATTTTTATTCTTACTCGGTAGGTGCACTCACTACAGGAGCTGTAGCGTGGCAAACTCTTATTTTTTTATAACGAATCTTTATTTTGACCTTTATGGAATCGAAGCCAGAATTGATTTTCTTTGATATCTGACATAATGCATGAAAGGATCCTTAAACAACCATAGGATGGTCTGAAAATCATTACGAAACACTACTACAAGATGTTCTATTTTTCCATAGAAATGTGTCCGCCCAAAACTTAGCAATCCAATAAGGCTTTCGTGGTCAAATATTTACTCTTTGAATATTTGTTTCATTCGTCGGGTCAGCCCATGACCTCTCAGAATAAATGAATTGGTTCCTGGTTCGTTCCGCCATCCCACCCAATGAATCATTAGGATTCGTTTTCAATAGAATCTTCGATGGTAAGAAGGAAGAGCTAAAAAAAAAACCTTGCGACTACTGGTTTCAGTAGTGGAGTCTTCCTGCCTGCTCCTTAGCCGATAGCTGCTTCCATCATTTCATTGTTTAAGAAGGTTAGAAATCATAGCATTTTTATCTAAAGGGATTATACGTAAGATTCAAATCGTTTGGGTTAATATTTGATTTCAACCTTAGGATTTTAAGAACACTGTCTCGTCTTTGTTATGGCCAAGTCCCACTTGAAAGTCGAGTCTTTAAACCTTGATTGGTACAAATTGAATTTTGCTTGATCTAATACTTCAAATTTCAAAATAATAAAAATTCTGTCAAACTACTGTTGGATCACTGTATGTCTTTTCTTAATAATTTAGAAATAATATTCTAACCTTCGAAGCAATAGTGCTTGGCCGCTTGCATGGCACTTTCTTGCTTTGGGAGCTTCATCCCGAGGCATTATGGTTTACATTGCCCAAACATCATTTACCATTACTAAAATATCAAGAGAGGTGGAAAATATCCTATTATTTTTGAAGCTGTTCATAATTAAAAATTGTTTTCCTGTAAACAACTAAAATGTCATTGCCTTTTGGAAGTTCATAAAATTAGCCTTAAAATAGTCCAAAGTTATCTTGGATCTTCGCATAACTGAAATGGGCATTCATTTTAGTGGCTAGGAAGCATATCTTGAAATTCCCTTGGTATTACTATAAACGTCCTTGAGGGGGGAGGGGGGCTTGAATAGGATAATATTGGGGCTTGAATAGGATAATATTGAATCCTTTAAAAATTATGCGGATTAAGGTTAGATTCAATAACTCAATATCTAATCACACAAGCATTCACTCATAAACAAATAATCAAACGAGCAAAGTAAAGAGGGAATTGAGACAAAGAGAACACGTCACAACACAGAGTTATAGTGGTTCAGTGTTCGCACACCTACATCCACTGTCACACGCTCAATCGAGCTCAATTCACTATTCAATCAAGCAATACACTTTAACAATTGAATAACCAATGGCTAGCAAAATCGCTATCCCAGACATGAGAGATCAAAATCTCTCACACACCTATTTACACTATAGGCGAGCAATCTACCGCCTAGTTCTGCTCTAGGTCAAGCCGAGTCAAGACGCGTCTCAACTTTAGTAGGAATTTTCCCACATGGTTTCGAGTGAGTGAAGACTCACTAGAACTCAATCTGAGTTTGGGTGATATAATACCTCCTAGAGGTTCAAACCAAAAAGACTTACCTCTCGAGGAGCCGAGAAGAAAATCCACGGAGCTTTAGAATCAAGCTCCTCACAAAGTGGTGCAAATCCGAGTGATGATCGATTTTCATTAGGCACGTGCGTTCATCACGATTGTAGAGATCACAAGTAACCGCACCCACCAAATCTCCTTCAACGAATCTTCTCAAGAATGATGATGCATGGAGATTCGGTCTCAAACAAATAAGCTCTCAAGTCTAGGGTTTTTGCACAAACTAGCTCAAGAATACTCTCAAAATTCGTATCCTAAAAGGCCAAAAGTCAAGCTTAAATAGAGCACCAAGGAGGCCCTTCAACGGACAGAATTTCCCGAAATGGAAAGTGCTCGGTCGACCCAATAAAGTGCGGTCGACCGAGGTAGTGAGCGGGGGCGACCCAAGAAAGAAGGGGCGCCCTTGCTATTTTCAGATAGTGAGCTTGAAAGAGCGGGCGGCCCATATAAGAGTGGTCGACCGAGGTCACCTCGGTCGCCCCAAGAGTCGCGGGCGCCTGAGCTCACAAACCCTACCAAAACAAGGCCCGACAATCACCTAACCAAACCAAATGCACACCCATAAGTGTAACCAAACCCACAAACCTTCCAAACACCTGTAGAGTGACTTTGTGAAAGACGCCTGGCCGTTTCCTGGACAATTGTTGCAGTGGGCTGAGTGTTGTGAAGCTTGAGTCTCTTCGTTTGGTCGATCGACACACTTCATGATGGGTTGAATGGAGCTCCTCACACTAAAGTTATCAACGTACAAGTAAATGTCCTTTTTGTCATGGAATCTGACAATTACAAATGTGTTTTTCATATCTCGTCCACTTCTCTTTGTGTTGTACTCGGGCTCTCGCCTCGTGAAACTATCTGAAAGTAAAGACGATAAAGTTGATGGTGTAGCACAGGCCCAATTGATTCAACTGCTTCTGTAGATTTATCGACTAGAGATAAACCTGCAAGGAAGACATGGAATTCATAGGAAAATATGAAAAAAGGGTTGTTGCAATTTTCCAATAATGGACTGAATAGAGTAGAAATGAAGAATAAATCTATTTACTAATAATCAAAGCTCCCAACTTAACTCTCAAATAAAATTCAAAACTCAAGATAGATCCATATTATTGACGTATAAGACTAAATCTAAAGATATTGGAAAGAAAAATTACTAATCCTGTCAATTATGATGAATAGAAAGCTTCTTAAACACCCTACCAACTTCAAATACTTGTAGAAACAACTATTACTTGTTATAAAGCTCACTCCAACTAAAGACTTTGAGAAACTTTTCTAAAACACAAACTTAACATAACTAGCACATTTGATTTTAAATCCTGCCTAAAAAAACACAAAAATAAAACCTGATAGACTGCTGGACATCAGCCTCTATTGACCAACATGGGGCCTACTCTTCCCATACAGGAGGGAGGAAGATATGATGTAAGCTTGGACCGCTTGGTATACCCTGCTGTTCTTGCCCCTGCATCAAATTTTGTTTGGTAACTAGTACATTTTGAGCCTTTGTCAAATTGCTAAGACATTTCTATGTTGTGGACCAAACTTCATTTGGAAGGTTTTCATAAATTGGTGATGTTTTATGTAGGCTTCAAGAAGAAAGGTTTCAACATGCCCTTTGTGCAAGGCTAGTTTTGTGAGCATCACAAAGGTGGATGGTGCTGCCTCTTCTGATCAAAAAATATACTCGCAGACTATTCCATTCGCCTCGTCTGCAACAGATATTTTCGTGCTTCCTGATTGGGAGATTTCCAGTTTTAGAGCCCAGGTAAAGATCTATGCTACCTTTTTATTAGTGAAGGACTAAAGCTCCCTAACATTCATAGATAACCTGGGCAATTCAGGCCCTTGTATTGAATGAGAACTTCTTTGATCTCTCTCTCTCTCTCTCTCTCATTTCTATATGGTTCATACATCTTTGTGATGTTGCTTTGATCTTTCATAATGCAAGGAATGGTGGGATATTTTAGAGTTATACTTGATCACATTACAGGCCTTTCACTTTATGCAAAGGCCAAAGGCATACATGTGAGGGTCCACCCCAATCCATTCGATGGTGGTGAGTCCTGCTTAGGAGATATCCTAGCCCATAAACTGACCTGATTGGATGCTCCTGTCTGTTTGGTAAAGGGCCTCTTGTGTGGACCTGTGCCCATGGGTTTGTTTTTTTTTTGACAGCCAAAAGAATGCAGTTGCTCGGATTATTAAGATTCTTTTATCAGGTTGTTAGTTTCACCTCATTGACTGGATGGTTTGCCTAACACTGATGTAGTATCCTTCATTCCCCAAATATGTTTAGCATTTTCATATGAATGTGCCAGTTTTCAAGGCTAATTCTTCTTTCGTTTGTTTCTGGATTGATTAGTCCTCAGCAGCATCAGTTTGTTGTGAATGTCGCTCCCGAGAACCTGAGGATCTTCTTATTAGCTGTCGTCTCTGCCGGAGTGGATGGATTCATTCCTACTGCCTAGACCCTCCTTTGGTTCCGTGGACATGCCTTAACTGCAGGGATCTCCGAATGCTCTATCATCGCATCCATTAGTTTGCTAATCCTTCATATTGATGTACTGGATCCCAAATGTAAGAATTCATCTCAACACTGTTCATTTCTGACAATAATTGGACTTGGAATCCAAAGTTGGCTCATTGATTTTTAAATCTACGTGATATATACTTGATCCCTGGATGAAAGCTGTGATATCTCTATTCATAATTGTGGACACATATGTTAATGTATGGTAATGCAGTGTGCTGGCTCACAAGGATATGTTGAAGCATTGGATAATGATGCCATAGCCCTATGGCCTTGGGGTATCAATTTACTGTTTAACATGGGAATCCTAGCTACCTTTATTTTGTTGACCATAATATGATCACTCCCTACTCCCTAGAGAACGGCTTGGATTCCCATTACATGTACTCTTCTGGCTACTGAGTCATTGGCCCAAAGCATTACTTTGGGTGGAGTAGGAAGCTAAGTTTATATAGATAATACACTCAAGGGAATCATCTATGTATTTACCAGTGAAGAAACTCTTCCAATGAATACTCAACTCAGTTTCTCTTCAGAGTTTCCAGTCTTCAATCTTTTGCTTCCCATCCCGTAGTAGTCATACTCACAGCCGTATTTGATTTGATTCTGTAACATTTCACCATTCCAAATGTCTCTAGGGATGACATTCAACAACTCAGGATCATAGCCGTGTAAAGTTACAAGATTAGTGCTGTATTCTTTTACTCATACATGATTTTCAATCCTTCAATATATCCATGCTTGAATCATGGAATACATTATCTACTAGGTGCAGGAACACTACCAAAGACATCCTCAAGAATTAGGTAGCATCTGAACAACCAAAGGTGTAGAACGAATTTGAATTCTTCATTCTTTAGCAATTCAAACTGTGTGGACCAATGGAGGTAAAAATCCAATAGTTGGATCTTTACCACACACAACAGTCTTAAGTAAAATTCCAATAGTTGGCTAGTATTTGTAGGTGGGAGTGGTCCTTCTCGGTTAAGGGCTTGACAAGCTTTATGCTATAAGGAGTGAGGTTTTGTCAGTAATTCTATTTCAGTCATGGGTGTTCCAAGGTAACCTGTTCTGTGCTCTTCCAATAGTGGTCGGGCTCTAGGTATGTCTTACCGGCTTTATGCCGCAGGTGGCATACCAGTGGTCAATTATTAGGTTATTCTCTATAGATTGGGTCACTTGGTCGGGAATTATACATGTCTGACCTCAAAAGGGTTTCTTGTGAGTAAAACTTCTGTCACTGCGTTTTGACAGATGCTTCTATCACAAAGCACAATACAAGCCACGAGGCACACGCTTAGTGGATGCTGACCGTATGGATGTTTGGCCAGTCCCTCGGTGGATCTCTAGACAAAATCAACCTGATTAGTGATTTCTAAGCGATTCGATTGAAGTTATTTTCATTGGTTGATTTTAATGGGCGTTATTTATTGGAAAAATTTGTGGAAAAAATGGCTGTTATTTCCGTTATCTTTCGTTTGTGAAAATTTGAATTCCAGTGCCATTTTTTTCCCCTTTTTCGTTATTATCCCGTTTATGCTCCTGAGTGTTGCAAATCGCTATAACGACGGTTATAACGGAAAAAAAGGTAACACCCCAGTCCGTTATAACGGCCCCTTTTAAACCTTGATCTAAACAACAATTACTAACCCCAATATGTCTCTTACCAACTATAGATAAAAACTAACCTAATAAAATAATAAAAAACTATTATTTTATTGAGAGTCTGTATATGAATAATAATATAAGAAATGCTAATCATTTTATTGAGAGTCTGTATATGAATGATAATATAAGCAAAAATCCAAAAATCAACATGGTTTTCAAACAAAAATTGGATTTAGGGCACATCTCTCTGCCCTGAGAGAGTTAGGTGAACCCTCGAAGATCGGAGGGTTCAATCCCCTAAGGTTCTTGACTACGGTAATCATCTCACATTTTTGGGTCACTCTGCTTAGTCTGGGTCTGCCCCTGAGCCTCGTGATGCTGGAAGATCGTGGTTATGTCCCGTAAGGCTAGGAACACTCCACCGAGATCCTAAGGTTGAAATAGTGGCACGAGTAGCTTGTCCCTTGGTCATCTAAACATTCATAAAAAATACGCGCTGAGTGTCGAAAAATAAGATTCGTACATATTATATGTATATATACAACAATCAGAGTTCTCATGAATAATTCTATTGTTTAGATGTGACCATAAGTTCTTTTGAGAAAGTGTGATATTCTACTATTCACGTGGCAAAAAAAAAAAAAAAAAAAAAAGAAAGCCTAAGCTCTAATACCACTTTGTTACGTCGAAATTTGAGATCCATGACTCGATCAGTTATCCATGGTCGACCCTGAAACCCACGACTAAGGTACGAGGAAAATTCAAAAGTTTCTATACTTGGCAAAATTTTCAAAATAGCTCCATAATGAAGTTTCTTAGAATTTGCCTAAAACTTATAGATAGTTAGGAAAATTATTAAATATAAAAATAACTTCGAAATAAGATTAACAAAGGTGTAAAAAGACCAAAATACTCTTGGGGAAAAAATGACCTAAAAACTTTAAAATTTGAACGTTTCTGAAAACTTCCATTAAAATTACAACTAATTTCCTACATTACTCTCAATTCACATTTAAACATAAAACTAGGAATCAATAGCCCGTGCTTAGCACGGGCACAGTAAAATGAATGTTTTTTTTTTTTGTATATACAATTATATCTTATTTTGACACTTATATAATGTTAAAAAAATAATTATTATTGTGTTAATGGTACATGTGCGTGGACTATACTTATTCAAACTTTTACGTTCACCTCACATCGCCTATTAAAAATAAGACATTTTATGATTTTTGTGATATATATCACTTCTATGATTTGGTGATATATAGATATAGATTTGTCGAACATTTAGTTTAGGCATCTTAACCCCTAACATCTAGTGACATATGTCAGAGAGGACATGGGCACCTTAAAGAACCAGTGCGCATCTCCCCTAAAACGCAATGTTACACAATTTTTAGAGATCAATGATGAATCGCATTCTAATAGCACTATATTTCTCTCTGAGAACCAATATTAGGCTAATTAGATGAAGTTTTTTTATACACTTTTCAAAGGTTATAATATTAAGAGAAAAATGAAGAAATTTTGTTGCAGAATGTTGCATGTTTGAGATTATAGGCGATGGGCCCACAAACTGCATGGATGCTTCACACACCTCTTGATAGACATATACACAAAAAGTTAGATTGATTGGTGAACTCTAGAAGTTATATATTTAAAAATAAAATAAAATACAATCCCTCAAAATCCAATGCCAATGCAACGTTTAGATATCACAATAATCATAAATTAAGTCCTAGATGAACCCGCAGACTAAAAACTAAGCCTGATGGTGATGTCAAGTGTAAGGATCAAAACCCATGACAGTACAACAATTGATAGAAGACTTAAATCCAACAGTTAGAAACAATTAATCAGGCTGATTGTAGGTCAATTTACTATTTAAATCCATCAGTAAGTCATTACTCCCAAAATTATTTAGAACAAATTTTTTTTTTTTTGGTGCATATACGATGTTTAAATATATATTTTGATTGCAACCCAAACAATAAACACAAACACTTGATTCAAGATCTCTATTCCATATCTAAAGTAAAATCAAGTAGAACACAAATCAAAATCAAAATTAATTAAAAAGGAAAAAAAACAATCTAGAAAAAATACCTGATAGAAGATGAATAGTTGACAATGCCTTAGGGAAAAAAGAATGGGAGACGCATATGGCAACTATTCTTTTATCTTATCGATCTGTTTATAAAAACAAAAAAAAAAAAAAAACATAGGTAAAATTTCTAGAAATTTTTTTTTTTTGAAGAACAACAGATAGTATAATTGCCTTCACTTTAAATCAAATCTCGATAGTCTTAGCAGTGTGCGATGATCGGTGTCAAATCCTTTGAAACAGTGTTCTATTTGCAGACTTGTTTGAATATGCCTCATGTATGTGGCTTATGACGCTTCAGAAATCTCTGCATATTGCTCAATATTTAGAACAAATAAAATAAATAAAATTACGATTTAAGATTTAGCACTTAGAATATTAGAGGTAGGAGATGTGAGAGATTAGAGCTAGGCAAGAATGAGACCGTTCAAATACCATCAAATCGTTTTTCGTTCAACACGAGTAATGGGGGAGATAGAGAGACATCTTGGGGAGCCGTGCATGCTGTAGAGTAAGAAGCATTTTGGAATTAAAAACACGAATTGGGTTTTGAACCATTTTGAAGTGTAAATGATATTTTTAGAATTTAGGAGATGTTAAAGGGGTTGGGTTCCGGTGACCAACATTTCTTACCAACATTTTTGACCAACACTTTGGTGGACCCACATAGAGGATGAATCAATGGCTGATTTTGGGTGAGGATGATCTCCTCACCATATAGATAACCACAACAAAAAATCAGCCCATTCTGAAATTTCTAACCCCGTTACATGTGGTTTTCAAGTTACACGGTAAAAATCGACGGTCCATAATTCTTCAACTTCTAAACCAGTCTATGAATATCGAAATGATTTGAATTTTTGTGAGGATGATCTTCTCACCATATAGATCATCTTCACCAAAAATCAGCCATTGATTCATCTCCTATGAGGGTACACCAAGGTGTTGGTAAAAAATGTTGGTCACCGAATCCGACCCATGTTAAAGAGGTTCAAGGGTATTTTTGAAAAAAAATGGAAACGTCGCCACCTTAGCAGTGCTGGGTGGGTTTTGGAGGATTAATGAAGATTGTTTTAATAGGAGTAAGAGTTTGGGAACAAAGAGGTTGGAAGAGTAAAGGTTTTTGTTGAGATAAAGTCCAATATACCCTTGTAGTTTAGTAACATTAAAGCAAGTGTGAATGAGTTATTTTTTAAAAACTAAAAAGAGGGTATATTTGGAAAAATCGATGGAAAAAAGATGGAAAGAGCGCCACCTCAGCAGTGCCGAACTTTAGTATAGATAATAGATAAGCAAGAATGAATAATACAGAAGTCCTAATTAACCTTAATTACCAAAAACCCAAAATACCCCTTAAGGAGGTTTCAGGGTATTATAGAGAGAGCAAGTAGCAGTAGTGAGGCAAGATGCTTGAAGCTATTTGATACATCCAGACAGCTTAGGAGGAGTAGAGTGGCCACAAATGAGGCTTTTACAGCTTTTTAATAAACCCTATTTTCATAGGTGTAGTTTGCTCTCATTTTGCTCGCCGCCAAAAAGTCGTATCATATAGGATTTGCTCACATTTTTAGCTCATCTATGTCCCTGGGAAAAACTCTTTCCTTAATTATTTGTTTTGAGAGGACCCTTCTAACAGCCCATCTTATCTCAATAGTCTTTCAATAGCATGTTTGGGTCCTCTCCCCATTACTTAGAAAAAGTGACCCATGCCAAGATTCAATATTTTCATCTTCAATAAGGGTTGGCATGCATGCAAATCATCGAAGAAGCGGCTGATGCCATCGAATGCATTGGTATACGCACAATAGGTAAACAAAACAAGCAAAAGTAGTTTTGGGCTATGTCGAGAGCAAATTTTAGATTATTTAGAGAATCGAATCTTTCTGTTGGCTTTCCTAATTCATTCATGAATAAAAAGTCAAGGGCATGAAGTGAATGCTTCTACAGTTGGTAGGTTATTTCCCAGGGGCATTGACTACCCTCCCAAGAAGCGATCATTGGATTTGATAATGCCGATAGACATTATATTAGGGCATTTAACAAAGATCTAAACACTTTTTCGCATCTCTTTGTGTAGATGTTTCAATATGCATGTGCTTAAGTGGATGTCACATGAGAAACCTAGAGCCATGTAAGATACCTAAAGGTAGGGCAATGATGCATAGTCAGCACCTGGGTGACATAAGAAATATAGGATTGGATGTCAAGAGATAAGTCCGCAGGATATGATCTTGACGTCGTAAGGAGCTACGGAGGTGTCTCATCGATTTCATCCCTTTATCGACATGAGACATCCACATCATAGACATGTCTTGAGAATTGACATACTGTGAGAGAAGAGTATACGAATGAGCAACCAAAACCCGTGACCAATCAATATGGTCATAGGTGTCATGTCACTTCCACATGAGATGGGGGTATTTCAATCATTTCACCTCCTAGACTCGGGTCTATAAATACCCCCGCAGAGAAAGGTACGGGGGACACTTTTTCTGGGGGACTGAATAATTCTCTATCTCTTTCTCATTCTATATTTTCTCTCTATGTCTAGCTATCCTGATCTCTTATGCTCTCTCAGTCTGACGAATATGAAACCTAAACAGCTAATGACTTTGATTAAGCGGGTCTCCTGGACTACCTTTCCCCGCTCATTAGACATCTATCACTTGCCTTATCATCCGACACGTACACTTTGATACAGATTTAGTAATGATCATAACACGTGAATCATTTCTATCAAATCCTTTTAGCCGCCAATTTTGCTTCCTAGAAAGAAAGATTTTGATTTTCGATTTGAGATCTACAAGGGAGCCACTATATAGAGCGACTTCTTCATGTGGCTTGTCATTTATTGGGATTTTTTTTGCTCCTATCTCTCCAAAAATGCCACGTGGCATATTCTTTTGAGTCGACTGGCCTGGAATGTTCAAGAAACCCAAAATGATAAAAAAAAGAAAAAAAAAATGCTCAAATACAATTGTTGATAGGCTGAAATTTTGGGAGGGATAGGAGCAAATTAATTACCCATTTTAGTCCAAAGTACTTAGACATTCTCTATTTTAGGGTTACATGACTTGGGTCAGGTCCAACCCAAGCCCAACTAACCCAGTTCATCTAAGCTCTTCTCTTTGTTTCCTTTTCTTTACTGCTCGTCCTTTTGCCAAAGCAATGTGAAAGCAAAAGGGTGTCATGCAAAACAAAGACTACCCATCTGGACATGGGGAGATGGGTCCACTGATCTGACAAGGGAATATTCCAAAAGTCTTCCGAGTCACACCTCCATGAAGGGGTGGTCCTTGTTTTGTGACACCCTTTGGTGAGAGTTTTTGAAGCAGTGTAGCAGTGGCCAATCACATCGCGCCACAATCCCCTCTTCAAAAGCATTTCTAGGGTTGTTCAAAAGCATTTCTGGTTTTGTGGCGTGATGTGATTGGTCACTGCTTCAAAAATTTTCTCCCCTTTGTTCATGCAGGCAAATCTTTTCCCCTTTACCCACCTCTCTTCCTTCTATCCGCTTGCGTTGAGCCAGGGTTTTGTTCAAAGGGGGGGGGGGGGGGGGGGGGGGGGCACAATCCTTGTAGTATATAGGGGGTGCCCTATTTAAAATCTGAGGGGGGTACTTTAAAGGATTAAAGTGCGCCCCTCAGATCCTTTAAAGTCCCCCCCTCAGATATATGTAACATAGATTATTTCAATCGATTAAGAGATTTTGAAAATGTGACTAGAATCGAAAGTTCGATAATTAGATCTCTGCACTAGTAATACTAACAAACCAAATTGTATTAACATCGGTAATTTGTAACCGTCGATATTCTCTGTTACATCCTGATCTATGCGTACAGACTCAACTAACAAAGGATAGAAATGTAAGAGTTTCCATGCCGATGATGGTGATTGTGAAGACGATGAAGATGAAGATGGCAGGAGTGATGGTGTGTTGATTACTACATAATCTTTACCTTATAATTCGACAAAGTTGTGGTGGTAGTTAATCATGATTGTGCTTCAACCATGATTTACCTTAGCCACCAGTTACATCGATCATCGGACGAACGAGATGAAGCGAACATAAAAATCAACTCTTCCACAAGCTCCAATTTCTGTCCAAGCTTGGCAACCATTCTCCGTGGTAATACAGGACCCCGGCAAAGAGGACATGTAGAATGTCGATGTCCAAGCCATCTATCTAAGCAAACTTTGTGAAACAGATGGTCACATCTCAGTTCTCTGATCTCTTCTCCTTCTTCAATCTCACACAAGCACACAGCACATTGTGCTTGTTTTTCCGACTCTGGCGTGCGCTTGAAGTGGCGTACGCCAAGTTCTCCGCTGTTTTTCGCGATGTGGACACGATTAAACAATTTGGCTTGAGAGCGAAGGAACAACAAATCCCAGCTCCCCATCAAATGTGTTATGGCCAGAAGCCAATAAGTCGATGCAATCGACGACGTCGATCGATAAACGGATATTGATAAGAGAATTATTAAGCAAATGCATAGGATGATAAGGTGAAAGAGGGGTGGAAATGCTAGAACTGATGGGATACCCATATTTGTGAATTCAAGTGGGTCATATAAAGAGTGTGGTACATCGGAGAGAACTTGGAAGTGGGTCATATAAAGAGTGGTGAGGAGCTGAAGAGGAGATGTCTATTTTTTAATGAGGTGATCAGAAGATTCTTTCTGAGACACGTGTCCCCACAAAGACCAGGGTATGATTAACGCGTTGATAGCGACTAACGTGTTAAGTTTTTCTCAAGTAAATTATTTTGTACGTGTTAAATTAGAAGAATCTTAGGATTATCCTTAGGATGACATCGTCGCGTCGTCCTAGTGTGTTCTTGGTAGTTTTTGGGATTCGTGTCGTAAATATCTCGATGACCATCAGTGGTCTGCACCTTGGGACGACGTTCTTAAGGACCTTGCTAAACAGTTGGTTGGCTTGTTCAATTCGTGCACGCCCCATATATTTGGTCCTTGCTCCAATTGGTGCTCTCAACATATGTGGTTCTCCGAAATTCTGAATTCCATGTGTACGATTCACGTGCATGGTGAAATACACGTGAATTGGTTCTGGATAAAAGATTCAAGATATGGAGCTGATCTTTGAGTTCGAAAAGTTTGATACATCCTTCCTTAGAATGACATGTGTCACATTCTTTAGGGCCCACTGACAACATAAATGTTTGGTCCACATCTTGAGTCTTGAGGGACCTACACACGAAAAAGCAATCTGCTTAGTGATTTCTTGCCGTTGGATAAAAGCATTTTTTCAACAATATTGCTTCATCATACACAGACAAATGGATGGGTTAATATAAGACCATGGAAAATGTTGTTCAAATTCAACGTTCATGGATCACCAATCAGGCTGATTTTTTGGTGTGTAGGTCCACCAAGTAAGGGGCCAACCAGTCATGGGTCAGTGGGGCCAGGGTGTGCCACTTGTCATTCTGGGAAGCCTTCCATGTCAGATTTTTTTCATGATATCTATAGAAACGATGCAGGAAGGTTAAGGTTGAGTTCTCAGGCCCTCTCGATATCTGTTTCGATTTTAATTTTTTTGTGGTGGGCAGCGTTTTGCCTATCCATTATTGTCTTTGCTGACCCTAAGATTTTTTCTCTTGACCCGTTTGGGACCCACTTGCCCCCATACGTTCTTTTGAATAACAAATTAAATTACCATACTTGCCCTTGAGACTCATACATTCTAAGTACATTATACATGTATGTAAACATGGCAAATGAGTCTTTGTCACTTCGACGTGGACTGTTTGTGACTTGTGTGTTGTGTACTTATCAGGTGTTCAGTATATTTCTCATTATAGGCGGACGAGGGCTTGTAAGCAAAAAAGAAAAAAAATCCATGAGAAAAGATCGACGGCGGCCTCTTGTTATTCAAAAGAAACGTATGAGGGCAAGTGGGTCCCAAATGGGTGGAGAGAAAAATCTTATGGTCAGCAAAGACAATAATAGATAGGCAAAACGCTGCCCACCACCAAAAAAAAAAAACTACCACACAAGTTTCAAAGAATATCCAATGGTTTGAACACACTAGGGTGACACGATGTCATCCTAAGGATAATTCTAAGATTCTTCTAATTTAGCACCTAAAAAATAATTTAGGGCTGGGATATTGGCACCCATGTTTTCACTCTGTAAACCCATTCACTCAGAAAATCCACCTAAAATTCACACTCAATTCACTCGTCTGCCTATAATGAGAAGTATACTAAACACATGATAAGTACAGAACCCACAAGTCACAAACACTCCACGTCGAAGGGACAAAGACTCATTTGCCATGGTTAAAATAACAAATACACGTATAATGTACTTAGAATATACGAGTCTCAAGGGCAAAATAAGTAATTAATTGGCAAGTATGGTAATTTAATTTGTACTTTTCGTGAAAAAAGCCAAGTAGTGTCTAAAAATTACCATCTATTCTATCTTATCATAAGGGTAATTTATTACTACCTTTAGAAAATATGGTTAATTTGTAAAGCCCTCTTTGTAAATAACCAATTTTAGTAAGACCCTTTGAAAAGTCTCGGTTGTCAAATCTCATGAATACTTAGTTATTCGGTAATATATATATATATATATTACCGTGTCTCGAATCCCTGAAGATTGAAGTGTCAAAGATCAAGTGGACTTTGACAAAATAAATCAAAAAAGAATTAAAGCTGAATAAAAATCAACCAAAGTGTTTAAGATCAACTGAAGACAAAGTCAAAGATCAAGCAATGAAGATTTAAATGATCAGAGTACGTTCTCACTCAACGAACGTTCAACTATAAAGAATCTCGTGTTGCGGTTACTTACGTAAATCTAAGGGTACACCGTGCATTGCCAGCGGATCAAGATTTACCCTAGATGGTTCAGTGATAGTTAGGAATCATGTGCGTGTTAAAAAGATAAATTCTAAAAAAGTTAAAAATGTTCGGTTTAGGGCTTTGCACCCAAAGGCTATAGGCCTTTCTTGCTTAACAAATTTCAACCATTATGATCAATCCCACACTTCAAAAATGTATGCAATTCAATATCTAACCATTCAAAAGATCTCCAAAATTTCAATACATTCGAGTGCAATACATATACAAAGAATATAACCCAAATTAATTAATCAAAAAATCGTACTTCCTTGTTATTACTTTCTCTTAGATTCGAGAGAGATGAAAATGTGTAGTATATTTCTTTGATTGATGTCAGGTGAAGTCATTCTTCTAATATGTTATGCTTCGAGGTCTCATCAATATTTCTGTCTTAATGGATGATGTCAAATGGTGACACATTATAGTATTTCTAGGACTTCAAAGGTTTTTCAAGTTCTTATTTAATGAATGTGCTTCAATAAAGAAAGATGAGAAAAATATTGGAGTAATGATTTAAGGTTTGTAGGAGTTCACAAGCTTCCAATGCTTTATTAAATAGGTTTAAGAAAGTAGGGTTTCTAATTTTAAGTGATTTTCGTCACTTTAAAATTGATGAATTTTATAACTCACTAAAAAGCTTATTTTAAGATGGACATAGGCAAAAAATGGGCCTAAGGCCTATGGGTATTAAGTAGGCTTCATTTAAGATTATTATTAAGCCTAAAAGGCCTCTAAATTAGCCCTACGGGCCCACCCAATAAGTATAACTCATTAATTATTTATTACCACTGTATCACTTATACAATAGAAATATAGTTAATTATCATCGAAAATAAATTGTAGAAAAAGAAATTAAGGAGTCAAATTCAACTTTTTATAATTAATTTACTCAAAAATTCATGAACAAAAGTTCAGGGTATTACATGACTCATTTAACTGAGTTGAGGATTGTAGATCCATGAGAAAATAATTTCTCTAAATCAACTATTGGCCTAGGCTGACTCTTTAGGTGAGCGAGAAGTAATTCTCGTTAGATTAAAACTAAATGATATTTTAGTTAGTGAATTATTTATTTCAATTGGATATGTTGTAATGCATGATTGAGATAATATAATATTACTCGTGTTGAGTATTAGACAGTAGACGTAGGTGCGGAGTCACCGAACCACTATAAATCTGAGTGTCGTGTGATTATGAATGCTTGAATATTTGTATATCAGATTTTCCCATATCTATGTTCTGTGGATGATTCATATTTTAATTGCTTGATTATTTTCCGTCTTATGTGATCAATAATTTTTTAATCCATATAGAATTTGCAGAGAAATTAAAAATTATCCTATTTACCCCTCTCTAAGACTTGATAATTAAAAAAGAGTTTCACCCTCCTTGACTAACGATCAATTACGTTGACTCATAAGGCAACATAACACATCTTTGACCCTTGCATGTTCTTCGTTATTGTATTATTCGGTAATTCCTAAGCAATTTCCCTCAAGTCAATTCTGTAATATATGTTCGAGATATAACAATCTATGTTTTTGAAACAATTAGAAACATAACACTAAATAAAGAACCAGAAAATCGTGTAGGTAAATGCTTACTAATATTATTTTCTAATCAAATGCCGCAGTAATATCTATAAACGCGTAAGAAGTAGAAAAGATGACTTATCGATTTGTAGAATAGAGGGACTGAGGCATGCATTCAACATGATGTCCTAAGCAAATTTGCCCTTACACTCTGTGGTGTTGTTGACAGGATACTGGACATCTACCCTCAGGATTCAACAGTTCAATTAACAATGGCAACACTCAAAATTGTTGACCCTATTGAACTCGCAATGGAACTATCCTCGATTAATTGAGAAATAATGCAAAATATTGAAAAAGAAAGCGCAGAAGAAGACAATCCTTAAGGCGTGTTTGATTGCCAAGTGGGAAAGTTGCATTTTCCTTGGGAAAACACAATCGTCAATTGTTAGATAGCCATTTTAAATCTGTATAATCCTCCCTACCAAGTCATTTAAATCTGTATAATTTTCCCTACTGAGCTCGGAATTCATTAATTTCCCTTCTAGATAGGTCAGAAATCATTTCCACCTGAAAATTATTTAAGGAAAAAGAGAAGTTGAAAAAGCAACAAGCTAAAGGTCAAGGTTCAAAACTTGCTAGTTTAATAAAACAACTAAACTTACTAGTTTTAATGAAACGACTTTATAAATAACAATATACAATAGGTAGAAAATAATTTAATTAAATCATGTTCCTTTGACATGATATATAAAATTTAATTTCCATTTTAAATAAAATTGGCAATTCAAGAGATTTTTTAGAGATTTTTTTAACACGTGGGGCTCAATGACTTCCGATCTGGACAATTCATCAACGTGGAGAATTGTTGCAATTTTGGTTCGAATTTAGCAGACTTAGGCTATGTTTGGTTCGTTGGAATTGGGTTCCCAGGAAGTGGGTTTCTTGGAAGTGCTGGGAAACCCAATTCCTAGCGTTTGGTTGCAATAAGAGAGTAAAACTTCTGTCACACCGTTGTAACAGAAGCTTCTGTCATAATGCAAAATTCGAGCCACAAGCCACACTCTTAGTGGACACTAACTGTATGGATGTTTGGCCAGTCCCTAGGTGGACCTATAAACCAAAAATCAGCCTGATTAGTGATTTACAACCTTTGGATCTTTGCATCCAAGTAACGGTCAGTATTGCTCAAATTCCTACCATTAGAATCGACCCATGAAAATAACTTCAATTGAATCACTTATAAATCACTAATCATGCTGATTTTTGGTTTGGAGGTCCACCGAGGGACTAGCCAAACATCCATACAGTCATTGTCTACTAAGAGTATGCCACGTGGCTCGTATTGTGCATTTTTTCCGGAAAAGTGTTGAACCAAACACAGCCTCACACACTTCTATCTAAGACACCAAAAATTACATTGTATTGAGTAGTGGAAGAATGATAAATATGATTTTGGCTCATATTTATGTCAGCTCGATTTTTGGTCTTTTAAGTCCACGTAGGAATTTGACAAACATCCATACGGTCAGTGGTTTCTAAGAATGTGCCACGTGACTCATACTCTGGTCCGTCATCAAATATTTATAATATCATCGTATGGAGATTGCTCAGAGAGAGTCAAATTGAAAAGGACTCTAAAATCCCATCAAAGACCAATGACATACAGACACCAATAATAATACTAGTGCTTGATGCCGAAGTCTTTGATGAAGGACGGTTATGGACCGTTGAATGGGCCAGGTGGAATAAAACTTGCCTGACCCTCCACGATCAAGGAAGCACTTGACTGCCCACAATATGAGTCACTTGGGACCATGGTTTAAAAGAAGGCCGTCGTAACGAAAACAACGGCCATTGTTTTCCGCCCTAAGGAAAATAATAATAGAAAAATAACGGCTGTTATTTTTTGAAAAAAATGTTAAAAAAAGTCTATTATTTCCGTTATGTTCTGCTATAAATTTTATTGAAAATTTGAAATTCAAGTTTCGAATTTTAGCATCGTTTTTCCCTGTTATTTTCTGTTTTTGCCCCTGTGCCTTGCAATCCGTTATAATGACTGTTACAGTGGAAAAAAAAATGGTAACGCCCCCAGTCCGTTATACCGTTATAACGGCCCCATTTAAGGGACACTCTTAGAGGATACTGACGGTATGGATGTTTAGCCAATCCCTAGGTGGACCTACAAAACAACTTTAATCCAAAACTTAGAAATCACTTATCAGGTTGACTTTTGGTTTGAAGGTCCATTTAGGGATTGGCTAAATCCTTTATGAGTGTGCCACGTGGCTCATACGGTGGTTCATCATCAATGTTGAAGATGGACGTCCATTAGCAAAGTTCTACATGAACATCCGTGTGAGCCATGTGGTACACATTTTAGAGTCTACCGACCGTATGGATGTTTGGCCCATCTATAGGTGCACCTATTGACCGAAAATCAGACTGGTTGGTGATTTCTAACTATTGTATTTGCATCTTTGCCATGAGTTAGTTTCAGCGTTCGGGTTCAAGCATTGTTTGGGGTCTAGAAATCATCAATCAGGCCACGTAACTCATGAACAGACCGCGTTATTATCGTCCTAATGACGACACTGTAGCATGTGGTCCCATTATGTTCAAGTAATTAATTTATGTTCTAAGAAATTTGCGCAGATACAATGCTTTGCAAGCGGATGTCGTCTTCATCAAGAAGAGCCAAACAAAGCCCAAAATAAATGACATTCTTCGGAAGAAGATAGACTTATATTCCACTAGATGATCCAAGAGGACCTACATACATAAACATGTCATTCAGGAAAAATAACAGGACATCGATGGTTCGTGCAATGGGACGACATTCATATTAAAATGAATGTAACTTTGTCAAACGAACTCTGGTTGGGACGATTTTTGAACTGATGGAAAGAGATCGTTTAAGTTCTCAAAATCGCCGTAAAAGTTGTAAATTTTATTTATAAAATCTTAGACTGAGAATATCTCCGGATCTATAGAGATTTTATAGATGCTCTAAGAGAGAATTTTAATGTATCGTCCTAGTAGAACTAGGAAAACCCTACTATTATATAAAGAGTTGTAAACTATATTGAAGATAGATTAAAACGAGGAAGAAGATTACTTCCATTATTTCTTACTAGCGGAACACGATGCATGTACGCCGTATACATGGAAGCACCTTACACATGGCACACTCGTAGAGATCATTGACGGTATCGATGGTTGGCCATTCCTCGGTGAACCTATATGCAAAAAATCAGCCTGATTTTTAGTGGCTTTTAAGGATTTGATTGATTGGAGTCACTTTCATGGGTTGATTTTAACCATAGATTTCAAGCATAATTTGGGGGGTACTCAGATCCAAAGGTTTGAAATCACTAATCAGACTAATATTTGGTATATAGGCCTAACTAGGGATGGGACAAACATCCATAAGGTCAGTGGTCTCTAATAGTGTGCCACATGGCTTATATTATTATCCCTCATCATGTCGGCGCGTGCAGGACAACCTGAACTGTGAAGGGACATTTAATGAGGGAAGGTTTTACCTTTGAAAGTAGAGAGGCCTTTAATTGTGTCACATGTGTGGCAACCCCGGTTGTTACTTTATAATAGTATAGATTGTTCTTGATTATTTCTTAATTATTGTTCAGCATCCGAGTAGGGCAGATTATAGGGAGTGATTTCTCTTCTCCGAATGGGAAAGTGAGAGATTTCTACTAATCTTGTTGATGGTACAATTTTCCACACACATCTGCAATGATCTATCATTCTTTGGCATTAATAAAGTAGGGAAGAATTTGACTGAGGAAAGAGGAAGTAAAACTTGCTTGACCACTTGTGGTTTGGTAGCCTACCAGACCACACACAAGTTGCCGCGTGGATTTTATACGGTACCAAGTCACATTGGCACGAGGGACAAATTCTCCTCTCCTCTTCCGGTTCGGACAATTCTAACATGCAAGCCTTTTCATATTTAAAAGTATGCAAACATTGTCAGTACTGTTGGATGTCCCTTGAAAAATGTGCTATTTCAATGTTTTCAAAAAAAATATTTTATAAATTAAAAACACGTTTTTTAATGAGCATTCAATGGTGGATACAATGTTTGCATACTTTAACTGTAACATTTTTTCAATACACGTGGCTCATATTGTGCCTTGTGCCCCAAGTTTTACTCCACCTAGGGATTGGCCAAATCAAGATTCAAAGGAAACCATTTTAACGGTATAACGGACTGGGGCGTTACCGCGTTTTTTTCTCACAAAATTTTTCTAAGCGTCAAAACGGGTACAATTTTTAACGTACCGGGCTTGGGGCGTTAGCGCTAAAACGACATTTTTTTAAACCATGGGCCAAACCAAGGTTTTAAAAATGGCCTTTATAACGGATTCGGACCTACCCCGTTATGTTACGTACCGTTAAAATGCCCAGAAAAGAACAGCCGTTATAACGAAAATGGCGGCCATGGTTTTTTGTTATTTTTTTCGTGAAAAAAAACAGCCATTTTTTTTGTTTTACCATTATTTTCTGTTTTTGAAAATTTGAAATTCAAAATTCAAAATTTGAATTTGCACTTTTTTCCATTTTTTTTTTCGTTTTGCCCTCGGCGTTTTTTTTCTCTCGTTATAATGGGAAAACGGTAACGCTCCCAAACCGTTCTACTGTTATAACAGTCCCTTTTATACCTTGGGCCAAACATCTCTAGTCAATGTCCTGTAAGAAATTACCATGCGTCTTATAGTACCCTTATATTTTTTTACTTACTTTTTTCTTTTAAAATATCAAACCTAAGTAGGTTAACCAAGGGGGAGAGAGGAGAGTTTGTCCCTCGTGCCGATGCGACTTGGTATAGTACAAAATCTACGCGACAAGAAGGTTGTGTGTGGTCTGGTAGTCAGGCAAGTTTTATTCGGGAAGAGAGAGCAACAGCAGTGGTGAGGCTAGATGCAGTGTCGTACCCAGATCTCGGGTACTCAGCCTGACCAAAATACCCATGGATCGACCGTAACGAGAGATAGGACATGATAAAATAATTTAAATAACCTTTATTAAACCATCTAGCAAAAAAATTTATGACAATTAAGCCATTGCAACCCAACGGTCCTTAACGTAAGGATCAAACATAGATTAGTTCAATCCATTAAGCGATTTTAAAATGCGAATTAGATTGGGATTGGAATTGGACGTTCGATCCATTAAGCAATTTCATCATCTTTCATTTGTAACCGTCAATATTCTAGCTATTTTACATCCTGATCTATGAATTAAGAGTTTCCATTGTGATGGTGGTGACTGTGAGGGCGATGGAGATAACAGGAGTGATGGTAGAACATATATACTAGCTAAAATATTCATCATGGTGATTCTGCTTCAACCATGATTTACCTTAGCCACCAGTTACATCGATCATCAGACGAACGAGATGAAGCGAACATAAAAATCAGCTCTTCCACAAGCTCCAATTTCTGTCCAAGCAGCTTGGCAACCATTCTCCGCGGTGATACCGGACCCCGGCAAAGCGGACATGTAGAATGTTGATGTCCAAGCCATCTATCTAAGCAAACTTTGTGAAATAGATGGTCACATCTCAGCTTTCTGATCTTTTCCCCTTCTTCAATCTCATACAAGCACACAACACATTGTGCTTGTTTTTCGTACTCTGGCGTGCGCTTGAAGTGGCTTACGCCAAGTTCTCCGCTGTTTTTCGGGATGTCACGGTTCATCGATTGTGTTTTCGATCGAAAAACGAACTTTGATAGGAGAGTTATGCAAATGCATAGGAGGGGTAGAAATGCTAGAACTGATGGGATACCCATATTTTGTACATTTCACAGGGAGAACTTGCAAGGGGCCGGGTTATATAAAGACTCGTAGCGCGGAGCTAAAGAGGGTATGATTAACGTGCCGATAGAGACTAACGTACTAACGTGTCAAATTTTTGTCAAGTTAATTATTTTGGATGAGCTAAACAAGAAAAATTTTAGGATTATCCTGAAGATGACACACCGTAGCATCGTCCATGTCATGTCTCGTCTTCAACCCGTTGGATGTTCTTTAGAACCTCGTGTGGGACATAGTATCATCCTAAGGACCATGCTACCATTCCTTGCTAAATAGTTGGCTGCTAGCTGCCTTGTTCAATTGGTGCACGCTTCATTGATTTGGACCAATTGTTGCTTTCAAAACATGTGGTTCTCCGAAAATTAGGATTCCATGTTTGTGAGACACGTGTCTAAGGTAAGCTCACAGGACCATTTTAGATTCCCGAACCGACTCAAGTTGCGCGTGGAAACATCAGGCAGGCAGTCAATCCTAGGAATAAGCCCGTTTACTGAGAAGTAGAAGTTCGCATGCCCAGCAACGGATCTCAAACAAACCGTAGCTTATACACGTGAATTGGTTCTGAATAAATCTTTGATGACGGATCACAGTATGAGTCCCGTGGCATATTCCTAGAGACCACTGACCATATAGATGTTTGGTCCATCCCTAGGTGGACCTACAGACAAAAAATCGGCATGATTAATGATTTGTAACCGTTTTGATTGGAGTTTTTGTGGTTTAATTTTTATCTGTTTGACATCTAGCATTATTTGGGTATTCAGATCCAAATTAGAAATAACTAATCAGGCTGACTTTTTATATATACTTGTAGGTGGCCCGTGCCCACGGCACTCTCCGACAAAGCGTTTGCCAAACTCGGGTGTGAGTGGCTTAGATCCACCATCCATTTGGGGTGATAAGATCTCAGTCATCCTTTGTGAAGCTGATAAGAGGGGGGATAAGAGACTTCTCTGTTTTGTTATATAGATGTATAGTGGGTGGTCCGTGCCCTCGGCACTCCTCTACAAAGCATTTCCCAAAATCGGGTGTGAGTGGTTGAGATCCATAGTCCATTTGGGGGATAAGATTTCGGCCGCATCCTTTGTGAAGCCGATAAGAGGAGTATAAGTGGGGAGACAAATTAATCCAATCGTCCATGTTGATATTGGCCCTTGGATATATGAAGCCTATAAGAGGGGGAGACAACTGTCCCTTCCTCTCTCTCTTTTTTATTTTTTTGTGGTGGGCAGGGTTTTGCCGTTGATGTCTTTGCTGACCACGACATTTTTATCTTTCCTCCCGTTCGGGCAATATTGTCATTGTAGACAACTACGGGGGACTCACTTGCCCCCATAAGTTCTTTTGAATGACGAGGCTGCTGTGCGTCTTTTCTCATGGATTAACTACCTGTCATGAATTACACCAAACACCTCATAAGTTCATGACACACAAGTCACATGGTTAAAACAACTAATACATGTATAAATACTAGGGGGTGCCCCGTGCCATCGGTACTCCTCGACAAAGAATTTGTCAAAATCGGGTGAGTGGCGGAGATCCATGGAGGATTAGATCTTGGCCCTTCTTTGTTGATGCTTATAAGAGGAGGTATAAGTAGGGAGACAATCAATGTGTTTTGTTATATAGAATAGTAAATGCCTCATGCCCACAACACTCTCCGACAAAAGCATTTGTAAAAATTGGGTGCCTTTGGTACTCAAACAGTATAACGGACTGAGGCGTTACCGTTTTTTCCATTATAACGACTGTTATAACGGATTGTAACGCACAGAGGGAGAAATGAGAAAGTAACAGAAATAACAAAAAATAAAGGTATTGAAATTCAAATTTTGAATAAATTGAGGTCAAATGAGGCGGATTGAGTAGTTGAAATCTAACCGTCCACATTAGATCGATGGATTTGATCTCAACCACTCTTTATCTAAACGTCCACATTAGATGGATGGATAAGATAAGAGAATAAAACTGAGTTGTCTTGTTATATAAGTGGTTGGCTTCCGACAAAGTGTTTGTCAAAATTGGATGGGAGTTAATCTCAACCATCGATATGAAGCATAGTGGATCTCAGCCACTCATTATTGAAGCTGTATAAGATAAGAGGGGGTATAAAAGTCACTTGTTATATTGATAGTGGGTGGCCCGTGCCCTCGACACTCCCCGTCAGAGCATTTGCCAAAATCAGGTGTGAGTGGCTGAGATCCACCGTCCATTTGGGAGATAAGATCTTACCCCTTCTTCGTTGAAAATAGATAAGAGGGGGTATAAGTGGGGAGACAACTTCCCTGTTTTGTTATATAGATACGTAGAATATTCGAGTCAAGGGGAAGAAAGTAATTAATTGTCAAGTATGGTAATTTGTACTTTTCACAAGTGCTGCTACTAGTTAAAAAAGCCAAGTGGTGTCTAAACAAAATGGAATCCGCTTATGTGGTTTGCTAAGTTCCGAAATCATGCCAATTAAGTAGGTTATTAATCCCCATTCCTGAAAGTCGTATAAAATATAAGAAAAAACCATTAATAAACATTATCTGAAAACTAGACTGAAATATCTAAGTAGAAAAAATATCAAAGGTAGGTGTTTTATGCTATGCAGAAACAAAACGGTCTTGATGATAAGGATGTCATCAAAGTTTTACTTTGCAACGTGACTCATAGTCTGGCCTCTTAGAAATAATTCGCTGCTCCCGGGTTCATTCAAAATTTGAAGAAGGTCCCCCTGCCAAAATTTCAGACACGTGAAAATATCGGACACGTATATCAAGGCCCCCAATGGTCAGTTTGGGTTGGGGGAAGGCTTCAAAGTTTGAAGGACCCAAGGACCAGCTAATTTTTTCTCTCTGATCCGTCATCGAACATGTATAAGAGCATCTCCATCTCGTACCATGGAGAAATTGATGGAGATTGCTGGGAAAGAAAGTCAAAGGGTTGAGATGTACCACACACATTTAGGCACGAGGAAGCACGATTTTTATTTGGGTCAGGATCAGGGGACAACAATTTTTGACAACCACATATAAGCCGTATACCCACATAGAAGATGAATCAATGGCTGATTTTAGGTGAGGATGATCTCTGATTTTTGGTGAGGATGATCAATGGTTGAATTCAACCGCTAGAATCACGCCTTCAAAAGTACTAAAATCAAATGGCTATAGATTACCAATCACAGTGATTTTTGGTGGGTAAATCCTACAAGGGTTGGGCTAAACATCCATACAGTAAGTGGCCCAGGTAGAAACGGTGAGTAAAAAGAATGACGCTTCCTCACGCCACCTTGTTACATTATTTCCAAAGTCAAATTGAATGATTCCCATCACAGACGGATGATAAAAAGAATCAAAAGGAATAAAACTTTGATGACCGGACCTTGTCATCAAAGTTTGATGACCGGGCCCTCTCATCAAAGGAGATGACATTAAAGGAAATGGATGGGCTGTTCTTTGATACACTTCGGTATCAAAATTTTGATGCCGAAGTCCTTCGTTTTGCAATGTGTTAGGCTCTTTCGGGCCCACTAACTCCATGAATATTTGGCCCACATCTTGGTGGAACTACACACCAAAAATCAGTGTGATTGGTAATTTCTGGCCGTAGGATTAGAGAACTTTTCATCATGGGCTTTATGAACATGCCTACAAGCCCATGATCAAAAAGTGCTCAAATTCAATGGCTAGAAATCACTATTCATGCTGATTTTTGGTCTGTGTGGGTCCACCAAGATGTGGGCCAAATATTCATGGAGTCAGTGGGCCCGAGAGATTCTACTACGTGGCGAATTGAGGGACTTGGGCATAAAAGTTTTGATACAAAAGTCGGTGTCATAGATTTTTCCGAAATGGGTGGAAATTGGGGATTGTTAGATAGAAAAGTCAAATTGAAAAGGAGTCACAAGTCCCATCAAGACCGGGACATAAAGACATCATTGATAATGGGGTAGTGATATAACCAGCAAAATTCGAGTAAACATTGGCTTCAGAGTAAAACTTTTATCACAAGACCCACAATACAAGCCACATGGCACACTAGTAGAGGGCGCTGACCAGCAAACCAAAAATCAGCCTAATTAGTGATTTACAACCTTTGAATATTTGCACCCAAATAACGCTCAATCATGCTCAAATTCCTAACGTTAAAATCAACCCATGAAAATAACTTTAGTAAAATAACTTCAATATAATCGCTTAAGAATCACTGATCAGGTTAATTTTTTGTTTTAAGGTCCACCTAGTGATTGGCCAAACATCCATGTTGATCCTCTAAGAGTGTGCCACATGGCTCGTATTGTGGGTTGTGATCGGCTTCAGTCACAATGCGCTGTGACCGAAGTTTTACTTGTGAAAGGATATGTTAGATTGAGCTGCGTTTTCTAAGCAGTAATGGAAGTAATCATCCTTATGAGTCCATCTTTGTTGTTGCGAAGCCGCAGACTACCACAGAGTTCTCGACACGTACCCTATTTGCCACATACCAAAATGCTTAAAAAAAGAAATCTTAAAAAACACTCAGTTGGGTATGTGGCAAACAACACTCGGGGAATGTGTTGAGAACTCTATGGTACCCAACGGCTTCGCTGATAGCACGTTGTCATTGAAGGTGGACTCTCACCCTTACCATCCTAAAATAAGATCACATGATTCCATTCACAAGGATTCAGATCCTATGCCCATACATCACATGCCAGCAGATGTGGTCTTCATCCGAAGAGGCAGACAAAGCCCATAATAAATGATCTTCCTCGGAAGGATATATATATTCCACTAGATCCCGGAGGACCTACCTGTATAAATATGTTATTTAGGAAAAATTACAAGCCATTGATAGTTTGTACGAATTCAAATATGAAAGAAATTATATACTTTCTATTTTTGGACTTACTATATAATTAACAACTATTTATACGAAGTATCACCCTAGTAAGATTAGGAAAACCCTATTATTATATAAGGAGTTGTTAAACTATATTGAAGATAGATTAAGATGAGAATTGAAGAAGATTACTTCCATATATTTCCTATTGTTCTCGATTGTTTCTTAATTATTAGTTATGATCTGAGTAGAGCAGATTAGAGGGAGTGATTACTCTTATCTTAACCATATCACTAGATCTGGGAACTAAGAATGAGAGAGCCAACTGATTGAATCGGAGCAAGGGCGATAGACAAGGAAATAGAAATAGCATATCCATTCAGAGGCAGCCTCATGACAATCTGAGCTCACCGGAGATCGTGAGTTCTTTAGCTGTTGCGAGCTCCTCATGGTGGAGTGCATACGCAAGGCACGTGATGTTTAAATAAAATTTGTGTTTGTAAAAATGGTAAATGGTAAATGGTAAATGTGTAATCTCTTTTTAGTTAGGGTAAGTGGACAACTTAAAACAACGTTGTTACTTTCTTGTATCTCATTATTAAGCATAAAAAATTATTATTTTATAATAAAAATAATTAGTATTGGATATCATTGAAAAGATCTTGGCGAAAGCTTTCTAATGGATCCCTTCTCATTACGAATGAACTTAAGAATTGAAAGTTATTAGTTCCTAAAGATTTTCAATGACAAAACATGACGTAGTTCATTTATTAAGGAGGTTGAAGAATATGGAGCACCCCACATTTCTCTCTTCACTAAATGGGGGGGAGGGGATTGGGATTCTTATAAGAATTGAAAGTTATTAGTTCCTAAAGATTTTCAATGACAAAACATGACGTAGTTCATTTATTAAGGAGGTTGAAGAATATGGAGCACCCCACATTTCTCTCTTCACTAAATAGGGGGGGGTTAACTGATGTGGGAGCCATAGGTACGGCTGTCGGCTGTCTCAACCGTCTAATGGTTGAGCTTTTGCCCTGGACATTAGGTAAACAAAACAATTAAAAGTAGTTTCGGGCTATGTCGAGGAAATTTTAGATTATCCGGAGAATTGGATCTTTCTTGTTGGCTATCCCAATTCATTCATGAATAAGAAGTCATGTGCGTGAGGGAGGGGGTTACCTAATGTGGGGGCCATAGGTACGTCTGTCTCAACTGCCTAATGGTTTAGCTTTTGCCCTGCACATTAGGTAAACAAAACAATTAAAAGTAGTTTCGGGCTACGTCGAGAGGAATTGAATCTTTCTTGTTGGCTATCCCAATTCATTCATGAATAAGAAGTCAAGTGCGTGAAGCGATCAATTCTATAGTTGGTGGGTTATTTCCTAGGTGCATTTGACTACCATCTCAAGAACCGATCATCGGCTTTGATAATGCTACTAGGCATTTAATTAGGACATTTCACAAAGATCTGATCACCTTCTCTTGTCTCTTTGATACGAATAAGCATTATCATAACACGTGAATAATTTCTACCAAATCCTCATATCCGCCAATTTTGTTTCTTAGATAGAAAGATTTTGATCTCCGATTCGGGATCTATTGGAAGAGAGCCAATGTCTAGAGCAACTTCTTCGTGTGGCTAATTATCATTTCTCTGGATATTTTTTTTTTGTTTTTTGCTCCTAGCCCTCCAAAATTGCCACGTGACAATTCTTTCGGGCCCAAAATGAGAAATTTGGCTGATTTTTGGGAGGGACGATATCAAACTAATTACCCATTTCTAGTCCATATATAGTACTTGGACATTCTCTATGTTAGGGTTACAACTTGGGTTAGGTCCAACCCAAACCCAACTGACCCAACCTAACTTATAGCCGGGTTTATAGTGTACTTTCGCTACCTAGGTTGGGTTGTTAGAACTTAACCCAAGGTTGGGTTAGGCTCTGGTTGAGGCCTCGAGCAGCCGGACTTAACTTGGTTATATATGACTTCTATATTTTGCCTATTGAAGAGTATAAAAATTAACTATTCTCTCCATCTCTGTCTCTTTTATTCATCCTTTATTTCAGGCAATACGTGACCAAAAGGGTGTTAGGCAAAACAAGTACCACCCATCTATAAATGGTGAGGTGGGTCCAAAATTTTTGTGAGCCACACCTAGCTCCCTGTATGTAGAGGGATGGTCCTTGTTTTGATTTGTGTGACACCCTTGTGGTCAACCACTGTACGTAGGGCATTTTTAGGTGAAGGTCTTAGATCGAAAGGTTGATGGAGTAACTTAGTTGTCAAAATCACATTTTTTCAAGGTACTTGACGGAGGTGCTAGGTGTAACATGCTATGAAGACTTGCAAACGCAAAACTGGCCAGGCAAAACTTGAGGCTAAAAACCCTATGCATAGGAGGACAGTGAAGGTTCACCTAAGGTTGTCAGTGGCACGTGGAGGGATGCCAAAGGTTGAGAAAGCCATCATGGGTTGATGATGGCCATCAAAATGATGCCCATGGCTAAGGAAGGTTATTGAAAATTGACATAATCAAATCATCCAGAATATCAGAAGCATTTGACCCCAAGGTTTAAAGGGGGCCTTATTATAATGAAAAAAACGCTCAGGGGGGGAAACAGAAAAAAATGGGAAAAATGAAAAATAACGAAAAAATGGTGCTGAAATTCAAAATTTTAATTTTAAAATTTGAATTTCAAAAATGGAAAATAACGGAAAAAACGGAATATAACGGTAAAATAACAAAAAAAAACAGAAAAAAACGAAAATAACGGCCTTTTTTTTCCACAAAATTTTCCAGAGAATAACGGTCATTATTTTCGTTATAACGGAAAAATAACCGCCGTTATTTTCGTTATAACGGCTCTTATGTTCTGGGTGTTTTAACGGTCCATAATGTAACGGGGTAGGTCCGAATCCGTTATAATGGCCGTTATTTTTGTTATAATGGCCGTTTTTTAAACATTGTTTGACCCTATTGATTTTGGGTCCCACTGCCTTATTTATATGACAGGTGTAGCATAAGTATGTCTCTTAAGTAGTTATCAAATTTTTTTGCTTTACCCCCCTTACTTTATTGATGCAATTTGCATCTCACCCAATGTTTTTAAAATATTTGTGTCTCACCCTTTGACCATGGTCAACGTCGTTGACCATAGACGGTCTCCAGATGGACATCCTAATATTTTTTAAATGACTATAATGACCTTGGGTGAGACGCAAATATTTTAAAAACATTGGGTGTGATGCAAATTGCATCAATAAAGTAAGTGGGTAAAGCAAAAAATCTTTTTTTTTTTGAGGATTGTGAGCTCAACCTTTTTTTGAGGATTGTGAACTATAAAAGGAACACACCTTCACAGGTTGTTAAGCATGCTAATGTCCATTGATGAGGGACCCCAATATAAGCCACGTGGCACACTTTTAGAGGTCACTAACCGTATGGATGTTGGGCCCATCGCTAGGTGGAGCTACATACCAAATATCAGCCTGATTTGTGATTTCAAACCATTGGATCTTTGTACCCCAAATAATGTTCAAATTTTATGGGTAAAATCAACACAAAAAATGACTCTAATCTAATGCTTAAAAAGTAACAATCAAATTAATTTTTGGTCTGTAGGTCCACCTACGGTTGGGCCAAAAGTGAATGAAGAAAGGTTTTGAGCTCGCGATGCTGGAAAAAAAAAAAAAATCCTCGACAAGAAAAAAGATTGTTTGCTTATCCCTGTTACTCTATTGATGCAATTTGCATCGCACACAATGTTTTTAAAATATTTGCATCTCACCCAAGGTCATTATAGTCATTTAAAAAATATTGGTATGTCCATCCGAAGACCGTCTATGGTCAGCGACGTTGACCATGGTTAAGGGGTGAGACGCTAATATTTTGAAAAACATTGGGTGAGATGCAAATTGCATCAATAAAGTAAGGGGGTAAAGCAAAAAAGCCCATATTTTAACTAAGGGCTTGTTTGGTAACGCACCGCGGCGGGCAAATAAAATATTTAGCCGCGCTAATATTCACCCGGTTGCGTTTGGCAGCCACTCGTCCTCGGTGAATATTTAGCCGGGCCCACTTATTTGCCCTCCTCGGCAAAAAAACAGAAAATCACTATTTTCAATAAAAATTAATTTTTTAATAAATAAAAAAGATAAAAATGAATTTTTTTCTATCCTTTGACATAATATGTGGTTCCCGCACTCGCCCAACTTATTTTTGACTTACTTCGATATGTGGGACCCACTCAAATTGAAAGAAAATGAAGTAAGCTGAAGTGAGCTAGCTCGTACACGTACCAAACATTGTTAAATACAAATATTTAGCCAAGATAATATTCGCCTGGCTAAATATTCGCCGTCGAACTCTTTTTCTCACGTACCAAACAGACCCTTAATTCCATTTTTATGATTTCATTCTTTCTTTTTGATTACGAAACTGCAACGCAACTTAGTCAGGACTCCACTCCAAAAAGTAGGAGGTTATGAGTTCAACTCTCCTTGGGGCTACCCCGTTGAAAGAGTAGGGTAATAAAGTGGCTCAGTCAACATTAACTCTCCCAATACACTCCGGCACGTGTGGAAGGGATGACTATCATGCCCCGGGGAATTAGTTGGGTGCTCTAAGAGGCCCGAATACCTACGGTTTCAAAAAAAAATTTGCTACGCAACTGTCCTTAATGTAAGGATATAACATAGATTAGTTCAATTTAAAATGCAAATTAGATTGGGACTGGATCGGCAGTTCGATAATTAGATCTCTACAGTAGTAATGCCAACAAACCAATTTGTAATTTTCATCGGTAATTTGTAATCTTAAATATAATCAGGAACAATTATACTAAAACATTCATCATGGTGATTGTGTTTCGACCATGATTTACCTTAGCCACCAGTTACATCGATCATCGGACGAACGAGATGAAGCAAACATAAAAATCAACTCTTCCGCAAGCTCCAATTTCTGTCCAAGCTTGGCAACCATTCTCCGCGGTAACACCGGACCCCGGCAAAGGGGACATGTAGAATGTTGATGTCCAATCCATCTATCTAAGCAAATTTTGTGAAATAGATGGTCACATCTCAGCTCTCTAATCTCTTCTCCTTCTTCAATACTACACAAGCACACAGCACATTGTGCTTGTTTTTCGGACTCTCGCGTGCGCTTGAAGTGGCGTACGCCAAGTTCTTGGCTGTTTTTCGGGATGTCACGATTTATCGATCGTGTTGCGGATCGATAAACGAACGTTGATAAGAGAATTAAGCAAATGCATGGGATGATAAGGTGAAAGAGGGGTAGAAATGCTAGAACTGCTGGGATACCCATATTTTTGTACATTTCACAAGGAGAACTTGCAATTTGCAAGTGGGTTTTATAGAGAGCAGTGAGTAGCTGAAAGGAGATGTTGCTTTTGTTTAATGACGTTATGAGGAGATTTTTTAGACTTATTCCCCGCAGAGGGGGGTGTGATAAACACATTGATAGTGACCAGCGTGTCAAGTAAATTATTTTTATTAGGATGATACTGGAGTCGAGTGTTCAAACCATTGGATGTTCTTTGAGATTCGTGTGGTAAATTGGTGGACGAGTAAAACTTGCCTGACTACCGATGGTCTGGTGGCTACATGACCATCGGTGCAGTTCTCGGCACCACGTGGATCTTTTACTGATTGAGAACTGCAGCCTGACCAAACACGTACCCATGTGAATTTTTGTGCGATTTTTTTTAATGCAAAAGCAAAAAAGACTTCGGCGTACGTGCCAATCATTCCGTAGTGTTTCGTCCGTTCGAGATACACGTGCCGACTGCCGAGCACTGCACCGATGGTCAGGTAGCTTACCAGACCATCGGTGGTCAGGCAAGTTTTACTCATCGTTGGACTTACTCTCCAACCTATATACTGAAAATCAGCCTGATAAGCGATTTCTCAAATTTCACGGTAAAAAAAAATAATCCAGTGAAAACTTACTCCAATCATCAGACGCTTAGAAATCACTAATCATGCTATTTTTAGTCTGTAGCTTGTAGGTCGACGTAGGGTTGGGCCAAGCATCCATACGTCAGCAATCTCCAAGAATATTCCACGTGGCTTTTCTGTGGTCCGTCATCCGTCAGCAAAGTTGTACTCATCCGTTAGCTGTCTTGTTCAAAACATTTGGTTCTCCGAAATTTGTACGATTCACGTGAATGGTGAAATACACGAGAATTGCTTCTGGACAAAAGCTCCAATGATACTTACGGGTATCCGTTTCAAAAGTTTGATACATACTTCCCTTAGAAAAACATACATGTAGCACATGCTTTGGGGCCCACTGATAACATGAATGTTTGCCCCACCCCTTGATGGACCTACGCAAAAATCAATCTGATCTAGCAGTTGATTTAAGCATTTTTTCAACATGGGCTTCGTAAACAAGCCTATGATGGTTTTAAACCCATAATGAAAAATGCTCAAATTCAACGTCTAGCAGGCTGATTTTTGGTGTGTTGGTCCATCAAGAAAGGGGCCAAACATTCATGGGTCCATCAGGTCAAAGTATGCCACGTGTCATTGTGGGAAGGCTTCTATATAAAAGATTTCTTGTAAGATATAGATATAATGCAGGAAAGTTTAAGTTGTAGCTCTCTCTCACTCTGGTGATGGGCGACGTGGTGGTCAGCCGGCCACGAGACTCCGGTATGTTGGTCAATGGTCGATTTGGGGCTGACTGTTCACTATAGCCGTTTGATTTGGGGATAAGGGTTTTAGCCCAAACCCTTGTTCTAAGGTTGAAGAAAGGGATAATTTTGTCATTTAAAAAAATTTATAGTCAAACTGAGTATCAATGACGGTCGGTGGCAGCCGAGTCATAGAGTATGTCAGCTTTTTAAAATTGTGTGTGTGTGTGTAGGGGTGGGGGTATATAAAAAATCTCTTATTTTATTTTTTCTGGTGGATAGTGTTTTGCCTATCAATTGATGTCTTCACCGACCATTCGACTTTTCTTTCCTCCCGTTTGGGACTTATTGTCATTTTAGCAACAAAGGGACCCACTTCTCCCATAGGTTCATTTAATTATTTAAATGACAAAAGGCCATGTACCTTTTCTCATAGATTTTTTTAGCTAATCCCTAGTCCACCCAATATTTTTTTTTGACATGCACTCTGCACTCCCAATCGAAGTGAAAAAGGCTCTAAGTTCATGGGTTGAAGCTTTGCAAGAAGATTAGGCGTTACAAAGTTAATATTCAATTTGACTCTAAGCTCGTGGTCTCTTAAATCACTAAACCCGTTCTCATTCCTTAGCATTTGAAGCAATGGTGGCGAAAATTCTTGGACATTCTTAAAGAGTTTGATTATTCCATCAATTACATCTATAGAGAATCGAATGCGGCCGTTGTGGATTATACGGCCCTTCGAGGAATTCAAAGACTTAGTTCCTACCTGGCTCACCGGTTTTATCCATCTGGATAAGATCTGTACTCCCTACATTAGAGCTTAGGCTTGCCCCTCCTTGTATCCTCTGCTAGGAGAGTGGCAACGTACGTACGGTCAATGGAAGAGGAGAGAAGGAAGAGAGGTGAGTAAATAAAAGGTTAAGGGCTGCAACTTGGGTGGACTCAATATAGGGATTGGACAAACATCCATAAGGTCAGAGTCCTCTAAGAGTATGCCACGTGGTTCCTATTGCACCCTGTCATCGGCTTTGATGACAGGACCCTGTCATCAAAGTCTTACTCATGATATATGGCCATCGATCAAAATGATTCGAAAGGCAAAGGCATGGGAATCTGAAGAGCTTTGGTAGAGGTTGTCAAGCAAACATATTTTTTATTGGCAAATTAAAGAATTTCCTTTGATTTGGGCAACTTCAGCCCCAAGCTAAGGTTGGGGTCTTGGACTCCTGGCTATAACAATTTGTATATGGGAATGCATGCGATAGTCCTATTACTGTGTCACACTTGTTTAACAATTGATTGATGATCCTACCTATTAAATCATCTCTAATTTTTCTAGATCACCAGAATATCAGAAGCATTTGTCCCTATTCATTTTGGGTCCCACTGCCTTATTTATGTGACAGGTGTAACAAGTGAAGGATGCCAACGGCATCCAAGGATATGTTGATTGCTACGTAATCCTTGCATTATAATTAGACAATTAAGGTGTGGTGAGAGTAAATCAGGAACATTTATACTAAAACATTCATCACGGTGATTGTGCTTCAACCATGATTTACCTTAGCCACCAGTTACATCGATCATCCGAAGAACGAGATGAAGCGAACATAAAAATCAGCTCTTCTACAAACTCCAGTTTCTGTCCAAGCTTGGCAACCATTCTCCGCGGTACTACCGGTCCCCGGCAAATGGGACATGTAGAATGTTGATATCCAACCCATCTATCTAAGCAAACTTTGTGAAATAGATGGTCACATCTCAGCTTTCTGATCTCTTCTCCTTCTATAATATCACACAAGCACACAGCACATTGTGCTTGCTTTTCGGACTCTGGAGTGCGCTTGAAGTGGTGTACACCAAGTTCTTGGTTGTTTTTCGGGATGTCACGATTTATCGATCGTGTTGTCGATCGATAAACGAACATTGATAAGAGAGTTATGCAAATGCATAGGATGATAAGGTGAAAGAGGGGTAGAAATGCTAGAACTGATGGGATACCCATATTTTGTACATCTCATGGAGAGAACTCTTGCAACTGGGTTTTATAAAGGTGGCGATGAGGAGCTGAAGAGCAGGAGTAAAACTTTAATGACAGGGAGCAACATGAGCCACGTGGTACATTCTTAGAGGTCCAACTTGGGATTGGCCAAACATCCATACGGTCAGAGTCCTCTAAGAGTGTACCACGTGGCTCATATTCATGACAAGGCCCTGTCATCAAAGTTTTACTCGAAGAGCAGATGTTAGTTTTCATTTAATGACGTCAAGATAAGATTTTTCTGAGACATGTTTCCCGCAAGGACGAGGCTGTGATAAACGCGTTTATAGAGGCTAACGTGTAAGTAAAGCATTTTGTACAGGGGCGGCAGGTACATTGCATGTGAGTGATTGTAGGGACCACAGCATGAGCCACATGGCACACTCTTGGATATATACCACTGACTGTATGGATGTTTGGCTCATCCCTAACTGGACTTACGTACCAAATTAATTCAATCTGATTAGTAATATTTTATTTTATATCCGTTGGATTAGAGTCTTTTCCATGTTTTATTTTAACTATCGATTTCGAGCATTATTTGGGGTACTCAGATCTAAAGATTTGAAATCGTTAATCAATAGAGTCCATTGTCTCTTCGAAGGTGCGCGTCTTAGTGTGACCTAAACACTTGTTATTTGACCAAAACGCAGCGCGCAGCAAAGATGCGTTATCACTCCTTGGTAAACAATTAGGAGTAGAACTTTGCTGACAGAGGTCTGTGTGGCAGGCGTTTAGAGAGCATATATATTGAACATACAGGTGCTTAGTGATTTCTCAAATTCCAAGGTAAAAAACCCAGGAAAACGGCTCCAATCCAACGCTTACATCAATACGGTCAGCGATCTCTAAGAGTATGCCACCAGGGCCGTCTCGATGGAAGTTGAGGCCTAAGGCGAAAACTCAATATGAGGCATTTTTTATAATTAATATATTAATATATATGGTATTAATTAAAAATTTTAAGTTAATTATATAGTAGAAAATCTTATTTAACAACTATTCACGATAACCAAAAGCTATGAAAAAAAATTTAGATGCAGTGGACTCCCGCAGAGGACTCTTGTAGCCCTACTTAGATCATGCATCCAAGTGCTTTTTGTAATGTACACATGTGCTTTTGCTTTGAGGTGTATGGTGCAATCCGTTGTGACAGAAGTTCTACTCGTTCGCCGCCTTGTTCAAAACATGTGGTTTTCCGAAATTCAGAATTCCATGTGTACGATTCACGTGCTTGGTGAAATACACATGTACACTTGAGAGAAAACATTCGCTGGTCCGTCCCCCACCCAAAATGTCAGACACGTACGTCAATCCCTTAACCCAACCAGCGTTAAGGCCCTGGTTAGTGGTTAACAAGGGATACTTGTCATACATTTTGGGAGGGGGACATCAAAGTTGGAAGTCCTCCGGGGCCATCGAATTTTTTCTCTACACTTGAATTGGTTCTCGATAAAAGATTCGAGATATGGAGCTGATCTTTGATACGACGGATATCGGTTTCAAAAGTTTGATACATACTTTCCTTAGAATGACATGTGGCACATTCCTTAGGGTTCACTGACAACATGGTGTTTGCCCTACCCCTTAAAAGACATATACATGAAAAATTAATTTGCTTAGTGATTTCTGGCCGTTGATTTAAGCATTTTTTTCAACATGGGTTTCATAAACAGTTCTGAATGGGTTTTAAGCCCATGATGAAAAATGCTAGATCCAATTTAACATCTATGAATCACCAATTAGGCTGATTTTTTGGTGTATTGATGTATATGCTGCAATATGTATGTGCTTACATGGATGCCAAATGAAAAGCTTAGAGCGACATAGAATACCTAAAGGTAGGGCAACGATGCTTAGTGAGGACATTGCTGAAGTTGAACATGTCGATCATGCTCGTAGATCAACAAAACATTGTGTAAAGCTAGCATTACTAATTAAGTGCTCAAACTCACACATATTGGTTCTACATCAATTAACAACTTCATACCACTTGAATGCTTTTAACGAGAATTACCATAAAAGCCGTAGTTATGAGCACGTTGGTCGTCTCTGACCGTAGAAATTTTTTCGCCTAAATTAGTCGTCCTTTATTGCTTGGTGGACACATGCGTTTCTTTCGTCAGATATGTTGTATGAATCGTAAAGTTTATACCGATTCTACCCTTCTGAACCATCTGACGTTGCTGACGACAGGACGGTCCATCTATCAACACCTCATCGACGACGCTATAAAATGAATGAAATATAAAAAAAGTTGAAGTTCGTCTGGAGAAATTTTTTAGAAGAGGAAGGGGACACAGATGAATTGGAAGAACCCTCTGGAGATAAAAGAATATGAGAATCCCGCTCTATCTCAATGTTTGGTCGGAGGTTGAAGGATAGAATCAGAAGAAAAACTCTCTCTCCATCTCATTGTTTGGTTGGAGGATAAATTGAAGCAAGTGATTGATTAAGGTAAGTAGGTTTTGAAGAATGTTTGGGGGTTTATAGTTTAGATGGGGATTTTGTATTTACGTTGGGGGTTTAGGATTTAGATTGGAATTTTGCAGTCACGTTTGGGGTTTAAATTTAAATGGGGGTTTTGTTGAAGAAGAAGAAAATGTAGATTTCGTTAGATTTAGATGGGGGTTTTGCATTCACTCAATTTTTTATCAAGATTTAATTTGAGTGGGTCTTTGGTTGTTTTTGTTCCATTTCATTTTAAATGAAGTTTGTTATTTGTTAATTATTTTGAAAGTAAGTGAAAGCGTTGAAACCAGATTTAGAAAACCATTTTCTTTCTTCTTGAACATTTTAATTAAAAGTAGTTTATCATGTATCACAACTAACATAGTTTACCACTAGTTGCATTTTTACAGTAAAACCATTGTAGGCAAAAAAGTTGTTTAACATGTATTATTAGTTGTTTAACATGTATCATTTTAGGCATAATTGGTTGTATTAGTACCATGTTCTCAAAAAAATTTACTAACCTGGTTTACGAGTGGTTGAATTGGTTACTATAGAATTATTTTCACTAAACTGGTTGAACCAGTACCATTTTCACCAAACCAATAACCTTCTAGAAAAATTGGTTAAACCATACACCTTAGCGGTTTCCCACAATCCTATTGTGGTCATATTTAAAAGGCAGGACTTCTTACATTAATATAAGAAGTCCTGCCTTTTATTTGGTAAGTCTGATTTGTTAAAATAGCAGTATGTATACATTATTTTGAGAACAGTTTGTCATTGCCTTCTTACTTATTAGTTGATTGACTTAGATCAAAGTTGTACTCGGAATTTAATTTATTTAAAGTTTTGATTTTTGAGTCAATATGTTTCATGAAGTCTTAGAGGGCCCAATGTGACCCCAAATAAAAGGCAGGACTTCTTGTCTCAGATAGACCTTGGTAAGAAGTCCTGCCTTTTATTTGATAAATCAAAATTTTGAAAATGGTAGTTTTTCTACCTTTGTTGCAACAACAACTTTTGTAATTTTATAAACAGAAGACGGAAGGAGGAGGAAGTTCTAAACTGCGACCAGTGGACTCTACGCTTCTGTATAACCAAAAAGACCATATTACAGAAAAGATATTGTCAGGGATGGTAAATATTGGTAATCTTTTATTATTAATTCTTATTTTGGTGAACATTTATTGTTAATATTATCTACTTTTATTGTTAATATATTGTAGGGAAGACCTCACATTCGATCCAATGACCATAGTAAAACGATAGGCCAGTGGAGGCTGAATCGACAACAAAAGGAGATGGTGAAGATTGCTGAATTTGGTAATCTACGAAAGATAGGCCATCTTCAGATGGACTCCCATTTGTTGTCAGCATTGTTGGATCGTTGGCGCCCAGAAACGAACAGCTTCCACATGCGCCACTTCGAGATGACTATCACATTAGAGGATGTGGCGCTCATCCTCGAATTAAGTCCCATAGAAAAAGCGGTTGTTGGGCGCACAACCGAAAAAGCGCACGAGTGGTTAGAATTGTATCTGGGACGTGCCCCGGCTGAAGAGGACAGTGTAAGGGGATCTTGTGTGAAGTTGACCTGGCTAAGAGACGAGTTCGCTAAGGTGCCAATTGGGCAGGTCCCCAAGAGATACAGTTTTGTACTTGAGCCTACATTCTATACCTAATAAGCGTGATAATATTTTCTGAGCCTGGTTCATATCTAGTGAATGTTATGTACTTGCCCTTAATCGCTGATTCAGTGGTATCTGGGGAGTATGCTTGGGGAGCAGTAGCCCTAGCATACTTGTACACGTCTCTCACGAAAGGGGTGTTGGGGTCAAGAAAGAAGGCAATAAAGAATCTCGGAGGCTCAATGACATTCCTCATGGTTAGTAAATGATATTGAATTGTTAAATTTATGTCGTATATGATAATATGTCAGGTTGACTAACTAAGTATTTTGCAACGCATCTAGTGTTGGGCATTTGAGAGAATCTCTATTGGTCGACCCCTGCAAAAGAGGCAACGTCTGGTATTTCCATTGGCGTGCAAGTGGATGGAGAGAGCGAAATGACGACAACCACCACAACTATGTGCATCTGCGGGCGATGCTAGATGACATGGATGATAGTAATGTAAGTCACACTCATAGTTGAATGCAATTTGTTATCTATTATACTTGGTTATTGTATTACAATTATCTTTGATGGTATCGAAAAGGTTGACTGGCGCCCTATGATGCATTGTCTCATGCCCCTATCATGCACGGGATTGGAGCAATTGCCGGCCGTGCACATACTTGGCTGATTCACTTTAATACAGTTGAGATACAATTGCCAGAAAGGTGCATGAAACAGTTTGGTCTTGAGCAGGGCATACCTCCCTTACCACCACGTTATGCTAGGATTTCTCGTCTCTCCCAAAATGTTGATTACATAAAGCAGATGGCGGAACATGTGCGTATGTGGATGGAATTTTGCAATAATTTGCATGTAGTGGAGGGAATTCTTGAAGTCCATCCTGGTGCCATCTCTCTTGAGTACGCAAGATGGTATTCAACAGTTAGTATCCCTAGAGTCTGTCCAATCTCTGTTTCTGAACTTATTTTATCACGAGAGGATGTAAGTTATTTTGTTTGTTGTAATTTCTTTTTGGTTATTCAGTTCCAAATTAAAGTGGTCTTATATATTGCTAAAATGTAGGTATAGCTTGGCTCTCAATTAACTGAATTAGTGCAACCTTATATTGCCGATGCTCTTCTCCTACCCACAAATACAGAACTCCGCTCGATAAATGAGCAATTGAGAAAAACGCTTCAAATGATTGTGAGACATCTGTGCCTACAAGTGCATGTATATTATTCTTCAAGACATTGTGATATTTGTAACCTGGTTTACAACGACTATTATACCAAATTCGTATAATGATGCTAGTAAGTTTTGACAAAAAAATAGCAAGAGGTCGATGCCGAAGTCGACGAAGTCGTAGTCGACCTATTGGGTAGCCAAATGGAGTTTCTCGAACTGTAGCAGGAGCACGTATATGTTGGGGTCATATCCCCCTTCAATCGAGTACGTTATTTTCTAGTACCTTCCTTATGGTGTTTTTATACTAGTAATTTTCTTGGTAATAAATGAAATCATGTGATTTTATGACTGAATAGGTGGAGAAGTGGAGGCTCTAGTGCCTCAAACTACAGAAGTTGGTGAGATCTCGCAGCAAACTGTGGGCCCCATATGTACCAATAGAAGCACTAGGAGGCGGCCAAACCACCCTGAAGAAGAAGCACCAAAGAAGAAAATAACTCTTCGAAAAGCCCCTCAACTCCCCCAAAGTTGAAGTGATCGAATACAATATCATAGAAATACAAAGCGTCTAAGAAGTTCAGAAGATGCACCCATAAATTTAGAGTGATGAAAAGTAGTTAAAAAATCTTATATTTTGCTACGGAGTTGTGGTTAAAAAACCTAGTGGCATGGGTTACTTCTTTAACATTGACGTATTACTGTTTGAACTTGAATTTGTTTGCATTATAAGGTTGACGTATCCTATAAGTACAATTAGTGCTCAACCAGTCAGTTAAAATGGTACTGGTTCTTTCTGTTTGGTGAAAATTGTGCTGACTCAACCAGTTTGGTGAAAATGGTACTGCTTCAACCAGTTTAGTGAAACTGGTTCTTCCTGTTTTGTGAAAATGGTGCTGACTCAACCAGTTTGGTGAAAATGGTACCGGTTCAACCAGTTTAGTGAAACGGATTCTTCCTGTTTTGTGAAAATGGTGTTGGCTCAACCAGTTTGGTGAAAATGGTACTGGTTCAACCAGTTTAGTGAAACGGGTTCTTCCTGTTTCGTGAAAATGGTGCTGGCTCAACCAGTTTGGTGAAAATGGTACTAGTTCAACTAGTTTAGTGAAAATGTTTACCTCCCTGCCATAGTGAATTGGTTGGTATTCATTATGGTTAGGAGATCATCCTCAAAATATCAGAATGAGGTGATTATATTCATTGGTTGGTATGTATTCATCAAAGTGAATTAGTTGGAATGCATTACCATTCACTTGAAATCCATATTGCCTAAGATTTGAAATATCAGAATGAGGTGACAATACATGCCCTATTTGATGTCATATCTCCAAAACAATATTTACAATGTTCACAAAAATATCAAACTTAACTAATTTGGCATAAAGTATCATGTAGACACAACAACTTAATTTAAGTATCAGAGAGTCTGAGCCACATGTGCAATAGACAACACATCAGATAGCATTACTCGTCGCGTAGGTGCATGCTTGCCAAATCGATAAGTAAGTCGCGATATCTATCAGCAGATTGCCGTGCTACGTCCAACTTAGCCATAAGTGTACTAGCTACAACATCTTTGATCCTTGATTCATCAATTGTTATATGAACTTCAACCTTATCGGTGCTAGTCTCTCAAATGTCAAGTATAGTCAAGTATAATTGGAACAATTTCAAGTTTATCGGTTTGTCCATCTGAGTGGTTATCATCGACCCAACAGAAGAAGCCACAGCCCCATGTCGATATCTGTAGAGTATAGCATGTCAATATTGTGTATGTATAAGAAAATAGTCAACTTTATTTACATGAGAAGTTAGGGATAACTTGTTTAACAATCAATTTTCGACAGACACAATACTTTCTTTCAGCGTTCTGTCCTTGCTTAACAAACCAAATTTTGCACTGGCCTTCACCACACGGACATGGCATGTATTCATCAACCCAGAGAAAGAATTTGCTTGTTTGTCTAATTGGACAGTCTTCCGTCTCAGTCATGAGTGCTACACTTCCAGGGTTGGACTCCATTATCCTTTGACAAAACCATGGGAGCCGCTTGTATGAATCTATCGCCGCCCCATGTATTTCTTCTTTCGCTGCCTCTTTAGCTCGCCAAGCTTGCTTGCAAGACACAGGAAAGTCATATCCTCGAAAAAAGTTACGAACTATCTCTCTAAGCTTGTATCTAGGGGTGTCTCAGACTTTCTCTTCAACTACGCTTGCTATCAATTTTTTTGAAGTTCGCAACTTTGCCTTCACAGTATCCTCCACTGTGTGAGAGTGGATGTTGTCATACTTATAAATCATGAACTCATCTGTCCCACGTATAGAACTAGCAAATATCTTTCAATTATATTCATCCACACTATACTTCACCTTCACTCGTTCTTTATTATTCTTGATGAAGATATATGCGAAGCGATGTGCCAATGAATACTTATTCACCTCTAATCTCAATTGAGCGATATTAGGAAAGATTTGTCCCACTCCTGTAATGTTATCCTCCCATAAGTTACTCATGAGTTGTTCACTTCTACTCATACGTTATTCACTTCCACTGGCTGATAACTGACCAGAAATTTGTTAGGGTCTTGATATGGCTGCGCTTGCACTACACATACATGAAAGGACATATGGTAACTATGATTGCAAACCACTTAATAATTAATAATTTCACTAATCGTAAATGATGGTACTAGTTATTTACCTTGTACACTGTTGGACAACCTTCAGATTCTCATCGTCTTGGAGTGCATACACATCCGCCGTTGAGTCGTTGAATTTAATCAAATTCTCCAAGTCCATATCATCAGAACAAGTAATCGGAATAATATTGTGATACTTAGTACTATACTTAAGGACTGTCCGAGGTGGGTCAATGTTCAATTTCTTGCACACAGTTGTATAAAAAACCTGAAACGTCATTCCCTCAACGACACAAATACCCTCACTTGTACCACCCATATAATTTATCGAACTATCGGGCATTTGAGAACGAAACCCCCCAGTGTGACAAAAACATAATATTTCTTTTTGATTTATTGATGACATTCTTGCACTGCAAACAAATTAATATTAGTCATCTTTTTTTTAAAACAGTTGGGTGAAAATGGTATTGGTTCGACCAGTTTAGTGAACGTGGTTCTATTGTAACCAATTCAACCACTAGTAAATTAGTGAACATGGTACTGATAAAACCAATTATACCTACAATGATACATGTTCAACTAATTTTAGTTAAAATAGTACATGTGAAACTAATTTACTGAAACCATTTTTTGTGAAAATGGTACTAGTTCAACCAACTTTTCCTAAAATGGTACTGGTAAAACCAATTTAGTGAAAATAGTAGTACTGTAACCATTTCAACCACTTGTAATAAAGTTACTTTAAAATTTGCTGAAAATGGTTCTGATACAACCAATTTTAGTTACAATGGTACTGGTTCAATCAGATGAGTGCAAATGGTACTTATGTAACCATTTCAACCATTCGTAAAACTAATTTTTGAAAATGGAACTGTTTCAACCTATTTTGCTAGAATTGGTCGTTCAACCAAGTACTGATTCAACCAGTTTGGTGACAATAGTACTGGTTCAACCAATTTTGGTCAACATGGCACTGCTTCATACATATGTTCGTGAATAACATTGAAGTAAGAAAACTCACATAGAAGGCTATGACCGTCTCGTACATCAACAACTATAAACCGAGAAGTCAACAAAACTTGAGAGATGATTCTTGCTTAACAAAAATGAAAGTGATAACCATCTTCTTCAGCTTCTTCTTTGTTTCATCTTCACCTTCTTCACCTTCTTATTTCTTAACTAACCCTTGAAACTAGCGTCGTCTTCTTTATTCACCTTCAATGGCACATAGATAAGTTGCAAAGAACTGTAAGGGGTGTTATAAAATAGATGACTGGAAGGAAATATTTTAAACTTGTATTACCTTCATATTTCTTCACCATGAATGTCGTATAAAAGAGTTGCAAAGAGCTATACATGAAGAAAATAGAGGGAAAGAGCTGTGAAGCAAGAAAATGGAGGAACAAAGCTGTGGAAGAGCAAGAAAATGGAGGGAAGGAGCTAGACAAAACTGACGTTCGGTACTGTGTCATCAGTCAAACCTCAAATCAACTAAATCCTATCAATTCAAATTGATATTAGCTGGAGGGTAGTATGGGCATTTCAAAAGAAAGGCCTTAATAGGTAGAGAATTAAACCAAAGTGTCCATAGTTTTGTACAGGGGACTGAATGGTACTTATTTTTGTAAACATGGACTTAAAAGTAATTTTCCCATGTTTTTATTGCATTGTACATTAAAATGAGCCTCAATTTGACATCTTATGAGGGATGAAGCAATCTTTCTATTAGAGTCATCTCCAAAATGATGTCAAGTAGAAGGTCATAAGGGTTCAGTTGTTCGTCGATTCAAGTCGTGCGTGAGTTGGGTTTAGAAAGTCGTGAGACAGTTCGATTCTTATTTATGTATGGTGTACAAACCCATTACTTCTTCATATATATGGGGTTGCTAGAGGTATAGCCGGAGGACTAGTTCTGAAGCTTTCGGTGGCACTAATTGCTCACAAAATACATGTAACATGTATACACGCACCCCGTCGGGAGAAGATTCAGGTTAGGTGAAAGAATATGTTTGAATGGTGTGTTTCTAGTCAGTAATGGAAGCAATCATCCCTATATATCATCCTAAAATAAAATCACATGAGGTTGCCCATTCAGAAGGACTCAATTCTATGTCCAAACATCACATGCCAGCCGAAGTTGGTCTTCATAAAAAAGAGCCAAATAAAGCCCAAAATAAATGATCTTCTTTGAAAGGATAGACATGCCACTAGCTAGATGATGATCTAAGAAGGATCTACATATGTATAGACATCATTTAGGAAAAATTACATGACATCAATGTTCGTGTGATGGGACATTCAGACTAAAATTGATGTAACTTTGTTATACGAACTCCGATTGAGAAGATTCTTGAACCGTTGGAAAGAGATCATTTGCCTCAAAATCACGGTTAACAACATAGATTATATATACAATACAATAATCACCCTAATTAATTAGTGGTTTCTAAGTATTGGATTTGAGTCATTTTCTTGGGTTGATTTTAACCGTAGGGATTTGAGCATTATTGCCATTATTTCGGTACAAGGATCCAAAGGTTTTAAATTACTGATCAGACTCAGTTTTGCTACGTAGGCTCATATAGGGATTGGCCAAACATACCAACGGTCAAAGTCCTTTAGCAGTGTGCCACGTGGCTCCTATTATGAGCGGTCATATAATTTTACTCCTTTTTGGAGTGCCGAAGAACAATTTTTGTCACTCGATCACCATTGTCATTTGGGCCCATTGGCCGCATGGATGTTTAGCCCACCCCTTGGTAGATATTCATACCAAAAATCAGCATGTTTGATGATTTTTAGCCGTTGGATTTAGTACACAAGCATAATGGTTGAATCCATGGTTAGAATCAAACCTTAAAAGGTACTAAAATCTGATGGCTAGACATTACCAATCAAGGTGATTTTTGGTGCATATCCATGAAGGGGTGGACGAAACATTCACGCGGTCAGTGGGCCTAGATTGCAGCATGGAGTACGCTAAAAAGTTTCAAGTATACCTTGTTACATCTTTTTTCAATGTAAAATGAGAAAAATAGAGGCGAAAAGCATTAGTAGTGAATGAAGTAGCAAAAAAGTACACATTTAGCCGTAGTAAAGATAATCGCGGCTAAAACTAACAATTAGTTATGAATCATAAAGTTGCCATTAAAACTTCTACTTTTTAGCGACGCCAAAATTTCGTGCCATACAATTAGCACTAAACATGGTTATGTAACACCTTTAGTGGCGGCATTAGATTTTCGCATCTAAAAATAAGTTATTAGTGGCAATATATAGATCGCGGCTAAAAATGTCACCGCTAAAAATAAGATTTCTTGTAGTGTACTTATAGAATCTTTGATCAAGAATATTCTTAAATCTATGGAGATTTTATAGATAATCTAAAGAGAGAGTTTTGATGTACTTTTAATTCTGAATTAATCCAAATATGAAAGAAATTATACTTTCTACTTTTGGACTTACTATATAAAAATAATTACTATTTAGAGTAAGTGTCACCTTAATAGAACTATCTAGGAAACCCTAATATTATATAAGGAGTTGTTAGAATATTGTATTGACGATCAAATTAACACGAGAAAGAAGATTACTATTTTTTATTGTTCTTAATTATTTCTCAATTAGTATTTAGCATCCGAGTAGGGCGATTAGAGGGAGCGGTTCTTCTTCTCCTAATTGGATTACTAGTAGGTCAAGTTCATACTGAAATGTAGTAGTTGGGGATTGATTCCACCTGGTTGGATATCAATTAATCTTAGAAAGAACTTTTACCGTAGTCAAGATGCCGAGCATATCATCAACCCGAAAAAGAGACTTTCTATTAATGTTTTTGATGGCGCAATAGTCCACATATATACATCCGCAATGATCTATATATCGTTCTTTGGGGTTAATAAAGCGGGCTGGAATCATACTAATGAGGAAAGAGAGAGCAAGCAACAATGGTGAGGCTAGATGCTTTACGCTATTTTAGATACAACAAGATAGCTCAGGAGGAGTAGTTGTCACAACTGATGCGCGTATTGCTTTAGGATTCCGACAGCCCATTTTTATCTCAGTATTCTTCTAGTGGTATGTTTCGGTCCTCTGCCCATTAAGGTTGCATTTGGGTAAGCTCAAAATAAGCTAAAAGTCAACTTATAGCTTATGAGAAAAGTAATTTTTATGAGTTTTAAGCCAATTTTTCGGGTTAAGTAGAAGCCATTGAAACTTAAGTGAAATTCTTTAAATACCTAAAATGCCCTTCTATTCATTCAATACAAATTCTAAACCACGAAACCTTTAATAAATTTTTTTAAATTATATATATAGGAATATCCTTTTCTTCATTTTATAACTTTTTAAATAATCAATTCATCCTTTCTTACCCGAATTCAATGCTTTCACCCATAGCTATAAGCTCGTGTTAAGTTCACCCAAACATAGCCTTAGAAGAAGTAAGCCGCCACACCAAAATTCAATCTTTTCATCTTCAGGAAAGGTTAAGGGGCCAGTTTATTAGTGGAGCGATTAAGGGGCGCATGCAGATCATCGAGTTTTTCCTTCATTGTCCTTCTTAGATATAGAAGACAACCCTAAATATAGAGGTTTTTTACTTTTGAAAATGCCTCGTCTTCCTCGAAGAAGTGGCCAATGCCATCAAAGGCGTATTGGCTAATTCCCAATTCATTCATAAATAAGAAGTCAAGGGTGTGAAGCGAGTGCTTCTGTAGTTGGTGGGTTATTTCCCAAGGGCAAGGGCATTTGACTACCCTCCCAAGAAACAATCATCGGCTTTAATATATGCCACTACGCATTTGATTAGGACATTTCACAATGATTTGAACACTTTGCCGCGTCTCCTCGACACAGATACAATGATGATCATAACACATGAATCATTTCTACCAGGTCTTTTTAGCGGCCAATTTTGCTTCCTAGACAGAAAGATTTTGATCTCCGATTCGAGTGACTTCTTCGTATGGTTTGTCATTTCTTGAGAATTGCTTTTTGCAGCTACCCCTCCCAAAAATGTCACATGACACATTCTTTCTGGTCTACTGACCCACCCATGGTTGTTCAAGAAGCCCAAAATGAAAAGTAAAAGGAAATGCTCATACAATTATTGAAAATCACCAATTTTGTTGATTTTGAGGAGGGACAGGAGCAAACTAATTACCTATTTCTAGCCCATGGTACTAGGCATTTTCTACGGTTAGAAATTTGGGTTAGGTCCCACCCAAGCCCAACTATACTATCCCCGCCGAGGGGGGCTCATTCGTATCCGTTGGTCATGATTTCTGAACTTCTGCTACATTTCTTGTCTAACACTAAAACAACCTAACTTTGGGCTGGGCATATAGTGGATTTTTGCTACCTTGGGTTGGCAAGTTGGAACTTGACCCAAGGTTGGGTGAGGTTCTGGTTGAGGCCGACTTAACCTGAACATGACTTATATTATGCATGATTTAATGGGTCGGGCTCCAATTACCGCCCTAAAATGACAGGCTTCGGTTACAGGACACAATATGAGTCACGTGGCACATCTCAGCTCTCTGACCCCGGCAAAGGGGACATGTAGAATGTTGATGTACAAGCCATCTATCTAAGCAAACTTTGTGAAATAGATGGTCACATCTCAGCTCTCTGATCTCTTCTCCTTCTTCAATATCACACAAGCACACAGCACATTGTGCTTGTTTTTCTGACTCTGGCGCGCGCTTGAATTGGCGTACGCCAAGTTCTCTGCTGTTTTTCGCGATGTCACGTTTAAACAATTTGGCTTGAGAGCGAAGGAACAACAAATCCCAGCTCCATGTCAAATGTATTCTGGCTAGAAGCCAATAAGTCGATGAAATCGACAACATCGATCGTGTTGTCAATCGATAAACGAAGATAAGAGAATTAAGCAAATGCATAGGATCATAAGGTGAAAGAAGGGTAGAAATGCTAGAACTGATGGGATGCCCATATTTTTGTACATCTCATGAAGTGAGATATCAGTTATATAAAGAGTGGTCATGAGGACTGGTGTGGCAGTTTTTGGGATTCGTGTAGTAATAATCTCGATGAGCATCAGTGGTCCACAGCTTAGGACGACGTGCTATAGTATCGTCCTTACCAATCCTCTTGCTGAACAGTTGGCTGCCTTGTTCTGTTTGAACATTCCCAAGTTGTTAAAAAAAAAAAAAAAACCAAATTGCACATTAGATAAAGAAATCACTGCATTTGTTATCTTTGTATTGAAAATCTCTTCCTCCTATTTCAGTATTAATAGTTCAAGGTTGTCAACAACATAGTTCGATCCTTGCTCTGAATTGGTTTAGAACTGGACTAGACCCTAAAAGAATGAGCGTCCCAAACGGGCCCAAAAGACCAGAATACATTCAAAAATCTCAATTATTAGTTGATGGGTCATATTACACTTCCGTATCAGATAATGGGGAGGGTTGTACTAATTCACCCTACTTCTTTGGAGATTGTACCGAAATGCCTAAAATAAGAAGCTAGTTCTTGGAACATGTCTATGGCTACTGCTGCAAGGGCTTAATAAAACACATGCTTCCATGGTGGCATATCTCGACTTCAGCTATTCCTCTTCAGAGTAAATCCTCATAAATTCTCCGCTTTATAGGAATACTCGGTGATTCCTTTGCATTTTCCCTCAACTCAATATTGTAATATACTAGTGGGTGGCCCGTGCCCTTGGCACTACTACGTTTCGTCATTAATTGTAAAAACACGCTAACAAATTCTTTAAAGTGCAGTAGGGATTTTAATCTTCTCCCTTTCATAATTACCATTTCTATATTAATACAAGTACCCTTCCGAGGGAAATCTTATAACACGCATTACGTGATGCAGAACGCAATGCTGTATGTGCCACGTTTCGCACTCCTGACCGGATGTTTTGATCACCCTTTGGTGGATATACAGACCAAAAACTCAACCTGATTGGTGATTTATAGCTGTTGGATTTAAGTCTTTTCATGGGTCGCTTTTTAGCCATAGGATTCTAGCATTATTTCGGATACTCAAATCCAATGGCTAGAAGTCACGAATAAGGATATTTTTGGTCCATAGGTCCACCAAGGGTGGTAAAAACATCCGTATGGTCAGTGGTCTCAAAGAGTGACATGCCCCCCAACATAAACTGATCAGGCCATTTTCCACCAGAGATCTTGGTTCAAGTCAGACAGAAATATGTCTAATGGGAGGACTTGTCAAAAATAAATAAAACAACAGATGGGTGGCATCTAATTTCACTATACTCAAAAGATACAAAAGCAAAAAAAAAAAAAAAGCGTACACATCTTATGATTCATGGATGCAGTCTTTAACAAAAAAAAAATGTAAAACCAGTAAGCCTCATCTAGTTCCTAACTTCAGAAAGAGAGAAAAAGAGAGCAAGCATTACAGAATAGTTGGTATTCACTTGAGAAAAGTACAGGCGAGAAACAAGAAGACATAAGATACCAGTGAAGTGAGGAGTTCGAGAGTCCAAGTTGGCTGTAGCAGAACCGATGGGACCATGGGAACTAGGAAAGAACCACATACCCAGCCAATCACAAGGGCTCCGAAGCTGTAACAAGGCCAAAAGAGATGAGCAACAAATAAACAAATGGTTGATATATAGTTGTAGAGTGAATAGTTCATAGATTTTCTGTTAAAGACTCACCCGAGAATAGAAGCTCTAGCTATGCTCTTGGTTTTGTCGTTGAGGAAGTAAATGCAAGCTGCCAACGAGATTGCAACCTGCATAAATACCCACACCAATTTAAGAAGCAACATTTTCCCCAACTGAAAAATTATCGATCCACTAAGAGTGACAAAAACAAGCACAAAGATATCTCCAATAGAGCAGACATTTAAAATGACAAGGAGTATTCCGGTTATGAATAAAATTGAAATTATATATTGCTTATTTTTATTGGTCATCGACAGTTTGAATAACTTATTCCAAACCCCCAGGTAGGGGTCTCAGCAAAGCCTAGTTATACAAAGACAATTTCCTTGATAATGAGGCTAGTAATAACCAAATGGAAATTGGCTGATTCACTTCGTAAGAAAAACTGGGAGCGACTCAAACTCAGGGGACCAGACTACAAAAGGATCACTAATGTGCACATTTTGCACATGTGAAGGGAGTCCAGACCATCCAATCAATTGTCCCACAAGGAGTCCCAAGCCTAAAAACACCCGGTTGAATGATTTTAACCACCTGACAAAGGGTAGTCCTATACCATTGGTCCTTTTCCTTTCAGTAGTGCCAAAGAAGGCAATTAACTGGGGCATGGTTAGCTGATCTCGAGGCTTGAGGATTTCCTAAATTGGGCCCTGGATTAGATAGATAGGATTGATGAGCAGCAGCAGCACCAGGTGGGTGAAAGAAACCCAGTGGGATTTTCATGTATACTAGTATCAGAGAATTCTGTATCCCATCAGTACCCTTTATTGCATTTCTGTTAACATTAGACAAGTTGATCCTAGAATGCAGGCATTAGAACTTGTGAAGGTAGACCAAAACACTTAAATTTGGCCTAAACTAATATATAACAAGACAAACAGACGTGTAGAACAAACCTGAAAAGCAGGCCCACCATCAGCAGAATTCATTACACTCCAGGCTCCCATGAAAGCAAAGAGGAACAATCTTCTCAGAATCACTTCAACTGGAGGAACTTCTACGAAACTGAGTAAATTTTTCACCCAAGATGGAGATTCCTCTACTTGCTTTTTTAACCTGCTTTTCAAGTTGAACTTTGTTTTCTTCCTCACTCTGTAGCTGGCCATTAGTATTTTCTCAAAAGCGGCTTCTATAGATTCTTCACTTCTCTCATGTCCAGTGTATTGTTGTAAGAGAAAATTGCGTGAACTCCAGATTTCTTCTTCAGAAGCATCAGTGCTTATGCCAAGGCGCTTATATGGATCCCATACCTTCATTCGAGGAAATTTTGGAAGGTTTCCTACAGAAAAAGGCTTCTTTGAGTTTTCTTACAGTAGAAAAAGCAGAAAATTGTGAATACATTGGAATCAAGGGGTGGGTAGACACCAATGCAACTCTAAACATTTACAAACAAACAAGTAGGAAGAAAGACGACTTGATGCAGAAAATAATATTATGAAACAAAATTTTCTATTTGCAAGTGGACAGAAAATGTCTCGAGCTGAATGATATTGGCAAGAGTGCCATGCGTGCATACTGATGAAAAAAAGAGTGCCATGTCTGCACCTCTTTGTCTCTATATCATACAATGTTGTCAAAGTCAAATTGGATCCAAAAATCCCAAGGTGTAGAATTCAAATAGAATCATGATTCAAATAGTTACATCATAAAATTCACGAAGATTTTTCTTTACATGTTACGAAAATATGAATTAATATCCAAACAAATTATAAATAACAATATGCCTAAATCCTCTATAATACATCATATAATTACAGTTTTTTTATATAAACATTTACAAATAATAAAAAAACTTTTTTAAAGAACCCATGAATTGAATGGTCAAAGTCTATGTTTGGAAATAGAAAACGAATGGAGACTTCTTTCTCCACTGGTTTGGTAACATCAAGAGTTTATGAAATAGAGAATGAAGCTAAGAAGCTGGAGAGTCCAGAGGATTTTTCTCCTATTAAGAAAATCTCATCCGACAGGGTGAGAGAATTGAAGAAAGCTGAAAATCCTTCCTCATCAGAACTTTTTGTCCACTTGCGATAGGGTCTAGAAGATTGTCTCGAGAATCCAATCATCTCACCACCAACTCCTAGCATCGCAGCCATGCACTCTTCATGTGTGAAGATATACTTAAGAAGCATGAAAATGTGGCAAAGAACACAAAGAAAATATCATCACAAAGCCCATCTGCCTTTGATCTTCACACAATAGAGCTAGATTGATCTTTTAAAGGAGAAGCGTTAAAGATCTCTAATCACCTTTCATTGCAGACTTCTCCTTCTCAAGCTAATCCAACTCTCTTTAGAGAAAACCATGAAGCAAGACCCCTAAATCCCATTCGCCAACCACCCAAGAGTCCCCTCGTCATCACCGCTCACACCGAGGAACTCCTAAACTCAACCAACCGAATGGAGGGGCCCCGTGAGACCCCATCTGAATTTGGTCCTAACAACAGGCAACGCGGTTAGACCATAGCCCCTCAGACCATTCCCATCCATAACCAACATCCTATCCCATCTGATCCAAATCGCGCATCTAATTTGTCAATCTCCTCAGATAGTCCCCCCTGCCCCCCACCCTCTAACCTTAAAACCTGATACCCCACTTCATCTCCCACCTTCCTAACTCATTTGGAACTATTCTGAAGCTCATCACTCAACAATCGATCCCTCAATCAGCAATGCCATCGTTATCAAACTCTCTTAGTACAGATACTCAATCTAAACCAACACCCAAGAGACATTCAGATTATCTCATCCCACCTTCCTAACTCATCTGGAAGTATTCTGAAGCTCATCACTCAACAATCGATCACTCAACCAGCAATGCCATCGTTATCAAACTCTCTTAGTACAGATGCTCAATCTAAACCAACACCCAAGAGACATTCAGATTATCCCACACATCACACATCCCTTACTCCTCTCCACCACACCCCGGGTGGAAAGGGTGATGAGGTGATTGAGGTTCATCCGATACCACGGTTGGGAGGTCATCATTGGATACTCAGGACGCATTTAGAACCAAGAGGCATCAGAACTGGGCTGAGCTCACCAAGAGCCGAAAGGGGATGAGCACGATCAATCAGAGATTAGACCCTTCATCAGAGAACCGCTCCAGACAATCCCCTGCTCTTCTTCCAAATGAGAATAATTAGTTAAAATGTTGGAATGGGTCATCCGGGCTTCATCACAACAGGTCGTGATCTTCTGCGATTGTACTGTCCTAATATTTTCATAGTTATGGACTCTCGAATTCTTGTTGATGTTTCCCTGCAAATTATCAATAAGGAGTATTTTGTACAGATTCCAAAGGTTTTGCTGGAGGAATTTGGGTTTATTGGCATCCTCATGAAGTTTCAACCCAAGCTACTTTGGTCTCTTCTCTTATCATGCATATGGTTATTAATGCGCACTGAAGTGTTCTTACATCAATGTATGGTCACAACGTCTCAGTCCAAGAAACCAAGATCGATCAGCTCGCATCCGTTGATACCTTTATTTAAAGCATTGTAGCAAGTATTACTTGGAGTGGAGCCACCCCTCCTTTCTAAACCATTATGAATGGAATTCAGATCACCAATGACAGTCCATGGGCTGCTGATTGAGTTTGCAACAGACCTCATTTCATTCTATCAGTTATCAAAAATCACGTCTATGCATCAGTCTAAATCTCCCACATCTCCATAAAGTGCTATCTCCTTAAAAAAAAAAATCTCCATAAAGTGCTATCCAGAGTTCTTAGCATATCCCTTACTGCTGATTTAGGCAAATATTTGGATTTCTCTATTCTCCATAACCGTATCTCTATATTTACCGTTAAACATGATCTGGGGTATTACAGAATCATGCTGGAGGGCTGCAAAGCTCGATCTTTGTCCATGGCTAGAAGATTTACATTGACAAAGTCCATATCCTTTCCATATTATGCCATGCAAACCTTCAACCTTCCTAAGGCTTTTATCCACTCTCTTGAAAATCTAAATCGAGCTTTCTTTGGGATCAATCTCTTAAGTCCAAAAAATTCGATCCCATCAATTGGCAAGTTATTCAAACCTCGATCAAAAAGGGAATGTAGGGGCAAAAATCAAGCACACGTGAACCTCACAATCTTGGTTAAGCTGGCTTTAACATCATTTCTCGACCAAATGGCTTGTGGGTTCAAATTCTTCATAAAAAGTACTGCCATAATACTTCTGTTTTCGTTGTTCAGCCATCCTCATCTTTGGGCCCCATTTAGAGAGGAATACTGAAGGGAATAGATGCTACTATGCAACATCTCAGATGGCGGGTTGGCAATGGCTTAATGGTTGATAGAATCTTTTTCATTCACTAAATACAAATGCTGATGTTCCTTTTCCCCACACTAGAGTGGCAGATTTCTACAATTTTAACTTCGGTACTTGGGACATTTCTCTTTTAAACAAATATCTCCACCATCAATAACAGAGAAATTACATGCCATTCATCTTGTGTATATTGATCAAGATACAAGTCTTGGATAAGAATCAACAGTGGAGGGACATTAGATATAGGGTGTGCCACGGCCCTTGATACCAAGCCTTCTTTATCATGACCCGGCCCTAATACAGGCAGCCTTGTCTTCCCCAACTCGAACCGATATGAACTTGGTAACGACACTTTAATGTGGACTTCTCATTCATCTGGACAGGTGTCTGTTAAAAGTGTTTGTCATACCATCCACCAAAGTCGTTCTACAGAGGATACTTCTTTCAGCTGGAAGATGTTACGGGGGATAGACCGTATGTATCGAATCCAACTATTTCTTTGGCAAACTCTCCAAAACAGATTTCTACTCGAGATCGCATTGCGGAGAGATCCCTGCATTAGCCCAATGTGCCCTCGATGCCTTGTCCACGAAGAAACAATTCTACATCTATTTTTGTCTTGCCATTATAGTATCCTTACTTGGAACTTCTTATCTCAACCTGAGGGTACTTATAATGATAACATGGACCCATATCATGGATTGTTCTTAACATTAAATCAGATCGTCAGGTTGGAGACACTTCTTGGAATAATATATTTCGTTCCATCTGAAATCATCCAAACTCCCTCATGTTTGATAATCATCCTTTCAACCCTCATTCTGTGTCCTTCCAAGCTTTCAACCATGCATTAGATTTTTGGACTTGCGAAGTGTGTTAACCATATGTGTCCAAAACACCCTTAGTCAATTCGCAGGTGGATGAACCTTCAATGAAGAACACCTCCATAGGGGTGGACGAAGGTCAAGATGGACGGAAGTGTGTGCGGCATGAGATCAACAACAGGGACATCGTCAGGAATTCTCTTGGCCAGTTTATAAAGATATTCTCAAGCAATCTAAACCCAACCTAATGTAGCCGAGATGCAGGGAATCAAGATCTTCCTTCAAAGAGCTTGGCAGATGGGGATCAAGAAGCACACCATAGAGAGTGATTCTGATTATGAGTTCTCCATCTCTCTCTTCAACAGTGAGAATGATCCTCCTTGGCACTTAGTCAATTTGACTCTGGAGTGCTACCTTTTGTTGAAAAGGGAATTGCAATGCACTGCCTGTCACATGCATAGGGAACGCACTTTTGTGCTGAACGGCTTGCTAAAACTGGAATCTCAGGGTTTGGAATGGTAGTTACTTTTGCCCCCTGGGGCCTCTTAGTTTGAATAAAATTCCCTTTTCACAAAAAAAAAAAAAAAAAAAAAAAAAACTGTTTGTATAGCAATGCCAATATTGTAGAGACAAGTGTTTTTAAATGCTAAGGTGTGAGGCGAAGCACTTCAGTAGCCAAAGCCCCGATCTTTCAATTTTGTACATGGACGTGCCATCGTGTACGTGCTAGGTGACTTTGATGAGAGAAACACCACTATGAAAATTGTTCTTAAAGTAATTGCATTGGAAAATTTGCTTATTCTTGTATGAAATTTAGTTTATGCGTCATATTAGAAAGTAGAATCAACCTAATGCCTTGAAATAGAACAAAAAAAGAGAGAGAATAAACAACAGATGATCCCATTAACTTTATAAATGTTTTTACAAACTATCCCGGACAATTTCATGTCACTAATCCTAGCCACACAGCAGTGAGGGGCCCCCATTAACCTTATTTCAATCATTAAGTCCCTGTTAACTTAACATATAGAAAGGAAAAAAAAAAAAAACCCACAGTAGACAATAGAACTATGTTAAAATGATCTTTTCTTTGTGGTGAAACACGTAGCAAGAAACTCACTATAAAAATTTTATTTTATTAGTAAAAAAAAGCCACTGCTTTTTTTTTCTTATAGTGTTTAAGGTCTAGGAAAAATCAAAAGCACAAAAATAAGTGTAATTGATTTCACATGTGTCCCATGTTTTTATTCAAATTGAAAGATTTGAGATAGTTGTAAGATTCAAATCATGAATCTTAACTGAATCGTTAGATTCAAACAAAAGTTGTAGGACTTTTATCTAAAGGGATTTGAACCTAATATTCATATTGTTTTAAGACATGATCTGAATCTTATCATTCAAGTTGTAAACTATAGGATTTTAAAAACATTGCTACTATATATGAGGTGGGCATGCTCATCAATCCAGGTCATCTAGTCGATGATCCCCCCTAGGATATCTCCTACCCCAAAATCAGCCCAATTGAGTATTGTTTAAGCAACCGATCATTTGAATGCTTCTGGCAATGAAAAAAATATATGAGCAAAAGTCACAAGCAATCCATTTTTAACCAAATCTGCTATTATTTTGGGCTAGGAGCTCTACTTGGTGGACTCTTTAGTTGGATGCCCTCGACCGCTTCCTTTTGTGTGACATGTAGAGCTCTGGTGACATTCCATCATACATTTTGTAGAAACCACAAAAGAACAATCATACAATCATAAACTATTATCGTAATGTCAAACTAGGAACTGCTTCTTAGCTAGTTACAGAGTTTGTGAAACAGAGGTGAGGATAAGACCTATAACTTTTCTTACTGGCCTACAATGACAAATGCAGATTTTATGGAGCTGCTCTCTGGTCTTCTCATTTCTTCTAATCCTAGTTAAATAAGAAATGAATCTGAGAAAATCCATCTTAATGCTTCTAATTCAGATTTAGGTATACACCATTGTCATGTTCAAATGAATATGAGTGACTGCATGATGAATTGGAGGAAATAAAAGTTCACAGGTCACTGATTGTAGCACCAACCAGATCAGCACGCGGGGATGAGAGAAAATATGGAGTTGTAACTGTAACCCTAATGCCGGGTAAATCTACTATGCCGTACTCTTATGACTCCAAAGTTGATAAAATTATGTGCAAGGAAAAGGATTCTAACAGAGTATCAATTTGCATGCAATCCTGTCAGCTGGGTCTCAAAGTGAAGAGTCTGCTAAAAATGAGAATTATCCATTTCCTACATTTTCTGTAGCTGTTGAATTGGTTTGACAGAAAAACAAGGAACTTGGAGGATGTTCAAGAATAAGTACAAACACAGTACAGTGCAACTGGCTATTGGGATGGACTGGAGATATTTACAAGATGATGTGTTTTCTGGAGTCTCGCTCCAAACCTCTTCCCTGCGTAGATGAGGTTTTTACCACGTGGCACCTGAGCTTGCCGAAAGGGGTCTATGTGTTTCGCCACCTCACCCTCTCCCCATGTTGCAAGTTTCAGCCCAAAAGTGCTCCGCCATGAGGTAAAAATAGCCATGTTTCTTTTAACTTTTTTATCCTATTTAAAAATTTAAAATTTAAATACATTAATGACTGCCATTTGTAGGGGAGAAGTAGGATACATGGTAGGGTATGGGCATGACGTGTACAAGGGCACCCCAAAAGGATAATCCAGGAGGTCTATCAGATGAACAGTCTGGATTGGCCATGTCAACCCTCCACATGGAAAGAAAAACCCCTTCTGTGTAGAGAGGAGGATAAAAACCATTCTCCAGAAAATCTTTTTTCTATTCATAAAATGGCCTTTGCCAATAACAATCAGGGCATTTTGAATGAATTCATCAAAATAACTATTTGGTGGGAGAACATATCTTTTTTTTTTGGTAGTTAAGCCTGTTTTTAAGGAGATCAGTAACTCAGTGAAGGCGGGTTTTGAACCCAAGTCTATGGTATCATCACCCACAAACTTTACCAACTGAGCAAGCTGGCACCTTCAAGGGAGAAATATATCTTCACTACCAAGAAACCATGCGAAAGAAAGATCAGAAATAACAGAACCGATAAAATTACCATAAATTCCCATATTTTGGTTACCAAGGAAACACTCTTTCACTGGGATTGGCTTACAAAACTACATAATCCTAGTCATTGATACAAGCATGAGTATCCAATATATTATCAGCTCTTGCTCTTAACCATGTTGGGCAGTCAAGTCCAAGATGAATGCTTGACCATGTAGACTATGATAATGTATGCTTACATGACGACGCAAAATCCCTATTAATGCAATTACAAGCTCTGTGATGCCACCCATGGCTGTTACACATTTTTCTCGTATTTGGGTCAATTAGGCTTGGATTTCCTAGGTTCATTATGGATTGATATTCTTGTGTGGTGAAGTAAATACATGCCCATGTAACAAGAACACTCAATTTCCTAAGAATTAGCCATTTCGCTCATTAATTATCAGTTATACAAACAAAACACCATTTACACAATAATGATCTTATCCTGCCTTTCAAATTTTGGAGCAAACTAGTAGATCATGATTACTTTCTTTACTCCTCATACAAATCACAAAGTTCAAATTAGTATTATATAAGTAAAAAGAAACAATTTTGCAATTTAAAAATCTTCATTTTCACATAACGAGTGACTTTCACATCTTACTCAAGTTATCTCCGAACGACGCCGGCGCATCCATTGTACATCTAGGGCTTCTAATAACCACGCCATACGCTTTCGACTGCTTCAAATTTCTACAAAGACAAATACACAAATAACAATAAATAATAAGCCAAATTTTTTATTAAAAAATTCTCGAAATTAATATACGAGCATAGCGATAAAGAGTAAAGACAATCTTATCCAAACTTGAAAGAAACTAAGCTTAACGATTTTCAGCAAAAAACGTGGTACACGATGCAGAAATTTAAAGATAATTTCAAATTTGATCAAGGTTATCTGTTTCATAAATTTAGGAGCGAGAAAGCAGCGAGAACTTACAATCTTTTACCGACGTAAGGTCGAGCGAAGATAGGGTTTGTGAGCAAAAAAGTAGCCATTGTTTCAGGAGCTCTGCACTGAAAAACACAACCCTAAATTGCCGCTTTCTTTTACGCCATTAAATAGAAATCGGAGCTGTAAATCCACGCTTCGGAAAGAGGAGGAAATCCGCGAAGATTTGAGGGGGGTTTTATTAAGAGGGTAGCGGTGCGCACGGCGCACTCCTGCGTTTTCTAGAAGAGAGATTCTGGGTCATCTTGTTATTTCCATCGCGAGGAATGCTAGCAAGTTGGGTCGCGTATAGAAAATGGGACCGACTAGTCTATGGGCAGAAAATGGGACCGACTAGTCTATGGGCCTCACCATCGAGATCTTGTGTGCGGATGGTTCGACTCACTTTGGTGACCTAACCTTATGTATCGTAGTCTCTACTCCTTTCGATGGCAAATGGTCCCGCGATGGCCTATATAATGGATAATTATGATCTTGCGGTAGGGTCAGTTTGTGACTCACGTGATCTTTAAGGGTATATATCGAATGGTGGTGATTAGGGGTGTAAATTTGGCCGTCGGGCCGGCCACAACAGGCCGAGGTTGAGGTGGTCTGGGCCACGGGTCGGGCCTAGCTAAAATCTTAAGCACGAGCCAGGCCTGCGGGCTGGGCAGCGAGTCGGGATGACGGCCCCAGGTTAGGATATCAGGCCACGGGGCAGGGCCTGGCTGTACCGTTTTATCCCCTTGGCTAGAAATTTAACAAAAGGGTGGGCAAGAGGACAGTTTTTCAAATTTCAAAATGAATGGGTGGGGGGCTACCAGTGGGCCGAGCCCAAATAAAAGGACTGGTTGCGGGCCTAGCTGCGAGTCGGGGACCAAATTTACACCCCTAGTGGTGACTGGTGACAGCCTTGCAAGTGAGGCGTGTGTGCAGCAACAAGGACTGTTTACTATCCTTTTAAATAGGTGTGTTAATGGGCAGGGCTGGCCAATTGGCTTTCAGGCCCGCCATAAACATAAGTCCAAAGAGCTGGGCCTCAGCTTTCTTTTGATGCCCCTCGACTTTTAGTAAAAATAGAGCTTAGGTCCAGCCCGTTTACCTTTTCATGGGCTAGACTTGAGCCTTAATTGCTTCAGCCTGCATGGGTCTGAGCCAGGCTTGGACCCAGTTAATAATGTTTTGGGCTGGGCTTAGGCAGGCTCAGTCAGCCCGAACCCAGCCCATTATGACCTCCACTTTTGCAGATGGACAGATCGGTAGGGTAAGATGAAGCCTAACATGGCCGAGACATCCTAACCTAAGCTAAATTTATTGGTAGAGTTGCTAACATTAGGCAAAGAGCAGAGGAGTAGGGTGTTGGTTAATTAAGCAGGAATGTAATCCGGATTCCAATCCAAACTGAAAATCGATCGAGGCATAAGTATCACGGGGTGTCCGTAAGGTGTCACCGTCCCCCGCCACTTGGGTCGCAACCCATTATTTGGTTACAAACGTACACCTCCTTGGATACAACGATCCCAACCCCTTCAAAACCAGCATAGGAAATGTAGGAAAGAAATGAACCAAACAGTGTATTCACGCTCTTATAACTCGAGAAGATAAACTAGAAACAGGAAGGAATGAGAAGACTGTATAACTTCATTATGAGTACTTGCATTTTATTTTCGATATTTACAAAGAGGAAACACTAGCTAGTACATATAGAACTCAAATCATGTCGTTGAAACACAATAAATTCATGCATTAAGACTAGAAAACGGTAACAATAATAGACACGGACGGAAGAATATTTATTAAATTTGTTCAGAAGGACAACACAGTAAACAGATAAGGTTGGCAGCATACACCACGCCATGATCTGACCCAACTCCAGCTCGCAGCTCATATATGAGGATAGGCAAAGTTATCTCCCATGGATACAAAATTTGGATGCCCAAGGGATTCACCTTAAGGTTCAACTCTTAACCTTATATACCCAAGAAACTTCTTTTTCCCAAGCTATTTGGGATTAAAAGTCTCCATGATAAGCAAAGGGAGCGCATATTAATTTGCACACCCCATTTCCCATCCTGGTGGACTCTTAGTCGGGGCACACCCCAGAAAGAGAGCTCTCTCTCTAAAACTTGGCTGACCGGTGACCATTACCGACCACCCACAAAATGAGCCACGTGACACATTTTTAGAGGACACTGACCGTATAGACGTTTGGCGAATCTCTAGGTGGACCTACGAACCAAAAAATCAACTTGATTAGTGATTTCCAAGAGTTGAATGGAGACATTTTCATGGGTTGAATTAACCGGGGGAATTTGAGCGTTATCAACCATTATTTGGGTACAAGATCGAAAGGTTTGAAATCACTAATCAGGCTGATTTTTTGTTTGTAGGTCCACCTCAGGACAGCCCTTTTTTATTGGCTCCTGGGACAAACCTTCTGGGGTGTGGATTCCGAGAATCCAACGAAGGTGATAGCGCTGAGCTGGCATCAATTTTTGCCAAAGCAAAACCATCCTCCAGAATCCAAGCCCTTGAAAACAAGTTAGGGTGTCAATGGGTCGGTTCCGGTTCGGTTCCTAAGGTGCCAAGAACCGGAACTTATATTGCCGGTTCTTATCGGTTCCAGTTCCTATGGATTCCGGTTCTCAAAATGATGGAACCGGAACCAGAACTGATTATGTACGTGGTTCTTCTCGGTTTCCGTTCCTGTTCCGGGTATATTGGTACAAATATTAATAAAAGTACACTTTTAACTTTATATTTATATATTGGTTCCGGTTCTTATCGGTTATGTTCCGGTTCTTATCGGTTTCAGGTCCAAATCTAACTACCCAAAACTAGAACCATTAGTTTCGGTGGTTAATTCGGGTAAATTTGACACCCCTAAAACAAGGCCCGGGAGCCTGTTCCAAAGCTTAATATATGAAAATAGATCTTTTTTATTTTTAAAAATTTGGTCTTTAATATTTGTTTCAAACCTGCTTCAGTTTTGAGTCAAGAGATAGATAAATAGACATATCCCATTGCACTGGTCGCGGGTGCTCGCAGTGACTGAGGGGATTGGAGACCAAGAAATAAGTTATTTTACACCAAACATCAATCTTTTTCAAATATCTCAAAATGGATTCTGTTCCAAACACACACATATATACATGCCATGGTTCCTAACTTCGACAGGGTGCAAATATCTGAATTTAACCCTTCTAAATATTTTTTTCAGACCTATTGCTGATCATTCACTTGAGAGATTCTATTAACAACAAAGAAAGTGCCAAAAAAAAAAAAAAAAAAAAAAAAAAAACCTTGTATCATATCCCTGAAGCATGGAGGAGACAACTTCAAAAACAGGAAGGAACCCTGGTTTATACAACTTTTACTTAAAAAAAATAACCAAAAAGATCACTCAGACGGCATAGCTTTTGTTTCTTGGTGAATCAGCAACCTTGAGAGTCTCCGCTATGAGCTTTTTAGCTTTCCTGCTCCTGATCTCTACCCTCATGCTCTCACTCTTCTCTATCTTATTATAAGGTTTCTTCATCTTTAGCGCTTTCAGTTTAGATTTCAGACTCACCACCAACCTCTCCAGACCCATCATCGCCATGTTGAAGTCAGCTGAATGAATAGCGGTTGGATTTCAAGATGAAACCATTAAGAGAGAGACAGAGGAGGCACGAAGGCAAACTCTAGGCAAATAATGCCTTCTAAGCTACTACTTATATGGAACCATGGATTCCCAAGATGCCCTTATTAGTTTTTGGGTCGGGCCCGTTGACAGCCCTAAAATGACAGGATTCTGTACAGAACACAAATATGTGCCACATGGCACACTCTTAAGAGGACTCTGACCGTATGGATGTTTGGCCAATCCCTCGGTGGGCCTACCAACCAAAATTCAGCCTGATTAGTGCGTTGGATCTTTGTATCTCAAATACTGCTACAATTCCCACAGTTGCGATCAACCCATGAAAACAAGTCCAATCAAACGTCTAGAAATCACTAATCTGGCGGAATTTTGGTTAGTAAGTCCAGCTAGGGGTTGGCCTAACATCCATACGGTCAGAGTCCTCCAAGAGTGTACCACGTAGCATATATTGTGTCCTGTACAGAATCCTGTCATTTTAGGGCTGTCAACGGAGCCTGACCCTTAGTTTTTTTACTAAACTGCCCTCATATTTTATAATTACCAAAATCCACTTACGCTAATTAAAAAGAATTAATTTACAACTTTGTACACCTCATTATGGGTTAAAATGAATTTATCGGTGGTGGACCCTAGGTTTTCACCTAAGTTTAAAATAACGAAAATAATCGTAATATCGGTGGTGGACCCTCAACCGTAGGTCATTTTTCTATTTTTTTTTCCCTATAGTTTATTTGAGACATTATAATAGCTTGCTCAGCTGGTAAAGTTTGTGGGTGATGGTACCATAGACTTGGGTTCAAAACCCGTCTTCACCGATTTACTTATCTCTCTAAAAACAGGCTTACCTATCAAAAAAAAAAAAGTATTTGAAAGCAAGAGTTTTCAATTGGAACATATGATTTTGGGTTAAGCTGTACGAGGAAGAGTGGTTTGTAGGGGGAGGGGTCGTGGAGGGGAAGACGGTGGGGAAGTAAGGGGTTGTAATTCTTATATTTTTTGAGGCTACATCTTCGTTTTACTTTTTGTATCCTGTATGTTTTTGGTGTTTGACAGCCTCTAAACGCCGTAATCTAATGAATCCTTTTACCTATCAATTTTTTTTTTAATAACAGTACAGAAATAATGAGGTAACAGCAGTTATAATGGTGAGCCGTTATAGTTGGAGCATTATTTATCGTATGTTACATAACTGGGAATGGTCCAAGACTGTTATAACTCCGGTATTGATGGTTAGCCGTTATGTTAGGAGCATTATTTATCATCTATATAACAAAACATGGAAGCTGTCTCCCCCTCTTATCTGGCTTCATAAAGGATGGCCGAGATCTTATCCGCCAAATGGACGGTGGATCTCAGCCACTCACACCCGATTTTGGCAAACACTTTGTCGGAGAGTGCTGTAGGCACAGGCCACCAACTAATATGTTACATAACGGGGAATGGTCCAAGATTGTTATAACTCCGGTATTGATGGTTACAATCACCATTATTAAAACCATGGTTTACACTATACGATCTTGTGTTTGTGTCACTTTGCCAATGATATTGAACCCATGATTTAAAAAATGGCCATAATAATGAAAATAACAGCCGTTATAACGGATTTGGACCTCCCCTTTACGTTATGTACTGTTAAAATGCTCTAAAAAGAGCAGCCATTATTTTTCCATTATAACAAAAATAACAACCATTATTTTCTCGAAATTTTTGTGAAAAAATGGCCGTTATTTTTCATTTTTGAAAATTTCAATTACAAATTACAAATTTCAAATTTCAAATTTCAAATTTCAAATTTCAAAAATTGATTTTCAGCGCCATTTTTTCTGTTATTTTCCTCTTTTTGCCCCAGAGAGTTAAAATTCGTTATAACTAAAAAACAGTAATGTCCCCAGTCCGTTATACAGATATAACGGCCCCTTTTAAACCTTGACTGAACCTGGAAAAACCAACTTCAACACAAATATAGTTACTATATATTTCTATTCTCTTGGAAAATAAAAATAAAAATTATATTTCTAAAAAACGAAAGAAAGGAGGGTATTTTGGGAAATTCTCTAGAAAACCATGGTGGGCCATGCCCATTTGATGGTGTTGGAAAGAGACTCCAAGCCAAGGACTTTTCCAAGGGTTGCAACAAGAAGTAGAGTTCTCCAGTTTCCTAGGTACAGTCTGTAGGGTCTGTGTCTAGGTTTTTAAATGTGAGTTCGACAAACCACAACGACGTCCCGCCAAACCGTGCCCACAAAAAATAAACTAAAAAGCCTGGTTTTTTCTCATGGTCCTTGAATTTCTGGACTCTTTAGTGCGTCCCATGTGAGGGTTCAACGGGTACCCTATCACCCAACAACCACATGGACCTGGACCTGATTAGTCATGTTTGGGTCCATCTTCTAGGATCGGATTAAAAATCTGGCCAGTTGAGCGGAAAACCGGTGAACCATCCCCAAAATGGTCTATGACCAGTTTTGTTTTCTACGCTAATTTTCTATTCATTACCTGGACCCAATTACCCGATATACTGGATCAATTTGATAGGTTCGGGTCATAATTGGATGACCGGGTCCACATGTCATCCAACTATTCTTTGCCTAACTGCTGAAGACATGGACCATGTTTCGTTATTGTTCACCTCTTCTTTCTCAATCCCCATTTATTTCTACGCTTGCTTTGCAAGTTCTAATTAGTTTCATTACACCTAGCCGTCTAGCTGAGATGGTTAGTGTGTACCCTCTCTTATGGGAGGTCATGGGTTCAAAAGGCAGGTTTCCTCCTTGAGCAGCTGTTCCAAAGACTAGAAATCTCCTTACCCGGCGTTGCATTGACTGACGCAGGTATAGCTTGGCTTCTCCCATGGCTTCCATTCACGATGTGACTTGGCCTAGCTTGGCTCTACCCTCATGTATTGGTTGTAGATTTATTCAAGGTTTAAAAGGGGCCGTTATAATGGTATAACAGACTGGGGGTTACCATTTTTTCCATTATAACGAATTGTAACGCTGAGGGGCAAAAACGGAAAGTAACGGACATAACTGAATATAACGGAAATAATGGTACTGAAATTCAAAATTTAAATTTCAAATTTCAAAACGGAAAAAATGGAAAATAACGGAAATAACGGCCATTTTTTAAACCATGGTTTTATTGTATGAAGGGGTCGTTTGGTCATTTCACAATGACAAGGAAATAAACCCACTTATTGATTAAAATTTCTAAGCTTTTAATGTTCAAAAGGAACAGTCAGCCAAGTAACTACGCCAACCATAATCCAAGAAAGATGTTACATTCAAATCCCCTTGAAATCATCATTATCACGAGGACTATTATTAGTGATGTAAAGTCCAGCCCAAATTGACGGATGAACCAGTGAATTGGCACACCGGTCCCAAAATGTTCCGGGTCAGGCCGTAGCAGAGCCAGGACTTTGTTCAAGGGTGTGCAAGGCAGCACGTGGATTACTCTTTAAGGCCAACTGAACTTATGGATTGTTGGTCCATTTTTAGCCGTTGGATTTAGCATTTTAATAATGTGATTTTTGGCTGTTGGATTTGAGCGTTTTTTAGATGTTAAAAATATAACTGTTGCCTCCCCTTAACTAACCGTCTAACAAACCAATTGAACCCATAAATCAGCCAGTCAACCAGTTCAATGGCCTGTACGAGTTTAAAAAATAGGAACAGGTTCGAGGACCTAAATTTTCACCAAAACTCAGGTGTGGTTTTCGAGAATCCACCGGTGGTTTTACTTTGACAAAATTGAATGCCAGCTCAGCACTATCACCTACTATTGGATTCTTAGGATCCATGGACGAGATTTTCGGTGAAAACTTATGTCCAAAAATTTAGATCCGCGGATCCTAACCCTAAAAAATATAGTTAGTTGTCATCATCATCATTATTGTAAGACTTATCACTAACATTAAGTTGCGAAGGACCACTACTCTGCATTCAAGTTTGTCATTGTTGAGAGTTCATTTTTGCTCACTGATGTCTTATGAGACACGTGGCACACTTTTAGATACCACCAACCATATGGATGTTTGGCCATCCCTACATAGACCTAGGTGCCAAAAATCAGCCTGATTGGGTGGTGATTACTAACGGAGGGATCCCTGCGCGTACACCAAAAAATGGTTGAATCCCATGGCTAAAAACAAACCTTGAAAAGGATTCCAATCACGGCTGGAAATCGTCAATCGAGCTGATTTTTGCTCTATAAGTCCACGAGAAATTTTTTGAAGCAGCGAAGCAATGGCTAATTACATGGCGCCACTACCAGCTGTTGCTTCTGACAAACCCAGAAATGCTTCTGGGAAAGCAGGTCGTGGCGTCATGTGATTGGCGTCGCTGCTTAAATTTTTTTGTCACCAGTCCACTGGGGATAGGTTAAACACCGAGTAAAACTTGTGTCACAATCGAATTGCAAATCACACAATCACAGCCAATGAGTTCTCGGCATGTACACCTAAAAGCAAAAGCACCCATACTGTCAGCTACCTCTAAGAGTGTCAACGTGGCTCATATGAACGTCCATGATTAAAGGCGAATCAGATGCAAAGACCTTGTTGACCGCTATGCTGTTGAGCAAAGATGAACTCAATATGTTTTCTTTGAAATTACACATGCCACTCCCCAGAATTTGAAAAAGCCGACTTAACCGGCCCTTGTGATTTGGTCCACCGTCTATGACTGTTATTGACTCATATTGACTAACCAAATATTTTTAAAAAGACTAAAATACTCATTTTTCAAAATTGGATCACAACAGGTACCATTACAACCAACTTGTCAAGTTGCAAGGCTGTTTTGTAGTTGGAAGTAGGGATGTAACAGGTTGGTTTTGGTTCGGTTCTTAAGGTACCCAGAATCAGAACCAATATTGTTAGTTCTTATCGGTTCTAGTTCCTATCAGTTACGGTTCTCAAAATGATGAATTTGGAACCAGAACCGATTATTTGGATCTGGAACCAGAACTAATTGTTTGGTTTCGGTCGGTTCAGGTTCCAGATACGTCGGTTCCAATCTTGATAATATAACAATTTTAACACTATTTTTTTTATACCGGTTCTAGTTCCTCTCCGTTTGGTTCCAAACTACCCATAACTGAAAATGTTATTATTGTTTCGGTATCGGTTCCGATTCTAGTTCTTGTTTGTTTAGATCTTGAAAATGTGAAACCGGAACCGAGGTTTTCGATTTCTATTTAGATTTGGTTCCAATTAGATGGATACAAATTGACACCTGGTAGAAAGTGTTGGTACACATTGAAAAAGTTTTTGTTGCATTTACATTGTTCACTGTAACTTTTTTTAAGGTGCTGTTATTTGCGCACACCATTTCCATAATGACACACACCTTTTGATGTGGAATGGTGTGTGCAACAGGAAAAAAAAACCCATAGAGAAAGAGATGAAGAAGAAGAAGGCCCGCTTCCACTCGCACCTCCAAGTACGTCTGTCTCTCTCTCTCTCTCTCTCTCTCTCTCTCTCTCTCTCTCTCTCTGTGCCAATCGGCAGCCCAGAACCAAGAGAGGGAGAGGGAGAGAGAGAGAGTGGTGGTGGCGTGGTCGTGAAGAAGAGGACGGTACTGGTGGTGGTTCCTCTTCTTCATCGTTGTTTTTTTTTCTTTTGTGTGTGTGTGCAAGTAAGATGTGTGTGCCATTATGAAAATGGTGTGTGCGACTGACACCACCCTTTTTTAATGGTGTGGATGATCTTCTGTTTTGTATTTTTTTTCTCTTCCCAAATCACTTGTGCATCTATGTAACAATAATTAAATTTACACATTTCAGGTTGATCTTTTGAAGAAGAAGCTTGGTTTTGATGAAGCCTTCAACTCCAAAAAAAAAAAAGAGTACGGCCTTGGGTGTAGCTTTGAAAATTCGAGTGTCTACTTTTGTTTTGTTGTTACGGTTGGTCTTGTGATTCCAACTATTTCTCCGCATTATACAACTCGCCAGAGTGTCGTCCATCACCGACGACCATCCTATTGGAGTCTCGTGGCCGGCTGACCAGACATCTAATTTGATGTTAGGGTCTTGGTAAAATCCAGCGGTTTACACTTGGGCAATCACAACCTCGGCCATGTCCCAAAATCATAAATGGATATAAAGTCCTCAAAAATTATGCTCAGGCTTGGGAAAGGGTTGTTAATGGGCCGGGCTCAGATACGGCCAACAAATTATTTAACATAAGCCAGAGCCCAGTCTGGGACCATAAACAGGCCTAGTAAACTCTACCCATGCCTGGCCCAGCCCAAGGTCAACCCGTCTTTAACTATAAACATTAATTATGTGTACACTAAATTTTGAGTTTTAGTTAATTTCTAACTTTTGTTTTTATACTAGTGGGTGGCTAGTGCCCCCGGCACTCCTTGACAAAATCGGGTGTGAGTGGTTGAGATCCACTGTCCAGTTGGGAGATAAGATCTCGGCCATCCTTTATGAAGCCGGATAAGAGGGGGGAGACAACTTCCCTGTTTCGTTATATAGACTAGTGGGTGCCCCGTGCCATTGGCACTCCTCAACAAAGAATTTACCAAAATCAGGTGAGTGGCGGAGATCCGCTGTCCATTTGGGGGAGGATTAGAGAAGGTATAAGTAGGGAGACAACCAATGTGTTTTGTTATATAGAATAGTAAATGGCCCATGCCCACGGCACTCTCCGACAAAAGCGTTTGCAAAAATTGGGTGCCTTCGGTACTTAAACTATATAACGGACTGAGGTGTTACCGATTTTTCCATTATAACGGCTGTTATAATAGATTGTACCGCACAGAGGGAGAAATGGCAAAATAACAGAAATAACAAAAAATAATGGTGTTGAAATTTAAATTTTGAATAAATTGAGGTCAAATGTGGTGGATTGAGTCTCTGAAATCTAACCCTCCACATTAGATAGATGGATAAGATAAGAGAATACAACTGAGTTGTCTTGATATATACGTGGGTGGCCAGTGCCCGTGGCACTTTCCGACAAAGTGTTTGTCAAAATTGGGTGGGAGTTAATCTCAGCCATCGATATGAAGCATAGTGGATCTCAGCCACTCATTATTGAAGCCATATAAGATAAGAGGGGTATAAGAAAATCATTAAATTTCTGTTTTCAGCACCACTTTTTTTCGTTAAAATCTATTTTTTCCATTTTTGCCCTGGCCGTTTCAATCCGTTTTAACGGTAACATCCCTCTTGAGGTATACAAATTGGGACTCTTGAGCCTGACCCTTGGGCTACATGTAAATCAACCCATTTCATTCCTTATATGTTGGTAAATAGTAGGTGACCCGTGCCCATGACACTCATCGACAAAGTGTTTGTCAAAATTGGGTGTGAGTGCCTGACATCCACTGTCCATTTGGTGTGATAAGATCTCGGCCATCCTTTATGAAGCCAGATAAGAGGGGAGACAACTGTCCTGTTTTATTATATAGATATATCTTAGTTAAATAAAATGAATCACTAATTAGAACATACGAAATTAGAAAAAAAAAAAAGGTAAGATATCTCATAAAAGGCTAAGTCATGCTAACTATATAGAAGGGTTTATCCGGCCTAAATTGTCAAGCTCGAGCCCAGCTCCATCTTTTTCAGGCTGTAAAATAAGGCCAGGGTTGGCCTGTTAGGCCTATAATGAAACCCAAGCCCGGTCCATGATGTTACGGGGGGCCTAAAAGGCAATCCATTAACACCCCTAGGCTCGGCCAAGATGCTATGGGCTATGGGCCAGTTCGCTGGTTGCAACTTCGTGGCGCTTGAGAGATTGATGGACCTACAAACCCAAAAAATCAACTTTATTGGTGACCTCTAGCCATTGGATTCGAGTTTTTTTTCATTGGGTAATTTCTAACTGTTTCATTTGAGCATTCTTTTGGGTACACAGATCAATGGCTAGAGGTCTCAAATCAGGCTGATTTTTGGTGTTTGGATCCACCAAGCGCTGGACCTGAAAGAGTGTGCTGCTTTTGTTTGCAAATATTCTTATCAATGCAAGTGTGCAACATGTGGGCCCCTCTAGATCTGCAAGACCAGCCCCATCATGATCCTAACTTGTATTCATATTGGACGGCTATGAATAACATAGAAGTGGTTTCAAAGAATTCGAGCCCCCCGTTTTGAAATTTGAAACACCTCCCTCTGGCCCTGTTTTTGTTTGGCCCATCCCTTTGTAGACATGCACACAAAAAAATCAGCCTATTTGGTGAAAACCAATTATATCAGGCTCAAATTCTTTGTCCGGCCCATCAGCCCAACCCACAGGCCTTTGGCTGGGGCCAAGCTTAGGATTTTAGCCAGGCCCGACCCACCTCTTCCTCGGCCTGCTAGAGGCCTGGCCTGTTAGGCTATTTTACACCCCTACCCATTAATGTCTAACCAGCTCCTTGTTGAACATATCTACCAAAAATAGCCTGATAGCAATGCCTGGCCATTAGATTGGAACCTTCTTACATTATGGGCTTCATGAACATGCACATTGGTGAAAACTGTTGGGTTTCAAAAATTGATCAGATCCAAGGACTAAGAATCACCTATCTAGCTGATTTTTGGTGTACAGTGTGGGCAGGCAAATTCGAGTTTCATTACTATCCATCAATTTTTATTGGGATTTGTGCACCACAAGCAATAGGATGAAGCAACATAAGAAAAAAGAATAGAAAGAAAAAAGTAAGAGAGAGAATCATTTTTTTGTGGTTTGTCGTCGGATTCTGGTGACTACATCCACGGCCAATCCCCCTCATTTGAGCTCGTGCACAACAAATTGAAAGTTTATTTAAATTTTGAATTATCAATTTAGCGCCATTATAATTTTTGTTATTTGCCTATTTTTGCCCATGTGCGTTACGGTAATGCTCCAGTCCATTATACCGTTCGAGTGCCGTAAGGCACCCAATTTTTGCAAATGCTTTTGTCGGAGAGTGCCGTGGGCACGGGCCATTTACTAGTCTATATAACAAAACAGGGAATTTGTCTTATCTCTTATCTTATTTGGCTTCATAAGATAAAGAGTGATTGAGATCAAATCCATCCATCTAATGTAGACGGTTAGATTTCTGTCACTCAATCCCCCTCATTTATTCGTCTTAAGCTAGTTATGATTTTCATGGAAATCTGAAACTTCACTACACGGGCAAGGATTTGGGTGTATGTCCACCAAATATGTGTCAACAATAAAAGGGGTCAATGGGTCCAAAAGCATGGCAGATGGTGGCATTGGGATTATACTGTAGCACATATTTGGACCTCTCCATTACGTTATGTACCGTTTTAATGCTTAACAGCCGTTATTTTCCGTTATTTTTCCATTACAAATTTTATTGAAAATTTGAAGTTCAAATTCTGAAATATCAATTTTAGCGTCATTAATATTTCCGTTGTTTTTCATTTCCCCCCTGTGCGTTACAATCCGTTATAACGGGAAAAACAACAATGCCCCTAGTATGTTATACTGTTTGAGTGCCGGAGCCACCCAATTTTTGTAAACACTTTTTTTGCGAAGTGCCGTGGGCATGAGTCATTGACTAGTCTATATAACAAAACACAGTGGTTGTCTCCCCACTTATAGGCTTTAACAAAGAAGGGCCGAGATCTTATCTCCCAAATGGATGGTGGATCTGATCAGCCACTCATACCTGATTTTGGCAAATGCTTTGTCGGAAAGTGCGGGCCACCCACTAGTGTATATAACAAGTGATAGTGGTTGTCTTATACTCCTCTTATCTAACTTCAATAAAGAGTGGTTGAGATCCAGTATTCTTTACCTGAATTTAGCATACACTTTGTCGGTCGGGGAGTGCATGCCGTGGGCAGAGGTCACCCACTAGCCACCCACTAGTTCTGAATAAGGAAATCAATCTACAGGAATCTCCCATCTTCTCTCTACGTACATTCAGTCGATGCTCCCAGGTTCACAAATTGCTGCAATGACTTGCACGTTTATGTAGAAACACATATCCACGATAGACGTGGTTGTCGCATGAGATGGAAATCTTTACCCTTCGTGGTTGAGCTTCATGCGATCACATCATACCAACTAAGAGAGGAAATAAAATATAGGGGTTGTACGGTAATTGGTCACCTGTCCTTTGACATTTATAGCGTCCAACTATGAATGACAGTTTCAGGCTACCTATGGAATCTATGACATTTGTGTCGAACACTATCCAATAGTATGAGAATGAATATATGATGCATATATGTAACAGGTATCACATAGGATACGTACAAGTTAACGTTAACCCTTATCCACCGTACACTGGAGTTCGATCCAACAGCTGAAAGCCATTGATGAAACCGTATATATCTTGAAATCGTGCGCCCCGACAGTACATACATGATACATGTATGACATGTAAATACGCTGTCATATTCACCGTCTTATTTAAAAAAAAAATAAAAAAATAAAAAGAAAAGAAAGATGCACATCAGCTTGTAATAAAAGTTGGTTGACAAGTAATGATCAGTTTGGCTTCTTTCATAAAATCTTCCAATTCAGGTGAGAAGTCGGCCTTCTTGTTATCTAAAAGTCGTTTCTACACAATAATGTGGAGAAATAATTGATTAACATGTCATACCTACCCAAAGACACAGGCATCCCCATTACATGCATTCATAACATACATACATACATACATAATGTATGACTAAAAATAGAAAATATATACTAATATAATGAGGTCCCCCCTTTAGTTGAGAACAGCATGGTTCGAATTCTTGGCACGGATCGTCTTGCCCTGAGCACTGTTTCCCAAAGGAGTGCCACTTTGTCTCGGGCGAGATGGGCCGATCCAGAGATTTCGAACCATGGTGAGCAGACCCTTTAGCCATCGGGACGTTAATTGTCACTTTTTTGCCAAAAACATCCCTACAATTCTACTAAAAGTTGAATGTTAGTGTGGGCATTCTAGTCCTTTTGTATTATTCTATTTTTCTAAAAGTATAAAATGCAGTACTATTACTTTGAGCAACATGTCCATTGCACATGCCCCCCTCCACTAGTTTGTATAACAAAGGTTTAAAAGGGGCGGTTATAACGGTACGGTATAACGTACTGGGGATGTTACCCTTTTTCCGTTATAACGGCGGTTATAACGAATTGTAACGCTCAGGGGTAAAAATGGAAAATAACAGAAAAAATGGCTGATATTCAAAATTTAAATTCAAATTTTCAAAAACAGAAAACACGGAAAAATAACAGAAAATAACAAAAATAAAGGCCTTTTTTTCACAAATTTTTTCAGAAAATAACGGTCGTTATTTTTATCATAACGGAAAAATAACAGAAAACAATGGCCGCTATAACGAAAATAACGGCCGTTATTTTTAAAGCGTTTTAACGGTTTATAACATAATGGGGGATGTCTGAACCGTTATAACGGCCATTTTTTAAACCATGTGTATAAACCCCATAATGAATAAAGTATCACATTTTTCTTTTATTTAAAAGGGATCATCGAAATAGCCCTTTCTTGGGTATAGAAAACCTTTTGTTCTTCCCCCAAAAATCCATCTCCCAAGGGTATATATATTTGCTATTGGGTAATTTCAGGAAATCGAGACCACGTGTTATTCTATTAGTTTATTCTTGATATTTTGCTACAAATTAAAATACACAGGAACGACAGTCCAGGCATACAGCCTGGACTTATTTGTCTATATTTATTTATGTAAGTCACAGCCAAACTTTGCAAATTATTTCTGTTAAACACAGCTTTAGCAGTAGGTAAGATGCCTCAGTCATACTCTATGAAGCTTCCAAAGCAAGATGGAGAAACAACTAGCAAAAGCTCCCAAGCTTCACCAGCTTCCATAAATGGTTTTTTATTTTTTGAATATATATCGTATTACCGTATTACCCTCCTTCTATAAAACTTCATAAGCTTATCCTCCTAACCAACACCTAAAAAGATGTGGTCATTCTGGTCATTTTGCTATGTGGAAGGCCATATAAAAATATTCGGAACTCCAAGGGGCTGGTTGAAGTGTTTTTGAAAAAAAAAACCTTATACAATTCGAACACCCCCTTAGTCTCGACTCTTGTACTTCTACACCCATATTTGAATAAACAAGCTAAGTCTTTGTTTCTTGATTCTTCTGTACTTCTTGTTCCTCCCTTCTCCCTCTTTAGATCTCTTCAATGAAGTTTCATGCTGTTGAGTCTCCCTTTGGGAAACACCAAACTCTACAAAATACACCTAAAATAGTTCTTCTGGTAACCCTAACCCTAGTTCTTCTCACTGTTATCCCTCTCTACTACCCTTTCCAATCATCATCCTCATCATCATCTTCTTATGATGATGTTGTGGAGGATTCAACAAGGGTAAGTTCAGGTAAGAGATGTGATATTTTTACGGGCGAATGGGTTACGAATCCGGAGGCACCATATTACACAAACACAACTTGTTGGGCGATACATGATCACCAAAATTGCATGAGATACGGAAGACCCGATACCGAGTTCATAAAATGGAGGTGGAAGCCAGATGAATGTGAGCTGCCTATCTTCAACCCAGCTCAGTTCTTGGAAATCGTCAGAGGGAAGTCCTTGGCCTTTGTGGGTGATTCTGTGGGAAGAAACCAAATGCAGTCCTTGATCTGCCTCTTGTCTAGGGTAAGGCCTTTATCGATCGTCAACTTAGCAAATTATCTCATGAATAATTTTGCACATTTGTTCATCATGCATCTTAATTTGAGAAATTCACACTCCTTCGAGAGTTGCGGCTACATAAAGTGGTAGTTCCAGTTAAAAAAATTCTCAAACTCAGGTCTTGCGATGCAGTCCATTAGTTTGCTTGCTTTGATCAATAAGAGTGAGTTTTGTTTGGTTTCTGGTCTTAATTTTTATTTTCATTTATAATTTGAATAATTATTTCTTAATTAACTTGCATGGATTGGTGGCAAAGTTAGTTGCCAGAAGCTAATGTGTGGTTAAGATAAAATTAAGTGGCATGATGTCTCACCCATCTGCTATCGCTATCAATTACTTAAAAAAAAACATGTTTTCCATGTGATGTGGCTTAGATCAAGGGATGCCAAGTGTCACACTATGCCACATGTCATGTAATTAGCGTAGAACATTTTGGATTAATTCGACAATATTTTCTCATTGCCGCGATACCCATGATAACATGCATGTGTCATGCCACATGTCCTGCTTTTTTTTTTTTTGATAAATATGCCACATGTCCTGCTCATTTGTTTGTTTGTTTTTTTTTTTTTTTTTTGGGGTAAAAATTAAGTTTATATACTTTAATCATAAATTCAAATTGCCAGCTTAATTAGGTTTTTTTCAAATGGTATTTGACCATATAACCATGTATTTGAAAATATATGGACGGCTTATTCTTGTCCGTGGTTTTGTCGATGGTGAGAAGCAAAGTGGGCCCAATGGTTTATCAACCATTGTTTTCTTTGGACGTCAGGTGGCTGAACGCCCTACCCACCATGATGATAATAAGAATTATTTTATTGGCGCCAGGAAGGATTGCCTATCCATTAATACATATATACATATATGGGATGGGTATATTTATGCATGAAACATGATGTATGTAATACATGTATGCATGTATGAATGTACATACATAAGTATGTTGTGTTTATTCATGCATATATGAATATGTATTTATTTATGTTGGTAAGCATGTATACACCAAGCAAAATTTCGCTCTCATTTCTTGTATTTTCAGGTAGAGTATCCGGTGGACGTTTCATACAAAGAAGATGACTACTTCAAACGGTGGCGATACGAGAACTACAACTTCACCGTCGCCAATTTTTGGGCACCATATTTAGTAAAAGCGAATGAAGCCGATCCCAATGGTCCCACGCTTACCGGCCTCTTCAATATCTACCTAGATGAATTTCATGAGGACTGGACGACCCAGATTGATGAATTTGATTATGTGATCATCTCGGCCGGACACTGGTTCTTCCGCCCGTCCATGTACTATGAGAACGGACAGCTTGTTGGGTGCTACTTCTGTCAAGAGAAGAATGTCACAGACCTCACCATGTACTATGGTTATAGAAGAGCCTTCCGGACGGCATTCAGAGCCATTAACAACTTAGAAAACTTTAAAGGTATGACGTTCCTAAGGACGTTCTCCCCGTCGCACTTTGAGAATGGGATATGGAACAAAGGAGGGAATTGTGTGAGGACGAGGCCGTTTATGAGCAACGAAACCCATTTAGATGGTATGGATTTAGAGCTTTATATGACCCAAGTGGAGGAATTCAGGGTTGCAGAGAGAGAAGGGATGAAGAAAGGATTGAAGTTTAGAATGCTTGATACAACTCAAGCTATGTTGTTGAGACCAGATGGGCACCCCAGCAGTTATGGGCATTGGCCACAAGATAATGTGACCTTGTACAATGACTGTGTTCACTGGTGCTTGCCTGGGCCCATTGATACATGGAATGATTTCCTGCTTGAGATGTTGAAGATGGAAGGTGGGAGATCATTTGATGGGAAGCTTCACACAAGTGACTGGAAGATGAGAATCAGATAGGGTTTTTAATGTATGTTTTAGATTCTTATTCATAATTGTTTCTTAGAAGATTTGATTATATATATATATATGTGTGTGTGTGTGAAAGCTAGGAGAAGCTTCGATGTAAATGGAAATTAATAAATGTGAGAAGGAGTTTAATAAATAGACCCAAAACCTGTTCGAAATGTGTTTACATTTAAAAAGGCTCATCTTTCTTTCCTTCTCTGTTTTTTTAAAGAAATCTAATTTTGAACATTTTATTGATGAGCAATGAACAAATTTTGTAACGTCAAAGATCAGAAGAAATCAAGTCGAAAAAGTGATAACTTCAAACAGTCATAACTTTATGCTCGTGACTCAGAATGCCTATTATAACATATGCACCATAGACTGTCTCAACGAAATCTATGATCTCGGAGCAATAAATCTTTAGATTCAATGTAATTTTCAAGTCCAAAATATGCTTTTTCGGGGTTCAAATTGGTGATTGAATAATTCGTCTGTCATCATTTTCAAAAATCTTGGAGGTGATAACAACAACCTCAATATGGTGCCAAAAACCCATTCACGAATGTTTGATCCACACCTTGGTGGACATATTGATGTAGAATGGGTTGTTGAGCAATTTCTGGAACGCCAAGATTGGAGGAAATCTAGTCGAAAAAGTGTCAACTTCGAACTGCCATAACTTGGCCATCAGGAATTGATTTGCCTATTATTATATATGCTTGTACCTTATTGCCGATTTCCGAGGCCAAAAGAATTCGTTCCGGGGGTCTAAGTGTCTAACTACCATTTTTAATAAGAATTATAATTTTTAACAATTTTTCGTTTAGCCTTTTTTTTCAGCAATTTTTGTTCGGGTTTGTTTTGGAAAGCCTTAAATTAGCAACTTAAGGTTATTTTTGGAGTTTTGTCAGATTTTAGAATTTTATTATTTTAGAAAGTTTTGTTATTTCATGTAAGTTAGGTTTCAGTTTTTTATTTAAGATGGGTTTTACGAATTGAGTAGATAATGAAATGTTGAGTTTTCTTTTGGGTTTTTGTTGCGTTTTTTCCTTGTCGATTCAAGGTCGTGTTTTCAGTAGAAGATGATGATCTTCGTCCTTGTACGTACGTGTGTACTTTCGCTACATTCCATATACACCAAAAATCAACGTGACTGCTGATTTCTAGCAGTAGGATTCAATAACTTTTTCTCCGTTGCTTCATGCACAGGCCTATATATGGGTTGGTTCTAAGCTCATAATGACAATGTGTTGAAATCCAATGGCTCATGCTGATTTTAGGTGTGTGTGGGTCCACTAAGGCGTGGACCGAATCTTCATGTGGCCAATGGGCCCAAAGGGTGTGCGTGGAAATTTGAGACTCTTGTATCAAAATTTTGATACAGAATTTTGCATCATAGATTTTTCCACAAGGAATGTAGCAGCATTGTCTTTGAAGTGTAATTAGGAGGGACATATTGCTGTCAAGGGACAATTAGTCTTGTTATTGGTTGTCCGGCCTCTGTTTCTTGTTCTTTTGTCTATTCTTTTCTAGTGTGGTTTTCTCAGCCACTTCGTTTCTCATTCGTGCTTTTTTTCCCCCTATATTGGCTTCCATGAATCAAAAATTTAAACTTAAACAAAAAAAATAAAAAATAAAAAATTGAAGAAAATTTAGAAAAAATTTACAAGTCCCAATGCGACTCCAAAGCCATGTGGTTGCAGTAATCAAGACCACATGTTTTTTAAACACGTGATTTTTCGAAACGACGTAGACCGTACCCACGTCAACATGTCGTCTTGATTAATGCGTCGCCTTTGCAGTCGCAATGCGACAGCCAAAGTTTTATCAGAAATTGGCTTTCTTGGTGTCCTAAAAGCACTAAAAGAAAAAACGTTTTTTATTTTTATTTTTATTGAGGTGTATATGGCAAAAAAGTGAAAAATATATTTTTATAGTGAGCTCCCCCTTTAGCTGTGAGCAGTCGACCCTTTTGCCATCAGCTACATTTATTGCCATTTTTTGCCATAAACATCCCTACAATTCTACTTAAAGTTGAATGTTAGTGAGGGCTTTCTAGTCTTTTTGTATTCTATTTTTCCAGATCAGTATAAATAACTGCTATTACTTGGTGTCATATGTAGTGCATCGCACATGTCCTTTAGTATTTTATTTTACAAGGATCATCGAAATACCCGGCCCTTTCTTGGGCATAGAAAAGGTTTTGTTCTTCCCCCAAAGTATCCATCGGAAAAGGGTAGTTTAGGAAGTAAATCCCAAAAGAATTTCAAAAGTTGAACTGCCCCACCCTGCCCCCTTCCTGGCTCCGCCACTGCAGTCCAAGGGTATATATTTTGTAATTTCAGGGGATCGAGACCATGTGTTCTTTTGTTAGTTTATTCTTGATATTTTGGTACAAATTAAATACAGGGACGACAGTCCAGGCATACAGCCTGGACTTGTAAACCCAAACTTTGCAAATAATTTCTATTAAATAAACAGCTTTAGCAGTTGGTAAGATGCCTCTGTCAGAATCTATGATGCCTTCCAAAGCAAGAAGGAGAAATAACCAGCAAAAGTTGTTAGTTCTTCCAAAGCAAGAAGGGTATATATTACAGTATTACCCTTCTTCTATAAACTTCTCCCCCTAACCAACACCTATAAGATGTGGTCATTCTGGTCATTTAGAAAAAAAAAATGAGGCTGGCTAGTTTGGCTTCACGTCCTATTCCAACCAAAACCTTATAAAATTCAAACAACACCTCGGCTCTTTTCCACGCCCACATATGAATAAACAAGCTATGTTTTTTCCTTGATGCTTTTGCTTCTTGTTCTTCCCTTCTCCCTCTTTAGATCTCTTCAATGAAGTTTCATACCATTAAGCTTCCCTTTGGGAAACATCAAACTCTACACAGTGGACTTAAAATAGTTCTTGTAACCCTAACCCTAGTTCTTCTCACCATTGTTCCTCTCTACTACCCTTTGCAAGGGTATCCTTCATCGAAAACTACTTCTCAATCATCTTCTTCTTCTTCTTCTTCTTCTTATGATGTTGCGGAGGATTCAACATGGGTAAGATCAGGTAAGAGATGTGATATTTTTACTGGCGAATGGGCTCCGAATCCGGCGGCACCATATTACACAAACACAACTTGTTGGGCGATACATGATCACCAAAATTGCATGAGGTATGGAAGACCCGATACGGAGTTCATGAAATGGAGGTGGAAGCCAGATGAATGTGAGCTGCCTATCTTCAACCCAGCTCAGTTCTTGGAAATCGTCAGAGGGAAGTCCTTGGCCTTTGTGGGAGATTCTGTGGGAAGAAACCAAATGCAGTCCTTGATATGCCTCTTGTCTAGAGTAAGATCATCAACTTATATGGCTATTATGTATTTGTGATCATCGTGATATTTGACGCTTTCACGAGATTATTATTTTGCAAATTATCCTTAATTTTTTTCTTAATTTGAATACAATATACAATTATAATGAAATCGTTAATACAATATTGTTTCACTTGGAAGTTTGCACATTTGTTCAACATCTTAATTGAGAAATTCACTCCTTCGAGTGTTGATCGAACGTCACTGCCGCTACATAACTTGTAGTTCAGTTAAAAAAGTCTCCGACTCGGTTCTGCGATGCAGTCCATTATAAACTTTGCTTGCTTTCAATAAGAGAGATTAATTTTGGTTGGTTTCAATTTTAATTTTAATTTATTTTCACTTCTTTTTGTTCATTAAGAATTAATTTGATTATTTCTTAATTAACTTGCCAGATGCTAATTAATTAAAATATAATAACCATATCCCTGTGATTAAAATAAATAAATTAAATTTAGTGTGGCATGGTGTCTCACCTGATCTGCTATAGCTATCAATTACTTGAAAAAAAAAACAAGTTTTCATGTGATGTGGCCTAGTCAAGGTATGCCAAGTGTCACACCATGCCACATGTCAAGTAATTAGTGTTGCACATTTTGGATTCTACAGGATTTTCTCGTTGCCAACTACACCCATGATGGCATGTAGCATGTCATGCCATATAAACTGCTCATTTGTTTTATTAACTTAATCATGAATTCAATTGGTGGAAGAGGATGCCATGTTTACCAAGCATAATTAAAAAAGAAGAAGGATTAATCAACCATCGTTTTCTTTAGACATCAGGTGGCTGCAACGCCCTAACCACCTTTTGACATAAGAAATATTTTATATAAATATATATATATATATATATGGGATGGGCCTATGTATGAGACATGATGTTTGAATGCATGCATATACCTAGTCATGTTGCAAGTGTATGTATGTATGTATGTGAGTGTGTGCATATACGTTTTCTAATTCTTCTACTCGGATTATTTTTCAGGTAGAGTATCCAGTGGATGTTTCATATACACCAGATCAACAATTCATACGATGGCGATACACCAACTACAACTTCACCATGGCCAATTTTTGGACACCACATTTAGTTAAAGCGAAGGAAGCCGATTCCAACGGTCCCACGCACACTGGCCTCTTCAATCTCTACCTAGATGAATTTGACGAGAACTGGACGACCCAAATCGATGAATTTGATTATGTGATCATCTCTGCTGGACACTGGTTCTTCCGTCCGTCCAAGTTCTATGAGAACGGCCAGCTTGTTGGGTGCCATTACTGTCTCGAGGAGAATGTAACAGACCTCACCATGTATTATGGTTATAGAAAAGCTTTCCAGACCGCATTCAGAGCCATTAACAGCCTAGAAAACTTTAAAGGCATAACGTTCCTAAGGACGTTCGCTCCGTCACATTTTGAGAATGGGATGTGGAACGAAGGAGGGAACTGTGTGAGGACGAGGCCGTTTATGAGCAACGAAACCCATTTAGATGGTATAGATTTAGAGCTGTACATGACCCAAGTGGAGGAATTTAGGGTTGCAGAGAGAGAAGGGATGAAGAAGAGAGGATTGAAGTTCAGAATGCTTGATACAACTCAAACTATGTTGTTGAGACCAGATGGGCACCCCAGCCGTTATGGACACTGGCCACAAGAGAATGTGACCTTGTATAATGACTGTGTGCATTGGTGCTTACCTGGGCCCATTGATACGTGGAATGATTTCCTGCTTGAGATGTTGAAAATGGAGGGTGGGAGATCATCAGTTGATGGGAAGCTTCACACAAGTGACAGAAAGATGAGAATGAGATAGGGTTTGGGGGTGAAAGCTTGGACAAGCTTTGATGTAAATTAACATAGAATAATAACTGTGAGAAGGTGTTTAATTAATACATAGACCTAGCTAGAACCTCTTCAAAATGTGTTTACTATATTTTATGATTTTAAAAGTTTTTTTTTAATAAATATTACTTTAATTTTTATATATTTAATGTCTCATCGAGTCGACTTCAGCTTAATCTCTTTCTAATTTTAGAAAAATTCTCTGTTAATTTTATATTATAAGATCATAATTACCATCGTCATAAGCCTTTTCTAACAGTACGGATGTCGACTACTTGAATCCTATTTCTCCATTCAATCATGTCTAAAGACATTTCTTCTGAAGCATTCTGTCTTGCCCGATTCTTGTGGCACACATGGTAACACGGAGGTTCGTTTCCATTATTGGATGGTGTGACATAAGCATATATTCCTGATTATAGGTCAAAATTTGACTTGATCAGATCGACTTAGTGTGCTAGTTGATATATGTTGCCAATCAGAGACCGGCATCTATACTTTGGAAGTGGGCCTCAACACTTCTTAAAATATTCTCATGTCCAATCATATATGTGGGCACACCGATCTGAATGATATTGGGGTTTTCTCGCCATGATCGTTCAGATCGGGGTGATTCAGACCGGGATCGGTGCCCACCAATGCCGAGATCAATCCATTTTGAACCACGGCGGTAAAAGATCATGTCTAAAATATATTTCATAAAACTGACAAGGTACCTAGACATATTGTGCCTCGGGCTGACTCGCCTGAGACAACCCCAATACCTCTCTTTTTCACAATGTCTTGGCATCAAACGAACGATGCAGTGGTCGAGACTGATTTTCAACCTTGTATTGACACCCCTTGGTGCAAGCATTCCACTAGTGAGACACAACCAAGAAATGTGCCATTTTCCTCGGAGACAGGAGGTGGAGATTTGGGAGATTAAGATCGAGAAGAAGCTTGAGAAGGTTTATATATACCAGAAATGATAGTTTAATAAGAGATGGAATATTCAAATCTGCGGATTGACTCGGAACTCTACCTGGCTGACTCATGGTTCAAAGTGACTGGTTTCGTTTCGATTTCGTCCATAGGCGAAACCAAAACGTTTCGGTAGTTTCGGTGGTTTCAGTCCGAAACTGACCGAAACCAAGTGACATTTTATAAACAAAAAATTAGTTTTTATCAGTTTCGGTTGGTTTCGGACCGAAACCAAAGTAGTTTCGTCCACTACCAAAACTTGAAACCATGGGTTGACTCAATAAGAGATGTACATCAGTTTGTGTTGGATATGTTGTTCCTCTCATCACTATATTCTAATTCTCCTTCTAGCTAAAGTCTTGGTTTTCTTAATTAATGTTACGTACGGTCTTAGTCTTTGTGGGGGCCATTAAATAAGTTAGAAGTTTTGGAATGAGATGATTTTTGGTGAGGATGGTCTTTATGGTGAGGAGATCATGCATCCTCACAAAAATTCAAATCATTCCGATATTATTCGTAGCCTGGATCACAAGTTTAAGAATTATGGACCGTCGTTTTTTTACCGTTAACTTGTAAGCCACATTTGATGGGGTTAGAAATTTCCTAATGGACTGATTTTTTGTTGGGGCCGGGTGATGTATATAGTGAAGAGATCATGATTCTCACAAAAAATCAGCCATTGATTCATCTCCCTGTGGCTACACCAAGTTGTCAATTTTTTGTCCCTTGATCCTGACATATATATATATTTATACAATAATTTCAAAAATAGAGTATAAATTAATATGATAAAATAAAATAAAAAGATTTATTCTTTAATGTATATGATTACAATGAGGTCCCCCTTTTAGCCATAAGCTGATCCTTTAATCATCAACGACGTTTATTGCCAATTTTTTTTCCCGAAAACATCCATACAACATCTACTAAAAGTTGAATGCTAGCGACTGCGCGTGTTTTAGTCCTTTTTAATTCTATTTTTTACAAGCTTTAGCAGTAGGTGAGATGCCTTGCAGAATCTATGAAGCTCCAAGGCAACAAGGAGAAACAACTAGCAAAAGGTCCATATAGCTTCACTGGCTTGCGTTATATGGAAATTTTGAAAATTGTCTGGAACACATCATAAGCCTTTCCACCGCCTAATCGACACCTAAATGAAGTGGTCATTCTGGTCAATTTGCTAAGTGGATGGGTCATGTAAAAATGTATAGAAAATCCAAGGAGCTGTTTGAGTTTTTTAATGAAAAAATGAGGTTAGTTTGGCTTCATCCCTACTCCAATCAGAACCTTATAAAATTAAAACACCACCTTGGCCTTGACTTTTGCACATTTAAACACTTCCATGAATAAACAAGGTAAGTCTTTTTCTTGATGCAATTCTGATTCTCCTAGCTTTTAGATCTCTTCAATGAAGATTCATGCCATTGAACTTCCCTTTGGAAAACACCAAGCTCTGCAAAATACACCTAAACTAGTTCTTCTACTAGTCTTAACCTTAATTCTTCTTACAATTATCCCTCTCTACTACCCTATGCTAGGGTACCCTTCATCACTATGGAAAAGTTCTTCTCAATCATCATCATCACCTTCTTCTTCTTATGATGTTTTAGAGGATTCAACAACAGTAGGATCAGGTAAAAGATGTGATATTTTTACCGGCGAATGGGTTCCGAATCCGGAGGCACCATATTACACAAACACAACTTGTCGGGCGATATATGATCACCAAAATTGCATGAAGTACGGAAGACCCGATACGGAGTTCATGAAATGGAGGTGGAAGCCAGATGAATGTGAGCTGCCTATCTTCAACCCAGCTCAGTTCTTGGAAATCGTCAGAGGGAAGTCCTTGGCCTTTGTGGGAGACTCTGTGGGAAGAAACCAAATGGAGTCCTTGATCTGCCTCTTGTCTAGAGTAAGCCCTTTTTCGCCAACTTAATTATATCACAATCATCGATCGGCTAATTAATTCTTATTATCATGATAGTTTGATCATGCTTTCATTACTAATTCTTATTATCATGATAATTTGATGCTTTTATTTGGATAATTCTTATTGGACATAGTTGGTCAAACCTTTTTTTTTTTTTTTTTTTTTTTGAAATTAAAACTAAGAAAGGAAGAATTGATAATAGTTATTGCCGGCTTACGTTTTTGTCGACCAATGGGGTTTTTGTCGACCAGCTCTTTGAGTATGAAAATAAGCTCCCGACCTCCAATCAATGCATAACCCAAATTACCTAGCTCTTTCTTGAATTAAAAAGAAGTATTCAACTTCTATATTGAATGGAAAATAATGAATTAAGATTTAAGACATGATCTACTGAGCATATATATATAGAGAGAATGAAGAGAATATATAGTTGTCAAATCCCAATCTAAAATAACTTTATAAGGCTTTTGGATTTTATTTTTTTTTTGGCTAATTAGTATGTAAACGTTACTTCTAGGGGGGTTTGGGGGGGCAACTAAAAGAAATAAAGACATTTTACATTAACGATGATCCAAACAACCCTTTTAAGAAAAACACATTTTCAAAAATATATTTTCAAAAAAGTCATTTTTTTAAAATAAATATATTTTGAAAAATGCAATCTAAACACCCCCTAAGCAATAATCTCTCTCTCTCTCTCTCTTTTTTTTTTTAGCTTTTTCTCTACGAAAAGCCCCTCTAGATCAAGAATTCGTGTCGGCCTAGCAAGACAAAAACTCAACGGATTGATATAATAGCCTTAAAATAATGAAGATCTCTTGAAATTAAAAGTCTTTAACGTGACAAAGCTCTTATAAAAACAATAAGTGTATACAAACATATAAAACTTTCAAAATTATTTTGCTAATTTCCCTGAGGAATTTGTGTATTTTCAAGAAATGCTATCAAACGCATCAAATGCATCAAATGCAAGAAATTCTCTTTTTTTTTTTCCATTTTCATTTTGTCACTGTTTTCCAAGTCAGGGTTGAGCTTTTAACCGAGTAAAACAAACAAAAAAAAACACATTTTAAAGAAAATTCACTGTCTTGGTAGTGATTGAGACCTAAATGCTCTTTTAGACATTTTTATTTTTTATTTTAATAGTGACTTAGAGGTCCCTACAATTGAGGCCCAAGCCCATATTATGGAGGCCAAATCCATAATCGAACTTAAAAAAGTCCAAAAGGGTAAAATTCGGATTAATGGCACGACAAACTTTTGCGCCTGTTAGTTACAATTCATTATAATGGAAATAACGGTAACGCTCCCAGTCCGTTTACCATTATAACGGCTCCTTTTAAACCTTGCACTAGTTAAAATCTCCCTTGTATCCTCAGGTTGTGTATCCTGTAGAAGATTCTTACAGACCAGATGGAAGATTCAAAAGTTGGTTGTACGCCGACTACAACTTCACCATTGCATCTTTCTGGTCCCCGCATCTAGTAAAAGCCAAGGAAGCCAACCCCATCGGGAACCCCGTCGCTGGCCTTATGAACCTGTACCTAGACGAACCCGATGAGATCTGGACAACCCAGATAGAAAAATTCGACTATGTGATCATATCTGCTGGACAATGGTTCTTCCGGCCTCTTATGTTTTACGAAAATGGCCAGGTTGTTGGGTGCCATATCTGCCTTGAAAAGAACATCACAGACCTTACCATGTACTACGGGTACAGGAAGGCCTTCAGGACCGCCTTCGAATCTCTTAATAGCTTCAAGAACTTCAAGGGGATGACATTTTTGAGGACTTTCTCTCCTGCACACTTTGAGTATGGGATATGGAATGAAGGAGGTAACTGTGTGAGGACAAGACCCTTTATGAGAAATGAAACTAAGATAGAACAGTTTAATCTGGATTTTTATTTAACCCAGGTGGAAGAATTTAGGGTCGCAAAGAGGGAAGGGAGGAAGAGAGGATTGAAGTTTAAATTGCTAGATACTACTCGAGCTATGGTGCTGAGGCCAGATGGGCACCCTGGTCGTTATGGGCACTGGCCACATGAGAATGTGACCACATCTGACTGCGTCCATTGGTGCTTGCCAGGCCCCATTGACACATGGAATGAGTTGTTGCTTCAGATGTTAAAGATGGAAGGTGAGAGGTCATTTGATAGGAGGTTTTAGAGAACCTGATAGGTGAGAATCAAATATGGTTTGGGATATTGCATGCATTTTACTTTTCTTTGTTCAATTGATTTTTTTAAGAATGTTTTACCATGTACATGTAGTTCAGGTGTCGTGACTGGATCTAGGACCAACTTGCACAAAAGGTTAGAAGTGATCAGTTGTTTGGTCGTTTAGTAGTGCAGGATGCATATTTTTTATGTGAATAAAGTCAATTGTGGCATTGGTTTATAACTATGGGTTCTGTTTTATTTATTTATTTATTTTTATTTTTTGACTCTTGGGCATGTTTCCATTTTGTAGGCAAATCCAAGTATTTATCTGGGTGAGAATCACATTTTCTTTTTGTTTGGTGCGCCATTTTCTCACAAAAATATTTATCCGGGCCCACACATTTCCCCCTTACTTTATTGATGCAATTCGCATCTCACCCATTAATGTTTTTAAAATATTTGCGTCTCACCTTTTGACCATGGTCAACGTCGTTGACCATAGACGGCCATTAACAGGTCTTTGGATTGACATCCCGATATTTTTAAATGACTATAATGGCCTTGGGTGAGACGCAAATATTTTAAAAACATTAGGTGTGATGCAAATTGCATCAATAAAGGGGGACAAGCAAATCCATTTTTTTGAGGAATTTTTTTATAATTTTTTGGATTGTGAGTTCAAAACCTTTCATCATTTACTTTTGGCCCAACGGTAGTTGGACCTAGAGACCAAAAATTAATCCGATTGTTAATTTTTAAGCATTGGATTAGTCATTTTCTTGGGTTGATTTTCTCTGTAGAATTTGAGCATTATTTGGGGTACAAAGATCCAATGGTTTGAAATCACTAATCAAGCTGATATTTGCTATGTAGCGATGGGCCCAACATCCGTACAGTTAGTGACCTCTAACAGCGTGTCCCGTGGCTCATATTGTAGTCCCATGTGGCTCATTTTTTAGTCCCTCGTCGTCGTCATGGCTCATATTGTAGTCCCTCATGTTGTAGCTCCTTTTGGAGGGCTAAAAGTTCTTTTTATTTATTTTTTTAAGGTGTGCAACTGAAGCGCAATGTGCACTCGAGAGATCACTGATAACTAGCGAACTCCGCATAGATGATCAACAAGAATATACTAGTTGCTTGAGAGTGCATGGTGCACGTTGAATTAATGGGCTTTCACTTATGTCATGTAATCGTTCTATCACATGGATTTATAACACTACAAGAAAATTGGCTTATAGCGACGGTTTTTTACAGACGTCCAAATATAACCGTCGGTATTGGTCATTATAGCGATGGTCACAAGTCCGACCGCCTCTAAAAACAATGTCCAGGAACGCGGGAGAAGTTGGAGGGAAATTTTGGGGTTTATAGCGACGTTTTTTAATTTGACCGTCGGTATAAAAGGTTTTTACCGATGGTCATGGATCTGACCGTCAGTAAAAACCTTTTATACCGACGGTGACGTGGCCGTCGGTAAAATACTAAGTATAAATAAAAAAAAAAGGCCCTCCCATTCCATTCGCGCCAAACCCCTCTCCTCCTCCTCCCAAGTCCCAAACCCCTCTCCTCCTAAAACCCTTTCTTGGCTTGCTTCTTCGAGTGTCGCCGCCGGTGTCACCGTTGGTACCACCGCTGCTACCTCCGCCACCTACCGCCGCTGCTACCACCGCTGCTACAACCAACATCCTGCTGCCTACCGCCGCTGCTACCACCACCCATCCCGCTGCACGTTGCTGCTACTGCTGCTGTTGCTTCTCCAGTACGTATTCTCCTCCCTCTCCCTCTTTCAACCCTTTGGGTCTTTATACCCTAAATAATGGTTAGTAATTCTCGAAATCCATGGGGGCTCCGTTGATAGCCCTAAAATCCGTTAGAGGACACAATAAGGGAGCCACATGGCACACTCTTAGAGGACTCTGACCATATGGATGTTTGGCCAATCCATATAGTCGACCTACAAACCAAAAATCAGTCTGATTATAGTGATATCTAGGCATTGAATTTGTTTTATTTTCATGGGTTGATCTCAACTAGTCAGAATTTGAGTGGTATTTTTTGATTTTTGGTTTCTAGGTTCACCTAGGGATTAGCCAAACATCCATAGGTTGACCTACAAATCAAAATTTAGTCTGATTAGTGATTTCTAGGGCGTTGAATTGGACTTATGTTCATGTGTTGATCTCAACTAGTTGGAATTTGAGTATATTCAGGCAGATTTTTGGTTTCTAGGTCCACCTAGGGATTAGCCAAACATCCATAGATTGACCTACAAACAAAAAATCAGTTTGATTAGTGATTTCTAGGTGTTGAATTGGACTTATTTTCATGGGTTGATCTCTTTTTTCAATCTGATTTTTGGTTTGTAGATCCACCTAGGGATTAGCCAAACATCTATATGGTTAGGGTCCTCTAATAGTATGCCACGTGGCTCCCTATTGTGCCCTGTAACGGATCCTATCATTTTAGGGCTTTTGATGATTGCAATTGAGAAGACATATTTCAATCATGTGAGAAAATAAAGGCGTATTTCAGGTGGAAATGAATTCTCACCCATCTAGATGGGAAATGAATTTTGGGCTTAGTAGGGAAAATTATCTAGATTTAAATGGTTTATGAGGGAAAATTATACAAATTTAAAATGGCTGTCTAACAATGGACAGTTGTGTTTTCCCAAGGAAAATGATATTTTCCCACTGTGTTTGGGATGACCAAATTCTAGAAATTATATTTCTAATTCAGTGATTTTCCCGGAATTAGAAGTTTTAGGGGGAGAAGAAACTTCTAATTAAACTTCTAATTCTTGGAATTCTATTTTCGGGCGAGAAATTTAAAGGTATTTTTATCGGGCTCCAACTCTCACATTCATCCCTAGGTGGACCTATAAATAAAAAATCAATAAGATTAGTTATTTGAAACAGTTGGATTGGTGTATTTTTTTTAAGTTGATTCTTAACTGTGTGATGTCTAGCGTTATTTGGGGTACTTAGATCCAAAGGTTAGAAAATTTTAATCAGCCTGATTTTTAGCATGTAGTCCACCTACGGATGGGACAAACATCCATATGGTCCGTGGTCTCTCCTAATGTGCCACGTGGCTCATATTGTGGTCCATCATCAATGGATTACAAATTTGTAACCGTTTGATTGATGTCTTTTATGGGTTGATTTTTAACCATGGGATATATAACATTAGTTGGGGGGTACAAAGATCCAAGTTGAGAGATAACTAATCAGCCTGATTTTAGTTTGTAAGTCCACCTAGGGATGGGATAAACATCACTACGGTCTATTGTCTCTAATAATGTGCCATCAGATCCTTAGGCGTGTTTGATTACACAGAAATTCTTTCTAGAAAATATATCTGGGAAATGCCTTAAATGACTGATTGATTGGTCCCAAAAAATGATCTATGTAGGGCAACGAGTATCCCCTACATCGACTGTACCAGGGTCCTGTGCAGCTAAATTATCGAGAATAGGACTCTCGTGGCCCTACATAAATTATTTTTGGGCCTAATGACTGTGGATGTTCAGCCCACCTATTGGTGGATAAACACACTAAAAATCAGCTTGAATGATGATTTTTACCCATTGTATTTACTACTCCAAAAACATGGTTGAATCCAACGGCTAGAATCAGACCTAAAAAGTTAGGTTTGTATATCCAACAAGGGGATGTGCTAAACATCCATGTGGTTGGTGGGCTGGGGCTTTCTCCCACTTGGGGCTTTCTGGGTCTGCCTCCATTGGCCTTATGGTAGAGATGGCCCAAACGCCCCCATAGCGGGCTAAGAATGCCTTTCATACCCCACTAATTTAGATTTTTTATTTGAGCTATAGAACATGATGTTTGATTTTAAAACCAATTGCTTTCTACTTATTGAAATTTAATAATGCTCACATCTCATAGGATTATGATCTACATTCTTATAGCATATGATCGACATATCTTGTTCATTTATGATTTACTATATCTTGCTCATTTATGATTTACCGTATCGTGTTCATTATTTTGTGGGAATATGTCGATGATTTCAAGGGTGGACTATCCTTTCTTTTTTTGACCGAATATCCTTTATTGTTAGCATAGTTTGGTTGATAAATTTTCTTAAGTTAATATTGTATATTATGTGAATGGTGCATATACATACATAATGCACATACATGTATTGAACCTTAGATCTCCCGTTAGAGAATCACTGTGTGACATCGGGCAAATCGGACAAACGAGGTCCGAATCACTCGAAACCTCTTCCAACACTTCAAACATGTTGAAACAAATGCGTTGGAAGAAACGGAGTCAAAATCTGAGGTCTGGTTGGAAAACTGTAGTCAGTTATAGGTTTAGGGATTTTAGACTTAGAAATGAAGTCGATTTCGGGATGTCGACGTCCAAATCAGGCAAACGAGGTCCGAATCACTCGAAACCTCTTCCAACACTTCAAACATGTCGAAACAAATGTGTTGAAAGAAACGGAGTCAAAATTTGAGGTCCGGTTGGAAAACTGTAGTCAGTAGTAGGTTTAGGCATTTGAGACTTGGAATGAAATCGATTTCGGGAGGTCGACGTCCAAATAGGGCAAACGAGGTCCGAATCACTCGAAACCTCTTCCAACACTTCAAACATGTTGAAACAAATGTGTTGGAAGAAACGGAGTCAAAATTCGAAGTCTGATTGGAAAACTGTAGTCAGTTGTAGGTTTGAGAATTTAAGACTTAGAAGTGAATTCTATTTCGGGACCTCGCCATCTAAATGGGGCAAACGAGGTCCGAATGACCCGAAACCTCTTTCAAAACTTCAAATGTGTCGAAACAAATGTGTTGGAAGAAACGGAGTCAAAATCCGAAGTCCGATTGAAAAACTATAGTCAGTAGTAAGTTTAGGGATTTGAGACTTAGAAGTAAAGTCTATTTCGGGAGGTCGACGTCCAAATCGGGCAAATGACATCCGAATCACTCGAAACCTCTTCCAACACTTCAAACACGTCGAAACAAATGTGTTGAAAAAAAAGGAATCAAAATTCGAGGTTCTTGGAAAACTGTCGTCAGTAGTAGGTATAGGCATTTTAGTTTGTATTTTCCATTTTGTTTTAATTGACTCTTAACGTTTCATATTCTAATCATTTTATTATTGTTTTATAGGGATGGCATGCTGATTGATCTGTCTTGATGCTGATTGGTTTGGCTAGATGCTGATTCGTTCGATTTCTTCTACCAGTGTTTCTTTTATTGTTTTGAACTACAAGTTTGAATTCAGAACAATCAATATTGTAAAAAAATTTTAGATATTTGATACATGTTTTCATTGAAATGAAGCATGTCTTACATGTTATAAATAGATGTTCAATATTATATGTACAAGATATATATATATATACACAATAGGTACGACTTGTTACAGGATATATATATATACATGTTATTGTATTTAAAAAAAAAAAAAAAACTAATGAAATTCAAAACCATTACCGACGGGCACTGACCGTCGGTAAAGATGGCATATACTGACGGTCAACGCAATAACCATCGGTATATGTCCTCTTGACCGTCGGTAATGGTTTTTCGTCGCTATAAAAATATATAGCGACGTTTTAAATGGCCGTCGGTATAGGGGATTTATAGAGACGGGGTTAGGCCGTCGGTAAAAGATATATGTCATCGGTATATGTGATCTTAGACTACCAAAAAATTATTGAGGGAAGACCTTTAACGACGGTCGTTGTAGAAATAACCGTCGGTAAAAACCTTACCGATGAATGTTTACCGACGCATACTGACGGTCAATATAGCCGTCGGTAAAACTTTTACCGATGCTATTTAGTCTTTTACCGACAGGCGGCGGCCGTCGGTAAAACCCCTTTTTGTAGTAGTGTAAGCTATTGTTGTCTTAGTTTCATCATGACTAGTTGCTGGACTTGATTCTTTTTGCCTAACTGCTAGTCCAAGCCCAAGTCTGGGTCTTTTCACCCTTGGTCTATCATTCTGGGCCTCGAGGTCCGACCTAATAATTACAGCACTACAAATATAAGAATAAATGTACTCATAAAAATAGTATGATACAAAATTCTGCATCGAAAGTTTGATACAGAAATCCCTCAAAATGTAACTTAACACGTTGGCCCACTGACACACATGATGATATTGGTCCACCTTGTGGTGGATCTACAAACCAAAAATCAGATTGGTTGGTATAACTATTAAATGCCTAAGCTTATAACTCTCTACAGTTTTTCAATTGCACCTTTGTTTTTTACCCCGTCTTTTCTATCACGTTTGTTTCAACCAGTGTTTTAAAGTTGGTTGAGTCAACTCGAAACTCGGCTGATCAAACCCTGTTGAATTCGAGTTGACTCGAAATAAACTCGAATCGAATAAACAACAAACTTGGTGTGTTTTTTTATGTAAGAAAACGACGCACCACGTATGTTATTTTATAATTGACTCACCAAATAAGTTTCTCGAACACCTTGTCAACACAAACTCATACAAATCTTATAAAATATGATATTTATATATTAATATTAATATATGTATATAATATTAATATATTACTCAAGTCGAGTTACTTCGGGTCGAGTTCGAGTTAACTCAACTCGGTAGACTTTCGAGTCGAGTTTTCAAGTATTAATCAAACACTGGTTTCAACGCACTAGCTAGAATTGTTAGAAGAGATTTTGGGAGATTCAGATACCTTGTTTGCCTGATTTGGGTGTTGAGGTGCCGAAATCGAATTAAGTTATAACTATAAAGAGTCTATAACTATAAAGAGTCTAAAGACTTATAATGTCCAAAGAGAAATATGTCCAAACATAGCAAACTGAAAACACTCAAAATAGAAAACATAGGCCCTGCTTGGATTGTGAGTGCATTTGCATTAATTGAATGCATGTTCATCTAGGGTTTGTCCAAACACCCATATGGTTGGAAACAACTAATCAGGCTAATGTATATCCATCTAGGGTTAGGCGAAACACCCATATGGTAAGAAATAACTAATCACTTTGTCATCGTGGGCTTCATGAACAGGCCTATTGTTGTTACAAGCCCATGATAAAATTTTATAAGTTGCAAGTGACTGCATGTAGATGTGGTTGAAGTTATCAAGACCACATGTTGACATGGGGTACTGTCAACATATTTTTAAAAAAGAGATTTCCTGAAATGATGTGGACCCCACCTCACACTTCAAAAATAATATCCTGAAAAGTTCATCCCAAATGTAAATGGGTATTTTAATTTGGTCAGTTTCTTAGTGTCAAACTTGCAAGCTCGCGGAAAAAAAAGGCTCGAATCCAACGCTTGAATCAAAATGCTAGAACTTAAAATCAAGCTGATCATATTTCATGAGTTCTAGCCATTGGATCTGAGAACCGAGAAAAATGCTCGAATCCAACAGCTGGAAATCATGTCGATCGTGACAAAGGCTAGTATAGAATTGCTAGAACTTAACGATCAGCTGATTATTGGTGATTTCTAGCTGTTGGATGTGAGTACCCCAAAAAAAATGATAATAACAATGTCTGAGAACTTGCACGTTGGTCACGTTTCTAAAAAAAAGAAATATATAGTATGATAAAATATATATATAGTAAAATGAATATTAAAGAACACGAACACGTTTTAATAAAAAAAATGATCTGTACTTTAATGTATAGTATTAAAACGAGGTCCCCCTTTGACCCTTTAAGTTTTTACTTTAATGCCTGCCGTTATAACGGTACAACAGACGGGGGGGGGGGGGGGGGGGGGGGGGGGGGGGGTAGGTATTGCTGTTTTTTCCGTTATAACGGCCGTTATAGCGTCACTCGCTTGGGTAGATGCAAAATTTTGAAAATTATGAGTCTTACCGTTTCTTCCGGTCATAATCCTTTCCCCTAATCGACACCTAAATTAATGAGGTGGTCATTCTGGTCAATTTGCTAAGTGGAGGGACATGTAGAGATATATAGAGAAAATCCAAGGAGCTGGTTGAGTTTTTTTTTTTTTTCAAAACTTGAGGCTAGTTTGACTTCATCCCTACTCCAACCACAACCTTATAAAATTCGGATAAACAAGGTAAGTCTTTATCTTGATGGTTCTACTTCTCCTTGTTCTTCCCTTTTGCCTCTTTAGATCTCTCCAATGAAGATTCATGCAATTGAACTTCCCTTTGGGAAACACCAAGCTCTACAAAATACACCTAAACTAGTTCTTCTACTAGCCTTAACCTTAATTCTTCTTCTCACCATTATCCCCCTCTACTACCCTTTGCTAGGGTACCCTTCATCACTATTGAAAACTTTTTCTCAATCATCATCTTCTTCTTCTTATGATGATGTTATGGAAGATTCAACAACGGTCAGATCAGGTAAAAGATGCGATCTTTTTACTGGCGAGTGGGTTCCGAATCCAGAGGCACCGTATTACACAAACACAACTTGTTGGGCGATATATGACCACCAAAATTGCATGAAGTACGGAAGACCCGATACCGAGTTCATGAAATGGAGATGGAAGCCAGATGAATGTGAGCTGCCTATCTTCAACCCAGCTCAGTTCTTGGAAATCGTCAGAGGGAAGTCGTTGGCCTTTGTGGGAGATTCAGTGGGAAGAAACCAAATGCAGTCCTTGATCTGCCTCTTGTCTAGAGTAAGTTCTTTATCGATCATCAACTAATTATATCATGGTCATCGGGTAATTCTTATTATCGTGGCAGTTTGATAGTTTCATAAGAAAATTTTTGCGAATTATCCTTATGGATTATAGATTATTATTAATTTTTGTCAGTGTAATTAATTCAACATTTTTCTTTCCAAATGCACATATTTGTTCACTTTCTTAATCGAGAAATTCACTCCTTTGAGGGAAACTACACCCATAACCCATGGCATGATGTCCCACCCCTAGTTGCCAAGTTCGCGAATTATTCGCGAATAATTCGCGAACAATTCATTTTATAAGGCAAAACGAATTATTCGGCCGAACAATTAAAAAATTCAGATTTATTCGTGAATAATTAAGGCCATGCGATTAAAACGTGTTTTATTCGGGTAGACGATTAATTCGGCGCATTAATTCGGCTAGAAAATAGAGTTCAAAAAAAAAAAAAAGATACAAAAAAAAAAAACTCTAATTTCATTCTCGAATTCACGTTCCTCATCTTCTCCACCCTAATGCATATTTGCATATGTTTGGGCATCCAAAGTTATCTCAATGGACATAAATATTCAATATAATATTATAAGGTACATCTGAGATGTTTGTAATAAGGACACAACTAGTTTCAAGGAATATTTAAATATAAATTTTTTAATAAGAAGTTTTTTTTAATCTTTTTACAAAGAGGAAACTTGAGGTGTTTGGTCAGTAATACTTAGTCTCAAGATCTCATTAGTCTCATGTGTTTGTTATGCTAAATATTTTTAGGTTCATTGATCCCATGAATGGATTCATCCCTTGTGAACTTACAAGCCAAAAACCAGCTTGATAGGTAGTTTGTAGTCGTTGGATTTTAGAATTTTTTCATTACAAACTTCATGAACAAACCCATGGGTGGAAAACAACATTGATTCCAATGTCCGAATTTTTAAAATCGAATTTTTGGATCATAACCGAATGAAACACGAATGAATACAGTTGCGAACTTTTACCGTTCTTCGAATTTTTGACCGAATTTTTATTGGAGGTGGGACTCCCACCTCCGCAATTGCCATGACATTTGAAAATTAGGAAAAGGGTCGTGATGTAACAAGGTATACCTGAGATCTTTCCATTTGCGGATGCCGCATTTTTGGTAGTCACCGCTGCCATCTTGGCTCACTGACCGCATGGATGTTTAGCCCACCCCTTAATAGAGATTCATACCAAAAATTAGCTTGTTTAATGATTTGGTTTGAGTACTCAAAAAATGGTTGCATTCAACGGCTATAAGAACGCCTTAAAAAGTGCTAAAAAGTGTTAAAATGTAATGGTTATAGGCGCCAAGAAGGACTCCAATTGCTTGCTTGTCCATTAATAAATACATATACTCAAGAAGAAGTTTGGCTTTTTTCCATTTTCAGGTAGAGTATCCGGTGGATATTTCATATGCACCAGATCAACAATTCAAACGGTGGCAGTACACCAACTACAACTTCACCATTGCCAATTTTTGGTCACCATATTTAGTAAAAGCGGAAGAAGACGATTCTAATGGTCCCACACACACTGGTGTTTTCAATCTCTATCTAGATGAATTTGACGAGGACTGGACGAAACAAATTGATGAATTCGACTACGTGATCATCTCTGCCGGACACTGGTTCTTCCGGCCGATCGTATTCTATGAGAATGGTCGATTTGTCGGGTGCCACTATTGTCTCAAGAAGAACGTCACAGAGCTCGCCATGCACTATGGTTATAGAAAAGCCTTCCGAACAGCCTTCAGAACCATTAACGGCCTAGAAAATTTTAAAGGTATGACATTCCTAAGGACGTTTGCCCCATCACACTTTGAGAATGGGATATGGGACAAAGGAGGGAATTGTGCGAGGACACGACCATTTATGAGCAATGAAACCCATTTAGATGGAATGGATTTAGAGCTTTACATTAGCCAAGTTGAGGAATTTAGGGTTGCAGAGAGAGAAGGGATGAAGAGAGGATTGAAGTTTAGATTGCTTGATACAACTCAAGCTACTTTGTTGAGACCAGATGGGCACCCCAGCCGTTATGGGCACTGGCCACAAGAGAATGTGACTAATGACTGTGTGCATTGGTGCTTACCTGGGCCAATTGATACATGGAATGATTTCCTGCTTGAGATGTTGAAGATGGAGGGTGGGAGATCATTTGATGGGAGGCTTAAAACTGATAGAAAGATGAGAATCAGATAAGGTTTTTAATATTTTAGATTCATTATAATTGTTTCTTAAAAGATTAATTTGTTTATGTATTTTTAATTTTTCTTAAGATGTGTTTGGTGGTGAAAGCTTGGAGAAGCTTTGATGTAAATAAAAATTAATAACTGTGAGAAGGGTTTTGATAAAGAGACCCAAGATCTCTTAAAAATATGTTTCGATTTTAAGAAGCTTCGTCTTTCTTGCCATTTTTATTCTTATTTTTCAAATGCAAGAATCTATACCCAAGGAAAGTGTTCCACATTAGGAAAGTGCTCTATATCTACTAGCTAGGGGGCAGCACGAGCTTTGAACGTGAGTGATTATAGGGGCTTCATCATCGTCGATGACGGCCACAGAATGAGCCACATGGCACACTCTTAGAGACCACTGACCGTATAGATGTTTGGCCCATGGCTAGCTAGACTTACATATATGCCAAGATATATTCAACCTGATTGGTAATTTCTATCAGTTAGATTAATTAGAGTCTTTTCCATGGTTTATTTTTAACCATGGATTTTGAGCATTATTTGGGGTACTCAGATCCAAAGGTTAGAAATCACTTATCAGGATGTCTTGTGGTATGTAGGTCTACATAGGGATGGGACAAACATCCATATTGTCAATAGTCTCTAAAATTGTGCCACAGGTAACATAGCATTTAATGAATAGAGAGTCATTTAATGAGGTATAAAAGAGCAATATAATCACCTGAAACTCCTCAATAATGACATAATCATTTGTTGGAAAGTCCTTCCGACTTTCTACCAACTACATTGGGTCGGAGGACCATCTTCTTATTAGTCTTCATTCATCCAAGGAGCGTCCACCTTGGTTCTCGCCTGCCTTATTAGTTTGCTGCTCAAGCTCCCACATGGTCGGCCTTCCTCTGGGCGGCTTTTGCACCAGTTGGCCTCCATCTGGCTAAGGTGTCTTCTACTCGACCCTCAACTGGCTGAGGTCTATCCTGCTAGCTCCTTCATGCATGTTTTCGGCCAGGGATTCTCTCCTTGGCACTGGTTATGCCGAGAACTCTATTCCATGTGTCACCATCTTGACCATCCACGTGTCGATCCCAAATCTTGTACCCACACACACATCAACATGTTTTAACTCTTAGGAAAGAGATTTTCTGAAACGATGTGGACCCCAGGTTGCCTCTGATAGCCCCATCACTATCTTGGTAGTGCATTGGTAGTGCATCTATTGTTGTTACAAGCCATGATGAAAATGTGCTCAAATCGAACGATTTGTAATCACCAATCATGCTGAATTTTTATGTGTAGGTCCACCAAGGTATGGGCCAAAATTCATGTAGCCAGTGGGCCCGAAACAAGTGCACATGGCAATTTCAGGGACTTTAGTATATGGAATTCTGTATCATAGATCTTTCCGCAAGGAATGCAGCAGCATTTGTCATTGAAAATTCTGTATTTAGGTAGGACGCATTGCCGTCCAGGGACAATTAGCTAGCCCTGTTATTGGTTGTCCTTTTTGTTTGTTCTTTTCTTTCGGGACTGGTTTTCTAAGCCACTTCGTTTCTCTTGATTTTTTCCCTGTCGCGGCTTCCTTCGATAAAAATTTAATACTGAACAGAAGTTGCAATGCGACTGCAAAGAGATGTGTTGTTGCAGTAATCAAACCACATATTGACATGGAGTACTGTCAACATGTTTTAAAACAAACGACGTGAACCCCACCTCAACATGCGGTCTTGATTACTGCGATCACATCTCTTTGCAGTCGCAATGCGCCAGACAAAGTTTTCGCAGAAAATTTACTGTCTTGGTGGTGATATAAGGCCTTGGGCTTGAAGGTCCCAAAATTGAGTCCCAAGCTCATTAGAGAGGCCCAATCCCTCTAGGATGTCCTGATCATTGAGCTTAATTAAAAGTCCCAAAGGGGACCAGTTCCAACGATCTAACCACCCTAGGTAAAATGGTTTTCTGGTTGAACCGGCTGGTTCGGAAGGTATTAGATTGAGACCCTAGTTAGTAATTCTGCGTACTATACACGTATTATGCCTGAATAGTAGGATTGAAACTATTTATATTCAGTAAACTACTCTCATATTCGGTAACCATTAATAGAATCTATATAGAGAGAGAAAAAAAAATACTTGGTCAAAATTTGAAAACCTCCCTAGAACAAACAGTGAACAAAACCAAAGTTGAAAAATCGGCCGTTATAACAAAAATAACGGCTGTTATAACGGATTCGGACCTACCCCATTACGTTACATACCGTTAAAATGCCCAAAAAATAACGGTCGTTGTAAAGAAAATAACAGCTGTTATTTTCCGTTATTTTTCCGCCTGTTTTTCTGTTTATTTTTCCGTTATACCGAAAGTAAAGACTTATTTTCTGGAAAAATGTGAAAAAGCCGTTTTTCCATTATTTTTCCGTTATATTTCATTTTTTCCGTCATTTTCCGTTTTGAAATTTTGAAATTTAAATTTAAAAATTCAAAATTTGAATTTCAGCGCTCTTTTTTCGTTATTTTTTTTTTTTCTGTTTTTGCTCCTAAGTGTTTTTTTTTTTTCGATATAACGGAAAAGTGGTAACGCCCCCAGACAGTTATACCCTTATAACGGTCCCTTTTAAAACTTGAACAAAACAACTTGGACCCGATCAAATGCAAATGGGTATTTCGGTCAGTTTCTTAGTGCCCAACTTGCAAGCTTGCAGACGTTGATTATAGTCCTTTTATTTATTTTTCTTAAAAAAATAAATGCAGCACTATTACTTTGAGCAACACGGCACCCCACATGCTATCCAGTAGTCTGTAATCTGTATTAGCATCAGTTCAGGCATACAACCTGGACTGATTTGTAAATTTAGTTTTGAAAGTCAAATATAGCCAAACTTCTTTTGCAAATAATTAATTTCTATTAAACAAAGCTTTTGCAGTCGGTAGGATGCCTCGGTCAGAATCTATGAAGTTCGAAGGCAACAACGAGAAACAACTAGCAAAAGCTCCATAGCTTCACTACCTTGCGTACATGGAAATTTTGCAAATTGTCCCAACCCTCTCTTCCGGAACACTTCATAAGTCTTTCCACCTAAATGAAGTGGTCATTCTGGTCAATCTGCTAAGTGGAGGACCATGTAAAGATATATATAGAAAATCCAAGGAGCTGGTTGAGTTTTTTTTTTTTTGAAAAATTGAGGCTAGCTAGTTTGGCTTCATCCCCTACTCCAACAAAATGCTTATAAAATTCAAACACCACCCCTTGGGTATTGACTCTTGCACATTTACACCCATATACATGAATAAACAAGGTATACCTTTAATTTTCTTGATGCTTCTGATTCTCCTTGTTCTTCCCTTTTCCCTCTTTAGATCTCTTCAATGAAGATTCATGCCATTGAACTTCCCTTTGGGAAACACCAAGCTCTACAAAATACACCTAAAATAATTCTTCTAGTAGCCTTAACCTTAATTCTTCTCACCATTATCCCTCTCTACTACCCTTTGCTTGGGTACCCTTCATCACTTTTGAAAACTTCTTCTCAATCATTATCTTCTTCTTATGATGATGTTGTGGAGGATTCAACAACGGTCAGATCAGGTAAAAGATGCGATCTTTTTACTGGCGAGTGGGTTCAGAATCCAGAGGCACCATATTACACAAACACAACTTGTTGGGCGATATATGACCACCAAAATTGCATGAAGTACGGAAGACCCGATACCGAGTTCATGAAATGGAGATGGAAGCCAGATGAATGTGAGCTGCCTATCTTCAACCCAGCTCAGTTCTTGGAAATCGTCAGAGGGAAGTCCTTGGCCTTTGTGGGAGATTCTGTGGGAAGAAACCAAATGCAGTCCTTGATATGCCTCTTGTCTAGGGTAAGTTCTTTATGGATCGTCAACTAATTATATCATGATCATTATCGGGTAATTCTTATTATCATGATAGTTTGATATGCTTTGATAAGAACATTTTTACGAATTATCCTTTCAATTCTTATTATCATGGCTTCATCCCCCAAATAATTGATTCAACATTTTTTTCCCGTCCTATTGCGTACATTTATTCATAAATTCACTCCTTTGATCGACCCGAATCCTGCGATGCAGTCCATTAGTTTGCTTGATGTAAATAATATTGAGCTTTGGTTGCTTTCTGGTTTTTATTTTCATTATCCCTTTTGTTGATTATCAATATAGTTTGATTATTTCACCCATAACCCCATGGCATGATGTCCCATGATGTCCCGTCTTCGCTATCGCTATCCCATTGCTCGAATAGAAAATTTTTCTGTGATGTGCCCTAAATCAAGGGATGCTAAGTGTCACACCATACCATGCATGTCAACTAATGCTTGTAGCACATTTGGGTCCTAGATTTTCTCATATGACAACCTCATCCATGATGCATGCAATGTGGCATGTCAAGCCATATGTCCTGTTATCTAAGTTCTATTTAAAGAGTAAAAATATAAAAAATTAGACCATAGTTGGTCAAACCCATTTTTTTTTAGAAAGCCTGATGTTGGCCCTAGATATTGCCGGCTTAGATTTTGTCCAATGGTATTTGATATTCAAACCGTCCATGAAAATAAGTTCTGATGAGAAATATTTTATAGGCTCCAATAAGGACTCACCTGCACATATCCATTAATAAATATACGGGATGGCATGAATGCGTGCATTAATATGTTGCATATTATATATATATATATATATATATATATATATGTGTGTGTGTGTGTGTGTGTGTGTGTACACGTGTGTGAATGCTTTATTGTGTGCACATATATGCGCTGTCTAATTTGTCATAAGCAAAGATGGTATGTGAGTATCTACGCATACACGCTGCATGCATATACATGTGATAATTATTGTACTCATGTTCTTTTCTTTCTTCCTCTAATCAACATGTAGCCATAAATAAAATCGAATGTAAAAAAAATTCGTACGGATTTATAAGTGAATACGTGTACGTACTTATCAATGAATGCATTCATGTGTGTTAATATACTCATGTATGTATGTATCTATAATTTTACATGCATGTGATGTGTATTCCTGCATGCATGTATGTGTGTTTATAAATATGGTACATATATGTATGTATGCATACATATATGTTTACTCCTAGGACACCAGAATATCGAACCATGAACGAAGAAAGGCATGAGAGGAAAAAAAAAAAGAAAAGCATATTGGCTAGTGATTGTGAGGCCCCAATTCTTGACTAGAGGAGACACCAAAGGCCTCTACCCTGCCATCCCTTCGATAGATAGAGGGGGAGGGCAAAGCTTTTGATTTTTTCATGTTGACGTCAAAGAGTTGAACATGCAATGGTTTTTTTCGTGTTGTTAAAGAGTTGAACAATGAAAATAGATGGTGAATGCCTGATCGAATTGATCGGGTCATGTATGAACAAGGTTCAAGTCTAGTGGTCTATTAGGATGCCTCAGCTGCATTGTATGAATAATCACAGGTAAAATTTCCACTCAATAATTAGTCGAAGCTTTAATCCTTTATAAGTTCTCCTTTTTTGTATTTTCAGGTAGAGTATCCGGTGGATGTTTCATACGCAGCAGATCAACAATTCAAACGATGGCAATACACCAACTACAACTTCACCATTGCCAATTTTTGGACACCATATTTAGTAAAAGCGGAAGAAGCCAATTCCGACAGTCCCACACACACTGGCGTTTTCAATCTCTACCTAGATGAATTTGATGAGGAATGGACGAAACAAATTGATGAATTTGACTACGTGATCATCTCCGCAGGACACTGGTTCTTCCGGCCGTCTGTATTCTATGAGAACCATCAGTTTGTCGGGTGCCACTATTGTCTCAAGGAGAATGTCACAGAGCTCGCCATGCACTATGGTTATAGAAAAGCCTTCCAAACAGCCTTCAGAGCCATTAACAGCCTAGAAAATTTTAAAGGTATCACTTTCCTAAGGACGTTTGCCCCATCGCATTTTGAGAAAGGGGTATGGGACAAAGGAGGGAATTGTGTGAGGACAAGACCATTTATGAGCAATGAAACCCATTTAGATGGTATAGATTTAGAGCTTTACATGAGCCAAGTGGAGGAATTTAGGGTTGCAGAGAGAGAAGGGATGAAGAGAGGGTTGAAGTTTAGATTGCTTGATACAACTCAAGCTACATTGTTGAGACCAGATGGGCACCCCAGTCGTTATGGGCACTGGCCACAAGAAAATGTGACCTTATATAATGACTGTGTGCACTGGTGCTTGCCTGGGCCCATTGATACATGGAATGATTTCCTGCTTGAGATGTTGAGGATGGAGGGTGGGAGATCATTTGATGGGAGGCTTAAAACTGATAGAAAGATGAGAATCAAACACGGTTTTTAATATTTTAGATTCTTCCTAATTGTTTCTTAAAAGATATGTTTATGTATTTTTTATTTTTTTTAGATGTTTTTGACTGTGAAAGCTTGGAGAAGCTTTGATGTAAATAAAAATTAATAACTGTTTTCCATTGTTTGACTTAGAAAGTTTTTCTCAAGAGAACTAGACTTTCCCATTTAAGCCCAGAATTCATTTCCATTCTACATAGGTGAGAATTTCATTTCCATGCAAAAATGCGCCCTTATTTTCTCACATAATTGAAAAATGCATATTTTCTAAGGTGCAATCAAACAGCCATGTACGGCATTTTTTTCCAGATGTATTCTATGAAGAAACTTTCCACGGAAAAAAGGAGATTTTATCAAGAAATATTTCCGGACATGACTTTAATAGAATTTTTAAATTGCTTAGAATTAAAATATTTTTTATTTTCTAATTATTTTCTTTCTATTTCTTATTGTTGTAATTCTATATCTAAGCTTTGGGATTTGGACTCTCTGATATAAGATCATCAGCCTTCTAGTATGAACATTTTGTATGTCTTTTGATTGCATGCATGCATGGAAACATGGAGGTTTTGGTACCTGCCACTGGAGATGTCTTTCCAATCAAACCGACATCTATATATTTGGAGATGGACCTAAAACAATTTTTAAAATATGGTCGGGATTGGGGTGTAGAAAATCTAACAAGTTGGAGAGAATAAGGTTTAAGCTTTTCACTGAAAACGTGAATTGCTTAGACCGTGGGTGACTTTATTTATAGCTTTTTGAAAAGAAAAAGGTTATTACAATCCTATTAAAAAGGAAATAGCAGGAATAGGAAACTCTCGAACTCGCTCTTGTCACTCAAACTGTAAGATTCTAGATTGTGAATGACGGCTTTAGCGCCTTTCTATATGGGTAGCAAGGCTATTACCAATTCCTGCTGTTCTGGGAAAAACACCTAGCAGCAACCTTCCTTTCATGCTTGTAGCAGCTCTTCTCCTTTGGCAAGTTCGTGTATAGCAAGGGAAGCATGTCGATGTTGGGAAGTTGCTATTCCGGGAGAACCGTGTGCATCATCATGCGTGTCATGCTGCTGACGTGGAGGAGGGTCATGCAGCTGATATGGAGGGCATGAGTCTTTGGCACATGCGTTAACATGGGGGACAACCATTTGGCAGACCCATATAAAAGATGAATCAATGGCTGAGTTTTGGTGAGGATGATCTATATGGTGAGGAGATCGTCCTCACAAAAATTCAAATCATTCCAATATTCTCGTAGACTGGTTTAGAAGTTGAAGAATTATGGACCATCTATTTTTACCGTGTAACTTGAAAACCACATTTGATGGGATTAGAAATTTCAGAATAGGCTGATCTTTTGTTGGGGTGATCTATATGTTGAGGAGATCATCGTCACCAAAAATTAGCCATTGATTCATCTTCTATGTGGGTCCGCCAAAATGGTTGTGCCCGGGCCCGACCCCGACCCTTTAAAATATTGGGCTTCCTGATTAATTGGTGTAACGAAAACGGCTACATATATATGAAGAATCTTCTAGACCAAGGTTCAAATCCGTCTTCGCTCACTTGCCACTCAGCAGCTTGTCTACCCTTCAAACCATCCATGATGAAATGCCACGTGGGTCTTTTTCATTGGACAAAATTGTACTTGGGCTCCGTGCAAGCAACTAAATTAGAAAATAAAAACACTTTCTCTTAGGCTGATGATCTGTATGGATGCCCTTAAGTTTTCTAGAAATGATTTTTCTATATGTCATAAAACATTTTTTGTATCAATATTTTGACATGCAGATCTTTTTTCTGTAAAACGTTTTGTTGATCACCAAACAGAACCTTGTTACTTGAATTATTTACGAAACTTAGTGGCTTAATGGGGTCCGTGGGGTATTCCGAAAAGAGAGTCAAGATTGAAGTGTTTGCTGATTCTCGCCGTAAGGGTGTGTATTGAGTACTGCAAACCAAAACCTACTTTTTGTTCCCTTAGGATCGTACAACAATATTTAAAACCCATGAAATACCTAGCTACCAACCTGTTTGTTGATGTAGAGACTCAACAAGTGATCTAAATACCCTCTGTCATAAGATGGATATTCCATGCATGCTCAACCATTTCTGGTGGTCAGGTTCAGGGGAAAATCAGACCCTACATCTTACAAATTGGAATTCTATCTACACCCCTAAAGATCTGGGGGGACTGGGATTTAGGGCTTTTTGCAAAATGAATGTCGACTCAGTCTATTGGCGAAAAATATATGGAACTAAATCTCCTATCAGGATTCTTTGCTTACCTGTGCCCTAAAAGCCAAATATTTTTCAAATTCAACACTTCTGGCGGCAAAGAAAAAATCGGATGATACTTGGAGTTGGAAAAGTATAATAGCGGCAAAGAGGCTTTTGAAAACCGCATTATTTGGATGATAGCACCAGGCTCTAATATTGATATTTGGACAGACCCTTGGGTAAAGGATCTTCCTGAATACAAGATTCAAGAGTCCTAGACCGCCAGGGAATTTGCCTAATTCTATTTCAGAGCTTATTACCCAGATGGGCCTACGAAACCATGCTCTTCTTTAAAGTCTCTTTTCTCAGGACCAATTGTTCTGGACTCTTCGTCCAGAAGGGACGTTCTCGGTTAAGTTTGCTAATTGCCAGTTACAAGATTCTCAACAGGTCCCCATCAATTCTCCATTCCCAGCCCCTCAGTAAAAAATTTGTTATATTCGTATAATTTATCGAATTCAAATGTTCATTTGGAGATTCAATAGAGATCTTCTTTCCTCGAGCAAAAATCCACTAAGGAATCCCTTCTTGTGCTCCTTCATGCCCTATACGCTCGTGTGAGGAGGAAGATGCCATCCACACCATTTTTAAATGTCCTTTAATTTCGGTGCCCGGTTATGACGGTCAGGAAATGATTGCCGCTAAAACCCCTCTATAGCTGTGAGTTTAGTTGGATGCTGCTAAAAGTCCGTCGCTAAAACTCAATTTTCTTGTAGGTACTCTCACGCTCTGAACTGCAGACTTGTCTAAGGATGACATTCTGTCTTGGCTTGAAAAGATGATCTGTGATGGTATTTCAGGAGAGGACAGGAACCGATATATACATCTTTGCTTTCATTTGTTCTCTCATGTGGAGACTGATCTGGCTAGCTAGAAATTCCCAAGTTCATGAGGCTCAGGTCCCTACTCCATGCTCGATTCTTAAATCCATACCAGAATATATATTATCTCTTCCACCTCGGACAGGCCTTCTTCCAAGAACCCACAAACCTCATGGACGCCTCCTCCCCTGGCTAGGTTAAACTTAATACTGATGCAAACCTGGAAAGCTCAGTCAAAAAAAATATGGCTTCGGCTTTGTTATTTGTAAGTCAGATGGTTCCTTGGTCATAGCAGGTGGAAAGTCCCATTGGGCAGGCTCAATGGATGTGACAGAGGCGAAGGAATCTTGACAGGTCTTTAGGAGGCTCGACAGGCAGGACTGGACAACATTTTGGTGTAGTACTCAGATGCAAAGGCTCTTATTGATGTTCTTCGAAAGGGTTCCTTGGAGGCATGCTGGTTTTCCTCTAGGACTTGTGTTGCTATCCTAGACTTTATCTCCTTCTCCAACTTATCTTTTATTTATTCTGGTCTTGTAAGTAATCTGACTGCTCATACTACTGCCCGCAGGGCACATACTTTTAATTCCCCTTGACGTGGACTAGGATGCACCTCTTTGCCTTCACGAATCCATTGAGGCAGACACCTGTCAGGTCAAGTCTCGAGTGGAATTGTAAATTAAGTTTTTTTTGGTGTGGTAATAGATTATCGACTGGCTTACAAAAAAAAAACGCATAGAAATTTGCTCCAACGTACATATGTACATCTATATGTGGATATATTTAGAGTCGCACTCTCCCATGACTAAGAAGACATCGTATACTATATCGGTAATCATCTCATATACATTGATCATGGAATTCTCGCAGGTCAGCATTAATGTGTTGTTCGGGAATTAATCTTGCAGGTCAGCATTTACTACTACTCATCTAATGTATCTTTCTTTTTTCTTAAACATATTTGCTTCCTTCTACCTTGAAGAACACTAAAAATTCTATTTTAGAATATCAGAATCCAAGAATCTTTATCTACACAGTGTTGGTCACCCTTAGATCATCATGATCAGAGAGATTCCTGTGTATGGACATGGTTTTCTCTTTTAAGGCATGGTGGACAAATGTGATATGATGGATCCAAAACCCATCACCGTCAGATAGTGGATTGGACGGTGATTGGTTCCCCATGTTCTTTTGTGGAGTGGAACTATATATCTGCATAACATATTTGTTTTTATCATGCAAAGCCATCTATTTTAGCTCTAATTCATGTTTTCTTTACCAGTTTTATTTTGTTTTGGATTCTCTAATGTGAAGCATGAACAAGCCGATCGATTATGGGCTTCATGAACAAGCCTATTGTTGTTACAAGCCCATGAAACGATGTGGACCCCACCTCAACATGTGGTCTTAAAAAATATATATATATATATATATATATATAAAAACGAGTAGAAATTAATATTATAAAATAAAATAGTAAAAATATACAAACAAGTTTCATTGGTTTCAATAAAAAAAAAAGATTTATTCTTAATGTATAGCCGTGGGAGTTGACCCTTAACCATCAACGACATTTATACAACTTTTTTTTCCGAAAATATCCCTATAATATCTACTAAAAGTTGAATGCCAGTGAATGTATTATAGTCCTTTTTCTTTTTTTCTTAAAAATATAAATGCAGCACGTGCATCGCACATGCTATCGAGTAGTATGTATGTATTACCATCGCACTAGCTAGTTTGGCTTCATCCCATACTCCGATCCAATCAAAACCTTATAAAATTCAAACACCACCTTGGCCTTGAGACTTGCACATTTGCACATAAATTGAGGCTGGTAAGTCTTTTTTCTTGATGCTTTTGATTCTCCTTGTTCGTCCCTTTTCCATCTTTAGATCTCTTCAATGAAGATTCATGCCATTGAACTTTCCTTTGGGAAACACCAAGCTCTACAAAATACACCTAAACTAGTTCTTCTTCTCACCATTATCCCCCTCTACTACCCTTTGCTATGGTACCCTTCATCACTACTGAAAACTTCTTCTCAATCATCATCTTCTTCTTCTTATGATGATGTTGTGGAAGATTCAACGGGTAAAAGATGTGATCTTTTTACCGGCCAATGGGTTCCGAATCTGGAGGCACCGTATTACACAAACACAACTTGTTGGGCGATATATGACCGCCAAAATTGCATGAAGTACGGAAGACCCGATACCGAGTTTATGAAATGGAGGTGGAAGCCAGATGAATGTGAGCTGCCTATCTTCAACCCAGCTCAGTTCTTGGAAATCGTCAGAGGGAAATCCTTGGCCTTTGTTGGAGACTCTGTGGGAAGAAACCAAATGCAGTCCTTGATATGCCTCTTGTCAAGAGTAAGTTCTTTATCGATCCTCAACTAATTATATCATGGTTTATCAGGTAATTCTTATTATCCTGATAGTTTGATGCTTTCATAAGAACATTTTACGAATTATACTCTCTATTCTTTTATGGATTATAGATTCTTATTTTTTCTAAGTGTAATGAAATGATTAATTCAACATTTTTTTTTCCTTCCAAATGCGCAAATTTTTTCATCTTCTTAATTGAGAAATTCACTCCTTTGAGAGTTGCGTGCAGTTCTTGCCGCTACGTATCCTCGATCCAACATGAATCATGTGAGGCAGTCCAATATTAGTTTGCTTGTTATCAATAATATTGAGTTTTAGTTTGCTGGCTGTCAATGAAACCCATTTAGATGGAACGGATTTAGAGCTTTACATTAGCCAAGTTGAGGAATTTAGGGTTGCAGAGAGAGAAGGGATGAAGAGAGGATTGAAGTTTAGATTGCTTGATACAACTCAAGTTACTTTGTTGAGACCAGATGGGCACCCCAGCCGTTATGGGCACTGGCCACAAGAGAATGTGACTAATGACTGTGCATTGGTGCTTGCCTGGGCCAATTGATACATGGAATGATTTCTTGCTTGAGATGTTGAAGATGGAGGGTGGGAGATCATTTGATGGGAAGCTTAAAACTGATAGAAAGATGAGAATCAAATAGGGTTTGTAATATTTTAGATTCTTCATAAATTTTTTTTTTTTTTAAACTTAGAATTAAAATATTTTTAATTTTCTAATTATTTTCTTTCTATTTCTTATTGTTGTAATTCTCTATCTAAACTCTGGGCTTGGACCCTCTGATATAAGATCATCACCTTAATGTCTATACTCTATCCCAAGGGATATTTCACTTCACCCCCTTAGTCTCCCTTCATATTTTAATCCTTTAAAATCTAGTGCACCCACCATATACCACAAGGATTGTATGCCCCTTGGACAAAATCCTAGCTCTGCCGCTACCCTTGGGATTGCTTAAGGAACTTCTCGTGACAGTGGGCCCAAAGATCTTTCAATTAGGTTGTATTATGAGTAAAACTTCTGTCACAACGGTCACAACCCACAATACAAGCCACGTGGCACACTCTTAGTGGACACCGACCATATGGATGTTTGTCCAGTCCCTCAGTGGACCTGCAAACCAAAAATCAGCCTGATTAGTGATTTACAACGGAAATGCCCCATTTATAATGACTAGGGGTGTAAATTTGGCCTGCCGGTCCACGAACTGGCTCGGACCGCTATGCATCTAGGCCGGGGTTTTGATGTTAAGCCTGCGGCCCAGCACGGCCGGGCTCGCAAAATCCATGTTAACGGGCTGCACGGCCCACTAAGGTCACCCCCACCAAAATGGCCCACTAGCATGGTTTAGCGGGCCAGATCGTTTGGCTTGAGCAAACGGGCAATATGGCCCGTCCCATGGGCTAGCCTACCAGCCCTCTCTAATAGGATGGGGCAGGTTGACCAATGGGATGGGCCAGGCCCAAAATAAACAGTCCAGGCCGCAGGCCGACCCGTGGGCCAAATTTACTCCCCTAATTGTAACTATTCTAAGATTCTAGCGGATTGGATGTACATGGTATACAGGTTTGGCAACTGAATCCCATTTGTGGATCAAAGTGTCAAAAGATATAACATTTCAAATTTGTTTCCAAATTGGGCTCCCGACAGGAACTCCCATGGGATCAATCCTCTTCACTTCGCCTACAAGCTAGTTCTATGTGATATAGGCCCTGCTTGGTTCGCTGCACTTGGGTCCATTTTGCACTTTAGTGCAGATACAATGAATTGTGTTGCAATCACTTGCGATGTAAGTCCCAACTGTTTGGTTCACGCCAAGTAAATAGATGCAAAAGAAGTTTAGCTGATTGGTTGGTAGTGCATTGCAAATGAATGCAATGGGTTATTTTATTTTTGATTTTATAAAAAAATGCACAATAAAATTACTATTGTAATATTATTTTTTTGATAACGTAGGTGTCCCCACACACATTGGTGATGGGAATAGTCCTACAGTTGTGTGCGCTTACCCAAGCCTTCCCGTACACACAACACGGTTTACGCAAGGGGGCGTTTGAAAATTATAATTATAATTTTGAAAATTACGCAATGAGGAAGGTTTAATGAAGAAGGTTTACCCAAGCCTTCCCGTACTAATAATTTCAAAATTTGAATTTCAATGCCATTTTTTTTTCTATTTTTCCCCTTAGTTTCAATTTTTGCCCCTGAGCGTTAAAATTCATTATAACGGCCCTTATAACTGAAAAAATGATGACGCCCCAAGTCCGATATACCATTATAGCGGCCCCTTTTAAACCTTGATTATAATTAATATTGTTGTTGTTGTTGTTGTGGGAAAGCTTGGGGTTAGGGATCCCCAACCAGCTATATTAAAAGAGGGCAACCACTTTTGACAACCATTGTGGTGTACCCACATAGAAGATGAATCAATGGCTGATTTTTGGCGAGGATGATCTACTCACCATATAGATCACCCCCACAAAAAATCAGCACATTCTGAAATTTCTAACCCCCTCAAATGTGATTTTCAAGTTACACGGTAAAAATAGACAGTGCATAATTCTTCAACTTCTAAATCAGTCTATGAATATCAGAATGACTTGAATTTTTGTGAGGATGATCTCCTCACCATAGAGATCATCCTCACCAAAAATCAGCCATTGATTCATCTTCTATGAAGGTATGCCAAATAGTTGTCCCCCAATCCCGACCCTATCAAAAAATAGAAAACTAAAAAGTAAAGAAATAAAAATAAAAAGATAATAATAAAAAATAATCTCGGTTGTTGTTATTATTATTGTTGTTGTTTTTTAGAAAAAAAAATGTTGAGTTAACACAATGCACTTGCTTGCATTAGTTTTTGGGCTGCACTTCCTTGCATCTATTTTGTTAAGGAGTTTGCAAGTCCTTGTTAACCACTTGCACGGCAGTCATTTGCACTCCTCCAACCAATCACTTTCAATCCCAAAATTATGGCAAGTGAGTGCATTGCACTCAATTTGCTGCGAACCAAGCAGGGCCGGTAGTCCATTTGTAGAGGCTTAACTTTTTATTTATATATTCGACAATTCTTTAGATGCATTGGAAAGCTCTTTTCAATATTTATAACAACTATGTCATGACCTTTGTCGTGATTTTGACATTTTGGGCTTTCAAATTGTGTTAGAAATCAGAATTTACTGATAGCGATGGGATTAAAGGATATTTTAAAAGTAAGATTTTATTTAAGATCAATGATTCATATTAGTTTCTTAGTCATTAAGTTTTTAAGATTTTTTTTTTTTTTTTAATAAATAATCAATAAGAGAGCATTGTAAATAAGATTTTTGATTATCGAATGAATTTTGCCTTTAGGTTTTCTTTAGCTTCTTTGTGAACTATAGAGATTGGTTTGATTAGCACCTTGTAAGAATACTTCAAATATTTTCGCTCTAAGAAAACTTTAGACGTGCATTGAGTCAAATTGTACCTGCATTTACTACAAATCCAATGGACCATCATTAGTGTTTCTTATGGGATGCTTGAAATCTAGGATAACCTTAAGCAAACTCAACAATACGAATACACACTAGTATTAAGTGTTATTATACATATGACCACAATTGCATTGGTGCTCGTTTTTCCCTAGCCAACAGTTCAAAGGGCTCGCCTAGTTTGAAATCGTTTCGGGATAAGGGTGGTGATCGTGATCAAGATCGAGTGTACGGGTAATCCCATTGAGTCAAATGGTAAGGACCCGGCCGGCCTGCTCGTATTTAATTTTCATTGGATAAAAGATTACATGGGGTTCTAAACACGTTTGAAATAGACAGAGATAATTGGTGAAGGTGAGGAACCGGCCGTATCATCCTTCATAGAGAACTGTATATTTATAGAGTATCCAAGGTATACAATAAATGTGATTAATACAAGAAAAGAAATTATGTATACAAAGCAGGCCATGAGTTGCCTATTTAGGCTCTGCTTGGTACACTGTAAAGGAATGCATTTTGCAAATGAATGTAAATGCATTAAGTTACCATGCATTACTTTACAATGCGTTAGTTTACTGTTGCTTGGTAGCAATTGAGATAAACTCTGCAAACTAATGTATTGTGCTTGGTTAGCCTATGCATTGCAAATTAATGCAACATTTTTGGAAAAAAAATTGATTTTTCACCATTTTTTTTAGAGATAGAGAGAGAAAAGGGAGAGAAACTAATATATTAAGCATTTAAAAAAATTGATTTATGAGCATTCCTTCTTGTTATATACGTTGACTATTGCATTTCTGATCAACAATCTGAACCAAAAATTAGAAATGAACTACCCTGTAAAATTAGAAATGAACCATACAAAGCTGATCTTCTGAAATCGCATCATGTACCCACATAATCAGGGCCTTGGATCCCATCTAAGCCTCTTAAATCGCATATAGACTCAAATGAACGAGTAAGATTCATTAAAAAAAACTTGTACTTCTCGAAGCAAAATTCCATCTGTCATGAACTTGATGGAGCAACTGTATCAGATCATCTTATCATGCCTAACATGAAACCCAACTTCCTTCCCTAGACGAAGACCTAGCAAAAATCCCACTCGCTTGGCAGTGGTAAGAACTGCAACACGGAAAAAGTGTCAATCTGAAAATAGTACTGCTTAAGGCTATTTCTAAGAAAAAAATAGGTCTTGAATTACTTGTGAAAAGATATGAAAAAAATAGGCCTTGAATTTTTTAAAATATGAGAAGCACTTAACTAGAGCCCACCAAGGTGCCAGCTTGCTAAGTTGGTAAAGTTTGTGGGTGATGATACCACAGACCTGGGATCAAACCCCGCCTTCACCGAGTTACTGATCACTTTAAAAACAGGCTTAACTATCAAAAGAAAAAAAAAACTAGAGCCCACCTGAGGAACTTGTGTGTAGTTTTACCACATCCAGTCTCTCCACAAATAAGAACAGTCGAATGTTCATTTATAGCTTCCATAATCTCCTGCTCCATCATGACTAGCGCCTTAAAGGATGCATACTCATTTATTGAAATAACTTTTCTGCAGATAGGATCAATATAGCAGGCAAAATACATATCAAATCCAAGAATCTATGCAATAGTAATGAAAGAAACTAACTTATGCAGATCAGAAAATTAGTGAACCAAGACAATCAGGTGAAGACTTACTTAAAGCCATACTCGGACATCACTGCAGCAGGTTCCCCTTTTCCAACAGCAATAATGAATTCATTCATAAAACTGCAGAATCCAAACAGCTATAGAGAAATAAGACAAATACAAGTCCATATTCCATTAAGATGGTGCCATTGCTTTTCAAAGAATGATCATAATTTAGTTAAGTAATTAAACCATGTACCTATTCAACAGCTTTTTGAAAGGTGAATGGCCTTGTACAACCTGCATCACAATCATTTACATTTGCACCTTCCAATTAAAACACAGCCACTGAAAAATAATGAAAAGTAACATTTCTCAAAAGAACATATGTAACATATACCTCAGGTTTGATTATCGCCATATCACCTTCTGACATTTGACAATAACCTCCAAATGTGAAAAAGTGCAAGAAAAGAGCTCGAAAAAAAATATACAATCTTGCGCCTCCAAATTCAAATATTTGAGAGTAGCAAAGTAAATGGAAGCTTTCCCCTCGTTAAAACATAATGCATGTATCAGTGTCCACTGGATCCCTCCTTAAACTATTTTGCTATGTCTCAAACTAACTTTTACACTGACTAACTTCCTTTCATTTTGACAAATAACAACTTTATTATAATCGACTGTGTAATCCATTTTCAAGAAGCACTGGCCCTTGTCCAAATTCATTATAAATTGGATGACATTTCAACTAGATGATTAATGGACTGTGTAATCCATTTTGAAGAGGTTGATTTAAGCGATAAAAGCCAAGTAGAGCCATTATGCAGATAATAAGAACGGTGTTATGATGCTGATGCAATTGAGTAAGAGCAGTCATTCAGTGGATTGCTAGCCCAAAGGTGGTCCACTAAATAATGAACGATCTTGAGCAATTAAGTATATATATAAGCCTACACGTAGGGTGTGATTGCGTCAATTGTATATATAATATCTACTTTATCGGATCAATTTGGTGTTTTTTTTTTTCTAAAACCATACTAGACACCCTTCTAATTTAAAAGAAGGATTCTCTTGATGTGGGAGGTTCCTACTAAGCATTTGAAAACTAAAAGAAGAATAAATAGATAGAATCGTGTGTTGTTTATTGTCGTATCATCAAGGTCAAAGAAATGACCAAAGCAATGTTTGTTCTCTACCTAAGTTAGACGTCCCTCTTTTAAATGTTACTTCTTAATTCTTGACAATGTTTAAGTCTCCAATGACAATGGAATTCCAGAAGATATACCAAGAAAAGGTCTATTATGGGGGTCTTTGGCAGAAACAACCAATCTTTGTGATTGTGTAGCAATATTTTGTTTTATTATGCTGTTCCTCAAATTATGCTCCACTCCATTATAGTCACTATTATTCATTCAATCATGGTGTTTATAAATAGAGGTATTAAAGATGTTATTTCATAAACTTAAACCAGCCATTCATTTACTGCTAGTGTTCTTCATTTCTTTGATCAGAACACCTTGATCTGTACAAGTAATAAACGCACTACTCCCCAGACCAAAGGTCATACTGCCTAGAGCACATGCGCTTAGCCCATTAAATTAAACAATTTGTTTGTTTGAGAATTTGTTTTTGTTTAATTCTCATATCTTCTTTGCCTCCCCCAACAGAGGTCAGCAATCGTTCCAATCAATTGATAAAGCAACACTAGAATAAAAAGATAGAAACTAGTAGTAACGAGATATTAATAGACAAGGTATCATATCCAGTACTTCAAGATGAGATCTTAAGCCGAAACACTAAACAAAGAAAAATCAGAGAAAGAGAGAGGGAGAGAGACTCATTAATCAGAGGAAATTGCTGATGATGAGGAGGAAGAGGAGGCAACGACGAGAAGAACCGATTGCAGGTGAATCCACGAAGATGACGATGATAGAATCAAATTGATCCAATTGATTTCTTTAATCACGATTTGCAGCTTAAAACGTAGAAATCACAGAAAGGGAAAAACAAAGGCGAATCCATGTTCTGTTTCAGAGATCTTAGGGAAAAAGAGAAAGAATCTGAGAAGGATTTCGATTTTTTACTGTTATTTCAAGATTTATCAACTCTCCAATTATCTGAAGCTTTGATCAGAGCTTCAATGCGGAATCCGATCACGTCCTATAGAGACCAAGAGAGAAATTTTAGGGAAAAAAATTTCTTGCGTCGAGTGGAACTGTGAAAGAGAGAGAGAGGAGGCCGAGAGGAGAGTTGCATTGTAATTCCACGGGTTTTATCCCGTGTTCGAATGCAGCAACTTATTTGGTGAAATCGACTCTAGATGCAAGAGCATGGAATCTTAATGCAACGGGCCCACTTTGCATAGGGTAACCAAGCACCTGAAATTGTGGTGCTTCGGTAAAATAATGCATTTTGCATTTGTTTACCGTGTACCAAGCAGAGCCTTAGAGTAATATCTCATTGAGATTTTTTAGTAATGGGATTCTCTAGATTTGGAGATATTCTCCTCACTTGGTATCTCTATGAGTTGTTGTTTCCTTGAATATATTTGCATGCTGATTGAGATCTCCATGAGGAGATCTTGGCACATATCTTTGCTGCACAGTCATCATATACCAGCCACGTGGTGCATGCATGGGTGTTGATACACCAGCAACGGGTGTGGTCGTATACATGCTATCAAGGTTTATACAACTTTGATGTCATATAAAACATTGATGTCCAGAACAAACAGTCAGGAAGGGGGATAATCTAAATCACAAGTCTTATTGACTCTGTATTATCGGTGAAAAAAAGTAAATCACAAGTCTTATTAACATGAATCATGAACCATATATGCACCATTTAACGAAGGTATTAAAAAAATAATTAAAAATTCTTCAATGAATGGACTTATTTCCAAGAGAGAAGAAACTCTCCCAATAAAAACAGACATGTGAGACAGGCTTCTTCATATCTTTCACTCTACTGAAACTTTTGCTCTCGATATTGTAGTAGTCCAACATGATTTCATTTGTAACGATCAATATTTCACCATTATGAATGTATATAGGCATCACATCATAACGAGGACCACATCCATCCATGGTCGACAAATCAATGCTGTACTCTTTTACCCATACATGATTCTCATAATCCTTCATCATCCATATGTCCATTATGTTTTCATCTGGGTGGTCTAGCAGGCAAAGGCACCCTCTCAACTCTACTAGAACTACGTGATACCGCAACACCCTAGAATATAAGCAACCCTCGGGATGTGGAACTATTCTGAATTTTTCATTTTTCATATCAAACGAGAGGATCACTTCATCATCCTCAGCCTGATAACACTCGGCAGTGATCATCCAATGTAGAGCTCCGTTGACGTAAGGTGGGCAGGAAGGCCCCATGACTGGATACGGGCAATTATCTTCTATAACTCTCCATGAACCACAAGTACTGGAACTGCTATCCAGAGTAAAGATCTCACATCCTATTTCATAATCATCGAAAGTGTATTCTATCCCACACCCCCGCCGATACCGCCGATAGAACAATCGAACCACTTTATATTCCTTAGTAGAAGGAAGATATCCGAAACCGATTTCAATTGTTTGAGGCCTAACGTTTGGAGAAGCCTCCGGCAGCAAAATAATTTCTTGCGTGCTGGGATTACAAATATAAACATGCTTATCACCGACGAGACATATCAAAACGTTGTGGGAAGGCAACGGAAATAGATAACTGCAGTTGACTGGCTTAGTGAATTCGTTAAGTACAGTTCCAGAATCGTCCAAGGATGAAACGTGAAGAGTGTAGTTCCCTTCCCCTTCGTTCTTAGAAACCCTTGTGACCGAATAAAGATGTTTTCCCTTTGATCGATTGCAGTGCAAATCTATGAAATGAGAGTCAGAAACTAAGTTGCACCATTGTTTAGAAACGCACCTGAACTTGGAGAGAGTTTTGACGGGAAGTCTTGATTGTATGTCGAGCATGAGATCGAAGGGGAGACCCATCTATCCTATCTCCGATTTTTGAAACTTTAGTTATTTAGAAAAGTTCGGTTTGTGCCAAGAAAGATATACAAATGGGTTATTTAAAGTTCAAACGAGAGTGCAACGTGTATACATTTTTGGAGGGGAATGGGTAGAATCGGTTCCTTCATTCTATCCCCTTAACCTTAAGCTAAGACTCCTTTTTTTCGGCAACAGATTCCTATTTCATTTTCTATCCACGCTCAAATCTTATCTCCCTAAAATATCTCCCTCTCCTACAATCTCTCTCCAGTCAAACTGTCAAATACGTTTCGGTAGCTGAAAATTTTGATCCAACGTCCTGCAAACTATAATTAAGTGCCACCTGTCTTGGGTTAAGGTGGCCTATTAACTGTAGTTGCTTTTTCTCCACAGTTAAACAGTTAAAGGTAACTACAGTTGAGGGCCACCTTAACCCCAGGACAGGTTCTTAACTATATGTTGCAGGATCACTGGATCAAAATGTTGCAGGATCAAAAAATTTCTGAATAAGCTATCTTTGTTTATGATCCCACACTTTTTATCCATATAAAGCTCACCTCTTTGCTGTTATCAATTAGGTTAAGAAGTTTAATTTCAGCCAACTACATCTATGCACGTACCAATTAACTAATTATAACTTTGGAAGTTTAATGCAAGATTTAAAATGGGCCGTTATAATTACGTTTTTCCGTTATAACGGATTGTAACACAAGGGCTAACTAACCTTATGGATGTTTGGTCCACCTCTTGCTGGACCTGCATACCAAAAATCAGCTAGCTAGATCCATGATTTCTAACAGTTATATTTTAGCATCCATACAAGCTGCTCAAATCCAACGGCCAAACTAATACCTGAGAGTAGTGGTAGTTAGTGAGCGAATTTGGTGCTCGATGGGTCCACGAGGAATGTCGAGGAGCATCCTCAGGTAGAGAGGGATTAAGATGGGTAGCGGTAGGTGTATCTTTAGCTTCAATGGTCAGAGTAGGCCTGTGGTGGACCACTTTTGGAGCTTCTACAGTAGGAGGGGTATTGTTAGAATTTTCCAAATGATCAACTTGAAGAACTGGAGCATCAACATTATCACACAGAGGAAGAGGGACAACAGGATGAGTGGAAGTGAACATGTCCAAATCTCGAAATGGAAATATGGACTCATGAAATGTGACATCTCGACTGATAAAGAATTTGTGTTCAATGAGGTCATATACACAGTAACCCTTTTGTCCATATTGATAACCAATGAAAATGCATTTTTGAGCACGAGGCCAAATTTATCACGATTGATAATGCGGGGCATAGCATAAACATCCAAAAACCTGAAGGTGGTGATGGAAGGTTTAGTATGGAAAAGCATTTCATGGGGTGTTTGACCACCTAAAGCAGGTGTGCGTAGATGATTGTGATGATATTCTTCTGAACATAGATATCAACCTAACAAAAAATCAGCCAATTCTAACATTTTTACCATTAAATTTAAGTCGCTGTTATAGTTAGAAGTTTTAAAAGTTATTGATTTTTGGTGAAGGGATGCTTGAAATCTAGGATAAGCTTAAGCAAACTCAACAATACGAATACACACTACTATTAAGTGTTATTATACATATGACCACCATTGCATTGGTGCTCGTTTTTGCCTAGCTGACAGTTCAAAGGGCGCACCTAGTTTGAAATCGTTTCGGGATAAGTAAGGGTGGTGATCATGATCATGATCGAGATCGAGTACGGGTAATCCCATTGAGTCAAATGGTAATTAGGACCCGGCCGGCCTGCTCGTATTTAATTTTCATTGGATAAAAGATTACATGGGGTTCTAAACACGTTTGAAATAGACAGAGATAATTGGTGAAGGTGAGGAACCGGCCGTATCATCCTTCATAGAGAACTGTATATTTATATTGTATCCAAGGTATACAATAAATGTGATTAACACAAGAAAAGAAACTATATATACAAGGCAGGCCATGAGTTGCCTATTTAGAGGAATATCTCATTGAGATATTTTAGTAATGGGATTCTATAGATTTGGAGATATTCTCCTCACTTGGTATCACTCTATAAGTTGTTGTTTCCTTGAATATATTTGCATGGTGATTGAGATCTCCATGAGGAGTGGCACATATCATTGCTGCACAGTCATCATACCAGCCACGTGGTGCATGGATGGGTGTTGATACACCAGCAACGGGTGTGGTCGTATACATGCTATCAAGGTTTATACAACTTTGATGTCATATAAAACATTGATGTCCAGAACAAACAGTCAGGAAAGGGGGATAATCTAAATCACAAGTCTTATTGACTCTGTATTATCGGTGACAAAAAGTAAATCACAAGTCTTATCGACATGAATCATGAACCATATATGCACCATTTAACGAAGGAAAAAAATAATTAAAAAGCATGCCAAAATCATTATTAAGTTGGTATATCTTCAATGAATGGACTTATTTCCAAGAGAGAAGAAACTCTCCCAATAAAAACTGACATGTGAGACAGGCTTCTTCATATCTTTCACTCTACTGAAACTTTTGCTCTCGATATTGTAGTAGTCCAACATGATTTCATTTGTAACGATCAATATTTCACCATTATGAATGTATATAGGCATCACATCATAACGAGGACCACATCCATCCATGGTCGACAAATCAATGCTGTACTCTTTTACCCATACATGATTCTCATAATCCTTCATCATCCATATGTCCATTATGTTTTCATCTGGGTGGTCTAGCAGGCAAAGGCACCCTCTCAACTCTACTAGAACTACGTGATACCGCAACACCCTAGAATATAAGCAACCCTCGGGATGTGGAACTATTCTGAATTTTTCATTTTTCATATCAAACGAGAGGATCACTTCATCATCCTCAGCCTGATAACACTCGGCAGTGATCATCCAATGTAGAGCTCCGTTGACGTAAGGTGGGCAGGAAGGCCCCATGACTGGATACGGGCAATTATCTTCTATAACTCTCCATGAACCACAAGTACTGGAACTGCTATCTAGAGTAAAGATCTCACATCCTATTTCATAATCATCGAAAGTGTATTCTATCCCACACCCCCGCTGATACCGCCGATAGAACAATCGAACCACTTTATATTCCTTAGTAGAAGGAAGAAATCCGAAACCGATCTGAATTGTTTGAGGCCTAACGTCTGGAGAAGCCTCCGGCAGCAAAATAATTTCTTGCGTGCTGGGATTACAAATATAAACATGATTCTCACGACTGATGAGACATATCAAAACATTGTGAGAAGGCAACGGAAATAGATAACTGCCTTTGACTGGCTTAGTGAATTCGCTAAGTACAGTTCCAGAATCGTCCAAGGATGAAACGTAAAGAGTGTAGTTCCCTTCCCCTTCGTTCTTAGAAACAGTTGTGACCAATAAAAGATGTTTTCCCTTTGATCGATTGCAGTGCAAGTCTAGGAAATGAGACTCAGAAACTAAGTTGCACCATTGTTTAGAAACGCACCTGAACTTGGAGAGAGTTTTGACGGGAAGTCTTGATAGTATGTCGAGCATGAGATCGAAGGGGAGACCCATCTCCTATCTCCGATTTTTGAAACTTTAGTTGTTTAGAAAAGTTGGGTTTGTGCCAAGAAAGATAGAAATGGGTTAATTAAATTGATTAAGATTAGTCCCCTCAACGTTTCTTTAGACTCTCTCTCAGAGTCCTATTTGGTAGAATCTCCCCTTAAGCTAAGACTCCTTTTTTTCTGCAACAGTTTCCTATTTCTGATGAAATCGACTATATTGAATGAAAAGAAAATCTGAGAATTAATCTCTGTGTATCCAGCTTTCTCTCTCCTCTCTCTCTCCTCTCTCCTCTCTCTCCATCTTTGTTTCACGTCAGCAATATTTGCCACATAAGCAATTTTATCTCCTTCCCTCTCTCCTACCAATCTCTCTCGTCAAATACGTTTGGGTAGCTGAAAATTTTGATCATGCAACTTTTTGATATAGAACATCCTGCAACCGATAGGGACGTGCCACCTGGCATTGAAGATAACAAAAAAAGAAGGCTGGTGCCACATAATATAGCGTACAAGAAAACGTTGTTACTTTCCATTCATAATGATACAAGAAAAATGATTACAAAGAGTAAAGGCAGAAAATAAAAAGAGATCTCTAGTCAAGATATTATCACATGGAATCCGAGAATATCTGTTGGATAGAATCCGCAAGTATATCTCTATATGGTATACCCGCACGGTAAGATATGAGCTGTTATCTATAAATGGTAAGATATTGAGATGAGCCCGTTATCTATGAACGGTGAGATTCGAGAGGATTATTCCGCGCGCGAGGATATCTCAAGGACATTTCAATCATAATACTTCCCCTCAAGTTGGAGTGTGTATATATCTGTAACACCTAACTTGCTTCAACGAAAGATGAACTGTTCTCGACCAAGTGGTTTCGTAAAAATGTCGAGCACTGTCGACGAATGCGTGAGAGCATGGTGTGAATGATACCCAGCTTGCATTTTTTCTTGTACGAAATGATGACATTAATCCAATTCGATATATATGTTTAGTGCGTCTGTGAAGGACTGGGTTGGCAGCAATATGCATGCATGGCTGCTTGTTTGTCACAGTATAGGTGCATCATTGTGAATGTAAGATACCCAAGTCCATGGGGAGAAATTGTAGCCATATGAGATCACATGTAGGCCATGGTCTGATATTCAGCTTCAGAGCTAGGAAGATTGATCGAGATACGGTAATTTGCTTTTCAGTTCGCCATGATATGGAAGTACTCGCAAGAAAGTGCAATATCTAGTGATTGAGAGGCGGGTAGTTGAGCAAATCAGAGTCTGAATACGTGCTCAGTTGTAGACTATTGTTAGATGGCATAAGAATATCGTTTTTGGGGTAACGGAGAATGCGAATGGCAACATCCATGTAAGGTTGTCGAGGAGCCTGCATGCATGAACCGGCTACGCATGTTGACAGAGTCAGTAATCTATGGTCGAGTAATGGTGAGATAAAGGCGTTCAACGAGGAGTTGTCGATCGATAGGACCCTGCATTATCAAGTAGAGGCACATCATTTGGATTTAACTTCAAGTTTTGTTCCATGGGAAAAGCAACGGGTTTGACACCAAGTAGACCAGCTTCACTAAGGGAAAGAAAAATTCCATGATTGGAGCGTGCCACCTCAATGTCTAAAAATTCCATGAACAAAGCAAGTAGATATCGGAGTAGCCAATTGCAAATGTGGATATATAACATGAATCATGAACCACTAGGAAAAGTTGCACGAAACTAAATAATAAGTTTGAATATGCGGCATCAAGAAACTTGTTTCCATTTCCTGTCTTTGGAAACTAGTTTTCTTTCCCCAATCTCTCTCTCTCTCTCTCTCTCTCTCTCTCACACACACACACACACACATATTGAACCAGCGTCGGCCACGAAGTTTTCAAGATAATAGTCTTAGCAGGCAAAGGCACCCTCTCAACTCTACTAAAACTGAGTGATACCGCGACACCCTAGAATATAACCAACCCTGGGATGTGGAACTATTCTGAATTTTTCACTTTCCATATCAAAGGACACGATAACTTCATCCTCCTCAGCCTGATAACACTCGGCATGGGTCACCCAATGGACAGCTCCGTTGACATAAGGTGGGCAGGAAGGCCCCATGACTGGATACGGGCAATTATCTTCTACAACTCTCCATGAACCACATCTGGAACTGCTATCCAGAGCAAAGATTTCACATCCTATTTCATAGTCATGCCAATAAAACAATCGGACTACTTTATATTCCTTAGTAGAAGGAAGATATCCGAAACCGATCTCAATATTGGAAGGCTTATTAACATTTGGAGAAACCTCTGGCAGCAAAATAATTTCTTGCGTGCTGGGATTACAAATATAAACATGATTCGCATCGACCAGACATCAAATCATTGTGAGAAGGCAAGGGAAATATATAACTGCAGTTGACTGGCTTATTGAATTCGTTAAGAACCCTTCTAGACTCGTCCAAGGATGATACGTGAAGAGTGTAGTTCCCTTCCCCTTCGTTCTTAGAAATCCTTGTGACCGATGAAAGATGTTTTTGCTTCGATTGATTGCAGTGCAAGTCTAGGAAAAGAGGGTCAGAAATTAAGTTGCACCATTGTTCAGAAACACACCTGAACTTGGAGAGAGCTTTCACGGGAAGTCGTATAGCATGTGGTGCATGTTAGAGAATATATATTATAATAAATTGTGCGAGATACACCATATCATTATTGGTGTATCTTATCACAAGATTAGAATCAATTAGGATTAGATTTGATTGAGAGATTATAGGATCTCATTCCTATTGGACTCTTGTAATGCTCGACTTGATCCATGTGATTTCTAACATTTATATTTTAGCTTCCAAAAACTGCTCAAATCGAACGGCAAAAAATAGAGCTATGAAAATGCTAAATCCAACATCTAGAAATCACCAATTAAATTAATTTTTATGTGTAGATCCATGAATATGTGGACAAACATCCATAAGGTCAGTGTGGCCTACAGTGTGCTCGACATGACATTGTGAGCCACGTGGCACACTATTAGAGGCTACTTATTGTATGGATGTTTGAGCCATCCTTAGGTTGACTTATGCAACAAAAACCCAGCCTGATTAGTGATTTTTATACTTTAGATCATAATACTCAAAATTCACAGTTAACAATAAACCATGAAAAGGACTCTAATCCAATGGATAGAAATTAGTACTCTGGATGAATTTTAGTATATAGGCACCTAGGGATCTGGCCCAAACATCCATGCCATCGGCAATCTCAAAGAGTGTGCCACGTGGCAAAAATGTCCTCGTCACAAAAGCTCCACTTGGTGGAAAAATTTTAGATGTAGAGGACTTCCGATGCAATCAATGCAGAGCACTCTAAAACCCTACATAGCTCAGTTTTTTGGCCCATCAACGACATGGTGTTTAGCCCATCCATGGGTTAATGTACAAACTATATCAGCTTGATTGATAATTTATGCTATAGTATTCGGTACTCAAAAAACATACTTGAATCCAACAACTAGAATCAATCCTAAAATCCATGTGGCTAGTGGGACAAAAAAATATACGTTATGTATGGTTTTGAGAGTCCTCAGCATCGACTGCATCCGGAGTCCTCTACAACTAAATGTTTTCCCCGCTTGGTTACTAAACATGAACTTTGCTTAAGTGACTTTTTAATGAAGTGGCAACAATCATTTTAGACTTTGTAGTTATTACCTCATTAACCGTAAATCTCTTGAATCAAATGGTCAATAGCCTCCAGCGTATAATTTTTTTCTGGTGATCTAGCATTTTGTTACTCAACAAAAGGTCCAAAGCTTGCCCCTTATTGGTTGAGGCATTTCACATTTGTCTCTCTCTAAATTTTAATTAACCTTGCTTAAGTTAAAAATACTTTAATTAATTACATCAGCTTAAGTAATTAAGTTTCTCCGTAATAAAATTTACAACAATCTATATCATTTAATTATAAAGCCAAAACTGGAGTTGAATGACACCATACATGCGGGCTTCACTCTCACTTCGCATGCACAATTACACGGCTTCATGCTAAACACCACATATCCCAAAAAATGCCCTTATTTTTTGCTTCATATCTTTTCTTTGATTTATTCACTCAGTAGGGGCTCTTCGATCTTTTGGTGTCACACGTCATCGTGTAAAGCATATGTCACCTGAAACTCATTCAATACTCATCTCTTATTAAAAAAAATCAAAAAAGGCTTATTCATAATATGACAACATTGGTTCTTTCATTTTTTAATTTTTTTACTTTATAAGGGTACTTTGGTCATTTAATATTTTAACATTTAAACTCAACCGAAAGCATTTATTGAATCCTAATGTGGCACCTAAACTCCGTCCCTAGCAAAAATTTAATGATTGTGTCCATCATCAAAGTCGATGACGGACCCATAGTGTGAATCACATGGCACACTATTAGAGGCTAATGACCGTATGGATGTTTGGCCCATCACTACATGGACCTAAGTAACAAAAATTGGCTTGATTAGTGATTTCAAACCTTTTGAATCTGAGTACCCCAAATACTTGAAATCCATGGTTAACACAACAAACCATGAAAAAGACTAATCCTATGGAGAGAAATTATTAATCAAGTTGAATTTTGGTATATTGGTCCAACTAGGGATGGGCCAAACATCCATACGGCTAGTGGTCTTTAAGAGTATGCCACATGTAAGGTGCTGCCACGTATAAAGTGTGTCCCCCTAGTTGCATGAGACAAGTAAAACTTGGGGCACAACGGGTTCAGAGTCCTATTTGAAACAAACCAACAAATTTAACAAATCTATCTCTATCTATCTAGGATCTAGCTGGCCAACTTTCTTTCTCCTCCATCCATCTAAGAGTCCTATTTGAAACAATTTAGCAAATATTTGTGCCCACCCAAACGTGCAATGTAGAGCACCCTTTGGAGCTCAATGACCCAAACGTGCATACCAAAATTCAACTTGATCCGTGATTTCTAACATTTATATTTTAGCATCCAGAAAAAACTACTCAAATCATACAACCAAAAATAGCACTATGAAAATGCTAAATCAAACGTCTAGAAATCACCAATTAAACTAAATTTTTATGTGTAAATTCACATTTTTAGGTCAATGTAGCCTAAAAGTGCTCGACAAGACATTTTAGGAGGGGGACTTCAAGGGGACACCAAACTCGGGCTCAAAATCACTACTGGACCCAAATTTTGCACGTTTGGTTTCAAGATTACCCCAATTAATTCGTACATGTATTGGTAAGTCTCGTCCATGCAATCTATTAGCTAGAAAGCATTTCACGGACGTGAATCCTCAAACGTTGATGATGGACCACAGTGTGAGCCACGTGGCACACTATTAGAGGCTACTTACTGTATAGATTTTTGGGCCATTGACTTATATAGATTTTTGGGCCATTGACTTACGCAACAAAAAACAAACCAACCTGATTAGTGATTTTTATCCTTTAGATCATAATACTCAAAATCCACGATTACCAATAAACCATGAAAAAGACTCTAATTACTACCCAGGATGAATTAATTACTACTCAGGATGAATTTATTATTTAGGTCCACCTAGGGATATGGTCCAAACATCCATGCTGTCAGTAGTCTCTAAGAGTGTGCCACGTGGCAAAAATGTAATCGTCACAACAGCACCACTTGGTGGAAAAAATTTAGATGCACAGGACTTCCGATGCAATCAATGCAGAGGACTCTTGTAGCCCTACATAGCTCAATTTTTTGGCCCATCAATGGCATGGATGTTTTGCCCATCCATATATGGGTGTATGTACAAACTAAAATCAGCTTGATTGATAATTTATGCTATAGTAGTATTTGGTACCCAAAAAACATACTTAGAATCCAACAACTAGAATGAATCCTAAGAAAGTACTAAAATCAATAGCTAGAGATAACCAATCTGCAGGTTGAATTTTGCTATGCATTTAACATCCATGTGGTTAGTGGGACCAAAAATATACGTTATATAGGACTATGAGAGTCCTCTACATCTAAATGTTTTCCCCACTTGGTAATTAAACATGAGCTTTGCTTAAATGCCTTTTTAATGAAGTGGCGACAATCATTTTAGCCTTTGCAGTTATTACCTCGTTAACAGTAAATCTCTTGAATCAAATGGTCAATAGCCTCAAGTGTGTAATTTTTTTTTCTGGTTATCTAGCATTGTTATTCAACAAAAGGTCCAAATCGTACCCCTTATTGGTTGAGGCATTCGCATTTGTCTCTCTCTAAATATTAATTAAACTTGCTTAAGTTAAAAATACTTTAATTAATTACATCAGCTTAAGTAATTAAGTTTCTAAGTAATAAAATTTACAACAATCTATACGATTTAATTACAAAGCCAAAACGAGGGTTGGGAGACACCATACACGCGGGCTTCACTCTCACTTCGCATACACACATACACACGGCTTCACACTAAAGACCCAATATCCCAAACTATGCCCTTATTTTTGCTTCTTTTCTTTTCTTTAATTTATTCACTCAGTAGCGGCTCTTCGGTCTTTTGGTGTCAAAGCACGCGTTACCCTGTAAAGCATACGTCACTTGCAGTTCATTCAATATTCATCTCTTATTAAAAATAAGAAAAAAAATACTTATTCTTATTATGACCTTCAAATTCCTTAAATTTATAAACACAGTTTCTTTCATTTTTTTTTTTTTTTTACTTTATAGGGGTACTTTGGTCAATTAATATTTTAACATTTCAACTCAACTGAAAGCATTTATTGAACCCTAATGTTGCACTTAAACTCTATTCCTAGCAAAAATTTAATGATGGTGTCCATCATCAAAGTTGCTGATAGACCTATAGTATGAGTCACATGGAGCACTATTAGAGGCTAATGACCGTATGGATGTTTGGCCCTTCACTAGATGGACCTAAGTAACAAAAATTGGCTTGATTAATGATTTCTAACCTTTGAATTTGAGTACTCCAAATACTACTAGAAAACCACTGTTAAAAACAAACCATGAGAAAGATTAATCCTACGGATAGAAATTACTAATCAAAATGAATTTTATATAGGTCCAACTAGGGATGGGCCAAACATCCATAGGGTTAGTGGTTGAAAAGTCTCGGTTGTCAAATCGCAAGAATACTTAGTTCTTCGGTAAATATATGTATTGTTGTACCTTGAATCCCCTGAAGACTGAAGCATAAAAAATCAAGTGGAGTTCGACAAAACAAACCAAAAAAGGATTAAAGCTGAAGAAAAGACAACCCAAGTGTTCAAGATCAACTGAAGACAAAGTCAAGATTATCAAGTACAACTGAAGACAAAGTCAAATGATCAAGCTCAACTAAAGACAAAATCAAAAGCTCAAGTACGTTCTCACTCAACGAACGTTCAACTATGAAAAAAGTCGTGTTGCATTTACTTACACAAATCTGAGGGTAAAATCGCGCGTTGCTAGCGGATATTATTGTACCCTAGATGGTTAAATTTTGGTTAGGGATTGTGCGTGTGATGAGAAGAGAAATTCTTAGAAATTTGGTAGCATTCGGCTATGGACAAAATTGTCCTGCCGACCGGCTCATTTGTGCAGGTAACCGAAGGTCCGGTCGACCCTAACTCTCGGGTTTGAGAAATTTGGCTTAAAGTCTGAGCGGGCGATCGACTAAAGGCTCGGTCGACCCCGTCAGTTTCGGATCTCGTTTGACGAAATCTTTTATGCGATTAGAAGCGCATTTTGGCCCTTCAAACGACTATATTCGGTACGGTTCTATCAGATGGAGGCATGCTTATAAATAAGAGCCATCTCTCTCTAATAGAATCAACCCAATCAAGAGATCTCTATTTTACTTTACTTGATTATCATTCTTTAAGTCCAGAGATCTTGAATTTATGAGAGCTTCACGAGAGCAAAGCTGAGAATTCGTTGTGAAGTTTCTAAGTATTTGGAAGAGACTATTTGGTATTGTTAGTCTGCAAGAATCTTCTTCCAATAAGAGGATTACTCTTGGCAGAGCGTCTCTTGGGCAAATTCTTCTCCAAAGGATTTTCATTCGATCGTATTCATCGAGAGGTAAGCGTTTCTATGAACCAATACCTTGTGGATATAATTCGATATTTGTGAACACTGTTATTTTGTGATTAAGGAATGCGTGTGGACTCATCTAACTGAGTTGTGGATTGTAGATCCAAGAGAAAAGAATTTCTCTAAATAGACTACTGGCCTAGGCTGACTCTCTAGGTAAGCGAGAAGCGATTCTCGTTAGATTGAGACTAAGTGTAATCTTAGTTGATCGATTATTTATTTTGATTGAAAATGTTGTAATGCATGATTGAAATAATATAATACTACTCGTGGTGAGTATTGGATAGTGGACATAGGTGCGGAGTCACTGAACCACTATAAACCTGAGTCTCGTGTGATTGTGAATGTTTGCATAATTTTTTCTCATTTTTCCCATATCTATATTTCTGTGGATGATTAATATATTAATTGCTTGATCCTTTTCCACCTTGTGTAATCAATAATTTTTTAATCCATAAAGAATTCGCAGAAGAATTAAAAATTATCCTATTCACCCCCTCTAGGACTTAACCTGGTAATTAAAAGGAAATTTCAGTGGTCTTTAAGAGTATGCCACGTATAAAGTGCGTCCCCCTAGTTGCATTAGACGAGTGAAACTTCGGGCACAACGATTGAAGCCGGTTACAACCCACAATACGAGCCACATGGCACGACTATTAGAGGTCGCTGACCATATGGATGTTTGGCCAGTCCTTCGGTGGACTGCAAGCCAAAAAATCAATTTGATTAGTGATTAATTTCTAAGCGTTGGATTGAAGTTATTTTCATAGCTTGATTTTAATCGTATGAATTTGAGCATTATCGAGTGTTATTTGGGTGAAGATCCAAAGGATGTAAATTAGTAATCAGACTAATTTTTGGTTTGTAGGTCCACGTACCTAGGAACTGGGCAAACATCCATACCATCAATGTCCCATAATAGTGTGTCACGTGGCTCTTATTCTTCGCTCGATTTCATCATTACTTGGTTATGAATCACTACAACAAAAAAGAGTTTTAGCGACGGTCGGCGACCATCGCTAAAAGCTATAAATTCATCGTTAAAGCCTTCAGCGACAGTTGTCCTGGCCATCGCTAAAAGCTATAAATTCGTCGTTAAAGCCTTCAGCGACAATTGTCCTGGCCGTCGTTAGCCGTCGGTAGAACATTCGTCGCTAAATATTTTACCGACGATCGATTCTAAAATTAGCCGTCGCTATAAAGTCCTTTCCGTCGAAATATATTGTAGTGCAAGCCATATGTAACGACGGTAAGAGGCTTTTACCAACGGCCACTGCCATCGCTATAGTTCCATATTACCGACGGCCAGGACAACACCTTCTCTATAGATGTTTTACAGAGATGGTCACGGTCGTCGGTAAATGTTAATTAAGATTTTCTTTTGCATATGAAAAATTTACCGACGGCTATTGGCCGTCGGTGTAGGTATCATATAGCGACGGCCACGATCTTGGCCATCGGTAGAAGTCACCTATAGCGACAGCTTGTGACCGTCGGTAAATGTTTTCAGTTTTTTATATATATACCTCTAACTTATGACCTGCATATATCTTGCTTCATTTCTATGATAAGATATATTATTCATATCTATAACCTTTAATACCTGTTTCATTTCGATGAAAACATATATTTAATATCTAAAAAGGATTACACTAGTCACTGTTTCAAATTCCACAATGATAGTTCAAAATGACAAAAAAAGACACTGTTATACCTGGAACCTACAATATCTATAACCTGTAGTACCTCATTTCTCTATTCCATTTAATAAAAATAAAGTGCAAAGAAAATACAAAATTCGATATCTTAAATTAAGTTTTTACAATATTCATTGTTCCAAATTCCACAATAACAAAAGTTACAAAAATCAATCTGATAGCCAAGAGAACAAGACATTGTCAATTATCATCTAGGTCCTGCAAAACAAATGTGAGTAAAATAATTAATTAACATACGAAATGTTAAGATTTAGTGTAAACGAAATAGAAATGAAAAGTTAAAAGTTAAAGCCTTAAAATGCCTAAGCCTTATTAGTAGCATATACTTAGGGCTAGAATCAAGCTTCAAGAGCTTGAAACTCTTAGCTACTCTTGACCATACAATGGATTACTTTCTACTCCTATATATATATATATATATATCCCATTTCTACTCTTAGATGCTACTCATATCCAATGGTACAATACTTTTTCCATCAATAAGTAGTTGTGAAAAATAATTCTTCAATAAAATTTATGGGAAGAACTTAAGAACTAACTTTGGCATGTAAAGTTAAATGATAAGATAATTATCTCACGTCAGATAAGAAAAGTTTTGACTGAATCAAAGAATGAGACAGGAAGGGTAGACCAAATTACCAGAACTCTGAACAAAGTAAGACATGTCAGACTGAACAACCATCACTACAAACTCCAAATATTGCAATACTTCGTTCCAATAGATTAGCTTGGGAATGTCACTTGTAAGTTGGTTTTGGGCAAGATCCCTGAACAGGATAGATCAGCACACAAAAATAAAAATAAAAATTATCACAAGGGTCACCAAGCAATGCAGAACTTCCCCTATTATTGTCAATTAACTATAACATAAACAATGCCTCATTTATAAGAAATCATGCAAGAAATTAAGCCTAAAATATAAATGGAGTGAAGGAGCTCACAACAACAATTTTACACCCAGAAATTGATAATAAACAATGAAGGAGTAATGAAGAAATACACCTTTTTATGATGCATGAACAAAAATAGAATTGAAGGACACTAAAATAACCCTCTATAGATACTTGACGTTTCGAGAGGAAAATTTAATAGTTTCAATTGTGGCCCGACTACTTTTGACACCATTTGGAAGCAACATTGACTATCAGAAGAACCTTTCCACTATAAGTGCCCAGTCTCACTTAACTCCACTCAAGTTAAGTAGTCAAAGTACATGCCCAATTACCAAGCATACCATGTGGGCTACTCTTAAGATTCTATTATCCATATGAATCTTTGTCCCATCCCTAGTTGGAGTACATACAAAAATCAACTTTACCATGAACCATATGAATGTTTGAATAACTAAAGTATTTTTAATAAAATGCATTTAGATATTATCAACCATACTTGTTAGTGTTGCATTAGGTTAAAATCACTGACAGGCCCGGTAATGTGGAACCCCCACACTCACATCAATAACAAGCTACATGATCAAGTAAGCTTCCAACCCCAAGTGGTGCATAATCACCAAGATAAACAAAAAACACAAATATACATTGAATTGTAAGGATTATACTCCATACAATTCAATGTATCGTACCCGAATAGTATTTTTTTTGAGAAAACGTTTTAAACGATAATATACATTGAATTGTATGGATTATACTCCGTTTCTTTACTCTAAAACCGATTAAAACATGAATTTCTATTATTTTCAATAAAACTTTCAATAATACTTCAAATTCGGCATGTGCCAGGAAAAGCCCATTGGCACATTCTTAGAGATCAATGACTTGACTCTTTTTTTTTTCCAAAGGATCTCCAATCTCTGTTGAAAATCAATTTGATTGGTGATTTTTAGCCATTGGATCTTTGTACCCACCGCAAAATAATGATCCAATCCCATGCATGGTTGAAAAATCAACCCATGAAAAAGACTAAAATGTGATGGATATAATGCATTAATCATGCTAATGTTTGGTCTATATGTCCACTTAAGGATGGGCCTAACATCCAAAACCATGCTAAGTTTTGGTTTGTACTACTCCTGTCCCGAATCTTTTTCTGTATGCCGAAATGCTAACTAGGACTAGGCCTAACATCCATACTGTCAGAAAATCCCTAAGGGCATGTTTGATTGCACATAAAATTTTCTCAAAAAATTGGGAAATGACTAAAATGGTTGATTGATTTCAACCGAGAGCATATATTTCAATCGATCATGTGAGAAAATGAAGGTGTTTTTCAGGTGGTTCTCACCTATCTGGATGGGAAAAATTCCGGGCTTAGTAGGGAAAATCATCTAGACTCATATGGTTTGGTAAGAAAAATTATACAGATTCAAATGGCTAATTTCACAATGGATAGGTGTGTTTTTCCAAGGAAAATGCAATTTTCCCACTAATGAAAATGAAAGGGTTTTCAAACAAAGGTTTTAAAACAAAAACAAAAAGAGTTTTCAAAACATCCAAATAGGGTTTTAAAAAAAACCCAAAAATCTGCAACCCACCATGAACGACTCCAATCCAACACTTAGAAATCACAAATCAGGTTAATTTTTGGCTTGTATGTCCATCTAAAGAGGGTTTCAAAAAAAAAATCCCAAAAATCTGCAACCCACCATGAACGACTCCAATCTAACACTTAGAAATCACAAATCTGACTAATTTTTGGCTTGTATGTCCATCTAAAGAGGGTTTTAAAAAAAAAAATCCAAAAATCTTCAACCCACCATGAACGACTCCAATCCAACACTTAGAAATCACAAATCTGGCTAATTTTGGCTTGTATGTCCATCTAATGAGGGTTTTAAAAAAAAAAAAAACCCACAAATCTTCAACTCACCATGAACAACTCCAATCCAACACTTGAAATCACAAATCAGGCTAATTTTTGGCTTGTATGTCCATCTAAAGAGGGTTTTTCAAAAAAAAAAACCCACATATCTTCAACTCACCATGAACAACTCCAATCCAACACTTGAAATCACAAATCATGCTAATTTTTGGCTTGTATGTCCATCTAAAGAGGGTTTTTAAAACAAAATCCAAAAATCTGCACCCCACCATGAACGACTCCAATCCAACACTCATAAATCATAATCAGGCTAATTCTTGGCTTGTATGTCGATCTAGGGTTGCACCAAACATCCATATGGAGAGAAAAGAGAGAAATAGGGTTTTAAAACAAAAAAACTCACTTGAATGGATGGCGGTAAAGGACTGATGATCGGACGGCGGCATTAGACGATCGACGATCGGATGGTAGTGGCAATGGGCGCAGTTGTAGCATGCCACGATAGCAACCGGAGGGAGAACGAAAGGAGAAAAGGAGAAACAAATGGAGAAGAGAAAGGGTTCGGATAAAGAAAAATAAGTTTTTTTGTGTTTTTATAAAAGACTTTTAGCGATGGCCATAAACCGTCGCTAAAGGTATTATATAGCGACAGTTTCCTTTTGACCGTTACTATAAGGTTCACTTTCCCATCTTGACAAGGGTTTTCAGCAACGGCCCGAAGTTGGCCGTCTCTATAAGTCACATATAGCAACAGTCAAACTATGACCATCGCTAAAAAGGTCGCTATAGGTCCCTCATTTCCCTCCAAAATTGAATAATTGTTTGTTAGCAACGGCTAGGACCTGACCGTCGCTAGAACTAGTATATAATGACGCTTTTCCTGGCCGTCGCTAAAAGCTATTTTTCTTGTAGTGAATTCATAATCAAATAAGTGATATGCATACTTGGACTGAGTAACGCTTTAATGACAGCACGCTATTAGTGGCGGAGTTCTCAGCACGAGTGCTTTTTGCCACAGTTTTTAAGAATTTGTTTTTTTAATTTTTATAAAAAAGCAAAAACGGCATTTGGGTATGTGGCAAAAAGTACTATGGTACGTGCCGAGACCTAAATTTTTGGACATTACTTTTCACACTTTTTCAAAAGCAAAAGCACATTTGGATTCTCATGATTGAAGCGGCGAAGCAATGGCCAATCACATCACGCCACACTCCGATCTTCAAAAGCATTTCTGGGTGTGGCGTGATGTGATTGGCCACTGCTTCGCCGCTTCAAAAATTTCACAGATTTTCAGAATCCACACCCAAGAACGTAGGGATGAGCACCAACGTTTTTATCGAGTAAAGCTTCAATACAGGGCTGCGGATTTCGACACGTGGATTTTGTACAGTTGAACCTCCTTGGCTTCACCACACACATACCAGGTGAGTGTTTTTCAAGATTTCTTTTTTAATTTACTCGATCGAGTACACCCTGGGTATGTGTGCATTGAAGCCGAGGTGGTTCAACCACACGAAATCTACATGCCGAGATATGCGGCCTGTCATGGAAGTTTTACTCATTTTTATTGGATAAAACTTCGATGAAAGGGCCCTATCATCGAGGAAGATGACAGGGTTGCAGATCTCCGCACACGTAGCCAGGTAAGTGTTTTTGGCAAAAAGCACTCGAGTACACCCTAAGTACGTATGCGGTGAGGCCGAGGTAGTCCGTCCGTACAAAATCCACGTGCCGAGATCAGCCGCCTTGTCATCGAAGTTTTACTTGTTTTTATCACTCTCCACACTCATGAGTAAAACTTGACTTACTGCCCACAATATGAGCCGTACTTTTTTAAATGACATTGACCATATGGATGTTTGGCTAATCCCTAGGTGGACCTAAAATAAAAAATAACCTGATTAGTTATTTCTAAGCATTGGATTGGAGTCATTTTCATGGATTGATTATAACCATTTGAAGTTGAGCATTATTGACCAATATTTGGCGTACAAGATTGAAAGGTTTGAAATTACTAATCAGGCTGATTTTCGGTTTGTAGATCCACCTAGGGATTGGCCATCCATATAGTCAGTGCCCTCTAAAAATGTGCCACATAGCTCATATTGTGGGCGGTCACGTCTCATATGGATAACCGGACAATAATATTTACGGTTGAGGCCTTTGACCGTTGGATCCAAGAGATCTCTTGAATCCAATGGTCAATGGCCTCAACCAGACATTTTGTCCAGTTATCACATAAGAGCATCTCCAATTGTCTTTTTGAGTCAATCGGCATTTGAGGCAAAATGCCTAGCCACATCAACAAACATCTCCAATCGTGGTTAGGCATTTTGACTCAAATGCCTAGATTTCATTGGCTGTGTGGTGCCTGACCGCATGAATGTTTCTGGACGGCTAAAATCAACCCATGAAAATGACTCCAATCTGATGCCTACAAATCACTGATCAAGTTGATTTTTGATTTGTACGCCCATCTAGGGATTGGCTGAACATCTGTACGGTCAGCATCGTTATTTTTTTTTATTTTTAAGAACAAAAAATACATACAGATAGGGGTGTCAATTTTACCCGGAACCGAATCGGAACTGGGATCGAAAACACTAGCTTCGGTTCCACATTTTTGGGAACCGATTAAAAAGGAATTGCAACCGAACCGAAAATAACGGTTTCAGTTTTGGGTAGTCTAATATGGAACTGAAACCGATAGGAACCGGAACCAAACCGATAAGAACTGAAACCAAAATGTAAATATAGTGTAAAAATTCTCATATTATCAAGATTGGGCCCAATATACCCGTAACCAGAACCGGCAGAAACTATATAATTATTCCCAATTCTGGATCCCTCATTTTGAGAATTAGAACCGTTAAGGACCCAAACCGATAAGAATCGAAACCGTTTGTTTCGGTTTTGACCACCTTAGGAACCGACCCATTGACACCCCTACATATAGATAGAAAAAAGAAAAAAAAGTATCCAATAAATTGTCGTCAGCATGGCAACATGGCTCATATTGCGGGTGGTCATCGGGGCGATCATCTAGAGCGGTCCACGAAGTTTTACTCGTTCAACATCAAATGTTTACTCCCTTGTCAAGTTTTGGGTCTTAAAAAGTGGTCAAAATTATTCTCTTGTTTCCCTCCAAAAAACTCATTTCTAGCTTCCCTCCAAAAATTTCATCTCTTGTTTCCCTCCAAAAATTTCATCTCTTGTTTCCCTCCAATCATTTTGATTTTCCCTCCAAAAATTTGTTTTCCCTCCAAATATTGCAAAAGCTCTCCTATAAAATCATATCATTGATCAATTAATTCATGACATCCAAGCCCCTCCATATTATTGAAATGGATCCTTCCAAGCTTAATTTCTACTACACCAATATATCATCTTCTTCTTCCTCTGACGACGATGTAGAAACCCGTGTTGGGATTCACAATTGTAACACTACGTTGGCTGTTACACTTTTATCGGCTCAAAATTAATCCAAACATGGTAATTCTGTGCAAGGTCATGCGTACTTACGTCTTGAGTGACAACTGGGTCACGAACGTCTGTTTAGGGATTGCTTCTCTGAATCTTCCATTTATCCTCCAACAACATTTTGACGACATTTTCGCATGCAACGTGAATTGTTTAATTGTATTCTCACCGCTATTGAAGCATTTGATCCTTATATTGTCCAAAAATTGGATTGTTGCAAAATTGTCAATTTATCACCTTTACAAAAGATGACAACCGCCATTTGAATGCTTGTTTATGGAGTTCCAGCAGATGTAGTTGACGACTACGTGAGGATTGGGGAAAGCACCGCGATAGAGAGCATGAAGAGATTTTGTAACGCTGTGATTAATATTTTTGGAAATGTGTATTTGAGGTCGCCTACTGAGGCAGATGTTGCTAGATTGCTCTCCCACGACGAGCAACGTGGATTTTCTAGTATATTAGAAAGTCTGGATTGTATGCATTGGACTTGGAAGAATTGTCTAACTGCATGGCATGGTCAATACACTGGGCATGTGAAAGAACCGACTATTATACTTGAGGCAGTTGCTTCGTATGACTTGTGGATAAGACATGCCTTTTTTGGCATGCCTAGATCTTACAATGATTTAAACATTCTTGATCGATCCCCTCTCTGCCAAAATCTCACTGAAGGGCGTGCCCCTCTAACCAATTTCACCATCAATTGGCACCAATACAACATGTGATACTATCTTGCGGATGGTATATATTCTAAGTGGGCTACCATAGTCCAAACAATTACGTTTCCAATAGGAATGGAGAAAAAAATTTACGCACAAATGCAAAAAGCATGTTGAAAAGATGTGGAAAGGGCATTTGGGGTGCTACATGCTCGATTCGCTATTGTACACGGACCAACACGATTTTGGAACTCAGAAGTGCTTAGACATATTATGAAGACGTATATTATACTATATAACATAATCGTTGAAGATGAACGGGATGACGTTTCTCTATCAAGTGATTACTAGGTAAGAGAAAATTTTACTCCAGTAACAGTGCCCAGGGAGCCGACAACTGACTTCCAAGCATTCTTGATGCGTCATTGAGAAATGCGTAACAAAAATGTTTATCAAGCACTTCGTAATGACCTGATTGAACACATATGGGAATGTTATGGAAATGCTGATGATTGATAACTATGCGTTTTAAATCTTCCTTCAGTGTTGTAGCATCTTTTTTGATGAATTTGTTTTAGATGAGATTGACTTTGTTCTAAAGATGCGTTGTAGTGGGTACTCTACTTTTTTTTTTGTCTCTTGTTGTCTTGCTTTTGCTTAGCGTCATTCGTAAGTCATCTTGGCCTCAATGGTTCTTGTATTTTTCAATTTTTACCATTTAAGTGCATTTAACAGTTATCAAAAAATTTTAACTACATGCATGTATCTTTTATTAATTAATGTACTTTTTTTAACTAATATAGTTGATTTTTATAATTACTTGGAACGGACTGGACAGATTTCTTAAATAACAAAATATTTCACTGAATACATAATTTAAAGATTACATAAGACAAAGTATACAGATTGTTAATTAGAAGCATTCCATCGAGCAAGGATCTTTGCTTGGCGTGATAAATAATAATTTTTTTGTATCGAATTCATATTCATTGTGTCTTACGCCATGATTGCTTCATCTTCCATTCTCTGTTCTCTCTCTTCTTTTTTTGTTCTCGTTCATTCATCATGGCAATGAATTGAAGATGCGATGCTTGTCCAATGGCCTTTTGTTTCCTATCCTCGATCTTTTGTCTTCAATCAAATACTCATTTACTTTAGCATTTTCTAAGAGAATTTCTCCTTAACAAATTTGGATCATAGGGGCTTTTATTCTTCTTTTTAGCTTTCTCAGATTTCCTCCCTCTTGGCCTTTCTATATATTCTCCTGTGAATAGATCTTCTGGATCTGTAGGTGTGCCGAGTGAAATGGGGGTAAAGGGATTCGTTGATGATGAATTCGTCTCATCAAAAAGGTTTCTCGTGACATTTTTCCACCCTTTGGGTGTAGTTGCTGTAAATTTTGGGCAATGCTTCAAAATAGTCCAACAATGTTCAAAGATGAATGGTTTACCTATTACCGAGTGATACATGTGTTTCGCTTCAAGATCCTACAAACAAACACAAAATTAATAATAATAATAAAGATAAAAAATAATAAGGATATAATTGAATATAAATTAGAAAATCACCCTATTTGCATCTACAGTACCACTTTTTGATTTTGCTTCGATTTGAATAATAAATGACGCAAACTTTGATGTATGGGTATTGATTGTCGCCCAACGATTCATCAACGAACTTGCAGTTCTCACACTTGGTACTGTTACAATGGTGTGGTAATGCTGAGAGGCACGTGTCCAAAATGCATCTCTCAGTTGACTATTGCCGTAAATTGGATCTTCTGAGATTGCTAACCAAGCGTGACACAATGCCTCATCTTCATCCATAGAAAATGCCTTCCCACGTATAGATTTATTTTGACTTGCACCTTCCATGATATATGAAATTTGAAAAGTAGAAGAAGATAAAAACAAATAGAGACTAAGGTAGAACAATACAATTAAAGAATAAGGTAGAACAATTGTAAAAAAAAGAGTATTTGAAAGTGTATTTATGGAATTTTTTGTATAATAAAATATAATATAATTTAATAATTTAAAATAGCACTAGCCGTTGAAAGAAAGAGCCGTTAGAGTCAAGTGATTTTAAGAATTAAAATTTGAAGAAAGAGCTGTTGGAGTCTCTTCACAAGTGACTTGAATTAAAATTCGCCATGGCATAACTGTAAATAGTAACATTGTAAATATGGTAAAAAGTAACAGCAAATTTGAAAGTGTCAAAATTAAAAGAATGTGGCAGTATCATAAAATGGCAACTTGTAATTTTATCAAAAAGCAAATGTGTTTTGTTAATGAAAAGTGTAATGATTGCTTTTTAGCTTGTGAATAGTGTCATGCTCAAATAGCCGATCAATTGTTTGAAAAATCGGCAAATCGATTGGAGATGCTCTAAGAACGAGTCTTGCTTAAGTGTGGCAATTTGGCCCGTCTGGCCGGCCCAATCAAGCTCGCCGGCAACTCAGGCCAGGCTCCAAAAAAATTTCAAAACCTAGGCCCAGCCCTGTGGCCCGGTCTAGGGTCGGGCCAATGGGCTTGGCCGCAGGCTAGGCCGTGGGTTATTTTTAATGGATTTTGGGTTGGGCTTAGGGCTTGGGTTTCGGGGTTCGTTTTTGGACTTGGGTTGGACTTATTATTATAATTTAGTATACTTATAATATATAGACAAATACGTATAGTTATAATATATGAACAAATACATCATACATATAATTATAACTTAGTATAACTTATAGCTATGTTTATATAATTTATATTATAACTTATAGTTATAAGGTACATACTATATACTAATATATAATGTTATAAGTTATAGTTAGATTGTATAATCTATAAGTATATAGTATAAGGGTCGGGTTCGGGGGACAACCATTTTGGTGTACCGACATACAAGATGAATCAATGGCTGATTTCTGGTGAGGAGATCACCCCAACAAAAAATCAGCCCATTCTGAAATTTCTAACCCCATCAAATGTGGTTTTCAAGTTAAACGGTAAAAATGGACAGTCCATAATTCTTCAACTTCTAAACCAGTCTATGATTATTGGAATGATTTGAATTTTTGCGAGGATGATCTCCTCACCATAGAGAACATCCTCATCAAAAATCAGCCGTTGATTCATCTTTTATGTGGGTACACCAAATGGTTGTCAAAAATGGTTGTCCCCATTGTCCCCAAAACGTTTACACTTTAAATGAGCCACATGGCACACTATTAGAGGCTCTAACAGAATGGATGTTTGCAAACCAAAAATCAGCCTAATCAGTGATTTCTAATTGTCGGATTGAAGTTATTTTCATGGGCTGACACAGACTGGGTCACGGGCCGGGCTGCTCGGCCCATTAAGAATGCATTAATTCTGATTTTTTTTAAATTGGACTTGGACTCGGGACGGACCTCGGGCCGGGCTTAGTTGGGCATATTTAATATTTTTTGGGTCGGGCTCAGGCCGGGCTACTGTCCGGGCCGCGGGCCGGTCTGCAGGCTAGGTCATCAAACCCAGGCCCGGCCCAACATATTCACGGGCTGCCCCGGGCCGGGCTCAACTTCAGGCCAGGCCGGGCTTGGGCCGAGATAAACGGGCCGGGCTGCAGGGCCTCAGGCCAAATTGCCATGCTTATTGGACCAGCGAACAAACACGCAACAGAATCAAATCTGCGTGTACCTCATCTGGCATGTGTGTGCACATTCTTATTGGACCAGCGAACAAACACGCAAACAATACCTCATCTGGCATATCAAGAGTGAAGACATGCGTATCAAATGCTTTGCCATGGTGGTGTCGCTTTGTCATTGGCCTAATATTACTCAAAATCCACGGATCATATGTAGGTCCACCTAGGGATGGGCGAAACATGCATCTACACGGTCATAGCTCTATAAGGTGCACGTGCAGCTCATGTGCGACCCCACCCCCTAGTCCACTATAAAGAAGTGCTACTGCATGCTTACTACAATCATCTTCATCTCTCCATCACTAAGGTAAGGTATCATCCTATTCCTTCCCGGTTTATTTATTTTTTAATTTTTCATCTTGCGAGAATTGAAATAATTTTTGCTGTTGATACGTACTTGGTATGAATCTTCGGACCAACTATTTGTTGACCTATATGCTAAAAAATCAGCTCTATTGGTGATTTCTAGCCGTTGGATTTGAGTTTTGTTACTGTGGATTATTCTTGAACAAGGCAATGGATATATAGATATTCCAAGCCCATGGTAAAATGCCCAAATCTAATGGCTAGAGACCACCAATCAAGCTGATTTTGTTGTGTAGGTCCACCAAAGAAGGTGGAATCATAGACAGAGACATTGATGTCCTGACCCAGAAGTTGCTAAATTACTAAAAAATAAATTTAAGAGAAAATCATTATTTATCAATTTTTCTTTTTATATTTGTTAAAGCTGAATTAATTTTAGAATTACAAGTCCGAATTATATAGAACTTTTCTTCTGCTGTATAATTTTTGTTCATCACCAACTTAACATTTAAGTTCCAGGCCGGACATCAAGTTTCATACGTATATTATTGGCTCATATTGATTATTGTTTTGTTGCAGGATTACACCACAACCAGATCATCCTCTACCATACCCTAATGAACAGTTCCCTTTAGATGTAGATGTGCCAGTACAATTCATCTGCCGAAAGAAGTTGTTGAAGACAGATATGATATACTTTTGTTTTTTAGGGCCTGATATAATAGACTGGATGGAAATAAACATGGGTAACGACCTTGTTAAAAATGGTGTTGCAGTAACAGTAAGGTCCCCAAACGGTGTATTCTCCGTGACATTTAAACGTTATGGGCACAGTGGACCTATAAAATTCGTCCAAGGTTGGAATAATGTTTTAAATGAAAATGGCTTCACACTTGGGGAAATCATAAATATTTGGGGATATAAAGCTGAGAATAATTATTTTTTTACTTTAATGGTAATAAATCACTTATGTTTTCTTTTCTATTTTTAAGTATATATTGCCATTTAAAAAAAAATTATACTAATGATGTTCTTTCAATAGCGTGAACAAGATGCTGCTGCAAATGAAGCTAACAACCCTTGAGACCACCTATGATGATCTTTACGGTAATATATGTCTTTTTGTAATGTTATTTTCTTATGCATAAAAGATATCTATTTATACAACGAAATTGCTCTTTATGAAATATAGCTCTTTCTGTGTGTGTACATGTGTGTGAATGCTTTATTGTGTGCACATATATATATGCGCTGTCTAATTTGTCATAAGCAAAGATGGTATGTGAGTATCTACGCATGAAGCGTGCATGCATATACATGTGCTAATTATTGTACTCATGTTCTTTTCTTACTTCTAATTAACATGTAGCCATAAATAAAATCGAACGTAAAATAAAATTCGTACGGATTTATACATGAATACGTATATGTACTTATCAATGAATGCATGCATGTGTGTAAATATACTCATGTATGTATGTATATATGTATGTATGTATAATTTTACATAAATATGATGTGTATTCATGCATGCATGTATGTGTGTCTATAAATATCATACATATATATATATATATATATATATATATATATATATATATATATATGTCTACTCCTAGACACCAGAATGTTGAACCATGAACGAAGAAAGGCATGAGAGAAAAACAAAAAATAAAAAAAAGCATATAATTGACTAGTGATTGTGAGGCCCCAATTCTTGCCTGGAGGAGACACCAAAGGCCTCTGCCCTGCCATGCCTTCGATAGATAGAGGGGGAGGGCAAAGCTTTTGACTTTTTCATGTTGACGTCAAAGAGTTGAACAATGGTTTTTTTCGTGTTGTTGGAGAGTTGAACAATGAAAATAGATGGTGAATGCCTGATCAAATTGATCGGGGCATCTACAAACAAGTTTCAAGTCTAGTGGTCTATTAGGATGCCTCAGCTGCATTGTATGAATAATCACAGGTAGAATTTCCATTCAAGAATTAGTCAGAAGCTTTAATCCTTTAGAGACTTAACAAGTGATCTAAATACCCTCTGTCATAAGATGGATATTCCATGCATGCTCAACCATTTCTGGTGGTCAGGTTCAGGGGAAAATCAGACCTTACATCTTACAAATTGGAATTCTATCTACACCCCTAAAGATCTGGGGGGACTGGGATTTAGGGCTTTTTGCAAAATGAATGTCGATTCAGTCTGTTGGCGAAAAATATATGGAACTAAATCTCCTATCAGGATTCTTTGCTTACCGGTGCCCTAAAAGCCAAATATTTTTCAAATTCAACACTTCTGGCGGCAAAGGAAAAATCGGATGATACTTGGAGTTGGAAAAGTATAATAGTGGCAAAGAGGCTTTTGAAAACCGCATTATTTGGATGATAGCACCAGGCTCTAATTTTGATATTTGGACAGACCCTTGGGTAAAGGATCTTCCTGAATACAAGATTCAAGAGGCCTAGACCGTCAGGGAATTTGCCTAATTCTATTTCAGAGCTTATTACCCAGATGGGCCTACGAAACCATGCTCTTCTTTAAAGTCTCTTTTCCAACTCTACGGTCAGGTTAATTGAAAACATGCCTGTTAACCATAAATTTACTAGGGACCGATTGTTCTGGACTCTTCGTCCAGAAGGGACGTTCTCGGTTAAGTTTGCTAATTGCCAGTTACAAGATTCTCAACAGGTCCCCATCAATTCTCCATTCCCAGCCCCTCCTTAGTAAAAAAATTGCTATATTCTTATTATGTATCAAACTCAAATGTTCATTTGGAGATTCAATAGAGATCTTCTTTCCTCAAGAGCAAAAATCACTAAGGAATCCCTTCTTGTGCTCCTTCATGCCCTATATGCTCGTGTGAGGAGGAAGATGCCATCCACACCATTTTTAAATGTCATTTAATTTCAGTGCCCGGTTATGACGGTCAGGAAATGATTGTCGCTAAAACCCCTCTATAGCTGCGAGTTTAGTTGGATGCCCCTAAAAGTCCGCTAAAACTCAATTTTCTTGTAGGTACTCTCACGCTCTGAACCGCAGACTTGTCTAAGGATGACATTCTGTCTTGGCTTGAAAAGATGATCTATGATGGTATTTCAGGATAGGACTGGAACCGATATATACATCTTTGCTTTCATTTGTTCTCTCATGTGGAGACTAATCTGGCTAGCTAGAAATTCCCAGGTTCATGAGGCTCAGGTCCCCACTCCATGCTCGATTCTTAAATCCATACCAGAATATATATTATCTCTTCCACCTCGGACAGGCCTTCTACCAAGAACTCACAAACCTCATGGACGCCTACTCCCCCTGGCTAGGTTAAACTTAATACTGATGCAAACCTAGAAAGCTCAGTCAAAAAAAATATGGCTTTGGTTTTGTTATTTGTAAGTCAGATGGTTCCTTGGTCATAGCAGGTGGAAAGTCTCATTGGGCAGGCTCAATGGATGTGACAGAGGCGTAGGAATCTTGACAGGTCTTTAAGAGGCTCGACAGGCAGGACTGGACAACATTTTGGTGTAGTACTCAGATGCAAAGGCTCTTATTGATGTTCTTCGAAAGGGTTCCTTGGAGGCATGCTGGTTTTCCTCCGGGACTTGTGTTGCTATCCTAGACTTTATCTCCTTCTCCAACTTATCTTTTATTTATTCTGGTCTTGTAACTAATCTGACTGCTCATACTATTGCCAGCAGGGCAAGTACTTTTAATTCCCCTTGACGTGGACTACGATGCCACCTCTTTGCCTTCACGAATCCATTGAGGCAGACACCTGTCAGGTCGAGTCTCGAGTGGAATTGTAAATTAAGTTTTTTTTGGTGTGGTAATAGATTATCGACTGGCTTACAAAAAAAAAACGCATAGTAATTTGCTCCAACGTACATATGTACATCTATATGTGGATATATATAGAGTCGCACTCTCTCATGACTAAGAAGACATCGTATACTATATCGGTAATCATCTCATATACATTGATCATGGAATTCTCGCAGGTCAGCATTAATGTGTTGTTCAGGAATTAATCTTGCAGGTCAGCATTTACTACTACTCATCTAATGTATCTTTCTTTTTTCTTAAACATATTTGCTTCGTTCTACCTTCAAGAACACTAAAAATTCTATTTTAGAATATCAGAATCCAAGAATCTTTATCTACACAGTGTTGGTCACCCTTAGATTATCATGATCAGAGAGATTCCTGTACGTGTATGGACACGGTTTTCTCTTTTAAGGCATGGCGGGACAAATGTGATATGATGGATCCAAAACCCATCACCGTCAGATAGTGGATTGGACGGTGATTGGTTCCCCATGTTCTTTTGTGGAGTGGAACTATATATCTGCATAACATATTTGTTTTTATTATGCAAAGCCATCTATTTTAGCTCTAATTCATGTTTTCTTTACAAGTTTAATTTTGTTTTGGATTCTCTAATGTGAAGCATGAACAAGCCGATCGATTATGGGCTTCATGAACACGCCTATTGTTGTTACAAGCCCATGAAACGATGTGGACCCCACCTCAACATGTGGTCTTAAAAAAAAATATATATATATAAACGAGTAGAAATTAATATTATAAAATAAAATAGTAAAAATATACAAACACGTTTCATTGGTTTCAATAAAAAAAAAGATTTATTCTTAATGTATAGTATTAGCCGTGCGAGTTGACCCTTAACCGTCAACGACATTTATACAACTTTTTTTTCCGAAAATATCCCTATAATATCTACTAAAAGTTGAATGCCAGTGAATGCATTATAGTCCTTTTTTTTTTTTTTCTTAAAAATATAAATGCAGCACGTGCATCGCACATGCTATCGAGTAGTAAGTATGTATTACCATCGCACTAGCTAGTTTGGCTTCATCCCATACTGCTTCATCCCATACTCCGATCCAATCAAAACCTTATAAAATTCAAACACCACCTTGGCCTTGAGACTTGCACATTTGCACATAAATTGAGGCTAGTAAGTCTTTTTTCTTGATGCTTTTGATTCTCCTTGATCATCCCTTTTCCATCTTTAGATCTCTTCAATGAAGATTCATGCCATTGAACTTTCCTTTGGGAAACACCCAGCTCTACAAAATACACCTAAACTAGTTCTTCTACTAGCCTTTACCTTAATTCTTCTTCTCACCATTATCCCCCTCTACTACCCTTTGCTAGGGTAGTGAAAACTTCTTCTCAATCATCATCTTCTTCTTCTTATGATAATGTTGTGGAAGATTCAACGGGTAAAAGATGTGATCTTTTTACCGGCCAATGGGTTCCGAATCCGGAGGCACCGTATTACACAAACACAACTTGTTGGGCGATATATGACCACAAAAATTGCATGAAGTACGGAAGACCCGATACCGAGTTTATGAAATGGAGGTGGAAGCCAGATGAATGTGAGCTGCCTATCTTCAACCCAGCTCAGTTCTTGGAAATCGTCAGAGGGAAGTCCTTGGCCTTTGTGGGAGACTCTGTGGGAAGAAACCAAATGCAGTCCTTGATATGCCTCTTGTCTAGAATAAGTTCTTTATCCACCGTCAACTAATTATATCATGGTTTATCAGGTAATTCTTATTATCCTGATAGTTTGATGCTTTCATAAGAACATTTTACGAATTATACTCTCTATTCTTTATGGATTATAGATTCTTATTTTTTTCTAAGTGTAATGAAATGATTAATTCAACATTTTTTTTTCCTTCCAAATGCGCAAATTTGTTCATCTTCTTAATTGAGAAATTCACTCCTTCGAGAGTTGCGCGCAGTTTTTGCCGCTACATATCCTCGATCCAACATGAATCATCAGTCCAATATTAGTTTGCTTGTTATCAATAATATTGAGTTTTAGTTTGCTGGCCGTCGATAATTTGATTATTTCTTAATTAACTTGCATTGTATGAATAATCACAACTAGAATTTCCACTCAATAATTAGTCAGCAGCTTTAATCCTTTATAAGTTCTCCTTTTTTGTATTTTCAGGCAGAGTATCCCGCGGACGTTTCATACGCAGCAGATCAACAATTCAAACGGTGGCGATACACCAACTACAACTTCACCATTGCCAAATTTTGGACACCATATTTAGTAAAAGCAGGAGAAGCATATTCCAACGATCCCACACACACTGGCGTTTTCAATCTCTACCTAGATGAATTTGACGAGGACTGGACGACCCAGATTGACGAATTCGACTACGTGATCATCTCCGCCGGACACTGGTTCTTCCGACCAATCGTATTCTACGAGAACGGTCAGTTTGTCGGGTGCCACTATTGTCTCAAGAAAAATGTCACAGAGCTCGCCATTCACTATGGTTATAGAAAAGCCTTCCGAACAGCCTTCAGAGCCATTAACAGCCTAGAAAACTTTAAAGGTATGACTTTCCTAAGGACGTTTGCCCCATCACACTTTGAGAATGGGATATGGAACAAAGGAGGGAATTGTGCTTGGACACGACCATTTATGAGCAATGAAACCCATTTAGATGGAATGGATTTAGAGCTTTACATTAGCCAAGTGGAGGAATTTAGGGTTGCAGAGAGAGAAGGGATGAAGAGGATTGAAGTTTCGATTGCTTGATACAACTCAAGCTACTTTGTTGAGACCAGATGGGCATCCCAGCCGTTATGGGCACTGGCCACAAGAGAATGTGACTAATGACTGTGTGCATTGGTGCTTGCCTGGGCCAATTGATACATGGAATGATTTCCTGCTTGAGATGTTGAAGATGGAGGGTGAGAGATCATTTGATGGCAGGCTTAAAACTGATAGAAGGATGAGAATCAAATAGGGTTTTTAATATTTTAGATTCTTAATAATTTTTTTTTTTAAACTTAGAATTAAAATTTTTTTTATTTTCTAATTATTTTCTTTCTATTTCTTATTGTTGTAATTCTCTATCTAAGCGTTGGGTTTGGACCCTCTTTAGATCAATGATTCATATTAGTTTCTTAGTCCTTAAGTTTTTAAGATTTTTTTTTTATAAATAATCAACAAGAGAGCATTTGTAAATAAGATTTTTGATTATTGAATGAATTTTGCCTTTAGGTTTTCTTTAGCTTCTTTGTGAACTATAGAGATTGCTTTGATTAGCACCTTGTAAGAATACTTCAAATATTTTCGCTCTAACAAAACTTTAGACGTGCATTGAGTCAAATTGTACCTGCATTACTACAAATCCAATGGACCATCATTAATGTTTCTTATGGCATATTACTTCACATTTCCTTTATAAATAGGGTCGGGCTTGAGGGACACCCATTTTTCCCCCCATTTTGGCGTAACCACAGAAAATATTAATCAATGGCTGATTTTTGGTGAGGATGATCTCTATAGAATTTGACTCCTTATAAGTCCACTCTTGTTTTTGTATTGAGCTGTATGGGAAAAGGCTTTGGTGGGGTTCCCCACCTTCATGAAGATTAGTGATTCAACTCTGTAAGATCAACAATCAATTTAGTGGTGGAATTGAAATGCCCTTGTACCTCTCCAATCTAAAAAATCTCCCTCAAAAAATATTACTGCACATTCAATTTTCAATGCAATTGAAGTGCCATTTGTATCTCTCTACTCTAATTGACCTTAATCTGGAAAATAGTGCACCCTTCTCTTTTCACCATCTTAATTTTGTCGGTGTCAGAAAATCGATACGATGAGTTAAGGTGGCCATTGAATCATAATACCATAGTAATCCATTACTAGTTTGATCAAACTTTCTATAACCTCTTTCTTTTCTGGAAATATCTTATGATCTCTTTAGTTTTTTATTTGGACAGAAGCCTAGGCCTGCTCATGTACATACCATAAACCTGTCAAGTAAAAAATAATATAAAAAATTTGTGTCCCAGTTCTTTCATCACCCATGGAAAGGAAAATATGAAGAGAAATGAAAGCACACAACACACCATCTCATGGGCTTTGATGTGCAGAAATTGAAATATCAACTTATGAGGTTGAGGCATTGGTTTAGCTCAACAGCATGGTAAATAATAGAGCATTGTTATCACCTGAGACCCTTTAAAACTTCTAATATGTGATCAAGGCTTCAGAATTTACCGTAATGGAAGGCTTGGGTTCGAGTCATCAATGGCAGCTCCAATGTTTTAATGTCCTTAAAATGTCCCATGGAAAATATATTTCATGCTTCTATTTAAGGGTGATCTCAAAGATGACTCCCTCAAGATTTCCGACCACAGATCGCGTTCCATGTACTTCACTGACTTGCATTCCATGTTGGATAGCTTCATTTATAACCATCGTGTCCATGCTGCACATAAAAGAAAGATAATGCATATTTTCCTAGAAAACCATGCTTTTTAAAAGAAATGCTTGATATTAGTAGCATTATGTCACGGACCTAGTCTTTGACCCTTACTAAAGACCGTGCGGCACTTGAGTTAGTCGCTCCTTTGCTAGCTCAAGTCAGCCTTCCCCCAAAGTGACTTAGGACTTGGCCTTGCCTAAGCACTACTCTCACTCAAGAAGCACACAAAGCACACAAGAACAAGAAAGCTTAGAGAATGAGGAAGCTTGTATTGCTCAACTCTGGATGATACAAATGAGGGGGCTTGCCCCTTTATATAGGCTTCAAGCCTTGTTCTAGAATCTTCTATACAATTCTACCAAGGTGTCTCTAGATGTTTCTCCTAGGAACTATCTAGAATATTTACATATGATACATGTGTGGCTCTCCCTAGAATTCTCATGAGTGTTCTAGATCCTTCCATCTTCTAGGGTTCTCCACTACACTCTAGAGTCCTCTAGAAGCTTCCAGGGCACTCTAGACTCCTTGAGCCATAACCTGGACTTGGATATGGGCTCTAAAATGGGCTTGATTGGCGGGCTTGTGACAATTAGCTCTATTGTAATTATGAGAATAATAAGATAAAACTATAATCTATACGGTCTGCTTGCCCACATAATTTTTTGCTTCTCCACACACAAGATGAAGGTGAAGTACAGGTATCACCTGGCGAATGTTCGCACCAAACTAGATTAGCTGTTTAGGTCATTGTCTTGCACCACAACTTTGCACACCTGGTTTTCGCAATGAGAGACATTACTTTTCTTGGTGCAAGCCTTTCAACATCTAAGGATAGCATATTTATGCAGGACCACAGGACCATAGTAGCAGGGGTTTCTATTGTAATAGTGATACACATTAGGGAGGCTCTGACAATCAAGCAAATGGCTCGCACCAAGGTAGGAGGGAGATCAGGTTTTGGTGCAAGAGAGGGAATGAAAGCCCAAACTGGGGTGCCACACCTTGGTAAAAGGTTCCAGCTACTAAGAGGTAATCTCTGAATTAGCCATAAAGTCCTAACATGTGAGTATATCCAAGGTTGAAGGGTATTAATTACAACAATCTAGTTTGCAGGTCGAAGGCTTTACAAGGTGAGAAAGGACAAAAATGACGAGAATTAAGTTAGGAAAGATCCAAAGACATATGTGAAGAAAATCATTAAAATGCATGAGTGGGCCTATTTTACTTACATCTTAGCTCGAGATACGTAGGCTAATATGAATTTGCTGTGGCTGCTTCCTCTAAGGCGGAGAAGCTGCTCCACGGTATCAAAAAGTGGAGGAATGCTAGACTGTTGAAAGCTTATATATTGTCAAGGACATTGAGGATACAACTTTGTACAACAAAGAAAAGAAACTCAGCAAACTGTTGTGAAAAAAGGAAAAGAAAAGTAAGGATATAGATATCAGCTCCAAGAACCAGATCAAATCCCCCTGAATATCTTTGTAAGATTTGGTTTATTTGATCAGCATTTCCCCATTCTAGCTTCTCAGCTGCTAACCCTATAAACAAAACACCCAAAACAGGACATTGCTTTATCAAAATGCACAAGTATTTTTTCCCAAAGTAATTTCTCTTACCAGCACAATTACTAGGGCTTCCAGAAGATGCATGGAGCTCTATATTTTTCTTCAAGATCTGAAAATGGGCTCAGAAAATATACATTTCAAATATAAATCAATGATATAAGAACTTACAAAACCTTCAACATAAAAATTTCAGATGGTTTTTTGTCCTTGCCTTGAGGACTTCTTCATTATGATCAGTTAACACAACCTCATGACAGAATCTGCTGCATAGTATGCCAGTAACACCTAATAACCACAAGAAGCACTATGCGGAATCAAGGTCAAAAGATCATCAAGAAGGCTAAAATATCAGCACTAGATCACACACCGACCGAGTACCCCAAAACCAATGCGATAGCCGATACAATTCACACTGGATAGATATGGATGGTATGTAGTCAGCTTTGATTTAAAAGATTTAGGAAACATTGAGAAAAACAGGACGTGTGAGAAACAAAGTAAAAAATAATAATAGCAATTTTACATAGATATGAAAAGACGCATTAAAACAATATAGGCAACCAATGTCTTCTTCTGTATACTAGATTACTGCAAATGGCATTATTTATAGAGTTTGAATTACCTCCATTAGCCAAGATACTACATTACTACAAAGTTTCTTGCTCTGTAGTCAAGGCGTGCGCCTCAAGCGCAAGGCGCACCTAAAGCGCCTTAGAATGGTCAAGGCAAGGCACGTTTAGTAAGGCGTGTGACTTATGCTCCAGGCTCCAGGCGCGCCTCACTAAAATTCATGTTTTTTGTAAAAATGTTGTACTTTGGCCTATTATATTAAGCATCGGTATGATAGGAGAGATACAATTAAACCTATGACATTGATGAAATCGATGAATGTCTACTTGGGGAGATGGAAACAGAAGGTAGAGAAGCAGAAGATGAACTGGTGTTTGAGGATGATAGCTTGACATGGAGTGTTGTTGCGAGAGTTGTTAGAGTTGGTGAATCAATATCAAATATTAGATCACAATCAAGGTCAAGAGTAAGGGCAAGGGCTTCAATAAGAAAGTCGGAAGAGAAAGAAGCCAATTCGGAGAAACAGAAGAAGAAGAATATATTGAGGAGGCTAACAAATCTGTTGATGATGGGGATGAATCTAATGATTATATTTTAAATGATGATGACGTTAAGTAGATTTAATTGTTGGCTATTTGAGATTTTGAACATTTGCTATATTTTATGTTTTATGGCCTAATGATTACTTGTTTTGTATTTAGATAATGACAATATTAACTAGAACTACTTTTGGGTTATTTGAGATTTTCAACATTTGCTATTTTTTATATTTTATGGCCTAATGATTACCTATTTTGTTATTTTATAATGTTATTTTTCTTAATTTTTTTAATATTTTTTATATTTATTATAATTTTTAATATTGAGCCTCACTTCAATCAGGCGTGTGCCTCGCTTTGCGCCTTGCGCCTCAAGCGCCAGAGGTCCTAGCGCCTTAAGTGCGCCTTGCGCCTTTAACTGCCTTGGTTTCTTGTTTTGAGGTATTAAATACATTATGAACACTATTTATGGAGTTCAAATTATCTCCATTAGCCAAAAATAAAATAAAATTCTGACATGTAAAAAAACCCTACAAAGGGTCTACAATGACTAATTTCATGATGGGAGATTCTTGTCATATTGCCTATCACTTACCAACACCAGAGCCTAATTCAATAACGGAACATCCTTGAAGCATGCCAGTGTTCTTTGAAAGGTAATTGTTCAATAGCATGGCGCCTGGCCATACCAACTGCCCTGTAAGATCATAATCAGCTGCAATACAGATTATTAGTATACAATATAAAACATGGTATCATTTGGAAGATGCTGCACACACAATTGCTCAAAGAGAAGAAGAAAAAGAAAAGAGAAAAACTATAATTATGAAAGTACTGTACGTGGGGTTGAAGGAAATGACTGAAAAGGACATAGATTGAGGTAGTTATTAAGGTTTTAAAGATGCATGGTTTAACTGAATAATGACCCTCAATAGAATGGAATGGTAGGACAGGATTTGGCTCTAATGATGACAATGATGATTGTTCTTCTCTGGTTTGTTGCTGCAGCACCAATAATGGAATTATAAAAAAAAGAGCTTCTTTCAGTCAAATTAACATCCAATAAAGTTGCCACAGAACCAGATTATCCCATATATAATGCCCACCATGATTATCCCATCACAGAAGGAATTGTTGATGAGAAAAGACTAACGGCCAAATTCAAAGCTTGTAATTAGTTCAATTTGATCAAAGGAAAAAATCAGAAGCACATTCATCATACGAGAAAATATAAGCCGAGCATTCACGAAAAGTGAATTTGACCTAGTTCATTCAAGATTGAAATTCGCTGAACCCCATATGCTGAACTAAGAAAATTGTCCAACCATTATGTTCAAGCAAAAAACATGAAAACCCATAAATTTTCTCAATTTACCCAAGACGAATTTGACACTCATAACGCAATTCAAAAGAAAAAACAGTAACTCATCTACCCAAAAACAGAAACGTTCTTCCCTTTTTTTCCAATTAAATGAAACTCACTTGAAGCTGATTGGAGACAAAGGAGCTGAAGAACTTGAGACCCGAATGTAAAAGTGGTGAGCTGGTAACTGTAATTAAACCAGAGAAGGTAGACATCAGATACTCTATGAAAGAGAGAGAGAGAGAGAGAGAGAGAGAGAGATGTTACTTGTCGTTGATGAAGAAAGACTCGTCTAGGCAGACAACCTCGTCTTCTTCTTCCCTCTCCATATTTTGCTTCATTTCGAACTCGAAGGGCCTGCTCTCCATTTCTTTTTACCCGTTGTAGATTTCCACGGATGATGGTTTAGGCCCTTTAGGGTTAAAAAGAGTAAAACTTCGCTGACACCTGCAGTCAGCGACTCTGCTGAGCCACCTGGCATATTCGTGACGACTCTCGTGGCCCTACACAGATCAGTTTTTTGGGCCCAATGATAAACACACCAAAAATCAGCTTGATTCATGATTTCTAGCCATTGGATTTAGTACCCAAAAAACATTCTCGAATCCAATTTCGGCTAGAATCATATCCTAAAAAGTAGTAAAATCTATGGCTAAATATAATCAATCTTCAAAAAGCCTAGAAGGTCAACTGCCATTGACGACGAAGACAAAGAGAAGGACACGAAGAACAGAAGAAAAGAGAAGATTAGAAGCTCAAGTTGCCATTGAAGCATCAGAGGAGAGATTTTGGGTTCTAGAAAGGGGGAGAGGAGTATAACAGGGGAAATGAGTTGCAAAGACGGAGGTGTTATAAGGTGTGTGGAAGTGTGGAACCGGAGAAATAGGTTCGAGAATTTTAAGTCAAACCAAGGCATTTGATTGGAGAGAGGAGGGAGAGACGGAGAGAGTAAAACTTCTATTCTATAACAGCGTTTGACAGATGCTTCTGTCTCAATGCAAAACACAGCCCACGTGGCACATTCTTAGTGGACTCTGACAGTATGGATGTTTGGCCAGTCCCTCAGTGGACCTCTAAACCAAAAATCAGCCTGACTAGTGATTTCTAAGCGATTTGATTGAAGTTATTTTCATGGGTTGATTTTCACGGTAAGAATTCGAGCATTATTAAGCGAAATTTAGATGCAAAGATCCAAAGGTTGTAAATAACTAATCAGGCTGATTTTTGGTTTATAGGTCCACCAAGGGACTGGCCAAACATACATACGGTTGATGTCCACTAAGAGTGTACCACGTGGCCTATGTTTTGCATTGTGTCAGAAGCATCTGTCAGAACGCTGTGATAGGAGTTTTACTTGGAGGACAAAGAGACTGGCCAAACATCCATACTCTTTGGATTGAAGTTATTTTCATGGGTTGATTTTAACCGTAGGAATTTGAGCATTATTGAGTGTTATTTTAGTGCAAAGATCCAAAGGTTGTAAATCACTAATCAAGCTGATTTTTGGTTTGCAGGTCCACTGAGGGACTGGCCAAACATCCATACGGTCAGCGTCCAGTAAAAGCATGCCACGTGGCTCATATTGTATTGTGAAAGAAGTTGTACTCGTCAATGGGCAAACACCTTTTTAAATGGCGACTGTCAGGTTCAGATGCCCTTTGAAAGTGCATTTGTCAGCTTTAATTTTTGTTAGGTTGCCAAAGGCCTCAACCCAGGCCTAGCCCAAATTTCGCTCAAGCTCTAATATTCAAGCGCAAGCCCGAACCCGAGTATTGTATAACTCAATCTGAGCCCCACCTTAATTCAGGATGAACCTGTCGGGCTCTGATTGGGCCCGCCCAAGTTGTAAACTTACTAGAAGTCTTTAACAGGACAAAACTCTTTTAAAAAAAATTATAATAATCTATATAACAAAATAGAGAAGTTGTCTCCCCACTTATACCCCCTCTTATCTATTTTGACAAAAAACGGCCGAGATCTTTTCCCCCAAATGACGGTGGATCTTAGCCACTTACACCTGATTTTGGCAAATGCTTTGACGGAGTGCCGAGGGCACGGACCACCCACAATAAATATAACAAGTGATGACTGTGATTTTCTTATACCCCCTCTTATTTTATATGGCTTCAATAATGAGTGGCTGAGATCCACTATGCTTTCATATCGATGGCTGAGATTAACTCCCACCCGATTTTGATAAACACTTTGTCGGAAAGTGACGCGGGCACGGGCCACCCACGCATATATCAAGACAACTCAGTTGTATTCTCTTATCTTATACATCCATTTAATGTGGATGGTTAGATAAAGAGTGGTTGAGATCAAATCCATCGATCTAATATGGACGGTGAGATTTTAACCACTCAATTTGCATCATTTGACCTCAATTTATTCAAAATTTAAATTTCAACACTATTATTTTTTGTTATTTATGTTATTTTTCCATTTCTCCCTCTGTGCGTTACAATCCATTATAACAGCCATTATAATGGAAAAAATGGTAACGCTCCAGTCGTTATACCGTTTGAGTGCCGAAGGCACCCAATTTTTGCAAACGCTTTTGTCGGAGAGTGCCGTGGGCACGGGCCATTTACTAGTCTATATAACAAAACAGGGAAGTTGTCTCCCCACTTATACCCCCTCTTATCTATTTCAACAAAGAAGGGCCGAAATCTTACCCCCAAATGGATGGTAGATCTCAGTCACTCACACCTGCTTTTGGCAAATACTTTGACGGGGAGTGCCGAGGGCACGGGTCACCCACTTCAATATAACAAGTGACTGCGGATTTCTTATACCCCCTCTTATCTTTTATGGCTTCAATAATGAGTGGCTGAGATCCACTATGCTTCATATCGATGGCTGAGATTAACTCCCACCCGATTTTGGCAAACACTTTGTCGTAAAGTGCCGTGGGCACAGGCCACCCATGCATATATCAAGACAACTCAGTTGTATTCTCTTATCTTATCCATCCATCTAATGTGGACGGTTAGATAAAGAGTGGTTGAGATCAAATCCATCGATCTAATGTTGACGGTTAGATTTCAGCCACTCAATCCGCCTCATTTGACCTCAATTTATTCAAAATTTGCATTTCAACACTGTTAATTTTTGTTATTTTCTCATTTCTCCCTATGTGCGTTACAATCCATTATAACAGCCGTTATAATGGAAAAAACGGTAATGCCCCAGTCCGTTATTACTGTTTGAGTGCCGAAGGCACCCAATTTTTGCAAACGCTTTTGTCGGAGAGTGCCGTGGGCACGGGCCATTTACTAGTTCTATACAAACATAGAAAACCTTCAAAATTAAATTGTTCGATTTCTCGAGTCAAGGAGACAATCTAAAAATGGACAGTGGTAAACTATGTAACACCATCTATATAACAAAACAGGGAAGTTGTTTCCCCCTCTTATAGGCTTCATAAAGAAGGGCCAAGGTCTTATCTCCCAACTGGACGGTGGATCTCAACCACTCACACCCAATTTTGACAAACGCTTTGTCGAGGAGTGCTGTGGCACGTGGCACGTGGCAAGGGGCACCTACTAGTGTATACATATAGTGAGCTTTTTCTATTATCAACTCATAGCTTCGTACACAAGTATCTACATATGTTTGCGGTTTGAGAAGACAACGTACTACATCATCATCGGTAATCATCTCACGTACATTGAACATGTAAGTGAGCTATCCTGACTCGCCTGTCACCACCAATTCAGAAAGGAAAATGATGTAACAAGGTATGCCTGAAACTGTAGCAATGCGGAAGCAGGACTTTTGTTACTCACCACTGTCATCTGGGTCCACTGACCGCATGGATGTTTATCCCACCCCTTGTGGATATACACACCAAAAATCACCCCGATTGGTAATCTACAACCATTAGAGTTTAGCATTTTTTAGAACTTTTTAAGGCGTTCTTATAGCCGTTGAATGCAACAATTTTTTGAGTCCTAAAACCAATGGCTACAAATCATTAAATAAGCTGATCTTTGGTACGAATGTCTATTAAGGGGTAGGCTAAACATCCATGCGGTCAGTGGGTCCAGATGGCAGCGGTGACTACTAAGGCGGAATCCCAATGACACAAAAGCTCTAGTTGACATTGAATTTTTAGTGACTTGGGGGTCCCACGATTGAGACCCAAGCCCATTATGGAGGCCAAATCCCTATAGGAGGTCAACAGGAGACCAGTTTGAACGATCCAACTGCCAGGATAAAACGGTTTTCCGGTTAAACCATGTTGTTCGAAAGCTTTGTGATTTTAGGCTTTGTAACCACCGGTAGGTCTGGTTTTCAAAACACTGCTCTCATATTCATTAGAATCTATAGAGAAAAAGGAAAAAAGAAAAAAAGAAACATTACAAGTAGTTGGTCAAAACTTTGAAAGCTTCGCTGCAACAAACATGTATAAAAACAAATTGGAAGGTCGCAGACATTGGCTGATTATTTATAAGATTGACAGGTCAGTATGATTTCCAAATCGGAAATGACGAAAATGCCTTTTGTTCATTACTTCAATAACAAGAAGATCCTGAAAATCTCATCCCAAATGCAAATGGGTATTTTGGTCAGTTTCTTAATGCCCAACACCTTAAACTAATCTTTACGTTTTCTTTTCCTCCAGCTACTCGTTTGGCAACAGCGACAAGTTTATTCTGAATTGACTTCCACTTGGGACAAGATTATTTAGATGTTTAGCCACCACCTAATCTCATTTAAGTCGCCCTGACTAGTCCTGGCTAAATTCTTGCCAAAACTTGCAAGAGCAACTTTTGCAGTTTTTTAATCATCTAGAATTTGTATCAGTTTTAAGCTATTGCGATTAATTTTAATTAGAGTAGACTTTTCTCTGTAACCAAACGCCCCCATGATATGTTATAGGTTCAGGCCTAACCCAAGGGCAGGTTCAACAGTACTTTTCAAAGTTCAAAACCAAGGTTACTACCATAACACGTTCAATCTTTTTCTTTTTTGATAAGTGAGCACCACCTTGTTATTATACTTAGTATTACCATAAATACTCACTTGCATCATCTCTCTTCAAAGTTCTCTGCAATGAAGGTTCATGTTATGGAGCTTCCACATTGGAGCAACACCCTGCATAACACAATCAGAATACCTCTCCTACTAAAACTAACCTTAATTCTTCTCACCATCGTCCCTCTGTATCTGTGGATGACTTCGTCTTCATCGCCATCTTCCTCTGACGACGATGTGGATGACTTGATGAACATAGGATCAGCAAAGAAGTGTGATATGTTTACTGGGAAATGGGTACCGTACCATGAGGGAACTTATTACACAAATATGACTTGCCAAGAGATCCATGATCAACAAAACTGCATGAAATTTGGGAGACCTGACACCGACTTCTTGAAATGGAGGTGGAAACCAGATAACTGTGAGCTACCTCTCTTCAATCCCGTTCAGTTCTTGAACCTTGTCAGAGGGAAGTCGATGGCCTTTGTTGGAGATTCTGTCGGAAGAAACCAAATGCAATCCTTGATGTGCCTCTTATCTATGGTAAATCTTAATAACTTCTGTCACCGTGAATATTATCACTAATATATTTTTATTATCACCAAGCAATAGCAACCTCGGTCTGAACCTTAATAGTTTTATAAATATGCCATCTGATTGGATGGTTTACACTTCAAAATGGGGGCACACTGGGCCAGGCTTGGGCCGAGTTCAACTTAGGTCTGACCAAAGGCAGAAAGAGCCAAAACAACTCAAGCCCAAGCCCAAGCCCAAGCCCGGCCCTGGGCCACATTTAGGCCATTTCATCAATTTTGGGCCAAATGTAAATAAATTAAATTTTAATCCAGGCCCATCGGATGCCTGTCATAACATATACGGCAGAAAGTTGTGGAACACAAGGTTCATAGTTTGGTTTGTATTTTCTTCTTTTTCTATATATATATATATATCCAATAGATTTGTAAGAGGTTTCTGCAAGTTGGTTATTTGACATTCCGACTTCTGCACAAGTGCTCAAGAAATGCTTTTCGTGGCTTACAGTGTACAATGATTTAATTTTGCAATCACAGCAATTTATTTTTCAATCTTAATCGAAAAATGATTATAGTTCATTTTGCTTTAAGAGATTGCACCATAAATCACTGCTAAAATAAACAGATAAATTTAAGGAAAATAAAAGATGTATCTAGCGCTAAAAAAAGAGGTAAGTTAGTACTTGTTATGGGTAATATACCTTTTCAAGGGTTTCTAATTGAAAAAATATACTAAAAAGTAGCAAAAACTTTCAATGGCACGACAAACTTTTGAATTCTGTTTGTTTTCATTTCACTCCTAGATTAACTAGTTCACTTTTGCTGACAAATGGTAGTCAGCAAAAACGATGACCAACGCCTATTTACTTGACATTTGACAAGTACCTCTGACAGGCATTAGTCATCATTAAACGAACTCTAGATTAAACTTTCCTTTGTATCCTCAGGTTGTGTATCCTGTAGAAGATTCTTACACGCCAGATGGAAGATTCAAAAGTTGGTTGTACGCCGACTACAGCTTCACCATTGCATCTTTCTGGTCCCCACACCTAGTAAAAGCCAAGGAAGCCAACCCTGACGGTGACCTCTACACTGGCCTTATGAACGTGTACCTAGATGAACCCGATGAGATCTGGACAACCCAGATGGACAAATTTGACTATGTGATCATATCTGCTGGACAATGGTTCTTCCGGCCTCTTATGTTTTACGAAAATGGCCAGGTTGTTGGGTGCCATAGCTGCCTTGAAACAAACATCACAGACCTTACCATGTACTACGGGTACAGGGAGGCCTTCAGGACAGCCTTCAGATCTCTGAACGATCTCAAGAACTTGAAGGCAATGACATTTTTGAGGACTTTCTCTCCTGCACACTTTGAGAATGGAATATGGAATGAAGGAGGCAACTGTGAGAGGACAAAACCTTTTAAGAGCAATGAAATGAAGTTAGAAGGATTTAATCTGAAATTTTATTTGACCCAAGTGGAGGAATTTAGAGCTGCAAAAAGGGAAGGGAGGAAGAGAGGGTTTAAGTTTAGGTTGCTAGATACTACTCAAGCTATGGTGCTGAGGCCAGATGGGCACCCTGGCCATTATGGGCAGCCACATGAGAATGTGACTGTGTCTGACTGCGTCCATTGGTGCTTGCCAGGTCCCATTGACACATGGAATGAGTTGTTGCTTCAGATGTTAAATATGGAAGGTGAGAGGTCATTTGATAGGAGGGTTTAGAGTGCTGATAGGTGAGAATCAGATAAGGTTTGGGATATTTCATGCATTTTACTTTTCTTTTTCATCGAGTTTTTGAAGAATGTTTTACCGTGTACATTTAGTTCAGATAAATGACTGGATCTAGAACCAACTTGCGCAACAGGTTAAGAGTGTCTACCGGTTTAGTGGGGAAGGATGCAGACTTTCATGTGAATAAAGTTAACTGTGGCATGGGTTTATATCTGTGGGTTCTTTCTCAAATTTTGTTCTCTTAAAGAGCATCTTTTATGATGGGAAGTTCAAAGGATGAGAGTAGATGCTCTTTATTTTGAGGCAGTCTCCTAAAGTTAAAATGCACTTAGGGCATTAGTATACATTCTAGTGAAATGTAGAAATATAACCTAAATGACAACCAAGTTTGCCAATTCTATTCACAGTTACTAAGGAGAGCTAACTCAGAAGCTATGTCTGAGGTCATCCAGCAGTCTAGCCGAGCGGTTAGAATTGCAGCAGCAAGATCAATAATCCATGCTGCTTAATATTCCAAATTTTTGTGGGGAATTTTTTTTTTTCAGAACCTCTTGACCTTGCATCCAAAGGAAAGAAAGAAGAAACCCAGACTTCCCTAACCAAGTTAAAAGGATGTCATGTATCAGCATAGAGTAAAGCACGGCTACTAATGCCCTAAGTGCATTTTATGACACTTGGGACTTCAGCATGGAGAAACACTGGCTCACAATGTGAAAAAAATAAAATAAAATATAATATAAAAAATGGCTATCAAAAAGTCCTTGTGTGACTGTATCTCCATACTTGACATCTGCAAGTGAAGGTTTGGGAAAATAAAGCATCATTGGGAGTTACCACTTTTTTTCACTGGGAAAAAGGTCACGTAGGAAGTGCAGCTTTCCCTTCTTTGGCTATAATAGATCAATGCAGATGATGACGGAAAACCCAGGAAGAAAGCAACCTTGTCTCCCTCAGGCAGTCATCCAAATCTCTCTTTGACACACTTGTCTTTCTAGAAGCATTCAAACTAATGGAGTTTGACACCCATCAAGTCATGCTCAACTCACCAACTAGGTATTGGCTTTAACAATTTGGTTGTACTATGCAGCTCAAGGCTTTTATCGAGAGCATGGTATTAAATTTTGACATATTTCAACAAAATCTGTTGTAACATTTAATTTCCATACAGGCCAAAACAAAATATTAGTGGAATATTTCAGTTTCTAGAAAATATAAATTTAATTTTTGAATTTGTAAATATATACGAATAGAGTAAATTAGTAGTAAAAAAAAACAAGTAATGGGTCACGTGGTTATGGCTCAGTTTTTTTTTTTTTTTCAAAAGTGACTCATGTTTTAAGGCAGCTGTTTTATGCTTTTATGAACTTAAATTACATTATTATGAATATTTAAACATGTAAGTCTGAATCATGTGTATCTGCATCAGCATGTACCTAATGCTATTGATCTTGATTTTATTACTCCAAATAGTTGTTTATTGTAGTATAATAAGTTAAGAGAGTGTTTTCATGCTTCTCTTATCATTTCTGAAAACTTCAATGTAATTTTTTTATTGTCATAAGAAGATTTTATTGAAAAAAAGGATGATTGGGAATTATGAGAATTCCCAAGATACAAAGAACGTTTGAAAGAGCCGTCATTAGCAAGCCCATCTGCGTTTTTGTTGGCACTCCTAATATCATTATAGAATATATCCAATCTCCTAACGAGATCTCTAATGTGATCAAGAGTGTTGGCAAGCTGCCCAGGACCAGAGAACTTCTCCTGCACCCAAGCTAACACAATGGATGAATCGCCTTTGTTAGAGTTCTTAGTTTATTTCCATTATGTTTATATTATATAGATGGGCTTTATGGAGAGTGTTGGGCCCATATGTTCTATTAATCTAAGTGGGCCCATACCACTTAAGTGAGTAGTATATATATATCAATATGAGGAGGCCAAACTACTCTAGTGTGTGACTATCTCTCCTTCTCTCTTCTCTTCTCTTCTCTTCTCTTTCTCTTCTCAAACCCTAGAACTTTACTTCTAATATGGTATCAGAGCATATTTGATCATAAAAACCATAATCCTTCTATTTTCCCATGTTGTTAGCTATATTGCTAGAAATTTAGTATTTTATGAGTAGACAAAACACATTGAGGTTGATTGTCATTTTATCCGTGACATGGTGTTACACAAACGGATCATCACTTCTTATATCAAATCAGCAGATCAGTTGTGAGCAAGGTTTAAAATTTCATTTCGAAGGAATGTCTCGATTAAGTAAAAAACCGAGACAAACTCCGAAACGAAACGAAACATTGAAAATGACGAAACAACGAAAATTTTCATTTTTGAAACGTTATGAAACATTCACAAAATCATGAAATCATATTTTTTATCTGTTTCTTTTTTTATCGTATCGGATTGTATCGTAATGTCTCGGTTTGTCTCGGCGAAACAAACCGAAATATTATGAAACATTCTGTAATGAAACGAGTCGTTCTAGTTCTTTTACAAAAGGAAATGAAACATACGAAACATTCCGAAATTTTAAACTATGGTTGGGAGATGTTCTTACAAAGGCCTTGTCTAGGAATCCCTTTTCGACTCTGTACCAAGCAGGGCATGTTTGATTTGTACGCTCCAGCTTGAGAGGGAGTGTTATTCTTATTTTATTTCTTTTATGTTTATATTATATAGATGGGAAGTAGTGTTGGGCCTGGGCCCATATGTTCTATTAATGTAAGTGGGCCCACACCAATTGAGTGAGTAGTATAAATATCACTATGACGAGGCCAAACTACCCTAGTTTGTGACTCTCTCTTTCTCTCTTCTCTTATCTTTCTCCTCTCAAACCCTACACCTTTACTTCTAATAGCCTTAGTGTAACTGGGCCCTCAAAAAATTCAACAAAAACTCAAACAATGTAATAGAGCAAGAGTCTCCATCTAGCTTTTCTAGGATGAATGAAAGAGCAACCATAAATACGTAGCTGATTTTACCTAGATCAGGAGCCATCCAATGTAGTGCAACTTTAATTTTCAACCTCGGCCCAAGCGTAGAGATCTCCCACCATCCATGATCAAACTTAGAGAAGGATATGACATGGAATCCTTTTAGTAAGATAACCCACCAAATAAATTTTAGAGAAATGAGTTCAAAGATCTGATGGGCTGACTTAGATTCATCTCAACAAATTCTTCTCTAAAGCGCAAACATAATGCATAAAGGATCAAAGTCGATAAAATTTTGTATCTCCTCCCAAATGGCCTCAACACTAAAGATATTGTATAGCCCCAATCTATTGAGAAAAAGTCGAGGAAACAACACTAAAAAAATTCACAGTGATGAATTAAGTGGTTGACCAATTCTTCCTATGTAACAATGACATGGCACTTCTATGGTTTTTTGTTATGTCGACATGTATGGACACAATATGAGTATCGGCACATCTCTCGCATCCTTCGATGTTGTTTGATATTTTTTCCTCTTATTAATCTATTTATACTTATTAGATAGCTCTGTGGTGTATGGAAATGTTCTCTTTTACATTTCATATATTTCTTTCCTTTTTTATCTAAAAAACCTTTTAGATAAAAATCATTATCCCCTAGAGTTTCCACGAAGATCTTATATGTGGGTATCCGAAGTCCGAGCAAGTTTTGAGCAAATCGCAGAGGGTCCTCCTACGAAAATCTTAAATCTTTCTTGAAGCAAAGGAACCAAAGATCTATCATTCCTGGTGTATTGCCTGTTATCAGTCGTCAGAGATCCACTCTATCCCCGTTCTTCAGGATTTTTTATCAATTTTTTCGTAGAACACGTATATCGAGATTTTTTGGGTTTTGATTTTCCTCGAGATCCGTGTCATTTTTGGGCTCTCTACCCAAACCGCCCCTCTCTCATAGGGCCAGTAAGGTTCGACAGAAACTTATTTCAGAATTTTTGGATCATCGGATCTCCGGTTCCAAAAATCGGATCCCTGGCTCAGATTTCAGATTTTTTATTTTCTTGAGATTCGTGCACTGCTTGGGCTCTCTACCCTAGCCGAACCTCCCTGTGGATTATCTAGGATCTACAGAGTCTCGTTTGAGAATTTTCTGATCGTCAGATCTCCGGTTCGAAAAATCGGATCCCGTGCTCAGTTTTTGAATTTTTTTCTACCTCGAGATTCGCGCGTTGTTTGGGCTTTCTACCCTAACCGCACTTCCTTGTGGACTATCTGGGATCTACAGAGCTTGGTTTGTATCCGTCTCATGGTTTTCATGGAGACCACAACCCCCAATTATGCATCACTACGGTCAAGTTTTATGGGACCAACTATCTTGAGTGGAAGACATCAGCATTCATGCACATCGGGAGACGTGGCTACATTGCACAGGAAAGACAGTCCAGCCTACCGCCACAGACAAACCCCATCAGAAATGGGTTATGGAGAACCTTACGGCGATGTCTTAGCTTCTCCATTCGATGCAACCTTAGATCAGCAAGGGGTTCATGTTCCTTCCTACAGCGAGGGAAATCTGGGATTCTATTACCGAAACCTGTTCCCAGGTTGGCAGCTTTGCGAAGCTCTATGAGTTAGAGCAAGAGATCGCTTGTCTCTGACAGAGGGAGCTCAAGCTTGGTACCTATTATGCTTATCTCTAAAGCAAATGGGAAGAGAAAGATCATTATCAGGACTACACCTCGGTTTGTGCTGCGGATGTGAAGTCTTTCCGTGCTATGGTTGAGCAGCCCTGGATATTCCAGTTCCTTTCCGGCCTTCATCCTAGCTTCGAGGCTGCCCGTGTTTAGATACTTGATAGATCTCCTCCCCCTACTTCATTGGCACAGGTCTATGCCTACATTCAGGGGGAGGATAGTCACCGCACTGCCATGCAGCTACGCAGTGGTAGTGACACTCATGATCGATCTGCCCCTGCCAGAAGACCGGTGATGAAAGAAGACATCCCAAGTGTGATCACTGCAGCCGTCTAGGCCATGTGAAGGACACTTGTTGGGAGCTGCATAGACGCCCACCGAGTCTGGGTCCAAATCCACGTCAACGATCTTTAACGAGACAGGAGCCTCCTGCAGCACTTTCTGTGGCTCAGGACACTGCACCCTCAGCACCTCCTACCACTAGGGATATTGACTCTTTTTCTCCCAGTGATTTTGAGCGACTTTGTCGTATGATGGCCAAGCTCAATGGGCAAGCCTCCACTTCTACCTCCACCTATGCCTAGACAGGTACTAGATCTGCTTTCTCTATATCCACTGTTCCTTCTAGTCCCTCATGGATCATCGATTCAAGGGCCTCAAATCATATGACTGGTATGTCTTCAGTTTTCTCCAGTTATTCTATTTGTTCTGGTCTTGACAAAGTTAGGATAGCTGATGACACCCTTTCCTCTGTTTCCGGGAAGGACAATGTTCATGCCTCTTCAGTACTAACCTTGTCCTCGGTACTGCATGTTCCTCAGTTTACAGCTAATCTTTTATCTGTCAGTAAGCCTTACCAAGAATCTTAACTGCAGTATAACCTTTTTTCCTTCTCACTGTGTGTTTCAGGATTTGGAGTCGAGGTGGGCGATTGGTAGTGGACATGAGGAAGGTGGCTTGTACCTTCTGGATCGCTCAGTTTCCTCTTCAGCACATCAGTCCAGCATCAGTAGCAGTAGTCGAGTCAATAAAGACTAGTTATTGCTTTGGCATAACCGGCTTGGTCATGTACCCGTGTCAGTTTTAAAGCGTGTCTTTCCCGGTATGAAGACCCTCTGCGATTTGCTCAAAATTTCCCCGAATGTCTTAGGATTAGATTTGATTTGCCTATGATTTCTTTCCTGTTTTGAATTCTTGTTATGCTCTATATAAGAGCTTGGAGTAGGTCTTATGTAAATTACTCAAGTTTAGCAATAAACTCAAACTTCTTCATAGAGGACCAAAGCAAATGGATTCTCTCCGGGGTGTATGGGCTTAATGTGAAGAGGTTGCGTTCAGATTTTTGGCAGGAACTAGATTCAATTCTAGGAAGGTGGGTGTTACCTTGGTGTATAGGCGGTGATTTCAATGTTATAAGGTTAATCTTTGAGAAGGGTGGGAGCAAGATAACTAGGAGTATGAAAGACTTCGAGGACTTTTCGGGAAGACATAGCTTGGTGGATCTACCTTTTAAAAGGGCTAGTTTCATGTGGTCAAACAACTAGGCTAGTCCGTCGATCTCCAGATTAGACAATTTTATTACCCCGGATAGTTGGGTCTCGTGCTGCACTGACATCTTGCAAGAAGTGCTCCCGAAATTGGCCTCTGATCATAATCCGATTCTGCTCAAATGTCCTGGATAGTTGGGTCTCGTGTTGCACTGACATCTTGCAAGAAGTGCTCCCGAAACTGGTCTCTGATCATAATCCAATTCAGGTTTGAAAACATATGGCTAGCAGAGCCTAACTTTCATGAGTTAGTGGCCTGTTGGTGGGTGTCTTTCCAACTCTCAGGCAAGTCAGGTTGTGTTTAGATAAAAGTTGAAAGCTATAAAAGGTAAAATTAAAGCTTGGAACAAGGAAGTGTTCGAACGTATAGAAGATAAAATGAGCATGCTATTGGAGGAGAAAACCACTATAGACAGCAAAGGAGTTGGGGTAACAGAGGAAGAAGGAAAGAGAGTATAAGCGCCGGTTCAAATAAGGCAATAAGAGCGGCCACCCACAGGCCACATGAAGAGAGAGTATCTAAAGTGGGCTAGAATGGAAGAAGTTAGTTGGCGTCAAAAGTCGAGGGTGAGGTGTTTGAAGGAGGGGGATAGGGATACAAAGTTCTTCCATACCTTATCAAAAAAAAAATACAAAGTTCTTCCATCAGATTGCTAGTGCAAGGAGGAGCAATAGTATTTCAAGACTTCGGGTGGGAGGTTTTGTGGTGGAGGAAGAGGATCGTATTAGGGAAAATGTGGTGGATTATTATTCTAGCTTGTATTTGGAGACTAGTGGCTATAGACCGAAGGTGGATGGTCTTACTTTTGATAGCATCAGTCGGGAACATCAGTTGGGGTAGGAAAAACCCTTTTGAGGAGGAGATATTGGCACCATATAGGGCCTCAGTAGAGATAAAGCTCCAAGTCCAGATGGATTTTCTTTAGCTTGATTCAAAAGTTGTTGGGATATAATCGGAGGAGATTTCATGAAAGTTGTTAAAGAGTTTGAGGAGGGAGCTATTCTTTCTAGATCAGTGTTCGAATACTACTTTCATTACTCTCATACCCAAGAAGGAAGGTGCGGATTCTCTACAAGATTTTCGCATGATTAGTCTTGTAGGGAGAACGTACAAAATCATATCCAAGGTTCTAGCTACTAGAATGAAAGAGGCGATGGGTTCGATAATTTCCCCATGCCAATGAGCATTTGTGAAGGATGGACAAATTCTGGACGGGGTGTTGATTTCCAATGAATGTATTGATACAAAACAGAGATAGGATAGGAGGTGTAGTTTGCAAGATTGATATGGAGAAAGCGTACGATCATGTAAGCTGGAGTTTTTTGGACTACATGCTTAGTCGGTTGGGTTTTGATCAAAGATGGAGGAAGTGGATTCAGTTGTGCATCTCTTCGGCTACTTTCTCCATACTGGTGAGTGGATCGCCTACAAGTTTTTTCAATAGTTCGAGGGGACTGAGGCAAGAGAGAAGAGAGGAGAGAAGAGAGAAGATGGATGTCTATTGTGCTTAGGTCACAATGACTCCATAAATCTTATTTATGCAAGTCCCAAATTAAAAAGACAAATATACCCCTCAAGGGGGTATTTACAGAACTACCCCCCGATACATATAGAATACGTATTTCTACGTATATGATAACACTCCCCCTCAAGTTGGTGCATAAATATCTCTCATGCCCAACTTGCACAAGCACTTATGGAGTTGCCAACTGGGAACTCCCTTCGTGAAAACATCTGCAACCTGTTCATCAGTCTTCACAAATGGGGTGCACACTGCCCCAGAGATAATCTTCTCTCTAATGAAGTGTCGGTCCACCTCAATGTGTTTGGCACGATCATGCTGAACGGGATTGTGAGCAATGCTGATGGCGGCCTTGTTGTCACAATATAAGCTCACAGATCCAGAAACTGGGAAACCAAGTTCAGCAACCAACACTTTCAACCAAAGCATCTCACACAAGCCATGAGCCATTGCTCTGAATTCGGCCTCTGCACTAGATCTGGCGACCACGGGTTGCTTTTTGCTTCTCCAAGTGACCAGATTGCCCCCAACAAAGGTGCAATATCCAGAAGTGGATCTCCGATCATCTTTGGCCCCTGCCCAGTCTGCATCGGTATAAGCCTCTATACGCATGTGGCCATTCTTCTCAAACAGAAGACCTCTACCAGGGGCTGACTTAAGATACCTCAAGATCCGATGTGCTGCCTCTAAATGAACACCTCTGGGTGAGTGCATATACTGACTGATCACACTCACTGCATAGGCAATGTCAGGTCGAGTCAGGGAGAGATAGATCAATCGCCCAATTAGTCTCTGAAAGCTCCCTACATCCTGTAGGAGTTCACCACTGGCATCTGCTAGCTGGTGATTCTGCTCTATAGGAGTTTCCACTGGTTTGGTACCCAACCTGCCTGAGTCTTGTAACAAGTCTAAGACATACTTCCTCTGAGAGATGAAGATCCCCTGACTGGATCTTGCAACTTCGATGCCTAGGAAGTATTTGAGAGGTCCTAGATCTTTGGTTTCAAACTCCTCCGCTAACTGAAGCTTCAGCTTGGCTACCTCTGCTGTATCATTCCCTGTGAGAATGATGTCATCAACATAAACAATGAGGGCAGTGGTGTTCTTCCCTTGATGCTTCACAAATAGGGTGTGATCAGCCTGACTTTGAGTGTAACCCAGCTTCTTCACGGCTAAGGTGAATCTCTCGAACCATGCCCTTGGAGATTGTTTAAGCCCATAGAGGGCTTTCTTCAGTCTACACACCTTGCTACTTTGTCCTGGTGGAGTGAATCCAGGAGGAGGCACCATGTAGACTTCTTCATGTAGGTCCCCATGAAGAAAAGCATTCTTTACATCTAGCTGATGCAAAGGCCACTCTTGATTTGCTGCCACTGACAACAACACCCTGATGGAGTTCATCTTTGCCACAGGTGCAAAAGTCTCCACATAATCAATCCCATAGGTCTGGGTGTACCCCTTGGCTACTAATCTCGCCTTGTACTTCTCAATAGACCCGTCTGCCTTGTGTTTGACTGTGAACACCCATCTGCAACCCACAGGTTTCTTGCCTCTTGGCAGGTCAACAAGCTCCCATGTCCCATTCTTGTCCAGAGCTTTCATTTCCTCTATCATAGCAGCTTTCCATCTTGGTTGAGCCAACCCTTCTGCCACTGAAGAGGGTATAGGAATAGTGGAAAGGGAAGTGATAAAGGCTTTATAGGAGGGGGACAAGGCATCATAGGAGACAAAGTTACTCAGAGGATGCTGAGTGCAGCTTCTGACTCCTTTTCTTAGAGCAATAGGAAGATCAGAAGCATCAGTAGAAGGAGAAATGACAGGCATAGAAAGAGGTGGAGGATTACCTGGATCCAAGGTAGGAACCACTGGTACTGGATCGGCTGTAGCTTTCTCCCTTCTGCTATAGACTTTGAGCTCCTTCTGAGCTCCAGGAGTACTATCAATCCCACTAGTAATATGAGTAGGCAGAGAGCTCTCAAACTCTAAGGGAGGAGATAGGGATATAGCAGGAAGAGGAACAGTCCACCTCTCTTCACTACGACTCTCCCCCTGAAGAGAGGTGGGGGAGAAAAAAGACAGCTCCTCACGGAAGGTGACATCCATGCAGACAAACTTCTTCCCAGAAGACGGATGGTAACACTTGTATCCCTTGTGGGTAGAGGAGTAACCAAGAAAGACGCACTTGAGTGCTTTAGGATCGAGTTTGGTGCGATGGGGACCCAGGATATGTACATAGCATACACACCCAAAGATGCGAGGAGGAATAGTGAATAGAGGAGAGCCAGGAACAAGGACTTGAATAGGAGACTGGAAATTGAGCACTCGAGATGGTATTCTGTTAGTCAAGTAGACAGCCGTCAACACAGCATCTGACCAATAAGATTTGGGGACCTGAGAGCCAATCAAGAGAGACCGAGCTATCTCAGTCAAGTGCCGCATTTTCCTTTCAGCTACACCATTCTGTTGAGGAGTGTAGCTGCAGGAATTTTGGTGACAAATCCCATGGTCAATGAGGTAATGTTGAAGACCCCCAAACATATATTCTCCACCCTGGTCAGTACGAAGAACCTTGATGGAGATACCATACTGGGTCTGGATCATCTTATGAAAACCCTTAAAGATGGAATGAACCTCATCTTTGGTTTTCATGAGATAGACCCATGTACACCTAGTATGATCATCAACAAAAGAAACAAAATAGCGGAAGCCAAAGATAGAAGTAGTGGGGGAAGGGCCCCATACATCAGAATGCACAATGTCAAAACAAGTAGAACTTCTATTACCTCTGGAGGGATAATTCGATCTACAATGCTTAGAGAGCTCACAAGTCTCACAGTGTAAAGCCGAAAAAGAAACAGAAACAAACAAACTAGGAAATAAAAATTTCAAATACTGAAAAGAGACATGCCCCAGACGGGCATGCCAGCTCAAAACAACATCTATCCTACTACTACTACTAGCAGACGACTGTAGTGCTGTGGGCTCAGGAAGGCGTCCATCCAGAAGGTAGAGGCCATGAGCTTCATGTCCAGTGCCAATCGTCCTCCTCGTCTCGAGGTCCTGAAAGACACAAGAAGTAGGAGAAAAAGTGACACTACAGTTTAGGGATTTAGTCAAAGCACTAACAGAAAGTAGGTTAGAAGTAAATCTGGGAACATGCAAAACTGATGAAAGAAGCAATTGGGGAGAGGGAAGGATATTCCCTTTCCCAGACACAGAAGATAAGGTGCCATCAGCTGTCTTCACCTTATCACGGCCAGAACATATGGAATAAGTAGAAAATAAAGAAGACAAGCCCGTCATGTGTTCCGAAGCCCCTGAATCAATGATCCAAGTGGGGCTGGATGATGGGAGGGACACATGATGAGCAAGTCCAGTGTTACCTGACTGTGCGAAGGAGGTGGATGATATGGCAGATGGACCATCAAGCTGCTGAAGGAGGCGTCGAAGGCCTGCATACTCGGTGGCTGAAAAACCACTAGGAGGAGCTGAAGGAAGAGGGCTCGCTAGGGCCTGTCCTGGGAAAGGAGCAGAAGAATCCACACTGACTGTATGAGCACTGGAAGAGGCTGGTTGGCTAGGACGCCCATGTAGCTTCCAACACTTGGCACGCACATGCCCTAACTTGCCGCAGAAATCACACTTGGGCCTCTCTCTAGGCAGAAACTTCCCAGGAGAAGATCCAGTAGGAGCATAAGATGGAGCTGAGGTAGGCTGATGAGATATACCCCTCGAAGGCTGCTGTAACTGCTGAGGCTGATAAGCAGGAGAAGCTGCTAGCGCTGATCGCTCTAGAAGGGGATGCTCACTCTGAAGAGAGATCCTCCGACTCTCCTCACTCTGAAGATAGGCATACACCTCACTGAGAGAGGGAAGATCCATCCTACTACTCAAAATCTGAACACGGGCAAGCTCATAAGACGGATTGAGCCCAGCCAGGAAATCAAAGATCCGGCCCTTCTCTATATATCGACGAAAGGGCGCAACCTCTGATGGGTTGAGAGGCTGATAAGAGTAGTAATGATCAAGCTCCTGCCACAAGGTACGAAGTGCAGTGTAGTACTGTGAGAGAGACTTCTCCCCCTGCCGAAAGTGGGAGATAGTCTGTCTCAGCTGAAATGCCCGTCCTGTGTTCTGCTGCTGTGAGTAAGTCTTCTCAGTGACTTCCCAGACCTCTTGCGCTGTGCGCATAAATAAGAAACTCTCACTGATATCAGGCTCCATAGAGTTGAGGAGCCATGACATGACAGTAAGATCATCTGTCTGCCACTGTCGATAAGATGGATCGGTCTTGGGAGGCTCAACTGTATCTCCCGTAGTGTGACCCAACTTCCCACGGCCTCCAATAAACAACCGTGCTGCCTGTGCCCAACGCAAATAATTCTTGCCGTCTAGCTTTACTGATGTGATCTGTAAGCTAGGGTTCTCATAGGCCAAGTGATGCACCATAGGGCCTCCAATACCGGTGGAGGGAACATCAGTGCTCACATTTGACCCTGAAGGAGAAGGCAAGGAAGGCGGGGTAACCACGGGAGGTGAAGGGTCTGCCATGAAGGACTATCACTCAGAACAACCAAATAAGAGCGCCGGAATGTCACAAGCAAGCACCTGAGGGCCAGAACACGGCTAAAAGGCCACACCGAAGGCTATAATCACATCTGATGAAGTCCCAAAGAACACATAGACCTCAAGGATACAACACCCATCTAATATAAGTCATTAGAGGAGGTAACAGACCACCCGATAGGCCAAATAAGTCCCAAATTAGGTATAGATAGCAATAGGAAGAGTAAAACAACTCCCAATACCCTTCAATCAGCCATTGAGATACCTTAGGGGATAGATTAGTGAGTGTGATACACTGCCAACAGCCCAAAGAGGGCAAAAAACCGTACCGGCGGTAATAACAAGGGGTATTTTTCGACCCCAAACCTTCAATCCTTCTCAGATCCACTCGAAAGTAGTATCATCATGAAGGTAACATTGTAGGGGATTGAAACGAAGCAACAAATCCCCCCAAAAAACTCCTTAAGGGACTGATATTAAGGCTGGTATGAAAAACGAAATTTCTCGATTTTTTGAGAACGAGGAGCAAAAAACAGTCCAAATCAACCTAGAAAATTATCAAAAAATCACTAAAAAAGAGGATAAATCATACTCTTTCAAGTGATGAAGTTTCAGGTTGAATGGGGAACTCTGTCCGTACAGCTGTGACGTCAGCCGTACGGCTTTGATGACGTCATCGTCTGCCTGGTTGATCTCCGGTCTGTCCTCTTGTAGAAAACACTAAGGTTGGCTCTGATACCAAGTTGAATTGATGAATTAGGGTTAGAGTTAGGGTTAGGTTTAGGTTTGTGGAAGAGAGAAGAGAGGAGAGAAGAGAGAAGATGGATGTCTATTGTGCTTAGGTCACAATGACTCCATAAATCTTATTTATGTAAGTCCCAAATTAAAAAGACAAATATACCCCTCAAGGGGGTATTTACAGAACTACCCCCCGATACATATAGAATACGTATTTCTACGTATATGATAACAAGAGGCGATGGGTTCGATAATTTCCCCATGCCAATGAGCATTTGTGAAGGATGGACAAATTCTGGACGGGGTGTTGATTTCCAATGAATGTATTGATACAAAACAGAGATAGGATAGGAGGTGTAGTTTGCAAGATTGATATGGAGAAAGCGTACGATCATGTAAGCTGGAGTTTTTTGGACTACATGCTTAGTCGGTTGGGTTTTGATCAAAGATGGAGGAAGTGGATTCAGTTGTGCATCTCTTCGGCTACTTTCTCCATACTGGTGAGTGGATCGCCTACAAGTTTTTTCAATAGTTCGAGGGGACTGAGGCAAGGAGATCCCTTATCTCCTTTTCTGTTTGCGATGGTGGTTGAAGCCTTGGGGAGGATGGTTAGTTAAGTTGTGGAAGGTGGTTTTGTTGAAGATTTTTGTAGGAGTAGCAATGGCCCTATGATCTCTCATATACAGTTTGCAGATGATAGCTTATGTTTGCTCAGGCAGACCATAGGCAGTTGGGGTTCATTAGATGCACATTGAGGTGTTTCGAGGCTATTTCAGGCTTGCGTATTAATCTTGCCAAGAGCAAGGTGTTCGGGGTGAGAGAATTACATGAGTGGAGTAGCCTGGCAAAGAGTTTGGGATGTACGTTTGGGAGCTTGCCCACTTCATACCTTGGACTTCCCTTGGGTGCAAAGTATAAAGCGAAGAATATTTGGGATTCAGTCGTGGAGTGATTTGGGAGGAGATTAGCGGGCTGGAAGAAGAAGTATCTTTCGAAAGGTGGTTTAGTTACTCTTATTAAGTGTACTTTATCTAGCATTCCTACCCACTATCATTCTTTCTTTACCATTCCGAATAGTGTGGCTTGTGACTTGGAGAAACTGATGAGAGACTTCTTGTGGCAAGGAAAGGGGGACGATCATAACTTCCATTTGGTGGAATGGGCCCGCATTTGCAAGCCTAAAGGGGTAGGTGGTTTGGGCTTCCGTCATTTCAGGGATATGAATGTGGCACTTCTTAGGAAATGGCTTTGGAGGTTTGAAGATGAAGAGAGTTTATGGCGGCAAATTGTCGAAGGCAAGTATGGGATGATGCGGGATGGTCAAGGAGTACATTCGGGCATATCTTCCTATGGTACTAGTTTGTGGAAAGGTATCATGAAAACATGAAGGTTTTAGTATGGGCATTCGATTCAGAGTAGGGAGGGGTGATAAGATTCGCTTCTAGGAGGACATATGATGTGGTGATGATTCATTGCAGAGGGCTTTCCCGAATCTTTACCACTTATCAAACCTTAAAGGGGCCAAGATAATTGAGTGTATAGTGAGAGTAGATGATACTACATACTGGAATTTTGGCTTTAGAAGAAACATGAATGATTGGGAGGTGGACAACTTTGCCACATTTCTGTGTTAGAGTGGGAGAAGGTCCTTTGACAGTTCCAAAGTCGGATAAGAGGGTGTGGAAGTGGGACTCAAGAGGGGTTTTTCCAATTAGATCCTTCTATTCTTATCTCTGTCCAACGGGACACATCTGTTTTCTCACGTCCATGGTGTGGGGTGCTCCAATTCCGTTGAAAGTTTTGTTTTTCGTCTGGACTGCTATTTCGGACAAGATTTTGACAGTGGACCATTTGATCAGCAAAGAGATGACGATGCCGAATAGATGCTCCTTGTGCAGGTCTAATGCCGAGTCAATTGGGCATTTGTTGATACACTGTCCCTTCACGTTTGATATCTGGCAGATCTTTTTCTCCCTATTTGGTATCGAGTATGTGCTACTGAGGCATGTGATCAATCTGATATAAGGAAGCGCGGTGGAAATCTTTAGTGGGAGGGAGAGCTACCTATGGTGCATCCTTTCATTTGCTATCAAGTGGGCTGTTTGACAGGAGAGAAATACTCGCATCTTTGAAGGGGAGGAAGAAGACATTCCTAGGGTGGTGTTGAGAGTCAAGGCTCTTCTGTTCTTTTGGTCCTCTGTTTCTTCTGAGTTCAGGGGTGCTTTTTTTATTCTTTTGTGTTTAGATGGGACAAGATGCTTGGAGTATCTGAACCCATTATTCTTGTAAATAGCTCTTTATAGAGCTACAATTCTAGAGTTCTCTCTGGGTTGTTTTTGCGGGGTTTCCCCCTTTTTTGCTTAATATACTTTCACTTATAAAAAAAAAGATATTTCTATTAACACAGATGCAGTTAATGGGTGCTCCAACGGATAAAGATTACCACTTTAAATATTTTGAGGTATTGTCATCTTGTGTTGTCTCAATGGTTGGACCTCGATTTCCTCTCAAACAAATGACTTCTGACCATGGTTGAAAGTTGCGGTCAAGGGCGACACCAAATACCATGGGGTATCAGAAACCCACAAGTTTTGGACCAGTTTCGGTAGTTTCTACCACACTTCTCCTTCACTTTGGTTTCACCAAGTTTCAGACCGAAACCACCAAAACTACCACACACTTCTCCTTCACTTTAGTTTTGCCAAGTTTCGAACCGAAACCATCAAAACTACCGAAACGAAACCCACGCCTTTGAACCATGCTTCTAACAATAATAATTAATGCTAGATCCTATAATTGTTTTATTTTATAGATAGATAGGTAGATAGATATATAGATATTTTGAACATAACCTTAAATGTTCAAATATTATTCTCCCAAGAGAATATATATTCTGAACAAAATGCATTCTTTTGGAGAAAAAGGCACCTCTTTCATGGAGAATAAGACATCAATAATACATTTATTACAATCGTCGATGTACAACCAGCTAGAAAGAAATAATAAGCTAGGGGGATGCCATAACCATAGGAGCACAAAACAAATAAATGCTAGATTACATCTACTTTACTCAACCCTCAAGCACAAGCAAACAATACTACTTTAGCATTCTATTTCACACAACCTCCATATTAGCTTAGGAATTGATAATAGTTGTTGTGGTTTTCAATCCCCATAACTAATTCAGAAGGCATTGACCACTTTATAGTCAACGTAAATGAACTCAAAAGGCCTTGATCACTTCATTTGACTTCAGGTTCTCTGTTAAGCTAGGGTTGAATTCAAAACATTTATTGGATTAAAGCATCCTTCCAACAATGACATCCTTGTACTTCCCAATGACAATCCATCCCACTTGTCAGGATCTGTACAATGCATTCACACCCACAAGTATTTTTCACCATTTGACCACATAAAGGTTACACAAGATTTTCTTCTTTTTGTTGTCTTTTTAAATCTTTTATAGAGTAAGACTGTAAATCTAAGGAATGGCCGGGTGTGAATAGCATGTGTTACTATATCAGAGGAGGATTTGGAATGGACATTTTAGGTATAGGCCTTAGTAAGGATTTTATGGAATAAATAAAGGATTTTATAAATATCTTTGACAATAGATGAGGATTTGGAATGGACATTTTAGGTATAGTTCCTTGGTAAGGAAGTAAAAAATAACTCATCATAACTTAGCACCTTGGTTGAGTTGAGCCAATTGCTGCCGCAGAACCCTTCTCATGACCTTATTTGAAGCTGTCCTTGGAAGAGATGAAACTGACACAACATAAGAAACCTGCATGCAATCAGAACCTAAAGTCAACATAATTTTATTTGCACATCAACAGTTACAGGACTAATGCAACTTCTCGCAAACCAAACTCAATACCCTGAACAAAGGATTCAGTTTCTTCTGCAGCGAGGAATTGAATGACCTCTTCAATTGATCCAAGTTTGGTGCTGAGTTATTTGAATCCTTGAAAACCACAGCAATACCCAACTGTTCAGGCCCGCCTCCCAAAGGTGGCACCCCAATGGCTGCCGTTTCAAGGACACAATCATCAGCTCCATTACAGATACGCTCAATCTCAATCGAACTTACCTACATGAATAAATTCAAATGCATTAGATCATTTTATCCAGAGTTATTTTCAGTGCGTATAAAAGTAGATCCTGTGCAACAATTGCACCTTGATACCCCCAAGATTCATTGTATCATCTGCACGACCATGTGCCCGATAGTATCCTGCAGAAGTACGCTCGAACTCATCTCCATGCCTCCGGAGAACCTGAATGAGAAAAATCAAACAATGGTTTAAACATACAATGACACATCATTTAGTATATAGGTGGAAAAGAAGATTTTGTCACCTTTCCATTCCAGATGGGCATGCCTCTGAAGTAGACATCATAGTGCTCAGCATTTAGTAATGTATTTGAAGCTCCAAACATAGTGGGGGTAAGAGCCAGCTCACCAATCCCCGGTGCATTTTGCGGCTAGGAATGAAGAGCAGACCATGATTAGATTGAATAACTTGTGTGACCATTTGAATAGGTGGCATAATGTTTAGTTCAATTAAACATTATTTGAACTCCAAGAAAGGAGTTCTCAAGAGGAACGTTTAGCTCAATAATTGCAATTAAACATTATAGCTCCTTTCATGGGTTATAGGATCACATTCAATATTTGCTCAACTGTGTGACCCCATAACCCAAGAAATATAGTAAATGTAAACAGTGCAAGCATGCAACATACGCATGGTGTGGATGTGTAAGAGTAGCACTACTAGTCTACTACACATTTGGATCACATGATAAGAAAGGATGAACAATTCTTACAATAGGATTTCCATCACTGCCAAGGATAAATAAGGTACAGCCCATAGCTGGTGTACTGAATGTGGCCAACGACTGAGACTGCAAGAACGACCCAGAAACAAATCCACCACCAATCTCGGTACCACCACAATACTCAATGACAGGCTTGTAGTGAGCTCTCCCCATCAACCATAGGTATTCATCTACATTAGATGCCTCGCCAGTGGAGCTAAAGCATCTACCAGATTTCAATCAAATAACATAGCTTTAATCAATCACTGTGAGGAGCCACATCCTAGCAATCTTCTCACAACATGCAAATAAAGATATTTATGTACGTTTGTACGCAATGATAAGTATATACATACACAGATAGGGAACAAACTGGGCAAAATGGAGAACTAACTGGCTGAAGATTACCAATTAGAACCTGACTTACCTAATTGCAGACCAATCATAACCAGCTGTGCAATTTGTATTTTTCCACGCCCGAACAATACTCGGAACCACACCAAGCATTGTTACTTTAGCATCCTAGGCAAGTTGCAGGAGGGGTTCGAAAAAATTGATCAATTAAATAGATTAAAACATTAAACAAATTCCTAGAGGTCTAATATATAAAATGTATAAATGATCATGTTTCAAACTAAGTAAAACCATGATTCACACATCATGTTTCAAACTATGTAACAAAGACACCGGACACAGATACGGAGTGTCAGACATGCCGACCCCCACAAACCCAATATGGCAACATGTCCGTACAGTTCACTCTTTATGCTGAAAGATATATTTTTTAAGTACTTTAGTCCATGTCAAGCATGCAATACAGAAAGAATGTATTTAGAATAAGCTGATATACATTAAAATCACATAAATCATGTATAAATAATAGTTGAAAACAAAATTTTAGAATAAATTGAGATTTGCTTGAAATGGTGTCGGCATGTGCCCGACACGTGAATACGGCAAGGTGTCCAACACGGCAAATTCGTAGAAAACGGAGTGTCCTTGTTACATAGGTTTCAAACAATGAGTAGCACATTGCACTGAGATTTAAACATGTGTTGTGGAAAACAAGCCCAGGTCTATATAGAATTGAACATTGATATAAAAATTATGCATGTCAGTAAATGTTTTAAAGGTTTATTGTCATTTTCTTTTCTTTTTTCTCTTTTTTTAGTTTTTTGTCAATACTTGGAAATCCATTCAAACAAGTGGCACTCTATAAAAGTTGCAAATTCATAAGGGAGAGTCGATTGAGATGGTTTGGCCATGTACAATGAAGACCAATGACAGCACTAATGCGATGGAACTTGCAGGTTGAAGGTTCTAAAAGGGTGACGGGAAGACTAAGGAGATGTGGATTGAGGCGTTGGGCGCAGATTTTAAGATACTTAATGGAAAGACATGGTCCTAGACAGAATTGAATGGAGCAACAGAATTCGTGCAGCCAACCCCATATAGTTCGGATAAGGCCTACAAGTTATGAATGATGATGATGATCACTTCACATTAACTAACAAAAAGTCCAGAGATCTCATCTTCCAGTAGCATCTTATAAAATGTTTAATTGATTAATTGGTCTTATCTGCTTATAATGGTTCCCCAACGCATCAAGAAAAATGATAATAATTCAACAACCACTTGATTGGGCGTTCGATTATGCCCCTGGTTTTAAATTTCCACATATGTAAGCAATGTTTCCCATGACATATTTGAACGTCCAACAGGAAAAGAAGGTATAAAATTACAACACCAGTAGCATTTCATAAAATCTCAGAAAAATGTCGCAGCATTTAGCAGAAATACTACAATAGCTATAATAAAATTATAAAGTTCCAGTCGATTATACGGAAACAAGTTGATTGAACCTTGGCAACTTCCCATTATTAATAAAAACCCTACATTTGATTATCCTTCAATTTGAGGGTTATTTTTTTTGTGATTATAGGTAATAACAAAATAAAAGTAAAAATACTATAAACAAGGAAGATTGGAGATCAAAAACATCATTAGTGCAGGAATCAAGATCCAGAGATTGAGGATTTTAACCAAGGTTTAAAAGGGGTCGTTAGAACGTTATAAGTGTATAAAGGACTGGTGGCGTTACTGGTTTTTTTTCCGTCATAACGAATTGTAATGCACGGGCAAAAACAGAAATAATGGCGCTAAAATTTCAAATTTTCAATGAAATTTATAACAGAAAATAAAAGTCATTTTTTTCACAAATTTTTTCATAAAATAATGGTCGTTATTTTCATTAAATAATATTTATATGGACCTGAATTGAATGGATATAATATTTATAACGTTTGTTACTTTCGTTAAATGGATTTTAACGACCGTTTGGGTAAACGCCAAACATATGGTAGTACCTAATCTATAATATATATATGCTGCATCTTATCAAATTGGACTATCTAATATGTGGACCCCAAGTGGGAGACCTCTTAAACTGAAAATTAGCTTGATTAAATGATTTTAACCATCCAATAGATTGACAATTTTTAAGATTGTCGCCCTTGTGTTTCTAGCTGAAAAAGAATGAATTGATTGGATGGTTAAGATCGTTCAGTGGGACTAACTTTTGGCTTGGCAAATCTATGGGGTCCATAAGTTGGATGCAGTTTTGGATCGATAAGACTACCCCCCCTCCTGAGCTACTGAGCTAATAGCTATCATATACCTAACAGCTATAAGATAATAGCTGAAAAAGAATGAATTGATTGGATGGTTAAGATCATTCAGTGGTACTGACTTTTGGCTTGGCAAATCTATGGGGTTCATAAGTTGGATGTAGTTTTGGTATGCCCCCCCGGTAGGTTAGAGATTTGAGAAGAAAAAAAGAACAGTTGAGAGAAGAAGGGGAGAAGCCGAACTAGCTTAATGTAGTAGTCGAATCCCCAATATATTATATTATTGAAAATTGTCAAAAATACAGTAATACCCCTACACATCCAATACATTACAAATAACTCTTTTAACACTCCCCCTCAAGCTGGAGGCATGATTTAAAATTTCGAAATGTTTCATATGTTTCGTTTCGTTTCGTAAGGAAACCGAAACGAAACATTGAATGTTCCGTAATGTTTCGCCGAGACAATCCGATACAATTCAAAAAAACAAAAATATAATTTAATGATTTTGAATAATATTTCGTAATGTTTCGGAATGTTTCGTAATGTTTCAAAATGTTTCATAATATTTCGTAATGTTTCGGAAATTTCGTTTTTTTAATGTTTCGTGAATGTTTCGTTTCGTTTCGGAGTTTGTGTCGGTTTTTCACTTGACCGAGACATTCCTCCGAAACGAAATTTTAAACCTTGACTGGAAGGTAAACATCATATAACCCCAGCTTTATACAAATGTAATCCATACAACTTTCACAAAGGGATTTAGTGAACAAGTCTGCTTAAGACTTCACGCATGAAGTACAAATACCGCCACATAGAACCTTGTCTCTAATAAAGTGACAATCCACCTCAATATGACTTGTTCATTCATGAAATACTAGGTAAGAAACTATATGGATAGCTTCTTGACTATCACAATGCAACTTCATCGAAGAATCCACATCAATACCCAACTCCTGAATGAGGTGTTTCCAAGGATTTAAATTTCAGTTTCAGTAACAATTTCGGTGAGGTCAAAAACCGAAATTTCGTGTGATATTTCCAAATTTCGTTATAGAAAGCTATATTTCGGGAATTTCACTGAAACCGAAATTTCGGTATTTCGGCCGAAATTTAAAACCTTGGGTGTTTCAACCATGTTAACTCACAGGTAGTATGAGCCATTGCTCTATATTCAGCTTCAACACTCAAACAAGCAACTACAAATTTCTTATTACTTTTCCAAGTCACTACATTGCCACTAGGAAAGTGCAATAACCTATAGTAGACCTTTTATTAGAAAGAGAACCAACCCAATCAGCATCTATATAACCAACTAAACTAAGATGTCCATTAGAGTTGTATATCAATCCACATCCAAGAGCTCCCTTTAAGTATTTCACCACCCAAACAATTGCATCCTCATGTGCAACTCGTGCTGACTGCATAAACTAGCTCACCACACTAATCTCAAAGGAAATATCAAATTTATCAATTAACGTTTGATATCGACTCAAATCATCAAACAAGTCCCCCTGATTGACCACAAGCTTGATATTAGGATCCATAAGGGTATCGACTGGTTTTGATGATAAACTTGTTTCATCAAGATGGTCCAAAACGTGCTTCCTCTGAGATAAATTGATCTTATAGCTCGATCTCGCAACTTCAATCTCTAAAAAGTACCAAAGCCTTCCTAGGTCTTTGGTATGAAAATGTTGTTATAAGGCTGCGTTTGGTTAGCGGAAAAAAGTGAACCCGGCGCGTATCTTTTCCCGAATTTTCGTAATTCGTACGTTTGCAGAGAAGGGAGAAAAGAAAACAGGAAAATAAATAGTAAAAAAGAAAAAAAAGTGGGAAAAGCAACTGACCGAACTCGAGTCAGTCGGTTGATTTTCCTCCTTTGTCTCTCTCTCTCTCTCTCCTCTACCCCTCTTTCTCTTTATCTATCATTCTCGAGTCTCTCGACCTCGACATGTTCACACATCTTTGCCTTTGCCTCTGCCATTTGTTAGATTTGTCATTCTTTTCGAATTCTTTCTGTTGAAATAAGGAAGGAGAAAGAATGGAGGAAGAATTGCTCTCCTCTTTTTTCTTCTCTAAATAGAGCTCACTTAGTTCCTCACTATCCTCCTCTCCTCTCACTGATTTAAATTCTTGAGATTTGAAGCGATTAAAGTTCTTGATTATTGAGATCGTTAGCGGTTTTACAATCATGACCAAGGATTTCAACTCGGAGACAAGCCAATCCGAACAAACAATCGCGAAGATGATTCTCTTTCATTTAAAAAGACAAGCAAGAAATTGTAGAAAAAGATTTGGATTCCGTTTCTTCAGATTCCTGCAATGGTGTCCTGTTGAAAATAAAAGATTCGTTTGGATGTAAAAGGCAGCAGAGTCACTGTGATCGATGACTCTATTGTCAAAGAAAAACAAGAAATTTTGGACCCATCCACCAAGATTGTTCATGATGTCCATGGATTGTTCGTGATGGCCCCAAACTTGTGGGACCCACCCACCAAGACCCTCCATTCTCCAACTCCGCTTGCTCCTCTCCGATTTCACCATGTCTAATTGACCATTGACAGAATTACTTATTCATGATTCCATAGAGACTATTTTAAATCCTGAATTTCTTCACTATCATCTTATGTCACCCCGATATCCTCCACATACACCACCAACACGATGGTTCCTTTTTTTTTTTTTTTTGATAAGTTCACTATGGTTCCTTTTTCACTCGTTCATGTAAACCTGCAGTGGTCTGACTAGCACCAACGCAACCCAAACTGAATAACAACTTCACTAAAGCGACCAAACTACGCTCGTGGAGATTGCTTCAGCCCATAAATTGCCTTTTTCAAGCGACAAACACTCTTAGACTCCCCTATGCAACAAACCTTGGAGGTTGTTCCATATACACCTCTTACAAGGTGCCATGCAAGAAGACATTTTTCACATCTAGATGAAACAATGGCCAAACTAGAATCAATAAACAAAGAAAAGAAGACTCAAACACCTAAGAAGCAAGACATGCAATACTTGAATGCGCAAGAACGATAGTATTAGATGAGAAAGCACTAGATCGTTGTTGATGACTGAGTTTGGAATACTCCTCGTGCAAGATAGCCACCTTATCAGTTGTGGTAACTAGCTGCTGAGGTGTAGCAACCGATACTGAACTCTGAGTATCGGTTTCTTAAAGGCATCAAAACCTTGCTCTGATACAATGAAAGTTAAGTTAGTGCTTTGAGAAGAAAGAAAGAAGAGCAGAGAGAAGAAGAGGTGAAGTTGAACTAACTTAATGTCCTAGTCGACTCCCCAAAATATAATATATAATTGGAAATTTTCAAAAAGATAGTAAGACACATCCAGCACATTACAAATAACTCTTTTAATAAACTTTTCAATCAATGGGACGCTAGTAAGAGATCACTTTTGATAGAAAACTGGATGACTTGAACCACAAGCTAAATTACGATTTGTCACAAATATGGGCCCATAGACCCCTGAATGCTTGAAAAACCTTATTGAACGTAAACCCCCAAAATCGACCTAATTGGTGATTCTTAGCTGTTAAATCATGTAGATCTAATATGGTTCAAATCATGGAGCTAAGATAGTTTTATGTTTACAATTGTATATCTACAATTAAAATTTGTTGTTAATTTTAATTGAAATTTAAATAACTAAATTTCAACCGACTTATTAATTAAAAAATTAAAAATTAAAATGAAACAAAGGTAAAATTGTGCTTTCGCGCTTCTACCTTAATTTAATACAAACGATTATTTTAGTGGATGGTTTATAGTGTCTATGTCGTACATGCTATTTTAAACATAAAGTATCTTAGCATATCCGCATGTATTTTTAATTTGATACCATGGGTATCCGGGCCTCTTAGAGCACCCGACTAGGGGTCATTTAATTGCTTTAAATGTCTTTTCTTAAGCTTATTTGTGCATTAAATTCATTCTTTTGGGTTTCTCTCATAATGTTTCATTTTGTCTTGCCAATTTTCCAATATCTCAGGAATGTTTCTTTCTGCCTCAGAATTTGTCTTGGCTTTCAACCTAATCAAGACATACCTCAAGACTGATATTTAAACCTTGGGTGACACATCTGTACAATTTATTCCATATTTTGACTTGAGAGATGTATCTTTCATGGTACTTTAGTTCATGACTTCAAATTAAGCATGCATGATAAATGCATTTAGATAAGTTGATATAAATCATATACCAATAGCACGAAACAAAAGATTGATTAAATTAAGATTTGTTTGACAAAGTGTGTCAGCATGTGTCCGACATGTATATAGTTTCATGCTATTGCGTACTGTTGTTGCAGATTGGCAGACAAATGTAAAATAACTAAAAAAAATGGTGTACGACATACATTTGCTGATATGCAAACTAGAAGAAGGAAACATGGCTAAGCTCCAAGAATAAAATTTATGTTTTATACAGTTGTCTTATGCATTAATTTATCATTCAGGGGCATTTCAGTGAATTTTATTTTACCCCACCTCTCTCTCTATATATGTGTCCTCTAATGCAATGAACAATATATTGGTCCAAAGTATTATCTTGCTGTCCACCTTATACCAATGAAAAAAATTAGGATGTTTGATATCATTATGGCGTTCAAGCCCCTAAAAGGTTATGTATACAATAACATAAGTGCAGTGAGATTCAGGTCTTTTACTTTTAAATTTCGACATCAATTTTGGTCCTGACAAAATTGAAATCTCAATTTTTATTTTTATTTTTTGAAAAGATTTAAGTTTTATATTAAACGCCAAATTTGTGAAATGAAAATTTTGAAATTCCCCAAAATCAAAATGAAATCTCAAAATTTAAAACCTTGTGTGAGATGCCCAAACAAGAGAGAAGGTGATGGATCAGTAGGTTAAAAAATATGAAAAGAAATTGATACCTGTACAAACTTTGCAAATCCAGAACCAAGAGGGGATCCATTATATAGAGCCATGGAAGCCCCATTCAACAAAGAAGCATAAACTAGCCAAGGACCCATCATCCAGCCAAGATTTGTAGGCCAAGCAATAACATCACCTTTACGAATATCCATGTGGCACCACGCATCAGCAGCAGCCTTCAGAGGAGTCGCATGCGTCCATGGAATCGCCTTTGGTTCCCCTATACAGCAAGAACAAGAATTACATTGAAACTATGACAACCTCAAAATGTCATCTGCAAGAAATTGGTATTTACTTACAGAACAGCAACAATCTATTAAGGATAACTGTGTTTACATACATCTAGGTTACAACTGCCCCAAGTGAGTTAACAGTCTTAGACTGTTTGGGGCTGTTAATATTATTCATGGGTAACCAACAAATACCTTACAGTAGATGTTAGGTACCTGATAGTGGTTCCCACACAAAGGTCACCACATCAGCATATGATGTTTTATATTCTTGTTGTTAGTGGATAACTGGATATCACCACTAAAACACTGAACTATATTTTCAGTCTTGACCGGACAACTAGAATACAGGACCAATGTTGCCAAGAGAGCTGAGTTGAGGAGCGGTAATTTATATATTTGTTTACTTCTTTTTTTCTCTTCCGTAGAGACAATTGTAGTAGGGTTGTCTTTCTCTTACCTTTCCAATTATTTACATTTTATTCACTTAAGGACAATTTAGCCTTTGAAAACAAGATTTCAAATCTCAGCCAAGTCAGGTGCAACCTGGCCCACTTGTTTGAGAATCGGCCGAGTCTCAAATGATTCATAGAAGATACTACAGGGCTCAGAATATTTCCTCGTTTCAGACGAAAAGAAGCATGGTGGGTATTGGTCTACACACACATATTGCCTGACTTCAATGAACTTTTACTTTTTCATTCTGTTATGGGTTTCATATGACCGAGATGAAGATTTTGGAAAGATGACTGAAGTTACTAGGAAAAACAAAATCAGAACCAATAGAATCCAAGGAATCTATTAATAACCCCAATAGATGATAAAATAAAGGAGAGCCAATTGAGATGGTTTGGTCATGTCCAATGAAAACTCATGACAGCACTAGTGAGAAGCCGCACTTTGGTGCAAGTTGAAGACTGTAAAAGGGTGTGAGAAAGGTCGAAAAAGATATAGATTGAGGCAGTGATATAAGAGTTGAAAAGAGGATTTGAGTAGCCAACTCCATATAGTTGGTATAATGCACTCATGATGATGATTGAAGATTTATGAACTATCAATCAGATTCAATCTTTGATGTAATTAACAGTCAGATATTGAACAATGACATTTATTATTTTACAATTTTTAAAAAATAATTTTTTATTCAAACATATTGTGATTAAAGATTTGTGGATACAGATTAAAAAACATAAAAAGATCAGATATTGTGGATTATCTGTTAGTTGATCCATGGATCTTTGTTATCTTCAATGCGTGGGGTTACCACTCTTTAGAAGTTTGCACTACAAACTCTTTAATCCTCTACGGAATCAGGATGGGATCCATGTAATCCCCGATATAATATCAATGTCCCTACAGTTTCGCTTTCAATGCTTTACAATTTTACTTACAAAAATAACATTTCCCACGCACGTGATGTGTTAGGCCGACGAGCCGTTGGTATACATAGTTGTTTCACCTTTCCCCAACAAGTCAATATTTTGGGGTAAATGGTATCAGAGCATGGATACCCTACGGCCTATGTTCTTGTCACCTAGAGTCACCTCTACGATCTACGAAGAATATGTGGTTATCTAGAGTTTCGGCAAGCTTTAAGCAAATCGCAAAGGGTCTTCCTGCGAGATTCGTGGATCTTTTCTGAAGGAAAAAAACCAAAGATCTATCATTCCTGGTAAGTTTTTAGCTATCAGTTACATCAAAGATCCATTGCATCCCCTTTCTCTTGTTTTTTTTTTCATTTTTTTCTGAAAAATATATATATCGAGGAATTTTGGGTTCTGATTTTTCCTCGAGATACATGTCGATCCAAGGTTTTCTAGCCTAGTCACCCCTTGCATAGGGATTTTTGTGATCTATAGGATCTAGTTTGAGATCTTTCTGACCATCGATTATCTGATTCCAAAAATCATCCAAATCTCTCTCCAGGAAAAATTTTGGGTTTTTATTTTTTTTGAAAATAAAATTTTGTGGGCCTCCCTACCCTAGCCGCACCTCCTATTGTGCCCCTAGGGACCTTCCGAACTTCGTTTCAGATTTTTCGGATCTCCCGATCTACAGTTCTGTTTTTCCCGGGCTTCCGTTGCGATGAGTTCCTCATAAGTTTCAATTGTCGAGGATGGTTCATCGTCTCATGGGTCTCACGGAGACCATATCCACAGTTACACATTACTACAATTCGACTGGATGAACAAATTTCTTTGAATGAAAGACGTCTGCTCTTATGTATATCGGAGGACGTGAGTATAGCAAGTATCTTACTGGAGATGTTGAAGAACTTGCTGCCACTGACAAGTCTCATAAGAAATGGATTATGGAAAACCTCATTGTGATGTTATAGCTTTTGCACTCTATGCAACCTCAGATCAGCAAAGGTTTCATGTTTCTACCTATGACGAAGGAGATTTGGGAGTCTGTATCTCAAATCTACTCACAGATGGGAAACTTTGGTAAGTTTTATGAGATAGAGCAAGAGATTGCTTGTCTTCGGCAAGGGGAGCTAAAGTTGGGTACCTATTATACTTCACTACGAAACAAATGGGAAGAGATGGACCACTATCAGAGTTACACCTCGCTTTTGTGCTACAGATGTGAAGTCCTTCAAAGCTATGGTTGAACATTCCTAGATTTTCCAATTCCTCTTTGGCCTTCGTCCTAGCTTCAAGGGAGGACGTGTTCAGATTCTTGACAGAACTCCTCCTACGTCTCTTGCCCAGGTATATGCTTATATCCAAGGGGAGGAAAGTCAATGCTCTGCTATGCAGTTATGTAGTGGGAGTGACTCTCAGGATCGATCTACCCTTGCATCTCTGTCTCAGAAGGGTTAGAAATAGACTATGAAGAAGCCAGGTGAAGAAAGAAAACGACCAAAGTGTGATCATTGTGGTCGTATGGGCCACATCAGAGATACCTGCTAGGAGCTACATGGGCGTCTACCAAGACTGGGCCCAAATTCTCACCCAACACACCATAGCTAGACAAAGGCCACCTGTGGCACCCTCGGTGACTCAAGACATTGCCCCCACAGCGCCTCCCTCCTATGGGGACATGGATTCTTTTACCCCTGGAGATCTTGAGCAGCTTCGCCGTATGATAGCCCAACTCAATAGCTAGGCTTCCACTTCCATATTTACCTTTGCTCAGACAGATACTGAGTTTGCTTTCTGTGTCTCTATTGTTCCTTCTAACCCTTCTTGGATCATCGATTCAGGAGCGTCTAATCATATGAATGGTATGTCTTCTGTTTTTTCCAGTTACAATATTTGTTATGGTCATGACAAAGTTAAGATTGTTGATGGCACCCTTTCCTTTATTTCTGGTAAAGGAAATGTTCATGCCTCTCCAGCACAAACCCTGTCATCTGTTCAGCATGTTTTCAGTTTATTGCTAACTTGATGTCTGTTAGTAGTCTTACCAAAAGTCTTAATTGCAGTATAACCTTTTTTCTTTCTCAAGGTGTGTTTTAGGATATGGAGTTGAGGAGGACGATTGGCATTGGACGTGAGGATGGTGGCTTGTAACTCCTGGATTCCTCTCCATCAGTGCATCAGTCCAGCACCAGTAGTAGTCGAGTCAATAAAGACCAGTTAATGCTTGCATAACCGGCTTGGTCATGTCTCTGTGTCAGTTTTGAAGCGTGTCTTTCCTACTTGTTCTTCTATGTCTACCGTTCTGTTTCATTATGAAACGTGTGAACTTGCTAAAGCATTATCATTCGATTTTTTCTATTAGTGAAAATAAAAGCAATGTTCCTTTCTCTTTTGTGCATTCTAATGTGTGGGGTCCTGCCCCCAGTAACGTCTTTATTTGGATATCGCTACTTTGTTACTTTTATGGATGACTTCAGTGGATGTACTTGGGTGTATCTCATAAAAACAAAAGAGGAGGTTTTTTCCATCTTTCAAACATTACATAAGATGGTCGCCACTCAGTTTAATATTCCATTGAAGATTCTTCATTCTAACAATGGGGGTGAATACTTGGATGGGGGTCTTAAAGACTATTTCGCCTCTCATGACATTGTGCATCAAACCTCATGTCCTTCGGTAGCTCAACAACGAGCGAAAAAAAACCCGTTATCTTCTTGAGGTTGAGTGTGCCCTTCGTCTTGGGATGCAGGTTCCAAAATCTTACTGGTGTGAATCGGTTCTTCTTGCCTCCTACCTCATCAATCAGATGCCATTTCGAGTTCTCAGTTTACACTCCTATTTCTCTCCTGGTTCTTGATCGTCCTATTTTTCTTGTTCCTCTAAAAATATTTGGGTGCGTTTGCTATGTGCATGCTCATCGTCACTCCCATGACAAAGTAGATCCACGGGCATTGATTTTTTTGAGGTACCCTTCGAACCAAAAAAGGTATAAATGTTATCATCCAGGTACTCGTCAGCGCTTTATATCTATGGACGCCACCTTTGCTGAGTTGGTTCCATTCATTGGTGTTCGGGACTCTCTTCAGGGGGAGTATGACATTGATGAAGAAAATCTAGTCCTATGCCTGTTCCTGACCCTGTTATGTCTTTTGGCAAGGATACAGTCTTTACTACAATGTTAGAAACTGAGTCCATTATTGACAAGGACACTTCTACTACTGTAGCAGACATGTGAGTTTACATCAAATCCAGGAAGAGGGGACAAGTTACTAGCTCTGTTCCAGCCAGTCTACCCTCGGATCCAGCTCCGGGTATTGCTTCTGTCCTTTCTTTAGTTCATGAGCCTCTAGAACCTCTTAAACCTCCTACTCTAGAAGAGGATCTTCCTATTGCACTTCGTAAGGGTGTGCGTACGTTTACAAAGCACTCTATTTCTCACTTTGTCTCTTATCAGTCTTTGTCTCCATCTTATTAGTATAATATCTTCTATCTCTTTGCTATCTAGCATTACAGATGTTCTCAGTCACCCAAAGTGGAAAGAGGCTATGATAGACGAAATGCATGCTCTTGAGAAAATAGAACATGGGATCTTGTTCCGTTACCTAGGAGGAAGAAATCTGTGGGGTGTAAATGGGTCTTCACTGTGAAGCATAAGGCCGATGGTTCCATTGATAGGTACAAAGCTCGCCTAGTTGCAAAGGATTCACTCAAACTTATGGATTGATTATCAGGAGACATTTGTATTGGTAGCCAAAACGAACTCAATTAGAGCTATTATCTTTGGCTGCAAACATGTCATGGCCTTTACATCAACTGGATGTAAAGAATGCCTTCTAACATGGAGCCCTGACAGAGAAGTTCACATGAAGTTGCCACCTGGATTGAAACTTTTTGGAAGTGAAAACGAGATGTACAAACTGAAGAAAGCTCTGTATGGGTTAAAATAATCTCCTTGAGCATGGTTTGAACGGTTCAGTAGTGCGGTCAAAAGGTTAGCTCTAGAGTCAGGCAAATCACAAGAAGGGTCTTAAGATCATCAAGATGGCTCCAAAAAATTCTCCAAAAAAATACTATAAACAATGAAAAATCAAGATTTATCAAGAGGGAAGGGTTTCGACAGACCTCGAAAATTGTGTCCATACAGTTGATGATGTCAGCCGTACGGCATGATGACGTCAGCTAACGCCAGGACTCTAATGATCCCCCTCCGATTGTTCTTCAACTGTAAATCAAGATTGATGGCTCTAATACCAAGTTGAAATGGAGGTTTTAGGGTTAGGGTTAGGGTTAGGTTAGATTTGAGAGAAGAGAGAAGGATGTCATGTGCATGTCAAGTCTACACTTATCAAAAAAAAATGTCATGTGTATGTCACAATCCTAGTCACAAAAATCTCCGATTTTTTTAAAAAATCTCCAAAATTCTCCGAATTTTTGAATTCACGAATCAATCGACGATTAATCGCCAAAATCAGCAAAATCTCCGATTAATCAAAAAACTCGCTGATTAATCAACGATTTTGCTGAATTTTGCCGATTAATCAACTGAGACCCATTTTTTTCCACTTATGATTTCGATTTTTGCCGATTTTAGAATTATGAATGATATATCATGCTTATGAGTTATGAGTTAATGACTTATTATTATGGAATTATAGATGTGCTTTTCACCATATAAATGTGTTTTGTTAAAAACAACATTTATAACTTGAAAAATGTCATGATATATATTTTTTATTTTTGCCGATTTCTGTCGATTTTTATCGAATTTATCCGAATTTTCCCGACTTGACCCCTTGCCGATTTATTGCCGAATCCCGACTTTGTGACTATGGTCACAATGACTCCATAAATCTTATTTATATAAAAGGGACAATACAAAAAACAAGTATAACCTTCACACAAAGGGGTATTTACAAAATAACCAAGTACGCTAAATACGTATCTGATAACACGAATGAATTAGTTTTTTTTTTCAAGATAGGTACTTTGGGAACAGCTTTTCTAATTTTTAAAGTTTTCTCTATTTTTTAGTATAAGAACTAAAACAATCCCACCAAAAGATATGGTTTCCACATAAAGTAACAATTTACATTGGTTGATGTAGCCTACGTCATCCGCAATTTGGAAGAATGCACCACGTGAGAGCATGTGGAGCAACATGGGGCTGAAGCGTGAGATCAAGGCCCGTAATACATTGGATCACAAAACATACTTAGATAGGGGAGAATTAATCTCATCAGATCCCTGGTGGGATTACTATTTCTAGGGTTCTATTTTTTCATCGATTCTTTATTTATATTCTTCTAGAAAGATTTAATTGAGTCAATTTTAGTTTCTTAATAGTAATGGTGGTAGTTCTATTATTTTAGGAAAAAAGTCAAGTTAGGTTTAGGAAAGCCCAAGTCAAGACTCAAGTTTGTGAGCGATTAGGAGAGTTTCTATTGTCTAGAATGTGAAAAATTGACTTGTAAGTTGTAATCGGCATGGGAGTATTCCAACTAATAGAAACCCCACCCCCCCACCCCTTATGTCTCTTACTTTTAGAGAATTGAATGAAGAGTTTAAGAAGTTGTTTTGTTTTCTTTCTTTGAGGTGTGGCTCCTCTATTTTAATGGGGCGAATCCTCTCTAATGTTTTCTCAACAATGGTGTGACTCTACCTCACTTATTTTTCTCTATATTTTCTCTTTATTTCTCTAGTCTTCTGTTTGCTCTTCCTTTTTTCCAATCACCCACACCCTAGCTATAACCCTATGTGCTCTTAACTACAATCCCTTCAAACCCTAGCCTCAATTGATATAGAAATTGAGAGCTAAATCTGGTTGTCCTATATCAGTGGTTACCACTTACCAGTACAGATACCATGAGTCCACGAGTAATTAAAGTTTTCTGTTTTCAGCATAGTTTGGCTGAAACAAGTCCAATATGAAGACGATATACTGAAAAAGAAGATTAGTGGAAACAGCTAGAAACATCTGCATGTACAATGCAAATCCATTGAAGAGTATAATTGGAAACTACCAGAATTATTTTATCGGTCAGTGTGTGTGACAGATTACTGCATTTGCAGCCTATGTTGCACAAGCCCAATGATTAGAGTATCACTGGATGTGTGTGACATTTCTGACAGATATACATTACGTACAAAATTTATTTTGCCTAATTTTGTAACAATTTTTGAGATCAGAAAGGTAAGTTACGTAAAAATATGCAACAGAAATACTGAAATCTTTGAGATGTTAACGGTCAACAGTATTAATTACCTGTGGTTCCAGATGAGAAAAGTATGTTTGTGAATGCTTCTACAGGCTGTTCAACTGCAATAAAACCAACCTTTCTGCAATTTTGAACATGAAAATTAAGCAATTAGGTAGGCTGCAATTTAATGATGTCAAGGCTGCTACAAGTTCATTAGTGAGAAATGGCAACAGAAATAGGATATCTTTGGCTATGTAACGCGTTTTTCATACTTATTCAATTTGATTATAGTTTATGTGATCTGATATACACTTAAGAACGAATAACATTCGAACATAGCAATATATGAAAAAGGAGAAAAAAGAAGGAAAACATACACATGAGAGTGCATACTTGGAATGTTCGACTCTTTCTAGGAAAGCTGTGCCAAGACATATCACTGTTGCGCAATTTCGTGGAGAAGCTAGAGCCTCTAGTAGGAACAACAATTGCCAAGGGCGATTGAGCATCAACTACTCTACTGCAATAATCACGTTATACCGTGAGAATTATTCACTTACACAGAAGTCAAAATAGAATAATTGTGCATAGAGTAATAAGAATGAGAACATCACCTATACAGAGGTAGATTTTTGTCTCCGCGGATGATATAATCCTAACAGGAAAAAAAGAAAAGTTGGAAAGATGGAAATGGTTACAAACATGTATTGTATTCTAGATCAATTCATAAATATCACATAAAATAGAAGAATGGTAGCAACTTTTAAAGGAAAGAAAAGAGAAGCACAACTGCACGTGAAATTGTATAGCATCTAGTGAACAAGATGACAAGAGCTTAAAGCTTACATTTATAGTTGAAAAAAAAAATTACCAGCAGATGTAAACCATGGAAAGGCTACGAAATCATTCAAAAATAATGCAGTGACACCCTTACGGAAAATAACTGAAAAAGTTAATCATCTCATATGAGTTTGGGTGCTTCGAAAGACATCAATTACAGGTTCAATTTCAAACTAGAAATTACTTCTTGTTAACCTATAGCAAAACTCAACAAAATACAGTTTGACCTCTAAAAAACAAGATTGATGAAAGCCCAAAATATGGGAATGACAGAAAAGTGGCATTGAAACATGAATCCCATTTGTGCATCAAAATATTGTCTATTATTCTGAATTTCTGATGCACTCAATCTTGGGTTCTAGTCCTGCAACAGAGGCGGGCAATTAAGCTTTCAGAAATGGTGCAGAATGCCCAGGCTCCAACCATTCTTTGAGAAGTGATAATTCCACTTAATTGAAAAAGCACATGGAATTCCCTCTCAACTAGATCTATGTTGAATAACCTAACTTCCTTGTCATGAGAACAATCTCCACCAAGCAACATTGTTACCGTAATGTACTAGGCTGGCAGCATGATGCCATGACCTACCCTAAGAAACGAGATAAAGAGAGCGACACCCCACCTGGTGCATAGAACCCTTTTAATTAGATAAAGTTGCTATCTTTATTTAAAAAACTAAACAAAAATTTTGATAAGACCACAGCAAGACCAACTATGCTTATGGAGCAGAATGTTGGGCATTGAAGAAACAGCTTCGTTCTTAGAATGATTGTAGCCAAGATGAGGATGCTAAGATGAAAGAGTGGATAGACTATGAAAGGTAAAACATAAATGAAAGCATCTGAGAGAATCAAGAAGCCCCAACCAGTGATAAAATAAAAGAGATACGATTGAGATGGTTTGGCCATTTACAGCAAAGACGGATGATGGTGCTTGTGAGAAGGAATGTGCTAGTTGATGGCTCCAAAAAGACAAGTAGAAGACCGAAAAGGACATGAATTTTGCAGTGAGAAATGATTTGAAGACACATGTGTTAAGCGAAGATGTGTCCTTGGATAGAATTGAACAATTCGTGTAGTTCACCCCAAATAGTTGGGAACTTGGATAAGGCAATAACAATGATGTTGATGTTTGCTTTGATACGATCTAGGTTGTACTTGACAGTCCTACATCCTACCAAGGTCACCTAAGGATGGCTTATGTAACAAAGCCACAGAAATGGGCATCGTTGTCAAACACTAACATGAAGTGTCAGACACATTGACCCTCACAAACTCAATACACCGACGGGTCTATAAAGTTCATTCCATATAATGAGATATATATTTTTTTAAATACTGTAGTTCATGTTTGAATGTTACGGTTTGTTTGGAAAAGAACGTGTTGTCATGTGTCCAACACATGAATACAACACTGTTGACACTGAATTTTCAGAAAGCATGTCTTCGTTACATAGAGAACTGGAGAAGGCTTGGCACACCTTGGTCTTCTTCGGACTTGACCTGTGCAAGTTCCAATACAATTGCACAGGGAAACCAACCGCTGCAAGCTAGGCAAGGGAATTACAGTTGATAACTTCTTATGAAGTTGTGTGTCCTCTAGATAAGAAAGGAAAATGAGTTAGGGGATCTGTTTTACACCACATACTACCTAAGAAAAGCCTATCATTATCCTATATTGCAGACCAATTCAGAGTGAACCACATCGATGTTTTTGTCAATTTTTGTTCCGAAAAGAAGAAAATCTTATTTTAGGGAGCAGTTTTCTAATTTTCTTTGCAGCAAGGTACATAGAAACCTTACCTTAATCCAAAATCGAAGAAAGGAAAGAAGATCAGAAATTCTGACATTTTGTTCTGTCCTATTAATATTAGTTATTTTCACTTTTCTTTTCAAAATCTTGATGGTCCTCAATACAAAATAAGTTCTTCATGCATGACCTTGACTCACATATGAACCGCATGTAATTTGGATGGGGGATAGTCATGCCACTATAAGTTGACTTTCCTTGTTATGACATGGCAAACTGGTACAAGTTCCTAGCCCTATTAATTATGAGACATCAAAAAGTCTCAATTAGTGATTTTGAGGCAGAGAACAAGTTATTTTACGATGGCATGTAATCTATGATACCCAGATACGGCAAGGATACAGGACCGACACAGTGTGGATACGGCATTTACACTTAAAATGGAAGTATCCGACACAGATACGGCACCCATTTTGAAGTATCCAGGTATCATAGCATGTAATCATTAGCGGAAATGTAGCTAAGGTGTTAGACCCAAAGATACTGTATTCTTTGAAAAGGGCATACTCTTTCTTATGTGACAAAAGCAAGAAAACAAAAAACACATGAACCCAGCTAACCAACAATCTGCATTGCATATAGCATGCAGGTTCATGATAATTCTATCAGAAAGTCAGAGACTTCCTGTAGTTAACAAAAAAGCCGCAGAAATTGTTATGGTTAACAAAACCGGATCTGTGAACAATATATTTGAGTTCTAGAGAGAAACATGACGCCTTAGAAGATTGGGGGCTCATTTTTTTGCTCAGAGCTTATAATTAGCCCTACATATCATATCTAAAAATAAATATATCCACTTTATACAAATTTTACCAAGCATAGGAAGTTGCAACAGCGATACCAAGCAATGTAATAAACTCTGACTTCGCCATAAACTTCGCTCAGTCAAAATTTGGAATCACTTCGAGGAACTTTAATTCATTGCAAAAAATTGTTAACTTAGAAAAGTTTGGAGATCTGATGTATTACGCATTTGTAATACTCATGTAGATTAAATGTGTGAAAATAATTACATGAAATAGCAGAGAAAATTTGTTTTTACCATGAACGACTTCAAAATATGCAACCTGAGAGCATCTGATCATGATTTTAACCCCTATAACTTGTGTTTGACTCCTAGGAACCTCCCAAAAGCAAGGAAATGTGGAACAAATGAAAAATTCTCATATATTTTAAAGTTTCGATCCTGAACAATAAGATTCATCAAAATAGTACAGACAAGGTTATAAAAATTTGACAAAATTCACCAAAATTAGGTTCATTTTAATACTATGTACCAAGAATACAAATACCAAATATGCATTCAGTAACTTATGGTTGTTGATGATGCCTTTACCAAAGTGAACTACACAAAAAAGAAAAAGAAATCCTCAGCAAATTCAACAGAATCATCATTTTTGTAGTCCCACCAAACATAAGTAAACTTTTCAGATCATTGCAGAAAAACATATAGCTGCGTGAGCCAGAAAATATAGAGTATTTGTGTAACTAGTGCCTTGGTAATGGAATAACAATATCAGATACCAGTAATAACTTCCAACAGCTTTACTTCATTTCTGCAGAGAAAATTCTAGAAAGAACTAAAATCACAGAGTTGTTTAGTACTCCAAAAAAAATAACCTGGGTGAATATTGCTTTTGCATTTGATATTTTGAGCCTCATTGATATTTCACGAGGGGCAAAGCTATCAGCAATGGATACAACTACATAGCCTGCCAAAACAATTGCAAGGTAGATAACCACAGCAGTAACATTCATTGGCATATCTATTGCAACTGCAGATCCTTTGGCCAAGCCCAGTGTTCCGAGTGCATATGCAACTAACCTGCAAAAATAATGCCCATAGAATTGCATATCATAACATAGTAATGAACCAATAAACCATTAAACAAAATATATTGACAGAACTTTAAAGATTATGGTCATCGATAAAATCTTAATATATATTATAATAAAATGGCATGCCTAATTTGTCAAGTCATTCGACAAGCCTATGGGGCCCACATGGAGATGACTTAAGTGCTGTTTTATGGTGAGGATAATCTCCTCGTCAGGGAAATCAACCTCGCAATATATCAGCCCATTCTGAAATTTCTAACCCTATCAAATGTGGACTTAAAGTTGACAGTGAAGAGACGGTCTAGATTTTCTCATCCTGAAACCCACTTTTCATACGCGTGTTAAATGGTGTGTCAAATCAGGAGCGTCATTTTAACCTGACCTAGCACATTAAGTTATCATGGACGTGTCTCATGAATGCACACGTGCAGATATGTAATGAATCATTGTATAAAAAAATTCTTATTGAGGGAACTTTGTTAGAATATTCTATCATTGGATTAAACTATTTGACACAAAGAATGTTAAATATAACTACAATGAAGGTAAGCACTAACTGAGAGAATATGATTACATGGATGACATGTAACATACCAGACCTCCTCGCGCAATTCCTTAAGCGTCATACGATTAATAGGCAAAACATCGTCTCCTTCATCCCTCCACATGACCATTATATCATCCAGGTTCCTCTTACCATTCAAACTCAAGCAATTTCCAGAACAATTCAAAACTGCTCCCGGTAACCATTGACCTCCAGGGTAAGACAAGCAGCCTTCCTCAGATGGATGCTCACATAAAATACATGAAGGAGGAACTGAAAACGATATATTCATTTCATCCAGTACCATTTTCCAATAAACCTGATACAGAAAAAGAGTGGAAAGAAAACACGTGTAATAATAACTTGCCATACAAAAGCCTAAATCGAAGGTTCAGATGGAGGAAACACTAAGGTGATTAATCGTAATACCTCAGGGTTGGAAACAGAAAACTCCTGGAAATCAGAGAAGCTCGAGATGGGATCCTTGTATCTTAAGCCAGCAAACTCCCTTCCATGCCTCTCCAGTATCTGGCCGACGTTTGTGGAGATTGCACTCTCTCTGCACTTCCAATACATCAAGTAATTAGAATTCAAATAAATTTGCAACCCCAACCAAAATAGTAGGAAAGAGAAGAGAATGACAACTTTGACATGCATGTAGAAAATGCCAAATTTTGCTTAAAATAAAATGATGAGAAATTTAAAGACTGCATAAAACCTTTTTCCCCTTCTTTATATTCCAATTTCCAAGTTTTAGATTAAAAATGTAAAATTTGTAACACGTTTCATGAATACTATTCACTCATTTAATCAGATTTTATCCAATTTCCAGCAATGAAATTATAAATCAAATACTGGAGAAAATATGAAATCAAATTACAAATACTTGTAAATAAAAAATCAAACTGCAAACACAGGAGGAAATCAAATGGAAAAAAAAAAAAAAAGAAACAGTTCATTAGGGTTTTTGGGAGAGGTTACGGATCGGGAATCCAAGCAGGAGGATCGGAGTTGAAGTCCTTGTAGCATCCGTAATACATCATCTGATGGAGTGAGAAAGGAAGAGTAGGGTTTAATAGGTGTTTGGAGATGTTCTTCCATGTTTCAGGAGTGGCGTTTCCGTAAATATGGAGAATTTCAGTGAGACCTCTGTAAAGTTTCTCTGCGACTTCTGAGGATATACCGAGCTCTGCGATATCCGACGCATTAATGCGATCAAGGGGTTTGAAAGCCATCCTCGATTTCCTTCTCTCGACCAGAGAGATAGAGAGATAGAGAGAGATTTTTCGCAGAGCAGCCTCTCGGTTTTAGTTTATTCTCTCGGCAAGAGAACCGTGAACGTCGTATAACTGAATTATTAGTCCATACTTGCTCGCGGACGTCTGTGTACAAAAAGACTCATGGACAGCTTATGAGCCACGTGTCGTACTCTTAGAGAACACTGACCATATGGATGTTTGGCTACAGAACCAAAATCAACTCGATTGGAGATTTCTAGTCGTCAGATACGAGTCCTTTTCATGGAGTTGGTTTTTAGCCGTGAGATTTGAGCATTATTGGCGGTACCCGTTAAATTACTGGTCTCTAAGAGTATGCCACGTGGCTCATAAGCCGTCGAAGAGCTTTTTTGCTCACGGACATACGTGAGCAAAAGTGGGCTCCGGAATGTAGAATTAGGTACGAATGAGATTAGATTTATTTTCTTTTTTAGGAAAATGACAACAGTACAGCTTGTGAGAATATATCCATACCGTTGATGATCACGATGATTTGTAATTTCGATGATCATCCAACAGTGTAGAACTAAGGTGATCATCATCCTAAGGCTGAAAGCAACAGAGTTCTTTCTTTCCTTTTTAAATTTCCGTGTGCTTTTTTTTAAAACCGGTTAGGCACAGCAGGTTCCAACCGTAAACTAGTCTCAAAACCACACAAAGAGAACAACTACCTAGAATTTCATTTTAAAATAACCCTTACAATCTCTAAGACTAAGACCACTCAAGCCGGCGGGTTGAACGGGAAAATTGTTTTACCCAAGGCAGCTAAACCCTTCAAATCGGTAAATTTCATGGTCGGGCTGGGTTGACCCGACAGTTGAACATGTGAACTGCCACCCGGCCACTTCTCGTTGCATTTGGTTTTTGAAATGAATCCGTCTAGACTAGAGCTAAACCGATTTCTTACATCCAATTCTTACACCTGGTGGTGGTGCCCACATGGAGATCACGTTGGACAATCCAACTATGCATTGAGTTGTCCTTGCCATGATGACCATCATCTCCAAAAATCAGTTCATTTCGATATTTTTAGCCATATAAAAAAGGAACAGGCTCGTGGGACAGACCTTTTTTGACAGGCTCCCGAGACTTGTCTTCTTGGGTGTGGATCCCGAGAATCCAACGGTGGTTTTGCTATGGCAAAACATGATGCCAGCTCAGCACTATCACCACCGTTGGATTCTTGGAATCCACACTTCAGACAAGCCTGTCCCGAGAGCCTATCATAAAGGCCTGTCCAGGGAGCCCGACCCTATAAAAAATTGTCCAAAATGGTTTGTGAGAGGGTAACCGTAGTATGAAAACTCCAATGTGCGGTTGGATTGGCCAACATGATCTCCATGTGGGCCCCATTGCCGGGTGTAAGAATTGGATGTAAGAAATGGGTGTAACTATTTTGGCATGTCCTCCTTTTTTTCCATTTTGGAGACTCATTTTTGCAAGTCTTATCCAATTTCTAAAAATAACACTGGGTAGAAAACGAAGGGTATTAATGGGCCGGGATGGCCCAATGAGCTTTTAGGCCTGTCCTAGTGGTCTTGAGCTTGGGCTACATTTATAGGCCCAATGGACCAGTCTTGGGTGTCAATTTTAGAACTGATAGATGAATGAACCGGTCTTCGGCTTAATGTTGGTAAAAATTACCTTAACCAGAGTCAAAACACAGGCCCAGCTCGTCATAACTCTTAATGGGCTATTATTGGGCCTAAAATGTAGTAATTGTAATGGAGTGGGCTGGTTTGGGCCTGGCTCGGGTAGAACTAGGCCCGACCTATTATTCCCCCCAGAGAAAACTAGTCTGCAAACGTCTCCAGAAATGATGGTGGACTTACACACCAAAAATCAACCTGATTAGTGATTTCTAGCCATTGGATTTGAACCTCATCATGGGCTTCTTGAACAGGCCTATGGAAGTATTCTGAGCCCATGATTAAAATGGCTCAAATCCAACAGCTAGAAATCACCAATCAAGCTGATTTTTGGAGCATACGTTGGATGGGCTAAACATTACTGCAGAAAGTGTGCCACAAATCGTTTTTGCAGGCACGTCAATCTTACAACATTTGCTGACTATTTTTTCTCTTACCAGGATTGACGCCTCAAAACAGATTTAAACATAGTTACAGTAATGAATCTATGCTCTCATACGGGTAGCTGTTGCACTAACATTAACAGTGTCTTCACGAAGCTGTCTCCTTCATTGGAGTTACAAAAAAAATTTATTGAAACAAATTACAAAAAATAAATAAATAAATCCATTAGTGTCTTCTCGTCCTCCTCGAACGGCAGAAATCTTAACTAACAAGGCATCGGGTTTACCTTGTTAAATGTCAACATGTGAAAATCTTTTTAAGTCATCCTCCCTTCACTTAATGCAGTAAGTGAAAGCATCGTTAAAGGATTTAATAATACCCAATAATACCCAAAATGCCCTCGACTTAATTTTCAGAAATAAGACCTTTACCAAATGAACTAATTCAGACAAGTAATTAAGCTTTCAACAGTCAAGCACTTTAAGCTTTCAGTGCTGAAATTAAGTTTAATCTAACGCAAAAGTCTTTTATTGAGTCATAGAAAGCAAATGGTAAGGTCTATTGATAGTTGATTTGTTGGTATTAAAGAAAAACAATAGGTTTGATCTAGGTATCGACCTTGAGTTCGTATGTTTCTAGATTAGTTATAGATGAATTAACTGTTCATACTTAAGAGAAGATCCTTTTGTGTATGTTTGAACATCATCATACTAAATTTATGAGACTAAAGATAAGAGTAAAAACAAAACCAAAAATTATAAAGGGGTACGTTCGATACTAGAAGTTCAAATAAGGACTAAAAGAAAGTACATGCAGAGCAACTTTAGCAAGAATACTCAAAGGGATGAAAGGATAGACGGGTAGGAATTGATCCAAAGTGAACATTTTCATCATTTTATTTTTGATCATCTATGGTAATTCTCATATTTCTTGGAACAAAATACTTTTCAAAAAACCCATTTATTTTGAGACTTTATTTTTTCTACAGTCAGTCCAAATTAAGGTTTAATCCTTCATGCTGTATTATCAAAATGAAGAAGTAGGTGATGAAATGTAGCGCAATAAAAAGATCATTTGATTCATGTTCACTAAAGCATTACAAGAGATGATGATGAAGAGCTCTAATCAATCAAACACACATATTCAGACTATTCATCAATTAAATAAAAAATCAATTATTCGGTGCTCCCAGGAAGAAACTTTTGCCTTGACTGAAGTGCCGTCGAGCTGGTAGTTCCAAAACGTCTGACTGCTGCAGGGATGACTCGAGATGGTGAAAGAACCTCTGCAACAGATACATTGTATGAGTCTACCCCTAACCGACTCTGTAACCATCCCCGGTTCCCAGAGAACCCATCGGCCATGGTCCAGCAGTTCTTAACACCAAGACTCGTAAGGGCCTTTGCAACTATTTTGGCTGTGTCAGAGTACCTGAGAGTTTCACAAAGATGCCAAATTTCCCAAGTTTCATTAAGAGAAGATTAAGTGAGAGCCCCTTTATATTTATCAAGAAATGAGAAAAGAGTTACTAGTTTTGAACAGCTACAGATCAACCATAATGAGATGGCAAGGAGGAGAGAACCTACGAGTCCATGATCACAACATTGGAACCTTTATTAATTCTCTTGAGATACGAAATCTTCAGAGCAACTATTTCAGCTTCTACTTTCTTTGTGTTTCTGACAATACCTCGTACCTTGCTCGGGAGTTCTTCCAAACTGAATCATTGAAATAAGCAAGGAATAGTTACAATAGCTAAGAAGATGGTACCAACAAAAATACAAAACAAGGAAATTCTTATAATGGAAAAAGCTTTAATGCCCTTAGCCATTACAGAAGTTCCAAATCCTGCATCCCATATGTACTTGTGGCCACAGGCTCGTCGATCCAAATTGTTCAGTCAGTGGGTGGTAATGCCCAAAATACAGAGTCTGCTACCATTGTAACCACCTGAACGACAGAATCTTTCGTGGACCTTTGTCAATAATTGCCAAACTCTAAGTAAACGTTCCTAAGCGAGAAGTTCAGATTGGAAGAGTGATGAGTTGGTAACCACTTTTTAATTTGCTAAATGATGATAATATTAAAAGAGAGAGAGAGAGATACAAAAGTGGAAGGATCAGCAGAAGCAAGACTCTTCAGAAAAGAGATAAAAAAAAAAAGAAAAAAGACAAAGGAAAATTAGTGCACAAATCTATAGTAGGTTAAGGACGGATCTCAACCGACAATAGAAAAGGAGGCTTCGCAGCCCACCATAAGCTCGAGCCAATCGAGAGGGAAGAGGCAATCTTTTTGTTGGTAACCACAATGAGATGCAGGCCACAAAACAGTTTTCCCCTACAGATTTTTTGATATAGTAGTAAAGAACCACAATGGAATGAATGAAAGCTCAAGAAAGCAGAACTACTTACGGAATCGAGATCATCTTGTTTTTAGCACTAGAGGGAAGGCGAGGAGTACCAGCTTTGTTCTTGTCCTTCTCTGATCGAATGTCAATCATAAAGTAATTCTGTGTAGATATCAAATCCAGTGTCTGAGCGGCAGTGAGCTCACCTATACATAACAAAACCACAGAAATTACCTTAACCTTTATAACATTAACTTCCTACCATATACTAATCCAAAACAAGGAAGACGAGGAAGACTAGAAGAAACCCAAACAATTTTTTTTTTTTGATAAGTCATATATGAATTATAAACAGTTAAGGCTGAAAATGGGGATTCTATGTACTATCATTTATTTTTCTCAGTTTTTTTTCCAATTTACACAAATCAAACAACACCAGATATACCTTTATAACCACGAAGACCAAAGGAAATTGCCGACCAAATTGGTGGAAAGACGAGATATGTGAGGAACAGAGCTCCGGCTGTCCCCACAATCACAACCGGGTCCGTTGACAAGATGGTTTCTGCTGTTGATGAAGCAATGGGCTTGACATCTTCAATTACTTTAGTGGTCTGTTGTGCTGCACCAGCCACAGTCTGTGACAGCAAAAACTATATCAACCTATATACATTGATCGTCTAATAAGGAATTCTAATGGCAAAATGCAATTTCTTGATATATGGTGAAACGCCACTTATCTCATTGAATTATGGAATTAAAATCTGAACTATCAGTTATTGCCTGAATTTACAAATAAAGGATAACTGCAAGGTGGGATTTCCATGGTTTGACTTCTCAAAAAGTAGTTTTTCTTATCTCATCAGAACAGTATCAAAAGCACAGTTCAGTATCCAATTAACCCAAAACGAAATTCTGAGAAATGCTCACACAGTACACCGTTGCGAACTACTGCGACTGGTTCAATATCATGCACAACAATGCATATTAATAAAACTAAGTGTCAAAAATTAAAATGCACAGGCTAATATGACCAATTTTTTAACTGTTCAGTGCCTCAAATTTGTTAAATTTCGGTTTACCCATATTATTTTTTCCAGAAATTCCAAATTTTCGGACCAAACTTTTGGGAACTTTTTGAAATTTCATTGAAATTTCGAATTTGTAAAATTTGTCCGAAATTTTGGCGCGAATCTAGCTGGTGGTGGGTGCAGATCCAGCTTAAAATTTTGGTGGTGTAAATTTCGATTTCGGCCCCCACAAATGGCATTCGAAACCAAAATTTTAAACCTTGCTTCACCCAAAATCAACTTGGGTCACCTCATCAACATCCGCATTCACTAAAAAAAACGATCTTCCCATTGAACAAATGCGAATCCGGCGCACGTTAGAACATACGCATAGTGTATAACTAACATACGCTTCTCGATGAATAAAATTGTTGAGGAGAAAAGGGGATGTAAAGGTAAACCTTAGCAGCACTGAGAACTGGCTCTGTATCAATGCCTGAGCTCTGAATGGCTTCTTGGGCCTTCTTGGAAGCCTCTGAAATCGCCGGAGAAGCGATCTTTAAGGCCTGATTACCAGCCTTCTGTATGATGGGCAGTGCCACATCGACGCCGGGCTTCAGCGTCTCAATCACGACCTGAAAAACCCGCTGCGAGAATTCCAAAACACCCGAACCCACTTCCTGAGCCTGATCAATCGCATTCTCTACCTATAAAAAAAATGGGGGAGATGGGTAAGAGAGGAAAGAAATTAAAAAGGGTTTTAATTCGCAGAGAGTGTTAATTACTTGTGTAAGAGATGTAACAATCTGGTCTTTGGAGAAGCTGAAAGCCTTGGCGTCGTTGGGAGCTGTAACGAGAGCCAATAGAGAGATGGCTGTTGATGTTGGTAAAGACACGGAAACTGGTCTAAATTGCGGTCTAGGCGTAGGTTTAGGGAGAGAAGAAGCTCTAGGTGCGCAGTATGGCGTGGAAGTAGGAGGAGGCCTTGCCGTGGCTACAGCTCGGAAGGCCATCTCCATCGCCACCACTTCAATGAGACTGGGAAGAGCTTTGATCGTTCTAAGATTGTGTGATGGAAATTAGAGGGGTCTCAAACGAGTGTCAAACGTTGAGTAATGCTTCGCTGACCGCCCACGATGACCGCCCACATTATGAGCCACGTCACATATTTGTAGAGGAGACTGACCGTACGGATATTTGGCCAATCCCCAAGTAGACCTACAAATCAAAAGTCAACCGAATTAGTAATTTCTAGGCATTGGATTGGAGTCATTTTCAAGGGTTGATTTTAACCGTGTGAATTTGAGTATTATCAACCATTATTTGAGTGCACCGATTCAAAGGTTTGAAAAACTAATCCGGCTGATTTTTTATTTCGCCAAACATCCATACGGTTAGGGTCCTCTAAAAGTGTGCTACGTGGCTCATAATGTGGGTGGTCATGGAGGGAGGTCATTGTAGCCGGTCAACGAAGTTTTACTCCTTCGGAGATCAAATCCTTCGGTGTCTTGTTTTTTCAGTGGGAAATGTTTGGTTGTCCAATAAAAGGATAGCCGACCCAATCCAGAGAAAAATTTTAGATGCAGGGGACTTTGAATGTAGTCGATGCAGAGGACTCTCGTGACTCTACAAATGGCATTTTGTGGCCCAATAACCGCATGGATGTATAGCCCACCCCTTGTTGGTTATCTGTACAAAGACCAAACCTAATGGGCTATCTCTAGTCAAAGATATTAGTAATCTTTTAAGATTGATAGTAGCCGTTGGATTCACACATGCTTTTGGATATTAAATCCGACGGATAAAAATCATTTCCAGTCCGATTATTAGTACATATATCCAACAATAATTTGCCTAAACATCTATGTGGTTAGAGGGTCCAAATATATGAGCTATGTAGGGCTAGGAGAGTGCTCTGCACTGACTACATTTTCACTGACTACATTGGGAGTCATGTGCATCAAAGTTTTTCCCCAATCCTGCGTGTCATCTGAAACTCTTTTCGCCCAATAAAATGGAAGGGGTATTGGAATGTATACGGCACGGTGCGTGCTCCGCGACATTTGTTAGTTGATCCCACGACTAAGGGCCAATTTGGTACGTGAGAAAAAGAGTTTCAGGGCCTGTTTGGTAACGCACCGCGCCGGGCAAATAAAATATTTAGCCGCGCAAATATTCGCGTGGCTGTGTTTGGCAGCCACCCGCCCTTGGCGAATATTTAGCCGGGCCCACATATTTGCCCTCCGCGGCGGGAAAACATTTGATCACCCCCCCCCCCCCCCCCCGTGAAAATATTTTCACACCGATTATGCCTTGGTGAGAAAATTTTATTTTCTCGTCGGAAAATCACTATTTTCAATAAAAATTAATTTTTTAATATATAAAAAAGATAAAAATGATTTTTTTTTTTATTCTTTGACATAATATGTGGTTCCCGCACTGACCCAACCTATTTTCGACTTACGTTGATATGTGGGACCCACTCAAATTGAAAGAAAATGAAGTAAGCTGAAGTGAGCTAGCTCGTACACGTACCAAACATTGTTAAATATTGCTATGAGCAAATATTTAGCCAAGATAATATTCGTCTGGCTAAATATTCGCCGTTGGAACTCTTTTTCTCACGTACCAAACAGGCCCTCGGCGAATATTTAGCCAGCCGAATATTATCTTGGCTAAATATTTGTTCATAGGGTGGTGTTATTTGCACACACCTTTTTTTGAGTGACACCCACCTCTTAGTGTGTGCAAATAAGTTAAAAATAAATAAATAAATAAAATAAAAACCAACCAACCTCCACCACCGAGAGAGAAGAAGAAGAGACGTCCTCCTCCTCTTCTTCTTCTTCTCCCAATGGCCTCTTCTTCCTCCTCCTCTTCTTCTTCTTCTTCTCCAAGCGCCCTCCTCTTCTTCTCCGAGAGGGACGGAGGGAGGGAGAGAGATAGAGAGAGAGAGGATGAGAAGGAAGAGGAGGGAGGGAGTGATCTCTTATCCTCTTTTCCCTTAAATTTTTTTTTTTCGCCCATATCAATGACACAGGGTGGACATGGCTTTGGCCATATCGGTAGCCAACTGCTGACATGACCAAAGCCATATCAACAGTTGGCTACCGATATGGGCAAAACCATGTCCACCTTGTGTTATCGATACGGAGCGAATTTTTTTGAGAGAGAGATAGGGAGAGGGAGACGGAGGGAGGAAGGGAGATAGACACACACACACGCACACACAGAGAGAGAGAGAGAGAGAGAGAGAGAGAAATAAGAAGAGGAGGAGGAGGAGGCCTCCCGAAGAAGAGGAAGAGGAGGCTGCTCGGAGAAGAAGAGGAGGAGGCCGCCGCCCACCACCAGGTAAGAGAGAGAGAGGGAGGGAGGGAGGGAGTGGTGGTGGTGGTGGTGGTGGTGTAGTGGTGGTGAAGAAGAAGATGACGGTGGTGGTGAGTTCCTCTTCATTCGTTTTTTTTTTTTTTTTTCACAAACTTTGAGTATGTGCAAATAAGAAGTGGGTGTCACTCAAAAAACGGTGTGTGCAAATAACGCCACCCTTGTTCATATCAATATTTAACAATGTTTGGTGGGTGTATTAACTAGCTTACTTCATTTTGTTTCAATTTGAGTGGGTCCCACATACCAATGTAAGTCAAATATGGATTAGGAGAGTGTGGGACCCAAATATTAGGATAAAGGATAAAAAAAACTATTTTTTAACTTTTTTATATATTAAAACATTTTTATTGAAAATAGTGATTTTCTCACGAGAAAATAAAATTTTTCCACCAAGGCTTAATTGGCGTGAAAATATTTACTCAAGGGGGATGTGAATCAAATGTTTTCCTGCCGCGGCTGGCAAATTTGTGGGCCCGGCTAAATATTCAGCGGGGGCAAGTGGCTGTCAAAGGCGCCCAAGCGAATATGAGCGGGCGCGAATATTTTATTTTTCCACCGTAGTGGGTTACCAAATAGGTAAGAGGGAATTTTTTTATAACACGCAATATATGTGACACGTTTCACACACTTAGTGACCACTGACCATAGGATGTTTTTCCCACCCTTTGGTGGAATTGTAGACCAAGAATCAGCCCGATTAGTGATTTCTAGCTGTAGATTTGAGTATCCCAAATAATGCTCGAATCCTAACATATGAAAAGAATCAACACCAACGGCTTGAAATATTCACTAATCAGGCAGACTTTTGGTCTGTATGTCCACCAAAGGGTGAGAAAAAAATCCAGTCTCTAAGAGTGTGACATGTGTCACTTGCGGCGTGATCTCACAGGCATTTTATAACAGTGGAAAAACTCTTGTTAGCGATCTTACGTTTAATTCACAAATTTTATAAAAAAAAAATTATTCACACGAATCAAAAATTGAGAAATTTTCAAGTCCAAATGAATAAAATGTGTTTTCACATTTTTCTTAAAAATTCGTCCCACGACAACAATGCACTAGGTGCTCGGTTTGTGCCATGTCCATGAGTCGCTCTATCACTTGGACAGATTTTAGGTGAACGCCTCTCCCAAGTGCAATAGTGGCCGCTAAATTAGGCCTTGGGCCTTGTTGATCACCCATTGACCCGTCTAGGTAAGTATGTTTCCCCCTTCTCTTCTAGTTCTATTTATACAACTCAAACTCCGTTAGCTCTCTTTGATGCGGGACTAAAGTAGAAAAAACAAAATGCTTGAACTCACACGCCCACATGTTTTATTTCACCAAAAGATGAAAAAAAAAAAACAATTGGAACAGAATGTGCTTATTGGTTGAATCAATTCATTGAGAGATGAGCATTCAATGAGTCGTAAGTGATGTATGCCTTTTGACATTAAAAGACCAAAACACCCTTATTAAGTAAATAATTTAAAAAGAACAAATGAAACAAAGTAGGGACAGTTTTTGGAAGAGATATGATCAACATCTCAACCAAAGCTCGTTCATTATATAGTAGTATAGATCATGGTTTAAAAAATAGCCGTTATAACGGAAATAATGGTTGTTATAACGGATTCGAACCTCCCCCGTTACGTTATGTACCACTTAAACACCCAGAAAATAACGACGGTTATTTTTGTTATAATGGCTTTTTTCCGTTATAACGAAAATAACGACCGATATTTTCTGGAAAAAAATTGTGAAAAAAAAAACCGCCGTTTTTTCTGTTCTTATTTTTGGGTTTTTCCCGTATTTGATATTTTAAAATTTAAAATTTGAATTTCAGCGCCATTTTTTCCGTTATTTCTGTTATTTTCCTGTATTTTTCATTTTTGCCCCTGAGCGTTTTTTTTCTTCTTTGTAACGGAAAAAACGGTAATGCCCTTAGTCCGTTATACCGTTATAACGGCCCTCTTTAAACTTTGGTATAGATTACTACTATAAAGCCGAATTTGGGGTTCATCCAGGCAACTACTCTCCACGAGAAAAATTTTAATCCTAGCATTTTTCATTCGAGCGACAGACCATGCATATAAACTCCACGTGGCACTCTTAGAGATCTATGACCATATTTGAAACATCCTTATGTAGAGCTATAGACTAAAAAGATGGCCGGATTGGTGGTTTCTAACTGTTGGATTTGAATCTCTTTTATGGATTGATTTTCAATGGACTCAAGAATTATTTTGAGATGCTTAGATCCAACGCCTTGAAAATCAAGCTGATTTTTGGTCTACAAGTCTACCTACGGATATTTCAAATATTTGTTTGATTATCAATCTCTAATAGTGTGCTATGTGGCACTTTTAGGTATGGTCTCACGCCCATATCAAGAAAGCCAAGATCGAAAAAAAATTTCCTCTCTACTAAATTAACATTTTGCTTTTACCATTATTACAGAGTAGAACTTTGATACCAGATGTCCATCATCAATGTTAATAACGAACCACAGTATGAGCCACATAGCACACTCTTAAAGACCATTGACTGTATGGATATTTGCCCCATCCCTTGGTGGACCAATATACCAAAAATTAGCTTGATAAGAGATTTTGAACCTTTGGATTTGAGTACCCCAAATAATGCTAAAAATCCACGATTAAAAATAAACCATGAAAAAGAATCAAATCCAATAGATAGAATTATTGATCAAGCAGAAGTTTGGTATGTAGGCCACCTTGGGATGGGCCAAACATGCATATAGTCAGTGGTCTCTAACAATATGCAATCACTCACGTGTCGCTCACTTAGGCACCTATTAGTTACCTATTAAAAAAACATAAGCTATTAAATTTCATTCTCATGCTATTAATTTACATATTTGCCCTTTAATAAATATTTAATTACTTAGCATGCTATTTTTCTTTTTTTTATTTTATATATTTCCAAACTACTCATATGCTGCATGGACAACTTCCAAAACTCCCCTACAAAGTGTGTAGAGAAAACTTGGCAATGCAGTTAAAAGGTTGTGGGGTGCAATTCTACAAAAGCTTTCCCATTTAAAAAAAATAAATTTATTTAATGCAATACTAATGCTACTGGAGCAGCTCAGTTGGCTAGAGCGTGTGGCTGTTAACCACAAGGTCGAAGGTTCAAGCCCTTCCTCTAGCGTGGCATTGCTATATACCATTGAAAGATGGTTGTTTTTGCGTTCTATTGCAAGATGGTTTGAACCCCCTTTTTTCAAGTTTAATTTTTTGGTATACAAGGTGGTTCAAGATCGGACTGCAAGACTAGTTGGCGGCTAGGCAAAGTGACTGGGCTAGGGTGGGACACCTCCATTTATTGCACGACTGCAAGCGACATTGGGAAGTCTTGAGCATGAGACCTCTCACAAGGGGAGGGTACACCATATATACGGAAGTACATAGTAGTGGCTTTAAACCCTAGCCGATCGTAGAACTGGTACAAGAGCCGGGTCGGGTCGTCAATCCAGTTCAACCATGGCATAGAATCTAGTATGGTGCTGCAGTACCTAAAAATTTCTGATGGCAAATAGATGGATTTGAAATTGCTATTCTATTAAGGAACTGAGAAAGAGAGATGGATTTGAAATTGTTCCTCTATGGACGAACGTAAAAAAAGACGGATTTAAAAATCCAATGGCCAGAAATGACCCTATTGAAATGCTCAAATCCAGCGGCTAAAAATCCTCGATTAAAATGATTTTTTGGTCTATATTTCCTCCAAGAGGTGAATCCAACATGCATGGATCTATGGGTCCAAAGAGTGTGCAAACGTCGGTACCACATTATATGCCATGTAGTATACTCTTTTTGTTTTTGATAAGTCCAACTATATATTAAAAGAGAGGAGATCGAGAAGATCTCAAGAAGCACAAGGGGAAAACAAAATCAAAATAACAACCGTTCAAACCTAAAAACAATGTCACTAAAAAAAGTACCCCTCAACTCGTAGTGAATACTACCCCAATGAAATAATAGAACTTTAATACTTAAAATAACTTCTTGCAAGGAGCTCTCCTTACCCTCGAAGGTTCTCTTGTTCCTCTCCAACCATATGCCCCAAATGATAGCCAAAGGTGTCATTTTCCAAAGTAATTTGTCTCTAGACGACAAAGGAATATGAGGCCAACACTCTAATAGTACTGCGCCTATAGATTTTGGGAAGACCCAGGCTATGTTCAAATGAGAGAGAAAGAGCCACCTCACCTGTCTTACAAACTCACAATGTACAAGAAGATGGTCAGTACTCTCCCCACTAGCTTTGCACATTATACAATAGTCCACTAAAATCAATTTTCTAATGATCAAGTTCTCAACAGTAAGTATTCTATTCAAAACGGCAACCTATGCAAAGAAACGAATTTTCAGTGGGACTTTAGCTTTCCATAATTTGGTACAAGGAAATTGAGGTGGTGTGGCTATTGAAGCAGATGCTAAAACCTCATAAAGCGAGCATACCGAGAAATCACCCGATTTGGAGTGGAGTCAGACCAAGTGATCCTCCTCAGAGGTGGTAACATGGTAAAGTTTCAAACAGTCCTGCAACAAGTCAATTTGAACCTTCTCCCACTAAAAAGGATTTCTTCTGAGATCTAAATCCCAACTAACTTCCGAAGAATAACCATTCCAAAAATAATTAACAGTTTTACCTTTTCGCTTAGAAAGAAGGAACGCCTGAGGGAAGGTCTCTTTTAAACATAAGTACCCAATCCAAATGTCCTCCCAAAATTGGATCCTAGTGCCATCGCCTAAAGCTAGTCTAGTGCCATCCAAAACCCGGTCCTTGACCCTAAGGATACATCTCCATATTCCACATCCATACGGCGATCTAGAAGGTTTAGACACCCTACCACCCTTCTCCTCCCCGTAAATACCAACGATCACTCTACGCCACAAACTCTTTCTTTTCTTCCCAAATCTCCAAATCCATTTACCCAACAACACCTGATTCATAATACCAATTTTGCGAAAGCTTAGACCTCCTACCTTCTTAGGCAAACACACTTGGGCCCAATTAACCAGGTGGTATCTAAAGGAATCTACTGAGTCTTTCCACAAGAAGTTCCTTATTAATCTTTCTAGTCTCTTCTCAATAGCCACGGGAATGGAAAATAGAGACAGGAAATAGACTGGAAGACTAAAAATTGTGCTCCTAATGAGCACCATTTTGCCTCCTTTGGACAAGTATCTTTCCTTCCAGCTTGCCAATCTCCTTCGTGCCCTTTCCACAACTGGATCCCAAATTGATTTAGCCCTATACAGCGCACCCAACAGGAAGACCCAAATATGAAGAAGGTAAGGACCTAATAGAACAACCCAAAATCCTCGCTAACTCCTCCGTGCTATCCAGCTCTCCTATGCTCATGATTTTGCTTTTGTTCAAATTAATCTTAAGACCTGAACAAATTTCAAAGCAACAAAGCAAATCATTCAGAAATTTCACTTGTTCTGGACTCCCAGAGGTAGACATAAGGGTATCGTCCACAAACTATAGGTGAGAAATGGTAACCCCCCTAGAACCCGCTTGAAATCCTGAGAGCTCTCCTAATTCTACTCCTCTTGAGATCATTCTACCTAGTGCTTCGGTCACCATGATGAACAAGAAGGGTGACAAAGGATCTCCCTATCACAGACCCTTAGAACATGCAAAGTACCCTGAAGAAGATCCGTTAACTAGAATTGAGAAGCAGGGTGAACTAATGCACTTCTTCATCCAGTCTTTCCACTTGCTCCCAAAACCCATCATTCCAAGAAGATAATCCATGAATTCCCAATTGGTGTGGTCATAGGCCTTTTCCATAGCCATGTCGTATACTCTTAAAGACCAGTGACTGTATACATGCAAAAATTCAACCTGATCAGTGATATATATCTAACCTTTGGATCTGAGTATCCCATGATCGAGTCAAGCGGTTAAAAGTAAACCCATGATTAGTGATTTCTAGGCGTGGGATTGGAATTATTTTCATGGGTTGATTTTAACCCTGTGAATTTGAGATTGTTGACCATTATTTGAGGTACAAAGATCCAAAGATTTGAAATCACTGATCAAGCTGATTTTTGGTTTGTAGGTCCACCTAGGGATTGGGAAAACATCCATATAGACAGAGTCCTCTAAGAGTGTGCCACGCGGCTCAGATTGCGTGATGACAGGGCCCTGTAATCAAAGTTTACTCAGCAAGTAAGGGTCGGACATCCAGTTCAAGCCGCCACTTATTTGAAGGGTGGGCCCACTCTCAATGTATGGGTGAGAACTCTTGAGATCGAAGCCAAACAGTGTTGACGTGCGGCGCCTAGACACAAGTGTTAGAGATTGTCCAAGGGATCCACACCACTCATCACACATACTAAGATCAAAATGATATTGGCCGGTTGCGTTTGTTTATTGAAACATTGGTACATGAATTGTCCAGTAGTTGTGCAACTTTGGCTACCTTGGCGTGTTTAGTTTGCCAGATTTGCACGACATGAATGCTATATATGTAAAAAACGAAACTTGCACCTTCTTTAGAAATTCAACTCTCACCTTTTCTCCTAAAACTCGAGATGTTGCACCATAACCCTACCCTAAACACCTAAAACTTGGAAAGCTCTCCAATGGTCCACCCTAAACTCTATACTTCCCTAAATATAAGAACCAATAGGAAAGAGGGAAAATATCAAAAATTAAAAGAAGGGGACATAGGTGACATTAAGTGAAAAGATGGAGATGACATTCAATGGAATTAATAGAAAAGAGGGAGGAGAAGGAGGAAAAGTTTTTAGAATCTCACCTCAAATCATACTCTAAAGTTAGGGTAGGATTTGAGGTCACCCTAAAATAAGGTGAACTTTAAGGTAGGGTTGGAGATGATTTTTTTATGTTTTTCACCCTATCTTAAAGAGGGGAAGAGAGTTTAGGGTAGGGTTGGAGATGCTCTAATGCAACATTTTGGATGGTTCGGTGTATTTGCATGGTACATACAACCATGTACACAATATGGGGCTTTGATATATTGACAAATGACATGTGGAAAAGGGACACCTAATACGTTGATTACATTACATGTGGAGCCACAGTTGCTCGATATGGGAGTCACACGAGTGCATCATGTGTTTATTTTTAGAGCATGCATTGTGTAACAAATTCCATACTTATAGAGAAAATTATTGAAGCGGTAGATTTTTTAAGCAACGAAGCATTGGCCAATCACATCATGCTACAAACCTAAAAATGCTTTTTAACAACCTAGAAATGCTTTTGAAGAGCTGATTTGTCATGATGTGATTGGCCACTGCTTCAATTCGCTGCTTCAAAATTTTTCTCGTACTTATATATCTAGCTATTTATCTATACCAAAGCTAATGCATGAAACCACGCTTCTCTTTCATCCATGTAGCTCTTCCTCTATCTTTTTTGTGTTTTTTTTCCTACAAAATAATTGACCCTTTAGATAACATGTCTAAAATTTTAAAGGTTTTTTAGACTTTTACAACCAATTGGGTCTCTCCATTCCCTTCTATCTTCTCTATAACTTCTCTCCTCTCTCCAACTCCTAAAATTTCTCATTCAAAATACTTTTCCATCTTCCTCTATCTCTCCAAGGTTTCAACTTCTAAAATCTTTATGAATATTCGTTTTTATTCTCTATTACCTCTCTATTCTCTACCAGAATGCATTTGAGAAGACGAAAGGCATTCAATCTCAAAAACGCATTCAATCCCAACATCCCCTCCCCCAAAATGTCTCCCCAACACGTCTCTCACATCACCCTCCTTCTCCCAAAACATCTCTCCAAATCACAATAATATAAGTATTTATTTTTAAGATTCAACAGAGATCCAAAAAGAGATATAGAAAATGATCGCAACGGCGGTGGATGGAGAAGGAGATGGAGATGGAGATGGAGAGACACACTTGGGGAGGGCTCCTAAAAAAAATGTATTCCACAAATGCAAGAGCGAGCTTCAAATCAGGAACATATATAAAACTTTCAAAGATCTAAAGATGAACAATAAGAGAAATTCATTAAAGGTAGATCTGTAGTTGGTGTGTTTGTGACGATCATGGTAGAGGCGCGCGGTCACTGAAGATCCAAAACCCAATCTCCCTGCTATTAAAGAGAAACATGGAGATCCATTCGTAACTAATTAACCAGTTTCCAATCAAACAGACTCTAAACTTAACCGCTTGATATGGGCAGTAAACCCGGTTGCAACTTTAACCGCACACTCTCCATCTTTTTTAACCTATTCTAAAAAATACCTATACTTTTATTGAATTCTCTACACATTAAATTCTTGGTGACACTATTTCTTTCTCAATACGTCTCTCACTTTCCTTGTACGTCTCTCCCTATCCCAACATGTTTAGCATCTTCATTCTCTCAAAAAATCCCTCAATCCATAACTTCTCACATTTTTCCCTCTTTCTCCAACAACACAACCCTAAAATCGATCTCCACATACCTAACTGAAGATGGACAAAGAAGGATTTTTATTTATTTGTTTTTTCTTTATTAATTCTAGTAGAAAGTGTTTATGCTAAGCACATGCCAACAGCACTAGTCTATGTATATATGCTAAAGCAAACGCATAGAGAAAGTTTTCTCTCTCATCCACGTGGCTCCCTCCCTGATTTTTTTTTTATTTTTTCCACAAATAACCCTAGCCAATTTAATCATGCACACCCTTTGATCTTCATCCCTTAAAGCACTTCAAACTCCTAGACGGTTTCAAATTCAAAAAGCAAAACGATTCAAACTTCAATGGGCTCTTAACTGCTCTCTCAATACGTATAGAGAGACATTTTGAAACGTGTGAAGTTTCAAACAGTTCAAACCTCAAACTTCAATGGGAGGGCAGTTAAACCTCTAAACATTTGAAACACATCTCTCCCCTCCCAAGACGTCTCTTCCTCTCCAATATCTTATGTTCCCTATAAAATCATACGGCTATAACACAGTTGCAGCTTGATTCTGACCTTGACATCATCAGCACCTTCTCCTACTCCTTGTATTTCCCTCCTCTGTATCCCAAACTCCATCCCTGATATTGCATCAAACCATTCCGTGGTTCCACCACCACGTGCTCCCCTACTACCCACGATCCCACATCACCATTCTGTTGGAAATTGATAAGACCCCGGAAGAAGCACACAAGGAAACTAAAAATTCCCTGTCAAGGGAAATCCTTCTTTAATTAAGACAATAATGATAATTCAAATTCGATGGTTACATTGCCGTTCTCATAGTTTTTATAGCCACGAGCATTAACAATCCGCATTAACTACCCGAGTTGGCACTCATTATTCTCTCATTCAATATGGTAAGTATCCAATAGATTTATTGTCGTTTATTTTCTCCTGCAATATGGTAAGTATCCCACATATTTATTATTTCTTAAAGTGGTATCAATCTTATGGAAGATCTTCAACATATCCATCCGTATAGCAATTTCTCAACTTATGCAAGATCTTCAACATAATTGATACTTACAACCAAGAAGAAGAAGACAATAGACTTAAGTGAACTCCCGCATCTAGGGGGAAGCCTTCCAAAAGACCTTGTTCATTCAAATTTTTGATGTCAAAGTCTTATCCTATAATTGCCTTATAAAAGCATACAAAATAATTCTAATTTTTCTAATTTAAGCAAGTAATTAACTACCCTAATGACTCCACCATTCCACGTATGGTAATGGATTGTCTTTATTGTTCCTCCTAATTCAAAAACCTTCATTGCATAAGAATGGTAATGACTAAGAATAAAAACCTTCCTTGTATGAGAATGGTAACAACTGAGAAATGGTAACCTTTCACGAGAATGGTAATAACCTTACACGAGAATGGTAACGGCTGTCCACGTCAGCCCTAACTTCGTGCACGTATCATTCATTCCCGCTTCGAATAAGCTTTGTCCTCAAGGCTTAAATTTTGGATACTTCTCTTGAAATTCAAACCAAGTCCTCTATGTGGCCTAAAGTCCAATAAATTTTATGGAAGATCTTCAATGTATTGACCCGTATGGTAAGTTCCCAACTCAGGCACATATCAATCCCACCCCGTTAAGATTGACCTTGTCCTCATGGTCGAAGTATAGGGAAGCTATGTTTCCTCTAGGATCCCAATTCTCATTAGATATCACAACCAAGAATGGCTTGATCATCACAAGTCTTTGATCATTGTATAAATATGTTGTAGGTGATGATGATCATGCAAGCAATACCCAATTCAACTTGATTGGATGCATCAGAATGAAAAGCAATTTCTTCTCCGTAGCATTTTTTTGAAGAAGTATATTCGATAGGATGCTTCTTAAAGTCATTCACCAATAAAAATTCACTTACATGAGATTTGTCTCAAGCGTTACACTTGCCACAATAATCTGACATCTTTAGTTGGATAAAAGGCTCCTCAACGTTGTCGTGAATTGTGTCAACAACTATTTCATGTTTTTGGATGATGTCGGACCTCTCTAGCTTGATGTTAGAATGGGTCACAACATGATCAGCATCCAACTCAACTAACCATGAAGTTAATTGATCGTGTTTAAGGCTTTTGGCTGTTATCAATTGCCTTAACTCCTTCAAGGCTTCAGATTGTCTCTCTGAGTTTTTTGATAAGCTTTTTATATTTTCTTCCATTTCGTTAGTCTCTTGAGCTCTTGTCCCGTTCGCCATTATCACCAAGACACAAGGCAAGATCGTTGCTCTGATACCATTGACAAGACCCTGGAAAAAGCACACAAGGAAACTAAAAATTCTTTGTCAAGGGAAATCCTTCTTTAGTTAAAACAATAATGATAATTTAAATTTGATGGTTACATTGCCGTTCATATGGTTTTTATAGTCACGAGCATTAACTATCCGCATTAACTACCCGAGTTGGCATTTATTATTCTCTAATTCAATATGGTAAGTATCCCATATATTTATTGTTGTTTATTTTCTCCTGCAACATGGTAAGTATCCCAAATATTTCTTATTTTCTAAAGTGGTATCAATCTTATGGAAGATCTTCAACGTATCCATCATCTTTTAACATGTCTATTATATTGAAATAAACTTGTTGGAAGAAACGGGACAAAAATAGAACTTTTGTTAGGAATCTGTAGTGTTTTGTAGGTTTAAGAATTTCAACGTTTTAACTAAACTTGATTTTAGAACCTCGACGTCCAAATCGGGCAAATGAAGTCCCTATCACCCGAAACCTCTTCTAACATGTCTATTATGTTGAAATAAACTTGTTGGGAAAAAGACACGACAATGTACTATTGACTTTATTAATTTTGTTTGGAATTTGTAGTATGTTATATGATTAAATTTGTTATTCTTTTTGTTTAGAATGAGTCTTAACATTTGATCTTCTAATTATTTTTTAATTTATTTGTAGGGACTAAATGTTGATTGGCCTGGTTTGATGCTGATTGGTCTTGCCAGATGCCGATTGATCTGTCTTCTTCTATCAGTGCCTTTTTTTATTATGTTGAACTATTAGTGTGGAATTCAAAACAATGAATATTGTAATATGTTTTTAGATATTTTATATATTTGTTTTCATAGAAATGAAGTAGGTATTACAGGTTATAGATATTATTTTTATGAAAATAAATTAGAATATATACAGGTTACAGGTATAATAGGTACTAAAAAAAGTAGGGGCAAAAGGTTTAGAAACATTTACCGACAGCCAATGACCGTCACTATAGGTGATGTATAGGGACGGGAGAACACTGGCCGTCGCTATATGTCACCTTTACCCATGGTCATTGGCCGTCGGTAAATGTTGCATCAAGCTAAAAATATCTATTTAAAATAATTACCGATGGTCACGACCGTCGGTATAGGATATTAATACCGACAATTAACTCTGGCCATCAGTATAGGTAACGTATACTAGCCGTCGCTAAAAGATTAATATCGTTGCTACTGGACCTTGGCCTACGGAATTATATTGGCGGGAAGGATATTATACCGACGGTCGTATCAGAAGTGGCTGTCGGTAAATGTTTTACCGACGAATGTTTTACCGACGCCTTCCGACGGCCACCCTGGCTGTCGGTATATCCTTTACCGACTGATTTTTGCCTTTTACCGACGGTCATCGACTGTCGGTAAAACCATTTTTTGTTGTAGTAGGCAAGATCTTCAACGTATCGACCCGTATGATAAGTTCCCAACTTAGGCACGTATCAGAAATGATGTACTGGACTCCTTTACCAACTTCTCTAATTTGATACTACCGTACCAGGGTGTTCATCATAGGTGACCGCAAGTGAGGCGATGAGACTGAAATCTATAATGCTCTTATAATCACGTTGTGTCTGCCAGAGGAGAAGAGTGAGAAGAATGATGTGCACGTCACGCGTTTTAAACTACTTATAGACTCATCACTCAAGGCTTGTTTCTATCCATTTGTTCTTCTTTTACAGGTTAATTAGATGTGTCTAAGATCTAACATCAAGAAATTACAAATCAGGATTGTTTGATCTGTTGCTTCACCTAGGGATGGGCCAAACATCCATACAGTCATTGGTCTCTAAGAATGTGCCACATGGCATTTTTAGATGTAGCCCAGATGGCCGGAGCAAAAAATGCCAGGAGCAAAAATTATCTTTGGGCTGGACTAAAAATGAAAACGAATATAGAAAGGAACCGCCAAAAAATATGGGTGGCATAGTTGTAACCTTTGGGTGAGGCTCAGGCCGCAATTGTGATGGTGAGCATCCAAAGGTGACCCAAGTGCAAGTTTCCTGTCCCCACCCAAAATGCCACAGAGAATTCTTTGGTGCCCACTGACCCATTTGATGTTTGCCTCTTGGTGGATCTACACACCAACAATATGCTTATTTAATTAGTTATTTAGTGAATTCTAGGCCATTGTTTTTTATCGTTTTAATGGGGTCTTTAGGTTTACCAAGAGGGTGGGTCAAACATCCATGAGTATGGTGGGCCGGATAGAGTGCTTCAAATACCAAATCTTTAATGCGCGTTGATGACGTACTACAATATGAACCATGTGTGAAACACCTTGAGACAATTGACAGTATGATGCTATGGATTTCAATTGGAATCTGATCATGCTTCCAATCTTTCCACATCTGCCACAAACAGAATGACAAGCAAACACTTCACTTTGTTGCATGTATCCTTTTTTGCCTTTGTTGGACACCTAATTTCATAACGATGTTCAAGTAAAGATAGAGAGCTAGCTCCATCTGATGCCAACAAAAGTTTTTGCAATATGAACTTGTATATGTATAATAAAAGTTATGCTATTGAAAGTTTTTGCAACAAAAACTTATCAGTATGTGCTTAGCAATTAGCAATTTAGCAATTACAATGACCGTTATTTTGTTTATTATTTCTTATTTTATTGTTATCGAGGGTATTTTGTAAAAAATATAAAACAATAATCTAATAATTTTTTGACCATTTTTTCAACTTAGATATGGCTGTTGTGGCTGTTAAAAGCTATCAATGAATTGGTTCAGATTGGATCAGAGATGATCTAGACCCGATCGATGAGATAGCTTATTAGATCATGATTCTTAGGTCCAGACCTAATCCAATAAGCTACTATTGGAACTTATCGATCCGACCTAACATTGAGTCATTTTGATCAATAAACTTGTTAAATTTGATTTCAAAGAAATAAAAATTTCAAATTCTTAAGTCAAGTAACAAATGGTAAAAGATTATTTATCCACATACATTCATAGATATATGCAGAGGACTATGGATGCAATCGATGTAGGGGACTCTCATGGCCCTACATAGCTCATATTTTTGGGCTCCGTAGGTGAATATACATACCAAAATTTAGCCTGATTGGTTATCTCTAGCCATAGATTTTAGCATTTTTTTTAACAATTGATTCTAGCAATTGGATATCTAAACTCCTTCACTCCCTTCATTCTCTTACTCTTTGCCTTCATTACATATGTAAGCTCTTCTAATTATAATAGTTAACGGCAAAATAGCGACCGTTATATCTGTTAAAAATGTCATAACGATTTTAGGATTATATATGCCAAATAAAGTAATGGGATTGGAGCGTTAACGTTACTGTTATAAGCTGTATCATTTTTTAAGACCATATTTTATACCGATTCGTAGTGTAAGTGCAATGGCTCTTTGTTAAGGGTTAGGACTGCAACAGATTCTTAGGCAACGTACACAGATTTTTAACAATAAAATGATCTCAAAGGAAAGAGGGCACTAGATTCTAAAGTTTAATTAAAACTACCGGGTCATTGCCTTCGAATATTGGACAAAGACTGCACGTACATCCTTCAAGGGAACTGTATGTCTAAACAAGATCATATGTTTGAAGGATTTGAACTTCAGTGCATTTTCAAACATTCAATCATTGTTCTTGAGGATCCCAGCCATGCTATGAAAAAGAGAACCAATAGACAACAGTTAAAATGTATCTACCATAATTTTTTTGAAAGTCCCAAATATATTAGAAAAGGAGATCCAGAAGATCTCAAAAGAAACATGGAGAAAGCAGAAAGAAAACTGAAACAAATGACACCTGAGACAAGCTACTATTTCAACTGAAGTAGCTCAAACCTAAAAACCATAGCACCAAAGAAGGTGCCTCTCAATTTAGGGGAAGTTCGTTTAGAAGCCAGCGGATCACAAGGACAGTACGGTTGGCAAACTGCATGGATCAAACTGGGATGCCTCTTGGCTACATTACATTTTTCAGATTCGAGATAGAAAGCAAGTGAAGGAAGCTTGGCAAGAAATTCTTAAGGCAATGGAAAACACTATCATCCAAAGACTACAATCCATTCATGAAGGTCGGACGTTACTGCTGCCATGATCCCAATGCACCAAAAAAGTGGAAAACACATTCGCTGCTCACACATATGATGTGTTGTATCATGAAATTCTCAATCTTCTTTTCTTTGTGTGGGTAGAATGCAAGGTTAAGAAAAGTACTCGACTTTATTCAACTGCTGGTTCATGTTAGGTGTGTTGATAATAACAAGAACCACGCAGGTAAATCAAAAGTTGAGTCCTTGTGTTGATTCTCCTTTACTTTTTCTTTAAAAAAAGAGTGGTATGGTACGGGAGGCCAACAACTGGCACATTTTGATTGGTGTTGCACGCCTATATTTGAATTTGCATCAACAATCAAAATGTGCCAACTGTTGGGCACCACATGGACCCTGGACATATGATCACCACTCTTATAAAAAACCCTTCTAGAAGTCTACATAAACGATTCCATTTTAAAACCCATATAGGAGTTGACATGAGCATGATAATAAATGTACCTCTTGTTCAGCCTTAGCAGCCTCATCTTGTTCAGCCTCAAATTGTTCTTGCTGCTGAAAAATATCATTAATATACATATTTTACAATGAAAATATAGATTAAAAATAACACAAACAAAAGAAATATTTTCTTACCTGAAAAAAAAAAAAAAAACTTTGCCCTTAGTCTGATATGCCCATAAATTAATTGTTGCACCAATAGTAATGTCATTTGCATCTATCACAGCTGGCCAACCCTTGACAAATTTTATTGGACCGTTATGATAATATTTTCTTAAACCTACTTGAAAGTCCCCGTTGGGGGACCGAACCGTTGCGAAAAGACCATCTTGAACATGGGTGCTGCCGATGTGTATATCAATCCAAGTTCTTACTTGAGGGTCTGTTTGGAGGAACACTTTCTTGCACATATACTCCACTGGTATACCTGAACTGACAGGGAATTCTTCCATGGGATATGGGCGAGGTTCAAGAGGTTGTACTGTCGTTGGGGATCGGCTTCGGGCTCGGGCTTGGGCTGGGACTCGAGTTTGGGCTCGGGCTTGGGCTGCACCTCAGCCTCGGGGAGGCATTGGCCGGTCCTGCAACAAAAGAATTGAGTTTAATAGCAATAAGACTTTTTTTAACTGTTGGAAAGATGTAGAAGAGTTTTAATATTATCAAACACTAGGATGACGCCACGTGCAAAGCTTACAGGTTGTGCATTCTTAGAGATAACTGTCCATATGAATGTTTGGCCCATCCCTAGACGGACTTACATGCAAAAATCTGATTAGTGATTTTTAAGCATTTGATTGGAGTCATTTTCAAGGGTTGATTTTTAACCGTTGAATTTGATTATTTGGGGTACTCAACCCAAAGGTTAGAAATCGCTTATACAAAAAAAGGATCCAAAGGTTAGAAATCACTAATCCGATTTTGGTATGTAGGTCCACCTAGAGAATATTATTTAAATAATGTTATACACTCTTGACCAAGGTTTAAAAGGGACCGTTGTAATGGTATAACGGTCTGGGGGGCGATATCGTTTTTTCCGTTATAACGGCCTTTAAAACGAAAAAACGCTCAGGGGCAAAAATGAAAAAAAACAAAAATAACGGAAATAATGGAAAAACGGAAAAAAAAAAAGCGCTGAAATTAAAATCTTGAATTTCAAAATTTCAATAATGGAAAATAACGGAATATAAAGGAAAAAATGGAAAAATAACGGATTATAACGGAAAGGCCGTTTTTTCACATTTTTTCCAGAAAAAAACAGCCATTATTTTTGTTATAACGGCCATTATTTTCTGGGTGTTTTAACGGTGCGTAACGTAACGGAGTAGGTCTGAATCCGTTATAACGGCCGAGTTTTAAGCCTTGCTCTTGACTTTTGACGTGAGATAAAGGTTTTCAATTATTTATTTGGGAGAATGCACAAAGAGGGATGACATATCTCCACCTAGAGATTTTTTTTTTTTTGGTCTTTTCTGGTTTTATTTTTACTAACACGTGGCACCAAAGGAAGGTGAAGCCCGTGAGGGAGCGTGCCCCAACCCTGGTTTTGGCTTTATAATAGAACGAGGGAACACCACGTGTGATGCACATGCACCTTACATGTGACACTTAGAGATCACTGATCGTATCGATGTTTGGCAGGGTAGGTGGACCTACATCCAAAAAACTCAGCCTGATTAGTGATTTTTAAGGATTTGATTGGCATGGTTTTCATTGGTTGATTTTTAACTGTAGAATTTCGAGCATTATTCGGGTGGTACTCAGATCCAAAGGTTTGAAATCATTAATCAGCCTGATATTTGGTATATAGGTCCACAAAGGGATGGGACAAACATCCATACGGTCAGTGGTCTCTCAGAGTGTGCCATGTGGCTTATACTATGATCCCTCACGAGGGTTGAGCCGGCGTACACCAACACATGCAGCCGTATGGGTGGCAACCCCGGTTAGTATAGATAGATATATAGATATCATTGACTTTGTCTCAGAAAAATCAAGCTTCCTAACGTTTGGTAAAGGAAAGAGAAATATACAATACAATCAGCTCTATCATATAAAATTTACCCTACCATCTTATTTTGGTACGTGGACGACCATCTCAACGATCAGGGCGGGGACACTTAATTACTGTATGGTCTGGATGTCTTATCATTCTTAATGGACCCTACTCATTTCCCACAAGTTGCCACTAGATGACCTCAACCATCATCAGAACATTGAGCTAAAAAATTTAACAATCTAGAAACATTTGAGTCACGGGGCAGGGAATAGGTGGCTAGGGGTGCAGGCCTCGTGCCGCTAACGGTCAAATTTAATTTTGAGCCGTGCTATCCCAACGGATAATCTATGGGGCTACTAGCCTCATGAATGTCTATGATCGCAACAAATTTGTTAAGGGGAAGAGGGGGCAATATCACAAAAAAGAAAAAATCAGAAGGGGCAAATCAAAGGAAAATAGCAGTTGAAGAAGTAAATACTTTTTTTATCAAAGAATTTTCAAAGTTGGGGAGGTATATTAAACTTTTGATGTGATCAGATGCATTAAAGAAAGGGCCCGGCTCCCATGACCGGCCTTTTATGACAGGTTCACGGGACAAGCCTTTTCAGGCGCAGATGAATTCCGAGAATCTAACGATTGTGATAGTGCTGAGCTGGCATTCACTTTTTGCTAAACCAAACCACCGATGGATTCTCGGAATCCACGCCAGACAAGGCCTGTCCCGTGAGCCTGCCATAAAAGGCCGGTCAGAAGAGCCTGTGACTCAAAGAAATGCTGGTAAAAATTATGATTAAAGATTCAACCGTGCCATTGTTAAGTGAGTTCATTATAGTGAGACCCACACCCCTAAAGTAAACGGTCCAAATTCAGTTGAAGTTGGCAAAAACATGACAACCCCCATCTTCGGTTTACCATCCGTCCGAACATTTCTGAACAAACAAAAAATTAATATCAAAACAAAATAAACATGGCGAACTCCGCACATAGCCTGCCGTTCTATGTATATGGAAAAGCCGTGCCCTCTACACTGAGTCCACTCTCTCACAACCAATAACCGTACCAGCAACAAATATTAGTTGCTATTAGTTAAGCAAAAATGGCCAGAATATTTATTATTTCAATTCTACCTTACGGAGATGAAAAAGAAAATAAAATAAACTGGCAACAAGATGATACCTTACTATAAGAAAACATATTGACATTATATTGAAATAACACTAGTAGTATATTATAAGAGAAAGGGAGAAAACTTACAGAGAGGGTTACAAAGGGTAATTGAAAGCAAACACACTCTTGACAGCATACTCAACTTATAATATTTATCGACACTCAAGAATACTTGAAAAGAAAATACAATATTTTGTAAAGCTCACAATGCTCACAACACTCAAAGCTCTAAAGTCCAAAGACTTCATCTTTCAACTCCTTTTATAGCCAAATCAATGGATTTCAAACTTGTTTAAGTCTATAAATTTAAGATGTGTTGAAGTCCACAATCAATTCAAACTTTATTTAAAGTTACTGTCATGTTGGCATACTAGAGAATAGACACTTGTCTATCTTTTCATAAATGAAAAAAACACATATTTTTAATGTGGGAATCTTTTTCTTAAAGGGTTTATATAGAATGAACACCTAGGATAAAATATTAGAGTTTATATATTTTTCTTTTCTTAAAGGAAGACAAAAATAATATTTCTTTTTAGGACATGGACACGTCTTTATCCTCATCTTCATTATAAGGGTCTTGAGAATCTTAAAAGATATTTTTGCTATTATGGGCCCGGACCTGATTTTAAACATGGAATGTATCATAAGATGGCATTGAGATAGCCTTTCAGATGGACAAATAGCTGTGTTTGAGGTGGGCTTTAAATTGGAGAAATTTCTTTATCTAAGTTACTAGGAGAGTTTTAATTTAATGTCTAAATGTCTTGTAGTGATATTAGGATCTGGTTGAATAATTTGCTCTTTTAGCATGTTAATTAACCGCAGTGAAGGGTTCATATTACTTAGTTAGATTTCTTAAGAATTTTGAGGTATGGAACTAATGGTAAGATTTTCTCCTTCGAAGATGTACTCGATTGAGAATTTATCCCACCATTTGACATAGATGTGTGTTTGATTGCACATTTTCCCATGAGAAAATCGTATTTTCTAGAGAAACCAATATTTTCCGCTGTTTGATACCCATTTTAAAGTGGGAAAAAATGAGATTTTTCTGACCAAGCCCGGAATTCATTTCCTCCCCTCAAGGGTGAGAATTCGTTTCCACGGGAAAATATACTCTTTGTTTTCTCATGTATTTGGGAGATTTTCCCCGACATTTTTCTCAAATCAACTCGAGCTCTCTCAACCTCTCTCGATCATTCGATTCCGATCTCTCTCTCATTCGCTTTGGCCATTTCTTCATCTCTAATCGCTGAAACCTCTAAACCCGCTAAAACCCTAGATTTGGAGCAGAAAGGTGCGTTTCAATCTTCGAAGCATTAATCTTTTTGTCCTCACTGAATGTCGATATCTCACACTGTTCTTTGTGTAATTTGGTTGGCTTTTTATCATATGTTGATGTGGTAACATTGATTGAAGCCTATGCAGATCTTAATGTTCTTGGGTTTTGCGTTTTGGGTTTTGGAGGGGATTGAATCTTTGCATTTTGATTCTTTTTGGAGGTTTTTTTTTTTAATGTTTCGTTTTGATATCTATATAATCATCTTCCAGTGCTTGTTGCTTGATGCAGATGCTTATGATTCATTTAGAAACTAGGGTTTGCAATTGTGATATATGTATTTTTTTTGTGTTGGATTTTGAACAAAACTGCATTCTTGATATAAAAATGAAGGTGCAGAACATCGTTGTTGTAGATCAACCGATGCAGGTTTTTTTTTTTTTAAACTAATACAGGTTCAGGTACATCCTCAATAAACTGAAGATATATTGAGACCTGACTCATGACTTTTCCATCCAAAGAATTTCCCTCAAATCTAGCTAGATCTAGAACTGTAATATGAGGGCTCTTCTGTTCACCCATTCCGATTGTAACTCCAATCTTACTCATTTTGCCAAATAAGCTATTTCTTGAGCTTTCTTATTTTTCTAAAACGTGCCCAACATGTCACCTAGAAAGATGCCTACTACCCCTTCACCTGAACCCCTTAAAAGTGGTCCTCCCACTAACCAAAGTAAGCATTCCACTCCATCCTCCTCGTCATCGTAGGAACTTTCTGACTGGACCAAGTGACGGAAACACAGCAGCAAGGAGGTATTTTAGGTCATTATGCACCATAAAATCCCCTTTGCACCATAAAAGTCTCCACTTAGATATCAACATTACCTGACTCATAGAGCATAATCAGATCAGTCAATAATGAAGGCCTGAACATTTGTCCTTAGGTCCATAAGAGATATGAGTGAGGAGTTAGAAGACCCGCTGTAGTTCCTCTTACGTCTAACAATGGGTTCTCAAAATTTGGGTTATATTGGTCAAGATTTTGGCTTCTTAATTTGTTCAAGCACCATGAACTTTTTTCTTGACTAGTTATTGATTTGATATATACAAAAATGTAATTTTTGACATTGATATTGAAATGTAAATATAATGCTTCTCGAATTCACTTTCGGCCTTCTATAATTGGTCAAGTTCAATCAAATTGGATATCTATTTACCACTAGTCCTCTTTTATTTTTCTTTGCACACCTCATTATGTTTTAAGCTTGCATGTACTGTTGTTTGTGAAGTTTTTCATTTTTTTTTTCACTTGCCGATGCATTTCTATGGTTGCATGTTCATAGTTTTTGTTCATAGAACTTTGAGAATAACACGGTTGTTGCATGTCCCGCACTCAGGCTGTGTGTGCAATTGCCTTACATGGACTTTTTTTACAGTATAAGGTGTAAGTTAAAAACAAAATTGGTGCAAATCAGCTTCAAAGGCCATGGGGCAGTTAGCATATGCATCATACATGGTTTCGTATATCATTTTTTTGGGGGTTCCATGATGTCCCATGATTAACTTTGATGTTCAAATCCTGTGTAGTATCGGTTGTTCTAGAGGGACCTACTATTGTCTTGGAACATTAATATCTAATGATCAACCATTCATGTTGATAATATATTTCGAAAGTGTTTTTCTTCTCATTTAGAGACGTGGGGAGAGCTCTGGGAGAGAGGTGGAGGAAGATAACTGGTATGCTCATTTTCATCTAATAATATATTTAATTTTTTGGTTAGATATACAATGGAATGGATGTGGTCATCTCATTGAAATTGGCTCTGAATCTTATTCTTGATTTGTGTAGTTGCTTATTTCAGCAGCCGAGGAGAAAGAGTCATTCAAAGTAAAGGCTCGAGTTGATAAGAATTGTGGGGAAATAATGTTTGATCTTATCCCACACAATCTTCGAGGTTAAAACAACTCGTATCTCGAGGTGGATCTATCAAGTGGATTGAATCCGAAGTGTCAGGACCGGTACTCTTCTAGCTGTGACTGACGGGATAACTCTTCCGAAGATGGCGGCAGTGTACGTGTTAACAACACTTCGACGCTCAAGTCAGCTTTTAGTGTATCTCACAGGTTAAACACTTCGGAATTTTAGAATAGTGTGGGAAGGTCAATATGTGTTGATTCTAGATTGGGAGATCAAGATCCCTTTTCTATTAACGGAAGTCATATATTTATAGCTTTAAAATGACCTGAGTCATACCCCACGCGACCACTCCTCGTTGGTCAGATTCAAGCTCGGAAGAGTCTGTTAGATACAACCTCTTCCTGTTGGATATGAACTCCCTCATTCAGTTAGATCCGGAACAGCTGAGGTGGCAGCTTATGTGGCAAATATTTTGAATGAGAATGTGGTGGGGAAATCAGCAATGATGAGATCTATTGCCAAGTGGCAATCTCGTATAGATACTAATGTGTAATGCATCTACTAGTTTAGGATACTTACAGTTTCATCAGTGTTTTCAGTGCCGATACTTGTCGAGATAATAGAACATTATGTCCGTCAAGTATAAGGTAAGACTTGCCGGGATGAGTTAAACGTCATAATCGCCAAGTATAAGATAGGACTTGATGTTAAGGGTTGAATGCCTTGACCAGCCAAGTATAAGATAAGGCTTGCCGGGATGAGTTGAATATCATAACCGCTAAGTATAAGATAGGACTTGACGGGAAGGGTTGAATGCATTGACCGCCAAGTATAATATAAGGCTTTCCGAGATGAATTAAATATCATAACCGCCAAGTATAAGATAGTACTTGACGGGAAGGGTTGAATGAGCTCTTAATGCCTCTCGTAACTAACCTATCTCGAGACGTTTTATTTCTTGGTAGCTCCAATGAACATTTGGCTTCATATGATATGCCTGACGTGCGACAGAAGGGATGATTGCTATCTCTGTTAATTTATCTTTGTTGCATTAAATCACCCATGCCCGAGGTGCCAGATGTCAATATTCCCTGTCTCCCTGTCTCACACGTGTGACGCCAGCGATATGTGTCGTTATCTGATTGGCCAAAAAATACGGTACCCACAAGAATCACTACCAAAAAAAGTCATGGCCGACTACAAGAGTGCTTTCTCAGTGATAGATTCGGAGAATGAAACTAACAGCGAATTGTCAGCTCTTGGTGGTGCTTCCTACAAGATTGTGATGCGCTTTTGATGAAAAAAATGCAATACATGTCTCTGATACGAACTCATTGGTAGCTTTTATTTTGAACGAAAACTATATTCTAGAGCATTGTAATGGATATTACTCAATTGATTAACCATTTGAAAGGAGTTTTTGTATTTACTTTTGAATCTAACAAATTACAAGTTTGAGATGTGTTGTGCTCTCAGAACTTTTTTAAGTACAGGCACGTAGCCCGCACCCAAAAAGCGTGGCACAATCTTAGAGATCAATGATCGTATGGGTGTTTGGCCCACTTTGGTTGTATCTAGATACAAAAAATAGCCTGATTGGTGATCTCTAGCCATTGATCTTAGTACCAAAAATAATGTTCAAATGCAATGGCTAAAAATCATGAATCAGACTGATTATTGGTGTGTAGGTCCATCAAGGTGGGCCAATCATTCGTGAAAGTGGGTCCAAAAAGAGCGTGCCTGGTAGTGCATTCTTATGACTCTCTCGGATCACAAGAAAAATTCCCTCAAGCTAAACTTTAGATTTTAGCATTTTTTAAGGTGTGATTCTAGCTGTCGGATTCAACCATTTTTTGGAACACTAAATCCAATGGCTAAAAATACAAAGTGAGGAACTTTCATATGGGATCCACACAGCAAACTGAATTATAAGCCATTTACATGAGCAGAGTTGCCTCCATATCTGATTGCTTAATATGAATTTAATACCAAAACTATGAATTTTCCACGCAATCAAACCCTAAGTTTTTCTTACAAGAAAATGAGTATTTGACTCCTCATAATTTTAAACATGGAATGTATCATAAGATGGACCTTGAGATAGCCTTTCCGATGGACAAATAGCTGGGCTTTGAGGTGGGATTTAAATTGGAGAAGTTTCTTTCCCTAATTTTACTAGGATAGTTTTTAATTTAATGTCTAAATGTCTTGCAGCATGATATTAGGATCTGCTTGAATAATTTGTTCTTTATCATGCCTAAATGTCTTGCAGTGATATTAGGTTCGTATTATAAAGTTAGATTGACCAGAAAATATCGTGATGTAAAGTTTGTTAATTTGTTCCACAATTCACGTAGGACTCTTAAGAGCAAGAGATGTGAAATAGGAGGAGATGTATATCCCATTTTTACGAGACTTTCTTTGCAGATATCTAAAATAGGAAATAGGATCATAGGAGGAACTGAGTCTCCCCTTCGATCTCATGCTCGACATACTTTCAAGACTTCCCGTGAAAACTCTCTCCAAGTTCAGGTGCGTTTCTAAACAATGGTACAACTTAATTTCTGACCCTCTTTTTCTAGACTTGCACTCCAACGGATCAAAGCGAAAACATCGATCTTTTATCGGTCGACACAAGGGTTTCTAAGAACTAAGGGGAAGAGAACTACACTCTTCACGTATCATCGGCCTTGGACGATTCTGGAAGTGTACTTACCGAATTCGCTAAGCCAGTCAGCGGATGCATATTAATTTACATTGCAGTCTAACTATGATTTGATATGTCTCGCCGATCTAAACCATGTTTATCTTTGTAATCCCAGCACGCAAGAATTTATTATGCTGCCCTGCCCGAGTTTTCTCCAAACATCGATAGGACTTACTATAATCATATCGGTTTTGGATTTCTTCCATCTACTAATGAATATAAAGTAGTCCGATTGTTCTATCGGTATGCGCGACAATGCACAATTTTGATGATTATGATATAGGATGTGAGATCTTTACTCTTGATCATAGCAGTTCCCATTGTGGTTCTTGGAGAGTTATAGAAGATAATTACCCGTATCCAGTCATGATGCTTCTCCCACCTTACAGTCAACGGAGCTGTCCATTGGTTGATCAATGGTGAGTGTTATCATGTTGAGGAGGATGAAGTTATGGTGTCGTTTGATATGGAAAATGAAAAATTCAAAATAGTTCCACATCCCCGCATGGTTGCTCATATACTAGCGAGTTCTGGTATTATTTTGGAATGTTTTTTTTTCATTTGTTTAAATAAGGTTCTTGATCAGAATGATAAGAATAAAAAGCTCAAAATTCAATGGCTAGAAATCACCAAATAATTTGATATTTGGAGTATTGGTCCACCAAGAGGTGAATCAAACAAGAATGTATATGTGGGCCCAAAAGAGTGTGCTACATGGCACTCACTGGTTCAATATTGTGTGTGTGTGTGTGTGTGTGTGTGGGAGAGAGTAATTAAAAATCCAGTTTCCAGGAAATGGAAACAAGTTAATTTCTTGATGAGAACCAAGTAATCCTGGTTTCGTCTCTCCATTAATGGTTTGGACCCCCCCATTAACTATTGGAGAAAATTTTTGATCCTTGGAAATTTTTATCCCAGGCCTCCTTGGGCTTATAGTTAAGTGCATGCCACCTGTCCTAGCCCTTAACTGTAGTTGCTTTTTCTCCTCAGTTAAGGGTAACTACAGTTAAGGGCCACCTTAACCCTAGACAGGTGGGTACTTAACTATTAAGACCAAGGACACCATGGATAAAAACTCCATGGATCAAATTTTTTATCATTGGGCCGGGCCTTCAAAGTTTGAAGTCTCTCCTCCCAAAAATTCCAACGTGGATATATATTACTACTTTTTCAGGATCGGACCACTGACCTTATGGATGTTTGGCCACCTCTTGATTGATGATTCCAAGTTAGATTTTAGCACCTAAAAGAAAAACTCAAAATTCCATATATAGCTAGTAATCACCCCCATTAAAATGCTCAAATCTAATGGCTATTAATTAGAAATCACCAATTAAGCTGATTTTTTGTGCATAGGTCCATCAAGAGGTATATATAAACCAAACATACATTGATCTGTGGGCCTAAATGAGTGTGACACGTGAAATTTTTGGAGGGAGACTTCAAAGTTTGAATTCCCGGGAACACAAACTCAGGGCTCTCTTTAGGGCAACAAAAGTGAAAAACAGAAACTTGACTACAAGAAACCATGTTTCAAAGAGCCACTGACCATTGGATTCAAGAGATCCAGAGACCACGATGCAACAACTGCATGGATCTCTTGAATCCAACGGTCAATGGCCTCAACGGCATATATATTTGTCTGGTTATCCGTGGGATAGTGGGATAGCACGACTCTTCACAGAACAAAAATTCCCGGAGCTAGTTGAATTTAATATCTTTTTTGCTTCATTGCTATGTGGATGCTAACGAGTAAAACTTGCGCGCCTGACCACCTGTGGTCCAGACCACACACAAGCAGCTTGCCGCGTGGTTTTTGTACTGTAGCAAGTCGCATCCCCACGACCGACAAACTCGTCTCCTCGAGTAACCTACTCACGTTTGGTGCTTTCAAAAGAAAAAAGTGAGTGAAAAATAAAATAAAAGCAACAAGAAAGAAATTACCGTGGCAAGTTCTTACAGGACACTGACTATAGATGTTTGGCCCAAGGTTTAAAAAACGGCCGTTATAACGAAAATAACAGCCGTTATAACGGATTCAGACCTACCCCATTACATTATGGACCGTTAAAACGCCCAGAAAATAACGGCCGTTATTTTCAATTTTTTTCGTTATTTTCCATTTTTGAAATTTTGAAATTCAAAATTTAAAATTCAAAATTTGAAACAACGCAATTTTTTCCGTTATTTTCCGTTATTTTTTATTATTTTCCCATTTTTTTCCATTTTTACCCCTGAACGTTTTTTTTCTTCATTATAACGGAAAAAACGGTAACGCCCCCAGTCCGTTATACCATTATAACTGTCCCCTTTGAACCTTGGTTTGGCCCATGATTTAACTTTAAAATAACGCCGTTTAAGGGCTACCGCCCCAAGCCCAGTACATTAAAACCCATTGAGACGCTTAGAAATTAAAGGCCTTTTTTTTTTTTTTGTTTTAACGGCCGTTAAAATATGAAAATTTTTGTGGAAGGATACAGGCACCGTTATTTCCGTTAAATTCGATTTTTTTCATTTTTCAAAATTTAAATATCAGAGCCATTTTTTCAGTTGAATTCGTTAAAATCCATTTTTTATTCATTTTGCTTTCATTTTTGCCCATCCACTACAATCCGTTTTAACTGTAACGCCCCCAGTCTGTTATACCGTTAAAACAGTCTCCTTTAAACCTTGGTTTGGCCAATTCCTAGGTGGAGTAAAACTTCTGTCACAACACACAATACGAGCCATGTGGCCCACTCTTGGTGGACACTGACCGTATGGATGTTTGGCCAATCACTAGGTGGACCTACAACCAAAAATAAACATGACCAGTGATTTCTAACCACTGGATTGAAGTTATTTTCATGGGGTGATTTTAACCGTATGAATTTGATTATTATTGAGCATTATTTGGGTGCAAAGGTTGTAAATCACTACTCAGGCTGATTTTTGGTGTACAGGTCAGCCGAGGGACTGGCCAAACATCCATACGGTCAGCGTCCACCAAGAGTGGGCACATGGCTAGTATTGTGCGTTGTGATTTCTAGCCGTTGGATTTAGCATCCTAAAAATAAGCAAAAAATATATGCTTAAATCCAACGGTTAGCATCAATCCTGAAAAAGGGCTAATATCTAAGGCTAGAGAAAATCAATCAGACTGATTTTTGGTCTGTATATCCAGCAAGGGGTGGGCATCCATGCAGTTAATTGACCCAAAAAAGTGAGTTATGTCGACTGCTTCTAAAAGTTTTCCAAAGATTCATGCGGTAAGTGGACCCTGATGGCAGCGGTGATTGACAAAAATGCTTTGCATTTGAAAAACTATTAGGTATTTTTCATGAACCAAAAAAAATCGTAGAGAAAGGGAAGGGAGAAATCACTTATTGTAAGAGGAACTCGGACAAGGAAAAACGAGACGTTTTCGAAGGAAGAACAAAGAACAAATGGGAGAAGAAAAGTAAAAAACTTCTGAAGAGACCCCATAATAGAGATTTTTGGTTTGGCGGGTTTATTTGTTGGCTACCTTTACTCTTTTGCTACAGGTAATTGAGTTTATTTTTAGTAATTTTTTTCTTTTGTAGACAAAAAAAAAAGGTAACTCATACTCTTACTCTTACTTTACTAGTTTACCCTTTTGTTAACCAGGGGAGGAGAGGAGAGTTTGTCACTCGTGCGATGCGACTTGGTACCGTACAATAGCCACGCGACAAGCAGCTTCTGTGTTGTCTGGTAGATACCACACCACCCATGGTCAGGCAAGTTTTACTCGACAAACTGGAATTATTGAGTTTTATTCTTTTTTCATATTTGTGAAATGATAGCTTTCATGATTATAATATGTTATCGGTTTTTGCTTTTTATTTTTTGATAAATCCAAAATATATTGATAGAAGGAGATCAAGAAGATCTCGAAAAGCTACAAGAGAAAGGAAAAAAGTAGCAAAAAAGAATAAACAACAACAAATCGAGAGATCAAAACAAAATATGTTCAAGTCTGAAGACTAAATCGCTAAAAAAGATGCCCCTATTCTCGTGTCTGATGCTTCTTCAATGGTATAAAAATGACTTAATGCTCAAAATGACCTCATAGAAGGAACTCTCTTTGTTATTGAAGGTTCTCTTGTTTCTTTCCAACCATAGTCCCCAAATAATTGCCATTGGAACCATCTTCCACAATATTGTTCCCCTTGCTGACAGAGATGTATAGCGCCAACTCTCCAATACTTCTCCTATGCAACGTGGGCATACCCAGTTTATTCCTATGTAAGATAGAAAGTACAGTCAAACTCGTCTGGCAAACTCGCAACGGACAAGAAGATGGTTAGTACTTTCGCCATCAGCTTTACACATAACACAGAAATCCACTATGATCCATTTTCTTTTGATTAAATTATTAACAGTAAACAATTTGTTTAAACAGGCTACCCAAGCAAAAAATTGAATTTTAAGTGGGACACAAGATTTTCAAAGTTTAGAAGCTGAAAATAGGTGGGATTCATGGTTTTCATACAACGAACGGACTGTGAAATTGCCTAATTTAGAGTATCCATATCCGTTTATCCTCCTCGGAGTTAATGACAGAGTACTAGTTAAAACAAGCCTGCAGCAAGTCTATTTGTTCAATCTCCTGCTCAAAAGGATTTCTTCTAAGAGCTAGAACCCAAGATGTATTCGAAGATGACCCGATCCAAACAAAATTAGATCACCTACCCAAGAGTCTTCCCAAAATCTTATCCTAGATCCCTTCCGGTCCCTAAGACTAATTTGGACCCTTCCGAAATTCTATACTTAGCCTTGAGAATGTCTTTCCACATTCCATATCCATGTGGAAGTCTCGAGGGCTTGGATTCCCATCTTCTCACTTCCTCCCCATACTTTCCAACCATCACCTTATGCCATAGACTATCTCTCTCCCTCCTAAATCTCCATATCCATTTGCCTAGGAGTGCCATATTCATGATACCTATTCTACTAAATCCTAGCCCGTATTATTTTTTGGGCAAACATGCTTGAGCCCACCTAACCAGGTGATATCTAAAGGAGTCCTCTGAATCATTCCATAGAAAATTCTTCATTAGCCTTTCTATTTTCTTGGCTATGAACATCAGGATAGAGAGTAAGGATAAAAAATAGACTGGCAAATTGAACAAGGTACTTCTAATGAGTGTCATTGTTCCCCTTGTGGATATGTATCTACCCTTCCAATTTGCTAGTCTCCTCCGAACCCTTTCCACTACTAGGTCCCACACTAATTTTACCCTATATGGGGCCCCCAAAGGTAAGCCAAGGTAGGATGACGACAAAGAACTTATTGAGCATCCCAAAGTTTGTGCCAACTCCTCAATGTTTCCTACTTCTCCTACACTCATGATTTTGCTTTTTTTGAAATTTATCTTGGGGCCTGAGCAAGCTTCGAAACAACAAAGTAATCTATGTAGAAATTTAACTTGGCCTGAGGAGTCTGATGAAAACACGAGAGTGTCCTTAGCAAATTGTAAATGGGAAATAGTCACTCCCCTAGGCCCTGCAACTCCTTTTGAAATTATCATCCCTAATGCTTTTGTCACCATGATGAATAAG